>JANXHW010000013.1:17575000-19975000 GCA_026170595.1 Plestiodon gilberti rubricaudatus
GATGGGGTGATCCCAAAAAGATCCCCCCTCCTGCAATCAGAAATGGTACAGCCCAGAAGTTTACCCTCCCCCGCCATTCTGCATAATGTGTAGGTGTGCTGTCAGATCTGCTGAAAATGTGCACTCTGCACATGTTAGCAGTACCCTTTTCATTGTCACCAACTTACAAGTCTAGCAGGAAAACCTGCAATCAGTCATAGTAAGCAAATGATAAGGGCAGGAATGTCATATGCAGTCCTAATTGTAACCCTGGAAACATTTCCAGTTTTTGGAGGTCCACAATTCATTTAACAACAGATCTGGATGGCAGAGGGGAAAAAATTCTAAAGAGGGCAGGGTAACATTAAGGTAAAGGTAAAGGTGACCCCTGACAATTAAGTCTAGTCGTGTCGGACTCTAGGGTGTGGTGCTCATCCCCATTTCAAAGCCGAAGAGCCAGCGTTGTCCGAAGACGCCTCCGTGGTCATGTGGCCGGCATGACTCTCCTTGCCGCAGCGCGTAGCATGCGGCTGGAACACGGAGCGCTGTTTACCTTCCCGCAAGCGGTACCTATTTATCTACTCGCATTGACATGCTTTGGAACTGCTAGGTTGGCAGGAGCTGGCCAAGCTGGAGAGCTCACCCCGTCGCGGATTCGAACTGCTGACCTTTCGATCGACAGCTCATGGTTCAGTGGTTTAACCCACTGCGCCACCCGCTGGTAACACCCGCTAATGGTAACATTAGGAGCCTAGAATCCCAAGGAGGGCCAATAAGTCATTTAACTCTGTCCCACACACAATCTTTTCTAATCCTTGCATAACCCTACTTTTGCAAAATTCCAAAGGAAGGGAATTTCAGATTTTCCACAGACAGCTGACTCCATTGCTGGCCTGCTCTTTAAGTCACGTGATGACTGCTGCATCAAGTGATAGCTCATATGTGTGAATAGGCCCTCACAGATCCAACACCTGTCATCATCACACCACCTCAAACACAAACAAAACTTTGCAGTGGAGTTCAGTTCCTGTTGTATGAGGCATGCCTTCCGGCATTATTCAGGCATTTGCTACCTGATGTACTTCTCCTCACCAACCCAAGCAGAGCTGCCTGTTTCTGTCAAGGGAGCATTGCAAAAGAGGCCCCATAATTCAGCCTATTGCAGAAGATGTGGCAGGAGGGCCCCCCCCCTGCACAACAGCAAGCTGGACAGGAGGGGAAATAAAAGTACAGGTGGGCCCCCATATCCACTGATTCGCTATCCACGGTTTCAGTTATCCACGGATTGTGGGGACCCCCCCCCCCAGGCTTTTTACTTTTTCCCCAGTAAACTTCATTTCTTCCTTAAAGAAACAGGAGAAGTAGAACTACAGAATTACAGGCAAGTAGAACGAGACTAAGTACTAGAGAGGCTCTGCAAGGTTAACAGAAACCTTGCAGAGCCTCTCTAGGACTTACAGCCCAGTCCAGCCCAAGGCCTCAGCGGCACAATTCAGGCACAATTGCAGCCTAAGTGCTTTAGGCCCGAGTTGTGCCTGAATTGTGCCGCAGAGGCCGAATTTCTGCTGCAATTGTGACTGAATTGGGTTCCGGCACAATTCAGGCACAACTGCACAATTCAGGCACAATTGCGGCCTAAAAGTGGGCATGTTGGGGGTGTGTCGGGGGAGTGATGGGAGCAGTTACAAATTTGTTCCGGTTCCAGACGCTGGAGAGCCCCTCGAGCCCAACTCAGGCCCAAAATTTGGGTCAACAAAAAGGGTGGACCCAAATGTGAGGAGACCCATAGGAGCCATTTTACCTTACCCACACCAGCCCTCTCCTGAAAAGTACTAACACCCTGGGCCCAAGTTGTGCCTGAGTTAGGACGGAACAGTTGTGGCCTAACTCTGGAACCGGACCAAATAGTTACCCTATCAGCACCCAGCCCCACCCAGCCTCTTTCCCACAAAAGCCCAGCCCCAGCCCTCCACTCTCTCTCTCTCTCTCTCTCTCTCTCTCTGAGCACGTGGCGTGGGGTTCTGTCCCCCAGCAGCCACAAAGTGGGACTTTGAAAACTTTTCTAACACCCCACTTCTCTCTTCTCTTCTCCTCTCTCCTCTCTGCCCCCCTCTAGGGCAGAGAGGGCTGTTCTGCCTGTGGCCAAACTGTTTACTGCTGTGCCTGGGCAGCTGTCTCCATGCAAGTGTTTGCTAACCCATGTCTTTCTCCCAGCCCCTCTCCCCCCCCCCCACAGGCAACAACACCAGCAGGTAAGTGCAGGGTTCGTGCTGACATGTGGTCTGACTTCTGCCTCTTTGCATAGAGAAATATAGGTAGGATACATGCCTCTATACCAATGTCTTGTCTCATAGCTGCCTGCATAGCCTGCCATGATATGCCTCTTTACCAATGTCTTGTCTCATAGCTGCCTGCAATGCCTGCAATGATATGCCTCTTTATCAATGTCTTGTCTCATGTCTGCCTGCAATGCCTGCCATGATATGCCTCTTTACCAATGTCTTGTCTCATAGCTGCCTGCAATGCCTGCCATGATATGCCTCTGTACCAATGTCTTGTCTCATGTCTGCCTGCACTGCCTGCCATGATATGCCTCTGTACCAATGTCTTGTCTCATAGCTGCCTGTATTAATGTGAGCACACAATGCCATGAGTGTGGAACTGTAACCCATATGTAGACACCAGCTGTCCCCCCCCCTCTTTTCTCCACAGGGTCTACTGCCAGGTCAGTATTGCTAGGATTGCCATGGTTGTGACCCCCAAGTTGTGTTGTTGTCTCTCTCTTTGACCCCTTTCCCTTACAGGATCATGCTCACCTTACACCCAGGGAAGGAGCGCAGACCAGGCTATGTGTCTCACACCACTCAGCTGTGTTTGATTTCTCTCCCTGCAGGCCTTTGCAACTGGCACACTGGCATTCCTTCAATGGCGATTGCTACCACACAGCAGCTGCCATGGAACACCCTGTGTTGTTCGTCCCCCCAGGAATGTCCACCACCACCACCTACCTTCTGGGGAGCACCCCTGGGCCCGCAGTCTGGTTGCCCCATGGTCGTCTGCCTCGCTGCTGCCAGAGGTCTGGGAGCCTGCCCTGCAACCCTCCTCACCTGCTGCTGCTGCTGCTACATTCTGAGTGGCTGCTGTGCCTACCCCTGGCAGCCTCGCCTGGCCATCTCTGCCAATGTTCCAGAACAATAAAGATGCCCCTTGGGCAAAGGCCCCTTGAACAACATGACCCCAATGTTACACAAGCACTGCCCCACACACACACAGAGACAGCGCCCAGCACAGAAGGCCCTGCATGAATCCCAACCAGGGCCTGCCACAGCCAGCCCAGGGAGAACACAGCAGGGGCGCTGCCAGACCGTCCGGGCTCAGAGGGGAGGGGGGAGTTGGGGGGCCTCTCAGGCAGGCAACCACTGACAGGCGACATGGCGCACGTCCGTGAAGAGCCCTTTCAGCAACCAGGGCTCTCACCCACCCTCGGTCCGCCCGTCAACGGCGTCCGTTTCCACCCGTCAACGGCGTCCGTTTCCGCCCTCAGTCCGCCTGTCAACGGCGTCCGTTTCCGCCCATCAACGGTGTCCATTACCGCCCTCGGTCCGTCTGCATGAGAGGCGGCCGTTCCTGCATTGCCTCCATCTGCGAAGTGACCCCTGTGTCCCTATTGGTCTCTGCAGACCCCTCTCCCTGTATCCCTCTCCCACCAGCCTTGTTGTCTGTCTGTTTCTGACCCACCCGTGTCCCTCCCCAGCACCCCCTGTCTGTGTGCCTGCCTCCCCTCCCACTCCCTGATGATGGACGCTGGCATCCCCCACCCCGCTGGAGCGCCTGCCGCGAGGCGCCGACTTTGCCCCATCTGGGGGTGTGATGAGCTGCGTGAGCCCTTCCCGCTCGCAGCAGACAAGCCCAAGGCATCTCTCGGTCTTGGCCGGGGCACGGAGCAGAAGGCATGCCGGGATGCCTTCTTTGTGGGCATAGCCACGGCCCTGGAGGCCCAGGGCTTCAGGCAGCGCACGGGCATGTCCTGGCAGAGGTGGTTCCAGACTTCATGAGACCCCCCTTGTGTGTGACGTTCCCCCCTCCCCCCATGACTCCCACGTGCAGCCTCAACGTGGCTTGGGGGTGGCATCGCCTTCTGCAGGAGGGAGGGCAGTGGCACTCCCCCCTGCAGCAGGTGGCTAATGCACAGGGTGCCCTGGGGCAGCTGGCACTGGCACAACCTCTGCCCTTCAGCTGACTGTCAAACGCGCAGTGCCTGCAGGCCCACCTGTGGCTGCCCGTCTGCTGCGACCGCTGCAGCAGCTGTGGTAGGTGCACGCAGACGAGCTGAGGAGGGGGCTCTTCGCTTCCACAAGACTGACAGCTCCCCACAGGGGCCTGCCTGCCTCTGTGGTAAGTTTTGCCTTGATCCTGGCCCACTGCTCTTGCCTCCTGCCTAAGTCAGGCACAGTTGCAGCCTAACTCGGTCCTATTTTGGGCCCCAATTGTGCCATAATTGGGCCTCAACTGTGCCTGAGTTGGGCTGGACTGAGCCCTAAGTCCTAGAGAGGCTCTGCAAGGTTAACAGAAACCTTGCAGAGCCTCTCTAGGACTTAGTCTTGTTCTACTTGCCTACAATGGAGGCTGCTTCTCTGTTTGTTTTAAGGAAGAAACAAAGCTTGCTGAAAGAAAAATAAGAGCTGGGGGGGGGGCGCACGCCTGCCTGCAGGGGAGGCAGGGCGGGGGGCCCTTACGAAACCATGGAAGGGGGTTATCTCTTATCCACGGTTTCAAGTATCCACGGAGGGGCCTGGAACATATCCCCAGCAGATATGGGGGCCCACCTGTATTTACTAAGACAAATAAATAAATAAGCATTTTGCTCAGGTCTTGCAGCTCTCAAACATCTGAGGTTTATCATATGTGGCAGGGATGTGGATCAAGTCTCTGACTCCAAGTCTCGAGTCAAGTCCCAAATCTTTGCCCCCAAAGATTTGGGACTTGACTTTGGTTGCCAAGTCTTTGGTTGCAAGTCCCTATCTAATTAATAAGGAAAACGGGTTTAAACCTGAATAAAATTCGACTTGTTGTAAAAGGCTCCAAGACTCGAGTCGAGTCTTTCAAGTCTTTTACAATTGCCGAGTCAAGTCTGAGTCGAGTCATTGACACGACTCGAGTCTGAGTCAATAGACTTAAGTCTACATCACTAGTATGTGGCTCTTATTCTGAGCACGTTTGGCCACCCCTGCTATAGTCCATCTTAGGGTGGAGAGAGAGGGTATCCAGGCAGACTTGCTCTCCAGCTACTCTCAGCTTACTGCTGATATCCTGGGGCATGTCCTTCTGGCACAGCAGAACCCGACTCTGCTTGCCGCAACACTTGTCTCTGAACACAGTCTCGGCGGCTGGAGCCCTTGCATCAGACGCGCTGACTTTTTTTGCTGGTTTCCAGTAGCCCGCTTGCTCTAGGCCAGCAATTACTGGCAAGCACCTTTGTTGGCTCTGCTTTCCCAGAAAGCTCCCTTCCTAATTCCTTCCGAGGCAGCAAAGATCATTTCTCACAGTCTTCCCACTTAAGAAAAAAAAAAAACTCTGCAGATAGTGCTGGTATATAAATAGAGACAATGTTTTTTTTTATCACATTACAAAGTTAATTAATGAGATCATTATCACCAGCTACAAGTTGTCAGCATGCTTACCTTGTATACTTTTTAAGCTTGTTGTAAGATCAACCCTTTTGCTGCATTTCCTCTTGCAATTGACTCTGCTGTGTGCTGCATGCATGCATGCTGCATGCTTGTGAGAAAGTGTGTAACCATCCCTGCGAACAGAAGATTTCATGCACCTGATGGAATGGACTGCAATCCACAAAAATTTCTGCTACAATTTGTTCGTCTTTCAGGTACCAAGACACTATTGGTTGTTTTCCTGCCACAGACTAACAGGGCTGCTACCCTTCTCTATTAGCTAGTTCTCTTTCTGTATTTATCTCAGTATTTTTTACTCTGCCTTTCCCTATTAAAACTAGATACAAAACAGCTTACAATAAATACAAATGGTCAAAACATGAAATAAAAATACAGTCCCACACTCAAATCAAAGTGAACCGCAGCAGCCAACCACCAAGTCTTGCGTTCCTTTGCGGTACAGGTTGGTTACCTCTTATGCGGACATCCGAAATCCAGACTATTCCGAAATCCAGACGTCTTTAGAGCTATGACCTTTTGTAAAACAAACTTTTCCCAGCACCTGGCTGGCATAGCACAAGGCATACTAGGGCACAAAATTATTAAAAATGTTGTATAAAATTACCTTCAGACTATGTGCATAACAGCGCAATCCTATCCAACTTACACCACCGGTGTAACCAGCGGTGCAGCGAGAATGGGAGACCCCAGAACATAAAGGGGATTAAAATCCCCTCCAAAGGGGGATTCAAAGGGGATTTAAATTTTCCTTCCAAAGCCTTCTCCCCTGCTATTACACCGGTGGTGTAAGTTGGATAGGATTGCGCTATAAGCAGTGGCGTTGCTGCGCTCGCACCGCCCGATGGCAGGGCGCGCGTGCTGCCCCCCGTGCCCCCCAAATTCCCCCCTTCAGAGAAGCCAGAGAAGGAGGACTTACCCCCGCTCCAAGCATCCTCCTTCTCCGGCGGTCCAGGGCCTTCTGACGAGGCCCAATGCGTTAAAACGTGAACTTTTAGCTTTTTCACGCATGCGCAGACTGTTTCTGAGGGCAAGGGCTGCCCTTTTGCCCTTAGAAACGGTCTGCACATGCGCAAAAAAGATAAAAGGTAACGAATTAACGCATTGGGCCTCGTCAGAAGGCCCTGGACCGGCAGCCGGGGTGGATGCTCCGAGGCCTTCTCCCGGCCTCGGAGCGTCCGGAAGATGATGCGCGGCATTGCGCGCGTCACCCTGCGGCGGCCCGCCACGGCCCAGCGACTCACGTGGCTGTAAGTTGTGTATGGGACAGAAATGAATTTTGTGTTTAGACTTGGATCCTATCCCCAAGATATTTCATTATATTTATACGACTATTCTGAAATCCAGACAACGTCCTGTCCCAAGCAGTCCAGATAAGTGACAATCAACCTGTAATGGCAAGAGGCCCCTTCATCGAAGCAGGTTCTGTGTCTGCCAGTCAGGACGCCGGAGGGTGCTTGTTGGGCCCACCCATCAAAATGTTTCCCAGCTCTGGCATCCTGTCTCGTGGGTGATTTCATTGCAAGCTTGGCATTCTCCAGAACGCAGGTGCCTCCTCTCTTTGTTGAGGACGCCGGGGAAGCTGCGACTGCACATGCATGCTCCTAACCTGAGATGACTTCTCTTCGCATAAAAACAGCAATATATGTTGGGCTCTTCAATGACAACAGCAAGCAGAAACTTTCTAAAAGTGTCAACAACTCCAGATTATTTATTTATTTATTTATTTTTCACATTTTTATACCACCCTTCCTCCAAGGAGCTCAGAGTGGTGTACATATTTCCTCCCCTCTTTTTTGTCCTCACAAGCCTGTGAGGTAGGTGGGGCTGAGAGATAGTGACTGGCCCAAGGTCACCCAGGAAGCTACGTGACTGAGGGGGATTTGAACCTGGATCTTCCAGGTCTAAGTCCGACTCCCAAACCACTACACCATCCTGGTGTAAAACCACTACACCATCCATGTAATATCACACTATCTCTTCAGGACAAAAAGGGCAGACTTAGTTCATTCTCTTGTTACTGGCCCCGGGGCCCCACAAGCATAGGGGCCCCCATAATTTTCAGCATGTCCGAGATCATGCCACTACCACTGTGGGAAAAAGTGCTTTTTTAAAAACTTCCCTGAGGGATGTGCTGGTCCTCCGGGGGGTGGTGGTGAGGGGAGCCTGCGGACCAGTAGCGTCGTCAGGGGGGGCCTTGGTGCCCAGGGCCCCAGGGCGTGGACCCCTGAAGGGGTGGAATCGCAGGCTCATGAGGGCGCAAACTCACCGTGAGAGGTTTCCTGACGTCTCGCTTGCTCTTCGCAGCCGGAACGGCCGCATTTCAGCCCTCCTGCCCGCCCTTGACTCCGAACGGTGCTAAAATCAAGTAAAAATGGCGGTGTGTGTGTGTTTGGACACATATCACGTGGGGGCAGCGTCGCGTCACGTGGGGGCGGCATCACCCCCACGTGGGGGCAGAGCATTACCACTGTTGCGGACCCCTCTGCAGGCCTCCCTGTGCCTCAGAACGGCCTTCTGACGCGATTGCGACCCACTTCCGGTTTCATTGGGAAACCGGAAATGTCGGTGCCCAGGGGCCTAATGCAGTTAAGACTGCGCTGCTAGTTACTCCTGCATTTCAGGAGCTGTGGACTGAGCCTCTTCTCTGGCTCCAAGTGATGATCTCCTCATAACAGGAAGAACCACACCTGGCCTTCAACATTTTATCTCAGATTTGGGCCTTCTGATAGGGTAGTGGAAGCTGCTGTGTGTCCCAAACTGTTTTTTTTGGGGGGGGCAGTTCTGTGTTTGTGATTTGAGCCAATCCTTGGACCAGGCCAGTATCTTCATTTCCTGGAGTTTTTGCACATGAACCTCACTCTACATTGGGTTCTGGGTGGGAACCTTGGCCTGAAAGGCTGGAGAATTGATTTCTTGCAACGAGCAAGGATGATCACAAAAAGCAATGTTACTACGTTGTGCAGGCAGTGAAGTACGTCAAGTTTTCAAAAGTTTACCAGACACAGGTGAGAACAACCGGGACAAACAAAGCCAGTTTTTCTCAAGTACATTGAACAATACACTTTTCAGCAAGCATGCCAAAAGGAAGGCAAAAGTACTTAGGAACATCATACCTGCTTTCATCACCTGGTACAATGATGTGAATTTGCAAATATGGATTGTGAGATAAGGGAACAAATAATGCAAGGGTGTTCCTCAGCCAAACTCTGGAGGCAAATTAGTGCAGAACCTCAGGTGACCTTCATCCAAATACCGAACACTGCTTGAACGAATGAAATGTCTAAAAGACATGCCCAGTTAACAGAGCAACAACCCCCCCCACACACACACACACCTGTGCAGCCATCCCTGGTACAACTTTGTTTTAGAAAAAATCGGAAGCTTTCATGGCCAGCGATAATGAATAATGAAGTAGGGTTTACAAGATTAAAAGCCATGTCAAAAAAAATCTCTTTATAGTTAAAAACAAGTCAAAACACATAAAAACACGCAAAAACAAGTTAAAACCACAATGTTTCATCCACATCTGTGGACCTCCTCAGGTGAAAACAGCAAAGTGGGCTGCCAAGATGTTAATCCAGATGTTAATTCTCCTTGAAGAACAGCAGCTCTGGCTAGCCCCTGGATTAACATCGTGACAGCCCACTTTGCTGTTTTCACCTGAGGAGGTCCACAGATGTGGACGAAACGTTGTGGTTTTAACTTGTTTTTACCTATAAAGAGATTTTTTGAAATGGCTTTTAATCCTGTAAACCCTACCTCGTTGTACAACAGCATTTTATTTATTTAAGAATATTTATATACCGATTTGTAACCAAAAAAACACACACAACAGTTCACAAAGCATCTTATATAGGAAATACTACACCTTGCAAATAACTGATGATTCTTGTCTTCTGATGGTTTATTTTTTTACAGAAGGAGGCTAGCACATGTCAAGAAAATGGGTCCATGGGGGGGGAGTGAAAACAAGCATATAAGTGCAGTGTTGACCCCAACTCTTGAAACTCTCCATGCTGATTCTTTTGCAGACTTTTGCCTCCCACATACAAGTGAGGCTAGACGACATTGTCAGTCTGAAACAAGCCTACACACTCCCTTTCCATTTGTCTGGAAAACATAAAGGTCGTAAATTACCTTGCTCTTTCCAGGGACTTTTAGAAGAGCTGGTTAGCCAGAGAAATGTTTGAAGCTGCTTGGAATTCATTCTTATGATCTCAGTGGAAGGTGGGTGATGGAGGAAGATACGCTGGCAGTCCTATACCCATTCTGTGTCTTCACTCGTATAAATTTTCTTGACTGCCTTGGAAACAAAAACGATCCTTGCTCTTCACATAACCTCCCTCAGGGAAAAGAACACCTGGCAAATTCCTTTACAGTTTGCAAACAGCCAACCCAAGACATTTTCCAAGCCACTGTCGCTGGAAACAGAGCTGTGTCCATTCATTTCAGCAGGCAGATACTGGAAGAGTAGGCCCTTTGCCCTTTCAAATGTGGAAAAGATATTAGAAAGATAGCATGTAAGAGCTGGAAGGTGCAGGCAATGGTCTACATCAAAGGTTCTCAACCTGTGGTACATGTACTCCCAAGGGTACGTGGACCGCAGGTTGGGGGTACGCGAGATTCAAGATTGAGGCGGCTGGGAGACAAGGTAAGGGAAGCTACTGGGGGGCATTTTTGCGGTTTTTTCCAGGCTGTGGCACGGCCGAGCAGGTTCTCCTGCTCGCACCGGAACCCGGAGGGTAAAGCTACAGCCCTGCTGAATCGACAGGGCTGTAGCTTTACCCTCCAGGTTGCGGCGCGAGCGGGAAAACCCGCCTGGCTGCGCTGCAGCCCAGGAAAAACTGAGAAAAAAACCCTTTTCGGGGGGTTGCACTTTTTTGGGGTCCAGGGTTACACGGCCTTTGGGGGCCTGTGTAGGGGGTATGTGGCCCCCCAAAGGTTGAGGAACTCTGGTCTACGTTGAAAGCAACTCAGGGCTAATACAGATGGCAGGGAAAAGCCACCATGAAGTAATTTTCCCCTTGGCATTCTACCAGACTGTGGCTGTTAGCCTTATGTAGACACCAGCTGTTCCCTCCCCCTTTTCTCCACAGGGTCTACTGATGGGTCGGTAGTGCTAGGTTTGCCATGGTTGTGACCCCCAAGTTGTGTTGTTGTCTCTCTTTTTGACCCTTTCCCCTTACAGGATCATGCTCTCCTTACACCCAGGTAAGCAGCTCAGACCATGCTATGTGTGTCACACCTATCAGCTGTGTTTTATTTCTCTCCCTGCAGGCTTTTGCAACCGACACACTGGCTTGTCTTCAATGGCGACTGCTACCACACACCAGCTGACATGTAACTCCCCCTTGTTTTTTGTCTCCCCAGGAACGTCCACTACCACCTACCTTCCTGGGAGCACCCCTGGGGCTGCAGTCTGGTTGCCCCACTGTCGTCTGCCTCGATGCTGCCAGAGGTCAGGGAGCCAGCCCTGCAACCCTCCTCAGCTGCCGGCGCTGCTGCTGCTACTCCCTGGCTGTCGTACTTGCTGCCCCTCCCCTTTCTATGGAGCCCCACACACACAGACAGCCCCCAGCACTCAAGCCCCTGCATGAGTCCCATCCAGGGACTGCCACGGCCTTCCCTGGGAGAACACAGCAGGGGGGCTGCCAGACCCCCATGGCACAGAGGGGAGAGGGGAGTTGGGGGGGCCTCTCAGGCAGGCAAACAGTGACAGCCAGGGCGTCTGCCGGTAATGAAGGCGCTTCCACCAAAGGTCCGCCCGTAATGAAGGCGCCTCCGCCCAAGGTCCGCCCGTTTCTGTGTGGCTTCCACCCAAAGTCCGTCTGCATAAGAGGCGCCTGTTTATGCATCACCTTCATCTGCAGAGCGCCCCCTGTGTCCCTATCGGTCTCTGCAGACCCCTCTCTCGGAATCTGTCTCCCACCTGCCTTGTTGTCTGTCTATCTGTCTCTGACCCACCCATGCCCCTCCCCAGCACCCACTGTCTGCCTACCTGTGTGTCTGCCTCTCCTCCCACTCCCTGATGATGGAGGCTGGCAACCCCTGACCCCGCCGGAGCGCCTGCTGTGAGGCGCCGTCGTCGCCCCATCTGGGGGTGTGATGAGCTGCGTGAGCCCTTCCCGCTCACAGCAGACTCGCCCAAGGCATCTCTCGGTCTTGGCCGGGGCACAGAGCAGAAGGCACGCCGGGATGCCTTCTATGTGGGCATTGCCCCGGCCCTGGAGGTCCAGGGCTTCAGGCAGCGCACCTGCGAGTCATGTCAGAGGCAGTTCCAGACAGCATGCGACCCCCCTTGTGTGTGATGTTCCCACCCCCTCCTACCCTTCCCTCCCCCACTCCCCCCCATGACTCCCACATACAGCCTCAACGTGGCATGGGGGTGGCATCGCCTTCTGCAGGAGGTGGGACGGCCACTCTCCCCTGCAGCAGGTGGCTGATGCACAGGGTGCCCTGTGGCGGCTGGCAAGGGGACCTCGCTCACCTATCACCTGCCCTGCGCCCACCACATGACTGGCGCAACCCCCATGCCTGCGGCCGGCCCCTTGCGACCGGGCTGCGACAGACCCTGCGGCAGCTGCCATGGATGGGCACTGACACATGCAGACAGAGGCCTGCACATGCCCAAGCCAGACACCGAGCCTGGAGAGCCTGCCTGCCTGGGAGGTAAGTGTTGCCTGGATCCTGGGGTGGTGCTGGGCCACAGAAACTGCAGCCTGCCTAACGGGCATAACTCTGACATATCTCAGACATAACTTATGTCGAACTTATGCTGAACTTAGGCCACTCTTATGCCAGACTTGCGGAGGAGTTGGGTTGGAATGGGCTGTAAATTCCCTAGCCCTGAGGATTTTCTCTCACTTTTGCAAATATAGGCTTCTAAATGTCATCGAGTGGGACATTTTAAGCAATGCTAGTGATAGCACTTGAGGAGGCCTAAGTATTGAGCATCGTGCTGAAAGGATGTGAGTTTGGGTATATCCGTATCGCATATGCCCAGAAAGAATCGCATATGCCCAGAAAGAATCGCCCCATATTGCAGATGCCCCAGGACTGCGCTCGATGTTATCAGGGCACAGTTGTTGGGCTGCCCTAATAAACAGGTGTTTGGGGTATGGAACAGTTTGGATTCAGAAGGCAGTCTTTGGGGAGATGGTAATAGGGTTTGGCTGACAGTGAATGGAGCTTTGTCACAGCTCTCTGAAACGTTGCCCTTTTATGTACAGAACTGCCAGCGTGCAGAAAAGTCACTCCAGGCGAAAGGCAGTGTTGTTGATCCTGCCCGAAGATACTTGAGCAAGGGACTAGGAAGATACGATGCCAGAGGTAGGGTCACAAGGTGCGGGGCAGGGAAATGCAGTCTTCTTAGAAGGTTGGGGTTACTTTCACATCAGAAAAATGCCAGATAATGTAAATGCAGGGGTGTCGCTCTGTGTGTGTGTGTGTGTGTGTGTGTGTGTGTGTGTGTGTGTGTGTGTGTGTGTGTGTGTGGACTGCACCGGGTGACACCCCAGGGAGGGGTGACGCCAAAATGACTTTTGATTCTATTTGTTACCGGTAGTGTGAAAATGCACCATTGGTAGAAAATGGGGGAAAAGGTAAAGGTATCCCCTGCTGGAAAGTCAGTCGTGTCCAACTCTAGGATGTGGTGCACATTTCCGTTTCTATGGCTGAAGAGCCAGCGCTGTCCGAAGACGCCTCCGTGGTCATGTGGCCAGCATGACTAACGGAACACCATTACCTTCCTGCTGCAGCGGTACCTATTTATTTACTTGCAATTCCTTGCTTTCAAACTGCTAGGTTGGCAGGAGCTGGGTCAGGAGACGGGAGCTCACTCCGTTACGCGGCACTCGGTTCTTGAACTGCTGTCTTACCGACCTTCCGGCCTGCAGTTCAGCGTCTTAACCACTAAGCCTCTGCAGCCCCAGAAAATGGGGAAGGTAGTGTCAAAACACACCGCTGGTAGAAAATGGGCGTTTCCCGATCCTCGCTGTGACTGGCATGGGGACTGCATTTCATGAGAACATAAGAAGAGCCCTGCTGGCTCAGGCCAAAGGCCCATCTAGTCCAGCTTCCTGTATCACACAGTGGCCCCACCAGATGCCTCAGGGAGCACACAAGACAACAAGGTACCTGTATCCTGTCGCCACTCCCTTGCACCTGGCAAGGAGGCCTTTCCCAGGAGGCCTCTACATTGTGTGGTCTGGTATGGGAGGAGGTTCATGGGGGTGACATAATGAGTTCTTACCCCAGGTGTCACCAACTCTAGTGACACCCCTGTGTGAATGCACCCTCTAATCTGGTGAAGTGGGGTAGGAGTGGCTGTGATTCTTCACTGGGGGGGGGAGGGCCACATCCAAATCAGGTGTGCACACACACAAGGAAAATGCAGAAGGGTAGCCTAAGCAGCTGCTCCATGGGTGTCCGCCCCCTAGGCTCTACAGCCCCTCCTGCTCCACAATTCACTGGCCTCCACTGCACAGTTCTAATTTTCCTCAGGAAATCCCTGGCTTTCTTCTATGAGCTCCTGCAATGCTAATGGAAGTTTTCTGCCTCAGAAATATCAAGGAGCACTAATTAAATGCCTGCTTATGGTGCACTTAAAACATTTATCTTTGCATAAACGTTATTCACACCCAGCTTCTAATGCCGCAAATTAAAAGCCTACATATCAAAAAATGTAAGAAGCCAGCCAGCCAGGTCACGGTTGCAAAGGCAATGCGGCATGTGATTTAGAAGTTGATGAAGAAGTCAACAGACTGAGGAAATGTGGGTGCAAGACGGACTTCTGGGGGGGGGGGTAAGTCATGGTCCCTGAAGCTAGGGCACATGGGACACCACTGCTAGGGGTGTGTGGCTGAAACCACTCTCAGGTGGCGAGAAAGGCACGTTTTCCTGGCTGTCGAAACTCAAAGTACTCGCCGTGTGGGGACTGCCACAAGAATTCTTCCTGAATTCTCAGACCGTCCTCGGAGGCATCTCCAAGACATCCCAGCGCTGAAGTGAGGTGGGTGTTGAGCAGAGGCCGTGTGGCTTTTCCATTGTGGTGATCCGAATGCGGACTGTGTTGCCTGACACCCATTTGGAAGTCCTTTTGGCAAGGCCTTTCAAGTCAAGTCAAGTTTATTAGGTTAAATAGCACATTGCCATACACCTGTAGAATTAAAATTTAAAAACACATTAAAACAAAATTTGCCATACACCTATGAAGTTGAACTTATACACACAATAAAACAGAAATTTGCCACATCTACTACACATTCTTTACAAAAACTGCTTAAAAATATTTTCAGCCTTAAAGAATCAGAGAACGTTGAATATCTTTGCAACCATTTCTGTAAAAAACGTTCTCTAGCTGTTTCATATTTAGGACAATAGAAAAAAACATGTAGCAATGAATCTAATTCGTTCAAAGAACAATCACAATATCGTTGGTCAGATGGTATCTTTTGAAAACGACCTTTCATCTGCGCAGTTGGTAATGCGTTACAACGTGCAATCATATAAGCCTGCCTAAATTTAGGCACTGTAAGCATATTGAAGTATAAAGGTAGAGTAAATTCTACAGGAGACCTTATTCCTGAATAAGATGGAGAACATGTCCACTTAGCCTCTAATTGGAGACAATCCCAATCCAAAGTGGTTAATTTTCCCACTAATGATGACCGTTGTCTTTCGTTCAGATCTCCTATTCTCAGTAGACCCAACTCATGTAGTTTTTTATCAGTCTCATTGTTCCATTTTGTCCAACAATGCTCTTGTGCAGCTAATTTAGTAAAAATAGGGAGATCATCTGCATTGGCTAATCGACATTTAAAATTAATGATGACTTTCCATATCAATGTAAGGATCTTTGGAAGCCCTAATTCAAGCCATAATACTGCAGAGGCTATACATGGAGGTGTGGCCAGCACTTTCCGAAAGAAAGCTTGTTGAAGTCTTTCGAGATTTTCTATTGGTCCTAAGAACCAAATTTGAGAGCCATATAATATCCGCGCCAGTATAGTGGCTTTATAAACTTTTAAGAGCGCTGGTATATATTGTCCTCCTTTAATATAGAAAAATTTCTTCAATGCCAATAAAGCCAGTTCTGTTTTGTTCTTAAGATACTGGACGTGTTTAGTCCATGTAAGATTAGATTGAAATACAACTCCCAAATATCTAAATTCATTGACCTGCTGAAAACTATATGGACCAATTTTCCACTTTTTATTTACCCTCCTTGTTGACCTTTCAAACACCATTATTTTAGACTTATCCTCATTAATTTCCAACAGTTCTTCCTTACAATATGCGATGAATGCTTTCATAGCACATTTAAGTCCGACTGGAGTTCTTGACAGTAAGACAAGATCATCAGCATATAGTAAAGCTGGCACTGGCCTATTTCCCAGACATGGTGCATGCGTGGGGAGGCCAAGTAATTTTGGGACAAAGTCATTTAAATATAGGTTAAACAAGGCCTTTGATTTTTGATTTTAATTTACTCCAGTTTTCCAGCATGCCATCTAGCGCTGGTTTTAATCTAAAGACTTTTAATGGTTCTGCTGAAAAATCACAGCCAGTCCTTTTAGCAAGACCTTCACATTAGGATCAAATAAAATGTCACCAAGTCATGTGCACAGTGGCGTCGCTTCGGTAGGGGCGGGGCTGTAAGTATCGCTGCGGTTACAGTCGCTTTACCGAGCGAGGAGGAGGCAGCCCCGCCCCCTCACTGTCCGAGCCAGTCCCCTACGGAGAAACCGGCATGGAAGAGACCCTGCCTGCTGCTTTCTCCGTAGGGGACTGGCTCGGACAGTGAGGGGGCGGGGCTGCCTCCTCCTCGCTAGGTAAAGAGACTATGACCACAGCGATACTTACAGCCCCGCCCCTACCGGAGCAACGCCACTGCATGTGCAAGGTGCTGTTCTTCAGAACTCTTCTTCTTCATGCGGGATGTTAAGCAGGAAAGCAGAGAGCGAGGCATGATAGGAAGGTCTGTAAAAGTCTGAAGACCGTGTGCAAGGGGTGTTAGGAAGACTTAGGCTTAGATGAGGGCCTAACTATGTCAAAACGTGACCCAACTGTGGCACCAGCCATGCCTGGCTCACTTTCATTATTGGTGCTGAAGAGAAAAATGGCTTAAAAGCAGCAGACCACACTCATCATCTCCATAAGGTCATCTCCACCCCTCACTTGACCTGCATCAGCGCCTCTATTTTGTAAAGCAGTGATGTCACTGGGTGGCGCATCAACCCCGGCAGGAGGTTGGCACATCAACCCCCCCCCACTGCTGCTGCGTCACCCACCGCTGTCGCCGCGTCACCCCCTGCTGCCGCCCGGCCCCGGTACGAGCCGGGAGAGGGTGACAACGTGTCTTCTTCGGCCAGCAGCAGGGGGTGATGGCAAGGCAGGCGAGTGGGCCTGGGGGTGACGTGGCACGCGATGTTGAGTGCGTCACCCTTCCTGGTGCGGCACACCCCCCGGTGGCCCACCCCACCACCACACATCAGTGATGCCACTGAGGCAGAGGGAGCGGTGCTCATCTCCGTTTCAAAGCCGAAGAACCAGCGCTGTCCGAAGACGTTTCCGTGGTCATGTGGCCGGCATGACTCAACACCGAGGCGCATAGAACGCTGTTACCGTCCTGCTGACTTGGTACCTATTTATCTACTTGCAATTTCTTGCTTTCGAACTGCTAGGTTGGCAGGAGCTGGGGCCGAAGATGGTAGCTCACTCTGTCCCGTGGCACTCGGGTCTCGTGCTCTGCCTATCTTCTGCAGTTCAGCATCTTAACCACTAAGCCGCCGCGCCTCTGTTTTCACCCTTAGTCCTTACATATCTCAGAGAGTGTCTAATCCCAGGTCTAATGCAATGTTTCCTTGGTAAAAAAAAGAAAGTATGTGGGGCGGTACCCTCTTTGAGATTACATGTGAGGAGATATTATTATTAATAATAACAACAATAACATTTGTATCACACTTTCTGGGTCTGTAAAGCACTTCATGTGTGTCATCTCAATGGAATCCTTACATCCTTACATCATATTGCACACAGGCTTTGCCTGAGGTCATCTGGTGAGCTCATGGCAGAGAAGAGATTCAAATCAGGGAAGTCCCGATTCCTATCTCGTTCTCCTAAGACCCAATTCTATCTGCGAGATATGCTAGCATACCGCCACAGACGCCGGCACACTGTCGCAGATGTTGGTGCAATGACAGTTTCATCAGCACAGAAGTCTCTCTGCCAATGGATGCAACATGGATGCTGGAGCAGCAGTCTGAAAACACCGCACCATCATAAACCAGGTGCAACCCTGCCAATGGGGTTATCCAAATGTGGAGAGAGGGGTGGGAAGTGGCCAGACATGGATGGGAAGTGGACAGAACATGGCAGAGAATCCAAAAACCCCTTCACACGATGGGCACACCCCTGATGTGCACAAAATGCTATGCCAATGACAGATTTGGCATAGACTAGAGGAACCCCATAGGGCAGTGGTTCCTAAATGCTCCCTCCAATGCTCAGTGCGTGCATTTGTAGATAAAGCACATTGCTACCAAGATGCTAGTGATCTCTCCTCCAAAGGAAGTTGGTCCCTGGAACTTCTCATTGCTTAGGGCAGTGGTTCCCAAACTAGGAGATGCAGCTCCCAGGGGAGCCGCGGAGACCAGCCAGGGGAGCCGCGGATACCAGCCAAGGGAGCCCCGGATACCAGCCAGGGGAGCTGCGAAGTGCCACGGAATCCTCTCAGAAAACAGTGTAATGCCAAATGGCAGGCATCAACGTCATGTCATGGGGAGTCGTCGCCAATGGTCAAGGGAGCCGCAGGTCAAAAAAGTTTAGGAAACACTGCCATAGGGGACAATGTGGAAGCCAAACACAGTCCAACACCTCAACCCTGTTGACCAGCCCCTCCACCACAACGGAGCACAAGATACAGACTCCACCTAGCTGTAAATCCGTTTTGCTTGCAAATTCCCTGGAGGTTCATTCCATTTGTTTTGAGGTCTCCTGCTGTACAGGCCAATCCTGTAATTCATCTACGATGGCCACCACTATGCTGAAGTAGTGTAACTGGTTGTTACCAACTTGGATCATAAACCACATGAAAACCTTTCTGCTTTCTACATTTCTAGTTGTTGTTGTTACTACAAATATTTATATAACACTTTCCAACAAAAAAGTTCTCCAAGCAAGAAAATCAAATAGCCAAATGGCTCCCTGTCCCAAAAGGACTCAAAGTCTAAAAAGATGCAGAAGAGACACTAGCAACAGCCACAAGAAAAGACACTGTGCAGGGGTGAAGAGGGACAGTTGCTCTCCCCCTGCTAAATATAAGAGGAGACCACTTGAAAAAGTGACTTGTTGCCCAGTTAGCAATTAACCTGGGCAGTAACTGGTATCTGTTTTCACAAGAGTCTCATTGTTTTTTCAAAATGGGTGAATCAGACATTGTTTTGGGCGTAGTGGATCCTTCTGCAACTCAGAGATGTCAAGACTGGAAAAGACTTTGAAGTCCTTTCAGTCACGTAACTCTGACTGTAGCACTTGCACTTTTTCCTGGCCCGCCAAGAGATGTTTCCCAATGCATATTTTGAAATGCAATGTTAGCTTTGAAGTTCCAGCTTCCCCACGTGCCTTTACAAATGTCAGCCTTGTTTAGGATACAGAGCGGGTCATATTACCTTGGCTCAGCCTAGTTACTAAACGTGCCTTGCTGGGGTGTGACATGCAAGTCTCCTGACTTGCATGTCACACCCCACAGTGCCATCTGCACCCCGCAATGGTAGCCAAATGGACAACGTTTGGGCTTCCTCCTTAAACAGCAAACCATCCATCAGGTCCAGTCTTTTCTCCCCCACCTTCATACTCTGCACCAACAATCCATAATTCTTCATGTCACCTGCCCAACATGTCTGGCCCCCCATACAACCAGCTCAAAGTGGTTTGAAGCTTGCTACATTGAGCTCCTAATGGCTTTGTGCCTCACAGCAGTTCTCTTGCTGTCCCCTGGCTCGCTTTCAGGGTCTCTGCTCACATCCCTCCATTGGTGAACAGATGAAATTCCCAGTGATGTAGACATGAGTCTATTGACTCAGACTCGAGTCGGACTCAACTCGCGTCAATGACTCGACTTGGACTTGACTCGGCGATTGTAAAAGACTCAACTCGGACTTGACTCGGCGATTGTACAAGACTCGAAAGACCTGGCTCGAGACTTGGAGCCTTTTACGACAAGTCCAATTTTATTCAGGTTTAAACCTGTTTCCCCCACTAAATAGATAGGGACTCACAACCAAAGACTCAGGACTTGGGGGCAAAGACTTGGAACTTGACTTGAGTCTTGGACCCAGAAACGTGGAACTTGACTTGAGACTTGGAGTCAGAGACTTGATCCACATCCCTGGAAATTCCCTTACTGGGCCTTCTAGCCCAGCACTGATTCAGACTGGTAGCAACTAAAGGTTATTAGGAGAGGTTATTACATTATGAGCAGTGTGGAGACAGGAACAATTTTCTCTGTTTCTCAGTTCTGAAACTCAAGCTTACCCCAAAGGCTCAATGCACTCAAGTGGTGCCATCTGGAAAGACTCACAGAGAGCAAAAGTGAAGCAGGAGAAAACAAGGGCAGCACGGGGGGGGGGAACACAACTGCAGAGAAAAGGGGACTCAACAAGTGCTTGAAAAGAGTTGAGTCCAGAATGTCAGTTTAGGACATGGCATTTTGTGTTTGTTATGATGACGTCACAATAATAAAATAAAAACAAGAAGAGTAGATGAAGCTTCTCCCTTTCCAGAGATAAATAAATGTTCTACAAATGAATTCTTTCTTATATGACATGATGAGCCGGTTCAGACGATAACTTTTCCATTCAACTGGCCCCACGCGATATTGATGGGTGCGCTCCAGAGATATCTAGGTTCTGGCCCCTCCGCTTCCTTCCTGGTTGCTTTTGTCCATCACATGTGGGGGCACCCGGATGACCCAGCTCCCCCAATGTGATTAGGGAAAGTAAGGGGAGGGGTCAGGGTGAGCATGCGCTGAGACCACACGTGTCAATCATTGCGCAGGGTCAGCTGGACAGCGACGGTATCATCTGTCGCACAGTTACAATTATTTAAGGTCTAAGAATGTGGTTTATTTTCCCAATAAAGTCTGTCTAACTTCGAATAAAGTTGCTGTGTCATTGTCTCCCTTCTTTAACATGAATGTTGTTTGTGAGTGTAGACATTACTGCTTATTCATATAATTTATGGTTCCATTCCAAAATTGGTGGAGTTGATCAACATTTGCCAATATATACCATCACAGGTCTTGCTGCCATGATCGTGTGTTCAGAATCTCATGAGCTGCAGTAGGCATACACTGTAGGTATGTCAAGAAAACCCCAGAGGGTACATAGGTAAAGGTGACCCCTGACAATTAAGTCCAGTCATGTCTGGCTCTAGGGTGTAGTGCTCATCCCCATTTCAAAGCCGAAGAGCCAGCGTTGTCCGAAGACGCCTCCGTGGTCTTGTGGCCGGCATGACTCTCCTTGCCGCAGCACGTAGCATGCGGCTGGAACACGGAGCGCTGTTTACCTTCCCGCAAGCAGTACCTATTTATCTACTCGCATTAACATGCTTTGGAACTGCTAGGTTGGCAGGAGCTGGCCAAGCAACGGGAGCTCACCCTGTCGCGGATTCGAACTGCCGACCTTTCGATCCACAGCTCATGGTTCAGCGGTTTAACATACATAGGAACTTATCCCATATTTTACTTTTCTATAGATACGTTGATTTTATTCCAATTTTGCTACTTCAAAAGTCGGCCATACCCCAAAATAAGTATGAGGTTTTTTCTTGCATGTCCACCACATTGAGGTACAATGTGCCAGACATTTTATTAAGAATTATTGGGGGACAGTTAAAAAAAATCACCAATCTATAAAATCATTAAATATAGAGAGCTGAACCAGAAGAAGACATTTATTCCTTCCCCAGATTTGTTGTCTTCATTTTATTAAATAGTTTTCTAGTCCCTGTTGAGGTTCCTTCGTCTTTGCTTTATTTACCCAATAGTCAGGGGAATATTCAAGCCTGCTGCTTCTTAGCTTAGGAACTCTGGCTATTCCGGAAGAGTGACATCAATCAGTAGACTTGATCCTCAAAACCCTCGGCTGGTACATGGTTTCTTCCTGTTTTAATATATAGGGTAAAACATGATGCAACATTTTGAGGATTGGAGCCTTCTTTCTGTAAACACAATTGCAAAACATGATTTTAAACACTTACCTGAAGATACCATAAATAAATAAAAGAGAAATAACAAAAGCGGTTGCGCTCCGGTATAATGAGAAAATGTCTATTCCAGGAAACCGATTTCATCTCAGCAGGTCAGGATAAATTGCAGATAATACAGACCCATTTTTCCAAATTATGTGTATGCTTGATTAGCATGGCAAGGGCAGTAATTGCCGAAGCCAGCACATTCACAAACCTTTTGGCACGCATAAATGTGGAAGCCATTCAGGGGGGAAAAAAAAACGAGTTTCATTTGTACAGTATTTCTGGAGAATGAGACAAATGGAGTTTCTGGGTCTTGGCCTTAGAAAAACACCAAAGCTTTCAAAAGCTGCACAAGCACAAATGAGAATGCATGACAACCATTCCAGCATGCACCATGGTCACTGCGTCACCCATGACAATGTTGTTCCATGCACGTACTCACAACAGGCTGAATTCACTTCCTGGTATACCTTTGAAAATTGCAACCATTAGTAGGGTCACAATACCTAGCAAAATAAGAAAAAAAACACGAAGAGTTGAAAAAGATGTATTATCAAACTCATAATTTTCAAATGTCCTGATGCATTTCAAACATATATGTTCTGATGCAGGGCATCTGCTCAGCAATTAATAATGAATCAATATATAATGAATATATATTGAATAATATATAGGAATATATAGGAATATATAGGAATAATGAATCAATTAAGGAATGAATATATAGGAATAATGAATCAATTAATAATGAATCTAATGAATCTGATTCAGTCCCCTGCAATTGACTGATATGTTCAACTGTCTAAAAGCAGCCATTTATTCAAGACTGCAAAGCGCAAAGATGTTTCTTTCTCCCAAGCTTCTGGCTAGATCGCCTTGTATCCTATACCCTTGTACCTTTTTACAACACCCCCTGAGAAAACCAGCCTCAATTTGCATTAGTGGTGATGTTCCTGTTTGTTTTTATTTCATGTAAAGGTAAAGGTATCCCTTGACATTTAAGTCCAGTCGTGTCCAGCTCTAGGGTGCGGTGCTTATCCCTGTTATGAAGCCAAAGAGCCAGCGCTGTCCGAAGATGCTTCCGTGGTCATGTGGCGGCATGACTCTCCTTGTCACACCACGTAGAGTGCAGCTGGACACGGAACGCTGTTACCTTCCCGTAAGCGGTACCTATTTATAGGCTTACCAGATCACATTCCTTCTCTTAAAGGTCTAGCACTCTGTCCTGGTATGGTTCTGGTAAGCTTACCTATTTATCTACTTGTATTAACATGCTTTTCAACTGCTAACAAAAATATATAGCTACTACTAAGGTATATAGCAATTAGATCTCAAAGACCTAATACTTTAGGTCTAATACTCTCAAAGACCTAACACATATCAAAACACCAATAATCAAAACAAATTACCCTTATTAGGGCTAGACTAAATATTAGGCTAAAATACACACCACTGGTCCAGTTGCCCCCTTTAGAATGTGGAATGATGATTTGAGGTCACGATATCATTCTCTAGTGTATGGCCTTTTCAGTTCAGAAGAGGAACCCTTGCTAACTGGGCAAAGAGGCACCTTTCAAAGTGGTCTCCTCTTATATTTAGCAGGGGGAGAGCAACTATCCCTCTTCACCCCATCCTGGTGTCTTTTCCAGTGGCTGTTGCTGGCGTCTCTTCTGTATTTTTTTTAAAGATTGTGAGCCCTTTGGGGACAGGGAACCATTTATTGATCTATTTTACTATGTTATCTGCTTTGTGAACTACTCCTGTTGAAAAGTGGTATATAAATATTATTATTATTATTATATTAATATTAATTTTATTATAATATTATATTATTATTATAATATTATAATAATATTATTATAAAATATTAAATAGTAAATATTTAAATATTAAATATTAAATAAATATTATTATAATATTTATATTATAATTATTATAATTATTATATTAATAATTATAAATTATTAATAATAATTTTAATTTGATTTATATCCTGCTGTATTCCATGGGTTCAGAGTGGTTTACAGTATTTCCCCTACATATTAACAGTTCTGTTCCCAAGGGCCTGACATTCTTTAATGAATGAAAAAATTGTTTGGAATATTGCCATGGGGATGGAGCAGGGGGGACCCCTACCAAGTGGAGTTTTTACTTAATTTTATTTATGGTTTGCTGATTTCAGTTGGTGTGCACATTGCCGGTGGAACTACAGGGTGGCTTGTGTGTTTGCTTCCCAGAGGGACAACCCAGAGATAAAGCAGGATATTCTCTTGTACGGGAGGTAAACTCTACACCTCTTGGACAAGGATAAAGGTAAGGATATTTTAAAAGATGGTATTGTAAGCCTATGAACGGGTACGCACTTCTGTCAAATATGCTGTTCACTGTTCCAGGATTTGTCCATGTTCTTGGGCATCAAGTGGCTTGTGGGTAGGAAGGGAAATGGAATTTGGGCAGGATTCAATCTGTGACAAGCAACCAGGCAGAGGTGAAATTAGACTGGAGCGGAGGCAAGTAGTTCTGCAAGACTCTGTTACACCAGAGTCAGCGGCCCCTCCCCCTTGCTGTTGGAGCCATTCCGGCAGCGACAGGGGAGTGTCCTGTGTGTTGCCATTGCCGCCAGAATGGCTCCAACAGCAAGGGGGAGGGGCCGCTGACTCCGGTGTAACAGAGTCTTGCAGAACTACTTGCCTCCGCTCCAGTCTAGCTACGCCACTGCAACCAGCACTACGATGAATCTTAACACTGGCTACAGCACATCAAGTCAGCAATGGCGGCACAAGTTCCAGTGCCTGCTACACAGTGAAATGGTTGTGCAAACCATCTTACGGATGTGTGGAACTCTCCAAGAGAGTCTGCTCGTCTCAGAAAACAATGTTTTGCTTCACTTGAAATTATGCAGGTGTTTCTCCCAGGCAGGAACCGCCACATCCATCTAAACATTTCACTTTTAGGAGGGATGTGGGTGGCAGCCCTCACCCCCAGCCTTACCAACTTCACTCACTACGCCAGACCACCAAAAGGTCTTTTGAACTTCACAGGTGCAAAGAAAGCTTTAAGTGCGAGGATTTGAAAGTGTGGAGGGGATGCCAAGAGCGACTGAGAGCCAGGGCAAAAAGGCTGGAGGAGCCAAGACTGGCAACATCTCAGAGGCATAACAGAGAGGAAAAAACAGTGCAGATTGAATTGCGAGGCTTAACTGCTTTGCAGAAGGTGGGAAAGGTATCTTTGAGGAAGCTTATGTTCTTAGAATGGTATTCGACACATTCAGGGAGGGCAAGCTGCTCACTGGGTACCAGCCATGATGGCTCAATGAAACATCCAGGTGAAGAGGCCATATTGTTGTGGGACAGAGTTGGGGAATGATTGTTGCCTGCATGTCCAGCTTATGGACCTGCTGGAGCCATTATGGACCTCCTGGTCACCCAGCTTGTAATTCATCTGTGGAACTCCTTGCCACAGGACGTGGTGATGGCACCTGGCCTAGATGCCTTTAAAAGGGGTTTGGATAGATTCATGGAGGAAAAGACCATCACAGGTTACAAGCCATAAGCAACCTCCTGGCTTTAGAAGTAGGTTTTTCTCTGTGCCATGTGTAAGGGAGTGACAACAGGAAACAGGTTATCTTGTTGACTGTGTGCTCTCGGAGGCATTTGGTGGGGTCACTGTGAGAGACAGGAAGCTGGACTAGACGGGCCTTTGGCCTGATCCAGCAGCCAGGCTCTTCTGATGTTCTTATGTGATGTTCATCTGGTGCGAATGGATGGGATTTGGGTCTGACTCAGTACGGCTCTTTGAGAATAGATGGTCTATCAGCAGATGTTAGATATAGTTGCTAAATGGAGCCTCCGTGGCTAGAGACCAGCTTCTATCAGATGCTAAGAACACAGGCTATCGAGCGTATGAAGCTGCCTTTTTGCTGAAGGCATCATCGGTCCCTCTTGTTCAGCGATACTTATTGGTAGCAGCTCTCCAAAGAAGGGACACAGAAGGGTCTTTCCCAGCTCAACCTGGAGATGCTACCAGAGATGCTTCCTCCCAGGAACTTGGAATCTTCTGTATCTGCAAAGTAGCTACTCTACCACTGAGCGATGGTCCCAGCATATTCAGGTCCTACTTGTGGACGACCTGGAAGCAGCTGGGCAGCTGCCCTTAAAAGCAGAATGCTGGGATAGATGGTGGAGCCACCTTGGTTTGGGCCAGGACGGCTCTTCTTACATTTTTTTAATACACATAATACCATATTGTCCCGAGTATAAGACGCACCTGATTATAAGACGCACCCTTAAAGTTTGGTGCTATTAAAATTTTTTAATTAAATCACTGGCATTAAATTGCAACAGCCTGATTATAAGACGCACCCCTAGTTTAAAAACTTAAATTAGGAGAAAAAAGTGAGTCTTATACTCCGACCGATACGGTAATTTCTGTATATCATTCTGAGAACTGCCATTGGAAAATTATTTTTACATTTGCAATAAATACTACTTTGAAAATGTTGGAAGGAGAGAGAGAGAGAGAGAAGAAATTCATGGAGACATTGGACTGGAGAAAGAAACATGGGGGCCAAACTAGAATGGCCGGGAACAGGGTGACCTCGTCATGTTCCCTCGTTCAATTTCTCTGTTCTATTGTCACGTATGGTAAAACAGCACCCAGAAAAAAAGCCGGTCCTTTAAAGAGGCAGGGCAAGGGGGAGATGATGTTGAGGAAACTCCATTAAGCTTCCCTCCCCCTTCATGTACGAATCCTGAAGCAATTTTAGCCAGTGCAACTGTCTCTGTAAAGTGCAATTATGGGGCTCCGGCAATTCTAGCGTGGAGAGAACGAAGCCCATTGCCCACTGTGGGTATATTCAAGAAGCCACTTTCTGAAATGTTAATGCAGCATCTTGCTGAGCCTGAAATGTGCCATGGGGAAGTCAATCCATTCCTGCCTGGGCCACCTTAAGTCACAGACATACATGTCATAAATGTGACTGGCACAGGATACCCAGACATTTGGCAGGGAAGCGTTTTATGGCTACGCTGTTGTCTCCAGTGTGCTCTTTGGGGAACAATGCAAAAAGGCATTTAGCTGGAAGACTTGTCGAGGTAATCACTTCTCTCTACCTTTGTTCATAATTTACTGCAGAATGTTTTTCGAGAGCTGGGTTGCCGAGAACAAATCCTCCTCCATCCGTAGGAGGCACGGAGCACACTGCCGTCCGTCAAAGAGGGGCTTCGAAAGGAGCACAATGGAGATCAGGAACCATTCACAGCACAAGCCTATGCATGTGTCTACTCAGGAGTAAGTCCCATTGTGTTCAGTGGGGCTGGCTCCCAGGAAAGTGTGCATAGGATTGCAGCCGGAGACTCTTCTCATGAGATGGCAAGAAAGCCAGCTTGTAAACAGCCATATATACGTACAGATGCTCTCGCATGCAACATTATTTAATCCTGCAGTCAAGAATTGCGCAGGGGGACTGTGTCGCTATTTGGACGGGGTGTTGGAAACCAAGAGCACACCTGATGGAAGGATGCACAGGGATCATGCTCACGATTCAGTTCTTAGCATTTATGCAGGACTTTTGAGAACCCAATGTGGGGGCAGCAGAACTGCATGTTTTTAAACACCCCTTCACACAGACGGGGGCCGCGGTGGCTTAGTGGTTAAGATGCTGAACTGCAGACCGGAAGGGGCAGCAGTTCGAGACCCGAGTGCTGCGTGACAGAGTGAGCTCCCGTCTCCTGTTCCAGCTCCTGTCAACCTAGCAGTTTGAAAACAAGACATTGCAAGTAGATAAATAGGTTCCGCTATGGCGGGAAGGTAACAGCGTTCCATTAGTCATGCCGGCCACGTGACCATGGAAGCGTCTTCAGACAGCGCTAGTTCTTTGGCTTTAGAAACATAGATGAGCACCACACCCTAGAGTCGGACATGACTGGCCTTTGAGCAGGGGGGACCTTAACCTTTACCTTCACACAGACAAGAGGAGTGCAGAAGGGGTGTGCAAAGAGGAGACAGAACCCTTTGCAATTGAACCTTCTTTCTAGGGAAGCTCACCTGGCCTGATAAACGTTTGGCACCAGGTGAAGCCCTTTTCATTGGGCCAGGCCTTTGAAGTCGGTATTTTTTGCTTCATTTTAATCTGGCTTTTCTTTGCTGCTCCTATTTATGTCAGGCTCAGAGGGGATTTGAACCCTGGTCTCCTCCCCTTCATCCTCATCATTCATCTGACATGTTAACCACTGCACCCCGCTGGGTCTTGACCATGGATGGTTATCAAAATCAAGGATGGTCAACTGAAGATCCCTGACAACGTGTCTTCCATAAAGTCCTTTTAGCTGGGCCCCGATGGTCCAAATTGTGAGATGCAGTAAAATCGTGGCTACAATTCCACTGGTGAGGAAAACAACATTGCTTTGAAAAGTTGTGAAAAGTAAGAGATTCTGCTTGGGGGGGAGGGGGTGTCAGAGAAGATTGGCAGAGAAGGCAGGTTGATTGAGGGGAGTAGTGCCTAGTGATTAGTGCTCTCACACCCCTTCTTTCTTCTTTCCCTTTTTACTGGGTCAGTAGTTAAATGGGGGAGGAAATCTAGATCAATCTGCTGCCACCATCCCAGGCTACAGAGACCAGGCTGGGGGGGGGGGGGGCGCGTTCTGGGGAAAAAAAAACCCTCCTTGGACAGCACAGAACTTGAGGGACTCTTGTTTAAAATCAAAACCACAGCAGCACCTACTAGTAATCAGATGTGACAACCGACTAAATTATCCACGAACCTAGGCAGGAAGCCGTCAAAACATCTCATTTATTAAAATTCCAAAAGGAAGAGGAATCAAACAAAAAGTGGAGGGGGTTAGAAAAAGTACAAGCAGGTTGATACAAAAATATCTGAATTTAGCTGGAAGCATACAAAGAAAAAGCATGATCAAATGGATACAATAAATATTATTTTACATTTTTATACCCTGCTTCCTCCAAGGAGCTCATGGGTGGTGTACATAGTTCCTCCACTCCTTTTATCTTCAGCACAGGGAGAAGAAAGCTGCTCAAAAGCAGACACACAATGGTGTCCTATACTGGTGAAGTTTGCAAGCTGGCTTGAAGTGAACAGGAGAAACAAAACAAAACAAAACAAATTCCTTGAATGTGTCTAGCTAGGATGATGGTCCCTATGACTAACAACTTAGATTGTCCCAGGAATCACTCACCCACAATTACTGGAGAGTAAGTGCCTTCTGCAAACCAGTGCTAGGCTTTATTATGGCAGATCTGGCCGAAACAACCAGATGGAACTTGCGTAACCTAGGTTTGGTGCTGTTATATACGTCACCTGTTTGAAGGAGTGGAAACCACCTGGCCACCGCATCCCAGCCCTTTACCGAGACAGACAGGTTTGGCTGCCTAATCGATAGGCTCCTGGCCAATCTCAACAGGAGGGTTGGCCAGTCCAGGCATGAAAAAGGACAGCTGCAAGAACATGTCTGAGCATGTCCAGGCTTCTTAGCCAGCACAGAAGCTTCTGGGAAATTAAAGGTTCCAAAAAAAAAAAAAAAAGGAAACGATAGGGAGAAAACAGGGAGTTCATCACGGTGGGGTTAAATGAGTAACTAAAGGGGGGTATGCTTGTGGTTACTGTAGCTGGCAACGTTTTGCTGAGCAGATTCCATGAAAGAGTTTTTTATATATAATCATTTCCCAGGAAAACACATTGAAGAAACCAGTCCTTGCAGCTGTTCTTCTTTCTACACGTGCTTCAGGGTTTGTACGCAATCCCCCCATCAACAACAGTTTCAAGAAACAGTGCAGCACTCGATGTATTGAAACTGATTTTTATTGCAGTGCTGTTTTGTTCCAGGAAGGCAACAACACGCTGCCAATTTGCCTCTTTAGGAGATCTTAGGAAACACCTGGGCTGCTTTTCCCAAAGAGTACAGATGCAATCACACACCCCCATCCCAACTCCAAACCATATGTGTCTGTTCCTCAGAAGCATGACTGTTTCTCACTGGTCCTACATACTCAGTGGCACTTGCAACACTCAAGAAAATGAGCCTGTCTGCATTAGGTGTACTGACCAAAGTCACATGTCCTTGATTTCCAAACAAAACTGACATTGACGATTTGATCTGCCTCAGTAACTTGGCTACCATTTCTGAATGCAGTCCAAGGGGCTGACTGTCGTAGTGGTTTGGGAGTCGGACTTAAACCTGGAAGATCCAGGTTCAAATCCCCGCTTTGGGCTTGGTGTGTCACAAATTTTGAAAATGTCTAACTTGACTCTGCTGGTGTGTGCCCCCGCCCCCAGATCTTTTAATAGTACTTTTACTATTTTTAAACGTGTTGAATTCTCTGCGCATTTTTAAAAAAAAATTAAAAGATTTTTACATGGCTTCTGAACCTATAAATTCTACCTCTTTTGAAAAACTTTTACTATTGCTATTTTTAATAGTAATTTTGAATTGAACTGAAAACAAATATAGAACACATTACATTTTATTTAACATGGATGATATTTTCAAGGGGTTGTGGAGGGTGGGTACTGCTGCCTCTCTGAATTGCCAGCATGAAATCCTTAAAGTTTAATCACATTCAGGATTGTTTTAATTAAAAGAGGGATTTGCACATTGGGTTTGCACATTGCACCTGAACTGTATTGCAGTAGAAATAATTAAAATTTTGCATCCCTTTCTTTCCAAACGATCTCTCTCTCTCTCTCTCTCTCTCTCTCTCTCTCTCTCTCTCTCTCTCTCTCACTCACACACACACACACACACACACACACACACACACACACACACACACACACACGCTCCGGACTCCTGCAAGTGATTTTGGGCACCACGGTGAGGGGAGAACAGGATCCAGGAATGCAGTGCAGAAAAAACTCTGGAGGGGTGTGTATGTGTGCTTTTTGTTAGAACGTTTCACAGACTTGCTCGACTTCTCTGTGCTCCCCTCATGCTTTCCCATCCTCGTTTTGAGGCGTTTTTCCACACTGAAATGAGGCAAGAGCTGCATGTAGTGTGGTTTGGGGGAAGAGCCATATCCACAAAATGTGGGGGCCTGGCTCTTCTGCTTCCTATGCCTTCTGCATCTGAACACAGTAATTGAGATTGCCTTGGTGTGATTAATGCAAAGCTCTTTTCCTTCTCTTCGCCACTGGGAAAGGAAGTAAGAAGAGACTGAACTGCAAAACACGTACTGGCCATAAAAGTTGACATTGATCCGTGGAGAGAAACGTTCCCTTCTAATGTCCCTCACTCTCCCAAACTCACGCATGGACTTCCGTACAAATGGGAATCGTTTTAGCAAATGTAGAGCTATCTGAATGAAGAAAATATGTACCTACCGTGTTTCCCGAAAATAAGACCGGGTCTTATATTAATTTTGGCTCCAAAAAAAACGCAGTGGTCTTATTTTCAGGGGATGTCTTATTTTTTTAATGTACCATTCACAACAATTTACATTTATCCAAATGCAATCATGTCATCTTCTTCTGGAACATCGTCATAACTCTCCGAAACCCCGCATTCCAGCTGAATTTCTTGCGACTCCATTGCCTGTAGAACCATTGGCCCAATCTCTCATGTCCAGCAATAGAGCAGGCGAGTATTGGCAGGCGAGCTTCAAACTACCGGCAGGTCTTATTTTCGGGGTAGGTCTTATTTTCGGGAAAACAGGGTATATATCTCCTGTCACTATGAAGCTAGCAGGCAGGGGCATTCTCATGGTTCTTGGCACCCTTATTAGGAAGGCGCTACCTACATATCCAGGGAGCAGTGCTAGATAATGTTCTTTCAGGGGCCCAGTTCACAGACAGAGCAGCCATCTCTGTAGACCGCACTCTTTTCATGGTGTAGGGCTCAGCCATACAGGCAGATTGGGAAATTATGCCTGTTGTGTTTTTCCCAGGTTTTGTGGCTGACAGCAGTTTTGGGAGCACTGATGTCAGGGAATTGGAGCAGAGGGCCAAAGGGCTAACTAATCCGTCCCCTTCTACTGGTGATGATGACATGGCATTTTTGAGCGAGAGGAAATGTGCCGGGTTTCTCACATGATGACTTAGATGAAAACTTCGCTGAAGAAATTTGCTTTCAGCCAGGTTCTTGCTTTCACTTTCGGGGTGGAATTCAGGATGGGCCTAAATCAGGGGTTCTCGACCTGTGGTACACGTACCCCTAGGGGTATGCGGACCTACAACAGGGGGTACACCAGAGCCTGCCCCTTATCAGTATCAATCAATTACTTGTTAGTTAGAACTTAATTGTTTTCGGCGCCCAAGCTCCGCCCCAGCATGCGTCCTCCCAGTCCGCAGCGCTAACTCCCAGTGGCAAAAGGTCCTTATCAGCTGATACAGTTAATTTATTCCGACCGCTGAATTAGCAGGGGGTACTTCAGAAAATTGGACCGTGATAGGGGGTACCCAGGCCTCCAAAGGTTGAGAACCCTTGGCCTAAATCACACCCAAACTGACTCGTCAGAGAATGACAGACATAAAATAGGTACATTATAATTTTATCGCCGAGCACCTCCAGCCCATTCATGAGGCCACCTGAAGCAGGTTGCATCAGCAGTAGATTGCTAGAGGTCTGAGGGGGTGGCAGATTCAGGGTGCCTTGCACCCAGCATCGCCACTGCCACCACTTCCCCCCAGCCTGCCACCATCGCAAGCCGTATTGGTTGTCTTCCTGCTCACTTGAACAAGAAGCAGATAATTCCACTCCTTAATGTGCTCCTTGCACACACCTCGCAAACCTGGAAGTGCAGGACCTCCAAACTTTATTTACAGGGACAGCATGTTCACACCTCCAGATTTGACAACAGTGCCGAAGGAGCACGGTAAGGGTTTTGTTTTGAGTGTTTGTTTGTTTGTTTGTTTGTTGTAGCACAGAGGTGGTGGACCCGAGATGGAATCGGGGTAACACCACCACCCCGGCCTATAGGGACTGGTCTGGGCTACCATACTTGAATATGAGATTGAATATGAGAGTCCCAGCCATCCCAATGGTTCTATTCGAATGTGCGCCAGCTATTTTGCCAGGCCAGGCTCAGGAAGGGGGGTAGGATTTGGTGGATTGTGCCACCACCGATCCCTCCTCCGTCCCGGGCCCGGCTGACCAATCCCACCCCCCCAGAACACCCCATTCTGCCCTCCCCATGCCCCTTCACTGCCTGGTGGGGACGTACCTCTCTGTTGCGGTGCTCCACCATTCTGCAGTGCAAGTGGAGTAACACAAGCCTCACCACCACTTATTCGTCAGGTACTGCAAACATGCTTTCCGACACATTTGCGACACCTTAGACTAGTGGTTCCCAAACCGGGAGGCGTGGCTCCCAGGAGAGCCGCGGATACCAGCCAGAGGAGCCACGGAGTGCCACAGAATCCTCTCGGAAAACAGTGCAATGCCAATTGGCAGGAATCAATATCATGTCATGGGGAGCCGCAGCTAATGGTCTCCAATGGTCAAGGGAGCCGCAGGTCCAAAAAGTTATGGGAAACACTGCCTTAGACTGACACCTTTCTGGCACATTTGCGACACCTTAGACCGGCAGAGCAATCACTCCACTGGTCTAATAGGAGACAGGATTGCACTGTTAGAATCGCACAATCACACAGTTGGAAGGGCCCTCAAGGGCATCTATTGTGTCACCCGCAGGATTGGGCAGCATCTCTGTCATGTGGACCAGGTGAATGAAGCCTCGAGGACCAAAAGTATCCCGATCAAGAGAGGAGCAAAGGGCCCAGAACAGTGAGAACTTTGGGCTGTGTAATCCTAATTTTTTTTTCATTGCCTCATTACTGTCGGAGCCACACAATGGCTTGTAGAATTACCGCACTCGATAACAACTGTTCTTGAATTAATGAAGGTTAATTACTTCAAATTTGTAAAGGTCTTTGATAGTCTCACATGAAATATACTATTGAAGTTCAAGGAACTGACATGCTGGGTCATGCTCACGTCTCCTTTTCCCCGTCAACTTTGGGTTGGCTCGATTCGAGGAAACAGGTCCATTGAAACCAGAGGAATTATACTGATAGAGGGGAGAGACATTTCAAGAAAGGGAGGAAGGGAATGAAGAAAATTAAACTTCAAGTTTCTTCAGACATGGCATCTAGACCCGTAATTCCAAGACACTGTGAGTTAATCGCTGGCCATGAAAGCTTCCGTAGTAGATTGGAGGAAGGGTTCCTTGTCTTCACCAAGAATCTTCAGGACCAACGAGTGCCAAGTGACCCTTCCCTCCATTGGAAACATCAGGCTTGGTTATGGTCCTGTACGCTCCGTCTCCAGACTGTGTTGAGATGCCCTTCAAAGGAGCCCAGACACACCAACTAGTGCCCAATGCCACCATAAGATTGCTGGAGGAGACCAGCTGACCAGAGCACATTATTCTGGTGCAGCTCAACATCTCCTGGTTCCCTGTTCATGTCTGGGTTGAGTTTAATTCAACTCCTTACTGGGCTAGGAAGGAGGCACCTTTTGAAGTTTCAGGGGGAGAGCAGAAGGCCCAGTCCACTCCAGGGCACAGTGACCTTTCCAGGGGGTGGGTGTCTGTGTCTTTCTTTAAAGATTGTGAGTCCCTCTAGCATAAGGAACCATCTTCTCACTCTTTTTGCCCTGTAAATCATTGGGAGAACTTTGAAATGTTAATGACAGAAACGTAGGGTGGACATTTCTACAATAAATAAATAAATAAATAAATATACTAAATAAATCAAAGGTCACGAAAATTCAAAGGCAGAAGTGTTTTCTGTTGTGGTCTTCCACATGAAGCGTGTTGGACGGACGCACTCCCCAAAACCATTTCTAGCACACCATTGAGTTTTCCTCTTCCACTTTTACCGTTCAGGGCTGACTTCCCTTTGTACAGACTCCTACTGCTCCTAGAGTTGCTGGGACTGTTGTTCTAATGATATAATTGTTATTGTTGTTCTGCTGCTGCTTTGCTTTATTTATTGCAGGGTTCCTCAACCAGTGGTACTTTGACTGACTACTGATGGTACTCAAACCGCTGGCCCGCCAGAACCCCACTCCAACGTGGCGCTTTCAGTGCCACTTTTCGCTCTCCGACCCACCCACCCAGAGCCTCCTTCCTGCATTTTCTGGCCTCCGAAAACCCAGAAACCTGGGAGTAACTGGCGATGATGTCATCGCCCGTCACTTCCGGTGGTACGCAGCAGGAGAGTGTTGCCAGAAAGGGGTTGAGAACCCCTGATTTATTGTTTGCAGTTTCCGATACTCTTTAACATCAGCTGCTCTGAGTTTTTAGAGTGGAGCTTTTAAAAAATAGACACAAACTGGGCTGGCCTAGCCATACAGGCAGGAGAATTCAAGGGGCACCCAGCATATCAGAATAGTGTCTTTCGCTTTTGTGCAGCATCTGGAATGATGAAGGTCCAACACAGACGGAGAGTCCGCCCCACCCTAGCGCTGTCCTTTGCCAGGTGGCTGCTTCACCGCCAGTGTCTCAGATCTGCAGCGGACGAGGGACGGGGGCTGCCAAATTATCTCATCTTCACCAAACATCCTTAGCTCTACGTCCTTGTTTCCATCTGCTAGTGTTTTCATTGCTGCTAATGCTTGCTTATGCTTTCTACTGATTGAATTTGTTTAGCTAATTATTGCTTTAATGGATTTTTAATACGCGGGAGTTTTATATTTATAAGCACCGAGTATTCTTCCTTTTTCTAGAAAAGTGACTAATAGCTATACAGTATTAAGCATAAAATAAACCTATGAAACTACAGGTGGGCCCCCATATCCACGGATTCGCTATCCACGGATGGGCCGGCCTCATGGGTGGGCCGGCACTGCCTCAAACTCTACATTCCATGCAGTTTCATGATGCTCTGTTCTGTCTAACCCAAAGAGCCTGTCTGAGCAGACTTCAACAGCACAATCCTATGCATGTTTACTTGGAAGTAAGTTTAATGGAATTCAACAGGGCTTACTCCCAGGTAAGTGTGTAGGATTGCAGTCTGAGCAGAGGTAGGGTGGGTGGAGAGAGGCTGCTTAACTCTTACCTTCGGCCAGTGGCATTCCGAGCCCTTCCGGCGCCCGGGGTGTGTGGGCTGGAGCGCCCCCGTCGCACCAGAGCCCGGCTGCCCCCCCCCCGGAAGTGACGTATCACCGGCTTCCGGAGATACTTTGCTCCGAGGACGGGGCAGGGGATGTCTGCGATCATGCACTGGAGAGTGGAGAACTCCCTCCCTCCCGGCAGCCGGCAGATGATCAGCTGGCTGACGCTGAACTCGGCTCGGCTTCAGCGCCAGCCAGCTGATCTGCCGGCTGCCGGGAGGGAGACATTACAAAACGAGTTGGGAGGGACCCCGGGGCCGGACTCGAAGGAGCGCGCGCGCGTACATCAGCTGGCTGGCGCTGAAGTCGGCTCGGCTTCAGCCTGAAGCCGAGCCGACTTCAGCGCCAGCCAGCTGATCTGCCGGCTGCCTGGAAGGGAGGGAGGGAGACATTACAATGAGGGAGGAGTGCGCCCGCAGCAGCAGGTGCGCGGGCAGCCGGGGCAGCGGCAGATCAGCTTGCTGGCACTGCTTATGTCGGAGGGGAGGGCCGTGGCTGATCTCCGACATGAGCCGAGCCGACTTTAGCAGCAGCCAGCTGATCTGCGGGCTGCCGGGAGGAGGGAGACGACGAGGACGAGCGCGCAGCAGCGGCAGTCGGCTCGGGAGCCGCTCGGCTGCACTTTTTTCCAAGAACAAGAGGCGCGAGCGGGAGTAGTGTGCCCGCTCGCGCCTGGGGTGCAGCACAACAGAACCCCCTATATTTAGACACCACTGCCTTCGGCCCTTTTCCAGATTGAAATAACTTTCCCTATCCTGCTTCTCACCTGCAAGGCAAAACGATCCTGTATCTCTGTAGCTTCCCTGCAACTTTTCCCCCTGCAAGTGAAAAAGCAGTTTTTGGGCAGAGGGAGTTTGAACTTAAAATGAACAACAAGAAAGGGTTAGGCAGTATCTCTCCGCCTTCAACCCCTCTGCTTCCATTCGTCAGCCAGCTTTGGGTTGATAGGAAAGAATCGCAACTCACATAATGTGCAATGTGAAGGAAGTCCGTGGATAGCTAGCAGTGATGTAGACTTGAGTCTATTGACTCGGACTTGACTCGGACTCAAGTCGTGTCAATGACTTGACTCGGACTTGACTCGGTGATTGTAAAAGACTTGAAAGAATCAACTTGAGACTTGGAGCCTTTTACAACAAGTCCAATTTTATTCAGGTTTAAACCCGTTTCCCCCATTAAACAGATAGGGACTCGCAACTCGCTACCAAAGACTCGGGACGGGGGCAAAGACTTGGGACTTGACTCGAGACTTGGACCCAGAGACATGATCCGCATCCCTGAGGCTAGTCTGTGTTCCAAGGCAGCCTGTCTCTGAGTGCCAGTTGACGGGGGGCAAGGCAAACAATATGGACATGCTTGTGCCTCTGTGCTGCTTGAAGTTTCCAGAGGAATCTTGTTGTCTTCTGCGGGGACATCAGAGGACCCTTGATCTGAGCCAGCAGCCAGGCTCTTCCGGTGTGCTGGGCCATGGTATGGGTCCACTGAGCCCATGCTATCGCTGGGATATCAGGGACGTTTTTTTCCCAGCCTAGGCCAGGAATTGGCCCTGAGGCCTTCTGAATGGAAAGCTTGTGTTCTACCACTGAGCTATGGCACTGGTCTCCATGCCAATCCATTGTGCTGACAAATCTCTCTTTTGACTTACCCGATGTATTGATGTTGTGTTATAAACTCCTACCAGAACTGTAACTCCGTAATTACCGCACTAGCCTGCAAAGCTGCCAGATGCTCTCCCCCCCTTTTTTTTAAATCACATCAAAGACTGTTCCTTTCCTAACGGTGTTGTATATATTATATACACTCTAAGGCTTTGAGTCAGGAAAGGACTTTAAAATCACACACTCAAAGCTAAGCATATGCTGAAATCCTTTCCTGAATGGAGACCGAAAAGCCAGATTGACGGCTATATAATAGGCGCACACGAAACAACAGAAGAAGGGGGGGACAGAGTGAAATGGCAGGGGCTACGGAACGGCGCTCCAGAAGCCCGCGAATACAACCTGGGCTTGGCTTAAATACTGTTATTGTGTTGCTTTCTTTTGCAAAAAGAAAGAAAGGAATCAAGGTAGAGGCATTATAAAAGACAGGAATGAAAGGGAAATAAAGCAACAGAATGGGGGGGAAGCACAAATGAAGTCTCTAATTACTATTTTGTGCAGTTTTTGGAAGGGAATTTTGATCTATGTTTAGAAGGAGAGAAATGTGTTAATCTGGCTTTGTTTTTATGGCATTGTGCGAGTCTAATTATTCTTCGGCGTGAGTGTCTTTCCCCCCCTCTTTTTTTTATTTAGTGGGCTTCATTGCCCCATTCTTGTGTGCAATGCTTATAACCCATCCTTAGTAATAACTGGTTCATCCTGTCACGAGCACCAGGATTCAAATGACACGTCTCCAGGACCCTGCAAAGTTCCCATTGCTGCAGGTGGTGGCTTAACTTTCCTTTCAAAAATAGCAGCTGCCTGTGAGTCCTCTGTGGATTGGGACCATAGCAAACAAGAGGGGGGTAAGCTTTTGCCCCACCATGGTCCCAACCCCCTAATGCAGTGTTTCCCAAACATTTGAATTGCGGCTCCTTTGACCATTGGCATTGTGCATCTGCATGAGCCTCGCACAGGCGGACGAGAAGCTTTGGTGGCCTGTATGCAGCCGCCCAGGCTCAGAAGAGTCGTGGCCAGGGGCAACCGGGAAAACTGGGACTGTCCCAGTTTATCCGGGACGGATGGTAAGCCTATCCAGAGTGCATGGAGGCTGTTTAAAACAGCAGTAATAGAGACCCAGCTGAAGTATATCCCACAAAGAAGGAAGGGCTCGACAAAGTCCAGGAGGGTGCCAGCATGGCTAACAAGCACAGTTAGAGAGGCTGTAAAGGGCAAGGAAACTTCTTTCTGTAAATGGGAGTCTTGCCTTAATGAGGAAAATAAACAGTTGCACAAACTCTGGCAAAAGAAATGCGAAAAGACGATACGGGAAGCCAAGAAAGATTTTGAGGAGCGAATGGCCAGAAACATTAAAGGGAATAATAAAACGTTTTTCAAATATGTTAGAAGCAGGAAACCTGCTAGAGAAGTAATTGGCCCGCTTGAAGGTGAGGGGGGGGAAAGGGGAGATAAAAAGGGACTTGGAGATTGCAGAGAAGTTAAATGAGTTATTTGCATCTGTCTTCACAGCAGAAGATCTCGGGCAGATGTCGCTGGCTGAACAGCCCCTCCTGACCAAAGAATTAAATCAAATAGAGGTTAAAAGAGAGGACGTTGCAGAATTTATTGACCAATTAAAGATTAACAAGTCACCGGGCCCAGGTGGCTTCCACTCTAGGGTTCTTAAGGAACTCAAGAATGAAGTTGCTGTTCTTCTAACTAAAATATGCAACTAAAATAGCCACTGTGCCAGAGGACTGGAGGATAGCTAATGTCATGCCAATCTGGGAGACTGAAGACCTCATTCATTGGTTTTCATCATCGTCATGAAATCTGCATGTTTTGTCCTGAAATGTGTCCATTTCATTCATTAATTCACACACACACACACACACACACACACACACACACACACACACACACACACACACTGGTAAGTGACATGCACTCCAGGTGCCTGTCAATACAGCTGACTTTCTCCAGGTACAAAATGTCAATGTGTGTCTTATTTTGCAGGCAGCCAGGGATAGAGTGAAGGTGCAGCTGGCTAGCCAAGAGCTTGCTCTCTGCCTCAGCCCCCAACCTTGGGAGAAAACCCTGAGCACCCCAAGGCGTGTTAGACCAAGCTTAGGGATGCTTCCTGTTTCCCCTACCAGCCTAAGAGAGAAGTCTTGCCAAGCTCTAGTGCATAGGTGGCCAACCCACAGCACGGGTGCCACTTAGTGGCATGCCGAGCCTTTTGAAGTGGCACACACTGCCATTCCTATTCGAGCCGAGCGCTGAAGCAGAGACGATCCCAGGGGGGGCGCCGACGGCATGCCCCCATGTGATTTGTCGGCGCGCACCCAGCGTGATGATGCGCATGCACCCAGCGCGGCTCATCACCCGCCGTTTTTCAGCCTATTTTGGAGCCGATGCAGCTCCAGGGCGGGCGGGAGGGCCCAGCTCCAGGGCGAACAATGCAGAGGGAACACGTCCCGGAGGTAAGCGCACCCCTTTGCCGCCACGGCCAGTTCCCACCCTGGGGCCCACCGCACCACCGCACCAACCTCCGCGACGCTTCTGCGCTGAAGACCCTCTCTCTTTCTCGACCCCAGCATGCCTTTCCAAGCCTGTGGCACTAAAGGAGGTCTCTGCACCCCACTGTGCCTTATTCTTCTTGCACTGTCACTGTGTTTAAAATATTTTCATTACCTTAGATTTATTTATTTAAGTGGCACGCTCAAGATTATCTACATAAAATGTGGCACATGGCGTGCCATGAGTTGGCCACCACTGCTCTAGTGCTAAAACATGGAGCCCATCTATTTGCTCTTCTCTGCCAGTCAGCTGCCAAGCCAGTGTCTAGATCTACTCTAAACCTTTCTCAGATACACTGCTTCAGTATATGGAGGGACGCTTCTATGTGAGAGGGCATCTCTCACTCGCAGTCTGGAGTGGCACAGATACTATGCTTTCATCGAAGTATGTAGATTGGATCCTAGAAATTAAGGCAGTGGTTTTCAACCACTGTGCCATGGCACATTGGTGTGCAATGAATGGCCCACAGGTGTGCTGCGCGGGGGGGGGGTGTCTTTTATTAGTAGAGCCATTGGGGTGTGTGAGACCCCCACTGGCAGTGTGGTGTGCCTTGTTAATTGTAAAAAAAGATGGTGTGCCTTGACAATGCTGGCACCCTGTCAGGGTGCCGTGAGATGAAAAGGGTTGAATATCACTGAATTAAGGTGTTCATTTGGGGGGGGGAGCATAGGAGGGCTGTTGTGGCTTAGTGGTTAAGACGCTGAACTGCAGACCGGTAGGACAGCAGTTCAAGACCCGAGTGTCGCGTGACAGGGTGAGCTCCCGTCTCCTGTCCCAGCTCCTGCCAACCTAGCAGTTCGAAAGCAAGAAATTGCAAAGAGATAAATAGGTGCCGCTATGGCAGGGAATGTAACAGCGAAAAAGTGGCATTTTGTCTTAAAGCTGAACACATGAAGGTGCCTGAGACAGAGTCAGACTACCCACAATCCTCAGCTGCATGTCTATGTTGCCTGCCATCAGGTCTCCAGGCAGAAATGGAGACTTTCTAACCAGCTTCCACATCATTCTTTAGCTGAAAATGTCAGGGATTGAGCCTGGGCAGAGACCTTCTTGCATGCAAATCATTTGCTCGACCACTGACCAATGGCTCCGCACGCACCATCAAAATTACAGCCCTCCTTGGATGGATCAAAAGGCTGCGGTGGCTTAGTGGTTAAGACGCTGAACTGCAGACTGGAAGGTTGGTAGGACAGCAATTCGAGACCCGAGTGCTGTGTGACAGAGCGAGCTCCCGTCTCCTGTCCCAGCTCCTGCCAACCTAGCAGTTCAAAAGCAAGACATTGAAGGAGATAAATAGGTGGCGGGAAGGTCACAGTGCTCCGTTAGTCATGCCGGCCACATGACCATGGAAGCGTCTTCGGACAGCGTTGGCTCTTTGGCCTTAGAAACGGAGATGAGCACCACACCCTAGAGTTGGACACGACTAGCTTTTGAGCAGGGGATATTTATTTATTTGATTTCTATCCCACTTTCTCCCCCCATGGAGGGGACTCACCTTTACCTTTAGGGGTAAAGGTAAAGTTCAGGTAGAGTTCAGTTCAGGTAGAGGGCTGAACTGATTTAGTGTAATTCTTGATGTCTCCTCTCCTTGCCTAATTCAGTTTCTGGCTTCCTGTTTTCTCCCACCATCAAAGGCCTTCTAGACAGGCTCTTTTAGCAAGGAGACCATTAAATCATGCTACTCTTCCATCAGTCTTTGGCAACAATTAAAGAAATCATTAATTATCTTTTATTATTGAGCACATATTTGCAGGAATCTGGAATTCTCACCATATTCTCTCCACGCTTTCTTGAATGCTCAGATCTCTGTAATGGCAATAATAAACGACCATTGGAATTATTCATGCAGAATGCAGAACACGGAGAAATAATGAATAGGAAATTCTATTTACTCATTAGCATGCCACCAAGACACACACACACACACACACACACACACTAAAGTGTATTTCTACTGCATTTTGGTGCATTTACTTCTTTAACTTGCTATGCACTGATTAGCGTTGAAATTAAAGTCGCTAATTAATATGTAGAACATTTTCCCTGCTGCCATTAGTTGCAGCGGGCATATCTCTGTGCGTGAAATGAAATAAGAACAGCCTATGTTTCCCTTCCCCACCCCATCCGCATCATCGCTGATATTTCCATTTGCTCATTGAGAAGAATGCAAAACAGAGATGGGCAAGACTAGCAGTCCTATCAGGGACAGATCCCAAAGAGCAGGATAGATCCTCAACAGACCCTTATGGAAAGGAACTGAAGGGTGAAAGGCAGGGAATGTGGATCAAGTCTCTGGGTCCAAGTCTCAAGTCAAGTCCCAAGTCTTTGCCCCCAAGTCCCGAGTCTTTGGTTGCGAGTCCCTATTTGTTTAATGGGGAAAACGGGTTTAAGCCTGAATAAAATTCAACTTGTCGTAACAGGCTCCACGTCTCAAGTCGTTCGAGTCTTTTACAATCGCTGAGTCAAGTCCAAGTCAAGTCATTGGCGTGACTTGAGTCCGACTTGAGTCCGAGTCAATAGACTCAAGTCTACATCACTGGAGGCAACTTTGCAGAAAGTATATGCAGTTGCTACTCCTTGCGACAGTTCTGCAACACCAGCCCATCTCCTCAGTGGGTTGAGGGAGGGTGAAGGGAAAGAAATGCACTTCTCAAACGTGGATAGGTGTCGGGTAGCTTCAGAAATAATGGATGCTCTCAGAGAGAAAGTGATCCATAGGATTTGTGTTATGTGCAAAGATTTTTTGCCAGGGGGGCGGATGGAAAAAGGAAGCAGGAATCAGCACTTGGGGAAGGGTTTGTGGATGGAACGGAGCAGTCCGAAGAAAGCTCCAGTAACCAGCAGGTTCCGGCAGATTGAGCTTAACTGAAAGGCACCATCTTGTTTCTCTGTGCTACTCATTTTTGTAGGGGCTCCTCCTGGGAAGCTGGGGGCCCAGAGGGCCAGCATCAGAAATGCCAAATGAGTCCCAGCTGTGCCCCATCCATTCCAGGGCTGAAAGAACATTCTTGCTTCAAAAATTGCTCTTATGCACAGGTTCCCAAGCAGAAAATCCACATGCCTTTTTTTCCCCCAACCATGAAGTGTGTGCCTACGACTGTGTCCTTTTATAATATAAAAGTGTCCGGAAAGGATCCAACCGCAGTCTCCAGAGTACGGCCCTTTAGAGAAGGACGAGGGGAAGGAGTATCTTCTTACATATGCTTAGTGGGGATTTCCTTGTTTTACGGCTTCCTGGTTGTACTTTTGCAAGTGTGGCTGGTGGAGTTGCAGACCTGGTTCTTGCAAGACAGCTTAGAAAAAAAGAAGGTATTTGAAACCCTCCCTGACCAGCTTGGCTTTCAGATAATACGGAGAGTAGGAAATAAAAAGGTTGCCTGTTTGAGTTGGCATGCTTTGCCTAATGTCTGTCTTTTTAATTCTTGCAGGATTTTCTCAGCTTCTCTCTTCTCTTGGGCTTTTTGTCCCAGATGTGGGCTGTGTTGTTGCAGACTGACATTTTTGCCTAAGACTGGCATCTTCCTAACTGGTGACCAGGAGACGGGACAGAGTCGAGTGCTGAGATTTCAGCACTGCAAAGGCTGCTGCATTTTGTACTGCTAATTCAGAATATTTGTAGGAAAAAGTGTCCATCAAGGAATGCCTACGATGTTGCTTTCAAAAGACTGAATATGGATCATTCGTAAAGCCTTGCTCTGGGTCTACTTTGCTGTTAGACCCTGACTTTATCCAGGCAGAAAAAGAGAAAGTTACATATATGCATGCACCAAAATTTGCATTACACTCCCTTCATACCTGCTGAGCAATGCATGCATTTTCTATTTGGGCATCCGCTCTGTGTTAAATTCAGGCACATTGAACTAAATATGCATTATTTCCATAAGTACAGTCCAGACTACCTTTTGCGGTCTTCCCTTGGCCTAAGATAAATTCTTCTGCAGACCTGTGCTGAGAACCCTGCCAGGGAACCCTATACACACATCATGTTGATTAAACCTGTTATGTTACCAGTATCTGTGTGGATCTTGAATCGGGTTCAATAGGCAACGCTCATCCTGCAAGGATGCAAAAACTGAATCTATATTTGTTGTTTTCGAACGGAAGCTTTCATGGCCGGCAGTAACACTCAAAGAAACAGGGGTTACGGGTTAAACCCGGATAAAATTGATATTATGTTTTATTTCGGCTGGAACGTTGTGTCTAATTTCAGCATGGCTTCTCTACCCGTAACCCCTGTTTCTTTAAGTATATTTGTTGTGTATACTTTTTTCTGGGAACCTGTTCCTTGTAAACCACTTTTGTCTCTAATGATGCTTTTTCTTCGGTTACCTGTGGGCTGCTTGGGATGCTATTTTTTCAGCTGATTGGCCTCACTTGTTCGAAGAAGTGCTCACTCCCAGCACATTAATTAATTTACAGCGCAATCCGACTTAACTTTTGTGCCGGCGTAACCAGCGGTGCAGCGAGAACGGGAGGCCCCAGAACGGAAAAGGGATTCAAATCCCCTTTGAATTCCTCTTTTGAAGGGGATTTGAATCCCTTTTCCGTTCTAGGGCCTCCCATTCTCACTGCGCTGCTGGTTAAACCGGCACAAAAGTTAAGTTGGATTGCGCTGTTATGTAGCGATATACTGTATATATCCCGCCTTTCTCCCCAAAGGGCACCCAAGGTGGCTTACAAAGAAATCAAAATCTTGTGACACAAACTGCAAGAGTATTAGTGAATGGTGAGCTGACTAAGACATTTGAAATTCAAAAAGGTACGCGACAAGGATGACGCAAATTGGATGCTGTTTATATTGGTGTTAGAAGTTTTGAATAGAAATATTAGACAAGATGAAAGAATACATGGTGTGAAGATTAAGAAAGAAACATTCAAGTTAAGAGCCTTTGCGGATGACTTGGTACTAATGCTGGAAAATCCGTTAAAAGTTATAGAGTTGTTGATGAGTAAATTAAAAGAATTTGGATCTCTTGCAGGATTTAAAGTTAATAAACAGAAGACAAAAATAGTGACTAAAAATATGAAGATTCAAGATCAACTGAAACTGATGAATAAAACAGGATTTAAGGTGGAAAAAAAAGTTAAATATCTCGGAATTGTATTGACGACTATGAATTGTACATTATTTCAAAATAATTATGTTAAAGTATGGAATGAAATTAAGAAAGATCTGTTAAGATGGGAAAGATTGAAATTGTCTTTACTAGGAAGGATATCGGTGATTAAGATGAATGTATTGCCAAAAATGATGTTCTTGTTTCAAACAATACCAGTGATTATATCTGATGCACCATTTAAAGAATGGCAGAAAGACATTTCTAAATTTATTTGGCAAGGGAAAAAACCAAGGGTGAAATATAAGATTCTTCAAGATGTAAAAGAGAGAAGAGGATTAGGACTACCGGATCTGAAAGTATATTATGCAGCATGTTGTTTTGTGTGGTTGAAAGCGTGGGTGTATTTACAAAATAGAAGATTATTGGAGTTAGAAGGCTCTGACTTGAGATTTGGTTGGCATGGGTATTTGTGGTATGATAAAGTGAAAGCAAATTTAGAATTTAAAAATCATTATGTTAGACATGCATTATGGAGAATTTGGAATAGATATAAAATGAGGTTTTATGAGAAAGTACCATTATGGGTTGCACCATATGAAGCACACTTTGGTGGAAGTAGCGTGCCAAAAGAGAAAGGACTACTATACAGAAATTTATTAATTTTTTCACAAGGAGACTGTACAATGAAGTCAAGAGAAATACTAATGGAAGAAGACTTTAATTGCCAATGGTTTGTATATGCTCAAATTTTGGAGAGATTTAAAGTGGACAAGAAGGCATATGGATTTGTAGAAGAAGAATCAATATTGGAGGTACAATTAAAATCTGAAGACCAGATAATTTCAAAAATGTATAAATTGCTTTTGAAGTTTGAGACAGAAGAAGAACAGGTTAAAGAATGTACGATTCATTGGGCGAAAAATGTAGGTCATGTTATTTTAATGGACCAATGGGAACAACTATGGTTAAAACAGTTGAAATTTACCTTAAATGTTAATATTAAAGAAAATATGTATAAAATGATATATAGATGGTATATAACCCCAAGCAAATTAGCAAAAATGTATGAGAAGGTGACGAATAGATGTTGGAAATGTAAAAAGTAAGAAGGAACTTTTTACCATATGTGGTGGACATGCCCCCAAGCAAAGAAGTACTGGACTCAGATTCATAAACAGATTGAGTTGATTTTAAAGTTTAAGGTTCAAATGAAACCGGAAACATTTTTGTTGGGTATGTGGGAGGATCATGTAGGCGAAAAATTTCAAAATATATGATAGCTGCGGCAAGAATTTTATATGCACAATATTGGAAGAATTCGGAGATACCTTCGCTGGAAGATTGGTGGCTGAAAGTTTTGGACTATGCTGAAATGGATAAACTTACAATTTTAATTAAGGAAAAGTCAGTTAACTTTTTCGTGAATAATTGGAAACCATTTATTGACTTTTTAAGAGAGAGAGAGAGGAATGATGTGATGATATGCGGATTTAATGAATAGAATGTGGGTGTTATTTTGGCTTAGTTGGAAATTATATGTAGAAAATAGTGAATAGTATGCTAGTAGGATGTATTGCTTCGCGCTTGCTATAACTTTATGAAATCTGTATTGTTTTTATGTTTTAATATATCAATAAAATATAAATATATATGAAAAAAAAGAAATCAAAATCTTGATAGGCACAATGTCTGGTCCCTCCCTGTGGTACTCTTGGTTTCCCCTGTAGCTATTCCTAATTGCTTGCTCCTCAACGTACTTTGAAAGTGAACCAAATTGGATGCACATCCATTCTGCCCTGTGGAAGGCTCTGCTCTCTGATATATGCTGCACTTATTTACTCTGCAGCCACATGCCCTTCACTAATGTGGGAGCCAGACAGAGCTGTGTTCCATGGGTTAAAGAGAAATTGAAAAAAATGCAATTGTCTGAGCCCTGCTGTCTCGGTTCAAAACAGACCTCAGCACCTGAGGCATATGACCAAAACAGACCTCAGCACCTGGCAGCCTATGCAATCCCTGGAGCCCATGATGTCTCAGTGTTCATGTCCAGTATGTGCATGAGAGACAAGGTGCATCCACACACACCCTGCATGCAGAAATGTAGCTTCTAGAGACCCTTGGGAGGCAGCCGAATCTTGAAAGATGACAATGTTAAAATCACATACTACTACCACAATGTTGAAAACATCCCCCTCCGCCGGGACAAAAAGAGAGACAACCCAGGGATAATGATCTATTAAGGCAGGTAACAGAACACAGGAAGCGTTCCTGGGGAATTGAGACACTTGGAGCATAAGTGGCAGGGGCGGAGAAAATCACAGCAGGATCTGGACGCAGAAACTATCTGCAGACCACTTACTGACCGTCCTTAACTCATTTCTGTGTGCAAACGCTGCCGTGGTGACCAGGGCTATTCCTATTTCAAGAGGAATTGTTCCTTTGAAACCTTCACGGGCAGAAGCTGTGGAGTCCATCTGAGAACTGGTAACCAGTCTGTGCAATTCTGTCGAAAGACCAGAGACGGATCCAACTGTTCTCTTCCCCACAATTTATTAATTGAAAACGGATGTTCCCAAGGCACCTCCAAACGTAACACAGTGTGACATAAAACACTTTTCAGCCCCAATAATAATCATTTTGAAAAAGAACGCCATAAAACAGCAGTAAGCCTGGATTTTTGGAGGATGTTTCCCCCCCCCTTCTGGGCAGGCTGACAGGCTCTCCATTAGCACTCCCGCCAGCTCTGACTTCAGAGAATCCTTAAATTGTCAGTCGAGCCCATTCCTTAATCCAACAAACCATGCATGGTCTCCCAGGGCAGGCAATAAGAATGTAATAGGTCCTGAGAGACTCCTTTATATATTAGTTGTTCTTAGAACTGCACTTCAAAAACGCTCCTCAAGTTTCTCCTCTGTGCAGCTGAACGTTGAATATTTTAAAAGATATTCTCTACCTGCCGAATGTTTGCTAAATACTGACACTGGTATTTAGCATCCTCGGATATCTGAGTGCCACATTGGATATTGGGCAGACAAGGGCGATGGTGTTCCCAGAAGCAATGTATGATTGCAAGAGTTGGACCATAAGGAAGGCTGAGCGCCGAAGAATAGATGCTTTCGAACTGTGGTGCTGGAGAAGACTCCTGAGAGTCCCTTGGACTGCTAGGAGATCAAATCAGTCAATCCTAAATGAAATCAACCCTAACTGTTCCCTGCAAGGACAGGTACTGAGGCTGAAGCTCAAATATTTTGGCCACCTAATGCGAAGAGAGGACTCTCTGGAGAAGACTCTGATGCTGGGAAAGATTGAAGGCAAAAGGAGAAGGAGAAGGCAAAGAATGAGATGGTTAGACAGCATCACCGATGCAACAAACATGAAAATGAGCCAACTCAGGAAGATAGTGGAGGACAGGAAGGCCTGGCGGGATGTGGTTCATGGGATCACGAAGGGTTGGACACGACTTAACGACTGAACAACAACAACAAGAACATAAGACAAGCCCTGCTGGGTCAGGCCAAAAGGGGGCCCATCTAGTCGAGCCACCTGTTTTGAGCTGTGGCCCACCAGCTGCAAGCAAGGGAGAAACACAAACTGAATCGGTTATTGTCCCCCTGCAACTGGTAATTCAAAGGCATACAACCAGTGAAACTGGAGAGAGCATATAGCCATCATGCTAGTAGCCACGGATAAACCTCTGGTCCTCCACGACTTTGTAGAATCCCCTTTTGGGATGTGGCAAGGTTACTATTTTGTTTTGCGTAAAGGAACTGTGACTTTTACTCAGTTAAGTTCACAGTCGTTTTGTTTGTTTAAAAGATTGACATCTTCCCCCAGAACAACAGGGTGCCCAGGGTGGCACTTAAATCGTGCATTTAAATGCAGTTGAGTTCATAGTGAATTTTTCAGCTAAAACATCTGAGGAATTTTGAAAGGAGTTTACTAAGCATTTTGATAAGACAAGTGAAATTTCTCAGAGGGATTTTCAACACACCTGTTGCTTGGAGAAGTTGCAAGAGATGCCAAAAGGGCACTCACAAAACAGCTCAGGGTGCTTCTTGCATCCTCAGTTGTGTCTAGTTGAAAAGGAGAAGATATCCCCTCTCAGGGCCACCCCAAGATCTCCTGGTCCTTGAGGCAATGGACCAGATGCTGCTCCCGTTCACTGACGGACAGCAGCGTCTAGCTTCACAGCTCCTATTCACACTCTCTGGTTTGACAAGGAAGAAGGGAGCAGAGCAGGAGAGGAAGTGTGGAGGAGAGGAACGGGATGGCCGACCACTCTCTTCTCCTCCACATTTCCTCTTCCATTCCCCTCTTCCGTCCTCTCTTCTGCTCCATCCCCCTCTTTCTTTTCAAATCCAGGGAGGAAATGGAGGTGCAGTGGAGGCGCAATGGAGGCAGGCAGAACTGAGTGGCAGGTGTCCCCCTCCCAATTTGCACCTGAGGCAACTACTTCAGTGGACCTCATGGATGGGCCGGCCCCCATCCCCTCTAATTTCCCAGAAAAATCTGAACATGTCTAATTTCCAGCAAACTAACGTCACCCTGCCTGTTTGGTATCCTGTGGGTTTTTTTGGCTTCTCTCTGCTGTGCTGACTGGTCTTGCTCAGTCCATCCCCATTGCTTTGCTGTGCTGCCTGCATCCCAGGACTTCCCGTCTCCTACCGACTCCACTACCTTGGCAGCAGCTAAATAATACTCCCTGCAGGTGCCAACGGAGCTCAGCCTCCCTCCTTGCTGAGAGGGAAATGTTACTCTTCCTGTTGTTGTTGTTGCTGCTGCTGCTGGTGTACACGCACTTCTTCCAGTTGCGTCAGCTTGCGTTTGCAAGCAGCACTCCGACAGGGGAGCAGCATAGAGGGTGGGGGCAGCAGGAGATCGTTCGCAACCTCCGCAGCCCGAGTGAGGATTGCTTTCGGTTGCACGTGTGCGGTTGGAGAGGGGCTGTGTCACGCAGCTGGACAATGCAGTCGGGATGACCAGGGGGTTGCAGCAGCTTGCGGTTGAGCCTCCTGAGCTTGGAACAAAGATGACTGGGACACGAGAACTTCATGGCTGCTGTGGAGAAAGTGAACCTTTTCTCCCGGATCTCTCATAATAGTAGAAGTTGGGCTCATCCTTTTCCCTGTCCTGACCAGCCCAGCCAAATAGGACTGCTGATGGACCTTGGCCTTTGCCCAACATGGCTGGTGGGTTTGGAGGGTCACAGGTTGTTGTTGTTGTTTGTTGTTGTTGTTGTTGTTGTTGTTAACAGTATTTATATACCACTTTTCAACAAAAAGTTCAGAAAGCGGTTTACAGAAAAAAAAAATCAAATGATTAAAGGGCTCCCTGTCCCAAAAGGTCTCACAATCTAAAAAAGATGCAAAACACCAGCAGCAAACAGCCACCAGAAAAGACACTGTGCTGGGGTGAAAGGGGGGGCAGTTACTCTCCCCCCCCCCCGCTAAACATAAGAGGAGCACCAATTGAAAAAGTGCCTCTTGCCCAGTTATGCAGACTTGGACTTCATTGACAATGCGGTGGAGCCCCTCGGGCGACGCAGCATCCTTTTGTTTTCCTTGTTTTCCTTGTTTCCCAAAGCAAGACTCGCTCGCTGAAGGCAAGCCCAGTTGCACATCGCAGTGCTGGTCTTGCAGGAGAACTGAGACCTACGGTAACAGTTGAGCCACTTTGTGCCATGCCGTTAGCAAATTCCCTGGACCCTGCAGATCCCCAGGAGAGTGCCGTGAGGAATTCTTCTCCCAGCACGCTGGCAATAAGTAGCAGAAGCTTTGTTAAGCACCGTTCCGCTAAGAGGAGCGACAGCTTCCCGAGAGAACGGTATCGATTATTTTCTTTTGCGAGTTAATGCTCCGAGGTCTTCCTGCTGCTATCAAGTTCCTCCATCTGCCCAGGCGTGTCTTTCAAGACAGCTGAATTATTTCCAGTTCATTCCACTGAAGACCTGTTGTGTATCTGATACAGAGAGGCTCTGGGCTTCCAATAGGAAAGTATGGGAGGAATACAGCCCTGTCTGGGACATCGGCTGGTGTGGTTGTATGCAGAGACCGGGCAGGAGGGCGACGACCGACCAGCCAGAAACATTTCCAAGCACTTATTCTCTTTCCTTCCTTGTTGTCACCACTGCCTGTCCTGCCCCCCCCCCCCCCGCCGAGCCTGAGCCATGTTGCCCTCATACACAATTCTAGGTATGTAGGTATAAGCAGCAGTCCCTTGGTGGTAAAGTAAAGGCACTCTGCATATGCTCAGATGATACCCAGTCAATCTTTTATTTCTTTTTATTTCAAGGCATGCAGGAGACACTCATCTATACATGTGAACTTGGTGCTGAGCGCCTGCCAGGAGAGCTGGGGCCAGGCCAGTAACGTGGCTATTTTTCCGGACTGATGGCAAGAGGTAACTGAACCACAGGCCAGGAAGACCACATGGCTATTTACTGGACCATCAGCCCCTGCTTCAGGCTACACAGATCCATTCTCAGCCACAGTTTTTGCTGCGGTCCGATCTAAAGGCTGCCTTCTCCCATTTCTACCAGTCTTCCTATTGTCTTCCCTTTTTCTTTCTTCTCTGCAACCTAAAACCCCCACTTTCTCAACCCTGGGGCTAAGGATTTCCTTCTCCTCCTGTCCTCTCTCTTTTTCTTCCTAACCACTGTTTACACACAGGGTCCAGTTGCGAATGAATGGTTAGAAACAGTTGCGTGTGTGTCGTCGTCGTCGTCGTCCCCGCCTAGCTAACTGTGGGTGAGTGAGCAAGGCACCATTTTTGATTCCCCTATGTATTCTGTTCAATTTCCACCATCAATCCTTTCTATTGCACCTTTCACCTTCACCTCCCCTGTCCTTTTCCCCACCAAACCGTCATTGGCCACTGTGCAGAATCCCGACAAACGAATTGGTTTTCCGCCATGTCTGCATGTTACGCATGTTTAAAAAGCACACCCGGTAACACAGCGGCACTTGTTCCTTCATATATCCCAGGGCCCAGCCCTCCTACTGAAAACAGATTCCAGCGCTTGATCCAGGCACAAATTCAGCCCTGGGCAGAATCTTGTTTTCTCTGAATTGTGGGTTCAGGTGGCATTCCCAGGCAAGTCATGACCCCATGGTCTCCCGGAGCTATAAATTATATACTAGTGTATTCTATTCTAGTGGTGTCTGTTTATACCCTCCAACATTTCACAGACGACATGTATAGAACACCTTTATTCCTTTGCCAAGGGTCACTTGGTGAACCCTCTCGCCCACTATGACACATTGTCGAAGGGACCTTCTCTGCATTCCTTTACATGGCCATTGCCTCTCCTCCACAGATTTGCGAGCCAAGAAAGCGGGAAAAGCTTTTCAGAAAAGGAGAAACCTGGGGAAACGCCGCTGTCTTCTACAAGTCAAGACAGCCGCTTCAGAGTGTGGAACAGCAGACTGTTCCTTGCATGCCCCCTTAGTGTTCATGTGCGTTGACAAGATTGCACACTAGTGACAAGGTGTGCAGAGCCTCCTGGCTTGAGAAGTGCCAGGTGCAAGGGAGTGGCGACAGGATACAAGTATCTTGTTGTCTTGTGCTCCCTGAGGCATCTGGTGGGGCCACTGTGAGAGACAGGAAGCTGGACTAGATGGGCCTTTGGCCTGATCCAGCAGGGCTCTTCTTATGTTCTTATGTGTGTCCATTCCCCACTCAGGGAGTGGTCTTCTAGAGACATGGAGGAGGAAGTCAAATCCTGAAGAATGAGAACACTAGCAGCTTGTACTACTAGCAGTATTTTAACATCCCTCCAAAGGCCAAAACAGGGACAAAACGGATAAAGCGATTTTATCAGGAAGAGGGACCAGGAAACGGGGGACCGCCTTTAGTAAAATAGGAACAGTGGGAGCATAGCCCTGTTTCTTTAGCCCTGTTCAGACATTATAACAATGGGTACAATGTACCCAGTACAGGGGGAATATGCTGCCTGAAGCAGTCTGCTCACCCTGCCTCATGCAAGGGCCAGCCCTGAATATGGGGGTGATGATAACACTCCCTTCCCTTACAGAGTTGGTGTAAGGATCACAACAAGATCTTGTTTGTGAAGTCCTTTGCTTCTAAAACTGCCACAGAAACATAATCCTTATTTACAGACGGGTGGATGGAGAGTGCAGAAAAAAGTAACCCAAACAATTGCGGGTGGGGGAAGTTAGAACACTCTCCCCATGAGGAAAAACAAAAGTGTTTGGGGCTTTTTAGATTTGGTGGTGGTGGTGGGGAAAGATGGCTGGGGGACGACAGCATGATATTGGCTTACACTGTTATTAGCAGTTAATTAGCAGGGGGTACTTCAGAAAATTGTACCGTGATAGGGGGTACCCGGGCCTCCAAAGGTTGAGAACCCCTGGCTTACAGCATTTTATAGGGAGAGAATGGACAGGGAAGAGCTTGTCTTCCTCTCTTTTTAATACTTGGTTGCAGGGGCGAGGCTAGCGGTTATGCCGCCCGGAGCTAGGGGGTGTTGGCCGCCCTGAGGGTGGCCAACACCCCCCTAGCTCCGGGCAGCATAACCGCCTGCGATTGGGGGGGGCGACCCGGTGCCCGTCTGCCCGCCGCCTCCCTCCCGGATTCTCCCTCCGGGTCCGTGCGACTCCGGAGGCCGGGAGAGAGCGTCCTCCCCTCACGCCGGCTCAGCCCCTACTGCCCAGGCCTGAGCCAGCAATTTCGCACATGCGTACAACGCATCGGTGTTGTACGCATGTGCGAAATCGCCGGCTCAGGCCTGGGCAGTAGGGGCCGAGCCGGCGTGAGGGGAGGACGCTCTCTCCTGGCCTCCGGAGCTGCGCGGACCCGGCAGAGCCTCCGGGGGCCAGTTGGGCGGCCTCCCGCTGCCCTGTCTCGCCTGCCGTGTAGCTACACGGCGGGCGAGACAGGGCGGGCAAGCGGAGGGCGGGCGGCAAGTCAGGACGGCGCGGCGTTTTGCCGTCCCAGCCTGACTTGCCGCCTGGAGCCATTACTCCCTCCGCTCCACCGTAAATACGTCTCTGCTTGGTTGTTACTACTAGGATCACTGGATGAGACTGATTGGTAGGAAATTCAGGGCAGACAAGACAAAGTCCTGTTTCGCCACAAGATATGGGAAGGGCACCAAAAGAGGATTAGGCATCCATTGTAGTATTGTCTGCAGTGACTGGAGGGGAGGGGAGGCCTAGCAGTAGACCAGAGGATGCTTTTGTTATCTTCTTGGCCCCATGCATTAGAAGATGTGCATGTGCCATGAGTATGGTCCAGAAAGGCCCAATGGCTATTAGCCATGATGGTGAAAAAAATGGAACCTTCATGCTCAAAAGCACTCTACCACTGAAGACCAACTGCTGGGGACGTCCGTTAGGGGAAGGCTCGTGCCTTCCTGTCCTTCTTGAGGGGTTCCCATTGGGGCAGCTGGTTGGCCTCAGTGGGAAACAAGATGCAGGACTAGATGGGCCCCCTTGGGCCTGATCCAGCAGCCAAGCTGCAGCCCTCTACACACTTACCTGAGAGCAAGAGCCCCATTGAATACAATGGGACGTGCTTCTGAGCAGGCATGCATAGGATTGCACTGTTAGGTTCTTATGGAGATGTCGTTACTGAGAGCCTGCTAACTCCGGATTCCTGCCTGTCCTGGTATTGTCAAACGAACAGACAATCTTTTCCGAAACGAGCTGGGACAGCTCCGCTCAGTATTCACCACTGCGCTTACACACTTAAGCGGCTCATGTCTTATGCAAGCCGCAGTCGTGATTTTTTTATGACTATGACAGCTAAGGCAAATTGAATGAGATAGGAAAACAGTTCCTTCGCCGAGCCGGGCCTTGTTTGGGCCCTCGATTGCACTAAGGGAACGAGGAGATAATATCTCTGGCATTCTAATTAGCATTTGGTTCTTTAGCACTTGTCCGCCAGGCCCAGAGGTGAGATGTGCTTGCCTGTTTTCTTTCATTTTCCCCACTCTTCCTCATAAAAAGGAAAATGGCCCAATGGAGACTGATGCAAAATATCATTTCTTACCTTAATTATTCTGGCCATCCTTTAAGAGGGAAAAAGAAGCACAGAAAGGATGTAATTAGGGTGCCCCGTGCAGGACAAAATCCCCCAAACTCTGGCCAGTTGGGCTCCTGGGGAGTACGAGGGAGGGAAAATGACAGTCCACCGATTGCTCGGGATGCCGTAAATTAGGCTGCAAGGAAGGGGCAGGGGAGACCATGGTGGGTCCTTTGAGAAGGGACCCCAAATGATGGAGCAAATCTTTCTGGGGGAAAAAGGATTGCTTGCTCAGCACAAACACATCAGGTGTGTCTGTTTGGTCTTCCTCCTGGGGGGCATTGATCTCCTCAAGGTGTTACTGCCTGTATCTCATCTGTGTTATGGCCGCTGCTTTGAACATTTACATGTCGTCTCGCCTGGCATCAGGATGAAATAACACACAGTCAGACTAGTAAAAAATAATGATAGTCAAGACAATTGAAAGCAAAACAGAGCAAGGGTTGGCTCGTGCTGCACAGGGTTTGCTTCCTACCAAGACACAGCAAAAACCTCGCCCTCACACTCTCACCAAGGCCGGTCGACCTGACATTGTCCTCACATGCTTCTGAACTTTGGCTTGTGTCATTAATCTCCTCTTTTGCTATCGTAGAAGGGGCTCCGGGCTTCTTTGCATCGTAACGACGATAAAAGAATCTCGCCAGCATTTCCGAGTGGGCGACGACTGTGACAAACTGGTGTTGTTCAATAATGCGGTGTTATTTTATGTCCTCCTTCAGGAGCTCCGAGTGGTGATTTAAGCCTCACTACCATGTGAGTGGCGGGTGGCGCAGTGGATTAAACCGCTGTCGATCGAAAGGTTGGCAGTTTGAATCCGCGACGGGGTGAGCTCTCATTGCTTGGCCAGCTCCTGCCAACCTAGCAGTTCCAAAGCATGTTAATGCGAGTAGATAAATAGGTACCGCTTGCGGGAAGGTAAACAGCGCTCTGTGTTCCAGCCACATGCTACGCGCTGCAGCAAGGAGAGTCACACCGGCCACATGACCACGGAGGCGTCTTTGGACAACGCTAGCTCTTCGGCTTTGAAATGGAGATGAGCACCACACCCTAGAGTCAGACACGACTGGACTTAACCAATGGTTTGAGCCTCAACGTTGCCAGCTGATCAGGAAAAGCTGTGCTTGTTCCTCTGCTTTTAATAGCAGCTTGATCTGTGGATGTCAGCTGGTGAAGCACTTTCATGGCCTGGACAAAAGCACAAACACTTGCTAACGTAGCCACCTGCTGTTAAAGGCATAGGCGCAGAAGCTGGTAAAAAGTTGGCAACCCTAGATGGAGCAACCTAGATGGAGCAATCTGGAAGGAGACAAGGTAGCCACGGCTCATTCCCCCCCCCCATTCTCCCCCCCCCTCCAGTCCTTTTATCTGCAGGAGCGAGTGTTTTCTCTCTACTGCAGGCAGAGGAGGGAAGGAGATGGCTTGGTTTGTGCATTGACAAAGTAAATACTCTTTCTTGGGGTCACAAGCTGAGTTCCAGTAAGTAGTACCACCACTAGCTTGTACAAGATGCACCAGGTCTTCTGTCCTAATTAGTTCTCCTCTTCTTCCCCCATTCTTTTAAAAGCCAACTGTGCGACCAACTCCCTATCCACTTCTCTTTAGAAGCAATAAATAAGATTGCACTTAGCGGCTTCTTTCACCTGTATTTTTCCATCGATCAGATTATGGTTTATCAGACAGAAACAAAACAAGTAACAACACCCACACCCACACCCACACCCACACCCACACCCACCCACCCACACACACACACACACACACACACACACACACACACACACACACACACACACACTTTCATTTTGCCTTGTTTGCAGCAATAATGTGGCCCCAGAAATTGCTAGAGGAATTCGGCTCACGGTCATAATCTCTAGAGGGTATGTGGCAGGCGAGCAAATGAAGATGTTAGGTGCCCCCCCCCAATGATAATAATCACAATAATCATCATAATAATCGCTTTAAAAGTGTACTAGGTAGGTGATGTAGGTGGTATAGCGTCAGCAGATGCAGGCACAGTCAGTACCAATATGCAGAGGTGTTAGAAAGCGGTTTTATTTATTTATTTGCAGATTTTGGGGGCTTTTTATGCAGAAAGCGATGTTATGTGCTTTTCCAAACACATCGTTATTACCCCCAAAAAAGACTTCCCCTATGCATATGGTATATATACGCAGAAGCAGAGACCCAGTTAATTAACTTAATTAATTAGTTAATCGGTTAGGCCGAGTGCTCAAACGTTCCCTGTTGGCACCTATACACCGCTGACATCATTATCTTTGGGCTCTGCAGACATCCACCAAGGTGCATGCTGGGATGGTTCCGCGTGTCTCCTCAATGGCTTCCCTTCGATGTTCAAACATTGCAGGTTTTCTACAAGGAAGTATGTATGAATTTGAGCTCATTAAAACGGGTGTAAAACGGGGTGAGCTCTCGTTACTTGGCCAGCTCCTGCCAACCTAGCAGTTCCAAAGCATGTCAATGCGAGTAGATAAATAGGTACCACTTGCGGGAAGGTAAACAGCGCTCCGTGTTCCAGCCGCATGCTACACGTTGCTGCGGCAAGGAGAGTCATGCCGGCCACATGACCACGGAGGCGTCTTCGGACAACGCTGGCTCTTCGGCTTTGAAATGGGGATGAGCACCGCACCCTAGCGGAGTCGGACACGACTGGACTTAATTGTCAGGGGATACCTTTACCTTTTTACATTTTTTGAGACTCCCTGTATATGCCGACAGCCTTCTCTCAATGTCCTGTGCCCCATTCCTTTTGCACAACTCTTCCTAGCACAGTCCTCTTCCCCCCCCCCCCCGCTCTTCTTTTTCTACCTTCCATTTAAGTCTGGACCAGGAGGCAACACACAGTGGAGTAGAGAGAGGCCGCCCTCATCACCTAGTTCTGAAAATGTTTCCCGAGGCCAAGGAATGTTTCAAGTGAGTGAGCGGCTACAAAAGAAAATTTTAATTAAGAATGGAGGCCATAAATCAATGGGAGTTTGTTTTCACTACAGTTGAAGTCAAAACTGTTTGATATTTGCCTTGGAAAGACAAGGCAACACCGTCAACGCCGTCCAAGGGCAGAGAGACAAATGCGACGAGGGGAATGATGGATGGATGCCTTCGTTGTTCTCTCTGACGACGGGCAAAGCAGCCGGTTACCAGGCATGTTCTAAGGCACCGGCAACATCTGCACACGGGTGAAATCTGTCGCAAGGGACCAAGCGCAGTGGCTCATGGCCCAACTCTGCAGAATGGCGTGAAGGGAGGAGGGAGGCGAGGCTCAAGAAGCAACAACAGAGAGCTGGCGTTGAGAGGAGAAGAATACAGCGCCTGGGAAGGGGAATCAAAAATAAGATGCATCACTTGCACAACGAGGCCCTAAATGTCAGCGGGTTCCAGGCAGAAGGAAAGAGAAAGAGGAAAGCCTTCCGAGGAGAAGGGGGTATAGAATGGGGCATACAGAGGAAGAGGAGCAAGAGGGGTGTGTGTAGGGAAATCAGAAACAGAAGAAGCAAGACTGCACTGTGGCTCTAGCTGTGGTGCAAGACCCTGGCTGAGTCTTTGTTCCCTGTAGCCTGAACTAAGGCTGCAGGGAAGAAGAAGGGAGCCGCACAGTGGGCGGTCCAAACCCTTCACCCTGTTGTGGGGGGGGGGTGCCTGCCTCTCTCACCCTCCGATCCCTCTTAACTGGTATCCCGAGCCTCCGAGAAGTGGGGGATCTGCTTTGTTCTCAGAATCCATTGATAGATCGATGTGGCCGCCCCACCTGGCGGTGGCTGTGACTGCAAGGATCCCGCTGGGGCCACGTCTCCACGAACCCGTGCTCGGCAGAGACATCATTGCTGAGCAACCGGGAAGCCGGAGTGCCGGCGGTTCAGTAGCCAGAGGCGCTTCCAGAGTGGGTGCCGCAGCAGGGGGATTTGCAACGGGGGGAGCAGGGAGAGAGGGAGCATGGCTGAGATGGAGCAGAAGCCAGCAGAGAGGTGCTCGGTTGAGTGGCGAAGGAGAGGGAGAGGCCGAAGGAAGCAGGGAGAAGGAAGAGCAGAGGGGTCAAAAGAGACGGAGAAGGGGAGGAAGCCTGGAGGAGAAAGCAAGGGGCTGGCAACAGCAGGGCTATGAGGTGGAATGGGCGAAGGTGAAGGAAGAGGAGGGAGCCGTACAAACCCAGACTAAGGCCGAGACGCTGAGCAAAGGGGAGACGCTGGGCAAAGGAGGAGGCACCCCTTTTGTGTTGGCTAACAACGCTGTTGACTGCAAAGTCAGGATGTCAGGCTTACAGGTTTACAGCCCCAATCCTAGGCCATCAGCGCAGGGTCCTTTACAGCAGTGTAAAAGCTGGGCCGCTGTTGTGTGCTGCCGGGTGGCTGCCGTAACGGGTGGGAGCGTATGCAGCAGTGCCCCCCCCGAGGCTCCACAGGTGCCAGGACGTTGGCAGCAGGAGTGGGCCATGGGCGGGGAGGGGACGTAACTGGACGTTTCGAGAGAGGAACCGGGGGCATGTGGGGGATGGAAGAGGGTGGATCTGGCAGCAGTTGCACAGACTGGATCTTGTCCCCCATTTTTCTGCCTGGCCTGGCCTGGCCTGCCCCCCTGGCTGTCCTTGGACTGGCACCAACTTATATAGCTGGCATTGGTCCAAGGAGACCCACAGGTGATCAGGCAGCCTTCCAGGACGTAAGTAGATATTTTTACTTCTCTCCTGCAGGTGGTCTGATCGCCCCACCACAGCCTGCTTCTCCAGCTATGGAACCCCCCCCCCCAGGGAAGCGCACCCAGCACCACTCTCATGCTGTTTCACCACCAGGCAAAGAACGTCTTACGCCCCCTTGAGATGCTGTCGTTCTTTCGATTGTGTTTTAACCTGTCTTGGCCCAGGCATACGTTTGCCTGCTCTGTTTTTATTGTATATTTCAGTTGTTTTATTGTGCTGTTAATTGTTATTGGCTGCTCCGAGAGCCTTTGGGCTGAAGAGCAGGATAGAATGAATGAATGAATAAATAAATGAACCCCTTAGGAAAAGACCGGCAGGTAGGTAGCGGCCCTGTTCTGTCATGTTCAAAATGCAGTTTCTACACCGGTGGTAGTAGAGAGCGAGCATGAAGTCCCATCCCCAGTCTTAATGCTTTCTGCTGACTGACCCACAGGGCCATGAGAGAGAGTGAAGGGGCCACTTCAGGTAGCAGTTTGTGGGCTTGTTCTCAGGAGCAGGGCGGTAGCCCACAGCACCTCCCTCCCCAGGGAAGGTCTGCAGAGGAACTAAGATGATATGGCACCACACTGCTTTTCCTCTTTCCTGCCTAAAAGAAAGGAGGTCCGGCCCATCCATGAGGCCAACTGAAGCGGGTGCCTCAGGCAGCACATTGGTGGGGGCGCCCATCTCTGTCTGCCTACTTGTCTCCTCTACTCCTCCTTCTACTCTCTGGATTAGAAAAGGAAGAGGGGGACAGCGAGGGAAATGTGAAGGGGAGGGGAGTGCTGAGCCATTGGAGTGTGGGAGGAGCAGAGGTTGGCACATCACCAGGTAAGGGGGGGGGACAGTATTTGGATGTCACATCAGGCATCAGGAGCTCTTGTGCCAGCCCAGGAAGAAGGAAAGTGGAGAGACTTGAAAGAAGGAAGGAATTGGGGAGTGTGGTTTTATTGGAAAAAAGAGAAAGGGGAAGACTTTTTCTCTTGGGTATCTAATACCAACAATTGGCACCTCTTGGGAAGTTGTCACTCTGCCTTCCTCTCTTCGTTTTGGCTCTCACCTAGACCTGACATAGGCAGGGCAAGGGGATTCCTCTCCAGTGGTCCCTGCACCTCTGTGCATTCTGATCCTTAATGGCCACAGGCATAAACACTTCTACAAAAGCTTGCACATGTTGACTCTCTGGCCACAGCAAACTGGCTGGGGTGAATCTGCTACTTCCCCGCACGAGTTAACATAAGATAAGAAGAGCCTGCTGGATCAGGCCAAAGGCCCATCTAGTCCAGCTTCCTGTATCTCACAGTGGCCCCACCAGATGCCTCAGGGAGCACACAAGACAACAAGAGACCTGTTTCCTGTTGTCATTCCCTTGCACCTGGCACAGATAACCTGTTTCCTGTTGCCACTCCCTTGCACCTGGCATACAGAGAAAACCTACTTCTAAAGCCAGGAGGTTACCAGGAGTTCTGACTTCTGGCATAACGGCTGCAAACACTGTTTTTTGAGTATCTGTGTTAGCACATTGAAAGCTGAATCCTGCATGCAACTGTGGAACCACACGGTGACCATGGGTTCAGCATCCGAATAACAAGACGTTCACAGATGGGGTACTACTAGAGGAGGGAAATGTTAAACTTTTTCTCTCTTACACATAAAAGTATGGACCAAACTCTCCCCAGCATTCTGTTTCCAATGATGGCCAGTTAGATATGATGCAGGAGTAGCAGTGTCCTTCTTGTGTTCAGGGACGCTTCACTTCCCTTGTTCTAACAGAGTGCTATCTGAAGACATCTTCCCCAGTCCCACCAAAAATAGCCTCAGGCATTTTACCTTCCTAGCACAGAATGTACCCATCCAGTTATCAGTGGAGCCAAACTTCCAAACACTCTCAGCACCTGTGTGTGCTAATAAACTCACGGTGCAATCCTACGCCGAAGTTAACGCTAACCTTGCTGCAATGTCGGTGCAACTTCTTTCCTTTCATAAGCCAACCCAGCACAAAAGTATAGCATTTTATCCATAGGGATATCAAATGTTTTTCTGGAATGTCCACAGCATCCCCACAATCTACTACTAGACTAGTCACTCAATCAATCAAAAAAGGAAATGAGATTAGTTCAGCATGACTTGTTCTTGATTTATGCCAATGAAGGTTCGTTCGTTCGTTCGTTCGTTCGTTCGTTCGTTCGTTCGTTCGTTCGTTCTTTCTTTCTTTCTTTCTTTCTTTCTTTCTTTCTTTCTTTCTTTCTTTCTAATCTATCTAATCTATAATAATAATATAATATACAGTATTTATAAACCGCCTTTCTTGGTCATTGGATTTCTCCTCTGACTTTAATCCAAAGCGGTGTACATGGGCAGGCTGTCCTAACCCCCCCCTTGGGGGTGTGATTCTGCTGGCTGGCGCCTCCCACACTCGACCAACACAGTTGGGAGCTCTTATCTCTCCTCTCGGAGGCTTGCACAGCTTTTTGTCGGCAGCGTGTCTCGAACCTGTCAAGTTCACCAGTCTTTGGGCTTACAAGACGGCAGCTCTTCTGACTGAGCCAGACTCTTCTGCTCTTCTATCTAATCTACAGGTGGCCAACCCACTTAGTGGCATGCTGAGCCTTTTGAAGTGGCACACACTGCCATTCCTGCTCAAACTGAGCGCTGAAGTCCCTCTCTCTTTCTCGACCCCAGCACACCTTTCTAAGCCTGTGACACTAGAGGAGGTCTCTGCACCCCACTGCGCCTTATTCTTCTTGTGCTGTCACTGTGCTTCAAACAGAGGCGATGCTAGCAGTTATGCTGCCTGGAGCTAGGGGGTGTTTGCCGCACTGAGGGTGGCCAACACCCCCCTAGCTCCGGGCAGCATAACCGCCCTGAAGGATTTTTCCGCCCGCCCCCCAGGTGCCCCCCGCCCGCCCGCTGCCTCCCGCCCTCCCGCTGCCTCCCTCTGGGTCCGCGTGACTCCGGAGGCCGGGAGAGAGAGTCCGCCCGTCATGTGGCTCGGCCCCTACTGCCCAGGCCTTAGCCGGCGATTTCGCACATGCGTACAACACATCGGCATTGTACGCATGTGCGAAATCGCCGGCTAAGGCCTGGGTAATAGGGGCCGAGCCGGCATGACGGGCGGACACTCTCTCCCAGCCTCCGGAGCCGCGCGGACCCGGCGGAGCCTCCGGGGGCCGGTTGGGCGGCCTCCCGCTGCCCTGTATCGCCAGCTACATGGCAGGCGAGACAGGGCGGGAATTTCCAGCTACACAGCGGGCGAGACAGGGCGGGCGGGCAGAGGGCAGGCGGCAACTCAGGGCGGCGTGGTGTTCCGTCCCAGCCTGTGTTGCCGCCTGGAGCCATTGCTCCGTCCGCTCTGCCCTAGATACGGCACTGGCTTCAAATATTTTAATTACCTTAGATTTATTTAAGTGGCACGCTCAAGATTATCTACATAAAATGTGGCACTTGGCGTGCCATGGGTTGGCCACCACTGATCTATCTTGTTCTTGAGAAACCCATGCTGGCTCCTAGAATTCACCCCGTTATTGTCTAAGTGCTCCCATTGCTTTTTCTGGATTTGCATCATTTTTCTGGATTCTCCATAATTATTTCATAAACAAAGGATGTCGGTTCCAGAATAAAATGGCTGGTGTGGACGCTGCCATAGCATACAACACACATAGTTCCAGTACAACAAAACGTAGCTCCAATCTGCACAATCTTAAATTCTCAAATTTGGAAACATGGGGATGGAAACATACCAGGTGGATGAAGTCTCAGTACATTGGCCTCAATGCATGGAATGCAAGCTGGTCCTAGAACTGGTGCTACAGCTCCCTGACTACAGACAGACTCTCTCTCTGCCTTTGTAGGGACTTTGTGTCACCCCCCGGTGGCCCGCCCCCCCCCGCCACGCCCTAGCGACGCCACTGGACATGAGCATAAGACTTCAGTACAGCAAGTCCTCACTTAAAGTTGTCGATAGGTTCTTCTTGGAAACTGTGACTTTAAACAAGACGACTTATAATGAAACCATGGGCTAATGGACAAACGTAAATGTTCCTATGGCATTTTTCCATCAACTTTAAAAAGAAACAACTTTAACAGCACAATCCTACCCAGCTCCTCCACTGGTTGCAGCAGTGGTGGAGGGCAAAATGGGAGGCTTTGGAAGGGAACAGGGATTTAAAGCCTCCCGTTTTCCCTCCACTACTGCTGCAACCAGTGGAGGAGCTGGGTAGGATTGTGCTGTCAGTGAGGATCTGCTGTATAAAAGGTATCAGCCACTTTATCCTGTTTCTTCGCTTTAGTTGTGATCATTTGGACAATCCTTTCCAGCCCACTGTTTTGCCCAAACCATTGCTACCACCAGAATGCCCAGTTGCATCCCGAAACCGAAATGGGAGAATGTTCAGCGCAACTCCATCAGAGATAGTGTCAGATGCTCTGTGACCTCCTGTACTTCCACAACTCGCAAAAGACAAAAAAAGTCAAAAAGCAAATGGACTGGGGCAGATTTATAGCCAACAGATCCCCGAACCGTTGAGCGAGACCGATGTGCACAGTGAAGAGGCCAGAGACAGGAAGTGCCCATGAAACCTGATCGGAGGCTGCATCTGGTTCACCTTTTCACTTGCCAATAGAATTTTGGGAGAGACTCGCCATCGTGGGGAGAAATTCAACCCGCCATGAGATTTCTACTTGCTTTAAGGCATATACCCACACAGCCTTCATCTTCTATAAAGTTCTGAAGACACGTTTGCTATCTGTGCAAGTGAGGGACCAGTCCCAGGCATAGCATGAGTGGGGCTTTTAGAGACTTCCAGTGATGTAGTCTATTGACTCGGACTCGAGTCAGACTCAAGTCGCGTCAATGACTTGACTCGGCGATTGTAAAAGACTCGAAAGACTCGAGACTTGGAGCCTTTTATGATGGTGTAGTGGTTTGGGAGTCGGACTTAGACCTGGAAGATCCAGGTTCAAATCCCCGCTCAGCCACGAAGCTTCCTGGGTGACCTTGGGCCAGTCACTATCTCTCAGCCCCCACCTACCTCACAGGGTTGATGTGAGGACAAAAAGGAGGGGAGGAAATATGTACACCACTCTGAGCTCCTTGGAGGAAGGGCGGTATAAAGAAAATGTGGGGAAAAAGTCCAATTTTATTCAGGTTTAAACCCGTTTTCCCCATTAAATAGATAAGGACTCGCAACCAAAGACTCGGAACTTGGGGGCAAAGACTTGGGACTTGACTTAAGACTTAGACCCAGAGACTTGGGACTTGACTCGAGACTTGATCCACATCCCTGGAGACTTCCCACATATATATTTACCTCCCAGATTATTTGCTGTCCCTCCTGTTCAAAATCTTCAGTCTTTCTTATAAGTCACTAGCTTAATGTCAACCTTGACCTGGGGCAGCGAGTCCTGGAATGCCGCCTGGTGCTATCTCAGGTCCATAGCAACCAAAAAACAAGTCCCGTCCCCCCAAACCCTTACCATGTTCCTTGTGAACTACTGTGAAACTTGGAAATGCGGGACTTCTGGTTTTTACCGCACATTCACGTTGTCCCTGTAAATGAAACAGGAAGTCCTGTACTTCCGGGTTTCCTGTCCGTGTGCAAGGAACACGGTAAGAAGGGGAATGAGCCACCTTTCACTCAAGCAAGTGGGAAGCAAATCATTGTGGCTTACGTTTGCAACAGGTTAGATGGACGCAGTAACGTAGCTGGCGATTTTCCAAGGGGGCCCTGGGTGGGACGACGCGTCTTCGCCCCACCCCCTGCCACCAGAATAGAACCTTTTAGCTCCAGTCCCACTCCATTCTGGTGGCAGGGGGCGGGGCAAAGACGCATTGTCCCGCCCAGGGCCCCCTTGGAAAAATGCCAGCTACGCTACTGAATGGAGGTGGCCGTGTCAGTCTCAGCATGAAAGACACCCAAATCTGCCACCCCCTCAGACCCCTTGCAATCTGCCACCAGTGCAACCTGCCTTAGATGACTACATGGATAGGCCACCACTGCTTGACCCTACATGCAAGCTAGTTTGCCGGCCTGTAGTTTTAACCTTGGGGCTGCGGGGTGGCGCAGTGGGTTAAACCACTGAACCACGAGCTGTCGATCGAAAGGTCGGCAGTTCGAATCTGTGCGACGGCCCAGCCCTTGACCCAGCTCCTGCCAACCTAGCAGTTTGAAAGCATGTTAATGCGAGTAGATAAATAGGTACCGCTTGCGGGAAGGTAAACAGCGTTCCATGAGTCACGCCGGCCACATGACCACGGAAGTGTCTTTGGACAGTGCTGGCTCTTCAGCTTCGAATGGGGATGAGCACCGCACCCTAGAGTCGGACACAACTGGACTGAAATGTCAAGGGACACCTTTACCTTTGGTTCTAACCCTGGGCCTCTCATCAGCTGAGCTAGTCAGAGAAAGGGACAGTTTATGGGTCCATCGCCATTGCTGAAAACATATTCTAGATTTCTGAAAGTATATTATAATACTTCCAGAAAGCATGAGAACCCCGGAGCCCTCTGCCCCATGACAGACCAGCAGAGCTCTCCTCAGCAGAGACTGATCGCCAACCCACTCTTTATGTGCTCAGTACTGTAAACGTGAACTAGAATAATCCCATGGATCCAACCTCTGGTTTATATTATGGCAGAAGTACCGTTGTCGTTGCCAGAGAAAGCAGCATTTGTTAGAAGGAGGTGGGGAGAGAAAGGAGAGAGCATAAAACAGCCCAACAATCATGCAACCATAAATAAAAGCTACAGAGTGTAAACACTGCGAACGATGTTGTTTGCCGACTTACACACATGTTGTCCAGCTTGGGGATCTTCCCACAAATCATTTCTTCCACATGACAGGGACCAAACAGAGGGTCTCATGAAATGCAGGCCCACTTACATGAGCCCCCAGAAGTAACGGAGGGCATATTTCATGGAAGGGCTTTGGCACGGCCTGAGAAGCCACCTTGAGCCTCTCTCCAGAGCTCTAATGGAAGCACATATCTCCCCCCCTCCTCCAAGAAGGGCCCTTAACTGCTTTGGCAGTCTTGCCATTGCCGACAGTTTCCAAGAGCAACTTGAGACAGTCATGTCATCGTTAATGTCGTCTTTTTCTCAGCTGTCTTTCAGGCTGAAATCGGGAGGTGGCTGAAGGAAGGATGGAACAATGTGAGAGCAACAGCTTTGCAAAGCTGACTAGGGAAAAACGTGGAGCGAGAAGTTTCACACAGGTCATGTGATAGCACTGGCTTATTGCTGCTGAAAATATTTCTTGTGGGTTTGGCTGTTCATCTCTCTTCACATTCCTTTCTCCAGAGCTAGGTGTGGCACTGCATGGCTGCCATGGGCGTCGACAGAGGGAAGCGCGGGGGGCGGGCCGCCGGGGGGTGACGCGCGACCCCCTGGGGAGAGTGGGAACTTACACTGCACAAAGTTCCGTCGATCTCCTTTCGGCCCGCCCGCCCTCCCCTGTGTCCGTTTGGCTCCAAAATGAGCCGAAAACGGAGCAGGGAGGGTGCTCTGCTCCTGCGCGTGACATCACGCGCGGGGGCGGAGCCTCCCCCTTAAAGGTGACGCACGTCCCTGTGATGCTCCTGATGGCTGCTGCTTGTCTCCATGCTTTCCATTCCACATCCCCTAAGTCCAGGAGCCGCTGGCTACCAAGGCTGCGATATTCAAAGAGCAGCTCCTGAATATTAAAAGCGATTTGGAGAAAGCATCATTCCCTGACACATTAGGTACTAATCTGTTCAATGTGCTAGCCTTGACTTCTAAAACCCTTAGTGGTCTGGGACCAGAGTATCTCAGAAGCATCGTCTTCCATACATCATTAAATGTAAATGAAGCCCATTGAAGTAAGATCAGTACTCCCTGCACTGGTTTCATGCACAATCTTAGCCAATCAGGGATCACACTAAGAATCAAAGTTTCTCAGTTGTTTGCTCTTAAATTAAAATTTAAATCTCTTAAAAATGTCTAAATCATTCTTTAGATTCAGATGAAGCTTTTTTCAGCTAAGCAATAATACGGAATATTTCAAACTCTTTGAAAGTGCTAATATAAATGTTGTTAGTATTAAAAGGGGGGGAACCAAGAATGCATTTTTTTTTTTAGATTATGAGCCCTTTTGGGACAGGAGTCATTTAATTGTTTGATTTTGTCTATCAACTGCTTTGTGAACGATTTTGTTGAAAAGAGGTATTTAAATATTCTTAGTTAAATGTATTAAATCTGTCATTTGACTGGGAAAAATCTGGATGCTGTTTCCCTTTTGTGCAAATAGTTTTGCAATGCCACTTTAAAGTAGGTTAGAGATCTGAAAAAATAGATACAATTCAGTTCAGAAAGGAATGATGAAACTTTATGTTAACAGGTTTAGTGAGGTCTGTTTTATATTCAGTATTTATGTTCAATGACTTCATGCATTTTTTTTTTACTTTTTAGTCTTACATTTTCAGAGATTGGAAAGCCATTTAAAAACAATAGTCCACAAATCACAAAAATATCACATGCTAAGTCCTGGCCTGGACAACACCTGCCTCTGGAGATCAAAAGCAGGAGATTGCTTGGAAGGGCAAGAAAGAAAGGTCAACCAGATCAGGAGCCCAAAGAACCTTCCAGACAAAGGAAAAGTTAACTCATTTGGGACAGGCTTTTAGTTTAGAAAAAAGTTGAGTAATGGAAGGTATGATAGATCAAGCATAAAACTAGCAAGGTCTGAGGATGATTCATCACACTGGGGGTTGATACATCTGCAAGGAAGGGGGCTTATTCTTTCCCTTTACATTGGGACACCCAAATGGGCTCAGTATGGACTGCAACCGTTTCACCACAAATAAACAATGAATTGTTGTTTATTCGTTCAGTCGCTTCCGACTCTAGGATATAGTGGAACTGGAAAGGGTGCAGAAGAGAGCGACCAAAATGATTAGTGGGCTGGGGCATCTACCTTATGAGGAAAGGCAAAGCGTTTGGGGCTCTTCGGTCTAGAAAAAAGGCAGTTGAGGGCGGGACATGATTGAGACGTATAAAATTATGCATGGGATGGAGAGAGTGGATAGAGAGAAGTTCTTTTCCCTCTCACACAACACTAGAACTAGGGGACATCCACTCAAATTGAGTGGAGGGAGGATTAAAACAGACAAAAGAAAATATTTCTTTACCCAGCGTGTAATTGGTTTGTGGAACTCCTTGCCACAGGAGGTGGTAATGGCACCTGGCCTAGATGCCTTTAAAAGGAGATTGGACAGATTTATGGAGGAAAATTCCATCACAGCTTACAAGCCATGATGGGGATAAGCAACCTCCTGGTTGTAGGAGTAGGTTTTCTTTGTGCCAGGTGCAAGGGAGTGGCGACAGGATACAGGTCTCTTGTTGTCTTGTGCTCCCTGAGGCATCTGGTGGGGCCACTGTGTGATACAGGAAGCTGGACTAGATGGGCCTTTGGCCTGATCCAGCAGGGCTCTTCTTATGTTCTTATGTTCTTCGTGACTTCATGGACCAGCCCACGCCAGAGCTTCCTGTCGGCCGTCGCCACCCCCAGCTCCCCCAAGGTTGAGTCCATCACCTCCAGAATCTCATCCATCCATCTTGCCCTTGGTCTCTTCCTTTTGCCTTCCACTTTCCCTAGCATCAGCATCTTCTCCAGGGTGACCTGTCTTCTCATTATGTGGCCAAACCAAAATACTTCAGTTTTGCCTTGAATACCACTTCCTCAAGCGAACGGTCTGGCTTGATTTCCTGGAGTATGAACTGGTTTGATCGTCTTGCAATTCAAGGCACTCTCAGAATTTTCCTCCAACACAACATAAGAACCTCAGAACCTCAGAAGAGCCCTGCTGGATCAGGCCAAAGGCCCATCTAGTCCAGCTTCCTGTATTACACAGTGGCCCCACCAGATGCCTCAGGGATGCCTCAGATCAAAAGCATCTATCTTCCTTCTTTCCAAAACAATGATGAATTATTGTCCTGCAAAAGCTGTGTTATGCAGGGTTTTGAAATACAGGAGAGCAAAATCAATGGGACAAGTTACAGGTGTCCCCCAGCAGAATGAAAACTCCTTTACCCTGAGGAGACCTCTGCAACTGCCACCCCCAACATAGGAGGCAGCCCGCATCTCCTTGGCATGTGTGCATCGGCGGGATTTAGTTAGGATTGGGGCCTTAGCGCCCAATACTGTGAGCATACTGCGCCACCAGAACTCACATCCTGGAGGCAGAGTATGCTGTACAGTTGTCACAAAAGGCAACATGCCATAGAGAGTAGCTGGGCCACCGCCACAAGTGGTGAGCAGCCACGGCCACACGCCAATGGCCCCAGGAAAAGCCACGGCACTGGTGAGTCAGTGCAGTGGTGGTGGTGGGCAGAACAGGGCTGGGAGGGGAGGAACAGAGCTGAAATTGGGCCAGGGAGGGGGCGGATCAAGACCAGGCAGGAAGGAGCCAGTTTGGGCCGCAGAAGCACTGCTGATAATCTGTCCACCTTCCTGGAACCACTTGCGTCAACAATCGCTGGTGCAGGTCCAAATAGACCCATTTGGGCAGCGGAGGGTTACCCCCGGGCAGCCCTTTCCTGGAGGAGACATCTGGGACTGCCTCCCCCCCAATGCAGTACATGCTCCAGTGGCCTGGCTGCATCGGCGGAGAGGGTTAAATAGGAATGGGATGTTAGATGTTGGTTTTGAGAGACAAACTAATTTCACTGGGATGTAGTCAAGACTTGCTTTCTTTGGATATCAATACAATACAGGAACTGAAACATATGATCTAATGTTTAGAAATAATAGACGTTTATAAAGTGTATATATAGAAATCTTTTCTAATTGCATACCTTCAGCACCAGCCCATGAGCAACACCAGCCAAGTGAGTGGGGAAAAATGCCAATTAGGGGAAACACTGGAGTATAAATCAAAAAGCACTCACCAGTGTGTGGGATTTCTCCAGAAGAGTTTAGTCTCAACAGATGCTGGCTTGGGGCCCAATCCAACTTTTTCCAGCTCTGATGCAGCCGTGCCAACAGGGTGTGCGCTGCATCCGGGGGGGGGGGGGGAGAGGCACTGTGGCCTCCTGAAGGGAAGGGAACTTCAAGGCTGCATTGTGGCTGCATCAGCGCTGGAACGTTGGATAGGATTGGGCCCTTGGCCTTGCAGCTAAGGCAGTCGGTCTCAACATCAAGCCTCAAAGGCTGTAGCAAGAGACCCATTGAAACCATCCTTTCTACCCACACGAGGAGAGATGATTTATTTAAAAGACCTTAACTGCTAGGAGATCAAATCAGTCAATCCTAAATGAAATCAACCCTGACTGTTCCCTGGAAGGACAGGTACTGAGGCTGAAGCTCAAATATTTTGGCCACCTAATGCGAAGAGAGGAATCTCTGGAGGGGACTCTGATGCTGGGAAAGATGGAAGGCAAAAGGAGAAGGGGAAGGCAAAGGATGAGATGGTTAGACAGCATCACCGATGCAACGAACATGAAAATGAGCGAACTCAGGAAGATAGTGGAGGACAGGAAGGCCTGGCGGGATATGGTTCATGGGATCACGAAGGGTCGGACACGACTTAATGACTGAACAACAAACCTGCTTTTCAAGCATATTGATTCTGAAAGCAGGGGAAATTGAAAGCTCGCAATGCAGATGAAATCATAGCCCAACAATGCAAGATCAAGTCAAGAGTGGCAGAATAAAAACAAAAGGAGACTCATCACAGCATATCTCAGAAGGAAGTTTTAAACTTCCCGCGGCTGAAAGGAACAACTGCTCCGATCTGTTGTGCTGGGCTGGGAAGTTGATTCTAAAGCTTTGGAGCCACTACTCAAAAGGGCAAATCTAACAGAGCCAGGACCACGCCAAGGTCCCTCTATTTTCGCTGTCCTTTCATAGTGAAAAAGGGACAGAGGGCTTTCAATGGGGCAGAGTCATGGGCTTTGTAAGACACTATGTAAAGGTATTCAGAGCACACCCCAGTGACCGTCTCCCACTGGCTGCCATTTTTTCTCCCCACAATGCCCCAGACTTACGCAAAATCCAGGGCACTGCAAGGAAACATGTGGTGGCCACTGGGGGTAGGCTTACCAGATCTCCAACCGGGACAGAGTGCTAGACCTTTAGGAGAAGGAATGTGGGCAGGTGTAGCTTGTTAAACCTTAGAGCACAATCCTAGGCTTGTTAAACCTTAGAACACAATCCCACTGAACACAATGGGGCTTGCTTATGAGTAGACATGCCTAGGATTGTGCTCTAAGGTTTAACAAGCTACACCTGCCCACATTCCTTCTCCTAAAGGTCTAGCACTCTGTCCCGGTTGGAGATCTGGTAAGCCTAATGGGGGGCAAACACCTGAAGGAGCTGCTAAAACCGGTTGGAAATGATGTAAAAAGCCCCCTCCCAATGCTTTGCCCTGCTACAAAGCAAACCCTCCCCTCACTATGAAAATGAATGATCCCAAATGAACTCACTGGCCTGTATTCAGTTGTTCAATTGTCCCTTATCCCTTCCAAAGCCAATGGACACAGCTATCAGATGTGGACTGAAGTGAAATAATATTTTATTTATTTATTTGCAAAAAAAACCTCGATCCATTTCTCATCATGAGGCAGCCTTTAGTGAATAGGGGGCTTAGTTATTAGACCCAGCCTTCATCTGCCCCCACTACCAGTCACTGACAGACTTGTGTAAAAGGAGGGTACGACAATTAGCAGCTATCTTGCAAACTGCAGGCGCTCAGCTCTTTATAGGGCAATTGGCAGCTCTCTGATTTTTGAATAGCCTCAGGGCTTGAGGCAGTTAGTTTATACTGTATTTCTTCAATTCTAAGACGCATGTTTTTTCCCAATTAAGCATTTCAAAAAATGGGGTGCGTCTTAGAATCGAAGGTCTCCGAAAAGCACCCCAAAATGCTATCTTCTTACTTACTGGGGCTTGGGGGAGCTTCAGGGAGACCTGCGCGACCCTCTGCAGGCCTCCCCGATCTTCAGTTCGGCAAAACCCGGTGGTTTTCAGCCATTTCCGGTTTTCACGAAAACCAGAAATGCCCAAAAATCGCTGTTTTTCGCCGAACTGAAGATCAGGGAGGCCTGCAGAGGGTTGCACAGGCCTCCCTGAAGCTCCCCCAAGCCCAGGTAACAAAGGAAATGGCACTTTCTGGCAGGGCCAGAAATGCTATGCAAAGGCAGTGCACTCAGTCATCCTCAGCTGCAGGAGACATGCTGGGGAGAGTTGGTGCTGAGTGGGGTAGATTCAATGAAGGGAGGTGAGTCTTACAATCAATTGATTTTTTTTCCCCTGCTGGTGGTACTGAAAGTAAAGGTGCGCCTTAGAATCGATGGCGCCTTAGACGCGAAGAAATACGGTATTTGAGGCTCTGCTGGACTCACCAGAAATCAGGTCCCGACCCATAGTTTGAGAAACCTTGCTCCAGATGATACTCATTCTCATTCCAAGGCTGAGTGATAGCTGCATTCTACACAGTTGCCAGCTCCCTGGGCCTGATCACATCTGTCACTATTATAACGTCCCACATTCTCATTAGCTGTTCGCATGATGCCAGTACACCCTTGCCTCCAGTTATAAGCTACAGCCCAGTTTTTTAATTGATGTTCAAAAGTTTGTAACCAACTCCAAATCATGGTATTCCTTTCATGTTTCTTGGCAGCGCAATCTTCGAAGAGGCACCAACTTCTTTGTTTTCTTGCAAATATCCTGTACAGTATATTTTTCCAACGTGCTTCAGGTGATGGGATATTGCCACCATACATACTCAAGGCATCCACCACCACCTCCACCTCTTGAAAAGTCTTAACAAGACTCTAAATCAGGTGATTTCCCTGATGAGGAAATTGCAAACGGGCTTCAAAGTCCACTTTTGGTGAAATCTCCATGGAATTGCGATTATACAGTATATGCCAAAGGTGACCATGTTTGATGTGCAGGAGATGGGGAAGCATAGAGAGAGCCCCAGATGAGTTCTTCTCTCAGTTCTCTTCCAGATTATAGTCTACTACAGGGGTTCTCAACTTTTGGAGGCCCGGGTACCCCCTATCACGGTCAAATTTTCTGAAGTACCCCCTGCTAATTAACTGGATTAATCAATTAATTAATTAGGTAATTAATCGTTAAATAAAAAAGTACTAAAACAATTTTATATGTGAAAAATGTCTTATTTCTCTTTCTCTCTCTCTCTCTCTCTCTCTCTCTCTCTCTCTGTGGGGGGGGAGGGAGGAGCTGATTTTGGGAAGAGTGATTTGGAGAAAAAAGAGATCCTTGTCTGTCTGTCTGTCTGTCTGTCTGTCTGTCTGTCTGTCTGTCTGTCTCTCTCTCTCTCTCTCTCTCTCTCTCTCTCTCTGTGTGAGAGAGAGAGAGAGAGAGAGAGAGAGAGACAGACAGACAGACAGACAGACAGACAGACAGACAGACAGACAGACAGACAGACAGACAAGGATCTCTTTTTTCTCCAAATCACTCTTCCCAAAATCAGCTCCTCCCTCCCCCACCCCACCAAAGTACATTTTCCAAAGTACAAAAATAAGCCCAAAACCGAAATCAGAGAGACAGAAGGGCTCTGAAAATAATTACAATTTAAAATCCATGTTAATTAACACTTAATTATCTGCTGATGGGGCAGATAAGGGGCAGGGCTTGGCGTACCCCCAGCAAGAGGTACGCATACCCCTAGGGGTACCCATACCACAGGTTGAGAACCCCTGGTCTACCACTTACTTTCTTCCACAGAACTTAATGGACTCCCTTAAGAATCAAATCAGCCCTGTTCTACATAGCCTGCCTCCTTCACCTTGAGTCGAGGCGGCCCATCCGTTAGGCGAGTTACATCAGCAGCGGATTGAGAGGGGTGAGGTGAGAGAGTGGTGGATTCAGGGGTCCTTTGCCCTGAGTCTGCAGCGGCTGCTTCCTCCCTCGAGCCCCCTACGGGCGCGAGCCATACAATACCAACTTACGTTATGGTTTACATTCTTATTCCGTCCACCCTCACCAATACGAAAATCCTGTGTAACTAAGGTAAGCTTGGCTAATTGTGAAGGTCAAGGAAAGAACTAGGTGAACCTTATGGGGAAGAGAATTCCGCGGTTTGAGCCCCTGCTCTGCCTTCTCTCCAACCTCCCTTCTGAAGGCAACAGGGCATGAAGCAGAGCCTCTTCGGAAGACTGCAAGAATGTAAAGGATGGTGTAGTGGTTTGGGAGTCGGACTTAGACCTGGAAGAACCAGGTTCAAATCCCCACTCAGCCACGAAGCTTCCTGGGTGACCTTGGGCCAGTCACTATCTCTCAGCCCCACCTACCTCACAGGGTTGTTGTGAGGACAAAAGGAGGGGAGGAAATATGTACACCACTCTGAGCTCCTTGGAGGAAGGACGGTATAAAAATGTGAAAAATAAAAAAATAAAAAATATAAATAAAGGGCCACAATTTAATTGGATTGACACATACAAAAAAAAAAAAAACCACCAAAAAGTTATTACATGTTTGCAAGTGCATTCATAGGATCCCAAGGCAACGTTGGCCATCAGAGTCACAATTAAAGGAAACGTAAGTGCATCACATATCGTTTCTCACTGAAAAACTAAGCAGTACACGATGAACTCCTCCCCTACTGCATCTCATGTGCAATTAAAATAACACCTTCATTTGTAGGAAACCCTGGATTAAATTACAGTACTGTATTAACATCTCTACGTAAGAACATAAGAAGAGCCCTGCTGGATCAGGCCAAAGGCCCATCTAATTCAGCTTCCTGTCTCTCGCAGTGGCCCCACCAGATGCCTCAGGGAGCACACAAGACAGCAAGATACCTGTATTATCCCGTCGCCACTCCCTTGCACCTGGCATTTAGAGAGAGCCTATTACTAAAACCAGGAGGTTGCATATCGCCGTCATGGCTTGTAATCTGTGATGGACTTTTCCTCCATAAATCTGCCCAATCCCCTTTTCAAGGCATCCAGGCCAGGTGCCATCACCACATCCTGTGGCAAGGAGTTCCACAGAGTAATTACACGCTCGGTCAAGAAATATTTTCTTTTGTCTGTTCTAATTCTCCCGCCACTCATTTTTAGTGCATGTCCCTTACACACATATTCAGCCAGCCATGTGAATCCAGGCCTTTCCTGTGAGCACTGTGCTTCTCCAACTAGAAAAAGAGAGAGAGGAACAGCCTGTTCCCTGTCTCCAGCAAGATTCAATATGTGATCCATATCCTGTTATTACAAAAGGCAGAAAGTGGCCTTCAGTAGCCAAGTTCTGTCCGTGCGTCTTAAGCTCTGTCTCAAGAAGGCAGGCATGAGATAGCACAGTGACTAGTAACTGCAGCCTCCTAGACCCAAACTGGTGAGCATTGGCTGCAAAGCAACAGCTTTTGTGATGACTTGCAATAGAACAGTGGTTCTCAAACTTTTTAGCACCGGGACCCACTTTTTTAAAATGACACTCTATCGGGACCCACCTAGATTTATGAGATGTTCAAACATTTATCTCCCTATATTTAAACAAGCTTGCAAACTGCAGGAGCTCAGCTGTTTGCAGGGTAATTAGCAGCTATCTTGTAAACTGCAGGAGCTCAGCTCTTTGAAGGGCAATTAGCAGCTATCTGGTTTTTGAATAGCCTCAGGGCTTGTGGCTTATTACTTATCTGATCTTCCCATCACCTGGGACCCACCAGAAACCCACCCAACTCACAGTTTGAGAAACACTGCGATAGAAGAAGTCGGCAGATTCTTGCCATCTCCATGTGGAGATGGGAAAACTGTGGGCCTGAGAAAGGGAAGGATAACAAGAGGGAATCTAGCTGGAGAAAGGGTGAAGAGAAAGGTTGAAGAGAAAGGTTGGAGAAAGGTAGAAGAGCCAGGATGGTATAGTGGTTTGGGAGTCGGACTTAGACCTGGAAAGTCCAGGTTCAAATCCCCACTCAGCCACGAAGCTTCCTGGGTGACCTTGGGCCAGTCACTATCTCTCAGCCCCACCTACCTCACAGGGTTGTTGTGAGGACAAAAGGAGGGAAGGAAATATGTACATCAATCTGAGCTCCTTGGAGGAAGGGCGGTATAAAAATGTGAAAAATAAAATAAAAATAAAATAAAGGGAAGCAGCGATATCAGAGCAAGGAGTGTATCCACCTGTGCTGAAGCCATTTTTCAAGGCCTTCAGTGCGCCTGCGCATACAAACAATGCATATATGTTTCACAAGGGGAGAATTCAAACACAGACCTTCAGGAAGGAGGAAAAAGGGGCACTGGAACACATAAAGACTCAAGGCCAAGCTTAAATACAGTGGCAAATATTTTAATTTCAAGGGCTCCTGTGATAACTTAAAGATGAATGTATTTATTGTGGCATATATTTTCACGGACTAGTGCAGTGATGGCGAACCATTTGGGCTTGGTGTGTTAAAGATTTTGAAAATGCCTAACTTGACTCTGCTGGTGTGTCGCCCCCTTTCCCCCCCCCCGAACTTTTAATAGTACTTTGACTATTGCTACTTTTAATAGTAATTTTGAATTGAACTGAACTGAAAACAACTATAGAACACATTGCATTTTATTTAACATCAATTAGTGACTTTTTTGTTGCTGAGTTTTACTAGATAATAATTTGAAAGAGGTCTGCCAAAATCCCTGCCCTAAATGTTCAAGTCAAGCCTGTAAAACTTTTGCGAAAATGTAAGGTGTGTCAGGGCCCTGGGGGAAACGCTGGTGTGTCACCCAAAATGACCTCATGTGTCACCTGTGACATGCATGCCATAGGTTCGCCATCATGGGACTAGTGTATTTTTTTCTCGGGTGCATAATAAACCGGCATGCCAAGGTGGTATTCATGCATCTGTACAAATGGGTACAGGGAAGAAAAGCATAGGTAGAGTAGGATGGTATTGTGCCCAGGGGGGCATTGGGATTCGGGCCCCACAATGCAGGGGGGCTTTGGGAAGCAGAAAACAATGTTGGGAATTCCAGTCCTGAATTCCAGTCCTGAATCCAGTTTGGCCCATGAAGATGTCCTTCCTTGCGCTAATGCCAGTGTATCCACCCCCCACTGTCAGTGTAGTACTCTGAGATACAGGAAGAAAAGGAGTATGTCCTGGCTTTATCTACAGCAACTCCTTTATCCCCAGGAGTATCAGGATAAAATTGCCTGCGCTTTATTGCAAGCTATATCCACCTCAGAGTACGTAATGGTCCACTGTTCCCCACAGTGCGCCTCAATTTCCCTCGTTGCCTCACCACCCCCTTTTCCCAGGGCTCTGCAACTCACGGGACTACCTCCCTTGCAGTCGCATTGCTAGGACGCGCGTCACCCCAGAGCGGCTCCGCCCCCGCACGTGATGTCACGCACAGGAGCAGAGCACCCCCCTGCGCCGTTTTCGGCTCATTTTGGAGCCAAACGGACGCGAGGGAGGGCTGGCGGGCCCAACTTCAGCATCAAAATGTAAGTGCCGGGGGGACGCGCGTCACCCTTGTGCACGCGTCACCCCCGGGCGGCCCACCCCGCGTGCTTCCCTTTGTCGACGCCCCTGCTCCCTTGGCAATGTTCCTCCCAAGGAATAACTCTAGTTTCCTTAATCCTATTCACTCATGTGTACTTCCGTTTTGGTCCATAATTCATAACACACGCAACCAGGTATAAAAGTTTGAAAGTAAACTTTTATTTTAAGAGTTAGTATGTTAGGTGCGCATTCCCACTTCCTGACAAGGAAAGCTATTCAAGGGGAACCACTGCAGAGTTAGTAGGCACAGGCAATCAACATTTCAAAAGGCACTATTAGAAACACAAAAGAATCAGCCGAAGTTGGAGACATTGCTGGGTAGAGCCTCGAGGTGTCAGTTCCAGGAGCCTTACTTAGCAACTGGGTTTGTTCATTTTTATCCTCTGTACCCTCGTGAGAGTGTACCCAATAAGTGCCCAAGCACGCCAAGTTTTTAGAACCAATGAAAGTAGGTGCAGGTACTTCTGTCCCCTCACCCTGAATTGTCTGTAACTGTCACAGCTCTATATCTGAATATCACCCCCAGGTATACCCTGCTTGCTTTAGGCAAGCCAAGATGGTGACAGTTTGAAGAGTGTGGCTGGCGGGAGGAACTCTGAGCAGAGAGGCAAGTGGAAGAGATGCTACAGTGTGAGTTTATATAACCCCCAAATTCTCTGTCTTCCCATATCCCCAGATTTGATGGTTCCTCAGCAGGAAATACCTGTGAGCCAGGAAGGCCCTGGTCATCAGATTTCAAATGCGGAGCAACAGCCCATTCAAGCGTCTCTCTTGCAGTTGCTGACTGGTGGTTTTGGAAACCTGCATTGAAGGTCGGTGCTGTTTGACCATCACTCATCCAGTGTGCTGGCATTCAAGACGTTTCTTACATGAGTGGACTCGCAAGTGATGTTCTGTTTGATAACAGAGGCTTTACTCGTGCTTTGAAAGGTGGCCGTTTCCAAAGCTAATTACAGTTGATACAACAACTGGAATCCCAATGCAATCCAGGATTGGTGATGACGAGTGGCTTTATTTCTGTAGATTGGGAATCTGATAGAAGGCAGCGATAGAAAGCTTTCCTGACTTTAGCAAGGCATGGTCAGTAGACCTTACTTGCCTTGTGAAAATCAGGAGCTGGGGGATGAAAGTCAACCACAAAAGGGGAATGGGGTTCTGTCTTGGCATTGTCCTTTTCCTTCTGGAGGAGAGACTCTCTTGAGAATATGGATGTTGTGGTCAATGCCCTCTTGCTCTTTAAGGTTGCAATTCTATAAACACTTACCACTGAAATCAGAGTGCAATCCTAACCAACTTACACCACTGGTGTAACCAGCGCTGCAGCGAGAACGGGAGGCCCCAGAATGGAAAGGGGATTTAAATCCCCTCTAAGGGGGGGTAGGCTTACCATTCGTCCCGGTTTTGGCGGGACAGTCCCGGAAATCGGGCTCGATTCCTGGTCCGGTCCCGGGGGACGAATGGGCGCCGCCATCTTTTTTTTTTAATTTTAAACTTACCGGGCAGCATCTTGGATCACGAAATCTCGCATGATCCAAGATGTCGGCACCCAAATCTTTCGTGATTTCGTGATCCAAGATGCTGCCCGGTAAGTTTAAAATTAAAAAAAAATGGTGGCGCGGCACGGCGAGCGGGTGTGCTTCTCCCGGTCTCCCAGCGGCTCCATGCAGTGCCGCTGGGAGACCGGGCCAGCCTGCTTGCTTGCCCGTGCGGCGCGAGCATCCTCGGCAGGCTCGCGCAACGTGGGCAAGCAGGCTGTGCTTCTCCCGGTGCCGCTGCGAGACCAGCCTAAGGCACCATGCCAAATGCTGCCTTACCCTTGAAACCTAAGGCACCATGCCAAATGCTGCCCCGTCCCCATCCAATGCAATCAGTGGTGTTGCTCCGGTAGGGGCGGGGCCGTAAGTATCGCTCCGTCGTAGACCCTTTACCGAGCGAGCAGGAGGCGGCCCCGCCCCCTCACTGTCGGAGCCTTTCCTCTGCGGAGAAAGCAGCAGGCAGGGTCTCTTGCCTGCTGCTTTCTCCGCACGGGAATGGCTCCGACAGTGAGGGGGCGGGGCCGCCTCCTGCTCGCTCGGTAAAGGGTCTACGACGGAGCGATACTTACGGCCCCGCCCCTACCGGAGCGACGCCACTGAATGAAATTCCTTTCTTTGACTCCAGTCCAATATTGTTGAATCATGGAGTGCTAGAGTTGGAAGGGATCTTGGAGTTCATCTAGAGCAGGCAGTGAGATCTACAGGTTCACCACATCTACAGGTTCACATATCTACAGGTTCACCACAAATGATAAAACATTCCTACTTCTGGTCCACATTTCCAACATCATGGGTTAAAATGCCTTTGTTATTTTAAAATGCTTTTAAGGTGTTCTGTCCCAGCAACTCATTCTTTTAAAACAATGTTCATGTAATTTATCATATGCTATAAATTTAACACTTTCTTTCCAAATAAATTCCCATTTCATGAAATCACTCTTGTGCTCTATATCTTGTGTACACGATGCATTTTTTAACTTGCTCCATCTCTCAGTTCTAATCTAATAAAATAAATCTCTTTTTTTTCCCTTTAGCATTAGCATTTCAAATTGAGTTAATTCTCTCAGCTGGACGTTCTCTCAATACAATCTCATTATCTAGCTACGCAGTTGAAGGTGTTCTCACACCACGGTGGTTTGTGACTATGTATTAAAACACAACTCATACATTAAAACATTCTCTTCCTCAAAAAACAACTTTGCACATCTGGACACTTCATATTTCTTCCCTTGTCTAAAAATTATCCTAAAATACCTGTTGGATTAAATTCCACATCATATATTATTCCCCAAACCATCAACAAATGACTAATCATTTAGTAATCATTACTCTTGTTTAATAATCTATACTCTCCAATTGCACCATAATAATGCTTGCAATTGAAATGGAGTGAAACTCCGTTCTGCTATAAAAGAGCTTCATCCGTTCTATAACCCACCATAAACAATCTGCATAGTAACCGAGTTTCAAGGTTGGAACACCTAAGCCTCTTTTTGTATTCAACTCCTACTATCACATCCTGAACTCTCAGCTTCTTATCACTCCAAATAAACAATGATAATAATGTCTGCCATTTTTAAAATGATTGATCCTCTAGTTTAATTGGAAGTGTCAGAAACAAACAAATTATATTGTGGGAGTATTGCATTTTAATAGTAGCAATTCTTCCCATATAGATAACCATCCCAAGCTATTCCATCAATTTTGTTGTACTGTTACTCTTTTTATTTATTTCCCATAATTATTCTCTGGAAAAAAATGATTTTCCGTCTTCTCTCCTAAGTACCCAATTGCAGTGGCGTCACTAGGTGCGCACCGCCCCAAAGCGGGGCGCATGCGCCACCTTAGTGACCCCCATTCCCCCCCTCAAAAATTTTCATGCTGCTACCCCCCCCCCCCCGGCCGGCCGGCTCCACACATCCGCGCCGGCCGGCTGTCCGAGGCCCAATGCGCGATACGTAATTTATAACGTTTTTCACGCATGCGCACAACGAGAAACGTTCTGTGCATGTGTGAAAAACGTTATAAATTACATATCGCGCATTGGGCCTTTGTCAGAAGGCCCTGGAGCATCGGCCGGGAAGGTCGCTCCGAGGCCTTCTCCTGGCCTCGGAGCCTCTTGGAGGGCGACGCACACAGTGGAGGTGACGCACGTGTGGGTGCGCGCGTCACCCTCTGCGCGTGTCACCCTCCGGCGGTCCGCCCCCCCGCGCCTCGCTCTAGCGACGCGCCTGCCCAATTGGTTTATTAAAAAAATGTATATCCCAACTTCTTTTCTATAAAATATTTTTGTTTGTTGTTTTAGGCCACAATCCTATGCAGGCCTTACGTTTTTGGAACTAGTGTTCTGGCAGTGTAAGTTCATTTATGGCTGTCGTGAAATGCGACAGATCATATTGCAGAGCCAGGCCGCCACCGCAAGCCGCAAGTAGCTGCAGCTGCCCGTATCTCATGGCACTGGTAAGTCAGTACAGCAGGCAGGAGGGAGACTGGGAGAGTGTGGAACGGGGGCCCCGAATGATGCCTGGAAGGGTTGGATAGCAGTGCCACCAATATCCCATCCCCCTTCCCGGCTTCGTTTCGCCTTCCTAGTCCTCATGACTGTATGTATTTATTATTCCTTTCAATTGCGTAGCTAATATAGATGCTTAAAATGTAATCATTCTTTAGAAGGTATAGGTCCATATGATTTTAGTAGCGGTAGCTTTATGAGATCTATTACAATCTCATTTTGCCCTTGTTTCAGTTAGGAGAACAACAAGGAAGGGATTTGTGCATTTTCCATAGTGGGGTTACAGGTGAAATCAATAGCCAAATGGTCAGTGTTGACATACGTCTTGAAATGTTCCGAATGTTCTTTGCCTCTGGTTCAGATTATAAAGATGACAACAACCCCATGTTCCGGGGTTGTCTCTGCAGACAAACACTGAAGTTTATTTATTTATTTATTTCCTGTATTTATATACCGCCTTTCTCATCATCAGATTTTCTCATCAGGTTTATTCAAGGCGGTTTACATAGGCAGGCTATCTTTAGACCTGATAAGGGTCTTTACAATACAGTATTGTTCTGTTCATATATAGAACCTTTCCATACCCCAGATATTTCCCTTCCGAGTGTAGCCCTCCTTCTGGCTTGTGCTTTTGCACTTCTAAGCTTCACAGTTCACCGCAGTTTGCACTCAGACGGTTGTCTTAGATGTTCTCTCTCTAGCTGTCTCCTCCGCATTCCACCCTCTCACGATGCCTTCTCAGTGTCTTTGCAAGGTTCGTGAGCAGCTTCCATCCCCCCATCCAAGCGGGAACCGAGGTCGACCCTGCTTAGCTTCTTCAGGCAGGGTACCGGCTCAAACCTCCAGGCCACACCACTTTAGGGCCCATGGCCAGAAACTATGTCATTGTGGGTACGTTACTAGCTGGAGGGAAGGGAGTTCCTCCTCCAAGTAACTCCCATGGCTGCAACTTCTCTGAGTTCCCAGTCATCTGCTGCCTGTTTCTTCCTCCTTGGACTCTCTATTCTGCCTGTTGAAGAAAGGACATCATGCTGTGCATGCATGCATGAAGAGGCCCTTTCTTGACCTCTCCGGAAAGGTGCCTTTGCACACTGACCAGGGCCACCCTATCGGAGACTTGCTGCAGTTGCCTTGGCAACTGACTGCCACCCCATCCCCCCACTCTATGGACTGCCACTGCCAGAATGTCCCTTTGCTTTTTGGTCTCCTATGCTGAAAGCTCCTTTTGGCTGGTCATGTCCCATGGCCCTGTTAGATGTTGTAGCACGGCGAGTCCAAAACACGCAGACAACCGATGTGTCAGAATACCGACTGTTTATTCAGGCATATGCTTGGACACTCAATGGGACACTGAAGTCACAAATCAAAGAGCATAATGAACATTGTTCTCATGGTCTTTTATAGTTTGCAAAGCCGTTACAAAAAAGCAAGGAAGCGTGTCACTATGTCAAAGATGCATTTTACTCTTACATTGGTTACATCTTCATCTACAGGTATCATGTCATATATCACTAGGCAAAAGAGTTAACGCAAGGTAGAGAGAAGTTAAGAAGTTTCTGTATTTTTCCACTTAAGCTACAAGCTTAGAAGCATTCAAGCTTTCATTTCTGCCTCTGTTACACGTTTCCTGAGCTAGCTGACAGGTACAGTGTAGGCTTTGTGGCTGGCAGAAGCTAAAGTGTCTATTAACGTGTCACTCTATGTCTCAGCTTACAAGCAAGTTCTGAATAGATATGTTATGCAGCACATTACAATAAGGAAAGCACTCTTAACATGCTCAGGAGCCCTCCTTCAATGTTATCTGCAACACATGGCGGGATGGCAAGTCAAGAGGGGGTCATCCTGACTTGAGCTGTTGTCAGTGCCCAAGTTACCTCCTCCTTGGCGCTACTGGAGTGCTGAATGGGAGGGCCCTCCAAAACTACTACTCTTTCTTTCCCAGGGATAGGTCAGGGAAAGGGAGAGATTGGAAGATGCCTTTTCCTCCGCACTCTGGTGCAGCCCAGGGAGGGCTGCTGAAGCAGCCGCCACTCCTGTCCTCCCCATCCACGAACAAGCCTCTGCATCATCGCCGGGCCTCTGAGGAAGTCCACGTGCAGACGGGGCAAAGGCAGCAGCAACATGAGTCCATGAGGAACTTGTGCCACCATTGTTGGAATGGGGAGGGGGCTTCAGGGTTGGTTATTCTGCAGTAGTCACAAGCAGGAGCTCCATGGTTGAATCCCTGGGGAGTCCATGGGGTCCTCAGCCAATGCCTGACCTGGCTGATCTCCCCATCCTGCTTGAGGTCACTAGAGCAACCTAGAACCCTGTGGAACTCCTTGCCACAGGATGTGGTGATGGCACCTGGCCGAGATGCCTTTCAAAGGGGATTGGATTGGATAGATTCATGGAGGAAAAGGCCATCACAGGTAGGCTTACCAGATCTCCACTGAACACAATAGAGCTTGCTTCTGAGTAGACATGCCTAGGATTGTGCTCTAAGGTTTAACAAGCTACACCTGCCCACATTCTTTCTCCTAAAGGTCTAGCACTCTGTCCCGGTTGGAGATCTGGTAAGCCTAATCACAGGTTACAAGCCATAAGCAACCTCCTGGCTTTAGAAGTAGGTTTTCTCTGTATGCCAGGTGCAAGGGAGTGGCGACAGGATACAGGTCTCTCGTTGTCTTCTGTGCTCCCTGAGACATCTGGTGGGCCACTGTGAGATACAGGAAGCTGGACTAGATGGGCCTTTGGCCTGATCCAGCAAGGCTCTTCTGATATTCTTATGAACCCAAAGTACTGCCTTCTTCCATTTGAATGAGCTCATGCCCTGAGGTCGCATGAGGGGGTCCTGTAACATGTGCTGCTTTTTCTCCTCACTCTCCCATTCTCCACCCCAAAAAGTCTTGATGAGTTTGGGGAAAGTCGGTGAGGGAAACCATCAGATGAGAAGCCTGCCATGATCATGGGGGAGATATTCAACCAGGCTGGATCTTTCTGAACTTTGGAGAATTGTTCAAGGAAAACACACCGGAGAAAGAGACAGATGAGTGTGTTTTGCCCTCTCTGGGAATGAGTGAGGTCCAGAAGATTAACTCCAATGAAAGTCGTGACAAGTTATTTTGCACTGCCCTGGTTTTGTCCTGGATCGTTTCTAGTCAGTACATAATTTCTAACTCGGGAGCTGTGTCTGCTGCTGCCAGAACACAAAACGTGTCTCCACTGCTTGTGTAGGACGACAACTTCAAACAATTTGATATTTTATGAACTGAACTTAACCTCCCAGCTAGGGCGAGCTGGCAAGATCTTCAGTTGAAGAACTCTCTGGAATCCAAATTGGCCCCAGAGGCTCGCAAGGCATCTGAGTTGGACCCCACCTTCTTTCATTGCTTCAGTCCAGTGAAATGCTCCCAGGCAAGTCAGGGAGAGAGCTGAGGTCAGGTGCCAGCCAGCCAGGCACTCTGTTTGAGAAGGGGGGCAGGAAACAAGCAGCCATGAGCAAACGGAAGGGAAGAGAAACGTGACTGTGTGCATACAGCCATGTTGTCCCACACTGTACTATAGTGGTTCTCAAACTTTTTAGCACCGGGACCCACTTTTTAAAAATGACACTCTATCGCAGGGGTGGCCAACCTTCCACCATTAGGGCTACTGTGTTCTTAAGAGTTGTGTAGAAGACAGAATCTTGGCAGCTGCAAGTGCTGATGGTGCTGCTAAAGCAGCTGCACCTGCTGAAATGCCCTCACCTATGCAACCATTTAAAGGGCCAGCATTCATGTTGAAAGGTTGGCCACCACTGCTCTATCGGGACCCACCTAGCTTTATGAGATGTTCAAACATTTATCTCCCTATATTTAAACAGGTTTGCAAACTACAGGAGCTCAGCTCCTTGCAAAGTGCAGGAGCTCAGCTGTTTGCAGGGTAATTAGCAGCTATCTTGCAAACTGCAGGAGCTCAGCTTTTTGAAGGGCAATTAGTAGCTATCTGTTTTTTGAATAGCCTCAGGGCTTGTGGCAATTACTTATCTGATCTTTCCATCACCTGGGACCCACCAGAAATCAGGTCGCGACCCACCAAGTGGGTCCCGACCCACAGTTTGAGAAACACTGCCGTACTACAACCGTGACTGGCTCCCCCAATGGACATCAGCACAACATGAGAGACTCCAGATCGGTTGACACAGAACTGCTTGAGAGCACGTGTGCTATTGCACAACTCACATGCATTTCAAAGGAACGAGCGCAAGAGATATTATCTTGGTGAATTCTGTAATGAACCTCAGGCAGGCCTACCATGATGGTTTCATTCATCTCTTTGAGCTTGCCCATAGCCCTTTCTGCTGCTCCAGTTTTGGTCGGCAATAAACTGCTTGTGACACGCTCTACCAGAGAAGCTTCGTCCACTTGGAAATCTTGCGGTCTCTGGCAAGCCAAACAGCCAAAGTCTTGGTGGAAAAAGATTTTTGCCAAGGCTCTTCTCAATCTATGATGGAGCAGGCAGGAAAAAGAGATGACTTTTTTTACACGCCTTTTATATACTTTTATATACTTTCTTTTCTGAGCCAAAAGTCTTGGGTTCATTCACACAGAAACATATCTCCTTGTGGTGGCCAGGGAAAGGAAAACTAGCTTCAACAGTGGGAAATGTGAAGTGGAAGGAAAAACAGCATGGACTTGCCTTTGCAAACATGCGTGCTACTTAGGAGAAAAGAGCCAGCTCCTCCTGCCCTCCCCACCCCCGGACAAGCCAGTCATGGGAACTACAAGAGGAAGAACGGACCACATTTGGGATGATGAGCATTGCATTGGTGCTCCGAAGCGGCATGCCGAAACTCCAGAGAATGCGATGGCTTCAGCTTCTTCACAGTCTGGCTCATATTGTGGTAGTGCCCAAACTCCTTGGAACTCCTGAAATGCCTTTGACACATGATTTAGTAGGCTCATAAGAGGCTGTTACTGTTGCCATCAATCAACAGTTCCTTTTGTTCCATGCTGTAATGCAATCATTTCCAGCTGCAGCCCATTTGTGTGTGTGTGTGTGTGTGTGTGTGTGTGTGTGTGTGTGCGCGCGCCACTGCTCACTGCTTTACCAGCCTGCCATCGGCGGTTGGTGGAGGACGGATGGGTGGGGATTGTTGTTGATGGGCTCAGCCAAACCGAGCCTTGACCGACCCTAGCACAACCCGCTAGCCCAGTGTTTCTCAAACTGTGGGTTGGAACCTGATTTCTGGTGGGTCCTGCAGAGCGTCCAATGAAAACAATGGTGATGGAAAGATCAGATAAGCAATTGTCACAAGCCCTGAGGCTATTCAAAAATCAGGTAGCTGCTAATTACCCTTCAAAGAGCTGAGCTCCTGCAGTTTACAAGATAGCTGCTAATGGTCCTGCAAACAGCTGAGCTCTTGAACTTTGCAAGGAGCTGCTGAGCTCCTGCAGTTTGCAAGCTTGTGTAAATATAGGGAGATAAATGTTTGAGCATCTTTTTCCTGGAGTTAAAAAAAACTCCACCAAAAACTGCACCATGCCGCCCCCTCCCCACACACGTGTCTCCGCACCCTTCTTCACTTCTCCGAAAGGAAAGCAAGCGCAAAGAATTCTGCTCCTTTGTTACCTAAATGGAAGGCTGAGCACCTTTGCCCTGGCATGAGAGAAGACGGCAAATCCATCGGGTGCGATAGGCTAGGGCAGTGATTCCCAAACTTTTTAGCACCGGGACCCACTTTTTAAAATGACACTCTATGACACTCACCTAGCTTTACGAGACTTTTTTTTTAAAAAAAGGTGATCTAGAAAGAAATTTATTTATTTATTTATTTGCAAGTGATATTTTACGGTATTTATTTGCAAAAAAAACCCCATAAAAATCACTTGCAAATAAATAAATAAATAAATAAATAAATAAATAAATTTCTTTCTAGATCACCTTTAAAAAAAAAAAAGTCTCGTAAAGCTAGGTGAGTGTCATAGAGTGTCATTTTAAAAAGTGGGTCCCGGTGCTAAAAAGTTTGGGAATCACTGCCCTAGCCTATCGCACCCGATGGATTTGCCGTCTTCTCTCATGCCAGGGCAAAGGTGCTCAGCCTTCTATTTAGGTAACAAAGGAGCAGAATTCTTTGCGCTTGCTTTCCTTTCGGAGAAGTGAAGAAGGGTGCGGAGACACGTGTGTGGGGAGGGGGCGGCATGGTGCACATGCTAGCATGCACCCCCCCCAAAAAAAAAAAAACAGGTATCATTCCTCAGGCCAGGGCTGCTTGTAGCAAATGATACAGAAGGGTCAAATATCACCAAGATGTAAGATTCCCCCATCATATATTTTTAAAAATGAATCCGGGTCTATATGATCAGATCTGCATTTAGCTATGTTTCAAAAGTAGTTTTTTGTGTTCCACAATGTGGTAAATTCAACGTTCTGAGGATCTGAAACCAAGACATTCATGGCCATTGGAATCAGAACATTTTTAAACCCGAAAACCTATTTATCGTGGCTTTTACACCCCAAAACCTGTTTATGGTTCTGAAGATCATTCACAAGGAAATCCTAACTGAGGGGAATGGGATGGACATGGTGCCCGATGGTGCTCTTTCCCCATCAAAACTGTTTCCTGGAAATTCACCCCGTCTGTTTTTCTTGAGTTCTGATTTCGCATCAGAATGCTACAACATCACTTTCATTGCGAGAGCAAAGAAATTATCATCATCAAAGATTTTTTATTGTTCTATTTTTTGGTACTTGGGGGTGGGGCAAAACCACCTTACATCTTTTGCATTTGCAGAGTTAGGGGTGATTTGGAGTAGAGGTGTGTGTGTGTGTGTGTGTGTGTGTGTGTGTGTGTGTGTGTGTGTGTGTGTGTGTGTGTGTGTGTGTGTGTGTGTGTGTGTAAAACTTACTGGTACCCTTCTTAGAGGCTGCCATTTCCCCCTCCAAAATATTCCTTGGAACAGCATTTAGATTTGTTCTAAATCAGCTGGGGCATCCTGGGAAAAATGGCACCAGAAGGAGCACCAGAAGGAGCGCAGTCTGAAAATTGCCCAATATGCCACATTTTTACTGCCTGCAGTCAATCGGCAAAAAGGGCAGGGATTTTGAGATAGCACAGATAGTAGTCACCTTTCTTGGTCTCCTGCCTCTTATTCCTTTTGCAGCATCATATATTTTCCCCCTTTGTATGCTACAGCAATATGGGGCACAGCACAGAGCTGTTCCTGTGTGGCAGAGACTCTGGGGCATGAAGCAAGAAGAGCCTTGTGGGCTGAGGATAGCACCTCATTTAGTCATCATCTGGCATTGGTTAGATGTGCTCAAGGGCTAGGGATGTGCTCCTAGGTCCCAGGCAGAGTTTCCCAAACTTTTTCAACCTGCGGCTCCCTTGACCATTGGCGACCATTGGCCGTGGCTCCCCATGACATGATGTTGATGCCTGCCAATTGGCATTGCACTGTTTTCCGAGAGGATTTCGTGGCACTCCGCGGCTCCCCTGGCTGGTATCCGCGGCTCCCCTGGCTGGTATCCGCGGCTCCCCTGGCTGGTATCCGCGGCTCCCCTGGCTGGTTCCCACGGCTCCCCTGGGAGCCACGCCTCCCAGTTTGGGGACCACTGATCTTAGGGATTGACCTGAACGTTCCTGAATGTTCTTGCTTCTTTGCGTGGGCTGCAAAAGAAGGAGAGAAACCTCCAGGTGAGAGTCCTGCATCAAGGCGACAGGCTGTTTCTGCTTTGCATCCTCGAAGGCACCTGGCTACGTCTCCGCAGGCACCACTAGGCTCTGCCACCCCTTCGCCCCAAGTTTGTGCTATCACCACATTTGTTCACACTTGTGTCTTTAAGAATACACGTGTGACCTCCGTAATTGTGCATAACTTGGATCTTTGGACTGGTGCAGCAGGGGTTAAGACACTGAAAGGTGTCCCAAAGAGGGTGAAAGGTCAAAAGAGGCAAGCACACCCCTGGCTGGCTCACGAGGAGAAGGTGGGGGGGAAACAGCAGGAGCAGTAGACCAACCTCTTCTTCTCTGGGGCCATTTTGCAACTCCTGCTGGCACAGTGCCACATCATCATCACTAGAATTTTTTGAAAAGGTCAACAGGCATGTGGATGCGAGCGAACCCATGGATATTATATATCTAGATTTTCAGAAGGCGTTTGACACGGTCCCTCATGAAAGGCTCCTGAGAAAACTCCACAGTCAGGGAATAAGAGGGCAGGTCCTCTTGTGGATTAGGAACTGGTTGAAGACCAGGAAACAGCGAGTGGGAGTTAATGGCCAATTTTCACAATGGCGAGAGGTGAAAAGCGGTATGCCCCAAGGATCGGTCTTGGGACCGGTGCTTTTCAACTTATTCATAAATGACCTGGAGTCGGGGATAAGCAGTGAGGTGGCCAAGTTTGCAGATGACACTAAACTTTTCCGGGTGGTGAAGACCAGCAGGGATTGTGAAGAGCTCCAGAATGATCTCTCCAAACTGGGAGAATGGGCAGCAAAATGGCAGATGCGCTTCAATGTAAGTAAGTGCAAAGTGATGCACATTGGGGCAAGAAACCAAAATTTCACATATACGCTAATGGGTTCTGAGTTGTCTGTGACGGATCAAGAGAGAGATCTTGGGGTGCTGGTGGACAGGTCGATGAAAGTGTCGACCCAGTGTGCGGCGGCTGTGAAGAAGGCCAATTCCATGCTTGGGATCATTAAAAAAAGGGATTGAGAATAAAACGACCAATATCATTATGCCTTTGTACAAATCGATGGTAAGGCCACATCTGGAGTATTGTGTCCAGTTCTGGTCACCACACCTCAAAAAGGAAATAGTTGAATTGGAAAAGGTGCAGAAAAGAGCGACCAGAATGATTCGTGGGCTGGAGCACTTCCCTTATGAGGAAAGGCTACAGCGTCTGGGGCTTTTCAGCCTAGAAAAAAGGCGCCTGAGGGGGGACATGATTGAGACGTATAAAATTATGCATGGGATGTAGAGAGTGGATAGAGGGAAATTCTTCTCCCTCTCGCACAACACCAGAACCAGGGGACATGCACTAAAATTGAGTGGAGGGAGAGTTAGAACAGACAAAAGAAAATATTTCTTTACCCAGCGTGTAATTCATCTGTGGAACTCCTTGCCACAGGATGTGGTGATGGCATCTGGCCTAGATGCCTTTAAAAGGGGTTTGGACAGATTCATGGAGGAAAAGACCATCACAGGTTACAAGCCATAAGCAACCTCCTGGTTTTAGAAGTGGGTTTTCTCTGTGCCAGGTGCAAGGGAGTGGCAACTGGACACAGGTTATCTTGTTGTCTTGTGCTCCCTGAGGCATCTGGTGGGGCCACTGTGTGATACAGGAAGCTGGACTAGATGGGCCTTTGGCCTGATCCAGCAGGGCTCTTCTGTTCTTATGTTCTTATGTACCCACAAAGCCAGTCAGGGGCCCAGGGCCAAATGGGAGGCTTAGCGGGAGGCAGTGGGGAAAAGGCAAAGGCAGCAGACAAGAGCTCATCTTCACGCTGCAACCCATGACTAGAGCAGTTACGTTATATCATTGAAAGAAGACTGTTGCTTAGCCATTGCCCAATTCCTGAGCACGGGGGCGGGGGGGGGGGGGTTGCTGGCATATGCACATGCTTTCCAAAGCTTGGGGGAGCACACCTTCGGGGGGCCTTGCAGGGCTTTGGCCTTTGGGTCCTCCAAAGCCAGGAGCCACCACTAGGCTCACACTCTCCGCGGTCAAACAGTGCTGAAGGCTGGATGCAGCACTCATTTATTCTGCATGGTCTATACACTCTGCATAGTCATACGAACCTCATAAGAGCCCTGCTGGATCAGGCCAAAGGCCCGTCTAGTCCAGTTTCCTGTATCACACAGTGGCCCCACCAGATGCCTCAGGGAGCACACAAGACAACAAGATAACCTGTTGCCCGTTGTCACTCTCCTGCACCTAACACAGAGAAAAGCCAAAGCCAGGAGGTTGCTTATGGCTTGTAACCTGTGATGGTCTTTTCCTCCATGAATCTGTCCAAACCCCTTTTAAAGGCATCCAGGCCATGTGCCATCAGCACATCCTGTGGCAAGGAGTTCCACGGACTAATTATATGCTGGGTAAAGAAATATTTTCTTTTGTCTGTTCTACTTCTCCCACCACTCAATTTTAGTGGATGTCCCCTAGTTCTGGTGTTGGGCGAGAGGGAAAAGAACAACCCTCTAAAAGCCCAAAGTGTCATTGCTGATTCAGTTTAACGGTATCTAGATGAACATGATTGTCCTACAAGAGGTTGTCAACAATTCAAAATATACTTCAGCAGCAGCAGCAGCAGTAGCAGCAGCAGTGTGTGCGATGGCAGTCTGAACACTGTACGATGCATTCGTGTTCATGTGCCTGCATTTACATGCATGTGCGATTGGTCTCAGAGATTTAACTTCTATAGCCCTTGAGAAGGAAGGACGAAACCTCAGTTTGCAAAGTGTTAACAAGGCACCCACAAAAGGCAACATTAGGGACAAAATTGGGGCAGTAATTTCCCAGGAACAGAGACCAGACAACGAAAACAGTTGGCTGCATTTCACCATTCTGTCAGGGAGAGCGTTTCTGTGGAAGGGGATTCTGGGTTCCCAAAGATGTGATAACCAAAAGTAAAGTCTCTTTCCTGCAGAGAGAGACTACCTAAGGAAGAATCCTATACACCTCTCAATTAGACTGAACCAGTGGACTCCTTCAAATGTCATATAACGCTTACAGTGATGGGACTCTTGGATTGCATTAAGGACTCTGACACAAATGATTTTGACACTGCTAAGGACTGGAAATGTACTTTTGTGGGATCAATTAACTTAATTGCTGTAGCTTTGACAAGATCCGGGGCTCCCCCCCCCCTATTAACTGGCTCCATTAATTTTCATAAATGATTTCTTTTCCAATGACAACTAGAACTGTTGTGTGTGAGTTTTTAAAAATGGATTTCCTTGAAACCAATACATTAATTGCATTTGCAACTTCAGAAATCTTGCATACTTTGTGTTAACATATCTGGATCCAGATCGGTGTCAGTATAGACAAACATTAACAGGAATAAGAGAGGAACCCCATGCCAGCTTTCCAAGTTGCAGATTGATGCGGATTCCTGGCGCCTGCAGCGTATCTCAACTGGGAGGTGGGCTCCAGAGTGGAACACTGAGACCATCTCAGCTCCACTTGTTTGGTTAGATGCCTAATAACATCTCATACAGGAAATAAACAGGAAGCCAGAGGGAAAAGAAGGTGTAGTTGACTAGTATTCATCACGGACTGTTGCTTTTCTCCAAGATCATCTGCTGAGCACCTCGAGGGAACCCTTTACATAACTGCTGAGGAGCCTGTGCATTCTAGAAGAGTGGTTCTCAAACGTTTTAGCACCAGGACCCACTTTTTTAAAACGACAGTGACACTCTGTCGGGACCCACCTAGCTTTACGAGATATTCAAACATTTACCTCCCTATATTTAAACAAGCTTGCAAACTGCAGGAGCTCAGCTGTTTGCAGGGTAATTAGCAGCTATCTTGCAAACTGCAGGAGCTCAGCTGTTTGCAGGGTAATTAGCAGCTATCTTGCAAACTGCAGGAGCTCAGCTGTTTGCAGGGTAATTAGCAGCTATCTTGCAAACTGCAGGAGCTCAGCTGTTTGCAGGGTAATTAGCAGCTATCTTGCAAACTGCAGGAGCTCAGCTGTTTGCAGGGTAATTAGCAGCTATCTTGCAAACTGCAGGAGCCCAGCTGTTTGCAGGGTAATTAGCAGCTATCTTGCAAACTGCAGGAGCTCAGCATGGATTCCACCCTAAGCCCTGCGCAGATGTTATACAATCCACGGATGCTGTGCCTGAAAGACTTGCCACAGTGCTCACATGTCCTGAAACCCTGCCCCGAAAAAAACTTACAGCCTTTGTCTGAAAGGGCAGCTACTGTGCGTGAGACCCTCCCCATGATTCGGGCTCTCTCCTTGAGTACAGCATTCATCCGTTCATAAGTGTGGAGGTGAGTGAGTGGGGCAAAACGACAGCGGACAGGTCTTGCCAGCGCACTTCCCGATGTTTGCAACCAAGGACAGCATGTGCCCATGAAGGCATAATGTCTGAATGGGGTGTCAGAATGCACCAAATTCTCCACTGTAGGACAAGATCATCATGGTGGAGAACTGGTCTTTCCAGGAAGTTTGTCTACCGCTGCAAACGTTCTCTTACCTTGAGAAGATCCTGCAGAACCCAGGGGTTCCCCGAAAAACCGATTGAAAACCACTCTTCAGGATAACCTTATTTTATTTATTTATTTATTTATTTATTTATTTATTTATTTATTTTCACATTTTTATACTGTCCTTCCTCCAAGGAGCTCAGGGTGGCGTACATGATTCCTCCCCTGCTTTTGTCCTCACAACAACCCTGTGAGGTTGGTGAGGCTGTGAGTGACTGGCCCAAGGTCACCCCCAGGAAGCTTCATGGCTAAGTGGGGATTTGAACCTGGTTCCTCCAGGTCTACGTCCAACTCCCAAACTGCTACACCATCCTGGCTCTCATAACCTTCTCATAACTGTTTATCCTACCACACCCACCCATGTCAAAACTGCTTCAGGAAAAAAGCAACCTTATTTCTGCTTATGAAGAGGGAGGTCTGGCTGGAGACTAATTCTAAACATTTTCCAGATTTGAGTTTTGCCTTAGCTAATGATTTGGGGAGCCAACTACCCCCCCCCCAAAAAAATACTTCAAGGTGGGTTGCAGCCAGTGCCCCCCTCCCGCTACTTTTTCATTTTGGCCACTTTTTCTCCGTTGTATTCCACCGAATAATTCAAGCCAATCAGGAATCACATACTAGATGTGATGCTTTGGAATCCCTCCAATGGAGGCACGTACCTGAAAAGAGCGAGTCAAAACTGGTAGGATCTTCCTAAATATGTGAACAGGATGCTAGACTCCTAAGTGCTCCGTCATGTGGAGCTGTCCTGGAAACTGTGACTAGGCTGGCGACCAGTTCCAATGCAACGCTTTCCCCTTGAATGTCTCCCCCACAGATTTTGCAAAATGGCAGATGCGCTTCAATGTAAGTAAGTGTAAAGTAATGCACAATGGGGCAAGAAATCAAAACTTCACATATACACTCATGGGTTCTGAGTTGTCTGTGACGGATCAGGAGAGAGATCTTGGGGTGCTGGTGGACAGGTCGATGAATGTGTCGACCCAGTGTGCAGCAGCTGTGAAGAAGGCCAATTCCATACTTGGGATCATTAAAAAAAAAGGGATTGAGAATAAAACGGCCAATATTATTATGCCATTGTACAAATCAATGGTTAGACCACATCTGGAATATTGCATCCAGTTCTGGTCGCCACATCTCAAAAAGGATATAGTGGAACTGGAAAAAGTGCAGAAGAGAGCGACCAAAATGATTAGTGGGCTGGGGCATCTACCTTATGAGGAAAGGCTACAGCGTTTGGGGCTCTTCAGTCTAGAAAAAAGGCGGTTGAGGGCGGGACATGATTGAGACGTATAAAATTATGCATGGGATGGAGAGAGTGGATAGAGAGAAGTTCTTTTCCCTCTCGCACAACACCAGAACCAGGGGACATGCACTAAAATTGAGTGGAGGGAGAGTTAGAACAGACAAAAGAAAATATTTCTTTACCCAGCGTGTAATTGGTTTGTGGAACTCCTTGCCACAGGAGGTGGTGATGGCACCTGGCCTAGATGCCTTTAAAAGGGGATTGGACGGATTTATGGAGGAAAATTCCATCACAGCTTACAAGCCATGATGGGGATAAGCATCCTCCTGGTTGTAGGAGTAGGTTTTCTTTGTGCCAGGTGCAAGGGAGTGGCGACAGGATACAAGTCTCTTGTTGCTCCCTGAGGCATCTGGTGGGGCCACTGTGTGATACAGGAAGCTGGACTAGATGGGCCTTTGGCCTGATCCAGCAGGGCTCTTCTTATGTTCTTATGTTCACAGCACTTATCCCACAAACACTTTTGTAGAGAAAAATATTACGTCAAAATAAGGCATGGTGGGTTATTGAGAATACTACCCCCCCCCAAGCCATACCAGGCAGCACAGCCAATGGAGGCAGCACTGCATTCTATGGAGGGGGAAACCAGAAGGCAAACTGGGGACCAGAAGACAAACTGGGGGCCACTGAGGGCCCAATCCTATCCAACTTTCCAGCACTGATACAGCCATGCCAACAGGGCATGCGCTGCATTCTGCAATGGGGGGGCAGTCTCACAGAGGCCTCCTCAAGGTAAGGGAACGTATGTTCTCTTACATTGGGCCTGCGTTGCGGCTGCATCAGCGCTGGAAAGGTGGATAGGATTGGGTCCTAAGAAACGTTTTTACTTACTTCCACATACTTACTCCTTCTGGCCACCTATGGGTCTTCTTGGACCCACGGCAACTATGCAGCTGAGCTGACATCAGTCTGAGGAGAGCCAAGGTGTGTTCTGAGGAGGGATTAAGCCATTGTTTCCCAAACCTTTTCAACCTGCGGCTCCCTTGACCATTGGAGACCATTCGCTGCGGATCCCCATGACATGATGTTGATGCCTGCCAATTGGCATTGCACTGTCTTCCGAGAGAATTCTGTGACACTCCGTGGCTCCCCTGGCTGGTATCAGAAGCGTCATTAGATGGGGGGCCCTGGTGCCCTGGGCACCAGGTGCTGCTTTAGGGGGGGGCGGAATGTCGCGGGGGAGGGGGCGGAATGTCGCGGGGCACTTACCGGTTTTTCCGCTGTTTCTTCGCAGCCATCTCGGCCCTCCTGCCCGCCCTGGAGCCGTTTGGCTCCAAAATGGGCAGCAAAATGGCGGGGGTGGTGGTGATTGCAGCCGCACGGGCGCACGAAAGTGACGTCACGCGCGTCGGCAGCTCCCCCCCCACGTGGGGGCAGAAATACACCTCTGGCTGGTTTCCGCAGCTCCCCTGGCTGGTTTCCACCGGTCCCCTGGGAGACGCACCTCCCAGTTTGGGGACCACTGAATTATGGGGATAAGTTCTGACATGCGTGACTGCTGCTGGATCCACCCACTCTCTCCCCTGTGACACCCCCCCGGTCCTTCCCCCAAAATGCCTTGTTAATTCCCCTCCCCACCCAAGGTCCATCTCCGCCGACAACTTACCAGCACCGGCAGGCTATCCAGCTGAGTCTGGCGCATGCATGGTGCCACTGGCGCTTTCTACCAGCAGCTCTGTCATGCACAACGACAGTGTTACATTTCCGCTGACGCAGGGTCTTTTGCAAGAGCAGAACCCCCATTCCACTGTTGCAAAAGGCCCATAAGATTGGGCTGTCAGTGTGCATTCACAAAACTGAAATAAACAATATTTTCCATTAAAGCATCAGTTAATTTAATGAGAACATTTTCCAATTATATAAATGTGCAGTCCCATGCCACATTTCCACTAAAAAAAAAGAAAGTTATTGATTACCTGTAGACATCACATCTTGAAAAGAAAAAAAAAAAAGCTGGAAAAGCTTTTCAAGCCCTTATTCATGTTGATGGTATAAAGAATATGAAACATGAACTAGAGTTATATAGAGAACAAGATAACTGAATAAAAAATTAATTCAGTCTTATCACCTTTGTACAACGGCATAATAATATTGGCCGTTTCATTCTCAATCCCTTTTTTAATGATCCCGAGCATGGAATTGGAATTCTTCACAGCCGCCGCACCCTGGGTCGACACTTTCATCGACCTGTCCACCAGCACCCCAAGATCTCTCTCCTGATCTGTCACAAGAACCCCTTAATGTATACATGAAATGTTGATTTCTTGCCCCAATTTGCATTACTTTACAATTCATGGAATTCTTGTGGGTCAGTCTATGTTAACAGAATGCTGCAGTAGCTATCAGGGCAGTGGATGGTTGGCTTGGCTAGGAGAAAATCTTACACAAAGCTTCAGTGGTGTCGCTGGAGGGGGGGGCGGTACTGTAAGTTCTGTACCGTTCCACTCCCCGGTACGAGGTGGCCCCGCCCCCTTGCTGTTGGAGCCATTCCATGTGGCCGCTGCGGCGAAGGCAACGGGCAGGAGACTCCCTGCCCGTTGCCTTCGCCGCAAGAAATGGCTCTGATGGCGAGGGGGCGGGGCCACCTCGTACCGGGTAGTAAACGGGGAGTGGAACGGTGTGGGACTTACAGTAAAACCACCACCCCTCCAGCGACGCCGCTGCAAGGCTTGTGCATTATTGGCAGAGATCATGGCAGGGTCTTGTGGAGACTGAGATCTGCTAATGTGACAGGGAAGAGGGTTTGGCAGAAAGTTGATCAAGAAAAATAGTTGAAGGGAGAGAGCCAAACAGTGCGAAAAGCAGGGACCTGCGGAGAGGAAAGAGGAAGGGCAAAGCATATGTACCCTTGCTATCTGGGCAAAGAGGCACCTTTCAAAGTGTTGTCCTATTGAGCAGGGGGGGAGACCAACTGCCCTCTTCCCCCCAGCATGGCATCTTTTCCAGTGGCTGTTGCTTCTGCATCTTTTTCTAGATTGTGAGTCCTTTGGGGAGCCATTTAATGTTTTGTTTCACTATGTAAACCACTTTGTGAACTACTCCTGTTGAAAAGTAGTATATAATAATAATAATAATAATAATAATAATAATAATAATAATAATAATAACAACAACAACAACAACAACAATAACAATAACAATAACAATAATAATAATATGCTCCAACTCTATTCCCAGGGTCCTGCCCCTCTTTTTGGTACCTGCCCCTAGCCCTTTTGGGGAGGCTATTTTCACCCTACTTTTGCCTTTTATAACTGTCTCGGTCCACTTTTATTAGTATGAGTTCCTAACTTTGTCATTCTTCAGGGTTCAGCTCTTTCTGCAGGGGCACAAGAAGTTAAATCAGAGTGGACACATCTTATCTCTCATTCGCCGACATGTAAACCCCATGCTCTCTGTTTCACAGCCATACTCTGGTTCTTCTGAGGTCTGTTTTGAACAGTTGACAACACACTTCAGGGCAATGATGGTATAACGTGGAGAAGAACAGACAGCCTGTTCCGTGACACTCCACGGGTGTCACGGAACAGACAGAATTTTACACTGGGAGGCAGCCTATCACAGAGTCCATGAATGCGGCAGGCGTGCAAAAGGCGGGCCTCAGCATCTACACACAGTCGCGGGCGGGGAGCTGAAGCAGTGATCAGGGTGTGAGAATTGGAATGCTACAAGCAGGGCCCTATTGCCACCTGCTAAATATTGGGGACTGGGGCAGAAGGAATGATGTGGGCAAGAGTCAGGATGCAGCTAATGAGAAAGAGGAGCCTTCCCTCGTGCTGTGTGGTGTGGTGTGGCTGAGAACAGGGGAAGAGCTAGAGGCCATGGGGCAAGGGAGACTGGGAAGATCAAAGAATCAGGTGGCCAGAGGGTGGATTGCACATACGCATTTGAAATAACGAACTATATCTTTGGCGTTCTCTCTCTCTCTCTCTCTCTCTCTCTCTCTCTCTCTCTCTCTCTCTCTCTCTCTCTCTCTTCCTCGAGGGCACAATGGCAGGGAGGGTGTCTTACAAGCCTCATTCTCTACTGTCTCTTAAACAACAGTTAGTAAGAAAACTCTCAGCCCGGCCTTCAAGTGTGCCTTGACAGCTTTCCAGACTGCCATAAAATTCCTAATCAAGATTGCATTTTCACTGCCATCAGTCCCATCTCTGGCATGTCAAAAGTACTCTTAAACTGTCCTCTGAACTCCTTGGGAAGAAGAAAGCATACGATCCGTTGGTAATTTATAGTTGCGGTCTCCTCCTCTTTCAATCTTTCCAAGTGGACAGATGCTCTCCCAAACCAACTCCTCGAAGACCCTTCGGGGACTGGGCAGGATTAGTTTTAGTATTTTGAACATCCATATATTGCCTTTTGACAAAAAGGCTCTCGAGGCAGGAGAAGATGGAGCTCACAGTTGGAAAAGAAACTCCAGCAACAGCCGCTGGAAAAGATGCGACTCGGAGATGAAGAGATGCAAGATGTTTCAACCACACGGCATTGAGCGCCCTGTTCCTTGCAGACTCTCCAATCACAGATCAGTTACGCTAACATTTACCCACCACCGAGAGTATCTGAAAAACACCTAGGGGTGTTTGGGATTGCAATTATTATCTTGATGGACACATAGCAGTGAAGGCTGATTTTGAAATCATATTTGGCACATTACACATGAGAACACCGCAAAGTAGAGGCACGTGTCACAAGAGGGCCAGACAGTGGTGCATTCAAGTGGAATAACACCATCAGTAGTTATGATTTAAACTCATGTGCGGCTGTGTCTTCAGCCCAGCGTAGCTGCCAATCTTCCTCCTACTGGATGCCTGGTTCCCTTTCAGAGTTGCAGAAAGGCTGCAGTCCAAAGACTGACTGAGAGTGGAACTGAGGGGGAACTGCAAATCAGGAGGAAACGACTGAAGACAGGATGGGCCTGTAGGCTTCTTACCAGTCTTTGCAGGCAAAGGGTGAGCGAGTATGTTTTGCAGCCTCTCAGAGAACGGACCTCGGCCAAACTTGGAGTTGACTCTCAGTTCCTCTTGGCCTTGGCTGGAGAAGACTCCTGAGAGTCCCTTGGACTGCTAGGAGATCAAATCAGTCAATCCTAAATGAAATCAACCCTGACTGTTCCCTGGAAGGACAGGTACTGAGGCTGAAACTCAAATATTTTGGACACCTAATGCGAAGAGAGGACTCTCTGGAGAAGACTCTGATGCTGGGAAAGATTGAAGGCAAAAGGTAGGCTTACCATATTTGCACCCCCTCAAACCGGGGCACCCCCACACACACACACACAATGAATTAATTAATTAGACTTTAAATAATCAAAAAATAATTAATTAATTTTAAAAATTTAAAAAATAAAAATCAATTTAATATATATAAAAAAGTGAACAGGGGTTCGCGCGGCCCGGAATTTTAAATTAATTATTTATTTAATCTTCAAAATAAATAAAGAATTAATTAAAGAAATCAATTTGACTTTAAAAACCAAAGGGGGCGCGAAAGCGCGGCCGCAATTTTTAATTATTTATTTAATTTTACAATAAGATAAGTAAATTAAATTACCCCATCGTCGCCCATCGCCGTCGCTCCTGCTGCTGCTCCGAGGGAGCCGGTGAAAGACCAGGCGAGCCAGCTACAGCAAGCCTGGGGATGCGTGTGCCTCGCCAAGGCATGCGCAGCCCCGGGCTGGCTCTTGCCGGCCTACTCACCCGCTCGCCGCCACCGCCGCCATGTTGACAATGGAAGAACTTAGCTGGGCGCCGGCATCTTGACTTGCGAAATCTCGCGAGATTCAAGATGTTGGTGCCCAAATCTCGTAAGGGCATGATGCCCTCACGAGATTTGGGCGCCCAAATCTCGGATCTCGTGAGATTTCGGAAGTCAAGATGGCGGCGCCCGGCTAAGTTTCTCCATTTTCAACATGGAGACGGCGGCGATGGCGGACTTACCGATCGGCCCGGAAAACTTTTCCAGGACAGCCCCGGTAAATGGAGGGCCATTTCCGGGACTGTCCCGGTTTTTCCGGGATGAATGGTAAGTCTAGCAAAAGGAGAGTGGGAAGGCAGAGGATGAGATGGGTAGATAGTATCACTGATGCAATGAACATGAATTTGAGCAAACTCCGAGAGGCAGTGGAGGACAGGAAGGCCTGGTGTGATATGGGTCATGGGGTCAAGAAGGGTCAGACATGACTGAACAACAACTCAGTTCCTCTTCACCATCCAGATGCAGGGTGCCTTGAAAAGACTGGTGGGGAGGGAACAGCATATTTCAAGGAAATAAAGATGGTGGAACTAGCCCTTGTAGGAAAGCAAGAAGGAGCATCCGGGCCAACTTCATACACAACAGAATGTCCGCTGTGAGTGTATGGAGGAAGTCCTCCTCTCATGCGCCAGAGAATGAAACTAGTCTAGACTGAGCATTGAGTTCCAATGGACAGATTTATTCATCTTCCTAAACAATCTACAGTATACAGGAGCCTCTGAAACGCTGTAAATTTGGACCCCTAGTCCATAGTCTGTTGGAATCTATTTAAAAAGCATTTTAAAAAAAAGTTACATGAACATATTGTCTCATAACTATATACTTAGACTGTTGAAGCCTGATTAGATGATGATCTTACATGATCTTTGAGCCATTAGGTTTCTTACAGAAATCTATCTTTAGATGGGTTATATATATATATATATATATATATATATATATATATATATATATATATATATATATATATATATATATATATATATATATATATATATTACAAAAAGCATTTTAATAGCAAAGCATTAAAAACACATTTAAAATTTTAAAATCTGATTAAAAAAACTCATGGATTTTGATCATGCTGGTGGTAGCAATGGGGCGAAGACGTCACCTGGTGCATAGGGCTGTTGAACCCACACAGTGCTGTCACACAATGCTGTCACCACCGGTGGAGCAGTGAATTCCATGAGTTCGCTATGCATTGTGGGAAGGATAGTCCTTTCTCATGATTGTGTTTCCAACATGAGCCTGGTTTCTAGTGTTATGAGCCTGGTTTCCAGTGTTATGAGTAAAGAAGGGGGGGGGGAACCTCTCTTATCCACTTTCTCCACACCATGCATCATTTTATTAACTTCTATCAACCCTACCCTCCACCATTTCCTTTTTTTTTCTAAAGTACAGGCATTCCCCCATATGTTCCCAGACCTACCACGGATACCTGAAACCGCAGATAGTAGCAATACCTTCCGAATGGCCTATCATTGGTGCATTTTTGCACTACTGGTTAAAAAAATGTGTAAAATGGCCACCACGAGATTCAAAATGGCCGTGCAAGGCATTCTGGGGTGCTAATTTCAATCCATAGATAACTGAAACTGCAGATGCAGAACCCATGGATGGGGGGGATGTCTGTACAAAAGCCTCCCGACAGAGGTGAAACTAGACTGAAGCGGAGGCAAGTAGTTCTGCAAGACTCCGTTACACCGGAGTCAGCGGCCCCTCCCCCTTGCTATTGGAGCCATTCCAGCAGCGACAGGGGAGTGTCCTGCGTGTTGCCTTTGCTGCCAGAATGGCTCCAACAGCAAGGGGGAGGGGCCGTTGACTCCGGTGTAACGGAGTCTTGCAGAACTACTTGCCTCCGCTCCAGTCTAGCTACGCCACTGCCCGCCAATGCTTTAGCCCAGGGGTGCATAACTTGGCAGTAGGTAGGGGCCAAAATGAATAGACTAAACTTATTTGGGGCCACAGATAGGTGTCACGGGAGCGTGTCAAGGAACCATGATGTGTCTTTCGCCAGAAGTGACATCACAGGGGGCGTGTCCATGAGCCGGAAAATCTCTAGAAAAGCAACATATTAATAAAGATATTTACTTACATTTTCTATGTTAATTGGTGATTAGGATCCAGGGCACATAATAATTCGTTCCACGGAAATTCCTTTTCCAACCCAGACTAAAGACCTCAGCTATACACTCACAAGCACGCACACTGACACACCCCAAATCGCTCCATCCCCACCAGCCCTCCTCACGCTCCGTTCTTTTGCTAGCAAGCAGAAAGTGAAGGGAAAACTTTCAGGGTGGGACCCAAGGTTAGGACTTTGCTTTCCGTGCCAAAGCTAGCTGAGGGCCAGGGGAAAGGAAGGGGGAGAGGGAGGGAGAGAGGCAGAGAAAGATCGGGTGAAAAGGGAGGGTAGGAGGGGAATAATAGCTGACACTGCATGGCGAAAGAGAAAGACAAGTTCTAATTATCTCGGGACACTCGCTCATCCACGTGGAGCCAGAAAACAGTTCCGCACTGTATGAGTGTTTCTTCAGACCACGAGGCGCTGCTTTTCCCTTCCAGTTTGCTGCATACCACGCTAGCGGAGTGGAAAGGGAAGGGAAAGCAAGCAGCAGTGGGCAGCCTCACCCACCTCCACCCCTCAATATCTCCCCACAACCACCACATTTCCTAGCTAGAGTGATATCTCAGGACTCCCCCGACCCCACGCCGCACTCTGCAAGACTGTCTGCAAAGAAAACTGCCTCCCCTCAACAGGCAATTGTGCAACTCTTACAAGCAATTGCAGGGTCAACGTTAGCAAACAAGTGACAGTTCTTGACAAGAAACCCCCTCGCTTCCTTCCTTCCCCTGCAGCCTCGCCTGCTAAAGTTGTCCCACTCGGCGCTACAAAGATTGGGAGCCAAGGAGCCGCCGCTGCGAAAGGGTGTGGCGCTGGCTTCGGTGCAGGGGCGCGAGGGAGAGAGCGAGCTCATGTGTGCGTTGTCGAGGTCAGCTGTGACTGGAGAGGGGGGTTGGGGGGAGAGGGAGCTGGGCAGGTGAGCGCACGGCAACAAAGTCGCGTCTTTGACTTCTCTTGGCTTAGCGCCTTTCCGATCATCAGCTGGAGCACAGGCGTGTCACAGGAATGGACCCCGGGAGGTGGTGAGGGCTGCCCGAAATTCTTTGGTGGTTGAAAGCGGCCCACGGGCCGTATGTTGTGCAGATCTGCTTTAGCCTTTCCTGGTAGGGAAGGTGCCCCAACACCCAATGATCATTTGGGTTGTGTGTCTCTGCACATTTCCAGCTCTATGACAGTTGGAACCAAGCCGTTTTTCGGGTGACACTATGTTAAACGTCACTATGTTAAACATCGGGCGACATTTTTCTATGACACAGATTTGGAGATGAGGCAGACAGAACAGGTCACGGTACAGCACCTCCATCCGCAACTCTTTTTGTCTGTCACCTTGTCTGTCGTTGACTGTCCATCCTGACTCATCCTTTTTGCTCTTCTATCAATGTTGTCCCAGCATTCACCCATCAACCTGAAAGCACAACAGCCCAAAGTGAGCGCAATGTTCTACCTGAAACCTCAATCAGGGAGGCGGGGCCCCGTTCCATCCAGCTTTGAATTCTGTGTTTCCCATTGGCTGCCTTGCCTTAGCAAGGCAAGCCAATAAGCTGTCCGGATCTTTCTTGGGACAGCCTGCAAACAGAGGCACACGGCTCCAGTTTCTTCAAGCACCTTCTGACCTGGAAATGACCTTCTGGGCCAGGTTGCAATGATGGGTAGCAGACTGGAAGTTATTGATCAGAAGTCTGAACTTCACTTGAACCAAGCAAACTCAACCATCAAGAAATACTTTTGCGTTGGTCTCTAGCAGCCTGTGCTCGCTTGTTTGTGGAATTGGAAAACAGAGGACTAATTTCATTTGTCTTTCTGCTCCAGGAGGAACACAGTCTGAAATTTACATGGGAGTTGAAATTAATTCTCATATTGCAACAAGACCAGGCACCCAGCTCTGTTTGTTAAGATGAAATGAAAACAAAGAGGGGGGAAAAAAGATCACACCTTGAAAGACATTAAGTTAAAACTTTACAGAGTTTGAACTGCAATGTGTGTATGTGTGTGTGGGGGGGGGGGTGTCAGGTTGCCTCTGCCAGGCTATTTCATGTTTTCATCCTTCCAGCTGGGAATACCAAAAAGCCCACAAACAGCCCAGATTCTTTTGCTTGGAGTTCCATTCCCGCTCACGGTACGACTGTGACTCTCTTGTCGCAACCAAAGCAAATGCAGCCTGCTAGCCATGCATGGGAGCCCAGTAATACTAACGTGCAGGTTTGCTGTGGCTTAAGACTGGAAAATTTGATGGGAAAGTTGAGCACCAGGCAAGCCCTAATAAGAACCTGGAGGGCTGTGTGTCCACATTGAGGGGGGTGGGTGGGTTCCTACCTGTCATGCAGACCTGTGCTAGATGCAGAGGGAACGGGGACAGCTGGGGGGGGTAATGTCATTCTTTCCAATATTTAACAGAACAAAATAGAGACACACTTGAATTACTCTTCCCCTGTTCTGAAGAGCTCCCCTCCACTACACATTGCAGGGAGCTCCATTCTGCCTGCCGTATTCCTCTTCTCCACATCATGCATTCTTTAAAAAGCCAAGAGTGTGTTTTTGTTCTTTACTATAGGTTAAAGGAAAGCAGAATTGTCCTTCAATCTGTTAGCAGCAGTTGAAAATGGGCTTTCCCAATGTGTGACCTGGCAGGCTGTGCATCACATTTTAATGTTCAGACACATGCATCACATGCGTATGCGAGACAAGCTGCACCCCTCTTCCACATCTTTCATCTCCTAATCCCAGACACGATGGAGCAGATTCCAGTTACTCAGACATGCAGGAAATGTGCTCTGCACATGTTCAGATATAGTGTTCATTATTGTTTGACACATTCCAGTGCTGAACCCTGACTCCAAGTCAATCCAACAAGGGAGTCTGCTACAGATAGAACACACACAAGTAAACGGAATACTTCGATCTGGACCCCAATGGTCTTCAGGCCACTAAGTTCTGTGCTTATGTCAATTGGTGAGTTTTGTATAATAAGAACTCCTTTGTACAGACAAAAAGCTCCGGCTCACTTTATTTGCAGGCTAACAACACAGGCAGTTTATGGATGGAATAAATACTGGGCAGAAGCTGAAACAGACAGCAAATCTAAGCTGGAGTCGCCTTGCTCAAGCCTATAACAATAAAAAGCTGTACATTTATTGAGTCCCATAACAGTGGATTATTACCACCGTGACTTGATTGATTATTGGCTCAATGGCAAAATTGTGTGTGTGTTCCCTACTCCCACCGCATGAACATAAGAACATAAGAACATAAGAAGAGCCCTGCTGGATCAGGCCAAAGGCCCATCTAGTCCAGCTTCCTGTATCTCACAGTGGCCCCACCAGATGCCTCCGAGAGCACACAGCTAATAAGATAACCTGTTTCCTGTTGTCACTCCCTTGCACCTGGCACAGAGAAAACCTACTTCTAAAGTAGAACTTAAGCCCGGGCTACACTGTACGCATGTGGCCAATGCGTGGCCAGTGTACAGCACGGCACGGGCACGCACGTCAAATGGAGCCTACCGTCGGCAGCCGGCGCTGGCCCGTCGGCAGCCTACGTCCCCGCAGGGGCAAAGTCGACCTCGCCTCAACTTTTGCCCGTTCCTTGAACGTCGGGCCAATCGGGGTGCATTTCTTTGTACTGTGGGTGCGGGACACATTTTACGCGGTAGCCAATCACAAGGCAGATGTCACAAAACCCCACAAACAAGTACTTTTGAGAAGTCGCAGATCTCAGTCACTGATCTAGTCTCTGATCTGTCAACTGGAGAACATGTGTGGCTTTGTTCCGGCTCGCTACGGCTGTGCTACGGCTGCATCAGATGCAGACGGAGCGCGAACGTTGATAGTGTAGCACGGCCATCAGCATGTATTATGTATGGAAATACTAAGTTGAGTTGTTTGGGGCCCATCATCTTAATTAAAATCATGGCAAATATGCCACCTAGCAGCACGTGACACTATCCAACTAGCAGGATCTGAAGTGGGGGGGGGGCGGGTTCCTTGCTTTTTATCCTGTTGTTTCATTTGATCATGAGACTGGTTTGTTTGATAAATACTCAGTGGGCAAAGAAACTTCACTCACATGATGTTGCTGCTGAAAAGATGATGTTGCACTCATCAACCCTTGGACTGTTTGAATTTGCAAAAAAAAAAAAAAAACAGGACAGGACAGGAGGGGGCAGCCCCCCCCCAATGAAAAAGAGGCGAAACCACAGGTGGGTACACTCAAAATAAAAATGAATTGAAACGTGCATTGCCCAACATGCTTTGATAATATTCAGGAAGAATATTTGACAGAGGCATCATTTGGAGCAATCCGTTTTGGCTGCTTCGCTAGACAAACGCCAAAGGCAGATGACAGTGTGCCAAGGAGCAAATTTCACAGATGAAAACCGAGCCTCACTTAGGAAATGCCGATTGCCATTGCAAGGCTTGCAGGCCAAAGACTTCCCCTATGCTATGCACCAACCCACGCTGCTAAAGGCTCTGCCGCTCTGCCTGCTATATGACTTGACCTCATGACAGCCATGAATTTTTTTAACGGAGGAGGTTGACAGTACAGTACTCCCCCCATATCCACTGGGGATATGTTCCAGGCCCCTCCGTGGATACTTGAAACCGTGGATAAGAGCGAACACCCCCTCCAGGGTTTCCTGAGGTTTCCCCTAGAGGCCCAGGGGAGGAAGCTGAATTCTGAAGAATGACAAGTCTAACAATTCACACTTACAAAATATTAGGAAGGCAAACTTTAGGAAGGACAAAATGGGCAGGAAGCCTAAGACTGGGACTGTCACGGACATTTACTGCCTGTGCAATCTTATGCATGTCTACTCAGAAGTAAGTCCCGTTGTGTTAAATGAGGCTTACTCCCAGGAAAGTGTGTATAGGATTGCAGCCTGAAGGCAGCAACGGCTCTTCCAAACCAATCCCACTATCCTACCACTCTCACATCTTTCTTGGCCCTTAAAACTGTTGCTCGGGGGGGGGGGTCTTAGTCCTTATGCTCACAAGGCATCAAAGTGAGTGTCGAGCTGCTCTCACTACACAGCTCCTCTCCAGAGACAGACTGAGCCAGGAGCACCCTTGTGCCTGGTCTTAAAACATCAGGGATCTTCACTACAGGGGTTCGATCAGCTTCCAGAGGAGGAAGATCTAAGGGACTGGATAATGGGGTTGAGTCAGGCAGAAGTTGTAGATAGAGATTCGTTGGGGGGGGGGGAACCAAAGGTCAAAGGCAGATAAAGATCAGGCAGAGAGCTGTGTTTTATGGGTGACAGTTCGGGGGGGGGGGCAGACAGGGCAGGGCGAGCCAAGATGAAAACAACAGTTATTTGGGGTGACCCAGCTGGCGTACTGCGCAGCATTCGAGCAGCAAATCATTCCAGCTCAGCCCTATGGAATAAAAATGCCTGATGAAATATTCCTGCTCTGCCACTCCCTAGTTTCACTTGGGGGTCACAATTCACACACGCAGGCTTGTGGTTTCTGAGCAGCAGCTCAGATTTGTCGGCACAGAAATTCAACAGCTTTTGAAATGCTTGTGAGTTTTCAAACCAGTATGTGATCTGGCCTGGGGAGAAGCACAGGTAGGTTGATGTTCAACCCAAAGTCAGACATGGAAACAGGTAGGTCAGTCCCTGCCATCTGGGAGCTCTCTCTGGGCTTGCTTCTGAGTAGACATGCCTAGGATTGTGCTCTAAGGTTTAACAAGCGACACCTGCCCACATTCCTTCTCCTAGGATTGTGCTCTAAGGTTTAACAAGCGACACCTGCCCACATTCCTTCTCCTAAAGGTCTAGCACTCTGTCCCGGTTGGGGATCTGGTAAGCCTAGAGAATCATAAGCTAGAAAGCAGTAGGACTAATCAGATTTTAGGTTTTCATGGCCAGCAATGATGAATGAATGAGTTACGGGATTGAAAGCCATGATGTTAACGATTTTTAATGATTAAAACACGACTGTTAAAGACGTATTCAAAGGCAATAAAATCTGATCCTGACAGGATCAAAGTGAAACCGACGTTTCGCTAGGTAGTATTCCTAGCATCTTCAGGGTAAAAACACACAGGAAGCAGTGCTTTGAGCGGCCTTTCTTTCCCAGTCCTGATCTGAAATGGCCACAAGCACTGAACGGAACCTTTTCTTATTTCCAACTGTAAAGTATCTCACTTGCATCTACAGTTGCATCTTTGCTCTTCTGTCTTTCTTAACAAGCTGCACACATAAGCAGTAGGACTGTCGGGTCGGAGTCAGTCAGGGGGAGACAAGAGAGCCAGGGGTGAAACTGTTCCTTGAATTCTCAACTCAGTTCTGGATGTGTCACTGCCTGAGAGGCCGACAGTACAGGAGGGCATGACAAGAACTGCGGTAAAAGCAGTTGTACGCATGTGCGAAATCGCCGGCTAAGGCCTGGGCAGTAGGGACCAAGCCGGCATGACGGGCGGACGCTCTCTCTCGGCCTCCGGAGTCGCGCGGACCCGGAGGGAGCAGTAAGCTGGGAGGGAGGCAGCGGGTGGGCGGGGGCACCCAGAAAAATCCTTCAGGGCGGTTATGCTGCCCGGAGCTAGGGGGGTGTTGGTCACCCTCAGGGCGGCAAACACCCCCTAGCTCCGGGCAGCATAACCGCTAGCCTTGCCTCTGGGTACCGCTTGCGGGAAGGTAAACAGTGCTCCGTGTTCCAGCCGCATGCTACACGCTGCGGCAAGGAGAGTCATGCCGGCCACATGGCCGCGGAGGTGTCTTCGGACAACGCTGGCTCCTCGGCTTTGAAATGGGGATGAGCACCACACCCTAGAGTCGGACACGACTGGACTTAATTGTCAGGGGTCACCATTACCTTATTGCAATGGCAAGGAATTGGCTCAGAATTGGCAGCCTTAAGGAGGCTGCATAGTGCAGCAGTAGGACACAGGTCCCAGGTTCAGTTCCTGCCATCTGTATTTGAAAAGACCTGTGGCAGTGGAGCTGGGAAAAACCTCTGGGAGCTTGGGGAGCAGCTGCCAATCAGGATCTGAGCCAGCCTATCGATGGAGGGATCGATGGGCGGGCTCAGAACCCAGCACCTTCAGCTCTGCCCAAATAAGCCCTTGCTTTTCTTCCTAACCCAAATCCCCCCTGCTTCACAATCTCTTTAGCACACCCACAGTCATCGTTCCAACATCCCTCCCCACCCCTGTTTCGAAAAGCCAGTCCAGTTTTCAATGCAAACCAACCTTTATTGGCTTATAACAACACAACAAACAACAACCACAACACAAATCAACAATCAAAGAAAGAAGGAAGAAAGGGGGGGGGGAAACCCCATAAACATTAATTAGCCGCCCAACTTAGACCCTATTTGCGGTTCCTATGCTTCAAAAGATATTTTTAAAAAGTTCCCACTATCTCAATTATACCGCCAGTCCAGTCCAGTTCATGCGTCGTGTGTGTGTGTGTGTGTGTGTGTGTGTGTGTGTGTGTGTGTGTGTGTGTGTGTTGTGGACTTCCCTCCTCACTGGTTCTGTGCAGTGTCATAATTGAGAGCCAGGATGGTGTAGTGGTTTGGGAGTCGGACTTAGACCTGGAAGTTCCAGGTTCAAATCCCCTCTCAGCCACGAAGCTTCCTGGGTGACCTTGGGCCAGTCAATATCTCTTAACCCCCCCTACCTTACAGGGTTGTTGTGAGGACAAAAAGGAGGGGAGGAAATATGTACACCACTCTGAGCTCCTTGGAGGAAGGGCAGTATAAAAATGTGAAAAATGTGAAAAATAAATAAATAAATTGTGCAGCTGCAGATGTCAGGGTTTGCCCAGCTCAAGCTCTGCTTCCTGGGCTGACTAGTGACAGTAGCAGGTGTTATTTGTGTTGGGGTTGTGTGTCTGTGGCTGAATGGAATGAAGAACAGGGGTCACTCGGAACGAGCTCGGATGTGTTTGGCTTCCTTTGTTCCGAGCTTCTTTGAGGCATCATGATGACCCTTCTCTGTCTGTTCTGGCCGTGTAAAGATCCCGCTTCAGTGACTCTTCCTGCCAGGCTAAAAAGGTAAAGGTGACCCCTGACAATTAAGTCCAGTCGTGTCCAACTCTAGGGTGTGGTGCTAGGGTGTGGTGCCAGGCTGTTGTTGTTGTTGTTCAGTCGTTAAGTTGTGTCCGACCCTCCCATGAACCACATCCCGCCAGGCCTTCCTGTCCTCCACTATCTTCCTGAGTTTGCTCATTTTCATGTTCGTTGCATCGGTGATGCTGTCTAACCATCTCATCCTTTGCCTTCCCCTTCTCCTTTTGCCTTCAATCTTTCCCAGCATGCAAAGTTTCCCAGCGTGCAAAGTTGGGGGGGGCGATTTCCACCAAAAGGACTGAGGTGCCCAGTTATTAAGGGGGGGGGAGAAGTGGCAGCAAAGTGGGACACAAACCACACAGCGCCCTCCTTCGGCAAAACATCTTTCCTGATCCATGGCTCATGGTGAACACATTCATGAACTTTGGTCACTTTTCGTCTGCGCTCAAGGCAGGCTGAACTCTGGAGCAACAGGTTGCAAAACAGCAAGACGAGCTCTGCCAAGGACAACATGCAAGTTCTCTACCGGGCATCAATCTGCCCAGCCATGTTTCAGAATGGGTTCGTTCCTTTCTCAAATGTCTCGGCAATGACTTGGATGTCCCCAAACAAAGAGGGGTGGGTGGGTTTAGGAGGTCAAAAGAGGGGTTCTTCAGATCATCCGTCCAAAGTGTGCCCCAACCACATTTGAGAGTTTGGAGAGTTCAGCTTCAAAGAAATCCTGGAATCTGCGGGGGATGGCGAGATAGCCAGATTTGGGAAAGGAGGGGGAGGCCGCCTGCTGAGTCCATGGAGCAGCGCAGCAGCCATGGAGAAGAGGGCAGGCAGGGCCTTCCATGGATTGGTGAGCCAGGATGGTGTAGTGGTTTGGGAGTCGGACTTAGACCTGGAAGATCCAGGTTCAAATCCCCGCTCAGCCACGAAGCTTCCTGGGTGACCTTGGGCCAGTCACTCTCTCTCAGCCCCACCTACCTCACAGGGTTGTTGTGAGGACAAAAAAGAGGGGAGGAAATATGTACACCACTCTGAGCTCCTTGGAGGAAGGGGGGGTATAAAAATGTGAAAAAATAAATAAATACATTGGTATCTGGTGAAAGAGCAGGAAGCAGAGAGTGGGAAGAAACGGGCCATGTTCACAGAGGGAAAAAGTCTCACAAGGATCTGTCTTGGGCTGGATGCTTTTGAATGTGTTCACCTGGAGTCAGGGGTAACAGTGTGGTGCCGTGTTGATCTTCTTGGCTGTGTGTGTGTGTGAGAGAGAGAGAGGGGGGGGGGGAGGGAGGGAGGGAGGGAGGAGTAGAGGATATTTATGGCCACAGAGGTGACAAACCTGCTCTGGAAAAAAGACAGTTTTGTGCTTCAAAGTAAGTTAACTCAGTCAGCTAGGAAACAAAAGGTGCGAGGAGAATTCCCATGGCTGCTGGAGGTAGAGAGGTAGCTTTCAAAGTGAGCCAGTGCCCTCTGCTGGGCAGAGAGCTGCCTCACACCTTTCCAGAGAAAAACTTCAGAAAGTGCACAAGTAAGCTGGCCTGGCATAGACAGACAAGTGCAAACACTCCTATTTTCCTGAGGCCCTTGTAGACATGGAAAATGTAGAGAGCGATCCCTGCATCGAGAATGACCTCCAAGTCCGTTGGAAGATTAATTGACCGAATGATCTTGGAGGCGGAGACCCTGTGGCCTGCGAGATATCCACAGGCTGTCTCTTGTCCCCCGATGGAGTCAAGCTGCACTGCACACAGGATTGTGTTCCACCGAGAAATTCGAAATATTACATGGGAGTTACATGAGTGAAGCTGTGCACTGGAGAAGAGATATCATGATTTGATTATAATTCTGGCAGACCACTTCAGCACTTAAGTGGATAGTTGGCACACAAGGTCTAGAGAATCTGTTCCCCCCCTTCCTGTCCCTCCCATGCAAGAGCTGATAAATCAATCCATCTGGATTACATCTGTTAACAGCTCCTTTTAAATTAGTCTTTCAAATCATTAAATGGGATGGGTCCGAATGACCCAAACGGGGATTTTTACCTTTATCTCGCCAGTTGGGGCCAGTGTAATGGAAATACATGTGTGTTGTCCTCACTTTTGCTTGGTAGATTTTCAAACAGGCTAGTTTTGCTCACCATTTGGCAAAAGCAAATTAGGTTGATGTTATTATACCATAAATTGGAAAGGAAAGATTGCTGAATTCTTCAGAAACAGCTCGGCTAGAAGTTGAACTTGTCTTCACCAAGCATCTGAAACGGGGAGATGGTGGAACGGAGAGAACAAAAGGCCAACTTATGCCTGATCGAGTTCTGGCAGCTGAGAGAGTCCTTCCCCAAGTTGGGGTGCGTGTCTCTAGCTATTTTAATATGATTTCAACGGACAGCCCAAAAATCTTTAGAATATTGCTTTTATTCCATCTAAATAAGCTGTGTGTGAGAAGTGCAATTTGGTTTGACTGGACAAAACAATTTTTTAAAAAAAGAACCTAAAGGACAACAATCATTCTGAATTAACAAAGATCTCAGTCATTTGAAAAAGGAATGCTCAAAAAGTATGCATTCAAAACACTCTTGGACTTCTGATATTTACTCAGACTTTCACAGTCCATACTCAACTATAGTCGTCTTCATTTTCAGGTTCTTGAATATGCTGGAATACGCTGTTAAATCAAGCGATCGCTTTCCGGACACCGATAAATTGTGGCTCTCAAATGTACAGCAACCCTCATCCTATTGAGTCATTTTACGTACTTAAAAATATTATTTTCCCAAGACAGCTGGGAAAGTTTTCAACGATGCTTGAGACTGGGGGCAGTGTATCTTTGTCATTTTAAACAGATTTGTCTCCAAGCCCCAGGGCAGCCTTGTCTAGCAGTTTCTCCCATCCGTTGGCCTCCAGGCTTGGTTAAGAAGCAGGCAGAGCTAATTACGCCACTTGTTAGTCATAAAACCACTAGCTTGACTGGGAGAATCAGTATTATTGCCCAACGTAATCATTCCGCAAGACGAATTTCTCCTGGATAGAACTTGGATATTGTCCATATACACAGAAAAAGACAAGCGGAATGATCCATCTAACTCGAGCTCAATCAGCCTGGTTGATGTTTTGCCAAGATGTCAATGTCATTTATTTGGTGTCAAAACTGGAATACTAGGCCCAGGCAGAGAAGGCCTTTGCTGAAGCTCAAGGAAGCTTTAGACTGGGATACTCAGCTCCGGTGACTAGAGGTTGGCCTATATGTTCCTTTGTTGCTACAGTGGATCAGGAAAAGAAGTGGAAGAAACGTCATAGAACAAACCGAGATCAGCAGCTGTTGATGTTACCAGATACCTTGAGAACATAGGAAGGTGCTTTATAAATGGTTTGAATGTAGATACGAATATCTACATTCTGGGTTTTTTCCCAAGCCAGATGGGTGGTGACAAGACTAAGAGGTGAGGGGAAGGGCATAAGGAAAGCCAAGTGGGTGCTGTAGAAGCCTCAAAGGTCCCCACACACACACCCCATTTTTAGGGGGGAAAGTCATTTTCCCCAAAGTGACTTGACTCGTGACTCGTGGTTTTTGGCCTTACTCGAACTCGACTCGCACTCATGCAAAAATGACTAGCACTTGACTCATACTCGTGCACAAAAGGACTCATACTTGACTCGTACTCGCCCAATATTTTTGGCACTGACTCGTACTTGGACCCGCACTCGTGCAAAAATGACTCGTACTCGCACTCACACTCGTGACCTAGTGACTTAGGTACATCCCTGCTTTATACTGAGTCAGGCCCTCAGTCCATCAAGCCTGGTATTACCTGCTCTGATTGGTAGCGGTTTTCCAGTATTTCTGGCAGCGGGCTTTCCCGGCTGGCTCCTGAGATTCCTGACACTTGTAAAGCATGTGCTCCACCCCTGAGCTATGGCCTCTCCATCAGTGGGACAATAAGAGCCTCTTCCACAGAGATGTTCACAGGAGCATCCCAGTATCCCTGGGATGGAGATTGTGGATAGAGATAAGTTCTTTTCCCGCTCGCACAACACCAGAACTAGGGGACATCTACTAAAACTGAGTGGCGGGATTAATTAGAACAGACAAGAGGAAAAAAATCTTCACCCAGTGTGTAATTAATCTGTAGAACTCTTTGCCACAGGATGTGGTGATGGCACCTGACCTAGATGCCTTTAAAAGGGGTTTGGATAGATTCATGGAGGAAAAGACCATCACAGGTTACACGCCATAAGCAACCTCCTGGCTTTGGAAATAGGTTTTCTCTGTGCCAGGTGCAGGGGAGTGGCAGCAGGAAACAGGTTATCTTGTTGGCTGTGTGCTCTCGGAGGCATCTGGTGGGGCCACTGTGAGGTACAGGAAGCTGGACTAAATGGGCCATTGGCCTGATCCAGCAGGGTTCTTCTGATGCTCTTAGTAACTCAAAAGGTGATGCCGCGGATACTCCATTGGTGCCACTGGAGCAAGAGTCAGGGTTCAAGGCCTTCCTGCACCTGAGGTGCATTGCCAAATGCTGCCCTCTCTTACCTGGCAATATGCCAACCTCTGCTCCTCCAATGCTCTAGCTCTCCTCTCCCCCATACTTCCTGCTCTGCACCCCTCTTCCTTTTCTAAACCAGGGATTGAGAGGAAGAAGAGGAGGCGGAGCCGTGGAGCTGATGGGGCTTTCCCTGTTGCCTGAGGCAACAACCTCAGTCAACCTCATGTATGGGCCAGCCTCAGCAACCGTCGATGATACGGTTCTCTGGTACAACAGCAGCAGCGCATGAAATCAGAGAATTCAAGAGACACATTATCAGAAGTAGGTTTTGTGGGCCAACGTCTATGGGAGGGAAGATGAAGTTAGTCCAGTGCAATGATCCACTTCTTTCATCTCTCATTTTGGAATTAAACAACAACAACACTCAATGCCAAAGGAATGATTTAAAACAGTCTTGAGTCACCCCCTGCTGGTAAAAGAGGAGAATCACCACTGACAACAGGGAAATCAAGCGGATGCTAGATCATTTCTCCCTCTTAAAGAAAAAAACCCAAACACAACCAATTCTCTTTTCAGTCTGCAGGTGATGGTCTACTACTCAATATGGGCAATTGCCCCCATCCAGCAGTAAGGACGTATTTGAGGCCCACACGTTCCAGGGCCGGCTCATTCCTGAAGCTAGATGAATGTCTGCCCATTGCACCCATATCGGCCTGACATTTCCAGGCTACAGAGAAGAAGCACAACACAGCAGCCATAGTCTTACACTGCTGCTGGAAACTGGCTGCTTTCCTATATCTCCCATTTCTTTCTCTCTGTCTTTCTCCTCTCTTTCTGCTACAACCCCCCCCCCACTTTTTCAGCCCCTATTCCCATGGGAAACCCTCCTGATTTCCCTATGATCTTCTCCTTCACTTGGCCCCATTAAGAGCCTCCTTTTCCTTTAAGGGTCTCCTCTTTCTCTTCCTTTCCCAACTAGAGACTGCTTATGCTTAGGGACTGTAGACTGCATTGCCCTGCATTTTTCAATTCCCCTTCCCCGTTATTGTATGATTATCCCTGCTACAATAACAAGTTTGGACACCCCTGCTCTATTGTTGTTCAGTCGTTAAGTCGTGTCCAACCCTTCGTGATCCCATGAACCACATCCATCCCGCCAGGCCTTCCTGTCCTCCACTATCTTCCTGAGTTCGCTCATTTTCATGTTCGTTGCATCAGTGATGCTGTCTAACCATCTCATCCTTGGCCTTCCCCTTTTGCCTTCCATCTTTCCCAGCATCAGAGACTTCTCCAGAGAGTCCTCTCTTCACATTAGGTGGCCAAAATATTTGAGCTTCAGCCTCAGTACCTGTCCTTCCAGGGAACAGTCAGGGTTGATTTCATTTAGGATTGACTGATTTGATCTCCTAGCAGTCCAAGGGACTCTCAGGAGTCTTCTCCAGCACCACAGTTCGAAAGCATCTATTCTTCGGCGCTCAGCCTTCCTTATGCTCCAACTCTTGATCATCAATATCTTCCCAATGTACTGTACGTAACCATGTTTCAGGTTCTTATATTTGCTATTTTGCTGATTCTTTATTTGTAAACTTAAAACATTCTCTAATAAAAAGCTACTGATTGTGGTCCCTTTTATCTCATCTCCTCTTTTTATGCCGTTCCACTGAATTGTGCCAGTGCAATTGTGCCAGTGCAAACCCTGCACACACAATCCTTTCCCCTGTGTGTACAAAGAGCATGCAATCTTCAAAGCACATCCAGTAATGCTGTAAATAAAATGAAATGAAATATTGCCCTGATGGGGTTTGTCACTAAAGGCAGGCAAGGAGCATTGTTAGCAGGCTGCTGTCTTCATTTGCATAGTTCCGCCTCCATTGCCGGGAGGCCGCCCAACCGGCCCCCGGAGGCCAGGAGAGGGTATCCGCACATCCTCCCGGGCCGCTGGCTCGGCCCGTTCTGACCAGGCCCTCGTCGGCGATTTTGCACATGCGTACAAGGCCGATGAGGGCAGCTTGCCCTCATCGGCGTTGTACGCATGTGCGAAATCGCCAACGAGGGCCTGGTCAGAACGGGCCGAGCCGGCGAGCAAGGAGGACGTGCGGATACCCTCTCCTGGCCTCCGGAGGCTTTGGACGGTGAGCACGGAGCCTCCGGAGGCCGATGGAGGGGCGGCGGGGGTGTGTGTGTCAAAATTAATTAATTAATTAATTAATTATGGCGGGCAGCATTATGGCCGGCCCGCAAACAAATTTTAAGTATTTAAAATGGCCCTCGGCGGGGAAAAGATTCCCCACCCCTGCGATAGACTGTCATTTTAAAAAGTGGGTCCCAGTGCTAAAAAGTTTGAGAATCACTGAAATAGGGGATTAATGACTGTGTCGGTCAGTTCTTAAAAGCATCAACATGTGTGTGTGCGTGTGCGTGTGCGTGTGCGTGCGTGTGTGCGTGTGCGTGCGTGCGTGTGTGTGTGTGTGTGTGTGTGTGAGAGAGAGAGAGAGAGAGAGAGAGAGAGATAGAGAGAGAGAATCATGTCAATCCAGGACTTGATACAAACAGAGAAGAATTCATTGACGAAGTGAAAGTGACAGGTACTTTGGTGTCAAAAATTCCATGTCATCTTGGAATCCTGGATATGAAAGTTAAGAGTAGTCAAATACATACTCTGGATTTCAGAAAAGCTAATTTTATTGAGCTCAGAGAACAAATAAACCATATTCCATGGCTAAAACTGTGGAAGGAGAAAACTGTCCACGAGCAATGGGGTGTTTTGTTTTGAAAGGCAAGATCCTTGAAGGCACACTCGCAAACAGTTCACCTGTGAAGAAACGTTGAGAAAACGTTGAGATACCAGTGTGGCTGTACTAAGAGCTTTCAGCTAACAAGTACAGCCCGCCACTGAAGGGATGGTGTCACAAAGACTAGAGCACAGAATGGGCTGAGGTTGGTGAGGGCAAAAGCAAGAAAAAGGTTTTGTTTTTTTTAATGTTTGGAGGAAAAGGACTAGACCCAATGGATTGAAACTCCAGGGAAGTTAATTTAGGCAGGACATGAGGTCTGGCACTGGAACAGCTGGCTATCCCTCTTCAGAAAGTTTCAAGCAGAGGCTGGTCAGGGATGCTGTTGTCACCTGTGCTGAGCAGGGGGTTGGGCTAGATGACCTCCAAGGTCCCTTCCAACTCTATGACTTTATGGTTCTAGGAGCCATGTCCTGTCTGTATCACAGATTTCCTTTTAGCCAGAAAGCAGTGATGTGTTTTTATTTCATTATCACCCTTTTCTCCTGTCCCTAGCAGTTAGCTGCTGTTGGGCTCCTAAGTTGTAGTTGTTTCACCTGTGGAGCTAACACCAGCTCTCCTACTTTGAAAAATAAGGGAGATGGGACCATAGGTCAGTGTTAGAAGACCTGTTTGGGGGCCCAATCCTATGCATTCCCCACCTCCCCCCAACGATGCAGGCACGCTGATGCAACTGCAGCCTACAAGAGGGGCAATCCGGGAGGTCACCTCTGGGTAAGGGAACATTTGATCTGCTGCAGAGGACCGGAGAGAGGCGCCAGCATTCCAAGGTATATATAATGTCCTGCACAAGCCCAGTTGTTTATTTGCAGTGCAGGGGAGGGTCAGAAGAACTCTTTGCCTTTGGAATCCAGAATGTGGGGCACCGGCTCCCAACCCACCGATACAGACATCGGCAGCTGGGCACAGGGAAGCTGGCCCAGTGCAGGGCAGCCGACCCAGCCTCTGCCAGAGCAGGGATCGAGTGGCCCTCTGCAACTGGACACTGGTTGTGTATCTTTGGAGTTCCCAGTACTGCATGAACAGGTTCTGGCAGCAAAGTGGAGCGATGCCTACCGCTGTGAGTCCCTCCATTACCCAGAGACTGCCAGCCTTACCGGCTCTCCTGTTAAAACAACGGAGAGTCTTGTAGTTGTAGCAGCTTCCCAGTTAGCGGGGTTATTTCAGCACGCGGATTACAGTCCACTTCGTCAGCAGCAAACAGACCACTCTGTAGTTCTTTCTTTCCATTGGCTTGCTGGGGACGTTTTCCTCCCCAGAAGATGCTCTTAGCCCACAGGGGGGAACTGTGAGCTTCTGGGCTTCTTATTTAAGACGAGGAAAACGGCACAGAAGGGAAGAATGAAACAAACTGCTCTGCTAGAACTTCAACAAGATAGCAGATCAGATACAATGCTGTGAAATGTGCTTGCCTTCCACGTCTCACAGTTACAGTACAATCCTATGTGTGTCTACTCAGAAGTAAGTGTCATTGTGTCCCAATGCGGCTTACTCCCAGGAAAGTGTGCACAGGATTGCAGCTGGGCAACCCAATCCTTTTCGATTGGTTCCGCCAGTGTTCCACCAGTGCATGTATTGTTGATTGGTTCTGCCAGTGTTCCGCCGATTGGTTCCACCAGTGTTCTGCAAGTGTTCCGCCAGTGCTGGCTACTGAAAAGCAGCCATAAAGCATGCTCTGGCAGCGCGTGGTGCCGGAGCGCTAGCAGGAGCGCTGGCCGGAGTGCAGGCCACCCGCCAGAGCAGGTAAGCCAGTGCGGGAGGCGGGAATGGTGGGGGAGGGTGGAATGGGGAGGGGCAAAACTGGGCAGAGAGGGGGGAAGAAGAGGACAGGTAGGCTGCGGGAAGAGTGATGGCATGTGCCGGATCCTATCCTCCTTTTCTTCAGCCTTGCTGCCCCCTTTCCTCGGACTTGTACCAGTGAAATTGCTGGCGCAAGTCCGAGGAGACCCATTGCCAAGCAGGAGACTTACAGAGGGGTAAGGGGATTTAAATCCCCTTTCCTTTCCGAAGCCTCCTGCTCTTCCCTCCCCATACAGTGTGTGCCTTTTCAGCATGGCTGCACCAGTGGAGGGGGGGGGATAGGATTGAGCTGTTAGTGTAATCTAAAGTCCAGTGTTTCTGAGAGAGGGCTTGTACCAAGCTTAATAGGAGCAGGGGCTTTGTTGCCCCACAGCTCTGCCCAGATGACATACAGAGGAACTCTCCTAGTGCATTGTACACAGACTGTACATGCACACGACATGTACAGCTCTAGGGTCATCTTAAAACAGTCTGGTTTGTGTCTTGTCTCCCCCATTTGATTAGCTATTAATTTATTTAAGAATCTTGATTTCACTTTTCTGCAAAGCTCAGGGAATTCTGCATAACCCGAAAAGCATAAACTGAAGACCAAAACAGTTAGAAAACGGCTACGAATCAAGGGGCCACAGGACATTTAAATGCTCTTTCAAAGGCCTGGTGGAACTGGACAATCCCTAAAAGACAACATTGTTGATGCTTTTCCTTGCCTCTCCTTTGGGGCTGGTTCCGTCTTGGCTGCCTCCACCCCAACCTGGCTGTGCATTGCAAGAGGAAAGGATGGCTGATGGACACAATCTCCGTCAGGGGAGTGACTCATTCGGGAGAGACAGCTCTGAAGGTTTGAGTTCCTTTCTTGTAGCCGAAGCTGGGAGCGTCCTAAGCATCTGTCAGACAGCTGGGGGGTGAAAGCTGTCATTCAACTGATGCAAGAGCTGTGGTGGCATCAGACTAGGAAAAGGCAGTTGCATCAGCAGCTGGATCTTTGAGAGACAAGATCTCATGAAGGATGATGTCAGCCCTTCTTCACGGGATTGCATCACTGGTGATCCCTGACCTGTACAGAGATGTCTGGCTCCAGAAACTGAAACAGATGGTGTGTGTGTGGTGGTGGGGGGGGGGGTCCTCTGGGCAACCCTGCAGGACTGTCGCCACTGTCTCTCCCTCACTGAACAAAATGCCTCTTGGGCTTCAGACCTATACACTGGGGTGGCCAAACTGCAGCTCGTGAGCCGCATGCAGCTCTTTGACGTATAATGTGCGGCTCTCGGAAATATGTTGGCTGAGCTCCTTTTTGCATCACAATTAATATAAAAGGAAAATAGGAAATGTTCAGGCGTTATCATTATTGACCAGGTATAAACTGAGAGTCCGCTGAATTTAAACATATTTACTCACATTAAACTTTTACTTAAGAATTTAAATGTTTCTTAAATATTGCGGCACGTTTATTGTATGTATCTAGGTTCAGACTCTGTCGGACAGCTCCTTGTCATAGTTCCCAGCAGCCTGAGATCCCCTGTCTCTTTGCTCAAAGTCAGTCTGGGTGCTGCTGCTTCTTGGCAAGCGTGAACAGGGTTGCATCTTAATAATTGTGTAAGTGTCACGGGCAACTGAAGTCCCCCCCCCCCCCGGACTGGGCATAATCCTAGAAGCTATTGCATCTCCACGGCTGTGGACTGGATCGCGAGCCATAGGTCCAGAGACAATGTGGTGTAGTGGTCAGAGAGTGCTGGACTAGGAGCACAGAGGTATGAGCTCAAACCCTGCTCAGTCCTGAGGCTGCTGGGGGATTTGGGGCCGTCACCAACCCTCAGCCTGGCCTACCTACCTGAGAGGGTTGTTGTGAGGGTCCCATGGGAGGGGCTGAGATCCTTGGGCAAAGTGTGGTCCACAAATGTCATCATCACAAACTACAGGTACTTCACCCTCACACAGGGTGACAGGAGAGAAGGAGAGTCTTTGCAGCCCTTTCAAAAACAGGCTGTGCTCGAGGTTCATAAATTAAGACGCTGGAGTTGGGACAAGCTGCACTTTCCAATCAGTACAACAGAAGCCCTTTGAATAGTTGTGCAGATTGCAGGAGAGGGGATTTTGCCGGCAGGAGTTGAAAACAGTCACACACACACCCCCTTGCTGAACTTCCTGCATCTGGGCCAGCTTTAAGCCAACTGGACCAATTGCTTCCAACTGGGCCCCGCGCCTAAGGGGCCCCTACGCTAGGGTAGTTTTGTAACTATTTAACTTTTCAAAAGTAATGTACACATTTGTTTACTTGTTAGGTGTATAAGGTAAAGGTCTCCCCTGCTGGAAAGCCAGTCGTGTCCGACTCGAGGGTGCGGTGCTCGTATCCGTTTCTAAGGCCGCAGACCCAGCACTGTCCAAGACGCTTCCGTGGTCATGTGGCCGGCATGACTAACAGAGCGCTGTTTCCTTCCCGCTGCAGCGGTGCCTATTTATCTCCTTGCAATTTCTTGCTTTCCAACTGCTAGGTTGGCAGGAGCTGGGACAGGAGACAGGAGCTCACTCCGTCAAGTGGCACTCGGGTCTCGAACTGCCGTCCTCCTGACCTTGCAGTTCGGTGTCTTAACCACTGAGCCACCTTACTTGTAGGTGTACAGGTATGCAATTTTATATTAAAATGTGTTTCGATCCTGTTGGTCCATTAACTCACATGCACTTTTTAGCGGGCTTTTTGATTGTTTTCCATTCCACCATAGTCTAGATATCAGGTCTATATGCATTTTATTTATACCTCTACGATTCTGGGGCCCTGCAAAAATGTTTCCGACGGAGCCCGCATCTGCACACACAGGACAGGAGCGCCTTCCTTCCTTCCTTCCTTCCTTCTCCTTTGGAATTGAAGCATTCCTTCTTGCTGCTGCTGTTGGCTTCAAACGGCAGAAAACGAGTCGCTGCGCTGGCCCCGGAAGGAAGCATCTCCCGCCGGCAGGGCTGGGGGAAGATTCCCCGCTTTCCTGCTTCCTAGCTCTTGGAAGTGCCAAGCGGGCAGTGCCAACCGCGGCTTCCTCCGCGCGCGTTTTGAATGGAAACCAACGCAGCGCACCTGTAGAGCTGCGGAGCGCACCGGCCGAAGGTAGCGCGAGTGCGCGACCCGTCCTCGGCGGGGGTCCTGCGTTGTGCGGGAGGTGTCGCTGCAGCCCGGTCGGATTCCGCTCGCCCACACCGTGGGGGAGAGGCAGCCCCCCTCCCCGACAAGCCCCCCTGCCCTGCATAGCGGAGCAGGAGGCAGCCAATGGGGAGGCGGCTCGGGCGGCGGGGCAGGGCGACGCGGAGTGGGCAAGGAGCGATGCGCTGCTCTTGCCGCGGAGGTCGTCAGCGGAGCCCCTCGCTCGCACTCGCACACCGTCGCCAGAGCTGGGCAGCCACCGGGATCCGGTCTGACGGAAGGAAGTGAGCCGCGCTCTGCTCCCCTCTTTCCAGGCTGCCCCAGTGCCTGCTGCTGCTGCTGCCGGCCATCACCTGCCGCGGCGGCGTCCCCGCGTTCTCGACCCGCTCGCCCGCCGCCTCGGCACCTCGGTGGGTGCTGCCGAACCGGGCTCCGCGGACCCTCCTCAAGCCCGACAGCGCGTGTGTTTGCTGGACGTGTGAACAGGATGCTGCGGCTGAGGCCGTGAAGGGCTCGGAGTCTCCGTTCGCCTTGGGCCCTGCGGTAAGTCGGCGGCCGGCATGTCCGGGCAAAGCCCGGTCGGCGCTGCGAGACAGCTGCCGCTTTGTGCGGCTTCTCCTCGCTTTGCGCGCGTCCTAGACAGAGCCGCTATTGACGGTGGGGCGGCGGGAGGAAGGGAAGGAGGCGGCTGGATCGCGGTGGACCTTGGGGGGCGGAGGAGGAGGAGAAGGGGGCTGCCGCTGGCCGGGAATTCGCCTCCAGGCGCCCCGCTCGAAGGTGGCCTGGGGGCGCTTCCTCCTCCTCCTCGGCTGTCCATCCAGCGGTTAGCTGCTGCCGCCGTCGTCGGGGCTGGCCGGGCTCCGCTGGCCGCGCTCGCCTCCTTCCCTCCGGCCGGCGCCCGCTCAGCGCTTCGGCCAGAGAGGCTGGAGCGCGGCCAGCGGAGCCGAGGCAGCCGCGACACTCGATCCGCCGCGTGGCGCGCTGCCCGTCGGGCAAGTCGGGACTTGTCGGGCTAGGAGGCGGCGGCGGCCAGCGGCTCTTGGCAGAGGCGGCCGCGAGGAGGAGCCTTCTCGGGGGCTGCCAGCCTACCAGCGGAACTAGGGGCGCCTGGCCGGTTCTTGGAAGCGGGTGCGGAGCGCTGGGGTCGGCGAGGTGACGACCTCTTTTAAGGATGCTCATTTTAGCTGGGGCGAGCAATGGTCCCTCTGCATCAGAATGTCTTTTCCGTGACCGTTTGCTGGTGTTCTGCATCTTTTTCGACTGTGAGCCCTTTTGGGGGGGGGGAGGGGGGTCGAGCACCAGTTAGGTGTGTATTTCGCCATGTAAACTGCTTTGTGAACTTTTTGGGTTGAAAAATGGGATACAAATATTCTTAACAATTGGAATACGGTAATGCTGAACTAAACGGATCCACCTTGGTTTGTTGAGAGGCAGGACCAAGCGAGAGCATTCTTGGCGCACTTTCTCACACTCGTCCAGCTCTCCTTTCTTCCTTTCAGCGCGACCAAGAGGTAGACCAGTTCTGTGAGACTGTGTGGATAATGATATACCGATTACATTTGCATCTGAGTAGAAATAAACCCCAATATCTGAGCAAGTCTGATACATGCTAAAAAAAAAAATACTGTACTAGGCAGAGCCACTGTAGCCTCCATATGTTCTTACATGAATCAAATGCAGTGCTTACTCAGAAGTAAGTGTGCATAACAGCCCTCTTCTTCCCACATTGCTCCAGCTCTCTTTTTTTAGCAGCAGCAGCAAGACCAGATGTGCACTGAGCGAGCGTTTCTTGTTAAAACTGGTTTCCTTGTAAAATGTTCATTCCATCCCTTTTCTTTCTTTCTTTCTTTCTTTCTTTCTTTCTTTCTTTCTTTCTTTCTTTCTTTCTTTCTTTCTTTCTTTCTTTCTTTCTTTCTTTCTTTCTTTCTTTCTTTCTTTCTTTCTTTCTTTCTTTCTTTCTTTCTTTCTTCCCTAATGTTTAGATTCCAAGGAGCCAGATCCACCACCAGCCCCAGACTTCCCCAATTAAGCAGGTGCCAACTTGGCACTGCCAAGCTCGGACGGTGCTAACATGAAGACGGGCTCTGCTTTGATACTGCTGCTTCTGCTGCTGCTTGTTCTGAAGGTGGGGACCGACTTGACTGATATCCGTCCTCTTGCAAAACAAACAAACAAACAAAAAACAAAACAAAAGCTCAGAAGCTGAGGGGCAGGCAGGTGATGGGGGGGGGAGCTGCTGAAACTTACATTACCTGAGCTGCACAGCAAAGCCCAGAATGTGGTCTCCAGTGCAAAAGGCAATTATGGAAAGTGAAGTTTCCCCATTTCAGTGCTACTTGTTTTCTACAGACTACACTGTTGGTGGTCATGTCAATGCCCAACTATGGCTTTTCCTTACCAAAGCCTTAGAAGCCAAAGAGCAGGGCCGGTGGTCATCTGGGGCAGCAGCAGATTGATGTGGGGTGTCCCCCCCTCTCTCTCTCTACCCACTCACCCCCACTGTTCCTCTCGCTCCTCTCACTCCCTGGATTGGAAACAGAAAAGGGGGTGGAGCTGAAGTGGGGAGAAGAAGAGAGTGGTGGGCTAGAACATCAAGCTACTCTAGGCCACCACTCCCCTCTCCTCCACGCTTCCTCTTCACCTCCCCCCTCTTCCTTTCCCAGTCCCGGGAGACTGGTGCATCACAGGTGTGTCACAGGCTTAAATCTATCCCTGCCTGTGGTCGGAACAGCCATCTGGGGTGCTCACCCCACAAGGGGGTGGCCATCCACTCTCGTTTGTCTCCAGTAACCGATACATGGAGGTAGACTTGCCTCTGCACTTGGAAGTTCCACCTGGCACCACAGGTATCTGTCGAAGTAAGTTGGGATGAGTACAGCAGACCCAAGAAGGAGCCCGTCTCAGTCCGGAAGCTGAATGCAGAAGGACAAAAATGGTCATGCCGAGTGGCGGGATATCCGTCGTCACCTTCGCATCGGGGTCTTCAGGAAGGTTTGAGACACAACGGCATTGTGTCTCTCCTCTGTTAAAAGCCTCCGCTGTGTCCCTCTTCTCCATCGCCAGGTGCCTCACTCGCCTGCCAACCCAGTGGAATGCCAAGATAACGAGTACCTGGACCATCGGGGGAAGTGCAGCCCTTGCAGGGAATGTGGGCCTGGGCTGGAGCTGTCCAAGGTAAGGCGCAGGGGCATCTGCCAAGACCTTCTGGGCTCAGTATATCATATGTACTCAACCTCCCCCCCCCCCCCCGTGCTTTGGAATGACAACCCCTGTAAGATGTGCCAGTGCCCCCCCCCAGGGATCCAAGCCTGGCCCCCTCTCTGCTGGCCTTCAAGCACAGGCTAGAAACTTTCCTCTCTGAAGCAGCTTTTTAACTCTCGTCTTGCTCCAGCAACGGCGGCTGCTTAATGACTTGACTTTTCTCTTTGTTGTTGCTGGTATTCTTTGTTCTTGATTTATTATTTCTTTTTCTTGCTGTTTGCGTGAGCTGCTTATACGTGCAAAGTGGAATGTAAATCTTGGAAATGGATAAACGGTTCACCGATATCCCCTCCCTGCACAGTGAAGCTGCTTTACACCGAGTCTGTTCTTAGGGGGGGGGCCTGGCTCAGTCGGTCTCCTTTATGGACAGAGGTGCCCTAGCATCCTGGGCAGGGAAGGGGGCTCTTTCTCAGCCCCAACTTCCTTTAGCTGGAGACGCAAAACTGCTTCCGATTTTGTCCGCCCCAGACTTGCAAACAAAGACCGAGAGCAAGTGCAAGCTTCCCCCACAGGCAGGGTCTCTGAGAGGACGTTTATCAGGGGTACAAAGTTCATTTTGGGCCCCTACTCAAATGGGGAGGGGGCAAAACAGGACAGGGGGGAGGACAGCAATGGCCGGAAAAGTCTCTGGAGCCCAGGTCTACCATGCTTGCCAATGCAGCACCCAGGTCTACCTGCCCGGTAGACCTGGCCTCTGTCTTTCACCCTCCATGAGGCCAGCTGAGATCCCAGAAAAAATCTGGGCCCCCTTTTTGACCCTGGGCCCGGGTACAGTTTACCCCCCTCTCATGGGCCCTACCCACAGGTTGCCACTTGGGTCCTCTTGCTCGAAAGGGATGTTCACATATACATGGAGGAGGTTTGCAGGACAACTCAGTGCTTGAGAGCTCCCTGATTGCTGAAGGTCTGCTGAACTGCTGCCTCCCCTGAAACTCTCCCCTCTGCAAGGCTTCTCTGCTGCTGTCCTCAAGAGATGGGACGGGTGAATTTGTCGTCACAGGCCCTGTGTCTTTTCTGTCTCTCAGGAGTGTGGCTACGGTGAAGGGAAGGATGCGCAATGCACTCCTTGTCATCCCAGGAGGTTTAAGGACAGCTGGGGACATCGCGGCTGCACACCCTGCCTCTCCTGCCGGCTCATCAACCGCCTCCAGAAGTCCAACTGCAGCGCCACCTCCGATGCCGTCTGCGGGGAGTGCCTCCCTGGGTACGTAGCATGGAATGTGTGACATCTGGCTGGAGTAGATTATGATTGACACTGGCTCCCAAACTCTTTTAGCACTGGGACCCACTTTTTAAAATGACACTCTATCAGGACCCACCTAACTTTACAAGACTTTTTTAAAAAGGCGAACTAGAAAGAAATATTTATTTCTTTATTTATTTACAAGTAATGGTTTGTTTGTTTATTTGCAAAAACAACAACAACAACAAAACAACCACCCCTCAATCCATTTCTCATAATGAGGCAGCCCTAATGAATAGCCTCAATTTATTAGTTTTATCAGTTTTAACATTTCAAAGAAATAGAGAAATCAAAACAGGCAAGGAAATAAATATTAACAATTCAGTTGAAATGATTTTATTTAAAATAAAAATGATAAGTAATTATGAAAAGGACAAAATGTCAAAGGTTAAATGGACCAAATTTTGGCCATGGAGCCAAGAAACCACGCCAGCAATTACGTAAAGTCATATATTATTTTGGGCCTTGTATTGGAGACAGTGTAGTTGGGAGTATTATATTGTATTGTAGTAGGAAATATCCATATTGTATTCGACAGTGTTGCAAGTTTTGAAATGAGATGTTATGTATGGGTTTGTTTGTTTGTTGTTGTTGTTTTGCACTTGGGTGTGTAAAGTAATTGGTAGTGAGTAATTTTAAAATAAAAAAAATCTATATTCCTTAAAAAAAAAAAATCTATATTCCTAATGAATAGCCTCGATGCTTTGAGGAGCTTAGTTATGTGACCTAACCTTCACCTGCCCCTCACTACCTGTCATTGACAGACTTGGGGGCAAAAAAAAAAACACCAGAAAAAGAGATGTTTCTCAAACATTTATCTCCCTATATTTACACAAGCTTTCAAACTGCAGGAGCTCAGTTCCTTGCAGGGCAGTTAGCAGCTATCTTGCAAACTGCAGGAGGTTCACTCTGAAGGGCAATTAGCAGCTATCTGATTTTTGAATAGCCTCAGGGCTTGAGGCAATTAGGGACCCACCAGAAATCAGGTCCCGACCCACTGTTTGAGACAGCGGCAAAAGTAGGGCGGAGCGCCTGGAGCAGCTGCTCCGGGCGGGGGCGGGCGGCCCGCACCTGCCGCCTCTTGCACCCGCTGCCTCTCCTTACCGTCGTCGTCGGCCGTCTTCGTTTCGGCCCTCCCGCCCTCCCTGGAGCCTGTACGGCTCCAAAATGACAAGGAAAGCGGCGAGGGTGTGTGTGTGTTTGGAGCCGCGCTGTGCGCGCAGCTCCCTCCCTCCGTCCTCCAATTGGCTACACAGGGCGCAATCGGCACGGCACTTAGACCCCGCCCTTGCTCCGGGCGCCCCAGCGAGATGTGGCCTCGCTGGTTTGAGAAACGCTGTGGTAACCCATACAAAGACACAATTTGCATAATGTAGGTGTGACCATGGTAGAGAGTTATGTTACTGAAGAGTTATTTAAGAACATGGTCTCAGATAAACCAAGTAGATGTCGATGAGGATTCCAAGCTGGCAAACGATAATCCGACCAAGATTGGCGGCTCCTCATGGATATAAAGCTGCATCCTACCCTGTTCAGGTTTGTTAGGCAGGGGGCGCTCTTGAGTTCCTTCTCATTCACCCCCCCCCCCCCCCAATTCCATTGTCTTTCCTCTTGGCAGTTTCTACAGCAAGACCCAGATCGGAGGACTCCGGGATCTGGAATGTGTCCCCTGTACAAAGCAGACCCCCTCTTCTGAACTGCAGTGTATGTAGCAAAGCTCTCTTCTACTCCTTTTATGTCATATGCCTGGTTTGCCCTTGTCAAGTCATTTAATTCCAGAGTAGTTGTACCAGTTTCAAAGAGAATCAGGACTATGTGTGCCCTGCATGTAAAAAGAAATAAAAAATCTACCCCCAGAAAAACAGGGTTTTGCCACCTCCATCAAGTATGTACAGCGTACAAGTTTGCATACAATACCTTCCTGTTACATCATTTGCTTCTCATGGGAAGAAGCAAAGTGTTCTGCAGGACTGCAGCCAATTGCAATCCTGCTCCAACATGAGCCTGCCCATATGTCAGGGCCCGCTTCAGAGGCCTTCCTTTGGGTGTTCACATCATCTGAGGTGAGGTGGGAGGCAACTGGGAAGAGAGCCTTCTCAGTGGTGGCACCCCAGCTATGACATGGGTTGTGAACCCAGGGACATTTGATCGGCACCCACTCCGACGTCCTTTTGGCACCAAGCGGAGACCCGTTGTGTGGTTGTTGTTTTTAAATTTTCGCAGGCTTTAACGTCTGTTCTCAATTGTTTTAATGCTGCTGCTTTAAAAACGATTTTAAGTTTTCATGGCCTGCAATAATTCTTGAATGTACTGGAGCAAACGGGTATAGAGCCATGGCAAAAAAGTTTTTTTTAAAATGGTATCAATAAAAAACGAGGCAAACTTAAGTGCAGCTTAAAAAATAGTAGTTTAAAATGTAAACTGCTTTTTAGTTTTTTAGTTTTGCATTGTCTTAATGGTGGTTCTTGCAGTGTATTTGATTCTTCTAACTTGTCAGTCACTCTGGAAATATTTGTTTTGGAGGACAGCGGATACAGTCATAAACTAAATAGATCAATACCCAGGCGTTAATTGCCCACCCCAGGCATTTCAAGGTGCCTTTGCAGCTGTCATGGCTACAGAGAGAGACATGCTCCTGAACTGAGCCATGTTTAGAAGCACTTCCGTAAGCCCCCATTTGCGCCCACTGCGGGTGGCGCAGTGGGTTAAACCACTGAACCATGAGCTGTCGATCGAAAGGTCAGCAGTTCGAATCTGCGACGGGGTGAGCTCTTGTTGCTTGGCCAGCTCCTGCCAACCTAGCAGTTCCAAAGCATGTTAATGCGAGTAGATAAATAGGTACCGCTTGCGGGAAGGTCAACAGCGCTCCGTGTTCCAGCCGCATGCTACGCACTGTGGCAAGGAGAGTCATGCCGGCCACATGACCACGGAGGCGTCTTCGGACAACGCTGGCTCTTCGGCTTTGAAATGGGGATGAGCACCACACCCTCGAGTCGGACACGACTGGACTTAATTGTCAGGGGTCACCTTTACCTAGTTGGTGGAACCTCCAGTTGGTGGACAGGATCCTGCCTCTCTTTCTGCCCAGCTCATAATTATAACAAGGCTGATGTTCTGCTGGGCTCCACTGCCTACCGTCACTCAGCGATCTCTGTCTCCAAAGCGGAGCATATCTGTTTATTTGCTTGTTCATTTATTTATATGTTTCTGTTCTGCACTTTCTGGCCAAGCTGAAGGACCTCTCAGGCAATTAATGTCAAGTCAGTTAAAAACAGTCAATGAAAAACAAAGCCCAGTAAAGTTAAAGAATGATAATAATTAAAAAAACCCAGCTTCCAGAGAGTTAAACACAGCTTGTCCAACAACAGAGGCAGGGAAAACGGGAGCAGCTGGGACCTGTGGACTTAAAGACCCGGTAAAATGGAAAAGCCATCGTTGGCTAGGCTAATTGGGGCCCCCAGAACAGAGAGAGTCCCAAGGCCTGCATGTTGCAATGGAGAAGACCCCCTGCCCAGTGACTGTCACTGGTGGGAACTGGAGGAGGGTCTCCACTGAAGATCTGAGCAGGTGGAAAGAGTCCTTTGAGTCCCCAGATGAGCCCCCCCCCTTCATTCCTCACTTTGCCCCCACTGATCCTTGCAGGCCGTTCCAGAGTGAGCTCGGTGAAGGTGGAAAGTCCCCCAGCCCCCGCTCAGGACACCGCCCTTGTGGTTCTCACCAGCAGTGGCCTGGCCATCATTCTCGTGGCGCTCCTGACCATCTCCATCCTCTACTGCCGACGCTTCTGGAAGAACCAATGCCAGCGAGGTGAGTCAGGAACTCCTTTTCCTTCTGCGTTTCCCAGTCCTGCGGAGTCTCCTTCTCTATCAGGTGTCCCCATCCCTCTTCTTCACCTGCTCAGAAGAGGCTCTCGTTTCTTCTCTAGACCAGCTTCTTGCTCTCAGACCAACTCCTCGCTCTAGTTTGACCCTGGCCCCTCTCCGAACCCTACAGCTCTCTCTTTTCTCCCAGGACCCTTTAACTTCCCAAGAATGATACGAGCAGGCAGGATGGAAAGCTCTGAACATGAACGTGACATCATCATTGCTCACCCCATCTGCGCCATGAAACCGCTGGCTGCTTATTCCAACGCAAGAGCTCATTCTGATAGGATCTCTGCTGTTTTGGCTCAGTGGATTTCCTACTGCTTTTTACTGCTCCTGCTTCTAGCATTTCCCGGATTTTGTAGCGTTTGTGCGTTTCTTGCTTTTCATTGTTTTATCCACTTCGAGGGTTTTTTAAGCAGAAATGTGTAGGGTGAATAATAGTAACAACAACAACAACAACAACAACAACAACAATAACAATAATAATTAAACATCCTAGAATTAAAAGTCCTAGAAGCATTTTTCTTTATTAATTACTCCTCCTAATTACAGTTAGTCATCTGTGAGGGTTACCGGTAGTTCATTTCCTTATTAGTTGTAAGTGTGCACAGATGACTAACTGTCAGTACTGTATATGCCAAGGGTGGCCAAACTGCGGCTCCTGAGCCACATGCGACTCTTTGACGTATGATGTGCGGCTCTGGGAAATATGTTGGCTGAGCTCCTTCTTGCATCACGATTAATATAAAAGGTAAATAAGAATTTGTCAAGCTTTATCATTATTTACCAGGTCTAAACTGAGAGTCCGCTGGATTAAAACGTAAGTTTAATGTTAACGGTGAGTAAATATATTTAAGAATTTAAATCTTAAATATTGTGGCTCTCAAACATCTGAAGTTTATCGTATGTAGCTCGTACATTAAGCAAGTTTGGCCACCCCTGGGGACAGGTCTACTAGTCAAAACCCGTAACTTTTCTGGACTTCCTTGCAAGGCAGATACAATGATGGCTTCCTTGCCTAGCGTAGTCGGTGCCTTGGTGAAGTTCTTTGCTGACCTGTTTTGTCTCTGTGTTTTTGGTTTCCCAAGTGTTCCTGCGGAGTCAGGATTTCTCCGGCCAGAGGGTGCTGTTCCAGGCTTCTGCTGTGCCAGCTGGCTTCCCTTGCCACGAGCAGCTGTCCACCCCCTGCTGCTTGGGCATCCAGAACCTAAGCCCTTGCCACAGACCACGGGAAGGTGATTTCCTCGTCCCTGTTTTCTTGGGTTGGGGCAGGGGGTGGAGTCTCAAAGGGATCCGTGTCGCTCATTGACGCATGAGGCTCCTGGATGCCTTGGGGCTGCTTCATACCCTGTTTCCCTGAAAATAAGACCAGGTCTTATATTAATTTTGGCTCCCAAAAGTGATGGTAGGTCTTATTTTGGGGGGAGGTCTTATTTTCAGGGAAACGTATCACACACAAAGCCTGACATATGTTCTTGAGCCTATCCTGTTTTGGCTTCAGGTCCTGGTGAAGCTGTCCAATTTGTCTCGGAAGCCAAAGTCTCTGGGTTTCACCTGCCTCACCAGCAGCCGGATCGGGACCTGTCCAAGCTGATGGGCTCCAAAGCTCTGCCAGCAAGGAGCGTCTTGGAGACCCGGCCCCTGCTCCGGAACTCGGGCTGCAGCGACTGCTCGGCTGGCAGCTCTTCTTTCCCAGAACTCAGGCGGGACTCTGGTGGAGACCCCGGTGGCCCAACGCCTCTCTCTTCCTGTGCCACCGAGACGCAGTCCCGCTGGCCTCATGCCCCTGTGGAATGCACAGAGCTAGACCTGCAGACATTTTCCAGCCAGGCTCAGTTCATGGACCCCCAAAGCCAAGAGGATGCGGCACAGAATGGCAGAAGAGGCCAGCCTGAGCAAAGACCTGAGGCTCCTGCATGTTGCATCCACCCAGCGGCACCGGCCGTACTCACCTGGGAGTCTGCTCAAGCCTCATGTCCCTCCTTCCGAAACCCTACTGCTGAAAGTGGGGAGCAACTGGTGAGTTTCTCCTGAGCAAGAGCAGCAACAACCAGGAAAGGAATCGGGTGTTTGTGTCCCAGAGGACTTTTCCTGGTTAATTCTGATCTGCTATTTTAAGCGTTTTGGTGTCATGATTCCTTATACCAGTGGTTTCCAAACTGGGAGGCGCAGCTCCCAGGGGAGCTGCGGAAACCAGCCATGGGGAGCCATTGAGTGCCACGGAATCCTCTCGGAAAATAGTGGAATGCCAATTGGCAGGCATCAACATCATGTCATGGGGAGCCGCCGCCAAAGATCAAACACGTTTGGGAAGCACTGCCTTATATTGTTTGTCTCTGTTTTTGACAAGTGTTTTCTTGGATCTCTTCAGGGGAAGTGAAAAATGATGTCAACTTTTAAAAAAGAAAGTAATTAAAAGTTGACACAACGATTCATGAGGAATGAGGGGGGAGGGCTCAGACAGGAGGACCCCCCAGCAATGGCTGCCCACTTGCTAACCCCAGGTCCTTTTCATGCCTTTCTCTTCCAGGGAGATGATGCTGGGAGCCTTGTGACGGAGATAGGGGACGTCACACAAGGTGAGTGAATGACTGGCTGTGCGCTGTTTGCCAACAGTGTGTGGCCACAGGGAGATCTTCACTTGCATAGCTGGGGCAGGTGCCAGCAGTGGCTTCAACACACCCCTGCGGGGGGCGCCGTGGCTACGCCCCCGCGATGCGGCCCCGCCCCACACGTGACGTCACACGCAGCCGCAGAACACACACACACCCGCGCCGTTTTCGGCTCATTTCAGAGCCGAACAAGCACAAGGGAGGGCGGGCGGGCCCAATCACAGCCGAAACAGCCGCGACCACATAAGTGTCGGCCCTCCCGATCTCACCCCTTCAGGGGTGCGTGTGTCACCCGCTTGCTCGTGCGTCACCCCCACACACACACAGGCCGCGGGCCAGTGACGCGCCTGGGTGCCAGAGACGCAGGGGCATTCCTAGGGTTTGCGTCACCCAGTGCGGAAGGCCAGTGCATCACCCCACTGATGAACCTTCTCCCATGCAGTGGGTGGGGAAACGTATCCTCCCCCCACCCCCATGTCATTGCCCCACCTCCCGCTTAATCAAAATTACACCTTTAAATGTACAATATTATACGCACAGCCTAATGTATGTTTGCAGCCTAAAGAGAGGCATCGCAAGGGTTTGCGTCACCCAGTATGAGAGCATTAACTGTATTTATTTTCATAATTAACAGTGCAGGTCACCCAACAAATCAGTAACCAACTCGGCTCTCAGAACAATCAGTCTCATTGGTCTGTTTTGAGTTAAGGAAATCCACTTTTTGTTACACAAAGAAGTTGTGTTTTCTGTTTCCGGTTATTTGGCCATAACCTTTGACAGAATACATATATTTCAATACAGGGTTTTTCCACCGCATTCCACATGTGGCTATGCATCGAATGATTTAATAACATGATGGTATTATTCTTAATAATTATACCCCTCATGGATCATTGCCTTGTCGTGGCGAAGGGGCTTGCGTAACTCAATGAAGCCATGAGCTATGCCGTGCAGGGACACCCAAGACGGACAGGTCGTAGCAGAGAGTTCTGACTAAAAGTGATCCACTGGAGAAGGAAATGGCAACCCACTCCAGTAACCTTGCCAAGAAAATCCCATGAACAGTACCAAAAGGCTAAAAGATATGACGCCGGAAGATGAGCCCCTCAGGTCGGAAGGTGTCCAATATGCTACTGAGGAAGAGCGGAGGACTATTCCAAGTAGACCCAGAAAGAGTGAAGCGGCTGGGCCAAAGCCAATAGGACGTCCAGCTGTGGATGTGTCTGAGGTTGAAAGGAAAATCCAATGCTGCAAGGAGCAATACTGCTTAGGAACATGGAATGTGAGGTCTATGAACCAAGGCAAGCTGGATGTGGTCAAAAATGAGATGATAAGATTGAACATTGACATCTTGGGAATCAGCGAACTAAAATGGACGGGCATGGGCGAATTTAAGTCAGGTGACCATCATATCTACTACTGTGGGCATGAATCCCTTAGAAGAAATGGAGTAGCCCTCATAGTCAATAAAAGAGTGGGAAAGGCAGTACTGGGGTGCAGCCTCAAAAACGACAGAATGATTTCAGTTCGAATCCAAGGCAAACCATTCAACATTACAGTAATCCAAGTGTATGCCCCAACCACTGATGCCGAAGAAGATGAAGTTGACCGGTTCTATGAAGACCTACAACACCTTCTAGAACTAGCACCCAAAAAAGATGTCCTTTACATCATAGGAGACTGGAATGCTAAAGTCGGAAATCAAGAAATAAACGGAACAACAGGCAAGTTTGGCCTTGGAGCGCAAAATGAAGCAGGGCAAAGGCTAACGGAGTTCTGTCAAGAGAACACGCTGGTCATAGCAAACACTCTTTTCCAACAACACAAGAGGCGACTCTACACATGGACATCACCAGATGGTCAATACCGAAACCAGATAGATTATGTGCTTTGCAGCCAAAGATGGAGAAGCTCTATACAATCAGTAAAAACAAGACCTGGAGCTGACTGTGGCTCAGATCATGAGCTTCTTATTGCAAAATTCAGGCTTAAATTGAAGAATGTAGGGAACACCACTAGACCAGTCAGATATGACCTAAACCATATCCCTTATGAGTATACAGTGGAGGTGAAGAATAGATTTAGGGCATTAGACCTGGTAGACAGAGTGCCTGAAGAACTATGGACGGAAGTTCGTAACATTGTACAGGAAGCAGCAACTAAAACAATCCCAAAGAAAAAGAAATGCAAGAAAGCAAAGTGGCTGTCAGATGAGGCTTTACAAATAGCTGTGGAAAGAAGGAATGCAAAAAGCAAGGGTGAAAGGGAAAGATATAAACAACTGAACGCAGAGTTCCAGAGAATAGCAAGGAGAGATAAGAAGGCCTTCTTAAATGAACAATGCAAGGAAATCGAGGAAAACAACAGAATGGGGAGGACTAGAGATCTCTTCAAGAAAATTGGAGATATCAAGGGAACGTTTTGTGCAAAGATGGGCATGATAAAGGACAAAAAAGGCAAGGACCTAACAGAAGCAGACGAGATTAAGAAGAGATGGCAAGAATACACAGAAGAACTATACAAGAAAGATCTTAATGTTCATGATGACCACGCTGGTGTGGTCACTGACCCAGAGCCGGACATCCTAGAGAGTGAAGTCAAGTGGGCCTTAGGTAGCATTACTAACAACAAAGCTAGTGGAGATGATAATATCCCAGCTGAGCTACTTAAAATCCTAAATGATGATGCTGTGAAAGTGCTGCACTCAATATGCCAACAAATTTGGAAAACTCAGCAGTGGCCAAAGGATTGGAAAAGGTCAGTTTACGTTCCAATTCCAAAGAAGGGCAGTGCCAAAGAGTGCTCAAACTATCGCACAATTGCACTCATTTCACATGCTAGCAAGGTTATGCTCAAAATCCTACAAGCTAGGCTTCAGCAGTACGTGGACCGAGAACTACCAGACGTACAAGCTGGGTTTCGAAGAGGCAGAGGAACTAGAGATCAAATTGCCAACATGCGGTGGATCATGGAGAAAGCACGAGAGTTCCAAAAAAACACCTACTTCTGCTTCATTGACTACGCAAAAGCCTTTGATTGTGTGGATCACAACAAACTGTGGCAAATTCTTAAAGAGATGGGGGTACCAGACCACCTTACCTGTCTCCTGAGAAACCTGTATGCGGGTCAAGAAGCAACAGTTCGAACCGGCCATGGAACAACTGATTGGTTCAAAATTGGGAAGGGAGTACGGCAAGGCTGTATATTGTCACCCTGCTTATTTAACTTATATGCAGAGTACATTATGAGAAATGCAGGGCTGAATGAATCACAAGCCGGAATCAAGATTGCCGGGAGAAATATCAACAACCTCAGATATGCAGACGATACCACCCTAATGGCAGAAAGTGAAGAAGAACTAAAGAGCCTCTTGATGAGAGTGAAAGAGGAGAGTGCAAAAGTTGGCTTGAAACTCAACATTAATAAAACTAAGATCATGGCATCGGGTCCCATCAATTCTTGGCAAATAGAAGGGGCAGAAATGGAAGCAGTAACAGATTTTACTTTTCTGGGTTCCAAGATCACTGCAGACGGAGACAGCAGCCATGAAATTAAAAGACGCTTACTCCTTGGAAGGAAAGCTATGGCAAACTTAGACAGCATAATAAAAAGCAGAGATATCACCATGCCAACAAAAGTTCGTATAGTCAGGGCGATGGTGTTCCCAGTAGCAATGTATGGTTGCGAGAGTTGGACCATAAGGAAGGCTGAGCGCCGAAGAATAGATGCTTTTGAACTGTGGTGCTGGAGAAGACTCCTGAGAGTCCCTTGGACTGCTAAGAGATCAAATCAGTCAATTCTAAATGAAATCAAGCCTGACTGTTCCCTGGAAGGACAGGTACTAAGGCTGAAACTCAAATATTTTGGCCACCTAATGCGAAGAGAGGACTCTCTGGAGAAGACTCTGATGCTGGGAAAGATTGAAGGCAAAAGGAGAAGGGGAAGGCCAAGGATGAGATGGTTAGACAGCATCACCGATGCAACAAACATGAAAATGAGCGAACTCAGGAAGATAGTGGAGGACAGGAAGGCCTGGCGGGATATGGTTCATGGGATCACGAAGGGTCGGACACGACTTAACGACTGAACAACAACAATTATTCTTAAAGACAAAGGTTTTCACAATTTTGACCATTAGTGATGTCACCCCCCCTGAGGGTGTCACATGGTGCGGTCCGCACCCCTCTGCACCAGTGTATGGACGCCACTGCAGAGACGAGTTGTGGCTTGGTGCGATACAGAAGTGAAACAAGGGTGGAGCGAAGGCAAGTAGTTCTGCAAGACTCCGTTACACTGGAGTCAGCCGCCCCTCCCCCTTGCTGTTGGAGCCATTCCAGCCGCAACAGGGGAGTGTCCTGCGTGTTGCCTTTGCTGCCAGAATGGCTCCAACAGCAAGGGGGAGGGGCCGCTGACTCCGGTGTAATGGAGTCTTGCAGAACTACTTGCCTTCGCTCCACCCTTGTTACACTTCTGGTGCGATATCTCCAAACAGGAGAGCCGATAATTGAGTCTTCTCTTCACTCTGTCCTTGTCATCCTCACTAGGTCTCTCCATCACCAGTCTTCCAGATTCTTTGGTGCTGTCACTTGCCCTCCAGTTGGATCCACCCTTGCCTGGGCTCAGGAACTTCAGCCACTTGGGAACGGAACTGGGGGTCCCATCCCAGCAGCTGAGCCAGCTATCTGGGTTTCAGGAATTGGTTGCCTATCTCCTCGATGCTGGAAATCTTCTCCCTGTCCTTTCCTTGGCCCGAGCTCTGCAGAAGCTCCAGCGCCTCGATGCCCTGCTTTTGCTGTACGACCACTTTGCTGGCAGCCAGAATCACAACGTCCAGCGCTAGACTTACCTCGCCCACCTGAAGCTCTGTGTCGGCGGAGAAGACCAGACCCTCCTGCGGCTGGAGGTGTCAAGACGGGAAAGCTGTTTGCTGAAATGGGGTTAGGCTTCCATAGCTATAACCTTTGCGTCTTGGAGTAAAATCCTTGGCTAAGCAGGAACAGCTTATTTGCAGAGAGAGGTTGGAACTCAGGGGGAGTTCAAGCATCATCGGTCTACTCGAGATCTACTCCTGGCAGTTCCCCTCCTGGACCATCTTGATCATATTTTGAAAGAGTTGTGCAGATGCTCCATATACCCTCCCTTTCATGATCTCATGAGTTGGTGGCTGGAGGTCTATTGACCATTATAGTGTCAGGGCGCATCATGTTCCAAGCCATCGGACTCCCTCGTCGTTCCATTGGTTTGTCTTTAGCATTTCTGGTCTGAGCAACCAACAGTCTGGCTGTCTGACTTGGATCATATTTATGTTCTTGCATAGATTTCCACTCAGTCACCGAAACCCTGTGGGACAAAGCGAGTTCTTTGTTGATTCCTTAAGTTGCTGTGATTAATTCTTTCCAATATGTGAGCAGATATCGAGGTACCCCCTGTGATCCCTTAGTTAGAGGGAATTTTACGGCTGCCACATATTTTTATTGCTGTTTTAAATGGTGTGTATCATTCTTCTGTGCAGGTCCAGTAGAACATTTCTTCCTGCCTTTATTTTTCTGAGCTTCAAGGGTCTTCAGCAAGGGTGGGAAGAAATATTGTGTTTTGCTGACCTGCAGACAGAACCAGGCTTTGTTTTCTATTGTTTATTTGTCCTCTGGCGGGCCAGCATTTTTGGAGAAAAGCCATTCAGCCTGTTTTCTGGGGAGCAAAAGTTCTTGTATTAAATATTTGGGTTTAGTCACCAAAATGGTGGCTGGTTGCATTTCCCCGCAGAGGGTAGGTTCATTGCATGTGTGCGTGCGTGTGTGTCCGTGTCCGTGTGCGTGTGCGTGTGCGTGTGTGTGCGTGTGTGTGTGTGTGTGTGTGTAGGGGTGAGCTTTCTTTCAGAGGAAACGTTTAAAACGTTGATGTACGTTTTCTCCTGGTTTTTAGTTTTCAACTTACCTCACAAGTGATGGTTGACCCATACTTTGTTCCTCGCATGGGGAGCAGATTGGGTGTTGTGACGTGTTACATCTCTGTAACGCATAGCGCCGAATAATATTTAAGCTCAGCAGGGTTTCTTAGAGCAATCGCATGGGAGGGCTGAGTGAAGATTCACTTCCAAAAACGTCTCAGAGAATGAGCTCCTGACAGACACCTGCTGCCAGGGAAGAGAGAGGTCCCGCCCTTTACACAGTGTGCAGAAGAGAGAATTCCATCTGGTGCAGTTGGCCTTGCCTCAAGGTGATCAATTTTCCTCTTCTAGATACTTGTTACTGGCATGGGAGTTCCATTCAGTTTTACTGCGGGCGGCCATCTTAGGCGAGGAGGCCGTCTCTGACCTGTGGCCTCCTCTTCTCTCTGCCAGCATCAGAACCTGACGTACCCAAGCATTTCATCCTTAGTCACGTCTTCGCTCTCTCTGGCAGAAGATGCTGCTGGGAATGTTCTTTTGCCTTATTACCTCATTGCCGCCTCTGTGTGTGTGTGTGTGTGCACACCCCCTGCATTGGGGCTCGGATTTTGTGACTGGTTGTCTTGTTTTGTGACCGGCCATTGCCCGCGGGAGAACGACTCAAGGAATAGCAGGTGAGGGTCTGCCTGTCGACAACAAGTGTTCTGAGCCCAGGTTAGTCAGACTCTGGAAATGCTGTTCCTGCCTCGTTCTTCATTTACTTAGAACCCAGTCCTATCCAACCTTCCAGCACTGATGCAGCCATGCCAACGGGGTGTGCGCTGCATCCTGCAGGGGGGCGGCAGTTACGGAGGCCTCCTCAAGGAAAGGGAATGTTTGTTCCCTTACCTTGGGGCTGCGTCGGTCCTGGAAAGTTGGATAGGATTGGGCCCTTCCTGGCTGCAGCCTTCACCACTAAGCCGGCTGACGGTGCCGCCAGTCTGGTGCAGGAAGCTGCAGGCCAGCCTGACAGTATCTCTGCCTCCAGTCACAGCAGTGACTTTCTGCTTCCTGAGGGTGGGTGTTACGGAGAGACGCGCCCTGCGGCTCGAGAAGGACCTGCTCAGGCTTGCAGCCAGGAGCATCTGGATCTCACCTTTCCAAGTTTTCCAAGTTTCCTCGGCAGGCTGCCAGGTTCTTTGTTTAAATGCCTGTCAGGTCAGAGGATTTGGCTCCGCTTGGAAGGGCTCCTTTCGAGCACCTGGATTCCTGCAGTGAATCTTGTGTTGAAATATGGATGGAATTTCACACTGAGTGACACGAACGACGTGAAAGACGTTTGGCTTCTGAGAAGCTGCCAACGAAAGGTGGGGCGCATAGCGCATCACACACCACAGTTGATACCTGCCTAAGCAAGGTGGAGGGGGGCAATAGAAGCCCCCCCCACGTCCACAGTTCTACTGATTCATTTCATGCCTGGATCGTGCACCCACCCACCCCCCACTGCCTGTGGATGGGCTGTAGGAACCAGGGAGCGAGGTGGGGCTGCACGATGCTCTTTTGTGCATGAGAAGCACGGCTAGCATGGCAGGTCCCGTTCGTCCTCCTCCTGCGTAACACGTGGCCCAGCGAGGAAACGCTCAGCACAAAGACACTGGGACACATCCCGCCGGAGTCTTTGTGCGGAGTGTTTCCTCGCCACTGCCCCAGAGCAAAGGCTACTGCTGGGGGGATCAGGGAAACGTGCAGTGTGGGTGCTCTCAGGGTACGAGATAAGGCTGCACTCTACGTTACAGAGTGAAAGAGGAAAGCCGAATGCAGAACAGCCATTTCAGAGCGATCTTCCCCCCTTCTCGCTTACCTTTCTTTCTCTCGGGTCGTTCTTCATTCTGTCTGCTAGGAGACAGACAGGCAGGTGGGAAGGACCTCTCCCTCCATCATGCAAGTATTAAAGCTGCCGGCATCAGGGCTACGGCTTCGAAAAGGCATCTTTTTTCTCTGTGGCTTCAGCCCAACAAACCCCCAGGAAGGGGGGGGGGCGACCTGTGTCGCTCAGATCTCAAAGCTGAAGCCCTGCAGATCAACTAAGAGAAGAGGCGGGGGCAGAGGTGCTGACGAACTCTAGCCCAGGTTCTCCCTCCCAATGAGCAGCAGGGTCCTGCTCTTTTGAAAGGGTGCCCACTAGCGCCAGCAAGCACAGCCTCAGCTGTTGAGTCCCGCTGCGGAATTAGGGCAGCACCCATTAACCCAGGATGCCTCGCATGTCTGGATCAGAGCACTTCACAACCTTCCTTCCCATCTTCCTCCTGTCCCTTCTCTTGTCCAGCTTCTTTTTCACTTCCCTTCGCATTTCAGACCCCACCATCAGTTCATCTTTCCCTCTTGTGATGTGGCAGTCAGAGCTCAGCCAGAAAGATCAAAATCGGGTCTCTTTCTTAGCCCCTCTGCAGGTCAGTGGGGCAAATCTTGTGTGCATGAATTTCGTCTGCCCCTCGGGCTGATTTCATTGGAAGCAATGGATATTGCTAAGACTTTTTAAGTGTGATTGCAGAGCAGCTGGTAAGGCCTGTTTCACTACCTGCGCTGTAACATGACTTGGGTATTAAGGAACTGAAGTTGAGTACAAGCTTAGATGGAAATGAGTTGTAATTTTCACTAAATATTGTAACTGGGAATATTGTATTGTAAATATTGTAGCTAGGAAACATCCACCCAGAAAGTGCTGGTTTTATTTGCATATTTCAAGGACTTTTGCATATTTGCATATTTCAAGGTGGTGGTTGATCTTATTTATTTTATTTTTCACATTTTTCACATTTTTATTCTGCCCTTCCTCCAAGGAGATCTTACGCTGGTTACATTAAAAACACCCATTTAACTCAACTAGATTTCCAGTTGTAAGCGGTGTAAGCTTACACCGGTGTAAGTGGCGTGGGCCTCAATGGGCCTCCTCGAATGCATGTCAGCTCTGAAGCTCGCCGTTCCTGTCTGCCCTCCCACCGCTACCTGTGGTGACCGGCGCAGGTCCGGGTCGGTGACTGAATGAGAAGTGCCAGCCTCTGTACCGGCGCTGCTTACTCACAAGGAGCCACAAAGTGCTTTGCGGCACGTTTGTGACTCCATAGCCGGCAGAGTGCTCGCTCCACCGGCCTAAAGATAGGCAGGATTCGGCTGCTAGAGTATTTTCCACAGACTTGAAGTACAAACATTTCACGATATGTGGGTTCACTTTTTTCTTGAATGTCAATGATTGATGTCCTCAAGGGGAAAGATTCTTGAGTCGTTTAAAAGGGATCTGAGGAGTTCAACAATACAGGTGGGCCCCCATATCCGCTGGGGATATGTTCCAGGCCCCTCCGTGGATACTTGAAACCGTGGATAAGAGCAAACACCCCCTCCATGGTTTCCTGAGGGCCCCCCCACCCTGCCTCCCCTGCAGGCAGGCATGCTTGCCCCCCCCCTCGCTCTTATTTTTCTTTCAGCAAGCTTTGTTTCTTCCTTAAAACAAACAGAGAAGCAGCCTCCATTGCAGGCAAGTAGAATGAGACTAAATCCTAGAGAGGCTCTGCAAGGTTTCTGTTAACCTTGCAGAGCCTCTCTACGACTTAGTCTCGTTCTACTTGCCTGTAATAAGCAGCCAGAGGCTGCTTCTCCTGTTTCTTTAAGGAAGAAACGAAGCTTACTGGGAAAAAAGTAAAAGCCTGGGGGAAAGTGAATCAGTGGATATGGGGGCCCACCTGTACTGCCTTTGTTGTTACTCAAAGTTTTGTTGTTGTATTTTTTAACATTGTTTTTGTATATTTTGAATGTTTACAGCCAGGATTTCCCTTAGAAACTCGCACAGAGTTTTTTGTATTTCTTCTTTGTAAGTTATTGGGGGGGAGGATACTGTGTGTCATTTACATTTCTGCAAATTCTAAGTTGATTTCAAGGTTCTTGTAAAATGTAGCCATTTTCCTAGGTGGTTTCTGGGATCTCTGTTTTTCTTTGCTGGGGCAAAGGAAAACAGTTCACGACCCTCTTTGTCAACCACTAAAGTTTCAATGCTTTTGAAGGTTTTATATTATGGTTAATAAACGAAATAAAATAAAATATTGGTTGTTTACAGTCGGCTGCTTGTTGGGAGGAATATTTATCAACAATGAATAAGCTTAAGGTTAGACTTTCATGGCCAGCGATAATTAAAGACGATAAAATGTGTATACAGGGTTTTGAAGCCATGACTTAGATTTAAATAGAAATCTTGAATAGATTTCTTTAGATCCTTTATTACATTACAGGATCCTTTATTATAAAGGATAATAATAAATACTGTAGATCCTTTATGGGTTAAACCACTGAACCATGAGCTGTCGATCGAAAGGTCGGTAGTTCGAATCCGTGCGACGGCTCCTGCCAACCTAGCAGTTCGAAAGCAAGAAATTGCAAGTAGATTAATAGGTACCGCGTCAGCGGGACGGTAACAGCGTTCCATGCGCCTTGGTGTTGAGTCATGCCGGCCACATGACCATGGAAACGTCTTTGGACAGCGCTGGCTCTTCGGCTTTGAAACAGAGATGAGCACCGCTCCCTAGAGTCGGACACGACTGGACTTAATTGTCAAGGGATACCTTTACCTTTACCTTGAATAGATTTCTTTAGATCCTTTATTACATTAAAGGATCCTTTATTATAAAGGATAATAATAAATAGATCCTTTATTACATTAAAGGATGCTGCGAAATGTAATAGGACTAACAATACAGAGACGACGTTTCGATCGTCTTTTGAAGATCACCATCGGGTTCAGAGCATAACTGAGACAGAGCATAACGTTCCGCCACTGACAGTTACGCTCTGAACCCGATGATGGTCTTCAAAAGATGATCGAAACGTCGTCTCTGTATTGTTAATCCTATTACATTTCGCAACATCCTTTAATGTAATAAACAAATCTAAGTCATGGCTTCAAAAACCTGTAGGCACATTTTATTGTCTTTAATGAATGAGCTGCTTCCAGAGGACAGGGAATCCTTCCTTTCAGTTAAAGCTTATTCTCAGAGAAGGCTCCTTTTCTTAGGGAACTTACGTAGGCAAGAGTTCGTTGCAGTAGTAGTTACAGGGCCAAAGTCTCTCTTGGGGTTCTCTCTGGAGGGGAAGCAGTCAGAGCCTTTTGCCGCTGCCCCTTAGCTGAAGAGAAAGTGCCAAGGGTGCATTGCGGTGCAAAGGGCTCTGGGCGGCCATGAACCTCAGTCGATGGTTCGGCATGTGCACGTTGGTTCAGATGAGGGTGTGACCTTGATACCGCCTGACCACTCCTCCAGCATCTAAGAGACTTTCGAAGATCAAGATCAATGTATTGTACAGGGTACTTTTCACATAATGGGAGGGCAGGACTCTGCCCCAAGGGGCTTACAGTCTAGCCCAGGGGTTCTCAACCAGTGGTACTTTGGCTGCCTGCTGGTGGTACTCGGAACGCCGAACCACAGGAACCCCACTCCGATGCGGTGCTTTCGGTGGCACATTTTTGCTCCCGAGAGGCTCCTGCCATTGACTGAGCCTCTCAGGAATGCTGAGAAGGGCCCTCCCACCTGCCCAGAGCCTCCTACCTGCATTTTCTAGCCTCCAAAAACCTGAAAACCCGGAAGTAACTGGTGATGATGTCATCACCAGTCACTTCTGGTGGTACACAGCAGGAGAGTGGCGCCAGAGGTGGTACTCGACTGTGAAGGGGTTGAGAAGCCCTGGTCTAGAAGACAGATATGTTGACGAGGGACCTCACATAGGAAGAGGAAGGAAACGGAGACGGGGCAAGCGGGAAGTCTCTGGGATTGTTTCAGGGACAAGGACTTGAGCTTGCTTATAGTAGGGAGGAGAGAGGAGGAAGTGGTCATGCTAAGGGCTTCACAGAAAAGGTAGGTTTGAAAAGAAGGGCTTAGAAGAAGGAAGTCCTGACTGCATTTCTCTCTCCATTCGCTGAGGGGGGGGGATGGGGAAGAAGCATCTCTTGGGAGCAATTGCACCTTCTCCCCTCCCATTGCTTGGCAAAAGGGTCCTCTACTTCGGAGACAATTCTGGTGCTCGGAGGAGGGCAGCTGTAAAGGGCTGGAGTCCAGTGGTGGACCAAACATTGTTTGAGATGAACCTTGGAGACTCTGAGAAATGCTGGAGCACAGGGGTCGTTTTGGAGAAATTGGCATCCCTAAGTGACCACAACATTATCTGGGGAACAACCAAGGCAACAGTTCCCTTGTCAAGGTGAGGTGAGCCCCAAGCTTGCAACGTTTACTCCGAAGTAAGTCTTGCTGTGTTCAATGGGGTCTAACCCCAGATCAGTACCCACAGGATTTCAGCCTTATTTACCCACTTCATTTCCACGTTTGTAGTTCCATTCAGGAATTCTTAGCCCCTTCATGAAATGACATTTCCTAAGCGTCTTCCTGGAAATTCCTAACTCTTACACCATTACGCCTGCAGAGTGTGGGTGTGCTGCAACATCTGGGAAGCGCTGGAGGCAAGGCTGCCCCCTGGTGGACCTGTGTTAACAAACTCGACTGGATCTGTTTGAGGCCTGGCTGAAATTAAGACTTGTCAACAGTCAAGTTTGAGTTTCCTTTCCATGGGAAGAGATAAGGGTCGGGAGACCCTTTCATACATCCTGGCTTATCAGGCAGAGGAGGAGAGCTTATCTGGAGGAGCCTGAGAGCCTAATCTAGATGCATAATTTATTAGTTATATCTGTTTTGGCCATACAAAGAAGCAGGGAAATTAAAACTGGAAAAGAAACAACGGTAAATAATTCAGTAGAATTTATTTTGACAAAAGAAAATATTTCTTCACCCATCGTGTAATTCATCTGTGGAACTCTTTGCCACAGGATGTGGTGATGGCACCTGGCCTAGATGCCTTTAAAAGGGGTTTGGACAGATTCATGGAGGAAAAGACCATCACAGGTTACAAGCCATAAGCAACCTCCTGGTTTTAGAAGTAGGTTTTCTCTGTGCCAGGTGCAGGGGAGTGACAACGGGCAACAGGTTATCTTGTTGTCTTGTGCTCCCTGAGGCATCTGGTGGGGCTACTGTGTGATACAGGAAGCTGGACTAGATGGGCTTTTGGCCTGATCCAGCAGGGCTCTTCTTATCTTCTTATGTTCTTATGTCCTAGGGACGCCTCTGCAAGTAGGTCAATGCAATACAGTACAGTTGTAATAGAGAATGAACGGCAAGTACTTTAGACACGTCTTGTTAAATCCCCAGCCCATTAGCTGTTAGGCGCTAAACATCAAAGCACTAATGTAGCGCCCAACAGCTGATGGGCTGGGGATTTAAAAAGATGCTCTGGAGTACTTGCCATTCATTCCCTATTACAACTGCACTGTATTGCATAGGCCAGCGGTTCTCAACCCTAGGGGTACGCGGACCTCTTGCTGGGGGTACGCCAAGCCCTGCCCCTTATCTGCCCCATCAGCCCCCATTAATTGAGTGTTAATTAACATGGATTTTAAATTGTAATTATTATCGGAGTCCTTCTGTCTCTCTGATTTTGTGTTGGGCTTATTTTTGTACTTTGGAAAATGTACTTTGGTGGAGTGGGGGAGGGAGGAGCTGATTTTGGGAAGTGTGACTTGGAGAAAAAAGAGATCCTTGCATGTCTCTCTCTCTCTCCCACCCCCACCCCCCACACACAGTTAAATAAGACATTTTTTCACATTTAAAATTGTTTTAGTACTTTTTATTTAATGATTAATTACCTAATTAATTAATTGATTAATCCAATTAATTAGCAGTTAATTAGCAGGGGGTACTTCAGAAAATTGGACCATGATAGGGGATACCCAGGCCTCCAAAGGTTGAGAACCCCTGGCATAGGCTATACGTGCTATACCTAAATCAACCATGAGATGGTGCTGAAGACTCACTTAATGACTGCTTCACTTTACAATGGAGTTTCAAGAACTGTAACCGGGGGTACCTGTAATTCTCAGTTTATACCAAGGAGAAAAGATTACTGCTCCACCACAATACTACTAATTAACACTTAGAAGGATAAGTCTGGTGCGCTTCAGAGGCAGGGCACATAATATAGAGTGAGACACACTACGTCTGGGGAGAAACACATATGGGATCTTCCTGGGCAATGTTGTGTTCTGAAAGAGTAGTTGGCACCAGTAGCTAATGCAGGAGGAACGCCTGATTGATTTCAAGGAGACGAACAGGTGTCAAAAGATGGCCTGTGTTAGCCTATGGTCAGGACTCGGACGAATGAGTAATGCCGTTTGCCCACGAAAACGTTGACCCTAAAGGTGATGTGTTCTGTTTCTTTGAGTGGTTGAACAGCAGCCCCCCTGACATGCAAAAAAGTAAGCGACATTTTCAGGGAGAGTGGGCCAAACTCTGCTGGTGGTGACCCCAGAGCTGAGAGCAGTGACAAACATAAAGGATTCTTGAACTTGGGAGAATAAACAAGGGTCACTGAAGAAATGTGCTTTTAAAGAGACTTGCAGCAATCAAAGAGATCGTAATGTACTGTATAACGCGGAGCAGGGAAAGGTGATTGCAGAATACAGCTATGATCAGGGCGGGGGGGCATGCCAATGATGCCATTATTTCATTTTGGGTAATTATTTACTTTGGAGATGCTTCTCCTGCCTAGGAGAGGGGCACGGGCTTAGCGTTTGGTGATGATGAATTGTGGTTTTAAAAATGCTGCACTTACTGAAAAAATATTTTTGGTCTCGTTTGAATATGTAGCTACGTATGCATTGGATTCTGGGGGCTTTCGCCTTTTTTTTCTCTTTTTGGGAACTTCATTTTAAAATCGAAACATCTTAAAATCAGGACTGCTGAGCGCCGTTTTCTGCGCAGGGCCTCCCCGGCGCTATGGAGCAGGCTTCTAGGTCCCTGCCCCGCGACCATCCCTCCTTCCAGGCATTCGCCAGAGGCTGCACAAGAGCCGCGTCCTGCGCCCTCTAGCGGCGCAAGGGCGCAGCGCTCCTCGTTCAGGCACCCATAGAGCCTGGACAGCCTAGAGCGGCACCTGCCCTCCGAGGCTCCGACGCCCCCGGAAGTCCCGATCGGGATCGTCTCTGCGCAGGTGCCGCCTCCAGGAGCGGTCGTTGGTGGCTGGCCGATGACGCCACACCCGCGAGCCTGGACGACGCGGGTTGATGACGTCAGGCACGAGCGGCTTCCACGTCGCCGCTCCTCGACAGCTGCGGGGCCGAGATGGCGACGGCCGAGGAGGAGGCGGCGGTCGCCGACGGGACAACGGGAGCCGCGAAGCCGCTGGTGGGTAGCCGAGCCGGGCCCCAGAGAGCGCGCCTGCGCGGAGCTAGCCGGCGGAACTCGCTGCCACAAGATGATCTTGAGAGGGCGCAGCAGGGGGAGGAGGGACCGTGGGCTGATAGAGCCCCCGGGCTCAGGCCAGGGGCAGTCTACCTGAATGCTTATGGGGGCGGTGTTGCGCTTCCGGGCTGGGGAGCCCAGACTCTCAAGAGCCTTGTTGCCCTTGCAGAGGTTTTTTGTATCCTCTCTTAGACTGCAGTTCTATCCACACTTACCTGGGAGTAAGGCCCACTAACTGTAATGGGACTTACTTCTGAGTAGACACGTATAGGATTGGGCTCTTAGTTGCCTTTATGTTTTTTCATGTAAAGTGGACAGAAATGCTGTCAGTACTCCTAATATCTCCTCCATGAACGCTGCATGGGCGTAGAATGAGCAGTGACCATGCTCTGGCTGCAAGCCTGCCATCTAAATGGGGAAAGACCCTGAGATGGGAGCCGAAATGGTCTTTTGCTGCAATCGCAGCTGATTAGGGATATTCTATAGTAGAATCGGCAGGAAGAGCAGGCTATCGGTCCAGCTTCTCCAAAGGCCTTTTAAGAGCCAGGCCTTCACCAGGCGCTGGAAGGCCTGTAGCGGTAGGGCTGGGTGGGTTTGGTGTCCAAGTGTGTGGGTGGAAAATGCCAGTTGCTGGCCAGTACTTCCTTGTTGCCTCCTCGAAGGTATCTGGCTGCTGCTGCTGGAAACTTGGTCTGGCCCAAGTTGTGTGTAAGTGAGGAAAGCCCTCCTGGCAGTTCCAAAGCATGTCAATGCAAGTAGATAAATAGGTACCGCTTGCGGGAAGGTAAACAGCGCTCCGTGTTCCAGCCGCATGCTACGCACTGCGGCAAGGAGAGTCATGCCGGCCACATGACCACGGAGGCGTCTTCGGACAACTGGCTCTTCGGCTTTGAAATGGGGATGAGCACCACACCCTAGAGTCGGACACGACTGGACTTAATTGTCAGGGGATACCTTTACCTTTTTATGGCTCAAAAAAGCCTACAGCACAGATGTAAGGGCTTATCCGGGTCTTCCATGATATAACTGCAGTCCTCGGCTGTGCTGACTGTGTTTAGTAGCAGCAATGATCTTTTTAAAGTTCTCTTAATGCACACCATACTTAAAATTAAAAAAAAAATCATCCCTGCAATAAACCAGTGAAATAGGCTGCTATAATAGGCTCTCTTTCAGATGGAGAATTGAAGCTTCACCGTCTTCTGTGTTCCAAGGACAAATCCCTCTAATTGCAGTTTTTAAAGCCGCTGTTTTTGGTCCTGATATTAAGAACAACTTGGCTTTCAAAGATTTGTGGTATAGCAGCTCACCTGTGTAACTTTGCAGTCTCGGATATTGGGGCTCGTAGTACTCTCCTCTTAGTACTTTGACGTAAACCACTATGGATGAGGAGGAGTGTGGGTGGTGATGTGTTCCAATTTGCTGCCCTTTTCAGATTTATCCGTCTTCTGAAGTGCACGTAATACCTCTTTTCTGGTACTACCCCAGTCATAGTTCTTATTGGTTCGTTTGAAACTGACTTAAATGCCCCCAAATGTTGGGTGCATTTCTAAAGATAGTCTTGAAACCGTTTAGTTCGCAGGTCTCGCAGATGTGTCCATATCGCAAGATATTCCAGTGGAAGGAGAAATCACTGTTCCTGTGGGATCCCATTCCCCAGATGAAGACTACTCCACTTTGGATGAGCCAGTTAAGGACACAATTGTAAGTATCCTGTCTGATGTGGGGGAGAATAATAGCAAAATCAAGTCTTGAGTGCCAAGAGGATTGCAACCAAAATGTGACCACCAATGAAGATGGAGGCTTCTGGAGGGACCGTTTTTAATTCCTGTTGCCGTTTTACATTTAAATCTGCTCTTTTACTTTTTTAACTGTTGTAATGTTTTTATTTTAATGTTTTTATTCAGATGTTTTCATCCTTTTGTATGTTTTACTTCTGTGTCGTGCATCACGTTGAGTACCAGAAAAGCGGTATATAAATCTTTTAAATAAATAAACAAACTCCAGAGGTTAGCAGAAGTTAGGAACTGTCAAAACAAAATCCCCAAAAAGGACCGAAAGAGAGAGAGTCTGGATTCCTAGACAGGCTTCATAGTGCATTGGAACATTCATTTCTTTTTCAGAAATGAGGGGTGGGGTGGGGAAGGAGACCCATGAGTAGGGAACCGGGATGGTGTAGTGGTTTGGGAGTCGGACTTAGACCTGGAAGATCCAGGTTCAAACGAAGCTTCCTGGGTGACCTTGGGCCAGTCACTATCTCTCAGCCCCACCTACCTCACAGGGTTGTTGTGAGGACAAAAAGGAGGGGAGGAAATATATACACCATTCTGAGCTCCTTGGAGGAAGGGCGGTATAAAAATGTGAAAAATAAATTAATAATAATAATAATAATAATAATAGTGCGGGGCTTCAAAGTGCATTGCAAAGCTGACTGGTTGAAGGGTGAGAGGACGAAGAGACTGGAATCGCAGAGAGAGGTGGGGTGAGGAAGGGGGAAGAGCAGGGCCAGGAAAATTGGATCAACACTGGGTGAGGGTTGCAGTCTTTGTGATGCAGGGCATATTTACTCTGGAGGAGTCCAATAGAGCTTCCTCCAAGAGACACCACAATATTTTGTTGTTGGATCCCAGTTCTTGGTTACTGATGATGAATATTTTAAAACAGTCACAAACTGTGTTTCTGATTCTTTGAGCTTCTGTGGCGTGTTAACTGGATAATGAGATCTCCTCAATTGGCCGTTCTTTAATGACTACGAAGAGGAAGTGCCTCTGTTGCACGACCCGGTTTTGGTGAATGGTACTGCAGGCCAGGCTGGAAAGATGGTCGCCCCAGAGAACTCTTGGCGCTGTATTCTGTCCTCGCACAGGGCTGTGACCAAAAGAAATACGCACCAAGGCGCACTTCACGCGCCTGCAGACTTCCAGCGTCAATGTGATGCGCACTTTATCTAAATGTCCTTTGGATTGCAAACTTGTGCCGTGCATTAATGCAGGCCATGGCTTGACATTTCAGATGCGGGATCTGAAAGCGGTTGGGAAGAAATTCGTCCACGTCATGTATCCCAAAAAGAGCAGCACCCTCCTGAGGGACTGTGAGTACCGAAGTCATTTCAAAACATCAAGAGTTGTGGGCATAATTCGAAACACCTTTGACGTATTAAATGGTTTTGGCAACTGGCAGGTGGGGTTCAAAAGCATTGGTTCGTGAGAAGAAAAGAGGCTGCTGAAGCAATCTTAAGTGAAATATTTAGTGTGCAAAATGAGGAGTTGGACTGCAGTGTGTGTGTGTGTGTGTGTGTGTGTGTGTGTGTGTGTGTGTAGCTTTCCTTTCCCAGCAGGACCGCCATTGATTTCATCTGTATTGTGTTGTTCCTTTGTTTCCCAACAGGGGATCTATGGGGCCCACTCGTCCTGTGTGTTTTACTTGCACTGTGAGTACCTGTGTTCCTCATTTCTTTGCTGTTGGTCTGTTGCTTGTGGGAAGAAAATAGCCCCAATTAGTGTGGCAGCTGCAAGAATCATTGTTGACCCTAAACTTTGTGGGGAGCAACTGTCTAATGTTGTGTTTGCACTGGCAGCATTGACTGCTTTGTACAAAAGAAATGTTAATCTTCCCGCGCGCAATGCAAAAAGATGCGCTGTAGATTCCACGCTGCGATAGTTTTGCAATAATAAAACCCATTTAAAATCAAATGCACATTAATTACCAACTTGTCGTGCTATAGGAAGAAAAAGTGCCCTCGGGGGGTTTTCATGGGTTTAGCGGCCCCAATCCAATAACTTGCAGCAGGTGCAATATGTACAATGGATATGTCCTCTGACTCACCAGGACTTTTGACATTTCCTTCAATCAAGAGAAAAACTCTGCAAGTGAGAGGTAAATAATAAACCAAACCAGAAGGCTGCGTCTTCAGTTCCCCTTTGTTTTGCCACAGGATGCTCCAGGGAGGAGCAGCGGACAGCACGGAAGACCGAGGACCCCAGTTTGCGGAAGTCTTTGTCATCATTTGGTTTGGAGCCGTTGTCATAACGCTAAATTCGAAGCTACTTGGGGGAACCATGTGAGTCTAGTGGGAATGTGAGTCTAGTGGGAATTACCCCAGTGGGATGATGCGCTAAATTGGTCTACGTTTATCATCAAGGAGTGTGTGAGTTCGTGTTCTCACCGGCCTCTGTGTGTGTGTGTGTGTGTGTGTGTGTGTCTAAGTTTATCATCAAGGACTTGTGCATGTGTGTTGTCCCACTGGCCTCTGTGTGTGCGTGTGCGTGCGTTGTCCCACTGGCCTGTCTCTTGAATCCACGTGCATCCCTTTCTCTGGAGGAAAGAGTCTGGAACCTGGACTGTGTTGCCAAGTGTCAAGACCAGGAGACTGCCATACATACAGTATCCCTTCTTACAATTCTCTCTCTCTCTGAGCAATTAAAACTGGAAACCACAGCCTTGGCAGAAAAGCCAGATGTGTTTTTCATGATAAGTGCCTCGATCCTCTTTTAAAGCAGCGTCACAAATGTTTATCTTGGAGCCGCTTCTCAAATGCAGTCTCCTGGGTGGTGCAGCCCTTTCTTGCTGTTGTGCAGAAAGGACGGGCAGGGAGGTGCCTCTTGGTTGCAGATGCCTGGCATTCAAAAGCCAAAGCCCCCCCCCCCCATTTGAAAGCTTCCATATCGAGGAGGAAGTGAAAAACCCCGGGGTTTGCCAAGCTCCCATTGTGTGAGTGAAGCGGCTCCTCTTGACCAGCAGCGCAATCCTATCCAATTTACACCACTGGTGTAACCAACGGGGGAGGGCAGGGCGTGAGGCTTGGGAGGGGAGATTTAGATCCCCTTTGAATCCCCCTTTGGAGGGGATTTGAATCCCCTTTCCGTTCTGGGGCCTCCCGTTCTCGCTGCACCGCTGGTTACACTGGTGGTGTAAATTGGATAGGATTGCACTGCAGGGATGGCTGACTGGCAGCCACCCAAGCCCTGGGACTCCTCCGGATTTGAATCCAGGTGGCGAAGGGCTTCTGAACGGCTTCATCCACGCAGAAAGGCAAACTGCGATAAGCTGTGAGGAATAAGAGCGGCTCCACACTTGCATCTCTCTTCCGGATGCATTTGCATATCATCTGTATGTTGTGTAGTAGGTTGTGCCTGAACTCTATCACTGTGAAGCTGTTCATACTTCCGCCAGCTTTATTACGGACTGTGACTATTTGTGAGGGAGTAAATTTGTGTAGCCAGTTTGTGTAGCCCCTGATAGTGCCGAAGTTGGCGCCCACTGCTCAGTGCGACGGGCCTCTCTTCTCCCCTTCCTCCCGGCGTGACTCACTCTTCTTTTCTCTTCGCCCTCCAGATCTTTCTTTCAGAGCCTTTGCGTTCTGGGCTACTGCATTCTGCCCTTGACCGTGGCGTTGCTGGTCTGCAGGCTTGTGCTGCTCCTGACAAACCCCGGGACTGGTGGCTTCATTGTACGCCTCTTAGTGGTGATGGCGATGTTTGGCTGGTCAACGTTGGGTAAGTTGGAGAGGAAGCGCAGCCCAGAGCCGCCTCGATTCTCTTCGCTGTTTTTGTTAATTACGGCAGGACTTCAGTGTACCGAGATCTGTTGCTTGAAGACAGCTGATGTTGTTCACAACTGGGAAGGCTCGCTGGAGGCCTGGAGATTGCGCCGCGTGGTCTCGAGTCAGGAAGTTTATTTATTTAAGTAAAATCTAAAGCTTTTATGGCCAGCAACAATATAGCATGAACGTAGCATCTCTTCGGGATTAAAGGCCATACAAAAGATTAGACAGATCTTTGGCTATAGGCAAAGATTACACCATGAAGCAATTCGGATCTTTAAACACAGGAATATGTTAATGAACCGGAAACAAGAACTGGCGTTTATTCATAAGATTTGGACACCCTCGCTAAATAGGACTGCTGTAGCTTTAAATGGCAGTTAGAATGTTCTTCATATGCCGGTTGTGGAGCTCACTCCATTAGCATCTTCTGCCGGCTGGCTCTGTTTTTTTCTGCTTGAAAAAGTTCACGGGAATGAACGAAACATTGCAGTATTAAATGTGTTTTTAAATTGTTTTATAGCCTTTAATCCCAAAGAGATGCTACGTTCGTGCTATTTTATTTACCGGTATTTATTTATTGCAGTATTTATATCCCACCTTTCTCATAGACTCAAGGCGGTTTACATAGACAGGCCAACCAGAAACCCCTATTTATTCTTAAACTGTACGTGGTGGTGGCGGCGAGGGGGGGGGGACGGACGGGTGACGGATGGTGGCAGTCTGGGGGCTCGAAATGCGTTGGTTTTGGTTTTAGATTTGTATTCAGCGTGTGTTCTCCATTGTTCCTTTGCAGCCTCGACGGCTTTTCTGGCGGACAGCCAGCCCCCGAACCGCAAAGCCCTGGTAGTCTACCCCATCTTCCTGTTCTATTTTGTGATCAGCTGGATGATCCTCACCTTTACGCCGCAGTGATGCGCAATCACGAGAGACTGCAAAAAACTGACTGACGGGACGTCTGGGTTCTTTTGTGAGAGTCGCTCCCGGTGGTGGGCTTGTCCCCATGTTGTCCTCTTGATTTATCTAGCTGTGTGATCCACGTGTTGTGAGAAGGCAGGGCGGGAGTCTGGACTGAAGCCGGGGAGTGCAACAAATGGAGGCTTGCCTGCTCCTTCGTAAAACCAGTTTCTTGAGCACTACTGATATCTGTCTGCTGTCCTGCTGTTGTTGTACATGTTCACTGGGGGGGTGGGGGGGTGGAAACTGCCCTGTCTGAAGGAGGCTGGTGGCGGACAGTGAAATAAAACCCTGTCTTGGGCCATCAAGAAACATCAGGCTCAACTTGGACAAATTGTAGCCCACTATTGGCACTTGGCGTTCAGTAGACTGTTGCCTTACATGCATTAAAAGAGAGGTTTGCCGGTTTGGGGTCGGAGATGCCCTTTGAGTGGCTTCTGCGATGCACAGAGAGGGGGGAGCTGCCCGAAGCTGGTCCAAGGGCATCTTGTTTTGTTCTTCCGTCCAACCTCGGCTCTCCACCAAACGTTCCACGCTTTGCTTTATGTCCACCTAGGTGCGTCCAAAGTGCTTGCTTTGGAAGGCACAGGCGCCCCTTGGCTGCGACACAATGAATGTGCTTCACGCATTGCCGGCATTTGGGAAGCAATACAGCTGCTAACTGCCTTCGTCTGCTGCAAGGTGCTTGTAGAGCCACGTTTTTGACCCGGGAAAAGGGACAGCCGCTCTGTTTTCCTTGCTCATCTGAATGCAAAGTGACAAACCAGGAGGAAAGTTACAATGGAGGTGTGGAACGAACTCTGGCCCCGAAGGTATTTGTCCTGTAGCATAACCCTGCTCCAGTACTTAAGGTTGGCAAAGACGTAGGTATAGCACAAGTATTGACTTCTTCGTATCGCTGTGAGGGCCTGGTGCCCAGTGACTCCAACTCAGGCGGTCCCAACCTGGGGTATGGGGACCGTTGGGCAGAGTACGCGAGAGACGGGCCCTTATCGGCCTCGATCAGCTGTGTGGCGGCAAGAGTCTGACGCTTGTGTCAATGACGTGGCGTTTTGAAGAAGGGCACTTGCTGGATGCTGGATGTGTTCTGTTCTGGTGAAACCAGCAGTCCGCCTCTGTCATCGCCAGAGGCCAACTTTTTTTTTACTAAATTAGAAAAATCTTTATTCGGCCAGATACTCTATGCGCTCGCTGGTATGTGCCTGTCCTATATCTCTTTAGAGGCAGGATTCCCTGCGCGTTCAAATCTGTCACGAAGGCTTTGGCAGACTAATTTGGTTCTGAAACGGTCCCTTCCTTGAGCAGACGGTTGTCGAGCAGCAGAGTATCGCAGCCTGGCTCGGAGGGCGAGGGCGGTAGTAGGTTACTCCTCAGCATCGTACAACTTAACACTAAAAATGTTCCCAAGTTATTCCACCCATTGTCTTATCACAGACAACATCCGTGTAAAGGGGACTTGAGTAAATGTCACTTGCATTCTTTTTTAGTCCTGCAGCTCTACACAGTGGTGTCGCCTGTCTAACCGGCAGGGTGCTTCCTCCAGCCCATGCAAACACATACAGTACTTCTTTTCCACTGATGTTTGTGTTTAAATTGAGCATGAGCAGAAGATCAGTTTTCCTGTTGCTCCCTCCAGAGCCTACTGGGCATCCGTTTCTCTCCCTCTTTAGCGACTGATGGCCTCAGAGCGGTGATAGTTCAGCCACTGGCGTTCCGAGGGTGGTGTGGAACCGTAAGTGGAGCAGGACGCCGTTACGTGTGTGTAAGCGGCCCCTCCCCCTCTCCTGTCGGAGCCATTTCCAGTGGGCATTCGCTAACATGTGGGTGGCTCCATTCAGCACACACAGTAGCCATCGCCCACTGGGAATGACAGGGGCCACTTACACGCACATAACGGCGTTTTGCGCCACCCTCGGAACGCCATTGCGTTCAGCTCTGACAGGCTGCTTCGCTTGCAAGTCCCAAAATGAAAAGAGAAGTTTAGGGGTGGGAAAAGTCTATATCAATTGATAATGAGCCGTGTTAGGTTTACAGGAGACCGTCAGTATAGAATTTACAGTGACTTTCTTGGGATGTATTTTTGCAAACTCTTTTGGTTACTTTGGCTTTGCAAGAATCTGCCAGGTTTTGTAAGTTAAACAAAGCCCTGATGCCTACAAGTTGTAGCAGTGGAGTGCAGAATTGGTCTCGTTGTTCGGGAGAAAGCAGATTCTGTATGGCTCCACCCTTTACTTCTTTGTGTCTCTCAAGATGCTATAAAATGTCCCAGTGAACTGGAGTTAGGGGTCACAGTTCATCTGTGCAAAAGCTCCCTGGCCTTGGAAAGAGGTGTGACTGGGGGCCTGCCCTGGTCCAGAACTTCTTTGGCAGTTCCTCTGGTTGTAATGAGAGTTTCTTTAAGAGAAACATCCAGAAATGTCTCCCGGAGGCAGGGACTTCCAAGGAGGTTTGAAATATCTTCCAATCTTATGTTTGCGCATCATCCTAAAATGGTGGCAGATCTCAGCTTTGCACGTTGAATTATTTTGGGTGGGTTGTCTTGTATAAATATTCCTTAGCTTTGGCCAAAATAAGCTTGCTGTACTAATTGTTAAAAGCAACGTAAAAGAACCTTCGAGGGTCTTTGCACACTGGTGAAGAGCTGGGCATGCGTGTGTAGGAAACAACCATCTTTCCATTGCAGCAGTGACCCTGACGAGACCTTTCAAGAGCCGCTGGAACATTAAAACCTGGGCTGTGAGGCTCTTAAAAAGAGACCTGCCTTTGTTTGCTCTTGATCTTTCGTGCGTTTGAATTCTGATGCCAGCACTTCAAGAAACTGAACGTTTTTTCTTCCCCTGTGTCTCAAAAAAAAATAATAATAAGAATAGTCTGGTTCTGCAGGCCTTCTGGATAAGCTGTTTGTTGAAACCTTTTTCTTATTGACCAAGGGAGTTCTTGATAGGATAGGCAGCCCTGGGCAAGGAAAATGTGACGTGTCATCAGTCTCGAGGGACACCTCCTTCCTTGCAAGTTCAACAAGGAGTATGAGTATCTCCCTGGGCCTTCTCTTATGCCCTTGATAAAATGTCATTTTGATCCAGTTTTTACCTCCTGGCTCTCTCGATGGGCAGTTTGAGGAAAAACGACACTAAAAGTGCTTCTCCTAGTATAGGGTTTTGCTTTTTAATGTCACTATCTGTATCCTGGAATGGTTCTTGAGCAGAATTCTTGGGCTACTCCATTTTATGCTTAAAGTTGAGTTGCAAATTCCTCCTGGCACCAGGGTTGTCTGTCCTGCTACACGGGCAAAATGCACAGATTGTGAATTGTTTTTTGTTTTTGTTTTTTTACAAAAAGGTAAGGGTTTACAAGGTTTACAAAAAACCTTGTTGCTATGTACCCTGATTGCTGACTTTCCAACAGTGCTGCAAGCCGGCCTTATTTCAGCAGATTTGGAGGAAGAGGATCAGAAAAATAGTGGCTGGGGCTAGAGCAAGCCTTCTGCCATGGCTAACAACTCGCAGCAACTGGAGAAAAAGGTCGGCTCGTTCTCGAGAGTGGTCTACCCATTATGTATCTCATGTGGGTTGGGATCAAAACATCCTGTGAGTGACGGCTGACCATCTCTGTGGCTGAAACACGTAAAGCCATTTCCTACGTTGCTCGGTTGCACATCAAACGATGCATCTCTAGACCAGTGTTGGCTGATGCCAAGGGTGTGTGTGTATGTGTGTGCCACAGACGTGGAGGCACTTGCTGTGATGGCAAAGGAATGGGCTGTTGGTTGCCTTGTTGGGGATAAGTCTCAACCTAGAGGCTGTGTTAAGCAGTCTCCTTCTCCCCGTCCTGGATGGATGCGCGCAAAGCACTGCGGTTGGCTGTAAATGTTTTTTTATAACCTCTTAATTTTAAAACCGACCAGATTTCAGAACCCTCGGTCTCTGGTGGACTGAAGGATGAACTTTCAGGGCTGCTTGAGGATTTTTGCACTTCCAGAGAGATTTCAAACCGCGTAACTGCTTCAGAGGTGCGATTGGCGCTTGCAGCAAGGCTCAATCAGGTTTCCTGGTGGCAAGGAGGACAGTGGGGCGAATTATTTATGTGTCCAGAATCCAGGTGGATTATTGGTGGCAGGTGCAAGAAGGGAAAAAATGCATGTGGATTTATCCTGAGTGGCAGTCATTTGATGCTCGTCACGCTGTCATGATAGAAGATGTATTGTTGACTTGGGTCCAGTTTGGGTCCAGTGCCAGTTTGGCAATTGGCAGGGCAAATGAAGGAGTTTAGGGTACACTTTGAAGGTGACTGGAGCACAATTCCTCCTTCCCCCTCCCTGGTACTTCCAGGGGGTGGGGAAAAGCTCAACAGCTGTGTAAAAGACTGGACAAATGACCAGGTTCTGTGTCGTTCAGATCCTGTAAACAGGAGGGGTTGTGTTCTAAGCTGATCGTGACTGACTAAACTTGGCTACAAACCAATATATAGTTTAGACTTGTCGGTATAGTGAAGATGTTACGTGAGGAAGAAACAGGTAGGTAGTGAAAATGTGAGCAGAGTTCTTGCCTTAACTAATCTTCCTGTGAGATGTTCCTATCCAAAAATACCAGTAAGTGTAAATAGTTAAAAGTCGCGTTTTCTTCAAATTGCAATTCTGTTACTTTTATGTTTTGATGTAGGCTGGTAAAGTGTCTCACAATTCTAATTTCAGTTTTGTACATAAGCTCGCTGCTCGTGTTTGGGGAATAAAAAAAAATGTACATTATTTAATTGTAAAAGTTTTATAAATTAAAATGCTGAAAAGAGGTGTGTGGAGTTGTTCTGTATCCCACAGGGCTTGTGGTCAAATCATCTCTCAACTGTTTAAACTTTGCTTACATGCCTCCAGGAGGGGTTGAGGAGTCTCTGTTATGGGACTTAGTTGTTGGAACAGACAAAAGGCTGCAAGTTTCTTTTCCAGCATCGGGACATTGGAAGGGGCAGAAGCTGCTTTTGGATGTGCGGTGGAAACAACATAGCAAGATTGCTGTTCAGTGTAAGAATGTTGTCCTCCTAATTAAAACAATAATAAGTTGGTCAGGAGCAGCACATTCCTCCTCGCTGTCCATGTCTGGTTGTCTGGAGACCCCATAGAGCTGCAGCCTGGCAGATTTAATGAAAGGAAGAAGGTAAAACTCAGGTGTCCATAATCATGTGAGAGGAGGTATCCATTAAGCAAAAAGCCTGTGAAGTCTTTTTTTCTTCTTCAATAGATAAGAATGGTAGCCATGTTAAGTCTGCAGCAACAAAAGCAACAATGACTTTAAAGACCAACACATCTGTTTACAGAAGCTTTTGTGGCTTGGCCCACCTCATCAGATGTACAGGTGTTCCCCGATTAACGACGATCCGCTTATCCAACGGTAAAAAAGAATTCAGTAAAGAAAAGCAAAGGATTTAAAAAGATCTTGCCTTAACTAATTAGTTAACAGCACAATCCGACTTAACTTTTGTGCCGGTGTAACCAGCAGTGCAGCGAGAACGGGAGGCCCCAGAACGGAAAAGGGATTCAAATCCCCTTTGAATTCCTCTTTCGGAGGGGATTTGAATCCCTTTTCCGTTCTGGGGCCTCCCTTTCTCACTGCTCCGCTGGTTACACCGGCACAAAAGTTAAGTCGGATTGCGCTGTAAGGCAACTACAATCAGGCAACTACAATCTGCGTCTATTTAAAAAGACGCGTTTTTTAAACTCCTTCAGCTGTTTCGCGCTAGGTAAGGGCTTTGAAGTTCAGCGCTGGGTCTTTAAGCACAGCTGCTCTTATCTAGCGCGAAAGAGCTGAAGAGCTGGGGATTTTAAAAGGCAGCATCTTTTTAAACCCCCAGCTCATCAGCTGTTTGGTGCTAGATAAGGGCCTTGAAGTTTAGGGCTGTGCTTAAAGCCCCAGTGCTAAATATCAAAGCCCTTATCTAAAGCCCGAAAGCTAATGGCTAGATAAGGGAAGACTCACTTAATGACCGTTTTCAGTTCACGGCAGGGATTTCAGAATGTATCCCCGTCATTAACCGGGGGACACCTGTATTAAATGAAATCCTCAGTACGGTAGGAGTGTGTGTACATACATACACATGTGGGCATACAAGTGAAAGTAAAGCAGCATAGTGAATTTGCAAGAGAAAAGGAAACCAGATTGGTTTTGTAACGAGCTTAAAATGATTCAAGAGGAGCACAGTGGCCAGCAAGGGTGACTAACAGTGGCCTTGGATCTGCCACAGTTATTTGCGCCAGGTATGGCCGAAAAAGATTCCCCAAAGTGGGCACAAGGGGGCAGCACCACCACAGCCAATCCAGTGCATATTGGGTCCAGCATTTCCATGGCTTCCAACTGGGCAAAGCTCACCAAAGAGGAAACGAGACCGAACCTGTATTGTACTGTATTCTCGTGATGTTTGAAGACTCTGCTCTGGCAAGCGTTGACCCTCCGGAACCGACTCCAGCGTTTACTCTAAGGGCACTCCTCGGAAAGTGATGTCCCAGTGTAATCTGCCCTGTGATGCGCTCTAGGAAGTTCTGCTTGGCCATAACTTCCTCGCCCATGTCTACTATGCGATCAGGAATGCGCAATCTACCCTTTACGCTCCCGTGTATTTACTGCAAGATGTGCTGATGTGTGTAACACCAGTACGGCTGGAGCAACAAACCCCATTGTCTTGTGAAGCAGCTTGGAGGTGCAGGAGGAGCAGGGCAAGCTGAATCCCCCCCCCACAGGATTGTTTTTCCCCCCATGTGCGCGTGATTCTTGCGTTTTGGGTTGCACTGCCAAAAAGCGCTGCTGGTAACAACACTCAGTTGATACGTCTCCCTCGTCAACCTCCTTGGTGCTCTGTGTGCCCTGCAGGCTCCCTTTCAGTTGCACAGTTTAGGGGTGATCAAGAGCAGAGGGCAAGCTGTCCTTCCTGGAAACCTGTCTGTCATGACGCATAGAAAACTAGATGTTCAGGCCCAACCTTCCCCCTGAGATGCTAGTTTTCTGCATGCAGGGATTATTATTATTTTTTTATTTGTTCAGGGAGTAGCATTTGGTTATGTGAACCCTGTACCCTGAAGCAATGCAGACTAAACACAGGCTGATCAACGCGGTGGGAACTGAGCCAAAGGAGGCTGAGGGGCTGGGACTGGTGACCTTGTTAAAGCGAGTCAGAAACTACAGCAGGAGCAGAAGAGTCAGCTTGGCAGGAGGACAGGCGTCTGAAGTCAGGCTGGTCTTGTCTGCTTGGACTGGCAGTGGTTCCCCAAGGTCTCCGGCAGGCTGCCTTTCCCTGCCACCGCCCAGATCCTTTGAGCCCCTGGAGATGGAGCTCGTGCGGGGAGGGGGGGGGCTTCTGTGTGCCAAGGAGATGCTGCTCTCTGACGGAGTCAGGGTTGCAGCCCCTGTCGGGAGCTGATGGGCTGCGGTTCCCTGGCCTCCACTCTGCAACCCTAGGAGTCCATGCAAGCAATTGCTGCGTCCGTCGGCATGTTCCTTGGCTTTGAGGACCGGTGTGGTCTGTGTGACTGTCTGCTCTCTGCTTACTCTTCTAAGAACATAAAGATTTCCGAAGCAGACGTTCTTTTGTTTCCTATGATATTTGGTGCATTGGTTTGTGAGGGATAGACAGGAGGTGGCAGCAGGAGACGGACATCCCCTGCAAAATGGGCTGGATGGGAAGGGCTGGTTTTGTTGCCTGTTGCATTTAGTGGTTTGCCTGCAGACTCTCTGGATGTGTTGAGCTTCTGAGTCATGGGTACGGATGTGTGGTTATCAAGACCGAAGGCTTCCCATCAGCCTCCCGAAGGGAACGGCTCCCACAAGGCAGCGGGAGGCAACCATTGCCATCTTCACATGCTTTCCACATTCCGCCTGCCAACGGTGACCGGTAATCGCAACCCACAACCAGCAACGAGACCACCATTGTCTACGGCAGCGTTTCCCAGGCTTCTGACTTTTGAACTAGATTTTTTTTTCAAATGAAAAGTGAGACATTCCTTCTTTTTCCCACCTCAAAAACTGTCCTCCTTTTGGGAGTGCGCAAGAGCTCCTTGCCCTCAGAGGAACCCATCTCCTGTGTTTCTACAGCAGACACTGATCAAGGTGTGTCCTGTGATCGCGAAGGAAACCTGTCAATGCCATGAGCAGTGACTCATGCAGATACATTACAGGCAGCCCCCCCTCCACTAAGGCAGGAGATTCTGCTGTGTCTTTGCACTGGGAGTCATTGAATAATCACACCTGAAGCAGAGACCTGGCAAAATTAACTGTCCTGCTGGGGCTGATTGGAGGAACTCTGGCTCAGTTTAACAAATCATGCAGCGATACAACGGGGAACCTCCTCTCTGGGAGAAGGCACTTTGAGCTTAAAGAAGCCTTTGATATTTTTTTTTTTTCATTTCTTGGGGCGTGCTAAATACCGCTCCCATGGGCTGCAGCCTGGGACTTATTGGCCTACTATCCTGCTTCCGATGGCGTAAGCAAGCAGGGTGGGGAAGAGTCATCCTGTTTGGACCAGGTTAAGATGCTGGAGAGCATCATGGACCTGCTGGGCTCTATTGCTGCCATTTGGCAGCGGCTGTGTCGTCTTCGGAGCCGGCAGGTTCACCAGCAGGGGCTTTTGGAGCAATCAGTCCCCTGCAACGAAAGGACCTGAACGGGTCAAGTAGCCAGTCTTGTGAATTCACCGCCAGGAGATGCGACAGCAGTTGCTGACTCATACAGCTTCGAAAGGGGATTGGACCAGTCCAGGGAGGAGGAGAATGAGTCTTTCGGTGACTCTGGGATGTGATGGTTCCCAGCGCTTAATTTACGGGGTTGTTTTGAGGATGGAGGTGGGGGGGGGGGGTTGAAGAACAAATTTGCAGGAAGGCTGGGCTATGCTTGCAATAAATACCGCTGAGCTGTGGGATCTTTCATAATATTGGCGCCAAGGAAGAGGTCAGGCTGTCCGGTTAGACCTCTTCCCTCCTGAAAATAAAAATGGACGGTGAGCGCTTCCAGGCAGTCTCCAGCCCCAGTATAAATGAGCCACTGGTGCTAGCAAAGGCTCTCGCTGGCTGCCTGCTCTCAGTCGGTGCGCTGTAATGTTTTTCTTCTGCCATGTGCTACCCATGTGACCAGCCGAGAAGAACAGGGGTTGTAAATAAACGCCAGACCTTCCCCTGACCTCCTCCCCCTACCCAGCGTGCCTGCTGGCCATTGGCATGTACAGTATGCGACTTCTTTTCTACGGCCTCTTTTGATTCCGCTCAGTTATTTCTGTCCCACGCATCACATTCTTATTCTCTCTCTCTCTCTCTCCCCCCCCCCCGCTGCGTATGAACATGGAAACAGAAACTGGAATATGCATTTATCTTGCAGAAGGCCTGGAGTCGCATGCACTTGGGGGGGGGGGAAGATGCCTGCAAACCCATCTTGCACACTTCCATAGTGCCGGAAGTGTAAGAAGTGTTGTACAAGATGTAAAAACAGACTCCGCCCCTTGTGAGGAACCACCCAGGACTCACAATCTAGAACAGTGCTTCCCAAACGTTTTAACAGCACGACCCAAAACGATGATCCATCGTGACCCGCGTAGCTTTACTTCTGGCCGCCCATTCGGCCCAAAAGGGGCCCTACCTCCACCTCCTCCTGCCTCAATCCTAGCAGATGAGAACTGACGGTATGATTTTCCTCGCGGATAATGAGATCTGATGGTATGATTTTCCTCGCGGATAACGAGAACTGACGGTATGATTTTCCTCGTGGATAACGAGAACTGACGGTATGATTTTCCTCGTATACACTTTAACAGAAAGAAGAATCCTTCTTTTGGCTTGTAGACCAGCGCAGGACAGATGATTGAAGAGTAAATACCGCACAGAGATCCATCCCAAAGCACCTAAGGGGGCAGGGTTTGCAAAATGACAACAGGGCTGTTACAAGCATGTTCCTATTTTCATCTGGCAGGTATGCTCCAGTAGCAACTGTGGCCACACACCTGTGGCAGGTATGTTCCAGTGGCACTTGTGCCAAGTGGTGAACCACTGCTGTGCAGTGCAGATCAGCCAGCGCCACATAGTGGTGTTCTCTGCATCAGCACAGAAGACTAAAACCCCTGACTGGCTGATCCACAAGGGGATTCGACACGCAAAGCCGGCAGCTAGCCACGTGGCGCAGCTCCCACGAGAGTTCCGTTCCCATTATAACACCAGCAGTACCAGAAAAATGTCCAGTGCAACGAAGTTAAAAATATACCCTAGAATAAAATCTAAGCCGTGCAAAGTCCACAAATAGTTTTAAAACCTGAAAAAGTAAAAACTTCATGGTAGTAACAGCAAATGTATCTGTATGAAGAAGAGTGGAGTGGGGGAAAAAAAAAGTAAAGGTGACCCCTGACAATTAAGTCCAGTCGTGTCCGACTCTAGGGTGTGGCGCTCATCCCCATTTCAAAGCCGAAGAGCCAGCGTTGTCCGAAGACGCCTCCGTAGTCATGTGGCCGGTATGACTCTCCTTGCCGCAGCGCGTAGCATGCGGCTAGAACATGGAGCGCTGTTTACCTTCCCGCAAGCGGTACCTATTTATCTACTCGCATTAACATGCTTTGGAACTGCTAGGTTGGCAGGAGCTGGCCAAGCAACAAGAGCTCACCCCGTCATGGATTCGAACTGCCGAACCTTTCGATCGACAGCTCATGGTTCAGCGGTTTAACCCGTTCCCCAAATTTTGATGGGTTTTCCCTCTCTGAGCTCTGGGAGGTTGCCAACTGTTCCCCTTCCATGAAGCAAGCACCAGCTAACCAGTCCAGGGGATTAGCAGGGCACTTTGCCAGACAACGGAGTGGTCCACCTCTTCCCCGCTCCCCCCCCTCTGCTTCCCCAAGCTGCCTCTTGAACCCTGTTTTGTACAGTCAGGTTTGCTCCGATGGCAAAGACTTTAGGGACCACTTCATTTTTGTAATCTGTACTTGATTTGTTTTCGGCAGCAGCCCATTTGAGAGCAGAACTCCCTGGGAATCCTCAGGGTTAAATGCAATTCCCATCTTCCACCAGAGCCCAGAAAAAGTCTCGCTCTTTCCTTCAGGAGCCGACATGTGGCAAGCCTAGCGGTTAAGTCATTCCCTGTTTATTTTTAACTTGCCAGGCAAGGCGGGGACACATTTCTGAGCATTTGGCTTCACTTTTAGTGTGGCAATGCCGGCTCCGATCGGCACCCCTCCTCCTGGGGGGCCCCTGCCACAGGGAGGCTGCCCAGTTCCATAAACAGCAGTTGTCTTGGAGCCAGTTGGAATCTCTATTGGGGGGGGGGAGCAGTATGTTGTAGTAGGCGATTGCATGCTTAAAGGGAAAGCTGCTTGTATCCTGCAATTGCCTTCCCTCCAGCATTGGTTTGAATGTCTCCAGGAATCAACATTCATCTCCAGGAGATGATTCTATGTGTTTGTATGGGCTGATATTTATTTTGCTTGCAGGAAAGTCCATCTGTGAGAACTTGGTACTGAGTATAGAGCACATATGCAGACGATACCACCTTAATGGCAGAAAGTGAAGAAGAACTAAAGAGCCTCTTGATGAGAGTGAAAGAGGAATGTGCAAAAGTTGGCTTGAAACTCAGCAGATCATGGCATCTGGTCCCATCAATTCCTGGCAAATAGAAGGGGCAGGAATGGAAGCAGTAACAGATTTTACTTTTTTGGGTTCCAAGATCACTGCAGACGGAGACAGCAGCCATGAAATTAAAAGACGCTTACTCCTAGGAAGGAAAGCTATGGCAAACTTAGATAGCATAATAAAAAGCAGAGATATCACCATGCCAACAAAAGTTCGTATAGTCAGGGCGATGGTGTTCCCAGTAGCAATGTATGGTTGCGAGAGTTGGACCATAAGGAAGGCTGAGCACCGAAGAATAGATGCTTTCGAACTGTGGTGCTGGAGAAGACTCCTGAGAGTCCCTTGGACTGCTAGGAGATCAAATCAGTCAATCCTAAATGAAATCAACCCTGACTGTTCCCTGGAAGGACAGGTACTGAGGCAGAAACTCAAATATTTTGGCCACCTAATGCGAAGAGAGGACTCTCTGGAGAAGACTCTGATGCTGGGAAAGATTGAAGGCAAAAGGAGAAGGGGAAGGCAAAGGATGAGATGGTTAGACAGCATCACCGATGCAACGAACATGAAAATGAGCAAACTCAGGAAGATAGTGGAGAACAGGAAGGCCTGGCGGGATATGGTTCATGGGATCACGAAGGGTCGGACACGACTTAACGACTGAACAACAATAGAGCAAGGGTGTCCAAACTTGCTTAATGTAAGAGCCACATGCGATAAACTTCAGATGTTTGAGAGCCTTAAGAGAGCTGCAATATTTAAGAAGCATTTAAATTCTTAAATACATATCTCACCACGAACAATAAACCTATGTTTTAATCCAATGGACTCTCAGTTTGTACCTGCTCAATAATTTCAAAGCTTGAAAATGTCTTATTTACCTTTTTATATTAATTGTGATGCAAAAAGGAGCTCAGCCAACGTATTTCTGAGAGCTGCACATTATACGTCAAAGAGCCACAGTTTGGTCACCCCTGATATAGAGAATAATAATAGTATTTATATAATAAGTTGTTAAATTTTAACTCGATATTTATATGATGTTCCTATGTGCTCAATGTACTTCACTCGCAGGTCTAATTTTATTAACCTCCGGGTGCCTGACTTAATTTACAAAAACTTGAATAATACACAAGGGAGGAGTATCCGATCTAGCGTAGATAAGGCAAGAAGGGACTGTCAGTTGTCATTTCCTGGAGTGGCAGATTAATGCTTTTGAGAAATACATTACAGAGGGAAGCTTTAAAGCCCTATACGACTTGGGGCCAGGATATTTGAGAGACCGCCTACTTCTATATAGTCCGGCTCGTCTCCTTAGATCATCAGAGAAGGCCCTTTTGCAGGTGCCGTCGCCCAGGGAGGTGCGAGGGGCGGCAGCCAGAAACAGGGCCTTCTCAGTAGTGGCACCAACCTTATGGAATTCCCTCCCCTTTGACTTACGAACTGCTCCCTCCTTGGACACTTTCCGGCGAGGCCTAAAAACCTTCTTGTTCTAAGAAGCCTTCTGAGCCCCTGCCTTTTTTAACATCTCGCTGGTACAGTTGGGGTGCTGCTGTTTTTATGCTCCTGTTTTAATTGTACCCATGCTTTTTTAAATTGATTTTTAGATAGTTTTTATTAATTTTTATTAATTGTTATTGTTTTTTAAACTGTGATTGTTTCTATATTGTATTTTTTGTATGTTTCTCCTTTTTGTTGTAAGCCGCCTTGGGTCCCTTCGGGGAGAAAGGCGGGATAGAAATACTGTAAATAAATAAATAAATTTTGCTTGGCATACAGCGGTTATCAAAGTGCAAAAGCAAAACTGCGTGTGTGTGTATTGTACACACAAACCACTGCAACGGTTGTAGCCGTGCATGAGCAGAGGAAAGTGGCCCCAAGGACTCCAAACCTCATCAGCCACCACTGCCTCTGAAATCCGATCCTGCAAAAGATCTCATTATTTAATTTCATCCCTTGGGTGTTATAATGGGGGCTTAATGTGGTGGTGGAGCACTTGCTACATTCAGACCGAATATTGCTGCAGGGTCCTGTCCAGTGATGAGAGCCTTCTTCAGATGTCCCTCCCCACTACCATCAAAGGTGAGGCAGCTGGTGACCGGAGAGGAGGCTCTTTCCATTCTGGCCCCCGGTTCTCGAATGCTGTCTTAGGAATCCTGCTCAGATGCTGAGTGCGCTTGGTCCTTGGCATACCATGTTTAAGGTCAAGGTATCCCCTGTTGGAAAGCCAGTCGTGTCCGACTCTAGGGTGCGGTGCTCATCTCTGTTTCTAAGGCCGAAGAGCCAGCGCTGTCCGAAGACGCTTCCATGGTCATATGGCCGGCATGACTAACGGAACGCTGTGACCGTCCCGCCGCAGCGGAACCTATTTATCTCTTTGCAATTTCTTGCTTTTGAACTGCTAGGTAGGCAGGAGCTGGGGCAGGAGACGGAAGCTCACTCCGTCCCGCGGCACTCTGGTCTCGAACTAGTCCTACCGACCTTCCAGTCTGTAGTTCAGCATCTTAACCACTAAGCCACTGCGCTCCCCCCCCCCATTTTTTTTTTGCCATGTTTAAGCCTTTTCAATTTGTCCTGGCCTTTTAGACTTCAGCTTTAATCTTTTATCACTGAATTACGATCTGCTCTGCTTTATTGACTCTGATTGCACCAGTTCTGGGAACCGTTATGGGATGACGGTCGTAAATGTTGAAATCAAGACATGAGTTGCTGCTGTGAAAGTGCTGTGAAAACTCTTCCTCTGCCTGGTGAGCTTGAGGGGACCAGCCTGCCGGCTGATTGGCTTGACAGACCAGCGCTTTGGCGGGGTATCAGTGTGGGTGGACACCCATCTGCTTGCCGTTGGAGATTTCTCCCCATGAAACCTGTTGGTATGAAACCTCCCCCGTGTTGCGGCGTGTCTGGCAAAGCAGGAGGAATTCTGCGCAAGGTCCTTGGCTGCCAAGAGCACATTCTGTGGTTCAGTGCCTTGTGTTTTGCTGGGTTTTGAAAGGAGCTGAAGTTGAACTTGCTGGCCAAGCATCTTTCTTGCTGCAGAACATTCTTCTCTCCAAACTTTGGGCATGAAAGAGCTCAGGTCTGTGGTACAGGCTGTGTTTCCCCATTTTCAGATTATCCTCGGAGGCTCTGTTGAGAACGCCCTCCTTCTCAGAACTTAAGCAGGCAGCAATGAGGACTAGAGCCTTGTTGGTAGTGGTGTCTCATGTCTGTAACGCCCTGCCTAGAGAAACCCATGTGGTCCCTTCATCAGTGTCTTTCAGAATGTTAGTAAACCTTGATAGTATTTCTCATGTGAAAACTACCAGCGGAGGAAACTGCTTTGTAATTGGTGTGTGTGTGTGTGTGTGTGTGTGTGTGTGTGTGTGTGTGTGTGTGTGTGTGTGTGTGTGTGTGTGTGTGTGTGTGTGTTTTAATTTGTGTGCTGATATACTTAGATTAATTTTTAAATGTTGTGTTTTGTCTTATACTCAGTAAGCAACTTTGAGGGCATGAATGCTTGGAGAGAAGCCAGGCTTCTCTTATGGGCTCTTATGTTCTTATGAGCCAGGATGATGTAGTGGTTTGGGAGTTGGACTTAGACCTGGAAAATCCAGGTTCAAATCCCCGCTCAGCCATGAAGCTTCCTGGGTGACCTTGGGCCAGTCACTATCTCTCAGCCCCACCTACCTCACAGGGTTGTTGTGAGGACAAAAGGAGGGGAGGAAATATGTACACCACTCTGAACTCCTTGGAGGAAGGGCGGTATAAAAATGTGAATAAATAAATAAATAAATATTTAGACAGATTTCTGGAGGGAAAAAGGGGGTTTGTGGTGGCATAGTGGTTTAGACACTGAACTGCAGACCGGAAGGTCGGTAGGACAGCAGTTCGAGACCCGAGTGCCGCATGACGGAGTGAGCTCCCGTCTCCTGTTCCAGCTCCTGCCAATCTAGCAGTTCGAAAGCAAGACATTGCAAGGAGATCAATAGGTATCGCTGTGACGGGAAGGTGACAGCGTTCCGTTAGTCATGTCGGTCACATGACCACGGAAGCGTCTTCGGACAACGCTGAGAATGCGTGCACATGAGAGTGTGCACGCCTGAGCATTTGCCTGAGAATGCATGCACATGCACATACACCCACACACTTTCAGCTCTAATTTGGACCCCAGTTCTTGCCCAAGCCAGGCGCCTTGGTTAAGCGAGACCTTGTTTTGCCTTGACGGCCAGCAGCAAATGTCCCCAGAATGGCATTTTCTCTCCCAAGCAGCACAGGCTCCTGGCATTTCATGTGGGCAGAAGGCCTTCGCCTCTTTCTGCACTCTCCCCAATGCAGCTCCTCCAGCTTCTCTCCTTCCTGCGCCTCCAAGGCATCCATTCAGTGAGAGCAAAGGAATGAAAGAGTTTGTGTTCCCTCTATGCTAATCGGCCTGAATGCGTCTCCTCAAGGAGCCACTCTCTCGGCCTGACCTCTGGGAAATGGCCACGCCAAGCAGAAAGTGGAAATTCACGGCACGTCTCTCGCTGCTTACGCAGAAAAAGGACAGTGTCTTGATGCTTAATGTTCACACTTCTTTACTCCCCCCCCCCTTTTTAACTAGTCGAGATAGCAGTGGCTCTAAGGACAGACTTGAGAGGGGGTAGTCATGTTAGTTTGTGACTGCCAAAGCAATAGCACTGCAAAGACCAACACGTTCGTCTTGTGAAAACTTTCATTGGCCAGAGTCCGCTTTGCAGTGGTTGGTGTTTACATATCCTGAGTGCAGAGGAAGAAGGGGAGCGATGTGCTTTCGGAGTGATGTCATGCGCACCAGTGGTCCCTGTTTACTAGGAACAGTTTCTGTTTTCTGGTCCCTGTGCCTCTCTAAACTGTTGCCCCTATTTCTGTTGTCCTTAAGTTTGCCTGGTGGCAAAACTGTCATTAGTGCCAGAATTGAGCCCGATCCTCCTTCAAGATTCAGCTCCCCACTAGAAGTTAAACCTCTGAGTGGGGGACAGATGAATCTCGTTTCTGGCTCCCGTTGTAAAAGTGCAGCCTGCGAATCTCCAGGGCGCCCACAGCAGCAGCTGGAGGAGGCATCTTTGATCCTGAGATGTGGAATGCGATGTGTGTTCTTGGGGGGCTAGTGGGTAGCAGTGGCAGATGAGAAAAGTCCATTGTTGTGGCTCTGAAGTGGCTGCAGTAGGCGGGCAGCTCCCTGCAATGTGCTTGGACAGTCACAGACTAAGGCTGCAATCCTATAATGCTTTCCTGGGAGTAAGCCCCATTGAACACAATAGGACTTACTTCTAAGTATACATGCATAGGATCGTGCTATATGTCTGGTACCAGTACAGTAATGGTGGCATTGCAACCTGTCCCTGTTTCCACCTATGAAATGAGGGAGTGTGAGCAGAGCCGGCCTGTCTAGGAGGCCGACTGAGGCCGTTGCCTCAGGGGTGGATTGGTGGGGGCACCTGCTTGTGTCAGCTGTGATGCTCCCCCTCTCACTCCTGGACTGTAGAGCAGGCGAGGAGAGGGGTGCCTGGCGCCTCTGGGGCGCTCTCCTCCAACATTGCCACTTCTGCTCTGTTCCCCTTATCCTTTTTCAGTCCAGGAGGGGGAGCTGTGGAGGCAGCAGCTGGTGACCTCAAGGGGTGACACCTGGCCTGCTGCCTCCATCACTCACTGGTTTTGCGGTGGCCCTGAGTACAGCTATCCTCTGTGGCACCCCCCGTGACACCCCCATCATGACGTCACAAGCCCCGCCCCCGGTGACATCGCTACGCTACTGCCTATGAGTGCAGTTCCAAACCAAGCAACGTAGGAGAGGGTTGTGTCGAGACCAAACAAAACACAATGTTCAGTCCCGAGGGTGAACAGGCCGCTCCATGTGGGTGTGACGAGAGCCCCAACATGTTGGCAGTGCATCCTGATGGCTTGCTTCCTGCGAGGAGCTCGGAGACCCCGCTCGTCTCCCCGGATGGTGGTGTCAAACACGCAAAGGATCCCTGTATTTCTCAGGGGCGGCAGCCCCCTTGACAGCCCCCCAGGACTCTGCAGCCCCCAGGACAGCCCCCCAGGGCTCTGCAGTCTGCTCACGACTACGAATGCCCTGCTCTGGAGCTTCACCGAGCAAGGGTAGCATCGATGCCAGGCCGCCCTCAATCCAACAGGAATAGCTTGCTGGCCGAAGACCAAAGGGGAGGCCGTGTGGCTGAGGAGGGAGGGGCAGCTTCCGCTAGCCCCGTAAACAAACTGTAAAATGAGACTCTGCTCTTGCAGAATTGCTGGTGATGACAGCTCGATGGTGCAGGTGGGGCTTAGTTGTGCAGGAGATATACTTGACACTTCCGGTTAACGCTAAATACCAGAGGAGCGTTTGGCAAAGCATTTCTTTGTCGTGCTCCCCAAGCACTTATTGAAAAGCTGCTCTTGCAGTTCTAGGAAGTGGAACCCATTCCTTCAATCCAGTAGTGAGAGCCTCCATGTGTAGGGGCAGTAGGCTGTTGAATCCCGGGGGTGCATGCCTGGCTTGTGGGCTTCCTGGAGGCACCTGATTGACCACTGTGAGAAACAGGATGCTGGACCGGGTGGTGTATTGGAGAACGGGGAAGATTTCAGCATGCAATCAGCATGCAATGGTGTCAGCATGCAAAGGTGCCTCACCTTGACAGGTCTGGGGAACATAGGGTTAACCCCAGGGCCTGTGCTTACCATGGGGGTGGTGTGGCACACAGCTGTAACCTAGGAAGAATAATGAGGGCCTTGCACATACAAATGAGGGAATCGGCAGCAGGTGGTGTGGGAAACAGGAATGAGTTTGGAGAATGAGGACTCACAGTCTAACTGAACAAGGACTGCTGGAGTAAGCCCTGCTTAGAGGCTGGTGTGTGACTGCCTCACCCAGGAGCTTCTGAGAACCACGGTGTGGCTGTTGCAGTGGGAGAAGCAACTTACTGGAGGGGAGAGGAAGGACAGGCCTCTGCAGCTCAAACGGGTGAGCTATCCTATTGCTGGGGTCCTGTAGGGTTCTTGGGGGAACTACTCAGCTTAAAGTGGGCCTATGCCTTGTAGCACAGGCCAGCGGGTGGCGCAGTGGGTTAAACCGCTGAACCATGAGCTGTCGATCAAAAGGTCAGCAGTTCGAATCCGCGACAGGGTGAGCTCTTGTTGCTTGGCCAGCTCCTGCCAACCTAGCAGTTCAAAGCATGTTAATGCGAGTAGATAAATAGGTACCGCTTGCGGGAAGGTAAACAGCGCTCCGTGTTCCAGCTGCATGCTACGCGCTGCGGCAAGGAGAGTCATGCTGGCCACATGACCACGGAGGCGTCTTCGGACAACGCTGGCTCTTCGGCTTTGAAATGGGGATGAGCACCACACCCTAGAGTCGGACACGACTGGACTTAATTGTCAGGGGCCACCTATGCTTTCTAACACTTAAACAGGGAATATTCTGGGACAGGGGGGTCCACCTTAGCCTGGTCCAGCAGCCAGGCTCTTCTTGAATTCTTAGGGATTGTCCCCAAGCCCCCCCTGAAGAGGTGAGGTGAGCGACCTCCTTGTTACTGCTCTCTGGAGCGGTGGAAAGACCAACCTCTTCCATTGGCTTCTGAAGAAGATGTGTAGATGTTGTGGCTGTTGTGGGTGGCGTTCCTGGTTGGTTTTCTTTTTCACGCTTTCCAAAGAAATAAAAGCAGACAAAGTTGCCTTCAGTGGCTAGAAAAGTGGTACAGAAGGATTTTCAGAGATGCTTCCTCCTCCCTGCAAAACGAGGGTGTTGCCAGTGTCCTGCAACTCCGAATCTCCTGAACTGAAAATAGCCCACTTGCACAGCTGAGTCACTGGCATGCGTTTATTTCTTGGTGTGTGTGTGTGTGTGTGTGTGTGTGTGTGTTCACACAACAGTTTCTGCAGTTGGAGCAATGAGGGGTGGGAAAGCGCCTTGCTGTTAGGGAGCCAACCAACTTAGGGGGCTTGGATTTCAGAGGCCCCCAAAACGTGTTCCTGCCTCTGCAAGTCTTATGCCTTGGGAAGATTCCTCCAGGCTCTGACTCGATCTTTCTTTCCCCCCTCCCAGCAGCCTGAATGGTGCATTTCAAGAGAGAGGAAGGGAAAGGAAGCCTGCAGTCTTTGAAAAACTTGTAATGTTTGGGGAATTTCAATTGGCATCCAGGCCTATTTCTAGCCAACTGAATAACGGTGCAGGATTTGAATCCCAGGACCCGCCTCCTCTTCTTCCCTCCCTCCCTCTCTCTTTCTCCTTTGCCTGGGCAGTCCCAGCAGTCGGTTTCTGTGCTCGCTTGCTGTCCAGCAGTCCTCTGCTGCCTACAGGAGGGAGGCTCGTATGGATCAGATGGGGAGAGCACTACCCAGGGCTGGGGAGACCTCTGGATCATAGCTGCAGCCCCCTGTTTGCCTCTGGAGGAGGGAGCAGGGTGCAGTATCATGCCATTTCTGGATTTTTTCTGGGCTTGTTTTAAAAGGGCAAAGGTAAGATGCTTTGCATTCAATGTTGCTTTGTGTGTTGACTGCAAACCCTCCTGTATATCCGAGATGACAAGAGGTGTGTGTGTGTGGGGGGGCGAACAGCCCTGAGGACAGCTCTTCCCTGTCTGCTTTCTGTTCATTTCCTCTGTTACAGTCTGTTCTTCTCTGGTTTCCGAAGCAGACATGTGAGAAAACGGACCAGAAGTCTGTCTCTGTCATTAAGCACGCCTTATCATGGGACTTGTTTACTACACGACTGTTTGACTGTAAGACTTTCAAACATTACAAACGGTTTAAATTCAGTGTCAATGTAAACAAATTCAGAAACAAACCAAAAATTCAGCCCACAGATATCTGAAAGTGGAGAACTTTTCATCTTGGGGTGGATCTGATGATGCTTGGGGGGGGGGGAGCAGCTGTCACTCACAGTGCAGTCCTATTCAAGTTGCACCACCGGTGTAACCAGCGGGAGAGGGCAGGGTGGGAAGCTTTGGGGGGGGAGATTTAAATCTCCTTTGAATCCCCCTTTCGAGGGGATTTGAATCCCCTTTTCGTTCTGGGGCCTCCTGTTCTCACTGAACCGCTGTTTACACCGGTGGTGTAAGTGGGATAGGATTGCGCTGTCAAAGATGGTTTTTACTGTCTGGAGGAGTGGTGGCTCGTGGGGGGTGGGTGGACGAGAAGCTGCACCCTGGCATTCTTTGTTCATGCGTGTGCCTTGCATTTACACCCCACGTGCGCAAGAGACATGAGAATGTATCAGAGATCCCCTGTGCAGAGATTTAACTTCTACTGTCTCAGTAGAGGGGGTAAACTGAACAAAACAACCCCAGTGTTGCAAGCTAACTGCTTAAACTCTCTCTCTTCCTCCCCAACAAAAAGCAAAATAATGGATGGTGATCTGGAAATGGGGACAATTTTAAGCATATGTGGATCACTTTATGGCAGCGGTTCCCAAACTGGAAGGCATAGCCCCCAGGGGAGCCGCGGATACCAGCCAGGGGAGCCGCAGAGTGCCACGGAATCCTCTCAGAACACAGCGCAATGCCAATTGGCAGGCGTCAAAATCATGTAATGGGGAGCTGCGGCCAATGGTCAAGGGAGCCGCAGGTCGAAAAAGTTTGAGAACACTGTTTTATGAGAAATAATATAGAGGGAATCTTCTGGTTGCTAATGCCTGGATGCTGAGTCAGACCCTTGGTCCATCTCTAGGCAGTACTGACTGGCAGTGGCTCTCCAGGTCTTTCTCAGACCTATTTGGAGATGCTTCCTGGGCTTCAATCTGAGACCTTCTACATATCAAACAGGTCTCCTATTGGAGGCTGTGTCTCTTCCAAACACGGTCTGGCTCCTCATAGGGACTTGTGTCCAGCCCTGGAATTGGTGGCTCCTGAGGATGTGCAGAGGACTTTTATTTCGCTGGTGAGCAAGCGCAGTCTTGCCACTATCCGCCAGGGACTAGTAAGGAAGGAATTCCAGTTCACTGAATTAAGGAAAGAATTCTAGTTCACTGGATGAGATTTCTAGGAACGCCGAGGGCAGCTTCACCCATCTCTCGCAAGAAACCCAGCCATGGACCGTTTAGTATTTGTGGGAGATTAATCCAGATCTTTTTCTTTTCTGCTACAGTGTTCTAGTGTGTGTGTGTGTGTTTTTTTAAGGTGAGTTATTTCATGGTGTGTTTATGTATTGGTGGCGCAGTGGGTTAAACCACTGAACCATGAGCTGTCGATCGAAAGGTTGGCAGTTCGATTCCCGCGACGGGGTGAGCTCTTGTTGCTTGGCCAGCTCCTGCCAACCTAGCAGTTCCAAAGCATGTTAATGCGAGTAGATAAATAGGTACCGCTTGCGGGAAGGTAAACAGCGCTCCGTGTTCCAGCTGCATGCTACGCGCTGCGGCAAGGAGAGTCATGCCGGCCACATGACCACGGAGGCGTCTTTGGACAACACTGGCTCTTCGGCTTTGAAATGGGGATGAGCACCACACCCTAGAGTCGGACACGACTAGACTTAATTGTCAGGGGATACCTTTACCTTTACTAATCCACACTCATACCATTTTTTGTGCAGTTCTGCCTGTTTGGGACAAAGTGGTTGAAGTGCATAGGGGGCCTTCAGTTTGGGGGCTGTCCTGGGGGCCAGGATTGGGAGCCCTGTGCTGCCACCAGCCCCTATTTGTAATGTATGAATTTCCTTTGTACAACTGATCCCTGATTCAGGTATTCATCGTAAGAGTTGTGCTTAGGATGCAGCCTTGGGCTCTTTGACGTGGAAACAAGGTTCTTCTGAAATCAGTGAAAGTTACTTCTGGGTAGACGTAGGTAGGACCAGGCTATATATAATATCGGGGATGGCCAAACGTGCTTCATGTAAGAGCCACATGCAATACACTTCAGATGTTTGAGGGCCGCAATATTTCAGAAGCATTTCAATTCTTAAATATATTTACTCGCCATGAACATTAAACTTGTGTTTTAATCCAGTAGACTCTCAGTTTATGCCTGGTAAATAATTATAAAGCTTGAAAATTTCTTGTTTACCTTTTTATACGAATTGTGATGCGAAAAGGAGCTCAGCCAACGTATTTCTGAGAGCCGCACATGATATGTTAAAGAGCCGCAGGTGGCTCAGGAGCCGCAGTTTAGCCACTCCTGGTATATATGAACCATTGGAAGCCTGCACTTACTCTCCTATATGTGACTGAAAGGACGGTCCATCTGCTGTGCTTTCATAGGTTATCTTGTCTTTAGGGTCCCCCCCCCCCGCCATGCTGTCCTTTTTCTTCCCAGGGTTGGGACACAAGCAGGAAAAATGGCTTTTTAATGGAAAAAATAACAAAATTGTGGCCTTGGAGGCCACTTCTGACTTTCCCTGCCCATTGGGAACACTCGAGTGGAAAGAATGTTTTTTTGCCTCCAATCGGCCATCTGTTTGCACATCCTTGTCTGTTGAGAAGAGTCGCAATAATAAGCATGTCCTTTTGCAGAGGGTTCGCCATCGCTTATCGTAGGCCGATCTTGATTGTGGCGCTGCTTCTGCACCAGAGCCCTTTGGTTGCTTTCCTGTCATGAACAGGCAGGGAATTAAAATGGAGGTTCCACACAGAACCAGTGTCTTATTTATTTATTTTAATGCATTTTTACCCCCACTCAGTGGCATCGCTAGGGAGGTGCAACAGGTGTGGACCACACTGGATGAGCCCAAATCACCGAAGAGCAGCGGGCAGGAGAGCCAGTGGCGCTTGCCACGACTGGAGCCAACCCATACCCGGCGCACCATGGCTGGCTTCCCCTCCCGCTGGCAGCCGCCGCTCTTGCTGACCTCGGTGAAGACCTCCAGCAGCGCCCGTGCCAGCTGCTGCGGCTCTCTGTCCTGCACTTCGCCCACCAGCAGCAAGCAAAAGCTCAGCAACCCGGAAGTTTGGCGGTGACGCTATGATGTCACCACCAAGCTTCCGGGTTGCCGAGCTCCACAGTGGGTGACAACCAGTTGTAGGGATGCCCTTGTCCTCGCCTTCCCCCACTTCTGTGCATGCCCAAATAAATGGGCAGGATTATCCAGCATGTCCTTCTCCCTGGCCAAGATCCTTCTAGAATATTCACTGACAAGTCCCATTCAGGAGACTCCTTTACCGTTTGAATTAAAAGGTTCCTGTTGGCAAGTTCTGTCTGTTTTGCTGCTTCCTGTTGATTGCGTCTGATTAGTGATGCATAGCCACTTAATTGTCCCAATATCAGGTTCTGTTCCTGTTGGGCTGGGGTGAGAGGCTGTAAGTACCAGCTCCTTGTCTTTTTATAGTAAAAGTGTCCTATTCACTTTAAAGTCTATATAGGTAAAGGTGACCCCTGACCATTAAGTCCAGTCGTGTCCGACTCTAGGGTGTGGTGCTCATCCCCATTTCAAAGCCGAAGAGACAGCGTTGTCCGAAGACGCCTCCGTGGTCATGTGGCCGGCATGACTCTCCTTGCCGCAGCACGTAGCATGCAGCTGGAACACGGAGCACTGTTTACCTTCCCGCAAGCGGTACCTATTTATCTACTCGCATCGAACTGCCGACCTTTCAATCCACAGCTCATGGTTCAGCGGTTTAACCCGCTGCACCACCCGCTGGCCCTGTGTGTGTGTGTGTGTGTGTGTGTGTGTGTGATATATATATATATATAAGTAATAATGAGAGGAAATCGGTATTTAAAGCCTTACCCAGCACAGGAACAGAAAATATTGGGACAATTAAGAAAAGCGATTCACAGGGTAATTAAGAGATGATTCACACTCATCCCTTAACCATAGTCATTGGGAAGCAAGAAACTGGGCATGACCAACCTGCAATCAGAAAATGTTTACTTAAAGATACAAAAGCGATGCAAAGAGTCATTCCTGCTTGTCCACATTAGACAGGCTGCTGGTGAAATTGCATAATATTGCAGGAAAGAAAAGAAAAAAGTTGCCACAATTCAAGTCAGAAACAAGAGAGGCCCCAAACACCAGACTGGATCAATTTCGACAGGGATGCCGTCTGGATTCTCCGTAAAAATGAGTGAACCAAGCGTAGCAACTCCAGAGAAAAGGGCTGCTGTGGAGGCACGTTTGGACTTGATCCGGGCATCTCGCACTCCCCTCCACGCAGAGATCAGCTGCGATGCATTTTCAGATGTGGGGCAGGACAATGTTCAGCCCCTTGGTGTGCAGCACCACAGTGCTGGAGAAAGACGCAGGATTTTCTGACACCGCCTCAAGCATGGCAGGAGGCGACTGCAGCCCCTGGATGACTTTCCCGGTCCCAGCATCCGTGTCCTCACCAGTGGATGACCAGCCTTTGTCTCAAGCTAGGAATAGGTGGCGTCTTTGGACAACGCTGGCTCTTCGGCTTTGAAATGGAGATGAGCACCACACCCTAGAATCGGACACAACTGGACTTAATTGTCAGGGGATACCTTTACCTTTTTTTAGGAATAGGTTTGCCTAGGAAACTGCTTCCCAGATGTTCTGGCTGTAGCCTCTGCCTCTAAACCTACACTCCCCTCTGGAATGTCTTTCTGAAACTCCAGTGGGTGAGTGCGTGGAGATTTATCCCCCTGCTGCGCATGAACATCTGTGGATTGTGATGTACGACTCTTAAGGATTAGATGAGTGGGAGTGTTTTTTTCCGTTCACTTCCTGGCATGGCGCCTCTCTTGCCCACCTGGGTGCTCGAATCATTGACCCAGAGGACCAGAGCAGAAGATCCACTTTCTCTGGGTGCTGCTTGCTTGTTCCTGTCTCGGAGAGAGGGCAGCGACTGCGCTGTTGTGGGCTGCCTGCCTTGTCCCCCAACAGCAGCCGATCCGTTTCCTGGTCTCCGCATGTATTCCAACTACCCCGAATTCCAGGGATGTGTCTGCTTTTCAGGGGCCTGTCCTGGGAAGGCACTGTCCCTGCAGTTTTGCCTTCGGGTGATGTCTTGTTAACGTTTTGTTAGAGGGCGCGGCCAGAGTTGGCGTTCGTTAGGGGTCTGCTCAAGGCCAGCCCAAGACTGCCTGATGCTTGCAGCACTGTGCGCCCAATGAATTGCCATCATGTGCAGCAGAGGGAGCAGAGCCTTCAGGATTGGGCAAAGACGGGGGCGGGCGGGAGCGGGAGCAAGCCTGGCCCTGTGCTTTATTTTCCCCTACGAAATACGTTTGCCCCTTTCCTGCAGGTGGATCCGCCAGGCGCTCCCAACCCCAGTTTTGGGGCCTCGGTTGAGTCTGGCTTTTGCCTCCAACAGCATCTTGGCAGGTGTGCCCACCTAGGTCCATCCAGTCGCTGGTTGTCTTCCCATTTCCTGGACTGGAAATGGAAGAGGGGGATGGACTGCAAGAGGAAATGTGGAGGAGAGGAGAAGGTGGGCTAGAGCGTCCCCACTCTCCTGACACCGACACTTCCTTTTCCAATCCAGGGAGAGGCAGCATTGGGCATCCAGCCTTAAGCCTGATTCACACTAGAGGAATCCATGTGCGTCACGAATCTGCGTAGCGTAGTGTGGAGCTCTTTTGGATGCTTGCGGAGCAGCTGTGAGCTCCGCAACGCAGAGGCTGGAAAAATGGCTTCCCGTCATCTTTTGAGGGGGTTGCCTTCGCGGAGCTGGGAGGGTTTGCGGCGCTACTGCAGCCTACCAATCGGGGAGAGTGGCTGCATGCCAATCAGAACTACCTCCAATCACCTTCACAAGAAGGCAGGACAGCAGGAGGACTTCCGGCCAGCTCTGCGCGCTGGGGCAGGGGCATCCGCATCCACGCCTGGAAAACTGTAGTGTGAATCAGCCCTTAGGCACCTGGAGGTCTTGGGGCTGGCCATGTTCCGGGATTATTGGTGCTAGGGCAGCGGATTGCTCGTCTCTTGAGACATTCTGTAGAGCTGTCCCTTCTCCTGAAATGTCGGGGATGCCTAGACCGGGGTGGCCAGCCTTTCAACAGGAATGCTCCTGGCCCTTGAACGGTTGCATAGGTGAGGGCATTTCAGCAGGTGCAGCTGCTTGAGCAGCACCATCAGCCATTGCAGCTGCCAAGAGTCTTCTATGCAACTCTTAAGAACGCAGAGGCCCAAATGGTGAAAGGTTGGCCACCCCTGGCCTAGATCCTGTGGCAGATTTTTGTCTGTAGAGTGGATGATGCGACTCTTGACTGCTGGACCCTTGCTGGTGTACTTAGCCTTTGTTGGTTCTGTGGAGATAATACAGCAAGTCCTCACTTAATGTTGTCAATAGGTTCTTCTTGGAAGCTGCAACTGAAACGACTTGTAATGAAACCAATTTTACCATAGGCTAATAATTGATAAATGTAAATGCTCCTATGGCATTTTCCCATCCACTTTAAAATGAAACGACTTTTCATGACATGACTTTAAGCGAGGACTTGCTGTACCTGCTTCTGATGTCGCCCATGCCCACGTAGGCGTTTGCAAAGATCGCAGTCTTCAAGGGTTGGATTGCTCAGAATGCTCACTTCTTGCACATTAACCATTCGTGGTGCGTGCAAAAGCCTGTGTGTGTGTGTGTGTGTGTGTGTGTGTGAGAGAGAGAGAGAGAGAGACTTGTTACTGCTCTTCCTTGGGTGGCCCTCCATGTGCTGTGCATCATGCGACGGAGCATGCAGAGACTCACTTCGCAAAGATGGCAACATGCAGGGCTAGCAACGTATCCCCCTCTTTGCCCCTGTATGGTTTTGGGAAGGACAGGGGCTGATCTATGTTGTGTAGTCATCATCACACTTTGCAGAAAACTGTTGGCATGGATGACATCCCCAACACACGCGCGCTGGCACCTAGAGGCAGCTGCAACCAAAGTCCTAGCAAGGCTTCCAAGCAGCCTGGAGCCCTCGTCTCTTGGACCACATGAGACTTCAGTGACGTTTTGCCCAAATCTGCTGCCATTTCCACCGGGTTGGTCTCCCCCAAATCGAGCTCCCTTTCTAGAATGGTGCTAGAGCTCCTCTTGGGCCTTCAGTTTCTGAAGAAAAACAGCAATGAGGAGCAAGGGGGCCAGCGCTTCTTTCTTCCCGCATTCCTTCCTTAAGTCCACAAGCCCCAGACAGGAAGGAAGGTCTCCAATGGCCTGTGAGAAAGTGGAGGTCACTAGATGATGACATTCCAAAGCTTTTCCTCCGGGGTCTCCTGAGACCCCGGCCGGCGCAGCTTCCTCCTGTGTGTGTAGGCAAAGGATCTTCAAGGCCTGGGGAGCCCCACCCTGTGCAAGTTTTCTTAGAAGCAGGTCCCCTGAGTTCAGTGCGATTTGGGGCCTGGGATTGTAGCCTTGCACCCAAGCATTCTCTCAAGACTTTGATGGGAGGAATATATTCCAGGGGTACACTGTGCACCTTTCTGGGAGTCTAGGCTCCTTCCCTCCCCTTGGGACACTTTGTCTTAGGCCGGCGGGCCTCTCCTTTGGCGCTCGGCTTGCTATTCAAACCCGTTTTGTTTTCTCTTTGTTTTCCCTGCGGTGGCAACTTTTAAGTCGTGGAAGCAGGACAAATGCCACTCTCTGTGCCAGGGGGCATCAGCCCAACTCCCTGAGATGCAAAGAAATTGCACACCCTGCTGTTCTCCAGCATCAAAAGGATGTCATTATGAAGAAGGAGCTGAGAAGTGATGAAGAGTGTGCCTGTGCGTGAGAGATCACAGGGAAAGAGAGAGATCACAAGGAGAAGTTTCTCATAGAATGGTGTACAGCAGTGATTCTGAAAGTTGGCTGTTCTGGTTTGCTTGTTGCTTTGTCAATGACCAAACTTTTCTTACAAGATATAAAGCCAGCTGGGGAAAAAAGAAGGATCTGGGCAAGCCACCTTTGCTGGGCTGGCCATGTGTGTGTTGTCTGTGTGTGTTGTCTCGGTTGCGCCTGCCTGCAACACTGTGAGGATTCTGGGGCCTGCTCAAGGAAAAACACTCAGGCTGCAATCCTAGCATACCTTTCCTGGGAGTAAGCTCCATTGAACACAATGGGACTTACTTCTGAGTAGGCATGCCTAGGATTGACATGCCCAGCTTCTGTCAGGATCTGGTTGGTCCTGCAGAGAGTCTCCCTTTTGCTCGGTGTGAACTGAAAAACGCACAACTGAGACCCTTCATTGCCACGGAAGATCTGCGTTGGTGGGTCAGCTGTCTTTCAGGAAAGCTTGTTACGTGCCTTTACTGAATATGGTGGTGGCAGGATTTGTAGTTTGGTGTACATGCATGGTTGTGAAGGCTCAAGGCTGTGCTGTGTGGACACAAATTCGGGGCAACCGAGGTGCTCCACAGAAGTGGGGCTGACCCCATTTTGCAAGGTTCACTGGGCAACAATGGCTTGCGTGTGTGTCAGGTCCCGTATTGCAGTATCCAGTTAACACGAAAAGCAAGTGAGAGATGAAATGGAAAGGTCTTCTTCCTCATGCTGAAAAGACAAAAGATTTGACATCAGGTTGGTGTGTCCCTCTCTGGAGAGCTTATCCACAACCAGGGTGCCACATTACAACCAAAAAGGCCCTTTCAATAGTTTTTGTTGTTCAGTCGTTAAGTCGTGTCCAACCCTTCGTGATCCCATGAACCATATCCCGCCAGGCCTTCCTGTCCTCCACTATCTTCCTGAGTTTGCTCATTTTCATGTTCGTTGCATCGGTGATGCTGTCTAACCATCTCATCCTTGGCCTTCCCCTTCTCCTTTTGTCTTCAATCTTTCCCAGCATCAGAGTCCTCTCTTCCAGAAAGTCCTCTCTTCGCATTAGATGGCCAAAATATTTGAGCTTCAGCCTCAGTACCTGTCCTTCCAGGGAACAGTCAGGGTTGATTTCATTTAGGATTGACTGATTTGATCTCCTAGCAGTCCAAGGGACTCTCAGGAGTCTTCTCCAGCACCACAGTTTGAAATATATGCCACCCACTTAACCCCAGAAGTCCGCTGCTGGGTACTGCACCTTTAAAAGGCAGACCCAGAAGTAGTCCTGATGAGCCAGACTGTTTGAGAGATCTGTTGCAGCAGAATCCTGTGTGTGTGTGTGTGTGTGTGTGTGTGTGTGTTGGAGCCTCCTCAGATGTAAGAACAGTCCTAGGCCAACATGGAACGTTATGGAACCCCCTCCCTTTTGGGTTCATAAGTGGAACCCTTACAAACTACTGCTCCCTCCTTTAGGTCTTCAGGCCTCGCTGGAGGAAACTCTCCTTCTGTGCTTAAACAAGCCTTCTGAGTTCTCGGCCTTTTTAATGACTTGTAGCTGCTACAGTTGTGGTCCCTCTTTTAATAAGGTGGTGCTGCTGCTCTTATGTTTCTGTTTTTTAATTGGAATTTTAATTCTATTAGCGGCCTATTGTCTTACGATTGTTTATGAGTTTTAGTTAATTTTGTATATTGCTTTTAAATAGTGATTATGTTTCTGTATTTTGTATTTTTGTAAGCCGCCTTGGGTCCCTTCGAGGAGAAAGGCGGAGTAAAAATACTGTAAATAGATAAAATAAGTGGGCCCATAACCAGAAAATGGTTCTCAGCTAAGCTAGACTTCTTGTTTCACCAATCGGAGTTTTTCTACCCCTTGCCTGCATGCAAGAAAGAGTTGAGTTATTAGGAGTCTAGTAGTTGCAAGTGCCCTCATCTCTCCTCTAGCAGGGGCACCCACGAGAGATGAGTTGGCTGAAGGTGAGCTTGTCCTTTGGGCGGGTGGAGTTGGTGGATCCATAGGGGCACTGCCCTGTGGGACATTCTAGGTTGAAACCAGCACCTTGCATTGTGCTCTAAAATAGGCCGATGATGCAGTTTAAGAAACCGGTATCATGTGTCCCGTCCAATCTGTCCTGGTCAGTAGTCTGGCAGCTCTGAACACCTGAAGTGGCCAAGTGATCTTCCACGGTCTAATTCAGAGGGTACTCATAAGAACCTCAGAAGAGCCCTGCTGGATCAGGCCAAAGGCCCATCTAGTCCAGCTTCCTGTATCTCACAGCGGCCCCACCAGATGCCTCAGGGAGCACACAAGACATCTAGAGACCTGTATCCCGTTGCCACTCCCTTGCATCTAGCATTAAGAGAGAGCCTATTACTAAGACCAGGAGGTTGTTTATCCCCATCATGGCTTGTAACCTGTGATGGACTTTTCTTCCATCAACCTGTCCACTCCCCTTTTCAAGGCATCTAGGCCAGGTGCCATCACCACATCCTGTGGCAAGGAGTTCCACAGATTCGTTTGTTCATTAATAAGACATTTTTTTACACAAGGGTGTATATACAGAACAGGAGTTAAATGCGTACACCTTTGAGCTGGGAGGAAATGGGATTATATCCATATACTGCCTCTCTGCCTCAGCATTCAAGGGGGCTTGCAAATTTAAGATATTGAAAGAAAAATGACAAAACATAAAAGAGCGAGTGTTTCAGCCAGTGCTGATGGTATGAGTTCCCATGACCTGGGCTGCTTCTAATAATGTGGTCAGCAGCCTATCTCTGGAATGGAGCCAGGATCTCTCTCTCTCTCTCTCTCTCTCTCTCTCTCTCTCTCTCTCTCTCTACATAAGAACATAAGAAGAGCCCTGCTGGATCAGGCCAAAAGCCCATCTAGTCCAGCTTCCTGTATCACACAGTGGCCCCACCAGATGCCTCAGGGAGCACAAGACAACAAGATAACCTGTTTCCCGTTGTCACTCCCTTGCACCTGGCACAGAGAAAACCTACTTCCAAAGCCAGGAGGTTGCTTATGGCTTGTAACCTGTGATGGTCTTTTCCTCCATGAATCTGTCCAAACCCCTTTTTAAAGGCATCTAGGCCAGGTGCCATCACCACATCCTGTGGCAAGGAGTTCCACAGATGAATTACACGCTGGGTAAAGAAATATTTTCTTTTGTCTGTTCTAACTCTCCCTCCACTCAATTTTAGTGCATGTCCCCTGGTTCTGGTGTTGTGCGAGAGGGAGAAGAATTTCCCTCTATCCACTCTCTACATCCCATGCATAATTTTATACGTCTCAATCATGTCCCCCCTCAGGCGCCTTTTTTCTAAACTGAAAAGCCCCAGACGCTGTAGCCTTTCCTCATAAGGGAGGTGCGCTCTCTCTCTCTCCCCCTCCTCTCCCTCTCTCCGTAAAGCATTGTGGTAGCTGGAGGGCCATGAGAGGCAAAGGGTCTCCAGGGAAAGAGCAGGAAACGATACAAGTAGTTTCCCTGCTGGACAGTCAGGCTGCTGAGAGGCAGGTGTGAGATTGAGAAGAAGCAACTGTACTCTTTGCAGGGTTGCTGTCCTCCGCCTTTCTTGCAGAGCTGAGCTGTGGTGGTTTCAGGCAGCTCACAAGTGGCACCCAGTGGCTGGAGGGGCCCCTAGCAGTTGGCTTTTTTGAGGGACTTCCCCTGTGATCATAAAGAACCTCTGCAAATTGCTCGCTCATCCCCACCCTAGCCTTGTCTGTCCGTCGATGTGGAATTCAGAGATTCTGCTGTCACTCAGGTTCTTTCTCTCCGTGCTCTGTTGTGGAACCCCCAAGATCGCAGCAAGCTCTCCCCAGTGATATTCACCAGTCCCAGTGGTCACCTTTTCCTCGTGTTACTGTCCCCATTTTGAAGATGGGGTGCTTGAGAGTTCTGAAGTGCCCCTCTGAGGCCCTTCCCAGTTGTTACCGTAGTAGTAGCAAAATTACTGTATAGGGTTAACGTTGGGAGGACCAGATTGAGAACTAGCAGAATAAAGGACCAGGTTGAGAACTGTAGAAGGGTGGTGTGCAGAGGCCTAAAGGGCCATGTGCACCAAAGACCCATAAAAAGGGCCTGCTGATGGGGAGGGAGAGAGTAGAAACTACAGCCAGTGAGACATCTTGACTGTGGCTAGAAGAAAGCATTCCTGCTCAGAAAAATCCTGCTGTCCTCACCGAGAGAAAAAACTCTTCTGCAGAACTATTCACTGCGCTGGTTCTGCCTTATTCCAGCCTCTGAGCCGAGGTTAAGGGAATAGGTGAGATGTAGGAGTGGGTTTCCTATTTACTTTACCTCCATGCTATCTGCCTGGTTCAGATATGTTTGACTTCAAAATAAAACTTCTTCATACTATTTACCTTGTTGTCTCGGGGAGTTCCTCCGTCTGATCTGTGTGCAACACTGGTTCAGCTTGTCCTTAGCAGGCTCCTGCTTCTATCTAGAGCCCTGATGGCGAACCTATGACACGCGTGTCACTAGTGACACGCGAGGTCAGTTTGGGTGACACGCCAGTGTTTCCCTCAGGGCCCTGACATTTTTTGTCTTGAACATTTAGGGCAGAGATTTTTGGCAGACCTCTTTTATTATCTAGTAAAACTCAGCAACAAAAAAGTCACTAATCATGTTAAATAAAATGCAATGTGTTCTATAGTTGTTTTCAGTTTAGTTCAATTCAAAATTACTATTAAAAGTAGCAATAGTCAAAGTACCATTAAAAGTTGGGGGTGGGGCGACACACCAGCAGAGTCGAGTTAGGCATTTTCAAAAATTTTGACACACCAAGCCCAAAAGGTTCGCCATCACTGATCTAGAGGATGGCAGACTCGTGTCTCTTTGCTCAGTGGAGCAGTCTGGCAGAGCAGGTCTGCAGAGAAAGGCACGGCTGTGTCTCAGGCACATTCTTTAATTGCGGCAAGTGAATTTCCTTCAGTTGCGCCAATATCAGGCGCCAGGACTTGTCACTACATCAGGCCCTGAGATGTCGGTTTCAGGAGACATGGAGGTTGTCCAGTCAAGTGATTTTCCATTTGCATGCTGAAAGGAGGCCACCGGCTGTTCCTGTGCATTTCTAAGGGAGGTGAGAGTTTTCCTCCTCATTTATTTAGCTCAGCTTTGTCCATGGAAAGGTGAACACAGTTTCTGGAGCTGTTATTGCAGGGGTGGGGGACCTGTTTGCGGTGGAGGGCCATTTTCCCATGGGGAAAATTTGTTGCAGGCCAGCCGTTAGGCCGGCCGAATTTGTTGTGCAAAATTTGGGGGCCCCTGCCTCTTTTGCACGTTCACCCCTCCCCCATCGGTCTCCTTACCATCGAGGCCGCTGCAGGCTCCGCGCGTTGCTCCTCTGACCTAGGCTGGCAGCTTGGCCCGTTCTGAAAGCGGTGTTTGAAACACTGCTTAAACCGCTGAACCATAAGCTGTCGATCGAAAGGTCGGCAGTTCGATTCCCGCGACGGGGTGAGCGCTCGTGGCTTGGCCAGCTCCTGCCAACCTAGCAGTTCCAAAGCATGTCAATGCGAGTAGATAAATAGGTACCACTTGCGGGAAGGTAAACAGCGCTCCGTGTTCCAGCTGCATGCTACGCGCTGCGGCAAGGAGGGTCATGCCGGCCACATGACCACGGAGGCGTCTTCGGACAACGCTGGCTCTTCGGCTTTGAAATGGGGATGAGCACCACACCCAAGAGTCGGACACGACTGGACTTAATTGTCAGGGGATACCTTTACCTTTTTTTAAGCTGTCGGCCTAGTTACCTCTGAGATGGTGGCGGCCACCGGCTCCGCACATCACCTCGGTGCCTCCTTCTTGCCCGGCTGCTCGACCCCTTCTGAAAGCGGCATTTTCGCACATGCGCAGAACACCGCTGAGGCCAAGAGGGCAGCCTCAGCCTCAGCGGCGTTCTGCGCATGTACGGAAACGCTGCTTTCAGAAGGGGTTGAGCTGCCGGGCAAGGAGGAGGCGCCGAGGTGACGTGCGGAGCCGGCGACGGCTCAAGGTGAGCGGCGGAGCCTCCGGTTTGGGTCTCGCGCGGGCCGGACCTGATGGACTCGGGTCCGGTCTCACACAGGCCGGACCAGATCGTCTTGGGGGCCGTAAACGGCCCGTGGGCCGGAGGTTCCCCACCCCTGTGTTATTGCAAAGAGGCTCCTGTTGGTCAGGGTCCCCAGTTGGTCAGGGCCCCCCAGTAAGGTAGACTGCTGCTGTACATGTGTATGACACTGTGGGAGGAGCATTTGCCCACAGAAGCCTAATGGCTCCAGAAATTGTCTGGAGTAACAGCTTCATGTTCTTGGCCTTTTTAATGACATCTAGCTGCTACAGGTGTGGTCCCTCTTTTAATAAGGTGGTGCTGCTGCTCTTACGTTTGGAATTTTAATTGTAATAGTGGCCTATTTTATATTAAAATTATTGTTATTGTTTGAGATGTGTTTGTATATTGCTTTTAAATAGTGATTATGTTTCTGTATTTTGTATTTTTTGTAAGCCGCCTTGGGTCCCTTCGAGGAGAAAGGTGGGGTAAAAATACTGTAAATGTTCGTAGGTGGTTTTTTGTTTTTGTTTTGCATTGCAAACTTCTTGATTGAAAAGTGGTATATAGGAGAAGAAGCGCTGCGTGTAACAGGATGCGAGTCTGCAGATTGCAGCATTCTTGAAGGTTTGAACATATCACTTTTGAAAACATTGCATGGCATAACTTATTTTTGATTTTTTTTCTTTTTTCTTCCAGTGCTTCACATTCCTAGAAGGCAAGAAGGATGCGGGTAAGCTGCAATTGCATCTTGATCAATTCATTTTCAGGACTGTGTGTATTTTGGGTATTCAAGAACAAACTAAAATGAAAACAAACTGCGCCAAGATGACTCCTGTTCTCTCTGCTCTGAATCACACAGAGTAAGAAAGCGAAACTCTTTTTGGTTCTAGTGTGTCTTCTACACCTGTCTTCACAGGCTGCAGAATGAGGTGGGAGAATGAACTTGCTCAAGCAAGGGGTGCCAGTTTTTTTTAAATATTGTTATTCCATGTGACAAGAATCCTGCAAATAAAAAGCTAGCACATAGGGTGTGTGCATGTGCATATGTAATCATTCTACCCCGGCCCACTCCCTGCTGTGCTAGTTTTCTGATTGCAGAACTTTTTTTTTTTATGTAGGGGGTGCATTCAAATTGGTAACTCTTTACTAGCTGAAATCAGAGTTCATGCTCCCAGCACAGGACGATTCTTGTACCTTGGGACCATTTCATTCTGGTGGGGGTGGGAGGAAGCTTTCCTGGAGCAATGTTCATTTTCAACGCTGTGCGTATTCTGTGTACTCCAAAGCAAACTAAAATCAAAACTAAACTAAACTCTGCACCGAGGTGATCCCTATTTTCTGTGCCCGGTATTCATCTTTCATATTGTGTGGATTGTATGTTTATGTGCATTGTTGTCAGCTGCTTTGGGCATCCTGGTGGGATATGGACTTTTTTAAAAAAACAAAAGATCAGCAGGTTCCCCACACCCCAGCATTACCCCCCAGCCACCATTTTGGTTCCCATAAGTTTTTGGTCATTGGATTTCTCCTCTGACTTTAATTCAAGGCGGTGTACATGGGCAGGCTTTCCTAACCCCTCTAATGAGAGGTTTTACAATATATAAATGTCCAATCTTTCGTGAACGGCTACATTCCAGATGGTATCCTTTTTGCAGTCTGACTATTCTGCTAGCTGGCGCCTCCCACGCTCGACCGACGCAGCTGGGAGCTCTTATCTCTCCTCACGGAGGCTTTTCACAGCTTTTTGTCGGCGGCGTGTCTCGAACTTGCCATTTGCCGATCTTCAGGCTTTGCAAGGCGGCAGCTCTCCCGACTGAGCCAGACCCCTCTGCTCTTCTACAAGTTGTAGTTAACCTGTATCTTATTTATAGTGTGTGGAAAGGCAAGAGCCCACAGTTTATCCGCAGTGAGAGGATATCGCTCTGCATATGCCCAGAAGCACTCTTCATTGTTCCTTAATGGCCATTTCCGCTTCGGACTTCTGTGCGGTGAATCCACTGACTGATTCTGGGCTGGCTGCTTCTGGCTGTACCTCAGCCGCACAGGGAGACCACTGGCCTCTAAATGCAACATGGTACATGCGCCTCTCTTCAGCTTGCCGAGTGGTCTGTGGCTGTCCTTGCTCCTCTATCCCCTGGAGCCGTTTTGGTCCAGTCACTTTCAGTTTTCTCTTTCTACTTGTGGCACATGTGACTGTGGTCTGAACCCTAAGTCCACTGATGTGCAGGAGTGTCCCTGTTTTTCCCTGTGGAATATTGAGGGGTATGTACATGAAGACATAAGGCACTGCTCTGTTGACTAGGCGAGGCCAGAGGTATAGAAGAGGCCAGAAAATATTTCTTGACCCAGCATGTGATTAATCTGTGGAACTCCTTGCCACAGGATGTGGTGGTGGCACCTGGCCTGGATGCATTTAAAAGGGGATTGGACAGATTGATGGGGGAAACGTCCAGCATAGGTTACAAGCCATGATGGGGATAAGCAACCTCCTGGTTTTAGAAGTAGAAGTAGGTTTTCTCTGTATGCCAGGTGCAAGGGAGTGGCGACAGGATACAGGTCTGTTGTTATCGTGTGTGCTCCCTGAGGCATCTGGTGGGGCCACTGTGAGCTACAGGAAGCTGGACTAGTTGGGCATTTGGCCTGATCCAGCAGGGTTCTTCTGATGTTCTTATCAGGTCCTGGGTGCTGGCGTTGGTACCTGACTTGACCGAGGCAGAGGCTTCAGGTTGCTTGCCAGTCAGAGGGGCTAATGCGGATGGACCTGGCTTCCAGATTGCATGGAAGGGCTCAGCCTGCACCAGACCAATGCAAAAGGCATAGCTGACGTCCTGCGTGGCCAGGAAGCACATTGGGATTGGGGGCACAACTTGCTTCCCCACCCCGCTGCATTCACTGAACCTGTGTCTGAAAAGCAGGTGGAGGCTCCAGTAGTGTGAGAGACGGGAAGGGAAACGCTCTCCGCTTTCCCCACACTGCAGAATGTCCTAAGACTTGATTGCGTCCCAGCCTTAGTCCTGTTTTTGTCGACTAGAAAGTTCCAAGTGCCTTTGCCTTTCCTGGTGGTAAACCTGTTCCAGCCCCGATTGCTTGGGTTGTCCTTTTCAGCACCTTCTCCAGCTGCAGCTGCGCCAACCTGTCCACTTTGCCCCCAAGAGGGTGCTGTTTCTCTGCTTTTTTTTTTCCCCAGCCTGCCCTGTCCTGCCCTTCTAAGGTAACCCCTCCCCTCTCTTTCACTTCCTCAGGAAGGCAAGAATTCAAAAGCATCCCAGCTGGTTTGTTCTCCTGGCCGGGCTTTCGAACGAGGCCTTTCGGTTTCCTCCAGTGGCGTCGCCACGCCCCCCACGGGTTGGTGCGCTCCCCCGATGCCCCCCAATAAACCTGTCGAATTTTAGGTTTCGGTTTTGTTTTTTTTTCTCGTTTTTTTTACTGTTTTCTGGGGTTTTTAAGTGGTAACGGGACGTGTGTGTGTGTGTGTGTGTGTGTGTGTGCGCGTGCGCGTGCATGCAAGCGCGCATGCGCAGAACAACAAAGTTTCCAATCGACGTTCTGCGCCTGCGCAAACTGTGGAAAGCGCTGCTGGGCGCTTTACTGAGTTCGCGCCCGGGCGCAGGCAGAAGATAGTCGCTGGAAGCTTCCCATATTCAAGCTAAGTGGGGGAAACACACGCACACACATGCCCCATGTACCACTTAAAACCCCCGGAAACCAGTAAAAAAAACGAGGAAAAACCCCCCGAAACCAAAGGAGCCCCGCCCTACCCCGGGGCCCTGCGCCCTACGCCTGGGGCCCCCCCGCCCACATCAGCTGACGCCTCTGGTTTCCTCTTCTCCTGAGAAGGCCTATTGACGGCTTGTTCCCAATTCAGGTCTCTTAAGTCACTCCATAATGGGCTGCTTCCGATGACACTTTATCACCGAACCTGGCACGACAAAGGATCTGCGCATGACATGAATGCCCAGGTCCTTCCCCCTCCCACCGTGGCACCCATTCACGAGGGGGTGCGGTGTGCTTGTGGCCTTGTGCGTTTGTCCTTGATTGCACTGGATCAAGCCATAAAATCTCACCTGAACCAGCCCAAAAGTGACACGTGTCAGTGTTCTTCAACCTTGGGTCGGGACCCCAATGGGGTTGCAAAGTCTCGTTTGTGGGGCCGTGGCAACTTATGGGAACCAAAATGGTGGCTGGGGGGCAATGCTCGGGTGTGGGGAACCTGCTGGGAGGGGGGACTTCCACTGGAATTTCATCCCCCTCCTCCCCCTCCCTCTTTCAGTTTGCTGGTAAGGCTGTGGGGAAGCTAGTCTCTCCTGTTTTGGAATGACCCCGCCGCTGGCGGTGCAGGCTGGGTAGGGCGAGGCTGCCAGGGTGGCGTGGGAGGAGTGGGGGTAGGCGGATTGGGATCAATGGTGGGTCCCCAGTGTCATGAACTGTTGGTTCATGTAGGCTTGGGATTTTCTTTAACTGTTGTAATAGAATTTTAGTAGACTTTTGCAGGACCAACCTTGCGGTACTTTTTGTATGTGAAATGCCAGAGATGGAGAAGTAAATTGAATGGGAGAGTTAATTGAGAACAGGAGGGCTCCTCCTTATGGGAAAGATAAATTCCTCAAGAAGAGTAGAGCTTTGTCAGTCTCTCTGGTGTAGATGTTGAGGAGAGACCTAGGAAAGAGTGGGTTAGAAGGAATAGAGTTTAGTTGACTAGTCAAAAGGAGATTGGAGTCTTTGAAAGGTTTTTATCAGCTGTTTTAAAGTTTCAGTAATGTTATTGATTGTACCTTAGTGTTGGGGAAACCCTCTTCTTCTTTTTATTCCTATGGGTTCCTAATTACTAAACTTTTTAATAATAGCATTTTGTGCCTGGGTTATTTATGAGGTTATAGGAAGACTACTTGCATACCTTGGTTTTTTTTTTTAATTGTAATAGGTCGGAGGAGGTTTAGCTCAGTGAACCCCTCCAATTATTTTAATTCCTGGGCTGGTGGCAGCAGAGTTACCAACAAGTCTTTTTTCCCCCTTACTTGGCCATGACACCCAGCTTTATACTTTATTTATTTATTGGGGTCATTGCACTGAAAAGGTTGAAGAGACCACTGTTCTAGGGAATGATCACATGAGTGCTGAAACATAGCAGGCAGCAGAAGGAGATGCTGCCCTCGGTAAGTGACCCCCCCCCAACAATATTTGGCTTCTGACCTTCTTTAAAAGGGCGAGGGAGTGTTTTGACAACAGTGTGGAAACCTGGACAACGTACTCCAAGGTGGAAGAAAAACTAAAACTGATTGAGTTTCTGACTATTTCTAGGCTGCTGTGTCACCCGTCCTGTGACGGGAGGGAGTCTCCAGCCTGCGTAGGTTTGTGTGGTTAGCCATGTGCGGATGAGACATGCCTGGTTCCCCTGGCCCCGGGGTCAAAACTAGTGCAACAGGGTAGCTTTTCATCTTTGAGGTTCTAGTTTTCCAATGATTGCCTCCTTCTCCAAATAGGATTCCATTTATGACACATTGGAGTAGTCATTGCCATGTTGTACTATTGAAAAGAAGTTTTTTTTTTTTTTGGTAAATTTCAACCATTTTAATAGGAATAGTAAAAAGAACGGGTGGGGCCCTGAGGGGGGGGGCTATTTTTGTAGCGTAGCCACGCCACAAGTCCCACCTATAGGATTTTCCGAGTACCTGTCTGAGGAGTGATGTGAAGAGCAGGCTACAGTGACTCAAAGGTAGCACAGGGACCAGCCAGGAGTTGATTTGGGAGGAATCATAAGAACATAAGAAGAGCCCTGCTGGATCAGGCCAAAGGCCCCCCCTAGTCCAACTTCCTGTATCACACAGTGGCCCCACCAGATGCCTCAGGGAGCACACAGCCAACAAGATAACCTGTTTCCTGCTGCCACTCCCCTGCACCTGGCACAGAGAAAACCTACTCCTACAATCAGGAGGTTGCTTATGGCTTGTAATCTGTGATGGTCTCTTCCTCCATGAATCTGTCCAAACCCCTTTGAAAGGCATCCAGGCCAGGTGCCATCACCACATCCTGTGGCAAGGAGTGGCAAAAAGTCGAAATGGTTGCTTGCACATTAGGGGCTCTTGCACTCTGACAGAGTTTGAGAAATCCCTGCTCGAAAGGCTGAAAGGGGGTCAAACACACAAGTTTCCGCTTTACAGCGATGGCTTCAATTTTGTTTTCTGTTCATCTTTCTTCCTCTGCTCTTCCCCCTCCACAAATGTCAAATTCAAATCCCTTTACCAAGCCAAGGCAAACGCTTGTCATAGTCAGCTGAGCGTTCCCCTTTTAGCCTAAGCTGACGTTTTAACTGAAGGGGCCTTTGGCCTGGTTCAGCACCAATCTGTGGTTGGAAGGGAACCAGAATAGAAGTGGCAAGCCACGGCCTCCTTTTCTTTAGTGATTGCGATGCCAGTCGGCAGCACCTCAGAGGACAACGTCTTGTGGGCATGTGTGTGGTTTGCCATGGCAGGTTTCCTGGGTGGGCAGAAGGTACCACGGGGGAGTCCGTCTACCGGCTTGTCGCCGTATGTTTGTTCTTGTTTGCTTTTGAAAATGTCCTGAGGGCGGGAAGAAACGTAAAGCAGAAGATCTAAGGCTTTTTCTGTGCTTGACTGTTTCGGATAATCCTTAAAAGCGTCTGCCCACTATACCGGTGGTGTATACGAGTAAAAGGAATTTCTCCAGGCAAGTTATTGTACACAGATGTTTATTTCTTCAACTTTTGAAAAATTACATGGCTGAAAATCCCATAAACGTTGTTTCTGTACATACAATCCTGGCTCTGTTCCCTAAGAGAGGAAGGTGCCAAAGGGTGGGGGAGTCCATATAGGAGGGGGTCCTGGGGCATTGTAAACCCTCTCCCCAAAACGTCTGTGCTGCTGCTGGGAGGAGAGGGGAGCAACGTCTGTTGATGGGAGCACCAGGCTGCGGGACTAGACGTGCTTCATCTGAATTTGTGTCTGGGTGGGCTATTGTTCAGGTGTTAACTTAACACAGTCACATGACAGTGCTGATTTTAACAAATTCACATGATGGTGATGTCGCCATGATTCCCCTCTACGAAGCAAAAGTATATAAAGGGAAACCTTTTTAAAAGGCGAGGCTAAGCAGACTTCAAACTTTCCAGAAAGTTGTCACTGGGAAACTCCTGTCTCAGAGGAAGCGAGAAGGGGCAAACCTATAGTTACCAACTTCTCATTTCTTATTTGGGGAGAACCGGAACGTTAACAACTTCCTCTTCGCTAAAGCCTGCAGAAAACACGATTTCTGCCTGGCGCTCAGGACCCTTCACAGAGTTGAGTTTCAGGCCTTGAATCTCTCCCCCCCCCCCCCCCCCGGTTTCCTGGCGATGAGATGCATTTGATCCCCAGGACATCCCAAGAACGGCTTGAAAGAGCCATCTGCACAGCCACAGCTTCCGTTTAGTGAAGGGATTTGAAGCTGGAGGACTGAAATGGACCTGCAATATTGGATCAGAAACAGGGCTGTGAAGATGCTGAACTAAAGCTGAGTGCTGAGGTCACCCAGACTCTTCCCCCCCCCTGGAAAAAAAGCAACCACTTGAGCTGGGTCACCTGCATATATTATGCAAATTTAGCATATTTGCATCTAATTAATTGATAGTGCTTCTGCTATGTGTGAGGAACTTCCAGAGTTGTTGGGGCAAAGGAAATGCACACCACATCAAGACTCAAGTTGGCAGTACTATGCAGCTTCCATGTTCAGCAGTGTTTCACGAGGCTTTGCCCAAACAAAGCCTTATTTTATTTTATTCTTCACATTTTTATACCGCCCTTCCTCCAAGGAGCTCAGAGTAGTGTACATATTTCCTCCCCTCCTTTTTGTCCTCACAACAACCCTGTAAGGTAGGTGGGGCTGAGAGATAGTGACTGGCCCAAGGTCACCCAGGAAGCTTTGTGGCTGAGCGCGGACTCGCACCTGGATCTTCCAGGTCTAAGTCCAACTCCCAAACCACTACACCATCCATTCTGCCTCTGAAGTCCTCAGGGCTAGAAACTTTTTTCCCCACATAAAATAATGAAAACCGGCATTCTTCAGAAACTGAATTCTGTACCTAGTGCAACATTCTGCTCTTTTTCTATTTTTTTTTTCTGCACTCTGCACGTTTGGGGGAAATGCACAATCGGAGGGTCTTGGCAGTGCAGGGTGTGTGAAGCAAAGGTTGCAGTTGTGGCAACTGTGGGATTTCTGAAGCAGTAAAATGAAGTGGGCTGCAGTGCCCATGCTGTCAAAACAGAGTTCTGGGACCTCCAGCTATATTATACTCCTAGCAGTTGCACGAAGACAGCATCCTGGAGGGCTGCGGCCGGAACCAGCGCGAAATGTATTGTTCTGTACTGTACTTTGGAAAATTTTTTCCGCATGAGCCAGGAAGTAAGCAGGAAATCATACCCAGGCCTAGCGAGACTTGCTGATTGCTGAAAGCGGGTGGGTGGGTTGGACGGCAACTCGAGGGAGAGAACATTTAATTGGGAGAGTCGGGGGGGGGGGGAGAGTGCTGAATTCTTCCCCAATCCATCACTTCTCCCCACTTCATTGGCCTTCCCCTATTTTAAACGAACCCCCCTCGCTTGCCAAACTGGAAGTGAGCTCAGCTGTGGAAGGGGCATTTGCAGGGGAGGACCAGCGGGTGTGGGAGGGTATATGAGCCCCCTTCCAGCCTGCCCACCCACCCACCCACCCACGATCCCTCTTCAGGACCCAGCTGCAGACCTGGGGCGCACCTGTTGTTGTGCCCGTCGCCCTCTTGTCCCCTTTCCAAGTCCCTGGCCAATGCATGCACGATGCAGCAGCAGTTTTGACCTTGCGACGGTCTTTTCCGGGCCTTCTCGATCAGCGAGGAGCTGGACTCGCAAACCCGGCACTGCAGAGCCGCAGGGAATACACGCCTCCGTCCCGGGAAGTTTGGTAAGCGCGCCCCGGGGACAGGACTGACAGGCCGGGGGCGCGCTCTGCAGCCTAGGGGGCCGGCGTCGTCTCCGTCCGCTCGCTCGGATCCCTCCGACGGCCCCGAGCCCACAGCACGGAGAAGGTCTCCCGCTTGCTCCAGCGCCGCTCGTGCGGAGGAGGAGGGCGGGCAGCGCCGCGCCCAGCGCTGGGGAGGAGTCCGGCCGCCCCCTCCAGCCCTCCTCCTCCTCCAGCGCTGCGCCGGGCAATGCTGGCCCAAGCGTGGGGAGGCAGCAAGGCAGAGCGCAGCGGCTGATGGAGCGCCTGGGCTCAGCGGACGCGGACCGCTCCCGGCGAAGACGCTCCTTCTCCGGGCTGCTTCTTCGACGCACGGTACGCGGAGGCGGGCATCGGGAAAAGCCAGGTAAGCCCCTCGCCGGGCGGCTCTCGAGAGGGGGGGGGGTCGCCCGCCTCCCGGTCGGTTCTCTTCCCAGGTTTTTGGAAGGACGCGCGGGCCACTTCGTCCCCGCCCACCACCTACTCGTGTGATGAGACCAACACGTGTTCGCGGACAGACCCGTGCCTCCTAACCATGCCGTTGTGCGTTCCCACGCCGCGCCAGGAGACTTGATGCGGGACGTGCGGGCTTCTGGGCTCTCCTTGTGTGTGTGTAACGTGTAGCTCGGCGGTGAGTCTAAGAAGGGCCCAATCCCATCCAACTTTCCAGCGCCAATTCAGCCCCTAGGTAAGGGAACAAACGTCCCCTTATCTCACGGAGGCCGGCCTCCTGACTGCCCCTCTATGACAGGATTCCCCGTTGGCATGGCTGCACCAGTGCTGGAAAGTTGGACAGGATTGGACCCCTTGTTTTGGAACACCCAGATTTTTCTGTGCCATAACGTGGGAAGCTGCCCGTAGGTAAGAGTTTAAAATCTAACAGTAGTACAAACCTGTGTATGTTTACCCTGCTGAGACATGCTTAGAGGTACAGTATAACCCTTCCCTGGCCCCAGTTCTTCTGGGGGCTTTTAATTCAGAGCCCCTAGTGACTGGGGCACTCTGTGAATGGTCAGAGACTGAGTGGCCCAGCAGGGCAGTAGCAGGCTGGTGGCTGTAGTGCTTACTGAGAGGCGCTTGTCCAGAAGCAGCAGACCCCAAGAGCGATGGGTGTGTGTGTGATGGGGGGGGGGCAGAGTGTTCTTTGTCAACATTGCCCGGAGGGAGTGTGTGCAGAGAGGCACCCTCTGGCCCACTCGGCAGTGATGTCGTTGCCATTGCTGAGCTCTGAGAGCATGTTGTGTCTGCCTTTCTCCCCGCTCCCTTAGAATGAGGATAGCAATTTTACACTGGCGCAATGCTGTTGTCACACTGACCTGCATTAAAGCTTGTTCAAATAGTCATGTTCCAGCCCCCCCCCCCCTCCTTCCAAGGCTGGAGAAGCCACGCCAGGAAAAAGGCTTGGAAACATTATGACTCTGCCGTTGAGACGGCCATTAGGGCAGTCTGGGCTTTCAGCAATTAAATAAACACCTGAAAAGTCCTGCTCCAACATAGCACAAATTCTGTGCCAAAAAAAGCCAAATTCTGTCATCTGCTTACATCATGCTAGTTTGTATATATTGACTAACTTTGCTTGGCTTTTGGTAGTCTTATGATATGCCAAGCTGGCTTATGCCAAATCGGAGCATATGTTCAACTAGTCCCAGTGATCCGGGCTGTCTAGAAAATACCCTAAAAACATATTAGGATCTGATTCAGCCCCGTCTGTTTGGCTTTTATTTGGTCGGCAACAAAGGAACAAATGTGCTCTGCTGTGTAAATATCTAAACAGTTTTTCCAGTAGCCCAAAATACTTGAACTGTATTTCAAGTATTTTGGCTCCTGCCTTTGGTCGAGTCTCTCAGGAACGCTGAGAAGGGCCCTCCCACCTGCCCAGAGTCTCTTACCTGCATTTTCTGGCCTCTGAAAACCCAGAAGTGACTGGCAATGATGTCATCGCCAGTCACTTCCGGTGGTACACAGCAGGAGAGTGGTGCTGGAGGTGGTACTTGGCTGGGATAAGGTTGAGAACCCCTGTATGCTAACTCCATGGTTTTGGACAGGTGGTCTTTCCAAGCTCTACCTGAAGATTCTGCCAGGAATTCAACCTGGGAACTTCTACCTGCTTTCGTATAGTTACAAGGAGTTATTCCCCCTCCTCTCCCCACCCCCCCGCTCCTGCCTTGATTGCTTGAAAATCCCCCTTGGTGCGTCTCCCAACTCCTTCCAAGCCTACATCCTGCAGTCTTAAGAGCCAAAAACATGCAGTTTGCAAAACAAAAGCTGAGCTCAGGATGTTGAATTTTGAATGCTATATCAAGTCCTGTGCATCCAAAGTCCTCATGGGGCACATGGAGAACTGCAGCTAGTGACCCTTCTTTAAGCCCAGAGCTGTCTACAGGAACCAGTGCATGTCCTCCGTCCCCCCCCTCCCCGCTCAGCACTGGTGTGTATTTCATAGCTCTGTTTTACGGGCCATTGTTCAGATTAAAATGACCGTTTCCTGTGATACAATGTGGCATTATTTGCCAATCTTTTATACTTTTTCCTAAAATGCTTTAGAGGCCAAAAGGCACAGGATCTATTTTTCCCCAAACCAAAAAGTTGGAAAAGCGCTGGCATTTCCTGTGTAGCTCCACACTTTGAGCTGATGTTGAGCCTTTGTGTCGTCATTCTGTTTCCTGGCCTTTGTAAACGATCCTGCTTTGCTTGCCTCGTCTCTCCAGATGTCAGAAATTGGTGCTTATGCAAGAAAAAAAGCCACTTCAAACTCCCCGCCAAACTGGATCATCAGCCAGGATTAAGTTTGGTTGGAGTTGGCAGGTGTCGCTTGTAGGGCTGGATTACTGCTCAGTTGATCGGTCAGACATTCCCTTTCTGTTTAAAATTATTTTCATTGACATTTTCAACAAAAAGATACAAAAATAAAACCAAAAGATCACAACAGTTTTTGAGATAAATACAGCCCAGCCAGAGGAAATGAAGATTATCAGATAAATAAACCATCAAGCTGAACAGGCACACACAAGATACCATTGTAGAGGTGTTTGAAAATGGTTTTATTTTTTCATAGATTTTGGTGTTTAACCAAAATGGAATAGCAAAAAGCAGTGTTATGTGTTCCGCATTTCCCCATTTTTATCAATTGTAAATGCTTTAAAAGTGTACTAGGTATGTGGTATAGGTTGTACAGTGTCAGCAGATGTAGAATGACACAAAAATACATGTGTGTTTTTTTGCCAATTTTTTTAGCAGAAAGTGGTATGTGTTTTTATTTCCTTATCACCATTTTCAAACACCTCTAGCCATTGGTGTTGATGCTTAGAGAACTGACATTGACAAATGACAAATGGCTTTTGCTTTAATAGTTGAAGTTGCTTTGTTTTGTTCCTATACACAGTATCGTTTTATTTCTTCTTCTTCTTTTTTTAATGTAACCAGGCTCATCTGAGTATTCTAGGATAAATGCCAAAGAGACAACCCATTCAGGGTGGAAATGTTCACCAGAACTTTATCTAACATTGTCAAAAAGATATAACTGCTTTCAAAACATTTTAGAAATTTTAATTGTTTGGAATAAGTTAACTTATCTTTTATTTTATTTTTTGAATGAGCACAAGTATCAAACCTGTAGGTGATTAGACTGGTTTTTTTTTTTTAAAGATTCTTATAAAGTTAATGCCTTAAAAATATTTGACCAGAATCGAACGAGTCAGTTGACCAAATCTTTATGGGTGGGGTCATATGCCCAACCCCAAACTTCTAGATCATGAGATTCGGAAGCTCCTCGTTTCAAAGCATTCCAAATCCGCATCTCTTTTTGACCCATCGTTATAGTAAGGGCATCTGTACCCCTTTCACTGACCTTTCCCAAAAAGAGGTGAGACTCTTGTGCAGGACCCTGCAAGCCCCCCCCCCCCAGTTGCCCACTCCCCTTTTCCTGTCCTGCATTGTCATATAGGTTGATTTTGGCAAATGGTATCTGTTTGCTTCTTGTTCTGAAACACCTGTACAGATTGGAGGCAGAAAGGAATACAAAAATAGTAACTTTTCCAACGTGTCAAGATGATTTTCTGCATATGGATTTCCTGGCTCATTTTTAATTTTCAGGAAATCCTTTGCTGATAGACTGTAAGTGCCTTTGTATGGACTTTAATAAGCAAACAAAAAACACAGCCCTTACTCTCAGATATTGACTCTGAATGCTCAGTAGAGGGCGCCGTCCTGCAGTTGTGGTTTCAGCTTCATTTAACAAAGGACCGAACAGTTGTTAAATTTGATGGGATTTTTTTTTTGCTGACCACCAGAATTAAAGTGTTAAGTTGCTATGGGGAGAGGATGATGGAAGGGAGGCCCTGCCCATTTGTGTACGCTAATTTATTTATTTCATTTGTCATATTTTGTGCCACCCTCCAAGGCCCTCAGGGCAGTGTACGTGATTCTTTCCCCTCCTTTTGTCCTCACAACAACCCTGTGAGGTAGGTGAGGCTGAGAGATCATGACTGGCCCAAGGGCAGCCAGGAAGCTTCACGGCAGGGCAGGAATTTGAACCCAGTTCTTAAAAACAACAACATTTTAAACAAAAAGAAATACAAAAGTAAAACCAATATAGAAGTTATCAAAGAGATCACATCCCCTCTTTGAGTCAGAAAAATAAAGCACTGAATAGAAAGGGCTTAAAAAAGATCAGCACTTGGTCAGTCTATATATTTACTTTATAAAACTTATACGATACCTACAACTCATAGCCATACCGTCATAAATCATGCACAAACCGAATAGATGACGTGCAACAAAATGTCATACATAGATACCATAAGCTCAACTCTAGGTAAAGGTGACCCCTGACAATTAAGTCCAGTCATGTCCGACTCTAGGGTGTGGTGCTCATCCCCATTTCAAAGCCGAAGAGCCAGCGTTGTCCGAAGACACCTCCGTGGTCATGTGGCCGGCGTGACTCTCCTTGCCGCAGCACGTAGCATGCGGCTGGAACACGGAGCGCTGTTTACCTTCCCGCAAGCGGTACCTATTTATCTACTGGCATTAACATGCTTTGGAACTGCTAGGTTGGCAGGAGCTGGCCAAGCAACGAGAGCTCACCCTGTTGCGGATTCGAACTTGCCGACCTTTCGATCGACAGCTCATGGTTCAGCGGTTTAACTCTACCTGCAAATATTAATAAGAAATTAGAACATTAAGTGCCAAGTGCAACTACAGATTGATATTCTGTTCGGATCATAACAAAGCTAGGGTAAAGACGAATGTTTTGACAGCCCGATCCTAACTAACGTTCCAGGGCTGATGCAGCCCCAAGGTAAGGGAACAAACATTCCCTTACCTTGAGGAGGCCTCCGTGACTGCCCTGCCCACTGCAGGATGCAGTGTGTGCCCCATTGACATGGCTACATTGGCGCTGGAGAAGTTAGTTAGGACTAGGCTGTACATGTTGCAGTTTCATGAAATTTGATCAGGGAGGATCAAAGAGTGGTCCCTTCCAAAATGTCTCATTGTCTTCACCTTCAAGAGCCCTCCATGGTTCTGCGCCCTATGGCCTTCCCATGAACTTCACTCCCTGGCTCCATCACACTCAGCTATCAATACGCTTCTCGCACATATAAAACCACCGTAAATTTTGAAAAAAAGGTTTTTGTTTTTTTGACCCTCCAATTAAACGTTTCTGCCTTTTTAGCTGTTTATCTCCCAGTTTCTTTTTAACGTCTTCATGGTGGCTTTCTCCCCGCCCAGCTCTCCAGTGTAACCCCTTCACTCCGCCGGGGAGCTAGAGGAATTCCAAGCATCGCGGGTCCCTGAGCTAACAGCCCCCAGCCCAGCTCCTGCGTGATCTCACACATGCCCACACACAAGCGCCCTTGTCTGGGCGGTGCCGTCGGCCGAGGCAGAGCCCCTGGGCAAGGCAGCCGTTCCATGGCAATGCGTTACGAACTATTAATATCCCCCCTACGCGTGGGTCTCCTCAATGCTGCCCATTCATCAGGCTGGGGGAGGCCAGCGTGTGGTGTGCAGTCTGTTTTTCTGTGCCCAGCCCGCTTGGTCTGGTCGCATCCCAGCAGCTGCTCTTCTCCATGGCAAACAGAAGTGTGTGTGTTTCAGTGCCGGTCTGTCCTGCTGGTTTGGTCCAGCATCTCATTCCTTTCCAGAGTTTCGTGCCTGGGAAATATTTCCGGTCTCTAGTATTCCACCCCCTCCCTCGCTGGCCTCTTTTAGTTCCCTTTTCAGAGGAGGAAATGAGTGGAAAACTCTTGAAATCCTTCTTGAGGCTGAACGCGTTCCCTCTAGCTAGACTCTTGTGAAAGCTGCTTGAATCTGGTCAGGTCAGCTTTCCTTCTGCCCACTTGTCTTAGGTCTGGTGGATCTTGAATGCGCTGGTGAATGTTTGGGGGTTGTGGTGGTGGTGTTGGTGTGTGCCAGGCTTCCCTGCACTCTTGGGATCCTCGGGGCAGGCTTGCTGTGGCAACATGTCCTGGCTGTTGTTGCTCTGTTCCGGCTTGACCCCTGGGAGGGCAGATTCTTTGCCACAAGCAATGGGATGAAGGCCATTCCTTCACTTTGTGGGTAACCCATTAACTTGGGCATCCCTCACGCTGAAGCCTGTTGCTGGAGGAGAAAAAGGGGTTCCGATGACCTGGCTGCCCTCTGCTCCACACACACACTCGCACTCCGACAGCGCAATCCTATCCAACTTACACCACCGGTGCAGCAAGAACGGGAGGCCCCAGAACGGGATTCAGATCCCCTCCAAAGGGGGATTCAATGGGGATTTGAATCCCCTTTCCGTTCTGGGGCCTCCTGTTCTCGCTGCACCGCTGGTGTAAGTTGGATAGGATTGTGCTGCAAGCGTTTGTAGCATGGGCCCCAGCAGTCTCTTGGAGAGCACTGAGACCAATATCTCCTGGCTTCTTCTGTCTTTTACTGCACAGGCAGAGGATGCATAGAAATGTTTTGTTGAAGGAAAAAAGCGTAGAGAAAGTAGAGAGCTGCGGTTGGAGGCAATGCCAAAAGAAACCAGAAATAGTTTTACCTACACATTCTCTACACTTACCGCAGGACAACATGTGGATTCTCTCCTCCATAAAGGAAGGGGTGGTTCGGCTTCTGCAGCTGACCCTGCTTCTTCCAAATTGAGTGTGCCCATCTACCCTTCTCTTTTCATGGGGTGTTGGCGAATTTGATTTCTCCTTTTCTCATTGGCTAGTGGTCCAATGGCCTTGGTGAGGTGGATGGACATAACCAATGGGTGCAACCAGATCCCCAGCAGGCTGCTCCTGGGTCGCCTTGGTCTTTGTTCCTTTTGGACAGGGTTCCGTGTTCAAGAAGGAATCACTCGGACTCGCTCTTTATTGCAATAATCAAACAGGCTTCTTGAGAGCTGGACCATAAGGAAGGCTGAGCGCCGAAGAATAGATGCTTTCGAACTGTGGTGCTGGAGAAGACTCCTGAGAGTCCCTTGGACTGCTAGGAGATCAAATCAGTCAATCCTAAATGAAACCAACCCTGACTGTTCCCTGGAAGGACAGGTACTGAGGCTGAAGCTCAAATATTTTGGCCACCTAATGCGAAGAGAGGACTCTCTGGAGAAGACTCTGATACTGGGAAAGATGGAAGGCAGAAGGAGAAGGGGAAGGCAAAGGATGAGATGGTTAGACAGCATCACCGATGCAACGAACATGAAAATGAGCGAACTCAGGAAGATAGTGGAGGACAGGAAGGCCTGGCGGGATATGGTTCATGGGATCACGAAGGGTCGGACACGACTGAACGACTGAACAACAACAACAACAACAACAAGCATAACACAACTTGGCTAGCAACTAAGAAGGAGAAAGAACAGTCTGCAGGTGGAGTCTGGCTCCATCCCATGACAACGGTTCTAAGGGTTAACTGCATGGCCAACCCATCCATGGGGCTACCTGATGTGGGTTGTATCAGCAGCAGAATGTGGGGGGTCTGAGGGGACAGCAGATTCGGAGTGCCTTTTGCTCCGAATCTGCCGCTACCTCCCTCCAACCTGTCGCCAACGCAAGCCGGGACGATCTGCTTCCCACTCATTTGCGAGAGAGAAGCATATCGTTTCCCTCCTCCTTGTGTGCTGCTGGCAGACCCAGAAGTGTGGGACTTCCGGTTTCAGCATTCGCACTCGCGCGGTCCCTGTAAATGAAACTGGAAGTCCTGAACTCCTGGGTTTGCTGGCAGCGTGCAAGGAGCATGGCAATGGGAATTTTTTGTAGCACAGAGGCAGCGGATCCAAGGCAGAGTTTTGGGTCATGCCGCTCCTGGTTAACTGTTTAGTGGCCGTGTTGTGTTAGTTCCGAGGAGTTTAGATGCCAAGCAGTTACCTTAGTTTGCTGCCTCTTTTTCTTATGGGCAATCTAGAGATGTTCTCAGGGCTTCTTGCTCAAAGAATGTGAGGGACAAAAATAGTCATAAATAGTGGCTACACCAGGCACAGCCAAGCCAGTCTAGCTCCATTTGGGGCACACAGACTTTCTCCAAAGAGTGAAGGGTCCCTGTTCACCACAGGGCTGCTAAACACCTGCTGCTGGGGGTTGGACCCAGACGTAGGCCCAAAGCCTGAGCCAGAGACTGAGCTGGTTAAGCCAGGATGGTGTAGTGGTTTGGGAGTCAGGCTTAGACCTGGAAGATCCAGGTTCAAATCCCCGCTCAGCCACAAAGCTTCCTGGGTGACCTTGGGCCAGTCACTATCTCTCAGCCCCACCTACCTCACAGGGTTGTTGTGAGGACAAAAAGGAGGGGAGGAAATACATACACGACTCTGAGCTCCTTGGAGGAAGGGTGGTATAAAAATGTGAAAAATAAAAAATTAAAAAATAAACCAGGAGTTCCTCAAGCTGAGTTGCCTGTACTGGGCTCCTGCAGAGACTGCACACCTAGAGCCAGTTTTTCCCAGGGGACCGGCTTCTCTCATACCAGGGGCCCCGCATGCCCCGGATTCCAGTCTCCTGTGTATTCAGTGTGCTATAGCTAGATGGAAGTTTGCAGACCGGCGGTGGAGTGCTGAGGTCCAAGCCGGGGGGGGGGGGCCTTGAAGCTCCCCACTCTTTGGGAGGCCGCAGCTCAACCCTAGTTGGAGCAGCCAACCCGGAGCTCTCCAAGGTCCTGTGACTGTGGCCCCACTTGTTACCTGTCCCGATGGATGGAGCGACTGACCCTGGCTTCGTCAGGTGCCTGCTTGTGCTCTAGGGCAGTGGTTCTCAAACCTTTTAGCACCGGGACCCACTTTTTAAAACGACGCTCTATCGGGACCCACCTAGCTTTACGAGACGCTCAAACATTTATCTCCCTATATTTACACTAGCTTGCAAACTGCAGGAGCTCAGCTGTTTGCAGAGCAATTAGGAGCTATCTTGAAAGCTGCAGGAGCTCAGCTGTTTGCAGGGCAATTAGGAGCTACCTTGCAAACTGCAGGAGCTCAGCTCTTTGAAGGGCAATTAGCAGCTATCTGATTTTTGAATAGCCTCAGGGCTTGTGGCAATTACTTATCTGATCTTTCCATCACTTGGGGCTCGCCAGAAATCAGGTCGCGACCCACAGTTTGAGAAACACTGCTCTAGGGGCCGCTGCTCATAGTCGGGACAGGCTAGGACAGAGCCTGTCTATTTTGGTTTGCAACAAATGGTTTGTAACGTGCAACAAATATGAAGTGTTAACTGAGCAAAGACGTTGGGACAGTGGCTCGGGGGAAGGCTTCAACTCCCTCTCCCCCAAAACGATGGTCCCAATCCAAACGGGCCCCTCCCATGGCTCCATTTACCTTTGAGGAAAAATGCAAGAGATTCAGTCACTTCTAGTTCGGCTCTTTGTCTTCCTGGCTAAAGTGAGTAGTAGGTTGACAGAAAGACTGGGAAATTGTGGTGTGGTGCCATTAGACGATATTGTGACAATATGCAGGGGAATTAGTCCCTGTTTATATAGTCTTTCAGGGTTTCTCCCACTCGCTCAACTTTGCCACCCAAAATAGACACTTCTTCTAAGAGGAGATGCCACTTCCTTTATGCCGAGAAGCTGTTTGTGCTCTGGGGTTCGTGCTGTCCACGAATGAACGACCCGCCCCATCTCTCTTCCTCCCACACATTCCCCACCACTTCCCTCTCGTAATATATGCTCGTTGTGTCACACTCTAATTTTGTAAGAATCCAGTGGGAACAGAAGCTTCATTCAGGAGGCCCCTTTCCAAGGAGGCCCCACTTCTGTTCGGAGATGGGAATCAAGATGGCCCATTGATCTACTGGAATCGGATTAGGCCACAGAAGGTGCCTTTCCTGTCCTATGGTCTGGGAAGTGGAGGAGGAGGTGGTGGTGGTGAGAGAGGCATGGCAGGAAGAGGTTGCAGTTGGAGAAGAAAGGAGGGGACCCTAAATGTCAAGAGGTTAACAAAATCTGTATGTGTTGGGTATAAGCCTGTTTCAGTGAGAGAGCATTTTTGAATGTTGAGACTCTTGTGCCATTACATCCCACTCATATGACAGCATATCTAATGTTCACTCTGTTGCAAGCTTTGAAATTGCACCGTCGTTCCATTAGGAGGGGGACCCTTTTTACCCAAGGGTGTATCTATGCAACAGGAGTTACATGCGTACACCGGTGGGCTGGGAGGAAATGGAATATTACAGGTGTCACCCGCTTAACGACGGATCGCTTAACAACGATCCCGATATGTGACAGAGGTCCCCAGTAAAAAAGAGCAAAGGATTTTAAAAGACACCTTTTTAAAGCCCCAGCTCATCAGCTGTTTAGCTTTAGGTAAGGGCTTTGAAGTTCAGCACTGGGGCTTTAAGCACAGTGCTGAACTTCAAAGCCCTTATCTAAAGCCAAACAGCTAATGGGCAAGGTAAAAGCTTGGATGTTTTAACGCTCGGGCTTTGTGTACGGTGCTAAACTTCAAAGCATAGCAAGACCCGCTTAATGACAGCTTCACTTTACGACGGGGATTTCAGAATGTATCCCCGTGATTAAGCGAGGGACACCTGTATTAAAGTGGACAGCCTGCCTCCACCTGCCTGATCTCCTCTACTGCTCCTCTTGCACCCTGGACTTGAAAAGAAATGGTGCGGAAGAGGAAGTGTGGAGGAGTGAAGAGTGGTGGGCTAGAGTGTCTCGAGTCCCCTAGCTTAGTTTATCCCAACCAGCCCTTGAAGCTCAACTCAGACACTGTGACCCACCATCCTCCTCTTCCTCTTCCGCCCTCTTTCCTTCTTCCTTTTCCTTCTTCAGGATGCTTTAAATCTTTCTTTTTTCTTCATTTTCAAATCAGATTCTTTTCAGATCCAGGGAACAGGAGGTGGAGGTGATGACTAGATGTGTACTGGCATGTTGCAGGTGTGCAATGAACGTGTGTGTGTGTGTGTGTGTGTGTGTGTGTGTGTGTGTTGGGGAGCAAATCGACTACTGCAACACTGCATCACCCATGCTGGTTCAAAATGGCTGAACGGGACCCTGGGAACAGCAGTCTGAAACCGCTATTGTAACTTCTGCCAACTGATTTCCTCTCCTCCTCCCCCCTCTGTCAATGCTGACACAGCAGTCTTGTCTGGGGCGACAGTTGTAGTACTGGTGGGGCCCCATATCCACGGATTCGCTATCCACGGATTGCGGGGACCCCCCCGGCTTTTACTTTTTCCCCACTAGGCTTCATTTCTTCCTTAAACAAACAGGAGAAGCAACCTCTGGTTGATTTCAGGCAAGTAGAATGAGACTAAGTCCTAGAGAGGTTCTGCAAGGTTGACAGAAACCTTGCAGAGCTTCTCTAGGACTTAGTCTCGTTCTACTTGCCTGCAGTGGAGGCTGCTTCTCCTGTTTGTTTTAAAGGAAGAAACAAAGCTTGCTGAAAGAAAAATAAGAGCTGGGGGAGCACACATGCCTGCCTGCAGGGGAGGTAGGGTGGGGGCCCCTTAGGAAACCATGGAGGGGGTGTTCGCTCATATCCACGGTTTCAAGTATCCACGGAAGGGCCTGGAACATATCCCCAGCGGATATGGGGGGGGTACTATACTTGCAAAGAATGGTCTGTCACATGGGCAACCCGAGGCTCGGTTTTATCTCCTGGAAGATGGCAGGGCGGGGAGAAGAGGGAGATTTTTTGGGATTGCTTCTTGCCATTTGGCAGGTGACAAAACACAGCTGTGGAGCAGGCAAGGGAGATACTCCCGATCAAAGGATTGGGGGTGGTGGTGGATGTGAGAGAGCCACACATGAAGCGATTGCGACTTCCCTGGTCATGACTTATGTGCCTTGGAATTCATGTCTTGTGCACATGTTGCAGATTAATTGGAGGGTGTGCGTTCAGGGGTGTAATGTGTTTTCATTTTTAAACCAGCCATTGGGAATGGAGCTCGTTCTGGATGGTGGCGAGGTGGACAGAAACCCACGCCAAGGAATCCTGGAAGATTTAAGGATGCTCTGCGTAAACGTGCAGAGGAGTCAACCAAAGTTTTGGAGAAAGGAATGCACATTTGTGGTGACGTACCGTATGTTTGTGTTGCAGCAGGCGCATCTTAGGAGAGGCATTCCCTCCTGGGTGAGAGAGAAGGGGAGATGCCTTTTCTCAAACAGCACTCATCTGCAGCTTGTGCATTAAAGGAAAAAAAAAATTAAATGGCTGCCTGCTCCATTGGGGACCTGATCTTTTTTAATTGAGCCAGAGACTTGTGAGCAATTCATCAATTGAACAATCAACAGGGGTTCTCAACCAGTGGTACTTCGATCAACAGCTGGTGGTACCCGAACTGCCAGACCACTGAAACCCCACTCCATCGTGGTGCTTTTGGCGGTGTGTTTTCGCTGGAGCCTTGCGGGAACGCTGAGAAGGGCCCTCCCACCTACCCAGAACCTCCTCCCTGCATTTTCTGGCCTCTGAAAACTGGAAGTAACTGGCGATGATGTCATCACCAGTCACTTCCGGTGGTACACAGCAGGAGAGTGGTGCCGGAGGTGGTACTCGGCCAGGAAGGGGTTGAGGACCCCTGAACTAGAATGTCGAGACTCCAGGGTAAAAAGAGAGCTATTGTGTAGGACTTCGGCTGTGGGGAGGACGCTGCTACCCAGGTCTGAGCTTTCCCACAGTTAGGTAAAGGTAAAGGTGACCCCTGACAATTAAGTCCAGTCGTGTCCGACTCTAGGGTGTGGTGCTCATCCCCATTTCAATGCCGAAGAGCCAGCGTTGTCCGAAGACGCCTCCGTGGTCATGTGGCCGGCATGACTCTCCTTGCCGCAGCGCGTAGCATGCGGCTGGAACACGGAGCGCTGTTTACCTTCCCGCAAGCGGTACCTATTTATCTACTCGCATTAACATGCTTTGGAAGTGCTAGGTTGGCAGGAGCTGGCCAAGCAACGAGAGCTCACCCCGTCACGCGGATTCGAACTGCTGACCTTTCGATCCACAGCTTATGGTTCAGCGGTTTAACCCACTGTGCCACCCGCTGGCCTCTTTCCCACAGTTAGCTTTGCTTAAATTCTGCTGACTGTACTTGCCTTGATCCTGCTCAAGCCAGCCATGGCTCAGGCTCCTTGGAAGCAATGGGATGCGGGTGAGGCAATAGGACTGGATTATTAGGATTATTGCATAGGATTTAGGTACGACCCATCGTTGTAGTAAGGGCATCTGCCAACGAGTGGCGCAGTGGGTTAAACCACTGAACCATGAGCTGTCGATCGAAAGGTCGGCAGTTCGAATCCGTGCGACGGCTCCTGCCAACCTAGCAGTTCGAAAGCAAGAAATTGCAAGTAGATTAATAGGTACCGCGTCAGCGGGACGGTAACAGCATTCCATGCGCCTCGGTGCTGAGTCATGCCGGCCACATGACCATGGAAACGTCTTCGGACAGCGCTGGCTCTTCAGCTTTGAAAAGGAGATGAGCACCGCTCCCTAGAGTCAGACACGACTGGACTTAATTGTCAAGGGATACCTTTACCTTATAACCCAATCCTAACCAATATTCTAGCACCGATTCAGCCCTGCCAATGGAGTGTATTGTGGTTGGGGGGCAGTCACAGAGGCCTCCTCAAGGTAAGGGAACATTTGTTCCCTTACCTCGGGGCTGCATTGTGGCTGCATCGGCGCTGGAAAGTTGGTTAGGATTGGTCTGTTAGTTATACCTCAAGTTCCTGGGTTGGGACCAATGGGATTTCAGCGTCTTTAACTGCAAGACTGCAGCCTTGAAGCCAGATCTTATTTGTGTTTACTTGGAAGTAAATCTTGGACCTTATTTCCAAGTAAGAGTTTAGGATTGAGCCCAAGTCCAAACAAGGTGTCACGAGAGTGCCTGGTTCCCTGTCTAGTAATTTGTGATGTTTTGGGAATTGGGGTATAATTTTTAAGCACCCCCAAACCAAAGCCATCTTTCATTCCTTCACTGCTAGACTGTTTGTTGGGGGTGGGCAGTCCATTCTGTCCCTCTCGGGGTGTGTTACTGCCCAGCATAGAGCGAGAGAGCTGAGAAAACAGAGCATTGGAGTGACCCTGCACATTTCGAGGGCGCACCATACAAAATCTGTTCCAGCAAAGACAACAAGGCCTCTGTTGTGGTATCTGAAAGATGAAGGACCCAACTCCGCCTTGCATTGGAGTGGCCAGTGCAGTTTTCTCCTTGTAAAAGGAGCCTGTGTGTGTGTGTGTGTGTGTGTGTGTGTGTGTGTGTGTGTGTGCGCGTGCGCATGAGATTAGGATTGGGACATGTTGCAGGAGGGTCTCGCTCTCCCCCTCCCTGTGCCATTGGCCCTAGTGGTTTGGGAGTCGGACTTAGACCTGGAAGATCCAGGTTCAAATCCCCGCTCAGCCACGAAGCTTCCCGGGTGACCTTGGGCCAGTCACTATCTCTCAGCCCCCACCTACCTCACAGGGTTGTTGTGAGGACAAAAAGGAGGGTAGGAAATATGTACCACCACTCTGAGCTCCTTGGAGGAAGGGCGGTATAAAAATGTGAAACATAAAATTAAATTAAAATAAATAATTGAATTCCCTCCCCCAAGCGGCTATCAACTGCAAATGGGAAGGCTTGCAGGGATTACAAAGAGGGACTCCAGGAAGAAACTGCCAAACTAGAAGTTATCAGGAAACGTGACTGTTTGATTTGGCTTAAATAAGGATGAAGCCTTCCTGTCTCACTACATTGTGAAATAACTTAGTTCAGCCAGGTCTCCTGCGTTTGGCTTCACGTAGAACAGTCACTGGCTGGCTGCCTGCCTTTTCATGAAACCTCTGTTCACAGGCTGTGGCTCTAAGAGGTCGCCATTGTTCCTCTGTTTAACTCGGCATAGCCAGGGCCAATACTTTACCCAGGACTGTGTTGTGACTTGTTGTCGTACTTGACGTAATAATAGTGACTGACTGTACCTCTTCCAGCCCAGAGCCCTTTGACCCTCCCCACCTTCCACAGCTCCTTTTTTCTCATACCTACCTGCCCACTGGTGGATTTCACTTCACTGGTGGATTTCACTGGTGGATTTCACTGATGGACTATAGTCCACGAAAGCTGGTGCTGCAATAAATGGGTTAGTGCAGGGGTTCTCGACCCCTTCCCGGCCAAGTACCACCTCCAGCGCCACTCTCCTGCTGCCTACCACCAGAAGGTGTAGGATGGTGGTAGCCAGGATGCTGTAGTGGTTTGGGAGTCGGACTTAGACCTGGAAGATCCAGGTTCAAATCCCCGCTCAGCCATGAAGCTTCCTGGGTGACCTTGGGCCAGTCACTGTCTCTAAGCCCTCGCCTACTTCACAGGGTTGTTGTGAGGACAAAAGGAGGGGAGGAAATATGTACACCACTCTGAGCTCCTTGGAGGAAGGGCGGTATAAAAATGTGAAAAATGAATAGTGACTGGCAATGACATCATCGCCAGTTACTTCCAGGTTTTTGGAGGCCAGAAAACGCAGGTAGGTGGCCCTGGGCGGGTGGGAGGACCCTTCTCAGCATTCCTGAGAGGCTCAGCCAAAGGCAGGAGCCCCTTGGGAGCGAAAACGCACCACCAAAAGCACCACGTCAGAGCGGGGTTCCAGTGGTCCGAGTACCACTGGTGGCATTAGTACCACTGGTTAAGAACCCCTGGGTTAGTGTAGGGTTTCTCAATCTGTGGGTCACGACCCACTTGGTGGGTCGCGGCTCGAGGTGGATCGCCAGTTGGACCACACTACTTCTTGAGCCCAATCTACCTTAGGCAGACACTCCTGCGTCGCTTCAGCCCGGTTCGGCCTCCTTGGGCCTCGGAAGGCTTCCAGATGTGGTCCAGAGGTGAGATTTCACTTCCGGTTTTGCCAATCCGACTTCCAGTTGCGCCAGGAGGCCTTTCTGAGGCCTCTGGAGGCCGTCCCGGGCTGGAGTGACGCGGGAACGGCTGCAGGCAGTGGGTTGCAACCGACCGCCAGAGGACAGAGGTTGTTCGCAGCCCTGCCTGGTTTGGGAACCACTGGAAGACTCTTTGCTGCTTAGGCACAAACGTGACTATTTTGTGTGCGAAGGACCTCTGGTTTTCTTTATGTAGATCAGCCTCTCCGTGCCCAGAATGGACCCTGGGAGGAGGGCAGCTGCTTGATGAACTGCTGCCATGACAGAAATCTGCAGGGGAGGAAAGAGAAGAACCCATAAATATAACGGGGGCAGCAGCTGGGAGGGAAACTGTGAGGAAATCTCTGAGGGTGGTTGCTCATGCATGCCAGTGGTTTCACACCTGTGTTGGACAGATCCCTCTTGGGGCAGTGAAGGGTCAGAGGAGGCTCAGAGGGTGGTTAGGATTCAAATGTGCACTACGGGAATTCACAAAGCTTGTTGGTACAGCAGACTCCCAAGGCGCCTGTTAACTTGCACAAGAAACACACGGAAATGATTGCGCGACTGGGATGTGTTTGGAGGGCTTTGCGCGCTTCTAGGGTGGGGCTGGCTGCAGAGCTGCACCCGGGAGGAGCCAGGGATGCCTGCCGATCCGAGAGAGATGCAATGTGAGGAATAATCAGGAGTAAACTCTCTGGAGAAGAAGACTCTGATGCTGGGAAAGACGGAAGGCAAAAGGAGAAGGGGAAGGCAAAGGATGAGATGGTTAGACAGCATCACCGATGCAACTAACATGAAAATGAGCGAACTCAGGAAGATAGTGGAGGACAGGAAGGCCTGGCGGGATATGGTTCATGGGATCACGAAGGGTCAGACACGACTGAACGACTGAACAACAACAAAAAGAAGCTTTTTCAGTGACTGGACCTGGGTACTCCAGTTGGTGTCGTTTTTCGAAAGTAAGAGACTAAGGCTGGGGACCTCTGGGGCTCATTCTGCGCTCTGTGATGAAGCTCACTTGTGAGAAGACGATGCAACGAGGCCTGGCACGACCGAAGACCACCGAGCAGAGGCTCAGGTGGCGAGCTGTTCGCGTCAAACAAAAAACCGAAAGTTCTGGTTTCACCAAAAATCTCCGCCAAAATGTCTGGGTTGCTGAGCTTTTGCAGCTTTTACGCGAACAGCCCACCACCTGAGCCTCTGCTCGGTGGTCGCTCCAGGCCTTGTTGCGTCGTGTTCTCGCTGATAAAAGACAAAAACACGCTCGGCAGCGAGGGCGCGACAAGGCCCAGAGCAGGCTGAAGACCGCCGAGCAGAGATGGGCTGTTCGCGACCCACCCAAAATCAGGCCGCGGCCCACGGTTCGGGAACCGCTGAGCTAGAATATTGGAGAGAGGGAGGGACAGAGGCTGGCACATCAACAGGGAGGGGGGGCGGCATTTGGCATGCTGCCTCCGGCGTCAGGAGGCCTTGGTCTGGCCCCCGCCTCCTCCTAACGGCTTCTTTTAGGAGTGAATTTTAGCTGCAGAATCCCTTCTGTTTAAAGTGTGAGTGCGCCATTTTAGTTAGGCCTGGTTTGAACCCTCGTTTTGGGTTTTTGAGTACCTCTTTGCACTGTCGCCCTCATCTCCGTTTTCCTTTCTCCACGAAATTATACGGTTGAGCCACTGGCCACAACATTGGGTCCCTGCACCCGATTGTTTTGTTTTTTTTCCTCCCCCATGTGCGCATTTTGCATGTGCTTTTAAAAAAAACACTGCTGGCAACAAACCCCTTTGCCACACTTAGACAGGAAAGTTGGATTCAGATCCCTGCTCAGCCGTGGAGCTTGGTTGGAGGATGCCAGTCATAACTCATACAGTTATTGCGAGGATAAAAAACATGGGATGGCCCTGTGTGTGGGTTGCCTTGAGCTCCTTAGAGGAAAGGGTGGGATGCAAATGCGATTGCTGTTAGTTATTCTCTGCTAGTCAACATCCTAGTCCCAGCCAACTCTGCAGAACTTGTCGTTCCTGTTTTTGTGCTCATGCTCATGTTTTGTGGTTTAGAACTGCACCACTAAAAGGAGCAGTAGGGAGTGGGCAGGCCTGAAACAAGGGATGGAATTGTGTTTACCACTGCCAGCTCCCCCCCTCCCCGCCCCCCCACCCCGAGTCTCTGTGATGCCCTCTTCCTCTGCCCACATCTGATATGCACAAAACCTTTGCACATTGCAGCGGAACCAGGACAATTGCCCTCTTCTCAGTTGTTGCACCAGCGGTGGTTCCGCTGCGCTGGTGCTGCATCGCCATGTGCAGCATGTCCCTGGTGCAGGCGTCCTGCGCACCTGATCCTGTCTGTTGTTTGCTTAGGACAGCAGAGCACATGCTCAAGCTCTGTGTGTTCTTGTGACTAGCTGGCAACGTGTTCTGTTTTTGTATGTCCTGTTACAGGCGTGGGGGAGATTTCCCTGTACCTAGAGGGGCACTGGACAATGTCATGTTTGTGAAGTTATGCTGGAAACAGACCATTGTTATGGAAAGCAAACGGCTTGAGGAAAGCACACTGTCCCTTTCTTGCACTGGCTCAGGCCGTTGCTCCATCTAGCTGAGCAGTGCCTGCTCTGACTGGCGGTAGATGTTCGTGGTCTCCAACAGAGGGGGCTCTTTCTAGGCCTTCCCGCTGAGGACTGAACTTGAGCCGTTCTGCATGCAAAGAGCTGCAGTCTCTCCCCAGCCGCTCAAATGGTGATGCCGGTCAAAATCCCACCTCGGGAAAGACCACCAGGGAGATCTGATACTGTTGTGAGTTGTCGCTGTGCTGATCTTGGCTACAGTTAAGTTTTACATATCCATGTGGTTGACTTAAGGCAGTTGCCTCAGGTGGTAGGTTTGCGGGGGACGGGGGGGGGACGGGACGGACCTGCCTCCACCCACTTACCCTTCCCTGGAGGGAACGGAGCAGAGTAGGAAGTATGTAGGAAAGAAGAGTGATGGGCTACAGCAGTGTTTCCCAAACTTTTTCGACCTACGGCTCCCTTGACCATTGGCGACGGCTCCCCATTACATGATGCTGATGCCTGCCAATTGGCATTGCACTGTTTTCCAAGAGGATTCCGTGGCACTCCGCGGCTCCCCCTGGCTGGTATCCGCGGCTCCCCCTGGCTGGTATCCGCGGCTCCCCCTGGCTGGTATCCGCGGCTCCCCCTGGCTGGTTTCGGAGCCGCGCCTCCCACTTTGGGAACTACTGGGCTACAATGTCCTTGATGCTATTCTCCTCCCCTTCACGCTTCCTCTTACACTCCTTCCACCTCTTCTTTTCCCATCCTGAGAGTGGAAGGAGGTGGAGCAGCGCCAGAAGTAAGGGGGGAGTATTTGGCATGTTGCCTTGGGCCCCAGGAGGTCTTGAGCCAGCCCTGTACAAACCCTGCTCTTGGATTTCATAACTTTTTGATCCCATAGTTTTAAGTTTTCTTCCCCCTCCCCGCTCCACCATACCCGTTTGTGTGTGTGTGTGTGTGTGTGTGTGTGTGTGTGTTCCTGCCAACTGAGCTCAACATGTCGTGCATCTGCTGAAGCGCATGCATGCACGCTTCTGCTGCTACGCTAGTAGTCTTAAAGAAGCCACAAGACTCTCTGGTGCGTTTAATGCTCAGCTTGTATACTCAAAATTGGGTTCTCACTGTATTTTCTCCCCCCTCCTCCCCCGTTAGTGTACCTAGGAGGATTTTGCATCCTTAGTGTCTGTTATTAGTTATTGAGTGGTTGGGCTGCGAAGTCGAGGGGATGCTGGAAAGCAAGAAAACTAAAAGTGCCATTGTTTGGAAAAGTTTCCAGAGGCTTTAGCTGACTGAGCTGGAAAGCGATTGGCTCTGAGCAGCAAGGGGAGGATACAGCAGCTGTTTAAGGAAGGAGTTGCGCTGCGTAGCTCCAGCTCCGGCCACCTGTGTGTGTGTGTGTGAGAAGCTTGACTTGCCCTGACAACAGCCACGGAGCAGCAGCCGCCGCCGCCGCTGCCGCTGCCTCTCCGCTCCATGGCTAGCAACAAACTCCCCTTGTGTGTGTAACTCTGCTTTTCCTGCAGCAGGACAGAGATGTGAAAGGATTTTTGACGCTGCCCTCGTTCTTCAAGGCAGGTTTCCCCCACGACGACTGTGTCTGTAAGCATGAGCTTTAGGAGACACAGTGCAGCCTCAAGGTAATTCAGACATCTTCATTTGGGTCAATGCACTCTGCTGTTGCGTGGTGGCTTGTCTGTCTGTCTGTCTGTCTGTCTGTCTGTCTGTCTGTCTGTCTGTCTGTCTGTCTGTCTGTCTGTCTCTCCCTTTATGGCCTGACTTGGAGCTATCTAACTCTCGGAGCGAGCGCCCGACAGTCAGACACTACTTGATGAACCGACAATGCTTTTTCTTCCCTTCCCCAAGTCGCTTTTTCTTCCCTTCCCCATGTCAACGTGCCTGAATTTGCCTTCAGATGATAGGGAAAGGTGGTGTGTCTGTTCAGTTAGATACTTGCCATTTGGTGGCTGGCTTTACTTTTTTCCCCAGCGAGATGTTTGGGTGTCTTCCGTGGCTGCTGTGAGTCGGAGAAGGAAGGGTTGCTCCTGAATGGGTACGGTTGTTTCGTAACAGTCATAAACAGTTACAGAAGCTCAGGCTTTCGAAGACTGAGTCATGGCAAAGCGCACTCTGCAAAAACACCCTCCTTCAGGGTTCCTCTCTCATAGCCAGTATGTGCTGTGGTTTAATTCTTTTGGAGGGAGAGGGGGGGGGGTCTTGTGTTGGGTTTTGTGGTGGTAGAGGCTGTTGAGACAGGCAAACTGAATGCATGGGATTCAGTACGCCTGACAGTGTGTGGTCCACATGAGAGCGGTGCTGTCTGGCCCACGTGGCACGCCATTGTGTCATAAAACCACCAACCATATCAAACACACACACACCCTGGCACACCCCACTGTGTAGCTGCTACCGGCTCTTTGAGGTCTCGTCCTGCAATTGTTGGTTTAAATCAACCGTTTGGAAAGCGCGTGGAGATGACGAAAAAGAATCCTCAAAAGTGGATTGGGGGGGAGGGGAAAGCTTTATTGCTGCTCTCAAACATCTGAAGCTAATCATATGTGGTTAAGCAAGTTTGGGCACCCCTGTTATATTGATGACAAAAATGGAGGAAAGAGTGCCTCTGAGCATGTGTATTACTGTTGTTCATGTATATTGGTGGTAACAGTGGGAGGGGAAAGCGTTTCTGAGTATGGATATTTTATATATTATTGACAGCCGTGGAGGAAAGAGTACCTCTGAGCATGTATATAATACTCATGTATATTGACAGCAGTGGGAGGAAAGAGTACCTCTGAGCATGTATATAATACTCATGTATATTGACAGCCGTGGAGGAAAGAGTACCTCTGAGCATGTATATAATACTCATGTATATTGACAGCAGTGGGAGGAAAGAGTGTTCCTTGGTGTTTGCCCTTCCTCTCTCTCTAGCAAGGTGAGCCGCAGAGCTCCTGCACCTTGAGCAGTCCAGCGGAAGGGGGAAATCTGCTTCTGGGAGGTGGAGGAGAGCTGCCTTTGCTGACGTTGCCTCTGTGTGCCCGGGAGCTCTGCCCTCCTTGGCCTCGGGTCATTCTCTTTCTCGCCACCTGCTTAACAACGAAGCAAAGAGCAGCCAGAAGAAAATGGCACTGAAGCGAAGGTCTGGATGCCACTGGTTTTGTGGGTCTCAAGCCTCCCGTTGCAAATGGTCGTGGTCATATTTCTGCTTCTTATCGCCCTCTGTAGCTAGGCCCTAGATGGGTGAACTTGAGCCTTGCTTGAAGTTCTAACCCTGTATATATGCTTGTCTTTCCCACAGCGGAGAGCTTCAACGCTCTTTCCCCCTATATTTCCTTGGGTGCCGCAAAACCTCCTGACCATAGGTCCAGCACTTTAGCCCTGCAGCCTCCACACTTCTGTGATGAAGCCCTGCCCTGTCCGAGTACTTTGACTCTTAAGGGACCCTTAACATCAGAAGAGCCCTGCTGGATCAGGCCACGGGCCCATCTAGTTCAGCTTCCTGTACCTCACAGTGGCCCACCAGATGCCTCCGGGAGCACACAAGGCAACAAGAGACCTGTATGCTGTTGCCACTCCCTTGCACCTGGCATTCAATGACAGAATACCTCTAAACCTCAGAGGTTGCATATACCGGTAGTCATATAGAGAGATCCTTGATCTCTGGTGCCCCAAAGCACCATTGTTGGCAGATCTACGATACCTCTGTGTTTCCGCAAAGACTGAGGTGTGCTATAAAGGTCCACAGAAGGCTGTAAACCTGGACTTCAGTGGGTCTTGGAATCAAAGTTCACAACTTGGCAAATGGGGCAAGGAAGTCCCGACCGTACAGGCCGCGTTTCAGCCGACATCCAGTTTGCCCTGATTGTCAACGAGCTCTTGAGAACTAGCTGAACTGTAGAACTTGCTTGCTACAAGGCTGACTTGTTCCATCTTGTAATGACCGGAAAGCCTACTGATAAATACGGTTCAGCTCTTATGTCCTTCTTATAATTCACAAATCCTTTGAGGTCTTTGCAGAGAAGGCTATAGGGCAGTGGTTCCCAAACTAGGAGGTGTGGCTCCCAAGGGATCCACGGAAACCAGCCAGGGGAGCTGCGGAGTGCCACGGAATCCTCTCGGAAAACAGCGCAATGCCAATTGGCAGGCGTCAAAATCATGTCATGGGGAGCTGTGGCCAATGGTCGCGGGAGCCACAGGTTGAAAAAGTTTGGGAAACACTGCTACGGAAAGAGGGTTCTTATCCTCTGGTGGTAGATTTTGAATCTAATAGGCAAGGTGCTGAACCTTGCTATGTTTCACTCCCTCTGATGAAGAATTGGGAGGCGGGAGTGTGTGTGCGCACGGGGTGGGTGTGAGGCAGTTAAGCGTGGAAATCCAGATTCTAAATCTGAATTGCAGAAGGGATGGTTGGAAGCCGTCTCTCAGGAAAGGGCTAGAAAGGGCGGTCTGTCAATATCTGTATGTCATAGAGTCTCTCTTCCTGGACACTAGATTAGACTTTCAGGGACTATTCCACATTGCCTTGTCTGCAGTGTGCATTGTAGAACGTTCCAGGCGCATGCTGTGTGCTTCCGGAGGCATCTGGTGGGGCCACTGTGTGATACAGGAAGCTAGCCTAGATGAGCCTTTGGCCTGATCCAGCAGGGCTCTTCTTATGTTCTTATGTTCATGTTCTAAGGTGAACAGTTAGTTTAAGTGGTGCACTGGCCAAGCACATTGGACCTCTTGTCCACCGTAACAGAATGTGCTCTCTTTTCCCTTAGAGCAAGGGTCGGCAACCTACGGCCCACGAATGTCCAGCCCCTTTACTTGAAAACGTTGCCAACCCTTACCGGAGAGCAAATGCAGATGGAGTTGACCCTCCTTGTTGAGATAAGCAGCACTGTATACATTCTGCTGGTGGATGAAGTTAAGCCTAAAAGAAGGGGCCTGTCTGGTACTACCATATGAACATTAGAACCCTGTTCTCTCTTCTAGTCGGGGGTTGATTTTGGCTGGGGCTCACTAGGGCTCAGAATCGAAATCTATTTTCATTGAGCAAACGGCGCTCTCGAGTATGTGGATTAATGATAAAGATAGGAGTGCTTTTAGACACGTGCAGAGTGCAGCAACGAATAATGACAGTGAATCTCCACACCTTTCGGGTTTAGTGGGGGAGGGGAAACATCCCCGGTGTGGGCTTCTAAATGGGCTTGAGTCTCCCTCTCCTTTTGATAAATGAACGATTCTGCTACCTTTTCAACCAGACAGCTCTTCCTTCCCTTTGGGGAAACGGGAGGGAATGATTTGTGAGCTGGATTTAACAGCAGGGTAAGAATTGTACTGCAGCATATGGAAAGAGCTCAAGTGGTTGCAAGGCTAAGTCTAACATGAAGAATGAATTAATTAACCTTTGCGCGCATTTCCGGCACATTCTCTGGCAACCAAAGCATTACTACAGAGTTCGGCCACATTCCGATAAGGTCAGGGGTCCCCCCAGCCCAGTTAATAATTGAGCCACAATGACCCTCCTTGTGCTGAGTCTTGTGCTAATTATCTGGAGCTGACTCCCTGAAAGTCAGCTCCAGATAATTATATTAACTTCTGCAGGCACTTGGGCCCGGGCTCCAGAGATTGAAAGAGACAGGCTCCTTTTCACTCTCTCACTGTTCAGACTGCAACTCTCTTTGTCCCAGGGTGTGATGTCGTGATGAGCATAAAGACCCAATTTAAATTCTGCACATTTTGTGGTGCCCCTCAATTGTGCCGGCCGTTTCCACACAGTTGCGCTGGTCAAACAACAAAACAGCTGGAAGCAGCTGGAATCCAGAGAGAGGACAAGAAGTAGCAGGCTTCAGCTAAAAGCAAGTAGATTTTGGCTACGTGTGGGAAGGGGGCAGAAATCTCGAAGGGCAGTGGGCTTACTTTATTTGGATGCTTCAAGAAATCGGTTAAGGCCTAAGATGGTTTAGTGCGTATCATTCTGTGTTGGCACAAGAACAATGCGAGGAACAATGCGAGGGACATGAAATGAGAATTAAAATACACTGAAGAGTTGGGGGAAGAGCAAACTCTTGCTCTTAACAGAGTTCTTTTTCTTTCAAGAATAGCTGTGTGCTGTTCCAGTACTTGCGTTATGTTCCACCTGATGCAAAGCAAAATTTCCAGAGGGTTCTAGACTTGTGGACCTTCTGCTTGAAGATCTGCCCCCAGCCCCTGTTCCTTTCCTCTTTCCATTCTCCCTCTAGATTGTTGTTTCTTCTCTTCCCTAGGTCCTAGCCCACCCCCATCTTGTTCCTTGCCTCCTCTCATGGTGGTCAGGAAGGATGTCCTGGAGTTGCCTAGCAACCGTAACCCAACTTCCTCCTTCCCTTTTAGCCAGAATACTGGACACCTGGGCCCCAGCCAATGCTTCGTGATGCCCGTTGGACAAAAGGGATCTTTGTCCCGGATGTTGACTCGAACGATTTGCCTGTTTGATGTGTTGAGATGTGTGTTCTGACTTCCCAGCCTCTGGCATGAAACATTCCCTGCTCAGGCAAAGTCACCTTGATGTCTCGGTTCCAAGACTTCTGGGAAAAATAACAATGACCGAAATGTCATGCTGGAGTTGCAGAAACAATGAGAAGGTTGCTTCACCACACAAGTTCTTTTCCTGTCCTCCAGTTGTCTAGGGGGTGGTTCTCTCCAGTGGCTGTTGTGTGTGTTGCTGGTTGGCTAGCATACAAGCTGAGGTAGCCCAGCTCTTTGTTTCCTTGGGATAAGCGAAGATTCTTTCCTGCTCATTTGCTAATCACCGAAGCTCAGATATGAATCTGGAATTAATCCCTGGAAGTGAATGGAACGACTCTGAGTTGAACCTGGCAAAGATCCTCTTCTATCTGCACTCGCCAATTCTTCTCCATTCCCCCCCCTCCACTGAACTTTTGCAGTGAATGGTGCCCAGTTTATCTTTGCCGCCAGTTAATAAGTGACACGTTATCCTCTCAGCGTGCGCCGGGAACATTTACAGAGTGTACCGCAACGGCACTGTTTAACTGGCCATTTTAACGGTTGCTTATCGGGAAATGGTGCTTGTCAACCGGTGCCAGAAGCGGGCTGAATAAGCAGAGGGAAATATTACCAGCCAGGTCTGGAAAGGGCCTTGTTCAGCCCAACGGTGGCGTGACCTTCTCTAATCTGCTGGATAAGGCTCTAAAGGGCACGCTGATTTCACACCCTTCTGCATCTAGGCTTGGTGCCATTTTGAAAGATTTACAGAAGAACTGATTCGTGCCGTCGGGCCAATGCAGGGCACCGGATAGGGAGAGGAATTTCAATATCTGCTAACCCTAATGGCTGACCATGAGAGCTCCAGTCAGGGGCTGGGGCAAATGAGCAGGGAGAGGTGCCCCCCCCCCCGGTCTGCTTGGGAGTTTCCTGAGGTAATTCTTTTTGGCATCCCCATAACTGTCATGGCTTCTTGCAGGCAATATGGGGCGTTCCCAGAGATCCACCAGAAGGTGGAATGACTATCAAGTCAGTTATGTCTACCATTTCTTCTTCTAAGGTAGCTTGAGCAGCATCCATGCTGCACACAGAAAGGGGAGGGGCTGGAACCTTCCTAATAGGGGGCCGACTCTTCCTCTGTTGTGGGATTACTTCTTGCAGTTACTCAAGAGAACTACGGTCTCCACTTTACCTGTAAGCATGCAGTGAAAAGAGAAAACCCAATCCTATCCAACTTTCCAGTGCCAATGCAGCCCCGAGGTAAGGGAACAAACCTAGAGGAACCTCAAGGTTACCCTTACCTTGAGGCGGCCTCTGTGACTCCCCCCCCCCCGCAGGGTACAGCGCATGCCCCGTTCACACGGCTGCATCAGCGCTGGAAAGTTGGATAGGATCGGGCCCTGAGACAAGATACACATGCATACCCCTGATTTGATGTCCAGCAAAATACAATGTTGAAAAGTAATCCTTCTGACTGCATGCCTTGACCGTTTAGTGTCCAGTAGCTGCTATTTTCTGCAATTGCAGTACAATATTCAGGGGATGGAAACGTCGGGCTGCTTTTTGTGTCGTGGTCAGTTGCTTTGGTTTGGGGAACCTCATTCTCTTTGGGCGGGGGAGATGAGAGACTGGCTTAAGCTCTTTCCAGTCCTGCATATAAGTGGCTTGGGGCCAGTGGTCCAGTTGCCTCCATCTTTGTGTTTATATTTGCGTGCCATTGGTAGGGGGTGAGGCAGGTTGCTCGGCTACACATGGAGTGAGCATCTCTACAAAGTTCACATGGGTATTGTGTTTCAGCGGGTGCCTCAAATGTGCCCCAGAGGTTTTACAAATGAAGAGAACATCTGGATCAGAATAAAATGCAGGCCTTGATTGGTTTAATTGGGACCAGAGACTCTGCAGCAGCTCAGTCCAGGATTCTTTATCGTACAGCTGCTGGCGCCTGGCTCAGTGAAGGTTGCCAGCATCGAGGGATTTCCTGCCGTTTATCTCAGCAAGTGGATAGCAGATCGCTGGGGAAAATGGGCAGAGCTAGGAAGCACCTTTTTCTTCCTTGCTTCTCTGGAGTCCTGCTATGTCCACCAGGAGGAGTTGGAGATGAATGCATTCTCCGCCTCATTTCAGTGATGAAACCTTAAATTGTGCTTTGTAGTATTGGGGCTGCATTTTGCATTTGCTTGGAAGTGGGGAGGTTCCCACACCCAGCTATAGCAAGCAGGGGCTAAGCAAGAATGTTGTAGGACAGGCCAGAACATTAACCTCCTAACCAATTGCTAGAGATTGGAGGATGCAAAGCCAGAAATTCCAGCAGACCTATCTTTGCTCGTAATTTGTTTGTTTTATATTTATATCCCGCCTTTCCCAAACCGAAGCAAATGCCTAAAGAGGGCTTACAAAGTTGCATAATAAATGTACAACGTATGCAAACAATGAGTAAAGTCATTAGCAAACTATTTGGTACGGACAGAAGCGGCAGAACCAAAACACTATCGCAGAGGCACAGATATCAACACAGACAGACAACCCACCAGATGAAACAAACATTTTGAGTCCACACTGAATGACCCTGTGTGTGTTTTCCTGGAACACTAAAGCCCGAGCAACATTGTCCGTGTCCGGAGCGCGTCTGGTGTCCTGCCCCCAGGTCAAACAACAGGCTCCGATTGGCCGGACATAGTGCGGACGCAGCAAAAGTTGAGGTGGCCTTGACTTTTGCTGCGTCCGTGCTACGTCCGGCCAATCAGAGCCTGTTATTTGACCTGGGGGCGGGACACCAGACGCGCCCGGGACGCAGACGTGGACAATGTAGCTCGGGATTAAGGCATCACTTGGGGAGGATCCCCGCATACCTGGAGTAGCGTGTGTGCGTTTGTGTTCTCGAGGCAACTGCATGTCCCCTGTGCTGTGGCACGGAGTGCTGTTCTTTGGGGAGGGGCCGCAAGTCGGCATAAAAGAAAGGACCCTTTGCATTTAGGAGGTTCCAGGCAGAGCTCAGAAACCAACTTTTCCTTCCTAAGCTGTGAGTGCCTGTTCGTTGAACCCAGGGAGCGCAGCTACTCCCTAGGCAGCCACGCTGAGTGTAAAGTGCAGACTTCCAGGTAACACAGCACCCTCACGCAGTCTCCAGATGGGAGGAAGAAAAGGCACCCTGTGTGTTTGACTTATTTCCGTGAGTGTGAGAGACAGACTGACACAGAGGGAGGGTGCTCTGCATATTCTCAGAGGCACTTGGCTGTAGTGCCAAGGTTTTTTTTTTAAAAAAAATAAATAAATGGTGGTGACCCTCCTTAAAAATGATCTGTGTGAAGCAGAAGTACAGGACTGCATTCTGCTCTGCACGTTACAGCAGCGGCCAGCATGAGTCTGTTTCACATGGTCTCTGTGTGAGTCCTGGCACCCGTGCTCCCCTGTCTGGAGTTGGGTAAAGGCAGAAGCACTGAAAAAGTCGATTCTCACATGTATTTTGCCCAGCTCTTTATGCCCTCCCATCACTGGCCCTCTATTCATTGTGCTGCTGCCCCTGAATCTCCGAACTGCTTCCTTCGGCTCTCTCACAACCGCCTCGGAGCTCCTGTTCCGCCAAGGAATGATGCAGACCTCCTTGTGGCTTTGGAGTTGTGGGTTTTGCCCATGTCCCCGGGTTGCCCTGGCTGGGTTGCTGGCAACCAGCGTGGCACACGACTCCGCCGAACGTGTGTGAAAGTGGTGTCATAGCTGTGAACGTCTCCACAGATATTCGGTACTCGATACTCGATAGATTTGGTTAACTTCGGTAGGTGGTGGGACTTAGAAATCCAGCCTTGCCTTTGGGCCATCGGCGGATCTTATCTCCCTGGCCCCTCCCTGTGGAATGCCTTTTCCCTGGGTGATGCAGGAGTGAACTTTATCACTGCCAGTCCTTATGCAATAGGCTTCATTCCGTTCTGTGTTTCCTTTTTTTTTTCCAGATGTGAAGAAATTCACATTTCAGATATTGCCTTTTTGCAGCCTGTGATAGCTGCCTCCTGAATTTCTCCCCTTGTGCTGTGTACCACCGAACGTGATTGGCGATGCCCTCATCGCCAGTTACTTGCGGGTTTTCAGGTTTTTGGAGCCCAGGAAACATGGGTAGGAGGCTCTGGGCGGGTGGGAGGGCCCATCTCAGCATTCCCGAGAGGCTCAGCCAGGCAGGAACTTCTTGGGAGCAAAAACACGCCACCAAAAGCGCTGCGTTGGAGTGGGGTTCCAGTGGTCCGGCAGTCTGAGTACCACCAGCAGTCGGCCAAAGTACCACTGGTTGAGAAACCCTGTTTTAATCCTACTGTTTTTGGTTTAACTGTTACTCCTCTGTTGGCGTCTGAATTGTTTTCATATTGATTTGTATCATTTGTTTCTACTTGCTTATAAGCCGCTCTGAGAGCCCTTTGGGCTGACAGAACAGGATATCGGTGTTTAAAATCAATACAAATAACCCCAGCCGCCTTTAGCATGGACACATCTGAACATCAGGGTTGTGTCGCACAACGAATGAAGCGGTTAAGCTGCATATTTTGGTGTCGTGCTGCTATCCATAGCATCAGTTTAACCAGACACATCACCAGAGTTGAGACATGTTGCTCCTGTTCCAGAGTCCTGTTTATTTCACAACCGTTTGCATCCCACATCCCACATCGTTAATGGCAGTGAATTCGTAGGCCTGATCATTCAGCCTTCAGGGAGCACATGGAAAATGTCAGACCTTCCTGCCCAGACCAAATCCACTTGGGATGAAAGCGCAAACCATCAGGCATCCCACAATGGCTGGCTGTGAAAAAGATTAAAACTCCCGGGGGGGAGGCAGATTCTGGCCACAGCTGAGTACAGTCAGTCAGAGCAGCTGCAGGCCTTGAGAGCTCTGTGGGTGTTTTCAAGCAGGTGGCCCTCAGAGAGGACGTGTTTTCTGAATATGGAGATGCTTGTCCAGCAAGGCCAGCTATTTAAGCAGAAAAGAAGAAAAGCAAAAGCCGGCTGCAAACCTGGTCCCTGTGGCCACCGAGCCATGCTCCAGTCACCATGGTCACTGGCGTCACTGCAGGGGGGGGGCGGAGCTCTAAGTTCCGCCGCGATCCGACCCTCTGTTACACGGGTGAACGAAGTGGCCCCGCCCCTCGCCTTCGGAACCATTCAAGGCGGTGAAAACAACGCACAGGAGACTCCCTGTGCGTTGCTTTTGCTGCCCTGAAAGGCTCCGAAGGTGAGGGGACGGGGCCGCTTCGTTCACCCGTGTAACAGAGGGTCGGATCGCGGTGGAACTTAGAGCTCCGCCCCCCCCCTGCAGTGACGCCAGTGACCATGAGTGTGCTACACAGATATCACAGATATTTCATTTAGGAAACGGCAGTGCACACCCGCCTGCCAATTTCACCGCAGGCCCCCCCGGTGAAAGCCTTCTGTCAACTGGAGCTTATCTGCTGCTTGTCTGGGCCAGTTTGAAGAGAGTGAAGCAATAAAACTGTTCACGTCGTAAGAACATAAGAGGAGCCCTGCTGGATCAGGCCAAAGGCCCATCTAGTCCAGCTTCCTGTATCACACAGTGGCCCCACCAGATGCCTCCGAGAACACACAGCCAACAAGATAACCTGTTTCCTATTGTCACTCCCTTGCACCTGGCACAGAGAAAACCTACTTCTAAAGCCAGGAGGTTGCTTATGGCTTGTAACCGGTGATGGTCTTTTCCTCCATGAATCTATCCAAACCCCTTTTAAAGGCATCAAGGCCAGGTGCCATCACCACATCCTGTGGCAAGGAGTTCCTCAGGAGCTACAGTTTGACCACCCCGGTCATTCACTCATCTGCAACCTGAAGTTGTCTGAGAAGAAGAGCTGTGCAGCTGGCTTGATCGTTCCTTTTTAGTTCTTTTTTAACTGCGATGTTATGTTACACTTTTAGTTGGTTTCAAGAGCCTTTGGGCATGAATACAGGATAAGCGTTTCAAAAATAGCTGTACTCGGGCTGCAGCCCTCAGTCCGCTTGGTGTGAGTTAAACGTGCAAGGGATTGTGCTGCCAGCCTGCACACTAGTCATACATAGCTGTGAATCTTCACAAGTGATGGGTTTATGTGCAATTTCCAACACAGAAACATACCGTATTGGTCTGAGTATAAGACTCACTTTTTTCTCCTAATTTAAGTTTTTAAACTAGGTGCGTCTTATAATCAGGCTGTTGCAATTTAATGCCAGTGATTTAATTAATTTTTTTTAATAGCACCAAACTTTAAGGGTGCATCTTATAATCAGGTGCGTCTTATACTCGGGACAATATGGTATCTGTAGAACATTTGTCATGTGCATAAAGGCAATCTGTGTGTGTGTGTGTGTGTGGGGGGAGAGTTCACAAGTCTATCAACGTGTGAGGCCACATTTACTTATAGAAAAGACCAGCTTCTTGTCCGGTGGGGCAAGCGGTCTGTGGCCAGACTTCAGGATTTTTAGAATTCTTGGTGGTTTTTTTCCGTACCTTGACTGGTTCAGTTTTCTAGGGAGTTTTTTTCCCCCTCCTTCTTGTGAGCATTTCCCGGGACACAAGGAGTTAAGGCTTCTTTCCAGTGTGATTGAAAAGAGTGGTTTCCTTCATGTCCAGGGACAGTTTATTTTTTGGCATTCTTCAGGATTCAGGGAGGTGCTGGTTTCGTTAAAGGCATTTCCTGTATGTAAGTTTATATTTGGCTCAGTGATGGAGTCGAAGGAGGACAGAGCAAAAGGGTTTGGAACAGTAGGGATGGGGGGGGGGGGAAATCACATTTTTTGTACATCAGCATAAACTCCACCAAATCTAGAGACCTGCAAGTTGCTTCTCTCCCCCCATTTCATGGCATGTTTCTCTACATATGTTCGACACGGCTCCTCTTATTTGAATTATTTAGCAAAATGTTATATATGCTGCCTTTCAAGGCAGCTCACAATAGGAATACAATCAAAATACAGTCAAAGTCACCCAAGAGATAACAGAGCATGCCGTCAAAATAACACCAGCATCCAGAAGAAAAGTTGTTTTTTTTTAAAAAATACACAGTGATAGAAAAATAATTGGGGAAATAATGGCTTGCTGAAACAAATCTGTCTCTAACGGCCTGTAGTGCAATCCTGTATAGGTTAAAGGTAAAGGTGACCCCTGATAATTAAGTCCAGTCGTGTCCGACTCGAGGGTGTGGTGCTCATCCCCATTTCAAAGCCGAAGAGCCAGCGTTGTCCGAAGACGCCTCCGTGGTCATGTGGCCGGCATGACTCTCCTTGCCGCAGCACGTAGCATGCGGCTGGAACACGGAGCGCTGTTTACCTTCCCGCAAGCGGTACCTATTTATCTACTCGCATTAACATGCTTTGGAACTGCTAGGTTGGCAGGAGTTGGCCAAGCTACGAGAGCTCACCCCGTTGCGGATTCAAACTGCCGACCTTTCGATCGACAGCTCATGGTTCAGCGGTTTAACCCACTGCGCCACCCGCTGGCCACCTATGCGGGGTTACTCCTATCTATATCAGGTCTGTTGTTGGTGTAATGTTTTTTGTTATCTATTGTCTGAAGAGGAGTTAGGATATGGTGTACGTTGACTCGTCCTCATCCCCCCCGTGCCCCAATCTCCTCCTGTTTTGTCCTCTCCGCCAACAGAATTGCCCTGCTGTCTGAGTGACAGCTGAGCGATGCCATCACGGCATTTTCCCGACATTGCACTGTGGTGCGTCCGTTGGCAGGCGGGCTTCTAAATTGGCGGGGCTGCTGTTTTGCCAGCATACGTGGAGGTACACTGGTGTATCTCAAGGGCAGGACTGGGCATTATACTCCTCCGAAAAAGCAGGAAGGGTCTGAGATTTTCCGAGGAAGATCTACGAGGGAAGCTGGTTCATCAGGGTTCCGAGACCCCAAATCAAGTAGGGCTTTAAAGGCCATCTTGAATTGCACCTGAAAGTAAACTGGCAGCCAGTAAAGTTGGAACAACAAAACGTGTAACATGACCATAAGGCCTTGCCCTCTTAATAGTCTCGCAACTTGCATTCTGTTAACATAAGAACATAAGAAGAGCCGTGCTGGATCAGGCCAAAGGCCCATCTAATCCAGTTTCCTGTATCTCACAGTGGCCCCACCAGATGCCTCCAGGAGCACACAGCCAACAAGATAACTCCCCTGCACCTGGCACAGAGAAAACCTACTTCTAAAACCAGGGGGTTGCTTATGGCTTATAACCTGTGATGGACCGTCCAAGACGTTAGAATTACGGGTAAAGATGCCATGTAGATAACTACTGGCCATGAAAGCTTTTATTCTATCTTAACCTGTGATGGACGTTTCCTCCATGAATCTGTCTAGTCCCCTTTTAAAGGCATCTAGGCCAGGTGCTATCACCACATCCTGTGGCAAGGAGTTCCAGCTGAAGCTTCCAACGGGTCTTCAAAGACAGCCCCACGTAAAGTGAGTTGCAGTAATCCAGACTAGTGGAAGTGCAACTGGGGGCCTATTTGTTAGATTGTCTTTACTCCCCATGACGCGAGTCCGTGGCTGCAGTTTCTCTCTGCAGAGAAACAAACGTCCTAAAGATGCTTGCAGGCATTTTCCATCATTTCTCTTTCACTGTCCATTGCATCTCGTGCTCCTACAGTCTGGAAGAAGAAGAGCCTGTTAAGGACTTGGAACACTTTTAAAGTGGACTTGGACTTTTAAAGAGGAACGATATGACTTTTGCAAGCACCCGTGAGACCCTTCTGTAGCCTTTTCAGTTGTGCTGTTTATCTCCAGAAAGCAGAGTCAGGCCGTTTGCAACTCCTGATGAGAACCATCTTAAGGTGCTAGCGTGTAAGGAATTCTGAACGTTTTATTATTCTAGGAGAGAAAGAGAGAGAGAGAGAGAGAGAGAGAGAGATGCTGTGGGGTGACCACCTTTTGTGTCTTTTAAAAATGACCATAACTAAGAATCCATGAAAAGCAAATACCGGTAAGCTTTAAATGTTACAAAAATGACCAGACTGGTGAAAAATGAGCCAGTCCGCAACATAAGTGTGTAATGAAAATTGCAAGGAGCAAATGGGAAATTGTGCTTGCATATTGGGATTTATTTGTTTTTTTAAATCTTTATGTACAGGTCTTAGAACTCGCATGTGTTTGCATAGAAAGTGACATTGCATAGAACTCACATGTGTTTGTATTGAAAGTGTTTGCATTGCAGTGAAATGCGCAATGTTTTTGACATGCTGAGTCTTTTGTGGAACCTGCTATCGGTGTGGTCAGATGCAGCTCCTTTATTTAAATCTCATCTTTGCAGGTCATTAAAAAATTGACAATTAGCCTGCGTGAGATGTCAGAAGGTGTATGCTCTTTGTGTTTCTTTGAATTGTTTTGATTTTTTTTTGTTATTAGTGTCAGAAGGAGTTGATTATGAAACTGAAGTTATCCAAACACATCTCGTTTGAAGATAGCATTTCATCTCACAGATGCTGTTTCCTGACTGCCCTTGTAAATGGCGCCATTGTTTCTGTTTTGGCTATGGGCCTTGTGTTTTGTAGGGCTGGTATGATGAGCAACATTGAAATCTGGTATTCGGATAGAGATGAAAATGATTATTATTAATGATAGTATTTATATGCAGCTCTTCAACAAAAAAAATACTGGTGGTGGCAGTGGGTAGGTTAGAGATCTGGGCAAACCCTTATTAATAAGAGTTGGTGTTAGTTAATATTATTAATAGCAAACCTTATTTTTATACCAGTATAGGCCAGCGGGTGGCGCAGCGGGTTAAACCGCTGAACCATAAGCTGTCGATCGAAAGGTCAGCAGTTCGAATCCGTGACGGGGTGAACTCTCGTTGCTTGGCCAGCTCCTGCCAACCTAGCAGCTCCAAAGCATGTTAATGTGAGTAGATAAATAGGTACCGCTTGCGGGAAGGTAAACAGCGCTCCGTGTTCCAGCTGCATGCTACGCGCTGTGGCAAGGAGAGTCATGCCGGCCACATGACCACGGAGGTGTCTTCGGACAACGCTGGCTCTTCGGCTTTGAAATGGGGATGAGCACCACACCCTAGAGTCGGACACGACTGGACTTAATTGTCAGGGGTCACCTTTACCTTTATTTTACAGATATTTTAAGACAATGTGTTGTCTAATCTTCTCCCAGTGCCAGGATTAGGATGTACCAGGCACTCAGGCACACAAGCCCACCTAACACTGGCCAGATCAACAGTTGTTGACAATAACAGGAACAGAAGGAAGGATGCAATGGCTTTAAATTTAAATAAAAGGCTGTCCTGATCTATCCTGCCTGCACTTCATGTGAGCAAGATAAATCAGCAGTAAGTACTGTTGTTTTCTGCTAAGCCTCAGTCCGTTTGTTTCTGCTCTCTTGGAGTCTGAAAAAGATCTGGGCATTTTAGTAGACAACGAGCTAAACGTGAGCCAGCGGAGTGATGCAGAGGCAAAGAAGGCAAATGTGATTCTAGCCACATTCAACAGAAAAGTATAATATTGAAATCTCAAGAATAATAGCACCATGGCTTAGTGGTTCAGACACTGAACTGCAGACTGGAAGGTCGGTAGGACAGCAGTCCGAGACCCGAGTGCTGCGTGATGGAGTGAGCTCCCGTCTCCTGTCCCAGCTCCTGCCAACCTAGCAGTTTGAAAGCAAGACATTGCAAGGAGATCAATAGGTATCGCTGTGACGGGAAGGTGACAGCGTTCCGTTAGTCATGCCGGCCACATGACCACGGAAGCGTCTTTGGACAGCGCTGGCTCTTTGGCCTTAGAAACAGAGATGAGCACCGCACCCTGGAGTCGGACGCGACTGGCTTTCGAGCAGGGGGACCTTCACCTTAACTATTCTGCTTTAGTCAGACCCCCACCTGGAGTATTTTGTCTAGGTGTGGGCACCACAGTTTAAGAGGGATATTGAAAAAAATAGGGCGGGTCAAAAAGAGGGCAGCTAGGATGGTGAGGAGGCTGGAGATGCCCTATAGGGACAGGTCGAAGGAGTTAGGTTATTTTGATTAAATGTTAGGAGGAACTTTGTGGTGGTACAAACTGCTTGGCAGTGGAACAGTCTGCCTCGGGGGGGGGGCAGTAGACTCTCCATCGTTGGAGGTCTTTACGCAGGGGCTATGGACATCCCACCTGTGGGGGGTGTTATAGTTGAGGGTTGCCTGCATTGGCAGGTGTTGGAGCTTATACAGGTGCCCCCCCCCCCGCTTAATGATGGCAATACGTTCTGAAATCCCTGTCGTAAAGTGAAGCCGTCATTAAGCGGGTCTTGCTGTGCTTTGACGTTCAGCACTGTGCTTTAAACCCCAGCGTTAAACATCCAAGCTCTTATCTTGCCCGTTAGCTGTTTGACTTTAGATAAGGGCTTTGAAGTTTGGCACTGTGCTTAAAGCCCCAGTGCTGAACTCCAAAGCCCTTATCTAAAGCCAAACAGCTGAAGTGCTGGGGATTTAAAAAGACGCATCTTTTAAAATCCTTTTCTCTTTTTTACTGGGGACCTCTGTCATATATCCGGATCGTTGTTAAGTGATCCGTCATTAAGCGGGGGACACCTGTAGATCTCTTCCAACTCTATGATTCTATCAACAACATGCCAGGGAAAAGGAAACTCCCACCACTTTTCTCTTCATCTGTTTCTCATCTGTCACTTCTTGGCGAGTGGCTTCTCTTTGGGGGTATGAAACTGGCTGCTCCTCTGCTATGATTAGGGAGGTTTTCCTTATTTCTTTGAGGCGTTCCTAAAAAAGACACACAGAGACATCTGCCTTTGAAAGCCAAGTCCAGTGTTTTAAAAGGTGATCTGCAGCTGTCGAACATCAACTCCTGAAGATGTTCCTTGAATTTGGAGTCAGCTTTTCACATTGTTCTCTAACAAAAACAGAGGGGAGTAAAGTCAGTCTCTCATTAGCAAGAGGACTGCAAGTCTTACTTAACGATTCTTGGGGTAGAGCAGTAAAAAAAAAAAGAAGAAGAAGCAGGAATTTGGTGCTTGACCTCTTAAGCAAACTTCTGAAAAAGGGGAGAAGGGGATTAGAACCGTTCTCTGAAATCAGCTGACCTGCAGGTCCCCATGAGGGAGAGAGAGGTCAGCTGTAGCAATGGCATCCGGAGAACAGGCTTGACTCTTTAGCATGCATGCCAGAGGCTTAGGAGACAAGAGACTGCTGAGTAGCTGTGTGAAAGTTGAGGGAATAGCATAGCAGCAACATGTCGGGAGCATGGTTAGGAGAGGAACCCCATAAAGCAGGGGTTCTCAACCCTTTCCTGGCAAAGTACCACCTCCGGTGCCACTCTCCTGCTGCGTTCTACCGGAAGTGACTGACAATGACATCATCGCCAGTTATTTTAGGGTTTTCAGGACTTCGGAGCCCAGAAAACGCAGGTAGGAGGCTCTGGGCAGGTGGGAGGGCCCTTCTCAGCATCCCGAGAGGCTCGGCCAAAGGCAGGAGCCTCTCAGGAGCAAAAACACACTGCCAAAAGCACTGCGTCGGAGCAGGGTTCTTGTGGTCCGGCGGTCTGAGTACCACCAGCAGTTGGCCGAAGTACCACTGGTGGGTGGTGGTAGTACCACTGGTTGAGAACCCCCGCCATAAAGCATCCATGGGCACCTCTTCTTCCAGTAAGAAAGGCTGGAAAAATGTCAGTTGCCATCATTTTCAATAGAGAACCTTCCGCGTCTAAAATGCATTTTGTTTTCTAAAACGATAACATTGTCAACAGAATGAATCGATAGCACACCAGTCATCACCTGGCGATGATGGCCATTTTGAAGATGTAATGCACTGTTCAGATGGCTGAACCTGGGAAATGTCTTATAGCGAATACTTGGCCTTGAGGGGATACATGCAAAATTTGGCTGTTAACAGGGTCTTTATGGAGCTTCCCCCCCCTCTCAAACTTTAAAAAGTGTAAGGGAGGTGAATGTGCTGTTGAGTGCTGTTTCTTAAAATATTTACAAGTATTCTAATACAAACATTAGTTTCCAAATAAAGCTTTGAACATATTTAAATGGCATTGTGCTTTGTTGGTTGGGTTTGTTTTCCTAATCAAATATTTCGATTCAAATACTTTTGGCTATTGGGATTTTTTTTTTTAAAAAAAAAATTATGTACGGGTCTTAGAACTCGCATGGGATACTTTTGAAACTTTTGTTTACTAAGTAAAAGTCAAAAACTGATAAATTGGATCCCAGTTGATATAGGGCATGGGGAAATTTTCCAACCCCCCCCCCCCCGAATCCGATTCTGGGAGGCCCATATCCCTTATCTCTGTATGTGGAAGTCTCTGCCTTCTGATTTACTAAAAAAACTAGCAGCCCAACCCTATCCAAAGCCCCGCGCTCGGATGCAGCAACGCCGGGACAGACTCCACTATATCCAACGTGCGGGGCTGGAGGTCTCCTCGAGGGAAGGGGACGATTATCCTCTTCCCCTGTGTCGAGTCCCAGCAGCCCCTATGGAGCTACTCAGAGGCAGGCCAGCTAAATGGCTGGCGCAGCTCCAAGCAGCCCTGTGTTGGGCTTTCAAGAGCAGAGGCCTCCTCTGCCTGATCCGCCCCCTCCCAGGCCTGATCCGCCCCCCTCCCTGTCCTCTCCCCACTCCGGAACGCCTCCTCCACCTCCTCCTGCCTCCCCACTGACCGGCATGGAGTTCATCTGCCCCTAGTGGACACAGCTCCCTCGCCGGCGGAGGGTCGCCTGCTGGCGCTGGCCTCCACGCCATCGCAACGTATTTTACGACGTTTTGCGACCGCATGGAGCCCAGAAACACCGGCGGAGGCCAGCATAGGATTGGACTGGTAGATGGTTTCCATATTTGAAAATAACAATGCATATGCTACTGTGAATTCTGTAATACACCGAATGAATTCATATGCAAATACTGACAATCCCAGGGGAATGTTGTGAATGTACAAAATCTAAAGATACAGATACCTTTGAACGTACATGATAGGGTTCATTGTCATATGGTTCTGTTTTTGTGGATAACTATAAGATAACACTCCAATTTGAGCTTTTCAGTTTATATTTAACAGTATGGACAACAACAACAAAACAAGAGAAAAAGAGATAATGTCCATAGTGTTTTGCATGTCCAATCTTCATCGATCTGATATTGTTTTAATGATAAACATCTAAATATTCATAGCAACTGGAGCTTGGCTTAGCGAAAAGGAGGCTTATGATAGGTGCAGGGTAGCGAAAGGCAAGTCCTGAACCTGTAAGGAATTTATAAATACCAGAATTCCACCAGTGTTACACGTAGTGTTTGCACAACAGTTACTATTTGTGGTCTGTGCAGGGTGGATTGTGTAACTCTTCTCCCTGAGATGCAAAAGATTTCCCACCTGCTTTCAGAGTAACTTCTGATTTGGAGCATCTTTTTACTTGCGCAACGTTTCTCTGCCTATCCAGTTCATGCTCAGTAATTGCCCCAGGGGAAAAAAAACACCCTGTTTTCAGAAGGAACAAAATTGGGCTGGAGGTATCCTGTAGGAGTTCTAGCAAGGCTCCTCTGCACGCACAGGAGCACTGATCTCCCTCCCAGATAAGCCAAACAGCTCTAAGAGCCGAAGCCTCTCTTCCGTTGAATGACTGCCTGTTGTGGCATCCCAGTTTGCCTCCCAGCCAGTGGAGCACATGGGTGACCACTGTTGCTCTAAGCAAACAGCCTGAGACATAGTAGGGCAAAAGCTACCAGATTCCACAGCACGCTCAGATATTATCTGGCCCAAGGAAGGGGAATTTCCTTGACCAAAGTCAAGCGCTCTCTAAATGCTTAGGATGTTAGGGACAGCTCTGGACATGCTCAGAGGTGCTCTGCCTGTGATGCAGAACATTACCGGCCCTGAGTATACCCCTATCCGCAGAGCGGGAGTCCTGGTGTGTGTGTGTGTGTGTGTGTGTGTGTGTGTGTGTGTGTGTGTGTGTGTGTGTGTGTGTGTGTGTGTGTGTGAGAGAGAGAGAGAGAGAGATTCTGAAGTGGGAGATTCCATAATGTCCGCAGAACCTTGACTAAATATGAATTGATATTTTATGACAGAACTTCTGTTAATTTTTATTTAACTAAGGTTGATTGTAAATCTTCCTGCTTCCTGTAGTAATTAAAGCCCATTGTTTCTTGCCCCGTTGTCGGTGGAAAAGCTGAACTTAATTTGTGTGTGTGTGTGTGTGTGAGAGAGAGAAGGGGAAATAGGACATTCTTTGCTGGCCAACAGCCACCCCAGGTTGCCGACCCTCCCTCTTCTTCCCTGTTGTTGCCTCCACTCATGTGCTGCTGTGGCTGCGACCTTCCTCCTCGCAAGAAAGCACCTCCCGCGCTGTTAATCTGGAGCAGGCCGGTGGGGGTAGGAACTGGGTTCAGGGGGTGGGTGCTTGGGGAGGGTCCTGCCCCCCCGCTGGGGCTTGCTTGCACCGACCTTGATTAGCAGAATGCTTTAAGCCGATTGCGGTCTTTTCGGCTAAGCCTGGACAGCTGCCCTTTCGCACTCAGTGGCTCCTTTGTGGGGGTCGGTCCCTGAGTGTGCGACTAAATGGGCTGCTTGTTCCCAGGCCCCTTCCTGGGGAGTCTTAGCTCTGGGCTGGAGCAGCTGACGGGACGTTGCTCTGATCGCTCCTGACTGGAGGGGCATCGCACAGCCTTGACGAAAAATGTCCGCAGTCTCCAGCCAGAGCCAAGCACCTTTTGATTTCAGTAGGAGGCCGAAGCAGGTCCCTAAATTGTTGTTGTTGTTGTTAGTCTTAAGAATATTTATGTGTTATACCGCTTTTCAACCCCCCCCAAAAAAAAAAAAGTTCACAAAGCAGCGGTTTACAGAGAAATCAAAGAATTAAATGGCTCCCTGTCCCCAAAGGGCTCACGATCTAAAAACGAAAATGCAGAAGAACACCAGCAAACTAAATGGCTCCCGTGGAAATTAGTGGGATTTGAAAGTGTCTGCTGCCGGGGCTGTTGGAGCCCTGTGCGTCTCCCTTGGTCAGAACAGCTGGATTTCCTGGAGAGACACTTGGTTGACGGAGTCGGGCATGGCGGGACAAGGCCCTGACTGCCACCTGCCAGGGTGGCACGCTTGGCGAGGCCCGTTGCCAAGAAGCCACTTTCCTCTGAGCTGACGGTTGAAGTGGGGTGGGGGGCACCACTCAGGCAGCTGGATCCGGCTCTTGGCCTTCTGGGATCCCTTTTGCATGGATCCAAACATATGAATATAAAGACTGACCTCCTGCCCTGGGACCACCAGGGTGTGGATCAAGTCTCTGGCTCCAAGTCTCGAGTCAAGTCCCAAGTCTTTGCCCCCAGGTCCCGAGTCTTTGGTTGCGAGTTGCGAGTCCCTATCTGGCGGGATATGGTTCATGGGATCACGAAGGGTTGGACACGACTTAACGACTGAACAACAACAATCTATTTAATAGGGGAAACGGGTTTAAACCTGAATAAAATTCGACTTGTCGTAAAAGGCTCCAAGTCTCGAGTCGAGTCTATCGAGTCGTTTACAATCGCCGAGTCAAATCCGAGTCGAGTCATTGACGTGACTTGAGTCCGACTCAAGTCCGACTCAATAGACTCAAGTCTACATCACTGGTCATTACCGCCTGCACTGGCAGCATTTGTCGCTGGGACCTTTTCCCAAACCTTCCGTAGATCTTGCCAAAGATTGATCCTGGCACTTTCTGCCCCTGTCACAGGTGTTCTGCAGCTCCTGGCCCCTTCTGTGCTCAGAGTGTCCCCCCCCCCATGTTCTTCTCGCACACTCCAGAAGTCGCCCTTTCCAGGTTGACGTGTGCCTAGAATTTTCACTTGTAAAAACGGTTTAGGGAAGGGCTGAAATAGCACCGAGGACCACTCCTGCCTTGATCCCTGCAAGCCCAAATGCTTTGTTTCCTGCTTTCCAACTCCGTTCCTGTTGTGTCGTGGACAGAATTGGCTCTAATGCAAGGGTGGGGAACCTATTTGCGGCGGAGGGCCATTTTCCCATGGGGAAACTGTGTTGTGGGCTGTGCGCCCCCTCCACCACAAACGCCCCCCCCGGCGCGCCCCCCACCCCCATCGCTCTCCTCCTTACCTTCAGCCTCCAGGCCGCGGCCCTGCGCTCACCTCGGAGCGACTCCTTTTCAACCTGGCGGTTCTGTACATGCGCAGAACGCCGCTAAGAGACCAAGAGTGGGCAATCTCCCTGGCCTCTTAGCGGCATTCTGCGCATGTACAGAACAGCCGGGTTGAGAAGGAGTCGCGCTGAGTTGAGCGCGGGGCCTCCGGTCTGGTCTCGCGCGGGCCAGACCTGATGGAATCGGGTCTGGTCTTGCGCGGGCCGGACTGGATCGCCCCGGGGGCCGGAAATGGCCCATGGACCAGAGGTTCCCCACCGCTGCTCTAATGAGACATCGGGTGTCTTGGCAGCAGACGAAGCAGATAGGAGGTTAATAATTCCAGATTTGGAAGTGTCCTGAAGGCTTTGCCTTTCAGACTTCATAGCTGGAGGGAGCCTTTGAATGGCCATTTGAAGAAGCCCTGTACGACAAGGAATTAGTCTTTGCTGAAGGCATACAAAGCGGTAGAACAGTGGTTCTCTCAAACCTTTTAGCACAGGGACCCACTTTTTAAAATGACAGTCTATTGGAACCCACCTAGCTTTACGAGACTTTAAAAAATGTGATCTATAAATAAATAAATAAATAAATTTACAAGTAAAGAGCTCTGCTGCTTGTAGGGTACTTAGCAGCTATCTTGCAAACTGCAAGAGCTCAGCTCTGCAGGGCAATTAGTAGCTATCTGATTTTTGAATAGCTTCAGGGCTTATGGCAATTACTTATCTGATCTTTCCATCACCTAGAGACCCACCAGAAATTAGGTCGCGACCCACAGTTTGAGAAACACTGCAGTAGAAGATTTGCATGTGTCTGGTGTCACGCTTGAAAGCTGGTGCTCGGGAGCCAAGGGTCAAACCAGATGTGACCTGGCACGCTGGTGTTCTTGTCCCTGTCAAGGAGCAGGGTCACTCTGTTCCCGGGGTCCCAGTCGTGGTCACCCCCACCTCATGTTGTTGTTTACAAGAAAAGAGAAGCAAAGCACCCCACCCTCAGTGAACCAGCTTCGTTTTGAAAATCATTTATTGGTTTATTTAGCCAAGTTAACCACTTTGTGAGCTACTCTTTGTTGAAAAGTGCTATAAAATGTTCTTTCCAACTCTGCTCCTGTTCCGTTATAATTCTTTTCAACTCTGTTCCGTTCTTATAATAATAATTTTGGGTATTATAGCCACGGTCTGTTAGAAATTTCACTGTTCTTAGAGGTTCTAACAGACGATGGCTATAATACCCGAATAATCTTATATGCAAATGAATCACACCAGCCACGAAAGCCTTAGAGAGTATCTTTAATAATAGTTGATAATAATAATTGATAATTGTGCGAGCTTGGCATTCCCCCTATTAAAACGAGGCCTTCTTGCAGTGTCTGTCTGTACCAGATTCTGACCTGATGCATTTATGGGACAAAGCTTAAAATGTTGGAATCAAGACTTGTTCTGGAGGGACGTTTCTGGAATTTTGCATACTGAGTGATTGATGTTGGGTTCCTGCTTCCATTTTAGTCTTTTTTAAAGATTTTTTTTTAAAGACAAAACATCTGAATCAAATTAAAAGTTGAGCTTCCATCCCAAAAAGCACCAACATTTATCAAGATTTATGATACTGGGCATCTGGATGTCCCACAAAAGGTCTGATGGACACAGACACAGGCTGGAGTTGAGATTGGGGGCAGGGTGTTGCCTGGAGACCTCTCCTCAGGTGGCCCCAGAATGTGTGCACAGCCAGTTGGAGGGAAGGGGTTCACTCATCCCCCTGAACCCTTCTCCTCCTGGGGATCGCGTCACCAGGTTCACTACCTTAAATCTATTTGTCTGTAGTTTCAACCTGTTGGTTCTAATCTAGTCCTGCCCTCAGGAACCACAGAGAGAAAGTCCTTCTGTGTGAAGGTAGTTGAAGGCAACTATCATATCTCCCCTTAGTCTTCTCTTCCCCAGGGTCCGACTCTAGGGTGTGGTGCTCATCTCCATTCCTAAGGCCGAAGAGCCAGCGCTGTCCAAAGACGCTTCCATGGTCATGTGCCCGGCATGACTAACGAAACGCTATTACCTTCCCGCCACAGTGATACCTATTTATCTCTTTGCAATTTCTTGCTTTCGAACTGCTAGGTTGGCAGGAGCTGGGACAGGAGACGGGAGCTCACTCCGTCACGCGGCACTCGGGTCTCGAACTGCTGTCCTACCTGCCGACCTTCTGGTCTGCAGTTCAGCATCTTAACCACTAAGCCACCACAGCCCCCAATTGGGATTATTTCTGTGTAAACATGCCTTGTTGAAATCTCAGCAGACTATATCCACAACATTCCCATTATCTACTAGACTAGATGCTTTATCACGGAAAGAGATGAGGTCAGTCTGATTCCTAGAAATCTCCCAGTTTCTGCTGTGGCACCCCCACCCCCTTTGGGGACTCCTCTCATGTCCTTTAGACACCAGGCAAAGCCCTTTTTTATGTTCCCAGAACTTTTAAAAAGTAGCAGTTGAATTGTTTTAGCATTCCTTTGTTGCTTTTGCTCCTGTGTTTCAATCTGTCTCTATCTCTGATTTTTTATAATTGTTGTTGTTGGTTGTACTGGTTTCTTATTTAAAACCCATTTCCTCCCAGCCCACAGGTGTACACATTTAACTCTTGTTGCGTATATACACCCTTGAGTAAAAATGCCTTAAGACTGTTCGTAAGAGATCGTAAGACCCCTTTGGGAGTAATTTTTCCTAAAGGTGCAGGGTATAAATGGTATAAATAAATTAAATTAAGGAGATGGAGCACTGGGGAAAGTTTGGGGAAAGTGACAGAGGCACCAAAGGCAAAGGAACTTTGCTAGAAAAAAAGACTTGGCAACTCAAATTGAAGAACGTTTCCTGAACTCCAGATTTATTTTATTTGAGGATTTTTTTTAATCACGCATTTCCCCACAGAGAGTGCCCAAAATGGCTTACAAGTAGAATAAAAAATGCAATTAAAGAATGAATGATAAAATGTCAGGATGTTCTGCCTGGGCTGCAGTGATCCGTTAGCTCTTTTTCCTGGTTGGGGGGGGGGGGGGTCTGGCACCTGACCTTGGCAGCACTAGAGGAGCAGGGACCAAACTACCCAAAATCTGTCCTGCTGCATCACTGTTGACCCGGCTGCTTCGGCTGTGGTGCACCGTGTCAGATGTTTGTTCCCCACCTCTGGAAATGACTCTTTAGATGTCAGTTGCTGCAAGGAGGTTAGTAATTCGTGGGAGTTTATGTCAAAAGTCAGGGTCTGAAAAAGCTTAAATTCACTCACTACCTAGGCCAGCACTAATAAAGCACTAGAAGGGTAAACGTATCTCCTGCTCGAAAGCCAGTCACTCTAGGGTGCAATGCTCATGTCCGTTTCTAAGGCCGAAGAGCCAGCACTGTCCGAAGACACTTCCGTGGTCATGTGGCCGGCATGACTAGCGAAACGCTGTTACATTCCCTACCATAGCGGCACCTATTTATCTCTTTGCAATTTCTTGCTTTCGAACTGCTAGGTTGGCAGGAGCTGGGACAGGAGATGGGAGCTCACTCCGTCATGCAGCACTCGGGTCTCGAACTGCTGTCCTACCTGCCGACCTTCCGGTCTGCAGTTCAGCATCTTAACCACTAAGCCACCGTGGCCCTTTAAAACACTAGAAAACACAAGAAACGGATAGTTTTATCCTCCAAAAGAGGACCCTTTGCCAAGTTAAAGTCCACGCTTGGAATAAACCTCACAAAGCTCAAAACAAGTCTCTTTCGTTATACTCAAATATCCTTGAAAGATCAGAAACCCTCAATGTCTTCAATCTGTGGAGCTGGATAGAACCCAAATGTACCAGATATTGCCCTCTGGGACAATCCTGAGACATTCCAGGGGTGCAGATTTGCTTCTTCTTTCTGGATGCATTGCATACAAGAAGATCACTCCTCTGTTCAAAACTCTGAGTTAGCCCGAAGCCATGATCGTGGGATGGTCAGCTGGTTTAATAAAATGCCATGTTTACATATATGTAATATTATTTTTATAGTTATGTTTCATTATTTGTATCAACTAGTTGACTGCAAACCTAATCAAAATGCAAAACCACTGAGCTTGGTCAGGTCAGCTGACTGAGCCATTTAACATTCAACTGAATTGTTCTTAAAAAATAAAAATAAAACCTCTAATGCTCTGATATGACAAATCTGATGCTGGAAAAGAAGTTTCCTCTAGATAAAGAGGGACATTTTGCACAGTTATCTTGCTGGTAAAAACAAGCTGTCTTCTGCCAAGTGGGAGTCTCTTTGCCAGTAAACGATTTTGATTGCTTTCTATGCTTCTGCTTGCTGAGAGTGTTTGGAACGAAGCTCTTTTCACTTTCTGGACCAGTTCCTCTGTCCATGTGACCCTGGAAGGACGCTGGCTTCCTGTACTAAGCTGTGACCTTGCAGTCACATAGCTTACGCTTGACCACTCACTTCGGTGCCTCAGCTTTTGGGGAGGAATGTATTATAACAGTGGTTCTCAAACTTTTTAGCACCGGGACTCACTTTTTAAAACAGGGGTGGGGAACCTATTTGCGGTGGAGGGCCATTTTCTCATGGGGAAAATTTGCTGCGGGCCGGCCGTTAGGCCGTCCAAAATTTTGCCCCCCACACCGCAAATTTGACCCCCTGGTGAATTTACCACTCTCCCTCCCTCCCACCCACCACTCGCTCTCCCTCCCACCCACCCACTAACCCACCCTCTGCTCTCTGAACCCCCACCCACTTGCTCTCCAACTTACCTCAGGCTTCTCGGCTCCGGGCGGCTGCCGCCGCCTTCCCGAGCCTCCTCCTTTTGAAAGCGGCCTTCCTGTACCTGCGCAGATCGCCGCTGAGGCAGAGAGGGCAATCTCTTGGCCTCAGCGGCGATCTGTGCAGGTACATGAAGGCCACTTTTAAAAGGAGGAGGTGCGTGGCGTCGGAGCCTCCAGTCCGGTCCCGCGGGCCGGAGGTTCCCCACCGCTGTTTTAAAATGACACTCTATCAGGACCTACCTAGCTTTATGAGACGCTCAAACATTTATCTCCCTATATTTAAACAAGCTTGCAAACTGCAGGAGCTCAGCTGTTTGCAGGGTAATTAGCAGCTATCTGATTTTTGAATAGCCTCAGAGCTTGTGGCAATTATGTATCTGAACTTTCCGTCACCTGGGACCCACCAGAAATCAGGTCGCAACCCACCAAGTGGGTCCCGACCCACAGTTTGAGAAACACTGTATTATAATAAAATTAAAATAATTTTCAAAAATAATAATAATAATAGAGTGGATAGAAAAATGGACACTCGATTCCAGGTGCAGGGCAGACACTCGTTGCTCGTGTATAACTTATATTGGCCGTTTCTGGCTATCAGTACAAATTGAAATTGGGCAGCTAGAAATTGAGGAGCAAAGGGAACTGAAATAATCTAAAGGAGGTCAAAGCCATCTTTTTTTTTTCCCAAAGCAGACAAGGCCTTTTTTTTTGGGGGGGGGGGAAGGTGAAAGGTGTTTGGAGGCCCACGTTCCAAGTTTAGACTGAGCCGAGAGTAAAATGCCCTGACTCTTACTTGATCATAGAGGTAAATAGTCAAATGCCAAAGTTGTGGCAGTTGACTATTTGTGGCATTTGACTCAGCCGGTGAACCAACTGAGCTGAAGTTCCTCTTACGAAAGCCTGGCACAAGACCAAGTCCAGGAACCAGCTCACTCGAATGGCACGGGTTCATGTCGAAGGCACTCAACAGTGGGAAGGATGGTGGAGGATGAATCGGATGCAGATAACCAAACAGACCCGCTGGTTGGTCCGTCCCCGGTCTCTGTTAGCTGAGCAATGTTGCCCTGGGGCCCAGTGGCTCGTTGCATCCTGTTTTGTAACCTCCTCCACGTTCCTCAGAAGCAAGGACGCTTCTGAGTGAAAAGGGTTGCTTTTTGTCTTTTTCCAAATCCTGTGACATCCTTTAAAACCGTTTTCTGACAGGCTTCAGTCTTGGCCTTGCCTCCAGCAAGAGCTACTTGCCTCTTGGCCCGTTGACACCAAGGGGATTTCCTCTTCCCCAGGTTAAATGGCAGCAGTGAGAGTGGGCCCAATCCAGATTTTATTTATTTTATTTTTCATATTTTTATACCACCCTTCCTCCAAGGAGCTCAGAGTGGTGTACATATTTCCTCCCCTCCTTTTTGTCCTCACAACAACCCTGTGAGGTAGGTGGGGCTGAGAGATAGTTTGGAGAAGAGATGATTAAGAGGAGGGGACATGCTAACCATCTATCAATATCTGAGGAGTTGTCATGTGGAAGAGGGAGCGAATTTGTTTTTGGTTGCTCTGGAGGGTAGGACCAGGACAAATGGGTTTAAATTACAAGAAAGGTGTTTTCGATTAAATGCTAGGAAGAACTTTGTGATGGTATGAACTATTTGGCAGAACAGCCTGCCTCGGAAGCTGGTGGACCCTCCATTCTTGGAGGTCTTTAGGCAGAGGCTGGACAGCCACCTATTTGGGATGTTGCAGTTGTGGTTGGGCTGCATTGGCAGGGGGTTGGATTAGATGATCTCGAAGGTCCCTTCCAACCCTGCGATTCTAACAGGTGCAAGGGGCTCTTTCTTGTGAGGAAACCCTGCAGTCCAAGACGTTTCAGGATACGAAACAAAAAAAAAAGTCACGGCTCTCCTTCATGGGAACTCAGTTTATTCCGTTATCGTGCAAAATAATATATTATGCTTCCTCCTTGTGTTCCTTGCAACAGCCCTGTCAGATAAGCCTGTGTTACTTGTCCTGTTGGCAAACAGGTGGCACCTAAGACTGCCTGGTCGCCTCATGGCTGAGATGAGACTTGGACCACAAGTTTTTCACCGTTGCACTGCAACAGAGCAGCTCTGCACTGACTTACAGAGCAATCCTATCCAACTTACACCACCGGTACAGCGAGAACGGGAGGCCCCAGAACCGAAAGGGGATTCAAATCCCCTCCAAAGGGGGATTCAAAGGGGATTTAAATGTTCCTTCCAAAGCCTTCTGCCCTGCCCTCCCCTGCTAGTTACACCGGTGGTGTAAGTTGGATAGGATTGCGCTGGTAGAGATGTCCCACTCTCATTGACTTAAGTAGGGCTTATGTCTTCCTAAACATGCACAGGATTGGGCTGTAAATGTATTCTAGGACAGTCTGTCAGTGTGTGTAACCCTTGTAACTTGCCTCCCCTTCCACCTTAACCTGCCCTGCTGTATATTTGCAGAGAGGAGATGCTGAGAGTTCTGACGTTCTTCCCACCCCAAATTCCAGAGAAGTAGAATCCCTCCAGGCAGCCAAGCGCCAGGAAATTGCAATCTGCTTCTCTTCTCTGGCGCTGCTGGAGACCCAGAAATAGGAGGTCCAGGCAGGAGCAAGCTTGGAGGAGGCTTTTCCTGCGGAGAGCTGGCCTGTGCTCCCATAGGGAGGGGTCAGGCTCTGAAAGAGCCAAAGCACCCACACCCCTGCGCTTGGCTCCACCTGCTCACAGAATGTTGCAGCTGTGCGCCTGCTTGTCCAAGCAAGAAGAAGTCAGGGCTGGAACATGAAGGCTGGTTAGGAGCAAAACCTCAAGGACTTGGGCCTAGAATCTGTTTTGGTGGAGGATGCTGGACAAGCCCAGGCGTCTTCTGCCGAGCAGTTGGGGATACGGGGAGTGTTCTTCTTTCCACATCGAGCTGCGGTACCAACGCACTTGCTCTCAGTTAAGTATAGGATTGCAGCCTTTAAAATCACTCTATCTACAAGCCATTGCAGGAGAAGAAGGGGCTTCAGGCTTAGCTTGGGTGAGTTTGTATTAGTGCAGGGGTTCTCAACCTTTGGAGGCCCGAGTACCCCCTATCACGGTCCAATTTTATGAAGTACCCCCTGCTAATTAACTGCTAATTAATTGGATTAATAAATTAGGTAATTGTTAAATAAAAAGTACTAAAATAATTTTAAATGTGAAAAAATGTCTTATTTAATTCTGTGTTTGTGTGTGTGTGTGTGTGTGTGTGTGTGTGTGTGTGTGTGTGAGAGAGAGAGAGAGAGAGAGAGAGAGAGAGAGGGACACACACACACACACACACACACACACACACACACACACACACACACACACACACACACACACACACACACACACACACACATACATGCAAGGATTTCTTTTTTTCTCCAAGTCACACTTCCCAAAATCAGCTCCTCCCTCCCCCACCCCACCAAAGTACATTTTCCAAAGTACAAAAATAAGCCCAAAACCAAAATCAGAGAGACAGAAGGGCTCCGAAAATAATTACAATTTAAAATCCATGTTAATTAACACTTAATTAGCTGCTGATGGGGCAGATAAGGGGCAGGGCTTGGCGTACCCCCAGCAAGACGTCCACGTACCCCTAGGGGTACCCGTACCACAGGTTGAGAACCCCTGTAGTAGTGGTTAGAAATTCATTCTTTTTCACTGAAGGCCACGATTCAGCCCTGTGACCTGGAATGGAAGGATAAAGAAAATGGTACCCCTGAGCATGCGCATGGTGCATATTTCTCACCACTTGAGCCAACATAGCCAACCCCTTATTCTGAAACTAGGGAGAGAAGGTTTCCAGTTCAGGTTGTGCCAACTCCAGACAGACTTGATGGCGGCTTGGCCACTGCTGAGTTTAGAAATGAACTCCTTCCACAAATGCCATGTATCGGAAGGGCAGTAGCATCCTCTTGTCTGCAAACCCCACCAGCATTGCCTTCTCCTGTCCGTCATGCTGCTGTTCCTTTGCATTGCAATGACATGAGATCATCTTTGGAACGTAGTTTTGACTTTTCCTGTGTGGGTGGAAATTGCATGCATGATCCTTGGAACTGGGACTCCTGATGCCTGACAAGGCGGCCTCATCTTGTGAGCGGATACGCTTTGCCACCGTGTGCACAGGTCCAAAACATTTTCGAGACTTGCTCGGAGATGGGATTCTGACCGGGGTTGCAGCAACCTATCTGCACCTTATCTGTATGCTATTCCCCTGTTAAAATGCACTTTCTCTTTGCAGCACGCTCTGGGAAGTCTGTGATATTTTAATGGATCCTCATCAAAGTATTGCCCTACTTTAGCTTTTAATTTTTTATTTTTTTTTAATGTGCCAACACAGATTTTGCAAGTTATTTGTCCTGGCAAAGTTGAATGGAAAAGTTGTGGTTACAGATAAGGTGCTTTGTGTTACGTTGCAGGATATTACTTCTGTTGTCTGCTTTGCGAGGGATCCAGGTGTTCTGCTTAGTGCCGGAGACAGATCAGGTAACTGCTCAATTTCGTACAACAGTTGCAAGCAACTGTGCTGGTCCATTAAGGGGGGGGGGCATCCAGAAGACTGTAATGCCTTTAGGGGAGTACCAACTAAGATATCACAGAGTGCTGATCAGAGACGGTAAGAAAAAGAAGTGAACTGAACTGATATCGCAGACTTGCTGAACAATCTTTTGGAACAATCTTTCCAAAGCACTTCATCAGGCTGGATATTAAGCAAAATAAAGGGGGGGGGCAGAGAGAAAAAGTGGGGCACAATGGAAAAGCCCCCAAGCACTGCAGTTTGGTTTAATTTTCAAACAACAGGAGGACAACAACCAGTTCTGCTTTTGTGTCCAGGTAACCCTTGGTGCAAAGTGAAATCTGTCGTGCAGCTTGCAGAACCCTCATCTCATCAAGTCTGCATGAAACCTCCTGCACTCTGTCGCAAGACTAAGGGCCAAAAGACACATTACTAAAGGCCAGGGCGGCGGCGCAACCTGAAATGCTGCCCAATGCTATCTTGGATGCGCTACATTAAAAGAACCCCAAACCCTTGCCATACTTCTTGCATGCTGCCATCAACCCAGACGTGTGGGACTTCCGGTTTCATTTACAGGGACTGCGCAAAACCGGAAGTCCCACACATGTGGGTTTGATGGCAGTGCGCAAGGAGCATGGTAAGGAGGGGAATGAGCTGCTTCCCGCTCAGGCAAGTGGGAAAGATCGCTGCAGCTTGTATTGGCAGCAGGTTGGGGGAGGTGGTGGCGATGGCAGACGGAGGGTGAAAGGCACCCGAATCCCCCATAATCTGCCACTGATGCATTCCGCTTCTGGTGCATAATCTGCCACTGATGCATTCCGCTTCTGGTGCATAATCTGCCACTGATGCATTCTGCATCTGGTGCATAATCTGCCACTGATGCATTCCGCATCCTCATAGATGGACTGGCCATGACTAAGGGCCATAATACATGGAGAACTGAGGGTGGGGGTAGGAGGACTTTAACACTTTTCCTCCACCATGGTTCCAACCTCAATTGCATCCCCCCCCATTTCTTTTAAGGAAAAACACACCAGCCCAACCATTCCTCGTAATCTGTCGTTTGGCCCTAGTATAAACTACAGACTTGCAGGGGTTTTCCGTCCTGTCCATCTTTGTCTTTACCCCATTTTGCATAACATGCAGCCTCAGCTCACTACTTTGTGATGTTTTATCCAGTCCTAATAAAGATATTACCTTACTTTTGGATTTGTTTTCCAATGGATGACCACGACTGCCTTCAGATTTCATGAATCCTTCTTGCGTCCCCCACCATAATCTGTGGAACTCCTTGCCACAGGATGTGGTGATGGCACCTGGCCTAGATGCCTTGAAAAGGGGATCGGATAGATTCATGAAGGAAAGGTCCATCACAAGTTACAAGCCATAAGCAACCTCCTGGAAGAAGTAGGTTTTCTCTGTATGCCAGGTGCAAGGGAGTGGCGACAAGATCTTGTCGTCTTGTGTGCTTCCTGAGGCATCTGGTGGGGCCACTGTGAGATACAGGAAGCTGGACTAGATGGGTCTTTGGCCTGATCCGGCAGGGCTCTTTTGATGTCCTTATGTTCACAATGTTCTTTCTTGGGCTGAAGAAAAGTGTATTCCTATGTCATTGCTTAGTTTAGACATCTGACCATCCTGTGGTTGTTATAAACTGATCAAACACTGACCTGCATCGTAAGAGCTTGCATAAGTCCTGAGCACCCCCCTCTCCCCCCCCCCCAATGATCAGGTCATTGATCTGGGATGGCTTCCTTGACTCCATGCACCAAGAAATGGTTACGCTGCACATAAACATAGCCATGCCCTGCACGCTCCAGATTTTAGCCACCCCCTATAGCATGAGCTGCAGTTGGTTCAGCAGGAGGAAATGGATCTCTCTGTAGCAAGTGAAGAGCAGGGTGGATTGTGTTGCTGCCTTTCCTCTAGATGTGTAAGGTGCTCCCAGTTCGGATGAGCTGGGTCCGGCTTGGATATTTCCTCTCTGGTGAGTCCCTTCGTCTTGGGGGTCCATGCGTTTTGGCTTTCGAGGGGAAGCACTGAAGCAGCTTATTGCTTCATCTGTCTGTGGCAATGTTGTTCATCTCCCCCCCCCCCTCGTATAAGAGCAGTCTGGTTTCTGTTTGGATCTCTTCCCAGCCCGCTTGCACACAAGGAAATGGTGAGGGGAGGTGGGGGTCTGCTTTCCATGTCGTTTAGGCTGCTGGTTCCTATTGTGAGAAGTGGCTTTTCTTTGCTCTTCAAAATGGGTTGCAGCTGTTACGTTCTGCAAGGGAGGTTTCTCTTATTTTATGGAGGGGGGCAAGGGTGCAACCAGGCAGCTTGTGTTTTTGGATATCTTGGGGGAGCAGTAATGGAGGCAAAGTTGCAGACTTGCAGAGTGTGCACCTGCCTGGAGACAGAAGGCGTAGGACGGGGGTCCTCAACCCTGGCCTACATAATTTGGTATTTTTTTCGTGCCTTCCAACCCCAAAGTTGCCCTTAATTACGTGGCTCTTTTTCTTGCGTTGTCCCAGGACGGACCTCTTATTTCTTCAATTTTTTTTGGAAATGCATTACAGTCCGATCCTCTGCATGTTTACTTAGAAAGAAGTCTCATTACGTTTAGTGGTGTTTACTCCCAGGAAAGCATGCTTAGGATGCTTGCGTCGCGTCTCCCAAGTCTTGAAAAAAGTGCTCAGAGTGATGTTCAAACCATTTAAAAACATCATGTAAATAAACCCTAACAAAATACAGCCGTAAAACAACCTGATGAGTTCTGGAAAAAGTCTTGGGGAAACAAAATGTTCTCCAAACTGGGGCAGGTTCAGCTCAGAATGGTGAGGGGTCTGGAAATGGAGGCCTATGAGGAACGGTTAAAAGAGCTTGATATGTTTAGCCTAGGCCAGCGGGTGGCGCAGTGGGTTAAACCGCTGAACCATGAGCTGTCGATCGAAAGGTCAGCAGTTCGAATCCGCGACGGGGTGAGTGCGCTCGTTGCTTGGCCAGCTCCTGCCAACCTAGCAGTTCCAAAGCATGTCAATGCGAGTAGATAAATAGGTACTGCTTGCGGGAAGGTAAACAGCGCTCCGTGTTCCAGCCGCATGCTACGCGCTGCGGCAAGGAGAGTCATGCCGGCCACATGACCACGGAGGCGTCTTTGGACAACGCTGGCTCTTTGGCTTTGAAATGGGGATGAGCACCACACCCTAGAGTTGGACACGACTGGACTTAATTGTCAGGGGTCACCTTTACCTTTACCTATGTTTAGCCTGGAGAATGCAGAGAAGACTTGATATGTTTAGCCTGGAAAAGAGAAGACTAAGGGGAAATGGGAGGATAGTCGTACCTGAAGGGCTGTCACACAGAAGAAGTAGGGAAGGAAGGACTTGCTTTTGGTGGTTCCTGAGGGCAGGACTAGAACCAGTGGGTTGAAATGACAGGGAAATACATTTAGGCTAGACATGAGGACGAATTTCCGAACTGTTAGGGCCGTCCAGCCCTGGAACAGTCTGTCTCATGCAGTTGTGGTCTCTCCCTCCCTTGTTGGAGGTTTTCAGACAGAGGCTGGATGACCGCCTGTCAGGGATGCTGTGCCGGCGTTGGGTAGGGGCTTGAATAAAATGAGCTCCAAGATGCCTTCTGGTTCTCAGTTTCTGTGATTCTGTGTTTTGCTGGCAGAAGCTGAGGGGGCAGCCTGACCTGGGGAAGCGGGTTCTGCCAGGCTGGCCCTGCCACAGAGAAGGCTTTGTGCTGGACCTTTCTAGGCATCCTGCTTTTACTTTTTCCATAGTCCTTTGATCAAAGGGTCCTGAGTTCAAAGTCTCTCATCTCGGAGACCTGCTGGTGTCGACTGAAGGGTCTTTTTTAGCACTGGTTTCTGTGGCAGCCACAGCAGAACAAAAAACTAGTCTGGGCCAATACGACCTGCTGTTTATGTGTTGTTGTGCTGCAGACCCCATTCATTTCAATGGCAGACGCGGCCTGGATGCTGGGTTATCCTGTACTGTGAACTCTCCCAGTGCCGCAGGAGAGAAAGAGCCATTGCAGCTCCTCCCACCTACCCCCTCCCTGGTTTTTTGGTCTGTCCCGTTCGCTCACTTTCTTTGCAGCTTCTGGAGCCCAGCGGGTGCAGCAGGTGAGAGAGGGGCTAAGTCGACAAGCAGAGGAGGGAATGGACAGGAGGAGTCGCAGCTGGGTCCCGTTCCGTGGCATCTCCAGGGATCTGATGGCCAAGTGGCAACCTTGCTGAAGATGCGCGTGGAGCGGAGCGCCCAAGAGAATGTACCTCCGTTTTCCGTCTGCCACAGAGACCAGAACCATGAAGCCACAAGCTTGTCCGTTGTGTTTGGGGAGCATTTTGTTTTTCTTATCTCCTCGTGGAGATAAGATATCTGGCCCGGGTGATCGCACTAGACCAGGGGTTCTCAATGAGTAGTACTAGTACCACCAGTGGTACTTCGGCCGACTGCTGGTGGTACTCGAACCGTTGGACTACCGGAACCCCTCTCTGATGCAGCGCTTTTGGTGGCACATTTTTGCTCCCAAGAAGCTCCTACCTTTACTGGGCCTCTCAGGAACGCTGAGAAGTGCCCTCCCTCCCACCCAGAGCCTCCTCCCTGTGTTTTCTGGCCTCTGAAAACCTGGAAGTAACTGGCGATGATGTCATTGCCAGTCACTTCCGGTGGTACGCAGCAGGAGAGTGGCGCTGGAGGTGGTACTCGGCCGGGAAGGGGTTGAGAACCCTTGCGCTACACTGGTGATGTCTGTAAATGGTTAGTGCTGCCGGGATTCCAATACTTTGAGATGAGCAGGCAGTCGCAACAAATAAGAAGCGGAGTTTACAGTCCTCCTGGGACTTTATCCACCTTTCACCGAAGCCAATGGCAGTCGCTCCATGGCTTAGCTACGAAAAAGGGTTGTTTCAGATTCGAAATCGTACAGCCAGATCTGCAGAAAATCTTCTTTGGTTTTGACAAGGCTTTGTCCTGGCAAGGAGTTCTGGCATGTTCCTAAGAGCAGAAATAGAGGGGAATTTCCTTTATACTATAAATACGTTTCTTTTTGAACAAATCTGGAATTAGATATTCAGGGCTTTGGCGGGGGTTAGGGTGTCTCATTTTCTGGTTGTTTTTTTAAATCACAAATGTTTTCTTTGCTTTCTGGCTTGCTCTAGAGTCTAGGCCAACGAGGCAGACTATGGTTCAGGCAGATGCGAGAACCACTGTGGGCGGGGAGTACCTGATGACGAGCCTGGAGCACAGGCTGGCCCATTCATGAGGCCGAATGAGGCTGTTGCCTCAGGGTGGATAGACAGGAAGCACCTGCCTCCACTGGGCCTCTTCTGCTGCTCCTCATTCTCCTCCTGAATTTGAAAAGGAAGACAGGAGCAGAGCAGAAGAGGAAGTGTGGAGGATCTCCACTCATCCTCTTTTGCTCCACCTTCTCTTCCTTTCCGAGTCCCGGAGGAGGAGGGGGATGGCAGAGACTGGGGCACCCTTGGCTAAGGGGGGTGGCACTTGGCATGCTGCCCATTAGTGCCAGGAGGTCTTGCACTGCTCAAGCAGCACTGTTGCCATGAGGCCTTGACCCAATGCTGTCCACTTTGCATACATGCATGTCATGATGTTTTTGAAGCCCCGGTGAGACTTGTGAGGTCGGTGGCATGGTTATATCCGAGGAAGAGGCTTCTCCTGGGCACATGCACAAGAGCCCCATCTCTGGCTCTGTGAAGTTCGACAGCTGGATATTTTGCCAATGGAAAGGGAGGCTTAACAGCCAGGGTAGGGGGATTGGCAGCCTCTTGCCGAATGCTGAAAGGGAGGAAGGACCAGCTGCGAGGTAGGAAGGAGGTGGGAGGGCTGACGGCCCTTTGAAATTTGCAAGGAGCCAAGGAGGAGACATGTGGCATCAGCTGAAAACGAACAGATTCCCCTCGATTCCACTCCACGAGAGTTCCAGAATTCTGACTTGCATGATTCTGCTGTGTTTGAATTCGAGCAGGAATGGCAGAGTTCCGAATATCGGAAGGGGGTTGTATGCACATGCACCCTCACAATAAATAATCATTTAAAAAAGCAGAACAATCTTCCACCGTTTTTGCTCTTTAGGAAGAAAAAAAGAAACCCTGGGACAAATGTGCAGGCGGCCACTCTCCCTCTCTTTCCTTGGCCTTAGTGAAACCCCCGAGTCACAACTCCTTTGTGTCTTCAGAGTTAGACACCAAGAAAAGCCAAATTCTGTAGCTTGTGTAAATGTTATTAATAATTTCCCTAGTTTAAAAAAAAGAAAAAAATGCATAGGTTTTTTTGTGTGTGTGTGTTGTTATCTTTCTTAGTTTGCATAATTCTGCATAATGTATTCTTTTTCTGCTGGGGAGGGGCAAGGCACCGAAGTTGTTTTTTGCAGGGTCACAGTGGGCCAGAAACACGTTCCTTTGTACAAACTTCAATCCTCTTGCCTGGTTTAGAAGTTGCACCAGCCAAGTAACAAATATTGATTTGATAAACAGGAGTTCTGTGCCTTGTGGGCTCACATAATAATAATAATAATAATAATTAACAGTATTTATATACCGCTTTTCAACAAAAGGTTCACAAAGCGGTTTACAGACCAAATCAAATGATGAAATGGCTCTCGCATGTTTCCCCCTCTTCCTTCCCCCTCACATGTGGATTCCTTCCCTCTTTGGGCAGTGAGGTAATCGTGGTCAACACTAGCACCAGTTCACCTGATGCAAACATCATGGTAAACAGAAAGGGAGGAAGGAATGACGGGAGGAAGGAGCTGTGCATAAAGGATGCTCATGACTGTCGGGTCATGGTTTGTGGATGGGCTGCCGCAATGCCAGAGTTGAGGTGGAACTAATCTGTGGAACTCCTTGCCACAGGATGGGTTGATGGTACCTGGCCTAGATGCCTTTAAAAGGGGATTGGACAGATTGATGGAGGAAAAGTCCATCACAGGTGACAAGCCATGATGGGGATAAGCAACCTCCTGGTTGTAGGAGTAGGTTTTCTCTGTGCCAGATGCAAGGGAGTGGCGACTGGACACAGGTATCTTGTGTCTTGTGTGCTCCCTGAGGCATCTGGTGGGGCCACTGTGTGATACAGGAAGCTGGACTAGATGGGCCTTTGGCCTGATCCAGCAGGGCTCTTATGAGGTTCTGCGCGTACGCCCCCTGTACTTTACCGAGTGATTCTCAAGTGCTCACCCCGGCAATGAAGTGGGCAGCCCTCATTCTTAAGTAGCATTATTACTTGTGCTCGGAATGAGTTGAGAAAGGAAACGCAGCTTGCCCAAAGTCAGGTTTAAAATGCCACATTCAAGTCCTTGGTACAGGATTTGCCCAAGCCACAGCACCGAAGATGCACCAGCATTTTCAAATATTCCACAGGCGATGTTTCTGTTCCTGGGCCAGGGGAAGAGCTTGCATTCCTCTTTGGCATAGTCACCGATTTTTAGACCAAGTGGAAAGAACAGTCGCCTCTTGCAGTCTGCTGTGTGAGGCCCGTCGGAGAATTCTGCGCTCCCCACCCCTCAGCTGTTTTTTGCAGCATTCCATGATGTCATGTGTGGGCAACTTTGTGATGTGGTTTTCGCTTTCACACACTAATTGCCTGTTTTAAATTGGGAATTTGGAGTCTCACAGCAACATCCAAGGACTGGGGTTGTAGACGCTATAATAATCTGCATGTGCAGGTTAACAGAGAGCTGCGCTCTTTTGGAATTTATTTTATTTTTTCACATTTTTATCCCGCCCTTCCTCCAAGGAGCTCAGGGTGGTGTACATCTTTCCTCCCCTCCTTTTTGTCCTCACAACAACCCTGTGAGGTAGGTGGGGCTGAGAGATAGTGACTGGCCCAAGGTCACCCAGGAAGCTTCGTGGCTGAGCGGGGATGTGTGTGAGCCCAGTCCTACCCTTTATCTCACCTGCTGCTGATGCAGTGGCGCCGAAATGGCAGCCTGTGCGGGGGACGGGGGGACGGGACTGGGAGGTCTCCTCAGGGCAAGGGGATGTTTAATCCCTTACCCCTGCATAAGCCTCCTGGCCCACAATGGGTTTCCTCGGACCTATGCTAGCAATTTCGCTAGCGTAAATCCGAGGAGAGAAAAGGTGGGGGGGAGGCTGCAGGGAAGGGAGATAGGATCTGGTGCGGGCCTTCCACAATGGATCCTCCCCCTCCTGTGCCCTCCTCGCCCCCGTTACGCCCTCCCCCACCTTCCCGCCGGTTTACCTTTCCTGGCGCGCGTCCAGAGGTCCTTCCCGCCAGCGTCCCAGCAGCACACTGATCAGCACGCTGTCGGGGAAGCCTTTGTGATTGGCTCTGCCTGTTATATGGCAGTCAGCGCCAGCGCAGGAGGTGTGCCGCCATTGGGCAGCGCACACAGGATTGGGCTGTGTGCGTGTGCGTGTGTGTTATGGTATCCTTTTGGTTTTCCAGGCCTCCTCTGCTACCTGCAAGAGTGGATTCTAGCTTAGTTCATTCTTAAAAAGGTAAAGGTATCCCCTGACAATTAAGTCCAGTCGTGTCCGACTCTAGGGTGTGGTGCTCATCCCCATTTCAAAGCTGAAGAGCCAGCGTTGTCCGAAGACGCCTCCGTGGTCATGTGGCCGGCATGACTCTCCTTGCCGCAGCGCGTAGCATGCAGCTGGAACACAGAGCGCTGTTTACCTTCCCGCAAGCGGTACCTATTTATCTACTCGCATTGACATGCTTTGGAACTGCTAGGTTGGCAGGAGCTGGCCAAGCAACGAGCGCTCAGCCCATCGCGGGAATTGAACTGCCGACCTTTCGATCGACAGCTTATGGTTCAGCGGTTTAACCCGCTGCGCCACCCGCTGGCAAAAGAAGTGGGTTGTTGTTGTTGGGGTGGTTTTTTTGCATCCCTGACTTCTGCTCCCATTTCCACATGCCACTATGGATGCCTGTGGGATTGTGAAGCTCCTGGAAGCGCCCTAATGCCCAAATAGTTTGCATATTTGGTTGTACATCAATGTGCTTTTGAATAGACCTCCGTTGGCTTCGGCAGCTGTGTTTTCTGGGAGTGGGGGAATGTCTACGAGAGTCCCCAAGCTACGAACTAGCGCACAGAGTCTTGTGAGGGTGTTGCAATCTGAAAGCAGAGTTTGGCGTTTGCCTTCAAAGAAGCCGGGGCGGTTGCCCAGTTGACACAAACATTTCAAATGATGCCCACACTTATTTTGCTCTAGGTGAGGTTGCTGTGTATATGGGCCAGGTGAGCCCAAGCGGTGGCATTTTCAATAGTTTTGCCCTTCCTCCGAACGTGTTCCATTTTTGTGTGCAGGGCAGGGAACGGGGGGAAGCAGCCATGGGTGGCCGAGAAATGTACTTGACAGAGGAGTGCTTCAATAGGCAGAGGAAAGGACGGCTTCTTCCTCCTTTTCCGGCATCCAGCGCGCTTTGCAATCACGGGAAGGAAGGAAACGTCATGTTCTGAGTTCACGTTTCCATTGCTGATGTGAAGCAGAGTTCAGCCGTATCCCAGGACCTGCCTAGGAAACACACCCCGTTTTTGTCCGGCTCCTCTCCAACGGAGGGTGGTGAGGCCTCCTGCCTGCCTATGTCTGCAAAGACGCCTTTGATTCCAAGCTCTCTGCTTAGCCTTGATGCCAACAACGCCCATCTCCACCCTGGAGAACGTTGCTGTCAGTGTTTGTGCTCCTGTGAAACCCAGGAGGCGGCACAGCGAGAGGATCAGACCTGCCGGGCTTCAGGTCTGTGATACGCGTCCGTCATCTCAATCCCTTTACCTTGAGGGGTGAATGTTGACTCGGCAGTCTGCTCCAGAAGGAACGAAAGACGTCCTTTGGTGGCTCCCTTCTTTCTTTCTTGGAAACCCCCTTTGCCAGCTTCAGTCCTCTGCGGAGTGAAAAAGTGCAGTACATACGGAAAGGATCCATCTGGTCCTGAGCAGATGAATGGCAGCACTGCTGGGCTCATTTCCAGATGCAGTATCTGGTTTGGACCTGTTTTTCACCTCTGCACAGACCAACCCTTTCATAGGGGACAACAGGGCAGGCAGGGGCGGCCCATCCGTGAGGCCAACTGAAACAGCTGCTCCAGGCAGCAATTTCTGACTGCCTACTTGCCTCCACTGTTGCTACTCCTCTTTCTACTCCCTGGCTTGGAAAAAGAAGAGGGGAAGCGTGTGTGTGTGTGTGTATGTGTGTGAGAGAGAGAGAGAGAGAGAGAGAGAGAGAGAGGAACATTGGAGAGTGGAAGGAGCAGAGGCTGGCACACCATCAGATAAGGGGAGGCAGCATTTGGCATGCAACTCAAGTGTTGAGAGGTCTTAGGCCAACCCTGGGGGCAGGTCAGCATAAAAACCAGCATTCGCTAGCAGCAAAATCTCCCAGAGATGGAACACTGACGCATAGCTTGGACACTGCAGATGATCATCAAGGAGCATTTCCTTTGAGTAGGGAATGAAATCCAGTGTTTCAGTGTTCCATCTCTGGGAGATTTTATTGCTAGCGAATGTTGATTTTTATGCTGACCCGCCCCCAGGGCAGGTGTGGTTAACTCTTGTGGTTATGCACAAATATTCGTGTGCATATGTGCGCTGCTCACCAACATCCAATGAAGCTTGCGTCCTGCACGCACAGGCGCTGAACTTTGATTAAAGTGTGTGAAGAGGCAAAGGGGATCCTGCAGCTCGACAGCCTGTCCCAAGAGTGGGGGTTAGTGTGAGAGTTAACCAGGATGCGGCACATGGAGCCTCCTGTGTGGCTGGAAGAAGCATAAACATGTCCAGTTTTCAGATTATTTTAGTAATCGGACTAATAAAAGTCAAGGTCTCCCCTGCTCGAAAGCCAGTCGTGTCCGACTCTAGGGTGCGATGCGCATCTCCATTTCTAAGGCCGAAGAACAAGACGCTTCCGTGGTCATGTGGCTGGCGTGACTAATGGGACGCTGTTACCTTCCCACCGCAGCAATGTCTTGCTTTCGAACTGCTAGGTTGGCAGGAGCTGGGACAGGAGACGGGAGGTCATTCCGTCACGTGGCACTCGGGTCTCGAACTGCTGTCCTACCGACCTTCCGGTCTGCAGTTCAGCATCTTAACCACTAAGCCACCGCAGCTCCTAGGAATCAGACTATGCATGTGTCTAATTCCAGAACCCTACTCACGGAAATGTATTCTAACCATTTCAGTGCCGCCTTAAGTCAGTATCATGGTGCGCATGCGCAGTGCACACATATGTCCTCGACATTCTGTCGCACTCGGGATGACCCAAGAATAGAACCCAGAATGGGACTGTGCAGATAGATGTCGGCTTGCTCCTTCAGGGCACAAGTTATTGGGGTCACCAGGGCAGGGAGCACTAAAATACAGCCGCCATAACCCCTTTGCTTTCTCTTGTATACGTGAATGGTTGCCATTGTCTCCCATGGAGAGAGGTCAAGCAGCATGGGCATAAACTGGCCCTTTGCCAGTGGACGGCCCAGAGGTCATTGTCAGGTATCCTCCTGTGCACTGTGTGTTTCTGCACAGAGTCTGCACAAGTGCACTACGCCCTGTCAAGGGTCCTTGCAATGTTCAAGTGCATCAATGTGGACGTTTTGTTAGTGCTATAAGAATTCTGGCATTTTAGAAATAGCACGTGCCATGTTTTAGTTTGTTCTGGATGGAAGACCCTGTCCTGAAAGCACTTGTTCACATCGCTCAGGTTGCCGAAGCATGAACTGTGCGGGTTTTTGAACCACGCATGACTATAGCAACTCTCGCTGTTCAGCTCAGCACCACCACCTGAGGCTCTGAAGTGTTTTCTAAAATGTATTCAAGCAAATCTGAGTAACGTGTGTCCTTATATATATATATGGATGATCTCTTAGAGCACTTTGTCAGTGTTTGATAGGCCCTGCAATATGGGCTGGGGAGAGGTGAGGGTCGCCCTGAAGTTTAGTCTGATTCCAACAATGCTGGAGCACGTTGGGTAAGGAGCAGGAGAGGGGGACGGGTAAAGGGGGGTAAATTGTGCCCAGGGTCAAAAAGGGGGCCCAGTAGCCAAAGGAGGGCCCCCAGAAATTTCCTGGGACCTCAGCTGGCCTCATAAAAAGTGAAAGATGGAGGCTGGGCCAACTGGGAGGCCAGGTCTACCGGCCAGGTAGACCTTGGTGCTGAATTGGGAATCCTGGTAGACCAGGACTCTGGAGAGTTTTCTGCCTATTGCTGCCCAGTTTTGCCCCCTCTCCTTTGAGAAGGGGCCCAAAAGAAACTTTGTACCCCCTGATACAATTCCACTCAGAGGCCCTAGTAAGGAGGCCCTTGAGGACTTTTTCAGCTTTGCAGTTCAGTGGAATCTTGGTGCACGGTTGTGACTCGGGCCGCTCTCCAATTAAAATGTTTCTCTTTGCACTGCTGTCCTGGGCTGCTTTTGTTTTGCCACATCTCTCAACTGTTCTCCTTTGCTTTGTTTCAGAAACGGAGGCGAAGAAGGCCTGTGATTGGCTGCGTGCGACTGGGTTTCCTCAGTATGCTCAGCTATACGAAGGTAAGTGGAAAGAAGAGGGACCTGCTAACCCGGATGGGCTTAGACGTCGACCCATTTTTTTCTAGAGTTTGTCAGGACTGGTTCACACCCGTGCTAATTCAGGATGCGATGGGCAGCACTCCCCTCACCCTTTTGTAGTGTGGACCCCCAAACCCTTTCCAATTCTTTACAAAAGTATCTACATATTTCTCGTTCACTGTCGTGGTTGGTTTGTCCATTTCTGCCCATTCCAAAACTTTCAACCACCTCCAGAGGTGCCTCCGTAGATTTCCAGTTTTGTCCACACAAAGGCCAGTGGGTGGCGCAGCGGGTTAAACCGCTGAACCATAAGCTGTCAATCGAAAGGTCGGCAGTTCGATTCCCGCGACGGGGTGAGCGCTCGTTGCTTGGCCAGCTCCTGCCAACCTAGCAGTTCCAAAGCATGTCAATGCAAGTAGATAAATAGGTACCGCTTGCGGGAAGGTAAACAGCGCTCCGTGTTCCAGCTGCATGCTACACGCTGCGGCAAGGAGAGTCATGCCGGCCACATGACCACGGAGGCGTCTTCGGACAACGCTGGCTCTTTGGCTTTGAAATGGAGATGAGCACCACACCCTAGAGTCGGACACGACTGGACTTAATTGTCAGGGGATACCTTTACCTTTTACCACACAACAACCTCGCAGCTGTGAAAGTTGCTTTTCCAGGCTCACTGCCCTTGTGTGTCTAGCAAGACGCTTGTTCTGGCTCCCGTGACTGGTGTGGGAAATCTCATGCTAACACTGACCGTGGCAATTTGTCAAGACAGTGAACCTTGAGGCAAAGTATCAGAACAAAAGGACATGACAAGGACCATGCTGGGCCAAGACAAAAAATCCACCTGGCCCAGAACTCTGTCTCCGACTGCGCCCAGGTGGGTGACCTCAGGAAGCTCACAAGCGGGCCATAATGGAGACAGCTAGCCCCTGGTTTTTGTCCCGGGCACCAACTAATGGGGGGGGGCATGCACCAACTCTAAACATGGAGGTTGATTTCTCTAGCCCAGTGGTACTAGTACCACCAGTGGTACTTTGGCCAACTACTAGTGGTACTCAGACTGCCAGACCTCCGGAACCCCGCTCCAATGCGGCACGTTTGGTGGCGCAGCTCCCGAGAGGCTCCTGCCTTTGGTCAAGCCTCCGGGGAACGCTGAGAAGGGCCCTCCCACCCACCCAGAGCCTCCTATCTGCATTTTTCTGGCCTCCAAAAACCTGAAAACCCGGAAGTAACTGGCGATGATGTCATCACCGGTCACTTCCAGTGGTACTCAGCAGGAGAGGGGCGCCGGAAGTGGTACTCGGCCAGGAAGAGAACCCCTGCTCTAGCCCTTTTCATTGGTTCCCCTTCCGTTAGTGGCTTCCACAGCTAGGTAGGTCAGTGATGCATGATGTAAGGACCTGCATTGCAAACGGTTGCTGATCTGTTCCTTTTTCCAGTGTCTTGAGGAATTGCCAAGGTCCTACCTATCTACCTACCTACTACCTACCTACCTACCTACCGTCCGTATTTATCGGCGTATAAAACACACCGGCGTATAAGACGCACCTTCCTTTTGGCCCTGGGTTTCAAGAAAAAAAGATTTAAAGCATTTTGGGGCCACTTGGCCACTTACTGCTTGGCTGCTTAATTAGCTAATTTACATAAATTGCACAAAAATACCAGGATCTCTTTTAAAACACACAGCAATAAGACACATGAACAAAATGCACCAGAACATAAATCCCAAGTACAAAAAAAAAAAAACCCAGACTCAACTCTTTTTCCCCCAACCCACCCATGCACAGTTTCCAAAGTAAAAAACATTTACCCCAAGTAAAAAAAAACCCAGACTCAACTCTTTTCCCCCACCCCACCCCACCCCACCCCACCCCACCCATGCACAGTTTCCAAAGTAAACAACATAAAAGTACAAAAAAAACCCAGACTCAACTCTTACCCCACCCCACCCCACCTATGCAGTTTCCAAAGCCTCCCCAACTAGGCCCAGTTCAGAAGCTTACCCTTCCGAGGAGAGCTGGGAAGACCACGCCCTCTGCAGCTCAGCTGAACTTAAGTGAGGAGCACAGCGCCCTCTGCTGGCTGCTGAGAAGCTCAACTCATGCATGTGCATAAATTAAACCCGACAAACAGCTGTAGATCAGATAGATTAGTTAGGGAAGAAAGCACAAGGGAGCTCTCTGGCTCCGGAAAAACGCGGTAAGCCCGAAAATGCTTTAAAACGGGCAAGGGGGGAAAAGGGATTTTTTAGTATTGGCGTATAAAACGCACCCTACTATTTTGGGTCACAAATGTAGACAAAAAAGTGCGTCTTATACGCCAATAAATACGGTATCTATCTATCTATCTATCTATCTATCTATCTATCTATCTATCTATCTATCTATCTATCCCTAATCCTAATCCTAATCCTAATCCTAATCCTAATCCTAATCCTAATCCTAATCCTAATCTAGATGGAGAGCCAGTTGCTAAATGGCTTGAGAATTACACCAGCATGCAAAACCTTGATCGTGCTCAGAGGAAACCTGTCTTTGCTATCAGCTGCCTGCGTTGCATTCCTGAACTTTTCCCCTCCAGGCAGTCTCTTGCCAGAGATTTCACAGGACGCCTGGCTGGGCTGTGATAGATGCTGGCTGTAGCAGATGATGGAGTCTCCAGATTGATGAGTTTCCAGCAGAGGTGATCTGGGCACGTAGACTGGGACTGTTGGCGCTCCGAAACGGGGGTGGAAATGAACCGCTTGGTTCTTGGCGCAGCTCTCTTTGGCAGGGAGCCCCCTCCCTGCTCCAGCTATTCTGGGGTCAAGCCTCTATATGAAAACATCAGGGGGCTCAGTTTCCCTGCTGGGTGGAAGGAGTAGGTTTAGCCCCAAAGAGCAGGAGCCCAGGTCTACTAGGCTTCCCAATGCAGCACCCAGGTCTACCTGGCCAGACAGGAGGCAGAGGTGCCCCAGAAAGCGGACTGGAAATAAGGAGCGCATTACTCAAGTAGGGGTCCACATGGTTGGGGGTTTCTATCCCTTTCTTCAGGCAAGCGGGTGGCGCAGTGGGTTAAACCGCTGAACCATGAGCTGTCGATCAAAAGGTCAGCAGTTCGAATCCGCAACGGGGTGAGCTCTCGTTGCTTGGCCAGCTCCTGCCAACCTAGCAGTTCCAAAGCATGTTAATGCAAGTAGATAAATAGGTACCGCTTGCGGGAAGGTAAACAGCGCTCCGTGTTCCAGCCGCATGCTACGTGCTGCGGCAAGGAGAGTCATGCCGGCCACATGACCACAGAGGCGTCTTCGGACAACGCTGGCTCTTCGGCTTTGAAATGGGGATGAGCACCACACCCTAGAGTCGGACACGACTGGACTTAATTGTCAGGGGTCACCTTTATCTTTTTTTTGTTATCCCTTTCTTCAGTTCATGTTGCTGGTACTTACCTTCATACCCCTAAATGACTTGCAGATTGGGGCCCTAAGGACTCCTCTTCCTGTATGCTCCATTCCTCCTGCTCTGTGCACCCCTGCTGATTGCGGTTCAGCGGGTGCCCGTTAGGAGCAGGGCCTTTTTAGGAGAGGCACCAGCAATATGGGGATGACCGTCCCACCCAACCCCAGCACTGTGCTTTCAGACACTAAAAGCTGGCTCCCTAAATAGCTGTATTGCTCCTTTGCCTGTCTGCCTGCCTGCCTGCCTGCCTGTCTGTCTGTTTGGGTTGCTGTTCCTATTAAATTGAGGATGATATCTATTTGCATTTGCTGTGGTCCTAGTTTGCTTTGGCTTTCTTCTGTATTTTTATGTTGCATTGTTTTGCAGCTTTTGATGTGAGCCACTTTGAGATAGCAGTGGGGGTATGAACATGTTGTTGACAGTAAATGAAGCAGTATAAATGAACCAAGTATATCCAGGGTTGGGAGCACCTCTTTCTCTGGCCCTTGGCAATCTCCTCCAGCAACTCTTTTAGCTGCTTTGATGTGACTGTATGTTCCCACCATGGGTTCAACCTCATCTTTGCAATCAGAAGAGCTCAGTTTATTTATTTTTAATGAAAGCTGACACCCTTTTGGGGAGCTAAATTCTGCTGCCAGTACTGCATTCTGTGGCTTTTCTGCACTCACAGAGAATTCCAGTGTGCACGTAGCCCTGTATATTTTTTCCCCGTTCTTCTTGCATTATGTCCTCTGCAAGAATAGATCTTGCAAAAGGTTATTTTTCTAGGTCAGTCTGTTTACCAGCAACACGTGGTGAAGATCATCAGCCCAGATAGTGGGGAATGAGTGGAAGCTTTAGCTCAGTCTAGCTGGAGGAACGGGGAGGAGGGGATGAAGACAATACAGTACTCCCCCCATATCCGCTGGGGATATGTTCCAGGCCCCTCCGTGGATACTTGAAACTGTGGATAAGAGCAGACACCCCCTCCATGGTTTCCTGAGGTGCCCCCCACCCTGCCTCCCTTGCTGGCAGGCGTGTGTGCCCCCCCCAGCTTTTATTTTTCTTTCAGCAAGCTTTGTTTCTTCCTTAAAACAAACAGTGATGCAGCTTCCATTGCAGGCAAGTAGAACGAGACTAAGTCCTAGAGAGGCTCTGCAAGGTTTCTGTTAACCTTGCAGAGCCTCTCTAGGACTTAGTCTCGTTCTACTTGCCTGCAATAAGCAGCCAGAGGCTACTTCTCCTGTTTGTTTAAGGACGAAATGGAGCTTACTGGGAAAAAAGTAACAGCCGGGGGGGGGGTTTCCCCCACGATCCATGGATAACTGAAACCGTGGATAGCGAATCCGTGGATATGGGGGCCCACCTGTCGGTGGAAGAAGACAATAGGTGTGCCCTTCTAGGCCAGCCGCAACAGCCAACTGTTGTCCAAGTCAGACACTTCTGTATGCTTCCCTCCCAACTCATGCGCACAAAGAGAGGCTGACTGAACGTTTCACAGGCTGCCTCTTTGTGCTTCTTGTGGCTCCTCTTTCTGTTGGGGTGGAGTAGGTGATGCCCCTGGGTCTATGAAGAGGATTGAGGACTTTTGGGTGTGTGTGTGTGTGTGTGTGCGTGTGCGCATTCCCCATGGGGTTTTGCATTAGCGGCAGACTACAGCCTCCCGGACATATCTAGCTTCATTTAAAAGATGAGAAACCAAAATCCTGGCCGTTGGAGCAGCAAACGGAAACTGGAAAGCAAGGTGACAGTGCGAGGGAAGACCTCATGGGGTAGGGAATTCTTTGACCCTTGGAGCAAAGAGTTTTGAACATCGTACACAATTCCTCACCCCTCCTCAATGGCTGCGGTTTCCTGCCCCCCCTCCACACACCTACCCCCATCTCTTGTACCCCACCTGTTCCCATAGGCGTTACCAACCCCCCCCCCAAAAAAAAGTTCTTCTTTGCAGTTCATGGAAGGATATATTTATTTATTTATTATTTATTTATAGGCGGCATATAAATTCTTTAAATAAATAAAATAAATATATTTCTCGCTTATTTTCGTCATTTTTATCCCACCCTTCTTCCCCCCAAGGAGTTCGAGGTGGAGTACATGGCTTCTTCCTTTCCTTCTTCTCCTCACAACCACCTTGTGAAGTAGGTTAGACTGGGAGAGGTGGTGACTGCCCCCCGCAGTCACAGGCAGCCTCTTAGCTGAGCAGGGATTTGAATCTGGGTTTTCCTGGTCCAGCGCTAACACTCTCACCACCGTGCCCCGCAACCTAGATACATAGGGTATAAATACACGCAAATGTGGGGGACTATTTTGGGTGCAGAATACAATCAGGGCCAGCTCACACAGGACTCTTCCTGCCCAGGGACCACCCCCTAGTTTCCTTGTGGTATATGCTTGCCTAGATCACAAACAACAGGAAATAACTTTGTTTTCACTTGGTGCATAATTTACTTGCATGGAATCAGCTGCCACAAGTTGTGGCGATGGACATAGCCAGGAAGAGACAATAGTGGTGGGATTTCCCCCCCCCCTGCCGGAGTCACACTATTGTCTCTGCTCACAGTCTCTGTGCTGTGTCGTAGCCCTCTGAAAATCTGGGGGAAAGTCTTTTTGACCAGAGGTGAGAGATGAGTGGAGACTGTGTGCACAGATAAAGATGTCTCCAACCTGCATTTATTAATGTCTTTCCATTTTTTGTATCTGGCCTTTCCCCACCTTTCCCTGCCTTCAGTGCTCTTAAATGCTGCCGTTTGCCTCTACCTTAGATGGCCACACATCATAACATGACCTGTGAATTCAGGGCAGGCTGATTTAAGTCCACACGTTTTAAATGAAGAAAACAGTGCCTGCTTTAACTTTTAATTTACCCCAGCCCTGTTCGTATAAAACCCACGACGATGTGCATACTCAGCACATGAAGGGGGGGGCTGAGCCCACTGGATTCACCCTGACACTTGCCCGCCCCCCCAGCTTTGCCCCCTGACCTTTGCATTCTCAGCTGAAGGCCTGAGAGGGGCGTGTCTGCACTGGACAGTCTTGAGTTCTAGTTGCGCAAGCTTCCTGCTGACATGGAATGTTTGCAGATGCCCCTTTCCTGAATGTTGGCTGGAGAAAGATTGGGGAAGGGGTAGCAGGTGTGCTATAGCCCACATCCTCCTCTCTCTTCAGCGCAGGGAGAAAAAGAACTGTCTTGTTTTCCTTGACCCCCAACAACACCTTATTTCCGTTTAAGAGCAAAAGCTGACACCTTTGGTCAGGACTCCCATCATGGACTGCAGAATTATGCCTGCTTGCAGACCAGAGAGAGATAAAAATAAACACAAGTCTGATTTCATGACTATAGTTATGTATATTTTTAATTGTTGATTTTTGTCCATTCTGGTGAATTGGACGCACCCACCTGCACTATTTTTTTATTTTTTTATTTTTCACATTTTTATACCACCCTTCCTCCAAGGAGCTCAGAGTGGTGTACATATTTCCTCCCCTCCTTTTTGTCCTCACAACAACCCTGTGAGGTAGGTGGGGCTGAGATAGTGACTGGCCCAAGGTCACCCAGGAAGCTTCGTGGCCGAGCGGGGATTTGAACCTGGATCTTCCAGGTCTAAGCCCAACTCTTAATGTGTTTAATTGTTAAAGTGTTTATATGTATTTTAATATGTTGTAAGCCGCCTTGAGTGCCTTCGGGAGAAAGGCGGGCTACAAGTTCTTTAAATAAATAAATAAATAAATAAACTCCCAAACCACTACACCATCCTGCGAACTGGCCCTCAGGTTTCACCAAGCATTGCTCGCATCCTTCGACAGCAAGCTTCTAGCCCTTAATGCTGTAAAGACAGATTTATAGAACATGAAAAACCTCAATTTACAGAGTGTGAAACACCCGTTTCTAAGCTTGTGTAGTACAAGCACCAACGGCGCAATACACCCAGTTGTGTTTTCAGACCAATGGGAGAGTCATGGGGAATTCAGTGCGTGGTGGCGCCAGACCGTGGCAACAAGGCGCATTTCCGACTGCAGTGGCGAAAGCCCTTCCATCTCCCATTGCACACAGTTTGAGGGCCGGCTTTTCCTGCCAGACCTCAGCAGAGGCTGTTTAATTCTCTTCATTCTTTCCCCCAGAGTCACTGTTCCCTCTTGACATCGCCTCGGTGAAGAAAGACCATCACTTCTTGGACCAGGATTCCCTCAAATCCCTCTGCAGGTAAAAACAAAAACAAAAAACCAAATCATGTGCTGAGAAGCAAATGGGAAAGCATTGGATGGGCAGCAGCCAGTGTTGCAGATGCCCATATTTGGCAGGGGTCAGGTGATGCAAGGGGCCAATCAGATGCCATCTGGTCGTATAAAACAGCTGACTCTGAATCCTCTAGGCCCAGATGAGCGGCTCTTGGCCAGCTCTCTCCACTTGCCTGATGGTCCTCTGTTACTCTGTCCCACCCACACCTCCTTCTGCGGTTTCATCTTCCCACCCAGCTACTCTTCGTGTTGTGACTGTGCAGGCTGATATATCATAGTGGCTAAGAGAGACTGAGCTGCAAATCAAGACTTATCTCCTCTGCCATGAACTCGCCAAGTGGCCGCAGACAAGCCACTTAGCCTCAGTCTTCCCTGTCTGCAATATGGGCATAATACCTACTTACCTTCCAGTGCTATAGTAAAGATTCCAATACCTGTGAAGCACTCTGCACACTCAGAAAGCTCAATATAAGTGCTACCATCTATGTCGTCATTATTTTTTATCAAATTTTGATCGTCAGCTCCTTGGGGCGTCGATGGTGCTTCATGTCTTTCTAAGGGGCATGGCCTGACGTGTTGCTAGGTTTACACGAGGCTCCTCAAGTGCTTGCATGTGTTTTGCCCCGTTGTGTTCTTCTTTTGAGTGGCAATGCGTGGGAAAACAGCATCGTGCGGAGAGAGTGTTTGTGACTGGCTTGGGTTAAAATCCCCTGATGTGTGGTTATCATGAGAAGGGGCAGAGCCTGGAGGCAGGTCTAGGGGGTGGCTTTAGCTGGGAGGCTGCCCCTGAAAAAGGATCAGACCAAGGGCCAGCCTAGTCCAGCACTCAAGTCCCCCCGCCAGCCTCTTCCAAAGCTTGCAGCCTGCTGGTTTGGTCCGTCAGCCCCGCCGCAACCAGATGATTAGCAAAAGGAAGGGACAGGAACAGTGCAGCCCTTGGAAGGAATGGAATCCCACACCTGCTTTTTCTTCCCCCACTAAAGCTTCTGTGTGTGTGCAGGTGTGCGCGCACACAGAAACATGCACACGGGCCATGTTCTTTTTCTGGTGCAGTTGTTCCTGGCCAGCAGCAGCACAGCCTTCAACCCCCTAACCCTTTTGAACTTTTACTGAAGCCAGCAGAGGACAAAATATGAGGCTGTTTGACTTCTTTCCAGAAGGGTGTCAGGCTGGGTGCGCCTCTGACATTCCAACAGCATGCGCTGGCTCAGAACCACGGCTCCGGTTTCCACACACCCACTGGGTCACTTTGCTTCCTGTCCGAGGAGAAAGCTTTTCTAAACGTTTCCCTCCTGCCTGCTGCCTTCTCACCCTGCTGGAGCAAAAGCCCCAGCGGTCGGCCACAGCCTGCCGCACGATGTACGGCAGTCTTGACTCTAAACTGACCCAGCTTCCAGGTCCTGTGCAACAGGGTCGCAACTTGCACATTTCGCATAGAGTTGCCACCAGTTTTTGCTTTCCGTGAAATTTCAAGGAGAATTTCGTGGTGGCCTGTTCAGGCAAGACGTTCGCCAAGCCACGAGGACATTTTTGCGTGGCTCTGTTCAAACCTAGTTGAGGTTAAAAAAATAAGTTCTTCGTCGCCCGCCAAATTTCTGCATAAAAAACAGTATGGATTCTGCAACCTGTATAAATTCCACAGATGGCCGGTTTCATTCTGCTTCCGCTGAGCACGGACAGGAGCAGGGAGAGTGTACCCCACGGACAATTCTGCCTGCCCCCCACTGCTGAACGATGCGTGAGATTTCACCATGCATTGCCTGTGCGGTTCTGAGCATCTCACAACCCAGTGCAATTGGCTGGATGCTGAAACCAGTGTGTTTTTGTGTGTGTTTTTGTGTGTGTGCGTGCATCAGTGTTCCCTTGCTGGAAGCCTGCAGTGCTTTAATTAAACTAGTTCTGAGGATTTAACACCCTGCTGGGAGATTTTTCTCCTCCTGCCACCCTGATTGCCTCTTGTTTCCATTTAGATTACGGGCTTCCTCCGGGAAGCTGTTATTCCATTGCCCAGAATCTCAGCGAAAGGAAAAAAAGCAAAAGAGGCTTAAGCTGCTGTCGGCTAAATGTCACAGCGGTTTAACTTGGCTGCTCCGAGCCAGTTCATAACAGGCAGGCAGGTCAGGTGCCTCTCGGCTGGAGCGGAGGCCTCTCCGCCGGCAACTGTGGCTTGGATCCTCGGAGTGCCGCTGGTCTCCGGACAGCTGGTTCCCCCAGTGGCATGGGAGTTTTTCGTCTCTTTGCGTTTGTTTTGGAAACCAAGGGAAACATCCCCTCCACCCCACCTCCCCAAGGCCCTAAATGAGTAAGTGGTAACGCTCATATAAAGCGACAACCCTACTGCTCGGGGTGGGGGAGTGTTGGAGAATATAGGGGTCTTGTAGCAGAGTAATAGCGGAAGACCCCTCCCCTGTGGTAAAAAAGTACAGGTGGGCCCCCATATCCACTGATTCGCTATCCACGGTTTCAGTTATCCATGGATCGTGGGGACCCCCCAGGCTTTTACTTTTTTCCCCAGTAAGCTTCGTTTCTTCCTTAAAGAAACAGGAGAAGCAGCCTCTGGCTGCTTATTACAGGCAAATAGAACGAGACTAAGTCCTAGAGAGGCTCTACAAGGTTAACAGAAACCTTGCAGAGCCTCTCTAGGACTTAGTCTCGTTCTACTTGCCTGCAATGGAGGCTGCTTCTCGGTTTGTTTTAAGGAAGAAACAAAGCTTGCTGAAAGAAAAATAAGAGCTGGGGGGGCAAGCATGCCTGCCTGCAGGGAAGGCAGGGTGGGGGGCCCCTCAGGAAACCATGGAGGGGGTGTTCGCTCTTATCCACGGTTTCAAGTATCCACGGAGGGGCCTGGAACATATCCCCAGCGGATATGGGGGCCCACCTGTATTATCCCAAGCACCCAGGCGAGATTGCTATCAGTAAAAGACACACGGAGGCAGAGACTGGTAAAAGTTACAAAAAGAAAGTTTACTTACAGGTTGCATATATACATCTTCTGATTAGGAGATCAGAGGTCTAACATTCAGAGTACAAGTAACCCTATATAGCTGTCCCTTTTGCATGTGGGGATGGCAACACAGGTGGTGCAGTGGGTTAAACCGCTGAACCATAAGTTGTCGATCGAAAGGTCGACAGTTCAATTCCCGCGACGAGGTGAGCGCTCGTTGCTTGGCCAGCTCCTGCCAACCTAGCAGTTCCAAAGCATGTTAATGCGAGTAGATAAATAGGTACCGCTTGCGGGAAGGTAAACAGCGCTCCGTGTTCCAGCTGCATGCTACGCGCTGCAGCAAGGAGAGTCATGCTGGCCCCATGACCACAGAGGCGTCTTCGGACAACGCTGGCTCTTCGGCTTTGAAATGGGGATGAGCACCACACCCTAGAGTCGGACACGACTGGACTTAATTGTCAGGGGTCACCTTTACCTATGGTGGATGACTTGATTGTATGCTATGAAAGGGAGCAAGACTACAAAGACACTGTACACCGCCTAAACAAGGAAGTGGAAATAAAAAAACTGGGAGATGCTAAATATTACTTGGGCATCCAGATTGACAAGGGGGGACACCTGCTTGTGGGCTTCCCATGAAGGATCTGGCTACACGGAGCAGGAAGATGCCGCTCGAGATGGATCCACTTTGCAGATCCCAGATGGATCCCAGCAGAGCTCTTCTTATGTAGGACATGATCACAAACCAGAGCTGGCCAGAATGCGGATTGGCTCTGGATGAAGGGTCTGGTCTATGTGTGACTTCAGCAGTGGTGGGCATCACTGAATGGCTCTCGGGTCACACGCGCCCTTCCAAGGCAGCCTTACAACCGCCGTGCTAGGTGGCAAGTTTGGAGGGGTCACGAAGGGCTGCGGAGTGGGAGAGGAAGAGCCCTGCTGGACCAGGGCCAGAGGAGGCCCACCTGGCCAACCAGGTGCTAGCAGGGCGTGAAGGCAAATGTGATTCTCAGCTGCATCAACGGAAGCATAATACAGTACTCCCCCCATATCCGCTGGGGATATGTTCCAGGCCCCTCCGTGGATACTTGAAACCGTGGATAGGAGCGAACCCCCCCTCCATGGTTTCCTGAGGGCCCCCCCACCCTGCCTCCCCTGCAGGCAGGCGTACGCGCCCCCCTGCCCCCCCAGCTCTTATTTTTCTTTCAGCAAGCTTTGTTTCTTCCTTAAAACAAACAGAGAAGCAGCCTCCATTGCAGGCAAGTAGAACGAGACTAAGTCCTAGAGAGGCTCTGCAAGGTTTCTGTTAACCTTGTGCTTGCAGAGTCTCTCTAGAACTTAGTCTCATTCTACTTGCCTGTAATAAGCAACCAGAGGCTGCTTCTCCTGTTTAAGGAAGAAATGAAGCTTACTGGGGAAAAAAGTAAAAGCCGGGGGGGGGGGGGTCCCCCACAATCCGTGGATAACTGAAACCGTGGATAGCGAATCCGTGGATATGGGGGCCCACCTGTACAGGGTATTGAGATTGCAACGGTCCTGGTGCTGCAGCTGCTGTATTCTGCTTTCAGACCCCACCTGGAATATTGTGTCCAGTTCTGGGTGCCGCAGTTTGAGAGGGATGTTGACAAACTGGAGCAAGTCCAGAGGAGGACGCCTAGGACGGTGAGGGGGCTGGAGAGCATGTTTAGTTTGGAGAAGAGATGGTGAAGAGGGGACATGATAACGGAGGGGCTGTCATGTGGAAGAGGGAGCAGATTTGTTCTCCGTTGCTCCGGGGAGTAGAACCGGGACAAGCGGGGTTTAAATGTTTCGATTCAACATTAGGAAGCACTTCTTGATGGGATGAACTGTTCCGCAGTGGACCAGTCTGCCTCGGAAGGTGGTGGACTCTCCATTGTTGCGGGTCTTTTAAGCAGAGGCTGGGTAGCCATCCATCAGGGATGTTGTCACTGTGGTCAGCCTGCATTGCCAGGGGGGATGGACTAGATCAGGGGTTCTCAACCTGTGGTACGGGTACCCCTAGGGGTACGTGGACGTCTTGCTGGGGGTACGCCAAGCCCTGCCCCTTATCTGCCCCATCAGCAGCTAATTAAGTGTTAATTAACATGGATTTTAAATTGTAATTATTTTCGGAGCCCTTCTGTGTCTCTGATTTTGGTTTTGGGCTTATTTCTGTACTTTGGAAAATGTACTTTGGTGGGGTGGGGGAGGGAGGAGCTGATTTTGGGATGTGTGACTTGGAGAAAAAAAAAAGAAATCCTTGTGTGTGTGTGTGTGTGTGTGTGTGTGTGTGTGTCTCACACTCACACACACACAGAGAGTTAAATAAGGCATTTTTTCACATTTAAAATTGTTTTAGTACTTTTTATTTAACAATTAATTACCTAATTAATTAATTGATTAATCCAATTAATTAGCAGGGGGTACTTCAGAAAATTGGACCGTGATAGGGGATACCCGGGCCTCCAAAGGTTGAGAACCCCTGGACTAGATGATCTTGAAGGTCTCTTCCAGCTCTGTGATCTCAGGGCGCCAGTCTGCCAGTAGTGTGTGTTGATCCATGTGAGACTGATTTGGGGAGGCTGTTTGGCTTGTCCTTACAGGGTCTTGCAGTCCACAAGCCACAAAGGCAAAACCAGAAGGCAGTGGGGCACAAATCCCCGGGTGAACTGCATCATGGCAGCATGCTCAGGTGTGCTACTTTCCACTACTTGCAAGTGGACCAAAAGCTCCAGGAGCTTTTTCTAAAGTGTAGGGAGGGGGGGAGGGAGCCCTTTTCTGGACTTGGGACTTGGAAAGCCATTGCTGGCCCGAGATGAAAGCCGACAGGTTGCTGGCACGGCCAAGCAGTTTTGGAACTTCTGGTTGGAGACGGCGAGGAGAGGTGCAGGGGGTTGGCTTCTGCTCCCAGTAGCAAGGACGCCAGCATAGAGCCTCTCTCCCCTCCTTTCCGCTGGCCCCAGCTTGCCTCCCCGAGTTGGCTCAGGAGGGCGTGCTGAGCTGTGTGTGTGTGTGTGTGTGTGTGTGTGTGTGTGTGTGTGTGTGTGTGAGTGTGTGCATTTGATCCCCAGCTGTTTCATGACAAGTGACAATGACCTAAAACAAGAGCTGCTTATTTTTAACCAGCCTGACCAGTTGCAGCTGCAACCGAAAGGCAAAGCCAGACAAAAGCCTCTCTTTTTAGATTGTGAGCCCATTTGGGACAGGGAGCCATTTCATCATTTGATTTCGTCTGTAAACCGCTTGGTGAACTTCTTGCTGAAAAACAGTATCTAAATACTGTTAATAATATTATTGATTGCTTGCTTGCTTGCAGGAGGCTCATGACCCTGAACTCGTGTGCCTTGATGAAGCTGGAAGTCCACTTTCAGCGGAAACAGGTAAGTTAGGGCATGTTTAGGGCAGCTGGGATGAACCCAGATATAAACCAAAAGAGCTTGCTGGGGAGGAATTGAGCATAGACCCACCCAGCAGGAAGCAGGTGCCAAGGAACCACTAGGTATGTCCTCTGACCCCCTTTGCCCTGGGAAATCCTTCTTGCCCAGGGCTCCCTGGCTCACAGTTCCTGGGCCTGCTAAAGCTCCCTTGTCTGCCTGCCCCCTTTCTGCGGACCCCCTGTAGCCTTGTGCCCAGAGAGCCTGTGCAGACTGCCCCAGCCCTCTTTTCAGGGACAACATTTAGGGGTGTGTGTGTGTGTGTGTGTGTGTGTGTGTGTGTGTGTGTGTGTGATTGCCCCCCTGCTGTGTTTCAGATCACGTGCAATTCCTGAAGCACCTTTGGGACACAGACACTCTGGCCGCGTTCTCTTAACAGGGCTTGATACCTGTGCGTACAATGAGCACACAAGAAGCGAGAGCCTTTGCCTCCCGACTTATTCTGTACACATCCAAGTGTACACAGGGTGACAGCTTTCCACGCAATCTGCTTTTTTCTGGGCACTCCCTTGTTTGCGTACAAGGAAACTCGCCAATCTGCCACGTGCTGGAGAGCATTTGTGGTGGTGGTGGGGAGCCTGTTGCCCCCCCCACCACATATGTGTTCATTGTACGCATTGGAGGATGAAGGCCGAAACACACCGGACGCGTGTCGGGCATGTCGCGCACGGTGCATCCGTCAGCGCCTGCGTTCTTGCAGTGGGACGTGCCTCCGCCCGGAATGCTGGGGGCTGCCAGGAGTCGCCAGGAGGCACGTTGGCGTTGATGTCTCCCCCCTTGGCCAATGCCCAGGTTTTGCCGTGTTTGTCGCGACGCACGCAAAACGTGCCTGGTGTGTTTCGGTTGTGTGAACAGAGCTGCTGTGTCCAGTTACGTCCTTGGCTGTACATACAGACGGATTACGTGTTGAACAATGAAACAGGGCTTGTCAAAGCCACAGATCCCCTTTTTGAGCAGCTGTTTTGGACTAGTCATCACCCTTGCGTTATCGTCACCAAGTGTCGGGCTTATTGACCATTTCTACACAGTGAAATCTGTAGTGGTGCCCCTACATCCTTCTCTTTGCCCTTGCTCCTTGGGGGGCCGTAGCTCACGAGTCAAGCATCTGCTTAGGGGGCTTCATAGGTGGGAGCTTTTGGGACCGGGAAGCACGTTTGCACAAGGGTCCACCTTCCTGCCCAGCCAACCCCGAGGCAGTGAGGGTCTACTCACCACCACTGTCCAGTAAACCAGAGTCCATGAGTAAGTAAATATCTAATGATCACTAATGGTCTTCTTGAAAGCCCTTTAGTGATGGGGAAAACCAACGTCCCCTTTCCTGGAAGATTTGCTGCAGCTGTTCCGACACAAGGTTGCCTGCTGTGCTGCTCCGTGAAACATAAAGCCGGAGAAGGAGGATTTGCTAACCTTCGGCTAGTCCTCGGCAGGAGGGATTAATGAGGAAATCTAATCTCAGAGGGGGCTTCTGGGAGGACGGGAGGAGAGGAACCAGGGAAGGGGGCAACGTACCCTTCTGTTCCGGACAGTGGGTACGAAGAGCCCAGGGCTGGTTGCCGCAAGCCTGTACGTAGCAGAGTGTTTTTTCAATGTATCTGCTGTTCAATAGATGCCCAAGGGCCAGGCATGACAATGTCACAGCCACGAAAAAACGCAGCCCCCTGAAACGACTCCGGGCTGGAGCCTGCAGAACTTCTTGCCACCTCTTGAGTTTCAGTGGGCACCTCCCCCCTCCCCTTGGGAAGGATCCCCCAGCAAGTCTTCCTGAAATCATCTCAGAATTAGGGCTGGAGAAAACCCTTGAAGCCTAGACTGTGCAGGGCTTTCAAAATGTTACGAGCAGCACTCTGCACGTGATTTGAGAACCTGCAGTTTCAGTGGAGTATGGAAGCACCTTCTTGGGCTCTCTGCTAGTGTTGTTCTCTCCAGCCTGTGTTTGGAAATAAGAGGAGCCGCTTCCATTCTCACAACTGGAAGTAGTTTGTCTTAGGTCTGAATTAACCTCCCTCCCTTCCAAGCAGCCCTTTTCCTTAAATCCCACACACACCTTTTTCCTTAAGGATCCCTTCGGTTCCTTTCCCTTCAATCCCACACACCTGGCTAGGACAACCAGTGGTGACTGCAAAGCACATATCATCACACCCCTCTCTGACACCTGGTATATTGTGCCGTAACCGTTGCCTGGGGGAAATGTATTTTTCCGAGGAGCTGGTGCTATTGCAATAGCCACTGGATAAATGACATTTCCAGGGTGCTGGAGAGAGTTGCCCCATTTCCCCCTCCCTGTGGCTTGCTGCCACTGCTGCTGAGGGTACCAGGTCAAAGGCCATAGACATAGACCAGGCTTGGGGACGTGAGCGAGCGGGTGGGACTGGCCCGATGGCAGGGGGAGGAGGGACATTCTTCTCTGGCTCAGGGAAACATCAGAGCCAGGAAGAATTTGCGGTTCTAGTCCTTGCCTCTGCTATGAAGTGAGCGTGAGGAGCCCCCCGAGTGCAGAAATAAGATCTCGGCAGCTTCACTACCCTCGCTTGCCAACCGGCAGCTGAGCCTGTGAACCGAATCCAGGGGAAAAAACCATTTTGATGGAGGCAGTATGGGAGTCGAGGGTCTCACAGAACCTAAGGAAAAGCCTTCCATGACACGTTTTAAAGACCAGTGACCGACTCAGTGTTGAAATGTTACTCCAGACACGTATCAAGGGCCTCAAGCCAAAAATGCAGAATAAGTCGGCGGCCCCAACGTGACAAAACCCCCGAGATGAGCAAAGGAACCGAAGCAAGAACCGCGGACCGTGAGATTTAACATGAATGATTATTAAGGCGCTAGAAAACTTCCCCATCCATCTGGCCCTCGCCCCCAGGGTTCTTAACTGTACAACTTACCCTTTTCTCTTAACCCCCCCCCCCCCCGACGTTTAAAAAAACAACCACCATGAATTTGGAAGGAAGTCTCCAGCGATTCTGAGTTAGCTTCTCTTTCTGAGGGTTTCTGCAAACTCTTCTCTTTCGAAGGGTTTCTTGAGTGGCTTATACAGTACTGATGAATTAATCCATTTTCTGTGTTTTTGTCCAGCGATACTCTAGATTCGCTGACTTTCTCCTTTGTCTGGGGAGCTTGCACGTGTGAATAGGCCACAGTCCTATTCTGTCCAGTGACTTTGCGATTCCTGTGTTGGCTTAGAATGAAGACTCCGAGGAGGAGGAAGACTTCTGTGCAATCAGTGACCGGTGGGCGTTCCAGAGAGACAGCAAACGGTGGTCGCGCGTCGGCTCCGATGACTTCCTCTCGCACAGCCTGGAGAGACTCTCCGCCATGAGGAAGGTCTCCAGCCAGGAGAGCATTCTCACGGACCTCAGTGCTGACCTGGAGGCCACATCGCTTCACAGCAGCACCAGCACGGGCAGCGCAGGCAGAACTCTGGCGGTTGTGGCCACGCCCCCCGCTGCATCCTCTGCCCAGAACTCCCCCACCTTAACCAACTCCCTCCAAAGTTTGAGCAACTGCTCGCCGACTGGCCAGTCGCCAAACCTAAACGAGGTCAGCAAGGACAAACCCAAGAAACGACGAACGCGAAGTTTCCTCCGGAGGATCGAGTCTCTGAGAAGGAAAGACAAGGAGAAGCCGGACTCCGCTAAAGGCAAAGAAGAGGACGGGACAGAGACCAAGGCGTGGTGGAACTCCTCAAAGGGTGCTGGAGACCCTCCATCTGGGCAGGGCTCATCCTCTATCCGCAGCAACGAAAACCTTCTCTCAACAGGGTATCGGACTAGCCTGGCGGCTGGAAGCAGGCAGCCCAAACGGGGTGGCGTTTACCTGGAGGACTATGAAAGAGCCATGAGCAAAGGCCCCAGCTGGGATGCCAGAGGGCTGGGCTACCAAGACCCGTTCAGACGGGATTATTTGGTCCACCTGCCTGGGGACCACAAGCCTGGCACATTCCCCAAGTCGCTCTCCATCGAAAGCTTGTGCCCCCTCGAAAGCGGCCGTTTGCCCAACTGGAAGAGCAGCAACCAGACCTCGAGTCATTCGGCAGGTGAGGTTGGCAGTAGCATGGAGGACCCCTCTCCGCGGACCTTTGAATACCGCCAGAGGCGGCTCTCCTGCAGCTCCACGGGCAGCCGCGCCAGCCTCTACGACAACGTGCCGGAACTGACGGGCAGCCGCGACAACCTCTTTGATCTGGACAGGGAGGTGATCTATGAAAACCTCGACGACATCCTGGAGCACGTGTGGGGGCTGCAGCAGAAGGTGGAGCTGTGGTCCAAGGCCGTGAGGCTGAACTTGGAGGGGGAGAACGGGGGGGAGGGGGAGACGGACTCCGGAGGAGAGCCGGCTCACCTGAACTTCGAAGAGCGGTCTGTGTCCGACATCGGCACCTCCACCAGCGACTTTGAAAGTACCGCCAACTCTCTGAACGAGGCGGAGGACACAGAAATGAGAGAGAGGAGGGACTCTGGCGTGGGAGCGTCACTCACCAGACCTTGCAGGTATGCAGAGAGTGGATAGAGGGGAAGTTCTTCTCCCTCTCGCCCAACACCAGAACCAGGGGACATGCACTAAAATTGAGTGGAGGGAGTGTTAGAACGGACAAAAGAAAATATTTCTTCACCCAGCGTGTAATTCATCTGTGGAACTCCTTGCCACAGGATGTAGTAATGGCACCTGGCCTAGATGCCTTTAAAAGGGGGGTTGGATAGATTCATGGAGGAAAAGACAATCACAGGTTACACAGGCAACCTCCTGGCTTTAGAAGTAGGTTTTCTATGTATGCCAGGTACAAGGGAGTGGCAACAGGATACAGGTTTCTTGTGGTCTTGTGTGCTCCCTGGGGCATCTGGTGGGGCCACTGTGAGATGCAGGAAGCTGGACTAGATCCAGGGCCTTTGGCCTGATCCAGCTGGGCTCTTCTTATGTTCTTACGTTGTTGGGGGCCAAGTGGGAGGTTCCAGATAGCTAGTGTATCGTCTATGGACTGTAGGGAAGTTTTCTCATACTAGGTTAATAGTCACCACAACCTTAGCTCAAAAGGAGACCAAGTCTCCAAAAGGGCAGCCACGTCTCCAGCAGTAGGAAGAAGTGGTTGAGTATTTACAGCAAAGGTTTTGCAGCACCCAGCAGGTCAGACCTCAGGGGTCGTCCTTCCCACTGTCGGCTGACAGCTACTACTACCACGAAACCACCTAACATCCACGTTAAATGATCTGGCTCATCAGGGGGGACAGAAGGCAGATCAGGAACCATTGGCAGATCTCTGGGTGATTTATTTGCAGTAAATCAGCCAACAGCAAGACTTTCCAACTGGTTGCTTTTCTGGCTGCCTCACTTGTAAAATGTGAGTACAGGTGGGCCCCCATATCCGCTGGGGATATGTTCCAGGCCCCTCCGTGGATACTTGAAACCGTGGATAAGAGCGAACCCCCCTCCATGGTTTCCTGAGGACCCCCCACCCTACCTCCCCTGCAGGCAGGCATGCTTGCCCCCCCCCCCCCCAGCTCTTATTTTTATTTCAACAAGCTTTGTTTCTTCCTTAAAACAAACAGAGAAGCAGCCTCCATTGCAGGCAAGTAGAACGAGACTAAGTCCTAGAGAGGCTCTGCAAGGTTTATGTTAACCTTGTAGAGCCTCTCTAGGACTTAGTCTTGTTCTACTTGTCTGCAATAAGCAGCCAGAAGCTGCTTCTCCTGTTTGTTTAAGGAAGAAATGAAGCTTACTGGGAAAAAAGTAAAAGCGTGGGGGGGTCCCCATGATCCGTGGATAACTGAAACCGTGGATAGCGAATCAGTGGATATGGGGGCCCACCTGTATTTTTTTTAATATTTGTGGACCGTCTTTCTATCCTCTTAAAGGCATAGTTGTATCTTGCCTAATTAAAACAGACTTTTAAACCAAATAAACTGACAGTATACAATGCGAACACACTAAAAGCAGAGCAGCATCCAAAACATGATGAAACAAAAAACGACAGGGGAAAAAATGTAATTGAGAAGAGACGAAACGAAGCAGAAAGGGCTTAAGTAATAATATTTAAAAGCTGGTCGCGATGCAGCCACAGGGGAGGGGATTCCAGAGTGCTGTTGGACAGGCCCTGTCTGTCACGCATCCTCAGGAGCCACGCTTCCGTGGCCAGCAGGGTGTGGTCAGAACCTCGGATGCTGAATGCCGGGGTGCCGGGACAGGTTCAGGTGGCTTTGGGTATCCTGGTCCCAAGACACGTTGCAGAATAACCAGCACTGTGAATGGAGTCCAGACGCGAACTGGTACCCAGTGCAGTTTGTCAAGTACTGGCATGCTATGCTCCAACCAGTTCACCCCAGAGAGTTGTCTGACTATAGCATTCTGGACCAACTGAGGCTTCCAGACAGTCTTCAGGGGCAGCACCATGTAGCGATAATTACAGTAGTCTAGATGCAAAATGACTGTAGGTGCAGATTACTATGGCCAGATCCTCCACCACTGTTGCACCAGCCAAAGCTGAGCAAAAGCACTCCCAGCCACAGCTGCCACCATCCAGACTGGTGAACTGGATCTTTGTTTGCCTTTGACCAGGTTTTTGTGTCGCTCTGCTGGCCGGTTTAGCCCTTTGTGTTAGAATCTCGGATCTGTAAGAACCCAGATGTCATTTTGAAGCCTGTATGTGCAGGTTATCCCAGGCGTAAGGATCATGGGATATAGGAGGTAATTAGCTCCACCCCAATCCACCATTTTGCACCTGGTTCTCGTTGCTGTAGTGCAGTGTTTCTCAAACTGTGGGTTGGGACCCATTTAGTGGGTCGTGACCTGATTTCTGGTGGGTTCCAGGTGATGGAAAGATCAGATAAGTGCCACAAGCCCCGAGGCTATTCAAAAATTAAATAGCTGCTCATTGCCCTTCAAAGAGGTGATTTCCTGCAGTTTGCAAGGAACTGAGCTCCTGCAGTTTGCAAGCTTGTGTAAATATAGGGAGATAACTGTTTGAGCGTTTCGTAAAGCTAGGTGGGTCCCGATAGAGTGTCATTTTAAAAAGTGGGTCCTGGTGCTAAAACGTTTGAGGACCACTGCTCTAGTGAAAAACAACGTTGATCCCACAAGGCTGAAGCCTCCGCTGATCACTACTGCAGGCTGTAGTAGTGGTGTGACGTGGCAACCATTGGTTGGCTGCCATCATGGAGTGTCGGGATGTTGTTGAACAGAAGAATCCAGCGGCTTTCTTGACCGTTGCCGTCTGCCTGGCACAGTGTGACACAAAGCAGAAGACGTTGTTGTTGTCATACAGCAGGGAGAAGGAAGGACCCTCTTGCTTCAGGGAAGGTGGTTTGGACCGTGAAAGGACGATGTCAAAATTGAGAGGCGATATTTGGTGCCCTCTGATGGGCAGACGTTGAAACAGCACGCAAAGATTACACCAGATCTATCTGTCTGTGCAACGGCCCCAAGTGGAGTCCCCGATGGCAGGTTGTGGGAAGGGTGTAGGCCTGCCTGAGCTTTGGGAAGCTGGTGCTCAGCCAGGGGACTGTGTTGGGTGATGTGGACCGGGGGACACACGACATAAGAACATCAGAAGAGCCCTGCTAGATCCATCTAGTCCAGCTTCCTGTATCTCACAGTGGCCCCACCAAACGCCTCAGGGAGCACACAAGACCACAAGAGACCTGTATCCTGTCGCCACTCCCTTGCACCTGGCATACAGAGAAAACCTACTTCTAAAACCAGGAGGTTGCTTATGGTTTATTTATAATAACGTGATGGACTTTTCCTCCATGAATCTACCCAATCCCCTTTTAAAGGCATTTAGGCCTTCAGGTGCCATCACCACATCCTGTGGCAAGGAGTTCCACAGATTTAATTACACACTGGGTGAAGGAAAAATGGGAGGGATTCCATGTGGTGATATAAATGAATGCAGGGAGTGAGGGGCTCTCCATATTGTTCTCAGGGTTTGCCTTCTCACCATTGTGGCTTCCTGCCCGTCTCTCCAGGGGTGTTTTCTCCTGTATTTGCTCCTTGGCTTGCTTGCTCAGACCCATGAATGATGCACTGCACTGTATCCCAGTTGCCCCCTGAGGCCATGTACATGGCCGTAATGTCCACGGGGATTCCTTGGTGGCGTGTCCCTCTGCGTGGAACTCTCTCCCAGGGGTGCCAATTGAGCATCAAAAAGCTGACCCAAACCCTTCTGCAGCGCTTTCTGCCTTGGTTTCTCACGGTGGTGTGTGTGTGTGTGTGTGTGTGTGTGTGTGTGTGTTAGCCCTTGTTTATCTCTGTGCTACATCTTAGTGGCTTGTTTTTGATACCTGCTTTGTTATCATGACTCTCTTTTGTGGTCTTTTCATGTCTTGTCATCATATGTGCAAGCTGACTTGAGGGCTGAATTTGGTTGGACGTGCATGCTGGGAATGCAGTCCTCAGGCCTCTCTCTCTCTCTCTCTCTCTCTCTCTCTCTCTGACCTTCCTCTAGGAAACTTCGTTGGCACAGCTTCCAGAACTCCCACCGGCCCAGCTTGAACTCGGCCTCCTTGGAGATCAACCGCCAGTCAGCCGCACAGCTCAACCTTCTCCAAAAGTGCTCCCTCCTTCACCTCACAGCCATAATGGAGAAGTACTCAGTGCCCCACAAGCAAGCCTGGGCCTGGTGAGCTGCTGGCGAGAGGGGGGGGGGAAGGAGGAGGAGAGGAGGCTGCTCTGCACCAGCGGTTACGGGCAACTTGTGGGTGGGTGGGTTGGGGGAAACAGACTTCTGGTGGAAGATCCTGCTGGCGGTGGCTGTTTTCATCACATGGCGACCACCGGCCTTGGGTACCACTTTGGCTGTTGCTCTCTGATGGGGGCTGGCAAAGACCCCTGCCATTCCGAGTAAACAGATTTGGAGGGTACCAATAGTCCAATTCTGCAGGAAGGTCCTTCACTGCTCTAGAATAGATGGTCGTCTGTGCAAGGCAGGAGCGCCCCCTGCTGGATCTCCTTGCCTGCTGCCTGGAGGAGGCGCAGTTCCAGGCTGATGGCTCTGAGACTTTCCGTGGGTGTTGGGTCCCTTCGCAGCGGAAGAAATTAACCGGGATGTCTAAAACCCGCCTTTTTCAACAGCACCCTTTTCTCTGGCAGGACTGTTCCGAAGTTCATGAAGAGGAGTAAGACTCCTGACTACAGAGACAAGAAGGTCTTCGGGGTGCCCCCAATCATCAATGTTCAAAGGACGGGGCAGCCTCTTCCCCAGAGCATCCAGCAAGCCATGCGCTATATCCGCAGCCAGTGCCTGGACCAGGTGAGAACTGCTGCTTCCCCCACCCGCCATTGCTCGGACTCCTCGCGGAGGGTGTTTCCGGAGATCTCGGTCCTGCCCTTTCCCCTCTCAGCTTCCCCTCAGTCTCATGGGTCCCTGGCAATGGACAACGGTGGTGGTTCAGGGAGCGCCCCGTGCTGGATCCCAAGGACTTTTGCCCAAGGACTTGTATGTCTCTCCAATGCCAAGCAGGGTGACTGGATCTCAATGTCCTTTGTCCTGTTCTGTTTCTTTACTATTGGCAAAGGACTTGTACGTTCACTGCAGCCAACAGAAGAGAAACAAACAAGGAGAATCCAGCCAGGATTCCTCCGCTCTCTTCACCTCCTCCCTAGGAAACTGTGCTGTTTCAGTGCCCTGGGATCTCACCCCTACTTTTTGCATGGGCAGGGAGCAGCTCGGAACCCACCTAGCTTTAAAAAGGTAAAGGTGACCCCTGACAATTAAGTCCAGTCGTGTCCAACTCTAGGGTGTGGTGCTCATCCCCATTTCAAAGCCGAAGAGCCAGCGTTGTCCGAAGACGCCTCCGTGGTCATGTGGCCGGCATGACTCTCCTTGCCGCAGCGCGTAGCATGCGGCTGGAACATGGAGCGCTGTTTACCTTCCCGCAAGCGGTACCTATTTATCTACTCGCATTGACATGCTTTGGAACTGCTAGGTTGGCAAGAGCTGACCAAGCAACGAGCGCTCACCCCGTCGCGGGAATCGAACTGCCGACCTTTCGATCGACAGCTTATGGTTCAGCGGTTTAACCCGCTGCGCCACCCGCTGGCCTCCACCTAGCTTTACGAGGCTTTAAAAAAGGTGAGCTAGAAAGAAATAACTTATTAAACTTATTAAATAACTTAATAATTATTAATAATAGTTCTGCCTGGTGGTTTTCTTTTAAAGTTCCGTTCTGTCGATTGGTTTTCAGTGTCATCCTAACAGACAAGCTGTCACCACCTAGAAAATGTCTTAGGAATAAGACGAAACGTCGGTTTTTGCACCATAATCAACCTTGAATTTTAAATGTATTTTTCCTGGTCGCAGTTTTTTGAACTTGTTTTTTTAAAAATCTGCGTTTCAGTGTTTGAAAATTGTTTTTAATCTTATTCTGGCTTTGATAGAATATGTACATGGCATCTATACCCATATGCCCTATATCCTGCAAAATAACTTATTACAAGTAATATTTATTTGCAATAAACTCAATCAGTTTCTAATAATGAGGCAGCCCTAATGAATAGCCTCAAATCTTGAGGGGCTTAGTTAGGTGACTCAGCCCCCTACTACCTGACATTAAAAAAAAAGAACAAACATTTATCTCCCTATATTTACACAAGCTTGCAAACTGCAGGAGCTCAGCTCTTTGCAGAGCAATTAGCAGCGATCTGAGGCAATTGAGGCTTGAGACAATTAATTATCTGATCTTTCCATCACCCATGTTTTCACTGGAGGTTCTGTGGGACCCACCAGAAATCGGGTCGTGGCCCACCAAGTCTCAAACCCACAGTTTGAGAAAACTGTAAAGAAAAACTTTACATCAATCCTATGCACCCTTACTTGGAAGTCAGCTCTGTTGAGTACAGTGGGACTTACTTCTGCGTAAACATGCATAGTGATAAATAACCCTGTGAATTGTTGTTATCATATCAGAGCTGAGGCTAAGTGGGGGTGGCTTGCCTTAGACCACTAATGAGAATTCGTGGCTGTGGTGAGATTTGAACTGGGGAACTTCTGATTGGCAGCTCCGTCTCTTGGTCACTCTTGGTCCCAGCTCTAACAACCAAGTCTTTCCTGGTGCCAGCTGGGCTTCTCTGGAGAGGGCGTTCCACTTCCTATCGAAGGTGCCACAACCTAGAAGGCCCTGTTTCTGGTCACTAGGTTCAGAGGCTGGGAGGGGTGCAGGCTTGGAGAGGGGGCTCTGCTAAGGAGCAGAGGGTGCATGGAGGCTCTCGTGAGAGGAGAGCAGTCCTTAAAGGGGGGGGGGGTCTGGGCATGTTGGTTATTGTCTGAATGTGTGAAAACTTAACATAAGAAGAGCCTTGCTGGATCAGGCCAAAGGCCCATCTAGTCCAGCTTCCTGTCTCTCACAGTGGCCCCACCAAATGCCTCAGGGAGCACACAAGACCACAAGAGACCTGTTTCCTGCTGCCACTCCCCTGCACCTGGCACAGAGAAAACCTACTTCTAACGCCAGGAGGTTGCTTATGGCTTGTAACCTGTGATGGTCTTTTCCTCCATGAATCTATCCAAACCCCTTTGAAAGGCATCTAGGCCAGGTGCCATCACCACATCCTGTGGCAAGGAGTTCCACAGATGAACTTGGCCTGCATCTCCATCCATGTCATGTGCGACTGTCTTCAAGGCAAGAGTGTCCTTGAGATGATGGATCCAGCTTTCTTCTAAATGTGTGTCCTGTTCTCTCTCTCTCTCTTACTCCCTTGTCGCTGGGCAGGTTGGCATCTTTCGCAAGTCAGGGGTGAAGTCTCGGATCCAGGCACTGAGGCACATGAACGAAGTCTCTCCTGACAACGTGAACTACGAGGGACAGTCGGCCTACGATGTGGCTGATCTGTTGAAGCAGTACTTCCGGGACCTGCCGGAACCCATCTTCTCCAGCAAACTCACTGAGACATTTTTACAGATTTACCAGTGTGAGTGGAGGAAGCAGAATGGAGATGAACAGGGAAGGGGTTTGATCCTCACAAAGGTCTAGACTTTGCGTCTGCTCAGACAGTTGCGGCTTCTCAATGGCCCAGCCTGACCTTAAGGCTGCAATCCAATGCACACTACCTACCTGGGTGTGAGTCCTGTTGAACTCAGTGGAGCTTACTTCTGAGGAGACATGCATAGGACTGCACTGTCCATCTGCTTGTGTGACCTTCTTGATCAGAGAAGGGGCTGAGTCAGTGATTTCTGTGACCTGTGTAAACTCTGCAGATTTGTTTGCTTGATTCGCAAATTTATTTATTTATTTATTTATTCACATTTTTATACCGCCCTTCCTCCAAGGAGCTCAGAGTGGTGTACATATTTCCTCCCCTCCTTTTTGTCCTCACAACAACCCTGTGAGGTAGGTGGGGCTGAGAGATAGTGACTGGCCCAAGGTCACCCAGGAAGCTTCGTGGCTAAGCGGGGATTTGAACCTGGATCTTCCAGGTCTAAGTCCGACTCCCAAACCACTACACCATCCTGGAACTAATGGAAGTGTTTTTCCCTTGGCAAACAGCCTAAACAAGGGGCCACAATACAGGGTAGGGTTAAATCTTCTCCTCCCCTACTTTGGACCCAGGACAGGGGCAGACCAAGTTGATCTGCCACCAAGTAGTTTTGGTAGGGGGAATCTTGCAAGCAGAAACCTCCCCACCCCCAGCATTCTTTTCCCCCGGCTTTATGTTCAAATTTATGTTCATGTGTTAGTTCTCCAGATCTCACCTGGCTACCCTGCTTGGCCTCTCCCCTCCTCCCCATTTTGGATGTTGCTGGTTCCAGTCTAGGAACAACTGGTTTCCTGGCTGTGGCTAGCACGTGAGCCAACCCTGTGAGGGAAGGAAGACCCCTCACCGCTCACTTGACCAGAGTGGTTGTGCTGAACCAAGTCGTGGTTCCGTAGCAGAACCTGAACTTTGTATGTAGAAACCCTGGCTGCGTTTGTTTTTCAACTCACAGATAGCAGGAAGTGACGTTCCTAGCATGCTTGTAGCCCCACAAGAACGGAAATGAGCAAAAATCAAAATGGCTGCTGTTGCTTCCAATTTATTCCCGTTTGTATCTGGTCCTTCATACTACATCTCCCAAGCTCCTTTGCAGCCAAACAGCCTTTCTATTGGTGCATAAGGTCGCCCTCTTTTCTAGCTTTGAGCTCGCAGTTCAAACTGCTAGCATGGCGAGCGTGCTAGGAGCTTAAAAAAGAAAGCGACCTGAGCATGGTGGAGGGAGAAAAAACCCCACACAGCTCTCTAGTACTCCTAGCGCCGGAAGGTGAAAAGCAAATGCAGCCCAAGATAGCATCTCCAGGTAGGGCTGTCTGAGGCCTCTTTTTAGACAGAGAAGCGTGCAGACAAAACCCAATGGAATCGCAGAAACCGAACTGGATATCTTGGGGGTGGGCATATGGCTTTGGTGGCCTGGGAAGTATGAGCCGAAGCCGCCTCAAGTATGCCAAGTCAGCAGAGCTCAGCAAGTTTGCATCGCTGATTCGGGTGGCCCGGTCTGGCATTTGGGGGATCGTGATTGGCGGGTCTAGTTTGGAGCCCCCACGGCCCCGGCAGTGAGTGACCTGTCTGCTCATCGTTTCAGTCGTCCCCAAAGAGCAGAGGCTGCCAGCGGTCCAGGCTGCCGTGATGCTGATGCCGGACGAGAACCGAGAAGTGCTGCAGACGTTGCTGTACTTCCTCAGCGACATCGCCTCTGCCGAGGAGAACCAGATGACCGCTGGGAACCTGGCCGTGTGTCTGGCCCCGTCCATCTTCCATCTCAACGTCTCCAAGAAGGAGAGCACTTCCCCAAGGTGAGGATGACGACGTGGGGGGGGGGGGGGAGACTGCCGTGCTCTGCCGTCCCCCCCAGAGGAGGAGCTAGGGCGGTCCGGTGCACCCGGGGGTGCCCATGAAATTTTTGCGCCCCCCTTGAGTCCCAACAAACTCATTATGTATAATATTAACTATGATAATAATTAATAATAATAATCCCAAAACATTCACAGAAATGTAACGTTTCATCCCCTCCAGACCCTTACAGTACAGTACACACCCTAATAAAAAATGGGTCCCCCTATGGGGGAGAAAAGATGGCCAGCGGGTGGCACAGTGGGTTAAACCGCTGAACCATAAGCTGTCAATCGAAAGGTCGGCAGTTCGATTCCCGCGATGGGGTGAGCGCTCGTTGCTTGGCCAGCTCCTGCCAACCTAGCAGTTCCAAAGCATGTTAATGTGAGTAGATAAATAGGTACCGCTTGTGGGAAGGTAAACAGCGCTCCGTGTTCCAGCTGCATGCTGCGCGCTGCGGCAAGGAGAGTCATGCCGGCCACATGACCACGGAGGCGTCTTCGGACAACGCTGGCTCTTCGGCTTTGAAATGGGGATGAGCACCACACCCTAGAGTCGGACACGACTGGACTTAATTGTCAGGGGATACCTTTACCTTATGGGGGAGAAAAGTGCAATATAAATTCAATAAACAATAAATAATTTATTATTATTAAATGGCACCCCCCCCCCCCAAGGCCTGGCACCCGGGTGCCCAGGCCCCCCCTTAGCTACGCCACTGTCTCTCCCCCCCCCCCCCCTGCTCTGTTGACTCCTGCTCTGTTGGTATCCGTAGCTGGCTGGCTGCAGGTCTTGCACACTTAGGATCAAAGAGCAGATCACCGTTCCTGGAGAATGTCCTGTACCAGCTGTTGGTGGCCTGGGGAAACCCTTTTACTAGGAGCCTTCCCAGGGCTCCTGTTTGTTATCACCGCTAAAATATTGTTTCCACCGTTCAGATCATGTGGATACTGAAGGCACAGAGGGTGAGGGAGGAAGCTGTGCTCCCCCCATCTAGTTGCTCTTCTTCAGAGGCCCGACAGGAACCCTGCATAGCTGTCTTTGCAGAGGGCTCTGTGTGTGCAGTCAAGATCCCTGTCTTCCTGATCACGTGCAGAGAGCCCTCTGAACATGAGAGCCCTGATCACGTGCAGAGAGCCCTGCTGTGCATGCAGGGGTCCTTTACAGGCTTGGAAAGGGGCCTCGGAAGCTTTTGTGCATGAATAAATAAGATGCCTGTCGGCTTCTGACCTTGGTCTGACTTCTGCCTGTCTGGCTGATGGAGGGTCCACCTGGCTGCCAGGCCCGGCGGGGGGGGGGGGGGTTATCCAGAGAGCAAAGGACCCTTCTTGGCTTGGGATGCCTTCTCCATCCCAGCTGTGCCCGGAAAGGCCAACCCAGGAGCAGTTCTGACCGGTCCCTCTTGGTCTCCATGCAACAGGTTGATTCACAAGAGGAGCACCATGGGAAAACCCGACCAGAAGGACCTGAATGAAAACATGGCCGCCACCCAGGGCCTCTCCCACATGATCACCGACTGCAAGAAGCTCTTTCAGGTACTGCTGCCGCCCCACTGCTGTGGTTGGTATACCCAAAACAAGGCTCCCCTTGGTTAGACTTGCCTAGGCCAGGGGTTCTCAACCCGTGGTACTCGTACCACCAGTGGTACTTCAGTCGACTGCTGGTGGTACTTGGAGCACCAGAACCCTGCTCCGACGTGGTGCTTTCAGTGGCGCATTTTCAATCCCGAGAGGCTCCTGCCATTAGCTGAGCCTCTCGAGAACGCTGAGAAGGACCCTCCCACCCGCCCAGAGCCTCTTACCTGCAGTTTCTGGCCTCTGAAAACCTGGAAGTAACTGGTGATGACGTCATCACCAGTCACTTCTGATGGTACACAGCAGAGTGGCCTGGAGGTGGTACTCGGCCGGGAAGGGGTTGAGGACCCCTGTCCTAGGCAGATGGGCAAACGAGCCCTTGAAGTCCCCCTTCCCTTTACAGACGAAGATCTCCGGCTCGTGCTCATTGCAAACAGAAGAAGGGCAGAGCAGGGAGGCTGCATGCAGCAGTTTTCATAAATATAGGAAGGGCTTTTCCCTGCCTACTTGGTACCAAGTAGGTGGGGAAGCGTGAAATGGAGCCCTGGCAGCTTTTTTTTCCTCCCTACTTCTTCCTCCAGTGGTGCTATTTGGGAGAAGGAGGCAGGTGTGCTGTGATCCTCTTGCACCTGGTTTGCCCAGTAGGGTGGTGGACAGGTGGCTGGCTGGCTGGCTGCCTCGTTCGTTTGCTGCCCCTCCAAGTGTGCCGCTCCACACCAACACTTCACGTGGCCTCACGGTTGGGCCACCCCTGGTCATAATGGTGCAGCGACTGAGCTGCAAATCGGGACTTCCCTTAGGCAAGCCCCACCACACAGTGGCAACGGGTTTCCTGCCTTCCCTTGCTTTCTGAGTTTGGAATGTGATGCACTTCGTCCCTTTGGGAATGGAGACTTCTTCGCCTGCCTTCACTGACTTCCGATTTTACCCAGCTCACCAAATGTGCCTGAGCTGTTGCAGTCGCCCTCTTTAGATGAGCCCTTCCAGCTTCCTCTTCCGCTTCCAAGCTCTACTGGCTTTTCCAGACTGGAATCAGAGCCAACCCTGAGGGGTTCTGGAGGGGTTCCAGAGCGGAATCCAACCCTGAGGGGTTCTGGACCAGGCGTTGGGGATTTCCCAGGAGCATTTTTCCTCTTGTGCTACGGGTGAGGGAGATTTGGTCTTGCGGCCTCAGAACAGCCTGACTTTGCTTCGCCAGGTCCCCCACGACATGCTGCTCCAGCTGTGCCACTCGTACATGGCAGCCGACGCTCACCCGCACTCCTTGTCCGAGCTCATGGGCCAGAGGCTGCAAGGGGATGGCCCCGACTCCCAGGCCGACTTGGAAGTCAGCATCCAAGGCCTTCTCAAGGAAGCATCGGAGCGCTTCAAGGGCTGGCTGAGCACCCCTGGCCCGCAGAACACGGAGCTGTCGTGCAAGAAGGTAAGAGCGGGAAACTCTGTCTGAGTGGCTCGGGAAGCGGTTTTGTTGCTCAAAAAGCACCCTTTTCTGCCAAGCTGTTGTACTCCTCGGGGAGTGTACACCAGAATGTACACCACTTGTATACCAGAGTGGTGCTTTGCTCAGGCAGGCAGGCGTACGTTCTGTTCTGGAGCGAAGGAGGCCCACTTGGTTCAGTTGCCAGGCGTTCCAATACAAATGCGATATGCAGCAAATGGGTGCAATTGGCCTCGTTTTGGGGCAAACTGTTTCTAAATAGCCAGTGGGCAAAATGGGCTGTTTTATTTTACTGTAAGCCGCGGTGGCTTAGTGGTTAAGACGCTGAACTGCAGACCGGAAGGTCGGTAGGACAGCAGTTCGAGACCCGAGTGTCGCGTGACGGAGTGAGCTCCCGTCTCCTGTCCCAGCTCCTGCCAACCTAGCAGTTCGAAAGCAAGACATTGCAAGGAGATTAATAGGTACCGCTGTGACGGGAAGGTGACAGCGTTCCGTTAGTCATGCCGGCCACATGACCACGGAAGCGTCTTCGGACAGCGCTGGCTCTTCGGCCTTAGAAACGGAGATGAGCACCGCACCCTACAGTCGGACACGCCTGGCTTTCGAGCAGGGGATACCTTGACCTAATCAAAAAAGTCAACAAAATCAAATCCAAAGTAAGTATTAATAAAATGCTCAAAAACAAAGAACGTTCTGAAAGTAGTCCCCAAATGGGAATAATGCAGGATCCAAGTTTAACCAAATGTAAACAGGTTCCACTTCGGACAAAGTTCTCCCAGGGTGGTATCCACAATCAGATGAAAACAAATAATCCCATTGCAAAACAGAAGGTCCATTAAAACACCAGCTCAATCCAGCATTAAAAATCCACTCCTGCATTAGAAGGGAGTATCGCCGTCTTGGAAATCTGCCTTTTGATGAGGTCTTGTCCTGCTGTGGCTAGTGCAATAAGACCTGACCAGCTGATGGACTGTAAAGCTGGCAGCCGCTGGATGGAAGAGCCGTGGAGAAAACGGGAGGCCAGCGGGACCGTGGAAACATTGGCAGCAGTCGTCTGGATTGGCAACACTTCGGGGGGGTTCTCACCTGTCCGTGGGATGGGGGAATGGATAAGAACATAAGAGGAGCCCTGCTGGATCACACCAAAGGCCCATCTAGTCCAGCTTCCTGTATCGCACAGTGGCCCCACCAGATGCCTCAGGGAGCACACAAGACATCTAGAGACCTGTGTCCAGTCGCCACTCCCTTGCACCTGGCACAGAGAAAACCTACTCCTCCAACCAGGAGGTTGCTTATCCCCATCATGGCTTGTAAGCTGTGATGGTCTTTTCCTCCATAAGTCTGCCCAATCCCCTTTTCAAGGCATCCAGGCCAGGTGCCATCACCACCTCCTATGGCAAGGGGTTCCACAAACTCATTATAAGAACACTGTACCATTGAACCCATTATATGATGCCATTGAAGATTTGACAGGGCCCTTTGTAGTGTCTCAGCAGAGACCAGGGCCCAGTTCTTGCTCTCTTTTTTAACAGCTGGATGTTGTGCGCCAGAATCCACACGTTGTCCCACATTAATCTCTTGCCTGCTTGCTTCTCCAGGTGGGCGATGGGCATCCGCTGAGGTTGTGGAAGGTTTCCACGGAAGTGGAAGCCCCTCCGCAAGCGGTGCTCCAGCGGGTGCTTCGGGAGCGGCACCTCTGGGACGAAGACTTACTCCAGGGGAAAGTGATGGAGGCGCTGGACAAGAACACTGAGGTGTATCACTACGTAACGGACAGCATGGGGCCCCACCCCCGCCGGGACTTCGTCGTTCTTCGGTGAGAGCCACAAGCCTGAGATGTTTTGGTGCTGCCCACACCATGTTTTGTTTGGCCCTCAGAGTGGCGCAGTGGGTTAAACCGCTGAACCATGAGCTGATCGATCGAAAGGTCGGCAGTTCGAATCCGCGACGAGGTGAGCTCTCGTTGCTTGGCCAGCTCCTGCCAACCTAGCAGTTCCAAAGCATGTTAATGCGAGTAGATAAATAGGTACCGCTTGCGGGAAGGTAAACAGCGCTCCGTGTTCCTGCTGCATGCTACGCGCTGCGGCAAGGAGAGTCATGCCGGCCACATGACCACGGAGGCGTCTTCGGACAACGCTGGCTCTTCGGCTTTGAAATGGGGATGAGCACCACACCCTAGAGTCGGATACGACTGGACTTAATTGTCAGGGGTCACCTTTACCTTTACCTTACAGAGTTTAAGGCCAGGAGGAAAAAAAAAGAGTCAAAATACCTGAGATGAATTCAGAAAATGGAGCAAAGCAACCATTAGTTCAGCGGTTCTCAATTAGTGGGGCGCGCCCCCCAGGGGGGGCGCGAGGCTCTGTCAAGGGGGGCCCGTTTACCCTCGACCACCTCCGCACGCTCCGAGGCCGGCTCCCGGGAGCCGGCCTCAGAGCGTCCGGAACGGCCGGCGCTCCAGGGCCTTCTGAAGACCCAAGCGTCAATCCGGGTATTTTTCGTGTTTTCGCTCATGCGCAGAGACGAAAGCGGTCTGCGCATGAGCGAAAACACGAAAAATACCCGGATTGACGCTTGGGTCTTCAGAAGGCCCTGGAGCGCCGGCCGTTCCGGACGCTCCGAGGCCGGCTCCCGGGCCGGCCTCGGAGCGTGCGGAGGGCGACGCGAAGGGGTGGGGGCGGCACCCCCCAAAACCATGTGACCGGGGGGGCGCGAACTGTCATGCCCCTCCTAGGGGGGGCATGACAAAAAATAATTGAGAAGCACTGCATTAGTTAGACTTGATCAGAAAGCAAGAAATAGATTGGCTTGTTAACAGCCAGAAGAATATCGTCTTAGAGATTCGCGATCCATATTTACTAAATTTAAAATGAAATAGAGGATTAATTACCGTGTCGGTCAGTTCTTAAAAGCATCAATGTCTTAACGTTTCACTCCGGAATTTGCACGGAGATTCTTCAGATGTATGGATCAAAGGCATTCGCCGCCCTTTCACAGCTTCTGGCTGGAGAGTTCTTGTTTAGATGCCCTAGCCATGGCTCGTATATACTAGAACAGTGTTTCTCAAACTGTGGGTCGGGACCCACTTGGTGGGTCGCGACTCGATTTCTGGTGGGTCCCACAGACCTTCCAATGAAAACACAGGTGATGGAAAGATCAGATAAGTAATTGCCTCCAGCCCTGAGGCTATTCAAAAATCAGATAGCTGCTAATTGCCCTGCAGACAGCTGAGCTCCTGCAGTTTGCAAGGGAGATAAATGTTTGCGCACCTTTTTACTGCTGTTTTTTTCCCCAAGTTTGTCAATGGAAAAGGTAGTGGGGGCAGGTGAAGCCTGGGTCACATAACTAAGCCTCTCAAGCCTTGAGGCTATTCATTAGGGCTGCCTCATTACAAGAAATTGATTTGAGGTTTTTTGCAAATTAAATAAATATTACTTGTTAATAAATCAATATATTATTTCTTTCTAGATCACCTTTAAAAAAAAAAAGTCTCGTAAAGCTAGGTGGGTCCCGATAGAGTGTCATTTTAAAAAGTGGGTCCCGGTGCTACAAAGTCTGGGAACCACTGTACTGGAAGATTGTCGGCCCTTCCCTCCCTCTGCTCCTCCATTTCCACCCCTCCCATCCCAAGGCAGGTGGGCTCTAGGAGGTCCTCATGTGTGTTTATTGGGGCCAGGCTGGTGCTCCTCTCATGAGGGTTCTTGTGAAATGTCTTTGCAGGAAGTGGTGCACAGACTTGCCACGAGGAGGCTGCCTCCTCGTTTCCTTATCACTGGGACATAAGAAGTTGCAGCTGGAAGGTGGCGTCAGGGCCATGATCCTGACCTCTCAGTACCTGATAGAGCCGTGTGGGATGGGGCGCTCAAAGATGACTCACATTTGCCGGGCTGATCTCAGGTAAGGACTCAGCAAAGCCTGGGGGTTCTCTGCTTCTGTTCAAATGCAGATGTTCTGCAAGAGGCCCGTGTCATTGACCGCTTCCAGGCAGCCCCCACAAGCCCCCTTCTTCTGCAGACCCATGGCAAGTCAAGGCAGCTCACCTGGGCCTACAGTCGCTCTCTGGGGTCTACAGGTGGCTACTGCTCACTTCTCTGTGGTGCAGAATATTGTGTCTTTTCAGCCTTAAGGGGGGAGGTTTTTCAGTATCTTGTGTGGCATCGAACTGGTTTACATATGTATGTTTATCACTTATGACTGAAACTGGATTAGCACAGGTAGAGGCTGTGTGAACCAGCCCTTTGTTCATCGAAGGAATCTACTTTCTGCACCAAGCAAAACTATGATCTGGTGTGTGGATAGGCAAGTCAAGATACGCACAGGTCTCTTTGTCTGCATTACTCTTCCGCTTCTGCTCGTCGTGGGGAGGGTTCAAAGGCTAAAGCCCTCTCGGCTCGCCACTGCAAGTCCTGCTTACAAACCGAGATTTCACTGGGAGGGGAGCTAACCAGAAGCGTCGCCTGATATGGGGCGGCGGGCCCCAGGGCGTAGGGGCGCTGAGGCTTGGGGGGGGCGCGGGCCTCCTTCAAATTGCATTTTGGTTTTTTTGCTTTTTCCCACTTTTTAAAAATGTTTTTCCGTGATTTTAAGTTTTAAAATGGCATGTATGTGTGCTTTGCCGGTACTTAGCTTGAATATGGGGCGTTCCAGCGACGATCTTCTTCCTGCTCCCGGACGCAGCTTCTCCCAGCGCCCGGGTGCGGACTCCATAACGCCCCCAGCAGCGGTTTCCGGAGTTTGCACATGCGCAGAACCACAGAGTTTCCAGGGACGTTATGCATATGTGCAAACTCCGGAAACCGCTGCTGGGGGCGTTACGGAGTCCGCACCCGGGCGCTGGGAGAAGCTGCGCCCCGGAGCAGGAAGAAGATCGTCGCTGGAACGCCCCATATTCAAGCTAAGTACCGGCAAAGCACACATACATGCCATTTTAAAACTTAAAATCACGGAAAAACATAAAAAAACCCCAAAACTGTCAAAAATAGGTTTCGAAACCAAACCTAAAATTTTTGACAGTTTTATTGGGGGGCGTCGGGGGGCGGCCCCATTAGCGGGGGCGCCTGGCGACGCCTCTGGAGCTAACAGGGAGCCAAGAGCTCAACGTCTGAGCATCCTCAGAGACAGAATTCCGCTAGTGCAAGTGACATCACAGATATGCAATTCCAAAACCTTTACCTTTATTGGCATCTTACATGTATATGCAAAACACACAAACCCGAACTCACTGCCTGCATTTCTGTCTTTCCAGAGGACGGTCTCCAGACTGGTACAGCAGGGTCTTTGGTCACCTCTGTGCTATGGAGTTGGCAAGGATACGAGATTCGTTCCCAGCACTCAACCCAGGTGGCCCAGAGACGAAGATCTGAAGGTGCCGGAAGATGTCGTCGCTGAATGGTGGCGCTACTGGAGGCGGAAGCTGGAGATGAGCCACTTGGCTTTTGCTCCAAGGAGGAGCGTTCCCAAAGACCCAAGCACAGACGTCTCCCTTGAACTGAGCCTTCGCTCCTGTTGTGCAGGAGCATCGATCTTCGCTCAGACTCCAGGCTTCATGAGTAACAATCGGCAACGAGCATGAAGGTCAATGTTCATGCTGCTGTTGCCTGGATCAGCAATGCCTCCTGCTGCTGGGATGGGATCTGGGGCTTTTCCTTCCTCAGAGTTGAAGAGTGGGGTTTATCAACATCACCGACGGGCACTCTGTCAGCGCCGGAGGAAGAGGAGGGTTGAAAAAAAAAATGGCAAGCTAGAACCGAGGCAGGGAGCATCAGTGCCTCAATGGCAAAACCATGTGCTTTACACGTAAGAAGGTCTTGGGCTGAGTGCCCAGCTTCTCTGCGCATGGAGGCTGGCAAAGGCCGTGCCATTCCGAGTAAGCAGGTCAGATTTGGAGGGGACCAATAGTCCAATTCAGTATTAAGTAGCTCCGTCTCTGTGTGTGTTTCCATCACTCTGTGACTAATGGGTGGGCTCAGGTGTGCAGTGCAGCATTTGGATATGACCATAGGAGTGATGGCGACGTTGCCGTACAGAGGACAGGCAAAAGGGGCAGAGTTGTCGCAGGGTCTGTGCGTTGAAGGGCGATGTCTTGGGGGAAGGAGACCAGTCAGTGGTCAAGTGCGTCTAGCAGGTGTTGTAGTACGTGTGAGATTTTGCGTAGCCATGTTGTAGCACATAGAAGTAGGCATGTGCGTGTATGCGTTTGTGTGCGGGAGAGAGATGGACCGTATTTGGGCTTGGGAGCCAGAAACCTTTTGTTTGTTGCTCCTTTTGTATTGCTGTTGACAGCTAGCCACCTGCTTCCAGTCCTGTGTCTCGTCCTCTTCCATTTAGACGGGTGGATGCTCGTGTATGTAAGAGCTCAACGGGATGTCTTTCAAGGTCAGAGATTTCCCATTACAGTTAAAGAAGGAGAAGATAGGGCTGATGGAGAAGAAAATTCTCCATCAGCTCTACATTCTTGCCTAGGACGCCTGACCCCGCTCCCGAGTCTCCCGACTGAGCCAGGGAACCTGGGTTCCTAAAACATGAATCTGTGTCGATTCTGCTAGATCAAGGTTCCCAACCATCGGAAGACTTGTGGCGCTCCGAAACTCCAAGCGCCACGGACCACCGTGACAACCCAGAAGTAGTTCGGTGGTGACGCCACAAGTTATCGCATCATCGCCAATTGCATCCGGGTTGCCGGAACTTCGGATCCAAACGGACCATGGGTGGGTGGCCCCTTCCAGCTCTGTCTGCTCACTGCACTCTGAGCCTTATTGGCAGACTCGCATCGGGGGCGAAAGACTCAGGCGGCGATTGTGTCACTCCCCCCCAAAAAAAGACCAGAGACCTTGGACCACCTGGCAAGGTCCAGTGGACCACACGTTGGGGAACCACTGTGCTAGACAGATAGATTGCTGTCTCTGACCACAAGCTCATGGGTCCCTGCTTCATCTAGCATTTGAGGCAGTCGCCGCCTTCGCGTGGGTCACCACACGCTATGGGGCGGCTGGGAAATGGAGGTTCCCAAGGCAAAGGTACCCACAGTGTAGGGTCACCCGTCCTCTTATGACACCTGTTCTTCTCTTACCTGCAGGAAGGCTAAGACGTTGTGAAAAGGGAGGAGGAGGAGGAAAAGGGGTGTTTTATAACACCTCTTTTCCTCCTCCCTTTCACAATGTCTTAGCCTTCCTGCAGGAAGGCTAAGACGTTGTGAAAAGGGAGGAGGAGGAGGAAAAGGGGTGTTTTATAACACCTCTTTTCCTCCTCCCTTTCACAATGTCTTAGCCTTCCTGCAGGTAAAAGAACAGGTGTCATAAGAGGATGGGATTCTCTGTGGTGCACAGAGATGTGGTGCATGGTGGTACACAGTGGTGCACGGGATTCTCTGTGGTGCTTTGTGGTGCACACAGGATTCTCTGTGGTGCTCTGCTCCCTTTTCTAAACAAATAAACTGACTTTGGCTAACACTGGCCTGTAAGTAGCTCAAAATAGGCCTTGGGCCCAGCATACTGGACAGCATTCCAACTGGAAGGCAAGAAAACCTAATCTGTAGAAACGTAAGTCTGCTTCACAGCTGAGAAATCCATTCCTCTCATCCGTTCTTTTCCTTAAAAATATATATATACAAACAATGTCTATTCTCCTGGGGGGTGGGGCTAAAAGAAATTACTAATGTCTAGTGGGGAATGATTTTATTTCCTAAACATTATCCTTAAACACTTCCTTTCGTACCTGCCTATAAATATTGTACAGTTGTAATATTAATTTAATATATAACGACAGCCTGAGAGCGTTTGAACGGATGACGTTCAGCAGAGAGAGTATTTTGTATTTAAGGAATTTTTGTACCAGGTGCAGCCACTGCAGGGTGTGAAAACAGGAGAGATGTTCCTCCTTCTTGGTTTGTATAATAAATAATAAAGTACTAACATACCTGCTGGCTTAGTGATGAATGTCTGATGTGCTCCTAGCGGTTGTGTCTGCCTCTCCGAAGCTGCGATCCTCATTAGCAAGCTACAGGGAAATATAACTTCCTAGATGCGGAATACATCACGTTGTATTCCAGTCTTATGGCAAAGCTAGGCTTGTTTTTACTATTGGGGTGTACCCGTGCATCCCCAACAAATACATGAAGCGAGGTTTGGGTTAAAACCAGCCACATTTATTATTATTATTATTATTATTATTATTATTATTATTATTATTATTATTATTAAGAAATTGAATTTCTATCTTGCCTTTCTCTCCCGTAGGGGGATCCAAAGCAACTTACAAAAATTTAAATGTACAAATCCATAAAAACAATATACTGTAACATTAAAAACTCCTAAAAACATTGATACAATCTAAAAACACTAAAACACAAAATCAACAGCAACCAAGCTTCTAAAAGAGGGCTGAGCCTATAAAATCTTTAAGTTAGGCAGCAGCTCAGAGGGCTTGTTTAAAAAGAAATGTCTTCAGTCCCCGCCGGAGGGCCTCTGAGGGAGCAGTTCGTAAATTAGGAGGGAGGGAATTCCATAAGGTTGGTGCCACTACTGAGAAGGCCCTGTTTCTTGCTGCCGCCCTTCCCACCTCTGAAGGCGATGACACTTTTAAAAGGGACTTCTCCAATGACCTGAGGGGGCAGACCGGATTGTATGGAAGTCGGCGGTCTGAAATAGGCTGGGCCCAAGGTGTATAGAGCTTTAAAGGTCAAAACCAGCACCTTGAATTGGGCCCGGAAATGAATTGGCAGCCCGTGCAGTTGCCGAAGCAGTGGCCTGACTGAATCGAACCGCGTACTTCCAGCGACCACACAGGCAGTTTCCAAACCGTCTTCAAGGGCAGCCTCACGTTGAGCGCATTACAGTAATCTAACCTTGTGGTCACCGTGACATGGATCACCGTGGCCAGGTCTGTGCGATCCAGATACAGTCTTGGCTGACACACCAGAGTCCAAGCAAACCCCCAAGCTGCAGACCTGCTCCTTCAGAGAGAGTGCAACCCTAATCAGAGCAGGACGATACTCTAGCACCTGCATCGTGGCACCTGCATTATTGCAATGAATGCCAACCAGCAAGATACCGCAGGATCTGCAGTGAGGCATATCTCCTCCACTCTTCCCCACTTTACTGCACCTCCCTCAGAGGAGACAGCACAGCCCACCGCTGCCCTTTCCACCTCTGAGCATTCCCACCTTGGCTCAAAGCTGCAGATATCTGCCAAGGATCCCAGCATCTCTGCATCTTCAGGTACAATGGGAAAGAACCCTTCTGTGCCACTCGGAAGATACAAGTGAGACGAGGGATTTTGTTCCGAGAAAGAGATGGTATGGTTTTACAACATGCAGGAACACAGAATCAGCAGTTGGTGGGGTGGCCAGTTGTGCTGAGCCCCTTCTCTCCAGGCATGATTGTGCAGTTCCTATGCCAGGTGTATACTCCAGATAGAGGACACCTTCACACGGCGACTCGGCCACACAGGGACACAGCAAATGTTCCCCCGGGGCAAACATGTAGGGCAGTGATTCCCAAACGTTTTAGCACTGGAACCCACTTTTTAAAACGACACTCCATCGGGACCCACCTAGCTTTACGAGACTTTAAAAAAGGGATCTAGGAAGAAATGTTTATTTACAAATAATATTGTATTTTTTTATTTGCAAAACAGACAATCAATTTCTCGTAATGAGGCAGCCTTAACGAATAGCCTCAAAGCTTGAGGGGCTTAGTTATGTGACCCAGCGTCACCTGCCCCCACTACCTGTCATTGACAGACTTGGGGGGAAAAAAACACCAGAAAAAAAGACGCTTAAACATCTCCCTATATTTACACAAGCTTGCAAACTGCAGGAGCTCAGCTGTTTGCAGGGCAATCAGCAGCTTTTTGAATAGTCTCAGGGCTTGAGGCAATTACTGTAGTTATATGATCTTTCCATCACCGACTGTATGTCTTCATTGGAGGCCCTGCAGGACCCACCAGAAATTGGATCGCGACCCACCAAGTGGGTCCTGCAGGACCCACGGTTTGAGAAACACTGATGTAGGGTATCAACATCAGACAGAGCTGTAGCCAAGGGCTCCCAGGCAGATGGCTAGAGAGAGTGAAAACGGTGCCCCCCCTCTTGCTAGGGCATGCACTGAGATGGGGGAGCCTGTGCAGTGTGCAGCCAGGGATTTAAAACCCCAGGCAGGTGCGGCTCGAGGGCTGGACAGAGACTGTGCTTGGTAGTTGGGCACAGCAGAAACAAACCCAGGGAAGCTGTCCCACTACTGCTGGGAGGTCGTCAAGGGCAAAGGTGCCAGTGAATCCCCACTTCAGAGCTGGAGGAAGACTCCGAGGCTCTCCCAGCAACTCCCCCCCCCTTTTCTCGGATGCCTCCACAGCGCCAGAACGCTCCAGAAGGAGCCCAGCTGGAGAGCCCCACCCCGCGCAAGTATTATGGAGATGGAAGACCCACCACCGTATTATTTACAAACGTGGTTCAAATGCCATGCGAGATTCAGCTCAGGTTCAGCACTTTTAGAGTCCCCTTAGGGTCCATGCTTTTGATTTGCTTCATGTTTGCTCAGACCTCTTTGCAATGATGCATTCGCTCTCCCACATGGCTCTCCCTCTCTAGTCACAAAACCCAGAGGCCATTTCTGATGCCTAGAGAGGCTTGGGGTGGGAGGGGAAGAGGTTGCATTCCACGTTTCACACTGACCACGTCACTTCTTTAAAGACGTCCCCCATTATATCTGGACCCTGTACCAGGCCTACAAGGGTCTGAGGTCCCAGGCAGTGAGCGTTGTCTCTTTGTGCAGTAATGTTTCTCCCAGATCGCCGCCAGAAATGTCCGGGCTTCACAACACAGTCGCAGAAGGAAGAGCGCAGAATACCGACAGGAGGCCCTGCGGACAAGAACTCTTCCAGACTTGCAGACGCAACGGCCAAAGCAGTTTGAACATGTGTTATTCCTTCCATATCTGGACTGAGGCAGCGAGTCCTCCTGAGAAGGTGGGTGCTTGCCAGTCTCTTCCAGAAGTGGCCCCCAAATGGCAGAAACTGCACTCGAACAAACCAGCCGGTTGTACCTCACTGTGGATAAGGTGAGCAGCAGTGGGGGGGGGGGGCGATGGCCTTCTGCCCCCTGGAAGCTGTTTCTTCCTGAGCTTCTTGCTCATCACCATATGAGTTTGGCTGCAAGCTGTTTGCAGCCATTAAGGTGCAGAATGAAGGAATTAACATGCAAGATGGTGTTAAGGTGCGTGCGAGAGCTCACTGACGGGGGTGGAGATGTTGCCCCTTTGGATGCCCTCATCTCAAGACAGTTTACGGCCACAGGTACAAATATACCACTGGAGGGAGCTGCTGGTTGACTTCGGCACCCTCAAGCAAATGTCAGACAGTGCTGGTGTGTGTGGAGAGCAAGACGGAGCTTTTTCCTTGGGCCTCCTCATGAGGTGACCCATTTGTTTGCAGACAGTGCTTGAGCTTCTCCTGAAAGGAGGTGGTGGTGATCGTGTAGAGGATGGGGTTCAGGCCACTGTTGATGGGCAGAATAAAGATGACCACCCAGGATGTCATCGTGCCTGTTTGGGAAGAAGAAGGTGACACTTCAGTGCTTGTTTTGAGTCTAGACTGCCAACTTTGTCCACAGATACTCCAGTCCTGTTTATTAATCCCAGCCCACAGATGTACACATTTAACTCCTGTTGCGCATATACACCCTTGGGTAAAAAAATACCTTCATTTTCTAATTCTAATGACAACTTCCAACTCAAATGGTAATTAATACTTTTGGTTTTTTTTTTTTTTACAAATTGACTGTTACACATTGTTAGCAAGACTTCTGTCAAATGTTCATCATATAGCAAAGCACCTTAAACTGCAAATCTCATGATCATTGCACAGCACATTCATCCAGCTCATGGTGCTACAATTAATTAATTAAACTGCCCCTTATAACAAGGCAACTGGACTCCCTATTTCATGTATTGATTGCCTTTTAAAGGTAGGCAGCTACTCCACTAATAACATTTACAAAGTTTTAGGTTTATATCCAGGAATAAAAGCCATGGTGGTGTAGTGGTTTGGGAGTCGGACAAAGACCTGGAAGATCCAGGTTCAAATCCCCGCTCAGCCACAAAGCTTCCTGGGTGACCTTGGGCCAGTCACTATCTCTCAGCCCCACCTACCTCACAGGGTTGTTGTTGTGAGGACAAAAAGGAGGGGAGGAAATATGTACACCACTCTGAGCTCCTTGGTGGTATAAAAATGTGAAAAATAAAATAAAAAATGTAAAAAAATATCCAAAAATAATTGTACATTAAAAAAAAACTAATTAAAAACACGTTGTTTAAAAAAAAAACAGGTTTAACATCTACAACAGTTAAAAAAAGTTTGGAAAACATACAACACTTGGACCACAACGTTTTCCAATTCTATAGGCTTCGTCAGGTGGTCAAGAGAACCAGCAAGGTTGTCAGGATGTTACTGAGAGAAACAGCAGTCAGTTATAAACCACCCAGCCGCTGTTTGAACTGACATATCCTCAGCGATCATTGGACAAGACTGCAGTGGGGCTTTGAGAAGGGGGGGGGGGCATTGCACTTATTTGCAGGCAGCGGGTTCAGGTCCGTCTGGGCAGCCTCTGCAAGCGCAGCTGGGGAAAAAAAACTCTTTCGCCTGACGCTCAGCGAGCTGTCGCCAGTCCTAAGCGAGGTCTACCTGCGTTCTCCTGACTCACCGTGGGGCCGCTTCCTAATGCTACGGTGCATTATATATAATTATATAGAATCACACAACTCATCTCATTCTGCCCAATGAGGCGCCCTCCCAGAAAAGTGCGCGCTGGCTTGCCCCTCCCAGCGGCATCCGCTGTGCGTTTACTCACAAGTCAGCCCCCTCCTAGCCAATGAGAATCCCTCCCGGGAAAGTGCACGTGGTGGCACTACAGTCTCCCTGCCCTGCGCCCCCCAACTCACGAGTAATCCCATTGTGGTCCACGAAAACCAGTCCAGAGAATCTAAGAACGTTTCATTTGCAAGTTCCTTCTTTGACTCCGTTCATGAGACCCTGAGAAGGTAATCTGCCCCATGAAGACACTTCCAGTGTTTGCATTGCTGTGGGGTTTTTTTAAGCTCCCCCTATTCTCTTTTTGCATCCTTTATTCAATAAGGATTCTTACAGCCGCCTTGGGCATTTGCGAACCATTTGGGCTTGGTGTGTCAAAAATTTTGAAAATGCCTAACTTCACTCTGCTGGTGTTGTCACCCCCCCCCCCCAAACTTTTAATAGTACTTTGACTATTGCTACTTTTAATAGTGATTTTGAATTGAACTGAAAACTATAGAACACATTGCATTTTATTTAATATCAGTCATTTTTTGCTGCTGAGTTTTACTAGATAATAATTTGAAAGAGGTCTGCCAAAATCTCTGCCCTAAATGTTCAAGACAAGCCTGCAAAACTTTTGCAAAAATGTAAGGTGTGTCGGGGACCCTGGGGGAAACGCTGCTGTGTCACCAAAATGATCTTGTGGTCACCTGTGACACACGTGTCATAGGTTCGCCATCACAGATCTATACAAGTACAGGTGGGCCCCCATATCCGCTGGGGATATGTTCCAGGCCCCTCCGTGGATACTTGAAACCGTGGATAAGAGCGAACACCCCCTCCATGGGTTCCTGAGGGGCCCCCCCACCCTGCAGGCAGGCATGCTTGCCCCCCCCCCCGCTCTTATTTTTCTTTCAGCAAGCTTTGTTTCTTCCTTAAAACAAACAGAGAAGCAGCCTCCATTGCAGGCAAGTAGAACGAGACTAAGTCCTAGAGAGGCTCTGCAAGGTTTCTGTTAACCTTGCAGAGCCTCTCTAGGACTTAGTCTCGTTCTACTTGCCTGTAGTAAGCAGCCAGAGGCTGCTTCTCCTGTTTCTTTAAGGAAGAAGCGAAGCTTACTAGGAAAAAAGTAAAAGCTTGGGGGGGGGTGGTGGTTCCCCACGATCCATGGATAACTGAAACCGTGGATAGCGAATCCGTGGATATGGGGATAAACCCCTGTATTTACACCCTCAACCCAGAAGGATGCTGTCCTCTGACCTGGGTGCTACTCAGCCCCCGTCAGCTTTCCCCCAGAGGGCAGTTCAGTCTCCCCCAATGCACAGGCACCCATGAGATTTGAACTCAGAGCTTTTCCAGGGTCAATAATGGACCAAGCAATGGCAGCTACCTGGAATTTCCATATCCATCAAAGAAAGGGTCTTCAGGATGAAGATGGGGAGCCAGCAGAGGGCGTTGGTGACAACAATGAAGAAGAACCTCTTGGCAACAGCCACCTCCATGGAGACAGTGCTGCGCTGGGCCGTGCGGACTGCAGTTGTGTGAATGGAATAGAACATGCTGGAGTAGGCAAACACAATGATGACAAAGGCCACAAGGTTCAGACCTGGGGGGGGGGGGGAAGAGAGAAAATATGAATGAAGGTGGTCTTTCAAGTGGTCAATCAAGCAAGCTTGATTGGCATACATAACACATAATGACCCCACAGAAAATACTATAAAACAAGACAAAACCTGACATGTAACTCAAAATCAGTCATTATGATGAACTAATTTGTTCAACATTGTCAAAAACAATTACTAGCCAGTTGTGTTCTGATTGTACTTAGCCACCAACAGTAAGAACTTTGAAACCCTCTCCATAATTCAGATCAAACAATGATTAAGAAAGAGTCATGGTCTCTTTTGGACAAAAAAGGGGGCTAGTTTTAATTGTAATTGTTTTAATTGTAATCTTTTTAAACTGATTTTTAGATACTGTTTTTATTAATTTTCGTTAATTGTTTTTACTGTTTTAAAATGTAACCTTTTTTTGTATTATACTGCACTGTATTTTCTTTTTGTTGTAAGCTGCCTTGGGTCCCTTTGGGGAGAAAGGCGGGGTAAAAATACTGTAAATAAATAAATAAACGAACAGCGCGGGAAGTAATATGCCGAGGACAGTAAAACAGTATTGATTGCAAGGGCAGCACTGCTCTGAATAAGGAATTTTGCTCTATCTCCCTTCTGAAACCTTGGATGGCAACACACTGACAGCGCAACCCTAACCCACTTTCCAGCACCGGTGCAGCGGCAATGCAGCCCCGAGGGAAGGGAACAAATGTTCCCTCACCTTGAAGAGGCCTCCATGACTGCCCCTGCACTGCAAGATGCAGTGTGTGTGCCCTGTTGGCATGGCTACACTGGCGCTAGAAAGTTGGTTAGGATTGTGCTGTGAATCTAGCTCGAGAGACAGCAGGTTCTTCGTTAGGATTAATCATAGAATGAAGTTAACCAGCAACATGTCCATACTGAAACGGGATAGAGAAATTTAGAGGAGAACAAACCCCATGTGCCAAATCACCTAAGATTTGAAACTCAATGTTGAGCAGTTTTTGCTTTAATCTTGGAGCCTGGAAAACCAGAAGCTTCTGCAGATTGACAGCAGAGTTGCTTCTGTAGAGTAGTAGCCACTATGCCAGGGCCCAGAAGAGATGGCTGTAAGATATCTGCATATTCCTGTTGTTATTGCTAAAACCATTATTTATTCATTTACAGTATTTTTACCCTGCCTTTCTTCCCAAAGGGACCCAAGGCGGCTTACAACAAAAAAGAAAATACAATTATACACACACACACACACACACACACACACACACACACACACACAGTACAAAAGTCACATTTTAAAAAAGTAAAAAAAAACAGTTGATGAAAACTAATAAAAACAACATCTAAAAATTGATTTAAAAGATTATTACAATTAAAACAAGAGCATAAAAACAGCAGCGTCCCACCTGTACCAGCAGGATGTTAAAAAGGATAGGAAAGACACAGAACCTTACCCAAGAATATCCCGGTGGAATAGCCACGGGCCCCTCGGCTCTCAGTCCCGTCGGAGTGGAGAGGGAAACACACGCCGTTCCTGCCGTAAAACTTTCTCAAAGACTCCTTGCATAAGAAAGGCAGCAGTGTCAGCAACATGCCCAGGAGCCAAATGGCGGCCAGGATGGAGCGGGTCCACTTCTGGCTCACGCGGTAGTGACTGAAGGGGAACACGATGCACAGGTATTTCTCCAGGGTCATGTAGGTCAGCAGGAGGACGGACACTTCCGAGGAGAGCATGGCCAGGCTGCCCACCAACTGGCAGGTCGTGCTCGCCATCCACGCTTGCGCATGCTTGTTGTACTCTCCGGAGAATGCCAGGTCAAAAGCGCCAAGGAAGAAGAGGTAGATGCCCATCAGGCAATCGGCACCTGGGGTAGAGGCAAGAGAGGCTGATCAGCTGCACATGAACACTCCCAAGTGTGCACCAGGTTCTGGCACTTGAGTCGCCATGCTCAATGCGTCGCCATGCGTCGCCATGCACCATGCTCTAGCACTTGAGTTGCCATGCACCATGCTCAATGCGCCACAGACCACTGCTGCCTCTGCAACCCTTCCTGGATTAAAAAAAAGGAAGAGGGAAACAAGGTCTGTGGAGGACAGAAGAGTGGTAGGCTAGCTAGAGCATCTCCATGCTTCCATGCTCGCTTGGTGCCAGTGGTCCGTATGGTTGGCCAGACTGGCTGTAACATGGAGAGCAAAAAAAAAAAAAGCTGCCCACAGTGAAAACCACCTACAACGCACTGTCAATGCCTTTGCAATAACAAAAGGGTGAGAAAAAGGAGAGCAATGAGTCCGGGGAAGAACGTGGAACAAGCCTTTCATGCACATTCAGTCACAAAAGAGGGGCTGTGATTGGGGGTGGAGCTCACATGCCATTGGGGAAGAAGAAGAGACAGCCTATCAATGCCTTGAGCGGCTAATGTGAAATGAACCACCAGCTTACGGTCGCAGACCCTCTCCAGCTTCACTGTGTGAATACAAACTCAAGCCAGCACAGTCCAACCCTCTTTCAAGCCACAGGTGTCCCTCACAATATATCTAGCTTGGAAAAGCCACTCATCCCTTCGACCAAATCTGGAACCCTGGCTCAGGTTAGCAGGGCGGTGGCAGCCACTGTCCCCCCAAACATCCCCACTCCTCCAGCTGGTCAGGACTCTCCCATTCCCACCAGTCTCACACTCGCATGAGAAGTGAAACCACCTGAAGAGTCCATCAGAGGTCCATCTAGTCCAGCATCCGGTTGCCCAGAATGGCCAACCAGATGCCTCTGAGCCACCAAGACCTCTCCTCTTCCTCTGATTTCCCCTTTCAAAGCCATCTCACTCAAGGCCATATCCACATCTTGCGACAATGAGTCCTATATACCGTATTGTCCCGAGTATAAGACGCACCTGATTATAAGACGCACCCTTAAAGTTTGGTGCTATTAAAAAAATTAATTAAATCACTGACATTAAATTGCAACAGCCTGATTACAAGACGCACTCCTAGTTTAAAAACTTAAATTAGGAGAAAAAAAAGTGAGTCTTAGACCAATACGGTAATTACTGTATTCCCCCAACTTTCCTGTGGCTATACTTGGGACCTGGTTGTAGAGCTGTCAGCCCAGAAAGCTCCCCACTTCCCAGACTTACAACAGAGAGACTTGATGGCTACGGTGTGCTTGCTGCTCTCGGTCACAACGAAAGACCTCATGAAGATGACAAACAGGTTCCCGAAGCAAGTGAGGAAGGCCACGACCCAGACAAAGACCCTGAGGATCACGTTGGCCAGGAGGTTTTCAAAGGAGGAAATTCCATCTGTGTTGGGCTTGCAGCTGCGCACATGGGGAGCAAAGCTGCAGTACTGGAACCTCGTGAAGTAGCTGCCACAGAGAGGAATGGGGCCCTGATTAGATTCCAAAGGGAAAATCGTGCAGTCTTCGTACCCGATAAGCAGTGCAAAGCCTGGGTGTGCCTTAATTTGGATTTAAGCCCCGGTGCTTTAAAGGTAAAGGTGACCCCCTGACAATTAAGTCCAGTTGTGTCCGACTCTAGGGTGTGGTGCTCATCCCCATTTCAAAGCCGAAGAGCCAGCATTGTCCGAAGATGCCTCCGTGGTCATGTGGCCGGCGTGACTCTCCTTGCCGCAGCGCGCAGCATGCGGCTGGAACACGGAGCGCTGTTTACCTTCCTGCAAGCGGTACCTATTTATCTACTCGCATTGACATGCTTTGGAACTGCTAGGTTGCTAGGAGCTGGCCAAGCAACGAGAGCTCACCCCGTCGCGGGAATCGAACTGCCGACCTTTCGATCGACAGCTCATGGTTCAGCGGTTTAACCTGCTGCGCCACCCGCTTTAGCTACTCCTAATTGCAAAGGAGGTGTTCCAACACTACTGACCGATTGGGTTGCGAGCATGTGCCCATGCCTGAGTGACGACTCAATCTTGCTGGACATGAAGCTTTCCTGGCCATCCTTGCTTTCCTCTTGGGCTCAGATGGGGAGTTTGATCTGTGAGGAGCTTGGCAAATGCTCCTCCCTTGTGGTGGTTGGCTGGAGCAAGTGATCGGGGGCCCCTACAATTCCCCCCTCTCCAGCAACTCTTCTTCAGTTACTTACATGTGAGACAGATTCGTGAGTTTCTCAAACATGCAGCTGTGGATGTTTGGGATCTCCAGACCCTCCAGGCTCCTGTGGAACCAATGGGAATAATCAGTGAGCTGGTTCCTGTCCCCTGAATGAGAGGATTCAGTACTTTGGTTCCAGCTGTTTGTGACACTTACAAGGAGCGCAAATGAGGCACACCGTCAAATTCCTCTGGAAAGATCTGATGCAGAGGGTTATGAGAAATATTTCTGCAAGGAAAGAAAAAGGAAGAATACCGGAAGAGCCTTTGACATGAATTCATACCTGTGTGGACCCCTGTCATCCTCCCACCACACGCAGAATAGGACAGAACACAGAAACAATGTCACACAAATGCTGGAAGTCAGTATTGAAAACATTCAAATTTTACTCTTGGAGGCTTTTTAAACCCTTTTGTTAATAGCTCTGAAGGCAATGATGCTAAGTTAATGGATGGCGTTAACTAGAACAGAGGTTCTCAACCTTTGGGGGCCCGGGTACCCCCTATCATGGTCCAATTTTATGAAGTATCCCCTGCTAATTAACTGCTAATTAACTGGATTAATCAATTAATTAGGTAATTAATTGTTAAATAAAAAAGTACTAAAACAATTTTAAATGTGAAAAAATGTCTTATTTAACTCTCTGTGTGTGTGTGTGTGTGTGTGTGTGTGTGTGTGTGTGTGTGTGTGTGTGTGTGTGTGTGTGTGTGTGTGTGTGTGTGTGTGTGTGTGTGAGAGAGAGAGAGAGAGAGAGAGATGCAAGGATCTCTTTTTTTCCCCCAAGTCACACTTCCCAAAAGCAGCTCCTCCCTCCCCCGCACTACCAAAGTACAAACATAAGCCCAAAACCAAAAGGGCTCCGAAAATAATTAAAATTTAAAATCCATGTTAATTAACACTTAATTAGCTGCTGATAGGGCAGATAAGGGGCAGGGCTTGGTGTACCTTCAGCAAGAGGTCTGCGTACCCCTAGGGGTACCCGTACCACAGGTTGAGAACCTCTGAACTAGAACATACATGCAGATCAGTTTGATTCAGGAGAAGCTGCACATTTGTTCTGGTTCCCATTGAAAAGAAATGGCAGCTGAAAGCAGGCTAGGATCTCATACGTACAGCTGCTGCAATGCATGCAGGCCCCTCAACGACACTGGCAGGAGCGTCGTAAGCCTGTTGGAGGACAAGTCGCTGTTGGAAAAGAAGAGAGGGAGAATTGAGGCCTTTTACTCATGTGGGGTCAGGAAGCACTCAAGGCTTTATGGAGACCAAGGATACAACCTGGAACAGTCTGTGGATCGTCTCTGTTGAGAACCTGCATCATGAAATTGGCAGCTTCAGCTTAATGAAATTGGCAGAGTTCAGTGCAGAGAGATCATTCATACCCCGATACTCTTTTTTTATATCATCATCATCATCAGGCATTGCATTCCTGGGACACAATACTCCAGGAGGGGTCTCACTAAAGGAGAAAATCATTTGGGTTTTCTGCATCAAAGACCACATTAGCCAGGATCAGCCCTGACTGCATTAGGAAAAAGGCTCACTTACAGTTCCACCAGCTGGTTTAAAGGGGAAAAAGTCCCTGCCTGGATCCATTCAATCTTATTCCTGTTCAGAATCCTGGAGATGGAAGACAAGCAAAAGTGAATAGAAAACTGTTAGATATTAACCACTTATTTTTGCTCTTTTGTGGCGGGGAAGAATAACCAGGTCTGGTCCGAGATCTCCTAGCACACCATCTGCCCTTCCCCCTTACGCAGTGTATTGCCACACCAAAGGACACCCCCTTAGGCACCCTGGGCGGAGGGGTCTGGCTCAGTCGGTAGAGCCGCCGCCTTGCAAGCCCGAAGATTGGTGAAATGGCAAGTTCGAGACACGCCGCTGACAGAAAGCTGTGAAAGCCTCGGGGAGAAGAGAAAAGAGCTCCCAGCTGGGTCGGTCGAGTGTGGGAGGAAACGGCCAGCGAAAAAAAGCCAGGCTGCGAAAGGATACCACCTGGAATGTAGCTGTTCACGAAAGATTCACATCATTTATATATATATATTGTATAAAAAAAACCATTTGGAGAGTTAGGAAAACCTGCCCATGTCCTGCCCTTGAATTAAAGTCAGAGGAGAAATCCAATGACCAAGAAAGGCGGTATATAAATACTGTATATTATATTATTATATTACCCTGAAGCAAGCTGACTGCGGCTTCAACACGTCTCTTCTTCCCACTTCCTGAATTTGAAAAGGAGGGGAATAGAGGAGAAGTGTGGAGGGAAGGAGAGTCTCTGAAGCTCTAACCCGCCACCCTGCACCCCTCTGCCCTTCTCCTCCTCTCTGTTCCTCTCTTGCTTTTCAGGCTGCAGGGGTGGGCAGATCCAGGCAAACGGATGGGGGGGGGGGAGGAGAACTCACCACCCCAGTCCACCGCTTCCAGCCCTAGCAGATGTCCAAGGTAAAGGTAAAGGTGACCCCTGACAATTAAGTCCAGTCATGTCCGACTCTAGGGTGTGGTGCTCATCCCCATTTCAAAGCCCAAGAGCCAGCGTTGTCCGAAGACGCCTCCGTGGTCATGTGGCCGGCATGACTCTCCTTGCCGCAGCGCGTAGCATGCGGCTGGAACACGGAGCGCTGTTTACCTTCCCGCAAGCGGTACCTATTTATCTACTCGCATTAACATGCTTTGAAACTGCTAGGTTGGCAGGAGCTGGCCAAGCAACGAGAGCTCACCCCATCCCAGATTCGAACTGCCGACCTTTCGATCGACAGCTCATGGTTCAGCGGTTTAACCCACTGCGCCACCCGCTAGCCTAGCAGATGTCCAAACCAATGTAAAAAACATGAAAACCATTTCATACAACAGCACTCTCACTCACTCACTCACTCAACTCACTCACAATCTACTTCTTTCTTCCTTAAAAAGAAAGGCCACGTAGGTATATTTGATGAGCCTGAGATTTTGAGAATCTTTGCTTTCACCTCAAAATAAGCGTCTGGTCCCTATTCTGATGTATACAACTTAGACATCTTTTTAAAAACACTATTTCCCCCTGTCATCTCCCTACTCCTCCCCACTCTGGCGATCCCAACTGATCTGAAAATGTGAATTGGAGAAGTAAAATAAATTGCGCAAAAAGCAGAGGCACGTGCAAAGGGTCATTATTTGTACAGTTTGGGAGGGTGTGTGGGCCAGATGAGCTTTGACAAGCTTCCTTTCCCGATATCTGTCCTCCTTCCATCCTGCAGCTTTCAGCAGTGATGGGAACGGAGGAGTAGGGGCCAAGAGAGGCAGCCCCCCAACCCACACAGACCAGCCTCATCTGCTTCATCTCCCCCATAAAGCTGTCACTGTTGCAATATCAATGGCGAAGGCTGTTTATATGCCTCCCACCTCGCCCTGTTTATATCTCCATGGTGTAGACGCAGAAGCCTTGGAGGTCACGTTCCCAGGCAGAGGCAAAGTCGTTTGTCATCTTCCTGGCCTGGTGGATGAATCAGGAGGAGGAGGAGAGGCAGGTGGCAACGGCCTGGGCAGGGAGGCTGCTTGGCAAAACCATGGTTTCCATCTCCTGGAAGTCCCTGAGACGTTCTTGTGGACACTCTCAGTGGGTGAGCACCAGGAGCAGCAGGACCTTTTCAGTGGAGGGACAGGCACCCCAGGGAGCCCTCCCCAGGGAGCCCCATTTATAGGCCCTAGTATTATGTGCCTTCGGGTGTCACTGAGGACTTGTCCCTTCAAGCCTTTTGGGAGAGGAGAACCAAAGGAGGTTCTATATTGTTGATGAGTTGGGCCACTTGAACTGTCTTTCAGCGCAATCCTGTGTAATCTTGCACCAGTGTAACAGCAGATGCACCGGCATAAGTGCATTTACACCGGCATAAGTGCATCTACTGTTACACCGGTGCAAGGTTACACAGGATTGCGCTGTTTGTCTGGCCTATCCTGTGCACCCCAGGAGAAATAATGGCTCGGTCATATTCTTGTCTACTTTCTGGAAAAAAACAACAATTACAGCGCAATCGTAACCAACGTTCCAGTGCTGATGCAGCCCCAAGGTAAGGGAACAAGTGTTCCCCCACCTTGAAGAGGCATCCATGACTGCCCCTGCACTGCAAAATGCAGGGTGCAACCTGTTGGCACGGCTACACCGGCGCTGGAAAGTTGGTTAGGATCGCGCTGTTAATATCTGTTAAAAGTAGAAGATATATAAAAGTAGAAGATATAACTGTAAGTCTAGATATGCAAGGATCTAACAAAGATTTGTTCCCCTGGCAAGGAAATTGTATGAGAACAGAAGTTGAAGGGTGCCCTCCCCCCAGCATTGGCCAGTCATTATCATGTGACCACAACAAATATCATGTGACCATTATCCTGCACCAATCTAGGCCGTGCTTTCGGAAGCCTGAGCCTCTCATGGGGAACGGTTTGCTTTTCAACCCAGGCATGTCAGCTCTGCCTCTTAGCAGTGGGTACAATCTGCTTCTATGTCCAGCCTGAACCCAGTAGCAGAAATGGCCTCTCTGCGATACTGGGATTTTATTTGTCTGCAGAAGGCTACAGGCAACCAATCTCAGCATGACCAAAGATCAGTGATTTATTGGCATAAAAGAAACAAAACACAAAGGACAAAAAACCACCCGAAGGCAGGGTCATTCAGAGGAATTTTTATCAGGGGGTACAAAGTTTCTTTTGGGCCCCTTCTCTACATATGACTTTGGCTCCTGGGCCCCCCTTTTTTTGCTCCAGGGCCCCCTTTTTGACCCATTTTTTGCCCTGGGCCCTGGTACAAATTACCCCCTTAACCCCCTTCTCAGAGGCCCTGCCCGAAGGCATACCTATAAATATAAAATACCATTGTCATACACAGAACATCACACCCCAATGAACTCCCCCTAGCAAGAATTTTTTTCCCAACCCCCCCCAAAGAAATTTTGCTACCTGGCTAATAATCTCAAGGTGGGGGGACTCATTTAATAGGTAGACCAATTTCTCCACGTCCACACGCCCAGATATACGAATCAGAATTGGATCTAAATACATACTTCGTGAGGAGTTTTGTAAAGGGCAGTAGAAAAAAAAATGAGTTAACGACTCCATAGATCTCCCAAAGATCAGTGGAAGCCCAGGATCTTCTAGTTTACCCTGTCTGGACAGCTTAGGGAGTTGATCCAGCATTGCATTCCCTTGGCATGAAGTAACAACCCTCTTGACTCTAGAGGGGAGAAGGACTTGCTGAATTACACATTCCAAGCCTGCCTTTCATGTCTCTGTCCCATGGACCATTTGTAGCTTGTGTACAGGGAAAATATACACATGCCATGCAAGTTTACTGAAATCTCCCCCAGGGCTCTGACCGAGAGACCGAATCATCATGTTTTGGAAAACTAGAATCTAGGACAGCTCTGCACCTTCTCTTCAGACGATCTTGGCTTAAATCAGTTGCTGCAAAGGAGGCTTCAAGGGAAGTTGTGAAAGGAGACAAAGAAAAAGTGTTGGGAGCCTGATCAGAAATAGACCTGTGTGGAGATCAAATGCAGAGCTCAGCCCAACCAGCGGCACTTCAGGCTAAGATAGGGAGAGTGCTTCTTTTTCCTGAAAGGAAATGTCTCCGACTAGTGTGAGGTTCTATGCGAGGGATCAGCCAATTGGAGGCTCCAAAGCCAAAACAGCCCCGCCCCACAATTGCCCATCAAGGGGCAAATGAGGTCCTTGGAGGAAATGGTGGCTGGGGCAATGGGACTGGTTGACAGCCTGCTTGAGAAGATGGAGAACATTTCCGGCCCACCAGACCCTAGTCCCACCTCCAAATGGCTCATTCACAGAACTGACTGTTCACCAGTGGTCCAATTTGATGTAGAAAATTTGAAAAGTGTAGAAAAGTGTTCCAATTTGATGTTCCTCACACAAGACCCATTTTGGCAAATGGGTGGCAAATGATGGGATTTACCTAAGGGGTCAGAAATATTAATCTATAGCCCAATGCTAACTAACTTCCCAAAGCTGATATGGAACAAGCCAAATGCAGAGCTATCTGGAGAATGGACTTTTAGGACCTGCTGGAAGAGCAACAGCGCATAGTTTGAAAGGGTGCAAACACTGGCCTCCACCAGTTGGAGCTGAAACCTATCTTGGTTAAAGGCTTGTAGGCTGCACTCTCCTACTTTTACTAGACCTCTTTTTAGCTGCTTTTGCTTGTCTTCTTGTTCTGCCTGCGTAAAAAGGCTGCAGTTCTCTCTTTGCTGTGTGTGGGACGGATTGATTCCCGCAGCTCTGCTAACAGGGACTTTGCTACCAGTGGCGTCACTAGGGCGCGCGACGCCCCATAACGGGGGGCACGCATCACCCAAGTGACGCCTCCCCCCTATACCCCCCTCTTACAAATCTTTGGGGGGTTGCGTCCGCGATTTTGGGGGTGTGCGTCCGTCGAGGCGCCGCTCCGGGTGCCCGACGGGCCGCTGGCCCGGGTGCCCCCTTAATTGTTGCAGCCGGCTCGGGGACGTCTTCCCCGGCTGGCTGTCCGAGGCCTTCTGAGGAAGGCGCGCTTCTCGAACGTTATTTATAACGTTTTTTAGCGCATGCGCAGACCGTTCCTGAGGGAAAAGGTGCAAAATATATAAATAACGTTCGCACAGCGGGCCTTCCTTAGAAGGCCCTGGCGCGTCAGCCGGGGAAGCCGGCTCTGGGGACGTCTTCGGGGGCTACGTGCACAGGAGAGGTGATGCGTCACGCGTGTGCGCGCATCACCCCTTGCGCGCGTCACCCTGTAGCAGCCCGCTACCGTCACTTGACGGTAGCGACGCCATTGTTTGCTACAGTGGAACTATTCACAAGTGTAATGAGGTCAAGAAGACAGAAATCAGTCCAATCGGACAACGTGGCGTCCCAGATACATTGTTGTCCCCTTTGTGCTTTGTAGTCAAACTGAGAGGAAAAAGAGTTTTCAGACAGATCTAAGTTACTTTGTGGGTTTGGTGTGTGTGTTTTTAAAATCTTTTTTGAGGCACTTTGTCCAGTTAGCTGAAACATGATTAATTTAAAATGAAAGTGACGATGAATCCCAGTTACGGTGCATATCTGATTGTTTGACAGTGGAACTGATGGTTACGTTTGGCTTTTATTGGGTTTTTGGGCACCAGCAACAATTCCAAAACAAGAAGAAAGTTATACTCACAGGACTGTGACTTTGCTGCATCCTTGGAAATCAGAACTTTGCAGAGTCTGGAACTGGTTACCCTCTAGATCCCTGCATGGTGGAGGAAACACCAGTGAAGAGAAGACCCCAAAGCAACACCCTCTGGCTTGAAAACCCCTCTCTTCCCACCTTAAATACATGGGGCAAAGAAGCTAGGAAATTCAGTGACATCCCCTCAAGTGACTGCTGCCCCCAGTGGCGTCACTGCAGGGGGGGCGGAGCTCTAAGTTCTGCTGAGATCGGAGCCTCCGTTACACACCTGCGCGTTGCTTTCGCTTCCCTGAAAGGCTCCGAAGGCGAGGGGGCGGGGCCGCTTCGTTCCTCCGTGTAACAAAGGCTCCGATCTCAGCGGAACTTAGAGCTCTGCCCCCCCCCTGCAGTGACGCCACTGCTTCCACCCTGCAGAGATTTGAAGAGCACAATCTTATCCCCACAGCCTTCTCTTCTCCAGGCTAAACATGCCGAGGTCCCTCAACCTTTCCTCATAGGACTTGTCTTCCAGGCCCCTGACCATCCTTGTTGCCCAGCTAAATTTGTCTGTTCTTCTCTTGACATGATGGGATGTATATGCGAGTTCTCTAGTTCAGGTCTTTGAGGTCAGGGGGCCTGAGGGGCCTGAGGTTAAAGGGACATGATTGAGACGTATAAAATTATGCATGGGGTGGAGAGAGTGGATAGAGAGAAGTTCTTTTCCCTCTCACACAACACTAGAACTAGGGGACATCCACTCAAATTGAGCGGAGGGAGTATTAAAACAGACAAAAGAAAATATTTCTTTACCCAGCGTGTAATTCATCTGTGGAACTCCTTGCCACAGGATGCGGTGATGGCACCTGGCCTGGATGCCTTTAAAAGGGGATTGGACAGATTTATGGAGGAAAAAATCCATCACAGGTTACAAGCCATGATGGGGATAAGCAACCTCCTGGTCTTAGTAATAGGCTATCTCTGAATGCCAGGTGCCAGGGAGTGGCAACGGGATACAGGTCTCTTGTTGTCTTGCGTGCTCCCGGAGGCATCTGGTGGGGCCACTGTGTGATACAGGAAGCTGGACTAGAGGGGCCTTTGGCCTGATCCAGCAGGGCTCTTCTGATGTTCTTATATCCTGCTCTCTTGCCCAGGAAAGGGCAGAAAGCCTGGCGCCAGCATTGATGCCAGCTTGGACAATCCATACTCTCCGAGGCCGATGCTTCCCTCCCACCCCCTCCGTGCCCAAGACACCTGACCACTCACGCGCCCAGCAGGCTCAGTCCCATCATCAGACCCCATGGGTTTGGTTCAAGCTTCCTGAGCTCTCGGCAAGGCAAGACCCTGGTCGGTCCGTGGGCACAGGCAAAGAGGACCCTCTGCCACCCCTTCCTACCACCTCTTCATTCAAAGCCTGCTGCCTTTCCCCATTCCTAGGCTTCCCATATCCAAAGGGGGACAGGGTGCCTACACCTTTCACCATTGTAAAAAGAGGGAATTTGGGCAGGTGCAGCTCATAATGGAAGGGTGCAACAAGCTGCACCTGCCCAAATTCCCTCTTTTTACAATGGTGAAAGGTGTAGGCACCCTGTCCCCCTTTGGATATGGTAAGCCTACCCATTCCTGTCTGTACCTGCAGGACTATCTAGCTCAAGGGTGGCCATGAGGGCCTCTGCATTCTTCAGAGTTGTGTAGAAGACGGAATCTGGGCAGCTGCAAGTGCTGATGGTGCTGCTCAAGCAGCTGCACCTGCTGAAATGCCCTCACCTCATTCAACCATTCAAGGGCCAGGAGCATTCAGGTTGAAAGTTTGGCCACCCCTGTTCTAGCAGAGCCTGAGCAGTGCCCCTCCCCTCCCTCAAGTCTAGAAGCAGGAACTTACAGCCAGTTCAGCTCCGGCACGTCTGCACAAATGGACGTCTCGGGCATGGCACGCAAGGAGTTCTCATGCAGGTCCCTAAGACGGAAACACCAAGGAGTGAGAGCAGGGTTCGGATTCCTTGTATCAGGCCAGGACTCTTTCCCACGCACATCTAGCCAGTCCTCTGCCTTGGCGTTCCTCCCCACCTCCAGCGACCCCACTGCCCATACTTACAGAAATAGCAGCGATTTGAGTCCCTCAAAAACAGAGGGGAGGAGCACGGTTATTTTGTTGTTGTCCAGAATTCTAGAAGAAAACAAGGGTAGGGAACATGAAGATCTGGGAAACCAAATAACAGACAGAGAGGCGTATCCAAGCGTACAGGGAAATGCTTGTAGGAACCATTCGGAGTGGTGGTGGGGGGCGTGCAGTTTTTTTTAAAGACAATCATTTTATTTCCATTGTGCTCTAAGGTTTAACAAGCGACACCTGCCCACATTCCTTCTTCTAAAGGTCTAGCACTCTGTCCCGGTTGGAGATCTGGTAAGCCTACTCTTGCTGCTGGTGAAACCCCTGTGACAGGAATCTCAAAATCAAGTCTGGTTGACTATTGTAAGTAGTTGCAGTATGTGGTTTTAAGAAGTGTGGAGAAGGAGTTTTCTTGAAGTCTGACTCAGCAGAGCTAGATCAGCTCATGATTAGGTTAGGGAGAAACAGCTGTGTCTGTAGTGGGCGGAGTCAGAGAGCTTGGAGACTCCTGAGATGGTCAGAAGGCTCAGCTGGAGCTGCCTTTTGATTGGCTGGAAGTTTACAGGCAAAGTATAAAGGTCTCTGCCTTTAGCGAGCGAGGATCTAAGGGATCATTCTTCATTTAGCCTTTAGCAAGCAAGGAGGATGCTTGCAAGACCAGAGATGGCGGTGATGCAAGCTGCAACTAAGCTTTGAGAGGTTAAGTCTTTAGGTGAGTATGAATATTTTTAGATTATTTTATCCTGTATGCTCTTTGTATATGTATTCTTGTGCCCTTTCAAATGCCTTTTTTGTAAGGTTTGTAACCTCTAGTGTTAAATAAAATTTATTTGGAATCTAGTGGTGTGACTAACAGAGCAATCCTAGTAGAGATCGGAGCCTGTTATAACCCGCTACGATGTAAATAGAACGAGACATCTTCGGGATTCAGGGTTATAAAAATGTTTATAAAATGTAAAATTGTAAAATGCTAGCGACTTTACAAATCAGATTAAAATCACGTCTGATTAAAATTGCTTTAAAAATCCATATTCAGATACAATAAAAAACATCTTAAAACTTCTCAGGCATAACGTTTCGTTCATCAGCTATGAACTTTTTCAAATGCGAAGCAGAGCTTAAGTAGGCAGGAAGACGGTGAAAACACACATCAAGTCCTGCTACTTTTAAAGAGAATTTTGGCGCGCATTTCAATAGCGCGCTGATCCAATCCTATCCAGGGCAGAACAGGAGGCTTTGGGACAGAACAGAAAGGGCATTTAAATTCCCTTTACACACACCCCCTTTACAGGGCATTTAAATCCCCTTTCCCTTCCAGAGCCTCCCATACTGCCATCCCCCACTGGCTGCACCAGTGGGGGAGCTGGATAGGATTGCGCTGTAAGCATTGGGGGAAGGAACAAGGTGCATCTAAATCCAGTCTTACCCATTCTCCAGTTACCAAAAGAGTATATTAGCCTAGAGTCGAGACCTTGGTATATAGGAAGGTGCCATGGAGTCTAAGAGCTGGCTTGTGCCTAGAGTCATTTACCATCCCTGTGGCTGAAGTGACTGGCAGAGTGTCAGGGCGGTGGCAGCTACCCTAAGTGGAATTGAGCAGCCTTGATCGTTGGGCTGATTGGTAATGTGCATTAGGGCTGGACTGCTCAAGTAAAGTAAACTGTTGCAGCATAACGGGCTGAAGTTGGAGTAGCCTGGTGTGAGGCAAGTACAGACACACACACCGCCCCAGACTTTGGGTCTCGTACAGTCCCTGCAGAACCCGAAGACTGTGATGTGGTGGCAGCGCTGGGATTTTCTTGCCTCACACCAGGCCACTTCAACTCCACTCCAACAAGCCTGGTATGCTGCAATAATTTAGTTCACTTGAGCAGCCCCCTTTCCCCCAGCATAAACTCTTTAGCAGTCTTTGGACGCTGTCAGGCTGCCCTTCCACTTCCAATGCCCGAGGGAATTTTGCCACCAGCAGATGAAGCTGCCCCATACTGTGGGTGACTTCATATGCAACCTCCTATTACATGCAAGTCTACAATTCTTTGTACAGATTTTCTTTTCAGCATCAAATGCAGCAGCTGTGGAAGACTCTCACGGTCCGGCAGCGTGAGCAATTTGGAAGGCGAGCAAAAACTGCCAAGGTCACCCCCATCTTGCCCCTCCCTCCATGGAATTTCTTTGCTGTCACCAAGTGGAAGTTCTCTTTGCTGAGAACTTGGCTGCTTCCAATTCTACAATGATAAGCCTTTTCTTTATGCTCTGTACCTGTACCAGCTAGATGCTACAGTATTTTTCGCTCCATAAGATGCACTTCTCCCCTCCCCCCCAAAAAAATAGGGGGAAATGTTAGTGCGTCTTATGGATCGAAGTTAAAAAAAGTTTTAAAATACTTACCGGGGCTTCGGGGAGGCCTGCGTGACCCTCTGCAGGCCTCCCCAATCTTCAGTTCGGCGCTAAATGGCCATTTTCGGCCATTTCCGGTTTTCGGAAAACCAGTAAAAAACTTTCCCCCCCTATTTTTAGCTCCGTAGGATGCATGCGTCCTATGGTGCGATGCGTCCTATGGAGCGAAAAATACGGTATATGGCAAGGGTGGTCAAACTGCGGCTCTTGAGCCACATGCGGCTCTTTGATGTATAATGTGCGGCTCTCAGAAATATGTTGACTGAGCTCCTTTTTGCATCACCATTTATATAAAATGTAAATAAGAAATTTTCAAGCATTATAATTATTTACCAGGTCTAAACTGAGAGTCCACTGGATTAAAACAAAAGTTTAATATTCATGGTGAGTAAATATATTTAAGAATTTAGATGCTTCTTAAATATCGCGGCTCTCAAACATCTGAAGCTTATCATATGTGGCTCTTACATTAAGCAAGTTTGGCCACCCCTGCTATATGGGGTGGGAAAACCCAAAGAATTCAGAAACCAAGGTAGATGAATAAATAAGATTTGTATATCAATAAAAAGGCACAAGGAGACTCCTCCTTTGGGAACAGCAGCCAGAATGCTCTCTTGCTCTTTCTCTTCCCCCTTATGAATGCCCAGACATTTACGAAAATAGCCATGTTCACATATGACAACCCTTTCCATTTGCACCTTGTTGTATCTCTGCTGCTATAACCAGAACAATATACTTACAGCCATTCCAGGTGATGCAGATCCTGGAAGACGAGGGGCTGCAGATCGGTAATGTTGTTGTAACTTAGATATCTGAAATGATCAGAAAAAAAAAGGTTTGTGTGGGGTGGTGGTGGAATTCTTGTTAATGGTGTTTTCACTTTTCTGTTTCAGTTTCTTCCTAACAACTCCTTTTTTGGGAGGGAACGTGTAATGAGGACTAGCATCCAGTTTTACAAATTCATGCCTGATTAAAATAAATAAATAAAAGCAGCCAGTTTTATCTCTGTATCTAGAGTTGCCAGTTCTTGATAGATAAGGCCTTGGGAGAAGAGCCAACAGGGTTCTGGGGGTGGGATCAGGAAAATATGCAGATATACAGCTATTGTGTGTAATTAAGTTACAAGTTGCCTCCTAAGCAATACACACACATGACATCCGCCAAACACATGCAGATTCTGACTGTCGCTCGCAGAAATCAAGAGCTGAAAGTGCATAATTCAAAGGCATGAGCCTAGCCAGAGACATGTAGCGCGCACACAAGCAGCATATGATGGAGGGATTCTAAAGCCTTTTTAGAAGACCGTCTAGAACAGAGGTTCTCAAACAGTGGTACAGTGGTACCTCGCAAGACGAAATTAATTCGTTCTGCGACTCTTGTCGTCTTATGAATTATTTCATCTTGCAAGTCCGGCCGGTTGGTTGGCCGTTCCGGGGGGGGGGGGGCGGCCTGGCTCTCCTGCATGCCCACCCAGTGACGCGGGCAGGCGCTCCAGGGCCTTCTCCCCCCAGCCTTGGAGCCGGAGAAAGCCCTGGATCGTCCACCTCGACCGGCGGCCAGGGCTTTCTGAAGAAGGCCCACGGCGTCGTTGCCCTATTTATCCTTTCTTTTAGCGCATGCGCAGAACATTTCTGAAACGTTCTGCGCATGTGCTAAAAAAAGGATAAATAGGGCAACGACGCTGTGGGCCTTCTTCAGAAAGCCCTGGCCGCCGGTCGAGGTGGACGATCCAGGGCTTTCTCCGGCTCCGAGGCCGGGGGGAGAAGCCCTCGGAGCGCCCGCCCGCGTCACCAGGCGCGCACTCCATGGAATGCCGCCCGAGCCGCGGAGCCGCCCGGAGCCAGCTCCACACTTTCCCCGCCTCTGCTCCGAGGCCTCCGGTGGATCCTCCGGAGGCTCTGAGGCGTCCGGCGCGGGGAGGGGGTAAGCTGATGTGCAGTGATGCCTCGGAAGACGAATTTTTTTCGCAAGAAAATTCGTCTTGTAAATCAACAAAACTCGCAAAACGCTTTAATCTTGCGAGTTTTTCATTGTGCGAGGCATTCGTCTTGCGAGGCATCACTGTACTAGTATGACCAGCAGTCTAGTCCACCTGACTGCTGGTGGACTGTCGGACCCCTGTTCCGATGCGGTGCTTTTGGTAGTGCGTTTTTGCTCCTGAGAGGCTCCTGCCTTTGGCAGAACCTCTCAGGAATGCTGAGAAGGGCCCTCCCACCCCCCACCAGATCCACCTACCTGTATTTTCTGGCGTCTGAAAACCCAGAAGTAACTGGAGATGTCATCACCTGTCACTACCGGTGGTACGCAACAGGAGACTGGCGCCAGAGGTGGTACTCAGCCAGGAAAGGGTTGAGAACCCCTGGTCTAGAAAACTTTTCCAAATGGGAAATACCGAGAGTCTCTAGCCCAAAAGATAACCAGTAGATTCATGCCAGATAAAAGCCCACGCAGAATTGATGAGTAAGCCAGCCAAGCCACAGATTACAAATCAAGCTCACCCAGCACAGATAACTCGAAGCAGATGACTTAAGCAAGTGAGCCAACTTGGTCACAGATGATCAATTGTTGAAATATGTATAAAATGATGAAATTGACAAGGTTTATTTCCTCCTCAAATTTATACTATAACTGTATTTGCTTTCTCCAATACAGATATATTTTTCTCCCCTCCAAATTATACTGAAATCACATTCTCTTCTCCCAAAACCTTATACGGAAATTGTATTTTCTATCTCCATCCCGCAAATTATATTGCAATTATATTTCATCTGTCCCAAATTATATAAGAATTATAGTTCTACCAAAATTATACTTTCTTCCCTTTTAGTCAAATTGTTGAAACTTTCTTTCCTGCCCCAAATTATATTGCAACCATATTTACTTCCTCCCGAAGATCTATAGAGAAACTGTATTTTCTCACTCAGTTATATTGAAATTATATTCCACCCCAATTATATTGAAACGGTATTTTCTTTCCCCACATTATATCAAAATTATTCATCCCCTCAAATTGACATTACTTTTTCTTCTCTTCCCACAAAACCCCTTTTTGTTTGCTTTTTTTTTTTAACAGGACAGGAAGCATCTCTTCATTTGTTTTGCTTATGTAAACTGTTTTGTGACTTTTTTGTTGAAAACAGGAGGAGAAGGCAGGAAAATGGGGCAGAGAACAAAACCCCAAAAAACAGCACCCTCCCTTTAAAAACAACAACAACCAAACTTTTTTTTTTTTTTGGCAGCTGGTCCCAAATAAAAACAAAACAAAACCATGGAGCTTTTGACTGGCATTCCTCCTTGCCTCTGCCTCTTCTTTCTCTCTCCCTTGTCTAGCTTGTGGACTATTCTGAACCATGTATACTCGGAAGCAAGCCCCACCAGGATCACTGGAACCTTTTTCCAAGGCAAGATTGCTCAAGATTGCAACTTGAGGTTGTGAGCTCCTTTTCAGAAAGAGGTAGGTTCTCACATCTCAATGTTTACAGGGACTCACACATGTGATGTAGAAATAATAATAATAATAATAATAATAATAATAATAATAATAATTCTATACTGCTTTTCAATGAAAAAGTTCCCAAAGTGGTTTATATAGGAAAAAGAAATGAAGAAAAGATCCCCTGTCCTCAAAAGGCTCACAACCTAAAAAAGTGCAAAAGAGACACTAGCAAATAGCCATGAGAATATACATCAAAAAGGGAAACTTGGGGTGGCCAGTTTGCTGTAGCGGTTGCCTGCCCTGAGCAGGAGGTTGGGCTAGATGACCTCCAAGGAACCCTCAAAGTCTAATATTCTCCCATTCAAATCAGGGAAGTTTTTTTGTGCTGACTCAGACCTGCCCACTCCCTTTTTGCCCACCTAAAGACAAAGCCCATTTACTCACAATCGCTGGAGCTTGGCAAGCCTGGCGAAAGAAGACTTGGATATTGACTCGATCCTATTGTCTTGTAGAAAGCTGTTCAAAAAGAGAGTTTAAAAGAAGCCACTGAGCATGATGTGCAGTGTGTCTCGGGCCACGATGAGCTCGAATATTCCTTAGTAATCAGCAGCTGGATCGGGAGACTTAGCAGATCAAGACCATGGTGGACGTTGGGAGTTTCAACCCTCTCCTCTTCATGATTCGCACCCAGGTCACCCCTCCTCATGTGCTGTCATGTGCCAAAGGGGAAAGCCGCCCCCCCCCCCGGAACTATTTTTTATTTATTTTTCACATTTTTATACCACCCTTCCTCCAAGGAGCTCAGAGTGGTGAACATATTTCCTCCCCTCCTTTTTGTCCTCACAACAACCCTGTGAGGTAGGTGGGGCTGAGAGATAGTGACTGGCCCAAGGTCACCCAGGAAGCTTCGTGGCTGAGCGGGGATTTGAACCTGGATCTTCCAGGTCTAAGTCCGACTCCCAAACCACTACACCATCCTGGAACTAATGGAAGTGTTTTTCCCTTGGCAAACAGCCTAAACAAGGGATCGGGGCCACAATACAGGGTAGGGTTAAATCTTCTCCTCCCCTACTTTGGACCCAGGACAGGGGCAGACCAAGTTGATCTGCCACCAAGTAGTTTTGGTAGGGGGAATCTTGCAAGCAGAAACCTCCCCACCCCCAGCATTCTTTTCCCCCGGCCGTTTTCCAAAAGGAGCTAAAGCAGTAGAAGGTAAACCCTCCCCATCTTCTGAGTCCGTGAAAAGAGAATGGGACAGCTGGGTGGCGTGGCTGGGCAGACAGCGGGTGGGGATGTGGAGGACGGGTGTGGGTCTGGGCATCCTCTGTGAGCTTGCTGCCCCCTGCAGCCTGGCACCTGAAGCAAGGGGCTCAACAGGCCTCATGGCAGGGCTGCCTCTGACCCACAGTCGGCTATGATGCTGCCCAGGCTTCTTTGCTCTCTGCAGAATCGAAACTCTTCCCTGCACTCTGCCTCCCGGCTTCTGATGTGCCATCAGGCATTATTGCCAATTCGGTGCCATGTTGATCGTGGCATCCATAAAGCATTTGTTTTCAGGATGCAGAATTCTGTTCCCTTCCCCAGGATCAAATTCCTTGGCCCAGTTGCAGAATGGCAAAGCTTGCCAGCAGGCAAGAACAGGCTAGCTCACTCACAGGTACTCCAGTCTTCCATAGGTGATAAACTGATCGGCCACCAGCGAGGATATCCGATTCCTCTTCAGATCCCTAGAAAAGGCGCAGAGTCCAAAACTGGGCATTGGTTTTATTTATTTATTTTTCATATTTTTATACCACCCTTCCTCTAAGGAGCTCAGGGAGATGTACATGGTTCCTCCCCTCTTTTTGTCCTCACAACAACCCTGTGAGGCAGGTGAGGCTGAGAGACAGTGACTGGCCCGCAGGAAGTTTCATGGCTGAGCGGGGATTTGAACCTGGATCTTCCAGGTCTAAGTCCATCACTTAGGGGGGTCTTTCTTCCACACTTGCATAGCAATAAACCCAGGTCAGCCACCCAATGGGCGCTCAGCACAGAACCACAGCCAGTCCCAGCCCTCTGGCGTGCCCCTATATGACACCTTGTTTGCATTCACACTTTCTAAATTTGCCACATGTGAACTAGCCCTTCAGCAAGAGGCAGAGATTGTTTCTGAGTATATGTCGATTACCCCTTATCCGGACATCTGAAATCCAGACATTTTTGGGGCTATGACTTAAAAAAAACCTTTTTCCAGCACCTGGCTGGCATAAGGCAAGGCATGCTGGGGCACAAAATTATTAAAAATATTGTCTAAAATTACCTTCAGGCTACGTGGCATGAGACCTACATGAATTTCATATTTAGACTTGGGGCCCATCCCCAAGATCTCATTATAATTATGCAAATATTCCAAAATCCAGACAAATCCGAAATCCAGACAACTTCCCGTCTCAAGCAGTCCGGATAAGGGATACTCAACCTGTACTTAGAATCTTCTCTCAACATTAAACTACCCAGAACAGAGAACTGGAGGTGAAATGTGAGCAAAAAATAAATATTAAGATAGTTTTCCTACTTCAGTTTTCCTACTTCAGATTTGCCTAGAAAAAGTCAAATACTTATTATTTTTAATTTACCCCAACATTCCCATTGACAAATACTGCTGAATGGGGGGGGGGGAGAGAGAAGAGAAGAGCCTACCTGCATGGGCAGGATCAAAGTGAGGCACTTTAAATAAATCTTTTGTTTGAACAGCAAAATTAAGCATACACTTTCCCTTAACTGCATTTTTGAAGCTGGGAAGCTCCTCCTGCAGTCTCAACTCCTTACTCTGCATCCTGATTTCAGGTAATCGGCATCCTTGCAAACCCACCCTGAGATACAGCAGGTGGTTCTGACAGGTACTAAACTCCCACCTGCTCTCTCTCTCTCCCCCCCCCCCCCATTTCCCTCGGTCTTGGTGTGCAAGGCGGCGGCTTCAGCACTAGGTGGCAGCAGCTCCTCATTGATCTGTGAGGATCTGTTCAGTAAGCACAGGGAGATATTTCTCCTTGTCTATTTTGGTTTTACAAGGGAGAGCATGGCAGGGTCACCCTGCCCGCGGATGGCCTCCATTACTCACAGCTCTGTCGCATTGGAGAAGACCTGGGGAACAGCAGTGAGGTCTTGATCTTCACAGCATATGGCAGTCCTTAGGCACCTGCATTCCGCTGGGTACCGTTCAAGGGCTAAAAACAAAGGAATAGGTGTGGCTTAGAGGCTGGCATCAAACAGTCTTCTTGGTAGTTGTATGAAAGGGAACAAATAGGCTGAGCAGAGAGAAGGTGGTGGCAAGTAGCTAGCTGTGAATATGAACAGGGAACATAAGATAGCTGCCACCGACTGAGTCAGCCCTTTGCTCAGTCTTGTCTGCGATGGCTGACAGCATCGCTCCAGAGTTGCAAACAGGGATCTTTCCCAGCTCTACCGGGAGATGCTGCCATGACCTCGGTACATTCTGCACGCAGAGCAGAAATGGCTCTAACACCGATCTATAGCCTCTCCCTTGATAGCCTCACTATGTGATGGTTTAGGAATTGGCTGCAATCTCACTCGGGATGTAGAACCTGGAGACACAGTCACTACTGTAATGCAGTGGCTAGGTGACTCAGGGAGTCCTTGATCCAAATTTCACTTCAGCCATGATTCCGTGAACCAGACAGTGGGCTTTAGCTAAACCTCAGTCCTCCCTGCTTCCATCTGCAAAATGGGGATAATCGACTTTCAAGGATGTGGGAAGGATGATGAAAATACTGTCTGACATACTTTGAACTATCCAACTTTCCAGTACTGATACAGCTGTGCCAACAGGTTTGGGAGGCATTTGGGTCTTGCATGGGGGCTGCACCCTGCAGTGGGGGGGCAGTCACAGAGGCCTCCTCAAGGTAAGGGAACATTTGTTCCCTTGGGGCTGCATTGGCGCTGGAAAGTTGGATAGGATTGGGCCCTAATACGTGTAAATGCTATTTTAAAGTGGGTATTGTATTTCAAATATATATATATTTGAAAGTTCATTAAAAGCAACAACGTACAATATGCCCTGGAGGAGATTTTTTTCTAGCAAGTCTATTTATAGGAAAAGGGAAAACAATGAAATGCCAAGTGTCATAGTGATGTTGTGTTAAAATCGATAGTGAATGAACATAGAGCAAAGCAGAGATGAGGAGGCCTGAGGGAGTTGCTTTCTTTTTCACGAGAACCCCCAGTTATGTAGACTTGAGTCTATTGACTCGGACCTGAGTCGGACTCAAGTCGCGTCAATGACTCGACTCGGCGATTGTAAAAGACTCGACTCGAGACTTGGAGCCTTTTACAAGTCGAGTTTTATTCAGGTTTAAACCTGTCCCACCCGTCCCCCCATTAAATAGGTAGGAACTGGCAACTCGCAAACAAAGAATTGGGACTTGACTTCGGACTTGCAATGCAATCCTATCCAACTTACACCAGCGGTGTAACCAGCGGGGGAGGGCAGGGCGGGAGGCTTTGGAGGAGAAGGGAGATTTAAATCCCCTTTGAATCCCCCTTTGGAAGGGATTTAAATCCCCTTTCCGTTCTGGGGCCTCCCATTTGCTGCACTGCTGGTTATACCGGTGGTGTAAGTTGGATAGGATTGCACTGTCGGAGTCAGACTTGATCTACATCCCTGCTGGAACCCTAAGTTCCAACAAGCAGAGCCAAGTGCAAAATCATTGCTGGGGTGGTAGGCTTAGGATCTAGTACCCAGGGTACTCAGCCCAGGAATGCATCTTTAGGGCCAGAACTGAGCTTACAATCCTTTCTAATTTTAACAGAAGACTTTCATTGCTGTCATTGTTAAAACAATTAGGAGTCAGAACCTCTTGTCAGTCAACTGTCAATCACCCAAAGATCTACCAGAAGATGTTGATCCACCTTCTGTCCCTATTCCCCCCCCCCCAGACAAGAATGCTTTTATGAGGATGACATTAAATGTGACACACTTTGCTTCTCAAAACCTGCTACACAAATCTAGTCTTCTTCATATTGCATTTGGAATAGTAATTGTGGAAACTTTGCAATACTGCAAGCAGGAAACTAGGAGGAACATTGTCACTCTAAAATGGGGGAACTGTTCATGCTCTGGTCCTTACAGCTCCATGTATTTAGGCTGATGCAAACACTACTGCCTGCCACATGAGGAGGCAGCATTTTGGGGAAGCTGACAATGGGGGTGAACAACTCTTGCTCCAAAGAGCAACTGGAAATGGGAATCTTCTGGCCCACAAAAGTTTAGGAGGCTGCCAGATACTGAGTCAGACTCTTGGTCCGACTAGGTCAACACTGTCATCACAGGCTGGCAGCAGTTCTCCAGGGTTTGAGACTGGATGTTTTCTCTGCCGTGCCTGGAAATGCTGTCAGGGACTGAACCTGCCATTGAGCCACGGCCCTTCCCTAAGCTTCTGCTGCAAGGAATCTGTGCCACAAGACTCTTTGGGGTGACTCACTAGGCAACTCATAATGTCACAAAGTGGCTTCCTGCTTTAGATCTCAGTTGCTCCTTGCCTGGTGGTGATCTCCAGCTTTCCTAGCCAGCTGCTCATGGAACGTTTTGATTCCTACTTCCAACTGTCAGTGTGACAAAACTGCCCCCTGCAAATAGAAGCTGCCCCCCCAAAAAGTTGCTGTGTGATAGTACCTTGCATGACCAGGCATCATGTCTACAGGGGCCTAGCCATGCAAGTTGGTCCCATTGCATGGAATATGCGCACACGCACTGGTGCAAGTTACCAAAAAGGGGGAGATTGGAGGGGCACACAAAACTGGTGCTGTGCAGCAGCAGCTCTCAAGAAAGCAAATGGTGCACCTACAAGCGTCTACTCACCACAAGCGGTGCCCATCTCTCCACTTCTGGTCCTGATGCTGCTGTTGTTACTGAGCATCCCACTCAACAGGTCCGGCCACCCAATGCTATTCACTGAAAAGGGAGAGAATGGAAACAGGACTTGCATCCTATTAGAGGCCAAGGTTCATGCACTGGGCCGACCGAAGACCTCCTGATGCTACTTCACCCCACCCTCATCTACATCCTCTTTCTGTTGCTGGAGCCCCAGGAGTAGGAAGAGGATGGCTAGGGCCAGCCCAATACCTCCCTCCCGATGATTGAGATGGCATGCCAGATGCCAGCCCTCCTTACCCAATGATGTGCCAGGCTCTGCTCCCCCCCTCCAATGTTGCAGCTCAGCACTCTCCTCCCCTCCACATTTCCTCTTCCTCTCTGCCCCCCTCTTCCTTTCCTGATCCAGGGAGTGGAAGGAGGCGGTGGCACTGCAGTGGAGGCTAGTAAGAGATGGACCCCCTCCACCACATCTGCTGCCTGAGGCGACCGCTTCAGCTGGCCTCATGGATGGGCCGGCCCTAACTGAGCCTCACTTTTTCTCATAGTACAGGGGTGTACTAAACTTGCTTTAACGTAAGAGCCACATACGATAAACTTCAGATGTTAGCCACATACGATAAAGAGAGATGTTTGAGAGCCCCAATATTTAAGAAACCTTCAAATTCTTAAATATATTTACTCACCATGAACACTAAACTTATGTTTTAATTTAGTGGACTCTCCGTTTATACCTGGTAAATAATTATACAGCTTGAAATGTTCTTATTTATGAAATTGACTAAGAGTTTCACGGTTTGTCTCCAACTAAACAGATCCGTCTTTCAGGTCGTTGCCGTGTCAATTAAAAACACACAAAAGTAAAAACCGTAATGTTTCGCCCGGAAGCTGTGCAGGGCTTGGTGATCAGGTAACCTGAAGAGGTGAGAGCATTATTGCAACTTCTGACAAAGCCCTGTGCAGCTTCAGGGCGAAACGTTAAGGTTTTAACTTTTTTTGTTGTTCTTATTTATATTAATTGTGATGCAAAAAGGAGCTCAGTCAACATATTTCTGAGAGCCACACATTGTATTGTCCCGAGTATAAGACGCACCTGATTATAAGACGCACCCTTAAAGTTTGGTGCTATGAAAAAAAATTAATTAAATCACTGGCATTACATTACAACAGCCTGATTATAAGACGCACCCCTAGTTTAAAAACTTAAATTAGGAGGAAAAAGTGAGTCTTATACTCAGACCAATACGGTACGTCAAATACCCGCATGTGGCTCAGGAGCCACAGTTTGGCCACCCCTGTCATAGTACTTGCTCTCAGTACAAGCTGAACCTGTTGCCAAGACCTCCAAACTCCTCCCATGCCCTCTTTCTACCCCTTCTCATTCCTGACCCGAGACCTGGGACCACTCAAATGTTTACAGCATTCAATAGTCCTGACGAATTTCTACTCAGCTTTGGAACACAACAGTCATACTTGAGCTCTATCATCATAACAGGGAAAAAAAAAAACAGCTACGTTCCAAACTCTGGGATGACGACCCCAGACTCTTTGTTTGTGGCTGGTTCCAATCTTTGCTTTCTTGTTCCTTGCTCAAGCTGTTAAACTCTGCTTCTGTGAAACCTCAGCTGGAACACAGAAGATAGACTCCCTGCTTTGGTCTGCTGTATGGCGGTCAAGAAGAGGAAACTCAAAGCAGACACACAGGTGAACTCTTGTGAACTTCTAGTTACCGCAGTTCTCTTCATCGGCTCCATTTTCACAGTTCTTCACACCATTGCAGTGTAGCAACTGGGGCAAGCACACGGTCATGTTTCCGCATGGAAACTTCCCCAGAGGGCAGCGGTCACCGTCCTGACTAAGATCCATCAGAAAGGACTCTGTTAAAAGGAAAAGACAGAAAGAAAACAAACACCAGGAGCGTTCTTTTCAGTGCTGTTGTCCCCAGATCTCCAATACACTTTCCTAACAATCAAGGCTCAAAACTATGAGTTATCATATTGCAAGGACAGGGGTGGCCATCCGCCACGTTTGTGGATGTGGACTGTGAGCCCCATGACCGTGCTGGAGTTAAGCTGCTGGATCTGAGCCAGGATGGTTTGGGTGTTGGACTTAGACCTGGAAGATCCAGGTTCAAATCCCCGCTCAGCCACAAAGCTCCCTGGGTTACCTTGGGCCAGTCACGGTCTCTCAACCTCACCTACCTCACAGGGTTGTTGTGAGGACAAAAGGAGGGAAGGAAATATGTACGCCACTCTGAGCTCCTTGGAGGAAGGGCAGTATAAAAAATGTTTAAAATAAATACAGCTGGTCTCAGGGCCTGGAATGAGTGGCTGTCCAGGAGCCCCATGTCTTCTGCCTCGAGTTCCACGACACAAGAAAGATGGAATATGCATGGAACCAAATCAGTCAGTCAATAAACCCCCACCAGAAGCCCCTTATTTACAACAAGGCGAGCCCAGCCCTCCTGACAGTTTGCAGAGTGGTCCCCAATGTAGGCAACATCTGGGCAAAGTGCTGCTGAGAAGCAATTAACAAACTCATTAGCATAGGCCGGCCTTGGCTGCCCTCTCAAGAGAAGCCCTGCAATTGCCAGCCTCCCCAAGGAGCAGCTCACATCTATCTCAGTCATTCACACCACTGTTTTGCAGAGCCCCTCTTGATAGGCAGCTCTGAAAAAACCACAGAACATGAAAGGGACCCATCATTGCGCCTGGAAGCTTTAATGAACAGGTCCTGCAATTACCTGGGTCAAACAGATCAAGGCAAACAGTTCTTCCTCTAATCAGAGCTCCAGCGAGCTGTCAGTCACGTCTCCTGCGACAGGACGGCTTGTTTGAACAATTCTGCCCTGTCACTCAAGGAGCAAGCATGCCACTCTCCCGAAAACACCTCGCATGGATGCAACAGCTAATGACGCCCTGAAGGAAACCCAAGACAAAGCAGCCGCAGTTCTGGCGTTGTCATTTTTCACCTGGCCATGCATTCGGCTTCCCCTCCAAGGTCCACAGGTCAAAGATGACTGCCCAAGCCCTCCTCCCCATAATATAGAGCTAAAGGCACTCTGCGCTGCCTGTTGCATGCTGCATTTACTGATTCTGCAACAGCCTCTCCCTCCACCATTTTAAAAGCCAAGTAAGTGTGTGCTCGTTAGGCTGCAGAAGGTATATTAGAAATGCACCATGGTTGGACATCATGCTGCAACGGTTCAAAACCTACCTCAGCAGCAGCAGGGTGTAAAATGGTAGCCTGTACACTGCATGGTAGGAGCCGCAGTGGCTTAGTGGTTAAGATGCTGAACTGCAGACCAGAAGGTCGGCAGGACAGCAGTTCAAGTCCCGAGTGCCGCGTGACGGTGTGAGCTACCGTCTTTGGCCCCAGCTCCTGCCAACCAAGCAGTTTGAAAGCAAGAAATTGCAAGTAGATTAATAGGTACTGCTGCAGTGGGAAGTAACAGTGTTCCATGCGCCTTGGTGTTGAGTCATGCCGGCCACATGACCATGGAAGCGTCTTTTGACATCGCTGGCTCTTCGGCCTTAGAAACGGAGATAAGCACCACCCCTAGACTTAGTAACAACAGGCTTTCGAGTAAGTCTTTCCTTATGAGGAAAGACTACAGCGTTTAGGGCGCCTGAGGGGGGACATGATTGAGACATATAAAATTATGCATGGGATGGAGAGAGTGGATAGAGGAAAATTCTTCTCCCTCTCGCATAACACCAGGCTAGGCTGAGAGAAGGTAACTGGCCCAAGGTCACCCAGGAAGCATCACAGCTGAACAGGGATTTGAACCTGGATCTTCCAGGTCTAAGTCCAACTCCCGAACCACTACACCATCCTGGTTCTCTATAGTGACCCTGCACCAGAGCAGGGCACTGGCATCTTGTGACTGGGGGCCTCCCTAGAATGCAGGCAACAAGCTGCTTCCCCAAGTCCAGGCAGCCGCACAACTGCTGCCCTGCCATAGCCAATAGGTCTCCCAGCAGCTTAACATCTCCTGTGGTTCCTCGATCCCCTGGCAGGTCTCTGTATGAGGCTGTGGCAGGCCTGGCTCCAGATCTGTTGCCGACTACAGGCGTGGTTTTCCCCCCCCCACATTCACTCTGAATTATTACCCAGCATTTTTTGCAGCCCTGTCAATAACTCATGGCCGAAACTGGAAACAAACAGCCCATGTTGGAAATGTCCTTGGCTTTTATTTACCAGTTATAAATGTCCTCAGCTTATATACCCTGCAGGCTCAACTACACTTTCCCCAGATTTACTGGTTTGTTTGTTCTGGGGAGAGAAGATCCCTAAATCCTGACAAAACCTGCTGGAGTTAAATCAACCTGATGCAAAATGTTTAAAGATCTGGAGCAACATCTATGGCACCAATTAATCTTTCCCTAAACATTGGCCTTTGTCCAGGAGCCGCTGGAAGGCCAGACCATAAAGCACATCTGAGCCACAGTTCTCCCAGTCAGCGTCTGAGCATCTTTCAATCTGTTTGCTCAGTAACTAACAGGTTGTTTTTTGAATCCAGTTGCAACATCTTAAAGAGAAGCACCTGGGGTATAATGGGGGCATTCGAGATGCAAAGATGGAATGCCAGTTGTTTGTCTGAAAGTGAACATCTGGGCCCATTAATCTGGGTTTCATCAGGAGACAATGTCTGAAAATTAGGTCTCTTCCTCTGTTGTCCAGAGCTAGAGATCCCTTAGGGCAGGAACTGGTGGAATCCACTGGTAAATCATTCAGAGTCCAATACTAGCCAACTTTCCTGCGCTGATGCAGCCGTGTCAACGGGATGCATGCTGCATCCTGCGGTGGGAGGGGGGGTTAGTCACGGAGGCCTCCCCAAGGTAAGGGAACATTTGTTCACTTACCTCGGGTCTGAACTGTGACTGCATTGGACCTGGAAAGTTGGATAGGATTGGGCCTCCAGTTATGTTCAGGAAATCCTCAAGGGGTTCTGATTCCCATTAAAAAACACACACCAACAAAAAGGATTCCCAAGCTGTTCCTAACTTTAACTGTTAGAAACCAGATGGGTAGATTTGTACCTCTATATATGTAGATCTTCCCTGGAAATGGCTCATGGAAAATCTAAGGAAATCCGAGTTCAAGAGATCTTCACTGAGTGATGAAGTTTTCTGGGTGACCTTGGGCCAGTCACCTGCTGTCATCCTAACCAACCTCACAGGGTTGTTGTGAGGAGAACAACAGAGAGAAGAAGCAAGAAGAACTCAACTCTGAATTCACTGGAGCTCATTCAGAGTCTCAACCTACGAAACCAACATTCTGCGAGCCTGAAGTCCTGCCCATGCCCATCTTAGGACAGGGTTGTGTAAAAAAAGGTAAAGGCATCCCCTGACAATTAAGTCCAGTCGTGTCCGACTCTAGGGTGTGGTGCTCATCTCCATTTCAAAGCCAAAGAGCCAGCGTTGTCCGAAGACGCCTCCGTGGTCATGTGGCCGGCATGACTCTCCTTGCCGCAGCGCGTAGCATGCGGCTGGAACACAGAGCGCTGTTTACCTTCCCGCAAGCGGTACCTATTTATCTACTCGCATTGACATGCTTTGGAACTGCTAGGTTGGCAGGAGCTGGCCAAGCAACGAGCGCTCACCCCGTCGCGGGAATCGAACTGCCGACTTTTCGATCGACAGCTTATGGTTCAGTGGTTTAACCCGCTGCGCCACCCGCTAGCCACTGTATGGCAAGTTACACTGGCATAAATGCTCTGACACCGGGGGATCTACTGTTACACCGGTGCAAGAGTTACACAGAATTGGGCATCCTCCTCAAGGGCTTGGCCTGAGTCCCAAGTCCTGTCTGGAGAACAGAGTAGTCCCATTAATCCAGAAGCTGGCCCAGTCTAGACCACAATGACTGTTCTTCAAAGCAGAGACAGTCCCTGTAGGGGGTGAGATAATCGATAAGCTACGTGATAGGAACTTCTGCTCCTTAGGTGGCGACTGAATGAAAGCTTCTTGCATCCGGATGCCCTGTGCGATTAATTCTACTAATTCCAGCATGTGGGTTCTTTCCCCCGACATCCTCAAGGCAGCCGCCAATGAGGAGAAAAATAAATACAGAGGAAGGAAATGAGGTATTAAGGATGGGCAAGAATATCCTGAGGGAGCAATAAAGGCAGTGAGAACGTTTAGCTTCTCATTGCTCCTAATAAATGACAGGAACCGCTCAGTTTGAAGGGAAGCCGATACCGTACATTTGGTGTGTGTGTGTGTGTGTGTGTGTGTGTGTGTGTGTGTGTGTGTGTGTGTCAGATTGTTGTAAGGGGAGCGGGGGGGGATCACAAAGGGGCCCAATCCTATCCAACTTTCCAGTGCCAATGCAGCAGTGCCAATGGGGCATGCGCTGCATCCTGCGGTGGGGGGGCAGTCACAGAGGCCTCCTCAAAGGGAACGTTTGTTCCCTTACCTCGGGGCTGCATTGCGGCTGCATCAGCACTGGAAAGTTGGATAGGATTGGGATCATCTATGTATTATTGCCGTTACATGTGTGGCTTCCAAACTTAGAAATCAGTGCTGTACCCTTGAGTTTACTCTTGATATTTTTTTCTTCACAAATGTATATATATATATACCAGAAATGCCAGCGGTGGCCAAACTTGCTTAACGCAAGAGCCACATACTTCAGGTGTTTGAGAGCCGCAATATTTAAGAAGCATTTAAATTCTTAAATATATTTACTCACCGTGAATATTAAACTTGCATTTTAATCCAGTTAACTCTGTTTATACTCAGTTAACGCTTGAAAATGTCTTATGTAACTTTTATATTAATTGTGATGCAATAAGGAGCTCAGCCAACATATTTTGCAGAGCCACACATTATGTGTCAAAGAGCCACACGTGGCTCACAAGCCACAGCTTGGCCACCCCGACATATTCTCTACCTACCTATATTCTTAGCCACTTCCTCCTTTTTACACAGTATAAAATCACTTGCAACGTCCAGTCCACCCAGAGCATCTTTTCCTTCACACAAGCAGTTCTGGCCCTCCCCAGCGCTCCATTTGTGTTCCACAATGGAGCCACCACGATCGCAAGAATTATTGCTGGTTCTATCCAGAAATCCCAAGTCCACATGTTACCCATGAGATTGGATGCCTGAGGGGGCCAGGACTACTCGTGTGTAGAGCAGAATGTCCTGTGTGAACCCAAGAGCATGTGGATTCACGGTTGATTTGAACGTGCGGATGTTTTGAGAGGAACAGAGGCAAGTTTGCATTATCAAAATGAGACCAAAACAAAATGAAAACTACTGTATATGGGTCTTGCTCAACCCATTACCTTTAACTTCCAGCTTTTAGACATCCACTGTCCTCTTCAGAACTAAAAATTGCAAAGACTAAAAATTGCAAATACGCTCAACATCACTTTGCTCTGCGACCTACAGCCAGTAAAGGTATCCCCTGACAATTAAGTCCAGTCGTGTCTGACTCTAGGGCGTGGTGCTCATCTCCATTTCAAAGCCGAAGAGCCAGCGTTGTCCGAAGACGCCTCCGTGGTCATGTGGCCGGCATGACTCTCCTTGCCGCAGCGCGTAGCATGCAGCTGGAACACGGAGCGCTGTTTACCTTCCCGCAAGCGGTACCTATTTACCTACTCGCATTAACATGCTTTGGAACTGCTAGGTTGGCAGGAGCTGGCCAAGCAACGAGTGCTCACCCCGTCGCGGGGATCGAACTGCCGACCTTTCGATCAACAGCTTATGGTTCAGCGGTTTAACCCGCTGCGCCACCCGCTGTAAAGTCTCCTCATTTTCAATTGGATTCATTATAAGTTGCCAACTGGGTATAGCTGTGCCGCATGATAGACACCATAGGATTGTGTATGCGCCACCTGGTCCCCAACCAGCTCTGGAGGCGCATCCGCGCATGCTATGGAGGATGAACTGCATCGCTCAGCCACTCCCTAGATACAACCGCAGCAACCTGGCTGCATTTCCCAGAAGCAAAAGGACCTGTGAAAAAGCCAGTGAAACTGTAGACATCGATGCCACAGTTCTGTTGCTGTAGCAGCCGTGGGATTTCTGCAGCAACTTGTCTTTGCCTCAGTTCCTCCTACACACGTGCATGGCTCACAGGCATGGATGGGACTACAAGCAAGTAGGGCCACAAGCCCTGGAGGCAGTTTTGAGCCTGTGAACTCAGAAGCAAGCCCCAGGCAACAGAGATTTGGCAAAATTTCTATTTCCAATAGCATCACCCTATTTGGCACCTTGATATTCTCTCTCTCTCTCTCTCTCTCTCTCTCTCTCTCTCTCCCCCTCCATGTAGAATGACAATCAGAACCCCCCCCCCCCAAAGACCTAGGGCCGGAAGTGAGGTCATTGTTTTTAAATAAATTACCCTATTTAATAAATCACACTTTTAAAAATGAATCACATATTTTAAGTTGTACTCATAAGTAGGCTTACCAGATCTCCAACCGGGACAGAGTGCTAGACCTTTAGGAGGTGTAGCTTGTTAAATCTTAGAGCACAATCCTAGGCATGTCTACTCAGAAGCAAGCCCCACTGAACACAATGGGGCTTGCTTCTGAGTAGACATGCCTAGGATTGTGCTCTAAGGTTTAACAAGCTACACCTGCCCACATTCCTTCTCCTAAAGGTCTAGCACTCTGTCCCGGATGGAGATCTGGTAAGCCTACTCATAAGCAGCCCCATTGGGGGGGGGGAGTGAGCCAATATTAACAGAGATGCATTGGCCAGGAAAGTTCATGCTAACGTTGCTACGCATTTCTGAGATGAGGCAGGCTAGAATTCAAAGACATCCAAAGAAATCCAGAGAACTATTTTCATAAAAAATATCCCGCAACTCCCCCCAGAAACTGCTTTGCGACCCCCTTGGAGCGTCACAACACCCAGGTTGTGGAAGGAGGTGGAACGCAACAGGAAAAGTTTCAGGTGCTGCTAACACCCTGAGGAATCAGTGTTACATTTTCCTCCCCTACCAATTTTCTCAGCCATCTCCTTTTCGCCCTCTCTTGTTGCTATCTCCCTGGAATCATGGATGGCTGAAGATACAGGCCTTTGTCACACTTTCCCCTCTTTGTTTTCCTTTTGACAGGTCACACTGAAGCCTGGATGAGTTGTACAGAGTTGAGTATCCCTTATCCAAGTGTTTCTCAAACAATGGGTGGGTAGTGGGTAGACCCACTTGGTGGGTCGCGACCTGATTTCTGGTGGGTCCCAGGTGATGGAAAGATCAAATAAGTAATTGCCACAAACCCTGAGGCTATTCAAAAAACAGATAGCTGCCAATCGCCCTTCAAAGAGCTGAGCTCCTACAGTTTGCAAGATAGCTGCTAATTGCCCTGCAAACAGCTGTGCTCCTGCAGTTTGCAAGCTTGTGTAAATATAGGGAAATAAATGTTTGAGCGTCTTGTAAAGCTAGGTGGGTCCCGGTTGATTGTAATTTTAAAAAGTGGGTCCCGGTGCTAAAAGGTTTGAGAACCACTGCCTTATCCGGACTGCTTGGGATTGGAAGTTGCCTGGATTTTGAATTTGTCTGGATTTTGGAATAGTTGCATAAATATAATGAAATCTCTTGGGGATGGAACCCAAGACTAAACACGAAATTCATTTATGTCTCATATACACCTTATACACATATCCTGAAGGTAATTTTAGACAATAGTTTTTAATAATTTTGTGCCCCAGCATGCCTTGCGCTACGCTGGGAAAAGTTTTTAAAAATAAGTCATAGCCCCCAAAATGTCTGGATTTCAGAATAGTCTGGATTTCGGATGTCTGGATAAGGGGTATAGTAGGAAAAGTCGATGATATCCCAGAACACACTTTTACATCGCTTGTACCGGTGTACAACAAGGGGGAAGCTGTTAGACACCAGTGCGATAAGGAACTAGGCAGCTTTCTACAGCAGACCATCTTCCGCCCACTTTCTGTGGTCTCCAGCTAATCAGCACTACAGCAATCTGTGCTCCACTTCAGCACAACAGAGTCATTGACTTTTCCGTCTTTTGCGACTAGCAACAGAGGGAATTGCAAAAAAAAAAGGGGGGGGGAAGCAATTTAAAAACTTTGCTTACTTGTAACCAGCTGGAGAATCACCAGAAGCAGCTTTGCGACACCGGAGGCCTTGGGAATCATCATGCTAGACGTGTGCCCCATTGAAAAGAAGTCTGTTGCTAGCGGGAGAAAGATGTTGTCACTCGGAGGCTAATCAACACACAGAGACTTGTCTCTGCTTGGCTCGCCTGCCAGGTGATGCTGGCTTCCTTTCTAAAGCAGGTGCTGTGTTTGTTGCTTGCTGAACAGTTTCCAAGAAGTCTCTCATTCCAGAACTACGGCTTTCCGTCACAGCGCCTGGTGGTACTAGCCAGGTTCTCACTTCTGCTGTCAGTTTCAGTGACTACTTGCAGGAACGCGTCAAAGGGGTACATCCATTCCTCCCAGGCACCCGACTCCCTCTGCAAGAGAGTTCAAAATGGGGACCAGGATGACCCAGTAAGGAAACAAAAGCAAAACAAACTAAGAAAGGTAAAGGGCTTGTTATGTCCTCTTGCCCCTGCTGCGGATAATTTTGACACAGAAGATTGCTCCTGCCTGCATGTGGCTCTCTGTCTCTCTCTGTTGGTGAAGGTGTCTGTGGAAGGTTTGCTTCCAGACTGCCCAGTTCGTAAAGCTGTAAAGTGGGAGGAGATTCCTAATTCTTCTCCACCAACTACCTAAATGCCTCAGCTGCATCTCGTCTCTGCAGAAGGGCCCTCTGCTGGACTTGGTGTTGAATGAAAACTTGCTTAAGCCAGCAATGCTTCCCTCCCTTAGATCAGGCAGTTCAATGACTCCTGATTGAGACTGTGTCACAGAAGGAATTAGATTCAGTTTTGAAGTTGGCTTGTTCTTCATAGAATTAAAATTTACAGGTGAAGTCGTCTGCTGCCAGCGGGAGATAGATGTTGTCACTCTGAGGCAAATCTGTTCTACTCTTGGCTTGTTCTGATCTACCCTTTTTTTTTCAGTTGCCCCACCTTGATCCTCCTGATAAAGTTACAGTTGCAGTACATGATGGGTTTTGTAGTCATATGAGCCAAGAGTCGTTTTACACTGAGATGTGATATAAGATGGGCTGACCTAGGTTCGGCCCCAAACCAGTCTGTCTGCTGCCCTTTCCAGTGATGCAGAAAAATATTTTCCTGGTTTCTGTTCATATCTGCCTCCCCAGGTCACAGGAAAAAACTCACATTTGGCAACTTAATCTTTCCTCCTTTCAAGGAGAGCATACACATTAGGCTGACTCTGGGTGCAGGGAGTCTCCCAGAGCTAACTCAATCAAGTCCCTCTGGATTCAAGGATCGGACCATCAAGAGTCCTCTGACTAGCTCAGCCCACTATTGTTCCTATTGTCTTCTGTAAAATGTAAATCCAGTCTCTTGTTTTTCCTGTATGACTCTGTGACTATGCACATTCTCAGCAACCATGTGATGTTCTGCTTAGAAATGTATAAAAACTGTGGTCACATGTAGCAAAGGGTCAGTGCCCCTCTTGGGGTGCTGTCCACTGCGCTGCGTAACAATAAACCCATACTTTTTCCTTGTTCACCAGTCTTCCTGGTCCTATTAATTATCAGTCTGCTTAAAATTCCGCTACACCAGCCTGTCACTCCACTGGGGGGCTCCGATCCTCTTCCAACTTTCTTTCAGCAACTTGGATTGCAGCGGTGGCAACCCCTTTCTCTTTGGAGTCCTGCTGGTGGGAGAAGGGGGAAAAAGCTCCAGGTTGCCTCTCCCCGCCCCCCCCCCCCTGGTCCTAGCAAGCAGGGAGAGGCAATCTGGAACCGCAGCACCCTTCCCCCCCCCAGCACTGCTACTATCCCCATTTAGTGATTTGGAGCCATGGCAGGTGTCTCCCCCCCCCCCCCCGCTTTTCTTCTTCCAGCAGCACTAGAGGCAGAAGGGGAAAAAAAAACAAGCTGCCAAGGCTCATGCCTGCCTGCTGGCCCTTCCATTTACTTGCCAGCCCTCCCCCTTCACCCACAGGGGAGCTTGTGTGCTCAGACTGGTGAGGTTTGGAGTTGGTGGGGCTACTGAATGTAACAGCCTCCTTGGCCACGCCCACCTTTCCACACGGACTGTTGGACCAGGAGCTGGGCAGCCTGCACCAAAGGGAGGGGGGAAACTGCTCCTCAGAATTGCGCCTTTTCTTCCTTATATGGCAATTGGTTCCGTTATAGAGTCAGCCAATCGGATGGAAGGACGTATTGCGCACAGTTCTGGTCGCCACATCTCAAAAAAGGATATAGTGGAATTGGAAAAGGTGCAGAAAAGAGCGACCAAAATGATTCGTGGGCTGGGGCACCTCCCTTACGAGGAAAGGCTGCAGTGTTTGGGGCTCTTCAGTCTAGGAAAAAAAAAAAGCGCCTGAGGGGGGACATGATTGAGACGTATAAAATTATGCATGGGATGGAGAGAGTGGATAGAGGGAAATTCTTCTCCCTCTCGCACAACACCAGAACCAGGGGACATGCACTAAAATTGGGTGGCGGGAGAGTTAGAACGGACAAAAGAAAATATTTCTTTACCCAGCGTGTAATTCATCTGCGGAGCTCCTTGCCATAGGATGTGGTGATGGCACCTGGCCTAGATGCCTTTAAAAGGGGTTTGGACAGATTCATGGAGGAAAAGACCATCACAGGTTACAAGCCATGATGGGAACCCAGTCAGTTCTGATTTGAGGTTTTTGGGAGCCCTGGGACTAAGCCCTGCACTAGGGTCCCATGGCACCCCCCCCCCAACCTGCCCCTTGATCAGGTGCACTCAAGGGTTGGCTGACTGGGCAGGCCCTGTGATGTGAGTAGGTGCCAGTGATATAGACTTGAATATATCGACTCGGACTAGAGTCGGACTCAAGTTGCATCAATGACTCGACTCGGATTTAACTCAGCGATTGTAAAAGACTCGAAAGACTCGACTCGAGACTTGGGAGCCTTTTACCACAAGTCCAATTTTATTCAGGTTTAAACCCGTTTCCCCCACTAAACAGATAGGGACTCGCAACACACAACCAAAAGCTCCGGACTTGGGGGCAAAGACTTGGGACTTGATTCGAGACTTGGTCTGTTAAATAGACCCCCTCCTCTCCTCCTCCCTAGAAGGCAGAGTCTGCTTTCTTATTCTGGTTTTAGCTCACCAGTCATTCCCTCCCAATTTTTACAGGGAGTAGAGGCACCAGCTTCCAGAAGATAAGGGAGTCAATTTGATTTAAAATGGCAAATACTGAAAGATATGGTGTTTATTTCAAGTTCAAAAGCAGCTTGAAGAACACACACCCGCGTCGTCTGCAGCAATTTAGTTTTCAGAAGTCAAAGACAGAGAAGCAACGGCAGCAGACACGGATGCGCGTTTATGAGACCGAAAAAAGATTCTGACGGACAGGCAGCACACGGCTCCCTGCCCTGAGGCGCTTGAAAGCATTGCTGGAAAGTTCATCATGGGGACGTTGAAAGAGTGCTTTCGGTCTCGGAGACCCACGTCACCCATGACACGGAGCCAGGATGGTGTAGTGGTTTGGGAGTCGGACTTAGACCTGGAAGATCCAGGTTCAAATCCCCGCTCAGCCACAAAGCTTCCTGGGTGACCTTGGGCCAGTCACTATCTCTCAGCCCCACCTACCTCACAGGGTTGTTGTGAGGACAAAAAGGAGGGGAGGAAATATGTACACCACTCTGAGCTCCTTGGAGGAAGGGTGGTATAAAAAAAAATGTGAAAAAATGTGGTTGGGCTTGCTGCAGAAAAATGCACGTAAAAAGTGGAGGGGCAGATGCACTTGACGGGGTGCCAGTCCAGGAGGGGGAGGGCAGTCCTCTCACGCCATTGCAGACGGCATGCAATTATTCCTCAGGAACGCCTATAACTCTGGTCAGCTCACTGGTTCGACACCCCACACTACAAATGCAACCAAGGAGTGTTGGCAAGCATGCATGCATCCCACAGGACTGAAGTATTCCCCACTGAATACAGTACACACTATTTGGTACTATTTGGTCATACATCCTTCACATGCATAAAGGGGGAAGAGGGTTTGTCCCCAACATCCAATGATTGGGCCATGGGTGGTGCTGCAGATGGAGCTTTACATGTACTGGGGGCAGCGCCCCCCACACGAGACAATACATCTGCATAGGGAGCTGCTGCATGACTCAGCAGATGCTCCACCCCCGGAAAGAGTTACTTAAATCTGCGTCAAACAACCACAAATGACAGGGCAACTTGCAAGAGGACATGAGCTCTGTCATTCTTCTCTCTGGACTCTTAGGAGTCTCACCCTACCAGGGGCGTTCCTAGGGTTTGCGTCACCTGGTGCGGGAGGTCAGTGCGTCACCCCCATGATGAACCTTCTCCCATGCAGTGGGCAGGGAAACGCATCATCACCCCGCCCCCCCCACGAGTCTCATTGGTCTGTTTTGAGTTAAGGAAATCTACTTTTTGTTATACAAGGAAGCTGTGTTTTCTGTTTCCGGTTATTTGGCCATAACTTTTGATAGAATACAGATATCGTGAAATGGTTTGCTCCATTGCATTCCACATGGGATTACGCATCGAATGATATATACCATGATGATATTATTCGTACGGACAAAGGTTTTCACAATTTTGGCCACTAGTGATGTCACCCCCTGAGGGTGTCACATGGTGCGGTCCGCACCCCCTGCACCAGCGTAGGGACGCGTCGCTACGCCTACCCTTGTCATGGCTCTCTCCTGAGCAGGCATCTGGATGCTGCTCAGAGTGTCAGTGAACGGAGCGTGAGCCGAGTGTCCGAGAGGGGAGGCAGAGCAATCAGCTTTGATTCCGAAAACGAACCCTTTGAGTAGGAAGTCAACCTGGTTGTTATCTGCTTGAGAAGCAGCGTGTAATAACAGTAAAGTTCACTTGCCAGGGAGCTGCTGCTACGAGATGAAAGGAGCTGTCAGGTGCCCATGGAGAGGAAGGATCCTGTTCTGAAAAATCCCCTGTTGACAGCAGGTATCTGGAGAATTGCTCCGTGCCTGGCTCTTTCCTGTGCTAGACAAGCCAGTATGTCTGCATCACACCTGAGACACAGCAGGTCCACTCACGTTTTCCTTTGCACCTGCAACTGGTCTCTAAGGCGATATTCCACAGCGAAGCATCAAAGAGTGACTGTTCCTCTTTCTCTTTCTGGACTGTCTCTGGTACCAGATGACCTGTCCAGTAACTCACCCTCAACGGAGGGTTGGGAGGTCAGGTCTAAAGCAGAGATTTCCCAGGCAGGGAAGATGCTTAACACTCTTGCAAGTTGTGCCTAGTTTACAAGGAAGATTCAGAGCACAAACCAAATGTCGCCTTCTGGAACTAGAAGCTGCTTTTAAGAAAGACCTCCACTCCCAACAGCCTGCAGGGCAGGAGATGATTCTTTAGGTCTCCCCACAGGCCCAGTACCAGGAGGGAAGACAATATGAAGACACCCCCCCCCCATGCCTTGGGATAAAGGCCCTGTCCAGGGGTGTAAACCCTTGGCCAGGCCCCTAGGCTTTCAGGTATTTTGGGCCCCCTCCATAATCTATAACCGGGACATTGACGGGCAACTCAGGCCCCTGTCCCTGCGGGGCCCCTAGGCTGAAGCCTACTCAAACTTATGGATAATACACCCCCAGACCCCTGCTACCCCCAGTCACAAACCTACTCCTGTCTGCATAGCTCCCCCAAAGGGGATGGTCAATTAAAACTGAATGCAATGATGCAAAACACATCTTTCTTTTTTACTTTTTTACACACACACACACACACACACACACACACACACACACACACACACACACACACACACACACACCTTCCCTTCTGAAGCCACTTGTCTGCAAAGAGACTTAAACCTGTAAGACCCAAAAACTACATGTTACAAGGTATTAATGTTGGCCCATTTTCTTTTCCCATTGTGGGGGTTAAAGGGAAACCGTGGTAGGGGGTCTTTAGCACTGAGCCCCCCCCCTTCGAGTGCTATTGAAAGTAGAAAAAAAACACTTCAGTTGAAAGCCAGTGGAAGCTCTTTTCCTATGGTAAATACTGTGCGGGGGGACGGACAGACCAGGCAATTAGCACTGAAACCACTGCAGGGGCAAAGTGGGGAAGACCCCCCCTACCCTTCTGCCATAATTCCCCCCTATTTCACATGACCCCAAGTGCTATTTAAAAAAAAAGTGATGGGTCCACTCAAGCATTCAAGCATAGAGAGTTTGCCCCTAAAATGCATCTTTTTAACTGTGTTGTGGACTGCCTCTCTATAAGAGACTTCAGGATGAGACAGGCCATGTGAGAGAATGGGGAGATAGTTTCAGCTTCAGAAGCCTAAACAAGCCACCCAGATGGGACTATAGATACCAGCCATAAACAAATGTGTGTGTGGGGGGGTTCTCTGACGATATTTATCAGATGATGTCTACCATGTACTGCAGGTCTGACATAAATAATCCATTGCTGATTGTGCTACTCTAAACCATGCATGACAACTGAAAAGGGAAGCTACAGCCGTCAATGGAAGTCTGGATCGGCCACCAACGCATCAATCCGATCCCCTTTTCAACAGCCACTCCATTGTCTGGGCGCTGTTCCTGCAGCTCTGAAGCAGATGCCACTCCCGGAGAGTGGACACTTTGGATTGTAAATTTACGGTGGAAATGGTTATTAGTACCAGGGAAAGGCAAGAGGAAAGAGGAGCATCAGATGCCCATTAAATTCCACAGAGTCTTCAGTGCGCTGTTCAGACAGTGAAGTGGAATGTTTGAGAAATGTTCATGTTGAACTGACTTCATAAGTGCTTAGTACTTTTGGGACCTTAGCAATAAATCTGACCCACTCGAGGAGGAGGAACCTTTGCTTCAAGACAACGTAGCACCAACACTTCAACCGTTCAGAGGAAATTTTGTTTTGCTTTGACAGTAAACAGTGTCCAACCACTTTCAGACGCAGCGATCATCAAATGTAACTGAAACGTTTATAGGTCTCTTCATAATCCGTGAGCTGTAAAAACCTCTTCTAAATTTATTCCCTAGAATTCAAAGCTGGACGGACATCAGTTCTCTCACTTTGAATGCAACTTGGGAAAATTTGCCAGTCTGAAAATGTTTGAGTTCGTCTGCTGTGAGTTTACAGTAGTTTCTTGAGCCAGTTCAAACACTGCTTGTCTGACTGGTCCCCACACCACACAATTGGGATGTGAGCACTGCTGTCTAATCGCATGGGCATTTGAGTTGCCCTTTCACAGGCAATCCATTTAAAGTAGCATTTAAATTGCACATGGAACAAGCAATGGGACTGGGCGACAGCCTCGCATGCCAGGATGGGGCATCTTTGCAATGTTGCAGAGTCTGCGATTAGCTTTTCAATGGACTAGCTTTTCAATGTAATGTTATGTGCAACATTACAGGAATCAGCACTTGGTGATTTCCAAACTTGGGGGGAATATCAGGAACTCTTTCCACATTGACATGGTGACATGAAGGGTCCAGTTCAAAGGTCGCACTGGCTCCAACCCCCCCCTCCATCAGTTTTCTTCTCAGCATGCTTGCAAAGCAAAGCACAATCCATACTGCATAAGCAGATATTAATGGAATCCTTGATTTTTCCGATGAAATTCAGCTAATTAGTTGTTTCGTTTGAGGAACTCATTGAGTTCAACGTGCAGATTAGCTTCCTAGTAAAGGTCTCCCCTGCTCGAAAGCCAGTCATGTCCGATTTTAGGGTGCGGCGCTCATCTCCGTTTCTAAGGCCAAAGAGCTAGCGCTGTCCGAAGACGCTTCTATGGTCATGTCACCAGCACGATTAACGGACCGCTATTAACGGACCGCCATAGTGGCACCTATTTATCTAGTTGCAATTTCTTGCTTTCAAACTGCTACTGTAGGTTGGCAGGAGCTGAGACAGGAGACAGGAGCTCACACTCAGTCACGCGGCACTCGGGTCGCGAACTGCTGTCCTACCGACCTTCCGGTCAGGAGTATTGGAAAAAACCTGCCTTTACCGCTTTTCTTCATCCTGAGCCTTCAGCATTCAAGTTCCCCAACTTCCCCCCCTGTACACTTTTATTGCTGCACTTAGGATATTAATGTGATGCATTCTGAAAATTTTTGCCAAGGTCACCTACAGCAGATGGTTGAATGCCCTTTATTGCCGTTTGCATGTAGCAATAAATGAAACCAGGCCTTGGTCTCTTGGCGGAAGTGAGTCATGCATGGAGGGATATTCCAGCAAATCATTCAGTGACTATCACTTTGTCCTGAAGGGAAGAAGGAAACTAAAACAGCAAAAATCACTGAATGCATTACCTCCTCACTTGCTTTTTCTGGGTGGAAGCAGATGGCCATTTATATTGTCTTACTGCTGGAAGAGCTGGTGATTTGGAGCTGGAAGGTTTGGCAAATAAGTTTCAAAAAAAGTAGATTTCAGAATGAGTGTCAAGGGTGTCTCCCAAGGGGAAATATCCAAGAATTTTCAAGAGGAGCCAAACACATTTCTATGAAACAAACGGAATTTCTCAGGAGATTGAAATAAATACTGGCAAGTTCTGAAATCTGCAAAACTTCCCCAACTTCACCAAGTTTTGAAACTGAAAATGTCGCTTTAGATGACATTTGGTAGAAACCTAACAGCCCATTCCAACCCAAGGGCCAAGCAGCCCAAGTCAGACCTAAAGTCAGCCTAAGTCGTTTAGGGCAACTTTAGGTCTGGAATGCAACCATTTAGGGCGAAGTTAGGTCAAAGTTAGGTCAAAGTTACGACCGAGGGACTAAGAACAGCCCATTCCAACCCAAGGGCTAAGCAGCACAAGTCAGACCTAAAGTTGACCTAAAAGTGGGCGGACCATGGGCGGACCGTGGGTCTAACGGGGGTGGCAACCAATTAACGTTGGATTCCAGACCCTGGCAAGCACAGACACGCCCCCTCCAACACAAATGCTGACACAAATTTTAGGTCGACCAAAAAGGTGGACCCAAATTCGAGAAGACCCATAGGAGCCATTTTACCTTACCCAAGCCAGCCCTCTCCTGAAAATTTCTAACACCCTACTCCTGAGTTAGGTCAGAGTTGTTGGTGGAGGGCAAAATTCACAAACACCCCACTTCTCTCTTCTCTTCTCCTCTCTCCTCTCTGCCCCCCTCAAGGGCAGAGAGGGCTGTTCTGGCTTTGGCCAAACTGTTTACAGCTGTGCCTGGGCAGCTGTCTCCATGCTACCATTTGCTAACCCATGTCTTTCTCCCAGCCTCTCCCCCCCCCCACACACACAGGCAACAACACCAGCAGGTAACTGCAGGTAAGAGCAGGGGTTGTTCTGACATGTGTTCTGACATCTGCCTCTTTGCATATAGAAATATAGGTAGGATACATGCCTCTATACCAATGTCTTGTCTCATAGCTGTCTGCACAGCCTGCCATGATATGCCTCTTTACCAATGTCTTGTCTCATAGCTGCCTGCATAGCCTGCCATGATATGCCTCTTTACCAATGTGCCCTCTCATGTCTGCCTGCATAGCCTGCCATGATATGCCTCTTTACCAATGTGCCCTCTCATGTCTGCCTGCAATGCCTTCTCTGAAATGCCTCTTTACCAATGAGTAGTCTCATAGCTGCCTGCAATGCCTTCTCTGAAATGTCTCTTTACCAATGTGCCCTCTCATGTCTGCCTGCAATGCCTTCTCTGAAATGCCTCTTTACCAATGAGTAGTCAGATGCCTGCCTGCAATGCCTGCTATGATATATAGGATACATGCTGCTTTACCACTATTGTGTTGGATTGCCACCTGTTGTCATGTGAGCATACAACACCACGAGTGTGGTGGTGCTGTTAACAGTCTGTAGACACCAGCTGTCCCCCCCCTTTTTCTCCACAGGGTCAACTGACAGGTCAGTATTGCTAGGATTGCCATGGTTGTGACCCAATATATGTGTTGTCTTCTCTCTCTTTGACCCTTTTCCCTTACAGGATCATGCTTGCCTTACACCCGGGTAAGCAGCTCAGACCATGCTATGTGTGTCACACCTATCAGCTGTGTTATTTCTCTCCCTGCAGGCTTTTGCAACTGACACACTGGCTTGTCTTCACTGGCGATTGCTACCACGCACCAGCTGCCATGTAACACCCCCTTGTTTTTTGTCTCCCCAGGAACATCCACTACCACCTACCTTCCTGGGAGCACCCCTGGGCCCGCAGTCTGGTTGCCCCACGGTCCTCTGCCTCGCTGCTGCCAGAGGTCAGAGAGCCAGCCCTGCAACCCTCCTCAGCTGCTGCTGCTGCTGCTGCTGCTGCTCCACCTCCCTGGCTGTCATACTTGCTGTCCCTCCCCTTTCTATGGAGCAGGCTGTGGTTCTACAGGGGGAGAGCCTGCGTCTCCAGGTCCATGGGGCATGTGTGCTGCTGCTGCTGCTGCTTTCAGATTGGCTGCTGTGACTACCCCTGGCAGCCTCGCCTGGCTATCTCTGCTAACGTTCCAGAACAATAAAGATGCCCCTCGGGGAGAGCCTCCTTGAAACATATGTGCCCAGTGTTACACAAGCATTGCCCTCCACACACAGACAGCCCCCAGCACTGAAGCCCCTGCATGAATCCCTTCCAGGGGCTGCCACTTCCTTCCCAGGGAGAACACAGCAGGGATGCTGCCAGACCCCCATGGGACAGAGGGGAGGGGGAGTTGGGGGGGCCCTCTCAGGCAGGCAAACAGTGACAGGCACCACGGAGCCCATAGCAGGGCCGCTTGTGGCTGCTGCATCTGTGTAGTGGCCGCTCAGCAACCGGGGATCTCGCCAGCCAGGGCGTCCGCCCGTAATGCAGCCGCTTCCGTCGAAGGTCTGCCCGTAATGCAGCCGCTTCCGCCCACAGTCCGTCTGCATAAGAGGCGCCTGTTTCTGCATTGCCTTCATCTGCGGAGCAACCCCTGTGTCCCTATTGGTCTCTGCAGACCCCTCTCTCTCCCACCAGCCTTGTTGTCTGTCTGTCTGTCTGTCTCTGACCCACCCGTGCCCCTCCCCAGCACCCACTGTCTGCCTGCCTGTGTGTCTGCCTCCCCTCCCACTCCCTGATGATGGCTGCTGGCCACCCCCCACCCTGCCAGAGCGCCTGCCGAGAGGCGCTGTCGTCGCTCCATCTGGGGGCGTGATGAGCTGTGTGAGCCCTTCACGCTCGCAGCAGACAAGCCCAAGGCATCTCACGGTCTTGGCCGGGGTACAGAGCAGAACACACGCCGGGATGCCTTCTTTGTGGGCATTGCCCTGGCCCTGGAGGTCCAGGGCTTCAGGCAGCGCACGGGCAAGTCATGTCAGAGGCAGTTCCAGACATCATGAGCCCCCCCTTGTGTGTGACGTTCCCACCCCCCTCCTTCCCTTCCCTCCCCCGCTCCCCCCCATGACTCCCACGTGCAGCCTCAACGTGGCATGGGGGTGGCATCGCCTTCTGCAGGAGGGGGGACGGCCACTCTCTCCTGCAGCAGGTGGCTGATGCACAGGGTGCCCTGTGGCAGCTGGCTCGGGCACCTCGCTCACCTGTCACCTGCCCTGCGTCCACCACATGACTGGCGCAACCCCCTGCCTGCGGTCAGCCCCTTTGTGACCGGGCTGCGACAGACCCTGTGGCAGCTGCCATGGATGGACGCTGACACATGCAGACACACAGGCCTGCACATGCCCGAGCCAGACACCGAGCCTAGAGAGCCTGCCTGCCTGGGAGGTAAGTGTTGCCTGGATCCTGGGGTGGTGCTGGGCCACAGAAACTGCAACCTGCCTAACTCAGGCATACCTCTGACCTAACTCAGACATAACTTCTGCCTAACTTAGGCTGCACTTAGGCCACACTTATGCCTGACTTGGAGAGGAGTTGGGTTGGAATGGGCTGTAAATTAATATATTTGTATAGCCTTCCGAGTCTCTGGCCTTTTTAACATCTTTTTAACATCGAGCTGTTACAGGTGTGGTGCTGCTGCTCTTGTGTTCTTGTCTTTTAATTGTAATAGTGGTCTCTTTTATTGCTTTAGATTGTTATTTATGAGTTTTTGTTAACTGTTTTTATTGCTTTTAAATGCGATTGTGGTTGTTGTTGTTTTTTGCATTTGTATTTTTTGTTTCTGTAATCCGCCTTGGGTCCCTTTGGGGAGAAAGGCGGGGTAAAAATATTGCAAATAAATAAATAAATTATTTATTTACAGCCACGGCCTTGTCGTCGAGCCAAGGCAGCTCCTTGGTTCACTGAGGAGCTGCGGGCAATGAAACAACTGGGCCGACGCCTAGAGCGACGGTGGTGGAAAACTTGTGATGAATCTGACCGAACACGGGCTAGAGCCCATTACAGGGCCTACTCTGTGGCAGTGATGGCAGCGAAGAAGGCGTTTTTCTCTGCCACCATTGCGTCTGTGAGCAGCCGACCAGCAGAGCTCTTTCGAGTTGTCCAGGATCTGCTCCACTCGGCTCCTGTAGCGAGTGAGCTGGAGTGTTCGACGGACCGCTGCAATGATATCGCACGGCACTTCGCAGATAAAATCGCTCAGATTCGCCACGACTTGGACTCTGGTTTAACAGTTCCAGAAGTTGTCCCTACAGCATCTGTCAATTCCATCACTATGGATTCTTTTCACCTTATACAGCCTGAGGATGTGGATAGGGTCCTCTGTAGTTTGAGACCGTCTTCCTGCCCGCTTGACCCTTGCCCAGCTTGGCTAATACGATCTGCGCGGGTTGGGCTGGCCGACTGGGTGGAACCTATTTTAAATTCATCTCTGCAGGAAGGAGTGATGCCTAGCATCTTGAAGACCGCAATTGTGCGTCCCCTCCTGAAAAAACCATCTTTGGATTCCTCCAATTTAAATAACTATCGGCCAGTTTCTAATTTGCCTTTTTTGGGTGCCACATCGGAGTGGGCTTCCGGTGGTCCTGCGGTCCTAGTACCACCAGCAGTCGGCCAAAGTACCACTGGTTGAGTAAACTCCTGCTCCAAGATATCCCGTGCTCCGAGCACCCTCTCCATCTGAAATGTGGCTGGGGGAGCTACGCAGGGTTGCGACCTCTCAGCAGCAGTGCTGAAACCATGCAACGCTCCCCCCTGGCGGCCAAGATGATTTTGTTTCAGTGGACTTTTAGAGTTTTAACTGCCATCATTTTTTTATATGGCTTTTGTTTGCTTGCCGCCAAAATTTCCTATGAATTTCTACGTTTTCCTTTTGATTTTATCACACCGACTGTGGTTGTGGTTTTAACACGTCGCATGGGCATTCTCTGCCATTCCATTATTGAGCTGCTTGGACCATTCCGTGAATGAATCCCACTTTATAAACAATAACGAGTGCTGGGTTTACTCACACACATCTCCTGGCATTATATGGGCTGCAGACGTCTTGGTGCAGCGTGCCAGGTTCTCTCTTGTTGCACGCGTTGGGTCCGACTGCATTAGGCAACACGTGCAAGTTGGAAGAAGAAATGGGTCCAAATTAGCGATAGCAAGGGAAGCTCTGGTCTCTCTTTTGCAAATTCAAATGAAGTCAGTGTTGAGACCACCCCAGCTCTGGTGCCTCCGGTTTCTTAACCAAAGGAGCTCTCAGATTCTCTTATCTTGCCTGGACACACACAGAACGTATTATTTCCCACCACGCAGTTGTGAAGCTGCTGGAATTCTCATTTGCTCAGAATCAGCTTGTGCACCATATTCACAGATGTAATTCAGGAAGAAAAACTGGGAGGCCACCAAGGGCCGCAGAAGGAGATGTTTGGAGTCCAACCAGGTTTGTTTGTTTCCCCTTTACTGAGCAAATATTGAGAACATGGAAATACCAAGTTTTTAAAAAGCTGGGAATTGTTTCTTGGTTGTTTCTAACTGTATGCCCTGAGCAGATGTAAAACACAAGCCCGGAACAATGGCTTGTCACAGGTAATCCAAATCTGCAGAGACCTTTTCTAGGCATACAGTCACAGGATGCGCTTAATGGAGAAAAAGCAAATAAATCTCCACACAATTCCACTGGGAGGCCAGTATCGTCGCGAGGGGGCGCGTCACCCTGGAACGAGGGCGCGGGCGTCACCCCTGCCCTAGGGTGACACTTACCCCCGGCTCTAACAGCGACCGCCCTGTCCGGTGGTCCGGGGCTTTCTGAGAAGGCCCAATGCATCGATGCGGCATTTATTAGCTTGTTCGCGCATGCGCAGACCGTTTCTGAGGGCAAGGGCTGCCCTTTTGCCCTCAGAAACGGTATGCGCATGCGCAAAAACCTAATAAATGCTGCGTCGACGCATTGGGCCTTCTCAGAAGGCCCCGGACCGCCGGACGGGGCGAACGCTCCGAGGCCTTCTTCCGGTCTCGGAGCCTCCGCACAGAACGGGGGCGACGCGCACAGGTGTGCGCGCGTCACCCTTGCGCGCGTCACCCCCCCCGGCGGCCCACCATGCTACAGTGACGTGACTGCCAACTGTGCTGCCGAGAGAGTCTGGGCTGCAATTTGAGCCAAACTCACCCTCAGGAACGAAGTGTCTGAAATCAAAAAGGTATGTATGAAATCTGCCCTATTATTCATATGCCATTTTCCGTAGCTCTTTTACCTAAGCACGAACTTCCAAATTGGATTCAGGTGGAATTTGGTGGCTTCCCTAGACCACTGAAAGGTTTATCAGGAAGATAGTGGCACGCTGGGAAAAGGACACTGTCGATGCCAGATGACAACACGTCTCTTTTTACCCTCCAACCCTGTTCTTCTGCTGAAGCCTTCTTCTGCTGGAGTACCTACTGTCCGTGGGTGGCTGTGGATTGGCAGCGGCATGATACACTTATATGCCCCAGAGAAGAGACTTACCTCCTTGCTTGGGTGCTCTGGGCTTGGAGGTCACTATCCTGGGGTAGTTAATACCTGCAGCACCAGAGGGGGTAACCCCTCTGAGCAATAAGTGGACGGCCCGGTTCTTCTCCGTCTCTGTCACCCTGGTGAGAGGGGGGTGAGGAGTAGTGGGAGGTATAGGGGGCAGCGGGACTCCTTCTGGACTTGGGGTTGGTGAGAGTGCCTCTTGTCTGTTGGATTCCTTGCTGTCTTTCCTGCCCCTTACTCTGCTATAGAGAGACTGGAGGCAGCGCCAGTGTTTTGTGTTGGGGTTGTATTTGTCCAAGTGTGTGTTTGTGTTTGTGTGAGCCCTTTCCGGGAAGATGTGTTGGGATGTTCGAGGGAGTAGTGGCACCACTATAAAAAGTGTAACGGGCCAAGGGCGATATGGCGGTGGGGGCTGGCCTGGCCATTCCAGGAGAAGGAGGGATGGTCATAGGCACACCATCCCTCTTTCTAGGCCTTCCCCCAACCCTGGAGCCTGGGGAGTGCCTGGGAGAAACCCCTGTGGCCTTAAATTGCTGCTATTAAATGCCAGGTCGGTTAACAACAAGATCTCCCTAATCCGGGATTTAATCCTGGAGGAGGGTGCCGACCTGGCCTGCATCACAGAGACCTGGTTGGATCCGGCTGGTGGTGTGAACCTTTCCCAGCTGTGTCCACCAGGGTACCGGGTAATGCAGCAGCCGTGGCTGCAGGGGCGAGGGGGTGGTGTTGCTGTGGTCTACCGGGATTACATCTCCCTCACTGGATACCCTGTCCCACAGTGTGCTGGGTTTGAGTGTCTCCGCATCGTGCTACAGGGGTGAGACAGGATGGGGATGCTGCTGGTGTACCGTCCACCTGGTTGCCCGTCGGCTTCCCTACCTGAGCTGACCAAGGTGATCTCGGCAGTGGCATTGGAGTCCCCACGCCTGTTGGTGCTGGGGGACTTCAATGTTCATGCCGAGGCCCCTGAGACAGCGGCGGCTCAGGAATTCATGGCCGCCATGGCAACCATGGGCCTGTCACAATGGATTACGGCCCCAACGCATGGTGCGGAGCACACATTGGACTTGGTGTTCACTGCAGGGTATGGGGATGGTGGTCTGCCTATGAAGGAGGTTAAGATCACTCCTTTGTCTTGGATGGATCACTATCTGGTGAGTTTTAGACTGGCAACGTTTAATCACCCCTGCAGAGCTGGGAGACTGAATTATATGGTCCGCCCCCGGAGACTGATGGATCCGGATGGTTTCCTGAGGGCTCTGGGGGATTTCCCAGCTTCCCGGGTCAGTGATTCATCTGATGCTCTGGCTGCCCTGTGGTATGGAGAGGCAGCTAGAGCCTTGGATCAGATCGCTCCTGAACGGCCACGTCCTTGTCGTCGAGCCAAGGCGGCTCCTTGGTTTACTGAGGAGCTGCGGGCAATGAAATGACAGGGCCGACACCTAGAGCGACGGTGGAAGAAAACTTGTGATGAATCTGACTGAACACGGGCTAGAGCCCATTTCAGGGCTTACTCCATGGCGGTGATGGTAGCGAAGAAGGCGTTTTTCTCTGCCACCATTGTGTCTGCAAGTAGCCAGCCAGTGGAGCTCTTTCAAGTTGTCCGGGATCTGCTCCACTCGGCTCCTGTAGCGAGTGAGTTGGAGTGTTCGACGGACCGCTGCAATGATATCGCACGGCACTTCGCAGATAAAATCGCTCAGATTCGCCATGACTTGGACTCTGGTTTAACAGTTCCAGATGTTGTCCCTACGGCATCTGTCAATTCCATCACTATGGATTCTTTTCACCTTATACAGCCTGAGGATGTGGATAGGGTCCTCTGTAGTTTGAGACCGTCTTCCTGCCCGCTTGACCCTTGCCCAGCTTGGCTAATACGATCTGCGCGGGTTGGGCTGGCCGACTGGGTGGAACCTATTGTAAATTCATCTTTGTGAGAGGGAGTGATGCCTAGCATCTTGAAGACCGCAATTGTGCGCCCCCTCCTGAAAAAACCATCTCTGGATTCTTCCAATTTAAATAACTATCGGCCAGTTTCCAATCTGCCTTTTCTGGGTAAGGTGATTGAGCGGGTGGTGGCATCTCAACTCCAGGGGATACTAGATGAAACGGAGTATCTGGACCCTTTTCACTCTGGCTTCAGGCTTCAGGCGGGCTTTGGGACAGAGACAGCCTTGGTCGCCCTGTTGGATGATCTTCGCCGAGGACTGGACAGGGGGAGTGCATCCCTGTTAGTCCTTTTGGACCTCTCGGCGGTTTTCGATACCATCGACCATGGTATCCTTCTGGGTCGGCTGGCCGAGTTGGGACTAGGGGGCACTGCATTGCAGTGGTTCCAGTCCTACTTGGCTGACAGGTCACAGATGGTGATGCTGGGAGACGCCTGTTCGGCGCCCTGCCCTTTACAGTGTGGGGTGCCACAGGGTTCTATTCTGTCTCCCATGTTTTTTAACATCTACATGAAGCTGTTGGGGGAGATCATCCGGGGATTTGGAGTTGGGTGTCACCAATATGCTGATGACACCCAGCTCTATTTCTCCTTGCCATCTCGCTCCAGGGAGGCTGTGGAAGTCCTGGAGCGCTGTCTGGAGGCGGTTGGGGTCTGGATGAGGGCTAATAGGTTGAGATTGAATCCAGAAAAGACAGAGGTCCTACTGGTCAGGAAAGCTTCGATGCAGGTACTGAGTCATCTGCCCGTTCTGAATGGGGTTGCACTCCCCCTGCAGGAACACGTGTGCAGCTTGGGAGTACTTCTGGATTCACAGCTCTCCTTGGAAAGCCAGGTGGCGGCTGTGGCCAGGGGTGCGTTTGCCCAGCTTTGGCTGGTGCGCCAGCTGCGGCTGTACTTGAGTCGATCGGACCGGACCACGGTGGTCCACGCCTTAGTGACTTCAAGACTGGATTACTGCAACGCGCTCTATGTGGGGCTGCCCTTGAAGACGGTTCGGAAACTGCAATTAGTGCAGAATGCGGTGGCCCGGGTGGTTGCTGGAGCTAGGCGGTTTGACTCTGTTGAGCCGCTGCTTCAGCGGCTGCACTGGCTGCCCATTCGTTTCTGGGCCAAATTCAAGATGCTGGTAATGACCTTTAAAGCCCTTCATGGATCGGGTCCAGGATATCTGAGGGACCGCCTTCTCCCATACATTCCGGCCCGCTCTCTTAGGTCAGCTAAGGGGGCTCTCCTGCGGGTGCCACCTCTGTCGCAAGTTAGGGGAGTGGCAACACGTGGGCGAGCCTTCTCTGCTGTGGCGCCAAAACTGTGGAACTCCCCGCCAGGAGATCTGAGAACCATCCCCTCCCTCATGACGTTTCGGTGAGGGCTCAAAACATTTTCGTTTCGTCTAGTGTTTGGGTGATGAGTTGTGGTCTGCCTCCTGTATCTCAAGATGCTCTGCCATGCTGCTTCTCTGCTCCATATTGTTGCCCCCCCCCGTGGATTTTATTGTTTTTTTTAATTTGTTTATGTATCGTTATATATTTTATGTATTTTAAATTATGTATTTTAATCTGTTGTAAGCCGCCTTGGGAATTTGCCTGTGGCATAGGAAAAGGCGGGATATAATTTTTTTAGATACAGTAAGTAAATTAAATAAATCAGCTTCTCAGTTTCTTCCCAAGTTCTGGATTGCCAAAAGATGTCCCGTGCTGTGCCGATTATGACATCTGCAGCACAGCTTGGCTAAAACCCGTCTTGCTTTCTTTCCTCTTTGGTTTCTTCCTGGTGTTCCCAGGTAGAACACCCACCTCCCCAAGAAATTTGTTTAATCCTACCAAAACATTTCCATTCTCTCCATATTTCTTGGATGCGTCTTGAAGTATTTTTTTCACTCAAGATTTGGTGCAAGTCTAGTGTATTCCATTAGAGTAGGGGTTCTCAACCCCTGCCCTGCCGAGTACCACCTTTGGTGCCATTCTCCTGCTGCGTACCACCAGAAGTGACTGGTGATGACATCATTGCCAGTTACTTCTGGGTTTTCGGAGGCCAGAAAATACAGGTAGAAGGCTCTGGGCCCTTCTCAGCGTTCCTGAGAGACTCGACCAAAGGCAGGAACCTCTCAGGAGCGAAAACGTGCTGCCGAAAGCGCCATGTTGGAGCAGGGTTCCAGTGGTCCAAGTACCACCAGCAGTCGGCCGAAGTACTGCTGGTGGTACTAGTACCCCTGGTTGAGAACCCCATGCATTAGAGAAAACAGCCAGTCCTGGGAAAAGATGATCAATAATCTTACTCTCCATCTGTCTGAACCTCCTTTTTAGAACCCGTTTACAGACCCCATTGTTCATGCAGCGATTCTGCACATGCTAAAAACATGCCACATGTCGTGCACGGCCCTCGGAAAAGTGATACTTTCCATCCTGCCTCCGAGACGGTTTCACTTTCAGCTCCCAAAACGGCCACAGATGGAATCCAAACAACAATCTTGGAACATCATAAATCTAAAAGATCGTGAGAGTGTAAACTGTAAAACAAGCTGCACGCAGCTAAGAAGTTCAAGAAATCCAGGGACTGGATGGGAGAGAATATTCTAAATTCAGGAACAGACATGCCAATAAATTCTTTAATTATCTGAAAGGAATTAACAGGCTTTCCGGAGAGAAAGAGGTTTCCTTGTGACAGGGCAGGCAGCCTCTGACCTCCAGCCTTGAGGTTATTGGTTTTTCCCATGGACTCGTATCTTAGGAGAGTCTTTGCTGCCCAGCTCTGTGTTGGGTAGCAGCCCAATCAAGGCCCTTTTCTCATCCCAGGAACATTTGCTGGGATGTTTCTCCCATGTCACAGCTGTTGCACAGTTCCAGATGCTGAAATGCTGTTACTTTAACACCACCTTCTCAGGCATGAAGATGAAACATGAAGATGAAACATGGCGAGATAGCACACATGTCGTCAAGAAGGCAGTGATGTAGACTTGAGTCTATTGACTTGGACTCGAGTCGCGTCAATGACACGACTCGGACTTGACTCGGCAATTGTAAAAGGCTCGACTCGAGACTTGGAGCCTTTTATGACAAGTCGTATTTTATTCAGGTTTAAACCCGTTTTTCTCATTAAATAGATAGGGACTCGCAACCAAAGATTCGGGACTTGGGGGCAAAGACTTGGGAGTTGGCTCGAGACTTGGAGTCAGAGACTTGATCCACATCCCTGCAAGAAGGGATGTTGGAGAGGCAGCAGCATCACATGAGCTGATACACCCAGTGTTTAGTCACAGAGGTTGTGAATGGCTGCGTCAAGCAGGGGGAGCTGGAACGTCTCTCGTTAGGTGCTTAGAACTTGTGGGTTGCTTCTCACCTGGCGATACCCGATTAATCTCCTCTTGATTCCCTCAGTTCTGCGGGAACCTTTGCGTATATTTTTGCCGGCAATAGCAACCGCTATTTGTGGCACGGAGGCCCGGCTGGCTAACAATAGCTCCATCCGTGGAGCATCTTCCCGCTGTGGGAATCAGAATGCTGGACAAGATAACCCTTGGTCCCACCCAGCAGGCCTCATGTTTGCTCTCAGAACTCACTCAAACAACAGGGCACAGAGTTCTGCAATTCATTCCCCTTCCTGCCTTTAAAAATCTGTTTATTTTCCAGTGCTTGGAGATGCAAGGGAAGTACACTGAGAAACTGAAGGTTTCCGTGTCTACACACAGTTGGTATAAGAATCCCGTGCCTGGCATGCAAAGCCTGGTAATTAGGACACCTGAATGGCAAAACAGCAGCCGTTTCAGCCACCCTCAGGAGCGATGGTTTTGAAATGGCATCCGCTTCCAGCTTGAAGCACGGACGTGCTTTCGGCCGCTGCTGCCCTCCCCTCTCTCTGTGCCCAGCGCCAGTAGCAGCATCTGTTTGGTGCGGGTGAGAGAGAGAGAGAGAGGGGGGGGAGAGCTCCAGCCTGGAAACATCACATCTCCGTGGAGCCTTTCCAGACTCCTTAGCAGCTGCACTTTTGAGGACCCAGACCACCAACGTCACCGGCCCCTAGTAACGGCCAGATTCCTCACAATGCCTGCGAGTGGCTTTTCCTGGGGGAAGGCAAGGGATGCGAGGACAGAAATGCAATTGGCAGATGTTTCATAAAATGAACAGGAAAGCATGAACAGCCAGGAAAGAAAGATGTATTTCAACGTCCTTGAGAGTCAGGATACTGAGAAACCAGGCGCCTGCCCCTCTACTTAGATGACCTGAGGAGACCGTTCGGCACGTCTTTGCCACCATTGGAAGTGGGGTTGGCAGAGACAAAGAAGGAGACCTTCTCTGCTGCCGCACCCAGGCCACAAAGGTGCATATTTAGAAACTAGAGATGTGTAGTACTAGAGACGTGTGGAATTTTAGCAGTGATGTAGACTTGAGTCTATTGACTCGGACTCGAGTAGGACTCAAAGTTGCGTCAACGACTCGACTCGGACTTGACTCGGCAATTGTAAAAGACTCGACTCGAGACTTGGAGCCTTTTACGACAAGTCCAATTTTATGCAGGTTTAAACCAGTTTCCCCCATTAAAAAGATAGGGACTTGCAACTCACAACCAAAGACTCGGGACTTGAGGGCAAAGACAGAGACCTGGGACTTGAGACTTGGAAGTCAGAGACTTGATCCACATCCCTGAATTTTATTACCATATATCCTCAAGTGAGCCCTGTATGGAAGGTATGTTATGCCCAAAATGTCTTGTCCCCAGAAGCAGTGAGTCAAATGTTCCCCACTTATCTGGTGATGTGCCATCCTCCACGCCTCCCATTCGACAGACTGGAACAGGAAGTGTGAAGGAGAGGTGCCCTGCTCTAGTCCACCACTCTCCTCCACACTTCCTCTTTCGCTCCATCTCCTTTTCCGTTTGCAACCCAGGGAGCAGAAGGAACAGCAGCTGTAGCAGTGAAGATGAATGGCAAACAGATTGGTCCCTTGCCAATCTGATGCCCGAGGTAACTGCTCCATCAGCCTCTTGGACTGACATGGATCAACATCTGGAGGCAGCAGCCAGCTCACAGCCCCATTCCCAGACTCCACTTGTTGATCTGACTCTCCGAACAAAATCCTTCTATTCTGACGGTTGGACCAAGACTTGGAAGTCAGGACCAGACCAGGCCGGGGGGACACAGTCTCCCTCTTTCTTCTTGCATTGACATGTCATCTCCACAGGGTTTAGGAAACAGAGCCCTTAGTGGCAGCCCTGAGAATTTATACCACTCAGGAAATTAAGAGCTTGGTTTGTTTTAAGCCATTTTTTGGCAGAACAACAACAACAACAACAAGTAGACTACAGAGGGTAGAGAGAGTGAACTACAGAGGTCTACAGATTATGAAATTTGAGCAAATGGTGATCAATCTGTTTATTTCTAGAAGTCTTCACCTATGGGAGAGACATACGCATCAAGACAGAGAGCCCTCCCCACAAGGGTGGGGGGTAATCCTGGAGCTTCCATACAAAGGCTTTTCTCCTTCGCATGGAAGGAGCTACAAAAACTCAGACTCCTCCTGTCTCCTTCAGAGTCTACAGTCCCAACTCTCAAACTGTATTTTCCTCTCCACCTGACCATGACTAGCGAGTACTGTAGTCACCAACCATGGGTGCTCTTTGAGGACAAGTCCCTGAGCAAGCATCTTCAGCTACTCGCAAAACATCCACTGGCAATTGGTACCCATGGAAAAGATGGCAATCCATTCATTCATTCCAGCAGAATAGAATAATGTACAGTATTGGCCAAAGGCAAAAGGAATGTTCACCAGCCAATGGGAGGAAATAAGGAGGAGAGCCAATAAGGTCTTTGTAGCTCTAATTGGTCCAGTGTGCTGTCAGCACAGATGGACAAAGTCTGCCTTTCCCCGGCCCAACATTTTCTCAGCCTGCACAGAAAAAGCCAATATACAGTATATCAAAACCCTCCAGCCTGGTTCAAGTTCTCCTTTTGCATCTGGGCCAATTTCCGACTTCAGGAAAGAAGGTCTTAAGGAAGAAGCTGTCTGAACAGCAGTTGAGAAATCCTACCCTCTTCTTCTTCCTGATGTATTTTTATGGCATCCCATTTGACTAAGCAGAAGTCATTATTTGAACAGAACGTGTCATGTCCTGCCATAAAAGTAATGGACAGCATTGCAAGAAAATAGGACCAGCCAGCCACAGGGAGACTAATGTTCCCATGACGACAACTCAAGCATTTTGCCAAGTGATGGAGGTGGAAACTCTGTGGCACGACACTAACCAGTGAGGTGTCTGAATCAGTCGGCTTCAGCGGGTGACTGTCTGATGCTCTGAACTCTAAGATTGTGTGTTTTTTATCTCTTGGGCTCTTCTCACAGGGAGCAAAGCATGCTGGGTCTTCTCTTTTCTGCCTTGGTTTTATTTACTTATTACCTATTTCTTCCATTCTAAGGTGCCATCAATTCTAAGGTGCACCTTTAATTTTGCTACCACCAGCAGGGGAAAAAAAATTCCCTAAGGATTTATATGCAAATTGCACCCCCAAAACGCCACCTTCTTACTTATTACCGGGGCTGGTGGGTCTATTTTCGGTCACTTCCGGTTTTCGCAAAAACCGGAAATGGCTGAAAACAGCTGTTTTTCGCCGAACTGAAGATCGAGGAGGCCTACAGAGGGTCGCGCAGGCCTCCCCGAAGCCCCCACCAGCCACGGTAAGTAAGAAGGCAGCGTTTTGGGGGTGCAATTTGAACATCATCGATTCTAAGACACACACCCTTTTTTGAATTGGTAAATTTAGAAAAAACGTGCGTCTTAGCATCGAAGGAATACGGTATTTGTCCAAAGCATGTCCGCTCAATTCCTCCAGCTTTCTGTCTCAGAACTACCGGTCCCATACTGTATTTGTAAACCAAATGAAAGAACCCTATTTTTCACCTGGATGTACCTTCCTGTTTTAAAGTTTCTTTTCTCGTGTCCCTTGATATCTAAATTGCATCTATTAAGGGAGCAGTCCTACCTAGCATTGTGCTGGCTGAGCTCCCTCTCCGCTGGTACTGGGTGTCGCAAAAGTTCCATAAAGCACTTTGGTGGCACCCAGCAAAGTAAGTGGCGCCACTGCGGAAGCCAGCACCACTTACGAGGCCGCCCTTTGGACTCCACACCGCCAGGCAGAAGTAAACCCTGCACTAGGCGATGGAAGGGCATGGGGAGGGAGGTCCAGGGTGGCGAGGGAGGGGGCCATTGACCGGGCCGGCCTGGGAGGGGACGGGGATATTGGTGCCGGGCTGCGCCGATATCCCCGTCCCCTTCCCGGGATGGGCCAGCCTTGCATGGCCACCCCAGATGTGCGACAGCTAAAGAGCTGGCACACATCCGAGGAAGCCCATTGGGGCCTCCAGGTATTACACTGGGGGTATTACACTCATTTCAGAGCTGGGCCCCCAAAGTGAGCCCCGGCTGTGCCGGCATGGGCTGCATCCTGCATCCTGACCATTTTGGCCAGCAGCTGCGTCTTAGGCAGGATCAGGCTGCCCAGCTCTGAAATGAGAGTCTTTCTTTGCTATAAATATTATTTGTAACATTTATTTATCAGCGTACATTGAGAATGTATGTACTGTACATACATACATACATACATACATACATACATACATACATACATACATACATACATACAAATTCATTGCGCATTTTATAATTTTAACAGTCTTCTTGAATTAACCTTTACAAACAATGTGAAGGAAAGACTACAAGGAAATGTTGGGGATGGTTCTGAAAATGTCTGATGGCTGGTCTAGAACCAAGCTCTGTGAAGTGGTTTTTTTTTTAATGCGTTTTGCTTCTGTGAGGACATAATGTTCAAGGCAAATATTTGCTCGTTGCTTTCCTCTTGAGATGCAAAATGCCTTATCAGTCACTTTATGAGCAAGGGGTTGCAGTAGTAAGCTTGCTGAAGACACCCAGGCAAGCAAGCTTCTGACTATCACCCTAATCACTTTTCCAAAGTTCACTTGGCACAGAGTGCACTCTCCCCCCCCCCCCCCCCGATCCCTGTAGCTTCTTGAGTGGAAAAGTGGAACGGTTTCTGTGGAGACCCAGGGTTGAAGTGAGGGTGTTTGGACTGCAAAACTTATAGACATAAGCTGCCACCACCACATCAGAAATTAACTAGGACTGCAATCATATACACATTTTCCAGAATTAAACACACCGAGGGCCCAATCCTATCCTATCCAACTTTCCAGCACTGATGCAGCCGTGCCAACAGGACGTGTATTGCATCCTGTTGGGGGGGGCAGTCACAGAGGCCTCCTCAAGGTAAGGAAACAAAATATCACTGCTTGTCACTAGCTACTTTATAGATAACCACGACTACTAACTAACACAAGAAGGAGCTTTAACTACTACTGAAGTACAGCAAGTAAATTAATTGGAACAACTCTTGTACCTATCTTAATGTTGGTAGAGGACACAGGTATTATGGGTTTGAAAGCCATGTATTTTAACATATAAACCGCAGGAGGTTACTGATAAAACAATTAAAATCCCTAACTGAGCACACGTAGTAGTAAGTAAATTAGAGATCTTCTTAGAATCAGTAAAGTCCAGGGTTGTTAGAGACCGACGTTTCAACCTCCTAGCCGAGGTCTTTGTCAAGGTAGTTACAGCAAGGCTGCGAGGATGGTACTGAAGATAGATCGGAATCTCTGTGAAATGCAGTTAAAAGCCATTGACAGCGTGCGCAGATCAATTGGAACCCCGGGGAAAGCTGTCAGTGGTGTTAATGGGTCATGAATGCAGTTAACCTCCCCAGCAGGCTCCCGATGCAATTAGAGACAATAGGTGTTACTTGCAGAATTGCTTGGTGTACTTAAGTGCAAGGAGAAAGGGAAATCAGAGAGAGGGTCACTAGAGAAAAGGAGTCATTAAGAGTTGTTGTTAGTATGTTTGTGCAATATAGGGAACCATATTTTGTCCACAAAGGTTAGTTCCTGTTGCCTATTAAGAAGGTTCTGAGATTTCCTTTTGCTTTTGCAATAGCTTCCAAATTCTGGCGAGTTCTGTTATTATTATCTCCGGATAGATTCTTGGTGTTATCAAATAGAATATTATGCCTTGTTGTTACAGAGTGTTCTGCAAGAGCAGAAATATCTTTGTGCCGTAATCGGACCGCTCTTTTATGTTCAGACATCCTAGTTTTAATAATTCTCCTTGTTGTACCAATGTATTGTCTACCACAAGAACAAGGGATACTGTAAACACTGGAATTTGATAGCTCTTAGGTCTTGGATCTTTAGGATTGCGTAATAATTGCTCAAGTTTTGTTGTGGGTTTAGAAATTGGTCTGACCTTAAAATGTCTAAAGGTTTGTGCAATTTTTTCAGTGACCCCTCTGATGAAGGGCAAAATAACCCACTAATATCTTAATGTTGCTTTGACTGCTTTTTGTTCTGCCGCTCTCGTTGTCTCTAGCATTTGATACGTTTGCAAAACAGCAAAGAAATCACCATACCATAACCTTTATTGGCATAAAACAAACACATAAAGACATTTCACATCCAAACAACACTGAAGTCCCCTTTTTGGCAATTCACATTCCCTACCCACCCACATAATCCAACATATCAACTCACCCAATTCCCCAAATAATCAGGGTTTGATCTCAGAGTCCAAAAAGGGAGCGTTTCATCGGGTTTGGATTACCAAATACATAAATTAGACAACCAAACAGGTGAACAATCTTTCAGAACATCTTAACATATAGCAGATTTTTAACTCATCTAAATACCGCCTGCGCAGCTCACTGTATCTGTCGCAGTAGAAAACCATGTGCTGTAAGGATTCCGATTCATCCCTGCCACACATACAGACTCTCAAATTAGAGGCTATACTGCCAAAACGGCCGGATAGCAGGTTTGACGGCACCACATTACACCTGGCTAGGGTCAGAGCCCAGCACTCCAATGGCCGGTCCAAAAAATCAAAATAATTGGCGCATTTAGGGAAGTGTAAAGGCAGCTGAAAAAACAGAGGTGAGTAGGTTTTGTTAGCCTCGTCATATAAAAACTGAAGCTCCATAAGAGACTGTTTTTAAGTACAGTATATTAACAAACCGCAGCAAAGAAATCAACAGCCCAACGCACAGCCCCAAACAGTGCGCAGAGGGTCTTAAGACAGCAGAACACTCCTCTGTCGTGGTTAAATGGTTGTCGACGGCATGCACAGCGCGTTGCCAGCGGCCATTTTGCATGCACCACTGCAAGAGGCTGCAGCCTCGTCGCTAGAACCCGCTGCCAGAGTCAGTAAGCCAGCGGTGGGGACGGAACATGGGCAGAATAGGGTGGATATCAGCAGAAGCCACTTGTGATGAATCCTCATCCTGTTCCCACCCTCCCCATTCCCTCTCCCTTACTCACCTCGGACCTGCGCCTGTAAAGTAGCTGGAGCAGATCCAAGGTGATCCATTGGGCTAACTGAGGCTTACCCCCAGGTAAGGGAACAAATGTTACCTGGGGGAGACCTTCATGACTGGCCCCCACCCGCAGGATGCAGAGTGCACTCCGGTGAGAATGCAGTGTGCACTCAGTGGAGGGGAATTTTTTTTAGTTAGGGTTGGGCTGCCAATCAGTTCCAAAGTCTGGGAAACGTAGCCTTGCTTAGGCTGTCCGCATCTGCCCACAAGCCGAGCGCCTGTGCATTTTCCATTCCGCTGTGTGGGATCTGCATATCGAATGGAAGTGACACTGTCCTGAAAAAGGAAAATGATATTTCTTGACAGCTCTGACGGAATCCTCTCCTTTGGGGGTGGCCTCTACAGCGCACAGATTACAAACACACACCACAATAGGGGGAAGATGCAGCGACAGGCAGAGACGCTCCCGATACTTCTCCAGCGCCTCTTGGAGACCCAGAAACCTCCAAGCAATCATGGAATTGGCAGCATCGGTGACTGTGATGAATGATGGGAAGAGACGTTCCCCCGAGCATCATCCTCGGCGCACATCTGAGACATGGTGGTTTGGTGGAATCAGTCTGTCTATGTTAGTTTCCCTTGTTAGTAGATCTACAACCCTTTCTATTTTTATACCATTAAAGTTGCTTGTGTAAACCAGGATTCTGTCCCTTTCGGTTGACTGACGGGCATGAAAGAAACAGAGAGAAAGCGAAGGTGAGGGGAAAGAACAGCCACCGCTTGTCTGGAAAGAAAAAGCCAAGGAGGACCCTCGAGAAAGAGAGAGGTGTGGTGCATTGCAAAGCAAAGGTGGCGCTGGGTTGGCTCTAAACACACGTTTTTAATATACAGGTGGGCCTCCATATCCACTGATCCGCTATCCATGGTTTCAGTTATCCACGGATTGCGGGGACCCCCCCCCCCCAGGCTTTTACTTTTTTCCCCAGTAAGCTTCGTTTCTTAAACAGGAGAAGCAGCCTCTGGCTGCTTATTGCAGGCAAGTAGAACGAAACCAAGTCCTAGAGAGGCTCTGCAAGGTTAACAGAAACCTTGCAGAGCCTCTCTAGGACTTAGTCTCATTCTACTTGCTTGCAATGGAGGCTGCTTCTCTGTTTGTTTTAAAAGGAAGAAACAAAGCTTGCTGAAAGAAAAATACGAGCTGGGGTGGGGCAGTGATCTGCACTCAGGTTTGGCTTCCCTTGCAGCAATCACCCAGGGATTCAAGAGAACAAAGGGAAGAGATAGGTGCAGTCCAACCTCTTTCAGCTGGGCTGGGCTTGATTTTGGCTGTGCTGCTGGTCAACCTAAAGGGAACAGTGTTCTTGAGCAACTGTGTGTGTGTGTGTGTGGGGGGGGGGAATCACACTGAATTATTTCAACTATGTAATCATCAAATGTAGGCTTACTAGATCTCCAACCGGGACAGAGTGCTAGACCTTTAGGAGAAGGAATGTGGGCAGGTGTAGCTTGTTAAACCTTAGAGCACAATCCTAGGCTTGTTAAACCTTAGAGCACAATCCCACTGAACGCAATAGGGCTTGCTTCTGAGTAGACATGCATAGGCTTGTGTTCTAATTGTTCTTGGCACAGAAGATCCCCAGGTGAAACAAGTGGAATTTTAAAGACGATAAAATGTGTATACAGGGTTTTGAAGCCGTGACTTAGATTTGTTTATTACATTAAAGGATGTTGCAAAATGTAATAGGATTAACAATTCAGAGACGACGTTTCGATCATCTTTTGAAAACCATCATCGGGTTCAGAGCGTAACTGTCAGTGGCGGAACGTTATGCTCTGTCTCAGTTATGCTCTGAACCCGATGGTGATCTTCAAAAGATGATCGAAACGTCGTCTCTGTATTGTTAGTCCTATTACATTTCGCAGCATCCTTTAATGTAATAAAGGATCTATTTATTATTATCCTTTATAATAAAGGATCCTTTAATGTAATAAAGGATCTAAAGACATCTATTCAAGATTTCTATTCAAATCTAAGTCATGGCTTCAAAACCCTGTATACACATTTTATCATCTTTAATTATCACTGGCCATGAAAGTCTAACCTCTTAAGTGGAATTTTCCTTTTGTTCTGAACAGAGCAAACTACCAACATGTCACCTCCTTTTCACCCCACTTCTTTGAGGTTCTTGGTTTTATCAGAGCATCCCAGCACTCGGCTCCCTCAGCACAATTAGCCAAACAAATCAGTCCTGAATGGATGCTTTGCTTTCACACCACCTTTTCACACCAGTCCCTTAGCTATTCTTCACTCCGGCTGGTGTGAATGCAATCAAACAGATAGACAGTTGGTAACAGATATTTTTATTCCTGTGTAAGGATGGGGCGGGTTGGACACCATAGGCACTCTCATTTGCATGCATCAAAACCAAAACATTTTTAGTTCCAGCAGCGCCATCTAGAGGACAGTGTAAATATGGTTTGTTCCTTAGATGGATAGCGCAAATGATAGTCATGATCTTTAACAGCATTCCAAATATTTACTTACTAATTAGAAGGACTTTTCATGTCCCAACTTTCTACCTCAATATAGGACATTCAAAGGGGCTCACAATGATCTCAGCATAAAAATTACTATATATACACACCCACATATTTTATATACAGATAAAATAAATGAACTTAGCAAAAACACAAGCCAGAAAAATACACCACAGAAAAAAAGCAAGCAGAAGGAAAGCAAACCACCTCCCTCAGTGCCACGGCCCCAGTGGAAATGAGGGTCTCTCTCCAAGTGCGATTCCTAGATTATTTGTCTTGCCGCCTTGCCGTGAATCTCCCTAGACAAGGGGTGGCCAACCTTCCACCATGAGGGCCTCTGTGTTCTTAAGAGTTGTGTAGAATACAGAATCTTGGCAGCTGCAGTTGCTGATGGTGCTGCTAAAGCAGCTGCAGCTGCTGAAATGCTCTCACCTAGACAACCATTGAAGGTCCAGGAGCATTCATGCTGAAAGGTTGGCCACCCCTGCTCTAACAGCACGATCCTATGCATTACTCTGCTGAAAGCTCCATTGTGGCCGATTCCTCCGCGTTCCAGACATTCCACACCCTCAAGGGTGACTTCACAGGGCCGTCAGAAGCTGCTGTCACCCATCCAGGCAAGAACCAAGGCTGATCCTGCTTAGCTTCTTCAGGCAGGGCACTGGCTCAACCTCCAGACCACACCTCCTGCCTATGTACTATATCAGGGATGGCCAACCTTCCACCATTATGGCTACTGTGTTCTTAAGAGTTGTGTAGAAGACGGAATCTGGGCAGCTGCAGTTGCTGATGGTGCTGCTCAAGCAGCTGTACCTGCTAAAATGCCCTCACCTAGAAAACCATTCAAGGGCCAGGAGCATTCATGTTGAAAAGTTGGCCACCCCTGCCCTAGACTGTGCCACACACAATGGCATCCATGTGTCCCTGGATGTTTCCTAGAGTATGACAAACAAACAGGACAAAGTTGAAATCCTAACGGGAGAAGGTAAATGCGATCTGAAGGGCAGAAACATGAGGGGAATATAGGGCTGGAAGGATAGAGCTTGTTCAAAAGAACCAACCCTGACAGAAAGGGAGGTGAAGTTGCATTATATCTATGTGAACATCCAGGAATCTGGGTAAGAATAAAAAGGGAAAGGAATAAGCATGTTAGCATCATGGGAGTCTATTATAGACCACCTGGACGATGCATTCCTGAAACCATGACCGAGCTTTCTCTAAGGCGAACCGTAGTGCTCATGGGAGACTTCAACTATTCTGACAACTGCTGGAAGTCAGGCAGCCCCCGCTGGTGGAACATGAGTAGTGCGCTGCCGGACTGCCGGCGGGAAGACTGGAGCCTTCCCAGAGGTGTAGCTAGCCCGGGTTGGCACCTGGGGCGACTTGGCGATGTGTCACACCCCCCCGTGACGTCACACGCCGCACCCACAGGGTGTGATGTCACAAGCCCCACCCCAAATAAAACATTTAAAAAGCCCCCCACTTTAAAACCCATTTAAAAACATTTTAAAAGCCCCACATTATATACTTTTAAAAAGCCCCCCAAGAAAACATTTAAAAAGCCCCCCATTTAAGTGTGTCTCTTTTGTTTGCAAGGGCAAGGTTTTCTTTTTGCACCCCGCTTTCTACATGCAGGGCAACAGCAGGGTGCAAGCTTCTTCTTATGCACCCTCCCCAGGCCCTGGGGTCCGACCAGCAAGACTAGGTCAGTCATCCTAGAGAGCCTAGCCCTCACAACATGGCTGCCGGCAGCAATGCAATGGAGGATCAAAGTGCTGCTGCCAGCCAGTTAAGTAAGATGTTGCCCCCGCGCCCAGCCGAAAATGCCCCCCAGGGTCTGGGGGGTGCACAAGAAGCAGCTGCCATCCTGGGGGGTAGCGGGGGGGGGGTGCGGCAGCTGCATGCAAAATGGAAAAAATAACCCCCCAAAAAAGTCCCGGACATTTATGGAAATTTTGCACCCCCCAAGGCTCCTCACCCTCAGCACCTGGGGGTCAGAGCCCCCCTCGCGCCCCCCTGATGATGCCTCTGAGCCTTCCCACATGCATCACCAGATCGCTGGCCACACGCCATAGCAGGTACGTCTGTGGGGGAGGTGGGAGGGGTGGGAGGAGGGCAGAATGTGGCAGGGAGGGGTGAAACTGGATGGGTAGGGGAAGGATTGCAGGGCTGGGAGGCTGCACAAGGGGTGGATGTGGTGGCGATGATGGTACATGCCGGATCCTATCCCCTTCAGCAGCCGCACTCCTTTTCTCCCCATGGAATTGCTCCACTGAGGTCAGAAGAAACCCATTGCAGGAGGCTTATGGAACAGTAAGGGGATAAGTCCCTTCCCAAGTTTCCCCATCTCCCCCCCCCCCCCGCGTTGGATACAGCGTGCACCTTGGGAGGGGGAGGTTAGGATTGGCCTGTAACTCGGCTAAGAGCGGCCAATACATTCTTGATTCACCTTGAGGACAACTTTATCATTTTGAAGATGGGTGGAGGGGCGGATCTGCAATGCTGGACTTAAACCTTACCAACAGGGAAGAATCGGTGAAGGAAGTGAAACTGGCAGAGTATTTGGACCAAAGTGATCACATCAGCTTGGAATTCTTGATATCGAGGGAAAGGAAAGTGAAGGGTAGTAGTCAGATATATACTGTACTCTGGATTTCAGGAAATTTGCTTTTAGTGGGCTCAGAGGACAAGTAAGTCATATCCCATTATGCTTTAAATAATGCCAAGTTTTATTTATTCATTTGACAGTCAGTGCACACTAAGAATAATTTCAAAATTTCCTTCACGTTTTGTATTTTTTCCCTTGTGCCCTCAACATTTGCATAGTTCTTTGATGAAGAAGCCCTGCTGAGCAGGCAAAGTTGTTCCACAATAAGCTGGTAAATAGAATTAAAATGCTTGTTCTACACAGCACTGAAAATAGCACTATATTATCCAGTAATGCCCTTCTACTGTTCAAGATACTTTGATAATATTTACTAGAGACATAAGTTCCATCCAACACATTGGTTGTATACTTCCTGTTTGCAGGTCAAGCTGATTTTATTGCTTCCCGTTAAGTACGGCTTGCTGTTGAAGTGCTCCCTGATTAGTCTCCTGAAGTGCAACCCAGTCTTAATTGCCCCAGTGTTCGTTTCTGTTTCCAGAAACAGGAGAGGGCCTTTACTTAAGAACATAAGAACATAAGAAGAGCCCTGCTGGATCAGGCCAAAAGCCCATCTAGTCCAGCTTCCTGTGTCACACAGTGGCCCCACCAGATGCCTCAGGGAGCACACGAGACAACAAGATACCTGTGTCCAGTCGCCACTCCCTTGCACCTGGCACAGAGAAAACCCACTTCTAAAACCAGGAGGTTGCTTATGGCTTGTAACCTGTGATGGTCTTTTCCTCCATGAATTTGTCCAAACCCCTTTTAAAGGCATCTAGGCCAGGTGCCATCACCACATCCTGTGGCAAGGAGTTCCACAGATGAATACTTATTTCCTCTCTTTTTAACATAGCAACAATTACAAAAAAAAAAAAATCAGGAATCAGGTCTGAAGAAACCATGAGAGGACAATCCAGAAATGAGATGTGTTGACAATGATATGGGGTCTGGTTTCACCATAAAAAATGAACAAAGAAAGAACAGCAATTCAAGAGAAAAGGGCTATTGATGACAGCATCCTGCCCTGCCAACCAGACGTAACAGCCCAATCCTCACAAACCTCCCTCCCCCTTGGCGCCGGAACAAGCATGTTCGCGACTACTTTTGAGCAGGGAAGGCTGGCGGAGCGGAGAAGTAGCACATGCAGTAGCACAGGGAAAAAGCCATGCTATGCCTGTCACTCAGCTTGTAGGCCAGAGGCCTCCCTCATGCAGTAGCACTGGGAAAAAACATGCTGAGCGCCCTCCTGGGCTGCTGCGTTGACAGATTTGGCTACGGGGAAGCGCCAGTGAGATGACTGCTGCGTTTCCCGCCAAAAACACTGTGAGGGCTCCGAGGCGGCTGCTGCTGCTGGGCGCCCTCCTCTTTATCACTCCTTCTGGAGTCTCTGCCGGGCTTAAGTCGGCATGTAGGCCTCCCTCATGCAGTAGCACAGAGAAGAAACCCTGCCAGGTCTAGGTTGGCATGTAGGTCACAGGCTTCCCTCATGCACAAGTAAAAAGGCATCATCATGCTAGGCCTTGTAGGCCACAGGCCTCCCTCATGCAGTAGCACAGGGAAAAAGGCATGCTAGGCCTGTCACTTGTAGGAGAGGTAAGACAGGATCCGGCGGGCGGGCGAGGGTGACCATTGGCGTCGGTGGCCCGGGAGGGCCTGGGGGATGGCCTTCAGCCAAATCTTGTCCCCCGCTGGGCGCCGGAGGCTTTACACGGCCTCCTCTACTTCCGCCAGCAAAATAGCAGGCGGAAATCCAAGGAGGCCAATAGGATCTGGCCCTGGTTATACTCGGGAAAGGGGACGAGCGTCCCCTTTCCCGAGTAGACCTCCTGCCTGGCAGCCACACTGGCTGCCGGTGCACAGGATCTGGTGGACAGCCATGGGCCGCCGGCCGGATCCTAGGCAGGATTGCGCTGTGAAGCCAGAAAGCAACATGACGCTAAACTTTTCCGGGCGGTGTAAAGCTGGATGTGCTTATTAAGTGTTGTGTGTCTGTGTATTTGTGCCTCTGTTGTTGTGTGTGCGCACGCGAATGTGCGCACATATGCATTTGCCTCCTGACCCAGGAAACACCATTCCAATTTCACAGCTCAGTTTGGGGGCCAGGAAATGGCTGGGAGCCCAGCTGTGCAGAGACCAGGAAATATGGTCATTCACCGTGAAATGTTCTGCAAATGTCTTCCAATGTCTGCTTAGTTTGGGAGTGAGGAGAATTTGTGGTGTGGGGAAGGAGGCAGATTTCCCCAGGCAGGTTCTGTTTTGGATTCTGGACAGCCACTTTCCCAGCTTCCTCTTTCTGTTAATTGCTTGCCCCCCCAGTTTGCTTCTTTGCTGCTATGAGAGAGATGCTCAGGCAGGTTCATGAAGCAACAAATGGGAGGCCGTTGTGCTCCCCGCCAGACCAGAAATACATTCAATGAAGTTCCTGTACTAGATGTACCTATGGCAGAGGAGTCCAGAAGCAGCTCATGAATGAGGCTGCTGAACGTCCCTCTAGACTCCCAAATGTCCCATCACCTGAGGTCATATCTATTAACATCAACATATATCTTAACGTATGAAGCTGCCTTAAATGGGTCTGTCTCATCCAGGAATTGTGCTTTGACTGACTCTCTAGGGCAGGGGTTCTCAAAGTGGTGGGTCGTGACCCACCACTTTTACCGGATGTGGGCGATATGCCCCTTAAGGGGGGGTGGCAGGGATGTGGATCAAGTCTCTGACTCCAAGTCTCGAGTCTTTGGTTGCGAGTCCCTATCTATTTAATGGGGAAAGTGGGTTTAAACCTGAATAAATTTCAACTAGTCGTAAAAGGCTCCAAATTTCGAGTTGAGTCTTTTACAATCGCTAAGTCAAGTCTGAGTCAAGTCATTGATGCGACTCGAGTCTGAGTCAATAGACTCAAGTCTACATCACTGGACAGTACTGGGCCGTATAAAACACAGTGGTCTTGATGCCACTGAAGGCAGCTTCATAGCCTGGTTTTGGCAAGACCAAAAACCCCTAAATGGGCCCTAGATATAAACAGTTATAGAGCACTTTTATACATCCTTCTTATCCTTACAAGAATCCCATAAGACAGGTTAGTATTATTCCCATGTGCAGGGCCGGCCCATCCATGAGGCCAACTGAGGCGGATGCCTCAGGCAGCAGATTGGCAGGATCACCTCTGTCCACCCACGGGCCTCCTCTGCTCCTATAACTCCAACTCCCCGGATTGGAAAAGGAAGAAGGACACAGAGCAGAAACCTGGGGAGAGAAGAGTGATGGGCTAGAGTGTCTCTGGTGCTCTAGCCCCCCCCCCCCCCTACACACACACACACATGTCCTTCTCTGCTCCATCCCCCTCTTCTGTGGCTAGTTCAGGGAGTGAGAGGAGCAGAGGCTGGCACATCACCAGGAAAGGGGTGGCAACGTGTGGCCCACCAAGCAAAACATGTGGCCAGATGGGGGGTCATCCTTTTATTAGCCTGTCTCCCCCACCCCCCTACACACAGAGAGACTATGCCAACCTTAATAAAAGAAGCTTAATGAAAATATGTGGAACATTCGCCATGCCAGACATTTCCATAGCTTCCTGTAATGCTTTGTGTTGACGTTATAATGACCAAATACTTAGAGGCATTGAACTCTCCCAGCCCAAGAATAACACGGCAGGCCTTGCACAGGGCAGAAGAATCTGGTGGGGATCCGAATTAGTAAGGTTTATATATAGCTTTGCAAATATGAATTCTGTAGGAGGAGTCACAAGCTAGTTCACACAATGGTCAATAGGGGTGTTTTCTCCACAGTGAATAAAGAGCTATTCAGGGGTCTTGCTTTGAGGAGTCATGCTTTATCCACCCCCAAACCAGGATTCTGAACGAGGGGTGATCAGTGATAAAAGAGTGGATAGAGAGAAGTTCTTTTCCCTCTCGCACAACACTAGAACAAGGGAGCATCCACTAAAATTGAGTGGCGGGAGAATTAGAACAGACAAAAGAAAATATTTCTTGACCTAGCATGTAGTTTGTGGAACTCCTTGCCACAGGATGTGGTGATGGCACCTGGCCTAGATGCCTTTTAAAAAAGGTGTTTGGACAGATTGATAGAGGAAAAGTCCATCACAGGTTACAAGCCATGATGAGGATAAGCAACCTCCTGGTCTTAGTAATAGGCTATCTCTGTATGCCAGGTGCAAGGGAGTGGCGACAGGACACAGGTTTCTTGTTGTCTTGTGTGCTCCCTGAGGTATCTGGTGGGGCCACTATGAGATACAGGAAGCTGGACTAGATGGGCCCTTGGCCTGATCCAGCAGGGCTCTTATATTTTTGTCTCTCAGCTCCTGTGGTATATGCAATTACACGCATGCATGCACACACACACAATCACACAAAGTGTCGATATTCTTCGTTTGTTCTTAGCCTAATTTCTTCCCCATCCTGAATATATTGTTACATAATATCTACATATTTTGTAAATGAATATATTTGCAAAGGGCATCAGGATTTCAAGTGCTTGACAATAGTGCACTCAATTCATTGTTAAATATCGGTTATCTTAGGGCCCGATCCTATGGGCACCCTGCGCTGACGGAACTCGCATTCTGGCAATGCAGGGTGTTATTGTGCCACAAAAGCCGGGCCACTGCCACACGCTGCGGGGCCACTGCTGCAGACAGCGAGTGGCACGGTCTGAGCAGCAGCAGCTCCCAGAGGCTCTGCCCAGCCCGGTAAGGTGGCGGCAGGGGTGGGCCAGGGGCAGGGGGTAGTTGGCGGCAGGGGTGGGCCAGGGGCAGGGGGTAGTTGGGGGAGAAAGTCACATGTGCCAGATCTCGCCCTCTGCTTTCCTCAGACGTACGGCAGCTATATAGCAGTTGTAAAATCCAATTCAGGAGAAAGGATCAGAGAGAAACGGGAAGGAGGAACCTACTCGATGGCCATCTTGAAAAGTCAGTTCCCTCCACAAAGCCCAGCTATATAGCTGGCATACTGTAGGTCTGAGGAGACCCATAAGGGGTGGGGCTGCACAGAGGTAAGGGAAATACATTTTCTCTTACCTCTTGCAGGCCTCCTGACCCCACCCCCCAGCAAGCAGTGCACACCTACAGTGTGGCGGGGGATAGAATTGGGCTGTTACTGGTGTCCTTTGTAACCATAATTTTATTATGTGTTATGTAAGTGTTATTTACTTGTGCTTAGTACCATTTATATGTTTTTTTATTATTAGGTATTCATGGGGGAAGCATTTTTACGTTAACCAGAATCTCTAGTACAGTAGGTATGTCTTAACTAATGAGTCAAAAGTCTTACATTAATTAACTCCCTGTTATCTTGCTTTATATTACATGGCAGACATTTACAGGAATAGGGTCAGGAGGGTTTGTGATATTATAGCACTGGGTCATGGGAAAAAAAGCTTGAAGAACGCACCCCGAACACGACAATGATGACCCTACATGGGCTAGACTAGCAGCCCAACCCTATGCATGTCTACTCAGAAGCAAACCCGACGGCGTTCAATGGGGCCTACTCCCAGGAAAGTATGGGTGGGATTGAAGCCTGAGAGATTGTGTGCGAAATAGTTGCAGAGTAGGTACTGCAGCTTTTGCTTTAGGTCAAGGGTTCTCAACCCCTTCCCAGCTGAGTACCAACGCCAGCGCCACTCTCCTGAGCTGAGTATCACCGGAAGTGACCGCCAATGACATCATCGGCAGTTACTTCCAGGTTTTCCGGTTTTGGAGGCCAGAAAACGCAGGTAAGAGACCCTGGGTGGGTGGGAGGGTCCCTCTCAGCGTTCCCGACAGGCTTGGCCAAAGGCAGGAGCCTCTCAGGAATGAAAATGCGGCGCTGAAAGTGCTGCGTCGGAGTGGGGTTCTGGCGAGCCGAGTACCACCGGCAGTCAGCCAAAGTACCACTGGTGGTACAAGTACCACTTGTCAAGAACCCCTGGCCTAGAGCATCTCCGAAATGGTAGAACACCACCCCTGTTTTGCATTATGGAGAGATGGTGGGCATCACTGCATTGGTATATGCCAATATGGAGCTGCCTTAAGCCTGACCCACACCGCACGACATCCGGCGCGGAGGCGAGCGAGCGTAGGTGTCTGGACGCTCGCCTCCTAGCACTGACTTCGTCTCCACGAGTGTCTTCCCTCCTGTTGTCCCACCTTCTAATCGCGGATTGGCTCAAACATAAGTCAATTATGTTTGGCACTCCAATTAGCTGAAACCCCCTCTCATCCCATTGGTTACCAAACTAGCTCCGCATCCCGGCCCCCTCAAATCATGGACAACAAACTATTCCGCTTGTGCCAGAACTCGGGAGAGCGCAGCTCTCCCGCGTTCAGCTGCTCTCTCCTGAAATGGTGACCACACTGCTCCGCACAGCTCCACACGCGCCTGGGACGCGTCGGAAATCGTGCGGTGTGGGTCGGGCTTTATTCAGAGTCAGACCATTGGCTATGGGCCTGCCAGGAAATTAGACAAGAGACCTTTCCCAACCCTACTTAGAGATGCCTGAGATTGATCCTGGGACAGTGGTGTCACTAGGGTTGCTGTCACCCGGTGCAGCAACTCATGGTGTCACCCTCATTAACCTCCTGTGACAGCAGGCCGTAATCTTCCATTTGGCACGGGAAACCTGCCTAGCAACGTAATGCCAGAATTATGCCACCAGTTTCCAGCGATCAGAACATCCTTGATGTCACCCCCATTAACTTTATTTTAATATACAAGACAGGTCACCCAACTATTCAATTCAACAAATCCATAACCCCAAAACAAAAAAAAACAAAAAACAGTGGCCAACTTGACGCACACACAACTGAACAAGAGCTCTAGTATTCCCCATGGCACAGGAAGCCTAAGAGGTGTTCCTACGGTGCAGGTGGTACTGTAAGTTGCGCCCCGTCTTAGTCCCCGTTTACAAGCCGGCACAAGGTGGCCCTGCCCCCTTGCAGTCGGAGTCATTCCGTGCAGAGAAAGCAACGGGCAGGGAGCGAAACACTAACAGCGCTGCGTCAGGGCAGGGTTCCAGCGGTCAAGTGGTCCGAGTACCACCAGCAGTCGGCTCTAGTACCACTGGTTGAGAAAGCCCGCTTTAGAATTCCTGTTCTTCTCCGTCTAGGAGGCCAACCCAGCTAGAACTGAAATTTCAGTGTCATAAATGATGGAGCACTTTGATTTTCATGCTCACTGATGGCCATTTCTCAATGACTATTTAAAAAAAAGCTGCAGGCAGCATCATGACTCCCCATCCTATTCAAAATGTGTAGCTATGAGCTAAAGAGTTGGAGGGCCAGCTGGGCACAGAAGGGGCCTTGGAGGGAGTCGGTTCGCTGGGCCTAACCAGCACGGCCGGTACAAAAGTGGTTTGGTTGCTAGGAGCATTCGGAACCGGGGTGCTGTTTTCCTTCGAGCGCAAACCGGAGCAACGTGCATCGAACGCCGGATTGGCTGTTGCGAGCCCTGCCAGCTCCACTTGCGCTCCTCCAGTCCGCCGCAGCTGCTGCGCACAACGGAGGTGCGAGACTCGCTCCCCGTGTCTGTCCACGGTCGCACATCTCTGCGCGTGGTGGAGGAGGACCCCTCGCCCTGCTGACTCAATTGCTGCTCTGTCTTCAGGATTTCGGTGTGTTAGAGGGACTTGCCCCGGGACGGAGGCTTAGAGGAGGGGAATGTGGAGTAGGGAGGATGCGCCCTGCGCTTGAAGGACTGAATATGGAGCAAGCCGTTTCCTAAAGAGCTGGGCTCCAGACTCCCGTCCTTCTGAAAACCACGTCCTCTGACTTAGAACACGATTCCCCCCCTCAAAAAAAAAAAAAAACACGCCGCCCCCCAGCAATGTTTAGATGTCTTTTTTTCCAGGAGCTCCTTGCAACTGGTCCACTTGGAATCGTCCTCTTAGACCTGACTTGTATCTGAGAACAGTAAATAACACTTCCCTTTGAATTGTTGGAAACCCGGAAATCTAAAAAAAATGCCTCCCATGCTTGGGAGTTGCAAAGAGATCCTGAGGTCTAACGAGCAGGGATCTATATAGGTTTAGGGTGAACGCAGCACAAACATGTAGAATACAGACCCACAACAAAGTGCACCTACAGCAGCAGCACAGCACTTGGAGGCTGCCTAAGTGAAACAGGGAAAATGTGGTGTCCTGGGCATGGGGTCAGCGGAGACTGGAATTGCTGTTCATTCATTCCAGTAGGTGCTGGAGTCTTTTTGCACAGAGACATTGCAGGCAGCACTCAAGCCAAACAGTGGCCTGGTAGGTTAGGGAAGATCATCGTTTCCTGGCCGCACCCGTGCTGGGAAATCGAGGAGCAAGAAATGCGTGTGGATGATGTCTAACAAATAAAGTGATGGCTGTGAATTTGGTCTGCAAAATAAGAGCCCTGCAAGGGCCCGGAATCTGTAGTGCAAAGGGACAACAAAAGCATGTGTTTTTGTGTGCCTGGCTAACATTTAAAAAGGGCACTTGCGGTTCAGTTCTAAGCATGTTTACGCAGAAGTAAATTCCACTCAGTTCAAGAAGACTTACTCTCAAGTAAGTGTGCACAAGGCTTGCCAGCCATCATGTTCCTTCACATCCTTGTTCAGAAGTTCCCTTGATTTCAGTGGGACTGACTGACTGCCAAGTGAGCATGCTGAGGATTGAGGTCTTAACCATTCATTCCGTCATCTCTCTGGACAGAGTAACCTGCAATTGTCTGAATTTACAGTGGGGGGGGGGAGGCAGGAGGAGGAATAATGAGTTAGTGCAGAAGGGAGTAAGCAACTTAAGTCAGTAGAGATGCATTCATCTGTTTGGATGAATCAGCTGCTATTTGGATAATTCGAGGGCAGCTCTACAGAAAAGCTAGCTCAGCTCTGGTTTAGATCAGCGGGAATTAAGTCTCACGTACATTGATGTTGTTTTTCTTTGCAGAATATGGCATCATCACCAGGTGACCTCAAAGCAGACAGTTTATCGCCCAGACCTGGCACAAACAGGCAACATCGGACCACGCCGGTGGATGCCTCTCCGTATTCTCAATGCAGGAAAGAGATCCGTAGCAGGAAAAGAGATTATTCCTATACAAGATGTCAACGGAGCAGATCTAGGTCTCCTATTAGGGGAATGCCAGCTGACGGAAAAAGAACATGCAAGAGAAGACACTTGGAGGGAAGCGAAGGGGCCTCTTCCAAAAAGATAAGCAGCTTCCCATACTGAAAACCAGAGATGGAAGTCCAGCACAAAATAAGAAAAAGACTGAGAAGCCCAAGCATGAGTTCTAAAGAAGGACAATGTAAAAAGATAAGAGAGTCAACTGACCATGACATGTGCTGGAGTCCCATAGTCCCATGTGGGAGAGAAATGGCTACTGAGCAGGACATGAGCGTGGACAACAACGAAGTCGTCATGACAACTGACGACATGGACATTGACACACCGCATGGCAAAGGCCATCCTTCCATCCCTCGAAGCACAGATGAAGACGATAAAAAATACAGGAAGCCGAGGCCGTCTTGTACTCGAGCCCTATGGCCATTCACTAGGCCAAGCAGTGGGGGAAAGGCCTCTTCTGAATGGGCAACCCAAGAGACATCAGGAACCCAAGACAGGAGCCTGGCTCAAAACAGACAAGCTCGGTCCCCAAGTAGCGAGAGCATGAGGTCTAGAAATCAAAGCCGATCTAGATCCCTCAGCAGCACTGTGGACCAAAACACGTACAAAGGGGACATAAATACCCTTTACTATATAAGCACAGACAAAGACCATAAAAAATACAGGAAGCTGAGGCCGGCCTGTGCTCGAGCCCTATGGCCATCCACTAGGCCAAGCAGTGGGGGAAAGGCCTCTTCTGAATGGGCAACCCAAGAGACATCAGGAACCCAAGACAGGAGCCTGGCTCAAAACAGACAAGCTCGGTCCCCAAGTAGTGAGAGCATGAGGTCTAGAAATCAAAGCCGATCTAGATCACGCAGCAGCACTGGCTACAGCAAAAGATCCGAGAGCCACCAACTGACAACTGACCATGGCATGATGGACACTGACTGAGGCAGCACTGAGTGCTGGGGTTTTCTCTACTGAAGTATGTCATATCTTTGAGTTTTGCAAAGCCCTTAGAAAAATAGAACAATGCTAGTATCCGCCCCCCCCCCTTTCTTCAGACTATGTATGTTAAATGTTCCATATGCCACAAAACCTACTGTAGTTTCCCTCTGCAAAATACCGTAGTTCTGATATTGCGTTGTTTTTTAAATGTAAAGTTAGCAAATACTTTGCTGGGTTTTCTTATTTGAGAAAAGGGAAAAAAGTAATTTTTTTCAGTATAGTTTTTATCTGTCTAGAAATTTTTAACTGTATAGCTTTTTTTGTTCTATGCTAGTAAGAATCCATGGCTGTTATAAAAATGTTGAGCCAGACTCCTATTTAAACCTGCTTTTCACAAGAATTTCAATAAAGACTTTTCTGCAATGTTTTAAATTCAAACATAGTATTTTCTTGACCTGTATAGCACTTTTCCCCCAGTTTGTGAAACCTGACTAGTGCTACTAGGGAAAATTTGACCACACTCACAAGATGCATGGAAAAAAACAACCAACAAAACGTTGAGGGTTGGATCTGCAGATGATGTTGCAAAATGATTCCTCGGTAGCAGGAGGATAAGAAATAGTTATTTCCTGGTATGTGAGTAGATTGTAGGCTGCCAGCCTTTGGGGGTAGGAGGAAGTAATGCACGGTGGAAGGTGGAAACTTTCAAGATGTTGGTCCCATAAATATTCACTATTGGCTCCTTATGACTCACACAATGTGGTGTTTGGTGATTTTATTCACAGGTGCGGATTCTTAAGCATCAATATCAGGTTTAATATCATTACATTGCAGTCTTCAATGCAAAAACAACAAATTTTTCCATTATTTCTAACTGGAAAAGTACAGTAATCTGTTTCAACCAGATGCATTCCACAGCCAGTAGAGAGTTGGTCATTTGGCTCCAATTCTGTTTGAAAATGGGGTGTTTTTATTCGGGTTGAAAAGGTTGAAAAGGTGGTGTGTTTTTATGTGGCTATCAACAAAAACAAACACCCCTACCTATGAGTAACACATTCATGCAGATCTTCCACAGAGATGCTTTGATGATAGAGTAGACCACTGAGGAAACTACCATGGTGTACATTGTGCTTTTAATCTATTGCATCAGTATAGCACAGTTACAAAAAACAACCTCCTCTTTAGAATATCTGGTCTAATAACAAGTCTTCCCCCCCCCTTGAATATTCAACATGCTCCTCAGAAGCTTGTACAGATACCTGTGTGTGCACATTTCATTGTCAATTGTACAACATTACAACAAGTCCAGTCCTATACATTTTTTCTTGGAAAAGAAAAACATTTTTCTTGGAATACGTTCTTTTTGGCAAGCATGCTTATGACCTGTATCATGCAATGACCCAAGTGAATCTGAATTTCTGTCCCTTACATGTCGCTGGTTCATCGTTGAACTGATCTGCAGGGTGAGGTGCCCAAAGCAGAGTCCCTGTTGTTGACAGCACAGACAGAGTCCGTAGGGGTGCCACGCACCTGCTCTAAGGCTCTTTCACAAGTGGTGCAAAGCATGCAGGGGAGCAATGGGTCACCACACCGGGCACAAGCCCTTCCCCACATACGCCGCTTACAGACTGCTAAGCTGCAAATAGCCCTCATAGCTTTTCACCAGGGGTGTGGATCAAGGCTCTGACTCCAAGTCTCGAGTCAAGTCCCACGTCTTTGCCCCTGAATCCCGAGTCTTTGGTTGCGAGTCCCTATCTATTTAATGGGGGAAACGGGTTTAAACCTGAATAAATTTCAACTAGTCGTAAAAGGCTCCAAGTCTCGAGTCGAGTCAAGTCTTTTACAATCGCCGAGTCAAGTCTGAGTCGAGTCATTGACGCGACTTAAGTCCAAGTCAATAGATTCAAGTCCACATCACTGGGGGGTGGCCAGCCTGAATGTTGGCAGTAGCGCTCCAGGATCGCGCCTTCCGCCAACCCCAAAATGCTTTTTTCAATGTACCTGGTTGTCCTGTCAGCTCCCCGGAGGGTCCGGGGTGGGGTGGGGCTGCCGCCGCCTCCGCAAGGCTCTCTAAACAGTGACGATCATGTTCCAAAGCCCACTTCCGGTTTTCAGCGAAATGAAACTGTAAATGAAATGGAAAGTTCCACACTTCTGGGTTTCACGGCAGCGCATGAGGAGCATGGTAAGTAGGGGGGTTGACCTGCTTCTTGCTCCAGCGAGCAGGAAGAAGACCATTGTGGCAGGATGGAGAGAGGCAGCAGCAGCAGCAGCAGCAGATTTGTGGTGAAAGGCACCCCGAATAATCTGCTACTCCCTCAGACCTCTCACAATCTGCTGCTGATACAACCCGCATCCAGTGGACTCATGGATGGGCCAATAGTGCACACATGCCAATTAGCAATGCCCACAGGTTAGCATACATGCCTTAGAGCAGTGGTTCCCAAACCTTTTAGCACCAGGACCCACACTCTATTGGGACCCACCTAGCTTTATGAGACTTTTTAAAAAGTGGCGATCTAGGAAGAAATTATTTATTTATAAGTAATATTTTATTTATTTGCAAAAAAACTCGATCTGTTTCTCGTAATGAAGCAGACTTAACAAATGGCCTCAAGGCTTGAAGCTTAGTTATGTGACCCAGCCTTCACCTGCCCCCACTACCTGTCATTGACTTTGGGGAAAAAACATGCTCAGACATTTATCTCCTTATTGCAAACTGCTGGAGCTCAGCTCCTTGCAAACTGCAGGAGCTCAGCTCTTTGTAGGGCAGTTGGCAGCTATCTGATTTTTGAATAGCCTCAGGGTTTGAGGCAATTCATTATCTGATTTTTCCATCACCTATGTTTTCATTGGAGGCTCTGCAGGACCCACCAGAAATCGGATCGCGACCCACCTAGTGGGTCCCGACTGTGCAGGAAGCTTTTTTATATGGATGGGTCTTTCAGTCATATCCAGCCCCCACCTGTTTGCAAGAGCCAGATCTGAACTGAAATTGAAAAGCAAATGTTCTGGGCTCTGAGAATTTGGAGATCTGTGCTGTAGGGTTGTCCTCATTTGACTGTTTGTTGACGTTGTGGAGGCCCTTGACTGTCTTTAAGTGACCAACGAAACATAATGCAGGCAGCAATTGGATAAGACATTGTATGGGAAAGTAGCAAGCACAAGTCAGAAATTGCTCAAAGCGGTTACACAGGCCTGTATTTACCTGTGTTGTTCTAGAATTCCCTGTTCTGGAACAGAATTCCACTCTAGCTGAGGTTTTGGGAACATGATTTATGTTAGGCAGGGAAAGCCACAAAGAACGTTTCATGGCGTGGTTCCGAGGCCGTTTTGGAATGTGTGCTACTACAGCGGAGAAGTGAAATGCCCTGGTCCGAAACACGCACATACAAGCATCCAGAAACTTGGCTCCTGCCTTTCCTTTCTGACCTGTACGTAGCTGGATTGCTTGCAAAATGTTGACTCGCCTTACTGCCCGTTGTTACTCTTCCACCTGGAAAAAACACACACCAGATGGCCATGCCAAACGCAAAAGAAGGGCATTTAACAAATTGGGCTGCTTGAGTGAAGCTGTTCTACGGCAAGTAACTCGTCATCAGGGCCTTTGGCTTCCCACGCCAGCTGCAAAGTATCTGATCGCCTGCAGCAATCAGGTGGTCAGACTGCCTGGATCAGCGGCAAAGAGCTCTGAGTGCGGTTCCTGGCTTTTGGATTCTGTCTCAGACCATCTGGGTTTATAACTTCTGAAGCTGCCTCCTCCCGAGTCCGATCAATGGTCCCGCTTGTTTGGTACTGTCTGCTCTCCAGGGCTTCCGACAGAGGGAGATGTTCTCCATGACCTGCTATTTGCTACTTTTCATTGGAGATGTTGTTAAAAGGAGAAGCTGAGCCCTTCTGTGTGTAAAGCACATTATCTACAACTGAGCTGTCCTCTGCCCCGAATTGTGCCAACCTTTGAACTAACTGAGTAGACAACTAGGTCATCAGAAAAGGCCCTCTTGCGGGTGCCGTCGCCCAGGGAGGGGCGAGGGGCGGTGGCTAGAAATAGGGCCTCCTCAGTGGTGGCACCAACCTTATGGAATTCCTTTTGATTTACGAACTGTTCCCTCCTTGGAGACATTCCAGCAAGGCCTGAAGACTTCTTTGTTTAGAGAAACCTTCTGAGTCTTTGGCCTTTTTAACATCTTGCTGTTACAGGTGTGGTTCTGCTGCTCTTATTTTCTTGCTTTTAACTGCAATAGTGGTCTCTTTTATCGTTTGTTTAGATGTTGTTTTTATTAGTTTTAGTTAACTGTTTTTATTGTTTTTTTAAAGGTAGGCTTGCCATTCGTACCGAAAAAATCGGGACAGTCCCGGTAAATGCCCTCCATTTACCGAGATTGTCCCGGGAAGGTTTTCCGGGCCGATTGGTAAAGCCGCCGCCTCCATGTTGAAAATGTGGAGGACCTTAGCTGGGCGCCGCCATTTTGACTCCCGAAATCTTGCGAGAGCCAAGATTTGGGCGGCGGCGAGGAGCGGGTGAGTAGGCCGGCAAGAGACTGGTCTCTCACCGGCGAGCGGGAGCCCCAGCGACAGCGAGCCCGGAGCTGCGCGTGCCTTGGGCTCTCTGCCGCTGGCTGGCCCGGTCTCTCACTGGCTCCCTCGGAGCAGGAGGAGCAGTGGCGACGCAGAAGAGCGGCGGTGACAGGCGACGATGGGGTAAGTTAATTTAATTTTTATTGTAAAAAATAAATAAATAATTAAAATTTGCGGGCGCACTTCGCGCGGCAATAGGAGGCACCCCCTGTTCACTTAAAGTTAATTAATTAATTGTGGGGGGGCGCCCCGGTTTGAGGGGGCACAAATATGGCAAGCCTATTTAAAGGGATTGTTTTTTGTATTTGTATTTTCTGTTGTAAGCCGCCTTGGGTCCCTTCAGGCTGGGGAGAAAGGCGGGGTAACCGTAAAAATATTGTCATTAAAGAAAACACAAGTTGTGCATGAAAAGAGCATTATCAAATAAGATGTGAAGCAAGACTCCCCCCCCCCTTCTCATGATGCTAGGATAACTTGAGGTCACTCAGTGAAGTTGACTATCAGTAGATTCAGGACAGGAGAGCTTCATGCAATAGACAATGGATATATACAGATGCAATGATAACTATCCGATGCCGCCTCTTTTACCAGGCTCGACATTTTAAAACTTACTTTTTTTCTTGTCGGCGGCCATCTTGGATCTCACGAAATCTCGCGAGATCCAAGATGGAGGCGCCCAAATCTCGTGAGGGCATGAGGCTGCCTCATTGCTTTCACGAGATTTGGGCGCCTCCATCTTTGGTCTCGCGAGATTTTGTGAGATCCAAGATGGCCGCCGACAAGAAAAAAAGTAAGTTTTAAAATGTCAAGCCTCGTAAAAGCGGCGGCGGCGGGGGGGGCACCAGCAGGAGTCATCTTTATTCACTTTGGCAGGCAGGGAGGGGGGGTGTTTGTTGTGGGTACCTTGATGAGAGAGATGCTGCTGTTGCTGCAAGCTAACAGAGCAGCTGCCACTGTTTTTTTAGACCTGCTCCTGTCTTGCTTCTCATAGAACTCTTTGTGTGAGAGAGAGGATCCTGATTTGGCATTTAAAAATGTAGATATTCCAATTCATTTTCGCTATTCATATATGTAATATCCCACTTTTAGCGGAAAATTACTGAAAACAGGTAGAGGGAAAGGGGAAAAAAACTTCAAAGTGACTGAGAACGTTGTCTCCTGTTTCTCCTACCTGCCTCCCCTGTGTGTGCGTGTGTATTATGTGTTAATTGAGCCACAGTGTCACACTGTAAAGTGGTCGTTTTGTACAGTGAGCATCCATGGAGATTTCCCTCTTCCCTCCCTTTTCTTTTTGCTTTTCTTGGATTACTTTTGATCACTAGACAAAGGTTAGGAGAAGGGTAACCGGCATATGGGGCATATTTCATCTGCTGCAAGTCCTGCCTAGTCTTGCATAGTTTGAAGGAAAAGCAAGTTGTGCTCCTTAATGTAGCCAGGATACTCCCTTCACCCTCATCCCTGGAGCTCCTGCAGGTGACAAAGAGATGCCTGAGCTCTGTGCTGCCTCTGATCTCATTTTAATCACTTTGGATACAGAGCAGAGTAACAGAAACATCTGACAAATTTCAAAATGGTTCTGAAAGGCCAGCTCCTATAAAAACGAGGCTTGTTTTTGGTGGGCTTGGCCCCTTTTAGGCTGCTGCAGGATGTGGCGGTAATGGCGGGCAATAGAAAGGCGGCAGCAATGGCGGGCAATACAGTGGTGGTGTATTTAATTAATTAATTTGCTAACATAAATAAAATAAAAATTTGGGCGTCAAAGATTGCTTAAATATTAATTAGTTATTGGGGGTTGTCCCAGTTTAGAACCGGGTAAATCTGGTAAGCCTATAAAGATGTGAAGCAACACTCCCCCCACCCCCCTTTCTCATGACGCTAGGATAACTTGAGGTCACTCAGTGAAGTTACTGTCAGTAGATTCAGGACAGTTGACAATGCAAAGAGCATTTCTGTGCATGGATATTATATTACAGGGGTGGCCAAACTGAGCCACGACAGTTTGGGGCTCTTTGACGTATAATGTGCGGCTCTCGGAAATACGTTGGCTGAGCTCCATTTTGCATCACAATTAAAAGGTAAATGAGAAGTTTCCAAGCTTTATAATTATTTACCAGGTATAAACCGAGAGCATACTGGATTAAAACATAAGCTTAATGTCCATAGTGATTAAAACATAAGCTTAATGTCCATGGTGAGTAAATGAACATTTAAATGATTCTTAACTATTGCGGCTCTCAAACATCTGAAGTTTTATCATATGTGGCTCTTACATTAACCGCCCCTGCAATAGACAATGAATATATATGATGCAATGATAACAGGCTTTTAAGGCTTTAAAAGGGGAGTAGACTCAAGGGAATCATGAAGAATAGATCACAAGACAGTTCTTTCGATAGCCATTAGGCAAGGATTACCCTATTACTTGGGCCCCGGGATTAATACTGGACAGGAACAGAGTCCCCTAACTGGGGAGAGGCCGCAGTGCAAAACCCGCGAGTGTTGGGCACTCTCCCTTCTCCTGCTATGGGCTGCTTCTGATGTCCTCAGCCTCCTTAGAAGGGGCATTTGTGGGGGGGTTTCACACCCCTCCCAGAATACCCCCTTTCTCTTAAGGCTACCAGAAAACATTGTGTGTGATTAAAATGCAGAACAGACACCCCGAAACAACCGATTATGGCAGGCCCTCTCCTGTGAACCCTAAACACTGCCTGGGGGGTGGGGCTTCAGAAGCATGTTGGTGGTGGTGGGGGCTTGCCAGTGCACTCATGCTGCCCCTCCCCTCATTCCTGTATGCACTGAGGAAGAGGCCCCTCATAAGAACATAATATAAAAAGAGCCTTGCTGGATCAAGCCAAAGACCCATCTAGTCCAGCTTCCTGTATCTCACAGTGGCCCCACCAGATGCCTCCGAGAGCACACAGTCAACAAGATAACCTGTTTCCTGTTGTCACTCCCTTGCACCTGGCACAGAGAAAACCTACTTCTAAAACTAGGAGGTTGCTTATGACTTGTAACCTGTGATGGCCTTTTCCTCCATGAATCTATCCAAACCCCTTTTAAAGGCATCTAGGCCTTCAGGTGCCATCACCACATCCTGTGGCAAGGAGTTTCACACATGAATGCCACGCTTGGTGAAGAAATATTTTCTTTTGTCCGTTCTAACTCTCCCTCCACTCAATTTTAGCGCATGTCCCCTGATTCTGGTGTTGTGCGAAAGGGAGAAGAACTTCCCTCTGTCCACTCTCTCCATCCCATCTCAATCTTCCCTTTTTTGAACAGGGTTTGTCCCAGCCAGGCCAGGCTTGCCGAGTGTATCAGATCGAAAGCTGGAGTGTTTCTTTGGCTGTTGTTGGTTTTCACGGAGTCAAATGCAGCTTGTTAAATCCTTCCAGCCCTGGACTGCATGCATCAATGCGCCCTTTGGCCAGCATCTGAGCAGGTCAGAGTTGCTCCTTAATTGTCATAAGAGCATGCACCGAGGGAAGCTAATCTCAGGAATTAGATACACTTAATCAATTTGCCCTACAAGGCCTTTGGTCATTTATTTGCCTGAGATAGCAGAGGGCTGCCTTGATGAACCCAGTCACAGCGAATAAACACGTAAATGAAGAGTTCAGACAGGTCAGCCTGTTCATGCTCCAGGGACATTGGAAGCCGTGTAAAGCACCTTGAGTTTGTTAACTTTATCAACCGTAATTAGCTGCGCAGGGGCAATTAGAGGGGTTTCCTATACGGCAAGAGTCGGCAAGATAAACTGGGAACTGTTTGTGCAGAATGGCCACTTATAGGCCTGTGCAGATGGTCAGTCCAGGTGTGTGGGGAGCCAGGATTGTGCCCACTGCCCCTGCAGGCCAGGTAGGGCTGGGAAAGACTGGAGAGTTGCTGCCCGTCAGTGTAGGCAATACTGAGGTAGAGGGACTGAGGGGCTGACTCAGCAGGCAGCAGCTTCCTCTGCCCCAGTGTTGCTAGGCCTTGTTGGACCTGACGTCCATGTGTTGGAGGTGACATTTGGACAGGTCTGAATGCACAGATACATGCATGTAAAGCACTGAAAGCATGACCCGTATCACCCATTCTTGGAGGGCATAGATTGCATGCACAAAGTCTGCGCATAGTGCGGTGGACACGCACACACCCTGTGTGAATATCATCTTCAGTGAGAACAGTAGGGGGGGGTGAGGCTAGAGAGCACATGGCTCAGTGGCAGAGAAGTGCTTTACATGCTGAAGGTCTCGGGTTCAAATCCCTACGACCCCCAGTTAGAAGGAGCTCTATTATTAGCAAAGTGGGAAAGACCCTTTGCTTGGAGAGCTGCTACCAGTCAGAGTATGTAACTGCTAGTGTTTATTTTTTATTTTTTTTATTTTTCACATTTTTATCCCGCCCTTCCTCCAAGGAGCTCAGAGTGGTGTACATATTTCCTCCCCTCCGTTTTGTCCTCACAACAACCCTGTGAGGTAGGTGGGGCTGAGAGATAGTGACTGGCCCAAGGTCACCCAGGAAGCTTTGTGGCTGAGCGGGGATTTGAACCTGGATCTTCCAGGTCTACGTCCGACTCCCAAACCACTACACCATCCTGAGTTTGCCACCTACTGAGTCAGTTCCTTGGGCCATCCAGTTCAGGACTGTCTACACTGACTGGCAGTGGCTCTCCAGGGTGTCAGGCACAGTGGCAGCAGGGAGGTTGTTTCTTCCCCAGCCCTACCTGGAGGCGCCTCCAGGGACTGAATGTGGGCCTTCCGCATGCAAAGCAGGGGCTCGACCAGTGGGTCGTGGTGGCCCCTCTCCCTATGTGACCTTGATGTGATGAGTGCTGTGCAAAACAGCGTGGAGCCTTTGGCAGCAGCTGCAAGCCACACTGTGCCACCTCTGTGGGCGGAGTGGACCATTTGGGGCATCACCTACCAGGGCGTCTGCTCCCCCTTGTGGCCCCCGGCCCCCCTTTGGTCTGGGCCTCCAGTGTCTTCCGCATCAGTTGCAAGGAAAACACAGAGCAGCTAATGAAGGCAAGAGAATGGCCGGGGGCATTATTTTACCTGAATAGATAGAATTCATATTGAACAGAATGGAGTTCCGCCTATTGGTACGGCCCTCCACAACAGTCCCAGTTTCTCATGTGGCCCCTTAGGAAAATTAATTGCCCACTCCTTCTCTTTGGACAGGGAGCAGCAGAACATGGCTCTGCTCACCATTACAAAAGAGAAATGCAACGTCGGTGAGGCCGAGAGCTCCAGGTTCAGTGGTCGTCGTGTTGTCCCAGCAGTAAAGAGCTCTGAGCTCCTGGGGGGGGGGGGGGAGAAGAATGCCCATGTGCCTCTGCCCTAGGATTAATTTGACAAATTTGCTGCCACCACAAGGTGTGGTGATGGCGCCTGGCTTAGCTGACTTCCAAAGGGGCTTAGAGAAATTCATGGCAGCTGCTGGCCACCATGGCTAGACCGAGTCAAGCTCCACCTTCAGAGGCAGGGTCCCTCGGAGCGCGGGCTGCAAGGGGGCAACAAGTGGAGTTGGGCTCTTGCCTGCACGCCTTGCCTGTGGGCTCCCTATCAGTGATGTCGCTATCGTAAAGCGACAATAGCGGGCCGCTACGGGGTGACGCGCACATAGGGGTGACGCATGTGCGTGACACGCGTCGCCTCCGATTCTGAAGACGTCCCCGGAGCCGGCTCCCGGCCTCGGAGGGGCCTTCCGAGGCCGGGAGCCGGCTCCGGAGACGACTTCCCCGGCTGACGCGCCAGGGCCTTCTGAGGAAGACTCTGAGTCACAACGGAATTTATACCGTTTTTTGCGCATGCGCAAACGGTTCCTGAGGGAAAAGGGCTGCCCTTTTCCCTCAGGAACCGTCTGCGCATGCGCAAAAAACGGTATAAGTTCTGTTGTGACTCAGAGCCTGTCTCAGAAGGCCCTGGCGCGTCGGCTGGGGTGGTCGCTCCAAGGCTTTCTCCCGGCCTGGGAGCCTCCGAGGCCGGGAGAAGGCCTTGGAGCGGAGCCCAGCCGGCTGCAACGGGTGGGAGGGCAGCGTCGGGGGCACCCGGGGCAGCGTCCCGTCGGGTTGCCCCCCTTGAAAAATCGCAGCGCGGCCTACATCAAAATAAATCGCGGCCGCGCCAAATAAATACTTAAGAGGGTGGGGTGGGGATTAGGGTGACGCGGGTTGCCCCGCCTTGGGGCAACGCACGTCGTAGTGATGCCACTGCTCCCTCTCACTCTCTCCGGCTGGCAGAGGAGGGACCTTCAGTCTGACCCAGGAGGTTCAAATGTTTTCTTGGCAAACACCGGCAGTCTGAACTCCTCCTTGTGCTTTTCTTTCAGGCTGTAGATCTTGGTATCTTCTCAGCAAGAGAAGACCTCAGCTGGCCTCCCCTTCTCTTGCGGCACAGTCCTCTGCATGCCTACCCAGAAGTAAGTCCCACTAAGCCCCCCGTGGCTTTCTCTCCAGTCATTGTAGATAGGAGTGCAACCTTAATGCTGCCCACCCCACATCTCATCTACTTGCAGATTCCTTCCTTCCTTCCTTCCTTCTTCTTACCCCCAATTCCACTTTTAAGGTAAAGGTGACCCCTGACCATTAAGTCCAGTCGTGTCCGACTCTAGGGTGTGGTGCTCATCCCCATTTCAAAACCGAAGAGCCAGCGTTGTCCGAAGACGCCTCCGTGGTCATGTGGCCGGCATGACTCTCCTTGCCGCAGCGCGTAGTATGCGGCTGGAACACGGAGCGCTGTTTACCTTCCCGCAAGCGGTACCTATTTATCTACTCGCATTAACATGCTTTGGAACTGCTAGGTTGGCAGGAGCTGGCCAAGCAACGAGAGCTCACCCCGTCGCGGATTCGAACTGCCGACCTTTCGATCGACAGCTCATGGTTCAGCGGTTTAACCCACTGCGCAAATTCTCCGGGCAGAGGTTGGCCTCTTCTTACTATGCGACTTTGTAAAAGGACCATGTACCACTGAATAATACCAATGCGCAAGCGCGCGCGCACGTGCGTGCACACACACACCAGCAGCGCTCACATTCCATTCCACCCTTACGTACAAGACATCTCATACAAACACTTTCTTAGCCTGCCGCAATCACTCCCTTTCCCTCCTGCTGCTCCGAGTGCCTTTTCTGCAGGGCGAGGGAATTATTTCAGAGCCAAAGCATTCTGTAAATCCTGTAGCCCCCCCCCCCCACACACACACACTTTGGCTGGATCAGCACCTTGGCATTCCCTGTGCCTGTCGGCACTTGCCAAGGGCTGTCAGCTGGATGTTGCTCCTCTTTCGAAAGGGCAGCTCTTTCCTGGGGGCTGCCAAGCCGCACAGCCTTGTGAGGAGGAGGACAGTTGCAGGACGGGTTGTGAACGTCCCCTTAAGCCTGTGCTGGGAGGAAAACGACGTGTCCTGGCAGAGGTCGGGGATCATTAAATTGCAGATGAGTTCTTCGAACTAATTGCGTTCCACTTCCAGCTTGGATAGAACAGAGCTGGGATGGAAGACAGGGTCCTAGTCCACCGATCCCGGATTTGACTGTAAGCTGGTGCCTCCCTTGGGCCCATGACCCACCGACCTTTCTGGAAACTCTGAAGTGTGGCCATGGTGAGCTCCTCTTGTCTAGAAGGCAAATTCCTTTGTGGTCTCAGACAGTGGCGTCCCTACGCTGGTGCAGGGGGTGCGGACCGCAACATGTGACATCACTAGTGGCCCAAACTGTGAAAACCTTTGTCCTTACGAATAATATCATCATGTTATATATCATTCGATGTGTAATCCCATGCAGACTGCAATGGAACAAACGGTTTCGACATATCTGTATTCTATCAAATGTTATAGCCACATAACCGGAAACAGAAAACACAGCTTCCTTGTGTATTATTAACTCAAAACAGACCAATGAGACTCATGGGGGGGGGCGGGGTGATGATGCGTTTCCCTGCCCACTGCATGGGAGAAGGTTCATCATGGGGGTGACGCACTGACCTCCCACACCAGGTGACGCAAACCGTAGGTCTCAGAAAATGGAGTGGAAGCAAGCTCTATGTCTGCCAGGGGGATACTGCTGCTGAAATGGCACACCTGCGGCCAGCTCTCCCCCTCCTCTACAATGCTTAGGGACGCCCACTACATGATGACATCATCTCTACCTCACTCAGCATTGGCCAACGATCTGCAGAATCCATTGTAAGAGGTTTCCATCATTTGCCATTCTTCATTACAGCATTACCATTGGAGTCATACTGTAATGGCGGCTCTTCCTCCAGTGGAAAGCAATGCAACATGTTGGCTGCCAGGGGGTGTGCACAGGGGTTAATTCTTGGGACTAACTACTGTAGGGGCTGCACCAAATTTCTTTCCAGTTAGGAGGGGTTGTGTCCTCCTGCCTGCAATCACACCCTTCTTTCCTACATTCTTCCCTGCCAGTTTTAGTTGAAGACAACTCTCTTTTGCTGCCCCCCCTGAGGCCTCCCTCCGCAACACCGCATGCTGTTCAAAGTTGTTGAACTCCCCTCCAGACATGAGTGCAATTCAGTGGTGTGTGAGAAGGACCTTCCGTGTTCTGGCTCTGCAAAGCATTTGAAGATATTCCACGCTGGAAATGAAATGTGCACTAGACAAATGAAAGCTGCCATTGTTGACATGAACTACTAGTCCCTTCCTTGTTGTTGTTCAGTCGTTAAGTCGTGTCCGACCCTTCGTGATCCCATGAACCACATCCCGCCAGGCCTTCCTATCCTCCACTATCTTCCTGAGTTCGCTCATTTTCATGTTCGTTGCATCGGTGATGCTGTCTAACCATCTCATCCTTTGCCTTCCCCTTCTCCTTTTGCCTTCAATCTTTCCCAGCATCAGAGTCTTCTCCAGAGAGTCCTCTCTTCGCATGAGGTGGCCAAAATATTTGAGCTTCAGCCTCAGTACCTGTCCTTCCAGGGAACAGTCAGGGTTGATTTCATTTAGGATTGACTGATTTGATCTCCTAGCAGTCCAAGGGACTCTCAGGAGTTTCAGGAGTCCCTTCCTTACTCTCATGCATTTTCCCCCCTTCTCAGCTGCTTCTGAGGAACATTTAAAGCACAATTGTGCTTGTGTATTCCTGGCCATGTTACTGTAATTAGAAAGTGTACTTTTCAAGAACTGCAGGGGAGGTGGCTTTGAATGGGACCTGCACGACACAACAACTAGGGTGGAAAGCAATGCCTGATGGGTGAGATTTTTAGCCTATTCAGCTGAAGAAGGAATGGTATTGCCACGTTCACTAGCTCACCTGGGTTCAGAGCAGAATGTGACCCAGCGTGCAGCCCATGTTTAACAAAGATGCTTCCACAAAGTCGTCAGGAGTCAGTATGAACATGCAAACACCCTTCTGATTGCTGTCTCATGATGCTTGCAAGGAAGCAATATGGTACCAACGTCAGAGGCGTCACTAGGATTTGAGTCACCCGGTGCGAGAGCTCATCACGTCACCCCAGTTGTGTCACTGGGGTGGTGGTGGTGTCACCCCCATTAACTTTATTTATTTTAAGATATCACAGTACCCAACAAATCAGTCACCAACAAAAAAACAGAGGTCAACTGGATGACACTCGCACAACTGAAGAAGAGTTCTAGTCTTAGCTCTGATACCTAGAAATGAGAGCTGACTCATACTAACACCTTATTGCAGTGTTTCCCAAAATTTTTTGACCTGCAGCTTCCGCGACCATTGGCCGTGGCTCCCCATGACATGATGTTGATGCCTGCCAATTGGCATTGCACTGTTTTCCGAGAGGATTCCGTGGCACTCCGCAGCTCCCCTGGCTGGTTTCCGTGGCTCTCCTGGGAGTCACGCCTCCCAGTTTGGGAACTACTGCCTTATTGGTTCCATGCTGTGTCATAACAGCCCTCATTGGCTCTCGGAACAATCAGTCTCATTGGTCAGTTTTGAGTTCAGGAAATCCACTTTTTGTTACGTAAGGCAGTTGTGTTTTCTTTTTCCAGTTGTTTGGCCATAACGCTTGATAGAATACAGATAATCCAACACGGTTTGTTTCCGCATTAAATTACCTTTCCAGTGATATATAACCTGATGGTATTATTCATAAATACAAATTTTCCAGAATGACTTGTTAGGTTTGCAAGAGAAAAACAGTCTTTCCTTCTTTCTTGCTCCGTTACTTGTGAGCCGATGGATTCCGCGTTCTGGTTGAGAACTGTGTGGACTAACAGATGGTGCCATAACTGGAGCCGTCAGCCCCAGGGGGGCAAAGAAGAATCGTGCCTGGCGCTTGACTTTCGCTCGGCTGTCTCCCCGAGTCATGAGCGCCTTATGTGGTGAATGACACATGAGTGTTCCTAGCGCAAAGTTAGATTTGCCATCACCCTCCCCAGGAAATCCGCTTGTCATCCATTCCCAGAAACCGAGCCGTGTGGATTGATGAGAATAATGACCCCATTTATTTTTTGTTCCTTTTTGTTTTGGAAGTCAGCATATTCCCTCAAGTCTGACATTGAAGGTTATGCTCCTGTTGCGTGAACTTTACCAAAGCTGGAACCCATGGCCAAGAGGAGAATCAAATAGCACATGCTTCAGAGCAGTGAAACCAATCTGGAACGGAGGTGGCTGATGGTATGAATGAACGCTCACCTGCATTAGAATAAACAAATCTGAAACAAATACCACCTCCCTGTGCATAGAAAGCTAGCTTGCCAGGGAGAAAAGGCCAGGATGGTGTACTGGTTTTGCATTGGACGTAGCCCTGGAAGATCCAGGTTCAAATCCCAGCTCAGCCATGAAGCTTCCTGGGTGTCCTTGGGCCAGTCACCATATCTCAGCCTCACCTAAAAATTTTCACAGGGTTGTTGTGAGGACAAAAGGAGGGAAGGAACCCTGAGCTCCTTGGAGGAGGGTCAGTATAAAAATGTGAAAAAATAATAATATAATACTAATAAACAGTATTTATATAATAATATACAGTATTTATATACCGCCTTTCTGGTCATTGGATTTCTCCTCCAACTTTACTGTAATTCAAGGTGGTGTACATGGGCAGGCTGTTCTAAACCCCAAGGGGTTTTTACAATATAATAATGTTCTAATCTTTCGTAGAACCCTTCATTCGAGATGTTGCTTTCACAGTCCAGCTCTCTCTCTCTCTCTCTCTCTCTCTCTCTCTCTCTCTCTCTCTCTCTCTCTCTCTCTCTGAATGGCTTTTTCAGCAGGTTTTTGCTGCCTAAAATACATTTTTAGTTTTCTTCTGTTTTGTCTTGTATTTGTTTATGTATTGCTGCTGATTGCTTTCATATTTATTTATTTTAAAAGGTTTATAGCCTGTTTCACCCTCGTAAGACTAACACGGTTTTTTAAAAAATACAGTTACAATAAGAACAGTAAACTAAAACAGAGATACAAAAATGCATCATAGAAACAGTCCAAGAAAGGGAAAGTGATCCCTAAACTAAATATAGCCCTAAACAACCTGACAAAACAAATAAGTCTTCAAACAAGGCAGGAAGGAAAGATTGGAGGGAGCAGAGTGGGCTTCCTGTGAGAGTGTGTCCTACAAGAAGGGAACTGTCACTGAGAATGCTCTCCTACACAACTCTTACAGCTTCATGGGACATGCAAGTGCAATCACCTATATAGTGATTGTATGCACACATTTTAAAAACAAATGAATGAGAAGCTTTCTTTTGGAGAAGGTGGTTTTCCACAGGTAAGGAGCTTCGGATGTGGGGCAGCACTAAAACTAGAGTTGAAAGGTATTCCTTCACAAAATCTCGCCTTAAAAATCTGCTTTGCAAATGTTGGTCTCAAATCGGATATCCTTTGAGTGCTCTTGAATATGGATATTTGGATTTTTGACATCCAGTAGCATTTGATACCTCAGCTCCTTTGGTACTACAAGGAAGATTCCATTGTGGAAGCAGATACCCCTGCGTGCGTAGACAAAACAGAGCCAGCCAATGGCCGGATATGCATCTCTGTGGCTCATCTATGCCCCATTAAGCTTGCTACCTCAACCGGTGGATGCACCTTGATGATATGACTGCAGCTAGATCAGGGTGTCTTTAGCATGTCAAATGTTATCCTGACAGTCTGCTCTGAGCCTGTGTGTGTGTGTGTGTGTGTGTGTGTGTGTGTGTGTGTGTGTGTGTGTGTGTGTGTCCGTGTCCGTGTCCGTGTCCTTACAGGCCAACAAAATTTTAAAACAAAATTTAGGGTTCAAAATTCAGGGACGGGGGGGATTAACACTGAAACAAAAGGAACAAGCATCTAATGTCTCTGGTGCTGTAAAAAGTTTTTGATGCAGCAAGGTTTCTGAGAGAGCCCTGCTCTGGCATGACCTCGAGCTCCTCTCAGCACATCAGCACCTAAAGGGTGGTTCTTTAGCAGCGATGCAGAGAGACACAAAAGGTGATCACATCTGCACTCTGCTGTGTGTGTGTGTGTGTGTGTTTTTTCCCCTCTGTGCTTCTGAAATGGGCCTCAGTCAGGGGCTGGGGAGGGCAGCACCTCCCTTGCCAACCTCCTGGTTTTAGAAGTAGTTTTTCCCTGTGCCAGATGCAAAGGAGTGGCGACAGGATACAGGTCTCTTATAGTCTTGTGTGTTCCCTGAGGCATCTGACACCTGAAGAGCCTGGCTGCTGGATCAGGCCAAAGGCCCATCTAGTCCAGCTTGAGCTTCCTATATCTCACAGTAGCCCTACCAGATGCCTCAGGGAGCACACGACAACAAGATACCTGCATCCTGTCGCCACTCCCTTGCACCTGGCACAAGAAAACCTACTCCTACAACCAGGAGGTTGCTTATGACTTGTAACTTGGGATGGTCTTTTCCTCCATGAATCTGTCCAAACCCCTTTTAAAGGCATCTAGGCCAGGTGCCATCACCACATCCTGTGGCAAGGAGTTCCACAGATGAATTCCACGCTGGGTGAAGAAATATTTTCTTTTGTCCGTTGTAACACTCCCTCCACTCAATTTTAATGCGTGTCCCCTGGTTCTTGCTGGGTCCTAAAGAACAAAAGGAACATCTTGTCTGTAGAAGACAAAGGGGACAGTCAGCTTGGGCACTGGCTGAGGAGGGTGGGGGGACCCGCTGTCTGCTGGTCAGCTGGGGGGTGCACAGAGTCCCACTGTGCCATGGGGAGGGCAGTGCAGAGCTTCACTCTGGCTCCCCCAACCTAGCACTGGCTCCCAACTGCCCCAACGTGTCTCAGGATAGAGCAGGCTTTCAACTGTGACGAAGATCCTCCTGGATCAGGGACAACCGGAAGCAGCTTGTCTTGGCCACCAGTCTTCAAGGCCTGCAAGTTCAGTGGTCACCTCTCTCAAAGCCAGTTTGACTGGTGTGAGTCAGTGGGGGGTAGAGTATGGATGGGGCAGACCAATCTCTTCGGGGGGGGGGGGGGCAGTGAAACGGCAGTTACACAGGTCTTGCCCGGGCTTGCCAACTTTTCAAACTGGCCGCTGTAGCTGTGCCTATAATAGCAACTTGATGTGCAGAGAGAGAGCAGGAGCCGCTGCTGGTGTGGTGGTCTCTGCGCATACCCAGCTTGTTTCCTCCCAGCCCACAGGTGTACAGGTTAACTCCTGTGTGTTGCGTATGTATAGATACACCCTTGGGTAAAAATGCCTTATGCACAAGAGCAGGCCAGGCTTACTATTGAGTCGTTGCCATTTATTAACCCCTTGTCTGTGATCAAGGAAGGGGTTTCTTCACCAGACTGCCAGATGAAGCGTTCTGCGTCATGTGAAGGATTCCCTTAACGACAGGATCTGCAAAGTGGCTAAAGGGATAATTGGCCCTGCAAACAGCAGCAAGGCCGTCTTTCAACAGATGAGGTTGTCCTGGCAAGGTGCTCACCTTGCAGAGAGTGCCTATCAGTAGGCTTACCAGATCTCCAACCGGGACAGAGTGCTAGACCTTTAGGAGAAGGAATGTGGGCAGGTGTAGCTTGTTAAGCCTTAGAGCACAATCCTAGGCTTGTTAGAGCACAATCCCACTGAACGCAATGGGGCTTGCTTCTGAGTAAACATGCCTAGGATTGTGCTCTAAGGCTTAACAAGCTACACCTGCCCACATTCCTTCTCCTAAAGGTCTAGCACTCTGTCCCGGTTGGAGATCTGGTAAGCCTACCTATCAGTGAAACTAGACAGCTGCCGAGAGCATTAACTAAAGCAGGGACTCTCTGCAGTGACTTTCCTTTAAAACAAGAGTCAGACTCAGCTGTCACTGCCTAAGTAATCGCTGCAGGGTCCACAGCTCACCACTGTGACCGAAGGGAGAGGGAACTGCAGTAGGCCCGAGAAGAGCAGGAACCTCCGTTGGCCACGAGATGGCAGTAGAGGACCGCCGTGCAGCCACACTGACCCCCCTCTCGGAAACGTCTGGGAAGCGCTAGCGATGGCGGCCTTCCTATGGGGAATGCTGTGTATTTACAGAAATAAAATCTTTTGCAATTCAGCAGAAAAGGGGGGGTTGCGCACGTGAGAGAGACGGAGGGAGATAGAACTTGCAGAACTTTTTTTTTTCCCCAGGATATTGTGGGGATCATGAGAGAATCACGACCTCGTTTGCAAAGCAATCTTGGAAACTAGGTTGATAAAAAGGGGAGAAAAACAACAAACGATGGACTTTAAAGGAATCAGGTCAGCAGCACCTGCTTGGGTGGGAAACGGGCCCTGGTGTGGTGTGTGAAAAGGAGGAGAGGTTCCCCCTCTCAAGTTAGAGATTACCTTTTTAAACATGTGTTGGCAGAAACTCAACAGGTCTTCTCTGGAGTGGTTATGCAGTAGGAATGTGTTTTACCTGGTGAATTTCTGCCTGCCACCAGGGATCCCTGCCAGAAAAGCAAAATGATGGCAACTGTGAGGCTGATTTATCTCCAACGGTTTGTTCCCCACGATCAGGCCAAGGCAGTGTCATGTGACCCGTTGAGTTATTTATTGAGTTATTTATCCTCTGCTGTGATTGGGCCAGGCTTACGGCAAAATGCTTCATTCCAAGTTGATCTTCTTAAGCACAGCTGTCGTGTTGCTGCAGCGCCTTCCCGCTATGTTGCAACCTAGGCTTGTCGCGGATGACGCTCAGGTGACCCGCTCACCTCCTTGAGCGGACTGCACATGGATGGGGAGAGGTGTGACGGTGACCCGGGTGTCTGGTCAACAACCCCCAACTCTGCGGAGACTGGATCTGCGCCTGTGGAATTGCATGATCCGTGCCTGTGGAATTGCACGCGCCTCCTGTGGCCGTTCCATGGAACACGGCACTGCTACAGAATGTACGGGGACACTTACGCACATTCACACACGTTGGAATGCTTCCACACGAAAGAAAACTCCCTGCACAGACAAAACTAGCATGTCAAGGAGGAGGCATGGCTAACACTGCCTGACGTATTAATTGTCCGTGGCCGGGGAGTTTTTGGAATGGAGGACTATTCTATTCTGCTCTTGACTGGGGGGGGGGGGGGAACTGTGCCTCACCTGCATTTCATAAGAACCTCAGAAGAGCCCTGCTGGATCAGGCCAAAGGCCCATCTAGTCCAGCTTCCTGTATCACACAGTGACCCCACCAGATGCCTCAGGGAGCACAAGACAACAAGATACCTGTATCCTGTCGCCACTCCCTTGCACCTGGCACAAAGAAAACCTACTCCTATAACCAGGAGGTTGCTTATCCCCATCATGGCTTGTAAGCTGTGATGGACTTTCAAAGTGGGAAAGTCCAGGAAGGACTTTATCACATGATAGTTATGAACATATGGTTTGGTTCTAGACTTGTAAGATGATTAGAAACATTTTTAACAGTAGTTTCCAATGTGAGGATATGATTCTCCCATTGCAAACTAGGCCCTCCTCGTGGGCAGAGCCTGCAGCATCGCTACAACTGACTACCACCTGTGCAATGTTTCTGGCTGTGACAGAGTGAGCGAAAAGCCACAGAGTCGAGTCTTACCTTCCCGTGGTACAACCTTCCTCAAGTGGTTAGCCCTCCAGGGGCTTCTCCACCTACTCCTCAGATCCTCCATGCAAGCAAGCTAAATTGCAAAGTCTCCAAGCCAGCCAGTTGCTGTCTATCACTCAAACTTCCAGGGCTGATATTTTGCCAGCTGCCTCAGGGTGTTCAGGAGAATTCTGCTTTTCCTGCAGTTTCTGTTTAGAACATCTGGAGGAATGCAGAAATTAGGGGCGGGAAAGGAAGGTGGAAATATGGGGAAAGGTGAATAGTTGAGATATGAGAGAGATTCTATCTGTCCTATCAGCTCTTGATAGACAAGGGAAAGCATGTTAGAGAGGTGTTGAAAATGTTCAGGGTTCAGTCGGTGGCAACATTTTGTGTCCATGGACGGCATTCAGAGATTCCTTGGATTCCTCACAACTGTCTGCGGATGAAAGGAAAGGTCCACAATTCTGTGGCAGAGCCACGCTTTACACACCCAAGGGGTAAGAGCTACCCCTGGTCCATTTTTCCCCTGGGCCCTGTGTTCCACTCCTCCCACATTCCAATTTAAGTAGAAAAATGTCTAAATTAATTATGGAATTAGAGCATGCATAGTTTGCCTTGGCATTCAGCTTCTCCAATTCATTTGCATTACCAATGCGTATATTTATAGAACACTGTAAAAAAAAATAAAAGCAACCAGTGCAATTACTGTATACCTATGGGCACATCAATATTCTTTTTGTGTGGTGTTCTATTGATGAGCACACACATTGGTAAAACACCACACAAAAAGAATTTTGAGAGCGCAATCCAAACCTGGGAGGCCCCAGAATGGAAAGGGGATTCAAATCCCCTTTGAATTCCCCTTTTGGAGGGGATTTGAATCCACTTTCCGTTCTGGGGCCTCCCGTTTTCGCTGGGCCGCTGGTTACAACGGCGGCCTAAGTAGGTTTGGATTGTGCCCTGAAGTGATTGCAGCAAGATTGCTTCCTTTACATTGTGTTATCAGAGCACATGTGAACATCAGTAATGTGTGTGTGGGAGGAAACGTGAACAAACTAGAGGACCTGAAAGCTTTGACGAACAGCACAGTGCTCTGTGCACCATTCAGAAATTAAATTCTAATGGAAGGATGAAGAATTCCTAATGCATCAGTTCCACTTTGGAAACGAGACCACATGATTCTGAATGGCAACATGCGGGGAGAAATTTGGATAACTTCAAAAGCTTCCATAATAAAGTTCTATGTTCAGCTCTCAGTTTCTCCAGATAAAAAGGGATCTTAGGTAGCAGGGGGAAAAAAATCCTGCCTGAGACTTTGGCCAGTCTGGACTCCAGACCAGAAGGATCAATACCCAAGAGCCTGTGAATTTGCGACCCAGTTGGGATAACATAAAGACATGTGTTTTGTGAACTGCCTCCATCATGTGTCCATTGTGTTGAAGATCTCAGCACGTTTTTTAAGGGGATAGAAGAGTGGAATTAATGTCATGCTGAATGTTTTGGCCATATTTTGTTCGACTTTCCTCTGTGTAAGCCGTATACCTGGTGAAGCCAGCACAACATCTTCAGGGGCCAGAACCCTATAATATCTTGAAATAATCTCTCAAAAACCTAAGGCTGCAATCCTATGTACTTACCTGGAAGGAATCCCCACTGAACATTGTGGGGCTTACTTCTCAGTCATGAAGTATGACTTTTTCCTATGGAGGAAAAGTCCATCATATGGAGGAAAAGCCCATCACAGCTTACAAGCCATGATGGGGATAAGCAACCTCCTGGTTGGAGGAGTAGGTTTTCTCTGTGCCAGGTGCAAGGGAGTGGCGACAGGATACAGGTCTCTTGTTGTCTTGTGTGCTCCCTGAGGCATCTGGTGGGGCCACTGTATGATACAGGAAGCTGGACTAGATGGGCCTTTGGCCTGATCCAGCAGGGCTCTTCTTATGTTCTTATGAAGTAAAGATTGTGCTGTAGGAGATCACAAACCCGAAGTTGCAGCTCGGACTGAGTCAAAACTACTTTCCCTTGTTCGTGTTGATATATATAGTTCATGAGTATTGCAACGAGTATTGGGTTGTCTGTCTGTCTGTCTGTCTGTCTGTCTGTCTGTCTGTCTTTGTATTTTTAATTGTGTTTTAATGCAATGATATCAAGTGCCTCAGATGCCTCCGCTGGATGGGGAAAGTGGAATATAAATATTTTAACGAAATAATTCCCAGGCAAAGAACCAAGTACCATTCTTGTCTTTGCCTTAGCAGAGACCTCTACTCTGTGCCGAGAGAGTCCAGGCGTTGTCCTTAGAGCAGTGGTTCTCAAACCTTTTAACACCGGGAACCACCACTATCTCCCTATATTTACACAAGCTTGCAAACTGCAGGAGTTTAGCTGTTTGCAGGGTAATTATCACCTATCTTGCAAACTGCAGGAGGTCAGCTCTTTGAAGGGCAATTAGCAGCTATCTGATTTTTGAATAGTCTCAGGGCTTGTGGCAATTACTTATCTGATCTTTCCATCACCTGGGACCCACCAGAAATCAGGTCGTGACCCACCAAGTGGGTCCCGACCCACAGTTTGAGAAACACTGCCTTAGAGGCTTAGTTGTTCCCAACCACTTACCGCACTCCATCCCACCAAGGGCTGGTTCTGATGTGGGCGAACTACTCTGCCAGTAAGGTGACTATCCAGCCCGCCCTTCTCCGCCTCCCATTTCTGCTCCCCTCATCAGCAGCAGTCCCCTGTGCTGGAAACAGTGAAATCTATATTTACACTAATCATAATTATTATTCTTTCACCAATGTTTTCTTCAACGGACAAAGCCGTCTGGAGACCACAGGACAGGGGAAAAAACAGCTAAAGCAGAAAGTAATGGTGCCCCCAGGACGAATAAAAAGCCCAACTTCAAACCAGCAGATGCTGCTGAAAGCCCCAGTGCAGGAAATATCTGCAAAATGAATTGGGAATTTATGAAGGTTGGGTTTTTGTTTTGTTTTTTTTTGCAAGTTTTACAAGAACGTTCCACAAGAAGCAAGAGGGCTAGAGGTGGGTGATGGATCCGATTCTAGATGTAGATTGGGGTGGGTAGGTGTAGTGTCGGCAGTGGGGGAGAGAAGGTATTCCTTATGCTCTAGTGCTTTATCTTTTGAGATTCAGAAGTCCCAGGATGCAAAGCTGCTGGAAAATCCTTTATCCTAGATCAGGGGTGGGCAATTGGACTGGATGCCTTTAAAAGGGGATTGGACAGATTTATGGAGGAAAAGTCCATCACAGCTTACAAGCCATGATGGGGATAAGCAACCTCCTGGTTGGAGGAGTAGGTTTTCTCTGTGCCAGGCGCAAGGGAGTGGCGACAGGATACAGGTCTCTTGTTGTCTTTTGGGCTCCCTGAGGCATCTGGTGGGGCCACTGTGTGATACAGGAAGCTGGACTAGATGGGCCGTTGGCCTGATCCAGCAGGGCTCTTCTGGTGTTCTTATGTAATTAATTTTCCTAAGGGGCCACATGAGAAACTGGGACTGTTGTGGAGGGCCAGACCAATAGTCTCCGCGGCCCCCTCCGCAGCGCCCGCATCATGCCCCCCCAGCCATTCTCTTACCTTCCTTGCAACAGACGCTAGAAGCAGCAGCATGCTGCTGTATCACTGATGTATCACTGCTCTTGGCGATAGTATTCGCTTCTGTCTATACAATCCAGGGCAAATAGCAGCCACGGGGGGAGGGGGGTACAAATTAACACTATGCGCTTACAGTAAAGTCAAGTTTGACCCTTGCCTTTTCTGTTGACGTTAGATGTAGACGCCTGTGTTCCGGGGGGGGGGGGGGGAAGAGTCCGGAGAGCTGGAATCTCAGGCGTTTGTTCTCTACTCTTCAAAATCTGAAACTTGTCCAGATAATTAAATAGTTTATACCAGTGTTTCTCAAACTGTGGGTCGGGACCTGATTTCTGGTGGGTCCCAGGTGATGGAAAGATCAGATAAGTAATTGCCACAAGCCCTGAGGCTATTCAAAAATCAGATACAGTAGTAGCTCCTAATTGCCCTTCAGAGCTGAGCTTCTGCAGTCTGCAAGATAGCTGCTAATTACCCTGCAAACAGCTGAGCTCCTGCAGTTTGCAAGCTTGTGTAAATATAGGGAGATAAATGTTTGAATGTCTCGTAAAGCTAGGTAGGTCCCAATAGAGCATCATTTTAAAAAGTGGGTCCCAGTGCTAAAAAGCTTGAGAACCACTGGTTTATACATTCAGGAGATTCAAGGGAGAAAGTTTTTTATGGTGCACACTTGTCTGGGAGTGAAGCCCACTGAATAGAATTTAACTTCTGAGTAAGCATGCATAGGAATGTGGTACATTCTATGCCATTGTTTTGATGCTGGTTTTTTTTTATCCATATATCGTTAACTCTGAATTTTTAAAAATGGCTTTTAATGTTTATTATGCATAAGTTTTTATTGTATTTTTATTTTTAAATTGTATGCCACCACCTTGATCACAGGAAAGGCGGCATATATAAATCTTTTGAAGAAATATATAAATGCTCCGGCTGAGATCACTCTCAGACCTGTTCTGGTTTCATCCTGCATCACATTTCAGCCGAAATCAGCTCTGATTTTGGCCTCCGAATGTGGGCATCGTATGACTGGATTGAGGACCGGTATTTTGCCTCCGCCAGTGGCAGATACTTCTGGGAATCATGAAGGTAATACGCCCCACCTTGTTCTTTGTCCCCAGCATCTGGGTATTCTAAAGTATACTGCCTCTGGACAAGGAAGCTCCATTCAGCTTGCACAGCTGACAACCGTACCAGACCTCCCCTTCATAAGTCTGCCCCGTTCCGAAATGGCTTTGTATCACACAGATGCTCATTCACAGGCAACGTGTGTGCCTGTGTAGATCTGACTGTGTGTGTGAGAGAGGGGGGGCATTTGTACATGCAAAGTATGAATAGACACATGTTTGTCGTGAAAGCTAAATAGGATATTAGCAGAATGATCCTCGTGTTTATGAGCAGGTTGTTAGATGCTGCTGATATTCAGATATGCGGAGTGCATCACATATATTATCTTGATGCAGCCCGTACAGCGGCAACAACCCTGTAAAATGTGTAAGTGATATTATCCGCATGTTACAGCTGAAGAACCGAGGCCAAGATCAATCCACATGTTATTATCCACATTATATTATCCGCATGTTACAGCTAAAGAACCAAGGCCAAGACCAAGTGGCTTGCCTGAGGGGGCAGGGAAGTCCAGAATCCAACCTGATTCACAATTCCATCCCATCACCACAACACGACACCATTGCAGCAGTCGCTGTTTGGATACCTTTTCTGTCACACAGACACTAGAGAGCTGAAATACCCCACAGACGAGCCATCTCAGGCCCCACAATTCGGTCTGGGTTCAGGGGCTCCGTTGTGCGCATGGAGTTCCGTCGCCATCAGGAACGACTCCGTTCATTTCAATGCTTTCCACAGTCTGAATGGAAAAGTCTAAATTTTGGTGCTGAGCTGAAAATGCCCCTGGACTCCGCATGCAGGGGCTAGGGCAAGGAACCCAAGCTTTCCACGTGCCCTTTTGGCACTGAAATCCAAGCCTTGCGCAGAATTTGAAGACTTTTTGGAATTGGAGTCCAGTGACCACCAGTGTGGTCGGTCTGTGGAATTTGAACACAAGCCCAAATGGCATTGCGGGAATAAGACAACCGCTCTTTTGTGCTTAATTCCTAAGTGCCAGGAGGCTTGCTGGAAGTCAGGGTTGTCCAAACAGTGACTCTGCAATGTTGGCTGGGCCGCATTCTCTGGATTATTTATGGTCTGGCATCTGCTCTGATAAGAAATGCAGACAGTTCCACCAATGCCAGGTCACTCCAGAGGGCCGGAGCGATGCTGCAGTATCAGTGAAACCCTAGGAAGAACAGAGGGGATTTGCTGGGCTGGACAACAGCCGAGCTGCAAAAAGGAAACAGCTCAGAAGTGGATGCCGTTTTTGGCTCCAAAACCAAAGGTTTATCATTCGGTGGGGCAGAGAGGTAGATGATAATGGGAAAAAAAATGGAAGGTTTGCCAGCCATAACAATCAGTAGCAAGTCAGTGTTCGCGTCAGCAGAGGTGCAATAATAAAACTATGTATAAGAATAAAAATTATGTATACAATTATGCATGGAATGGAGAGAGTGGATAGAGGGAAGTTCTTTTCCAGAACCAGGGGACAAACACTAAAGTTGAGTGGAGGGGAGAGTTAGAACGGAGAAAATAAAATATTTCTTCACCCAGCCTGTACTTCATCTGTGGAACTCCTTGCCACAGGATGTCATGATGGCACCTGGCCTAGATGCCTTGTAAAGGGGATTGGAGGAAAAGTCAATCACAAGTTACAAGCCATAAGCAATCTCCTGGTTTTAGAAGTAGGTTTTCTCTGTATTCCAGATGCAAGGGAGTGGCGACAGGATACAGGTCTCTTGTGGTCAGGTGTGCTCCCTGAGGCATCTGGTGAGGCCACTGTGAGATACAGGCTGGACTATTTTTTTTTCACATTTTTATACTACCCTTCCTCCAAGGATCCAGCAGGGCGCTTTGCACTGGCGTCACTGCAGGGGGGGGGGAGCTCTAAGTTCTGCCGCGATCCGACCCTCCGTTACACGGGTGAACAAAGTGGCCCCGCCCCCTCGCCTTCGGAACCATTCAAGGCGGTGAAAACAACGCACAGGAGACTCCCTGCGCGTTGCTTTCGCTGCCCTGAAAGACTCTGAAGGTGAGGGGGCAGGGCCGCTTCATTCACCCGTGTAACGGAGGGTCGGATCGCGGCAGAACTTAGAGTTCCGCCCCCCCCCTGCAGTGACGCCAGTGGCGCTTTGTAAGTTCTTATGTAATTCTGGGAGTCATGCATTGTCCAGTGGTCTGCCTGGAAAGAGTGAGGATCATCATCGGAGGAAGAACGAAACACTGAACTGAATGGGACCGTTTGCTTTAGTTTTTCTTCATCCTGAAACAGACACACCTTGAAATGAAGGAAGCAGCTCGATTATGGAACCCTGTCCATTCCTGTTTGGAGCCATTTGTGCAGGGCTGGCTTTTCTGGTGGCCTCTGCAGAGGCTTCCTTGACTCGTTGTCTTGTCCTACCTGCCCTGCTCTCCAGACCTGCCTCACATGTCCTTGCCTGACTATCTTTTGGGAGGTAGATGGCAAGGGTGCAAGACCTGTACCCTCAGTTTCCCACCAGCGATGAGCAAAAGTCCCTCCTCCCTGCTGGCCAATGGGAGCATCTCTCAGAGGCTCAACAATCACACCGGGGGACTTTGTATTTAGCTGTATTTAGCGATTGTATTTAGCTGTAACATGCGGATAATATCATGCAGATAATAACATGCTCCATTTGTGGATGGAAGGGAATGAGTCGTTCTGTCAAGTTGCATCATTGCTATCACCAGTACTGCAATTGGGGGGGGGGGGCTCTCTGATGGGTACAAGCTCTCAGCCAGTGCCTGATCTAGCTGAACCCTGACCCCAACCCTCTTCTGAGATCTGAACCCAGCCTGCAGGGATGTGGATCAAGTCTCTGACTCCCAAGTCTCAAGTCCCAAGTCTTTGCCCCCAAGTCCCGAGTCTTTGGTTGCCAGTTGCGAGTCCCTGTCTATTTAATGGGGAAAAACGGGTTAAACCTGAATAAAATTCATCGTGTCGTAAAAGGCTCCAAGTCTCGAGTTGAGTCTTTCGAGTTTTTTTACAATTGCTGAGTCAAGTCCGAGTCGAGTCATTGACGCAACTTGACTTAAGTCCGAGTCAATAGACTCAAGTCTACATCACTGGCAGCCTGCCTTGCTAAAGAATGGATTTGCCTTGTCATTGAGTTTGATGCCTTGGCTCAGTCCTACAGGAAAAACCAGCTACAGCCCCCACTTGCGTGTGATACTTTTCTGGTGGATCTGGCCCTTAGTGTCTGCCCCTTGGCCTCACAGCATGCATGCTGTCCTTCTTTGTAAGCTGTGTTTTCCTGGTTTTTCAGTGGATAAGATAATACCTTTTCTCAGCGATGTATACTTGAGTCTATTGACTCTGACTCGAGTCGGACTCAAGTCGCGACAATGACTTGACTCGGAGTTGACTCGGCGGTTGTAAAAGATCTTTTGCTCTGAGTTTGTAACTTTTGCTCAAAAAATATTTTGCTCCGTGTTTGTAGGGCTTTGTTTTCTTTGTGCTTCCTGAGGATGCTCAAAGATTTGAATGAAACGTAGCAGTTCTGTGTTCTATTGTATGGTTTTAAACTTTCAGTTTTTAAACTTGTATGATTTTAATCTTTTAGTTTTCTACCCTTTTTTCAATATAAAGATCTTATCAACATGACCAGTTTTTCCGTTTTTTACTTCTTTGAAGATTGTAAAAGTCCCGAAAGACTCGACTCGAGACTTGGAGCCTATTACGACAAGTCGAATTTTATTTAGGCTTAAACCCGTTTTCCCCATTAAATAGATAGGGACTCTCAACCAAAGACTCAGGATTTGACTTGAGACTTGGACCCAGAGACTTGATCCACATCTCTGCCTTTTCATTTCTTTTCGCAAATGGCATACACGATCTGGTATTTTCACCACGCTGGGTGGACCGTGTGCTGAAAAGTCACAGTAAATCAAGCAGGCCCCCTCCCCTGCTCCAAATGTACAAAGCCACATTACACAACGGAGAGTCACGGCTCTAACAAAGACATTCCAACATGTGGTGTTGAGGTTTGGCCTGCGTCTTCGAAGTTTTTGGTGTGCTTTTTTTTTTTTTTAAATAGAACGTTATAAAATAATGTTCTATGTTTTTATGGGAGGCAAGAGAGCCATGGAAGGAGGGTAGAATGAGATCGGCAGGCTAAGGGAAGGGGGCTTCTGGAGCCACTTCAAGGAAGGCCTGATGTGATCCAGCCTTCAAAGAGGCAGCATGTGGAATATGAATACGCTTGCGCTGCGATCTCCTGTTCAAGAAGAGCCGACTCTGGAGGAGGAAAGATGGGAGGTGTGCGCCAAGTGTAGGAACATGGGTAGGAGACATCAGAGGTGCCAAAGAGGAGCCCAACAAGTTTCAAGTCTATTGATTTTTCCTCAGGGCGAGAGATTTTTGCTCTTTCAAAAAACAAACAAAAATATCCGAGATTGCGTGGATGACACCGTATTTTTGGTCTTGGTTCGAAAGAGCTCAACTCTCTTGCCCCACGAAAGAGTCAAACAGGTGCAGGATGTTCTGGGCCAACCCGCACAGCTCCTCCGTACACCTGGGGAGGCTGCCTGTCTGTGTCTTTGCGTATCCACATCATCCCCACCAAGCAGCCTACATGAAGCACCCGTGCAAAAGAATGGAGACTGTTGCTGCCGAAAGCAGCTGTACTCTGAACGCTCATTTCATGATTTCAGGCAGGAGCTGGAGAGCAGGGCCAAGCTCTGTGCAATTGCGAGTCGATCCCTCCTTGCGCCTCCAGCTCCTACTTGGAGAGAAGAGCTGGTTCTTCTGATGCTTCCAAGATGCTTCAAGTGCCTCTGAAGGAAGAGCCAAAGTGACAAGCCCCGGCCACCCTCTCTGTAGCCCTGTAGCCTCCAGGGCTACAGACATAGCTAAGGATTTGGGGAGTTCCTCAGCTACAAAGGTTTGGATCCCAGTTTGGGCTTAATCGAATGTAAACATTTGAAAAAGCCCTTGGAGAGTGTTTTCGGGGGGTTCACAGAACACTTGAATCAGTCCAATATATTTGGCAGACCCGAAGCAGGGGCAACGGACATCATTAGCCCCACTTTGCCTTCCCCTAATCACAATAAAACTGTCCTTTGAAGCCCGAGCTACATTGTCCACAGCCACGTCGCGTCCGCGTTCCGTGCGTGTCTGGTGTCCCGCCCCCAGGTCAAACAACAGGCTCTGATTGGCCGGACGTAGCGCGGACGCAGCAAAAGTCGAGCTGGGTCGACTTTTGCTGCGTCCGCACTACGTCTGGCCAATCAGAGCCTGTTGTTTGACTTGGGGGCGGGACACCAGACACGCACGGAACGCGGGCATGGACAATGTAGCTCGGGCTTGATTCTCTGTCACTGGCTCAAAATGTTTGTGGCTTATGTGGGGAGAGATCCAAGGGGGTGGATCTGTCTTGACACAGTCAAGCATTCTTCTGACTCACCCTGAGTTGCTCTGGGCTGGAGGCAGGAATGGTGCGATCCCACAGGGAACAGAGAGCCCAGAGAAGTGCATCAGAGCCATTGGGGGACAGAGAGGTCTGACACTTGACAGCTGACTGGTGGGTCTGGGGAGCAGTGGTGCCCCCTTGGATTCAGAGTGCCACAGGATCCTTATGGGAAGAAATAGTTCATTTGGGATAATGTTGAGGAGGAGGAGGGGATTCCTAACCCAACAGGCAAAAACGGACCTTTTTGGAATTTCCAGAATAGGAGCAGGAACGAGCACAAGGAGTCCTGCCAAATATGTGGGGCAGGGTCCAAGGAGCAAGCCCAGGCGAGGCTGGGCGTGGCCGGGCAAGGTAGAAGCAAAGCAAAACTCAAGGTGTGCCCTGACAAGAAGCGAAAAACTTCCCACACCGTTTGGATCTGCCGCTTTCACGTCCTCTGCCACCCAGGGGTCTTCATGCGCACATCTTTTGGCTGCCCCTCCTGCTTCGCACCCTCTCCCTCCCACCTCCTTGGGATCACGTCTCCAGACACACCTCTTCTCAGAGCAGTTGGCCTGGCCCCTTGATCCCCATCCCCAGCTGACACCAGAGGGGCCACGTGCACGCAGACCACATCAGTTTGCCGTGTCTCCTGACGCTTCTCTCCCTTCTCTTTCCTCCGATGATTCCCACGCTGTGGGGGCAGGACTTGTGACATTCTGGAAAGCAACACTATTGATGGGGCTGTAGATGTGGAATAGCTAGAGCCAGTGATGTATACTTGAATCTATTGACTCGGACTCGAGTCGCGTCAATGACTCGACTCGGAGTTGACTCGGCGATTGTGAAAGACTTGACTCGAGACTTGGAGCCTTTTATGACAAGTCGAATTTTATTCAGATTTAACCCCGTTTCCCCCATTAAATAGATAGGGACTCGCAACTCGCAACCAAAGACTCGGGACTTGTGGGCAAAGACTTGGGACTTGACTCGATACTCGGACCCAGAGATTTGATTCACATCCCTGGCTAGAGCCCAGTCCTGAGAAGGATAGAATACCATCAATGTCTTAAAGTGTGTTACTTGTGAGGTTGGAGAAACCTGCTGGATCAGGCCCAAAATCCATCTAGCCAAGCGCCACACTTCCAGTGTGCTTTGTCAGCCAGTTACTTCCAGGAGGCCCTCTAGCAGGGCGTAAAGCAATCGCCCCCTCCAGTCACTGCTCCCTCCTTCCCAAACTGATGCTCAGCAGCATACTGCCCCTGAAGCTGGAGGTTCTGCATCCACTGATGGACCTTTTTCTTCTGCCATGAACCAATCTGGCTAATTCCTTTTTCAAAGCTGAAAGCCACCTGCCCTACCCTGGACCTTGGGACAGCAAATTCCGCAAATGATGCATTCTGTGAAGAAGGACTTGCTCCCAGGAGCCAATTGCCAACCAGTTTCGTGCTTTGCTACTCATGTTCCACCAGCCCCTTATGCTGGTGCAGCTTGTGGACCCCGATGTGAGATCTGCCACAGGCTCAGGTCAAAGGAAACTACGAAACCTCCTTCTCCAAAATCCAAAACCTCACCAAATCCAGCTCAGTGCAACCCACAGTAACTGGCAGTGTGGCTCTCCAAGGTTTCAAGCAGAAAAGGGGTTTCCTAGATGGTGATGCTGCCAGGCAGTGATTTTCAACCAGTGTGTCGCAGCACATCAGTGTGCCAGGGGAGTTTGCGGGAGGTTCATATATTCAGGGCCTCTGAGAGGAATTTTATCAGGGGGCACAAAGTTTCTCTTGGGCCCCTTCCCAAATGGGGAGGGGGCAGAATAAGGCAGGGGAAAGCTGCAATGCCTGGAAAAATCTCTGGAGTCCAGGTCTACCAGGCTTCCCAATGTGGCACCCAGATCTACCCTTCTGGTTGTCCCGGCCGCTGTCTTTCACTCTCCATGAAGCCAGCTGAGATCCCAGGAAAACTCTGGGGCCCCTCCTTTGGCTCTTGGGCCCCCTTTTTGACCCTGGGCCCAGGTACAATTTACCCCCTTTACCCGCCTCTCAGAGGCCCTGCATATATTGCGAGTCTCCCACCAGCACCATTGGGGGATGCGAGTCTCCCACCGGCACCATTGGGGGATGTGAGTCTCCCACCAGTGTGCTTTGTCAATTGTAAACAAAACTGAGGCTGTGCCTTGACAATTTTAGCACACTGTCAGTGTGCCGTGAGATGAAAAGGGTTGAAAATCAATTGAACCTGGGACCTTCTGCATGCAAATTCTACTCTTCATAGATGGATTAAGGAAGAGGTGTTGCATGTTGGAGCCTGCAGTTTCTGTGGATGTAATTAAAAGGGGGGGGGTCTGAAGAACAGCAATCTGTGTGCTAGACGTGTTCCTGCAAACACTTTAGCTTTTGCAGTGATCTTTTCTTACTTGTCTTTGTCCCCTGGAGCATCTCTGAGTCTTCAATTTCGGAGACCTGTCAAGGCACTTCAGCAGCTTCCCATAGGTTGATGTAAACAAACACACGGATCAAAAGGTTGCTATAACCAGGGAGGATTTAGAGGTTCCAGGGTTAGGGTGGAGTGAAGAAACCAGGACACTGAGATGCCCTTCAAGGGTGATGCACCCTCCTTTCCTCCACATTCAGATGCGTGTGGAGAAGGCTGGTATCCCGATTTGAAGAGCGGAAGAATGCAATGAGCAAAATGCACGGCAAGAATTTGCCCTCAGAGGACCATTATTCTGGAGGAATTCTCGGCACAGAAACGCATCCCGCAAATGTGAGGCAATGCCTAACAAATTTGCAGCGCCCGCATTTCAGTCTGTGAAAGGATGTCCTTTCATAACCCTCGCGTTGAAATGTTTCAAATCTTAGATGTAGAAACTTATGAAACGGTTGTCTTCTAGAGCAGAGGTGGTCCAAAAAAGGTCTCCAAATTCTCCTCTGTTAAGTTTGTAGATAAATATTTTCTGTTCAGTGTTTTGCCTTATTCAGGTTCAGTTCTGCTTTGTGCTTTCACTCAAAAATTCCTGTGAAAAACCCGCCCTCCTTGTTCAGGTACAACCAGAAATCTACGGACGCTTTGAAGGCCGTCTTGCATGTGCTTCTGAGACTTGAAAGTGAACTATTTATATTTATTTATTTTCTGTATTTATATACCGCCTTTCTCATCATCAGATTTCTCATCAGATTTATTCAAGGCGGTTTACATAGGCAGGCTATCTTTAGACCTGATAAAGGTCTTTACAGTATTGTTCTATTCCTATGTTTTATTCCTATGTTTTCCCTTCCGAGTGCAGCCCTCCTTCTGGCTTGTGCTCTGCACTTCCAAGCTTCACAGTTCACCGCAGTTTGCACTCAGACGGTTGTCTTAGATGTTCTCTCTCTAGCTGACTCCTCCGCATTCCACCCTCTCACGATGCCTTCTCAGTGTCTTTGCGAGGTTCGTGAGCAGCTTCCATCTCCCATCCAAGCGGGAACTGAGGTCGACCCTGCTTAGCTTCTTCAGGCAGGGCACCGGTTCAAACCTCCAGGCCACACCTCCTGCCCTAGGAGCAATACTAGGAGCAAACTAGGGACCAATACTTGTGTTACTGGAGTGGTGGGGTTCCTACTTTCCTATAGCTCTTTCCAGGGCCAGCCCAAGACTTCCTGATGCCCGAGGTGGCATGCCAAATGCGCTCCCCTTCCACAACGATGTGCCAGCCTCTTCCCCTCCCACTCTCCAGAGTTCTAGCTCAGCACTCCCCTCCCCTCCATATTTCCTTGTCCTCTCTGTACCCCTCTTCCTTTTCCAGTCAAGGGAGTGGAAGGAAGAGGAGCAGCAGTGGAAGCAAATGGGTGGACAGAGATGGACACTCCCTGCCAATCTGCTGCCTGAGGCAACTGCTTCAGTTGGCCTCGTGGATGGGCCGTCCTTGGCTCTTTTCCACACTATTCCAGCAGTGAGAAAATGGCTAAGATCACGTAGAAAGGGATGTAAAGGTAAAGGTGACCCCTGACAATTAAGTCCAGTCGTGTCCGACTCTAGGGTGTGGTGCTCATCCCCATTTCAAAGCCGAAGAGCCAGCGTTGTCCGAAGACGCCTCCAGAGGCGTTCTTACGCCGGGGGCGCTGGTGTGCTGCGCCCCAGGCGCGGAGTGGACACGGTGCTTCCGGGGGGCGCCGGAGCCCGGATGCCGAGCCCCCGGGAAGCTGCGCGCCCACTCGGCCCGTCACCGGCTTCCGGAGACGCTTTTCTCCGAAGCCGGGAAGTCCTCCTCCTTGCGACCGCCCATTTCGGCGGTCGAGGGCTTTGTGAGCCGGCTGAACGCGTCGCCCGCTTTTATTTGGGTTTTCTGCACATGCGCAGAACCTTTCTGAGGGCAAACGGGCTGCCATTGTATCTCTGTCTTGGCTCTGTAAAACACCCCCCCCCCCCCATCTTCTCAAGTGTAAGAATGAAATGTGCTTCCAATGTTAAGTTAAAGTGTGCTCATGCTCGTCTCTTAGAAATGTAGTAAAGAATGGGAATGGGAACCAACCTATTTACAGCTCGACTGAACATGAACTGGTTTGCCTCATCACTCTGGGGGAGAAATGTCTGCAATACCCCAGGCTCCTAAAGAAACACAGCAAGAAATTCGGAGATACCTTCTCTGGAAGATGGGTGGCTGAAAGTTTTGAACTATGCTGAAATGGACAAACTTACAATTTTAATTAAGGGAAAGTCAGTTAACCTTTTCGTGAATAACTGGAAACCATTTATCGATTTTTTAAGAGAGAAGAACGATGTGATGATATGCGGATTTAATGAATAGAATGTGGGTGTTATTTTGGCTTAGTTGGATATTATATGTAGAAAATAGTGAATAGTATGCTAGTAGAATGTATTGCTTCGTGCTTGCTATAACCTTATGAAATCTGTATTGTTTTTATGTTTTAATATATCAATAAAATATAAATATATGGCCCAAAAAGAAAGAAGCAAAGCTAGGCTTGGGGTCCCGGGCTTAGCGTTTGGTGGTTCTCGAGGGCAGGACTAGAACCAATGGGTTGAAACTATAGGGAAATAAATTTAGGCTAGACATGAGGACGAATTTCCTAACTGTAAGGGCTGTTCAGCCCTGGAACAGTCTGTCTCATGCAGTTTTGGGCTCTTCTTCATTGGAGGAGGTTTTCAGACAGAGGCTGGATGGCAATTTGTCAGGGATGCTGTAGTTGCTGACATTGAGCAGGGGGTTGGACTAGATGACCTCTAGAGATCCATTCCAACTCTATTATTCTGAGCAAAGGTTTCCCCATTCTGTCCCTTTATTGTTCTTCTTGTTCACCCTGCCTTGAGTCCCCCTTCTTCTGAATTTCTGATTTTTCTAAAGTTAATTCCAGAATTGGAACATGCAGGTGTTGGACAGTACTACACTGTACAGGTGAGTTCAGTTCATGTTCATATTTTCTCCTCTCTTGGTTAGCACTTTGCACATGCTCATGGGTTAAACACTGCAAAAATGTGATCTGATAATGTGGACAATTACACCAGAATTTGTTAGTGTGTGATGTTTTACTGATAAGTACACACATTCTTTCACATTGGCAAGACACACAAAAGTATCTTGAGATGACACACAGGCACACCAAGTTTGTTTCTTGCAGCATTTTATGGATGTCCATACAGATCAGTAAAACACCACACAAAAAGAATCTTGCCATCACCATATGTGCAGTCATAGCTTTAATGAATGACAGGAATGAGCTGGAAGTTATGGCAGATCCTTGGAATGAATGAAACAACAATACTACAAAGAATGAGACCCTGGCTGCAATCCTATACACTCTTACCTGAGAGTAAGTTCCCTTGAACTCAATGGACTTGCTTCTGAGTGGACTTACATAGGATTGCACTGCTTATTTATTTATTTATTTATTTATTTTTCACATTTTTATACCACCCTTCCTCCAAGGAGCTCAGAGTGGTGTACATATTTCCTCCCCTCCTTTTTTTTTTTTTTTTGTCCTCACAACAACCCTGTGAGGTAGGTGGGGCTGAGAGATAGTGACTGGCCCAAGGTCACCCAGGAAGCTTCGTGGCTGAGCAGGGATTTGAACCTGGATCTTCCAGGTCTAAGTCCAACTCCCAAACCACTACACCATCCTGGCTCTTATCATATAAGCCTCTCTCCTACATTTGTGCATTTTTTATGGCATGAGGGAAGACTCCCAGCAGTACAGAGACACAAACAACATTTCCACTTCCCGCACGGAAGAGTGCCTGCTATGCCATGGCATGGAAGCTTTTCCGAAAGGCGGATAAGGAATCACCCGCTGGGTTATTGATGAACAGAGCACGGAAATTTCCCAGGATACATGCGACACACATCCATCCTCTCCACCGCTAAGCCATCCATCTCACAGTCTCCAGCCTCTAATGGGGCTGTTCTTACCCGTTCTCAGAGGCAAAACAGAGACCCATTCATCACGATAGATTTTGAATGTCACGACAACCAAGGGCTGCACTCCTCCTCCATCCCTTTTCTGTCACGCTGCTGCCAGGCCCAGGTAATTGAATCAAATTGACAGCCAGAAGCTGGCTGGTGATGATTCAGCTCCCACCAAAGGCTAGCAAATTATCCAGCAGCTTAATAATGAAAACTGTCATCATTCCTGCAATCAGGAAAGATAAATAAGTTATTAAACGCCAGAATCAGACGCCCTTCGTGCTGTGCCAGAGGACTATTAGCGGTAGTCATGGCTTATCTATTAGAGGAGAGAGGGAGAGATGCAGAACCTCTCTGGCCCTGGAAGGCACGGTTCGTCTCTGCCAGTCTTGCTGAGCATTTAAGAAGGGTGCCAGTCAAGTGCCAGGCCAGGTACAGCTGCTGTTGCAATTCTCTTTATCCACATTTCTTCCCAGATTGTGGAGTCCTGAATTGCCTCATCCTATTTAACTCAGGAAATGGATGCATTGGGAATTCTACATTCTCCCGTTTTTTTTTTTTTTTCATTTTCATTTTCATTTTTTTTAGTTTTTTAATGGTCTCCTGCTCCCTCAGTAAACCCGCTCCACCCGCTTCTCCCTTGCCCCTCTTTACATCCGGAACAGCTTCCTGAGCCCCCCGTGCAGGGCTTTCACCCTTCCTCCAAATCTCTCTTTGAAAGTCAGCTGTTCTGTGCAGGCTTTTGCACCACTTTGCCCAGATCTGCCCGTACTGCAGCTACGCCTACGTTCATGGGGTAATAATGGCATGCTTTCTTCCCTTGCCACCGCTCCCCTCCTCTCCCCCCTGTGGTCTCCCTTGTGACTCTCTCTAGATCATGATACGAAATTGGGATCCTCCCCCAGGTCCCCAGAAATGGCTGGCTATTACGACACTACCCCCCCAGCAAGTCCTACTTCATTCCCCCACCCACTTGGCACACCACCTTGGCTGCTCCCCTCCGCCCGGTCTGTCCCAAATCAGAACACTTCCCATTCTTGGGTGGTGCCTTCGACTGCTGCACGTCCAAAGGAAAGGAGGGTGCCGGGGGGGGGGGGGAGATGAAAAGAAAAATCAGTTTCTAATTATGACTTGTTTGCTTTTATTTAGAGCAAATTTAGGCCATTCTAAAATTATTCTCCAAATTAAAAAGTAAAGGATGCATGACTTCATTAAAATTAATAAAAAAGGGGGGAAAACAAGAAGTGTCTATTTCCACCTTTCCCCATCTGATTAAAAACCATCTGCATTTCAAACAAACGATCATTAATTTGGACCAAATGTTGCCTGGGCACTTCTCGAGGCAAGCTAATTGAACATGTGGAAAAAGCAGGGGAGCAGCTCCTTGTTTTCACGAGGAGGCCAGATTAGACTCTTCCCTTGGGTTGAGGTGTTGACTCAGAGGGGAGCCGAAGCCTGGCATTTACTGCACCTTTGCACGCACACGCACACACACACACACACACACACCCCTCAGGGCTTCAACATGTGCGACCCAGGCCAAGCCAACGATGATGGGGAGCTCCAGCACTTTCCATCATGAGCCACAGCAAAAATCAACCTTCATTGTTAAAACCCATTTTGTCCCACGGTCTGATTTTCCCAGAATTCCCAAATGTCAGTGTGTTCCACATGTTTAAGGGACCCCCATGTAGAGAAAACCACCTGCAGAAAAAATCCCAGGTGTTCCATACACCTGGAGCAGAGGCGATGCTTTTGCAACTCAACGGGACTTAAGGTTAAGCCAATTAGTCCATTCATTCCTATGTAAAGCATGGACCTGACAACACAAGATTTCAAACAAACACATAGTTGTGTTTAACACACAGCTCCAGGGCTTTAGGGGTGTTTAGGGGTATGTCTCAGCTAAGTGTACCCCAAGTCACAAGTCCCTTCCTTCAAGGGTTTTTTTATGGCCCTTTAAATTCTTGAAATACGCAGCTTTAATTGTGAGTTCAGCATGAAAATGCTCAAACAAACATAGTTGTGTTTTACACACAGCTCCAGTGCTTTAGGGGTGTTTAGGGGTATGTCTCACCTAAGTGTACTTCAAGTTTCAAGTCCCTTCCTTCAAGGGTTTTTTTTATGACCCTTCAAATCCTTGAAATCCTGCAGCTTTAGTTGTGAGTTCAGGTCTATACAGGCCTATTCTGTCACCCATTAATATCCGTTGAGTCCTTTGAGGTACGCCTGATGCTGCTCCTGTTTACAGCTGTGTACAGCTGCTCCCCTGCACCTGAGGTGCTCCAAACAAGGTGGATTCAAAAGCCAGGGCCCTGGCCATGAAAACAAAGCCAAAATTTCATTTCTAATTTCAGTGAGAAGGGGGTGCCCTGCAACCAATTCCTGCACCTCATTTTCCCTAAAAACAGTGATCTTTGCTCCTCTGGGGGGGGCCAGTGGGGTGACCCTAAAACTCTGAAAATTGTTTTAAAAAGTAGGTTCACCTGTCTAATTTCCACAAAAAGATTCCAGAAAAGTTGGGGGAAGCCCTTTTTTTAACTATTTACTTTCGGGCATACCTCTAAGGACTCAACGGGACTAAATGACTTTCCTAGGAGGGCGCCCACATTTCCAAAGAGCATTTTCTTCCATGCCAGGTACTGTTAGAAGGAAAATGTCATGGGTGCATGCAAACGTGAGTGGCAGGCAGGCAGGCAGAGTTGTGTTAGAACAATTCTGAAAATATTAAAAGTCTTTACACAATTTTACTGTAGAGCAAAGATGACCAAACTGTGGCCAAGTGGTCTGACCAGCGCCCCCCCCCCCCCGGCAATTCTATCTGACCCCATCCAGACACTTTACCAAATGTCAATCCAAGATATGGCTTACGTTTGCTCAGTTTCACTCCTAAGAACAAGAGCAATGCTTTCAAGCTGTACGAAAAAGAAAGCAATTTTTTCACAACTCTTTTGGCATTTGTATGCGACATGCATACAATATATGTATTTCTATGCAACAGGACCTAAAGCATGCCCTCTGTAACGGGAAGTCTCTTGCCCCCTTTCTTACCGATCATGCTTAGCTCTTGCTGGGCTCAGCCAACACAGTGACCTCTCCCCTCTTTATCAGGGATCAGGGCTAGTACCTGCATGCTATCCCCTACTGCCGGAGATATCCCCCAGTGGCAGAGGCAAATTTGCACGTGCCACCCCGGGCCAGGGCTGGTCTTTGAGAAATGGGCAACAAGTGGAGGTTTTCCTTCTCCCCAAAGGAAGGATATCCAATGATGTAGACTTGAGTCTATTGAGTCGGACTCAAGTCGCATCAATGGCTCAACTCGGACTCGAATCGGCGATGGTAAAAGACTCGAAAGACCTGACTCGAGACTTGGAGCCTTTTACGACAAGTCCAGTTTTATTCAGGTTTAAACCCGTTTTCCCCATTAAATAGATGGGGTCTCGCAACCAAAGACTCGAGACTTGGGGGCAAAGACTTGGGACTTGACTTGAGTCTTGAACCCAAAGATGTGGGACTTGACTCGAGACTTGAAGTCAGAGACTTGATCCACATTCCTAAGGATATCCTTGTACACCTTTTTTTTGGGGGGGGGGGCTTTCACCACCTTGAATGGTTCTGAAGGCAAGGGGGCGGGGCCGCTTTGTGCTCCGGTGTAACGGACGGTCGGAGCCACGGCGGAACGTAGAGCTCCGCCCCCCTGCAGCGACGCTATCGGCTCATGGTGGGGGCTCTGCCATTTTCCTTGGGATGTATGCTTTCAGTAGGGTGGAAGAAAATGCCTCCTTTCCTCAACTTTTTCATTTTAGCAGACTCCTTGGGGGGCTCTTTTCTGCCTTCTCTGCTCCAGCTGCTGTCTGGAATGAGCCCCCTGATGCCAATCAAAAGCTTCTTTGCTCAGACACCCGGGACATGACTTGTAGAGCATGTAACAGTTTGGAATTGGAGCATGGAAAAAAGCAGGCAATTAATTAACAGCAAACGTACAGTGAGTGGCCCTCCCCCTTCTGTTCCTATTCTAAACAATTCATCAAAATTATTCCGTAGAATTTTAGCTGATGGGGGTACTAATTGCAGATGGCCCAGCCATCCTGCTCTGATTTTATTTCTTTTTCCTTTCCCACTCAGAACCGAAAGCTGATATTTTATTTCTTGGTATTTGGGGGTTAGTGAAACAGTTTCAGAACAGAGATGGGGCTGGGGCTGGGGGAAAAACACAGAAGTCCCTCCCTTGCTTTGAAAATGGGATATTCAAGGACTTGTTGGACTAGTTGAAAACTGGATCAAAGTCTAAAGCAAAACAATACAAAAAATCAGCACATTTTTGGCTGATTTCAATACCAGGCTGAAGGACTAACCATTATGCGAATTTCTTGTCGAATACAGATACCCAGCAGGAAGCCAGCCAAGTTCAACTCAGACGCCAGGAGGTTTTGAATATTCCAAAAAAATGGGGAGAGGGAAGCTACACCTTTGTGCTTCATTTCTCCTCATGTCCAGTCTTGTCTGAAAGGGGAGCTGCATATTTTTTTACCCAGTGCAGATCTTTTCTCTGTCCCCAAATGAGAGCCCAAAAGGATAGAGCAGGAAGGAAGTGCAACTCATTCCCATAACCTCTCTGGAAAATGCACTGTGCCTCTTGGGGTATGTGAAGATGCCTTCTGTGGCGTTCAACGCTTGCTCCGCCGAGCTCTCTATTGTCTATGGCAGGGGTTCTCAACCTGTTTGTATGGGTACCCCTAGGGGTACGCGGACCTCTTGCTGGGGGTACGCCAAGCCCTGCCCCTTATCTGCCCCATCAGCAGCTAATTAAGTGTTAATTAACATGGATTTTAAATTGTAATTATTTTCGGAGCCCTTCTGTCTCTCTGATTTTGGTTTTGGGTTTATTTTTGTACTTTGGAAAATGTACTTTAGTGGGGTGGGGAGGAAGGAGCTGATTTTGGGAAGTGTGACTTACAGCCCGGTCCAGCCCAAGGCAACTGCGGTACAATTCAGGCACAATTGCAGCCCAAGTGCTTTAGGCCCGAGTTGTGCCTGAATTGTGCCTGAGTTGGGCTGCAATTGAGACTGAATTGGGTTCAGGCACAATTCAGGCACAACTGCACAATTCAGGCACAATTGCAGCCTAAAAGTGGGCGTGTCGGGGGTGTGACGGGGGCGGTTACGAAATTTGGTCCGGTTCCAGACGCTGGAGAGCCCCTGACACGCCCCCTCGAGCCCAACTCAGGCCCAAAATTTGGGCCAGCAAAAAGGGTGGACCCAAATGTGAGGAGACCCATAGGAGCCATTTTACCTTACCCACACCAGCCCTCTCCTGAAAAGTTCTAACACCCTGGGCCCGAGTTGGGCCTGAGTTAGGACCGAACAGTTGTGGCCTAACTCTGGACACGGACCCAAATAGTTACCCTATCAGCACCCAGCCCCACCCAGCCTCTTTCCCACAAAAGCCCAGCCCCAGCCCTCCACTCTCTCTCTCTCTCTCTCTCTCTCTCTCTCTCTGAGCATGTGGCGTGGGGTTCTGTCCCCCAGCAGCCACAAAGTGGGACTTTGAAAACTTTTCTAACACCCCACTTCTCTCTTATCTTCTCCTCTCTCCTCTCTGCCCCCCTCTAGGGCAGAGAGGGCTGTTCTGCCTGTGGCCAAACTGTTTACTGCTGTGCCTGGGCAGCTGTCTCCATGCAAGTGTTTGCTAACCCATGTCTTTCTCCCAGCCCCTCTCCCCCCCCCCACAGGCAACAACACCAGCAGGTAAGTGCAGGTAAGAGCAGGGTTCATGCTGACATGTGGTCTGACATCTGCCTCTTTGCATATAGAAATATAGGTAGGATACATGCCTCTATACCAATGTCTTGTCTCATTGCTGCCTGCAATGCCTGCCATGATATGCCTCTATACCAATGTCTTGTCTCATTGCTGCCTGCAATGCCTGCCATGATATGCCTCTATACCAATGTCTTGTCTCATAGCTGCCTGCAATGCCTGCCATGATATGCCTCTTTACCAATGTCTTGTCTCATAGCTGCCTGCAATGCCTGCCATGATATGCCTCTATACCAATGTCTTGTCTCATAGCTGCCTGCATAGCCTGCCATGATATGCCTCTATACCAATGTCTTGTCTCATAGCTGCCTGCATAGCCTGCCATGATATGCCTCTATACCAATGTCTTGTCTCATAGCTGCCTGTATGAATGTGAGCACACAATGCCATGAGTGTGGAACTGTAACCCATATGTAGACACCAGCTGTTCCCCCCCTCTTTTCTCCACAGGGTCTACTGACAGGTCAGTATTGCTAGGATTGCCATGGTTGTGACCCCCAAGTTGTGTTGTTGTCTCTCTCTTTGACCCCTTTCCCTTACAGGATCATGCTCACCTTACACCCAGGGAAGGAGCGCAGACCAGGCTATGTGTCTCACACCACTCAGCTGTGTTTGATTTCTCTCCCTGCAGGCCTTTGCAACCGGCACACTGGCATTTCTTCAATGGGGATTGCTACCACACAGCAGCTGCCATGGAACACCCCTGTGATTTATGTCTCCCCAGGAATGTCCACCACCACCTACCTTCTGGGGAGCACCCCTGGGCCCGCAGTCTGGTTGCCCCATGGTCGTCTGCCTCGATGCTGCCAGAGGTCTGGGAGCCTGCCCTGCAACCCTCCTTAGCTGCTGCTGCTGCTACATTCTGAGTGGCTGCTGTGCCTACCCCTGGCAGCCTCGCCTGGCCATCCCTGCCAATGTTCCAGAACAATAAAGATGCCCCTTGGTCAAAGGCCCCTTGAACACCATGACCCCAATGTTACACAAGCACTGCCCCACACACAGAGAGACAGCGCCCACCACACAAGGCCCTGCATGAATCCCAGCCAGGGCCTGCCACAGCCAGCCCAGGGAGAACACAGCAGGGGGGCTGCCAGACCCTCAGGGCTCAGAGGGGAGGGGGGAGTTGGGGGGCCTCTCAGGCAGGCAAACAGTGACAGGTGACATGGCGCACGTCCCCCACGTCCGTGAAGAGCCCTTTCAGCAACCGGGGCTCTCACCCACCCTCGGTCCGCCCGTCAACGGCGTCCGTGTCCGCCCGTCAACGGTGTCCGTTTCCGCCCTCAGTCCGCCCGTCAATGGCGTCCGTTTCCGTCCTCAGTCCGCCCGTCAACAGCGTCCGTTTCCGCCCTCGGTCCGTCTGCATGAGAGGCGCCCGTTCCTGCATTGCCTCCATCTGCGAAGTGACCCCTGTGTCCCTATTGGTCTCTGCAGACCCCTCTCCCTGTATTCCTCTCCCACCAGCCTTGTTGTCTGTCTGTTTCTGACCCACCCGTGTCCCTCCCCAGCACCCCCTGTCCGCCTGCCTGTGTGCCTGGCTCCCCTCCCACTCCCTGATGATGGACGCTGGCACCCCCCATCCCGCCAGAGCGCCTGCCGTGAGGCGCCTACGTTGCCCCATCTGGGGAGTGATGAGCTGCGTGAGCCCTTCCCGCTCACAGCAGACAAGCCCAAGGCATCTCTCGGTCTTGGCCGGGGCACGGAGCAGAAGGCATACCGGGATGCCTTCTTTGTGGGCATAGCCACGGCCCTGGTGGCCCAGGGCTTCAGGCAGCGCACGGGCATGTCATGGCGGAGGCGGTTCCAGACCTCATGAGACCCCCCTTGTGCGTGCCGTTCCCACCCCCTCCTTCCCTTCTCTCCCCCGCTCACCCCCCATGACTCCCACGTGCAGCCTCACCATGGCTTGGGGGTGGCATCGCAGTCTGCAGGAGGGAGGGCAGTGGCACTCCCCCCTGCGGCAGGTGGCTAATGCCCAGGGTGCCCTGGGGCAGCTGGCACTGGCACAACCTCTGCCCTTCCGCTGACTGTCGCACGCCCAGTGCCTGCAGGCCCACCTGTGGCTGCCCATCTGCTGCGACCGCTGCAGCAGCTGTGGTAGGTGCACGCAGACGGGCTGAGGAGGGGGCTCTTCGCTTCCACAAGACTTACAGCTCCCCACAGGGGCCTGCCTGCCTCTGCGGTAAGTTTTGCCTCGATCCTGGCCCACTGCTCTTGCCTCCTGCCTAACTCAGGCACAGTTGCAGCCTAACTCGGTCCTATTTTGGGCCCCAATTGTGCCACAATTGGGCCTCAACTGTGCCTGAGTTGGGCTGGACTGAGGCCTTAGAGATCCTTGTGTGTGTTGTGTGTGTGTGTGTGTGTGTGCACACAGAGAGAGAATTAAATAAGACATTTCTTCACATTTAAAATTGTTTTGGTACTTTTTTATTTAACGATTAATTACCTAATTAATTAATTGATTAATCCAATTAATTAGAAGTTAATTAGCAGGGGGTACTTCAGAAAATTGGACCATGATAGGGGGTACCCAGGCCCCCAAAGGTTGAGAACCTCTGTTCTAGTTAACGCCATCCATTAACTTAGCATCATTGCCTTCAGAGCTATTAACAAAAGGGTTTAAAAAGCCTCCAAGAGTAAAATTTGAATGTTTTCAATACTGACTTCCAGCATTTGTGTGACATTGTTTCTGTGTTCTGTCCTATTCTGCGTGTGGTGGGAGGATGGCAGGGGTCCACACAGGTATGAATTCATGTCAAAGGCTCTTCCGGTATTCTTCCTTTTTCTTTCCTTGCAGAAATATTTCTCATAACCCTCTGCATCAGATCTTTCCAGAGGAATTTGACGGTGTGCCTCATTTGCGCTCCTTGTAAGTGTCACAAACAGCTGGAACCAAAGTACTGAATCCTCTTATTCAGGGGACAGGAACCAGCTCACTGATTATTCCCATTGGTTCCACAGGAGCCTGGAGGGTCTGGAGATCCCAAACATCCACAGCAGCATGTTTGAGAAACTCACGAATCTGTCTCACATGTAAGTAACTGAAGAAGAGTTGATGGATGGGGGGGGGGGGGGGAATTGTTACTCTCCTGAGTTCCAGGCAAGGTTAGAGAGCTCTGGGAGAAGGTGGAGGGCCCAAACCTGGAGCCAACTGCATGCAAAGCAGTTGCCCGACCACTGTGGTACAGCCCCATCTCTAGACAGAGCTGGTGTTGTTTCTGAAGTGCTACCCTGGAGAGTGTTGCACGGAAGCCCGCTCAAATGCCGTGACTGGCACACTTGCAAGGAAAACAAAACACGCACCGATTAGAGCAGTAATAATCACCCTCTTCTTCATAAATAGCCATTTAAGTCTGTTAATCATCGTTTTAATCGACCACAAAAGGGCCCTCCAGCTACTTCAGGGTGTGTTTCAGAAACAGAGCAAATCTGCGTGGGAGGAGGGCCAGGGTGATTATGACTGAGGAACCTCCAGTCTTGACGTTCCTCAGTCAGCCTGACAAAATCCTCAGATGACTCCGTGGAAGAAACAGCCGACTTTTTTTTTTTTTAAAGCTGCTAACACTTAAAAAACCCCGACTCCCATTCTGAAAGGATGCCATTTTCACAACAACCCTGCGAGGAAAGTCAGTACTATTATCTTCAGAGGGGAGAGGCTGTGCATGAGAGAGGGCGGCGGCATCCATAATAAGGGAGTTGGTGGCAGGTTCAAATTGGGGATTTCTTGCTCTTTGTCTTTGCTCAGCACAATCTTAGGCATGTTTACTTAAAAGGAAGTTCCACTGAGTTCATGAGGCTTCCTCTCAAGTAAGCACTCATATTTCAGCCTTTGCCATGACATGACATCAACTCTTGTCTGCGCCAGACAAAATGTTTCGTACAAAAGCCCTATGATACGAAACACTGCTTCTCCGTGGAGAGCAGATGCTTGAAAGCCTCCTTTGGCTGATCAGTGGCTAGCCCCCTTGCCTCTCCCCCTTTCTTTTGTGCATTGCTTGTCCAGAGGGGCAAATGGTTCAGGGTCCTAATCACAAGGAGAAGCTTCCCCCCCCCCCCATGGAGCCTCTCCAGGAAATGCTGAAGATGGGAAGAGTTTCTCCCCCAACGACTGGAACTCAGGAACATGCAAAGATTCCAGACATGGGAAACCTTCTCCTTGCCTAGAATGTTTACCTCTCCAAACACTGGATGTGGGGAGGGTGAGGGTTAGGGGGCCAGCTAGCAGAACCCATCTAAAGAAGATTCTGCCCCTAATACATCGTGGTGCCCCCCGGGCCAGGGTGTAACTTACTTAATAGATGCTTCAGTCCCCACCCTGAACCCTTTTGCAGAAGCAGGGCCAGAAGAAGAAGCTTTGGGAAGTGTCTCCGAAGATCGGGCTATTCTTCATTCCTTGCTGCAAGCTGCAAGCCCTAATCATTAATATTAGGGCTGCAAATATCAATGCAATAGCCCGAAGATTGGGCTATTCTTCATTCCTTGCCTAAGCCTGCTGCAAGCCCTAATCTAATCACCCCTGCTCCGCCGGGGGCCCAGGCAGCAGCACCCACATCCCTTTGGAAGCAATCAGCAGGGCTTGTTTGGAATCCCACCCCTAGACAGATATATACTTTTAATAAGATTGTGTGTTGAACACAGTAAATATTAAGTAACCCGGTCAGAGGCTTAGTCAGCACTTTCCCCCCATCCAGGCCTGCCTTCATTTTTCACTTGCTGCTTCTGGCACAGCTGATGTGCTTCAGGCTTGGGACTGTTGAACGCTGGGTATGTGCTGAGTTGCCTCTTGTGGGCTCGGTTGGGGAGGTCATTCAATCGCACTTTCTCCGACTGCACAGCGAGAGCCTTTCACGCACAAAGCCTGAGAGTTTGCTAACATGTGGTGAGTTTCGAATCTTGGAGATACTCTCACGTGCTGATTGCATCGTGATGTATTTCTGCTTCCTGACTCTTCTTTTCTACTCTGCCCCCAGAGCAAGTTTAGGGATAAGTGGCATAGCAGAGTTTTTACAAATGAGCCAAAGGTTTATATACAGTACATAAAAACTACTCTCTTTGGTGCAGACCGTCTCCTTCAAACATCCACAAGTTGTAGGACAGGTTACAGCTGTACATGCAGTTCTAAAATGTCAGTGCTTGAAGCCATCCTTCTTTCTTGGGACGGAAGATGGTTTGGAGACCAACATTCAGGAGGACAGAAGCACAAAGACCCTCCCCTCCGCTAACTCCGCTGTGGGTTTTGGTAAAGTGGTTCATCTCAGCGCATCATCTCTGCACCCAGCGAGTTACACCCCCAAGAGCATCAGCATTCCTAAGCACAGAACTGACCGGACACACAGGGAACAAGAAATGGAAGCCAGGACACCAGAGAAATGGAAGCCAGGACACCGGATGTTGGCCCAAAGCAACATCAAAGGTTCAGGTTCGGACGTGACAATAAAATGAGGAGCATCAAAATTTCCAAGCCAAATATGACAAGAGCTCTGGAAGGAAGAGCTGGACTGAAAGCAGAGCAAGGGAAAATGGGCTGAATCTTGCAGGAGCGCAGGATACGCGCTCCCTGCACGTATTTTGGTGGCTGAGGCCCTTCTTCAAGGCACCTTCACCGGTTCGGAGTTTGAAAAGCAAAACAAACAGAACGGTGGAGTGTATGTAGGAGCAAGAAGAAGGGTCTCTGATGGGCAAACAGAATCCAGCTGTGCAGGGAGCCCACCCTGCTGCTCTGCAGCTTTTCCTATCCATCCATGAAGAACTTCAATAATTTTATTGAAACCAGATCTACGGCCTCATCACGTCAGGATTTCTTCAGATAATTCATCATGTCTCTAAGCTCTCTGGGGGCTCGGCAAGCGCTAGGAGGGGAGAGGAGAAGATGATGGAAAAGATGCAGGCAGGCTAACTGGCTGCTTCAATAAAATCTAGCACATGCACATGCATGCATGCACGCACGCACGCACGCACACACACAGAGGTATTTCCAAGATCCAGGACAGTGTTTGCCATTGTCAGTGTTTTGCTTCAGCAAGGGATGGACCACCCTTGGAGAAACTTCAGTGGTCTCCTTGAAACTCTTTTAGGTTCCGTCGAAATTCCTCAGGTATTTCCTGTGACGAATGACCTCCACCAAATTCATTTTGAATGTCACTCGAAGCAAACTTTGATATGCAGAAGAGCCCATCTGAGAAAGTTTGCTAGTCTTAACTGCATTCTTTGGTCTCGTTCTCACTGGAGCCGATAAAGTTGATAAACTGGAGCCCTTTCAGACTGCTTGTGGAGGGGGGAGGGGGGACGGAACGACAACGTCCATAAGAAATAAATATTATCAGCACATTTTGGTTCAACTTGAAATTGGCTACCACCTAGCTAACTGGATTGGAGAAGTGCAAGGCAAGCCACTCATACTGTTGCGTGAGCAGTCTCCCTTCCATTTCTACTGCAGAAGGTAGACATTGATGCACTTTATCCAAATGACTCCAATTTGCTTGGGACCAACTGGTTCCCACTATATAGTCCTGCTTCTAAGTACTGTAACCATGTCTGGGAGGGCATATCTATATCAGTCTTTAAAAAAACCAAAAACAGATTTAGTAGTAATTCCAACCTGCCAGGCAGCCAGGCCAGAATTCTGCATACAATGGGTTATTAGTGGATCACAAAATGTGCAGGCCAACTCTAGACTTTTCAAGATTCCAACTGGATAATCATAGAATGTTCAAGTTGGGAGGGTCCTTGGAGGTCATCTAGTCCAACGCCCTGCTCAGTGCAGGCAACGGCTACAGAACCCCCTGATAGGTGGCCATGAAAACCTCTGCTTGAAAACCTCCAGTTTTCTCAACTGCACAAAGCAGTCTGTTCCAGTGCTGGACCCCCCCCCCCTTACAGTTAAGAAATTCTTCCTCATAGTTGCTGATATTTGCTGGTGTCTAAAGAACGCTTGTTGTCGTCCTTGTTGGACATCTCTCAACAGCATCAGCCCGTTCTGTGTTTTTTGTCTTTCTGACACCATCGGTGCAGGTGAGGATGATACTTATGTACTACTTATCTGTTCCTCCGCCTACTTCTTATACATGCTCTTCCTGCTTCTGAAGCCACATTGTTTTTCCCGTGACGGGAATTTTCCACTTCATGGGAACTCTTTGCGACTGTGCCTTCAATATCTCACTTTCCAAGATACCCTCTCCCTTGGACTCTTTCCCCTTGGACTTCTAGCCATGGGAAACTACTTAATTTTCCTCTGGGCCCATCAAGATCCGTTTAACTGAAATCCAGAGTACACATCTGACTGGCCTTCCCTTTCCCTTGATATAAAGTTTTCCAAGATTACATGGTTGCTTTCGCTCCAAGTCCCTGTCATTTTCACCTCCTCAACTAGTTCTTCCTTGTTGGTCCCTTGTTGGGACTCCCTAGTCCCTTCTTCCGCATTCTGAAGGACAGGGATGTAGACTTGAGTCTATTGACTCAGACTCGAGTTGGACTCAAGTCACATCAATGACTCGACTCGGACTTGACTCGGCAATTGTAAAAGACTCGAAAGACTCGACTCAAGACTTGGAGCCTTTTACGACATCGAATTTTATTCAGGTTTAAACCCACTTTCCCCATTAAATAGATAGGGACTCACAACTCGCAACCAAAGACTCGGGACTTGGAGGGCAAAGATTTGGGACTTGACTCGAGACTTGGAGTCAGAGACTTGATCCACATCCCTGCTGAAGGATAAAGTTGTCAGCAAGGCAAGTCAACAATGTATTGGACCCTCCCACTCGTAACTGAGTGAGACTTCCAACAGATGTCCGGATAGTTTGAAGTCACCCACCTTGCCACTCTGGGTTGCTTCTTGGAATGTTAGGTAAGGGTGCAACATTTCCCTTCCCTTGGTATATTGTGGGACCCACAAATCTACACAGGGGGGGCATGTCTGCCCTGATTTTGACCGGGTGTGTCTCCTTGGAAAAAAATGCAATAGAGAAAGAACCAATCCTTACCCTCCCTGCCCAAACAGGCCAGGTGAGCAGTCGCTCCTTCAGTGGAATTGTATCCGCGGCGCTGTTCATTTCCTGCCCACAGACAGATGTGTAGAGGACACTGTGACAAAAATACTTTGGATTAATTCATCTTGTGTGACTCCTGGGGAAATGCAAAGCATTAGCGTATTAGTGTTGCTAAGGAACAAGCGCTAGCACCCAACTTAACTCAAACAAAACAAGCCCAAGACTGATACTTGAAAATCAACAGCACCTTCAAACGGCGCCTCAGCCCCCACTTTGCACTCTCCCTCCTGATTGCATATTGCAAATGTACCCTCTCTTTTAAGCAAGGTTCTTTGGTCTCAATTTCGGGGAGAGGGAGGGGGTATCCACAGCTCTGTGTGCCTCTAGAATTGTCATTGAAAAAGAACCACTTGGTGCTCTCAATCACGTCTCTGCAAAGAAGACGACAAGCCTGGTGCCGGTATCACTTGAAAGTCAATCTCCCTTCCACTAAATGTGGAGATCTTAGTATTCATAGAAAAATGGGGTTGGCTTATTTCTGGATTTTTTAAAAAAAAAAATTGGTTCCCTTGGGGGTGCACAGTTCGGCAAGGCATCTTTTCAGAAAGGGTGGAATGAGAGGTATCAAATGGGTTGGACACCTTGTAAAAGACAGCAAAATCAATCTTTCTACCTTGGAAAAAAAATTCCCAATGCTTTCTCACCTGTAATGATTTTTATTCAAACACCCAGCAGCACGATGAATCGTGCCCACACCAGCCGCCCAGGAGCACTTCCAGTCCAGAATATCAGGCCCTCAAAGCAACCCACAATCTGCTGTTTTGCAACAGCTTCCTGGCTCCTGCTTTCCCAAATGAAGAAGATGAGGCGCCTTAATAAGACGTACAGTGGTGTGTAGAGAGTAAGAGCTCACTGCAAAAATCACCAAGATAACAAGCAGACAAAAGAGCCAATGTCAGGAGCTTGATGGTCAGTGCTGTGCCACAGGGACTTCCGACATCTCTCGTTCCATTTCAAGGTCTGTCTCTTATTTTTTCGAATGTTGTGAAAAAAAGCCCAGTACCAAACCCTCTCCAGTAATTTGACAGACTGTTCGGCTTTTGCTGTGTGTGTGTGTGCGCGCACACACACACACACACACACACACACACACAAGAGTTGAAAAACACATAATGGATAATGAAATCAGCAGCTAATCTCTATTTACATTCCTGTTCTTATTTGCATATGCAAATGCGCTCATGCCTTATTCAGTACTCTCAGTATAGACCTGTACACCTCTGTGCCGAAAAGAAAAGGCGTTCCAGATTGCTTGAGTGTGTTCCCGCTGGACAAGAGACAGGCTTTGTTCTGTTTCTTTGTTCAATACTCTCCGCCCCCCCCCCCCACACACACATTCTCAATTGTGTAATATACAAGCCTGATCTATGGGGGAGGAGGAAAAAAACTGCTGTACATTTTCCTTGTATTATTTCATTAAGGAGAAGGCCAGGTCCACACTGGAATTTGTTTTGTGCTCCTGGTCTAGCAACATGACAACCAGCTCAGGGTACAAGAAACAGGGCTGGGGAAAAATAATGGCACTACCGGTATATGTTACGATGAGCAAAGTTTAAAAACAAACAAACAAAAAACAACTTTACATGTACACCTCAGAATGACTCACTAAAATTGACAAGAGGTTTAAGATTAAGACGGATTGAAAAAGTAGTTCACACACTTGCCTGAGGTGATGGTCACTAATTTAGAAAAAAAATTTAAAAAAGAAAGGATTCAAGACATTGGTAGATGGGTGATCCCAGACAATCAGGGAGCATGTAGTGGGATCATGTCACAATATTACATAGCCAATCAATTTTGGTGTATCAACAGTATCAATAAACGCTGCCCACGATTAATTATCATTTATTGTAGTGATTTATTATACCTGACCCTTCCCCTCTGATAACAGGGCACCTCAGGTGGCTCACAATGTTCATTAAAGCACAATGCAGAGGTAAAAAGGTAGAAGTCAAAAGCTAGCATACATTATCATAAAACACATTTAAAAAGCATAAAATGCAACACCAATAATACTAATAAACCCATCTAAAATTATTCATAAATCAGTACATAAGCAGTACATAAAACTAAGGCACAAATGGTGATGGAAAGAGAACAGTTTTTAGCCCTGCCATATAAGGGCCTCTAGGGAGGCCACAGTTCTTAATCTGACAGGAGGGAGTCAGGGCCACTCAGAGGAATTTTATCAAGGGGTACAAAGTTTCTTTTGGGCCCCTTCCCTTCATGTGAATTTGGTTCCTGGGCTTCCTTTTTTGCTCCGGGCCCCCATTTTTTGGCCCTGGGCCCAGATACGATTGTACCCCCCTTAACCCCCCCCCTCTCAGAGGCCCTGGAGGGAGTTCCATAATATTGGTGCCACCTGCACCCTACATCATGTTGTTACCAACCTGGCTTCCGTCGGGCAGCGCTTGAAGGGCAATTTAGTGATGGTTACATGAACCCTCTATGTATGTCCAGAGCCACAGTGCCCACAAGAGGGAGGCTAGCTGGAGCCTGAGGCTAGTTTGTGAGTTGGCTGCTACTGGGAAATTTATACCAGTCCTGGTCAATTCAGAGACCTTATTATACTCCACCAACCACAATGCCCGATGTGGTGGAGTCCTTATTACCTCAAGAGGGGCACCAAGGCCTGAGCACACGCAGGGCACGGACAGCTCACCATCTTTGATCCCAGCCCCAGGCAGCACAGCTCCTGGTCCAGACCCCTGTGGTCCCTGCCCTGGGGAAAAAGGACACGCCAGGAGGAAGGTGCGTGAGGAAGCAAAGACCTAGCAGCAGAGTCACCTCTTGAGAAAGAAGTGAATCTGGAGAGGGAGGTTAAGCAAACTTTGGCGTTTGCCTCCGAGTGCCTCAGGGATTTTTTTAAAATCAATTTAATTTATAATTAATTAATTGATTTGCAGAAACAGTCTGCACTTTTTCAAAGTTTGTGCTTAGCACAGACGTATTGACTCTATATGTGTCAACATTTATATTTTTCTCTAAAGTAGACTGGTCTGCTTGTGTGTGTGTGTGTGTGTGTGTGTGTGTGTGAGAGAGAGAGAGAGAGAGAGAGAGAGAGAGAAATCAGGTAACCAGCCAAATAGATTCCAGAGGTATTTTTTAAAAGCCATAAGTAATGTACTTCCTTTGACTTTAGCAATCAATGCTGCTTCCCTGCAGGCGCCCTCATTAAGAAGTTCACTGTTTCCCTTGGTCCTGATCCATGCTGAGCTTTCAAATCGCGCCTCTTGAAATACAGCAAAACTCTCCAAACTTCACTCCCTTCTCGCCAGCTGCCAGGCCAGGAGAGCCTGTATCTTTTACAGACCTGTCTTTCTCCTGAGACTAATGTGGTGCCTTTAAGGCCCGTATATAAGGCATTGTTGCACTGCTGCCACCAGATCCGGCCCAAGATTTGGGGGATTCTGCAGTTTCTGGGACTTCCCTCCTCAGTCCTCTTACTGTAATAATATAATATACAGTATAATAATATACAGTATTTATATACCACCTTTCTTGGCCATTTGATTTCTCCTCTGACTTTAATCCAAGGTGGTGTACATGGGCAGGCTGTCCTAACCCCCCTTGTTGTTGTTTTTACAATATATAAATATCCAATCTTTCATGCACGGCTACATTCCAGATGGTATCCTTTTTGCAGTCTGACTATTCTGCTGGCTGGCGCCTCCCACACTTGACCGACACAGCTGGGAGCTCTTATCTCTCCTCCTGGGGCTTTCACAGCTTTTTGTCGGTGGCGTGTCTCAAACTTGCCATTCACCAATCTTCAGGCTTGCAAGGTGGCGGCTCTACCGACTGAGCCAGACCCCTCTACCTTCCCCTTCAGTTATGGCTGGCTGTACACTCCCTCCAGTTTCAGAGGCAACATGATGCTGAATGCCAGTTGTCAGGAAGGAGAGGCAAGGAAAGAGCTCCTTGCCTCCGTCCCCTACCTGCAGGCTTTCCACTGGGACATCTGTGGGAAATAGGAACTAGACCCAGCAAGGGTGCTTCTCCAAGACGTATCCCGTAAGGAAAAACAAGTCAGCAGCCAGGGAAAATAACTGCACCAAACAAGATTTTAAAAGGTGAATTATTTGCATCATGCATAATTTGGGGATTATTTTGTCCCTCCCCCATCACTGTTTCTGACCTGAGAGTCAAAGCTAGAGAATGTTCTAATAAAATTATTATTTGAGGCAGCCTGTCAAGTAATTTACATTTCGCCAAGAGCCTTTACTGACGATGTTTTGCTTCCACGTCCCAAACATTCCTACATGATGTGCTAGCTGCATCGCTGCCTGCATGCCGTGGAAGAAAGCGTGGAACGCCTGGCTGACTGAGGACAGACCGGCGGATAGAGATCTTGCCCTGGAAGAAAAAGAGCCACATCTTTAGGGTCTGTGGTGTTTGGGGGGAGGCCTGAAATCCAGCTCTCACTGGAGAAGATAGTAGTAAAAAAGGCAACTGAGGTCAACAGACATTTCAATGTCTTAACAGGGTATTGGGGAGGGGAGGGTTGTGGTCCTGGCTGCAGTATTGTCAAAGGCGCTAATGCTTCGTGACCAAAATGATTCGTGGGCTGAAGCACCTCCCTTGTGAGGAAAGGCTATAGCGTTTGGGGCTTTTCAGTCTAGAAAAAGGGCGTCTGAGGGGGGACCTGATTGAGATGTATAAAAGTATGCATGGGATGGAGAGAGTGGATAGAGGGAAATTCTTCTCCCTCTTGCACAACACCAGAACCAGGTGACATGCACTAAAGTTGAGTGGAGGGAGAGTTAGAACGGACAAAAGAAAATATTTCTTCACCCAGCGTGTAATTGGTTTGTGGAACTCCTTGCCACACAGGAGGTGGTGATGGCACCTGGTCTGGATGGCTTTAAAAGGGGATTGGACAGATTTATGGAGGAAAAGTCCATCACAATTTACAAGCCATGATAGGGATAAGCAACCTCCTGGTTGTAGGAGTAGGTTTTCTCTGTGCCAGGTGCAAGGGAGTAACGACAGGATACAGGTCTCTTGTTGTCTTGTGTGCTCCCTGAGGCATCTGGTGGGGCCACTGTGAGATACAGGAAGCTGGACTAGATGGGCCTTTGGCCTGATCCAGCAGGGCTCTTCTGAAGTTCTTATGCTATCCCAGGAACATCTGTGATCAGTGCCACAGCAATGCACACATCTCTGATTATTCCAGTGAAGCAGTTGTGGGTGGATGATTTGCATTTCCCTGCCAATCAACTAAGCATTGCCATTTGCGTCAATTTGAGACTAATGGAAGCCCTCGCTGGGGCTGTCCCTGCAATAAATATGTAACAATTCTGCATTTCCTACAGAAGAAAATAGCATTGTTTACCAGGTTTCCAACAGTCCTTACAGTCCTGGTCTCAGTTGTCTTCTGCAATCATCCCACAAGACTTTATGGATGAACAATGAAGATGAAGGAGAGATTTGGCTCCAGTTCAAAGTCAACAGACTATCCAATGGACCGTGCTGGTTTATATGAGGCAGCTTGGGGTTACACTTGTACTTTGGGTAATAAACTTGTATTCGTTCCCATAAAAATGAGCACTGTGCTGCAGCATGACGGCAGCTAAAGAGTTAAGTGCTCTCCCTGTCGCCTGCCTACATAAATGCAATTATCTGGTGGGAAAAGGAAATCCAATGCAGAATCTACTAGAATGAATGAATCCACCCCTTTCTCTGCACAGTCCAAAATGAAGCTCCACAGTGTTTCCATATGTGGAAGACAGAACCACATTGCTGGAGGGACCAAGGCATTGTGCATGCAAGGACCCTGGACCATGGATGCAAGGACTCTGGGTGTGAATTGGGTCTGTTCCCAACATGGGCTTCTTACAGTTCTGGATGTTGAGGCGAAACGGAGCCAGAATGGGGCAGTGAGAGAGAGGGGCAAGCAGGAACAAGGGGCTGGAACAGAAGGCCGGAGGATGGGAGCTGGCTCTAGGGGGGCTCTTGAGGGGGAGCTGTTGCACCAGCAAGTGCAGAAGTAAGACGACAGGACTTACAAGAATACAGGAAGCCCCACCTTTTCCTGGATCTAACCTGATCCTGATCCAGGGCCTGTGCTTGCTTTCTCCTGAGAAGATCCTGGGCAGCCAGGTGAGCAGCTGCGACTGCTATTCCTCAGAGGCCTCCTTAGGGTATGGATACTGCTGCTGAGCCCTGTCACCCATGGGGTACATATGGGACTGTCCATGCCTTGGACTTCTTATAGCTCTGCGTGCACAATTGTCTAGAGTCTAGACAATTGTTCACGCAGACCTATAAAAAGCTCACAGCTGATTGCCGACTCACAGCTGATTGCAGCTGATAAGACACAGCAAGCCGCGTACCCCCGCCTGTCGGTTCGCGTACCCCCAGGGGTACGTGTACCACAGGTTGAGAACCCCTGGTCTAGACCAGGGGTTCCCAACCCCTACCCAGCTAAGTACCACCTCTGGCACTACTCTCCTCCTGAGTACCACCGGAAGTGACTGGCGATGACATCATCGCCAGTTACTTCTGGGTTTTCAGAGGCCAGAAAACACGGAGGAGGCTCTGGGCAGGTGGGAGGGTCCTGGTATGGTGCCTTGCCAAGTGCTCACCTGCATTCAGCTTGTTGTGCTCTACCGATATCTGTATGTAGCCATCAATATATTGGAAAGAACTTTGTTGTTATCCTCAAAGTTGTCCGTTCAAACCCTCATGTCCACTTATGCTCAAAAGGTCTTCAGTTCCTCAATTTATGCGCCTCCGAAGCGCTACGCTCTTTTGTCCTGGCTGTCTCATCCTGAACAAAAATGGAGTCTGCTCAGGTACACTAACAAGGACACCGAACCTTCAGAATTAGCTGCGTGCCTGGATGACGCAGTAATAATTCACACAGTGGAATGAAGGGCAGATAGCCGCCTGTGGTCGGTCTCTCGCTCGCTCTCTGTCTCCAGCTGCTCCAGGATAAATCAGCCTTTAGTGTAAATCTGTCTGAAGCGAAAAGGCAGCGAGTTTCCCTAAGTGCATTTTTTGCGTGTATTTTTAATAAAGGTCACTCTGTGTTTACTGGCAAAGGGAATCGATACTGGTTCATTATTTATAAAGGATCCCACTGGTCTTTAATAACTTGGACTTTGAATATACCAGCACGTGAAGTGGACTGTGCGCAGTCTCCCTCGCCATAGCTGGCCTCAGTCTTGCTCAAGACCACCATCGTCAGTGCCCCCTCCCTCCCTCCAGCTCTTCCTACCATTGTTCAGTGACTCCCCCACCCCTTTGCATAGAGCACTACAGGACATTCAGTCACAGACTGTTCAGGGTCTGAAACGGGTGATGCTGACTCAGTGCTGACTAAGCGTCCGGCAACAGTTGATGTGATCTCCCCCACCTTCATGGAGGGAGGGCAGCCACGACTCAGTGCCAGTAGGTGCTATGCTTAATCCTTGGTGATTAAATCCTTGGTGATCCTTGGCTTGGCTTGTCCAAAGCCCTGGAGAGCCACTACCAGTTGGTGTGGAATGAGCTACTGGGGCAAGAATCTGACTGTGTGAAGTCGGTCCCTAACTGCAGGTGAATAGAGTGGAGCTCATTTGCAGACCTTCGAAGGGCTTTGTTTTTCAACCTGGATGGCCTTATGCGTAACATGGCAAAACGAAGACCATCCCCAGCCATTGGCCAGAGAATGAGCATCGCAGGGAGCTTGCGTCGCCCATCCCTTCTGCTCCAGTTGCCCTGAGACTCCAGGCAGCAAGGAGGACAATCCGGCTTCTACCACTCTCCAGAAGACTTTTTTTTGGGGGGTGGTGGTGGTATTTTGTTACTATCCTAAACCATATCAGAGATCACTTGGTCAACAGGTAGAGTATAAATCTTCAAAATAATTTGTCAAAGACTGGCTAATTCGAAGAAGAGAACAATTGAAATGATTTGTGGACTGGGGCACCTCCTTTATGAGGAAAGGCTACAGTGTTTGGGGCTCTTCTGTCTAGAAAAAAGGAGCCTGAGGGGGGACATGATTGAGACATATAAAATTATGCATGGGATGGAGAGAGTGGAGAGAGGGAAGATCTTCTCCCTCTCGCACAACACCAGAACCAGTGGCGTTCCTGCGGTAGGGGCTCGACAGTAAGTCGCGCCCCGACCAACTACCGCGTTCACGAACCGGAGCGAGGAGGCCCCGCCCATTCGGCTTCGCTGCGCGGAATGGCTCCGACGGCGAGGGGCGGGGCCTCCTCGCTCCGGTTCATGAACGCGGTAGTCGGTCGGGGCGTGACTTACTGTCGAACCCCTACCGCAGGAACGCCACTGACCAGAACTTGGGGACATCCACTAAAATTAGGTGGCGGGAGAGTCAGAACCGACAAAAGGAAAGATTTGTTTACCCAGCACTTAATTAATACGTGGAACTTGATGGCACCTGCCCTCGATGTCTTTAAAAAGGGGATTGAATAGATATATGGAGAAAACGTCAATCGCATGTTACAAGCCACAACAACTAAAGGCACTGGCGTCACTACGGGGGGGGAGGGGGGAGACTCCCTGCGCGTTGTTTTCACTGCTTTGAATGGGTCGGAAGGCACGGGGGCAGGGCGCTTCTTTCTTCCGTGTAACGGAGGCTCCGATCGCGGAAGAACTTACAACTCCGCCCCCCCCCCTGTAGTGACGCCAGTGACTAAAGGCAACCTCCTGGTTTTAGAAGTAGGCTATCTCTGTAGGCCAGATGCAAGGGAGTGGCAACGGGATACTCTCGTTGTCTTGAGTGCTTCCTGAGGCATCTGGTGGGCCTCTGTGAGAGACAAGAAGCTGGACTAGATGAGCCTTTGGCCTGATCCAGCAGGGCTCTTCTGTTGTCCTTATGAAATGTGAACAACGCAGTCACCATCATCAAACCCTGAAAATCATCTGTCCTACACAACTGGGGCAAAACTCAAGGTTTTTCATTCAGTTGCAGGAATAGCCTTGCCTTGATTTCATCTCTTTTTGAAGAGCACCTCATTTAACTAATGTAATTCATCTCTTGTTGCTTCATATAGGTTCCTGGCACAGCTTAAGCCTTTGTCCCTCTACTGGTGCCTCACCAGTTCAACATGTGCAAAACCGGCCTGTGACCTGCCAGAAGCAAAGAAGCACAAAAGCCCTCCAGGAGACCTGACCAATGGAGCCAAGTCACAGGGCCAAGCAAAATGCAAGATGGACCATTCGACTGAAACACTGATAGGAGGTGTTGTGTGTGTGTGTGTGTGTGTGTGTGTGTGTGTGTGTGTGTGTGTGTGTGTGTGTTCAAATTAATTAGTTCACCAATAGAAGAGAGGGAGGCAAAAAGCAGAAAGGGGTCCCCCTAGAGCACCCTACGAGTGCTAGTTTCCCTCTTAACTACGTGCAGCTCTAAAGGCCAACAAGCTTCCAGAGTAGAATACAGTACTCCCCCCATATCCACTGGGGATATGTTCCAGGCCCCTCCATGGATACTTGAAACCGTGGATAGGAGCGAACACCCCCTCCATGGTTTCCCGAGGGGCCTCCGCCCTGCCTCCCCTGCGGGCAGGCGTGCACCCCCCCCAGCTCTTATTTTTCTTTCAGCAAGCTTTGTTTCTTCCTTAAAACAAACAGAGAAGCAGCCTCCATTGCAGGCAAGTAGAATGAGACTAAGTCCTAGAGAGGCTCTGCAAGGTTTCTGTTAACCTTGCAGAGCCTCTCTAGGACTTAGTCTCGTTCTACTTGCCTGCAGGCTGCTTCTCCTGTTTGTTTAAGGAAGAAACAAAGCTTACTGGGAAAAAAGTAAAAGCCTGGGGGGGGGGGTCCCTGCGATCCGTGGATAACTGAAACAATGGATAGCGAATCTGTGGATACGGGGACCCACCTGTATTCCCTTTCAGTTTCAAGCCTCAGTGAGGCAAGATGGAGCCTCACATGCAGAGTCTTCCTAGTTTGAGAGAGGAGTGTGGGCTGAAAGCGCGAGAAGCGAGCGGTGTCTGTGTCTTCAGAATCGCATTGCTGAACTTTGCTTTCCCAGAGTCACATTCCTGACACATTCCTTGTGTGTGTGTGTGTGTGTGTGTGTGTGTGTGTGTGTGTGTGTGTGTGTGTGAGAGAGAGAGAGAGAGAGAGAGAGAGAGAGAGAGAGAGAGAGAGAGATTCTACTGCTTTAATACATTTGATTTCAGAGGAAACTGGATGGTTCCAGCTCCTGTTAGGTTAACCTGGTTTTACATTATGGGTGAAGATGGAAAGTGTGGCTATTTTTAGATTCTAATACCTCCGGGGTGGTGGTGGTGGTGGTGGAAAGAGCGAGGGAGTAAGAAGCATAGCCTGTCATAAACAAGCCGCTTTGGAGGAGGGGTCAGAGCAGATGTGGTGAAAGGGTCGGTTCTGCGGGTTTCCGTGATCAATCTGACCATTAAGTGCAGCAGCGGGAACGGATGGAGACCTCGCGGTTGGACCACTTCTCGCAAGGTCCAGTTTTAACCTCTCTGTGCAGACAATTGGCTAATGGCTAATTAAAGCGGATGGAGAAAAAGCACTTGGCTGCTATTGTCTGTTTTCTTCCTGGACTGCAAAAAGGACGGAATTTAAAGTAAGAGCCTTTAAAGGCCCCAGGATAAGGGACAAGCCCCGCGGGAATTTTATTTATTATGTGATTGCAGTCAGGTGTATTCTTCATTTACGATTTCTCATATGAAAGTGAGTTGGTCGCAGTTTCACCATGCAGGGATATTACCTGCCTGCCGGGGGGAGGGGGCGGGGGGGGGCTCAGAGTTGTAATTCCCAGTTCCGCCCCAGTTCTTTGCTTGCATAACCTTCCTTGTTGCAGCAGCTGACAGCAGCCAAAATTCGCCATAAAGAGATGTACACAGTCATAGCACCAATCAAAGTCGGAAAACATACAAAGTCACAGAGGGTCTGTGTCACTTCGCGCGCCCCCTCCCCCCCAGCTGAGAAGCCTTTGAGATGGACAAAGATTCTAAGGCTTTCATGCCCATCGTCATCATTAAAAACAAAAGCTTCTGGGTTTTCTGGCCATGGGAGGTTTCAATAAAGATGGTACTTTATATACTGCTTTTCTAGTGCTCAAAGCGGTGAACAACATGAAAATAAAACCTACCAAAGATAAAACATCTGAATAAAAACATTAAAATAAAACAATTAGAACAGTTTATATATATGGATGAAGGATGGTGTAGTGGTATGGGAGTCGGACTTAGACCTGGAATATCCAGGTTCAAATCCCTGCTCAGCCACGAAGCTTCCTGGGCGACCTTGGGCCAGTCACTATCTCTCAGCCCCACCTACCTCACAGGGTTGTTGTGAGGACAAAAAGGAGGGGAGGAAATATGTACACCACTCTGAGCTCCTTGGAGGAAGGGCGGTATAAAAATGTGAAAAATAAATAAATAAATATATTGTTCAGGGTTGTTTACATGGCTCTTCCCCTCCTTTTGTCCTCACAACAACCCTGTGAGGTAGGCAAGGCTTAGAGACAGTGACTGGCCCAAGGTCACCCAGGAGGCTTCGTGGTTGAGTGAGGATTAGAACCTGGATCTTCTAGAGGTCCAAATCCAAGTCCAGAATCACTACACCATCCTGACTCTCTGAAGAGAGATCCCTGAAGGATGAATTCTTTTCCACTAGCTCTCTCTTAGTTTTCATGGCAGATAAAACTGCATGAGGGGATGGTTTGGTCATTGATCTCCCCCCACTGATTGGGGCGATGCTCAAGTTCAAAGACTGAGAAATAGATTTCCCTCTCCACTGGCTGTATTATCCCATCAGGAAAGGGAGGTCTCCCACCAGTTCCCAGAGCAAATTGGGAAGGTTTTGCAAGCTGATGAAAAGTGACACAGCAGAAACCATCCTCTGGGCAAGGACACATCTTTAGGCAGGACTGAAAGGGAGGTGCTGTTGCCGTCTGTAGCACTGAAGGAGTCGATGTATCCTTTCCTCTTGATGACTGCAAAGGAGACGTCTGCAAATGTTCACAAATAGATGAACAAACTTGTGGGCTGAGCAAGCAAGCAAGCAAGCCACAGCAGGAAAAGTTGGCATTTGCACAATGCAAAAGTGCACTGTGCAGTTGACAACCACAAAGGATAACCGAGAAATATACGGGAAAGCACAAAAATTATGAATGTAGGTGCCAGTAAACATACATTCTGGGAGAGGAAGGAAGGAAGGAAGGAAGGAAGGAAGGAAGGAAGGAAGGAAGGAAGGAAGGGGCATTTACTTGAGTGTAAGGACAAGATACCTCCCTCAAAGATAATCGGGGTTTCAGTCCCACACTAAAATTTGCCTTTTTGAAGTGACAGAAGTTTGCTGCTGCAGAGAACACAGAATGGAATACAACTTCATAATGGGAAGCCGCACAAGTGCATCTCACAAGCTGTGCAGTAGGAGTTGTGGGGAAAACACACACACACCACTTTAAGACTATTGCTAGTATTTGTTAAGCACTCTCTGCGTGCACAAAGCACATCACATGTGTGTTGTCTTGTGCTTTACCAGGTTACAACAGCCCTATGAGGGAAGTAAGTCGTATTATCCCCACATTGCAGATGGGGAAGACCGAGACTGAGTGAGTGGAGTGGCTTCCCTCAAGACCACCTAGTGAGTTTATGGCAAAGGCAAGATTTGAACTGGGACAGTCCTGAACCACGGCTTGGTCTCTGAACCACTGTGGTTCACCACCTCAGTTGCTCAAAAAGATATTCATCTGTACGTGTCACTCCTTGACTTTATAAAGTGGGAGAACAGCCACAATTGTCTCACCTTCTTCTGGTTAAACATATGGAGGGCTCCACTGGATCAGCCAAAGTGGATTCATCTAGGCCAGCTTTCAGTAATCCACTTTGGGCTGATCCTGCGGAGCCCTTCATATGTTCTTATGTTCCATTCATTCCCCAAAATTAGAGTGAGGGGCTCTAACATACACAGCTGCAGCAAGAACCTCCCTGCGCATCAGATTCCACCATCGACTGTCTTTTCCCCGATGCTAATGAGCCAGCAAAAATGGGAGCAAATTAACATCTCATGTTAGCGCAGATCAGAGTCTCCTCTGAACTGACTCGCCAGCTTCTGCTCCGTTCCTGAACGTACCACTTTCTCCAAAGCCAGATGGTGGGCGATTAATCCAAATGTGTTGACATTGGGCTTTCATGTTTTGTAGAGATCCTTTCCAAAAGGCATGGAGAACCTCAGGTCTCCGACGACTCGCACCGCACGTATCTTCCCATTTTGGAGCCTTCTAGAACTGGTCCTGTTGACCGCTTGTAAGCCAGGCACGCCAAGGCAAAAGGCACATTTTCCCCTGTTCTGTTGGCAGCGAAGCTGGTTTCGTAATATAATTGGCCTCCTGTTGCTACTAGAAATGTTCACAATGCCAGCATTAAAGAGCAAACAGTGGCATAAAAATGGCAGTTTGATGGACCCTCTGGCTGATGCCCTCTGATGCTGAAGAATGGCTGTCAGAAAAGCATCTGCCAGTGAAGCCACTTGGGAAACATTCTGCAAGAATACGACCGATTATCACTTGAGCATACACCGACGACGATACAGCCAACGTGTTGTTCAGGTTCATCCCTACAACAGGGCTTTTTTCGCCCACATGGGACGATTCATGTCCATCCTCTGCGGTCCTCCAGAGCCCCCAAATGGTAGCATTCCACCTTGCCCAGGTTACTCAAAAGCAAAGCCACTGGGTGGAATCCGGTTTTCCCAAACCAGAGGATTTCCACAGGAAATTATCTTGCCATTTTTTTGGATTTCAGTTGTTCTTGCTTAAACTGCTCTGTGTTTAATATTAATAATTTTATTTAATTTATTTATTTACAATATTTATACCCCGCCTTTCTCCCCGAAGGGACCTAATTCCTGCTTCCAATTACAACCCCCTGTTATGTGAGTTTCCACACATGCATATTTCATTCAGTCGCACTGCATGATGGGTCTTGTACCCTTGAGGCTGCATAAATCTTGTACCCTTGAGGCTGCAGAGTCCAAATGTGCCTGTTTTGGCAGGATCAACCTGATGACTGGCTGGTCTGTTACAGGTGGTCTATTGTTTTAAGCCTGTTGCTGAACTGTTTTAGTGGCTAAATTGGTGCAACTGCTTTGCATGGAAGAAGGTACCATGTTCTATCTCCAACATGTCTGAAGTTCTGGAGTTGACTGCCAGCAACAGTCAACAGTACCGAGCCAGATAGACCAATGGTTTCACTCAACGTAAGGTAGCCGTCTATGTTCCTGTCCTGTTCAGATGAGAGCTGGTGCATGATGAGTAGGAGACCACACTGTAAGCCAGGACCACCCTGATCTGAATCTCACCTCTGCCACAAACTCACAGTGGCCTTGCGCAAGTCCCAGCCTCAGCTGCAATATGGGGGAAAGATGATAATTACAGGTTTGCTGTAAGGACATTATCAAGATAATGTCTGTTAATTTGCTTTGCACATGTTGTAGAAATGCTAAATTTTGGTTTCTGTTGGTTTTTCTGGCTTTTGTTTTTATCCATTTTTTCTAAGCTACCATAGATGTTAAGGGGCCGCGGTGGCTTAGTGGTTAAGGCGCTGAACTACAGACCGGAAGGTCGGTAGGACAGCAGTTCGAGAACCGAGTCCCGCGTGACTGAGTGAGCTGCCGTCTCCTGTCCCAGATCTTGCCAACCTAGCAGTTTGAAAGCAAGACATTGCAAGTAGATAAATAGGTACCATCTGTGGTGGGAAGGTCACAGCGTTCCGTTAGTCATGCCGGCCACATGACCACGGAAACATCTTCGGACAGCACTGGCTCTCGAGTAGATAAATAGGTACCGCTTGCGGGAAGGTAAACAGCGCTCCGTGTTCCAGCTGCATGCTACGTGCTGTGGCAAGGAGAGTCATGCCAGCCACATGACCACGGAGGCGTCTTCGGACAACGCTGGCTCTTCAGCTTTGAAATGGGGATGAGCACCACACCCTAGAGACGGACACGACTGGACTTAATTGTCAGGGGTCACCTTTACCTTTACCTTACCGCACCCTAGAGTCAGACATGACTGGCTTTTGAGCAGGGGAGACCTTTACCTACCATGGATATTATTTTAGTAGAAGAATATCGGTATTTATAATAATAATACATACGTAAGTGTAAACTCTTTGGGGCAGGGATCACCTCTTTGCTTAGTGCTTCAACAAACCAGGGATCCATTCAGGTTCCTAACTGCATCATCAAATGATGGGAATAATTATGAGCATAGTAGATCTTTCCTAATAGTTGGGACAACCATTTGGGGCTGTGGATTCTTTGGCCTGGTGAGAGAGCTTAGCAAATAGAACACATTTCTCATCCTCTGCTTCAAGTTGTGTGTGTGTGTGTTTTTTTTAACCGCAAGGGTGATTCGTTGCCAAATGTACTCTGTACATTCAGTTTTGACAATTGTAGGTTGTTTTTAATTATAGATACAATTTCATAATGCCTTCATAAATGTACTGCAGAACATTTTGTATGGCTAATGAAGTCTCCATAACTCAGGTCCTCAGGACAGCAGTGAGCCGGGCTGTGGAGGCCTCGCCAAGCAGCCAAGCAGAACGCCGTTTTCTAGCACGGAGGGGCAGAACGCCTCCCATCGCCCTACACATACAATGATCTAAACTTTGTATATACAGAAAAACGTGGAAGGACTATTAAGGACATAAACACTGCATGACTGAATCAGATTCAGGAGCTCCTTCTGGTCCAGAACTTTGTTTCTAGCTGAGCTGCCGGGAGCCTCACAGGCAAGGAATGAGGGAGGCAGCTTGCCACTATTGTTTATCCCCAGCATCAGGTAATCAGAGGTACACTGCTTCGGAATGTGGAGGCTCTACTCTTCACTATTCCAGCTGACTTGGGGAGGGGTCTGAGTAATGTAGTAGTTAGAGCACTGCAGTAAGGGCTGGTTCAAATCCACAGGAGTCCCATTAGACCAGACAGAGCCTAAAATCCCTCACAGAATTGTTGTGAAGATAAAAGGGGCGGGGGGGGGAGAACCATGTGTGCCACCCTGAGCTCCTTAGAGGAAGGGTGAGGCATCAATGCAATAAAGAACAGAAAGTCCAAGAGGATATAACCACGAGCCGTGGCTCGAGGGGGGGGGGAAGAAAGACTGTTATCTGTCTGGCTCCAACTGTCGGTCAGTTTTGTTGGGCGACTCTGAATTCTAGGAATTGAAAGAATGATTTGCTCTGATCTCGTCTCTCCACAGCAAGCCTGTATTGTGGCGCTGCAGGATGGGCTCCATACTTGAAGGTGTCTTTGCGGTCCAACTTTGCTGTCCAAGCCTGAAATGCCCGTTGATCATCAACTCAAGACAATTTGGCTTATCATGATGAAACGTGGCGTGAAGAATCTGTTCGGTGATGGGTACCACCTGTTCCAATGTCAGATAAATCTGATAAAGGCACAGGGAGTATGGGTTTGAAGCTGTGAGAGCCTTTGGGCCATCTTGAATTCGGAGTCTTGGATTCGAATCAGGCTTTCACAGCCTCCTCCAGTTAGGTGCCCGCACAGCTGGGTTGGACCATTTTTGGGGTGGACCCACTGTATAAAGTTTGAATAAACATGGCTTCAGTTTCTCCCATACCTGTCTCATGTATGTTTATACTGGGGGGGGGGTTTTACTGTCGCTAATGTTGTGTATTTCCTTGGTAACACACTTACAACAAACAGGGAAGGTTCTGAAATATGGTGTATATTATATCCCCAGTCCACTCAAAAGTAAGGTTGCAATTCTCTGACAGGTGGAATCTGTTTGGGGACCATGAGTGGGCTAGCAGAGGAAGGGAGAAGGGGCAGGGAGGAGAGGAGAGAGCTGGGGAGGGCATGAAGGGGGCACAAGGCGAGGGGTGTATAGGGAGGACATAGGACAAGGGATCCAGGAACCAGCCAGATGTATCCAAACAAGACTTTCTGGGGGGAGAGAAGGCCTAGAGAGTTGAAAAAGAGATACATTTATAAGAGTAGTGAAATGCTGCTTTGAACTAGCCTGTCTTAGCCTCGAGTCTTGGACTCGGCTCAGAACCTGAAGGAAACCAGACCCACAAGAGCCCATTGTGGCCGACTGTTTTGTCTTGACAGCCCTTTCCTTCCTCGCGCGCAAGGCCTGCGGCTCTGTCATCAGGATCAGCCCTGCGCAGCCACGATCCGGCTGACATGAGTGAAGAAGGGGAACATAATTGGGAGCTGATGGAGAAGACCCTTCAATTCCCACCAAGGCTCTCCAACCTTGGTTCCCAAGTCAGTCTCGCACTCAGATTTTCTCCCCTCGACCACAAGGCTAGTCCACATTTGTTGACTCTAGTTTTTTTCTTCTTCTCAGTTTGGAGGCTAATCACCCAGTGGGCACTTAACTCATCACTAAACGGAGGCCATGGGGGAGAGGTGAGTTTGAGCTATGTCAGGAGCTGGCAAGGGTTCTTTGTTTTTAATTCTTTCATGATATGCTCAGCGAGCAAGATGACAGACACACTCCACATAATAAAGGGGCTCAGGGATTTTCAATAGCCGTGGTGCTCCTGCTGGGCCTGCTGGAGTTTTAACTTCATGCGCACACACAAAAAAATGCTGTTTCCTATCGATGCCTTGAGAAATACACTTCCCATTACATAAAACATGTAGATGGTTGTGGCGTTGGCGGTGCTGAATGAATAAAAGGGACAAGCATCTTCGACTAAATCGGAATTTTCCACTTTATTTTTCATTGTACATTACGGTGAAACCATTCTTTATTTGCATTCAAAGCCCTAAATCGGAATTTTCCACTTTATTTTTCATTGTACATTACGGTGAAACCATTCTTTATTTGCATTCAAAGCCCCCCGAGAAGGTCGCAGCACCCGTTCCAAGACCAACGTGTTGAAAACGAACATGCAAAAGTTTGATTCCCTGTTCATGTTAGTTCACAGGTCAATGTGGACGGGGGAGTTTTAATTACAATAGCAACTATCCGGAAAATAAATTGAATGCATCCAAGGAAAGAAGCATCACATGCATTTGAATCCGGACTTCCGATTCTCAGGTCACTCCAGTCCCCCTTAGCCTGACATCAGTGCAGGTAAACCAATGACAGCCAGAAGGACTGTGACCCCTTGCCTTCCCAGCCTCATTGTGACATCACAGCAGGGCAGCCACTCACTGTGGGCTCTGAACATGCTAGTTTTGTGAGCAGTTGGGGGGAGGAGGTGTAGGGCTGAAAAGGGGGTTGATGGATTAAACAAACATGAAAAGTCAAAATGGTTCAGAGTCTGTGCTGCAGGCTGATGGTCAAGACATTCAGGGTCTCCCTGAAAAATGTCGTCCTCCCTGATTACCGAATTTCAGGCCGGTTATCAGTGATGTAGACTTGAGTCTATTGACTCGGACTTGAGTCGGACTCAAGTCACGTCAATGACTCGACTCGGACTTGACTCGGCAATTGTAAAAGACTCGACTCGAGACTTGGAGCCTTTTACGACAAGTCCAATTTTATTCAGGTTTAAACCCGTTTTCCCCATTAAATAGGGACTCGCAACTTAAGAACATAAGAACATAAGAACATAAGAGGAGCCCTGCTGGATCAGGCCAAAGGCCCATCTAGTCCAGCTTCCTGTATCTCACAGTGGCCCCACCAGATGCCACAGAGAGCACAAGACAACAAGATAACCTGTTTCCTGTTGTCACTCCCTTGCACCTGGCACAGAAACTTGCAACCAAAGACTCAGAACTTGGGGGCAAAGACTTGGGATTTGACTTGAGACTTGGGCCCAGAGACTTGGAACTTGACTCGAGACTTGGAGTCAGAGAGACTTGATCCACATCCCTGCCTGTTATTCAGCTGCTTAACAGCCCTGGGATCCGATTGCCTTTGAGACAATCTCGCCTGCTATGTGTACCTCAAAACATCTGCACAGGACTCAAGCGTTGATATTCCTGCTGATTGCAACTCGAGGGGAGAGGTGATTGCAGAGGCCATTTTGAATGTGCCTCATAATAAAGGCATCTCGCCGGCTTTTGAATGACCCTCAAGTAGAGCCTATTGCCCTTGACCTGTCTGGGGGCTTCAAAGGCAGAACCACCTGCGCCAACCTCCACAGCTAATAACTGCAGCCCTTGTGTCCATCGCACTTGGAAAGGGCAGTCTGCTGCCGAACAACATTCCTCTCAGTCCTGGAAGGGTTGAATGTCAGCATTGAGTGCAAGACCTTCATTTTTGGAAGCTCTCTCGGCAGCAGCAGCTGCCGCAGCACTTTCTGAGCATGGAAGGCCAGAAACACTCGCAAGTGTCCCATGCGCAGCCTGGCGTACATTCAGATTCACCCCTCCCTCCCGTGCATCCGTCCACTTCAAGAGAATACATAAAGAAGGTGAAATATTGCTCAAAATGCCTTCCAAAGTCTCCCTTTCACTGGAGTCGACCCAAATGTCTTGAGTGCCCTTGTTGGGAGAAAGGCGGGGTATAAATTCTTTAAATAAATTAAATAAATAAATGGCACGTTCTGACAACAGGTGTGTGAAACCCATAGAAAGAATTCTATGGGAAATCTGTGGAACTCCTTGCCACAGGATGTGGTGATGGCACCTGGCCTTTAAAAGGAGATTGGATAGATTTATGGTGGAAAAAGTCCATCACAAGCCATAAGCAACCTCCTGGTCTTAGTAATAGGCTATCTCTGAATGCCAGGTGCAAGGGAGTGGCAACAGGATACAGGTCTCTTGTCGTCTTGTGTGCTCCCTGAGGCATCTGGTGGGACCACTGTGAGATACAGGAAACTGGACTAGATGGGCCTTTGGCCTGATCCAGCAGGGCTCTTCTGATGTTCTTATGTTCTTAAGAGCCCAGGTCAGAGGCACCTGGAATAAAAGGGGGGGGGGAAGAGGAGGAAGCTAATTTTAGAATTATGAATTCCATCTGAAATTGTAAGACTCCTTTTTGGAGTGTAAAGGGCTCCAGAGACTGAAAAGTTTGAGAACTGCTGATCTAGAGGAAGGGTAAATTCTTAGCCAGCTAACAGAAAACTGCAGCTTTGCAGCTCCTGAATCTATAGCTGCCATTTATTGCTCTGCTAATCCCTTAGAGGCCACACCCTTGGCGGCCAGCCTTTTCAAATCAGAGGGAGGGGGGGGGGTCAGTTAGATAAGGTCATTAAGTGATAAGGTCATTAAGTCATTACAAGTGAGCAGCAAGCAGCAAGTGCACCTACTGGAACCAAGTACCGGTACCTCTCTTGGATAGGCTTACCAGATTTTCCCGGTCTTAAACCAGGACCCCCCCCCACACACACAGACACACACAAATAAATAAATAAATAAATAAATAAATAAATAATTTTTTTAAAAAAAATTTGGATAGATTCATGGAGGAAAAGACCATCACAGGTTACAAGCCATAATCAACCTCCTGGTTTTAGAAGTGGGTTTTCTCTGTGCCAGGTGCAAGGGAGTGGCGACTGGACACAGGTCTCTTGTGTCTTGTGTGCTCCCTGAGGCATCTGGTGGGGCCACTGTGAGATACAGGAAGCTGGACTAGATGGGCCTTTGGCCTGATCCAGCAGGGCTCTTCTTATATGTTCTCATGTTCCCCCGCCAAACTATACAGCTGTGCCATTGGCCCCTAAAAAGGAGCGCTACACATGATTCTTGTTTCTCTGATGTGCACATATAAAAAACACTACCAGTAACATTGTGTGATTCCAAAGGCAAGGCAACAGCCTTAACTTCCAGTTTCTATGGTTTTTGGTGCATGAATGAATTTGTAAGTGAAGAGAAGTAATTTTTTCTGAGCTGGAGTATGCTACATCCTCTTCACAGATTTATGCCGTGCCCTTAATGGAATGATCCCATTTCTGTTTAAACAAATTATATATTCAGCTCCCTATAGCCTTTTTTTAAAAAAGGAACCACTTTAACCTTGTTTGGATCGGCAACCGTTTGTGCATTCAGGGCCTTTTTGGCTGCTGCTGAAGACAAAGCACCTGATTTAAGGGCTCTTTGTTGGCCTGGGATGTCTTCTGTCACACACCCCACCCTTTGCTTCCCTTTCGACTAGGTCTGGCCTCCCGAGATCTTTCTCGGCACCCCCTTGAAAGCTCAAGACATCCCCGCCCCTTCCCAGCCTTGTTTGCAAGTGATAGTTATTTTGCAAACACAAATGCATTAACAAGCTGGCAAGGGCCCCCATGAATAATGAATGCTTCGCATGCCCTCGTTTCCTTCTGTTTAATGGATGCTCTCCCCATTATGTCTCTGCTTGTTCGAGTGGGATACCTTTTCAGCAGAACATAAAAGCAGGGCTCCCCTGTGAGGCTGAGAGGAAGCTACTTAGGCCCGTGATTCAATAGCCCCAGACACAGACAGCCCCGTTGAGCAGTTGAGCAAGGGCAGCTCCGTGTATTGGATTTCCTTTAAAAGCTCTTTGTCTGTCTGCCTTTTCTCCCCTCCTCTCGCACCGAGCAATTGCAGGATGCTAAGAAGACCTTTCCTGTTGGGGCCTCATTCAGAACTAGTGCTCAGAAATGGCGCAGCGCCACTTAGGGAAGCCAGGTGGGCGTAGGGTGAACAGCCGAGAAGGACGTGGGCAGCCGTTTGATCTCTAGGAAACTCACCCCCCCCCCCCAGGTACAATGAAGAGGGTGATGCAAGCTGACTTCCCAATTTCAATGGATGCATTTATGTGAGATGATCTAAGAGAGGCATGCACTCCGGGACCGGTGCTAAGCGTCAACCAGTAACGTTTGATGAACGACTTCATAAAATCATAGAGTTGGAACAAATGCTGCTGGGATCCCATCCTGCCAGGGAGTCAGCCCCACTGAGCTCAGCGGGACTCACTTCTGAGTACACAGGAGTCGCTTTGCGCCACACGGGTAGGAGCTATGAGCCAGAAAGTCTCCAGTTCAAATTTCAGCTCCGCTGTCAAATTCACTAGTTGACTTCCAAATCAAATGCCACCCAAAACGAACGGAAAATAATTTTGGAGTTACTGGGCAAAACAGTTGCCTCTTCATATTGGGCAAAACAGTTGCCACTTCATTTAGATCGGCAAGAAACGTTTCCTCTTAAGAGGAACATGAAGAATAAACGTAAATAGAAATAATAATTAGATAAATGATCTCTCCCTGCCAGTAGTAACAGACTAATTCAGGGAGGTTAGGTCTATCAATGGTGTCTACAAGATGGAGACATAGAGTCTCCATGTTCAGAGGCTCTATACCTCTTTGAATAGCCACTGCTGAGAATGGATATCAGGGCATGGTATGTATGAGCATTGCCAAGGGTTCAAGGCCCTCCAAGGAGCTCGTTGTTGATTGGCGAGGCCACCTTTGGGCCCATAGCCTTCGTATGTTGGTGACTCACAAAGTGCCCCTAACATCTGGAGGTGGCCCCGGATGGAGAGCAGTAGTAAGAGAGGACCCTCGCTGCATGCCCTGCATGTGGAGTTCCGAGTCAGCTGCTTGTTGCTGCAGGAAGCAGGTGGCCAGACTGGACGGTCCCTTCGTGAGACCCAGCAGGGCTTTCTATGATGTCCTCAGTCCTGCCCCAAAGAGGACCTTTTGTCTTGACAGAAGTTCCGGTTCAGCAAAATCTATGGCAGGGGTTCTCAACCCCTTCCCAGCCAAGTACCACCTCTGGCACCACTCTCCTGCTGTGTACCACCAGAAGTGACTGGTCTTGAAATCACCACCAGTTACTTCCAGGTTTTCAGGTTTTTGGAGGCCAGAAAACGCAGGGAGGAGGCTCTAGGCAGCTGGAAGAGCCCTTCTCAGTGTTCCTTAGAGGCTCAGCCAAAGGCAGGAGCCTTTTGGGAGCAAAAATGCACCGCCGAAAGTGCTGCGTCAGAGCGGGGTTCCAGCAGTCCGAGTACCACCAGCAGTCGGCCAAAGTACCACTGGTTGAGAACCCCTGATCTACGGGATTTTGTAGTCTGAGGCCGAAGGGCCTGCTGTACCTGTTCCTGCCCGGCCTGTCATGTTTGCCAGTGAGTGATGGATGCTGCATCTCCACAGCACGGACCTCCCTCCTTCCCCTGCCTCATCTGCAGTCCCCGTCTGTGAAAAAACAAAGGGAAAAAACCAGGCAGGAGGCAATGCAGTCAATCATGGAGCCAAAGAGGTCCTGCTGGCTAGATTGGATGTGACAGAGGCACGGCAGCTAATGGGCTTTGGTGTAACCCGGGGCTCAGCAAAATTGAGCAGAGAAGGGGATGTGTCTGCTGCACAATGGCCAAAATGCGAGTCGAAGTGAATTAATGTGACAAGGAGGACTCGTGCCACAGGATTTAAGGCTTGAAACATGGGCTGCATACACTTTCCGGATAATGTCTTGGCTGCATGCCAGGTGGAGAGCTTGTACACTCCCCCTACTCAGCAAGGAGTATTGCCACATTGAGGACGGGTTGGGAGAACAGGTCAGGGGGGCTGCAGAGTGGTCTGCAGCAAGTCTTGTTCCAAGCACAGCGGATTCTCTTGTTTCTGCATTGGCATCTGGTATGGTTGGCAATAAAAAAATTTTTAGGGTTTCTCCCAAAGAGCAAACCTGAGAATTTTCCAGAGAACCCCATCAAGTTTTTTTGCAAAACAAGAGACGTTTCTCAGGAGGTTTCCTACAACCTTCCTATTGTTTTTCAGTTAATAATGTTATTAAGGCGATTGTTGTTAAACGGTCGTAAGGAACATTTGAATTAATTTCAAATAATCGTTCATGCTACTCTATCTCCAGACAAACGTTGTTACAGTTTTAAAATGCAAACTTCTGTAAACTTTTTCCCACTCCCACCTAAACCCAGCATGGTAGATTCGAAAGTAAAACATCCCAAAAGGATACAAAGAAGTGCAACCATCAGATGTACTGTAACTACAGATTAGCCAACTGCAAAGTGGAATTAAAAATAAATAAATTCCAGACTAGAAACAATATTTCTGCTCGTTCTTAGCCGCTGAGGAGCCTCTCCGGAAATTTAAATCCCAATTCTGTCCTCCAGATACGGCAGCGTTATTTCTAAGGATGCCGATACAACAACAGCCCAGGCAACAGCGAAGGCAACCAGGGGACATGCACTAAAATTGAGTAGAGGGAGAGTTAGAACGGACAAAAGAAAATATTTCTTCACCCAGCGTGTAATTCATCTGTGGAACTCCTTGCCACAGGATGTGGTGCTGACACCAGGCCTAGATGCCTTTAAAAGAGGTTTGGATAGATTCATGGAGGAAAAGACCATCACAGGTTACAAGCCATAAGCAACCTCCTGGCTTTGGAAGTAGGTTTTCTCTGTGCCAGGTGCAGGGGAGTGGCAGCAGGAAACAGGTTATCTTGTTGGCTGTGTGCTCTCGGAGGCAACTGGTGGGGCCACTGTGAGATACAGGAAGCTGGACTAGATGGGCCTTTGGCCTGATCCAGCAAGGCTCTTCTGATGTTCTTATGTTAACCTACCATCAAACTCGCAGCAGGCACCAGAAAAATGTTGTACGAACGTAACTCACAACATGTATGGCAAGGTATTTGGTTAACTCCCATCAATTCTTATTGCAGAAACCCTACCCTAGGAGGACTCCTCAGAGAGACAAGCACTCATCTGGAACCTCCCCCTGACCACCCCAAAACAGGGGAAGCAAATTCCATGATGCCACATATTGATACTGCATCTCAGTCTCATCTTTCTACTCCACATTCTAGTAATAATAACAATAACAACCAATATTTATATACCGCCTTTTCTTTGGTCATCGGATTTCTCCTTTGACTTTAAATTCAAAGGTGGTTTACACAGGCAGGCTTTCTAAATCCCGAGGGGTTTTTACACTACAATAATATGTTCTAATCTTTCATAGAACCCTTCATTCTCTAGATGGTTTCTTTCACACTCCAGCTTCTTACTGGCGTCCGTCTCATCACGCTTCAACTGACAGGCAACCTTGACTCCCACTCAAAGTGCAGGCAGCTGCAGCTTCTCTCCCTCACAGAGGCTCTGCAGCTTATCAGTGGCGTGCCGACAGCTCTCAGACAGACTTCCGGCCATCCCGAACTGCTGCCCTTGAGATCTTCAGGCATATGAGACAGCTGCTCTACCAACTGAGCCAGACCTCCTGCCCTCCAAGATTATCAAACATGTCTTTGTTATAAACTCTGTTGCCTAAGCATCCCTTCCTTTGGCAACAGCTAAGAGCAGGGAGCATCTGCACCCTTTGCGGGAATGACAGGGGCTCCAACCATTGTTACTGCTGGCCAAACACTCATTGGAACCCTTTTCTTTTGTTTTCCACAAATGCTACAGGGGTTGAACAGTGGTCCTCTGCGGAGTTCCCCTGCAGCCCCCCAGGAGAGGGAAAGGTCCTGTTCCAACCACCATGTTCTCGCCCCAGACAGGACACTACTGCATGTAGATTTTGGTGGCACTACTCTCTCTCTCACAAACACTGAGTATGCAGCTCAGTCCAGAGTACAGGCGTGATTGCTGCTGCTAATTCTGTGTTTCCCAGGGATGGGGACTCGAGTCAAATGACTCGACTCGCAAGTGCGAATGAGTCACTTTTTCCCTGACTCGTACTCGTACTCATACTCGTGACCCACTGACTCACACTCGCACTCGTACTCGTGACCCACGGGACTCGCACTTGACTCGCACTCGTGGGGGTATCGACTTGCCATTTCCAAGTCATTTTCCAAGTCATAGGGGAAGCCAAGTGGGTGCTTTAAAAGCCTCAGAGGTCCCCACACACACTCCACACAGACACCGACCCACCCCATTTTCAGGGGAAAAAGCCATTTTCCCCAAAGTGACTCGACTTGTGACTCGTGGTTTTTGGCCTTACTCGTACTCGACTCGCACTCGTGCAAAAATTACTCGCACTTGACTCGTACTTGCCCAAATATTTTGGCACTGACTCGCACTCGGACTCGCACTCGTGCAAAAATGACTCGTACTCAAACTCGCACTCGTGACCTAGTTACTTAGATACATCCCTGGTGTTTCCCACTGCACACCTGGTGGGGACAGCTCATTGGCACTGTGGGCAGTGATGTAGACTTGAGTCTATTGACTCGCACTTGAGTCGGATTCAAGTCACGTCAATGACTCGACTCGGACTTGACTCGGCGATCGTAAAAGACTCGAAAGACTCGACTCGGGACTTGGAGCCTTTTACGACAAGTCCAGTTTTATTCAGGTTTAAACCCGTTTTCCCCATTAAATAGATAGGGACCCGCAACCAAAAACTCGGGACTTGGGGGCAAAGACTTGGGACTTGACTTGAGACTTGGAGCCAGAGACGTGATCCACATCCCTGCCTGAGGCTATCATCATCTTGGATATTGCCTTGAGCTTGAGGAGGACAGTAAACATCAAAATAGTAAAACTATCATTAAGAACCAACTGCAGCTGATAACAGCGTCAAATAAGGACAGGAAACCCAGACAAAAATACAGCAGCCAGGGGGAAAGGGGAACAATTGCTCTTTAGCAGCACAAAAGCCACTAACCAAGCACACCAGCTTTATTCCAAGGGATCTCTGCAGAACCTGGTTCTCACCAGGCAGCTGAGCTGAGGCACTCCATGCTGGGGACAGAGAAACTTCCTTGGAGAGAGCATTACACAAATCTGGTGCCATTACTGAAAAGGCCTTGCTCCTAGTGGACAGAGAAACTTCCTTGGAGAAAGCATTACACAAATCTGGTGCCATTACTGAAAAGGCCCTGCTCCTAGTGGACAGAGAAACTTCCTTGGAGAGAGCATTACACAAATCTGGTGCCATTACTGAAAAGGCCCTGCTCCTAGTGGACAGAGAAACTTCCTTGGAGAGAGCATTACACAAATCTGGTGCCATTACTGAAAAGGCCCTGCTCCTAGTGGACACTCACCATCCTTCAGTCAGGAAGGGAACACAGAGCAGGACTACAGGGAGGTAGATGCAGGGAAAAGTGGTTCTTAATAAAGACTCACATCCTTCCTGCTCTTTGAGTGAGAGAACTAAGCGTGTCGGTAACTGTGTCTCCTCCTCCTCCTCCTCCTCCTCCTCCTCCTCCTCCTCCTCAGTGCCTTCAACATTTGCTAGCTTACTCACCCACTCTCTCCCACCAGCAGGGTGCAGGTCTAGATGCCCTCCCTGGGACCCTGAAGACGAGCTCCCCTCTTTGAAACCACATTTTGCCTCCCAGCAAAGACTTGGTGTCACATCCCTGTCAGATAATGATCCTGTGTCTGCCATTAGGAAGAGTAGTGAGGCATGGAGCAAAGACAGCAGCAGCAGCAATTAGTTCTTTATTTTTGAAACAATTATAAATTACATGGAGTCGTAATGAAAACAGAATCCCGGCCAAGAGCTTGTTCCTGCCAAGACACTACCAAGGGACCACAGTCGAAATTAGATATCCTTGCATGGCGGGAATTCATTTGTGTGCAGACATGTGTGTGGCGGGAGTGAGCCGAGCAAAGGCAGCTCTTGTGCAAGGATACAGGGAGCATTCCTTGTCTGACGGTCCAGCAGTGTGGCCGCTCCGGCTCCGATGGAAGGACGACTGCCCTGAAAGGTGAGGGTCAGCGTGATAGACCTTGTTCTCTCAACGGAGCTGTGAATCACCCCATGCGACTTTGTCAAGTGGAATACAGGGATGGGGACTCGAGTCAAATGACTCGACTCGCAAGTGCGACTGAGTCACTTTTTCCCTGACTCATACTCGTACTCATACTCGTAACCCACTGACTCGCACTCGCACTCATACTCGTGACCCACGGGACTCGCACTTGACTCGCACTCGTGGGGGTAACGACTTGCCATTTCCAAGTCATTTTCCAAGTTATAGGGGAAGCCAAGTGGGTGCATTAAAAGCCTCAGAGGTCCCCCCACACACCCCACAACAGACACCCACCCACACCATTTTCAGGGAAAAAAGCCATTTTCCCCAAAGTGACTCGACTCGTGACTTGTGACTCATGGTTTTTGGCCTCACTCGTACTCGACTCGACTCGTGCAAAAATGACTCGCACTTGACTCGTACTTGCCCAAAAATTTTGACACTGACTCGCACTCGCACTCGCACTCGTGACCTAGTTACTTAGATACATCACTGAGTGGAAACATCCCGGGGGTTCTCGCTGGTGTGAAGACTCAACAGATGAGAGTCACAAGGAGTGTAGGTGTCCTCCCACTTACATTATTTCAGGAGTTATCCACACGATTCAGATCATTCAGATCTGCACACACACAGGCCAGGCGTGGAGCATCTGAACCATTTGCGTGTACAAGGGGGGTATCAGCTACTGATGATGGCACTGATGGCAACACAAATGGTAAGGTGGGAAAAAAAAGTGTTGCTGGATGAACTCCATTCCCAGTGGATCTGAGTTACACAAAGCACTTTTATACACTGCAAAATAAGAGCAAGACAAGTAACTGGTCACAGCAGCTTGGGCAGGGAGACATAAAACAGAAAAGACAGGAAAAGAAGCTAGTGAGAAGTCTGGTCGAAGCTGGAGAGAGCAATATGCCTGTCTTTAAACCTAGGAACTGAATAGGTGACTGCTCCCCCTGCTGGTGGGGGTGAACACATCTACCACACTTGCTATTACTGCACAGTTCTAGCTTGCAAGCTGTCGCTCTCCCAACAGTGACTCTTTAGTTATAGACAGTGGCATCATTAGGGGTGTGTGAACCACACTGGGTGACACCCTCTGGGGTGTGACACCACTAGTGTCCAAAATAGTGGAAACGTTTTGGAAAATTTGCATTTAGGAATAATATCATGAGGTTATATATCATTGGAAAGGTCATTTAATGCTGAACGTTATGGCCAAATAACCGGAAGCAGAAAACACAACTGCCTTATGTAACAAAAAGTGGATTTCCTTTACTCAAAACTGATCAATGAGATGGATGGTTCCGAGAGCCAATGAGGGGTTATAATGACACAGCATGGAACCAATAAGGTGAGTCAGCTCTCATTTCTATGTATCAGAGCTAATACTAGAACTCTTCTACAGTTGTGTGAGTGTCACCAAGTTGGCCACTGGTTACAAGTTGGTCACTGATTTGTGGGTGACTTGTATGGTTATTAAAAATAAATAAAGTTAATGCGGGTGACACCATGAGTTACCGCACCGGGTGACACGAACCCTAGTGCCACCACTGGGGTGATGTGATGAGTTCTTGCACTGGGTGACACAATCCCCAGTGACACCTCTGGTTATAGATTAGCACTCTTCCCAGGAAAATTCACCAAACCACCTTGCTGGGGAGTTTAGGAAGCAAGAGAAAAGCATTTTGAAGAGTTGTGCTCAGGCAAACAGATTAGAATATCTGGTTGTTGCTGCTCTTAGTTTTTGGTGTTTGCTCTTATCTTTGTTTGAAGGGATGTGTGGAAACCCTCCAGAGATATTTTGCTGGCCTTCTGTTATTTCACCCAGAATCCCGCTACTCGCCTGAAACATTCATTCTTGAGCAAACATGCCGTGGAAACTTAAGGGTAGACAGAACATGCGAGTTATATTGTGTTCACCTTTCTGCTTCTTGCATTTTCCACTGGAGCAAAACACTTCCAAAATTCACCTTGAAGTTTGGTGTTATTAGGTAACATTTGTGGGTTACTAATGCTTTCCCCAGCATTTCGCCAGCATTTCGCCTTTCGCCAGAGGCCAGCGGGTGGCGCAGCGGGTTAAACCGCTGAACCATAAGCTGTCGATCGAAAGGTCGGCAGTTCAATTCCCGCGACGGGGTGAGCGCTCGTTGCTTGGCCAGCTCCTGCCAACCTAGCAGTTCCAAAGCATGTCAATGCGAGTAGATAAATAGGTACCGCTTGCGGGAAGGTAAACAGCGCTCCGTGTTCCAGCTGCATGCTACGCGCTGCAGCAAGGAGAGTCATGCCGGCCACATGACCACGGAGGCGTCTTCGGACAACGCTGGCTCTTCGGCTTTGAAATGGAGATGAGCACCACACCCTAGAGTCAGACACGACTGGACTTAATTGTCAGGGGATACCTTTACCTTTTTAATGCTTTCCCCATTTTTCATTATGCTTGTATCTTGTCTACTACCTTGAGTAAGAAAATAGAAAGACCGTCAAGAAATTCTAACTATAACCCTATTTATAGTTATAGTGGTTTGGGTGTTTGGTATATAGTATAGTATAGTGTAGACTTAGAATTGGACTTAGACCTGCAAGATCCAGGTTCAAATCCCCGCTCTGCCATGAAGCTTCCTGAGTGACCTTGGGCCAGTCACTGTCTTCTCAGCCTAACCTACCTCACAGGGTTGTTGTGAGGACAAAAGGAGGGAAGGAACTACGTCCAACACCCTGAGCTCCTTGGAGGGTGGTATAAAAATGTGAAAAATAAATAAATAATGTGAAATATTTGCGCCTCTGCCATTCCAGCCCCCTGCCCGTCTAACTCCCCCCCCCACGGCAGTTGTTTCATTACAGACATGGCAGCAACCCAGAGAATTGACTGGTCCGATTCCTTTTCAGGTTGCTGTAATTGGCTTGCCACTGTCTGGGTCCTCACAAGGATAACTGCTAGAGGGAATTGCTCTAGCTGCATGGAGTGGAGGGAGAACGGTTGCTTGCGTTGTATAAAGAGACCAAAGAATGTGTCCCAAGGGAATACAGTAAATGGGGGGGGGGCGGCCCCTTTGCACTGCACTTGCCAGGCGAGTTGGTTCATCAGATGCTAAACTCTGCTTCTCCCTACCGAAACCTCTATCCCTCTTCTCCTCCCATCTCTCACCATCTCCCTTGCCCCCCCCCCATGTGCATCCTTTTGCACACAGGATTCTAATCTAATTTTCTCAATGCAAATCCTTAACATGGAAAAAAAGAATCCTTGAAATCAAATCTACAGAAGTCGCCTTTCACAGTTCAGAGATTTGATTAAACTGCAAGCAGCATTGTTAATATTTGTTGCAATGGGGAGGGTGGGGGGTGAGAGAAAGAGGAGGTGGTGGAAAGGAAATGGAGGCAGGGGGGGACTGGAGAGGAGGGTAGACTGGAGATGTGTGTGTGTGTGTGGGGGGGAGTCGGGGCCTTTCAAACAATCTGTTTACCCCTGCAGCTAAGGAGCCCATTAGCAAGCGTTCTCGTTTCTAATTTCCCATCGTGCAGTATCCCGCAAACCTCGCTGTGTTTATTTGGAGAAGCAGAACAAAATTGTTTGTATAATTAGATCTGCTACGAGGGCTGCCCTTGAATGGTCCTCAGCAGGAAGCTTCATGTTGCAAAAGGCCCCCACCACCAAGGACCACGGGCTTCATCCTGCTACACAGGGAGAGCTGTCTGGGGCAGCCAAAAACAACAGAGACCAGCTTGGATGGGCTACAGGGCCTAGATGGGGCCCATATGTTTCCCCTTTCTCTCCGCTGATTGTACAGAACCGCATTGTTCCCGAGGCTGCCCATGGCGAGAGATGCAAAGTGGAGATAGGATTTTACGGAGAGAGAAAGCAAAGGGGCCGATTTGACTGCCAGCTCCTGTTAACATCTCAAGATGTGTTCTACGCTGCAGCAATATTATCACTCCCCCCCCCTTCCAGTGTAAATGTCACCCATGAAACAGAGCATGGGAGGAGGAGAAGAGGAGCAAGAGAGGGCAGGGCACCTGCCGACAGATCTCCTTGAGGACCAATTCACACAACACACTGGGATCTACACATCAGCAGCAGGTGAGAGGTTGTGTGAGCACGTCTCCGCCCATGACGCTCCACAAGACCCACCACTCTGAGCTAGCCTCAATAGGACACTCTCCATGTTCCACATCAGCAGCCCCATGGCGAATTTCCCACCACCCGACATGCACGTTGTCTGTTACAGTTATTCTCTGAGCAGCCCCATGTATGTTTCTTTCTCTCCTTCACCTCTTGCATTTCTCAACTGCTTTTGCCCCCCCCCGAAGTGACTCACGAAAATGCAACATCGTCAAAGGCAAAGAAAAAAAAAAGCAGATTGGCGTACAATAAACAACAGTTTCAAAATGCAGCACAGCAATAATAAATGCACAGCACTGAACCACCAAAATGTGCCTCTTCCTGAACACATCGGCCTTTCGTTTTTATCCTTGGAGTGGGTGAGGTCCCTTGCAGCACTGATCCACCCTCTCTGCCAATATGTGGGCAGAACCATCCTCCTCACAGGTGGGTGAAGCATGTGCTGGAATTCCTCGATGCAGTTCATGCTAGAGCTGTTAGGTGTAGGAGAACCCCAGTTTCGAAAGCCTGGTCTTATTGCTGAGCCCTGGACAGAGCTGGGCAAAAGGAAGGGTGAGCCATGGGTTAGGGAACACACACTGTCCTATCTTGCAGGTGGAAGAAAAAGAAGGTCTTTGGTGCCCACTGTTCTGGGAGCTGATTGCAACACACACACACACACACACACACACACACACACACACACACACACACACACACACACACACACATCATGTCATAGGCAGTTGTAAAAAATGTTAGGAGTACACTGTCCCAAGTACGTTCTATTGATTTGGCTTAAAAATGGATGCCTGATCAAGCCACTAGAATAAAGCAGAGGGGCTGCGGATATCATACTTGAGGCTTTTTGAGGCATAGACCAGGCATTCCCAAATCCCAACCTGTGGCACGGTACGCGGACCGTCAGGTGGGGGTATGCGGGAGGTTATCAGCTGCTGCGATCAGCAGCTGATTGGCGGCGATCGGGATTTTAAAATTTTGAAGACTCGCATCTCCGCCCACAAACTTGGCCTATGCCATAGACCAAGGGTTCCCAACCAGTGGTACTAGTACAGGGGTGGGGAACCAATTTGCGATGGCGGGCCATTTTCCCATGGGGAAAATGTCCCGCGGGCCGTGTGCCACTCCATCGCAAATGTGTACCACCCACCCACCGCTCTCTTTACCTCCCCTCCCGCTCTCCTTACTTGTTTCAGGCGGCCGGTAGGCTGGCCGATTTACCCCCCCCCCGACTGTTAGAGACATGCGCAGAACAGCCGGGTTGAGAAGGAGTCGCGCAACCCCTTTTCAACCCGGCTGTTATGCGCATGTCTCTAACAGCCGGGAAGGTTTGAATAGAGCCGGGTGAGGTGAGCGCGGCCTCCGGTCCGAGCCCGCACGGGCCGGACCAAATGGAATCAGGTCCAGGCTCGCGCGGGCCGGACCGGATCACCGCAGGGGCCGGATCCGGACCGCGGGCCGCCGTTCCCCACCCTTGTACTAGTACCACCAGTGGTACTTCGGCCGACTGCTGGTGGTACTCGGACTGCCGAACTACTAGAACCCAGCTCCGATGCGGCACTTTCGGCGGAGCATTTTCACTTCTGAGAGGCTCCTGCCTTTGGCTGAGCCTCTTGGGAATGCGGAGAAGGGCCCTCCCAACTGCCCAGAGCATCCGACCAGTGGCGTCACTAGGGCGCGTCACGCCCCATAGTGGGGCGTGCGTGTCACCCAAGTGACGCCTCCCCCCTATACCCCCCTCTTACAAATCTTTGGCGCAGCCATAGGCCGCACTGCGATTTTTGGGGGGCGCCCAACGAGGCGTCCAACGGGCCGCTGGCCTGGGCGCCCCCTTAATTGTTGCAGCCGGCTCGGGGACGTCTTCCCCGGCTGGCTGTCCGGGGCCTTCTGAGGAAGGCCCACTGCGCGAACGTTATTTATAACGGTTTTTAGCGCATGCGCAGACCCGTTCCTGAGGGAAAAGGGCCTGGCGCGTCGGCTGGGGAAGACGGCCTCAGAGAGGTGACGCGTTATGCGCGTGCGCGTGTCACCCCATAGCGCGCGTCACCCCGTAGCGGCCCGCTACCGTCGCTTGACGGTAGTGACGCCATTGCATCCGACCCGCATTTTCTGGCCTCCAAAAACCTGAAAACCTGGAAGTAACTGGCAATGATGTCATCGCCAGTCACATCCGGTGGTATACAGCAGGAGAGTGGTGCTCTCCAAGTGGTACTCGACCAGGAAAGGGTTGAGAACCCTTGCCATAGACAAATCTGTTCCTATTCTGTTGTATTGTCCTAAGTACTGTACAAACTAGATTTCTACGCAGGGAGGGGAGTGCAAAACCACCAGTAGTTTTTGATCCCTTTTGTGTTATTTTTTATGTTGACGTGGCATATAGGTGAGGAAGGAAGGAACTAGGTGATCAGAGAATGATGAAAATATGGCCCAAGAGAGAATACAGTCCGCTGGAGGCAAAGAGCAGACTCATTTCAATGCCTTGACTACTTAACTGTGGAAAAAAAGGCTCTTGTCTAAAGTGGGTTGGACCCTCAGCACCGTTGTCTGTTCAGGATCTGTAGGGACATAAGGAAAGCCCAGCTGGATCAGGCCAAAGGGGGCCCGTTTACTCCAGCATCCCATTTCCCGTCATGGCCCATTGGGAAACCCACCAGGAAGCCCGACTTCTCCCCCTGCAACTGGAATTCAGACTGAGGCAGCTGCTGAACCCGGAACTGGCACATAGCCATTGTGTCCAGTAGCCACGGACTGACCTCTGGCCCAGCTGCATGAATTTGTCCAATTCCCTTTTCATACCCTCCACGCTAGTGGCCATCAGCACATCTTGTGGCAGACCTTGTTCGCCTCTGCTGCGATTGTTAACAAGCAGGATGAATGAAGGGCGGCTTGGTTTTTGTTTTCCCTTAAGGATGTAAGAACACAACCAGCTGAGGATTTGAAATCCAGAAACTGAGTTAAGGGGCTGCTGAACTCAAAAGGTGCTAGCAATTGTTCTTAAAGCAGAAGGAAAAAAAGACATCCTCCTTATTGCACATCACAGGGGTAGAAGAATAGGTTGTTAAACGTGAAGGGCTAATTTTTCATCCAAAGAGGAACAAGGTAGTGTGAGGTGGATGGACTGAGACTGAGAGCTGACGGAAGGATGGAAAGAAGTGAGAACTCCTGTAGCTGCGATGAGAGGTGGGGGTGGTGGTGTTCAGTGTGGAGATGGGGGCTGGAAAGACCTTCCTTGAACAGGCCACCTCTCTCTCTCTCCCTCTCTCTCTCTCTCTCTCTCCCTCTCTCTCTCTCTCTCTCTCTCTCTCTCTCTCTCTCTCTCACGCTCTTGTGCTCCCTTGAGGTAGGGCTCAATTGCAGACTACGTCAGTGACTTAATGGTGTAGAACTTGCCTTTAATCTGCTCCCATAAAATGTTTACAGTTTCCTAATTATTAACATGTAATGCCGTATTAATTCATTGATGGGCTTTCACTTTTATTTTTAATGGCTCTACACTCCCCACCCCACCTCCTTGTCGCTCTTTTGTTTCTGGAGGAGGAAAAAAGAAAGGGCAAGGAAAAAAGAATGGTACAAATGTGAGGACATACGAGAAAAAAAAAAGCTACATCTTGGTGGAAGCGTCATTAAAAAACATTTTAAATGGCAACCACTGAATATTCTTGGTTAATTACGAATGCGGAGTGCCAACAGCATTATCTAAAGGCCTTTCCCAAAGACGACCTTTGAACATTTCGACTTGATGGCAGAAGTCGGTGCAAGAGTTACACCGGTGCAAGAGTTACACAGGATTGGGCAGAAGCCATCAAGTGACAGAGGCTGGCATAAGTCCTGGGATAATGGAATCCACACGACTCCCCATCTATGCCGCAGTTTTCACTTCAGCAACACAGAGTAGGGCAGAGCCTGGTGATATAAGGCAGCGAGGAGGTATATATGCGAGAAAACTGGCATTCTGCTCTTTCTGCAAATGTCTGTTGTTGCACCTCTCTGCCAGTATTAGAAAGCACTCCAGCAAGACGAATCCATTTTTTTTTCAAAAAAAATCACATATCCAAAAACAGGAGATGAGTTGGAGATACATCTGTGATGTAAAGAAACTGGCAAAAATGCATTTTTTAAAAGGCAAGTGCTTGATTTCCTCTCTCCACCCTCAACTTTGTCCCCCAAGTCTCAGTTTTAAATGCAAATTAGATGCTTTTCCTGTTAGAGTTGCAGTTTTTGGCATCGCCATAAATTAAAAAAGATTTAGAAAACAGAGGACAGAGGGAAGGCTAACGGATTGTGTAGAAAAGGCCTTTTGCATATGCATTTGTGTCATTTGAGTTGGGAAGCTTCCCTGTGTTTGGTTAGATGAATAAAGGGGGTTGCAAAGTTCTCTTTTCTCTACGGCTCTAGATCTTCCCTGGTTTATCCACAGTTTCCTGGAGTCTTAAAAGTCAGACATTCCAAACATGTGCTCAGCTTTCTCTGAGCTATGATTCATATCTAGGACTAAGCTGGACAAAAAACTCGATTGAAATTAAAGTTGATTCAGCATTTGTGCATTTTAAGCAATAGGAGAAACATGATGTTCCCTTCAGAAAACATTTGAGCTTTCTAAGCTAGGCAAATTTGTATTGCAAACCAAAAACGTACGAACTTCAGTGACATCACTCCTTGGCCTGATCAGAATCTTTGCAGATTCCATAATTTAGTGGATCTAGAGGATTATGGGATGACATTGACACCCCAATCCTGTGTAACTCTTACACTGGTGTAACAGTGTAAGAGTTACACTGGTGTAACTTTTGCACCGGTGTAACGGTAGATCCACTGGTGTAAGTGCATTTATGCCAGTGTAATAAATGAAATCAACCCTGACTGTTCCCTGGAAGGACAGGTACTGAGGCTGAAGCTCAAATATTTTGGCCACCTAATGCGAAGAGAGGACTCTCTGGAGAAGACTCTGATGCTGGGAAAGATTGAAGGCAAAAGGAGAAGGGGAAGGCAAAGGATGAGATTGTTAGACAGCATCACCGATGCAACGAACATGAAAATGAGCGAACTCAGGAAGATAGTGGAGGACAGGAAGGCCTGGCAGGATATGGTTCATGGGATCACGAAGGGTCGGACACGACTTAACGACTGAACAACAACAACAACAACTTGTCGTACACAGGATGGAGACTGGCGTAACCCCCCCTCAGACGCTGCACATGTGCAGTTCGGATGCGGAACCACCAGGGCAACTCTGCCAGCGCAGGGGGCATTCCGGGGGCATCCAAATGCCCTCTGCGCCGGTGGAGTTGCAGCGGCATCTGTCCTGCGTCCAAACTGCACATGCACATCCGAAGAGAGTTACACCGGTCTCCGTCCTGCATCTGTCGGCGTACGGCAAGTTACACTGGCATAAGTGCACTTACACCGGTGGATCTACCATTACACCGGTGCAAGAGTTACACAGGATTGGCCATCTACATGTAGCCACTGGCCACATGTGATTCCATCATGCAAAAGCAGCCAGCCAGGCTCGGGTGCCCCTGAGCTCTGGTCTTACTACAAGCTCCCCATATTTTGAACTTTGATGATCTAAAGACCTACTGCTGCTTTGGCCGGCGGGGGGGGGGGGGGAGAGAGAGAGAGAGAGAGAAAATGGGGAACAAGCTCAGAAAAGACATTGCAGACACAACCATGTATGGATTGAAATAATTTCTCAACTATCAAGTCAATAATATAAACAGTGTTTTGATAAACTGACGTTGGAGATATAAACGTTCTTGGAATGCGGCTCCTAACTTGCGATATTTGTGGCCATGTACATTGTTTTTGTATCGGAAAGAATCTCTTGGTACAAGGTACAGAGACCTTTCCCATTGCTACCGAGGTCCCACATCCCTCACTTTCCCTCTCCCTTCCCCGCTCGCTCGATAGCTGTGATGTTTACTTAAGGGCCTTGAAAATGTTATCGGGAGATCTGCTCCCTTCTCCTTCCCATGTTTGGCCCCACCGACTTTCCTTTCTCCCATTCATCACTTTGAAAAATGATCCCTTCTTTCTGCCTGGCTCAACCTGCCCCTCCTCAGCTCCCCTCAGTCCTTGTAGTTGTGATTCTGAACAGGAAATACTCCCATGTTGTTAATTAATGGTGATTATTTGGGGAAGTCACAACTAAATACCCCGGCTGGTTTTTTGTATGACAGATGGGCCTTCTCACAGGATTGGAAACTTCATTTGTTTCATGGGCGCTGCAGTTCGCAAAGTTCATGTACTTTACAACCAGTTGGTGAGAGTGCAAGTATGTTTGTTAATGAACCCTATTGCTGTTGGGATGGGCTCTGTTCTGCAGAGCGTATGGAGAGCATAAGAAGATCCCTGCTGGGTCAGGCCAAGAGCCCATCTAATCCAGCTTCCTTTATCTCACAGTGGCCCTTACAAACCCAGAGATTCCTGATGGGAAAACTGCACATTTGCAGTTCAAGATACAGTATATGTTCCAAACAAGCTTGCCAATGCGATAACTGGTACTGTAGTTGTGGTTGTTTTTTTCAAAAAGGTGGCAGCTGGTTTCACAAACTGCTGTGCAATGAAGTCAATTGCTCTGTGCAATCGGGTAAAAAGGTAAAAGGTCTCCCCTGCTTGAAAGCCAGTCATGTACGACTCAAGGGTGCGATGCTCATCTCCGTTTCTAAGGCCGAAGAGCCAGCGCTGTCCGAAGATGCTTCTGTGGTCATGTGGTCGGCGTGACTAATGGAACGCTGTGACCTTCCCGCCGCAGTGGTACCTATTTATCTACTTGCAATTTCTTGCTTTCAAACTGCTAGGTTGGCAGGAGCTGGGACAGGAGACGGGAGCTCACTCCCAAGGACCCACAGTTGTTCCAAAAGACCACCTCTGGGCCCATATCCTTTGTGCGGACCGCTCTGAAATGGGAGGCGATCCACAGGAACAGTTGGCAAAAGGCGCCCTAAACTCTAGAGCTGACCCTGTATGCCCTTGTCTAGGCACCCACCAGAACTGGAGGAGGTTCCAGCAGCAGCATGACAATGGCTCTCAAAGAGACGTCTCTTTTTGAATGGAGAATATGATGGACAATTCATCGATTTGGACAAAATATTGAACATGCAAGGCACGACAGCGACAGAGGCCTCTATTCTATTGCTTTGAAAAACGTATCCTTCCTTCCTCTGCTGAGCTCTCAGTGATGCTATAATGATCATGATGTTGTACCAGGCAGGTGCAACCCCTTCCCCAGAAATTTTGGTCGTGTTATCAACACTTTGGGGGGGGTGGGGTTCCGTATTTCACTTTAGCCAAAGCCTGCTGGCAAATCTTCTAGGAATGTGTGGAACCAGCCATGGAAAGAAAAGAATGCAAGACTATTAAACACACACACACACACACACACACACACACACACACACACACACACACACACACACACACACACACACACACTTTGGCTTCTAGCACTATTTCAACCGATCTGAAGTCCCATATTTGCTTCAGATTTCGCTTTAGGTAAAATGTCAGTGGCAATTCTCTGTTGTCCCGAAGGAGCACAGTGATGATTCATCTTGCGCACCTTAAGTGCATGTTTACTAACACCTCAGTTCGTGGAAGAGTCGTAACAAACTTAAGAACCAGCTGCAACTCCCAAGACTGATCCCACATTTTATGGAGTCTCAATCTAGCATGCCATTCCATGACTGATTGAATTTCCCTGGGATCCCCCCCCCTTCATCTGTTCTCCATCTTACACACCTAGCCACCGAAGCAGGGTGGGGAAGGGGAAAATGGGGAGAGGGGGGGAATACAGTCCAAAAGACAGGAAAATGCACAAGGGGTTGTGGTGGAAAAATCTGTGACTTGCCTTGGAAACGTCCTTCCTGTCTCTGGCTCTGCCACCTTGGCAAGCACATGAGATCACCCCCATAAAGCTGGGATTAGCAGCTCTAGTCTCCTAAAGCTGAGCAGGGCTCCTAATGGGACCCACCTGGCTTGCACTTTGCTCAATCCCTTTTAATGCTGCTTGGCTTTAGCGCAGCTAGGATTGAATTTGCAAATTCACAGTGTTTCTCAATACCAACCATTGTGCTTGGGGTCACTCTGTGTGTGTGTGTGTGTGTGTGTGTGTGTGTGTGTGTGTGTGTGTGTGTGTGTGTGTGTGTGTGCGCGCACGCGCACACCCACACATGCATGCATATGCAAGTGTTAGTGTTTCCCTTTGTTGCTCTCACCCCATATGGAATTTGCCAGGAAAAATCAACTCAGTGCAATTCAGTCTCGCTTCAGCCTCCTGGCAGAATCTCTACAGCGAAAGGATGGCTTGAATTGATCTTTCCGAAAGATGCTGGTGTCTCTTAGGAGCTGCAGCTTGTGTAGCGTGTTGGGTCTCTGGGCAAACAGACATTGCCAAAGCTGGCAGGCACATTTCATCAGTCACCATCTCTCTCTGTAAAGCCCGTTTCATTCTTGGGGCATTGTTCTTTCCTTCCTTGTTCTTTCTTTCATGTGCTTTAAGACAGCCGGGGTGGCCTCTCTCTATAAGGCCAAATGACGTGGCTGTCACAAGTAGCGGATTGGTGGGGAGCAACAGCCTATAGCTGCCCACTCACACCCACTCTTCTGCTCCTCCCACTCCCTGGATTGCAATGATGTAGACTTGAGTCTAAGGCCAGTGGGTGGCGCAGTGGGTTAAACCGCTGAATCATGAGCTGTCGATCGAAAGGTTGGCAGTTCGAATCTGCAACAGGGTGAGCTCTCGTTGCTTGGCCAGCTCCTGCCAACCTAGCAGTTCCAAAGCATGTTAATGTGAGTAGATAAATAGGTACCGCTTGCGGGAAGGTAAACAGCGCTCCGTGTTCCAGCTGCATGCTACGCGCTGCAGCAAGGAGAGTCACGCCGGCCACATGACCACGGAGGCGTCTTCGGACAACGCTGGCTCGTCGGCTTTGAAATGGGGATGAGCACCACACCCTAGAGTCGGACATGACTGGACTTAATTGTCAGGGGTCACCATTACCTTTACCTTAGACTTGAGTCTATTGACTTGGACTCGAGTCAGACTCAAGTTGCATCAATGACTCGACTCGGACTTGACTCTGCGATCATATAAAAGACTCGACTCGAGACCGTTCGGCACGTCTTTGCCACCATTGGAAGTGGGGTTGGCAGAGACAAAGAAGGAGACCTTCTCTGCTGCCGCACCCAGGCCACAAAGGTGCATATTTAGAAACTAGAGATGTGTAGTACTAGAGACGTGTGGAATTTTAGCAGTGATGTAGACTTGAGTCTATTGACTCGGACTCGAGTAGGACTCAAAGTTGCGTCAACGACTCGACTCGGACTTGATTCGGCAATTGTAAAAGACTCGACTCGAGACTTGGAGCCTTTTACGACAAGTCGAATTCTATTCAGGTTTAAACCCGTTTTCCCCATTAAATAGATAGGGACTCGCAACTCGCAACCAAAGACTCAGGACTTGGGGGCAAAGACTTGGGACTTGACTCGAGACTTGGAGTCAGAGACTTGATCCACTTCCCTGGAGAAAAGTCAGTTTATCAATGACTTGACTCGGACTTGACTCGGTGTTTGTAAAAGACTCGACTCGAGACTTGGAGCCTTTTATGACAAGTCCAATTTTATTCAGGTTTAAACCTGCTTTCCCCATTAAATAGATAGGGACTCACAACTCGCAACCAAAGACTTGGGGGCAAAGACTTGATCCACATCCATCCCTGCTGGATTGTAAAAGGAAGAAGGGGAAGAGAGGATGAGAAGGTGTGGAGGAGAGGAGAGTGGTGGGCTAGAGCGTCTCCTCCACACTTCTTCTGCCCATCTCTGTCTTCCTTTTCCAATCCAGGGAGCAGGAGCCCCTGGGCCAGCCCTGAAGATGGTAGTGAAGTAGGGTCATATGTGCAGCTTCAAGCGAGACCTGAACAAGACATGGATCGCAGTGCACCAATACAGGTTCCTGAACCTGTTTGGCAAACAGGGCTTGAGTCTGGGATTCTGGGAGACTCCATTTCTACACAGAGGCGTAACTAGGCCTCCCGGCACCCAGAGGAAGGGGGCGGGGCCTAGGTGACATGATGCACCCAGCGCATCACCGATCCCGCCCCCCACCAGTTTCCTACATATTTAGGAGTCGTACGGGCTCCAGGGAGGGCGGGAGGGCCGAAAACAGGACGAACACTGCGCCAGGACGAATACCGTGCCACGACGAGACCGGTAGGTCCGCCTGCGCCTGGAGCAGCTGCTCCACTCTCCGAACACCGCGCTCCAACGAGACCGGTAGGTCCGCCTCCACTCTCCTCCCACTTCTGTTTCTACAACAACGGTCACTGTTCCGTTTGAGATGCACCGGTTTCGTGCTCCAGTCACCAGAGTAATCTCTGGGTCTTCCTTGTCTAGCTTGGCTTTCAGCGCATGCACATTGCTCCCTCACTGATAAATTTCAGCACAGAACAGACTATGCCACAGACACCATTGGAGGCTCCCTCAGGCTGAAGGGGTCTTGTGAACCAAGGCTTGAGATACTTACTGCTACAGATGAATATATGGCTACTTTTCTGAACTTGGCATGCTCAAGATATTGTCAGATAATATAAATGTAGAGCTGCCTTTTTTTCTGACTCCATCTAGCCTGGGAGGGAGGTTTCTTGTCCCACAGTCAACTCCAGTTCTCTGAAGCCTAAATCAGGAGGTCTTTCCCAGAAGCTTGATGAGACGACAGAGACGTATGATTGGATCTTTGCGCCTTTGTAATGAGCAGCGGTGGGGAGGCAGATTTCAATCAAGGCCATGGAATTAGGGGGATTTCTTTAACTGTTCTCCCCATGCCATTTCCCTAGCAAAAATTGCTTCTCCTAGAACTGAGCCTTGTTAGGAGAAACATATGAATAACCCATAAGTACTCCCTATTGGGGTAAATAGCTGCTTTGGGGACTGGCTGGGGAAAGGGTCAATGCAAGCACTGTGGCATGATTTGAAATCTGAGAGAGAGAGAGAGAGAGAGAGAGAGAGAGAGAGAGAGAGAGAGAGAGAGAGAGAGAGAGAGAGAGAGAGAGAGAGAGAGAGAGAGCTGCTCTTTGCAAACATGGAGATCTGACCACAGCTCTCTGTGGCAAACCTCACATGAGTTTTAAAGGGTTAATGAAGCTGCACCACCAACATCCATTTCAACTGTGGTGCAGCGCTGGAGGAAAACAGAAGCTCTGAACCAACACCCCGCCCCCAGCTGCTGTCTTTTGCCCCCCAAGGGTACCCCAATTAAGGGTCCTTCTAACTGGAGCTGGGATTTTTCTTGTGCAAAGCAAAGCAGCTCTCTCTCTCTGACTTCTGAGCCCAAGAACTGAGGAGTGCAGCTGACATTTCCTAGACCTCGTGGAAGGTGTGTTTTCCCCAGAGCAGCACCAGCACAAGGAGCTGTGGGGCACGAGATGTCACGCAAATGGAATTCCTCACTTGTCCCCGAAGCTGGCGCTTTCCCCTGTTGGGAGCGCATTCATCAAAGCTGATCATCACCCCGTACATTGACCTGTCCTGGAGGGTCACTCGCTGACAGACATCCCTGCTCTCCCGGAGGGTACATATCAATTGCAGAAAAATATCCACCGAGAGGGATGTTGGTGTGAAGGCTGAGCCCCCTGCAGCTGTTGTTTTTCCAGTGGTCTGTTTTAAGTTGCCATTAGGTGAAACCTTACATGGGAACAGAAGGGGTTTTCTGAATGGATATCAAATCCCAGTTCATTTCACCTCACCCCATCCAGCCATACCCTGCACATCCGAGCATTGCAGGGAGAGGGGTGCTTTTCTTAAGTTGACAAGGCTGTAAAGCCGAGTTAATGTCCACACGATGAGGGCAGAACAGGAGGCCCACCACGCCCACCCACCTCTCAGTGGAGTCCAGTCTGAGAACAGCAGTATTGACTTAGTAAGTCTCATCATGTCCAGAAAAGCATGCGGCACAGTTCTTAGGGGCTGCATCTTTTCAGATGTCTGGTGGGTGACTGTACGATTGAGTGCTCCTACTTATCAAGAATTACCCACCTGAGGAAAGCTAGCATATCAGGGAGACATTTTGCAGTCTAGCCTTATTCTTTGCATGCTAGTTTTCTACATGCAGGGAATTTATGTCCCATGGAGAGGGCATTCAAATTCAGTAGAACAGTCCCCAAAGGAAGGTAGTGATGTACTTCTTCTGAACGTACCTATCAGAGCTTGGAGCTTCCCCGACTCGTATCTCAATTATTCTGCCAAAAATTTAGCATCTCATCTGTTCTACCCTCACCGTCAACGCTTAATTCTGTAAAATCCAATCTCAGTTAAAGATTAGATGGAAGTGATGCAAAGATTCCGAGGAAGCGTGGAAAGAGTGCAACAAGATGGTTCTTTAGAATGAAGAGATATTTTCAGTGCAACAATATTCATCGCTTGTCATCCCCAGAGGGGTGAGCAATGGCTAGAGAGGCTACACAAAGCCCCTGGCTGGCACCCCAAGGACCAACATAAGAACATAACAAAGGCCCATCTAGTCCAGCTTCCTGTATCACACAGTGGTCCCACCAGATGCCTCCGGGAGCACACAGCCAACAAGATAACCTGTTTCCTGCTGCCACTCCCCTGCACCTGGCACAGAGAAAACCTACTTCTAAAGCCAGGAGGTTGCTTATGGCTTGTAACCTGTGATGGTCTTTTCCTCCATGAACCCCTTTTAAAGGCATCTAGAACAGGTGCCATCAACACATCCTGTGGCAAGGAGTTCCACAGATGAATTACACGCTGGGTAAAGAAATATTTTCTTTTGTCCGTTCTAACTCTCCCTCCACTCAATTTTAGTGCACGTCCCCTGGTTCTGGTGTTAATTTTTTATTTATTTTTATTTATTTTTGATACTTTAAGAACACAAGAAGAGCCCTGCTGGATCAGGCCAAAGGCCCATCTAGTCCAGCTTCCTGTATCACACAGTGGCCCCACCAGATGCCTCCGGGAGCACACAGCCAACAAGATAACCTGTTTTCTGCTGCCACTCCCCTGCACCTGGCACAGAGAAAACCTACTTCTAAAACCAGGAGGTTGCTTATGGCTTGTAACCTGTGATGGTCTTTTCCTGCATGAATCTGTCCAAACCCCTTTTAAAGGCATCCAGGCCAGGTGCCATCACCACATCCTGTGGCAAGGAGTTCCACAGGATGAATTACATGCTAGGATAAGGATAATTACACGCTGACCAAGGGAACCATGAATTACTGCTAGGATAAGGATAATTACACGCTGACCAAGGGAACCATGGCTCTGTGGCAGAGCACCTGCTTTCCCAGCGTTGGTCCCTGGCACCATCTCCAGCACTAGCGTCACTACAAGGGGGGGGCGGAGCTGTAAGTGCTGCTGAAATCCGAGCCTCCATTACGCAAACGAACGAAGCGGCCCCACCCCCTCACCCTTGCAGCCGTTCAGAGAAGCGAAAACAACAGGCAGGGAGTCTCCTGCCTGTTGCTTTCGCTTCTCTGAAAGGCTGCGAGGGTGAGGGGGCGGGGCCGCTTCGTTCGTCTGTGTAAGGGAGGCTCGGATTTCAGCAGCACTTACAGCTCCGCCCCCCCCCCCTGTAGTGATGCTAGTGATCTCCAGGGAGGACTGCAAAAGGCTTTTCTTCGAACATTCCTACCCTTTCCTTTGCCATAAAATGGGCTCAAGGCGGCTTACAACAGGAATGTGCAGCTGAATCCTCAAATTAATATATTCAACATTCACAGTCACTAGTACCCAGCCCTTGGCTCTTTGGGAATAGACTATGTAAATAAGTTGGCAGCTAAAAGCTAAGGCAACAGGTAAATGCTGAAACTAAAAGCCATGGCAAAGCTAAAAACAAGCTAAAACAAAACAAAAAGCCTAAAAGCAAGATAAAACCAGCTGCAAGTACAGGTCAAAGCTAAAAGCAGAAGCAATTTAAAAGCCGAGAGGTAAAAGCTGAAGCAAGAGCTAAGCTAAAACTGGGGCTAAAAAAGCTAATGTAAAAACTAACATAAACTAAAAGCAGAGCTAAAACCAAGGCTAAGATTTAAACTTAAGGCTTAAAGCAAAACTAATGCAAGAGTTTTTGAAGTACATTTTTTTTCACATTTTTATACCGCCCTTCCTCCAAGGAGCTCAGAGTGGTTACATATTTCCTCCCCTCCTTTTTGTCCTCACAACAACCCTGTGAGGTAGGTGGGGCTGAGAGATAGTGACTGGCCCAAGGTCACCCAGGAAGCTTTGTGGCTGAGCGGGGATTTGAACCTGGATCTTCCAGGTCTAAGTCCGACTCCCAAACCACTACACCATCCTGGCTCTTTTCACCCTGACTCTGTAGAGCAGGGGCGGGGAACCTTTTCCCTGGCGAGGGCCGTTTTAAATATTAGAAATTTGCTTGAGGGCCGGCTGTAAGGCCAGGCGCCATTTTTATTTATTTATTTAATTTTTGCCCCCGCCCCCCCCATCAGCCTCCGGAGGCTCCGCGCTCACCTGTCCAAAGCCGCCGCCGGGTCCGCGCGTCACCTCCGGCGTACCATGCCGATGAGGGCAAGAGGGCAAGAGCTTGCCCTCATCGGCGTGGTACACATGTGCGAAATGGCCAATGGCCTGGTGAGAAGGGGTCGAGGCGGCGGCCGGGGAGGACAGGCAAAGGCCCTCTCCCGGCCTCCGGAGGTGACGCGCGGACCCGGCGGAGCCTCCATGGGCCGGTTGGGCGGCCTCCTGGCAATCTCTCCGGGGGGCGGACCGGATGGCCTCAGGGGCCTGATCCGGCCCTGGGGCCGGAGGTTCCCCACCACTGCTGTAGGGTATAATTAGTAGCAATTGGATTCTTCTGGTGAGGAGAGACCTATTTGTATGGAAATCAATTAGGGTCTTAAAGGTATATTGTCCTGATGTTCCTACTGTTTTTTTCTTAGTTGTTTTCAAGATTGGTGTCCATATTTTATTAGTATTTAGTGTTTCTTCTTTTCTATTGATATTTTTATTGTGCTTTGTTATTTCAGTAGCTTCTCTGTACAAACGTGTCCTGTAATCTTTTGCTGATGCTAATGATGCAGGTTTTTTTTTTTTCAAATTCTATTCTATGTCCTGTTTGGATGCTGTGCTATTGAAGTAGACAACACTGGGCTGGACAGAACCAAGAGAAGGGACTCCACATGTCCTTTTTTGTTGATTTATGGTGCAATTCTGACTAAAGGATCTGGCCAGCGGCCCGGGCTGCCCGCTGGATCCTATTCCCCAGAGGCAACGTTGCCGCCAGGGCAGAGGTCTCCTCGGGGAAGGAGATGTTTGTCTCCTTCCCCGAGTGTAACCCGGGGAAGGCCCTATCGGCCTCCTCGGAATTCCGCCAGCAATTTTGCTGGCGGAAGAAAGAGGAGGCCGTGTAAAGGCCCAGGCGGGGGACAGGATATGGCCGAAGCCTTCCCCCGCCCCTCCCCGGGCGGCTGGGCCAATGGCCCCCCTCCCTTGGCTGGCCGGAACACCCCCGCGGCCAGCAGCGGAGGACTTACCTTCTGCTGCTGGCCGCATCCTCCTCCGGTGCCTTACGGCTCGTTTGCGACATCTCCCGGTGCCGGAACGAGTGTTCCAGCACTGCGGGACTTAGTCAGGATTGGGCTGTTAATGTCTGTACTGCTCTGGCTTCATCCAAGGATATCAGGGTGGTGTACAAAATAGAAACATGACAATTAAAATATAATCAATAATAAAAGCAGCCATAAAACCACAATAGAACAAAGCAGAAGCCGTTGAAACATCAAGACAAACAGCGGGATCAAAAAGTATTATTAACATTATGAACAAGGATTTATATACCGCTTTTCAACAAAAAGTTCCCAAAGCGGTTTACAGACAAAAACAAATGATTAAAGGGTTCCCTGTCCCCAAAGGGCTCATAATCTAAAAAAGATGCAGAGGAACACCAGCAAACAGCCACCAGAAAAGACACTGTGCTGGGGTGAAAGGGGGGCAGTTACTCTCCCCCTGCTGAATATAAGAGGAGCACCCATTGAAAAAGTGCCTCTTGCCCAGTTAGCAGCGGTGAGTAAAAAGTAGTAAAATCATCACTGATTGCACCCAAAACCAGATCCGCGGATGAAAGCAGTGAGGATAAAAGGCCCGTTAAAAGGCTTGGGAGAAGAGGCGAGACCTAAAAGAAAGCAGCATGTCTCTCGCCACAAAGGAGGTGGAGCGCAGTGGCAGAAGAACACAGCGTGTGGGCAGTTGGAGACTGGCATCTTTGTAGGGTGGAGGGTGGGATTTGAACCTTCAAAGAAGGTGCTAGCAGAGCATACCCCGACGTTGCATGATCTTTTACTCTTTTTCGACTTTCAGTGCAACGCGTCGTCCAATAGGAGAAGTTGGAGCAGCAGCTCTGTGCACTCCCAACTCGTCCTTGGGGCTCATGTCTCTCGCCACAAAGGAGGTGGACCTCTCCCCAAAGACAGCACAAGTCAGCCACATCTTTTGTCTCTCACTGCTGGAATTGTGTGACTCTGCATGTGAATTTTTTTTTTTTTTAATGGGAACCCGTCCATATGAAGGGAAATTGGAGGGAAAAGGGGTCACAGCTGTTCTGGGGCTGCAGCTATGAGCAGTAATTACTTGAATTTGGATTCAGAGGAGGAACGAGGGGTCCAGTGCTCAGTGAACATAAAAAAACACAAAAACACCAAAGCTTGTTGCAGCTGTTTGTGGTGAGGGGAGGGGAGGGGGGAAGCTGGCTCTCCTTTTATTGCTGCCTTTTCATTTGAAAATCTGCCTGGCAGCATTTCAATCCAGCACAGTGAGATTGTGTTGTTGCCAAGGCAAGATTTGTGAATAATTCTCCAATTAAGGCTGACTTGGAATCAAAGTTGGTATCGTCGTTTTTCAGTCATGTTCAAGTGGGTGGGTGGGTGGGGGTCACGTTGGAGTGTCTACATCTGTGCTTCGGCATTTGCAGCTTCGCGGGATGCCGTTAGGAGGCAGAAAGGAACTGCAAGCTCGCGGGCCAGGCAATCTCCACCCAATACCTGAGCAACTGGGTGGCACGGCCCCTGTGAATTGTCCTTTGGGACTTCTCCGTTGATAGGCACCCTCTAGGACTGACCACCGCATCACCTGAGATTGTTTTGGGACTGGGCTGTTTGAATGAAGAACGTCTGGTTCCCCTCCCCCATGATCCTGAACAACACCTATTGAAATCTTGGGGGGGAGGGGTCCTGCTCCACATAGCTCCGTCACCAGAAGTGCAGTGGTGAGACTGCCGGTGCATCATCTAGACTGTAACACTCCTTACCCTGGGTTCATCAACCTCTAGATCAGTGGTTCTCAAACTGGGAGCCGCAGATACCAGCCAGGGGAGCTGCAGAGTGCCACAGAATCCTCTTGGAAAACAGTGCAATGCCAATTGGCAGGCATCAACATCATTTAATGGGGAGTCAATGGTCGCCAATGGTCAAGGGAGCCGCAGGTCGAAAATGTTTGGACAACACTGCTCTAGATGGTCAATATTTGATGGCCCGTCAATACAGGTTAGCGGACTCATGGCTTTGCTAGTTTGTTTGCACTGTCTTTTATGACATCATTTACTGTTGGTTTATTTTTATTTTCTTGCATATCTTGTGTTTGGATTGCTTTTTTGGGGGGGGGGTATGCCGCTTTGAGGAACTTGTGGGTGCCAAAGCAGCCATCAATAAAATAAATATCATTTGTGTTCAGCAGGGCTGGAGCCCTTCCCTGATGCTAACTACAATAAATGTTTTAAATACACGCATAAATGACATTGTACTTTCGTACATTTTCCTCTAAGCACCGTAAACCTCTCTACGATCTGAATGAATGAAACTGAACAAACATTTGCCCTGGAGGTAGCCATAGCCATTTTGATGACAACGTTGCATTTCTGCACCATGCTTGACTTGTGCTTAACAGCACAGGTAGGTGAATGTAATTACATACGTCCTGGGAGAGCAAAAGAACTTGCTAGACAGATAGAGTCACGATAGGGCTCTTGATAGAGCCACAGATGTCAATGAAAGACTCGCAGCTTCCAGTCACCTTTCTCCAAACACAGAAGCTATCTTGGAAAAACAAAGGGGTTAGGCAGTGGCCATTGTGGCCTGGCTTCAGGCCTGGTTGTGGCATGGAAACTGCCTGGGGAAGGACACAATGACCCTGTTGATTTGCAGGACCATTGACAATGGTATCCTTCTGGGTAGACTTCCAGAGGATGGTGATGGATGACTACTGAAAAGAAGAGAGAGCGCTGGCTGTCGTCAGCAACCCAGAATAACGACACGTCCCCAGTTGACCCTTCAGAACAACTTCATGTAGATCAGGGGTTCTCAACCCCTGACCGGCTGCATATCACCTCCGATGCTGCGCATCCTTGGTGCACCACCGGAAGTGACTGGCGATGATGTCATCACCAGTTACTTCCGGGTTTTTGCATTTTCGGAGCCAGAAAACGCAGGTAGAAAAGTTCAGGGTGGGTGAGTAGGGAGGCCCTTCCCAGCGCTCCCGAGAGTCTTGGCCAAAGGCAAAGAGCCTCTCAGGAGCAAAACCGCCACGTCGGAACGGGGTTCCAGCAGACCGTGTGCCACTTCTCGTCGGCCAGAGTACCACTGCAATGTACCACTGGTCCCCTGATGTAGATGTTGGAAAGCATGGGGGACAAGGCTGAGCTCTGCAGTTAGGGGAAACTGTTCTCATTAACATGTCAGTATTGGATGCGAGGGTCTTTTTTTGCCCATATGGGAGTGTTCCAACGCAAATCCCTGCTGACAGCGTGAAGAATATAGAGAAACATTCATAGGTACAATCCTTGAGAAAGTCTCCTAAATTTGGTGAAATTCTTCTTCTTCTTCTTCTTCTTCTTCTTCTTCTTCTTCTTCTTCTTCTTCTTCTTCTTCTCTCTCTCTCTCTCTCTCTCTCTCTCTCTCTCTCTCTCTCTCTCTCTCTCTCTCACACACACACACACACAGAGAGAGAGAGAGAGAGAGAGAGAGAGAGAGAGAGAGAGAGAGAGAGAGAGAGAGAGAGAGAAACTCCTACAGATGTTTGTCTGAGCCTCAAAACTGACCTCGAATATCACTCTGAATGAAACTTGATGACTACAAACCTATGCATGCACGCACACAGACACACACATACTCCAATTGCAGTACATTTCTCTAAACTCCTTGGTCTTTTCCCAAAGTCCTTCTCCCTTCAGGGATCAGGCAGTCAGCAGTCTGACATCACACTCTTGCGTAGCTTGTCATGGGGCTGAGTGCCGATATCACTGGGGGGCCACTGAAGAGCATTGAGGGCCACGTAACAGGTGGTCATTTTCACAGGGTGTGGCACAACGCTTTCAAAAAGGGAACCTTTTTTTTTTCTGACGCTGTTGAAAAATTCTTGCAAGAAAAGTGTGTGCGTCATTTTGGCTGAGCCCTTGGACTCGAAACACCAGGCAGGCTAAAAGGGGATCATTTACAGTCATGTGTCATCCAAATGACTCTTTGTGCCGCAAAAATAATAATAAAAAAAATAATCCCAAACAGAGCCAAGCAGCACATATTTCCTTTGCTTTGAAAGGAGAATCAGAGGATCTAAATCCTTGGGAGAAACACGGGGGGAAAGGAATTAAAGCAAAAATTCACATCTGGAATGACAACTTCTAACCCTGACCCCCATATCCCCACCCCAAATTAATCAGGGCTTGTGATGGAATTGCTGTTGGAGTCAGGGCTCCGTTCCTTTCCAACGTGACTCCCCCCTCCCCTCGCCCGGTATTAAGTCACAGCTAAAAGCGTTCTCAAGAAGTGGCAGTCAGGTGACATCATGTCGAAAGCAGGAGCCCAGAGACATGCGCAGGATGTGGGGTGGGGGGTTGCACATGATCGGTCCCCAACAGAGCGAGGCGGAATGTGCTCATGGAAGCCAAGATGCCTTCTGCAGCCTACAACCCGAGACACAGCCCTTCGCGGTGCCTGAGCGGCCGACATTGCGCTCTTCGCTTGCACCAAATTCCACCCAAAGACCTTTCTCTTGAGATGAATTTGTCCATTCTTACTGGGCAAAACATCTGAGGAATGAAATGAGTGTAGATAAAGCTAGTAGAATTTTGGGGAGGGGTTTTTTATACCCCTAAATTCTTTTTATGTTGGAGGGGAAGGCAAAGGATGAGATGGTTAGACAGCATCACCGATGCAACGAACATGAACATGAGCGAACTCAGGAAGATAGTGGAGGACAGGAAGGCCTGGCGGGATATAGTTCATGGGATCACGAAGGGTCGGACACGACTTAACGACTGAACAGCGAAGGTCCTCTTTTGGGGCTGCGGTGGCTTAGTGGTTAAGACGCTGAACTGCAGACCAGAAGGTTCGTAGGTCAGCAGTTCACCCCATTGGCCACTAGGAACCCCAGGTCCACCAGTGAAAGCCGCACGGAGAAAGGGAAGACATTCTGCCCCGCCCCCTCTCTTTCTGGCCAATCAGATGTCTATTCAAATGCACCCCATTGGCCATATGGATTTTATCCTGGGTTTTCAAACCAGAAGTAAACTGAGCAGAGGCAAAAATGCCTGGGAGGGGGACATTTGCAGGGAAGAACCAGTGAGCTCGGGAAGGGATAAGGACCCTCCCCACCCACCCACTGATTCCAAATGCCCTTTGGCCCCTCACTGTTTGTGGTACCTCAGCAAACACAGGCTGAATTAATCTCTTACTGTTTTGTCAAAAACCCTCATTTGAGAAAGGTTGCAGTGGAGTGCCAGGCCAAAGATTCAGGAAGCACATGCAGGGCACGCTGGAGCCGACAGAAGCCCCCAGTTGCGTTCCTCTGGCTGTTGTTGTGTGAATCTGCCCGGGAAACAGAGATCAACCTTGAGGACCAGGATCAGACCACTGAAGGGGCTTTCTGGCCATTTCCCCCCCCCCTCTTGATTTTTCAACGTTCATATTATAACTCTGGACAAAATCAATAATTCAAATAAAAATGCAATCAGTACATTACATTACTAATTTTTTTTTAATTAAAATAGGGGTTTAATGACTATGTCGGTCAGTTCTTAAAAGCATCAACGTCTTAATATTTCACTCAGGAAATTTTATTTATTTATTTATTTATCTATCTATCTATCACATTTTTATACCGCCCTTCCTCCAAGGAGCTCAGAGTGGTGTACATATTTCCTCCCCTCCTTTTTGTCCTCACAACAACCCTGTGAGGTAGGTGGGGCTGAGAGATAGTGACTGGCCCAAGGTCACCCAGGAAGCTTCGTGGCTGAGCGGGGATTTGAACCTGGATCTTCCAGGTCTAAGTCCGACTCCCAAACCACTACACCATCCTGCACGAAGCTTCTTCAGTACATTACATTACTAAATTTTTAAAAATTAAAAATAGGGGTTTAATGACTATGTCGGTCAGTTCTTAAAAAGTATCAACTTCTTAATATTTCACTCAGGAAATTGCACGAAGCGTCTTCGGAAGTATGGAGCAAAGGTGTCCGCTGCCCTTTCACAGCTTCTGGCTGGAGAGTTCTGTGTTTATACGCCCCAGTCATGACTCGTATAGTAATTAGCCTGTATGATCTTAAAGTTACAGCAGCGTTCGAGAGTTCTAAAGTTTTAAAGGAGAATCAGTTGTTTGCAGTGATGTAGACTTGAGTTGGACTCAAGTCGCGTCAATGGCTTGACTTGGCAATTGTAAAAGACTTGAAAGACTCAACTCGAGAATTGGAGACTTTTACGACAAATTTTATTCAGGTTTAAACCCGTTTTCTCCATTAAATGGATAGGGACTCGCAATTCGCAACCAAAGACTTGGGACTTGACTTGAGACTTGGAACTTAGCCGCCTTGGGTCCCTTCGGGGAGAAAGGCGGGATATAAATACTGTAAATAAATAAACTTGACTTGAGACTTGGAGTCAGAGACTTGATCCACATCCCCGGTTGTTTGTAATGGTATTCCTCTTAGGACTGGTATCCTAAGATGCCTAAGATAAGTACATTACATTGCAACGAATATACAGGTTCATTCACAACATGAAACATATTTAAAGCACATCAAAGCAAGTGTGCATCATGCTCGACAAAATCGCTCTCTTCCGTGACTCACATTGCCCACTTTGGCAGTTTTTCTTCTTTACACTCTCTCTACTTGCCTGAAATTACCCTGCAGTTGCATATTTCCCGAGTTCTGTGGATGGATCCCCCTCTAGCACATAAACGGCATCCAAACCAATAAAAAAAGGTACCGAGACCATTCATGCCATTCCACAGATGTGTGATATTTTCTCAAAACAAACAAAGGATGACCATGCACCTTGGAGGGAGTTATGGTGGTGTGGTTGGTTCACAACGGCCCTTTCTTCCGACCCATCTGCTTGCAAAGCCACAAAGCGAAGCTGCCCCTACATTTCTCTGGAAGTCTGACAGATGGGCTCAGCATTCCTTGGGAAAGGACTGGGGCTGTTTACGTTTTACTTTGTGTCGTTTGTACAGGTCTCTCTCCCCATTAGAAGCTTAAAATGAATGTTTCCCTCCTGCTTTGACCTTTTCCATTTAGCGAAGGCTGATTGATTTATCCCCTAATCTCCCCCCTCCCCTCAGAGATTTCGTGCGGAGTTGAAGTGTGTGAGACTCCATTTCCTGTCATCAGGCTAGAGCGAGGCCTCACGCAGGCAGTGTGGCCCCTGCTGTGCCCTTCGACTCCCTGCAGGAGTCTAGATTTTAGCTTCTGCAAGGCAAGAAGAGACAAGCCTGTTCCCCAGGCCATGGGATCACTTTTCTCTTAATACAGCCAGTGACAACTGCCCAGCTGAGAGGCAGAAGAGTCCTTTAACTCAGGGGTTCCCAATCTTCGGAGGCCTGCGTACGCCCTATGCGGGCCTCCGGCTGCCCCGCGTACCCCCCACATACCCCCGCGTACCCTTTCCCTCTGGGTTGCGGCGCGAGCGGGAGGTCCCACCCACCCGTGCTGCAACCTATAAAAATGTCCCCGAGATGTCCCCGGTAGCTCCTCCTACCTATTGTCCTGGTCTCCGCCATCTTGGATCTCATGAAATATCACGAGATCCAAGATGGTGGTGCCCAGGAGAACATGTAGGAAGAGCTACCAGGGACATCTCGGGGACATTTTTCCGGGTTGCAGCGCGGGTGGGTGCCTGCCCGTGCTGCAACCCGGAAAAATCCTGTTTAGCAGCTGTCCCTTATCAGCTGCTGATCGCAGCAGCTGATAAGGCACAGCGTCTCACGTACCCCCGGCCTGTGGACCCCAAGGGGTACGCGTACCACAAGTTGGGAATGTCTGCTTTAACTAATGGGTGTGACCTTCCCTGCATTCTTGATGGCCAGAGCACTCTGCACAGCACAGCAACAGAAAGTGCTGCTTTCCTCAGTCAGGTGGGGGGGACACAAATGGGCAGGCACAGGGGTGGACGACCCAGGGGTGGAATGGCTCCGACGGCGAGGGGGCGGGGCCTCCTCATTCTGGTTTGTAAACATGGTACTAGGATGGGGCGCAACTTACGGTACCGCCCCTACCGCAGAAACGCCTCTGTCTGCAGCAGGGATGTGGATCAAGTCTCAAGTCGAGTCCCAAGTCTTTGCCCCCAAGTCCCAAGTATTTGTTTGCGAGTCCCTATCTATTTAATGGAGAAAGTGGATTTAAACCTGAATAAAATTGGACTTGTCGTAAAAAGCTCCAAGTCTCAAGTCGAGTCTTTCGAGTCTTTTACAATTGCCGAGTCAAGTCCGAGTCGAGTCATTGACGCGAGTTGAGTCCGAGTCGAGTCCGAGTCAATAGACTCAAGTCTACATCACTGGTCTGCAGTGTGTGCAAGGACAGCCTGTGCGCTGCATGGTGACTTCCTGTTCATTTGCATGTATTTGCATGGGCACTAGAGATAAGGGGCATCCACATGCATGCACTCCACTCAGCAATTTGGCTTCCAGAGATCTCGAGGAGGGAGCCGAACCCCCCAAAATAACAATTTGAGCAACTGACATTAGCAAAACGTCAACAAAGCATACCTCCTAGGGCAAAAAGAGGGGCAATAATTTACCAGGAACAGGTAATAGGAACTATTGGTGCATCATGTGTCAACTGTGTGCTACAATTGCCTGACACACAAGTACATATTTACACATGTTGATTAGTTCTCAGCCACAACTTCTTCTCATGCTCCAGATGGGTTGTCAACCTTTCATTTGTTTTTTAAAACCTTTATAGGAGTTTGAGGCGCAGTGGGTTAAACCGCTGAACCATGAGCTGTCGATCGAAAGGTCGGCAGTTCGAATCCGCAACAGGGTGAGCTCTCGTTGCTTGGCCAGCTCCTGCCAACCTAGTAGTTCCAAAGCATGTTAATGCAAGTAGATAAATAGGTACAGCTTGCGGGAAGGTAAACAGCGCCCATGTTCCAGCTGGCTCTTCGGCTTTGAAATGGGGATGAGCACCACACCCTAGAGTCGGACACGACTGTGTGTATGTACTGTATTTTTTCCTTTTACAGAAAACATTGCAGCCATTTTCAAGGCAGCTGCAGGGGTGAAGGGATAGAACTACAGTATATGTAGCAGGACGTCTGGCTCAGTTGGTAGAGCGATCATCTCATATATGCCTGAAGATCTGCAGGACAGCAGTTCAAGACGGCCGGAAGTCTGTCGGAGAGCTGACAGCACGCTGAGCTGATAAGTTGCAGAGCCTCTGTGGGGGAGAGAAGCTGTAGCTGCACTTGAATGAGAGTCAAGGTTGCCTGTCAGCTGAAGCGTGGTGAGGAATGTCAGAGAGAGAAAGCTGGACTGTGAAAGAAACATCTCGAATGAAGGGTTCTACGAAAGATTAGAACATTATTGCATTGTAAAAATCCCTTGGGATTTAGAAAGCCTGCCTGTGTAAACCGCCTTTGAATTAAAGTCAAAGGAGAAATCTGATGACCAAAGAAAAGGCGATATATAAATACTGGTTAATAATAATGATAATGATAATGATGATAATAATTTATTATTGTTATTATTATTATATGTTGGTTTTGTCACAGATGCTTGCCAATAGCTGCCCATCACCTATTGGTAGGGGCAGGAGAAAATGGCGATAACGAAATAAAACACGTAACCCCATTTTCTGCTAAAAAAAATCGGAAAAATAATAATAAAATAAAATAAAACAGTGTAATTTTGTGTCATTCTTCATCTGCTGACACTGCAACCTATACCACCTACCTAGTACAGCTTTAAAGCAGTTACAGTTGATAAAAATGGGAAACGTTTGGAATAAAAACACTTAAAAAATCGCTTTCTGCTATTTCATTTTGGTTAAACACCGAAACCTGTGAAAAAAAATAAAACTATTTCCCCCCTATTGGTGATTTTTCTGACACACGGAAAATGTTCAGAACTGGTTTTTGTTCCTTTTTTTTCTCGGAGCTTTTTCCAAGACAGGGGAGAGAGAGAGAGAGAGAGAGAGAGAGAGTTAGTTAGTTAGTTTTCCAGGCAGTGAAAGCTCTTGCAAACCACCTCCAGCACACTTAAAAGATTGTGTCCAGCTTCGGAAGGAGACAGCCTATCCCCCCCCCCCATGTGCCTACATGTTGCGCGGAGGCACTTGATCAGGTTGTGTCTGTTGCTGCAGCGCTCTCTTGGCCCTCTCTGCTCAGCGGACTCTGTTTTCTCTCCACTTGCCCCTGTGAATGTTTGCTCTCCTTCCTGGCATGGCAGCAAGCCCTGAATGCTGATGAGACCACACTAAGTAGGAAAATCCTGCTTAAACCATTTTGTTTGCCTGACATGAAGGGTCACCCTGGTACCCAGGAAAAAACAGCAGGCAGTGCGTAAATTGGCAGCTGGTACATCCCCGACTGTCATCACTGCTGTTTCTTCTTTGACCTTCTCGCTCTGGAATTCAAGTCTTTTGTTTTATCGCCTGATTTTGTTCATCCTGGGAACCATCCATGACTCGTGCAGTTTACAAGTTGCTCCCATCAGTTACAAGACTCGCAACATGCAAAGGACAAACATCTTATTTGTTTTTTAAACAGCAGCAAAGGACAAGGTTCTGGGCTACTCGACATTCCTGGCCACCCCAGGTTTTTATTTATTTATTTTTTCACATTTTTATCCCGCCCTTCCTCCAAGGAGCTCAGAGTGGTGTACATATTTCCTCCCCTTTTTGTCCTCACAACATCCCTGTGAGGTAGGTGGGGCTGAGAGATAGTGAATGGCCCAAGGTCACCCAGGAGGCTTCGTGGCTGAGCGGGGATTTGAACCTGGATCTTCCAGGTCTAAGTCCGACTCCCAAACCACTACACCATCCTGGCTCTTTTATGTCATCATCATGTTCCATCCCTCACAAGGATGCTATGCTGGAGACGCACGTCCCTGATCAATGAACAGGACTTTTCTTCTGCAAATATAAAGCCACAAATATCTATGATTTTCTCCTTCTAAAGGAAAACTTGCATATTTGTGGTTTTAGATAAATCGTCCAGAAGAGCACACTTGGGAATATCATGGCCAGATCTGTGAATAAAGGAAGTGGTGGCATTATTGCCGGGGGGTGGGGGGGTGGGAAGCCTCCACCCTTTATAAGGCACAGAGAGGAGGGTGCTGAGTGGACACTTGCATTCAGCAGGATTGCCTCCCCAAGAGCAGTTTGCAGCCAACCACTTTAATGGCACAATCCTGTGTAAGTTGAGCCCCGGGGCAGCGCATTGCGCAAGTGCCATAAAGCGCTTGCGCAACTCCCAGTGAGCAAGCAGCACCGGCGCTGCGGCCTGCGCCGCTGCCTGCGCTGCTCGTCCCACCATTTCCCCCGCCCTGCACCGGCTGGAGCAGGTAAGACCTACGCCGGTCAGGGCAGGGGTGGGGGGAGGGCAGACTAGGAGGCAAGGGTGGGCGGCCATTGGCCGCCGGAGGCCTGGAGGGGGCGGGGATACCGGGGACTGAGATCCCAGGTATCCAATGCTCCCTCCAGGCCCCAGATACGCCGACACAGTCGGTGTTACTGTGCGCAAGCCCTGGAGCTCACGCACGTGCAAGTAGGCCCATTGGGTCTACCACCACTGAAAACGGGGGAAGGGGACAATCGTCCCCTTCTCCCGAGTTGTTCCTGGGCTGCCCTGGGGCAGCCCGGGAACTTGATAGGATACGGCGGGTGGCCTTTTAGGCCGGCTGCCGTCTCCTGAACAGGATTGAGCTGCCCGTCTTGCAGGATTACCTGGTCACCAGTGGGGGCCTGGTAGGACGTTTTCGTCCCCATCCCTGAACAGGCCTCAAGGTGGGAGCTTTTTTTCTTCTCTGTGTTGCTGTCTCATCAGTGGTGCTTCAAGTGTTTGATTTCATTGGGCCTGACACTTTCCCCGTATAAACTGGTCACAACTTGCAGGTTCAGGGATGACGATGGGTGCATCACAAGATACTGTAAACCCTAGATAATTATTATGATGCACCAATCCAACTACTGTAGACAAGTATACTTACTATGACCCAGCAGTGGATAGACACATCTGGGATTTAGGGGAGAAATAGTTCAGGCCCCCCAGAATAACGGTTGCTCCCCAAATCAGAATTGTATGTCCCAATAGGTAGATGCTATACCACTAAAATGCCTGTCTAGCAGCCCCAAATATGAACAGTGGCGTCAGTGGTGGGGGCCTTGGGGCTTTGGGCCCCCGGGTGGTAGGCGGGTGTGTGTGTGCAACAGTGGTCAGTGGCAGGACGGATTGTCCCGTTCGCCAGGGCAAGCGAGAGAGCCATTGTTCGTGTTTGGCCCTCCCACCCGCCCTGCGCCTCCGAGTGAGTGATAACGGCTCCTGCCGGGTTACGTCACTTCCGGCACGATGGGGGCGGTCATAGGAACACTACTGAATATGAACAATCTTATATGGGTATTTCTAAACCCCCTTTCTTTTCTCACCAACGTCGAAGTGCTCCTGCGAACAAAGCCCTCGGCCAGAAGGCATATGACTCCCCATCCAAATCGATCTGCCTTCCAGCTTGTGCCTTTAATCTCGCCTTGTGTAAGGGGCTTTCAGGAAATCCATCCAAGCGGAGCTCTGAGCATGCTCACTAAACAAAAACTTGGCATGTTCTTTTTCCTTCACAGATTTTATTTTATTTTCAGCTCCCTTGCAATTGTTTAAATTCTGGTAGCATTAGTGTGCAAGCTGTAAAAATACAGCTCTGTGCCAAAAGGGCCATCTAACACGTCTTTGAACTTGATGTCAGACGCTTGGCAGCTGTGGGTCTGTCTGTCTGTCTGTCTGCTCCCCAGCATGGTTTGATCCTGCAGGTGACTGAGGAGACTTTTATGTCAACTCTAGAGTAATAACATTCATAGAAATAACAGTGAACTGCCCACTGATACCCAGTGAGTAGATGGTGTGGGCTGAGCTGCTGCTGGTTCTTCACATTAATTCTTGCCTCTTAAGCATGGCAACCTCTGCTCATTCCCTAAAGGGGCAGTGAATTGCTTGCATCCATGCAAATAGGGCTGAGAGGAGGGTAGGGATTGTGACAACTGATTGCAAAAGCCTTGAGAGCTCCTCCTTGAAGTGCAGCAAAACACTGCGATTCGATTCCTCTGGGAACTCTCTGATGCACACCTGCCTGCCTGGGCTGCCCTTGTCATTAACAGGCAGGCCTTCTCCTTCCATTGAAATGAATGGCGTCCATGATGCACTCACTGGAATGATGAGAGAGATGCTGGTGGGTATTAATTAGCAGAGAGATTAGTTCTGGCAGCAGAGGAATCTAGTCTTCTGCTCACCAAGTAGATCCTTTTGGAGGATGCAACTCCAGGCACACATTGGATCCCACCAGAAAGGGTCCCAATATGCACTGACAAAGGGTTGCCAAGAGGGGGCAGGAACAGGAAGAGCCGGCTGCTGAGCTGGGAGACTCTCAGCATTTTTGCTTCGGTATCAGACCGAATAGGCAGCAGCTGTCATTCACTGGCATTGCTAGATATTTGCATTGATTTATTTATTTTTATTTCTTTCTCTTCCTTCCCAGGTCTCCGTCAGATGTTCAAGGTGGGTCACGAGAACAGAATTTAAAGAACAATCATGAGCGAAGAAGTCAACAAACCCGATGAAATCACACAGTAGCAGCAGAATATATTCATCCCGCTGGAGTTAGAAACTGGCCAAACAAATAAACCTGTGAAGAGAGACGACAAAACTAAGATGTTTCGGTAGGTTCCTTGGGCTTCACTTCGAATACTGGATACATTTGCAATTATTGTTTGAATAAAACAAAGGGATTTTACTTTTAAACTCATAAATATACCACACAGTACAATTTTATGTGCTGACTAGGTTACACACAATGCATTTTATGTTCTTGAAGTAGCAAAGCAAGTTTAAATCTGAGAAGAACATAAATATTGCATCTATTTCAATTTCCCCCTAATTTTCCTGGATTTTTTTTTCTCCCAAAACCTTTCTACAGTTTTAAAACTTCTGGATACTTTACATCTGTAAAGGCTATAATCTTAAGCACACTTTTTCAGAAGGAAGTCCCATTTAACACAGTAGGGCTTACTTTTGAGTAAATATGCACAGGATTGCACTGTGCACAAACCTGCCAGAATAAAATTTCATTCATTTCATTTCATAAACCTTTATTGGCAGAACAGGCAAGCATAAAAGATACATCAGTACAAAACCAAACACACCACACAGTATAAAGTCATTTTGGCCTGTCTTACGAAGGCCATGAGGGAAGCAAGGGGCCAGTGTAATCTCCTGGGGCAAACGTGTTCCACAGCAAAGAGGCTTTCTCCTGAATCTCTGCCACCCACATCTCTGAAAGCAACAGCGCACAGAGCAGAGCCTCTACCAAAGATGTGAGCAGTATCTTGCCTGAGGCAATCCTTCGAGTCATCTGGCCCCAAGATGTTTAGGACTTTAGAGCAAATAATCAGGTCTTGAAAACTGAAAACTCAGGCTGGAAAACGAACTGGAAGCAGCTAATATTAATATACTGTATAGCACTGGATTCAAAAACTTGACTCCAGTTAAAGCTCTTGTTTCCCACCTTTGTTTTGGCCTAGCTGAAGTTTCCAAACATTTTATAAGCAGCCCCACATAGCTTGTGTTGCAAGCAATCCACTCCTGATGTCTATAAAGGCGTATGCAATTATGCCTGAACCCGGAGACTGGCTGCAGAAGCCCTCCTCGCAGACTCAGGGTAGGGCCTCCTCAGTGGTGACACCACAGCTGTGCAACACCCTCCCCAAATCAGTGAGAAGGAAGGCCTCCTCTTGGACCATTTTAAAGCTGCGTTTTTAAGCCTTTTAAAAAACAAAATTCCCAACGGCTTTTTGAACTGCTGTGTGAAGTGAACTTTTTCCACTGTCAGCTTTATATTGATTTGTGGTTTTGATGGCCTGGTTTTTATTGTTTTGACTTTGCTTGCAAGCTGCTTTGTGGATTTTGTATTTAAAAGCAGGGTAAAGAAAGATATGAAATACAGAAAATAAAAATGAATAGCACGCAATCACGGCATGTGGCCCCCTCCCCCCAGGGATGGATGCGGCTAGAACAGAACCAGATTTAACAAGTGTGTGCATGTGTGCACGCGCACATGTGTGCGCACATGTATGCGCACACGCACACACACACAAATATATACCCCGTTTTCCCAAAAATAAAACTGGGTCTTATATTAATTTTGGCTCCAAAAAACGGAGTAGGTCTTATTTTCAGGGATGTCTTATTTTTTTTAATGTACTGGTACAACAATTTATATTTATCCAAATGCAATCATGTCATCTTCTTCTGGAACATCATTATAACTCTCCAAACCCCAAATTCTGGCTTGAATTTCTTGCGACTCCATTGCCTGTAGAACCATTGGCCCAATCTCTCATGTCCAGCAATAGAGCAGGCGAGTATTGGCAGGCGAGCTCCAAACTACTGGTAGGTCTTATTTTCGGGGTAGGTCTTATTTTTGGGAAAACAGGGTAGCAACAGAATTAATTGTCTCTCTCTTCCTTCGCAATGTCCAAAGTATCTCAGACCCCTGGAGGTGTGCTTTGGGAACACATTGCTAGTCCACCCTTGATTACATGGGATGGACTCTCAGCAGTCAGGAAACCACATAGCTCCATGCACTGAAACATGATATTTTTCTCTATTATTGCGTCACGTATTCCACACCTGATCCCACTGCAAATAGGTTTTGAGGACAAGCTCTCATAAGCCTTCTGGAGATGCTTCACCTCGGGACCCTTCCCAGTGGGGTTGAGGCAACACATTCATCATTCCAAGGGGGGGGGGGAGCAAATCGCACACAAAGCTTTCTCTGGGCTCTGGGATTTAGCAATTTAATTTTCTCGTCCGCTGTTTTTAATATTGCTTGAGCAGAAATCGCCACGGTTTCTGTTAGCCTGGCAGGCGACATCAGGCGGGATTTTCCAGGGCGCCCCCAAAACACAAGCATCTTATTGCACTGCACTTCACACCATGCTGAGCAGGACGCAGCTGGGGCGGCTGAAACATCCTCTCACAAGACAGGGCAGCCCGTTGGAGGCGATGAAAAGAGAAAACGCTATTGTTTTCCCACCTGTCTGAGTTACCAAGAGGCCAAATGGATTTTCATGAGATGTTATTAAAAAAATGAAAAGGGTTTGGCTTCCGGGCCGAGGCCTCATTTGCCAGTTCAGCCCCAGGCAAAGTTTCAGGACTGGGTAGGTAATAAACCCGTTTTGAAAGGGGGGGGGCTTATAACAGGAGCCCCAGCAGACCCTCCCTTCTCAAGCTCAGTGCACAGGATGGCTAAACGATCCAGGGATTGCAAGACATCCACATCCTGTCTGCTTTTGGTCCTCTCCGGAAGGTATTTTCCTCTAATGACAAGGATGTCATTAACCTCTCGGGATTGTCATTCTTCCCTCCATCATAACGGCTGTTGTCTTGACTGACACACTCCTTGCCAAAAGGTGCCATGATGATCAACTGCTGTGAAATATAGTCTCTCTTACTCACTCTGCTCTTAAACACACACACACACACACACACACACACACACACACACACACACACACACACACAAACACACGAGGAAAAGTGTCGCCATAAGCACCAATTCAAACAAACATTCAACAAGAGATCCATTCCAGAACCACACTAATATGGAAAGCCAGCCCAGCTAGGCTAGAACCCTCTTCCTTGATGCACTAACTTTCTGCAGGAAGGTAGTTTGGCCGAGGGAGCATCATAATTGTCGACGCTCATCTGAATTCTGAAGTGAAGCATGCCTAGGAGGACTGTGTCAGATGCTCAGTGCATCAGCTCTTTTGTCTCCTCTTTTGCATACATGCTTTTGTGCGTGCGTGCGTGCGTGCGTGCGTGCGTGTGTGTGTGTGTGTGTGTGTGTGTGTGTGTGTACATTTCCATAAAGTCAGACTTACCCCTTAGTTTGATCAGAACATTTTTTTCTAACCGCCACTTGTTAATTCATTTTATTTATTTATTAGGTTTGTTAGCTGCCCTTCAGTATCAAGCTCCCAGGGTGGTTTATATGATCAAGGAATAAAAGGCGCGCAATTAAATCAGTGTGACACCATAAAATCACAGAGGCACCAGCCGCCACCAGAAACCAACAGAACCCTCAAAGGACAATGGAAAAACATCAACGTACTCCACATGCTGGAAAGCCAAAGCAAATGAAAAAGCCATGGCTGGCATGAAAAATGTATCAGGACTGGGGCTAGGCAAGCTGTTCTGGGGATGACATGCTGAATATGGGGTGTCAGGACCAGAAAAGCAAGAGGAGGACAGAGGAGAGCAGTCGTTAGAGTAGTGTTTCTCAAACTGTGGGTTGGGACCTGACTTCTGGTGGGTCCTGGGTGATGGAAAGATCAGATATGTAATTGCCACAAGTCCTGCGGCTATTCAAAAACCAGATAGCTGCTAATTGCCCTTCAAAGAGCTGAGCTCCTGTAGTTTGCATAAGAACATAAGAACATAAGAAGAGCCCTGCTGGATCAGGCCAAAAGCCCATCTAGTCCAGCTTCCTGTATCACACAGTGGCCCCACCAGATGCCTCAGGGAGCACAAGACAACAAGATAAATCCTGTTTCCCGTTGTCACTTCCTTGCACCTGGCACAGAGAAAACCCACTTCTAAAACTCACTTCTAAAACTAGGAGGTTGCTTATGGCTTGTAACCTGTGATGGTCTTTTCCTCCATGAATCTGTCCAAACCCTTTTTAAAGGCATCTAGGCCAGGTGCCATCACCACATCCTGTGGCAAGGAGTTCCACAGATGAATTACACGCTGGGTAAAGAAAAATTTTTTTTTGTCTGTTCTAACTCTCCCTCCACTCAGTTTTAGTGCATGTCTCCTGGTTCTGGTGTTGTGCGAGAGGGAGAAGAATTTCCCTCTATCCACTCTCTCCATCCCATGCATAATTTTATACGTCTCAATTATGTCCCCCCTCAGGCGCAACCACACCTTTTTTCTAGACTGAAAAGCCCCAGACGCTGTAGCCTTTCCTCATAAGGGAGGTGCTCCAGCCCACGAATCAATCCGGTCGCTCTTTTCTGCACCTTTTCCAATTCAACTATAGTTGAATATATATATAAGAGCTGAGCTCCTGCAGTTTGCAAGATAGCTGCTAGTTGCCCTGCAAAGAGCTGAGCAGTTTGCAAGATAGCTGCTAATTGCCCTGCGAAGAGCTGAGCTCCTGCAGTATGCAAGTTTGTGTACATAAAGGGAGGTAAATGTTTGAGCGTCTTTTTTCTGGCGTTTTTTCCCCCAAGTCTGTCAATGACAGGTAGTGGGGGCAGGGGAAGGCTGGATCACATAACTAAACCCCTCAAGCCTTGAGTCTATTCATTATGGCTGCCTCATTACAAGGAATGGATGGAGGTTTTTTGCAAATAAATAAAAAAAATTACTTGTAAATAAATATATATTATTTCTTTCTAGAGCACCTTTTAAAAAAAAGTCTTGTAAAGCTAGGTGGGTTCCGATGGAGTGTCATTTTAAAAAGTGGCTAAAATGTTTGAGAACCACTGAGCTAGAGCATCTCCGACAAAAAATGCACAGCAGGAAGCCAGCTTAATGGACCCCTGCTGCATGTGTGTGTGTTGCACCTGCAGAGGGGTGGTGGCAGGACACTCCAGATAGCACTGCCTCCCAAAAGCCTTCTGCAGGATTGCGGTGAGATACAAATGTGTCTAAAGCCAGGCTGCCATTCAAAGTACCCCTTCCTGCTCAGTCAGCCACTTCCAAGTCAACCTGTCTAGGCTGGCATTGGATGACTTCATTGACGAAATGCTTAAAAGGCAAACCTTTAAGCCTGGTTCACACTAGCCTTTTCCCGGCTCGTTGTGGATCTGCGTTGGGTCTTGCGGAGCTTTTTTCATGCTTGCGTCGCAGCTTGCGGAGAGGCAGGAAAGATGGTTTCCCCTCATCTTCGGATGCGCTTGCGGGAATGCTTGCGGTGCTACGGCAGTCCACCAATCGGATGGGAGGGGGAGGAGAGTGGCAGCATGCCAATCATAGCCACCTCCAATCGGCCTGGGGGTTTCTTGCAAGGTTTAGTTCAAGGTTTCCGAGAGCAGATGGGAGACCAAGGTTTTTTCGGCTGCAGTCTGGGATGAGGGAAGGCGCGGGGCTCAGTGAACAGCTAGGGCACCTTCACTTCTGTAATGTGGACTTAAACAATTTTTATAAAGCAATTTATTTAATAATACTTGACTTACACCTTCCCTTCATTCGTCCCCCCCTGGCTTGTAATCATGCACCCTCGTTATTCAATGAACCTTTTCTGTATTTTCTCAGTCTGAACTTCCGAGAGAGGAGAAGGCGAAAGGTCAAAGAAGGGTCGCTTTTTGGCCAATCGGAGCGCACTTCTGTTCACCAAATCACAGCTGCGCTTTCTTCAAGAAGGCGGGACAGAAGGAGGGACAACAGGCGGCCAGCAGCCTCCAGTTCCAAACGCATAGAGAAGCGCATACAAGCGCAGACGCAGGGACAGGCGCAAGGGCAGGGGCATGCGCGCCGGGAAAAGTCTAGTGTGAACCAGGCTTTACTCCACACACACAAAAATGCACATTCGCAGGGCTTCCTGCTGAACTCTGGGATTGGGGCCTTTGGGACCCACCCACTGCACTGCTAGGCTGCATTAGCTTTTCGACGGGTTTAGTCAATGCTCTAGAAAACATTTGGGGAATCCCAAATCTCTGACCTTGAAAGGCTCAGGAGGGAATGTCCCACTTTTTAACGCAAGCCTTCCACAGAGTGCCAATCTATCGCCCGGCACACCACACGAAGCCGGGACGTTTTTCATATGTATCTGAAAAGTTTTCATAAGTATATGAAGGTTAGAGACATCAAAGAAGAACAGAAGGGTTGTCTGGGTGGTCGCTAGGGCTTGGATTGAAGCCCATTACATAACATGTCAAGAATTTATTATGTATTCATGCTCTCTCTCTCTCTCTCTCTCTCTCTCTCTCTCTCTCTCTCCTTGAACAATTTGCAATTTTTTCCCCATTTTTAATACCAGTAACAGGAAGAAACTGGCAATTAAGACAGAATTCAGGAAACTCCTTGATTTAGTCTTGAAGCTTCAACAGCAAAATTCCTGAAAATGCAAAACCGTTTTTACTGGCAGCAGGCAGACATCTCCTAGTCACTGTGAAACCCAGGGTCCCACTAAGTGAAAATATGACATGTTCAAAAACCGGCTCCCCTTGTGATCTGCATTAATTAATTCAGCCCTTCTTGGATGTGCAGTGGAAAGACAGAGACAATCAGATGCCTCTTCTCTCTCCTGCATTAATAAGGGACTTGGAGTCCGTGCAAATGTGACAGCTATCACGTGGTGGCCACGTGAAATCATGCTTTGGGGTGGCTTTTGCACCATTTTCATTCAGCCAGTGTTTCTCAAACTGTGGGTTGGGTCGCGTCCTGATTTCTGGTGGGTCCCAGGTGATGGAAAGATCAGATAAGTAATTGCCACAAGCCCTGAGGCTATTCAAAAATTAGATAGCTGCTAATTGCCCTTCAGAGCTGAGCTCCTGTCATCTGCAAGATAGCTGCTAATAATTACCCTGCAAACAGCTGAGCTCCTGCAGTTTGCAAGCTTGTGTAAATATAGGGAGATAAATGTACAGAGAAATCGGATTTCTGGGATTAAAGGGAGATAAATGTTTAAGTGTCTCGTAAAGCTAAGTGGGTCCCAATAGAGTGTCATTTTAAAACGTGGGTCCTGGTACTAAAAAGTTTGAGAACCACTGCATTAAGCCATTTCTGTGCTGGGACTTGCCACATGGATCCATCTCTTTTCACCATCCCAGCCACAAACTTCCCCCAAAATGGGTGGTGCTAAAATCCATTTAGGCCAGTGGGTGGCGCAGTGGGTTAAACCGCTGAACCATAAGCTGTCGATCGAAAGGTCGGCAGTTCGATTCCCGCGACGGGGTGAGCGCTCGTTGCTTGGCCAGCTCCTGCCAACCTAGCAGTTCCAAAGCATGTTAATGCAAGTAAATAAATAGGTACCGCTTGCGGGAAGGTAAACAGCGCTCCGTGTTCCGCATGCTACGTGCTGTGGCAAGGAGAGTCATGCCGGCCACATGACCACGGAGGCGTCTTCGGACAATGCTGGCTCTTCGGCTTTGAAATGGGGATGAGCACCACACCCTAGAGTCGGACACGACTGGACTTAATTGTCAGGGGATATCTTTACTTTTTAACATCCATTTATCCAGTGGTAGCTTACCACTGTTGGGAAAGCTGGTTGTAGGTTTAATCCTGCTGAATGGTGAGGAAGATTTCACCAGTTCCACACCCGAACAGAGATCTACAGAAGTTGCCAGGAACTGACAAAATTCAGGCAACCAGTTACGGAGTTCCCCTTTTGACGCCTGCCTAAATCAAAACTCCTACGAGAGACCAATGACAAGTCTAAGGCTGCAAACCTATGCCTGCTTTCCTTGGAGTGAGCCCCACTGAACGTAATGGGGCTTACTTCTGAGTAAACATGTTGCAAGGTAAAGCACTGTTGAGGTAAACATTACATCTGAAAGGTCAACACTGTGCTGTCAATAAGAACTTCCGCAAGCCAAAGAACACTGGAAATTCTGACAAATGTCAGATATTGCAAATATTTGTTTAAGCCTATCACATTGTCCAGGCCAGCGGGTGGCGCAGTGGGTTAAACCGCTGAACCATGAGCTGTCGATTGAAAGGCCGGCAGTTTGAATCCGCGACGGGGTGAGCTCTCGTTGCTTGGCCAGCTCCTGCCAACCTAGCAGTTCCAAAGCATGTTAATGCGAGTAGATAAACTGGTACCACTTGCAGGAAGGTAAACAGCGCTCCGTGTTCCAGCCGCATGCTACGCGCTGCGGCAAGGAAAGTCATGCCGGCCACATGACCACGGAGGCGTCTTCGGACAACGCTGGCTCTTCGGCTTTGAAATGGGGATGAGCACCACACCCTAGAGTCGGACATGACTTAATTGTCAGGGGTCACCTTTACCTTTACCTATCAAATTGCCCGGATTCACCTGTGGTGTGGAGAAGATGACCTAAACTGTGTTGGAAGCCACAGCTTCTACCTAGTGTGGTTGACGACACAGTGACGACCTCCAGACAACAGCCATAATCTATTTGCAAGTGCACAGAAGCTAATTTCATGTTCTTCTTTCCCACAGAGTGATGACTCTTGACTTACGTAAAATATTTTTGTTTTTGTTTTTGCAATGGGATTTAACATCAGCTTTTAACGAGATCACTAAAGGAAACGAGACATCACTTTCAGGCACCGGCCCACTGGCCGTGTGCAGCAGGGAGTGATGGCTTCCTTGCCACAGAGTTGTCTTTCTGTTTGTCAATCACATGGCTAAGTATCCCTTTCCAACGGAAAGACAGGAGCAGGAAGGCCGTAAGCAAGAGTGAAGGTATTGTATTTCCAGTTAATTACAGAATAAGAAAGCAACAGACTGTGAGCCCCAGACGGCCAGTCCTAGGCTGAAGTTTTCTGGCACAGCGTGGGGACAAATGAATATGTGAAGAAGCCGCAGAAGACAACAGGCCTAAAACTGACGGGAGAGGAGTAATAACTAGAGATTTTAGACCTGATTTGACGTGAAGTACAGTGGCGCAGTGGGATAAACCGCTGAACCATGAGCTGTCGATCGAAAGGTCGGCAGTTTGAATCTGCAACGGGGTGAGCTCTCGTTGCTTGGCCAGCTCCTGCCAACCTAGCAGTTCCAAAGCATGTCAATGCGAGTAGATAAATAGGTACCGCTTGCAGGAAGGTAAACAGCGCTCCGTGTTCCAGCCGCATGCTACGCGCTGCGGCAAGGAGAGTCATGCCGGCCACATGACCACGGAGGTGTCTTCGGACAACTCTGGCTCTTCGGTTTTGAAATGGGGATGAGCACCACACCCTAGAGTCGGACACGACTGGACTGAATTGTCAGGGGTCACCCTTACCTTTTACAGTGTGTGGAGGCTGGACTAAGATCTAGGACCTCATAATTAAGTGTTCCACAATGTCCTGCCTGGATAGGCAGATTCAATCAACGCACAGGATCCTGATCTTACCACTGCCTTGCTTAGGCTTACCAAATCTCCAACCGGGACAGAGTGCTAGACCTTTAGGAGAAGGAATGTGGGCAGGTGTAGCTTGTTAAACCTTAGAATGCAATCTTATGCTTCTGAGTAGACATGCCTAGGATTGTGCTCTAAGGTTTAACAAGCTACACCTGCCCAGATTCCTTCTCCTAAAGGTCTGCATTCTGTCTCGGTTGGAGATCTGGTAAGCCTAGCCTTGCTGGTTTTCCTGTGCTAACTCCAGAGATATCGTAGAGTCAGCAGGGCAAAGAGCAAAGAAAGGAGACCTTGAAGACAGAGAAAACTGGGGTTGCGAGCAAGCGGGTTGGGACCCCAGTTTTCTCGGTTGGGTGTGTTTGACAAAGCAGGGAGTCGAGAAGACAGCACGCTTCAGGAGACGTTATCCGTGGTGGTGGGGTGAAGAAGCAAGAAAGGTTGGCCATCCAGTGGAAATGTGTCAGGCAGCCCAGTTACGGTTGCGAGATACATTCAAAATGGTGACGCAGCGCGATGATGTCTGTGTGAGAAAGGCACAAGTGGAATGCGCCCCCCCCCCCCGGAGTGCCTTGCACGGCCCTCTGAATGTTCCCTGGCTCCCTCCTGCCCCATCGCGCCCATTTCCCACCCAATTTGACTTGCATAGAAACAGTGGGAGCTGCCCCATATGAAGCCCAATCTAGCGCTCTCCACCCTTGACTGGAAGGGAAGCATCTTTCCATGGTCTTAGGTCAGTGTTTCCCAAACGTTTTCGACCTGCGGCTCCCTTGACCATTGGTGACCATTGGCTGCGCCACCCCATTACATTATGTTGATGACTGACAGTTGGCATTGCACATCTGAGAGGATTCTGTGGGCTGGCACTCCGTGGATCCCCTGGCTGGCTGATTCCCGTGGGTCTGCTGGGATCTGCATCTCCCACTGTCTTAGTCAGATTGTCTTTCCCAGCAATTCTACCTAACTGTGGTGGCACCAAAGCGTTCTGGAATTCCCCTCCCGGTGAGGTTTCCTGGCACCCCCCCTTTTGGGGGTAGCAAGTGAAAACCTGCCTTCAAGGGAGGAGGGGATACAGTCTGTATTTTTATGGTTGTTGGGAACGGATTTATTTGCATGGGCACCTCTTTAAATTGAAAGCTGGAATATAAATGTTTTTAAATAACAGCATGGGAAACACCCATAAATACACATTACCGGCCTGCTCCTCCAATTCTCTAACATGCAAGCGACAATCGGCATGTGACTGATGGTACATTTATTTATTTATTTATTTATTTATTCCACGTTTTTATACCGCCCTTCCTCCAAGGAGCTCAGTCAGAGTGGTGTACATATTTCCTCCCCTCCTTTTTGTCCTCACAACAACCCTGTGAGGTAGCTTTACGTTTACTGCAGCTTTACGTTTACTCTGTGTAGCCGCAGCAGTTTGGAATGGGGATATGACATGGGTATTTAACTTCCATGCTGTTTTCCCACTGAAAATCTTCTCTCCAAAGGGGCCATTTCAGTTTCCCTATCGACATGCTGTGTTCTTGATCCAAACTCTGGCCCCATACTGCAGTCCTGCATGGCTGCTACTCATGAATATAATAATTATTTATATACCACTTTTCAACCAAACATAGTTCACAAGGCAGTTTACGCAGCAAAATCAATCAATCAATCAATAATTCCCTGTCCCCAAAGCGCTCACAATCTAAAAAGATGAGCAGAGAAGACACCAGCTTACAGCCACTGGAAGAGACATCAGCTGGGGTGAGGGTGGGCAGTTGCACTTCCCCTGCTAAATATATAAGAGGAGACCACTTTAAAAGGTGCCTCTTGTCTTTACCCCCTTAACTGATTACAGATTGACCCATTAGAGTCACGGAGTTTGAGCCCAGGGTTTCTCCCTTGGTCCGCAAACGCAACCAACTTGTGTGGTTTTGCTTAATAATTAACCCTCCAAGGGTTTTGCTTAATAATTAAGCACTGGATTTGCCAACGAGTGAAGAAGCCTTTGAGCGTCCGTGATGATGCTGAGAGGAAGCCCCCCCCCAATAATTTTATGAGTTTAAAAAACACAAGCAAAAAACCCAAAACCCAATGAGTTGAACACTGATCGTTCATTTTATACTACGTCACCACCTGATTTTGCGCGCGCGCGTGCACACACACAGACATTATAAGGGACAGAAACCGAAGCTCTTTGCAGCCGTCCGCTGCTTGCTCACCTGGAGCAATGGCAGGCGAGGCCCACGTGGGGGCAGTAACACCTCAGGGATGGCCGGGAGAAGTTCTCCGCATCCAGTGGCCGTCTGAGCGGCTGGCTGAACTGGTGCTTTCATTAAGCGTTCTCTGCTGCGTGCACCACCGTGCATTGCACGCACACCCCACCCAGCCACCCCCCCTCCCAAGGCTCATTTCCGCTTGGAAACCCCTCTAATCCTTTTATTATAAGGTCGGAGCTCTGCTCAAAGTAACAAATATGTTTCATTTTTAATTTTCCCACTGTTGCCTTGCTCCCCCCCCTCCTCCAACCCTTTGGGGATGGGATTGTGACTCCTGTTGGACTAATCTGATTATCCAGCTGCTTCTTTTTTTCCCTCTGCTGAGTTGGCCCCTTCTTGCTGAGCTGTCTCAGACCAGGAGACCTGCTCACTCCTCGCCCGGAAACCGAGAGGCCTTTCACACGATCAGGTCAGCGCACTAAAGGAAGCCCTTTTTCGGAGCCTGACCTGCAGTGACGGAGCGGAGCGCATCCTGGGATTGCATGCTGGACGCTCATGCACACTGCCCCACCAAGCGACCCACTAGCACCAGCTTTTGTGACAGAGCAGTACAAACGTGTCATCAAAATACTCGTCTGCTTGCCTGACCAGGGGCTGGGGTGCTAAGCAACTGAATACGCGAGCTGATGGGAATGGCGAGAGAGGGGAGGCCAGGCCTGGTTTGTGGGCTGTTGCCCTCCCAGCCACTGAACAATAAGTCCTGCTCCAAGGGAGTTCACATTCAAATAAAATAGAATTATTAAAAAAATGCAAAGTAACAATCAACATTAAACAGACACAGGCAATTAGGAAGGAAGAGAAAGGGAAAGGTCTCCCCTGCTGGAAAGCCAGTCGTGTCCGACTCTAGGGTGCGGTGCTCATCTCCATTTCTGAGGCCGCAGAGCCAGCGCCGTCTGAAGACGCTTCCGTGGTCATGTGGCTGGTGTGACTAACGGAGCACTGTTACCTTCCCGCCGCGGCGGAACCTATTTATCTCCTTGCAATTTCTTGCTTTCGAACTGCTAGGTTGGCAGGAGCTGGGACAGGAGACGGGAGCTCATGCGGTACTCGGGTCTCGAACTGCTGTCCCACCGACCTTCCAGTCTTTTATTCAGATGTCTAAATAAGGGGTAATCAACCTGTATTGACATGAGCCTGCTTTCCTTGCACAGGAATGTGTCCTGTGGAAACACTGGATTTGGTGTCACTACAAAGATTTGTGTGTGTGTGTGTGTGAAGATTTAAGATGATCAAAGATGATAAGTCATACCACTGGCCCTCTGTCCCATGAGTCAGGCAGCCAGAGATGTCTGGATGTGTGCAGAACGGCTTGATGAGCAGCTGACATGAGAGCTGTGGTTTTACACACGGCACCTCTGATCTACGGAGAGAAACATCTGAGTCATGAGCTTCAGGCTGCTGGTTGCTGGGGGTGGGGAACAGAAAGGGCTCTCTTTATCAAGAGAGAACGAAGACTATACTCTCTGCTTCGCAATATGCACATTCTGCAGTGCGACCCGAATGAATGATGGAAATGTGCATATATTTCTGTTTGTTTTGACAGAAGGGCACACCCAGTCCTGGACTCCATCATCTCGCCAGGTGACCTTTCAGCCCTTCCCTACCCCCAAATTTGCTTTGTGTTAAAGCAAGATCACTGGCTTTTGGGGTGCAGTTCAAATCCTGGAATGATGTCCCAGAATTAGGACTGCTACTTAATTTCCGAAGAGGAGTTCGGACGTTCTTGCTTGGGAAAGACATCGGAGAGATTCTGAAGGAAACAAGAATGGTTGAAAAGCAGCATTTCCTGGGGGGGGGGGGGAGGAATTCATGTCCATTTCCAGACTCCCTTATAGCAGAGGGCCCTGGAAGGAGGCTCTGGCACAGGAGACGAGACTCACCATGTGTGCAGAAGCACCCCCACATATGGACATGAGTTGCCTACACATTTGAACATGTGGACAGATGTGTGCTTGGACAGGCAAAGCTATCCAGGGTGGGAGAAATATATTACGGCTGGACATGGACCAGGAAGACCCGGGTTCAGCTCCTGTCACCCCACTTTAATGTTACAATCCGATTCCTTCAACACTCTGCTTTGTGTGTGACCCAGGCAGACACAGGACTAACCAACCTCATGTCTCCCTTGGTCCTGAGGCTACGAAGGGTTCGAGGGACTGGTTTAGCATAAAGATTCCACTCTAGATTTATTCCTATATAACACCATCTTCCTCCGAATGTGGGCTTCTATGAGTCATATAAACACTGCCACGGTATGTGGAAAGGGTCGTGATGAAATGAGCCATACAGCTCGGTGAATCCGTGCCTTTCTTTCTCCGAGCTGGGAGGCTGCCTGCAGGTGATGGGGAAGAGGCTGCCAAGACCCAACGCGGGGGGAGGCAAACCCTCGTGCCATTCCCCAAGCTCATAGCGTAGCAGGAAATGATTCGCAGGGCGAGGCAGTTCCTTTCCACTCCACGCTCCTGGAATCCCTTGCTTCATCTTTTGGGAACGAGACTGGCACACCTGAGTGCCAGGCTTGACAGGTCTTGGAGCCCAATTTGTGAGATGGATCCTTGTCTCCACGTCGGAGAGTGCCCTTGAGCATGTGCAGAAGGTCCTTCGTCATCCCTGAACAAAACAACAAGCAGCCTTGACACATCTCTGAGCTCGTAGGCCAAGCAGTTCCGCTTTTCCAGGCAGATGTCAGGCCAGGGACTCTGGAAATCTCAGAGAAAGAGGTGGCCGGGGGGGGGGGGGCTGCCCCTAGAACCTTGCCTGGGCCCTGAGTTGGAGCTGCCAACATAGGCCCCTACAATTGGCATGCAGTGCCAAGATGAAGCCTCGGGATTGGTCAGGTCTAGGATAAATAGGAGGAGCCTGGGCTTCTATCTGGTCAACTGAAGAGCACTGATGAGCAGGCGATAGCAAGCAGAGCAGCCTGTCAGTGGCGTCACTGTGACGCGCGTCACCCCCCCCGACTCACCCCCCCTACAGAAACTTACCTTTTCTGGCGCTCGTCACCCTCCGGGAGCCGGCCGGGAAGCGCTCCAGGGCCTTCTGAAAAGAAGAGGCCCTGGAGCGCTTGCGTTAAAACGCGAACTTTGAAGATTTTCGCGCATGCGCAAACCCTTTTCTGAGGGCAAGGGCCTGCCCTCTTGCCCTCAGGAGGGTCTGCGCATGCGCGAAAATCTTCAAAGTTCGCGTTTTAATGCAAGCGCTCCAGGGCCTCTTCTTTTCAGAAGGCCCTGGAGCTCCGGCCGGGCCGGACGCTCCCCGGCCTCGGAGCGTCCGGCCTCCGGAGGGTGACGCGCGCTGTCGCGGAGGTGACGCGCGTCACCCCTTGGCGCGCGTCACCCCCCGGCGGCCCGCCCCGCCCGCCACGCTACAGTGACGCCAGTGCAGCCTGTCATCCGGCTCCAGCTTCTAGGCACTGAATCAGGGGAGACCACATCCTCCCCAGCCTGGCTGTGACAGCACACCCACTTCTCCCTCCAGCCAGAAGAGGTTTTCCCTCCCCGATCAAACTGGCTGCAGACTTTCAGAGCAATCCTAACCAACATTCCAGCGCCGGTGCAGCCACTATGCAGCCCCGAGGGAAGGGAACGAATGTTCCCTCACCTTGAAGAGGCCTCCGTGACTGCCCCCTGCACTGCAAAATGCAGTGTGTGCCCTGTTGGCATGGCTACACTGGCGCTGGAAAGTGGGTTAGGATGGCGCTGTTGGCTGCCTTTTGCTACTCTCCACTGCATGTGGCTTGTGGGGTTGCCAACGTTCGATTTCAAAAGCACTGCCCCTCCCCAGGTGGAGGGCGAGGGACTCAAGCTGAGGCAAGCCTGTGGTGGAGCCAGGCCAACCCCCCCCCCCCGTTTTTGAAGTCCAAAGCAGGCATTGAGGTTTGGTGGTTTATATATAGACCTTTAGAGGGCTGCCATATATGGGTTGTGAGCTGTGTTTGGCTTGCCAGGGCAGAATAAGGTGGTGGGATGGAAAGTTGTGCAGGCCTGTTCTGCACGGACCCTGGGATAGAAGAGAAAGAAAATTCAAATGGATACAAGACTTGCATGCACTCAATTAGGTGAGTGAGGTGAGCTCGTTGCTTCGTCTCCTTGTGTGAACTCTGAAACTGCTGAGTTCCAGACACGGGGTCTAACGTTCGCCGCGGTGGCTTTCTGTAAGTGTGCCGCTTGTGAATGCCTGCGTGCCAGAGCTCTGCAGCGGAGGGGAACATCAGAACAATTCTGAGCAATGGTCTCTTTCTTCCCAGTGACCCCAGCCGACCCCATGGTGTTGAGCCGTGCCTGGCGACTCATTCTGCATTCGATGTAACGCCACAAGTGAGCCAGAAATTCTGGCAGGGTCCGGTGGATGGATGGCGCAAAGACAGTAATGTTGATTTGGGCTGATGGGGTCGGATCGGCCAGTGTGCGCCAAGACGAGGAAGAGAGGGGGGGGGCTGGCAAGTCAGGAGTTCGAGGATGCTGAATAAGGGGAAGGATGCTCTTGCTTTGCGGGATTCAATCTTACAGGAGGAGGACTTGAAAGGGACTCTCCCAGCTTGCCCAGAGCAGTTTCATGGGGATGGGCTGGGAGACACCATTTGCTCCTCAAGATGTTCTTCTTGTTTACCTGCATGGCTGGTGTGAAGGGACAACATTGTTGGGTACCTGCCGATGCCCTTGCAGGTAATGCCTCCCCTTGAGGGGGAGCAGCGGCAGACGTGTGGCTTGCCCTCTCCTTCTGCCCTCCTCCTTAATAAATAAATAAGTAAATAAATATAAATTACCTTACCTTTGCTGCTCCCCGCGTTGCTGCTGCTCCCCGGCCTCCGGCTCTGGCCTCCGGCTCTGGCCTGGCAAGCACAGCCTGGCAAGCAGGCGGGCAAGCAAGCAGGCGAAACACAGCCTGCTTGCCCGTGCTGTGCGAGCCTGCCGGAGGCTCGCACCATGTGGGCAAGCAGACTGGCCCGGTCTCCCAGCAGCACCGCAAGGAGCCGCTGGGAGACCGGGCAAAACACAGCCTGCTTGCCCGCGCGGCGCGAGCCTCCAGAAGCTCGCGCCGCGCGGGCAAGCAGGCTGTCGTTCGCCCGCTCCCTCACTGGCTCCGTGCCAGTGAGAGAGCGGGCGGACGACACCCGCTCACCGCCGCCGCCATCTTCTTTTTTTAAACTTACCCGGGCGCCGGCAGCATCTTGGATCACGAAATCTTGTGTGATCCAAGATGTCGGCGCCCAAATCTCATGAGGGCATCATGCCCTCACGAGATTTAGGTGCCGACATCTTGGATTACGCGAGATTTTGTGATCCAAGATGCTGCCGGCGCCCGGGTAAGTTTTAAAAAAAGAAGATAGCTTCGGCGGCGGCGATCCCTCCGAAACCGGGCCGGGACAAAACCGGGAATCGTGGCCGATTCCCGAGACTGTTCCGGAAAAACCGGTATGGATGGTAAGCCTACCTATGAAGATGAGAGTCGTGGTGGTTTGGTACCTATTGCATTTTCAGTGGCAATATAGGAGAGAATTTAGAGGGGTGCAGAATCAGATACACGGGAGGCAGGGCTGGTCCCTGGCCAAATGCCAGCAGCAAAAACTGTGCCAGGCCCAAGTGATCTGAACCCTTGCAGTGGCAGGAGCAGATCCTGGGGGAAACTGAGGCTCAGCTTCAAGAGTCATCCCAATTACTGTCACAGCACAATCCTATCCAACTCCCCCCACCGGTGTAACCAGTGGGGGAGGGCAGGGCGGGAGGCTTTGGAGGGGAGGGGAGATTTAAATCCCGTTTGGAGGGGATTTGAATCCCCTTTCCGTTCTGGGGCCTCCCGTTCTCGCTGCACCACTGGTTACACCAGTGGTGTAAGCTGGAGAGGATTGTGCTGTCAGTCATCGAGCCACTGAAGGAGCTCTTTGCAGAAGGGTCTGGGTCTGTATCAACTGGTCTCCTTTGCCTTACAGGTGCTTGAAGTTTTGAAAACCATCCTGATTAACAGAGGTGTTCTCTGCTTTCCCTGAAGTCTGGAAAAGGGCTAGCGAGGGCAACTGAAGCAGAAGCCTTCTAGCAAACGTTTGTGTGTTTTCTTTTTTCACGCATTGCCGTCCCTTCCTTTCAGGAAATTCCCGTCTGTTTCAGAGTGCCCAGGGCATTTTCTCTCCCCCCTGCGCTCCTCGGCTTGCAGGCTTCTCTCCACATGGGTTCCTACTCTCCCATAAGCAAATATAAATCTGTTTGTGAAAGCACCTGCTGGAGATTTCTGCTCCTTAGTGTGAGAAAACAATGTCTCTGCTCCCAGCAGAGGATGTCTGTGTTGTCAACAGCCTGCAAATTCTCTTCTTTCTCCAGTCCGCGGACCCAGTGGGGCTCCTCTAGGTTTCTGTCTGGTTCTCATGTCAACCTTTGCTGTGAGGCAGGCAGCCACAGACGACAGAAGGAAGCAGGCCTGACCGAGCTGAACGTTCGTGGCCCCCCTGAAACTGGTCTTTCTGCACCCATTATTTTATTTATTTATTTATTTATTTATTTATTTATTAAATGTCTATCCTGCTTTCTCCCCTCATAGTGGGGGACTCAAAGCGACTTACAATAAAATGCATATAAATATAATATAAAACTTTTAAAAACATTAATATAATCTAAAAAACACAGCACAAAAATATAAAAGCAGGAGTTCAAAGGAGTAAAAAGGGCTGGATCACTGAAACAGTTAGGCTGGGTGGTTGTTACAATGGTTGTTTCAAGCAGGGTGCATCAAGGGTCTTCCATTAGGGCAGGCCTAGATATGTACAGCAGCCCCCTCCCCCCACATTCCCAGTCAAGTCTGCAGACAGGCCAACAGTCCAGAACTGGAAAGAGAGCTGCTTGTCTTGGGTGCTTGGAAAAATCCATCTTTTCCCACCACAGATCCAGCATCCCCCACTGAAAAAAAAAAAGATAAAAATAAAAAAGGGAAAAAAAGAGAGTTCCCTGTTCCCTTTTGGCAGAATTTCATCCTTCACCAGCCAAATAAATCACCCCCAAATTCACACCTCCAGATCCCCCCTAAGCCTCTTCCGGCGCCTGGATCAAGGGGCGGGGTGGGCGCCCACCCCGCCCCTATAATTAAATAGCGCCACGGCCGCTCCAGGCGCCCCCTCAATTGCCCCCTCAATTGGGAGAGCCGGCTCGGGGAAGTCCTCCCCGGCCGGCTGCCCGGGGCCTTCTAAGGAAGGCCTGCGCGAGAACGGTATTTTCGCGCATGCTCAGACTGTTACTGAGGGAAAAGGGCAGCCCTTTTCCCTCAGTAACAGTCTGAGCATGCATGAAAAGAACGGTGTAAATACCGTTCTCGCGCGGGCCTTCCTTAGAAGGCCCCGGGCAGCCAGCCGGGGAGGATGTCCCCGAGCCGGCTCTCCCAATTGAGGGGGCCAGCCCGGCCCGACTCGGAGACTCGAGTCTCCGAGTCGGAGTCGGACTCCGGCATGGGTGCGAGGTGCTCCCACAGGGTGGGCGCCTGGTCCAACGGAACCACGCGCTCCACCCCGCGCACCGCCCCCGCAGGGTGGGCGCCTGGTTCGACTGAACCACGCTCTCCACCCTAGTTACACTATTGCCCCTAAGTGAAACAAACCAAGAAACAATAACATCAGGAAGAAAAACATGTCAACAAAATCTATAAAAGGGCTAGAAAGAAAAAAGAAAAAAGCAGTGGCACTTCAAAGGTTAACCAAAATGGAAACGCTGCTGGCAACTCTCCAGGATGGGAGATATCTGGAGCTTCCAGGTATCAGCATCCATCTCCGGGGGGGGGGGGGAAACGGGACGGGACTCCTGAAAGCGATCCTGGACATTGTAACATTACATCATTTTGGGAGACAAAATCTCCAGGAATACTCAGTTGGCAGCCCTGGCTGGGGGCCACCACAGAGACAGCCCTGCTCCTAGTGGACTCAAATCTAGTTTCTCAAAAGTAATGATTTGGAGCAGGACCTCACCAGAAGATCCACAGTGCCAGGGGGCTCAATCGTCAGCACTTCCAATTAATAGATATTGGGAAGCAGGACTTAGAAAAAAAAGTTAGCTTCATGAGTCTGGCGACATTCTCGTCTTCACTCATGCCCAACACAGTCAGTTGTCACTTGGTAAAATGTCAATGATCAGAGGTGTCAATAGGGTTTGCATCACCCCCATGATGGATCCCAGAGGTGAATAGGGAGAAACAAGGTTGGGCTGAGCTGTTGGTTGGGCATCTAAACACAAGATGCCCATTAGGCAGGACTAGGTACTTCTATAGATTACTCCTGGTCAGTGGTGTCACTAGGGTTGGTGTCACCCGGTCCGGTAACTCATGGTGTCACCCATTAACTTTATTTATTTTAATATATACAGTAATAGTACAGGTTACCCAAAACAATCAGGTTACCCAAAACAATTGGTCTGTTTTGAGTTAAGAAAATCCACTTTTTGTTACATAAGGCAAGTTGTATTTTATATTTCTGGTTTATTTGGCCATAATGTTTGACAGCTTATAGATAATTCAAAACCGTTTGTTGCATTGTATTCTGCATGAAATTACGCATCAAATGATATGTACCAGGATGATATTAGTCATAAAGACAAAGTTTTCACAATTTTGGCCATAGTGGTGTCAACCCCCCCCCCGAGGGTGTCACCCCCTGCACCACTGTAGGGACAACACTATCGTTGATATTCTCCACGAGTCGCACCTCTTGTTGCAGACTAGGCAGTGCATCTCCCTCCTCCAAACGTTCATGGGTCAGAAGCAGATTTCATGTGAGCAAAAATTCCCTCTCCACCCTCCGGCAGAAAAAAAGGATATCAATCACAGGGACCTTCCATCTGATTCCTTTCACTGGTAAAAGATGAGGAGGAAGATAGAAAGGAAGAAGATATTGTAATATTACAAGCAGGGCCAAGTCATCATGTTGCAGCTACAGGAAAAACCCTGTTGCAGGAGATTGCAAAGGCGCAGAACAGGTGTTGGGAGAGATAATGCAACATTGCCATATAACTCCTCACTGGTTCAGTCGAGACGAGATAAGAGGAGTCAGAAAAATAAGGTGTTCTAAGGACGCAAATCAATATTTATTATAACAAGAGCCAGAGATTGATAATATGAATGGAAATAATGCAAGAAGATCATAATAATAAAATAAGATCAAACTCGTTATTCCTCTTTATACTTCAGAAATGGAGGGGGGAATAACCAGTAAACAGATGTTGCCGATTCCTTTTGCATTCTGGAAATTGCATGCTGTGATGTCCTCACTTAGATTTCCTCAGACACCCTGCTGAGGTTTTGATGTTCGACTTTCATCAAGAATATCGAGCATGAAATCTAAACATTATTTCTGGTGTCTTTTGACAGCTGATGAAGAGATGGGATGATGGAGAAGGCAGAACTGGGAGAGCTGGAAGGCCGCCTCTAGGAATGAGGAATTTGGAAATTTGGGGTGGAGGAAGAGAGCGAGGCCTGGAGGAGGTTGCACAATTGCCAGATATGAAAGTGGGCCTTTCATTTCTTAATTATTATTAAATTTTGCATTCTCATATCTGCTACTTGATAAAAGTAGCCCATCACGTCACATCATGAATACCCAGAGGTCAGGAGAGGATCCTGCATTGCAGGGCACAATTTTAAGCCCCTAGGATGTCTGCGGGTGGCACAGCGGGTTAAACCGCTGAACCATAAGCTGTCGATCGAAAGGTCGGCAGTTCGATTCCCGTGACGGGGTGAGCGCTCGTTGCTTGGCCAGCTCCTGCCAACCTAGCAGTTCCAAAGCATGTTAATGCGAGTAGATAAATAGGTACCGCTTGTGGGAAGGTAAACAGCGCTCCGTGTTCCAGCCGCATGCTACGCGCTGCGGCAAGGAGAGTCATGCCGGCCACATGACCATGGAGACGTCTTCGGACAACGCTGGCTCTTCGGCTTTGAAATGGGGATGAGCACCACACCCTAGAGTCGGACACGACTGGACTTAATGGTCAGGGGTCACCTTTACCTTTTTAAGATGTCTGAAAAGGGTTGTTCTCATCAGACGGAGGAGAGGGAGGAATGCCAAGCTCCAGTCACTTCCCCAGCTCTGCTCCCCATTCCATAACGGAGGCTCCCGCCCGCCCCAGGCAGAACATAGGGAGGACTGGGCTAGCTTTGCTAAGGCTGGTCCTTCCTGCTCCGTCTTCTCCTGGAGGAGGTAGGGAAGACTTCCTGCTCCCCAAACCTGTATTCAAGGTGTGGGGAGGGAAACAGGGAGTGCTTCCTCCCGAAGCTGGCACCTGTTTTGTGGGGGAGGGCATTTGTATTGGAGACACATTGCCCCCCTTCTGCAATGCAGTGTTCTGAAGGAGGTGTGGCAGCAGGAGTTCTCCATCAGACCCGTGTTCTCCCCCCCCCACCCGGCCCTGCATTGCCAGTTTTACCTATACAAGTGAAAGATCCCATTCAGTTATATGGGGGGGGGACTGAAGGGCTTCACTGGGGACACTCCAAATCCGTGGTGAGGCCCTGGTGAGAGCCTGGCGCCCCCGGTCTGTCCAGGGACACCCCCCTTTCCTGATAGGATTCACCAAGCATCGTTTCCCCATTGGGGCTGTTAGGACTTGTCACACTCCATGAGTCACTCTCATTTCCTGCCTTCCCTTACCCCAAAGCCAAAGGTAAGTTGTAGGTTCTTGGGGCAGGGAGAAGAAGGGACAACAGATGGAAGCGCCGGGGGGGGGGGAGCACTCGTAGCTGCTGTCTCCCCTGTGCGAGGTGATCTTCTTGGTTGTGCTGTGGATGAGGCAGTAGAAGGGGTGCTTTGTGAGCAATCCCTTGGAACATACATGCGCGAATCATGGAGCCCATGAGCTGGGGGTGCTTGTGCATAGAGTAAATCTTATTAACTTTCTATTCTCCTATGTCACACGGTTCTGCAATAAATTAGGACTCTGTTTCTAGACACAGACAGTTTGATATAACTTAGGTTGATAACAAGAGCACATAATCAAAATACTTTCTCTATGCCTCTCTGTTCAGCGATTTCCCAAAAAATAACCTCTGCTTCAGCTTCTCAAGGATACAGTAAAGAAAGCTGACAATTAAAATTTTTAGAACTCACGGTACACCATACATACTTTGGGTATATATAAACCATTAAAAATCCCAAAACTAAACGCAATACTGCCAAATAAAATACTGTTAATGGGCACGTTCGGGATCACAGTACCATCCTATTTTGCACCTACAATTTCTTTGACATAAGACAACACCATGTTTGTTTCTGTCATTAATGCACTCAAGACGAGAGGCTGGCTTTCAGAAATAAATCCCACATGGACCGAAACTGTTCACATCAGAAAATGGGCCTTTGAACCGTTGTCACAAAGATCATAAAAGAAAACACACAGCACCACCTTAACAAGACAGTTGCTTTGGAGAAGGACTTTGATTACTCAATCAGGAAGCCACGGTTCATTAAATTCTCATGACTTTGTGTCTTCTGGTTGTTGCCCCAACAATTAGCAAATTGATTCTTCTGGAAACAGAAAACCGGGCCTTCCGACTATCTTTTTGGGGAAAAAATCCCCAAAAACACACACCTGAGTGCCTGTTGTCTCTCTTCTTAAATTTACTTACCATATTTAGTCAGCTTTAGTGACTCTTAGTAATAAGAATGCCAGTATTTACATACCGTCTTTCTTGGTCATTGGATTTCTCCTCTGACTTTAATCCAAGGCGATTTACACAGGCAGGCAATTCTAAACCAAGTGGTTTTTACATTTACAACAAATGTTCTAGTCTTTCATAGAACACTACTTTCTCTTTCACGGTCTGGCCTCTTTCTGGCATTCACCTCACATGCGTTGACTGACAGGCAACTCCCCCTCACAGAGTGCCAGCTGCAGCTTGTCAGCAGCAACAGCTCTTCGACTGCCCACGGATTTTTCCGGGAGTCTTGAACTGCTGTCCTCAGATCTTCAGGCATATAAGGCTGCAGCTCTACCGACTGAGCTAGACCTCCTAGCAGTCTGGGAAGCAGAAACGTCTCACCAAATCAATGCCAGGATTCACTGGCCTTCTTCTTTGCGTGTGGAATGTCTCCTTGAATGTCTATTTTCAAATAATTAAATTGATCTGTCCAACTGCCACACCTCCCACGTCCTCTCCAAAGGGTTACCTTCTTATACAGTCTGCATCTGGAAAGATCCCCCTCCGTCTCTCCCCTTAATTCGCACTTCTTTCTTCCACATTTTCACATCACAATCCTGATGGCTATAATTTCATGTCTCCGTTGTTATTTTTTTTAAAGAAACCTTTCCTTTGCTGAAGCAAAACAGGGGAAGCATCTAAGTTTACTTCTTCAAAGAGCTGGAAACCTCAGCTGCTCTCGGAGTAATTTCAGCATCTCCTGACTTCAAACACACAGTTGCTCTGTTTTCCAGCTACTGCCGTCTCTAGGATTAAGTTGCCATTTCCCTCTTAGAGGTCTCAGATCAAATCGTGATGTCACAGCAGATCACTGACAGTGAGAGGGGGAAAAAAACAATTCTGGAACGTTATGGGAATTTGTAGAATTTGCATAGTATTTGCTACCGACTCATTGTCAGCGGTAAATTTTGAATGCAGGAGCTTGTTGTTATACCCCCCAGCAGCCATAAGGTAAAGGTCTCCCCTGCTCGAAAGCCAGTCGTATCTGAAGACATGACTCTAGGGTGTGGTGCTCATCTCCGTTTCTAAGGCCGAAGAGCCAGCGCTGTCCAAAGACGCGTTCGTGGTCATGTGGCCGGCATGACTAACAGAACGCTGTTACCTTCCCACCACAGCAGTACCTATTTATCTCCTTGCAATGTCTTGCTTTTGAACTGCTAGGTTGGCAGGAGCTGGGACAGGAGACGGGAGCTCACTCCGTCATGCAGCACTCGGGTCTTGAACCGCTGTCCTACCGACATTCTGGTCTGCAATTCAGCATCTTAAGCCACCGCGGCCTCTAACAGACCACCCACCAGTGCCACTCCCGAGGAGGCTACACATTAAATGTGAAAGGGGGCCTATGGTGTTCGCTTCCTCCCTGCAAGCAGGGACTTGATTGGCCAGGGTTCTCACCCACACGGAAGCCACCCTCCTCCCCAACACCAAAGGGGGGGCAGCTGTCAGGTGTCGCGGTGTTGGGGACATAGTGAGCATTCGAGACTGGGCTCCCCCTTGCATTCTGTGGATGTGTGGGGTTGATTTTAGAAGAGAACCTTCTCTCACCCTGGAACGCAGAAGAACTCTTTCTGTCCACTAAGCTATCCACCTGAACTTTGTTGCCTTCAGATTTTGGAAAGGTGGGTTAACAATATTGTAAATAAAGGCATTGATGTCTGCCCACACTGACAACAGGAGGTATGGTCCTGAGCTTGAACTGCCTAAAGACAGCCAGAAGCTAATCAGGAACAGCCCATTTCGTGCTGGAAGGGAGACTAGAAAGTCACTGATAAGCTGTCATGACCCTCGGTGGCAGAGAGGAGTCGCTGTTGTGTGCCGTGGTAAGAGTTTGGACTGGAATACTGAGAATGTGACAAAGCGATAACAACTGGGGGATCCCCTGGTCAGCAAGATCTGTGGCCATGTGCGGAAAGCTCGAGGCTTGTGTTCTGCAGCTGAAGATGACTACACTGTGGAAGGAACCCATCTGGAGTTGAAGGGTTCTATATAGAACAAAATTGTAAAGATCTTATCGGGTCTAGACAGCCTGCCTATGTAAACTGCTTTGAGTAACATCTGAAGAGGAATCTGAGGATAAGAAAGGAAAGGCGGTGTATAAATACAATAAATAAATAAATAAACATGCAGTCGTGAAAACGAAAATACATCGCATCCTGCCCTGGAATGAGACGCCAGGGGATGCTATTCGTGCAGACAGTGAGATAACAGCATCTGCTGTAGAATTCCAACTCCCTCTTGCTGCCCTTTGAAAGGCAACGTTAAGATAGTGCTCAGTGAACCTTTTCCAAGACGACGAATGGCAGAGACAATTGTGTTTTTGCTTTGTGTTGTCCTACTGAGTCTTCAAGTTGTACCAGCGAAACAAGGTCCTCTTAGTTGCTTCTTGTGTCGCAGTGGTGAAATTTGTATCATACCATTGAACAGATCCTCTTTTATCTCTGCAACGTTTTAATGGAGTAATGAAATATGCAACAATTCAGTTCTAGAGGAGACCTCACTTCTAAATTAGCACTAATTAGAGATAATTATCATAGCTGGTTTGATGTTTCGGTAATGAGCCTGAATTTTTTCTTTTCGGGAGGGGGCTCATTTTAAGTAATTGGTGTGGTTAAAGAAATAAAACAGCCTATTTGAAAAGCCTCAAGTGCCTTTTTCATTCTGATTGGAATTTGTTTTTTTCCCTGAGTGCTCTACTTTTCCTTTTTCAGAGATGGACCTTCTGTGTTTGATTTGTGTTTTGTTTGATTTTTTTTGTTTGACTATGAGCACTTAGCATTTCTCTCAGTGGCAATTTTCCTGCACATCAGAGAAGCCTCCATGGATTGTTTATCGTTCCTGCCACCCATTCAGATGGCGAACTTCGCTCTTGTTTGCGACTTGCTTTCGATTCCAGTTTGGGGCAGCTGCCTTTACCTCCTAGCCCTTCAGATTTCCATCTGAGTCCTTCCCTGGGAAACTGCACGGTCATGAAAGGAGCCGCTTCTGGTTGCTTCTCTTGCTTGCAATGCTGCCATTCTATGCCAAGCTCATGGAATTTGCACAGGCGCTGCCCAGCTACCCATGTGGGGAAGGCCAAAGGCTTCTGCAGGGCACTGAATCTCTCCCCCAGATTTCCCCCTTCCTGGTTTCTGAACGGTCACCTGGAATTGGCCATACGGTCTTGAGGATCCCTTTGAAGCTTTGCGTGTAAAAAACGTTTTCTGAAAAGAAAATGGAAGTCAAATCACAGAGCAGCACCTTCTCACTCCCCCTTTCAGTCTTCACTGTCCAGAGCTGCTGTGCTGCAATGGATGCCAGATGACCCATGTACAGTCCATTCCACAACCCTCCCGTTTCGCAGTAAAGGCGGGAGACACACCACACGCGTCGGGGCGTGTTGCTTCCAGCATCATCCGCGTGTGGCTCAAGAATCCTGGTGGTGTATTCTCTTGCACCGGAACACATCAGAATGCCGGAGAGCTGCGTTCCGGTGCATGCTGAGTTCAACCCTGTTCGACTTTGCCACGTTCAGCCAATGATAGGCAGTGTTTGGAGCTGTGGGGACGGGACACGGAGCAATGCAGTGGCCAGTCAGAATCGAGTCTGAAAAGACTAGATTCTAATTGGCTGAAAGAGAGCAGGGGGCGGGGCAGGACATCCGTGCGGCTTTCTTTGGTGTGCCCTGGGTGCGTTGCGCTCCGGCACGTCAGCTGCTCTTGCAACGCACCAGGACGCAACGCACCCCGACGTGTGGGATGTGTCTCCGCCTCTTTCTGTGGCCTTGGTGGAATGTGTCTCTCACTTTGCCCGCTTGCTCAGGCTCCGGGCGCTACTGGTTCCATCATCTGCTTGTTAGTCCACCCACAGCCTCGCCATACAAGGGATTGTGTTGGCCTGGACTGCCCAAGTATTACACTCATTCAAGTGTCTCCCAACCTTCTGAAGTGAGGCAGTTGGTGACTTTGCTGTTGTGGTGTCCCCTCCTGATGGGATTCTTCATTGCTTTTGGCTTGTGCTGCTGCTTTGGTAATACTTCTTGGGATATTTTCATGATTTTTTTTTTAATTTTAAAACAATGATTTTTAATTATAAAGCCATGTTGCATACCATGACTATTGAGCAGGATGATAAAAAGGTAAAGGTCAAGGTCTCCCCTGCTCGAAAACCAGTCGTGTCCGGCTCTAGGGTGCGGTGCTCACCTCCGTTTCTAAGGCTGAAGAGCCAGCACTGTCCGAAGACGCTTCCATGGTCACGTGGCTGGCATGACTACCTTCCTGGCGCAGTGCTACCTGTTTATCTCCTTGCAATGTCTTGCTTTCGAGCTGCTAGGTTGGCAGGAGCTGGGGCAGGAGATGGGAGCTCACTCCGTCACGCGGCACTCGGGTCTCGAACTGCTGTCCTACCGACCTCCCGGTCTGCAGTTCAGCGTCTTAACTAATAAGCCACCGCTGCCCCATAGGATGATAAATACATGTAGTAAAAAGGACCATATCAACAGCAAGTCTTCTGGACTCTCTTGAATCGAAGGCAGGCCAAGACCTGTGGCTCTCAAGTGGCTGCTTTTGCCAGTATCCTTCATGCCCAGCAGTCCTGCCTGCCGCGTCTGTGCTCCTCTCGCGCTTGCAAACACGTTGCCTTGTCCAATCTGCATGGCCAGGGCCACCTCTGCTCTGGGTGATCCACTGCACGTCTGTCTTCCCTTTCAGGTCTCAGTAATCCATTAATTTTCTGCTCTCCAAGTGCACTTTTACGGCCCAGCCAGTGATAAGTTCAGTGACATTCAATAAATGTACACACACCTCTGTGTCACAAGGGCCAGATTTGCTTTATTTACCCTCTTGACACCTTCGGAAGCCGCAAGGTGGAAAGACAGAGAAAAAAGCAAGAGAATGTGCAGTGAGGGGGAAAGAGGAAATGCTTTCAGTGGCCGACAAGAAGCAACACGTCACCCATGGCCCAGGCCTGGGAGCGTGTTTTGCTTTTCAAGTGGCCCACCTAGCATGGAACGGGCTACTGAGTACAAACTGCCAAATAACTCTGTCAGCGCCTACTTTATGGGGCAGCAAGAACCCTTTCAAGTCTCTGCTTTCAGGCTCGTGCGGCCTAGTTGATGTTAATGAAATGCCACATCCACACACACGCAGGCGGGCTCCCCCACAACGTTCCCCGCCTCCTCCCTGCTTCCTCCGGGTGTCGCTGGGGCCTGGGGTTGGGGGGAGCTGATCAAGGCCTTCCTTCCAAACCCTGACTTCTTCAGGCGGGAAACCACTGGCTGTTTTGCAAAAAAAAAAAAAAAAAAAAAAAAAAACCACCACAATGTATTCGGTGCACTTCTCTGACTCCTGTCGCTTAATTGGAGTGAAGCCTTGAGGTCCCTTGGCATGGAACGGAAGGCCAGCAGTGGCAGCCAGCCAAGGTAATTATGCTTGAGAAAGCGACCCTCTCTCCGAATCCCTGAAGAGTCTTTACGAATCATTGGATAACGGCTATAGTTCAAGGGAGCGTGGTCTTCGGGGAACTCAGCTAACGACTAGGATTTCTACGCCCGCTCTGGCTCTGCTTGGTCATGCTTTGCCTCACTCCCTTCCTCTCCTCCCCCTTGCCCTTTTCCCTGCTGCTGCTCAGCCGTGTTGTCAATAAGCGCAGCCAGCACGAAACGGGGAAGACGACAACGACAACGACGGCATTGGAGCCTTTCTGCATATGGACGGGGAAGAATAATTGGTCTGCAGGGTGTTGCTCTCTCTTCTTCTGGTGGAGTCTGTTGGCAGTTCGGAGCGAGAAAGATCCGAAGAAGAGTTGCCCCGGGGAATGCTTCCCTCTGTGCAATTTGGAAATGCCACCCTTGGACACAGATCATTTGCCTTTCCCATCTGAAGCAGGACGAAGACTATTTCTAGCAGATCATCCATCCTCCGCAGGGAAGTTCAGTCAGCTGGCTGGAGGGACATGTTTTTTTTTTCTTGATTAACACACCCAACTAGCAGGAAATGCTGCTAGTAACTTGTAGAAGATGGTGGAACTCTGTTTCTAAGGCCAAAGAGCCAGCGCTGTCCGACGATGCTTCCGTGGTCATGTCACCAGCATGATTAACGGAACACTGTTACATTATCGCCATAGTGGCACCTATTTATCTAGTTGCAATTTCTTGCTTTCAAACTGCTAGGTTGGCAGGAGCTGGGACAGGAGACGGGAGCTCACTCCGTCACACGACACTCGGGTCTCGAACTGCTGTCTTGTCGACCTTCCGGTCTACAGTTCAGCGTCTTAACCACTAAGCCACCGCGGCCCCATACCATTGCTTCCTAACATGCGCTTATTCAGTGGAAAAGGCATACCACGAGGAGGATTTCTGCATGGCTGGTTTGGGCCTGAATGCTGCAAGTGGAGAGGATGCACATGTGAGCCAGCCCCTGTTCAGAGGAAATCCCTGCAACGAAACTCGCTTCCAATGAATAAGCACAGTCGGGTGGACGTGTTAGCATGACAAACCACGACACATTCTTCTAGAATGGCTATGTGCTGACAAGATACTCTCGTTGCTTCCCTGTTTTGTTTTGGTGTGCTTATCTTGAGCTTTCTTGCACCCTGCTGGATATCCATTCTGCATGTTTTCTATCTGAGCTTTGTTGTTCTGATTCAAAAGAAAGTAATAATATGAGGAAAAGAAGCTCCCCTCGATTCCAGGCTTCATGTGAATAGAAAGATTTGCCAGTAATCCAGGCTTGCATATTCTATGCTTTTGAAAAATGCCACAGGCACAAGGAATTATGAAGCACATCAGCTGTGCTCGCTTCATCCCACAACTAAGTCACATGCCTGCGTGCTCTTTCCCCTCCTTCCCACTTCATAATTGCCAGAGTATTCTCAGCAGTGACCATTTCCAAGGGCTTAATGACCAGTTAATGTTGCTCTGCCATCCCATCCCCTAAACACAGGTAGTCATTTATCCCTAGGAAATGCGCTGCACTGGGTAATTAAAGCCTCCTCAAACACCAGCTATATGTCATCATTCTCCACTCTTGTCTTCATCAGCTATGTAGTTCCTCATTTGCAAGCACAACTGCCTTCCTTCCTTCTCCGGCTCCCTTTGCCATCGACCACCATCTAATCATAAGCATAATTTCTGGCAAAGCCATCAGAGAAAATGTACAGCTACTTCAGCAGACTGTCTTCTGGAGCCAGTAAAGGGCTCAGCTAAACTGGTGTCTGTTGCAAAAGCCAGCAAAATGGAGAAGGTGCTGCTCATAAGCAGCAAACGTGTCTTCTGAAACCATGTGCCAGATAAACAAAAACATAGACAAGCAAGTTAAGAATTTGTGCAAGTTGGAACTAAGTGCAGTATTTATGACCACATGACCATCTTCTCTATTGCCTGCTCAGGCTCGCGGGAGGATAAAAGAAGGAAATTGTCCTCCTCTTTCCCCTTTGCTTCCCTCTTTTCATGAAACGGGGTCCACTTCTACTGATGAATTCTGCAACGGGAGATCTCCTACTCCAGCATGAAGCCACCATCTTCCAGTGATGTAGACTTGAGTCTATTGACTCGGACTCGAGTTGGACTCAAGTTGCGTCAATGATTCAACTCGGACTTGACTCGGCGATTGTAAAAGACTCGAAAGACTCGACTCGAGACTTGAAGCCTTTCACGACAAGTCGAATTTTATTCAGGTTTAAACCCGTTTCCCCGTTAAATACATAGGGACTCGCAACTCACAACCAAAGACTCGGGGGCAAAGACTTGAGACTTGACTTGAGACTTGGAGTCAGAGACTTGATCCACATCCCTGCCATCTTCTTGAACCATCTTGCCCCATCTCCATCCCCCACTCATATCAGATTTAGCTCAATAGTTCGTAAATGTGGGCCAAGACTGTGCGATGGGTTCAGAGAGGCGGCATGTGTGAAGGAATGTACCCGTTTCCTTCATTTTGCATTTCTGTATTTCTGTATAGTGTTGTAAAATAGTTTGCCTGGGGGGGGGGAAGTGTTGGTTTCAGTTGTAGATGGAGAGGTGAAAAGGCCAAGTCAAGTCTTTCGAGTTTTTTACAATCGCCGAGTCAAGTCCGAGTTGAGTCATTGACGCGAGTTGAGTGCAACTCGAGTCCAAGTCAATAGACTCAAGTCTACATCACTGGGAAAGAGACCCTTCTCTGGCTGGGACCCTGGAGAGAGCTGATGTCACTCTGAGCAGGGAATATACTGAGCCAGATGGACCCAAGGCCACGCTTGGGATAAAGCAGCTACATGTGTTCTCTCCTCCTAAGTGGAGTCCAGGGGATTCAACTCGAGACCCTCTGCATGCAAAACATGTGCTACCACTGAGCCAGGAGCCCCCCCCCCCTTGCAGAGTTGCTTGCCAACTCATTCCAGAGCATCACTCCATTGACTCGGCTGTTTTCACACTAGGGATACACCTTCCCCCCAAGGTTTCCTCTCTATGCATAGCCTCTCCCACTGGAATAGCGAACACATGTTCGAGCTGGAATCGAGAGCACGGCATCTGTTTCAAGAGGCACGGATGACATATTAAGTGCACATCCCATTAAATCCTCCCTTGCCTTCTCACTCCACTCATTCAGGGGAATCTTTATTTAACCCTTTGCTGCCAACCACTCTTCATCCCAGTTGCCAATGTGTGGCAATTCGGATCCTCAATGAATCAAACAGTATTCGGTGGATGCCTCTCCTGCCGTTTGTCCAATTAATCGGTTAATTAATTACTTAGTTAAATTGAAATAAATGTTTCACATTGCCAACACCTCCATAAAGGTGCCTTTTGGTGATGCTACAGGAATAAGTATAGGATAACATTTTAATGATGGAGCCGCGGTGGCTTAATGGTTAAGACGCTGAACTGCAGATCGGAAGGACAGCAGTTCGAGACCCGAGTGCCGCGTGACAGAGTGAGCTCCTGTCTCCTGTCCCAGCTCCTGCCAATCTAGCAGTTGGAAAGCAAGAAATTGCAAGTAGATAAATAGGTACCGCTGCGGCGGGAAGGTAACAGCGTTCCGTTAGTCATGCTGGCCACATGACCATGGAAGCATCTTCGGACAGCACTGGCTCTTCGGCCTCAGAACGGAGATGAGCATCACACCCTAGAGTCGGACTGGCTTTCCAGCAGGGGATATCTTTACCTTTACCGTAACAGTTTAATGAAGGCAAGCAACCAGGATGATGTTTTCCATTCCATAGAGTAACGGACCAGGAACAAAACACTCAACCTAAACTGTGACTTTGGTTCCCAGCCTCCTCCCAACAAATTAATCAACTGTCACTTTAGTTGATTGATTTAACAATTAAATCTGGAAAGCACTTCTGTGCAAGACCTGCATTGCCATGTCAAGGCTCAGGTAGATGCTGTTTAGGTCTTCATCATTGCAGATCACAGGGCCTAAACGTTTCCCGGCGGGGCCCGAACCAGCTGCAAAGAAATCTGCTGTAGATGAGGTATGGAGCAGCTGTCTTGTAGTAAGACATGTTTGCTGCTGTTGCTGTCTGCATGCCGCATGGGCGCTTGTTTGGATTTACATGCAAAAGAAAGGAAGCTGAGCTGCTAGGCTTAATGTGGTGCATCTCCTATTGTGTTGTTTATTTGCATACAGTTCACGCTCAGCAAAGGCCCGGCTTTGTTTTTTTATTAATGCAAAAAAGAATACTGTTCAAGCTGTCTTGTTCTTTAATACATGAGTGGGTATTTTTGTTGTTGTTTGCTTGTAAAAGTCAGAGAGGCTGTAAAATGAGATGATATGCAAGAGCCTTCTATGGGCACAATCCACTTGTGTATCGCAGAACCCCTGTACAGATTTGTAGTTGAACAACAGAACCCCCTGCAGGGATAGGCTTACCAGATCTCCAACCGGGACAGAGTGCTAGACCTGTAGGAGAAGGAATGTGGGCAGGTGTAGCTTGTTAAACCTTAGAGCACAAGCCTAGGCATGTCTACTCAGAAGCAAGCCCCATTGTGTTCAGTGGGATTGTGCTCTAAGGTTTAACAAGCCTAGGATTGTGCTCTAAGGTTTAACAAGCTACACCTGCCCACATTCCTTCTCCTAAAGGTCTAGCACTCTGTCCCAGTTGGAGATCTGGTAAGCCTATGCAGGTAGAGATCACTGCAAGGGCCAAGCATCGTGGTCCCAGCCACGACCCTCCCTGACTCATGGAGCTATCCTGTACTTTCCCCCACAGAAGTGAATGGCTGCACTCAGGAAAATGGTGAGCTCAGGGTCATTCCTGCGCTCAGGAAAATGGTGAGCTCAGGGTCATTGCCCCTCCCCTCCCCTGGTGACTCTGGAGTGAGGATCAGTTTTCTACCGTCTCATCTGGGCCTAGGAGTTCAGTGGGTTTTGTTTGTCCCATAGAATTCAATGAAAGAGCAACGGAGAATAAAACGGGCTTCAGTCTGCACAGTCCCTTTCTAGATTCTGTCTCTTGGTCACGTTACAGTCCAAGAAACCCTAAAAATCTTTCTGTTTTACATGAAGATCCTTTGACCTCCATATAGCATAGCAAGTCCTCAAAGTTGTCAATAGGTTCTTGGAAACTGCCAACTTTAAGTAAAACGACTTATAACGAAACCAACTTTACCGTAGTTTTTCTCAAACTGTGGGTTGGGACCCACTTGGTGGGTCATGACCTGATTTCTGGTGGGTCCCAGGTGATGGAAATATTAGATAAGTAATTGCCTCAAGCCCTGAGGCTATTCATTAGGACTGCCTCATTACGAGAAATGGATGCAGTTTTTTTGCAAATAAATACATAAAATATTACTTGTAAATAAATAAATATATTATTTCTTTCTAGATCACTTTTTTTTTAAGGCTCGTAAAAATAGGTGGGTCCCGATAGGGTGTCATTTTAAAAAGTGGGTCCCGGTGCAAAAAAAGTTTGAAAATCAATGCCGTAGGCTAATTGATATACGTAAACAAGAGTTTACAACAACGTGTTTCTGGTCACAGAAACATCACCAAACTTCTAAATAAAGACCCAAAACACTTCTACTATAAAACATTGAAATAAACATGAGCTTTCTGGGCCAGAGGAAACCCACACAGACATGGGGAGAACGTTCAGACTCCACACAGACAGTAGCCCCAGACAGGAATTGGGGTTCTCTCTCTCAACAACTTTAAGACAAAACGACTTATAACGAAACAACTTTTAGTGAGAACTTGCTGTATAGTCTAATAAATATAATATACATGTATATGGTAATCTTATTAATGCCATAAGCAGTTAGACTAGGTCTACAACCAATGTTTTGCTCATTGTGCTCATCATTTCGCTCATTGTTTAGGTCTGAGTGTGATTTTTGATCAACATGATAGTTGCTATATTACCTAAAGGTAAAGGTAAAGGTGACCCCTGACAATTAAGTCCAGTCGTGTCCGACTCTAGGGTGTGGTGCTCATCCCCATTTCAAAGCCGAAGAGCCAGCGTTGTCCGAAGACGCCTCCGTGGTCATGTGGCCGGCATGACTCTCCTTGCCGCAGCGCGTAGCATGCGGCTGGAACACGGAGCACTGTTTACCTTCCCGCAAGCGGTACCTATTTATCTACTCGCATTAACATGCTTTGGAACTGCTAGGTTGGCAGGAGCTGGCCAAGCAACGGGAGCTCACCCCGTCGCGGATTCGAACTGCCGACCTTTCGATCCACAGCTCATGGTTTAGCGGTTTAACCCACTGCGCCACCCGTTGGCCTATATTACCTAAACATCTGTTCAATTTGGTCTGTTCTGGGCAAGGTCCCATGTTGCATAGTTCATGTAGACGGTGTAGTTGAGTGGTTCAAGTCCACCGCCTAGTCCACCGCTAGGACTAGGGCAGCGGTGACCATCCTTTCAACATGAATGCTGGCCCTTTAAATGGCTGTATAAGTGAGGGCCTTTCAGCAGGTGCAAGCTGCTTTAGCAGCACCATCACCACTTGCAGCTGCCAAGATTCTGTCTTCTACACAACTCTTAAGAACACAGTAACCCCAATGGAAGGTTGGTCATCCCTGGACTAGGGAGACCCCAAGTTCAAATGTCCAGCCTGTCACAGGTTGGGCCAGTCATAGGTTAGAGTTGCTGACAAAGCTTGCTGGGTTTAGACTGGATGCGAGTTTGGGTGGCTTGGAATGGTTGCTTTGGAGAATTGTGGTATATTGCAGGGGTGTCCAAACTTGCTTAATGTAAGAGCCACATACGATAAACTTCAGATGTTTGAGAGTTGCAAGAGAGATGTTTGAGAGCCGCAATGTTTAAGAAGCATTAAAAATTCTTAAATACAGTATATTTACTCACCATGAACATTAAACTTATGTTTTAATCCTGAGGACTCTCAGTTTAGACCTGGTAAATAATTACAAAGCTTGGAAATTTCTTATTTAACTTTTATGGTAATCGTGATGCAAAAGAAGCTCAGCCAACATATTTCCGAGAGCCGCACATTACATATCAAAGAGCCGCAGGTGGCTCAGGAGCCGCAGTTTGGCCACCCCTGGTATATTGCGATACAGTATCTGAATAGGTATTTTCAGGAGAGTACTAAACATGCAGGCCTGCCATCATGTCACAAGCCATAGTCCATCATTATCTTTGATGGATGACAGCCAAATAATGAGAAGCCAATACTTGAAGTCTATCATCTTTGCAGACTGTGATGCCCTTTTTATGGAGCCATATTATTTTTTTTGGGGGGGGGGGAATATTCAGTGCCCTCTTTTAAAGCTTCAAAAAATTAAAACATGCCTGCAAGCTTATGCTGCTGAGTTTGCAGGCATGTTTAGATAGTTGTATCTAACAGGAACAATCAATGTAAATTAATGTTGCTATTCCCATATGGAAACTCCCGGCAGTGGAGTGTGTAAGGGCCAAGGAGGAGCCACTAACACTTAGCATCAAGGAACTGCCAGTACTGTTGCTGCTTCTGAAGTCTCCATATTTGGCAACATTTCCAATGAGCATGTTGTGCATCCAAGAAGGTTCTGCACTGCAAATACCATGATGTTTAGTGCTAATGCACAGTGTCCCAGTTAGACCACTGGTTTCAAGCGCAAGTTGCTCGTTTCAGATGAACACAGATGGAAATCCCCCCCCCCCCCCCGCCCAACAAAAGTTTAGAATAAGGCTTAATTTTTGCCGTTGATGAACATGAAAATGGCCAAGTTGTTTTGGCTCAGCCCTTCGTGAAACCTGATCATGATGAGATGGTTTTCAACCCATAAAAGAACCTCCCATTTGAGTATGTTTTCATTCATTTGATTAATATTAATTCATTCTGTTCATTCGACCATTTAATCTATGGATTCAGGTCATCCAGCTCAGCTCTAGCCTCTGGCTCTGTCGCCGCAGTACAGTATCTGCCTATCACTGGCAAATGACAGAAGAACAGATTTGGCAAACCTTTGCCCTCGGTGGGTGAACATACTGAGCAAAAGTATTTCTTCTGCTCCTTTTTTTCCCTTTCTAGCTGTGCTGATAATGCATGAAATAGAACACATTTATTTTAAACAGGCAGCATTAATAGGCATTGGCCCAGACACTGGTCATTTCATTTTTTTTTTTTACCAGCAAATTGCTTGCTGAGTGGTGGAATGGGCTAGGTCTCACCATACAGATAAACAAACAGCATAGAAGCTCATTGCTGACCAGCAAAACCAGCCAAGCCATCATCCTTTCTGTAAGCTCCTGTGGGATGCTTCTGGTCCCAGACTGAGAGTCACATTGGTCGGAGGGCTGTCTCCTCCTCCTCCTCCTCCTCTGATTCCAGCCCCTGGGCATCTCTCAGCAGCAGCTCCTACAGCCCTTAGCCTCCCCCAGGCAGCCAGACAGACCACGGAAGCCTCTCTAAGCACTGTGTGAAAGGAGACAAATTCATAAATGCAGCAAATGAATTACCCAGAGAAGGATGGGAGGGGGTGGATGTGAGTTGTGGAGACTGCAGAAGACTGGGAAGTTGGCTGGTCCATCTGGGGAACAGAATCTACAGTCCTTTTGCATTCTGGAAGTGAGCCACAACTTTCATTGAGGAGCACAAAATGGTGGCTTTGGTTTGGATGGGTTGGAGGAAAGGAGAACACTGCTTCTTCTACAAAGTCAAGGTCACCTGTTGTGGATCAGTTTCTCTCTTTGTGTCTTTCCATCATCTTCTCATCATCGTATTCCGAATTAGGAGGGGGCTGAAGGGGTGGTGGTCTTCCCTTTCAAGGCATCCAAAATCTACCTTGGACTAGTTCAAACGGGTCACAGCTGCACACACAAGGATGCTGGCGTCAAGTGTGAGATCCACATAACCTGGGTAAAAACAGCAGCCCCCGACTGTTAACCTTCGAAGACTCCAGATATTCAAAAGAGCAGGTTCTTTGCACAAAAAAACTAGATATTAAAACAGGTACATGCATGATGGTTTATTTTATTAACCTCCCCAGCACAGAGACCCAAAACAGGGCTTACTTAGCATGGCAGTGAACCAAAACTGAAAGTAATGGGGGGGGGGCAGCAACGCTTCTGTATGAGCATTTAACCCCTTTTACTACAGACAGTGCTGGTAGCGGAAGATATGCACTTCTGGAACACCTTCTTCTCTCACCTAATGTGATGAGATTAATGTTCGTGGTTTTTTTTTTTTTAAAGCTATTGACACATCTGGTCCACTGACCAAGCAGGGCTGGCTTTACATGAATTGCTCCTCCTTAATTCAGTCTTCCTCGCGTGTAAAAGGACAGTATTAAGGGGTGGTCTTTCACCCAGTCTTTGAGCATCAGTACTGACATTTTGTGTTGGCATCCCCAACCTGGAGCATGGTAGATTTGTAGGTGGATGTGCAGACCTTCAGTACATAAGGAAGCTGCCAACTGAGCCCGCCGCTGGGCCCTCTATTTCAATATTGTCCACACTAGCTGGCAGTGGCTATCCAGAGTTTCAGTGATGACTTTTTTCTGCTGTACGTGGAGAGGTTGCTGGGGATTGAACCTGAGATGTTCAGCATGCCAAACTGGGGTTGTGAGCACCGAGCTAGCTCCCAACTCATGGGGATATCTAGATAACAGGCTTCTCCTGAGCACCCAGTATGCAGTCTTGCACCCGACTCCTTGGTGGATCTTTGGAGTTCTAGAACAAAGCATAAGATCCCTTTGTTGGACTCTGGTGTTGAGCACATAGCCCACCAGTCCCGATTTGTGGCCTCCGACCCAGGCGCACCTTTTCAGTCCCAGCCAACAAAAGACAGTTTATCAAGCCCCTGGTGGGCTGTGTTTGGCATGGTAGGTCCCAAGTAGTTCTGTCTGCCTTCCTGCACAAAGAAAAGGCCCCGGAGGGTTTTGTGTTTGTTTTGTTTTGCAAAGCTCATACCATCAGAGAAGATTCGCATCCAGGTTCTGGAGCTTTTTGACTCAGCTAAATTTGACAAAAAAAAACCCTGTTCAGCTCACTCGGCATGATATTTTCTTGCAGCTCTCCATTTTGCACCTGCTGTCCAGATTTTGCGTGCAACCTTTGGGGACTGTGGCAGGTGCTGTTTCATCTCCCACTCTCCTGGCAGACTTGCTGATGCAAAGCATTTTCCCCGGGTCCTTTTTTGTCTTGTCTCGGTTTGTGTCCCGTTTGAGAGTACTGGTCGGCCTGCCAGGGGGCCTGCCCTGCTTGGGGGCTTGTTTTGTACATGGCTTGTCACAGCCTCATTACCAAAAGAGCCACACAATGTTCACCTTGTTAGACTTTCTGTTCAGCTTTTCTTCTGAAAGGGTAAGCCCCCCCCCCTCCTTTCCTCCCTGGTCTTTTGGAGCCAAGTGCATTACAATCATTATTGAATGCACTTCGAAAGCAATCTGAAATACGGCTTGAAAAAGTGGAAAACATTCTCTCTGGAGCTAGCAATGTCCCTTATGCATGTCCCAAATCTGCAGCTCCGGCACTGCAGGTGAAAAGGCAGAGGATGTCTGGGTTTCTGATTAGCTTTCTGATTAGCTTTCTCCAGCAAATCTCTCATGCGCTGTGCACATAACTCAAAGAGTTCCAGGCTATGTGCTGGGATGCACAAATGTGAGTCTGCTGTGAAAAAATAAATACATTCAATTGATTGTATTTCCCTGACCCCCAGAGGCCCATCGCTCCATGGCGGAGCTCTTGCTCTGCATGTAGAAGGTTTGTGGCCAGAGGCGTAGTAACGCCTGGGGCCCTGATGTACAGGGCCCCAGGTGCCGAGCTTCCGGGGGGCGCTCTCCTCGGACTAGAAGCTGGAGCGCGGCGCCCGCCTGCAGCCATAACAGGCGGGCGGTGCTCCAGCTTTTGAGTTAGAGGAGAGCGTCCTCATCATCTAGGCAACGCACACAGTGCGCGCTTGCAGCCACAGGGTCTGGGCGCGCGCTGTGTGCGTTGCCTAGATGATGAGGACGCTCTCCTCTAACTCAAAAGCTGGAGCGCCGCCCACCTGTTATGGCTGCAGGCGGGCGCCGCGCTCCAGCTTCTAGTCCGAGGAGAGCGCCTCGGGTGGGTGGGCGCCGCGCTCCAGCTTTCAAGCGTCGTTTGACGTCACGTGACGTCACACGTCACGTGACGTCGGGGGCGCTTGGCCAGCCCCCGCCCTCCTAGCCCCAGGCGGCAGGAGGGCTGAAGACGCCACTGTTTGTGGCTCAGGCTCTGACAGCATCTCTATGTACCCTTGAGCCCAAAGCCACAACCCTTGAACCCAAAGCCACAAATCCTTGAGTACCCTTGAGCCCAAAGCCACAACCAGACAGTGTTGCAAACACCCTGCTAGATGGACCAGTAACCTGACTGCGTAGAAGACCGCTTCCTATAGGCATGGTGCACTCTCTCTGCTGGAGGCAGATCGTATACAGAAAAAGAAGAGTTATATATTTTTCATGGAGTTTCTGAAGAAAAAGAGGATTGTCTTTCGGGGGAGGAATTTAGAAGACGTGAATGATCCTGTGGAAAAAATTGTAAAGTGGATACAATTCAAAAATAAGGGACTTTCGGGAAAGATTTAAGGATGAAGAAGAGAAAGAAGAAGAAGAAGAAGAGAAAGAAGAAGAAGAAGAAGGAGGAAGGGGAGGGATGGAAGGGGTAATGGCAAACTGTCAAAATTAAAAAGGGATTATAATTTTTTTTGTGGGGAATATTACTGGAGTTAATGTTGTATAAAAAGAAAATGTTTTATGATTAGAAAAACAAATAAGATATGAATTGTTTTTAAGAAACTTATATAAAGAGTGATGGAAAAAAATTGATGGAAAATTAACAAATTTGAAGATGAAAAAATGGGGGGACTTAATAAATTTAAAATATTTGAAGTGGAAGTTAAGACTTTTAGATGATAAAGGAAAAGTCAGTTAACCCTTTGGTGAATAAAAGAAAAATAATGTTTTATTGTTTGAAAAGACTTAAATAAGATGTGATTTGTTTTCAAGACTCTTATATAAAAGGGATATAGAATTTATTTTTGTTTAAACAGAAAAATTTGGAAGGTTTTTATTTTAGTACATTTGGAGAAAAATGGGGTGGCTTTATATATTAAAATATTTGAAGCGGGAATTAAGATTTTTAGATGATAAAGGAAAAGTTAGTTAATCTTTTTGTGAATATTTGGATACCACTTATAGATTTTTTAAGAGAGAGATTGAGAGAGAAGAAGTGATGAAGTGTGGATTTAATGAATAGTATATTAGAGATATAGGCTTAGTTAGATATTATAAGTAGAAAATATATAATAGTATATAAGTAGGATTTACTGCTTCGCGCTTGCTGTAATTTTTCGTAGTATGTTGTATTGTTTTGTTTTATTGTTTTGTTTTGTTTGGTAGTTTATTAATAAAATTAAATATATCAGACACATGTCTGACCCTGAGCTCCAGTCCTTATGCATGCCCGCTGCCCTCCAACATGCTCGGCTCCACAGCTCCTCTTGCCCACCTGCACAAAAAACCCTTCAGCTGGTCTCAAGTCGCTTCCCACCTGGCATATCCTCCCTCCCTGCCCGGTGATGCGATGGGCTCTCGCACCAGGTGATGTGATGCAAACCCTAGTGAAGCCTCTGCCTGCTCCTCCAATAACCTAGGGCTATTGGCAGTGGTGCAGTGGCTTAAACCACTGAACCATGAGTTGTTGATCGAAAGGTCGGCAGTTCGAATCCGCGTGACGGGGTGAGCTCTCGTCGCTTGGCCCAGCTCCTGCCAACCTAGCAGTTCGAAAGCAGGTTAATGCAGACACGTCACTAGAGCGTGGCGCACGGGGCGGGCCGCCGGGGGGTCGTGCGCGCACCTGCGCGTGTTGCCCCCGTTCCGCGCTGAGGCCTCGGAGGCCTCGGAGCGTCCGCCCCGTCTGGCAGTCCGGAGCCTTCTGAGAAGGCCCAATGTGTCAACTATTAGCTTTTTCGCGCATGCGCAGACCGTTTCTGAGGGCAAAAGGGCAGCCCTTGCCCTCAGAAATGTTTTGAGCATGCGCGAAAAAGTTAATAAATGACGCGTCGATGCATTGGGCCTTCTCAGAAGGCCCCGGACCGCCGGACGGGGCGGAAGCACTTAGAGTGGGGGCAGCAGCAGTGAGGGTAAGTGGCACCCTAGGGCAGGGGTGACACGCGCGCCCCCACTCCAGGGTGAAGCGCAACCTAGTGACGATGGTAATGCGAGTAGATAAATAGGAACCGCTTGCGGGAAGGTAAACAGCGTTCTGTATTGTCATGCTGGCCACATGACAACGGAGGCGTCTTTGGACAGCGCTGGCTCTTCGGCTTCGAAACGGGGATGAGCACTGCACCCTAGAGTTGGACATGACAGGACTTAAATGTCAAGGGACATCTTTACCTTTATTGGTGGTGGAGGGTGACACTAGCTCCCCCAGGCAGGTGGGGCCATTCCGCTGACCCTCATCACCCACTTCACTCCCTGCAGTGTTAGCCAAATCTTACCCACATTGGCAGTAGCTAAGAGGTCGTGGCCAGACCGGGGGGGGGGGGGAAGCCCCTTCTGCCAGAAATTTGAGCACTGGGAACCTGATGCCCTTCCTGCTAAAGTCCTTTCATTTGTCCAGATACTGAATTCTCTGTGTTGCTTTATCTGGCGCAGGGCAATTTCCTGCAGCCTCTGTTGATTTTTTCCTGCTCTTTTATGTTGGACGTTTGTAACTATTGCCAATTTCATTTTTCTTAACCAAGTTTGTCACTCTCACAGGTTTTCCAGCTGAACAGCAGCCGGATATACATTCCTTAAATAAATTACATTTCCATTACAAAAATTAGCTCCTTGAATTTGGAGGGAATCAGCTGGGTTGATTTCAGCACCCCAAGGGGGGGGGGGAGAAGGGAGCTGTTTTCCAGTAGCGTTGGGAAGTGCATCAAAGGGGAAAGCTATTTTTTTTCTTTTCTACAGCTGCTGGCGTTGCTCAAGGCCCTCAAGAACCTTTGCCACTCTGCCTAAATGAGGATCATTTTCCCCTCCGAGAATGGCTTAAGTGCTAATAAAAGCTATTAGAAATTAATTTTCCACGCTGTCTGTTGGAGTTTCTTCTGTCCCAGGAATGTGCTCAACAAGCAGAACTGATAAGCAAAATCCAAACAGCATCTTCCATACTAATGATCCTTTCCCCTTTGCCCCCCCCCCTTTGCAATGACATGTTCGTGGCTGCCAAGAGTGTTTTATTCGGTGCTGCGATACAATTATTAAAATGCCGAATTTCCTCCCTCTCTGATAACATGGCGCTTTTGCTTGTAGCTTGGAGATGTCTCTATATATAGGTATCGTGCTTGGAAAAAAGCACATGTGTGAAGAAAGCGGAACCTCTGTGTGGCTCATTGTCATGGCACAGTAGCCCAAAGCCTACACTGGGAGAATACTTTAAACATTTTGCTAGAAATCAAGAGGACAGAAGACCCTCCAGTCTTGGATAGAGGAACACAGATACAGTTGAGTATCTCTTATCTGGACTGCTTGGGACAGGAAGTTGTCTGGATTTTGGAATATTTGCATAAATATAATGAGATATCTGGGGGATGGGACCCAAGTCTAAACATGAAATTTTAAACATGAAATATTATACAGATAGCCTGAAGGTCATTTTCTACAATATTTTTTAAATAATTGTGTGCCCCAGCATGCCTTGCGCTATGGCAGCCAGGTGCTGGAAAAAGTTTTTTTAAAAAGTCATAGCCCCCCAAATGTCTGGATTTTGCAATAGTCAGGATTTCGAATGTCTGGAGAAGGGGTAATCAACCTGTATTGTACATGTGTTTCAAGTGGAGTTGCAATAGAGTTTCAAGTCAAATTTGGAGGGAGACTTGGTGATTTCTGCTTTCAGAACACAATTGGAGATTTCTGAGTGTGTGATGATTCTGAAGACAACGTTTCATGGCAAATGCTCAGGCAAGATATCCAAAGAACTGGAAGTAAAAGGAGTACACATTGCAACCATTATCTGCCGGCCTTTGGCCTGATCCAGCAGGGCTGAGGTTCTTATGGAATCTGTGCACAATACCAAATGTGTGTATTTCGTTCCCTGTGCTCCTACAGGATGATAGCAAACTCGTAGCCCCGAGTACTGGCAAATTTAACCAGCCAGCATTTTCCTGTCCTCCCTCAAGAGGAGAAAGTCTACGCTGCCCCTGCACCATGGCATGTAAGACCGGCGACGCCTGCTGTGAGAAGAGGTGCCAGGGAAAAGCTTCGCCACCAGATTCCCAGCCATCAGCATGTCTGACGCGGCCTCGTTCTCCTTGGATCCACCCAATTAAAAATAATTAGCTTTTCCACTATAAAACCCAAAAGAGAGTATGGAAGGGGGAAAAGCCGTCTGCCTTTGACAGTAATGAAGTTAAATAGATATTTATTTATCCTTTTATTAGACAAACCAATTATAATTTTACGCTTGAAAAAGCTGATTTTCAAATGGAGAGCCGGAGTGTATGCATGCGCCGTCGCAAGATATCACCAGACCTGGCCTATAACAATCCCGCCTCATTAACAGCCTGGGTACGTTTTTATTTAAATATACTCTCATGCACCCATTCATGAAATGATAATTAAAAAAAATAAGCAGAAATGTGGCTATTAAGATGAAAATCATCCTTATTTATAACCGTCTGTTCCAAAATGCTGAAGCCACAGACAAGACATCTGGGTAGTAGATTTGTGTGTGTGTGTGTGTGTGTGTGTGTGTGTGTGTGTGTGTGTGTGTGTGTGTGTGTGTTCAGGTGAGATAAAAATTTTTTGCAGTAGCTCTTTGTCACCTCCATCTTAGTAAAGGCATTTAATGTCCAATGGACAACTGGTATTGTAGAATGAGGTGTGTGTGTGTACTACACCATTATATACATTATGTGTACGTGTGCACTAGCCTTCTGGCAGGGGTTAAAATAATTTATTTATTTATTTATTTTTCACATTTTTATACCGCCCTTCCTCCAAGGAGCTCAGAGTGGTGTACATATTTCCTCCCCTCCTTTTGTCCTCACAACAACCCTGTGAAGTAGGTGGGGCTGAGAGATAGTGACTGGCCCAAGGTCACCCAGGAAGCTTCCTGGCTGAGCGGGGATTTGAACCTGGATCTTCCAGGTCTAAGTCCGACTCCCAAACCACTACACCATCCTGGCTCTGTTTTCATTTAGCCTTCCCTTCTTAGTTCTGCTGCTTTTGGTTGCAGAAACAGCTACTTTATTTGGCTGTTTTGTGCTAAATGTGTTTATTAATGTTAGTTGCTTTTACTTCTGGTGTGTTAATGTTTGTATTGATGCTGTTGTGCTTTTTTTGAAGGTCGTAAGCCGCCATGGTGCCCTGGTAATAGGGGTGCAAGGCGGGTTATGCATGTTTTAAATAAGGGAGGCAGCTATGCAAGTCAATGGTATGGCCACATTTGCAATACTGTCTCCAGTTCTGAACACCACATTTCAGGAAGGATATCGTAGAGCTGGAAATAAAGCAACCAAAATGATCAGAAGCCAAGTCTCTGGGTCCAGTCAAGTCCCAAGTCTTTGCCCCCAAGTCCTGAGTCTTTGGTTGCGAGTCCCTATCTATTTAATGGGGAAAACGGGTTTAAACCTGAATAAAATTCGACTTGTCGTAAAAGGCTCCAAGTCTCGACTCGAGTCTTTTACAATCTCTGAGTCAAGTCCGAGTCAAGTCTTTTACAATCGCCGAGTCAACTCCGAGCCAAGTCATTTGCCTCCGAGTCAATAGTCTCAAGTCTACATCGCTGGTGGAAAGGGTGGAAAAACAGAAGCCCCCCCCTTCTCAATATTAGAACCTGGTCATTCATTGAAACTGATTGGCAGGAGGAGGGTGTAGGATGGACCAAAGGGAGGGACATAAATAATTACCCTGTGAAATTCATTGCCACAGGACATGGCAATGGCCACTAGCTTGGATGGCTTTAAGAACATAAGAACATAAGAAGAGCCCTGCTGGATCAGGCCAAAGGCCCATCTAGTCCAGCTTCCTGTATCACACAGTGGCCCCACCAGATGCCTCAGGGAGCACACAGCCAACAAGATAACCTGTTTCCTGCTGCCACTCCCCTGCACCTGGCAGAGAGAAAACCTACTTCTAAAACCAGGAGGTTGCTTACGGCAAAAGGGGATTGGACAAAATCAGGGCGGGCGGGCCTATCACTGGCTAGTGGATCATTCATGATGGTTATGTGCTCTACTCCGGGTCCATTGGCAGCAGCCAAAAACCAGTGGCAGGGAAAGTGGTGGGAGAGAAGCTGGCCTTTCTGTCCTGCTTCTCAGAAGCAACTGTTTGGCAGCTGTCAGGAACAGAACCCTGGACTGTGGCCTGATCTGGCAAAGCTTCTCTGACCACCTTATACTCGACTAATCCCCAGTCCCTAGTTGTACAGCTGGAGTGACCAGGCCCAGGTCCGTGGCCAGCCTCCTCGGAGGGCTTCCTTTGCTGGAAATGCAGGCAGAGTGTCCCTCCCGCCGCAGGGGCTGCTGGGAGCAGTGCTAGTAATGACCTTTAATGTAACTAGCCCTCCCGGCGCCCGGAGGAAGGGGGTGGGGCCTAGGTGACGTGACCGCCGCGCTGAACATGCCCCCCCTGCTGGTTTCCTACCCATTTTGGAGCTGTTCGGGCTCCAGGGAGGGCGGGGGGGAACGCGACGACAAGGGTGCCCCTCCAACGACAGTAAGTGCGCCCGCGCCCGCGCCCGCGCCCGCGAGTGGAGCAGTTGCTCCACGCGCTCCCCTCTACTTCCGCTTCTGCCTTTAAAGCCCTTCACGGATCAGGTCCAGGATATCTGAGGGACCGCCTTCTCCCATACATTCTGGCCCGCTCTCTTAGGTCATCTGAGGGGGCTCTCCTGTGGGTGCCACCTCTGTCGCAAGTTAGGGGAGTGGCAACATGTGGGCGAGCCTTCTCTGCTGTGGTGCCACAACTGTGGAACCCCCTGCCAGGGGATCTGAGAACTACCCCCTCCCTCATGCCTTTTCAGCGAGGGCTCAAAACGTTTTTGTTTCGTCTAGCGTTTGGGTGATGGGTTGTAGTCTGCCTCCTGTGTCTCAAGATGCTCTGCCATGCTGCTTTCCGCTCCATAGTGTCGCCCCCCCCAGTGGATTTTATTGTTTTTAAATTTAATTATGTATCGTTTAAACTTATTTTATGTATTACCGTATTTAAATTATGTATTTTAATTTTTGTTGTAAGCCGCCTTTGGCATTTGCCTTTGGCATAGGATAAGGTGGGAAAGATTGAAGGCAAAAAGGAGAAGGGGAAGGCAAAGGATGAGATGGTTAGACAGCATCACCGATGCCACGAACATGAAAATGAGCGAACTCAGGAAGATAGTGGAGGACAGGAAGGCCTGGCAGGATATGGTTCATGGGATCACGAAGGGTCGGACACGACTTAACGACTGAACAACAACAACAAGCTAACTGGACTGGAGAGGTGCAAGGCAAGCCACTCATACTGTTGCGTGAGCAGTCTCCCTTCCATTTCTACTGCAGAAGGTAGACATTGATGCACTTTATCCAAATGACTCCAATTTGCTTGGGACCAACTGGTTCCCAATATAAAGTCCTGCTTCTAAGTACTGGAACCATGTCTGGGAGGGCATATCTGTATCAGTCTTAAAAAAACCCAGATTTAGTAGTAATTCCAACCTGCCAGGCAGCCAGGCCAGAAAATAAATAAATAAATTTCAGCCCTGCTGGGGAATCTGCTGGGCCCTGGACCCCTCTGGTGCCTTCCCCTGTGAGTGTCTCGGACTGCCTTGGGGCTGGGAGTGGGGGCCGCGGCAGCGGGGGCAGCAGTTCACCCATCAGGATGATGCGCATAACCCTGATTCTCTTGTGCTCATCTGCTCACCGTTACGGCTGTGCGCGCAAGACATCAGTCAGGCAAGCTTGCTCTTTCAAGTGCCCCTGATTGATTTCTCATGACATCTCTGAAAGAAACCATCTTGCTGGTGAACTATAGAGAGGCAAGTTGAATGTACCTGGAGCATTTTCCCTGGGCCTCCTCCACCCCCCTAACCTATTTTTAAGAAGCCATTTGTGCTGCTAGATGCTCTGCATCCTCCTCGGGTAACATGTCTCACCATGGAAGTATTCTTTTGTTTGGTGGAAAAAGGAATCTAAATATTTAATTTAAGGCCTTTTTCCCCCTGCAACTTAATCCCATTACCTCTTGTCTTACCCTTCATTGATTTCCATTCGTTCTCTGACAGCCTTTTATATAGAAATGTCCTAAATATGTCGCAGAAATCAAGTTGCATATTTCAGGCTCAGCTGATTTTTACTCCATTTTCTGCAGGGTACCTCCAGGCTGGTCTTTTCGTTTAGACCACACTCTTGTGCAAACGTACATGGGAGTGAGCCCCCAATCAATGTGACTTCTGAGTAAAAAAACACACCTAGAAGAATCTGCTGCTCAAGGCCTGTAGGCAAAGTCTAAATCTGACAAACCAAAACTGTTGGCTGAATGTCAGTCTTATTTCACTGGCAGTGGCGGTAGCCACAATTCCAGAGGTCTGGGCTCTCTTATTGGTGTATGGCAGTGGTTCCCAAACCAGGAGGCATAGCTCCCAGGGGAGCCACGGAAACCAGCCAGGGGAGCCGCGGAGTGCCACGGAATCCTCGAGGAACACAGTGCAATGCCAATGGGCAGGCATCAACATCATGTCATGGGGAGCCAATGGTCCCCATGTTCTCCAATGGTCAAGGCCAATGATATCCAATGGTCAAGGGAGCCACAGGTTGAAAACGTTTGGGGAACACTAGTGTATGGAATAGAGCCAGCCCGTACTGAAAGAGCATCACTAGCTCTGCTGGTCCATTTCTGAGTCTTTGACAACAGACCAGTGCTGACCTTGAAGGCCTGCATGACTTGGGACTGAAGGGCTTCCTGCTCCCCCACGACTCTGCCAGTGTCTTGAGCAGAGGCGAAACAAGGGTGGAGCGAAGGCAAGTAGTTCTGCAAGACTCCGTTACACCGGAGTCAGCGGCCCCTCCCCCTTGCTGTTGGAGCCATTCTGGCAGCAACAGCAATATGCAGGACACTCCCCTGTCGCTGCCGGAACAGCAAAGGGGAGGGGCAGCTGACTCCGGTGTAACGGAGTCTTGCAGAACTACTTGCCTCCGTTCCACTCTAGTTACACCACGGTGATGATAATCCTGAAGGGGTGGGGGTGGGGTAGGGGGTAGAGACATGAGGCTATATTAGCCCCATACCACCTGCTCTGTGATTTGTCTGGGGCTGTCTTTGAGAAGGGCTTATATTGCTGGGGTTGGTGTGATGGGCTGCCAGATGTGGTGGGCAGGGCGGAGGTAGGGAGATATGATTTTCTGCCGTTTTTCACTTCCTCGTTCTTCCCTATGGGCTCCCTACGCCTGCTCCATCATTTTCTGGTGTTGGGGGTGTGTCTGTTGTTTGAAGGGGCGGTTAGGATATGGTACGTCGACCCCTCCTCATCCCACCCACGTTAACACTCTGATCTCCTCTCCATTTTTGGCCTCTCTGCCGGCGGAGGAGTTCCGGTGTCTGAGCTATGTTGGCATGACATTTTTCCGTTCTTGGCATCTGTGATGGGTTGGTGGGTGGACGTCTAGGTCGGTGGGGCTGTCGTTGTGCCAGAATATGTGGAGATATGCTGGTGTATCTTGAGGATAGAATTGTGGTGTTAAACATTATCTTAATGCGCACGGCTGCCCAGAGACTTCTCTGGAGACACCGGATGTCAGTCTGCTCTACATTTTTTTTTAAAAAAAAGAGGCTGTTCTTTACATATTCAGCCCAGCTTCATAGTCACACTGTTGCAAGGGAAGCTGTGGAACAATGCCCACATTCCCCCTCGACTATCTTTCCAGCCAGGAATACATGCCTCTTTGTCCCAGAGGCCCTGAAAAACTCCATCTGCAGAGATCTGCCTGGGGCTCTGGCAGTTCTGCAGCCACCTCTGCCCAGCCAGAGTATACATTATCCTCCCTACACTGATCCACCGCTGTAGTAGTATTTACATAGTAAATGAAGGGAATACCAGGGGGGGCTATTCAGCTGCTAATCTCTACATTGCCTTGCATCTAATCAGGGGGGGGGGGAAGCCTTTGTTTCCTGAGACAGGGCAGGCTGCCTCTTCATAGGGAGCAGACGGGGAAGGCCTGGGAGTGACTTTGCTTGGGAGTGTGGGCTTTGAAAGCTGGGAGCTGTGTGTGAGAAAGGGACGACCCAGACGCACACGAAGGCGGGCACCATCCACTTCAGCCTGGATTTTCTGGGTCACTTCTCCTTTCCGCCTCTCTCTTGGCCCAGCCCATCAAGCACTGCTGCACATTGATGAGAAATTTATGCTCTGGTGGCGAAGCCTCCCCACCTCGCGCTTCTCTGGAATGAGACCGATGACAATGGCTTGTGAGGTTGTCACCTCTCCCAGAGGGGGAAACACGTGAACACGCATCGTCACTAAATCAGGGCGCAGGAAGGGATTCTGATCTGCGCTCTTCGACAAGATATTGTGTGCTTATCATGTCTCCCCTTTCCCCATAAAGGCCACATACTTTCGGAATTGTCCGTGGACCCAAGCTGCCAACTGGGGTTCGGCAGAGTTGACTTGGCAAAACATTGCACCCCTAAGCATGTGACACAGTCGCAACAGCTTGTGGATGCTTGACATGGGGGTCGTATTCAGAGAACACAATATCAGGAATGGGGAGCAGCTCTCTGGGGTCTCATCAGAACTCTGCCCTTTGGAGTTCCAGTTACCCTACTTGTTTCCAGCTGCAGTTGCTTCTGGTTAGTTGTTAGGTTCAGTTCAAGGAGCTGGTAATGAACTCTGAAGCCTGGAACAGTTTGGTACTGGAAAACTTATAGGTAGGCCTGCCATATTTTGCCCACCCCCAACCGGGACACCCCCCCCCCACAGTCAATTAATTAATTAAATAATTAAAAATTCAAAATAAAAAATAAATTTAATAAAAAATAAATTTAAAATTAAAGGGGGCGCAAAGCGCCCCCTATTGCCACGTGAAGCGCAGCCGAAAATTTTAATTATTTAATTAATTTCAGCATTAAAAATTAAATAAATTAACTTACCCCATCCATCGCGCTGGTCGCCCTCGCGCTGCTCCCCATCAAGCAGGCACCAGGCAAGCAGGCTTTGTGGCCCAGTCTCCCACCGGCACCGCACAGAGCCGGTAGGAGACCGGGCGAACGACAGCCTGCAGCTGCCTGTGCCACACAAGCCTCCGGCAGGCGGGTCGGCACGACACCCTCCACAACCCCCCAGGCACTTACTTTTACAGGAGAAAGCTCCGTTTTTTCTTCAAAAGACCGAGTGAGCTGCAGGCCTCACTAACAGGACTTAGGTGCTAGCTAGAGTCTCAGCAACGTTGCAGAGACTCTAGCTAGCACCTAAGCCTTGTTGATGAGGCCTGAAGCTCACTCGGCCTTTTGAAGAAAAAACGGAGCTTTCTCCTGTAAAAGTAAGTGCCTGGGGTGTGTGTGGAAGGCACGGGAGTGGGTCGCGCCTGCCCCCCCCACGGCCCCCCAAAGGGGGGCAGTTCGCAAAGGGGCAATTGAGATCTTTCATCAGTTAGCATTTCTGCCACGTTGTGTGCGGTTTATCATTTGCTTTATGTAGACTACAGAACTGAACGTAAAACCAAGAATGAGCTTCAGGAAGCCATTTCGTTCAGCATTTCCTAGACACACTTGATTTTGAAGGAATCGTCCTGCTGGGGCTACTGAAAATTTGCAGTCCTGTAAATACGAACATCAGAAGGGACTTGCTAGATTAGGCCAAAGGCCCATCTAGTCCAGCTTCCTGTATCTCACAGTGGCCCCACCAGATGCCTCAGGGAGCACACAAGAGAGACCTGTATCGTGTTGCCACTCCCTTGCACTGGCATGTTACAGAGCAAACCTACTTCTAAAACCAGGAGGTTGTTTATGGCGTCTAACTTTTGATGGACGTTTCCACCATAAGTAGGCTTACCATTCGTCCCAGTTTGGCCGGGACTGTCACAGATTTTGGGGACCCGCTCCGGGCGGGTCCCGGGGCCTCCCCCCAGCAAAAAATAAAATTAAAAATATTATTTGTACAGAAAAACATGGCCGCCGCCTCCCGGGCTTCTTCTGCGCATGCGTGCGGCTTTTGCTCTCACCGCTCCGGGAGCGAGAGCAGACAAGCTGTGTGAACGCAGCTCGGCCGGCGGAGGAGCAGCAGGCAGCAGCAGCAGCGCGGCGAAGACGGCGATGGGGTAAGTCAATTTAATTTATTATTTATTTTAATGTTTAATAAATAAATAAATTTGCGGACGCGCTTCGCGCGGCAATGGGAGCGCTTCACACACCCTGAATAAATATTTGCGACCGCACTTCGCACGGCAATAGGGGGCACTTTGTTATATTAAATTGATTTTTCACTTTGTTCTTCTTCACTTTGTTATATTAAATTGATTTTTAATTTTTATTAATTTTTAATTAATTAATTAATTAATTTTAATTAATTAATTAATTAATTTTTAAAAATTAATTAAGTGTGGCGGGGGTGTCCCAGTTTAAGGGCTCAAAAATCTGGTAAGCCTAACCATATGAATCTATCAAATCCCCCTTTTAAGGCATCCAGGCATCCAGGCCAGGTGCCATCACCACATCCTGTAGCAAGGAGTTCCACAGATGAATTACACGCTGGGTAAAGAAATATTTTCTTTTGTCTGTTCTCCCTCCACTCAATTTTAGTGCATGCCCCCTCGGGTTCTGGTGTTGTGCAAGAGGGAAAATAACTTCCCTCTGTCTATCCTCCCCATGCATAATTGTATATATCTCAATCATGTCCCACCTCAGGTTCCTTTTCTTCCTAAAGAAGAGTTTATATTTTTGCGGTTGGTCCTCCCTGAAACAGCAGATACAAAAAGGAAGACAGGATCACTCAATGTGAATCTTCTCCTGATACAAGGAGGTGTTTGCGGGATTGTGCTAAAAGTTTAACCTGCTTTTCATCTTATAAATGTGTTTTATAAAGAAATAAAGTGTTCATGGTATTTTATTTTAAATTGATGAATTATTTAATAAATCAGAACTACATTTTTAATTTATCAGTTTTAATTATGTCATAAATGTTGGTGACAAATGTTCCCTTCAGTTGATATTACCAGGATGGTTTACAATGAAAGCAATAAAAAGTAACAAAATAAAATACACAAAGCAGCAAATCAATAAAACAGCAGAATAAAATACCAGCATTAAAACAGTGTGGTGTTAATTTTTCACCAGATATTAAAAGCCCGAGGGGTGGGAAGGCTTCACCTGGGGCAAAAAAACACAAATATTGCTGTGTTTGCCAGGTTAACCTTTGGAGGGGGGCAGGATGTCTGGCTCAGTTGGTAGAGCGACCGTCTCATATATGCCTGAAGATCTGAAGGACGGCAGTTCAAGACGGCCGGAAGTGTCTATGTCTGTCGGAGAGCTGCCAGCACGCCAAGCTGACGAGCTGCAGAGTCTCTGCGAGGGAAAGAAGCTGCAGCTGCAGCTGCAGCACTTGAGTGGGAGTCATTCATTTCATAAACCTTTATTGGCATAACAGACAGACATAGATTGGGAGTCAAGGTCGCCTGTCAGTCGAAGGGTGATGAGGTGGATGCCAGAGAGAGGCTGGACTGTGAAAGAAACCAGAATGAAGGGATCTATGAAAGATTAGAACATCTTGTTGTACAGTATTGTAAAAACCCCTTGGGGTTTAGAAAGCCTGCCTGTGTAAACCGCGTAAATAATACGCGGTTTTTAATATGCCGATAATATGCCGGCATAATACTGTGTAAATAATAATAATAATAATAATAATAATAATAATAATAATAATAATAATAATTTCTTGAGTGAGGAGCCACAACCAAGTAGGCCCTCTTGCCCACGCATCACTCATCATGTCTCAGTCAAGGGGGGAACCTGGAAGAGGACCTTCTGATCTCAGATCTCAATGCAGGGGGATTGGTTGATGCAGAGCAGGTGCTCTTCCTGGTCCTCAGGTGGCTCCAAGCCAGAGACGGCTTTAAAAATATGCACTTAGCACTAGAGTTGTGCTCAAAAATGAACCAACATCCAGTGATCCTCTTTAAAGCACCAGTGAGTTAGGGTCCCAATGACTGGTTGTTGGTAGTAGTCGAGCAGTTATTTTGTGGAAATTGCCCTGGGGCAAAGTCAAGTGGCTTTTAAAAAACTGAAGGTACACAATTGTTCACACATGACCAATTAGACAATTAAAAAGGAAAGGTGACCCCTGACAATTAAGTCCAGTCGTGTCCGACTCTAGGGTGTAGTGCTCATCTCCATTTCAAAGCCAAAGAGCCAGCGTTGTCCGAAGACGCCTCCGTGGTCATGGGGCCGGCATGACTCTCCTTGCCGCAGCGCGTAGCATGCAGCTGGAACACGGGGCACTGTTTACCTTCCCGCAAGCGGTACCTATTTATCTACTCGCATTGACATGCTTTGGAACTGCTAGGTTGGCAGGAGCTGGCCAAGCAACGAGCGCTCACCCCGTCGCGGGAATCGAACTGCCGACCTTTCGATCGACAGCTTATGGTTCAGTGGTTTAACCCACTACGCCACCCGCTGGCCTACAATTAGACAATTAGTATACAGTATATCCAAATCCTAGGAGCTGTCCAGTGTCCGCCAGCAGCAAGGGAATGATTGCTCTTATGGTCCTGTAGCCTGTAGTCATTTTCAGAAAGCCCCCCCCCCACACACACACACAATTGCTGTTGCAAGACATGTATAAGTGCTCCATTATGATGGGTAATGAAAATGGCTCACATTCGGCACAGACACAATGAGATGAGTACCACTGAATCAATAACTGAACAAATCAGGTTTTACATAATGAAAATAAATGGAGTCATGAGATGGAGAAAAAAATGTTTTGCAGACAGCTGACAAGTGGCGGAAAGAGGGATGTAAGAAGAGCAGGATTGATGCCAGCTCAGAGCATGTTCATCATTCATACAGGAGCTCCTCTGCTTCAGATATGGTGTTTTTTTTTAATGCCAACCTGGTAGTGTGAGAAGGGTTCTCTCCTCTCACAAAGAACCCCCTGGCAATATCGCACTTCACAGACCTTGAGAGATGCAGTTTATGATGGGAAGAAACTGGCTATTACTGATCTTGTGACACCCCCCTCTTGTTAAACAAACCTCAGGAAGCAACTCATTAGATTAAAGTGCCATTTTAAAGCAGGCAATTCAGATCACTCACAACCAAACTTTGTCGTTTTCATCCTCATCCTCAGAGCAAGTGGATCTGGGCAGTCCTTATGCAGACTGGAGTATAAACACTGGATGTTGCTACTGCTCCTTCACCAATTAAAGAAAAATGTTTGAAGGGTGGGGGGGGGGTTCATAAGAACATAAAAGAAGAGCCTGGCTGGATCAGGCCAAAAACCCATCTAGTTCTGCTTCCTGTATCTCACAGAAGCCCCACCAGATGCCTCCGAGAGCACACAGTCAACAAGATAACCTGTTTCCTGTTGCCACTCCCTTGCACCTGCCACAGAGAAAACCTACTTCTAAAGCCAAGAGGTTGCTTATGGCTTGTAACCTGTGATGATCTTTTCCTCCATGAATCTATCCAAACCCATTTTAAAGGCATCTAGGCCAGGTGCCATCACCACATCCTGTGGCAAGGAGTTCCACAGATGAATTAAGCAAACAAGCAAGTTTGCCTTTATGTCAACAGATCTCTTGGATCAGCTTGGGTGTGAGAGTTAGGAAAATGGTGCAAAACGTATTTAGGAAATCCTAGGTGACTCCGAGCCACCGGCTATCGGGTGCCAGGGTTGTGGATTTCAAACAGCGGTCCTTGGAGTCCAAGTTGTCCTTAGAATCTCTGCTCCTTTGGACACCAGCAGGTGAGGTATGGAAAATGTAAGTGATGCAGCACCTGTCATTCTTCTTCATCATCATCATCATCATCATCATCATCATCATCATCATCATCATCATCATCATCATCATCAATACCTTTATTGATAGCCTTACCAGAGTCCCAGAATCGAGGCATGCTTTGGCCTAGAGCGGACCTGAGTCGCTCCCAAGTGTGCACTGCGGCTGCCAATGCGGTTGTGTCGTTGACCGGAAGCCGCAACTGCATTGGGCAGCCGCAGTGCACACTTGGGAGCGACTCGGGTCCGCTCTAGGCCAAAGCATGCCTCGATTCCGGCACGCTGGTAAGGCTATTTATTGGCATATTAAAACCCGGATCCAGCCATACAAACACAAACATATGCAACAATCCATAAAAATCGGCTAACCTGGAGGTGTGGTTGCATTAAATCGTGTTCTTCTACTAATAACAATCCATTTCAGAAAGGTTGCCACTTTCTCTGAAAGAACTGTATTTGCACCCGAGAGTAGATAACTGATTTTCTCAGCGTCTTCCCATCCCTCCTCTCAAAACTCCCTTTGCAAATCATTGTAATAAGGGCAGTGCCACAGCATATGATAAATAGATTCTACCCCACCTAATAAATAATAATAATAATAATAATAATAATAATAATTCCCGTATTTATATACCGCCTTTGTCACTGGATTTCTCCTTTGACTTTAATTCAAGGTGGTTTACAATAGGCAGGCAATTCTAAACCAAACGGTTTTTACAATACAATAAATGTCCTAATCTTTCGTAGGACGCTTCTTTCCAGGTGTTTCTTTTCACGGTTTGGCTTTTCTCTGGCATTCCCCTCACATGTGTTGACTGATAGGCAAGCACAGTTTCTCTCTTCATAAGGAATTCCTCTGAATCTTCCGTAAAATACCTCTGAGGGCATTGCAATGCTCCTTGCCATGGAGAAGGCTCTGCGGTCATTTGGGCATTTTAGAAAACAGAGGTATTCTGCCTGTCATTCAGAGAGGTCCACCTGGCGTGTATATCTACATTTCGCAACAAGCATTCTTCTAAAGAAGAGCAGGAGAGCGTAAAATGCCTTTGAGTTTTCATTTTCAAATAGTTTTCTGGACATAGTATAGTCTCCTTTCCACGCATTTTTTGATGTAGCAGGCTTCTAGAGTGACTTGTGTACCACTGAATCCAAGGTGACAGTCACTTTAAAGAGTAACACTGGTTCTGAATTCTGTGGTGGATTCTGATGATGAACGATGACCCCCCCCCCCCAGCTCTTGACTGTCAATGCTGCAGAAATATAAACTAAATAGTAGTAAAAAACAGAACTCTGGTTGGTCATGGAGTGGGTCAGAGCTATGAGCCAGGAAAATATCCAGTTCAAATGTATTCTCAGCCATTCACTTGCCTTGGGCAAGTCAGTCTCTCTCTGTGTCGGCCCCCAAACTGTATTGTGGGGATAGTCTGCAAGAGTAATACATGTATTTTTCAATTGGCCTTACATTGAAAGGCTAATTAGCTAAAAAGCAACTCATAAATGTAGTAAATAATCTATAAAGCATGCTTGTTGTGGTTGCTATTATTAGTGAAGGAACTCAGCAAGTTACAAGCTACCCGAACTGCATCTCTCTCTTTAATTAAAAGCCGCCTGTCAAAGGTGTCAAGCTCCCAATTTAAGCACCTTAAAAATGCCATTTGTTCTGTTCCTTCTGGTGTCTCCTCTCCTCTGACGTTTGTTTATCACCCTTCACGGCTGTGAATATTTAATGGCCATTAAGCGTGTCGAAAAAGCAAAGCAAAATCGGAAAGGGGCGGATGATTCCTTCCAAGAGAGTCCAGCAGAAGTCTGCAAAGGGACAAATTGAGACCGCAAAGCTATGGATGGGAGAACCCTCCTCCTGAGAAATACCACAAATCTGATTGGACACTTTCGATGTCTCTCAAGATTTGAAGTTCGTGCCTACCAAGATGCCCTTCCTGTCGTGATGTTTTCCCTCTCTGTGACTCTCAAGCAGTGACAGACTGAACATGGGAAACTACTGCCAATTGTCAAGGTTTCCCGCCTGGACTAATATTGTATTTTTCCCAGGGAACCAAAAGTAGATCAGGTTTGCTGGTGCTGCAAACTTTGGTTCTGGAGCTGGACGGACCTGAGCTTGCTGTGAAGTCACACAGTTCGAAGTGGAGTTAAACCTGGCATGACGAAGACAAGAGTGATGGTGATTTGCCTTGATGAGCACAAGTCCCTTATAAGGATTGCCACAAGAGTGTGAGTCACACACACACACACACACACACACACACACACACACACACACACACACACTTGGAGAAGGGTTACTTGACCTAGTCCAGGGGTTCCCAACCTGTGGTACTTCGGCTTACTGCTGGTGGTAATCGGACCGCTGGACCACTGGAATCCCGCTCCGATGTAGAGCTTTTGGTGGCGCATTTTTGCTCCCAAGAAGCTCCTGCCTTTGGCTGAGCCTCTTGGGAACGCTGAGAAGGGCCCTCCCACTTGCCCAGAGCCTCCTCCCTGCATTTTCTGGCCTTTGAAAACCTGAAAACCTGGAAGTAACTGGTGATGATGCTCATTGCCAATCACTTCTGGTGGTACTCAGAAGCTCCTTGAAAGATAATTAGTAGCTGACTTTTGAATAGCCTATGGTCTTGAGGCAATTACTTATCTGATCTTTCCATCACCTGTGATTTCATTGGAAGTTTTCTGGGACCCACCAGAAATCAGGTCGTGACCCACCAAGTTTGAGAAACACTGGTGTATGCAATCTGCAATGTGCTAACTAATATTTGACAGCATTGCTTGATATGACACGGCTAGGTTTTTTTTTTTTGGGGGGGGGAGTTACAGTTAACAGGAATATTGTACAATCTTCTTCAATAAAAAGCCTTGTTTTTCATAAGAATTGTATATCCGATATCAAGCCAGTATTTCTGTGCCCTTGGACACGTCCCTTGTACATGATATAATATACCCAGATCTTTCTTGCATTTCCAGCACAGTGCATCACGAGCTGCTGTAATTTTGTGTAACCTGCAAGGCGTTATAATAAACCATCACGTCGCAATTTGGTAGCAATTCTCCAAAAGAAAACGGAAGGGTTCCCAGTGTTTCACAGTGCATTTTATTTTCGCTGTTAGGACTGTCCTCGTTCAATGATTAGCCTTGATGCAGTGGTGATTTTCGGTGACACCAGAGATTGCTGGTTGTCAAGATCTCTCACCAGGACCACTATTTGCTTCTCTAGTCTAATGGTGTCAACATCTGATGGGTTGGAGTTTGTGTTTTCTGGAGGTGGGGGGGTGGAGAGAGAGAGTTTTTGTGCCTTTTGACAGATGGGCTGTCAGAAATTGCTATCTAATTGTTGCAGCTCTGGATATGAGAAACAAAAACCCCCAGCTGTGAAAATGCCGATCACATTGTGTTTTGTGGGTTGCGTTTTTCCAATACACAAAAGTCGACTTGCTTTTAAACTATGTCTCATGTATGCATCTTTAAAAAAAATAACTCATCAGGAAACAATATGCCTTCAGACGTTTGAACAATGTTGGCTTTGGAGCAGAGGGCATGGGGTTGACTGCTGGGGGAAGCTATCTGTGGGCTTTGTCTCCTCCCTGACCTTTGTATGGTTTGCTTTGGCTGCAGCAAGACTCACTTTTCCTGGGTATGATGTTTCCCACATGCTTTGAAAGTCATGTCAAGTTGCCTCCTTGCGTGTTTGCCAAGCAAAACCGAGAAGTGCAGTTTCGGCATTCCTCAGACATCTTACCTGCTTCAACCTGAGCTGAATCAATGTTTTAAGGGACTTCAAATCCCCTGCCAACGTTTATCATTTGACCTCAAAATTCAGGATTTGAATTCTTGACTTGGACATCTCAATTTGGAATTTAATACTGCATTGTGTTTTTTCCTATTCAAAGATGTTTCTGGGTTGCTAAATGAATTAACCTTTAAAGCCTTCAATATCTTGGCACCAGCACACCTGAAGGAGCGCCTTCTCCCATATGAACTTGCTGAGGACATATAAGCTTCTCCTGAGTTTCTGTCCCTGAACCCTCTGCCCGGGGCAGAGGGTTCAGGGGCAGAGACTCAGAAGAAGCAGCTTATATGTCCTTAGCAAGTTCATATGGGAGAAGACTGCCCACAGACATGATACAGGTGGCAACATGGCAGGGACTTCACAGTGATGGTGCCCACACTTAGGAATGCTGTTTCCAAGGACACACACCTGGCGCTGACCAGAGGAAGAGTTTCTTTTTGCCCCAAACCTTTTAGATCTTCCTACATAGGTCTGTTTGAATCTATCAGGAACGCTGGTTGTGTTTTCAATTTCATTTTATGATGCTCTGCTGTTTTAATATATTGTTTTATTGTTCTTCGAATTCTGGTAAGCCTGCCACCCTAAAGCCCTAAATAATAAGCCAGATAATCATAGAGTTGGAAGGGCCAGACAAGCTCATCAAGCCCAACCCCTTGTCAATGCAGGCCATCCACAGATACAATATCCCAGACAGGTGGCTATCCAGCCTCTGCTGATGGAGACTTTCTGAGGCAGACTGTCCCACTGCCAAACAGATCTAACCATCGCACCATAAACCACAATCTTTACTAAATGCCACTGCAGGTCAGTGGTCATGTTCAGGTACTGACTGCTACCACCTGTCAGCCATGCTGTGGTTGCTGTTTCACAGTTGCTGTTGCATGTCAGCTGAGATATTCTATCATCAATAATACTGTATGTTGCAGTGTTGTGAGCACCCAAGGGTGCAAGTGATTTCAGCTCGTGGGACCCGGTGAGCGGACACCTAACTCCGCGAGTGGAGAAGGTTAACCCAAAAATAGAAAGAGAGAGAAGGAGAGAGAGAGATTTCTGCAGGATGCAGAGGCGCCAAAATAGAGCTCAAAAGACCAACGTTGGTAGAAAGAAAGCTTTTACTAGGCTAGCCCAGGACACAATCATAAGACAGAAAGTGTAACATATATGATTAATACAGAAGCTTTTATACATTTCATTATTTACATACAGAATCATGGAATTCATTGTCTTGGGGAAATACATAATAAAGAGGGACCAACAGGAGGAAGGATCCAAAAGTTGCACTTCGATACAGCCAATCAGATGGAGGATTGAAACTTTGCACCAATGAGAACAGCAGCAGCAGATGTGAAATATTTAGCCAATAAAAGACAAACTTTATTAAAAGAACCAATGAGAAGTGTTGTGCTTTGTGCGACTGGTGAACCAATGGTGTGGTGGGTGGGGGTTACTGGGTGGCAGGAGATAATAGGATTAAGCCCCCCCACTTCAGGGGAAGCGAAGTTTTCCCGGATCTTTGTGAATGAGTCCTTTTGTGAAGCCTGCTTGACACAAAAGGCAACATTTCCAATGAGTGAGCCAAAACATGCCATACAATAGGCCCCTGCCCATGGCACCATACAGTTTAAGGAGGGTTGAGTGATTGCTGTCAGTCAGGCAGGAACAAGGTAGATAGCTGGATTAGCATCTGAAACACTTGTAGCCAAGGAAGGTGAAATGAACAATAGAAATCACTGAGAGGTGTTTGCATAATTGTAGCCAAGAGAGACAGAGAAAGGGGTGGGGGTGATTGGGTTGGGGGAAAGGTGCACAAGGAGATCGGCTTTTGACATTCAGGAAATGCATCAATCTGAATCCTTGCTGTGCATCTGGGATTCCCCTTTGTCCTTGCCCCCAGCTGGCACCTGGGTAGAGGCAGCCATGTGGGAACAACACAGAATTGGAGCCGCTGTTTGCTGGCAGAGTTATGTCTTAAAATGGTCGCTCCCCTACTCCCTGCAGTGCAGATTCTGGCGGGAGGTGCACCCTTAGTGCCAACCTTCGTTAAACCTTCCTGAGTCCTGGCGAAGAGGGGAGACGGGACTCTAACCCTTGCGCAACCCCTGACTTCCCAGGCAATCCCAGTGAGGATGCTGAGACTTTAACTCAGCTTTTCTGGCCGCAAACCTATTGCCCTGCTTCCAGGAGCCTCTCCGCTCAAACTAGGATTAATCTCAGTAGAGCGAGAGGATGGGGACCCTTCCGTGTTGGGACCCATCCCTGGGGTGACCCCGATGATCCACAATAAAGATCCGGCACATAACTCCCAAGGGAATCCAAAATACCCAGCAAATCTTCCAATAAATGCATTTTTCCTGAAATGAATGGCTGGCCCTTTAAATCTGTCAAAAAGCAGAGCTAGAGGGGTGAAATGGTCAAAAAGCCGGTTGCGCTCGCCGAGTAACAAGCGGCACGCGCCGTCTGCCTGAGTTGGTTGAACGCCCAGAAAGGGGATTAGAGGCTTAGTGGGTTAAAAAGGTAAAGAGGATTAAGTAGGTACAGAGTGAACTTTGCTGCTGGCTGCTTCTCTTGGGGGTTCCGGAGGCGCGTGCCGGGCGCGTGCCTGTGAACTTTTGACTCTGGCGGGCACGCGTCAGCTGTCAAAGTGCGCGCAAACCGGAAAAGAAGCCGAATTTGAAAGCGGTTGTTTTAAATGGCTGTATCTCAGCGATTCCTTGATGGATTTGGACGGGGAAAGAAGGGGGGGTTCAGGAGAGTGTGGCCGATGAAAGAAAAATATTTCAGGGGGGGTTATTTGCATACTACATTCCCTCCTCTTTATTAATAAATCTCTGATGTGGGAGGTGTCCACATCAGATCTTATTAATAAATCTCAGATGTTCCGTTTTCCCTCCTCTTGTTCCAGCTGGGCGTAGATAGTCTGGAGGGGGATCTCAGGAACTGGGGCTGGAGTGGCTTTCTTGCTAAGAAAGGCATACATAGACCCACACATTTTCTTCATGCATACCCACCCAACAAGCAAGCCAACAATAAATGCTAAAATCACAAGCCCCAATTTCAAAAGATCCTTTACCCATCTAGTCACATCAGGCATAAGGCTTTCCAGTGTGTCCCAGAGGTCTTCAAGCCCGCGTTGGCTGGTCTTCTTTTGTTCTTCTTTCCAGTTGAGGAGAGCTTGTTCTGCTGTTTTGATGTGGAGTGGAGGGGCCCAGGCCACCCCGTGTGGGGTGGCCGAGAGTGGGGTTTGGGGAGCAGAGGAATGCTGGTGAAAAGGGAAGATGAGGTGAAAGGCAAAAGGCAAAGCAGAGGAATATGAAAGTCCCCATGGTTCCAGCTGATTCTCTTTCTGGCCCCAGAGTGAGAGATCAAATGCAGATATTTTTCTCCCTCCCCCCGAGTGTCAGAAAGGGCAAAATTACTTGCTTGTCTGCTTGTGGTTCTCAAAGTGCAGGCAAACAGAATGCAGGTTCTCAGCAAGGGCGTGTTGGAAAAGGGTTCCTTGTCCAAGGTCTTTCTAAGGCTGGTTCTGGTGGTCAAGTCTGATGCTGGGTTTAATCGTTGTGGTTGGGCTGCAGTGGGGGAGGTCAGGTGAAGTCCTCTTCAGTTTCTGGGGCACGCAGGTCTAAGATGGAAGGTGAAGGGCGATGGGCATGGAACACCTGCAGTGCAGGCCGCACAGCAGGGAGCTGCGTCGAGCAATTACGTTCTGCCAAGGCAGGCGCTAAGGCTCACTACCTTCCCTTTTCAGTTGCTGTTTTTGGGGTTTGCCAGAGAGGTGATGTTTCAGGTTGGTGGAGAAGGTCTGAGATTGATGCTGAGGTCTTAGCTGGATTGTGCTGTCTGGGATGTTGTTCTTACCGATGGCTGATGTTCTGTGATGTCTTGCAGGATCCTTTCTCATCCTCGCAGGGCTGTTGTTCCTCCTGGCTTGATGTGAGGCACAGGGCTGATGTAGGAATGCAGTGGTTTTCCTTCTTGCAGGAAGGTGATTCCCTCTACAGGTAGAAATCCAATTAATTAGACATTGCGCGTTCTTTATGCTGCTAGGGTCAGGCCGTTGGTGAGAGACACTTCTTAACTTGGAACCCAGAAAAAGCTTGTCCAGGCTGACTAGCCACTGGACAATTTTTACCACAATTTAGGAGGCAGGACTTGTGCTTGCAGCAATCCTAACAGGAGGGAACAACCCAAATCTGCAAGACCTGAGAGGGGGGGGGCGTCTAGATGTCCCACATTCCACAGCCAGAGCCCTCCGCTTGCTCCAATACGCCAAAGGGGCACCATGGAGGCAGTCTGGACTGCAAACGTTTTGGGAAAGAGTTGTCCATTACAACCCTCCTTTGGTCGGTTCCTCACCTGGGAACCCCCACCACATCCTTACCTCATGCCAGGGTCTGAGATTGAGTTACGCCTCCATCTGCAAAATGCAAGCAGAGCAATCACAAGTGTTACCTGATAAACCAAAATTACCACAATGGGGCAAAGAGCCCTCCCCTAGAGAGGCTCCTAGCAGTTTTTGGCTCCAACCAAGAAGTGTTTTCCCACCAAGGATGGCCACTGGGTTGTTCAAAGTAGCCAAAGTTCTTTTCCGTTAGCCAATTCTGTGCAACACTACAGGGATGGTGTTTTTGTCCCAAAGCTGTATTCTGCCACAGTAGTCCAGCTCCAGCAACATTCTTCAGTACACAGTTCCAGATGCTGGGCTCTGACTTGGCAGCATCTTGTTGGGGCATTCGCAGACTCCGTTGGCAGCACCAAATTTAATATCACCATCTCGGGCAACAGCACTGTTCTTTGTTGTGGTTCTGGACCTGGAAGAACCTGTGAGTGGAATAGGGTGAACCAAAGGAATGAACAGAGAAAGTGTCCCAGAAATTTGAGAATAGCCTGCTGGTGGAAACATGCTCCTGTGGGGTTTTTTTCTGTCTTCTGGAACCATGGGTGTGGAAAAGTATTTTACTTGAGAGTAAGACTGAGGGAAGAGGGGGCAATGGAGAGAGCTGAGGCTGAGTGAGAGAGAGAGAGAGAGAGAGAGAGAGAGAGAGAGAGAGAGAGAGAGAGAGAGAGAGAGAGAGCTGGCCGCTCCACAGGAAGAAGTGTTTTAGGAGAGCCAACTTGACAAAGAAAATAAAATAAAAATAAGAAAGACACAATACATTCAACATTTAACAATAACATAGGCATTTGGGGTCTGGGGTTTGATTTATCTAGCTAGTTCCTCCTCGAATTGTACAATGGTAAGTGGCCTTCCGCGATTCTTCCCAACCCATAATATCTCAAGCTGTCCCCAACTCCTAGGGGAGTTGCTAACTCTAGTGCTTCCTGGCTAAATAGGGGTCCAGACAACCAGGCTTCCGTGTCTGGCACAGCAGAAATCCTTTATTAGATAACGATAGCTTGGGTGGTCCGCCTGGTGGGGTTGGCGTTGGAAGGAACTCCATGTATGCTCTGGGGCTTCTGGTTCCTGTTGCAAGTCAAGCAAGAAGTGAGACACAAATCTCCAAATCAAAGGTTGCTCAGGTTACCAGGGAGAGATGGGGAGTACCTGTAGTTTTAAAGGTTTTGCTTAGACAAAGAGAAGTTGTTAGGTAGTTACTTGGTGTACAAATGCAGATTCAGTATGCTTTTCGGAGGCAAAAGAACACCAGGAGTCAAAGGCAGTATAGCTAAATGCCAGAGTGCTGGGGAAAACACTATTGCAAGCCTTGATTTCCCAACTTGTCTGAAACCAAGTCCCATGTTGTAACACACACAACACACATAACCGTTTTTCTTCCCAGTCTGCACGGATATCAGCTGACAATTAGGCTTTTTTCCCTTCCCGGTCTCTACCTGTGGAATAAATGTGAAGCAAAACCCCAAAAATGAGTTGTTAATTGCGCTGTTGGTAGACTTCTCCTTCTGCTGGAGGCTCGACTGGTTTTCTCAAACAGGACCTAAAACCCTCAAAGTTGGTTAGGACATAGCATATAACCTTTGAACATGAACAAAGTTCCTAAAGCAGAGTTAGGACCTTAGGAAGCTTAGAGTTTTGCAACACCAGACTCAGAAGCTTTCCTCACTTGTCCCAATGGAAGGAAACAAACAGGATCACCATTTACCAATGCCATTCTCCTTAGCATTTCTACCAGCTAGGCTCCACGTTGGCACTTGTAACATTTTAAACATTCCTCCCTTTCCATCCTACAGATGTTACATGAGTTACCCACACACATACACAAGCACAAGCACAAGCACAAGCACACAAACGCACATGAGGTTCTAAAACATAGCCATTCACTTTCTAGAGTTGCACACACCATAGTTGTTAAATCTTGTTGAACCCAGACTCTTAGCAGTTTTTGGGAGGAAAGAAGGGACATTTTAGAAACCAATTTTAAACCAGTTTTTCTGCAATTTTAGGGAATAAGGCCAAGGTGATCAGGCTTGACTTTATTCCCAAGGCCAAATATAAACAGATGTTAAGCAAAAACACCTTTTTCCTCCTCAAAACCTATGTATTGGTATAGACATACAACACAAACCTTAACACATAAACACATAGAGACGTGAACCATAAGACAAACAAACAACAAACAAACATTTTAAACATAGGAGCTCTTGTTTCTGAGGGTTGTTGGCTATTCTCTTTCTACATTCTAAGCAGGAAAACCTTCCCTTTTTCGTTTCGGACTTGTGGGGAGAGCTTGAGAGAGAGAGAGAGAGAGAGCTTGAGAGAGAGAGAGAGAGAGAGAGAGAGAGAGAGAGAGAGAGAGAGAGAGAGAGAGAGAGAGAGAGAGAGAGAGAGAGAGAGATATCTTGGTGGATCTGATTTAGCCTAATTTAGCAGTTTTTACCTTTTTGGCTGGGACTCTAACAGGTTATCTGCTTCCTGTGCCAGGATTTTTAACCTGGGCTTGTAATTTCTCCATTTTGGCACATTCCTTTTAGGAGAGTTTCCTTAGTCTCCACACCAATATACCCAATATGCCACACTTTTGCCGAATTGAAAACCAGCCAAGCTCTGCACTGAGCAGAGTTTTCATGACTGAGAGTCCCTTTCAATTTTCCTATAAGAATGAAAATCTTCCCTCCCCTGGTCCCAGGATTTTTTTTCCTGCCTTCCCAGTCACAGAGGGAGGGAAAGAGAGAGGGAGGGAGAAAGACAGAGACGGTGGGAGACAAACAGAGAGAGAGAGAGAGAGAGAGAGAGAGAGGGAGAGATATGGATCCCCCTTTCTATTGCACACAGAGGGCACAGGGTGGCTGAGATCCATAGAGAACACAGTTTTAAACAGGTTAGCAAGCAACACAAACATTCCTCCCCCTTACCCAATTTTTTCAGGAAGTTTTCCATACTCAGGTGCAGTGGCTCCTGCGTGAGTTTGGCAGCAGGGTTCTTGGCCTCCAGCTGTTCTGGGGCCAGGCATACTTACAAAAAGGAAAGGAAGAAAGGCTTTCCATAAGTGCTCCAGTCTCGCAGGAGTCCTTGAAGTGGTGTAGGTAATTCTCGGGCTGACTGAGGAGCACCCATTCCCGTTGGTTGTGCAGCAAGTGCAGGGACGTCTCCCCCGCTCACCACTGTGGGGTCTCGCCACCGTCATAGCCTACCCTCGGGTGATTTCTGCCCACAACCTCTTACCATCAGGGACTGGTTACCCTCCGCCTGGCAGCTAGCTAGCCTAGGGAACCCCTCAGTCGTCAAAGAAAGCCTTACACTTCAGTCGTTCCTGGGTGTCACGCTCCGTTGAGCCGCTGCAGAGAAGGCAATAGGTGGTGAGGGGATCAGTCTACCCCCTGAATCCCCCTCTCTTCTGCAGACGGACCGGATCCCTCCTGGCTGGCTCGCCAAACTGTTGTGAGCACCCAAGGGTGCAAGTGATTTCAGCTCGTGGGACCCGGTGAGCGGACACCTAACTCCGCGAGTGGAGAAGGTTAACCCAAAAATAGAAAGAGAGAGAAGGAGAGAGAGAGATTTCTGCAGGATGCAGAGGCGCCAAAATAGAGCTCAAAAGACCAACGTTGGTAGAAAGAAAGCTTTTACTAGGCTAGCCCAGGACACAATCATAAGACAGAAAGTGTAACATATATGATTAATACAGAAGCTTTTATACATTTCATTATTTACATACAGAATCATGGAATTCATTGTCTTGGGGAAATACATAATAAAGAGGGACCAACAGGAGGAAGGATCCAAAAGTTGCACTTCGATACAGCCAATCAGATGGAGGATTGAAACTTTGCCCCAATGAGAACAGCAGCAGCAGATGTGAAATATTTAGCCAATAAAAGACAAACTTTATTAAAAGAACCAATGAGAAGTGTTGTGCTTTGTGCGACTGGTGAACCAATGGTGTGGTGGGTGGGGGTTACTGGGTGGCAGGAGATAATAGGATTAAGCCCCCCCACTTCAGGGGAAGCGAAGTTTTCCCGGATCTTTGTGAATGAGTCCTTTTGTGAAGCCTGCTTGACACAAAAGGCAACATTTCCAATGAGTGAGCCAAAACATGCCATACAATAGGCCCCTGCCCATGGCACCATACAGTTTAAGGAGGGTTGAGTGATTGCTGTCAGTCAGGCAGGAACAAGGTAGATAGCTGGATTAGCATCTGAAACACTTGTAGCCAAGGAAGGTGAAATGAACAATAGAAATCACTGAGAGGTGTTTGCATAATTGTAGCCAAGAGAGACAGAGAAAGGGGTGGGGGTGATTGGGTTGGGGGAAAGGTGCACAAGGAGATCGGCTTTTGACATTCAGGAAATGCATCAATCTGAATCCTTGCTGTGCATCTGGGATTCCCCTTTGTCCTTGCCCCCAGCTGGCACCTGGGTAAAGGCAGCCATGTGGGAACAACACAGAATTGGAGCCGCTGTTTGCTGGCAGAGTTATGTCTTAAAATGGTCGCTCCCCTACTCCCTGCAGTGCAGATTCTGGCGGGAGGTGCACCCTTAGTGCCAACCTTCGTTAAACCTTCCTGAGTCCTGGCGAAGAGGGGAGACGGGACTCTAACCCTTGCGCAACCCCTGACTTCCCAGGCAATCCCAGTGAGGATGCTGAGACTTTAACTCAGCTTTTCTGGCCGCAAACCTATTGCCCTGCTTCCAGGAGCCTCTCCGCTCAAACTAGGATTAATCTCAGTAGAGCGAGAGGATGGGGACCCTTCCGTGTTGGGACCCATCCCTGGGGTGACCCCGATGATCCACAATAAAGATCCGGCACATAACTCCCAAGGGAATCCAAAATACCCAGCAAATCTTCCAATAAATGCATTTTTCCTGAAATGAATGGCTGGCCCTTTAAATCTGTCAAAAAGCAGAGCTAGAGGGGTGAAATGGTCAAAAAGCCGGTTGCGCTCGCCGAGTAACAAGCGGCACGCGCCGTCTGCCTGAGTTGGCTGAACGCCCAGAAAGGGGATTAGAGGCTTAGTGGGTTAAAAAGGTAAAGAGGATTAAGTAGGTACAGAGTGAACTTTGCTGCTGGCTGCTTCTCTTGGGGGTTCCGGAGGCGCGTGCCGGGCGCGTGCCTGTGAACGTTTGACTCTGGCGGGCACGCGTCAGCTGTCAAAGTGCGCGCAAACCGGAAAAGAAGCCGAATTTGAAAGCGGTTGTTTTAAATGGCTGTATCTCAGCGATTCCTTGATGGATTTGGACGGGGAAAGAAGGGGGGGTTCAGGAGAGTGTGGCTGATGAAAGAAAAATATTTCAGGGGGGGTTATTTGCATACTACAGCAGGCCAGATCTGCAGCGAAGAATTGGGAGACTGTCATTTTCTTTACTGTGCAACTTGGTTATGCTCTAATTTTTCTTGAGTGAGGTAACAAACTTGAGCTCAAGTTTTGTGTTGGGTGGTGACTGCCAGTGTGACTCTACATAGCGAGAGTAAAGCCCATGACATACCGCACACATGGCATTGCGTAGTGCAGTGTCCGCATACAGCTCGAAAATCTCAGTGTGTCTTGTCTTTTTACAGATCGCACCTCAGGAGAGCTGCGTTGTGGTGCGAGCAAAATTGAACTTTGGCCAATGAGAGGCTGAGTTTGGAGCTGTGGGGGGCAGGACACGGAGCAATGCGTTGGACCAATTGAAGTTGAGGCATTTTTTTTTAGCCAATCAGAACTGAGTTATTTTTTAGCCAATCTGCAATCAATTGTGTAGTCTCAGCACCACTCCTCCTCCACTGCAAGCAACCAATCACTGGAGGCCCACCAGCCACCGCAAGTGACCAAGCCAGCTCCGGTGTAGACAGGGTGCGTTGCGGTGCGGTGAGACACGTCGACTACTCTCGCACCGCACCGAGATACACCGCAATGCAGTGCAGCTGGTGTGTCACAGGGTTAACAATCCAGTAGGTGTTCATGCTCCTCTGGCTGCAGATTGAACGGATGGGTGTAGCCAACAATCTCCTGCACAGCTTCCATCATTTCCTGAGGTGGCTTGGGTCATTATCAAGCCTTTTATCAGTGTGCCATTAGGTCTCCCTATTGAACCACCCCACAGGCTTGAAAAGCTCTGTAGTGCACACTAGATAAATGTCTGCTTGGGTGATTATGGCTGCATTGTGATTTGCAAGGCTGGAGCAATGGGTACGCGCCTGTGTGTGGAGGCTCCAAATTGCTAGCTACGCAGCCTGAAAATAGCCGGCTTTGCTATACCAGAGGCTAAATGTGTAGATTCTTTTTCCACTTGCCAGTGTGGCCGAGACAATAAGAATAAGAGAAGGACAGTCCCATCCAGAAATGCCACATAAAGAAACCACGACGAGTGCTCCATGGCTGCATTATCTGAAGAGAGTTCAGCATGATTGTGGATTGCGCTTCATGTGACAGTCTTTGGACTGCACATAGCTACGGTACATACCTTGTTGTATAAAAATGACTTTGCCTTTGGCATGAATATTTCAGTAGCACCTCATTCCCATGCAGATGGGATTGTTGTGAAAAACCAGGAATTTTCATGTGTGGACAAGCATATTTGTGCATGAACAGACGTATTTGTGAGCGAAGTGCTCAGCCAGCCAGCCTATTTATATACATAAAATTACTGGTGCAAATGTAACAAGGGAAAACAGACTGTGCCATCGAAGAGACAGAGAGTTAGCTGTGTTCCCTCCCTCCCTTTGCCCCCACCTCTCCCTTCGCTTAGACAAGGAGGACAGTTATTTTTAAACCCATGGCCCACATTCAGAGCCAGGACTTGAGCAGAAGAAACAGGAAATGTTCCCTTTCTAATTTTATTTCTTATGAGCTTCTTCTGCAGAGAGGTCAACAGTCCAGTCTGGTGCCCAACATCCAAGGATTTCAGCCCCAACATTTCCTGCTTTGAGACACTGGATTTGTTGTGGAGGGCAATTTCAAAGCCATAATCATTTCTCCAGGCTTTTGTCCTAGTTATGTAGTTTGTGCCAACCAATTGGGAGACAGGATGTCACCATGTGAGCCTGTCAAAGTATCAGTTCCACAGAGCCAAATGTTTTCCTTAGATGTGGATTAAGAACCACCATCAAACTGGCTGAGACTTGCATGGACAAGTTGGTGGTAGAGGTGGCATCTAGGGCCAACCACGTTGGGCTCTGGCTGAAGGTCCACATCCACCAGAGGGCCAATTCCTTGACATCATCAGGGGGCAGGTGGACACCATCAGGGGGCAGTTGGGATGCCAGAAGGGACACTTCACAGGCTCAAAGGTGTCCAGGGCGTTTTGCTTAAGATCTTTCTTCTGAAGGTCAACTAAACATGATGAGACAGCTTCAGTGGACCATAAATGGGAACCTAAGAATTAGGGATGGAGAAATCTCACTCAGAAATTTCACTGCTCTTCTCCACATTCATTTTGCTTCCTTCAAAATCCCTCAGTTGTTGCTCACAAACAGAAAAGTTCAAAACCATCTCAGATGTATCCAGCAACCCCTTGCACTTTCGTCTGGTTAGGGACCAGAGCATGGACGAAAGTCAAAAACGGATGAATGCCAAAGCAGAGCCTTATTTAGCTTGCACATTTATTTGCGTCGGCAAAAAAAACAACAACTATATAAACACACATGTGAATGTGTGTGAAACCAAAACAGAAATAAAAGAACAAAACAAACAAAAGGTCGGATGAAATCAGACGAAAGAGGGAAGCACGTGGACAACATTTAAAGTGTGGTTATAATTGAGAACGGTAGAAAGAGTCTGTCGGAACTAGGGGGAAGGGGGTAGCTATTCGTCGCCCCTGTTCCCCTCTCCCTACTCTGTTACTCCCCACCCACGTGGCAGACTTGCTTAGCTTTACTTGGCTAGAGAAAACACACTAGGCATAGTTAATTGAAGTTGCAAAAAGAAGTTTACTTACAGTTTCATTCACATGTACAACGTCTGATTCACATCAGAGGATACACGAAACTTGAAAGGACAGAACCCCTCTACAACTGGGGCTCTCTGCATGGAAGCATGGCATAAGATGGTCGCTGGGCTCCAGAGGAGCTTGGCATCATCTCACCTAGTCTGGCATCAGAATGGAAGTGACTGAGAGAAGGGAGAAGAAGAAGGAAACTGGGTCTGGGGCCATGCCCCTTCCTTAAGACAATGAGGGGTCAAAGACAAGAGGGTCTACCTAGGTGATCAAATAACATGCATGCACACACACACACACACACACACACACACACACACACACACACACACACACACACACACACAGGTGATGAAAGCCAAGTGGATGAAAGTCTAGGGATTGCTGCACACCTGCAGTTCACAGGTTACTTGAGTCCAAAGTCGTTTTACGTTCCCCCACTGCTTGGAGAATTTTCTTCAATCGGTCCTGTATTCCCAGCAGACAGCCTGGCATCTACAGTAATACAGAGGGATGGTGGACGATGCATCTTGGGGGCGTGCAAGATGGGCTGGGTGCTGCTCCCCGCTGAGGAATTCAATAAAGGGCCCATTGACCCAAGTGAGTGTGCGGCTTGCGAGCAAGAGAGCAGCATTTCCTGGCTGACTACTTTAGGGGGAAGTGGCCTAGTGATGGATTATTTGTGCACACACACACACACACACGGCTGCAAGGCAGAGTGAGCGCCAATCTCCACCAACAAAATGCATTAATGTGGCGATGGGAGAGAGTGGAAAACCTGTGTCAGCCCAAGCACACTCCCTCTCCTGCTGCCGCCTCAATTATAACTTAGGGCGCCCCATATCTGTGTGGCACTCTCTCCTTTCCCCTTTCTAACACCAAGTGGCTGCAGGCTGTAGCCGGCACAGACAACCAATGGGGCTCCTCAGATCTGGGATTATTGCCTCCTCACTTGGAAGTGATCGCTTCTGACAAGCTTGCCGCATGAACAAAGCAATGTGAAACTGACCTCATCACCACCAATCATATCAGATTGTTTAGTACAGTGGGAATGTTTTATCCCGACAATGACCTACTTAGCTTCTTAAAGGAGCAGCGACCCCGGCTAAGGAAGGGCAGCGGGACGGAGAAGGTGGAGGGTCAGGCGAAGTCGAGGAGGTGGTGGGTGGGAAAGCTGAGCAAACACATGGCTGGAAGGAAGTATAATTGGTCCAAACTGTTTCCTTTCCACGTGTCGTCTGCCCCTTGCTCTGCACCCTCCTTCCTCCCTGATTCTCCCTGTCTCCTTCAGGGTCTCTTGGTACATTAGAAGCCCATTGGAATTAGTGCTGGGAACGTCAGGGTAGAAGGACGATCTTGAGAATTTTCATTCTCAAAACTAGGATGTTTTTTTCATCCAAAAAACTCCCCAAGGGAGGCAGCCAGTTTGGTGGCTTTAGACCAGGGGTTCTCAACCCTTTCCCGGCCAAGTACCACCTCCAGTGCCACTCTCCTGCTGCGTACCACCGGAAGTGACTGGCAATGATGTAGCCGGCCAGGCTCCAGCAGCGAGGAGGGCGGCGGCGACAGACGAGGAGGAGGAGGACTATGGAGGCTCAAAGTCCACACACACACACACACACACACACACACACACACACACACGCGCACACACACACACACACACACACACACACAAGAGAGGGTTTTTTAAAAGCATAATCTGTGAACATGGACTTTAGCCTACACCCCGACGATCCACATATCTCCTCTGAGCTGTGCAATTTAAAGTGGGTACCCCTGGATCTTTTGTAATAGCACAAAGAACAACAGAAGAGCCCTGCTGGATCAGGCCAAAGGCCCACCTAGTCCAGCTTCCTGTATCTCACAGTGGCCCCACCAGATGCCTCAGGGAGCACTCAAGACAACAAGAGACCTGTATCCTGTCGCCACTCCCTTGCATCTGGCATTCAGAGATAGCCTGTTACTAAGACCAGGAGGTTGCTTATCCCCATCATGGCTTGTAACCTGTGATGGACCTTTCCTCCATAAATCTGTCTAATCCCCTTTTTTTAAAGGCATCTAGGCCAGGTGCCATCACCACATCCTGTGGCAAGGAGTTCCACAAACCAATAAGAACAGGATCCTGGGGTGTAAACTTGGAAGCATGTATGGCCATACATAGACTGGGAACTGTGCCTCAGTATCCACTGGCTGGAACCCCACCACTCACTTCCCTAAGGTCTATCCAAATCATGACCTTCTAAAACAATCTAAGTAGGTTGACACAAAAGGTAAGTGAGCCAGGTCCCCTGCCCCCCCCCTCTATCACTCATGTACTGTACTGTTAAAAAATGCTGCCCCCAAAGCAACAACAAGGTCCCTGTTAGCACAAAGACGTTGACACTGGGCCATTTATTTCTGAAGGTCAGTGCAAAATCATGATGCACATGTGAGAAATGCTTATATACCACATCAGCATCTCTGTACAAACACAATTGATTCTTGGGAGGATCCTTCAAAGCTCAGAATGCACAGAGCTAGAAAAAAAATCAAGGGATGATTTCCCTTCAGAATGCCCCCTCATATCCTCTTGGTGCCCCAGGGTACCCAGATGGCTTGAGCATCATTGCTGCAGAGCAGCAGAAGCAGCTGATGCTCTCAAGGACCTCAGAAATGGACTCTCCTGGTTCCCTCTGCCCTGATGGTTCCTGAACTTGACTTGCAAAACCTCATTTTGCTGGGATCCAAAGCAGTCGGCATCTGGGAATGGTTCGCGGAAGAAGAAAAACACTCGGAATTCCGCAAAAGCAAACCACATTCTAGGAGCAGGAAGCTCCATTTTGGTGACCCAAATTAAGGAATCATTCCAGCAGTGTTTGCTTTCTCAGATTATGGCTGTAGGTGTTTAATTACTCCTACCAAGACATTTCCTGGCAGGGAGCAAGGCACTTCTGGCAACCGCTCTTCGAAGCGATGGGTAGGAAACTTCCTAGGGCCAGGAGGGGAAATGTATTTTCTGACTATTTGTGAGACAGTTATGAGAACCTGGTGCAGCTGAGGATCCAGGGGGTCGTGGGGGGAAAGGCAGAAAGCTGCCCTCCAGATCCTGAGAGGTGGGGGCTCTCCACACTTTCCTGCATGGAAACACTTCAAGCGCCTGAATGTCACTCAAATTATGTGGCGCACAGTTCTGAAAGAACTTCCTGTGCCGTGTTGGACGAGAGGGGGCTCTTTTGCTCCGAGAACAGAATCCTCTTACCAGTGGCACGAATGTGTTGCTGCTGGAGTTTCAAAGATAAAACATTCAGTGAAAACCTTTGTGTTGGACACTCCCCCCACCCATCTGAAATCTGGGTTCAATTTAATGTCAACCCCTCCTCTTTTTCATATTTGTAAGGATATATTTAGTGAGAGAGAGAGAGAGAGAGAGAGAGAGAGAGAGAGAGAGAGAGAGAGAGAGAGAGAGAGAGACCAAGGGATTACTCTCCTTCACAGTGTTTTTAGAGTCCCAATTTAATTCTTTTTAAAAAAATATTGTCTCCAATTTCTTTCTTTGTAAATATTTCTCATAGGGAGACTCATTATTTCCAGAGTGGAAAAATCTCTTACTGATATTACTGGAAATTTAAGAACAAACATATATAAGCAATCAGTAGTACAGTGATGAATTTCAAGCGCGGGACCACATCGTGGCACGCGCATAGCCGTGACCCACTAAGACTGCACCAGCAAACAAGCAACTTTAAATGTCTTTGTTGGGAGTGTTTTCTTCTTCTCCCAGCACTTACTACATTTCATTTAAAGATCTAGCTCAGGGGTTCCCAACCTTTGTTGGCCAGTGTATCCCCTTGTCACGTTCCAATTTTTTGAAGTACCGCAGGCTTATCAAACTAATTAATCAAATTAATTAATTAATTAGCTAATTAATCAGTCCCCAAAGTTAAAACAGTTTTAAAACATATTAAAACAATTTTGTGTGTGTGTGTGTGTGGGGGGGGTAGAGATAAGGGCTCGGATCTTTAGCGCTGTGATTACAGCCACAGCGCTAACGATCTAAGCCCTTACTATCAGCTGCTGATCGCAGCAGCAGCTAACAGACAGCCTCTTGTGTTCCCCCTTCTGATGGACCACGTACCCCTAGGGGTACACATACCACAGGTTGGGAGCGCCTGGTCTAGCTCATTTCATCTCAAAACTCTTGGACTGGATTGCAATAGTTTAAAACAAATATATAAAAATTGAATAAAATTTGAATAAAATATAAAAAATATATATAAAAATTTAAGGCTACTGCTTTGCTCATGACTTTTCAGTGAGAGCTCACAACATTTCTGTTTCATCTGGCATTTGGGTGATGGGTTGATGTCTTGCCCTCTATGCTTCTGTAATAGTGTTTTGGCTCTGTTGCCTCTTTCTGGACCCCCACAATGATTTTACTGTTTTTTTATTAATGATTTTACTCATGGTTTGTATAAAACAATACTTTGTTTGCATAAAATGTTCCATTTTATTACAGAACTTTGTAAGCCAGCCACTTTGGGCATTTGCTTCAGCTTGGGAAAGGCAGGATATACATAAACAAAATAAAATAAGGGTCTTAAAATTGAATAAAGGAATTCAAAGATATCCCAGATAAATGTAAAAGGTGTTCTACAGTGCTATCCTCTGTATTTTACTCAGTCCTCTTGTGTTTAACAGGACTTAGTTCCAGGTAAATTTGCATAGGATTATAGCCTTAATGCAGCGTTTCCCAAACTTTTTTGACCTGTGGCTCCCTTGACCATTGGCGACCATGGACTGTGGCTCCCCATTACATTATGTTGATGCCTGCCAATTGGCATTGCACTGTATTCCGAGAGGATTCTGTGGCACTCCGTGGCTCCCCTGGTTGGTATCCGCGGCTCCCAGTTTGAGAACCACTGATCTAGAGGTTGATGAACCCAGTTTGGGAACTTAATGTAACAAGAGCTATAAGACAGCCATAGGGAAAGAAAATGGTCTGGTCATTAACACAGGCAAGCAACTTACACATTTGTGAGAGGAGAGAAGTACAATCAGGAGCGTCAACAAAGGGAAGCGCGCGGGGCGGGCCGCCCGGGGGTGACGTGCGCACAAGGGTGACGCGTGTCCCCCCGGCACTTACATTTTTGATGCTGAAGCTGGGCCCGCCCGCCCTCGCGTCCGTTTGGCTCAAAAATGAGCCGAAAATGGCACGCGGGGGGGGGTGCTCTGCTCCTGCGCGTGATGTCACGCGCGGGGGCGGAGCCGCTTCCTTAAAGGTGACGCGTGCCCCCGCTTTGGGGAGACGCGCGTCCTAGCGACGCGACTGAGTACAATCTCTTACCTGTCTAACTTTAATATAATATAATTTAAACTTAGAACATTAATCTAACTTGAGGAGCTAGTCAGTGGGGCATAGGGCACAGCTAGGTGGGGGGATAAATGGATAATAAAGGGGAGCTTGGCAGAACTAGACAGGCGAAGCCAAAGGAACTGATTCTGAAAAGAACTACAGCTTAATTGTAACCAGGACTTCTAAGAGTAGGACTGGAGTTTACTTATGAGTAAGATCATAAGCTGCAGACAAGCTGAGATAGCCTGCGCTGACCCTCTGTGGGAGAGAGGAGTCGCTGTCGGGGAAGCTCAGAAAGGCATGTGCAGCTAGGGAGATACCACAACATTGAAGGGAAACAGCTGGAGAAGGAAATGGGTTCTAATCTAGGCAAATAGAGCATTATTGTAAAAATCCCTACGGGGTTTAGAAAAGCCTACCTTTGTAAACCGCCTTCAATAAAGTCTGAGGAGTAATCTGACAAGAACAGCGGTATATACAGTAAATACAGATTATTAATTATTACTATCATCATCATCATCCCAGGGCAGAGGCACTTGAGTGCAACAAAACAGAAGAGGATAAAAGAAGGGTGGGGGAGAGAAAAAATAATTTTAGCATTATAAATTCTACGTTAAATTGTAAGCTTAGATTCTAAACATGGCTCAGTTTAAATTGAAAGGAAAGTCAAGCTTTGGGTTTAAATTCAGTCCAGCCCAAAATGTCAATTTTAAATAAAATGTCAAGGATTGAGAGGGAAGGTAAATTCCCAAGCCAGCTAACAGAGAACTGTAGTCTTTTACAGCTCTTGTGTTTATAACTATCAGCTATTGCAGGGGTGGCCAAACTGCGACTCCTGAGCCACATGCGGCTCATTGATGTATAATGTGCAGCTCTTGGAAATATGTTGGCTGAGCTCCTTTTTGCATCACAATTAATATAAAAGGTAAATAAGAAATTTTCAAGCTTTATAATTACTGTATTTACCAGGTGTAAACTGAGTCCACTGGATTAAAACATAAGTTTAATGTTCATGGTGAGTAAATATATTTAAGAGTTTAAATGCTTCTTAAATATTGCAGCTCTCAAACATCTGAAGTTGAGAGCCATTTATAAATAGCCATTTATCGCCGAACTGAAGATCGGGGAGGCCTGCAGAGGGTCACGCAGGCCTCCCCGAAGTCCCCACAAGCCCCGGTAAGTTACAAATATTTCCCCTCTATTTTTAGCTCCATAATACGCATGTGTCCTATGGTCCGGTGCGTCTTATGAAGTGAAAAATACGGTAATCATTAAATAAAAAAGTACTACAACAATTTTAAATGTGAAAAATGTCTTATTTAACTCTGTGTGAGTGAGTGAGTGAGTGAGTGAGTGAGAGAGAGAGAGAGAGAGAGAGAGAGAGAGAGAGAGAGAGAGAGAGAGAGAGAGAGAGATATGCAAGGATCTCTTTTTTTCTCCAAGTCACACTTCCCAAAATCAGCTCCTCCCTCCCCCACCCCACCAAAGTACATTTTCCAAAATACAAAAATAAGCCCAAAACCAAAATCAGAGAGACAGAATGGCTCTGAAAATAATTACAATTTAAAATCGGTTAATTAACACTTAATTAGCTGCTGAGGGGGCAGATAAGGGGCAAGGCTTGGCGTACCCCCAGCAAGAGGTCCGTGTCCCCCTAGGGGTACCCGTACCACCAGTTGAGAACCCCTGGTGTATAGAATTGCAGCTTTAGACTTGCTTGTCTTTTGTGCTCCTAGAGGTATCTAGTGGGGTGAGGTGTTGGAAGCTGGTCTAGATGGGCACTTGGTCTGATCCAGTAGGTCTCTTCTTACCCTCTTATATACCCTTAAGCTTATTTCTCAGTTTGCCGCTTGCAGAGCCTGATGCTTCTTCTTGGCTAAGGTCTTATTGAAAACATTTCCAAGTGCAGCTCCTGTTGATGATCTCCCTGTTCCTGCGTTAGGAGGAATACTAGACCTCCACTTCTCTCTGTCCCCTTCCAAGTGCACCCTTTTAAGTCATAGAATGGGGGGAAATCGCTGAGGTTGGGGAACATGTGTGATGAGTCCTAGTCATAGGTCTGTATGGCTACCAGCATAAAAAAAACCAATGGACTATAAATTAAGAACAATAATCTGGGCGAAGAACAGTTTCCTTTCATGTCTAATTATACAGTTATTATACATGCCTGGAGTAGTGCGACATATAACAGTGATATTTCAGACTCCTAGACCTGTGTTCAAGTCTTTGCTCAGGTATGGACCTTGCCCGGGTGATGTTGAGCCAGCCACTCTTCCTCAGATCAAAGGACCTCACAGGGTTGTTGCGAGGATACAGCTGGTGAGTGAGCGATGGATGGATGGGAGAGAACCACATTTGCCACTCTAAGGTCCTTGGAGAAAAGGTGGCATGAAAATGAAATTGGAAATAATCAGTGATGTAGACTTGAGTCTATTGACTCAGACTTGAGTCGGACTCAAGTCGTGCCAATGACTTGACTCGGTGATTGTAAAAGACTCGACTCGAGACTTGGAGCCTTTTATGACAAGTCCAATTTTTATTCAGGTTTAAACCTGTTTCCCCCATTAAATAGATAGGGACTCTCAACCAAAGACACGGGACTTGGGGGCAAATACTTGGGACTTGACTCGAGACTTGGACCCAGAGACTTGGGACTTGACTCGAGACTTGGAGTCAGAGACTTGATCCACATCCCTGGAAATAATGTTTTAACATCTCAAACAATTTTTAAAGCAATAATTATGAGCAACTGTCTTGGGTGGAGGTCAGCAGCATCACCAGCATTCGTCGGCCGGAATGGCTCTAAAGGCGAGGGGGTGGGGCCGCTTTCTCCCGTCGTGTAACGGAGGGTCAGAGCTCGACGGAACTTGGAGCTCCGCCCCCCCTGCAGTGACACTGCTGGTGGAGATTCACCTTCTCGCCCCTGGCAAAAGATGTGTTTAGTCACTTTGGTGGGACCCAGGTGAGCATCAAGATTCAGATTGGGAAAGAGGGGAGCATATTGGCTTCCTTGATATAAAAAGGTAAAGGTGACCCCTGACAATTAAGTCCAGTCGTGTCCGACTCTAGGGTGTGGTGCTCATCCCCATTTCAAAGCCGAAGAGCCAGCGTTGTCCGAAGACGCCTCCGTGGTCACGTGGCCGGCATGACTCTCCTTGCCGCAGCGCGTAGCATGCGGCTGGAACACGGAGCGCTGTTTACCTTCCCGCAAGCGGTACCTATTTATCTACTCGCATTAACATGCTTTGGAACTGCTAGGTTGGCAGGAGCTGGCCAAGCAACGAGAGCTCACCCCGTCGCGGATTCGAACTGCCGTCCTTTCGATCGCCAGCTCATGGTTCAGAAGGCTTGCCAGCATTGGCCCTTCCCCTGGTAGGCGATGGACACTTCACCCACTGCTAGGTACGACCTTTGTAGCCTGGCTTACTCACTACAGCCTCATCTCCCCAAGGCGTTAGTTTCCTCCCCGTCTCTGCTCATTACACTCAAGGGTTCAGCCTCTCCCAGCAGGAAAACAGATCCTTGAGAGCATTAACAGCCATTTACAGGGAACAAATGTTTTGCAACTCCCACTGCAGTTTGCTGTCATGATCCCACTCCATTGCGCTGATGACTGAAGTTGGACGTGCCCAGAAAGGGAGAGAGGGCTCATTTTGCATGCAAGGAGCGAGTCATGGAGGATGGGAGAGAGCGCTGAAGATGGAAAGGGTCTTTTACACATGAGGCGGAGATGGTCTCTTCCGAGTCTCTCTTGTGCTATTGATGCAAATGGCCGATCGTAACTAGTGCAGCAAAGCAACATTTGTAGTGCATGTGAACAGGCCAGTGGGTTTTACATTCCCATTACAAATTAACTGAGGCCAGAGAGGTTTTAGGGTGCATTTACAAAGGGGCCATGGTAACTGCAGACCGGAAGGTCCGTAGGACAGCAGTTCGAGACCCGAGTGCCGCGGGACGGAGTGAGCTCCCATCTCCTGTCCCAGCTCCTGCCAACCTAGCAGTTCAAAAGCAAGAAATTGCAAGGAGATAAATAGGTACCGCTGCGGCGGGAAGGTCACAGCGTTCCGTTAGTCATGCCGGCCACATGACCATGGAAGCATCTTCAGACAGTGCTGGCTCTTCGGTCTTAGAAACTGAGATGAGCACTGCACTTTAGAGTTGGATACGACTGGCTTTTGAGCAGGGGATATCTTTACCTTACAAAGTATGTCCTTTAGAGCGAGTACAGAGCTGAGGTGGCCCAGAGCAGGCACTTGAGGGGTTTTATTGTGCCTTGTGATCTGTTCCATACATACGTGGAAATCTGACTTTGCAAAGCTTTCTTGAGGATCCTGCTAGTGGCATAAGGCAAGGGTAACAAGTAACCACTACAACAACAGTTGCCAGATCAGAGGCATCCCCAAACCAGTGACTCAAGAGTTGTGGTCTGGTGATGTCACATGGTTGCCAAGGACCGATTGACCCCAAACCTCTGTCTCCCGACCTCCATTCAGCGAAATGGAGAAGGTGGGGAAATGATTGACGCTCAGGGTGCTGTGAGCCTCATGTGTGCAAATGCCCTTAATTTAGAATGTATCACTTATAAATATTGTTACTGTGGGTGTGAAGTCAGAAATGAGCCGTTCATAAGCCAAATGCACGTTCTAGCCAATATCGTCTTTCATTACAAATACGGAACGTACAGAGAACTGTTCTAATGGCAGACAGTTGTGAAAACTGTCAGTGGTTGTAGCGGTGACTCGTGAGGCTGTGGAGACTACACTCGGCTGCTGGGCTAAGGGAGAAGATGCACCTCGGATGTGGAGATGGGAAAGTCACCTCCCTATCTGATGCAAGAGGCACTTAACAATTCGAGATTAAACTAATAAAAGGTGGTGGCTGTGGGTAGGGGGAGAGATGCTGTCTAAACAAGGATGCCTCTGTCTAAAAACAAGGCACTCTTCTGATGCTGAGCCAGACGTCCATCTGGAAAAAGATGCATTTACACTAAGGGAATGGATGCAACAGTTTCAGGAGATTCGTGAGCACCCTGATCCTTTTTACCCAGAGTGGTGGCTGAATGCATTCTGGAAGCCATAAAGCAGTGGTTCCCAAACTTGCGATTTCCTTGACCATTGGCGACCATTGGCCACGGCTCCCCATTACATGATGTTGATGCCTGCCAATTGGCATTGCACTGTTTTCCGAGAGGATTCCGTGGCACTCCGTGGCTCCCCTTCTTGCCCATTGTCTCTCTTGTGTCAATATCTAGATTGTAAGCTCCATGGGACAGAGACTTCTCACTTTATGCAAGTGTCATGTCCATTGCTGGTGCTATGTGAATGAATGATAATCCTAAACAATTTTTATCGTTGATGGGACTTTCCAGTTAAATTATTCATCTCCAGGCACGTCTGGCAATGTTTATTCAGGTCCAAGAGCAAGATAAACAATTATGATCTCGATCCAAGCAGGATGTTTGCCGGTGCAATCTCATCCTGAATGGAGGCAACCCCCTTTCACCCCAGCACAGTGTCTTTTCTGGCAACTGTTTGCTGGTGTTCTTCTGCGTCTTTTTTAGATTGTGAGCCCTTTTGGGACAGGGAGCTATCTAATCATTTGATTTTGTTTGTAAACCACTTTGAGTTTTGTCGAAAAGCGGTATATATTTATATATCGTTTTCAACAAAAAGTTCACAAAGCGGTTTACAGACAAAACCAAATGATTAAAGCCCTATACGGCTTGGGGCCAGGATATTTGAGAGACCGCCTACTTCTATATAGTCTGGCCCGTCTCCTTAAGTCATCAGAGAAGGCCCTCTTGCGGATACCGTCGCCCAGGGAGGTGCAAGGGGCGGCGGCCAGAAATAGGGCCTTCTCAGTAGTGGCACCAAATTTATGGAATTCCCTCCCTTTTGACTTACAAACGGCTCCCTCCTTGGACACTTTCCGGCGAGGCCTAAAAACCTTCTTGTTCAAAGAAGCCTTCTGAGCCCTTGCCTTTTTTAACATCCTGCTGGTACAGGTGGGGGTGCTGTTGTTTTTATGTACTTGTTTTAATTGTAATCTTTTTTAAACTGATTTTTAGATACTGTTTTTATTAATTTTCGTTAATTGTTTTTACTGTTTTAAAATGTAACTTTTTTTGTGTATTATACTGCACTGTTTTTTCTTTTTGTTGTAAGCCGCCTTGGGTCCCTTTGGGGAGAAAGGCGAGGTAAAAATACTGTAAAAAATAATAAAATAAATGGCTCCCTGTCCCAAAGGGCTCACAATCTTAATCATCATCATCATCATCATCATCATCATCATCATCATCATCATCATCATCATCATCCATGGTATGAAGAGTACAAGTACAAGTACAGTACAACTATTGAACTTTATTCCTTCAATAAGATCACATGGCTGCAAGACCCATAACTTCGTTTTCTTTAAATAATAATAATAATAATAATAATAATAATAATAATAATAATAATAATAATAATAATTGTGCAGCTCCCATTCGCTTCAATGGGGCTCTACTAGAAGTTTCTTCTGGCTTCTGGTCCTAAAAACCTAATAGTGAAGAAACCCCAATGATGAACCCTTGTGACATGAATTGCCTTTGTGCCCTTTTCCAATCCTCCACACTTCTTCCAGTCCATCCCCCTCTTCCTTTTCCAATAACAGGGAGTGGGAAGAAGAAGAATGATGGAAGAGAGTGGAGGGTGCTTTTCCCCCACCCCACCCCCAATCTGCTGCCTGAAGCGACTGCCTCAGTCGGACAGACTCATGGATGCACTGGCATTTCCTGCGACAGTACTGTCCCCCAGTGCCTGAGAGGTTCTGATCCACTATACAGGTAAGCAAACTTGGGAGTCCCACCTGGACGACTCTCCAAGCAATCTGAAGGCACACCATCACCACTTTCTGGGAGGAATCTTTGACCCAGCCTCTCAATTAGTGGAGAGAGACTATAGCTCAGTGACTGAGAACTTGCTTTGCATGCAGAAAGTCCCGGCTTCCCCTAGCATACATTTCTGACTCTAAAGGTCTCGGGCGATAGAACTGAAGAAAGATCCCAGTCTGAGTCGTGAACGGGCCATTGAGCTAGATGGGCTGTGGTCTGATTTCATCCTTCATGCGTTCAAGATGGCCGTCGCCAGTACGGCGTCTCGCTGTGTGCAACGGGAGACTTTGTTAACATCAAATGCATGCCATGGATTATTTATTTCTGCTTTTGCCCCTGTGAAATTCAAATCTGCCGTGTGTTGATTAAAACAGGTGCTTTCCCCTCTCCCCCGCCCCTTTAGCCAAACAAGGAGACATGGCTCTTTTCTCTGGAAATGTCTTTTGACATTTTCAAATATCCTCGCTCACCAATTAACTCTTTGAGAGACAATGAAAGCAGAATTCCTTGGAAGCAGTCGGTTCCTTAATTATGTAGCACTGTAGAATTTCGGTGGTGTGTGTGGGTTTAATTAATGTACCTCCTGACCTTTAAGGGAGATGCAGCCGGCTCCCTCCACCTCCCTTGTGCCTCATTTTTCTCAGGGAGCTTTTAGCCACTGGCTAGTAACAGATAATCATTATTAATTCCAGCAACAGCAAAGGAAGATGGCGATATTTCTGAAAGGCACGCAAGCATTGCAATGGTGGTGGCAAAGTTCGGTGAATAATTTTTTTGTTTTCGTAACCATTTGTTGAGCTCCCCTCTTTTTGTTGATATGGTCTGGCTTTTTTTTTTAATGATGTACTATATTTTTTGTTGCCTGTGGATTTCTCAGGTCATTATTGTTTTGATTGACTTTTATTGCATTGTGTGTGTTAACCAAGCTGCTTTGAGGGCCTTTTAGAAGGTGAAATCCAAATACCAGATAGATAAAAGTTGTGAGGTCGTCCCGTTCTCTCTCCCCTCCCCCCTAATTTTGTAATGCTAGTTTAGGAATAGTTAGAACATAAGAACATAAGAAGAGCCTTTCTGGATCAGGCCCATCTAGTCCAGCTTCCCGTATCACACAGTGTCCCCACCAGATGCCTCAGGGAGCACACAAGACAACAAGATACTTGTATCCTGTCGCCACTCCCTTGCACCTGGCACAAAGAAAACCTACTCCTACAACCAGGAGGTTGCTTATCCCCATCATGGCTTGTAAACTGTGATGGACTTTTCCTCCATAAATCTGCCCAATCCCCTTTTCAAGGCATCCAGGCCAGGTGCCATCATCCTGTGGCAAGGTGTTCCACAGATTAATTACACGCTGGGTAAAGTTGTAAGTATAATGCAGAACATGTGGTGTAAAAAGGTTTGTTGGGAAAAAAAGAGGCTGAAAAACGTATCCTGATAGCTTCCCCAAAGTGTACATTTTTGTGTCTTCATCTGGTGTGTGTCTTGAGGCAGCTCCTTTTTCAAGTTTTCTTTTTCTTTTTTGGCTTTGTCCACTACATCTTGTTTTTCCTTCAAATGTGATCCCAGCCAATCAGGGATTGCATTGCAAGAACAATGTCAATCACAATGTTAGATTGCCAATCAGATTTGACTATATGACCAGCGTAACTAAGACAATTCAGAGGGAGGGCAGGAAGCGTTGGAATGGGCAAGGAGAGTGTGGCCTTGGGGGAAGGATAGCTTGATGCTATGTCTAGACAGTGCAGGCATCTTCCTACATGCCACACTGCAGTTAGCAACTCTGATTCCCGAGATCCCCAGATACTGCCCGAGACTCTCTCCAACAATGCCATTTCTGGCCGTTAGCAGCACTAGCAAAATGGGAGAACGCTTTCACCCATGTCTGAAGGCACTGGAAAGACGGCTGAAGGGTTGTGTGAATGTGACACATGGCTACACTGATGTGCTGCATGCATGACCACAGGTCTGATCTCTACGCGAGTCCCACATAGCTGCCAAAAACGGCTTCTGAGTTTCCATTGTTTCCTCAGGATCGTATGAAAGAGCTGGTTTGTCATCCATAAACTGGTGACTCTGCAGCCCAAAGTTCTGGATAATTTCACCCAGCAATTTTGTGTAGACCCTAGACGGCATAGGGGACAAACGTGAACCCTGTAAAACCCACCTGAAGTCCAGGGGACAGACCAGATGTCCCCAAACACCACTTTGTGGGCCCTACCCTCAAGAAACAAGCAGAACCACCCATGTGCAGTGTACCCCCACCCATCCCCACCATGTGGTCCAGACGGATACCATGGTGGTTGGTACTGAAAACTGCTGAAAGCTCCAGGATAATCAATAGGGTCACACTCCCCTGTCTAGCCACTGGGCAAAATTCCTCCATCGGGGCAGTCTCTGCCCCCAAACCCAATCTAAAGCGAATCCAGATAATCGTATTGATTCCAGTGCATTATTAGAAGACAATTACATTGGGAGTTCATATCACAAAACTCCAGCATGATGCAAAGTTTGGCCATCAGGTGGAGGTGTGTGTTTGACAGAGGGGTGAGTGGGTGTGTTTAGCTTTTCGACTGAGGGAAATGGTTGCAACGGGGTCCTGGTGGGGTGTATTCCATTGTCCTTTTCTAAACCTTGAAGAAGAAAAAAATTGTTTCAAAATAGAGCAAATTCTTTTAAGCGGACGAAAAAGTTGATGAAGCAATTCTATGAATATTTTCTTCGTTTGATTTCAGACAGTTGTTACTTTGCTCTTCAGTCTTGTGCGAGTTCCCAGAGCAGCTTCTGATAAAGTGAGAAATCGGTAAGATAATAAAACAATACAACTCAAGCACAGTTTAACAGCAGAGATAAAAACTTCCCATGGCAAACAGCATTAGATCAACTTCTGAGAAGCCCTCTGCTCACACAGAGAGCCCAGGCAACCGAGGTAGAATTCAATCTGTTTTATCAGACTTGGGGCCCAACCTTATCCAACGTTCCAGTGCCGATGCAGCCGCAATGCAGCCAATAAGGTAACAAATGTTTCCTTACTTTGAGGAGGCCTCTGTGACAGTCTCCCCCATCACTGAATGCAGCTCATGCCTCATTAGCACAGCTGCATCGGCGCTGGAAAGTTGGACAGGATTGGGCCCTTGAGTCAGGAAATTCAGTTCTTCATTCAGTGGGTGGCATTGAATCTTTCTTTTGCAGCCTCCTCCAGGCTATATTGTGAGGGTCGGCTGGAATATGCAACATACTGGAATATGCAACATGCCCAAGAAAAGGCAGGATAAGAACAGAATTAGTGAAGGCTGCAATCCTATATATACAAGCATGCATTGGACAGCCTCCTTCCTTATAATCCGACACATCCTCCGAGGTCATCGGGGGGGGATAGGCCCTGTTAACTTTGCCGCCATTGACAGAGGTGAGGGGGATGGCGATGAGAAATAGGGCCTTCTTGGTGGTGATGCCTCAACTATGGAATTCCCTCCCCCGGGAATTAAGAATGGCTCCCTCTTTAGAAACTTTTCAGTGGGAACTTAAGACATTTTTATTTAGGTTGGCATTCGATTGCTGACATGGTGGGCTGGCTTTTTTTTTAATCAAATGCAATCTTAGGTGACCCACTGGTGTTTAATTATTTTAATTGTTTTTAATTATTTTATCGTACTTTGTATTTAACATGTTTTATGTAAGCCGCCTTGGTTACCCTGTCGGGAGAAAGGTGGGATATAAATTCTTTAAATAAATAAAAATAAGTCTCAGTGAGATTTACAGCTCGCTTCTATACATGTCTACTCGGAAATGTCTCATCAAGTTCAATGGGACTTATTCCCAGACGAGAGTGTACAGGATTGTAGCCTTAGTTCTGTGTAAGGTTGCAAAGGATTGGGTTGTAAGAGTCACCTAAGCCTTGCAGTCTCTTTTTCTATTTGCCGATATGAATTCTCTGCTTGACCGAGTGCCCAAGGAATGAACTTTCACAAGTTGGAGCAGTTTTGGGGAACGGGAGGGTGATCTGCAGGGCAAGGAGAGGCAGTTCTGCTAGTCAACGCACGTTTGCCAGGCAGAAGCATCCGCACACTGACCCCTGCTGCCTTTGTTTCTCTTTCTGTTGACTCAGGGCATTTCTATATCCCTATTGACAATGTGTTTGAGACAACCAGTCCTGAAAGTGACAGCGGCATTTCATGACCTGAAACCAAAGAGTGTGTCGGCTGGGGCTTTGAAGACATGGGCCGTCCATAATCGTGAGTGAGAGTTTATCAGGCTTTAAAACACACACACACACACACAACCCATGACGAGAACCTCGAGTGACAACGTGTTTCCAGATAGAGCGATCGAGCCTGGCAGTGTTAGTCTCCCTGACCCTTTTTTGGCTCAGTGAGATTTACAATTCCTGTGGAATTTGCAGCATTCCTGGGGGGGCAGTGTTTGCACTGGAAGACTGTGGATTACAAAAAGGACCTCTTTTGCTCATGTGAATGCCAGGATTCTGTAAGACGGGAGGAGCAGCAGAGAAGAGGCGCCATGGAAAGGATTGGAGAACCAAGTTAGTGCCTTGATTTAAATGGCGTTCATTTAGGTCTCTCCATTTCCGTTCCGGAAATGATGAACAAACCAGCTAGGATGAGAGATGTGGCGAAACAAAATGTTCACCCAACGCTATAGAACCAAATCAAATGCAATCTTAGGTTGCATATGTAATTATTTGCTTAAATACATAAGCAACTCTCAACCTGTTTCCTGATTTGGAGGAGTTCAAAAGTTGGGGAGCACTGGGGAGTTCAAAAGTTCACATGGCAAAACAATTTACAGAATGTATTTGGTTCTATAGCGTTGGGTTGTTGTCTGGGTTTTCAGAGTTTCGGGGAAGTGGGGGAGGCCTTCAAAATGGCGCAGAGAGCTTTAGAATGGCTGTGCAAGGCATTCTGGGGCATTGCCTGTACTTGACTAATGTAATTGACAACAGTACAGTACCTTGAGAATGACTGTGGATGGCTTTAAAATGGCAGCGGATAGCCTTAAATGCTTTAAAATGGCCACCGTGGATAGCGAATGGTCACCGCGGATAGCTTCAGAACGGCCAAGGATAGCTGCAGGATGGCCGCAGATGCTGCAGATAGCAGAGAACAGACAGCGAATGGCGTGAGTTAAGTGCCGATCCTGCTCCCCACGGATAAGTGAATCCTTAGGTAGTGAATCCGTGGGGAGCGAGGATTGACTGTATAAATAATAAATCCAGCTAACCCATTTTTTTAGAGCTAAAACAAATATTCAACAAAGCTCAGACATTATTCAGACTTTCTAGCACTGCTGTTCAAATTTGATATGACGTTTAAAATTTAGTATATCAGTTCACAAATTGAATGCAACTCCGCCCTAAAAAGGTAAAGGTGACCCCTGACAATTAAGTCCAGTCGTGTCCGACTCTAGGGTGTGGTGCTCATCCCCATTTCAAAGCTGAAGAGCCAGCGTTGTACGAAGACGCCTCCGTGGTCATGTGGCTGGCATGACTCTCCTTGCCACAGCGCGTAGCATGCAGCTGGAACACGGAGCGCTGTTTACCTTCCCGCAAGCGGTACCTATTTATCTACTCACATTAACATGCTTTGGAACTGCTAGGTTGGCAGGAGCTGGCCAAGCACCGAGAGCTCACCCCGTCGCGGATTCGAACTGCCGACCTTTCGATCGACAGCTCATGAACCCCTGTTCAAAATTTGAAATGAGAGCGCTTGTTGATGTCTCTCAGTTGTTTTGGTAGGTATCGAATATGAAATCTCAGGAGTTGTCAAACGCCAAATGTGCTTGCATTCCAACCGTCAAATACAGGCAAGTACAAGACACTTTTGCATGTCAGCTATCCAGTTACTGTCAAATATCCATCCGAATAACCATCAAATATCATAGGATGCCATATACCTATATCAAATAGCTGGCAAATATTCAAGAATTTAGAGAACACCTAGAGAATTCTCTGTATCAACATTACCGAGCAAATTTTGAGCAGAGGTGTGAAGATTCAGAACAAAACCGGTGAGTGGAGGGGAAGAGAATTTACAACCACCACCCCTTTTTGGTGAATGACAGCCAAGTTTCTTTGGGTGTTGTGGGAGTGGCCTGCTGGTGATGCTATGTTCATTCTGAATTTTTCTTTTTGCTACTTCTGCTCTCTGGATTTGTTGTCTACGTTGCTAACGAAGTGCACAGGATTGCAATGACTACATTATGCCTGTCTCCAACCTGTGTAATCTGTGGTATCGCGACTGCTTGAGTAACCAGGCCAGCACACTAGGCTGTTGTTGTGTATGATGGAAGAATAAATCCAACCATGGAACACTTCAACAACATGTCAATGTTCAATTTTATTGCCTTGCCTTAATTGCATTAAGGCAGTGTTTCCCAAACTTTTTCGACCTGTGGCTCCCATGACCATTGGCAACAATTGGCCGCGGCTCCCCATTACATGATGTTGATGCCTGCCAATTGGCACTGCAGTGTTTTCCGTGGGGATTCCGTGGTACTCCACGGCTCCCCTGGTTGGTATCCGCGGCTCCCCTGGGAGCCACGCCTCCCACTTTGGGAACCACTGCATTAAGGGGTTGCTTATATTCTGAGCTTTTCTTTAAAGATATGACTTCTGCCTCTATATGCCTTTCTTTAAAGATATGACTTCTGCCAAGGTCTACATAGTTTCTAAGCCTCTCTTTTGTCTACTTTACTATTGATGGATTCTGTTTTCACCTTGCAGGTCATTTCCCCCAGTATTTTTCAAGCTGGCAAAACCGAAGATATAGTTGGATATCTTAAGGTGCAGTAGTTTGCAAGTTCCATTTTGTTAAACAAAATGGGCATATCTCATTATTAGTTGAATAAAAGATTTTTAAATAAAACCATTTTATAATTTCAAAGTTCATAAACGTACAATAGTTCTATTTTGTGTTGTCATGCAGAAAATATTTCATGTTCTTAAAGTAGACAGGTGCAGCCTGTATAAGAAAATAAGTATTGAACGTATATTTCAGTTTTTCCCAGATCAAACAAACAAAACTCAAAAAGTTGTTTTTTTTAAAGACATGTTGACATCCATATGGGAAAAAAGTTGCATCTCTGGTTTTGAGGGGATTGTGGGAACAAATTTTCAGATTCAATATGCTAAACTCATAGTTACTATTATAATATCACGTTGAGGAGAGCTCCATGGTGCAACACAGTTCTTAACTTATCTGTGTGTGTGTGTGTGTGTGTGTGTGTGTGTGTGTGTGTGTGTATACGCACGCGCACAACATTGCACTGTGAAAGTGAGCTTAAAAACCTTAACATATTTTGATCTGGAATAATTTTTTCCCTGACAGGAAAGTTTTAATCAACTTTCACCCTCCCATTTGCCCTCTGAGGTCTACTCCATATTGCCTCCCTTCCCATCTTTCACCAAAGAGGTGGATGAAACCATGTACATTTGAACATATAAGAGAGAACATGCATGGGAGTCTGGGCATAGCATTAATTTGAGGAGACAAGTTTTGGAGAGGAGCAAATATTCCCAGATTTAAATAGGGAAGCCCTAGAAATCATAAAGCACCCCAAGGTTATGAATAGGAAAGAGGAAACACAGAGAATAAGTAAGACTTGGCTTCCAGCCATGAAAAGGACTAGGATTCTCCCGTTTGTCAACAACAGATAGAACAGGGGCGTTTTTCGGCAGTTTGTTTGATGGCGTTTGGACATTGAAATAATAGAGTCTATAATTTCCAGTTGATCTTGAACAGCTCTTGTCTCTTTAAGTTTGTTTCAAACAGTGACAGTTGGTTAGATCAGTTATATTGCATTTGTCTTCAGACGACCTGTGCAGGCATTTGTCTGGTACCTTCTGATGAAGTCAACAGCACAGCTGACGAAACGTCAAGGTTTTTTTCAACTTTTTAATGGTTTTTTAAAACTGTTGAATTGTTTCATTAATGAACCATCTGTGAACCCGGAGATGGGAATTTTGAATTCAGTTATCCTTAATGACTGTGGTAGCCTTAAAATGTACGTTTTATACATTTTCTTCGCAGCAGCACAGTTCACCTATTTAGCAGGCAATGGGATGGTGCCACAAGTCTACACATATTTCCTAACGGGAGAGTTATGCCCCGTCAATTCCTTACCACTTCTAGTTGCTACAACACCAGTAAACTGATAGTACCAAACCGAAATGAGTACAGCCCCTGGGCTCATCCTCTCACTTGTTTGCCCAGGCATTCTGCCCCATAACTCTGGCCTTGCATACTTTTCATTGGGTGCTTTATTTCTTCCAGGCCCAGGTCAAAATGCTTTGAATAAAAGCAGTGATTCCCAAACTGGGAACTTTCCTTTAAAGCAGTGGTTCCCAAACTGGGAAGCACAGCTCCCAGGGGAGCCGCAGAAACCAGCCAGGGAAGCCGCGGAGTGCCACGGAATCCGTTTGGAAAACAGTACAATGCCAATTGGCAGGCATCAACATCATGTCATGGGGAGAGGCGTGGCTCTCAGGGGAGCCGTGGAAACCAGCCAGGGGAGCTGCGGAGTGCCACAGAATCCTCTCAGAAAACATTGCAATGCCAATTGGCAGGCATGTAATGGGGAGCCGCGGCCAATAGTCGCCAGTTGGCCATCTTGATTAACAAGTGATTAAAACATGTCTGATGGCGTTGGCAAACCCTACAGAAGAGGACCAGTTCCCTGCTTCCTGTTCTGCCTTGACAGGTGACAGAACCTGTGGAAATGCCAAAGCAGCCTTGCCTTGGAGCCATAACCCTCACATGCCTGTCCTCCCAGCCCTAACCTTCTCAACTCATCTTGGGATGAGGCCGCCCTATTTTAATTTAACCCTACTGATCTTCCACGGTTTTAGTTTGATTTGACTTGGGGTCATAACAGCAACCCAGCAGCATGGTGCTTTTGAGAATTGCATAAGCAGAAATGGATGGGACTCTGCCCTCAAGAAATTACAAGGGTAGGAAGGGTATAAGACAGGCTCCTGAGAACTTAAAAGCTGCCTGATGGAACAGGCCAAAGACTTATCCAGATCAGCATTCTCCTTCCAAGAGGGGCTAGGTCCAGCCTCCATTTTAGGAGGCACGGGGGCAGTAAACACCCATATGGAGGGCACCACACCAACATGGAACAGACCGAGGCAGGATGCAGAGAGTATGAAGAACGTTCAAGTGAACATTTTGCTCCCAGGCTTCTTGGAGTCTAAGAAGGGACTCGTCAGCCAGATGCTAAGGCAGTGTTTCCCAAACTTTTTCGACCTGCGGCTCCCTTGACTATTGGCAACCATTGGCCAACCATTGACCAATCCCCATGACATGATGTTGATGCCTGCCAATTGGCATTGCACTGTGTCCCAAGAGGATTCCGTGGCACTCTGCGGCTCCCCTGGCTGGTATCCGCAGCTCCCCTGGCTGGTATCCGCGGCTCCCCTGGGAGCCACACCTCCCACGTTGGGAGCCACTGTGCTAAGGGAAGCTCACAGGCTGCACATGATGTTGTAGCCATGCCCTGGTGTTCAACGAGCCCTCGATGACTAAAGCTTGTCTTTTGGGGGGCAAGCATGTACTACATCACCCCCCGCTCTGCACTGCCTTTCACAGAGCTCTCCAAGTCAAAGGGGTCTTCTCCTGTTGTTTGATGGCAAGAACACTGCTAGAGATGGTGGATACCAAATTTGACCATCCAATTATAGTTGAAGTTCCCAGATGGGGAAATGTGTTGGGCCGGGGGGGGGGGGGGAAGAGAGCAAGGATCATGATGGGAATATGTACTGGAGAAAAATACAAAAAGGAGCATCTTTTACAGAGTAGGTGCAGGTCAGCTTTATGGGGGGAATGAAGCAGGTTTGGGGCCTGAATGAAAGCAATTTTGCAAAAATTTTTATCTGTAGCCCCAGCTGTTCTTCACTTGTGGTATCAGATGCAGGAACAGCTTCAGGTAGTTTAGCTACAGGCCAGCCTTAAATATTTTAAAAACAAATGTTTAATTTTTAAACCTGAAAGCTCTTTTACCAGATTGCTGACTCGGTATCACAACCAGATGGAAACTGGTTTCAATTCTCCAGCGTTGGGGTGACTCCCACGCTTCCCCCCCCTTTCGCATCGCAGACGACACCGCTCCGCAATGGAGATGGCCGTCAGCGGGCCTGGGAGTGTCAGAACGCATTACTGCAAAGCAGCAGACATTTTGCAGTTTTTTCCTGATGAGAATGCTTGGTTGGCGTGAGATTGCAGGGAACAGACCTTTCTGAATGGGGCTACGAGGCAGCAACAACAGGGTGGTGGGGGGAGATGCCTTCTGGAAGGAGCCAGTCCGAGATTGGTGGTTTTTAAGCTGTCACTCATGGACATTGCCTGCTTCCTTCCTGCAGCCTGCTCATGGTGACGGTACAGATGCTTGCCTTAGCTGTTGCCAACATTCTATGAGATGTGGGTGGTAGGTTTTTGACTTGCTAGGGAGGTCCCTTCATCCATCTTCCATCATTTTTCTCTGCACTCTGCAGTCTGCTAGCAGATGTTCAGTTTTTATCTTCTACTCTCTCTCTCTCTCTCTTTCCTGGATTGACCTTGGCTCTCCTCTCCCCTGCCTCATGGCTCCCCCCCCCCATGCTCATTTTCCCATGCTTCAGAAGGATTGGCAGATGTGGCTTCCATTTCCATAATGAGTGTCACAAAGAATGAACTGGGGAATGGATGAGAAACTTTTTTTTATAATCATAAAAACCCCTCCCCTCTTCCCTGCTGCAGCCAACAAATCCTTTTGTGTGTGTGCCATATAGCGCGCACACAGTGTGTAGAGATCCCTGCACTGCAAGCAGCTGCCACCATCCAGCTGTGCCCTTTTTCTCTGATGGCAGTCGTGGCCTTCATTCATTCAGTTAGGAGTTTGGCCATCTGGATCATTGTGGCTGGCCATGGCCAGAGACGTCCCCAAAGGACTCAGAACTGGCCCAAGCTGATGCAGTGCCCAAATTCTGCTCCCCCCTTTTTTCATACAAACATCAGTGTGTGTACCCTGCCACCTCCACCTCCTCACTTATGAACCGCTTCTTCTAAACTGACTGTTTGGGGAGTATAAGAACATAAAGAGCCCTGCTGGATCAGGCCAGAAGCCCATCTAGTCCAGCTTCCTGTATCTCACAGTGGCCCCACCAGATGCCTCAGGGAGCACACAAGACAACACAAGAGACCCTTTCTGCCAGGACATTCCTTCCTTCCTTCCTTCCTTCCTTCCTTCCTTCCTTCCTTCCTTCCTTCGTCATTAATTTTTATAATTGCTCCATAGTGAATCTCTGAGTGGCTCATACCAATACAAAATTGCAAACAAAGTTTGCTTTGATAATAAAGACTATCACACAACACCCCAGGCACCAGTCTGAGCCACAGGGTGGGCAGGTTGGGTCTTTGCACCCAAATGTAGAATGGTGCCTGCAAAACCCACAGAGTCTAGAAGTCTAGACTTAGCTTTAAGTTAATGCAACCTGAAGTCTTAGCTTGAAGACTTAGCTTGAAGTCTAGACTTAGCTTAAGTTAATGCAGCCCAGCAATGCATTCATATTTTTTGCAGCTATATCACACTGCAGGTTCATGTTCAACTTGTGACCAGCTAGTCCCACTAGGGGCTAATTTGCCCAGCTCCCCCCCCCCATGCACATGTGGTTTGAGTACCGGGTAGGGATTGGTCATGTGGATCCGGCTGCGGTTACCTATCTGCAGCCATGAAGGCAAGTGCCATTCTACATTTGGGCACAAAGACCCAACCTGCCGACCCTGTGGCTCAGTCTGGTTCCTGGGGGGCCGGGTAGGACTATGTTGTTCCTAACAGAAAAAGAAAAGCTTTCCAAATAAGTTGATTGAGGTGGTTTTCTTCAGGTGTTGGACGGCTCCTTTCTCCCAAGAGGATGGTTGATGTACAAGGACAGAGGCCTTCCACCGGAGCACAAAACGTAGCTAGGGATGTGGATCAAGTCTCTTAACTCCAAGTCTCGAGTCAAGTCCCAAGTGTCTGGGTCCAAGTCTCAAGTCCCAAGTCTTTGCCTCCAAGTCCTGAGTCTATGGTTGCAAGTCCCTATCTATTTAATGGGGAATAAAATTCAGCTTGAATAAAATTCAACTTGTCATAAAAGACAAGTCTCGAGTCGAGTATTTTGAGTCTTTTACGGTCACCGAGTCAAGTCATTGATGCGACTTGAGTCCAACTAGAGTCCTAGTCAATAGACTCAAGTCTACATCACTGGTAGCCATCATCTACATCCCCCAACCAAGCAGCGAGCACCAATAATCTCAATTGCACAGGTTTTTTGTCACTGTCAGGTTGGGTCTATTTAACCATGTGTGTAGTTTAAATCTCCAGGAATGCCAAAAACACACACACACACACACACACACACACACACACACACACAAAAAAAAAACCACCCAGACAGAGAGAATGAATGAGTAATATAAACATGGGTAACCATGCAGAAAGCCTGCTTGCATCAGCATCTGAGCCTGCTCAGCTTTGGGGCAGAGCCCTGAGATCCAACTGACAAGCAGATATCTAATTAAATAAATCTAATCTTCATTGGTATCCAGAGATAGTAATTGGAGGGAAGGTCAGGAGGGAAGAGGAACTGAGAGGAGGATGAGGGAGAGGAGATGGGGGGAGGAGATGTTGAGGAATTTCCATAGCATGCATGTGTTTTATATTTAGCATCCAACCCATTCTCCTCTATAAGAAAGGGCAACACTAGAGATTCCTTCTAAGGAAGCTGAAGTGTGTGAGGAATCTGGGCTTAGCAAATCTGTCCTGGGGCATAATAATACCACCCAAAATATCTGAACATCCTTGGTGTGAATGAAATCACTGCACACCCAACTACAGAAGGCAGCCTTACTTGGAACAGCACACATATTACAAAAATATCTGTGAACATCCCAGGTCCTTAGGAAGGACTTGATGTTCAACAGGCCAAATCCAGCCACCAATATCTGGTGGACTGTGCATAAGAACCACCATAATAATGGCTCCATACCGTAATGGCCAACTTCACAGCAAGGCGATCTTCTTGGTTTGCTCTTTTCAAGTGAAGACAAGTAGCAGCAGATAAGCTGGCTGGCGAAGGGCTTGGGTAATGAGTGGAAACAGTTAGATTTTGTTGCTGTTGGGGTACAGAGAAGGAGAGAGTGAGGAGTCGCACCAAAGCTTGTCTGACCCTGCTCTAACTTCCCGACTTTCCAAGCATTTCTCTAGCTCTTCAACACTTCTCCATTTTGGGAACGGAGATCCACCTGCTCTAAAAGGAACAGGCAAGGCGGCCTCATACTGAAAAGTAGTCCTTTATCCTAGGAAAAATGTCCAATGCATCTTGACTATTGCAGCAATCCCTCAGGAGCAAAGGGATCTTCTTGTGTCTTATCTGAATACAGCAAAACCACCCAATCAAGAATACGTGTTCCAAATGAGAACAAGGCGCTGAGGAAGACCTCAGGTTGAAATGCACGGACCATTCCTCAGAAGACAAACATCAGCTTTCCAGCAGCAGCTGCTTGATGCCTGCCCCTCTTCCTTTGTTCCTGGAGGGTACAGAGCACGTCATATATCCCAGCTCAGTTGTCTTTATGGATGGGCTGCAATCTGCAGGTAGTAGGCACAAGCGCAATTCAATTAATTCATTGGTATTAGGTCGGCAGTTCGAATCCATGCGACGGCTCCTGCCAACCTAGCAGTTCGAAAGCAAGAAATTGCAAGTAGATTAATAGGTGCCGCGTCAGCGGGACGGTAACAGCGTTCCATGCGCCTCGGTGTTGAGTCATGCCGGCCACATGACCATGGAAACGTCTTCGGACAGTGCTGGCTCTTCGGCTTTGAAACGGAGATGAGCACCGCTCCCTAGAGTCGGACACGACTGGACTTAATTGTCAAGGGATACCTTTACCTTTACCTATTAAAAAAGGTATATGCATCCATTTTTCCACCCAAAAGGGGCTGCCAGAATGGTGTGCAACAAATCAAAGACAGTAAATAAAATCAATATGAAACAGTAAAAAGATAGCAGATGTGCGCAATAAACACAGAGGAAGGATGCGTGGTGACCAACTGACCATAGTAGCATCCTTAACAAAAAAAGAAAGAAAAGCAACTTAATAAATGGCTTGTTCTTGTAAAGAGATCTGGTTGTATCTATTAAAAGAATCACGACAGCCCCACCATATTCTGCAACACTTATTAGATTGTGGATCATCATCAGCAGTTAGGGATGAATTGAGAAGGGAAGGAAGAAACAACACCAACATGTTTTTATAAAGATGTCCCTGAAGTTGCCCATGTAATAAGGGCAACAAAAATAGAAGTCAGGCTTGCTTGGAGTGGGTGCATTTGGGCAAGTCCAGCTTCAGTTGCCTATGGTCAGAACTTGAAGGTCTGGGTTCATCACAAACAAACACAGTTGGGGCTGCACTACAGCGGGAAATTGGCCTGGAGGCCTGCCTCCTTGAGGCGTTGCTTTCTCATGGGAAACCACAGGCATCACTTGACGTGTGCACCATGATTGGCCCTGTCCCACTGCGATTGGTCCCTGCCCAGCCCAGTTTCCTCTCCTCCCATATAAACTTTCTCTTAACAATTCTTGTCTGTGCAACAAAACGTTGTCTGGCCCTGCTCGAACAACTTCCCAACTTTCCAAGCATTTCTCTAGCTCTTCAGCACGTCTCCATTTTGGGAACTGAAATCTACCTGCCTCTCTCTGACATATCATGTGTGCCGCTTTCAGATGCCTTAGCCCAACCCTGATTGGTTGGACCTAAACCGGGGAGTCAGATCCTTCTTCTCTTCCCTTGAGAAGCCCTAGTTTGGGGGGAGAGAGAGAGAGAGAGAGAGAGAGAGAGAGAGAGAGAGAGAGAGAACGAACGAACGAACGAACGAATGAACGAACGAACGAACGAACCCGAACGAACAAACAGGATCTTTCCAGTACATGCAGAGAAGCCACAGTATAATAGGCAAAACTGCCTGCTAGTTTTCAATGCTAAACTGAGAAGAAAACCTTCTTTATGTTTCTCCTCCACAGAAGGAGCTGGCATTTCTGTGGGAGCTGCATTGCAGGACCCCTTTCAAAAGCTCAGCAGCTCAGGATCATTGTCAGTTTCGATAGTTAATGTTGTGGAGGGGGGGGGGAAGAGATTTAATCTGCAATTCAAACTTTACTCAATCACCCTGATTAATCAACACAAGTTTAAAATTCTGTCTGGGCTGCTGCCAAACATCTCCTAGTGAGTAGATGGTACTCTGCCCTCCCTTACTCCCCCCACGTCATATGCACTTGTGGATAAGATAAGATACCATGATACCTGGTGAATCAACGTTTTGTTAACCTTGAACTCATGCATTGGGATAGAAAGAAGGAAATGCTCCATTGGAATGGGTTCCTTTTTTCCTGAATGCTAGTTTTCAAAAGGGTAGATTCAAAATGAGAGAGGCAGATTATAGGAAGATATTAGACACACAAAGAATTAGAAGGGATGAGTAGAAGGGGACAATTCTATGCTAAAATTGATCCAAAGACAGGGCACGCTGACTGGTATGAGCAAACCCAGCTAGACAGGGATGCCCTTTCCCACAGTGTTAAAGCCAGATTGTTGTTGTTCAGTCGTTAAGTCATGTCCGACCCTTCGTGATCCCATGAACCACATCCCGCCAGGCCTTCCCACTATCCACTATTACTACTCCTCCACTATCTTCCTGAGTTCGCTCATTTTCATGTTCGTTGCATCGGTGATGCTGTCTAACCATCTCATCCTTGGCCTTCCCCTTCTCCTTTTGCCTTCAATCTTTCCCAGCATCAGAGTCTTCTCCAGAGAGTCCTCTCTTCGCATTAGGTGGCCAAAATATTTGAGCTTCAGCCTCAGTACCTGTCCTTCCAGGGAACAGTCAGGGTTGATTTCATTTAGGATTGACTGATTTGATCTGCTAGCAGTCCAAGGAACTCTCAGGAGTCTTCTCCAGCACCACAGTTCGAAAGCATCTATTCTTCGGCGCTCAGCCTTCCTTATGGTCCAACTCTCGCAGCCATACATTGCTACTGGGAACACCATCGCCTGTCAGTCTATTGAAGCTCTCAGCTGGCTCAGGACCATTGCTGGAACATCATTGCAGCTCCATGTGCCTGGTTTGCTTTCCAACCAATCTGACTCTGGTCCGGACAGTAGCGTCGCGGGGGTTGGTGCGGTGGTACGGTGGGCCCCAGGGCGAGGACCGGACGTGGCTCCAGGATGCCTTCCCTCCGCCGCGTTTGTCCTGGAGTTGGGCCCTCCTGCCCACCCTGGAGCTCCAACCGCTCCAAAATAGGCACTGAAACGCACCGCGACAGGGTGAGCTCTCGTTGCTTGGCCAGCTCCTGCCAACCTAGCAGTTCCAAAGTATGTTAATGCGAGTAGATAAATAGGTACCGCTTGCGGGAAGGTAAACAGCGCTCCGTGTTCCAGCCGCATGCTACGCGCTGCAGCAAGGAGAGTCATGCCGGCCACATGCTGGCTCTTCGGCTTTGAAATGGGGATGAGCACCACACCCTAGAGTCGGACACGACTGGACTAAATTGTCAGGGGTCACCTTTACCTTTTTACTAAACACCACTAAGAAAAGGCTATTAGGCATTTGTCAGAGAGTATGCAAGACACATACAATTTAAAATAAGAAGGACCAAGACTAACTTCCTAAGCTCACTCATAAGGGAAGGAAAAGAAAGAGTACACCACCCGATTCAAGAAGTCCTTTATATACCTTACCAGTAACTAACAGCCAATCCCCAAAGGCAGATCAGCCGAACCTTCTTTTCCTCCCAACTAATCTGCTGATTCTCTCCACAAAGATAGTCACAAAACCACAGGCGTAAAGTCAGTGGAAAAGCCCGTGAATAAAAGAAGCCTCTAACGGTACAATCCTATGCATGTCTACTCTGCTGAAAGCTCCATTTTGATCCATGGGGTTTACTCCCAGGAAAGTGTGCATAGGATTGCAGCCCAAAAGTCAGCTCAGTTCCCAAGTTGCCAATTGAGAACGGGGTGGCAGAATCTCCAGACCACCTTGTTGCCCATGTGGCTACCCGGTGGTAGGACTAGAAGGGGTCTCGAGGATGCCAAGGCATCCTAATCCAGAGGTGCACATCCCACACAGAACATATGCACAAAATCTCTTGGGTGCAGCGAGAGCCTCATTCATTTGTGGTGAAAAAGGACCAGACCAAGTTTACAAAGAAACAGAATGGAGACACTGATTTGAGGCACCAAAACTCCAAACCGGAAAAGGACAGGGCGGGTGGGCTCAAGTCTTCCATGGAGCTGAATGGGGAACAGTGGCGTCGCTTCGGTAGGGACGGGGCTGTAAGTAACGCTCCGTCGTAGTCTCTTTACCGAGCAAACAGGAGGCAACCCCGCCCCCTCACTGTCGGAGTCAGTCCCCTGCGGAGAACGCAGCAGGCAGGGTCTCTTGCCTGCTGCTTTCTCCGCAGGAGAATGGCTCCAACAGTGAGGGGGCGGGGCTGCCTCCTGCTCGCTCGGTAAAGAGACTACGACGGAGTGTTACTTACAGCCCCGCCCCTACCGAAGCGACGCCAGTGATGGGGAAGCAATTCTGGGCCTAGGAAAGCACAGGGTGTTGGAAGGTCCTCCTGTTGCAGTCAGAAGCTCAAGAATCAATCTGTGGGTCACTGCTGATATATATGATGATGGCTGTAGCATTTCTGCTTTCAGGGGCAAGATGTGGGATGAGAGTCATGATGAAAACCTGTACACCTGGGTGCAAGTCCCATTAAACTCAGCAGGGCTTGATTCTGAGTAGACATGACTAGGATTGTGCTGCTAGGCTGCTATCCTGAACGACCAGTTACCAGTGGTGTCGCTGGAGGTGGGGCGGAACGCTAAGTTCCGCACCGCGCTGACTCTCCGTTACTCACCGCCCCGCCCCCTTGCCTTCGGAGCCATTCAGTGGGGCAAAGGCAATGCGCAGGGAGTCTCCTGCGCATTGCCTTCACCCCACTGAATAGCTCCGAAGGCGAAGGGGCGGGGCCGCCTCGTGCCGGTGAGTAACAGAGGTCAGCATGGTGTGGAACTTAGCGTAAGTGGAATGGCCACTTACCACTTTACGCTTCCTTAAGCAGGGCATAACAAGGGTGGAGCCTGAGGGGAAGCTGCCTTGGGCGCAATGCCAGGGGGCACAACCCTCAGGCTCCCTCACTCAATGGCTGCCCTCGCGTTTGGCTTGGAATGTTCCGAGCCAAACCCGAGGGTAGCCATTTGCCTGCTGTGTTCTCACTCCGCCCCGAGGCAGCAGGCAATTGGTAGTCGTCGCCTTCCGCTCGAAGCGGTCCGAGCGGAATGCGACGGCTGCTGAGTCCTCCTGCTTCCGTGTGCCACCCCTTTGTGAAGAGAAGGAGCGGCACGATCATGAAGAGAAGGAGTGGCAGGTGGGGGCAGATGGCAATCGGCGGCCCTTGTTTCCACTCGGACTGCTCCGAGCGGAACGCGAGGGCTGCCGATTGCGCCCGATCCTGGAAGTTATCACGCAATGTCACTTCTGGGGCACAGCAAGCTCCCATGCCCCAGGCAGCACGGGAGCTTGTTACGCTCCTGTGACCTGGACCTTAAGTCATCCATTTTGTGTTGACCGTTTTGATAGCGAATACAATAGGTTGTTTCAAGGGGGTAAGAGGCAATTGAAATTGACCTGGGAAGGGGGAATACAACTCCCGCAGAGGACCAGGCATCCAGGCCCCACCGCCCCGACCAGGTTCAGACATGGGCTTCAAGCCCAAACAGTTGCACTATTTGCCCTGATGCCTTTTATCTCAAGCCTGTTCTGTACATTTCTTTGGTGCTGTGGCCAGAGAGCTGATTCCTCGCTCTTGCTTTTGAAGCCCCACCTGGAAATGTGGCTGACCCACTGAGCAAGGCAGGCTGGCCACAGCGCTGGCCAAGACCGGGGAGGGACTGGTGCAAACGCATTTCCTGTTTCTCTTTTGTTTCTTTGTGCAGAGAGCCAACCAGTTCTCTCCCAATCATAACAAAAGCTGACAATCCAACAAACTGGCGAGGCAGAGGGCAGCCGTGCTCTTCGCTGTGCACGGCTTTCTGGGGGGAAGGGACACTGACAGGAGGAGGGCGGAGGCAGCAAGCACAGTCTGTTCACCCAGAAGCGTTCAGGTGGCACCTCTCTGGTGGTGCCAGAGCTTGCGGGGCTTGGAATGCGGCAAAGAGCTTTGGAGAGTTGCAAAGCTTGCCTCAAAGAAGGGGGGAAGACGACGTAAGAAGACTGAGAGCCCTTTTGTTTTCTCCAGTTGAGATGAAAATCCAAACCAGAGAAGAACGATCCGTTTCTCTCCTGGGCTGCAGGGAGCTCCTTTGCAGCTAGCGATGGAGGTGATCTTGGTGGGGTGTCTCCTGGCCATGCAAAACGTCAGCCAGGGAGACTTTCAGGGCCCTCCAAATCTGCATCATGCAGCAGGCAGGAGAAGCCCCACTGCAGAAAAGAGGTCCTAGTATGGTTTCTTCTAGATGCATGAAGAATCCTTTTGGGGAGGGGAAAACAGCATTTGGCTGAGCCGATGCAACTTGAGTCCTGGATTTGGGGGGGGGGTGAGGAAGGCCCCAACACTGCACCTATCCTGTCTGCCCCCACAGAGCAGTTCATGAGGAGGGGAGGTGGGCAGGCACCCTCGCCCTGCCTGACAGCGCAATCCTGTGCACCTTGCGGCTGCTGGCCTAAATGGCCAGCTGCTGCATCCTTTGCAGGACGTGGGCCGCGGGCTCACCTCGAGGGAAGGGAACGTTCTTCCCCTTCCCCCGGTTTCAGTGCTGGAGGCCCCAATGGGCCTCCTTGGATGCAAGCCAGCTCTTCAGCTGGTGCATCTCCAGGGAGGCCATGTAAGACTGACCCGGGAAGGGGCATTGGATATTGGCGCAACCCAGCGCCGATATCCCCGCCCCCTCCCAGGCTGGTCCAGCCAGTGACCCCCTCCCTCTCCACCCTGGCCCACCCTCCCTAGCCTAAAGTTAGGCAGGATCGGGCTTTGAGGCTGCTATATGAAAGGCGAGGTGAAAATGAACGGTCCGAGTTCTTGAATCAGCCGCTCCTCGCATAAAGCCAGAGGAATGTCTCCGCAGAGCCCTGGGAAGATCTGTGGAAGGGATTGTTTACCGAGCGGTTTAATGAAAACTGGTGTGATGCTTGAATAGGAAAGTAGCAGCGAGAAAGAAATATTACCACAAGCTCCTGTTTCTTGTGTCTGGAAACATCCATCAGAGCCCCCCAGACGTATACAAAGCAATCTGTTACATAAGACGTTTCCCCCCCCTCCGGCACTGTGTATCCATTGTCTCTCCATGAACATGATTTTCTCTCTCTTGCTGCAGAATAATACTTCTAGCAGTCATGGAAATAATAATGCCAATGGTGACGTCTCTGCAACCGCTAGCCCAGGGCTTCTTGCTGACCAGGGACAGCTGCCCCCACCAGCTGGACTCTTTCACCACTTCCTGCCACCGAATTCCTCCTCCTTCACACTGGAAGCCAGTTCGGGGGGTCCGGCTCCACTCTATCTGGAAGAATTTGGAGGGCAGCAAAAACATTTGCAGAAATGTGGGATTCTCACATCGCTCTGCTGGGGCTTCTTAAAGTGCATCACTCACCACGTGCTTGTGTCCTGCCTCTGCCCCATTCTCAGACCCAGTTTTCAGGGAACAGGCTCCCCAGCCCCATTAATGGTGGTTGATTCAGGAGCGTGAGATGAGATGACTGCATTTGAACTTGTTTGAACACACGTAAGGAAATGGTGGCAAATCGTGACTTCCCAACGCAGAGAAAGAGAGGTGGTTGTTTTGTGTCAGAGTATGATTTATCCTTTCATTTCAAGAAATGTCCTTTGGGAACCCAAAACATCCTGAGTGTTCTGTTCCAGACTGAGGTTTGACCCACACATTACATGGGATTCCATAATTATTTCCCTGCATTTTATTTTAATCCCAAAGCAGACTGGATGAGTCTGCGTGGAGGGCTTTAATCCATTCTCCTCCATTCATTCAGCGCAAAATCACACCAAAAAAAGTGGTTTTGCTTGTTTTGGGGTTGACACCAACATTTCTGAAACGTGGAATTTGAAACAAATGTCAAGGTTCCTTTTTAAGTGAATTTCCTGTTTGAGAGAATTTCCATGGGGAGCCAAATGAGGTTCCTTCAGAGAAGAGAAGTTGTTCAGGGGGCTTCTGCATATCTATGGGGGAAATATCAGATTTCAGAACCTTTATTGGCATAAATTACACACAACACAATAAACAAACAAACCAACACACACAAAAACAAATAAGCAGAAGTTACATATCTAAATAGGCCATGGACAAATTGAGGTATTTAGCCACTTGTCCGGTGCAAAATTCATCTTCACCCGCTAATAAATACTGAATGATTGAGCTCTCCGAAGTGGCCTAAGAAGATGGGAATGCAACCTGGTATTATTATTATTATTATTATTATTATTATTATTATTATTATTATTATTATTATTATTATTATTATTATTATTATTATTAACAGTATTTATATCCTGCTTTTCAACAAAAAGTTCACAAAGTCGTTTACAGACAAAATCAAATGATTAAATGGCTCCCTGTCCCCAAAGGGCTCACAATCTAAAAAAGATGCAGAACACCACCAGCAAACAGTCACCAGAAAGACACTGTGCTGGGGTGAAAGGGGGGCAGTTACTCTCCCCCTGCTAAATATAAGAGGAGCACCCATTGAAAAAGTGCCTCTTGCCCAGTTAGCAGGGTGTATCATATACAGTGTAGCAGAATATGTGGCAGGGATTCTATGTCCATGGGGGGAAATATACCATTTTAAAGGGATTTTGTGCCTTTCCCCATAGATGAAAAAAACAGCTTTGGGGAGGAGGGTCCTCCTCGCATGCCTCTTTCTGCCAGGCAGACTCACAACCCTCAATCAACACAGAACTTTATGGGGTCGTATGGGCCCGGGAGAAGGGAAGCAGCCAGCAACCCCACAGAAAATTGTGTGTGTCTTTGCGTCCTGCTTTTGTATGACAGCTACAGGCTGCAGTGAGGTTGGGTTGTGGTTTGGTGTGAAGCTGATGTTCGGTAGCAGCAGAAGACTTGCTCTCCAAATTCTGCATTTTCTATTCAATAGTATTTTTAGCTCTAAATTAGACAGCCCAGCCTTTCAATTTGCTGGGTAAAAATAGCTGCCCAACATTTCCTTACAGGACTTGCAGAGCGAGAGATGATGTACTGTATTTGCTGGCAACCTGTATCCTGCCCGGGAGCATCACCCTCAATGCTTCCGATACAATGCTGAACTACAGGCGCCTGCGTTCGTTCCATGGGGTAATCATTATCTGGACCCCGAGAAGTCTGGAAGTGAAGATATTTAGGAGATTCATCTCTCCGCACCTCATAGTCATGCAGACTACACTTGGGGACTTCTGCTTATCTATGGGGGAAATATCAGATTTCAGAACCTTTATTGGCATATACATAATTACACACAACACAATAAACAAACAAACCAACATACACAAAAACAAATAAACAGAAGTTACATATCTAACGGCGTGATCCTGTGCACAGAAGCCCCGGGGCAGTGCGTCCTGTTTCCAGGAATACAGAAGCCCCCGGGGCAGTGCGTCCCGTTTCCAGGAATACAGAAGCCCCCGGAGCAGGGTGTCCTGTTTCCAGGAATACAGAAGCCCCCGGGGCAGGGTGTCCCGTTTCCAGGAATACAGAAGCCCCCGGGGCAGTGCGTCCCGTTTCCAGGAATACAGAAGCCCCTGGGGCAGGGTGTTATGGAAGTGCCGTAAAGCACTTGTGCGACACCCGGAGAGCAAGCAGCACTGGCGCTGCTCGCCCCACCATCTCCCCGGCCCACACCAACGAGCTGTGATAGGCACAGGCGACATAAACAGACATAACTTTTGAAAAGAGATGTTTAATATCTCTGCGCTTCTCGGACACCAGGGGCTCCGTTTTTCCTGACAAGGAAAGGCAGTTTGGGCGGGCAGGAAAAGGTCTTCAGATGGCTCACAAATATATATCTTGCTGAAAAATATGGAACGGCAGGACTATCCCATGTTTGTTTTCAAGGCGAGAGGACTGTTGGCTCAGGGAATTGCTGGAATGTCTGCCTGGTGTGCAGACCAGCCCCCCCCCCCCCCCAGCTGCAAGGAATAGATGCTTCTGAGGTCAGTTTTTTGCTGTGTCTCCTCTTTATCCTGGGCTTTGGAAGACACTCCCCCCCCCCCTGTGGCATGGATGAAGCGCAAGAAGGAGAACCTAAGAACATCAGAAGAGCCTGGCTGCTGGATCAGGCCAAAGGGCCATCTAGTCCAGCTTCCTGTAGCACACAGTGGCCCCACCAGATGCCTCAGGGAGCACACAAGACAACAAGATACCTGTATCCTGTCGCCACTCCCTTGCACCTGGCACAGAGAAAACCCACTCCTCCAACCAGGAGGTTGCTTATCCTCATCATGGCTTGTAAGCTGTGATGGACTTTTCTTCCATGAATCTGTCCAATCCCCTTTTAAAGGCATCCAGGCCAGGTGCCATCACCACCTCCTGTGGCATGGAGTTCCACAAACCAATTACACGCTGGGTAAAGAAATATTTTCTTTTGTCTGTTTTAATACTCCCTCCACTCAATTTTAGGAGGCAGCCTTACCTTGGGGAAAGGGGAGAAGTGACAGATGGTGTGTGGAGGGCAGGGGGTTGGGACAGGACAGGCTTCTCTGCGACTGCAAATAGGGTTGCCAACTGTCCAGGATTGACTGGGAGCCTCCAGGAATCAGCATCAATCTCGAGGTAAGTATTGAAAGCAACCCTGGAGATTGTCACATGGGCCTCCAGGAATGTTCACCATTATGTCAAGTTGGGGGGAAAAAAAATCTCCAAAAACAGCTTCAGTTACAGTTGGCAATTCTGAGGCATCCGTGATACAGGAAGCTGGACTAGATGGGCCTTTGGCCTGATCCAGCAGGGCTCTTCTGAGGTTCTTATGTTATGTTCTAACTACAAATGATGTTTTGGGGGTCGTGTCCCACCAGGGGTAATAGGCTCCATGTTCCCCAGCAGCAAAGAGAATGAGAGAAGCTTAAGAAGGCAAGATTTCACTCAGTGGTTGTTCCTAATTCACAGCTCAGTCTTTACTGGTGTCTCTACAGATCTCCAGTAAAGACTGAGCTGTGAATTAGGAATACGCGCAGTGGGTTAAACCGCTGAACCATGAGCTGTCGATCGAAAGGTCGGCAGTTTGAATCCGCGACGGGGTGAGCTCTCGTTGCTTGGCCAGCTCCTGCCAACTTAGCAATTCCAAATTATGTTAATGTGAGTAGATAAATAGGTACCGCTTGCGGGAAGGTAAACAGCGCTCCGTTTTCCAGCTGCATGCTATGCGCTGCGGCAAGGAGAGTCATGCCGGCCACATGACCACGGAGGCGTCTTCGGACAGCGCTGGCTCTTCGGCTTTGAAATGGGGATGAGCAGCACACCATAGAGTCGGACACGACTGGACTTCATTGTCAGGGGTCACTTTTACCTTTTTACCTACAGATCTATGCCTCTTAGGGTCCAATCCTATCCAACTTTCCAGCACCAACACAGTCGCAATGCAGTCCCAAGGTAAGGGAAAAAATCCCGAGGTCTCCACGACTGCTCCCCCCCATTGCTGGCACGGCTGCATCAGTACTGGAAAGTTGGATAGGCTGGGCCCCGAGTCTCTACACCAGCTTGCCTTGTTATGTGAACTACTGAGATATTGTATGCTTTCAAACATTTGAAACACTAGGACATGATATATATTATGTGTTACTATATTTGCAATATGGAACATAATGCCGGCTAATAGTCGATGGATGCCTCGTGGACGTTTTCTCCGTGGTTGGGAGAGGTCAGAACTTGGGGCTTGGCCCATCAGAGGGTCCACCAAGCCAGGCTGACCGCTGGACCTCTGGTCCAATGATAGCAGTAGCGCCCAGTGCACCGTGGGGGGGGGCAGTAAGGCTTTGCCTAGGGGCCTTAGTAGCCTGGGGTCAGGAATGCTTCTCTGGAGCGAGCCACCAGAATTTGGAAGAGGTAGCCTCCCAGACATACCAAACTAGTTTCTGCTTAAACTAAGGACAAGAGCTGACGTAAAGAGTTCACTTTTGAGGAAAGCCGCAGTTTGGAAACAGACAGAGACCCACCGAGTCAGGAGCAGTTTGAGCAGGCTGGCAATTAGCTGAAGACACCCTGGGGTGCAAGGAGGGGGGGGGTTCCTCTGGGAGATCAGAAGTCAGGGGGCAGATATGTTGCCTTGCTGCACAGCTCACATATGCTTTGCATGATCCCTTGCAAAGCAAATATCTGCTCTGCTTGAAGCAGATATTTCTACACCGCTAGAAAAAGGCAAAGGCAGGCATTGCTGCTGCTGCTGCTGCTACTGCTGCTGTAATATAAGCACAAAAGCCAGGTCCACGCCCTGCAAAGCTGAGCACCTGGTTTAGGTTGTGGAAGAGAACTCTGCTAGTTCATTCACCTGCTGTGGGAGATGCAGCTCGCGGCACATAAGCCCAGCTGTTTTTGCACCAAAATGGATGTTTGAAACGTGAGATCGCAAACCTGCAAGCCGATGAGACCAGGGACTGTATTTTCACACAAGTACAGTGGAGCTCTCGTTTTCTTCCACAATCCAGCGTAGACACAGTACGTGAAGCAAATGTACAACTTCTTTCACTGAACGCGAAAGGATGCAACTCTGGCTTGGCTACACTCTGTCAAGGGTGTTTTATTGCTCCATGTACAGTACGCGCATGTGGATGCAACTAAAGGCGCAGCAACAGCACATGTGGCTTGTAAGTGAGACCACGTTTCCTGCCCTCACCCTTTTTTTCCCCTGGGCTGAGCTTCATACTGTTAATGGATCACACAGCATTTTAACAACAGCAAACACTCTCCGTTTTTATTAAAACCATCGCTGAAACTGCCCTCCACCCGAGCCCTCCTGCAGGGTCGACTCTGGCGAGGTTCAGTTTCACAACTGGGGAAAAACAACCCAGAAAAACAAAAAGGAAATGGGTGGATGCTGTGGGTGGCCGGGAGGCTCTCTGTGGATTTAACACAATGGAAGAGAAATGGGAAGGGAGGGTTATCAGTCATTATCATGATCACTTCCAGAGGGGGAGACATGGACGTCCCTTGCAGGAGAACAACCAAGAGTCTTCTGGCACCTCAAGGATGAGCCCATTGACGTCAGCAGAAACTGTCATGGACTGAAATGAAGTGGTTGACAGCCTAATGTGTAACTCTTGCACTGGTGTAACTGTAGATCCACCGGTGTAAGTGCACTTATGCCAGTGTAACTTGCCGTACGCTGACGGACGCTGGACGGACATCGGCGTAACCCCCCTCGGATGCCACACATGCACAGTTTGGATACAGGACAAATGCCGTTGCAACTCCGCCAGCACAGGGGGGGGCATTACGGGCATTCGGGCACCCCCAGAATGCCCCCTGCGCTGGCAGAGTTGCGCTGGTGTCCAACCTGCATCCGAACTGTGCATGTGTGGCAAGGGGGGGGATACGCCGCTGTCCGTCCTGCGTCCGTCCGGTGTCCGTCCTGCGTCCGTCAGCATGTGTCCGTCCTGCGTCCGTCAGCGTACGGCAAGTTACACTGGCATAAGTGCACTTACACCGGTGGATCTACTGTTACACCAGTGATACACAGGATGGGCTGTCAGTCTTTAAGGTGTTACAAGACCCTTTGTGATTATAATTATAATAATTAATCTCTGCAATATAATTGTTTTATTATTTGATTAGTTCCATTGATTAGAGCCCTCAGGGTGCTTAATTCTTTCCTGAACAAAAATGCTGGTCTCTCTACCTCTGAGGAATTGGAGAAGACACCAGAGATGGGAGGCAAAGAATGGGGATGCCAATGAAGGAGTCAAGGCAAGCAAATGTTGCAAGCCTTCCTGATCAAGTCTGGGCCACCATACAAAACATCTTGCCAGGACCTCCAGTTTACCACCCCCACGATGTCCCACATGAAGCGCTTTCCAAATTTTAGAGCGGAGTTTGGATGGCAGCAGGTGTGGTCTGGATGTTGAACTGCCGCCTTGCCTGAAGAAGCTAAGCAGAGTCAGTCCTGGTCTTGCTTTGGAAGGGGGACGTATGGTGCTGATGTTGTGCAGGAGCCTACAGAACTTCGGAATGGAATGCAAAGGAGTTGTGGAGTCATCAGCTGGCAAGAATAGATAACAGCTTGTGATACACAGCTTGATGCGTGGGTACCTGTGGAAGCTTGGAAGGCAAGAGCCGTGCGGTCAGAACGACAACTGCACTATGAAGGGAAACATCTGGAGAAATGGAGGGTTCTATGAGTTTCTCTCATAGAATAACATTGTAAAAACCCCAATTTGAAAAAAAAAGGTTTATGGTCGGCCTCCCTATGTAAATCGCCTTGAGTTTATGAGAAAGGCAGTATATACCCCGTATTGTCCCGAGTATAAGACACACCTGATTATAAGACGCACCCTTAAAGTTTGGTGCTATTAAAAAATTTAATTAAATCACTGGCATTAAATTGCAACAGCCTGATTATAAGACGCACCCCTAGTTTAAAAACTTAAATTAGGAGAAAAAAGTGAGTCTTATACGCAGACCAGTACGGTAAATACTGTAATAAATATATGGTATGACGAGTTAGATGCCCTGTCTTACACAGCTCTGTTTATCGTAAATTCACTCCATTGATTGTAAAAAAAAGGGGTGGGACCAGGTGAGGGTCATCAGTATATTTCCATCCCTTGAGTGGCTTCATACAGCTGAGCCGATACAGGATCCCTCTTTGTTTCCCATTCAATCCTACTGAACAGATTCCATCCATCCCAATCTCGGGCTGATCCTCATCTGCTACAGGTGAAGGTGAGAGGCCACCTGCGTTTGCACCTGCTGTTGTCTTCTTGTATTCAATGTCATAAGTGTAGCCTGCAGGGATGTATCTAAGTAACTAGGTCACGAATGCAAGTCATTTTTGCACGAGTGCGGGTCCGAGTGCGAGTCAGTGGGTCACGAGTACGGGTCAGGGAAAAAAAGTGACTCAGTCACACTTATGAGTCGAGCCATTTGACTGCTGGTATCCTGCCAGGAAAGAAGCCCAGCTCTGCATGTGACCCGAAGCCATCCAAGAAAGTCTCTTCTGTAGGTGTAGTAGAGAAACAAGGGGCTGGTGGCCAGGGATGAGGGTGAATTTTCTTCCATACAGATACCCTCCCACTGGGGGGGCAACATCACTTTCGCCGCATCGCCACCAAAATGTGGCGGCAGCACAGCACGAAAGCACCCCACCTCACGTTTTTTCAGCCGTTTCTGAGCCGTACAGAGCCTGGGAGGGCCAATCCTCCGACTCTCCCAGGCTCCATACGGCTCAGAAACGGCTGAAAAAAACGCTCTCTGTGTGTGTGCTTTTGCGCCGCGTCGGTGGTGCGGCGAAAGTGCAGTCCGCCACCACTTGACACCCCCACCCCCCCAGGACCCCCACTCCCCTAAAGATGCTTCTGCAACTCAGTACCCCTTTTGGGACAAATATGATGAGAAACAGGTCTGTCTTTGCCAAACGTGGGCTGTGAATTCTTAACTAGTGTCAACCTGGCTTGTAGACATTTTAGGGCTCCTGTGCCTTCTTTAAACACTTCTGATGCCTGGCTTAACGTATTTTCCAACTCCTCCTTGACTTTTGTACAGGATGTTGGTGGATGTGACTGCAGCACCTTTCCAGATCTCCAGTCCAGGGGCACTTTCTTCACCCGCTCCTATCCCCACAGTGGTGGTCCACCTTGTTCAACCACAAGTCCAAAGGACGCCAGCTAATGGCTATTATTATGCTCCACATCAACTTGTAGCACTCCCAAGAGCACCATCCTCTGTTCTGTGTATGTCTTCAATAATAGGGATGTGATTCAGGGCTGGGACAAGCTGAGACTAAGTTAACTGAATGTAGGAGGTAGGATTTGGTGCTCATTTGCTTAACGGTGACTTCTCCTGTATCAGAACACTGGTTCATCCTGCTCAGCCTTCTCTGACTTGCAGTGACTTTCCAAGGCTCAGGCAGACAGAAGTCTTCTCTGTGTGCTGGAAAGACATCAGGGTCAGCACCCAGCAAGCTTCCCTGGGAAGGCATTCCACATGTGGGGTGCCACAACTGAGAAGGCCTTTCCACTGGTCATCAGCTGCCGAACCTCAGAAGGCAGGGGGATTCGGAGAAGGATAATTTCTGAAGCAAAGCTGTAGGCAGGGTGGGGTCCCTGGGTGTACCTAGAGCAGTTCTTGCCCTCTCTCCCAGACATTTGGGGAAAATTGACTTAAGATGACCCAGATTTCAGGCAAGTTTACATGAGAGGGGTGGTCTTTGAAATACTCGGCTCCTCAGCACCATTTTTGAATTCTTCTTGGAAACAGACTGGCAGTCACAGGGTCTTTGGGATGAGACCATCACTCAGGCGGAGGCAAGTGCTGGTTGAAGAGGGGCCATGGAGAAAAAGCAAAGTCCATGCCAAACCATGCCAGGAGCCACCCCACTTTCTGAGTCAAACTGCTAAACAATGAGAAAAAAAATGTTTTAAGCTCTCTTTCTGCGTAATTCTCTATGGGTTTTAGCCCTTCTTGTGCGCCGGGGAAGATCTCCTCCAAAGCTTGAGGCCAGTAGGTCCAATTTATTCCATGCCAGACCTTCCATGGCTGCAAATCTGCACCAAAGACCCTGCCTTGGGTACCTGCCTTGCCAAAGCTCATTTCAAAAGGACTGAATCAAAGGAGACTTTTTCCTTACCTCCCCATTCCCTATAACGAATCGCAAACTGTTTCCATTTGTCCGTAGCCAGCACGCTGTTCCTCTTAATGCGCTAAGCTTCTCGACATGATGTTTAGCACATGTTCTTTCGCACTGGCCCCCTCCTTGGCTAAAAGGCTGCCTTATAATTTGCAAATGGGATGAAACCCCGGTGCGTCTTCCTGCTGCACTCCAACTGCTGCCAGAACCTTTGCTACACCTTCCAAGTCCTCATGTGCATTCAGAGGCTTGCCAGGGAAACTGGGAGGATAAAAGGGATTCAAACACCAAAGCACATCAAGGAGAAACTACTGTAACTGAGGCGTATCCTCCGCAGGAGAGCGTTACCTGCAGGGTTCGAGCCGTCGGCCTGTGGCGCATTCCTGCACAGCCATCTTCTGGTGGGCCTCCTCTCCGAGCCCTCCTGCTAAACAGAAGGCATACAGCTTTGATGGCTTTGTCAGGGATGGAGCCAGAGAGACAGAAAGTGAGCCGCCATCAGGGAGGAATCGAAGGAGGGGAGCTTAGTTCTCACAGTACAGGGTCTGTGCCTCCTCCTCCTCTGCAGGGCCGTAACCATCTCCCACAAGCTGACCCCGCAGGGCCGCGCCCACAGAAGCACCATGTGCATGTTAACTTACTGTGCTGAAGATCAGGGGTTCTCAACCAGTGGTACTAGTACCACCAGTGGTACTAGTACCACCAGTGGTACTTCGGCCGACTGCTGGTGGTACTTAGGCCGCCGGACCACTGGAACCCTGCTCTGACACGGCACTTTTGGACTTGATGTGTTTTCACTTCCAAGAGGCTCCTGCCTTTGGCCGAGCCTCTTGGGATTGCTGAGAAGGTAGGGCCACCCAGAGTCTCCTCCCACCCGCGCAGAGCCTCCTCCCTGTGTTTTCTGGCCTCCAAAAACCTGAAAACACAGAAGTGACTGGGGATGATGTCATCGCCAGTCACTTCCAGTGGTATGCAGCAGGAGTGTGCCACGGGAGGTGGTACTCGACTGAGAAGGGGTTGAGCACCCCTGAACTCGATGGTTACTTTGTGGGAGTTCTATACTGGCAGTGCATGTCTGCTCAGAAGTAAGTCACATTGTGTTCAATGGAACTTACTCCCAGATAAGTGTGTTTATAATTGCAGCCTTAAACTCCTACGGTTTTACTCTCAAGTCATCGCGAATGTGCTTTACGGCATGTTTGCGACGTGTTTGTGATGTTTGCGGCATGTTTGCACTCGCTCCACTGTTCCAGACTTGTGCAGTATTGCGCTCTCAGTGTTGCAGTGTGGAAATAATCAAATCTGCTCTTGCAGGTTGGCGTCCCACACACAGGGTGCCGCACATGAGAGGTGTGTGTGTGTGTGTGTGTGTGTGTGTGTGTGTAAAGGACCAGCATATTTTTATGAGCCAATATGTTTTTTACTAACCTCAGTGCATATGGTCTTCGCTAGTAAATGGAAATGTTATCAACCTACAAAAGGAGGAGGAATGGGTGGGAGAAATACTGGGGGGGGGGGGGGAACGACTTACAGTAATAGATGACTCTTCAGAGGAGAAGAAACTATTTGAAAATCATGGATGTCTGGAGACCAGTTGTAAATTATACAATTAATCTACTCAGAATGATGTCTTCTAATCTGTAGTTTTTGCATACATAAATGAATTGCTAGATCTTCACGTAAAGAAGTACTGTGCAAATACTGTGAAAGATTGGAAGTGTATATCCTGGGTGCTTGACCCCTTTATATTCTGATTTACTAATGGCCTTCATTGTGAATGCTTTTCTAAACAAAATAATTTACTAATTAATTCATTCCAATTTTTATTGTACGGATATTGTTAAGTTATTTCAATTAAAAAAGAAATAAAAGGGAGAGATTTCATACTCTCTGGGTGATTCAGAGCCAGCCTCGTGATGATGGTCTCCTGCAAAGCATCAAATCACAATGCATGATTAAATGATGGAATTTATTATCACAAAAGGGAGCGATGACCACAAGCTCAGCTGGCTTTCAAACAGATTAGACTAGATTAGGGCAGAAGGGTCTGGCTCAGTCGGGAGAGCTGCCGTCTTGTAAGCCTGAAGACCGGTGAACTTGACAAGTTCGAGACACGCCACCGACAAAAAGCTGTGAAAGCCCCAGGAGGAGAGATAAGAGCTCCCAGCTGCGTCGGTCGAGTGTGGGAGGCGCCAGACAGCAGAATAGTCAGACTGCAAAAGAATACCACCTGGAATGTAGCCGTTCATGAAAGATTGGACATTTATATATTGTAAAAAAAAACCCAAGGGGGTTTAGGACAGCCTGCCCATGTAGCCTGCCCCTTGGATTAAAGTCAGAGAAGAAATCCAATTATATATATATATATACCGTATTGGTCTGAGTATAAGACTCACTTTTTTCTCCTAATTTAAGTTTTTAAACTAGGGGTGCGTCTTATAATCAGGCTGTTGCAATTTAATGCCAGTGATTTAATTAATTTTTTTTAATAGCACCAAACTTTAAGGGTGCGTCTTATAATCAGGTGCGTCTTATACTCGGGACAATACGGTATATATATATATATATATATATATATACACACACACACACACACACACACACCCCGTATTGTCCCGAGTATAAGACGCACCTGATTATAAGACGCACCCTTAAAGTTTGGTGCTATTAAAAAAAATTAATTTATATATATATATACACACACACACACACACACACACACACACACACACACACACACACACACACACACACACACACACACACACACAGAAGCTCTTAAATGGAGAAACTTGTTGACTGCTCTCCTGATTTTAACCTGCTGTGAGACTCTAGGGGCTATGATACTCTAAAAACCGAAATAAATAAACAGGTTCCTTAATTGTTTAAAAATAGGCTAATTGTTCAGTAGCTTGGAGGAGAGGCTGTAGAGTGCATCTCAAGAGACGAGACTGAAGCATTGAACTACAAAAGCACTTTTTACATCCTTGACAAAGAGCGTATATGCACAAAACATGTCAACGACTCTCTCCTTCTTCCCTCCCCCCCTTGTGAAATTGCATTTGTATCTACTTTTCTCAGGGGGTGGGGTGGACTCCCGGGTCAACCACATCTTCACAGTGTCCACGAGTTCCGTGAAGGTTGATCGAGACCTATGGGGCAGCATGGTGGTTCTCCCAGCATTCGGGAAGGTTCAGTCAATGGGATTTGTTTGGGAACAGAGATGTGAGGCTTTTGGGGGATTTTATTATTATTATTATTATTATTATTATTATTATTATTATTATTATTATTATTATTAACAGTATTTATATACCGCTTTTCAACAAAAGTTCACAAAGCGGTTTACAGACAAAATCAAATGATTAAATGGCTCCCTGTCCCAAAAGGGCTCACAATCTAAAAAAGATGCAGAGGAACACCAGCAAACAGCCACCAGAAAAGAGACTGTGCTGGGGTGAAAGGGTAGGCAGTTACTCTCCCCCTGCTAAATAAAAGAGGAGCACCCATTGAAAAAGTGCCTCTTGCCCCAGTTTGCAGGGGATTGATGTCAGTGGTTGGACTGGAGCATGACAGGACATAGGTTCTCCCTCAAAACTTTAATCTTTAAAAAATCAACAACAAACTGTTGCACTAGGGTGTCGGATTGAGCTTGCAGGGGATACCCAAGGGAGCCCCTGGTTCTGCATGGGAAGGCACCCAATCTGTCAAATGAAAATGAACTTTGCTTGAGTCTGTGGGAAGCTTCTTGCTTAGAAGCAGGGAGGGGAGCTTATCTTTTCATGAGGAACCCCACTTACTTAGTGGAAGAAAAGAAGGACAGAAAAGGTGGGGGGAAAGCATGGGGGGAAGGGTCCCCTGTGAAATCACAGGTCAGTGTATACCCGAACCAGGAACTATCCTGCCCTGAGACAGGCGAAGCCTCCAAGGGAACTCCCATCCCTTTTGGCAGGAAAGTGTGCCAGGATTTCTGCAGGTCCAGGAAGTCTGCCAAGGGGTGATTGGCAGCACAGGAGGAGGGACTGATGCAGCTTGTGCCACAAAGAGAGCCCTGGGATGTGTGAGGAATGTGCTTGCAAGGTGAAACCTCTAGATGCGACTCACAGACACATTGTCCCATGGAATATGTTCACGTTTGGTTTGGGCCTGACTCTTCAACCAAAGCCACACTGCTGTGGGAGAAATCTCTCCCAGGTGTCTCCTCCCCAACCCCACATCCAACACAGCCTCAGTGTAGGTCACTGAGCTGGGCGGGGGGGGACGGGACTGGATGAGATAGGCTTACTAGATCTCCAACTGGGACAGAGTGCTAGACCTTTAGGAGAAGGAATGTGGGCAGGTGTAGCTTGTTAAACCTTAGAGCACAATCCTATGCAACTGAATAGACATGCCTACGCTTGTGCTCTAAGGTTTAACAAGCTACACCTGCCCACATTCCTTCTCCTAAAGGTCTAGTACTCTGTCCTGGTTGGAGATCTGGTAAGCCTAATCCTGGATGGAGCACTGGGGAAAATCCACAGAAGTGCCAATCCAAGTGCAGACAGGTGCAAGCTATGATGGTAGCTGAAGGAGAGCTGGAATGAGCCTGAAGGCAGAAGGGGATAGGACAGGAGGCGAATCAGTGCTCAGACAGAGCAGATCCCAGAAGCAAACTTGGAAAGAAGTCCAGGCAGCAGACACGTCGCTGCGTCCCATGTTGTAGAAAGTTTGTCACTTTAGGAGAAAGAAGCTTTCACAGACGAGAAGTGAGGGCTGGAAGAGAAAGGAAGGAGTCCCAGGCCAGCACAGATCATTCTGCACCTTTTTGTTCAAGAAAGTTGTGTGTGTCACTGCTGACTCTACACCAGGGGAGGGGAACCTCCGGCCCGTGGGCCAGATCCAGCCCACGAGGCCATCGGGTCCGGCCTCCGGAGAGATTGCCGGGAGGCCGCCCAACCGGCCCCGGAGGCTCCGCCGAGTCCGCGTGGAGCCTCCGGAGGCCGGGAGAGGGCCTCCGCATGTCCTCCCGGGCCGCCGGCTCGGCCCGTTCTGATCAGGCCCTCGTTGGCGATTTTGCACATGCATGTGCGAAATTGCCGACAAGGGCCTGGTCAGAACGGGCCGAGCCGGCGAGCGAGGAGGACGTGCGGGGGCCCTCTCCCGGTCTCAGGAGGCTTCAGACAGTGAGCGTGGAGCCTCCGGAGGCCGATGGGGGGGGGGCAGGGGCCTTAAATTAATTAATTAATTAAAAATGGCGGCCGGCCTTATGGCCGGCCCGCAAACAAAATTTAAATATTTAAAATGGCCCTCGGCGGGGGAAAGGTTCCCCACCCCTGCTCTGCACAGTAGCGTAGCTGGGCTGGCTGGTTCCTGGGGCCGCCCCGCCCTCCCCGTTATCGCCCTGCCCGCACTCGCCGCTTCCAGAATGGCTTCAACTTGGAGCCAAACGAAGGCTGAGGGTGGGCAGGAGGGCCAAATTCCGCTCTGCTCCGAGCACTCAGAGCGGCGAGCGCTGCATGTCCCACCTCAGAGAGCATGACGCCTCCCCCGGCTTGGCACTCAGGGTGGTGGGCCCCCCATCTACACCATCAGCTCTACACCAGCGACAGTGTAATGGGGGGGAGGGTCTTAGACCTGCTGAGCTGTGGGAAAATCCTGCTGCAGCCCCCCTTTTCCCTGCGTTGTCTCACCCAAAAAACCTCTGGATTGAATTCTGACCAATGCTAACAGCCTACCAGGAGGTTTCCTCTGGAGAGCAGCAGCATCCAGTAGCCTTCGGACGGGAACGGCCTCTGCCTGCCCAGCCTTCGCTGATGTCGCTGCCCATAAGCAGTGACCTGAGGTTGGTTTGCATCCTTGCGGGTCCAGGCTGAAAGCCTCCTGCCAACAGAGCAGCTGTTTTCAGGTTTCCTGATGCTTTTCTGAGGAGTCTCATTGTTCTGGGTAAGACTCTCCTCACAGTAAGCAGCCTTCATAATACCTTTTCCTCCCCTCAATATAAAATAACTTTATTCGCTTTAAAGAATTATTAGCTTTAAAGCTCGAAAGATTTTATGATAATTTTTAACAGATGTCTGAAGACAGCGTGAGCCTTCTGTCTGCTTAGCTTGAGCCCATCTTGGAGCAGCTCCCAATTCGAATTTTAGAGCTCAGAGGCTGACGGTCTGAAGGGATCGAGCGAGCGCCTACACGTGGCCTGGCCAGGTACCACACTTTTCCAGAGGAAGTAAGATTCGCGTCTGGGAATTTGTCACCGCTATGCTAAAAAAAGCCCATCTCTTTGTTAGGCCAACATTCTCGACTTCAAGGGGGTTAAAATTTCTCCCAGTGAAACTTTTCATCTGTGTGAATTTAACAGTTCTGTTCATGTCACTACTTTGTTTTTGGCAAGATTGTTTCCCTGGGTGTTGCTTTTTTCTGGATTATTCACATGGATGATCCCTAGGGCTACCAGATCGCCGACCGGGACGGAGCGATTTCCCCTTAAGGGGGCAGAGCGCAGGCGGGGCCGGTAACGCTAGCGTTACCGGCCCCGCCCGCACTCCACCCCCTTAAAGGGAGATCGCTCCATCCGGGTCGACAATCTGGTAGCCCTAATGATCCCACCCAACCAGGGCTATGCAGAGGTGTCGTCAGAGATGGGGCATTGGGGCATTAGGCCCCTGGGTGGCTTGATCAGCCCCCAGGTGGCAGGCAGGCAGGGGGTGTCACGGTGGATGGCAACGGTATGAATCGTCCCATTCGTCGGGGCGAGCATGGAGCGGCGGTGGCAGATTTCACCCGCCCGCCCTGCGGCTCGGTATGTTCAATAATGGCTGGAGTCGTTACGTCACTTCCGGCGCGGGGGGGGGGCCGTCAGGGAATTGCCACTGGCTATGTGACCAGTCAGGTTGACTGCATGATGCCATCGCTGAGGGCAACTGAAATGAATAAACGAGTGTTCTTGCAAGGAATTCTGTTTAAAAAAATTATTGAACAAAGGACACGTACAGTACTCCCCCCATATCCGCTGGGGATATGTTCCAGCCCTCCGTGGATACTTGAAACCATGGATAAGAGCGAACACCCCCTCCATGGTTTCCTGAGCCCCCCCCCACCCTGCCTCCCCTGCAGGCAGGCATGCTTGCCCCCCCCCAGCTCTTTTTCTTTCAGCAAGCTTTGTTTCTTCCTTAAAACAAACAGAGAAGCAGCCTCCATTGCAGGCAAGTAGAATGAGACTAAGTCCTAGAGAGGCTCTGCAAGGTTTCTGTTAACCTTGCAGAGCCTCTCTAGGACTTAGTTTCATTCTACTTGCCTGCAATAAGCAGCTAGAGGCTGCTTCTCCTGTTTAAGGAAGAAACGAAGCTTACTGGGAAAAAAGTAAAAACCTGGGGGGGCGGGGTCCCTGCAATCCGTGGATAACTGAAACCGTGGATAGCGGATCAGTGGATATGGGGGCCCACCTGTATGTGAAACTCATTTGGGCTCTGTTTTAGTCTCATCCAGGAAATATTACCCCCCCACTTGTGTGTTGGCATTGACAGGACTCCTTTAAATGCCAATTAGTGAGCTGAAGCAGCTGTTTGATTCTTACCAAAAATCTCTTTCCTACCACTTGGTGTCTGCACAAACCTTCCCGACAAAACCTTACACAATTTTGGATGGCTAACTTCATGATTAACCAGCCTTTTCATAACACGCAATAAATTGTATTTTGTGTTTCACTCTGCAAAGCATGCAACCAATCATTTTGATCTAGACCATGAATAAATGCTAAGAGGAGACTTTTTTTTGGGGGGGGGGTAATCTAAAGTAGCCTTAACTATAGTTGGAGGCCTTGGCTCCAGGATTAACTAATCCACCATAATGTTAATAATATACTCTGTCCACAGAGCTTCAGGCGAAACTCCAGTGAGAACAGATGAGCTCTGCTGTTGGTCTGAAAAGTCAATAATGTCTTGGATTCTGCTATACAGGTCAGGATGCTAAGTCCCATTTCTGCTATTTTCGTCTTGGTTTTGAAGCTCGCCCCCTCTTTAGTTCGGACAAACGTTTCGGTTGAAAGCAATATATATTGTAAATAATAATAATAATAATAATAATAATAATAATAATAATAATAATAATAATAATAATACACTTTTTAATCTATCTGACTGTGTTCTATGAGGCTTTGAATAAATAATAATAGTGATACTTTTGTTGTTGTTCAGTCATTAAGTCGTGTCCGACCCTTCGTGATCCCATGAACCATATCCCGCCAGTCCTTTCTATCCTCCACTATCTTCCTGAGTTCGCTCATTTTCATGTTCGTTGCATCGGTGATGCTGTCTAACCATCTCATCCTTTGCCTTCCCCTTCTCCTTTTGCCTTCAATCTTTCCCAGCATCAGAGTCTTCTCCAGAGACTCCTCTCTTCGCATTAGGTGGCCAAAATATTTGAGCTTCAGCCTCAGTACCTGTCCTTCCAGGGAACAGTCAGGGTTGATTTCATTTAGGATTGACTGATTTGATCTCCTAGCAGTCCAAGGGACTCTCAGGAGTCTTCTCCAGCACCACAGTTCGAAAGCATCTATTCTTCGGCGCTCAGCCTTCCTTATGGTCCAACTCTCGCAGCCATACATTGCTACTGGGAACACCATCGCCTATCAGTCTATTGAAGCTCTCAGCTGGCTCAGGACCATTGCTGGAACATCATTGCAGCTCCATGTGCCTGGTTTGCTTTCCAGCCAGTCTGACTCTGGTCCGGACAGTAGCGTCGCGGGGGTTGGTGCGGTGGTACGGTGGGCCCCAGGGCGGGGACCGGACGTGGCTCCGGGATGCCTTCCCTCCGCCGCGTTTGTCCTGGAGTTGGCCCCTCCTGCCCACCCTGGAGCTCCAACCGCTCCAAAATAGGCACTGAAACGGCGGGGGGGAGGTTGATTGGAGCCACGTTGGGCTCGCACTCCAACCTGACGTCACGCCGGGGTCACGTAGGGGCGTGGCATTGGCGCCCCCCGCCGAGGATCGCCACTGGGTCCGAACCACCTGCAACCCTGCATTGACTCCTCCTGTGTTTCTATAAGAACATCAGAAGAGCCCTGCTGGATCAGGCCAAAAGTCCATCTAGTCCAGCTTCCTGTATCTCACGGTGGCCCCACCAGATGCCTCAGGGAGCATACAAGACAACAAGAGACCTGCATGTATCCTGTTGCCACTCCCTTGCACCTGGCATTCAGAGATAGTCTATTACTAAAACCAGGAGGTTGCTGATGGCTTGTAACTTGTGACCCCCTTTTAAAGGTATCTAGGCCAGATGCCATCACCACATCCTGTGGCATGGAGTTCCACAGATGAATTACATGTTGAGTGAATAAATATTTTATTTTGTCTGTTCTAATTCTCCCACCACTCAGTCCTGGTGTTGTGCGAGAGAGAGAGAAGAACTTCCCTCTATCCACTCCCTCCATCCCATGCATAATTTTATACGTTTCAATCATGGTCCTCCTTCAGGCGCCTTTTTTCTAGTCTGAAGAGCCCCAAACGCTGTAGCCTTTCCTCATAAGGGGAAAAGCACACGCCTCGAACTGTTTAGTGGTCAGTCCCCTTCCCCATGCTGTGATGCAGTTCCTGTCTGGATCGAGCCCCCCCCCTGCCTTTTGTGAGGGAGGAAATGTGGAGGTCACCTTTAGGAGGCGCTTATATGTTGCAGTTGGTGAGAGGTTCTTTTTGAATGGTTGATAATATATTGTAGGACAAGGAGGTTTTAACAACCCACAGCCCATCTCCCTCTTTGCTTTTAAATGAGGGAAGGAGGGCCTGCCAGCCTGCAGAGCAAATGAATGCAAGAGGAGGTGTCCTCCTTCACATCCAAGGTTCAGGCAGTGCATTAGGCCAGCAACATTAGCACACTGTTCATATGCCCGCCATATGCCATTATTCTGCTGACTTTCATGTGGTGCCAGGGGGCATGGTTGCTGGGTGCGGATTCCAGAATCCTTTGTTTTTAATGTGCCCCCCCCCCAAACATTCAGATACGTTATTAAAAACCAAAAACAAAAACCACACAATTATTCTCCAGGGATGTGGATCAAGTCTCTGACTCCAAGTCTCGAGTCAAGTCCCAAGTCTCTGGGTCCAAGTCCCAAGTCTTTGCCCCCAGGTCCTGAGTCTTTGGTTGCGAGTTCTTATCTGTTTAATGGGGAAAGTGGGTTTAAACATGAATAAAATTCGACAATCGCCGAGTCAAGTCCGAGTCGAGTCATTGACGCGACTTGAGTCTGACTCGAGTCCGAATCGATAGACTCAAATCTAGGTAAAGGTGACCCCTGACAATTAAGTCCAGTTGTGTCCGACTCTAGGGTGTGGTGCTCATCTCCATTTCAAAGCCAAAGAGCCAGCGTTGTCCGAAGACGCCTCCGTGGTCATGTGGCCGGCATGACTCTCCTTGCCGCAGCACGTAGCATGCGGCTGGAACACGGAGCGCTGTTTACCTTCCCGCAAGCGGTACCTATTTATCTACTCACATTAACATGCTTTGGAACTGAGACTCAAATCTACATCACTATTATTCTTCTTGCAAAACTTTGAAGCAAAGAGATAGTTCTGTCCTCAGTGCCTTTAGATAGATAGATAGATAGATAGATAGATAGATAGATAGATAGATAGATAGATAGATACTACTGTACATTTATTGCCTCTTCTTCACTGCCATGTGTCTCTGTGTGTTTCTTTCAAACCTGTTATATTGGTAGATAATTAGTTTGGAGAAAAACTAGGAAGGTGCTTGGTTACAGTGTTAAAGCATTCAGTTCTTGGGAGAATCCCAGTTACATTATTAAAAAAAAACCAGCAATGAATGTCATAAGGAAAACACGAAGGAGCAAATCTAATCAGACCTAAAACAAGAGAAGGCAACTCTTGGCGCGACGGGCATCAGCAACATCAGGGATGCAGAAATAAGCCGGTCACGTGAGCTTTCACTGCAAGAATAACCTCATCATCTTTCATAGTAGCATGCCTAATGATGTGAGCAGGTGAATAAGGCCTTCCAGCTCCTCTCCTCAATTCCAGGCACAGCAGTAGAGACTCCTGTTCGGCAGAATTTTTTGTAAGTATTTGGAGGAATGTCAAACACTCTCTAGAAAATTAGTGGAAAATCTCCTTTGTTACCTCCTTTGTTGCCACCAGATTTCACACAGAGTGGAATTTTTGAGGTGATCGAAGAAGGTCTTGCCCCGACTAAAATTATTTCAATAAGGTTGGCGAAAGAATGTCGCTATCAAGAAGACGTACGCCAGCTGGATCTTTTTAAGCCTGGCGGAGGCTTCCCCGACATTTGACCCATATGCACTCTCCCTTCTCTTCCTTTGTTTTCGAAGGACTCAGGTAGGAGATGGTAAAACTCATCCTCGCTTGACAGCTATCAACTCCATCTCTGGTTAGAGTAGGTGATGAATCATTTGATCTGTCTGGTGTGTGTGTGTGTGTGTGTGTGTGTGTGTGTGAGAGAGAGAGAGAGAGAGAGAGAGAGAGAGAGAGAGAGAGAGAGAGAGAGAGAGAGAGAGAGAGAGAGAGAGGTAGCCAAACAAAAGTGTGTGTGGGGGGAAAGAATCCAAAGTCAAATAATCAACTCATATTTTTATAAATCTTAAACGTCCTAAACTGGAGGTTGCAGGGAGATCACACACAAAAAGACTGAGCCAGAAAGGAATGTACAGAGAATGCATGGAAACCCCACCCCCCTTCTCCTCTGACAAAGAACATTTTCCATAACCTCAGATTCTAAGCTTCATGCTTATTCTCTTTTCCTGCCTCTTGTGGCTGGTTAAGCAGGGGTGAGGGGGAGGAGGTGGCAAAGGGCACCCTTGTGAAGCCAGCCAGCTATTGAAGTTCTTTCCAGCACTGCCACAAGCTTTCGCGGCTAGTTTAAACCCCTCAAATCAAATTTCATAGATTCACCCATTCCATCTGGTGTGTGTGTGTGTGTGTGTGTGTGCGTGCGCGCGCGCGCACGCACAGAAGGAATATCACTCTTTCAAATGTGCTGTGCATTTCATAGACGGAACGTCTGTGGCAGAAACCTTTCAACATCTGGGTGCTGGAAGCCACTTGTGACTGACTATTCAGCTCCTCTTCTGCAAATCCCCCCCATGGGGGGGGGGAGTACATTGCTTGGCTTCAAGAACATTCCTGGATCATTCATATATGCTTAAACAGAAACCTTCCTCTGTTCAAGATGGCTTCAGTTCAGGGATATGGATCAAGTCTCTGACTCCAAGTCTCGAGTCAAGTCCCAAATCTTTGCCCCCAAGTCCCAAGTCTTTGGTTGCGAGTTGCGAGTCCCTATCTATTTAATGGGAAAAGTAGGTCTAAACCTAAATAAAATTGGACTTGTCGTAAAAGGCTCTAAATCTCGAATTGAGTCTTTTGAGTCTTTTACAATCACCGAGTCAAGTCCGAGTCGAGTCATTGACGCAACTTGAGTCTGACTCGAGTCCAAGTCGATAGACTCAAGTCTACATCACTGCTTAAAACCATGCAGTTCTTCTCTTGATAAACTGACTTTTCTCCAGGGATGTGGATCAAGTCTACGCTTACCAGATCGCCGACCGGGACGGAGCTGCTTGCCCTTAAGGGGCGGGGCGCGGGGGCCTCAGAACTCATCGCGTTCTGGGCCCCCCACGCCCCGCCCCTTAAGGGCAAGCAGCTCCGTCCTGGTCGGCGATCTGGTAAGCGTAATCAAGTCTCTGACTCCAAGTCTTGAGTTAAATCCCAAGTCTCTGACTCCAAGACTCAAGTCAAGTCCCAAGTCTTTGCCCCCAAGTCCCGAGTTTTGGGTTGCGAGTTGTGAGTCCCTATCTATTTAATGGGGAAAACAGGTTTAAACCTGAATAACATTCCACTTGTCGTAACAGGCTCCAAGTCTCAAGTTGAGTCTTTCGAGTCTTTTACAAACACGAGTCAACTCAGAGTTGAGTCATTGATGCAACTTGAGTCCGACTCGAATCTGAGTCAATAGACTCAAGTCTACATCACTGCATCAGTTTCACACACACAGGGTCATAATTAATGCACCCAGGGATGCTTCAAGGGCTGCGACAACTTCCATGTTAGTGCAAGAATCCAGCACGATGGGCACAAGATTGGCCCTGTTTGGATTCACAAGCCACAACCTGTTGCTATGAGAGCTAGCATCAGGCTTGCATGCTCCCACCAGCCTCTTCCTTCACATATGAGGGGAGGAGATTAGGAGCTTCTATTTCCAGAAAAATGGGTACAAGCTGCAGTTAGTCCACAAACCAGGGTCTGCCTAAATTGCTGTGACCTTGAACCAGGGCATTGTGAACATGCTTCCATAAATATGTATTTAGAATAATAAGCCCTTGTGCAGCATTTTCTGAATAGGCGCAAAGCACTTCACATATATTATTTTGATTTGGTCCTTACCCTGATCCAGTAAGATAAGGAAGTACTGTATGCTTTTTCTTTTCTTTTCTTTCCTTTTTTTTTTTTTTTTTGCAAAATTGTGCCTTATTTTTGGGGAAACACGGTAGCACTCTACGCTAGCCAAAATTGCTTGCAACTGGAATTGATGTTCCCCCTGACCCGTGAACAATTTTTTCCTCTTCCCCTCAGGACACAGAGTTTAAACAGGCACTTGAATGCTGGGGAAAGGGGGCTACACTGGCTGGTTTACAGGTCAATGAAGGACACTAAAGGAGCCAGTTGATAAGCACATCTTCACTACTTCATTCTTCACTCTTCAGAGTTTAGTTGGTCCCCAGTAAGGTGGTGAAAGGGCTACCCTAACTATCAGATCACTGCTGGTTTCTATTTGAGCCAGTGTTCAAAGCTCCTGCTGGAACAGCCAGTACTCCTTCCTCCTTCCCCTCAGGGCACACAGCACATCAGCAGTCCTTGGAACAATAGAGACGGATCATCAACACTAACATTCTTCTCTAGCCAGTACTAGATTTTAAGGCAGACAGAATTATAAGCTCACCCTCCAGTAAATCTAGAATCCTTATGGGCTTCTTCAATTATTCAGAGACAAACAGTCCCTGGAAAGGTGAAAAATGGTCTAGATCAGTGGTTCTCAAATTTTTTTAGCACCGGGACCCACTTCTTAAAATGACACTCTACCGGGACTTAGCTTTCCGAGACTTTTAAAAAGGTGATCTCGAAAGAAATAATATATTTATTTACAAGTAATAATTATTTGCAAAACAACAACAACCCTCAATCCATTTCAATAGTTCGCTATTGATATATGTGACGCTATGATTCCATTGATGAACATATAACATGTGCAACAGTAGGTGCAACAGAAAGGACCACATCTCCTTCCCCTGCTTCCCCTTCCCCTCCTCTGTTCTCTCCTTTGTGTCAGTATAGAATAGATTGCAAGCTCCTTGGGGCAGGGATCTGCCTTTTCATTCTATGTAAAGTGAAAGGAACACAGATGGCTATATAAATTAAGATCAATAATAGCATTAAAGCAGAACCAGAAGAAATATACACATTCTGCACACCTGCTCACCTTCTTTGACAGAAGTTCTTCCTTGTGCCCTGCTATAATCTGAAATGTCCCTGGTACGGACATGTGATCAGTGGTGTCCAGAAGCGTCGCTCCGGTAGGGGCGGGGCTGTAAGTATCGCTGCGGTTACAGTCGCTTTACCGAGCGAGGAGGAGGCAGCCCCGCCCCCTCACTGTCCGAGCCATTCACCTACGGAGAAAGCAGCAGGCAAGAGACCCTGCCTGCTGCTTTCTCCGTAGGCGAATGGCTCGGACAGTGAGGGGGCGGGGCTGCCTCCTCCTCGCTCGGTAAAGCGACTGTAACCGCAGCGATACTTACAGCCCCGCCCCTACCGGAGCGACGCCTCTGGTGGTGTCATTAGGGGGGGTGGGGGCTGTTGAGCTCTGGAGGGGGTGCACAAAGGTGGCACATTTTGCCTAGGGAGACTCCTCCCTGCCCCATCTCTCCTGGTTTTCTGTCATCAGGTGAAGACTTTCCTCCTTTCTGAGCATGTCTTGAACTTCCCACGGATCTGTCATCTCACCAGCCGCATTATATGGTTTTATCTTCTCCTTCTATCTCTACTTCTAAACTTTTCATTGTGCTTGATAATATGTTGTTGTCATTGTTGTTGTTGCTCAGTCGTTAAGTCGTGGCCGACCCTTCGTGATCCCATGAACCACATCCCGCCAGGCCTTCCTGTCCTCCACTCTCTTCCTGAGTTCGCTCATTTTCATGTTCGTTGCATCGGTGATGCTGTCTAACCATCTCATCCTTTGCCTTCCCCTTCTCCTTTTGCCTTCAATCTTTCCCAGCATCAGAGTCTTTAGGTAAAGGTAAAGGTGACCCCTGACAATTAAGTCCAGTCGTGTCCGACTCTAGGGTATGGTGCTCATCCCCATTTCAAAGCCAAAGAGCCAGCGTTGTCCGAAGACGCCTCCATAGTCACGTGGCCGGCATGACTCTCCTTGCCGCATCGCGCTGGCTTTTAAAGGCTTTGCGCATGCGCACACCTGTTCCCCCCATATTAGAACGCCTCTGGCCACCAGACAGTTTCGCTCAGTGGGGTTTCTCCTGTCCACTCAGGACCGAGATGCGAACTTGTCGGGCAGAAGCAGGCCATGCAGCAACAGGAACAGGACTTGAAGTGGGAGAGCAAAGAGAGGATAAAAAGCTCAGCACCTACGGCAGCCAAAAGGTCTACGTGGAGTTATGCAGTGACTTTTGGGGTTGTATTTTTTTTTACTCTGTGTGCGATTTACACATGGAACTAAGACAATCTAGAGTCACTACATGATTCTAAACTTCTCAAGTGGACTTTTTAAGCTGCTGTGAGTTCTGTGGCACCTGTATGCGCATGCACTGGTCAGCATCTAAGCCAGAGGTGACCAACCTTTCAACATGAATGCTCCTGGCCCTTTAACGGTTGTATAGGTGAGGGCATTTCAGCAGGTGCAGCTGCTTTAACTAGACTTACCATACATCCCGGAATGGCCGGGACTCTCCCAGATTTCGGGCTCGGGTCCCGGCATCCCGGGAGGTATGGCGCCATCCTGGATTGCCGCCACCGCTGCCGCCATTTTAGCCAAGGATAATTGCCGTGCACAAGCGGTCTGGAAGCTCTTCCGAACGAAGAGCTTCCAGGCCGAGCCGCACGTATGCGTGCAACTCGGCCTGGAAGCTCTTCATTCGGAAGGACTGCCGGGCCAATTATCCTTGGCAAAATTCGCGAGCCGCATGCATGCGCACAAGCGGTCTGGAAGCCCTTCCAAACAAAGGGTTCCCAGGCCGCTTGTGTGCGACAATCCTTGGCTAAAATGGCGGCAGCAGCGGCAGCAGTGGCAGCGGCCACAGTAAGGGGGTAAATACTTTTAAAAAATAATCCCAAAAATCAATTGAAAGAAAGCAAAACCCCAAAACAAAAAATTCTAAAAAAAAATTGGTGCCCCCCAAAAAAATCGGTGGGTTTTTTTTCCCCAGTCTGGGTCCGGGAAAATATGGTAAGTCTAGCTTTAACAGCACCATCAGCACTTGCAGCTGCCAAGTTTCTGTCTTCTACACAACTCTTTAAGAACACAGAGGCCCTCATGGTGGAAGGTTGGCCACCCCTGGTTTAAGCAAAAGTGCTGAGGGGGCAGAACCTCTGCTCTGCAGGGAGAATGCCCAGGGTCAGTCCTTGCATCTTAAGCAGTCATGTAGCAGGGGATTGGAAAGACTCCTGTCTTGCCTGGAGAGTTGCTGCCAGTCACAGATCTGGTCTGCATGGACCCAGAACCCTGATTTAATACCAGGCAGCTTCACCCGTTCAAAAATCTTGGAAGAGTCATGAAAACAATACTCTGACGCAGAGAGGTGTTCCAGACTTGTCTGTTGTATTCCACGGACTTAAAATGAGGGGGTGGTTGCAGCCCTGTTTGCACTGATGTAATGAATGCTGCTGCACGATGACATGTGACCCATATGTTGTTCCTTGGTACACTGAAGAGGATGGCAGGTCCCACTGGAGTCTTTTAGCCATCTTGGGTAAACAAGAACCAGAAGTTTGCTCGGCGTTGATGGGGAAAGATGCATAACATAAAATTTGCAGGCTGAGCATTCACTGTGAACTGGTGTGGGGTTGTGGATAAAATGCTGAATTCAGACCAGGGAAACCTGGGTTCAAATCCCTCTTGAGCTGCAAACCTGCCGGGGGGGGGGGGGACATTGGGCTGTTTATTCTCTCTCGGCCTAACCTACCTCATAGGAGTGTTGCAGGCATAAAAAGGGACAGTGGATCACATACACCATCCTGAGTTACTTGGAGGAAGGCCTGGGTAAAATATACCTACAGTCAGTCCTTGGCTCAGGCACAGTTGACTTGTGCAAATTTGACTATATGCACTTGGCAAAAGCGCGCGCGCGCGCACACACACACACACACACACACACACACACACACACACACACACACACACACACACACACACACACACAGAGAGAGAGAGAGAGAGAGAGAGAGAGAACAGTTTAAATAGTGAGGACAATTCCACTTACTAAATACATACCTGAAAGTGAGCTTGAGATCGCTTGCGTCTCGTAATTTTTAAAGAGACAGTACCTATCTTTCTGATGCCATGGATTTTCAATGTAATTTTGAGTATATACAATTTTAGTTTTATACGCTGACTCTGGAAGTAAGATGAGGGGCGCCTGCAATACATTTTGTATTCATTAAAGATACCATGTTTCCGTGATGGTAATACACATTTATCGCCTGAACGGAACCAATCATAGGATCATAGATTTAGAGGGGATCTTCAAGGCTATCTAGTCCAACCTTCTCCTTGAAGCTGACACGACATATTTAACTTCCACTCCTGTCCCAGAACTAGGCTCCAACTGGGACAGAGTGCTAGACCTTTAGGAGAAGGAATGTGGGCAGGTGTAGCTTGTTAAGTCCTAGAGCATAATCCTAGGCATGTCTACTCAGAAGCAAGCCCCACTGAACACAATGGGGCTTGCTTCTGAGTAGACATGCCTAGGATTGTGCTGTAAGGTTTAACAAGCTACACCTGCCCACATTCCTTCTCCTAAAGGTCTAGCACTCTGTCCCGGTTGAAGATCTGGTAAGCCTACCCAGAACTCTCTCTCTCTCTCTCTCTCTCTCTCTCTGTGCACCCGTCCCGCCATGAAAGAGGGGAGGCAGCGAGCCCCCATCCATCCGCTTGGCCTGGGCCAGCTATCATTTACTCCGTCCCCTCTCAGGACTATCTCACTCAGCAGTAATCCAACATTTGTGTAACTTCATGAAGAATTAATACCTCGATGTGCATATTTTGCTCTCCCTTCCTGTCCTTCCCCCCCCCCTTTCCATTTGTGTTGCGCCTGTTAGATTGTTGGCCGGCAGGCAGGGCCTGTAGTGTTTCTTAATCTATGTATAGTGCCTAGAAAATGTGAGGTGCTTTGTGAATAATAAATAATAATAAATAACAGTGCTGAGGATTTGAAGTCGGAATTAGCCGACAATGAATGCTTAAAATGCATCGGACTTCAAATGTACGTGAAAAATTTGCATCGGTCTTAAAAGTAATGTCACTCCTGTCATAAGATAAGTGACTCCCCCCAGCACCCCCCAACTTTTAATGTGTCTGCCTCGCGGATATATATCTCTGGAGAAAACACATCAGATCAAATGCCTGATGTGATGGGGTAACAGCAGCAGGAGTGCGAGCGAGCAGGTCATGGCACAGGGAGATGTGATGCGATTATCAACCCAAACAACAGAAACTTAATTGACCATGAGCAAAAATTGCCTCCTGTGAACATGAGTTATATCTGATGGGGCGCAACTGATGGGTAATGTTTAAATCATCGGAGGCAACAGAGACAGAATCACAAACCAAGCGGGCCACTGGCAGGCTGGCCTGCGCTCCTGATATATTCCCATCACACCCTCCTCCCAATGTTCAGCCAAGTTCGACATGGCCCAGCGCTGAGCAAATTAGCGGAGGAAGACAGTGCCCCTCCGAAAACCGCTGCCCTGATTAACGGCCCTGCGATGCAGCGCGATGGGTTCGTTTTAATAATGGATTACAGCAATGAGACCAGCTCCCAAAGGATGCAACCGCACACATTTGTATGCACTGATAGAGTCATCAGAGAGCGTATTGCCTTTTTTTAGTTATAATGAAAACAACAACCATCCCCCCCCCCGCAAACTTCTCCCCTGCCCTTCCTCAGCGGTGGCTGGAAGTTAATTAGACCCCGGCAGGACGCAGAGTGGTCCGCATATGTAACTAACTGGATTTCAGAATTCTCCTTTCCTAACACGGAAGACTATTGCTAATTCCTGTAACACTTGACGGAGCCCAAAATTCCTTCCAGTCCTTATCTCCTTCACTCTCACAATGGTCCTAGGAAGAGTGACTAGCAAGGCTGGATTAATCATTATGCCTATTAATCTGCAAAGCAGGGACCGGCCCAGCCATAGCGAGTGCCCTTTTTGTGGTTTAATCACTGGGGAGTGGTTCATTAGGAGAAATGTGCTCCATCTTCCTCTCTTTTTTCTTTTTTAACACCTTGGAAATTTCTGGTTGCAATTATTCAAGAAAAAGAAAAGAAAACCGGAAAGGAACGATCTGGCGGGAGGTCCCACATTTTGTGGCAGCTGATCCACTGTGACCACGGGGCTGTTCTGGCATGAAGACTGATCAGACACTGATCAGCCAGTTACTCCCCTCAGAAGCACTGTGGGTGCCTATTGAGCTGCAATCCTGTACACACGTACCTGGAAGCAAGTCCCATTAAACTCACTGAGCCTTAGGTCGGAGTAGACCAGGGGTGGCCAACCTTCCACCATGAGGGCCTCTATGTTCTTAAGAGTTGCGTAGAAGACAGAATCGTGGCAGCTGCAATTGCTGCTGGTGCTGCTCAAGCAGCTGCACCTGCTGAAATGCTCTCACCTATATAACCATTTTGTACTGAGAGGGGGCCGTGGTGGTTTAGTGGTTAAAACGCTGAACTGCAGACCAGAAGGTCAGTAGGACAGCAGTTCGAGACCTGATTGCCACGTAACGGAGTGAGCTCCTATCCCCTGTCCCAGCTCCTGCCAACCTAGCAGTTGGAAAGCAAGAAATTGCATGGAGGTAAATAGGTACCGCTATCAGGAGCACCAATAAATAGGGGTGGCAGAAATAGGTACGGTGGGAAGGTAACAGCATTCTGTTAGTCACACCGGCCATATGAGGAGGTTTTTCCAGGATTCTTAAAGTGCCATGAAAACCTGTAAGTTGACAACGGCCTTGGTAGGGCAGACACGCGATAATAAAACTTGCAACAGTGGCTCTATAATCATACTCATGCATTGTGAGAGCAACAAACCATTGGAGATCCTGCTGTCGGACTCCTGGCGGTCAGTGTTCGTTCCAACTGTGTGACTGCTTTGCTCCAGCAAGGTCTGGACACTCCGTGTGGACAGTGGGAAACAAATGTGCTTCGACGTCTTCAAGCATCCCCTGCAATTTCGCCTCATTTGTTTTCTTCATGGTCATATCCTCGCAGCCTAGGCTGGTTCCCGCATCCTCTGGTCCAGGTAAAGAATATTCTCCCCGCTCTGCTTGGGCACTGGGTGCTACTTCACACTTTCTCCTCTAGCACTTTCTTGCCCCAAATGGCCCTTCCTTAGCAGCCTTTTCTTTGGCAGGAAGGGAAGCTATATCTTTGCCCCCCCCCCACTGGTGAAGAGGTTGCCTGGGAAAGTAAAGATGGGGGCCTCCACTCTTCCATTCAGAGTTGTTCGCTGCTCAGTCTGATTTGGGTTTAAACCAGGGCTTCTTAACCCCTTCCCGGCCGAGTACCACCTCTGGCGCCACTCTCCTGCTGTGTACCACCGGAAGTGACTGGCGATGACATTGTTGCCAGTTTCTCCCAGGTTTGGGTTTTTTTTCGGAGAAAATGCAGGGAGGAGGCTCTGGGTGGGTGGGAAGGTCCTTCTCAGCGTTCCTGAGAAGCTTGGCCAAGGACTGGAGCATCTCGGGAGCAAAAATGCGGCACCAAAAGCATCGCATTAGAGCAGGGTTCCAGCGGGCCGAGTACCACCAGCAGTCGGCCAAAGTACCACTGGTAGTACGTGTACCACTGGTTGAGAACTCCTGGTTTAAAGGAACGCAAAGGACAGAATGTCAAGACTCGGTGTCATGTATTGCATGAGTGCCTGTGAGTTAGTGCGTGCCCCACTGCCCTTTCATGTCACTGCAAGAAAGGTTCAATAATAATAATAATAATAATAATAATAATAATAATAATAGTTAATCATACCCACTGGGAGTCGCCATGCGCTGCTGTTATGTTTGTCATTAACAGGCCTTACGTGCTTTCCCGGCAGGCCCTCCTGAGTCATTCCTTTGCCTCCCCAAAGGGACCTGCCACGTGGAACCAATCCATTGTGTTCATTCTTCCCATGTTCCGGCATCGTGCCTGGAATGTTTTGCTGTTCCCCTAGACATGGTTCAACAGACACTGCCAGGGAGGGGAGGGGGGTGGCATGTGCTGGTTTTCATTTAACCATGAGAAACCCTGAGCGGAGGAAAAGGCAGCGGCTCGCTTTGACAAAGCCGGTGAGAATCGTGTTTGCGTGAAATCTGCCCCTTGACAAGAAGCCAGTCAGTGATCAGATCAAGATGGGGGAGAGGGAGCTCTCTTGTGTGGTAACAGGGGTGGTGGGGAGGGGAGAGGAACGGCACAATCCTGTGTAGCCTAAGACTCGGGGCAGCGTGCACTGCCCCTTGGCAGGGTGTTGCGCAAGTGCCGTAAAGCACTTGCGCAACACCCGGAGAGCAAGCAATGCTGGCGCTACGGCTGGTGCTGCTTGCCCCGCCGTCTCCCCGGCCCTGAGCCTGCCGGAGCAGGTAAGACCTACACTGGTTCATGCAGGAGCGGGGGGAGGGCGGACCAGGCGGCTATTGGCCATCTGGGGCCTGGAGGGGGCCCATTTTGGGCCTACCGCTGCTGACACTGGGGGAAAGGGGGCAATCATCCCCTTCTTCTCCCAAGTTGTTAACTTGATAGGATATGGCAGGCGACCCTTCAGGCCGGCTGCCGTATCCTACACAGGATTGGGCTGCCAGAGAGGGAGTGGCAGGTCCTTGGTGTCTCTGGGCTCACTTCACTTTGATGATCCCCCTGGTCATGCTGCTCTTGCTTGAGGCATCATCATTGTGGCCAGTTCTAGTCTGCCCCAAAAGTGATGCAAGGAGGTTATTAGGCAACATTGTGCAAACTGATGGTAAGAGGGTGAAATCGGACCTGGGCTACAATTGCTGGAGTGCCATGGAATGGTTCTGATGGAATCATGGTGTGTGTGTGTGTGTGTGTGTGTGTGTGTGTGTGTGTGTGTGTGTGTGTGTGTGTTTCCCCTTGGAGGAATATATTGGTGGAAGAATATGTATTTAAACATTATGCTGGAATGTGGAATAGAGACATCTTTTAACATTATTATTTATTTCAGGAAACAGATCAAAACCATCTCGGCTTCTGCTCACGTGATGGCTGGATAGGGGATCACTGCACTGGTGCCTACTGGGAGCACTAAAAAAAGGTGTGGGGGGAAAAGGGGAGGATAAAAGGAATTTTGAGCCCTTTGGAGAAGCTATTCAAATGCATGGAGGGGGAGAGGAGCTCAATCGTGTCCCTGACTGCCACACTATGAACAAGCAGAGTAACTAATCCCACGGAAGAAAAAGAAGCTTGTTTCTTTTCCCAACTTCACACCAGGTGTATTGAGGCTGGGTCAGGTGAGCCTCTCCCTGCCCCCTTTCGTATGTTTAGAACACTTCGTTTAAAGGGATTTGGGAGGCCAAGTTGGGATGCGGTGATGGCACCTGGAGGCCTAGATGCCTTTAAAAGGGGTTTGGATAGATTCATGAAGGAAAAGACCATCACAGGTTACAAGCCATAAGCAACCTCCTGGTTTTAGAAGTAGGTTTTCCCTATGCCAGCCAGCGGGTGGCGCAGCGGGTTAAACCGCTGAACCATGAGCTGTCGATCGAATGGTCGGCAGTTCGAATCCGCGATGGGGTGAGCTCTCGTTGCTTGGCCAGCTCCTGCCAACCTAGCAGTTCCAAAGCATGTTAATGCGAGTAGATAAATAGATACCGCTTGCGGGAAGGTAAACAGCACTCTGTGTTCCAGCCGCATGCTACGCGCTGCGGCAAGGAGAGTCATGCCGGCCACATGACCACGGAGGCGTCTTCGGACAACGCAGGCTCTTCGGCTTTGAAATGGGGATGAGCACCACACCCTAGAGTCGGACACGACTGGACATAATTGTCAGGGGTCACCTTTACCTTTTTTTTTTTTTACCTTTCTGTATGCCAGGTGCAAGGGAGAGACAACAGGAGACAGGTTATCTTGTTGGCTGTGTGCTCTCAGAGGCATCTGGTGGAGCCACTGTGAGATACAGGAAGCCGGACTAGATGGGCCTTTGGCTGATCCAGCAGGGCTCTTCTGATGTTCTTATGGTAAGTTCAGCCCATAGGATGACTGAGAATAGGAGTGACATTGACATTTCCCAAAAGTGAAATTCAGAATAAATTGCAGGGTTAGGAGAAACATCTGAGTTTTTTTTTTTTTGGGGGGGGGGAGGTTAAGACACTACACTTTTGTCAGAAGTGCCAACCCCCTCTCCCTCTCCCCTCTCTCCTTAATTCATTTACCATTATTCCTATGGCAGGTCTTGATCTCTTGATCTCAGATAACCACCGAAAATGTGTTGCATGTCATGCAGAAATGCTTTAAACTGGCCTCAACCTTCTTCAGATATTTAGGGTACAATCCTATCCAATTTATGCCACCGGCTGAGCTCTGCTCAGTCCTATCCAACTTATGCCACCGGTGTAACCAGCAGTGCAGCGAGAACGGGAGGCCCCAGAATGGAAAGGGGATTCAAATCCCCTCCAAAAGGGGAATTCAAAGGGGATTTGAATCCCCTTTCCGTTCTGGGGCCTCCCGTTCTCACTGCACCGCTGGTTACACTGGTGGCATAAGTTGGATAGGATTGAGCAGAGCTCAGCTGGTGACATAAGTTGGATAAGATTGCGCTGTTAGCCCTCAAAGTGCATCTCCAGATTTCATCGGTGGCAACTGTCCTGCTGTCAGGTCAGCCACAGAGGGCAGGTATTTTGACCAGCCTCTTAGAAGCGATGTAAAAGTGTCTTCTAGGATATCATCTACTTGTCCTATACCTGTATTGGCAAAAAGATATTTGGGAGAAATCCAGTGGGCTATTAGTAACAAATTAAAAGAGCTTGTAAAAAAAAAAAAAAAACCACTACAAGGAATAGAGTGACCTCATTAATACAACATAGAGGGTTCTGCCAGGTGGGTAAATGAAATGTCTGAACACCGTCCAACTCTCTAAGCCGAGCTTTGGGAGTTATGTGGTCTATTTTGAAATTCAGTGAGCTTTCAATAAGAAAAGAAGAAAAACAATCAGTCAACACTGGGCATGTCCCTCCCTCTTGAGTATAAACAGTCAGAAAAGAGATATTGACTGAGATATTTGTTTTCCGGTTTGACCCCTCCATTTATGACTTGAAACACCTGCCAGGTGTCTCTCTCAGCCTGGCAGCTGTTTTCCTCTTGAATTCACAACCCACACGTGATCCCAGATAACCTGGGACAAAGCAACTGAAGGTAAGCAAGCTCCAAAATGAGATGGAAAGAGAGGGAGCAGTCGAGACGGACAGATTCTAATCTAAGGCATTTATACTTTCTCAGAATTCCAGTCTTGGAAGTCAGGTTTATGCTGACAACAAAATTAATCGCATAAGGGGGCAGCGAGGGGGGGGGTCATTTCCATCCCTTCAGTGGCATGGAGGAGGGAGATGAGGTTATTCGTTAGGAGCGTGGACAAGACCAGGCAGAGTGGATGGCACAGAATAGCTGGCGGTCTTTATCTCCCTGCCCAATGGAAATAGAGATTATTTTCTGTTAGCGGTTGACAGCAATGTGCAATGCATGACAGAAGCATGTTGCAAGTTCGATGCAATGTTTCGTTTCCTGCAAAATGGTTCAGATGTTCTGCCCAGAACCTCCACTGTCGCTTCAAATCCCACCTTGCAATCCAAACAGGCCCCTGTTTCCACTTTCTCAGTTGCTGTTCAAAACACAGAGCTCCAACTTGCCACGCCGAAAGGCAACACTGCATGTTCAGAGAGCTCTCTTCTCACCTCATATCTGTCTCGGGCTCAGGATGGAGGCAGCTTGACTTCAACAGCTCTTGTGCTTGTGTTCTCCAGCTGTACGCTTTTGCCCCTTGGGAACATACAGCTTCTCCAAACCATCAAAGTCTGTCCCCCCTGTAGTAAATTCTGATTTTCAATGAAATGTGAATTAAATTTCATTCCGTCAAAGCTTCTTCTTCCTGCCTTATTCCTCCATGAATTGAAGGGAAAAGAAAGGAGAGATTGAGAGAGAGAGAGAGAGAGAGAGAGAGAGAGAGAGAGAGAGAGAGAGGGAGAGAGAGAGAGCGAGAGCGAGAGCGAGAGCGAGAGCGAGAGAGAGAGAGAGAGAGAGAGAGAGAGAGAGAGAGAGAGAGGATCCCTGGTCAGATTGGCAGCTGTGGTAGACTAGCTTGGGAATCTGCAACTGATAATAACACACCATCCCAGACAACATAATTACAGGGAAACAGAGGTTTGAAAGTAAGCAGACTTCCGAAATTCCCCTCCTCTGAAAGCGTCCCTGGATTTGGGGGTTCTGAGCAACGTGGTCTCGTTCCTGTATGTGGTTCTCCTCCTTCATCGCCAATGTTATCCTCACAATACCCCTGTGAGGTGAGTGAGTCTGAGAAAGAGAGCGAGGCTTCAGGCTGGCACCGGGTTTCGGAAAGCTCTGAGCACAATATGTTGGGCAAAAGCTTCTTCGCCAGAAGAGAGGGTGGGAAGAAGAGTGCCATTCAAGTCTTACGGCCAAGAGACCCTCCTCCCGTCCTCCCCTTGGTCAAAGGGAGAGCCCCTAGATCAGTGGTTCTCAAACGTTTTAGCACCGGGACCCGTTTTTTTTTAAAAAAAATAACACTCTATCGAGACCCACCTACCTTTACGAGATGCTCAAACATTTATTTCCCTATATTTACACAAGCTTGCAAATTGCAGGAGCTCAGCTGTTTGCAGGGTACTTAGCAGCTATCTTGCAAACTGCAGGAGCTCAGCGGTTTGCATGGTAATTAGCAGCTATCTTGCAAACTGCAGGAGCTCAGCTGTTTGAAGGGCAATTAGCAGCTATCTGACTGTTGAATAGACTCAGGGTTTGTGGCAATTACTTCTCTGATCTTTCCATCACCTGGGACCTACCAGAAATCAGGTCACGACACTCCAAGTGGGTCCCGACCCCACAGTTTGAGAAACACTGCCCTAGATGGTGCAGGGGACTTGTGGCGGAAGGTTGGTCCCACTGGGGAATGCCAGGCACAGGGGTGGTACAAGTGCCTTCCAAGGTGAGCTTAGTTTGGTGGACCCTCTCATAAGCAAGGGACCTGGTCACCAGTGACTCACCCCCTGCTGAGCAGAATTTGAACACAGATGTCCACCCTCCAAGTCTGAGACCCCACCCCTGGCTTACACAGCAATGCTTCCAAAAATGGCCTGGTTTCTGAAGGAGAACTGGCATGTTGGCAGTCCTGGTGTTGGTTGTGGCTGCTGCTCTTCTGTCTGCACTTTGCAGCATACTTCAGTGCCATGCATTGATTTGTGACTTCACTCCTACCCCACTTTCTCAAGGTGTGCAATGCATGTTGATAAAACACAACACAAATGTGCCAGGTGCCGTATGGCAAAAGGCAAAGACTTTTCTTTCGTATCCAGAGTAGTCTGCCATGAGGTATGGAAGTGGGGAGAGCTGCTGATGGAGATAATAATAATAATAATAATAATAATAATAATAATAATAATAATAATAATAATAATAATAATAATAATAATAATAATAATAATAATATACAGTATTTATATACTGCCTTTCTTGGTCATTGGATTTCTCCTCTGACTTTAATCCAAGGCGGTATACATGGGCAGGCTTTCCCAACCCCCCTAATGTGTGGTTTTTTTTACAATGTATAAATGTCCAATCTTTTGTGAACAGCTACATTCCAGATGGTATCCTTTTGCAGTCTGGCCTCTCCACTGGCTGTCACCTCCCACACTCGACCGACGCAGCTGGCAGCTCTTATCTCTCCTCACAGAGGCTTTTCACAGCTTTTTGTCGGCGGCATGTCTCGAACTTGCCATTCGCCGATCTTCGGGCTTGCAAGGCGGCGGCTCTACCGACTGAGCCAGACCCCTCTGCCATTTTTAGTGCAAGTAAACATGCAAATGTCCACCCCACCCCCTGAGGGTAAACAGAATTAGCTGTGAGTTCTTATACTTTGCACCCTGAACAGGATAGGATGCTTTTCTACGATCATCAGCATCATTCCGCAAATGTGGCCTTTAAAAAAAAATGTGCCATGAGAACAATGGCAGACAAAAGGAGGGACTTCTTCACACAACACGTCAGTAGACTGTGGAACTCACTGCCACATGTTTCAGTCTTGACCATTCGCTTGGATTGGGCAAATTCATGGAGGACTAGAGATCTGTCACTGGCTGCTAGTTATGACAGCTATGCGCTACCCTCTGGCTTAGTGGCAGCCTCCATCTCTGACTACCACTTACAGGGAAGCGACAATGGTGGAAGAGGGGCAGTGCCTTTCTCCCTTGCTGGTGGGCTCCCTACTAGGGCATCCGGTGGCCCACTGTGGTGAAGGGGATGCTGGGCTGGGTGGGCCCCCATTGGACCTGGCCCAGCAGCCAGGCTCCTCTTGTGTCTCTGTGGTCAAGAACAAGTCGCAGTTTATCCTTCTGATCCCATTTTATCCCCACTGAGGTCAGAGAGCTAGGGTTGGGTCAAGGCCAGCAGGCCTTATATGAAAGGAGCTGTTCTGAAGCTGTGCAGATGCTCAACCACAGCTGGCTGGTCAGCATCCCCCTTCTTTTTTTGATTTGCAATTAACATTCCCTCCCTCTGTCAGCACAAGGGGTGAATGGCTGGCTGGGCCCATTCCATGCTCTCCTGGTTTTCTCAGAAGCAGGCTTAGTGACCATTGAGGTTTTTGTGGGTACTGACAGTGTGTTCCTTTGAGCATTTTGGAGCAGCACAGAGAGCTGCCGCCAAGAAAGCCCTAAACACTACTTCTGGGTCAAAGACACAACATTTTCCCTAGTGGCTTCCCTGCTCAGGAGGCTTGTCATCCTCACCCTGCTCAGGAGGCTTGTCACCCCAGTCATCCTCTTCGTGACTCCAGTTTATCTTAGTTCTAAGGGCCAATTCACACAGCCATTTGGGACTGTGTTGGAAGAGTCACCATGAGGAAGAGGTGTCCCCCTGGTTAACAACAGTTCATTTAACGACGATCCGTATATACAACGGAGGTCCCTCAGGGTTTTTGACCTTATAAAAAGTCACTGCTGCTTGCTGCCTGAGCCTGTTGCTGATTACAAAATGGAGGCAGGACTCAGGAAGCACCTTTTAAACACCTCTTTTTAAATCCCCAGTCCATCAGCTTTTAGGTGCTAAACATCAAAGCAATGATCTAGTGCCAAACAGCTGATGGGCTGGGGATTTAAAAAGACATGTCTGGAGTACTTGCCATTATTACAACTGCACTGTATTGCATAGTAGGCTATACCTGCTACACCTAAATCATCCACTAGATGGTGCTGAAGACTCACTTAACAATGGATTCACTTTACAACGGAGTTTCAAGATCATATCCCGTTGTTAACATCTGTATTTCTAGGGCTTTCTCTGCTATTTCCCAAGTCTCACTCACTAGATTCTCATTTCCCCCTCTCTTGTTAGATTAATGTTAGGCAGGTAAGAGATTGTACTTACCTTCTCCTTGCACAGATGCTTAACTCACTTGCTTGTGTCTTTGTTTACCTGGCGCTTAGTCCCAGGAAGGCACTTAGTCCCAGGAGGTGCACTCTCTGCTAGAGTAAAACAAAAATGGTTTGTCAAGCAACGGAGTGGAAGGAGACAGTAAACACCTTTCAGGTTGGGACGCGAAGGAGAATTTTCTAGTAATTAATTCATTTCAAAGGTTTCTATCCTGCTCTTTCCTGTCCCACTGGGGAGGCCGCGCTCAATCCACCTAGCTCAAGACTGGCTAATTTAAAAAGAAATGCTTTAAAAAGAAATGCTTTACAAAGAAATGCTAATTTAAAAAGAATGTTTTAAAAGAAACAGCAGTATAAAAACAATGTACAGAAATACCATCAGCACCAAACCCTAACCCCCACCACGAAAAAGCACCCAAATATGACATCCACTGACACCCCCTCTGCCTGCGCGCAATTTTCTGTCCCTTTCCTTCCATCCCTTCTGCTTCTTTGGCAAAGGGGAATTCCCCAGCAAGGAACAGTCACCTCCTTTTCACTATAATATATATACAGTATTTATATACCACCTTTCTTGGTCATTGGATTTCTCCTCTGACTACATGGGCAGGCTTTCCTAACCCCCTCTAATAGCTTTTTTAAACAATATATAAATGTCCAATCTTTCATGAACAGCTACATTCCAGATGGTATCCTTTTGCAGTCTGGACTCTCCACTGGCCGTCGCCTCCCACACTCGACCGATGCAGCTGGCAGCTCTTCTCTCTCCTCACAGAGGCTTTCACAGCTTTTTGTCGGCGGCGTGTCTCGAACTTGCCATTCGCTGATCTTCAGGCTTGCAAGGCGGCGGCTCTCCCGACTGAGCCAGACCCCTCTGCCCACGTATTGTACTATCCCGTATTGTCCCCTCCCTTTCTTCTGGGGAATGGAGGCTGCCTCTTCCTTTTTTACACACCTCAAGGATTCAGACAGGAGGGGAAAGAAAAGCATCGAGCAGGACCAGAAACAAAGCCAATGTCAGCCGAACTTCCAGCTCTCCCCTTGAGTGTCTTGCAACTGATAGCCAACCCCACTCTTATGCAAGAAGGAAGAGAAACCATTTATTCTCCCACGGAATCACCTCCCAGACTGTTCCCTCTGGCAGACAGTCTCTTATCCGGGACTGTTTCTATTCCCCACAACCATTCATCAGTCTTGACTGGAAGGCAGGTGTCAGCCCCAGAACATATAAAGCAATAAAGAGAGAATAATGATAGGTAGAGAGAGGACATTCAGACCACTGCGTGGGCTCCAGGATCCACCTGATATGTCAACAAGCCCTTTGGGGGGAAACAGTCTGCTTTGTCCAACGAACACTTTAGCCTGCAGGCTACACACGAGGTGCTTTTTCACTTGGGTTACAACCCCCCAGATTAGGATAGTTAATCCTAATCCTGCCCTGCTAACTGGGCAGGAGGCACTTTTTCAATGGGTGCTCCTCTTATATTTAGCAGGGGGAGAGTAACTGCCCCCCTTTCACCCCAGCACAGTGTCTTTTCTGGTGGCTGTTTGCTGGTGGTGTTCTGCATCTTTTTTAGATTGTGAGCCCTTTGGGGACAGGGAGCCATTTAATCATTTGATTTTGTCTGTAAACCGCTTTGTGAACTTTTTTATTGAAAAGCGGTATATAAATACTGTTAATAATAATAATAATAATAATAATAATAATAATAATAATAATAATAATAATAGTGGGTGTGCCTACCTGTTTTTCTTGGCCAAATGTTGGAGAATGGGAGGGGTGCCTTTGAAAAGCTATCACCACCTTTTCTCATAATATCAGATATCGTTATGCCTATCGGTCAAGTTACATTTCAGAAGTGGGCTGGGCTCCTTCTTTACCAGATGCAGTTTGCAAATTCAAGTGCAGGCACTTGAACTCTTGCCCAGACTGAAGCTGCACTTTGACAGTTCCCTGTTTGGGAAGAATCACCTGGACCATCCACTATGAGAAGGATGACCCTTCTTTTAAAAGGACGACCCTTTTAGGGACATGTAGAACACACACACACGAACGCACGCACGCACGCACGCACGCGTGCTACTATTCTCATAAGAACATCATAAGAGCCCTGCTGGATCAGGCCAAAGGTCCACCTAGTCCACCTTCCTGTACCTCACAGTGGCCCCACCAGATGCCTCAGGGAGCACACAAGACAACAACATACCTGTATCCTGTCGCCGCTCCCTTGCACCTGGCATACAGAGATAGCCTACTACTAAAACGTACTGTAACATGTGATGGGCCTTTTCTCCATGAATCTATCCAAACCCCTTTTCAAGGAATCTAAGTCAGGTGCCATCACCACATCCTGTGGCAAGGAGTTCCACAGTTTAATTACAGGCTGGGTAAAGAAATATTTCCTTTTGTCTGTTCTAACTCTCCCTCCACTCAATTTTAGTGGATGTCCCCTGGTTATGGTGTTGGGCAAGAGGGAAAAGAACTTCTCTCTACCCACCCCATGCATAATTTTATACATCTCAATCATGCCCCCCCTCAGGTGCCTTTTTTTCTAGAGCCCCAAATGCTGTAGCCTTTCCTCATAAGGGAGATGCCCCAGCCCACTAATCATTTGGGTCGCTGCTTGCTGCCCAAAACTCTTGAAGCTTCCCTTGAAACTGCAGGTGCATTGCTGAGCAACAATCATTATCTTGACATGCTACATTAGTCAATATTTGGTGGCAACAGACTGGGAGAAAGATCTACTAGTGGGCTGGCAGTTCTTTACTTGCACTAAAAATTATTTTACATAAGAACCTAAGAAGAGCCCTGCTGGATCAGGCCGATGGCCCTTCCAGTCCAGCTTCCTGTATCTCACAGTGGCCCACAGATGAATAACACGCTGGGTAAAGAAATATTTTCTTTTGTCTATTCTAACTCTCCCTCCACTCAATTTTAGTGCATGTCCCCTGGTTCTGGTGTTGTGCGAGAGGGAGAAGAACTTCCCTCTATCCACTCTCTCCATCCCATGCATAATTTTATATGTCTCACAGTCCAATCCTACGCGTGGCTCCTCAGAAGTAAGCCCCACTGAGTTCAGCGGGACGTAAAAAGGTAAAGGTGACCCCTGACAATTAAGTCCAGTCGTGTCCGACTTTAGGGTGTGGTGCTCATCCCCATTTCAAAGCTGAAGAGCCAGCATGTGGCCAGCATGACTCTCCTTGATGCAGCGCGTAGCATGCGGCTGGAACACAGAGCGCTGTTTACCTTCCCGCAAGTGGTACCTATTTATCTACTCGCATTAACATGCTTTGGAACTGCTAGGTTGGCAGGAGCTGGCCAAGCAACGAGAGCTCACCCCGTCGCGGATTTGAACTGCCGACCTTTCGATCGACAGCTCACGGTTCAGTGGTTTAACCCACTGCACCACCAGCGCAGCGCATCAGCGGGACCTACTCCCATGTAAATGTGTATAGGACTGCAGCTTTAGTCATGTCCCCCCTTTTTTCTAGTAACTATGCCATATGAGAACTGGAAGATGGGAGTCATGAGATGTGAGTTTCTTGTAAGTTCTCTCTCTCTCTCTCTCTCTCTCTCTCTCTCTCTCTCTCTCTCTCTCTCTCTCTCTCTCTCTCTCTCCCCCCCCCCCCAGCTGCCAGTGTGATGTTAGAATGGACTCTCAGAGGCTCTGTGGCACTGGGCAAAACTAACAACTTTTAATTATGGCCAAAGAGACAGACATCTGGAGAGGCCATCTTTCAGATGCTATCGTTCAGAGCAGCTTGAACAACAGTTAGCTGAAATAAGTTGTGACAAAATTCCATCAAAACCACTGGAGCAAAATGCTCACCACTAACTTTTTGTTTTCAGCAAACAAAACAAACTGGTTTTCAGCCAGTCTTTTTGTTTTCAGCAAACAAGAAGCTTGAGCCTGTGCCATGTTTCCTTGGAAGTTCAGCCCAGTGAATTCAGTGGGGCTGATACCCAAATCAGCACGTGTAGGATTATAGCCTCTGTCATGACTCACTTTCATGGAGTCGGACTGGTTTTGCTGTTGAAACCAGCTTTTACTGGTTTTATTTTCTATGATTTTGCTGTGCTTTGATGCAACCGTGTGTTTAATAGATACATGTATAGGAGCCGTCTGCTTGGGCCCCGAGTAATCCTGTCAATAACTATGTGGCCCTTGTCAGATGCACACTTGATTGCTGCATGGAAGCCATTCTCAGCACTAGTAGTCAATAAAATACCCCCCTTGCAACCCATCACCCAAGTCACTGGTTTCATTACTGCTGATATCAGAGCTCTCTCTATTCATATATCATCAAAGACATATCCTGTTCCTATGATGTGACAAAAAATATACAAGGGAGCCAACAGAATCAACTTTGTAATTGGGTGGGATTTTGAGCGGCTTGGGGTAATGTGTTCCACTTTTCTCTCCATCTCTCTCTGTTTTTCTTGTTGACAATACCCCATGGGCAGACATTCAAGGACATTCGTTGCTTGTCCTTCATGCAAAGCCAGAATCGTCAGTGATGAACTTTCCCTCTTGGATTCTGGACCAACGTTGGCATTTAAAATGTTGATTGCGCCTTCATTATAATGAAGTGTTGGTGGTTGTATTTTTTTTTCCTGAATGCCACTTATGACAAGAAAGTAATAGAAAAAGATATTTTTAAAAACCATTCAGGGAAAACTCCGGATATGAAAATTTAATTGCCACCTTCCAAAATGAGGTCCTTCTAAAGTTAGCAAAGGAAGAGTTTTCTGATGAACTAGACAAAGTCATGCACACGTCTTTTGTCAGCTGTGCCAGTTGGCTCGGCAGGTTTGCTTTCCATGTCTCCCAACTGCTCCATGTTGGCTCTCAGCATCAGCTCAAACCAGCCCTCCACCCTCATAACACAGTTGGGGAGGGGTAAGTGGCCTTCTTGCTCTAACTAAACTCCTGCTCTGGGAGGCTTTTCTGACTCTCTCTTTATTGGCATTTTGATGCTCAGGAAAGACAGCTTTCTTTTGTCGAGATTTTAGGGTTGCTTCATAAGTTTCCCTTCTCCTTATAGCCTGAGTCTGTTGTTATGCAGGGCCCATGAGAGGGGGGGAGGTAAATTGTACCCGGGCCCAGGGTCAAAAAGGGGCCCAGGAGGGAGGCCCCCCAGAAATTTCCTGGGATCTCAGCTGGCCTCGTGGAGAGTGAAAGATGGAGGCCGGGCCAACCGGGAGGCCAGGTCTGCCGGATGGGTAGACCTGGGTGCCGCATTGGGAAGCCTGGCAGACCTGGGCTGGATCCGAAGACTTTTCTGGCTATTGCTGCCCTCCCCCTATCCTGTTTTGCCCCTTCCCCTTTTGAGAAGGGGTCCAAAAGAAACTTTGTACCCCCTGATAAAATTCCTCTCAGAGGCCCTGTTGTTATGATCCTAGATACATTGTACTCGGGGAGAGGGGCAAGGGGAACATGCTGGACAGAACCTCCCCCCTCTACTCTAAAGCACTCTGGGACCACCCACACCCTGTTTGGTCCCGTTGTTCAATTCTTGTCTACAGAGGCCACTTGTGCTTTTTTGCACCCGACGTTGCTTTTCAGACCAGTTATATCTGAAGATGGAATCAGATTGGCTCAGAAGTAAGCCAAACCATTTCCACCAAACTGGAAACAGCTTGGCTTATTTTTCTGAGGCCAACTAAATTCCCTCCAACCCTCCAGCCTGCCTTCCACAATCCTCCCTTTTAAATGCTTCCGGGGCCAGCACAGCAGCAAAAACTTAAATGCTTTTAAATGCTTCCGGGGCCAGCACAGCAACAAAAAAAAGTTTCCATTAAAAACTTTAATGGAAGGCTATAAAAAGAGAGAAGTGAAGGAGAAAATGGTCCTCTGCTGTCTCCCCTCTCTGTTACACCCTTTTTAGGGCGAGCTATACATGCTTCCAGACTCTGAACCAGGCATGCTTTGCCAAGATCTCTACTTATTCATCTTACTTATTCATCTACTTACTCATCATCCTATTTTGCTCTACTATTGCTTGTTTGGTATATTACTGTTTGTTTGTTTTTCAGTTAAAGTTGTCCTAAGTTGCTTCGAGAGCCCTCTTTGAGTGGAAAACGGACCTATAAATCCTACATAAAATGAATTAAATATTTTGAAACAAGAAGAGAGATGGAAAGGAAGAATCTCTTGCAGAACTGCCCTGGCATCATAGGGGAGGAGAGAAAAAACACATGTCTAATGGCCCAATTCTGTGGGTCATAATGTGTGGATTGCGGCCAAAGAATGCTACATGTGTACCTAGTATGCACACACACACACACACACACACACACACACACACACACACACACACACACACACACACACACACACACCAGTATTCCGCCTTTCTCTGGTCATCGAATTTCTCTTCTGACTTTAATTCAAGGCAGTTTACATAGGCAGGCTATCTAAACCAAAACGGTTTTTACATATTACAAATGTTCTGGTCTTTCATAGAACGCTCATTCCAGGTGGTTTCCTTCATGGTCTGGCCTCTCTCTGGCATTCGCCTCCCACACATCGTCTTGACGGCAACACTGCCTCCCACTCAGTGTGCCAGCTGCATAATTCTCTCTCCCACCGAGGCTTCTGCAGCTTGTCAGCGGTGTGTTGACAGCTCTCAACAGGTCTTGAACTGCCATCCTCAGATCATCAGGCATATGAGGCGGCCGCTCTACCAACTGAGCCAGATCCCCCTGCCCTAGTAGACCCCCCCCCCAGTAGAACTGTTGTCATCTATTTCACTTTCTGTAAGTGGAAACACTGACCCTACATTGTGATAACCTTGCTCCTAATGGCTGGAGGATTCCCATGATTGGCAGTTGCAAGGCCTGAACCACACCCGCCCCCCTCTCAAAGGTGGCAGCCATAGCGGCAAAACTCAGCCGCCCCCGGCCATAAGCCAGGTAGGGCTGCTGCCAGGATCCAGCACCATGGACAGCACCTCTGCCTTTGTTTGCCTGTGGGTCTGAAGGAACAAGGAGAGTAACATGGGCAGCCTGCTCGCCAGGCAGTAAGTGCCTGCCCCACCCCAAGAGCCCCAGGCCAGCATGCCTCACCCCACATACTCACATATGATGTTGGGCACCTCCTTGTACGGAGACCTGGTTATCCAGCACACTTGCAACTCTTGTTGCTCTGCCTCACCAGCCCAAAGCTGCTCCATGCCAAGGTCCCGCTCCAGTTCCTGAGAAGAACTGCATGGTTTTAAGCAGTGATGTAGACTTGAGTCTATCAACTCGGACTTGAGTCAGACTCAAGTTGCGTCAATGACTCAACTCGGACTTGACTCGGCAATTGTAAAAGACTCGGAAAGACTCGACTCGAGACTTGGAGCCTTTTACGACAAGTCCAATTTTATTCAGGTTTAAACCCATTTTCCCCATTAAATAGATAGGGACTCGCAACTCGCAACCAAAGACTCAGGACTTGGGGGCAAATACTTGGATCTTTACTCAAGACTTGGACCCAGAGACTTGAGACTTAACTCGAGTCTTAGAATCAGAGACTTGATTCACATCCCTGGTTTTAAGCTTTGCATAACGACAACTGATCCTCTCTTGCTAACCCCTTCTTGATTTCTTCCCTGACCCTTTTGAGTGCTTCAAAACTGGCAAGCAGGGCCCTAATGGTGCCCATTTCATTGGAGGAGCTCACGGGCTCTTGGGAGGCTTGGGAGGCTTGTCCCCAGATTTCTGGCTGCATTGGGGCATAATAGCCATGCCAATATAACAGAGTCCCAAGGAAGCACCAAAAAGGGGGGTGAGCACTACTGTACTGCAGAACCCCCCCAGATTTAGGCTCCTCCAAATCCACAGTCCCCCAAAGGTCAAGGCACCACCACCTCAGTGATTCACCAAGCCTCTAACCCAGTGGTTCCCAAACGTTTTAGCACTGGGACCCACTTTTTAAAATGACAGTCTATCGGGACCCACCTAGCTTTATGAGACTTACTTACTTACTTACTTACTTACTTACTTACTTACTTACTTACAAGCAATATTTTATTTATTTATTTGCAAAAAAACAACACCACCCTCAATCTATTCCTTGTGATAAGGCACCCCCTAATGAATAGCCTCAAGTCTTGAGGGGCTTAGTTATGTGACCCAGCCTTCACCTGCCCCCGCTATCTGTCATTGACAGACTTGGGGAAAAAAACACCAGAAATAAGATGCTCAAACATTTATTTGGCGACAGGATACAAGTATCTTGTTGTCTTGTGCTCCCTGAGGCATCTGGTGGGGCCACTGTGTGATACAGGAAGCTGGACTAGATGGGCCCTTGGCCTGATCCAGCAGGGCTCTTCTTATGTTCTTATGTTAAGTGCCAGGATGGTGTAGTGGTTTGGGAGTCGGACTTAGACCTGGAAGATCCAGGTTCAAATCCCCGCTCAGCCACGAAGCTTCCTGGGTGACCTTGGGCCAGTCACTATCTCTCAGCCCCACCTACCTCACAGGGTTGTTGTGAGGACAAAAAAGGAGGGGAGGAAATATGTACACCACTCTGAGCTCCTTGGAGGAAGGGCGGTATAAAAAAATGTGAAAAAAAATGTTCTTATGTTCTCCCTATATTTACGTAAGCATGCAAACTGCAGGAGCTCTGCTGTTTGCGGGGCAATTAGCAGCTATCTGATTTTTGAATAGCCTCAGGGCTAGAGGCAATTTCTTATCAGACCTTTCCATCACCCCTGTTTTCATTGGAGGCTCTGTGGGACCCACCAGAAATGGGTTGCGAGTGACCCACCAAGTCGTGAGATACCCACAGTTTGCAAAACACTGCTCTAACCCAAGACAGCCCAAGTGCAGAGATGTCAGAAATGGCTGCAAAGCTCCCACACCATCACAGCTGTAGACCAGCTTTCCCCAATGATGGTGACAAAGTCTTTGGGGCTTTAAGGGAGTTTGCATCTCCTCTGGTGTAGAACTGTGGGGCTGGAAACCAAAAGCCCACCCCATATTTGGCCTCCTCAGTATGATCAAACCGACACCTAACTCTGCCCTTGCTGTGTACGAGTGTATCGCTGTGGGTCATGCAACACAAAGGGTGTCGTAGACTTTAAAAAAGCCATTTTTACATAGGCACAACAAATGCAAAGACATTTAGAAGGGGAAAAAATAGAATGAAAAGACAAATCAGAACCATTTTGTAATGAAACTCTAGCAAGGCTCATCGAACCATGTTCTAATATAAACCTGAAGTTGATATGAAACAACTCTGCATTAGGCAAATTGGATAACAAGCCGTATCATTCACTGTTTACATGTAGAGAGTTGCTCAACGAAGGACTGCAACAACCAATCGTTGTACACGAGCATCTCGCCAAATAAATATCGCTTTGTGTCTTTTTAAACTCATTTTAGTCTTAAAGCTGCAAAGACACTTCTCTGTTTCTGTGTCTGAGCAACACTGATATCGCAGGATTTGGGAAGTGACAGGAAATAATCTGGGGCTCGAGGGACAAGGCTCCAAATATCACAGGTCCTGGTGTTGACTTCACACATACATAACAGGATCCTAATACAGACATGAACTGCTTGAAATATTCATGTGTACTGGGAGTTGGGTGTTCTTACCCCCAAATATAATATAATAATATAATATACAGTATTTATATACCGCCTTTCTGGTCATTGGATTTCTCCTCCGACTTTAATTCAATACATGGGCAGGCTGTTCTAAACCCCAAGGGGTTTTACAATATAATAACATTCTAATCTTTTGTAGAACCCTTCATTCGAGATGTTGCTTTCACAGTCCACGCTCTCTGTCTCTGTCTCTCTCTGTCTCTCTCTCTCTCTGTCTCTCTCTCTCTCTCTCTCTCTCTGACATTCGCCTCAGCACGCTTCAGCTGACACAGGCAACCTTGACTGCCACTCATGTGCTGTAGCTTGCAGCTCCACTCCCCCATAGAGGCTCTGCAGCTTATCAACTCGGCGTGCCAGCAGCTCTCCGACAGACTTCCAGCCGTCTTGAACTGCTGTCCTTCAGATCTTCAGGCATTTGTGAGACAAACGCTCTACCAACTGAGCCAGACGTCCTGCTCCTTCCATTCATAGTTATGACCAAGACAATAAGGAAGAACATTTCAAGTGGATGTCCCAGTTTTGCTCTTGCAACGTTCATCAGACCCAGTCAGTAAGTTCAGAATTTGGCAGTTTTAACTCCTAGTCCTCACCCTGTTTTGGTGAGAAACATTCTTCATTCCTGATAGCTGAATTTTCACCCAGACCTTTGGTGGGGGGCAGGGCGGTGGCATCTCTGTGTGTGTCTTGATTCACATTTCACGTCCCACTCCCATAACTGCCACTTCTACACCAAAAACCCACATTGGTCACTTACTGGCATCAGATTCCACTTCCACGTGGAGACACTTCAGATGTGCAACATTTTGCTGCAATCATAGAATTAAAAAATGGTCGTGAAAACCGGTTACCGGTCATGAAAATTTAAGGACTTACATTTTGCTGCTCATTTGGAGGTTCCTGCTCAGGATGAGATCCACAAATAGAAAAGAGCTTTGACAAGGTGAACAGAAAGTCTTAGGAGAGTTCTCCCTGCACACCCCTATTCTGGACGTTTTGGAACTACAAGGTTTATTTATTTATTTATTTATTTATTTATTTATTTATTTATTTATTTTAAAAATTTATACCCCGCCTTTTCCTCTGCTGAGGCAAATGCCCAAGGCGGCTTACAACAGTTAAAATACATAATTTAAAAACAGTACATAAAATAAATTAAAAAAAACCAATAAAATCCACTGGGGGGGGGTAACAATGCGAAGCAGAAAAAAACAACAAGGCAGAACATACTGAGACACTGGAGGCAGACAACCACCCAAACGCAAGACGAAACAGAAACGTTTTGAGCCCCCGCCGAAAAGTCATGAGGGAGGGGGTGGTTCTCAGATCCCCTGGCAGGGAGTTCCACAGTTGTGGCGCCACAGCAGAGAAAGCTCGCCCACGTGTTGCCACTCCCCTAACTTACGATAGAAGTGGCACTCGCAGGAGAGCCCCCTCAGGTGACCTAAGAGAGCGGGCCAGAATGTATGGGAGAAGGCGGTCCCAGCCACATCACTGGAGCCTGGCGGGGAGGGCAGACCGCCTGGGGGTGACACGCGCAAAGGATGACACGCGGTCCCGCGTGCACTCACCTCCGCTCCAGGAGAAGGCCTCGGAGCGTCCGCCATCGGCAGAGCTTCGAGGCCTTCTGACGAGGCCCAATGCGGCGACGTCATATTTATTATGTTTTTTGCGCCTGTGCAGAACGTTTGAGGGCAAAAGGGCAGCCCTTTGCCCTCAGAAACATACTGCGCATGCGCGAAAAACATAATAAATATGACGTCGCCGCATTGGGCCTTGTCAGAAGGCCCGGACAGCCGGCCGGAGAGGATGTCTTCGGAGCCGGCAGCAGCGGAGGCTCCTCTGCTGCCGGCTCCGGAGACATCCTGTCCAGATGGCTGTTGGCCAGGGCGGTCATTAGGGCGGCGTGTGCGCCCTCGCATTAGAGCGGCGCGTGCCCTAGTGACGCTCCTGGGTGGTCCCTCAGATATCCTGGACCCAAACCGTGGTTCAACCTCAGTTCCTTGTGAATTTCACTGGAAGTCCAGAAGGAACGAATCTCCTTTCCAGTATAGGTTGGACAAGAATGATCTAAGTTACAGAGTGGCAGTTTCAGGTCGAGCATTAAAGAACATTTCTTCACTGTTGAAGTTGTTCTTTGAGAGAACCAGTTGGGTGGGTATCTGTCTGTCAGGCAAACCAGGTCTCAGGAAAGAAAGAAGGATGGACTTGGTGACCCATGGAGTCTTTTCCCATGCTTAATAAGCTCATATGATCCATCCAAAGGTATCCCCCTGCTGGAAAGCCAGTCGTGTCCGACTCTAGGATGTGGTGCTCATTTCCGTTTCTAAGGCCGAAGAGCCAGCACTGTCCAAAGACTCTTCTATGGTCATGACTAATGGAACGCTGTTACCTTCCTGCCGCAGCAGTACCTATTTATCTACTTGCAATTTCTTGCTTTCGAATTGCTAGGTTGGCAGGAGACGGGACAGGAGACGGGAGCTCGCTCTGTCACACAGCACTCGGGTCTCGAATTGTTGTCCTACCGACCTTCCAGTCTGCAGTTCAGCGTCTTAACCACTAAGCCACCGCAGCCTTTTGATCCATCCAAGGAGGGCTGTAATTTTGATGGTGCGTGCGGAGCCATTGGTCAGTGGTTGAGCAAATGATTTGCATGCAAGAAGGTCTCCGCCCAGGCTCAATCCCTGACATTTTCAGCTAAAGAATGATGTGGAAGCTGGTTAGAAAGTCTCCATTTCTGCCTGGAGACCTGATGGCAGGCAACATAGACATGCAGCCGAGGATTGTGGGTAGTCTGACTCTGTCTCAGGCACCTTCATATGTTCAGCTTTAAGACAAAATGCCACTTTTTCGCAAGTGATCAGTTTCCTTTGCTATGCCCTCAGTCAAACAGGAATATACCTGGAGCCCTTAGGTCCCATATCTCTGTGCTCCATTTCTAAGCGGCAAAAATGGATCTGTTAGGATGACTTCCAGCTGAAATTGCCCTGTCCTTTCTTCAAGTTCTTTAAAGCTGCTGAGACTTCTAATGATTTCAGTTTGCTCTACAGGGTGGAAGTCCCTGAAGCCTTGGGGCAGCAGAACTCACCACTGCTTGGTGTGTGTGTGTGTGTGTGTGTGTGTGTGTGTTTGCGCGCGCGCGCGCGCGCGCGTGCGCGCACACACACACACACACACACACACACACACACACACACACACACACTTTTCCTCTTCTTCTTAGCCTCCAAACGAATGGGAGGAACAAACCAACCCATCTTCTTTTTTCCCTGCTGGCTCCCTGAACACACACAATAAAGAACGGAAGTCATTACAAATGTGGATCGCCCCACAGCCAGTTGCCTTTTCTTCCCGACAAACAAAAGCACACCACTGGCTCCAAAGGTCGGGAGCAGAAACAGAAGAGGAGCCCATTAGAAGTCCCCAACAGTGAATAAAGCACCAGCCCTTCCAGAGGCGAAAATCCATTCGCTGATGAGGAGCAACTGAGGAGCAATGAAAAGCCCCTGCAGGCGACAGAATCTGTCCTTTCTCTCCTACTTGCTAGGAATTTATATCCTCCTCCTCTGAGGAACTGACTGTGGTACAGAAAGCTGAACTGTCTTTTAACCCTGAAGAGCCACCAAACTGTGGAAATAGGACAGGGTGGAGTGGGGGGGGAGTTTGTGTGTTTCTGCCAATCCCCATCACATCCCCCTCCTACCCGATGGCATTCCATGCTCCCCTGTCCAGACAACGAACGCGCTGTAACAGCAGCTTATCTGTAGGTGACGCAGCCCATGGCTTAGTGACCTGCTGAATCCCTCACTTCGTTTTCTATTTTAGGGCTGGTTCAGATATCCCTTTCAACTGCTTTTGTCACTCGCAGGTGTCAGGGACTGAAGGAAGGACTTTCACGGCTCAGGTTTAATGCCTGGGATCTGCGGTGACAGATCTGGGGAGGACAGCTTCTTGCAGAGACCTTGGGGAGACCTTGGGGAGATGTGGACAAGCAGAGTACCTGGTCCGGGTCTAAATGGATCAATGGTCTCATTCCATAGATGGCCACTGCTTATATAAAATATGTTGTTGTTGTTCAGTCGTTAAGTCGTGTCCGACCCTTCGTGATCCCATGAACCATATCCCGCCAGGCCTTCCTGTCCTCCACTATCTTTCTGAGTTTGCTCATTTTCATGTTTGTTGCATCGGTGATGCTGTCTAACCATCTCATCCTTTGCCTTCCCCTTCTCCTTTTGCCTTCAGTTTTTCCCAGCATCAGAGTCTTCTCCAGAGAGTCCTCTCTTCGCATTAGGTGGCCAAAATATTTGAGCTTCAGCCTCAGTACCTGTCCTTCCAGGGAACAGTCAGGGTTGATTTCATTTAGGATTGACTGATTTGATCTCCTAGCAGTCCAAGGGACTCTCAGGAGTCTTCTCCAGCACCACAGTTCGAAAGCATCTATTCTTCGGCGCTCAGCCTTCCTTATGGTCCAACTCTCGCAACCATACATTACTACTAAGAACACCATCGCCCTGACTATACGAACTTTTGTTGGCATATATAAAATACTATAATCCCAAGCAAATGGTGGTTTGTCTGGGGAAGCTTACCAGGGGTTCCTGAAAGAGAGTGGAGACGCTTCCCTGAAACACATCTTGCAATCACACACACACACACACACACACACACACACACACACACACACACACACACACACACTATACAGTCTTTCTTGAAATACAGAAGGGACCATTGGGTATGGGTGAAAGTCCACGTATGAAAACACTGAATCCCAACATATTCCAGCATTCTCAGCGATGTGCTAGGAATTCATGTGCTGCCAAATTTAGCAGACGTGCGGGTGTTCTTCAGCAGTTGAGTTTGGAAAGAGTTCCTCAAAGGCAGAAAGTTTGAAAGTCGGTGCCTTAAAACATATCAACATTGGTTCCAGTTTGGGTTGATACAGGTACCCTTCGACGTCAACTGTCTAAATTAAACAGCGAAAATTCAACAGATCAAATTCAAATTCTGAAATAGAATTGCAACTTGGACATTTGGAAACATTTGAAAATACATGTTCAAACACCACCACGAGTTCAGTGTTTTCTCGTACTGGGCAAATTGCAATTTGGAGGTATCATTTAGATATGGCTATATGTCACGGGGGGGGGGTAAGCCCCTTCCTTGGCACTGCAATCCTGACCCAAACTGTCATGGTTGGTTTGGTCCCCATGGGTAGGCTTATCAGATCTCTAACCGGGACAGAGTGCTAGACCTTTAGAAGAAGGAATGTGGGCAGGTGTAGCTTGTTAAACCTTCGAGCACAATCCCACTGAACACAATAGGGCTTGCTTCTGAATAGACATGCCTAGGATTGTGCTCTAAGGTTTAACAAGCTACACCTGCCCACATTCCTTCTCCTAAAGGTCTAGCACTCTGTCCCGGTTGGATATCTGGTAAGCCTTCCCATGGCTGGTCTAAAGAACTGTTAACGGTTTGATTGCAGCACTTCCACCATTTTGTCTAGTTTGGCCCTTGGTTCTCAGTGAAGATGGGGAGAGCCATTACATCATTGATCTGTCAGCCAGGATTTGCTTCCCTTATATCTTCACCACGACTTCATTTCAGATCCATTATCCCCTTTTGAAGATTCAGCCACTTCATCTTCTTGGCATTTATTGTAAAACCAAGACAACTAAACCAATTTTCCAAGGTAGTGAAGAGTATCATCATTAATTCAAATGTGTCTGCAAGTTGTGTGATGTGTTTGGTTCCTGTTGACAAGAATTAATATGCTACAGCATGTTAAATGCAAATCACTCTCAGCTTTATTGAACTCTGATTGATCAGATAAAGGTCTCTTTGGAAAATTAAACTAGAATACAGTAAGTTGTGGGAAGACTCAAACTCCCTAAATCTGGAATGTGTTAACAAGGGTCTGGTGGAATGCAATAGCTTTCTACTCGATGACCAGGGACATTTGCTGTGTCTGTGGAGAAGTTGCACCGTCTTCCTTAAGATCTAAGTTCTTCAGCATCGTTGAAACTTGAGGTGACAGACACCTATGTGGGGAGTTTTGCCCATTTCTTAAAGTGCAGCAACACAGAAGGCTGATTCACACTAGCCCTTTCCGTGCGCGTTTTGGCTTAACGTTTGGTCTTTTCGTGCGTTTGTCATGCTTGCGTCTGACGCAGCATGAGCTTACGACGCAGCCAGGAGAGATGGTTTCGGTTTATCTTTTTGCTGCGCTCGCGTTTAAGCTAGCGTTTATGCTCGCGGTGCTAGGCAGCCCACCAATCAGAGAAGCGCATTTCTCTTCACCAAATCACAGCTGCGCTTTCTTCAAGAAGGCGGGCAAACGTTCAGAGAACTGCTAGACGCACGTACAGACGCTAGAGCAGGGCATGCGCGCCGGAAAAGGCTAGTGTGAATCAGCCTAGAGAACCTCTGTGAGCTTTGTATTTCTCTGTGGTTGCTCTTCCTATGCTCTGAAGCAGCAAATATTCATACAGTAACACCCACAAATGGCCGGCCAGCCAGTGGTCGTCCATGTAACAATTGACAGGCTGCTGGCGAGTCACGTGAGCACACCGGATCTTCAGGACCAGTTGGAAAAGAGACTAATTACCCAATAGAGTGTTTTAAACCAGCTTATCTGTTAAATTATCGTTGATCTCTCTCTCTCTCTCTCTCTCTCTCTCTCTCTCTCTCTCTCTCTGTGTGTGTGTGTGTGTGAGAGAGAGAGAGAGAGAGAGAGAGAGAGAGAGAGAGGTGTCATGGTGTATATGAATCTGCATTGATCTCAATCCCCTCCAATTTGTAGTGTCTGTAATGACCTTGAATAAGGTGTTCCGGCTAGCAAAACACGATCCTCAAGCATCTGATGATAGATCAATAGCTTTCATAAGCCAGACTGAAAAATAAGGTAGAGTAATAATGGGTGAAGAAGTGTCAGGCTACACTTACCAGAAGAAAAACAATTTCACAATGACCAAATAGAAACATTGATCATCACCCAGCATTATTTCCCCACTTTTTGTTTTGTCGTTGTCCCCCCTTCTCTCTCTTCCAAAATAGCCAGTACTCACAGGACAGCAGAAAGCTTTATTAAGACTGAAGTGCAATCGAGAAACAAACATACAATTAAGCGGAGACTGAGGATTGTGTTGCTCCGCTGTCAGCAGTGCTGGTGGCTCCCTAGCGATCTCACTCGCATCCGTGTTAAACTGTGGGAGTCTTTTTCAGGCAATCCGAACTGGGGATCATGAATGCTCAGAGCCCTCGGGGCCTCCTCCTCAGTGGAAATGGTGTGAACAACATCGGTTTCTCAGCAGGGTTTCTGTGAATGACTGTCTCAGTCCCCATCTCCACCGGAAAACGATTTTGTCAGGGCCTGGAACATAAACAACTGCTTCCTCGTCCCCATAATTTTTCTGGGGAAAAAAAGGAAAGCATTTTTCTCTAGGCTAAAGTGAACAGGGAGGCAAAGGTATTCAAGGTTTTGCAAGTAGTCAGCGGCGTTTCTGGAGGGGGTGCGGCAGCGTAAGTGGTGCAAGGCGCTGCACCATGCCTTGCAAACCGGTGTAACATGGCCCCTCCCACTCACCCTCGGAGCTGTCTGTTCAACCCCCTAGCATAGCATGCACCACTGACAGCACACATATCATGTGCACATGTCATGATGAAAACGAAAGCAGCACCACAGACCGAGCTGTGATACTGGAATGTTGAGACCACCGGGGCACCAGAACTGACCCACCAGAGCCTTCATGGGGTGACTCAAGACCACCCTCAGCATGGGGGCAGTAGGGCCGGCACCAAAACGTCAACCGTGAAATTTGGAGTGCATGCCAGTGTTCCAAGAAGATACATCTGAGAATTTTAAGTGCATTTAAGTGCGCAGTGGGTTAAACCGCTGAACCATGAGCTGTCGATCGAAAGGTCGGCAGTTCGAATCCATGACGGGGTGAGTTCTCGTTGCTTGGTCAGCTCCTGCCAACCTAGCAGTTCTAAAGCATGTTAATGCGAGTAGATAAATAGGTACCGCTTGCGGGAAGGTAAACAGCGCTCCGTGTTCCAGCCGCATGCTACGCGCTGCGGCAAGGAGAGTCATGCCGGCCACATGACCACGGAGGCGTCTTCGGACAACGCAGGCTCTTCGGCTTTGAAATGGGGATGAGCACCACACCCTAGAGTCGGACATGACTGGACTTAATTGTCAGGGGTCACCTTTACCTTTACCTAACTGAGTTTGTGTAAGACAAGTTAAATTGCTCAGAGCTTCGGCGCAACTCTACAAGCCAATAAATAAAGGAATGATTTGTTTTTAATAATACAATGAAAGGAATCCCCAAAGAAGACAAATTCTTGTACTCCTCTGTCTGACGTGGGTTGCTGATTTCCCTGGTATGCCAATGGGAGATTCCAGGCCCAAGGCATGCATTCACAGGCATAAACTGTTCTCCGTCTTTAGGACGATGTTGCAACCATTAGTACCATACAGTTCCTGTTTTTTCACATCTGATTACCAGTGTTCTTTGAATGTCTCGACAGCGTCTAGATAAAAGACTGTGATGCAATTAAGCCCCTTACTCTGGCCTTAGATCTTGTTTTCCTGCCTTTGCTCTCAGAACAACCCAAGCTTTTGTAAATCCATGATTTATGGTTTCTCCTTGTCACCAGAGAGAGAGAAACAAAACGATGAGTCTTCATGGCTGAGGACCCATGGCGGCAGCGGCGGGGGGGGGGGGGTTGCCTCCTTTCTCTCAGGGCGTAATGTGAGCTAGAAGTCTTCAAGGTGGAGCCTTGTAAGTAACCTGTTTTTCACCTGTAACCTGTATGAACTAAATGAAGTTCTGTATGAACCTGTATGAAGTGTTTGAACTGAAGAGGAAGATGAAGGCAACTCTGGGCATGTGCAGACTGCCTTTCTTTTGCCATCAAGTAATCATCCACAGCCCCATAATCTGAGATCATCTAAACTGCTCCTAAATCATGCGGTTTTCATAAGATTCATAAGATTCATAATAATATAATTATGTCATTAGAGCAATTTGGATGCTCCACTTCCCCCAGTACTGATTGCTGTTTGTATGTTTTATTATATTACTGTTATTTTATTAATTTCTGTAAATCACCTTGGGCACCCCAAATAATGGGGGGAGGGAGGCAAGGTATAAATATTTTAAATAAATAAATACTGTACTCCTTATCTGACTCACTCAGTAGTTTTTCCTCCTCACTTTGTTAATAGTTTCTCGTTTCTCTGGATAGCTGTTTGTCTGTGAATGTTGTGTTCTCCAGAACAGAGAGGTTTCCTCTGCCCTCATTTTGCTTCCTCTACTTCTTCTAACTCCTCTTCCATTTCTGGAGATATTCTGTGTTCTGCCCCTTGGTGTCGCACTGGTCTCTCATGGTGCTAATATTCTGCTCTCATACCACTAGGGGCCGCTCTTGGCACACTGGATCACCATGGCTTTGGGATCCTAAACATCTACTCTCATGTGTAGGTGCATGTGAAACAGAAGGACCCTTGGAGGTCTGCTCCCAAATCCAGGTGATCAGTCCCAGGAAATACACCACACGCGTTTGAAGACCATGTCTCCGTCTGGCCAGTTCTGCAGGCCAGTTATCTCTTGACCCACTAAAGAACTGCACCACACCCAAATTTCTCTACAGATTTTGAAATTCTGAATTACCTGATCTTGTCTGTGGAGCAGTAAGAACATAAGAACATCAGAAGTGCCTTGCTGGATCAGGTCAGAGGCCCATCTAGTCCAGCTTCCTGTCTCTCATAGTGGCCCCACCAGGTGCCTCAGGGAGCACACAAGACAACACAAAGAGACCTGTATCCTGTTGCCACTCCCTTGCACCTGGCACACAGAGAAAATCTCCTTCTAAAACCAGGAGGTTGCTTATGGCTTGTAACTTGTGATGAACTTTTCCTCCATGAATCTATCCAATCCCCTTTTCAAGGCATCTAGGCCAGGTGCCATCACCACATCCTGTGGCAAGGAGTTCCACAGATTAAGTACCCGTGGAATCCACCATTCTTCCCTTTTTTGATTTTTCCCTTTTCAGATTTTATAGAAACCACTGAGCATGCGGAGGTTGTCACAATTTTAACTGCCTTGCATTCATTCTCATCTCCACCCTCCCTTGGTGCTCATGAGCACTTGCTCATAGTGATAAAACACCTTGACGTCCGCTCATGCGCTTTTCTGTTCCTACGGTTGTGTACTCCTGCATGGTGTGTTTCACCAATGCACACGACTACTTAGCACATCGGTATCATGGAAGAATAAAACAATAAGTGAGTAGAAGGAAATGAAGGCTGCAACAGACTGCACATTCTTCAGCTCTGGAATTAATTTTAGAAACCATCCATGTTAAATCAGATGGAAGGTGGAACGGCACACAGGGTCAAGCAATTCCGCAGCACAATAATAGAATGGAATTGGGGAAAACTGCTCACCCCGAGATGTAAGCTCAAGATTTTTCCACGTTGAGACTCCTCTGCACATCTATAAACCCTGGAGACGTTGGACTTGTCTGTGCTTCAAAGAAGTCCTCTACACAGATTTGCCTCCAAGAATTCTGCACCACCAACAGTCTGAAGGAGCTCCATGCAGACGTACAGTTTTGGTTTGTTGAAAACAACACACACACTCTCGTGCCACTGTCCATCTGTTTGGGGTTTGCAAAAAAAGGAAACAAAAAAAGAAGGAAGCAGCAGAAGAAAAAGCCAATCTGCTCGGGAAACATCTCCCAGTGTTTGTTACTTGTCCCTCTGCAGCCTTGGCATAAAGAACAAGTCAAAACTGATTTGCAGAAAGGTGGATTCCAGTCGAAAGAGTCCAGTTTGCAATTCTCTTTTGGTGAGATAGGTAATTTTAACTGGGATTAGCGGAGCCTGCCCCATAATTGAAGCCAGGGGGTCTACACACTGGCTATTGCTGCATTGTGATCATCACCATATGCCACTGAGGCAGAACACAATGGGTGACCGCGCGTCTTTGAAAAGCAGCGTTCAAAACCTCCCCTTCAGCCTTCCCCATGTAAAGAGGAAAGAGAAGGCTTGACAGAACAGGGAGAGAGAGAGAGAGAGAGAGAAGAATGCAAACAGAGAGAGGAGACAGATAGATGGAGTCCAATAAAGCATGGGCTTGGAAGAGACAGGAAGAGGCACCGCTGGCCATGAGGAATAGATGTGATTTTAAGTCCAAACACCTGTGAAAAATCTGCTCTTCTGTCACAGATACGCTTTGTTGAGCGGCGCTCATCTGTTAGCTTAGATCAGGACATTTCCGGAGCCGGGTATGTTTTGCTCTGAGCCCGAGTGATGGCTAGTAGGAAGCCAACAGCCAAATCCCTTTGCCCCTGGCTCACTTCTTTCCTGGCCCTTCACCCCTTAACAGGTCTGAGACCTGTCATAGGCGTTGGCCTACTATAGGCCATATTTTCCGCTTGAAGCTCATGATGAAGCCAACATTTCCCCTCCAGAATCTCCTGCAGCATCCTCCAAAACCTCCAAAATCTCCTCCCAGGGGTGATCCAAGGTGAGCCCCTACTGACCCACTGCTGTGTGCCATCCCAAAATGTTGCACCAGTGTTCCGGCCCCTACCTCCTCACATTGGTCCTTCTTTGCAGTGATGTAGACTTGAGTCTATTGACTCGGACTCGAGTCGCATTCAAGTCACGTCAATGACTCGCATTCAAGTCATGTCAATGACTTGTTGTTCAGTCGTTAAGTCGTGTCTGACCCTTCGTGATCCCATGAACCATATCCCGCCAGGCCTTCCTGTCCTCCACTATCTTCCTGAGTTTGCTCCTTTTCATGCTCGTTGCATCGGTGGTGCTGTCTAACCATCTCATCCTTTGCCTTCCCCTTCTCCTTTTGCCTTCAATTTTTCCCAGCATCAGAGTCTTCTCCAGAGAGTCCTCTCTTCGCATTAGGTGGCCAAAATATTTGAGTTTCTGCCTCAGTACCTGTCCTTCCAGGGAACAGTCAGGGTTGATTTCATTTAGGATTGACTGATTTGATCTCCAAGGGACTCTCAAGAGTCTTCTCCAGCACCACAGTTCGAAAGCATCTATCCTTCGGCGCTCAGCCTTCCTTATGGTCCAACTCTCACAACCATACATTGCTACTGGGAACACCATCGCCCTGACTATGCGAACTTTTGTTGGCATGGTGATATCCCCTGGCTGGTTTCCGTGGCTCCCCAGGAAGCCATGCCTCAGTTTTCCCCATTAAATAGATAGGGACTCGCAACTCGCAACCAATGACTTGGGACTTGGGGGCAAAGACTTGGAACTTAACTTGAGACTTGGACCCAGAGACGTGATCCACATCCATGGTAATGACCCAGAGTGAGGGCTGGAGTTGAGTCCACTGGGACACACGATCTTGAGGCCAGAAAAAAGTGATGTAGACTTTAGTCTATTGACTCGGACTTGAGTCAGACTCAAGTTGCGTCAATGACTCAACTCGGACTTGACTCGGCAATTGTAAAAGACTCTGAAAGACTCGACTCAAGACGTGGAACCTTTTACGACAAGCCCAATTTTATTCAGGTTTAAACCCACTTTCCCCATTACATAGACAGGGACTCGCAACTCGCAGCCAAAGACTCGGGACTTGGGGGCAAAGACTTGGGACTTGACTCGAGACTTGGACCCAGAGACTTGATCCACTTACCATGATTTGATAATGATCAAGTCAGGAAGTGCAGAATGGGCTGGGAGTGCTCCGGGTATGACCCGCACTTTCTGCTTTGCATGAGGACAGAGCAGCATGAAGATGTAGGGGGCTGGATTGCAGATCCTTCTGATCCACTTGAGGCTCGCCTTCAGTGGAGCAGTTGCATCCATGGTGGGATGGAGGGAGGTGGTAGTGGTGGTGGGCTCCTGGGTCTGTTTGCCACTCCCTGCAACCTGCCGCTTGATGCCAGCTGCATCGGCCACCTTGTGCTTGGGCTGGCCATGTCTCCTACTATGAACCTGCCAAATATTAAGATCTTCCTGGGAGACCTACGCCTGAGTTCCCCTCTCTTCTGAAGCAAGTCGCTTGACTTCCACAGGGAGGATGACCTACTGGCATTGACCCCTCTGTCTTTGCTCAGACAGGCGAAGACATTTGCAGCCAGTCCGTTGAGCGCTTTCTTTGAGGCCTTCATATTCTGGGGTGACATCCACTTTGCTTACTCAGTTGTGCAGCTGCTCTTAAATATGCAGTGTGTTTTATCGAAATATTGAGTGTGTTTAGTGTGTGTTTAAAAATATTTTGGCCACCTAATGCGAAGAGAGGACTCTCTGGAGAAGACTCTGATGCTGGGAAAGACAGAAGGCAAAAGGAGAAGGGGAAGGCCAAGGATGAGATGGTTAGACAGCATCACCGATGCAACGAACATGAAAATGAGCGGACTCAGGAAGATAGTGGAGGACAGGAAGGCCTGGCGGGATATGGTTCATGGGATCACGAAGGGTCGGACACGACTGAACGACTGAACAACAACATCTTACAATAAATAAATACAATTGGTTTTAATATATGTATATGCTGGTGACCCACTGGGGTTGTTTATTTTTAACTTAAGTGTTTTAATTATTTTAATGTGTTTTTAAATTGTTTTAATGTGTTATGTATTTTAATATGTTGTAAGCCGCCTTGAGTGCCTTCGGGAGAAAGGCGGGCTACAAATTCCTGAAATAAATAAAATAAATAAAATCTTTAAAACAATGTTAAAAAGTGTAAGCTGCTCTGAATGCCCTTGGACTAATAATTGTAGTAAACCAGGCGTTCTCAACCCCTTTCTGGCCGAGAACCACCTCTGGCGCCACTCTCCTGCTGCATACCGCCGGAAGTGACTGGTGATGACATCATCACGAGTTACTCCCAGGTTTTTGGTTTTTCGGAGGCCAGAAAATGCAGGTAGGAGAGTCTGGGTGGGTGGGCTCTTCTCAGCATTTCTGAGAGGCTCGGGAGCAAAAACGCGGCACCAAAAGTGCCATGTCGGAGTGGGATTCTGGTGGACCAGCAGTCCAAGTACCACCAGCAGTCGGCCGAAGTACCACAAATACCCAGAGTGGAAGATGGCCAGATGATGAAGCAGCCCCTGCTTGAGTCAACACTTCTGTGTGCCTGTCTCTGCCTGCCCAACACTTCTGTGTGCTCGGGTAGTTGCTAAATAGCCAGAGGAGGGCCCCCTCCAGGCCCTCTGCACCCCTAAGTAGCCCCAGCTTTGCTGGGCAGAAAGGAGGTGTACAAGCAGGGCCACAGCTAGCACATACAGCGCCTTTTGTGCAGAGTAGAAAGAGGCTCCCCTTCCTCCCCACCAGAAGTGATGTTCTACCAGTATTCTTCCTATCTGAATGGCGCCCCCTAGTTGTGGTGCCCTTGTCACATGCACCACCTGCACCACCATGCACAGCAGTCCCGTGCTCTTGCAGAGTCTGCAGAGTGAATGAGCCTTCAGCCCTGTGTGAAAATGGAAGTGGGAAGAGCCTCTCAAGCAATGGTCCTTTTCGTGGAGAGGGAGTGTTTCATGCAGGTTCCCTGTTTTCAGCTGGCAAATGTTACATGTTAACCCACAAATAAAGGAATACATGGGGGCCGTGGTGGCTTAGTGGTTAAGATGCTGAACTGCAGACCGGAAGGTCGGTAGGACAGCAGTTCGAGACCTGAGTGCCACGTGACGGAGTGAGCTCCCGTCTCCTGCCAACCTAGCAGTTCGAAAGCAAGACATTGCAAGGAGATAAATAGGTAGTGCTGCGGCGGGAAGGTAACCGCGTTCCGTTAGTCATGCCGGCCACATGACCATGGAAGCATCTTTGGACAGCGCTGGCTCTTCGGCCATAGAAACGGAGATGAGCACCGCACCCTAGAGTCGGACATGACTGGCTTTAGAGCAGGGGAGACCTTGACCTTTTAAAATGAACACATAAACAACATGCTCCTGAAAAACAGCACTATGCTTGAGGCACTGCCTTTCCTACAATGCTTCTCATATGTACTTCCTTCTCTCTGGAAATTCTGGTATTTTCAGGGAACTTGCAGGCATTTTTTCATTTCTTTACGGGGAGCCTCAGATGATGTCACTTTTGTGCAGGCTGGTGAATTTTTTAGAGCTCCCTCTGCTGGTGGGAAAGCTGCCAGCGCTGACCAAGGACAGAGAGTGTGACAGGCTCCTCTTGCAAGACATCAGGATATATTAGATTTAACTTTCTTTCAAAGAAAACAAGATGTCTGACAACACAGAGTGGTGGAATTAAGGCAATTATATGTTTCAAATCTGGGGGACATTCCCCAGTAATCAGATTAGAACAATTTGCTGGGAGCTTGGATTCAGGGCCTAAACTACATGTCAAGATCCCTTTGGCATTACAGGCAAACACAAAACAAAGCAGAACATAAGAATAATAAAAAAATATGGAGTTTTTTGCTGGAATTATAAACAGCAGCGGTTGCAGTGATTTTCTTGTAATCAAGGCCAGGCCACGGCCCGTCTGCTGTCATTTTTCTGGGCTGTTAATCCCAATGTGTTTTCTATTTATGTTGTTCTCAGTTTCCACTCCAAGTGGTGAAGGGGCTTTTGGTGAATCTCTCAGAGGATCTGCTGGGCAGGACCCCCCCCCCCTTCCGCCAGGGCGACAGCCCGCGCTTAGTCAAACAAATACTGCGAGAGTGCAAGGGGCCTTTGGAGACTCACATTTCTCCCAGCAGTAAACAAACGTGCTTTCCAATTAAGCACAAGGGAGGCTGACCTCCCCTGCATTCTCTCTCTCTCTCTCTCTCTCTCTCTCTCTCATCCTCCTTGGGCTACACTGAACATTCTCTAATTTTAGCATTTACTGTGAACATAGACATAGGACTCAGCGAAGCACATGACCAGAAATGCTCACCTTTCCAGGTGCTGGTGTTGTTGTTGTGAAGCCACTTGGCTCCCTTTTGTTTCCCGTTGACTTGCAGCTCAGAGCCATGTTGCTTCTTGGCCCTCACCAACCATGCCCTCTCGCTCACCCACTTTGCCATTTATTTATGTATTATTTCTAGGCTTACCAGCTCTCCAACCAGGACAGAGTGCTAGACCTTTAGGAGAAGGAATGTGGGCAGGTGTAGCTTGTTAAACCTTAGAGCACAATCCTAGGCTTGCTAAACCTTAGAGCACAATCCCACTGAACACAATGGAGCTTGCTTCTGAGTAGACATGCCTAGGATTGTGCTCTAAGGTTTAACAAGCTACACCTGCCCACATTCCTTCTCCTAAAGGTCTAGCACTCTGTCCTGGTTGGAGAGCTGGTAAGCCTAATTATTTCAATATCTGTTCTACTCAAGGTGGCAAATAGTGTAAAAGAAATGATAAAAAAACAGTGAAAACCATCAAAACATCAAAGTGGGAGAAGAACCCCCAAAGCACCATAGTATAGAATGATGCTCAAGTTCAGCAGAGGCCACACTAAACATCGGGCAGGAAGACCTTTGTAGGGAGAGGGTGGAGAAAGGTGCAGAAGCCGTTTGGGGCCCGGCGGCACTGCCAGCCTATCTGTGCAGCCATTTCACGTGGGTTGCATCAACAGCAGATTGCGCAGGGTCCAAGGAAGCAGTGGGTTCGGTGCGCCTTTCACCCTGAGTCTGCTACCGCTACTGCTTCACTCCAACTTGTTGCCAATGCAAGCCTCCATGCGTCACTAGGGCGCGCGTCACCCTGAAGTGGGGGTGCACGCGTCACCCTAATGACCCCCCTGCACACACACACACACCCCCTAAAAATTTGCCGCGCCACCTTTGGCGGCGTGGAAATCTTACAAACCCCCCCCCCCCCCGCTTGCTGCTGCCGGCTCAGAAGACTGCTCGCTCCTGCCAGCTGTCTGGGGCCTTCTGAGAAGGCCCAATGCGTCGATACATGAACTTTTAGGATTTTTGCGCATGCACACAACGTTTCTGAGGGCAAGGGCTGCCCTTTCGCCCTCAGAAACGTTCTGTGCATGCACGAAAATCCTAATAAATAACGTATGGCCGCATTGGGCCTCGTCAGAAGGCGGGGCGGATGCTCTGAGACCTTCTCATGGCCTTGGAGCCTCCGGAAGGTGACGCGTGGGGGTACGCGCGTCACCCCTTTGCGCGCATCACATCCCCCCGTGGCCCGCCCCGTCTGCCCCGCACTATTGACGCCTCCCGCTTGCTTAAGCAAAAAGCAGATCATTCCCCTCCTTACGGGAAGTGTAGACTTCTGGGTTTTATAGCAGCACCTTAGGAGCATGGTAAGGGTTTTTTGGGAGGTGGGGTTTTTTTTTTGGTAGCATAGAGGTGGCAGACCAGAGGTGGCATCAGGTGACATCCCAAAACCCCCTTACCGTGCTCCTAAGGTGCTGCTATGAAACCCAGAAGTCTACACTTCCCGTAAGGAGGGGAACAGAGACTGTGTGATTTCAAGGGAGATGTGGTACATCTCCGTGGTACATCTCCACTCCCAGAAGGTCCCGACTTTGGGATCACTGCAGCTGCTGGTCCTAACAAACAGAGGTAAAATAGGGAGTCCGAGAAGGGATCTTGTGGGCGCCAGGAAGCCAACTCCTTCTCCAAGAAGCTGTGACAGAGTCCTTTCAGCCAGACCAAGGTACAGTATATACGCCATTGAAAGAGGAACTCCATTGCTTTGCCCGGCTCCGAGTTGGGGCAGGTCAGCCCTCTGACCTCCAGAAGTGTGACAAAACAGAACAGATGTAGGAAAGAGCAGGCCACAAGCAACTGTCTCTGAGAGGACAGCTTGTGCCCCAACCTTGGAAGGCAAGGGCATGCAGGGTGACGACAGCAGCAAAAGGACGGAGGGTGATGACCTCAGATGACGACAGCAGCAAAATGACGCAGGGTGATGACCTGTTTGGACTGGGATTTTTGGGTGCTCGCTAGTTTGAACTCTCCCCAAGAGTTTATGAACTGGTGAAATGTAGCATGGATATTGTCATGACCAGACATAGTGATAAAGAGGTAGAGTTTTATAGGTTAAAAGGTCATGTAAAAAACCTTCCTTTTTAAACCTGTGTTTTTCTCCAGCAGTTCAAGAACACCCTCACACAGGCTCTCTGTGTGTTCCTTGAGAATGTCCAGAGTCTTGGATGAAACGTCAGATTAATATTTTATGAGATGTGTGGTTTTGGGGTGATTTTATGTGTATTTTAAAACATTGGAATTCCTCATAATTTTGTTTGATATTTGAAAAATTTTACATGAGCTTTTAACGTATAAAACTCTACCTCTTTATCAACTGGAGAAATATCGCCATATAATGTTCGATGTCCTAGTAGTGTGGGTTGTTGCAGTTGCTCAGCTGTTGTCTTGTCTGTACCTATATTGGCCAGATATTATTAATTTTAATATGTTAATATGTTAATATGTTAATATATTAATAATAATAATAATAATAATAATAATAATAATAATAATAATAATTGTATACTGCTTTTGATCAATAAAGCTTACGAAGCGCTTTGCATAGCTGCATCACCAAACAGGGTATCAGGCCTGTTTCCCACAGTTTGCACCAGTTTTATCCCAGCCAAACCTAATCCATGGCTATGCTATTCCAGCATTCTTGCAGACGCTCCACCAGACAGAACCGGCTTTAGCCCCTCCCCACCTTTGCAAGTGGGTATGACTCACACCCCAGCTCCGTGAAACAGCCAACAGCTCATTAGCGTCCCTTGTCCACCAATGATGTCTAGGCCACAACTAGTTGATGTGGGAGCAAGTTCTCTGCTTTGCATAACAGATCGAGATGATTCATACAGACACAAGAGCCAACAGCCCACAGAGAAGGCAGAGGGAAAACAACAGAGCAGAGATGCCTTCTGCTTGGACCAGTGTGGTGGTGAGAGGATACCTGTTGCCCCTGTGCGAATTGTATGCTACCATCCACCCCTTCCTTGCATGCAGCTGTTTTTACATTTATTTCGAATGCATTTAAAAAGTCCTCTTCTCCAATGAGCTTCGTGGCTGGACAGGAATGTGAACTAAGCCCCTGTGCACTGCCCTGGTTGTTTTGCACGGACTCCTGCAGGGGCAAGTCAATCCTGCTCGCAGTGGAGTCCTTCCTTTGTCGGGGTCCTCAGCGAAGCCTGCTGCTTCCTTCCGTGTCAGGCACCTGCGATGAGTCTGTCCGTTGCCAGTCACCTGAAGCGCTCCCACACAGGGCCGGCCCATGAATGAGGCCCACTGAGGTCGGGGACTCAGGCAGCAGATTCGTGGGGGACCCACCCGCCTCCACGGCTGCTGCTTCTCCCACTCCCTGGATGGCAGAAGAGAGTGGTGGGCTCGAGTGTTGGCACATCACCAGGTGGGGGGGCAGTATTTGGCATGCCACCAATTCGGAGTGATTCACCCCAGCATCCTTTGCGCTGCTCGAGTCGGCTGCTAGGTGCTGCAGAATCTGGGCACCGTCCGACGGGGGTAAGTGCAGGCGGACCCGGCCACATACAAAGCTCCTTTACAGCGCAGTCCTACTACGCATGTCTACTCAGAATAGGCTTACCAGATTTTCTGGGACCCCAAGGGGAGGCGGAAGTGACATCACGGGAAGGCGGGTCAAAAACTGTGATGTCACTTCCAACGGAAGTGGGCGTGTCCACCGTGAAATACATTATTTTACCTTTTTCCCGTGCCTCTGAGCACGTGCAGAGTGCTGCCGCTGTTTTCATCCCGGCCAGCCAGGTGCATTGTGATGGCTGGGACGAAAACACTGGTGGCACTCTGCACGTGCTCAGAGGCATGGGAAAAAAGGTAAAATAATGTATTTTTATAATGTATTTAATTTTAATAATACCTCTTCAGCTTCTGTCCCAAAGTGTCTTCAGTGTCTTCAGCTTCTGTCCCAAGGAGGTGTCCGTGTCCCAGCCTTTCCCGGACCGCCGGCTGCATCGCGGTGGGCTGGAGCTCTTCTGAGACTTCGCTGCCCGCTGCAGCGCGTCTTTATCTTTATCTTCTTAGCTTTGCGCACTTGCACGAGACTGGAAAGGCTCGGAAAATGTCCGAGTTCACTTCGGATGTCTCCGAAGACTGGAAACGCTTCGGATGTCTCTGAAGACTGGAAACGCTTGGAAGATGTCCGAGTTCACTCTGATGTCTTCGGAGACATCCGAAGTGAACCCTGGCATCTTCGGAGACATTCCAGCCTCGCGTGCATGCGCCCGATGTCCGAGTTCACTACCGAGTGCTTCCAGTCTCACGCAGGCGTGCGAGACTAGGAAGATAAAGACGGAGACGTCGTGGCTGGGCGGGGCCGGGGGGAGGCTCTCCTCCTCGTAGACTCGTAGTCGCAGGAGCAGGAGGTAAGCCGAGCCCGGCACTATTGGAACGGGTGGGGCACCCGGAGGGGGGCGCCCGGGGCAGCGTCCCCCAGAGTCCCCCCCCCAATCACTATCAAAAAAGATAGTAAAGGCACAAAAAATCGAACCCTGAGCCAAGCGCAGAAAGCGCTAGTTACGCCACTGTGATGGACCTTACCTTTGTCCCCACTGAACTTCATCATGGCAGTGTGGACCCACTGATGGAGCCTGTCAAGATCATGTTGAATTCTGACTCGCTCTTCCAGGGTCATGTGCATTTGAAATGTCCATCGGATCAAAGTGCTCCGAAAATCTGAAAAACCATTTTGAACAGGGTTCATTTGGGACCCCAAATCAGCCCCCCCCCACGCCCAGAACTCCAGTACAGCCCCTAAGTCTTTTAAAGTGACTCCCTTCTTTCCCAGCATCCCTTCATATCCTCCGAAAGAATTATTAGCCTTTGCATTTGTCATTGTTTAGTCAAGCTCCACATATTTAGTGCTTTTAATCTTTCCCCGTAAGTCAGTCTCTGCAGCTCCTTAATCATCTGTGTTGCTGTTGCCTGAATTCCCTCCAATTTGTCTCCATCTTTCTTGTTTATGATGTTATGATCTCATTTAGCATTTTGATTTCCAAGCTAAAGGGAAAAAAAAAATCGGTGCTTGATTGTTTTTGCTGACGACTGAAGGCGACGTGAATTGCTGCTCAGAGAACAGTCCTTGAGACACCGATGGATGAATGGAAGAGAAGAAAGAACCCTCCGTCAGGCAGACACATACACTGATAATATCACACAACCAGCCCCGGCTAGATTGAATCTCAGAAGTACGGTTCGGACGTGATGACAGTAATAGCTGCGGCGATTAGAGTGTTTAGCTTTTACACAGAAATGTGAGATATAAACCGAGTCTCTGTATAAATCACAAGGCTGTGGATGTTCTGCAAGCAGACTGTGCATCATCGACAGCCTTTGTCCTGGATGAAAGCAGCGCAATTGCTGCTTCCTTTGTGGGAGAATGAAAATGCATTTGAGTCAGATGTGGCCGTTTCTGGCTGTGGTGCTTTTGCAAAGGAGATCATTTTCCTTGAGGAGGAAGCCTGGCATGTGCAGAGGCGTCGCTGGAGGGGGGGGCAGTACTGTAAGTTCCGCACCATTCCACTCCCCGTTTACTCCCCGATACGAGGTGGCCCCACCCCCTCGCCATTCGTTGGAGCCATTCCATGCGGCCGCTGCGGCGAAGGCAACGGGCAGGAGACTCCCTGCCTGTTGCCTTTGCCACATGGAATGTCTCCGACGGCAAGGGGGCGGGCCCTCCTCGTACCGGGGAGTAAACGGGGAGTGGAACGGTGCGGAACTTACAGTACCGCCCCCCCTTCCAGCAACGCCTCTGGGCAGGTGGGTTATGCAGGCTGGAAGGAGGGGCGCCAGAGCAAATATTCCCCATGACCAAAGGCCTCTGATTGCTGAGTGTTTTGCCCACTAAGTGGATGTGCTCTCTGCAAGTCCGGAGATGACTGGAGTCCCCAGTGGAGCAGCAAGCTGGAGGGGATGGCAGACAGCCTGGGGGCTTGTTTGTTCGCCGACCCCTCCAAGGGTGCTACTCCATGCAGCCTTTTCAGGCTGCTTCACGGCCAGACCAGCCCTGTATATAAGGCTCATCTGACCTGTTTCCTTGATGAGACATCATGATCTGAGATGACAATTTGACATTATTTCAGAGCCCACAGCCTCCAGTGGGTACTTGTCCTTCCTCTTCCCACAGAGGTACAGGGGTTTCTTGGATAATTGCCAGTTTATCATAAAGTGGAGTGCCCATATACTGTACCTGTTGTATGACAATGCTGTCAATTAGCATCACCACTGAAAAGTCACCTGGAGTCACACAATGTAATTCATCTGTGGAACTCCTTGCCACAGGATGTGGTGATGGCAGCTGGCCTAGATTATGAAGAGATAGAGATTGATGGAGGAAAAGTCCATCACAGGTTACAAGTCATAAGTAACCTCCTGGCTTTAGAAGTAGGTTTTCTCTATGCCAGGTGGAAGGGAGTGACAACAGGAAACAGGTTATCTGTGCCAGGTGCAAGGGAGTGACAACAGGATACAGGGATCTTGTTGTCTTGTGTGCTCCCTGAGGCACCTGGTGGGGCCACTGTGAGAGACAGGAAGCTGGACTAGATGGGCCTTTGGCCTGATCCAGCAGGGCTCTTCTGAGGTTCTTATATAATGACGTCAGAGGCTGAACGTCAGAGGCTGCGCCAGATGCGGATGCAGATGCCCAGCTCTGTATTGTCTGCTGTGGCTCACCTGGGATTTCAGACGGGGGGGGGGGGAGGCTTTCCCAACTGTATGGGAGACACTGTCAGGGTTTCAACTTGGGGCCTTCTGCTTGCAAAACAGCTGCTCTACCCACTGAGCAACGGGCTCTTCCGGGAGAGCTCTGATAGGACTCCCACACTTTTTCAGGGTCCCCCTCACCCATGTCCTACCTAGAAGCTTCCTCTGCATTCACAAAGGAAGTGGATGTCTGAACGGAGAAACGGTTCCTCTGGAGACCAGCTGACAGTCATGAATGCTGGCCCCGCCCTCCATTGGCACTGCTACACAATGTATGCTCCAGACTTGTAGTCTAAATGAGTCTGTGCATTAGGTGGAGAAATTATTATTATTTTTCTCCCCTGGGAAGAACCCACCTTTCAGCAGTCATTGCAAAGACTGAGAACCTCGTATCTCAGGGGGGATTTTTGTATTCCACGTTCACTGCCAAAATGCCTTTAGAAAGCCATGGATTTTTCCCGAGAAGCTTTGGAAAACAACATGCTAATTAACGAGGAACAATGCGACATCTCTATTCAACATCTTGTGCTCCTGGGCTTGTCTGTCTCTCTCCATCTCTGCTACCCCAGAGGCATTTGCATGTGAACAGGAACTCCCCCCCCCCCCAGTCTAAGCTTCTTCTGGTGCTTCATCTGAAATCCAAGTCCTTTGTGTGGGGCATCACCCTCATCCCTATGGTAACACCTTGGCCTCCAAGCCACCCACTGGAAAGGAGACAAGCTTGAAAATGTACAGGCAACATTTAGACAAGAAAAGGGCAAGGTGACTGAACAGGAGTCTAGTGGAATGGTGGGTGGCTGTGCTGGGCAGGTCCTTGACTTGGGTGGAGAAAACAAATCATGGGCATCATTTCTCGGGGGGGGGGGGGAGAAGGTGCTGCCACGTGTCTGGTCTGCCGGGAAGTCAGGGGCACCTGCCTCCCCTTCTGAACGTCTGGCTCAGTTGGTAGAGCGATTGTCTCATACATGCCTGAAGATCTGAAGGACGGCAGTTCGAGATGGCTGGAAGTGTATGTCGTAGAGCTGCCGGCATGCTGAGCTGATAAGTTGCAGAGCCTCTGTGGGGGAGTGGAACTGCAGCTGCACTTGATTGAGAGTCAAGGTTGCCCTGTCAGTGGTGAGGCGAACATCAGAGAGAGAGATTGAGAGAGAGAGAGAGAGAGAGAGAGAGAGAGAGAGAGAGAGAGAGAGAGAGAGAGAGAGAGAGATGAACTGTGAAAGAAACATCTAGAATGAAGGCTTCTACGAAAGATTAGAACATTTTGTTGTTGTTGTTCAGTCGTTAAGTCATGTCCGACCCTTCGTGATCGCATGAACCATATCCCGCCAGGCCTTCCTGTCCTCCACTATCTTCCTGAGTTCGCTCATTTTCATGTTCGTTGCATCGGTGATGCTGTCTAACCATCTCATCCTTTGCCTTCCCCTTCTCCTTTTGCCTTCAATTTTTCCCAGCATCAGAGACTTCTCCAGAGAGTCCTCTCTTCGCATTAGGTGGCCAAAATATTTGAGTTTCAGCCTTAGTACCTGTCCTTCCAGGGAACAGTCAGGGTTGATTTCATTTAGGATTGACTGATTTGATCTCCTAGCAGTCCAAGGGACTCTCAGGAGTCTTCTCCAGCACCACAGTTCAAAAACATCTATTCTTCGGCGCTCAGCCTTCCTTATGGTCCAACTCTCGCAACCATACATTGCTACTGGGAACACCATTGCCCTGACTATACGAATTTTTGTTGGCATGGTGATATCTCTGCTTTTTATTATGCTGTCTAAGTTTGCCATAGCTTTCCTTCCAAGGAGTAAGCGTCTTTTAATTTCATGGCTGCTGTCTCCGTCTGCAGTGATCTTGGAGCCCAGAAAAGTAAAATCTGTTACTGCTTCCATTTCTGCCCCTTCTATTTGCCAGAAATTGATGGGCCCAGATGCCATGATCTTAGTTTTATTAATGTTGAGTTTCAAGCCAACTTTTGCACTCTCCTCTTTCACCCTCATCAAGAGGCTCTTTAGTTCTTCTTCGCTTTCTGCCATTAGGGTGGTATCATCTGCATATCTGAGGTTGTTGATGTTTCTCCCAGCAATCTTGATTCCGGCTTGCGATTCATTCAGCCCTGCATTTCTCATAATGTACTCTGCATATAAGTTAAATAAGCAGGGTGATAATATACAGCCTTGCCGTACGCCCTTCCCAATTTTGAACCAATCGGTTGTTCCATGGCCGGTTCGAACTGTTGCTTCTTGACCCGCGTACAGGTTTCTCAGGAGGCAGGTAAGGTGGTCTGGTACCCCCATCTCTTTAAGAATTTGCCACAGTTTGTTGTGATCCACACAATCAAAGGCTTTTGTGTAGTCAATGAAGCAGAAGTAGGTGTTTTTTGGAACTCTCGGGCTTTCTCCATGATCCAGCGAATGTTGGCAATTTGATCTCTAGTTCCTCTACCTCTTCAAAACCCAGCTTGTACTTCTGGTAGTTCTCGGTCCACGTACTGCTGAAGCCTAGCTTGTAGGATTTTGAGCATAACCTTGCTAGCATGTGAAATGAGTGCAATTGTGCGGTAGTTTGAACACTCTTTGGCACTGCCCTTCTTTGGAATAGGAACGTAAACTGACCTTTTCCAATCCTTTGGCCACTGCTGAGTTTTCCAAATTTGTTGGCATATTGAGTGCAGCACTTTCACAGCATCATCATTTAGGATTTTAAGTAGCTCAGCTGGGATATTATCATCTCCGCTAGCTTTGTTGTTAGTAATGCTACCTAAGGCCCACTTGACTTCACTCTCTAGGATATCCGGCTCTGGGTCAGTGACCACACCAGCGTGGTCATCAGGAACATTAAGATCTTTCTTGTATAATAATAATTAGAACATTATTGTACTGTAAAAAAAAAACCCTTGAGGTTTAGAAAGCCTTCCCATGTAAACCACCTTTGAATTAAATTCGAAATCCAATGACCAAAGAAAAGGCGGTATATAAATACTGGTTTTATTATTATTATAATTATTATAATTATTATCATTATTATCATTATTATTATTATTATTAATAATAATAATAATAATAATAATAATAATAATAATAATAATAATAATAATAATCCTGAGAGGGCACCTTAGTGGTAAGGGAGAGGCACTCAATATATGCCCAGGGGCATTTCTTACTTCACATATTCCAAGGTGTGTCTCTGACACATAGAAGAGATTTTGCTGTGCGATGATCTAAACCTGCACATTTATGATTCCGAAATGTGAGAGTTGGCTTGTTTGGGAACTGAAGGGAGGTGTCAGATTGGCCAGCTGAGCAGAAAAGAAAATGGGCGCCTGGCTGGCTTGTTTTTTGCGGAGTTCCAAGAATGAGGAGGAGCAGTATCCCTTGCAGAGGGATGATCCTAGACTGGCGGGGAATGTCAGGAGATCTTGTAGAAGAGGCTTTGCTCTCTGGAGCCACGCTCAAACATTCCAGACTTTCTCACTGCCTTGGAAGCACTTTTCCATTCCTTGGAGCAGTGGTTCTCAAACCTTTTCGCACCGGGACCCACTTCTTAAAATGACACTCTATCGGGACCCACCTAGCTTTACCAGACGCTCAAACATTTATTTCCCTATATTTACACAAGCTTGCAAACTGCAGGAGCTCAGCTGCTTGCAGGGTAATTAGCAGCTATCTTGCAAACTGCAGGAGCTCAGCTCTTTGAAGGGCAATTAGCAGCTATCTGATTTTTGAATAGCCTCCGGACTTGTGGCAACTACTTCTCTGATCTTTCCATCACCTGGGGACCCACCAGAAATCATGGCGCGACCCAGCAAGTGGGTCCCGACCCACAGTTTGAGAAACACTGCCTTGGAGGAACTTGGAAGGCCAGGAGAGAAATGGCCTGCCACCTGCCGAGCCACTTCAACCAGCTCTCCACTCCAATTCCAGCTGGCTGAGGGTGAGCAGGAAGAGGTTCTGGGCAGTGGCAGCCACCTCTTCCTCCAGCAGAGTCAGAGGGAGGGGAGAAGCTGCCACAGCCTCTGCCTCCCCACCCTCCTCCGTCCTCAGCCAGGTGGCAATCTGGGTAGGCTTACCAGATCTCCAACCGGGACAGAGCGCTAGACCTTTAGGAGAAGGAATGTGGGCAGGTGTAGCTTGATAAACCTTAGAGCACAATCCTAGGCATGTCTACTCAGAAGCAAGCCCCATTGTGTTCAGTGGGATTGTGCTCTAAGGTTTTACAAGCCTGGGATTGTGCTCTAAGGTTTAACAAGCTACACCTGCCCACATTCCTTCTCCTAAAGGTCTAGCGCTCTGTCCCGGTTGGAGATCTGGTAAGTCTACACAGGACCACACAGAGCAAAAAGAAGGAGACAGTGCTGGTGCTGAAGGTGGAAGGGCTGCGGCTTGCCGCACTCTGCCTCACCCCACCCCTCTGTGCTTGCCCACCTGAATGCTTTCCTGAGTGGGCGAAGGGAAGGGGCGGTGGCAGCAGCAGAGCAAGATTCTGGGAGGGTGCAGGTTAGCAGATCTGTCCCCAACATTCAGGTGGCTGCTCCTGGACAGACCAGCTTCTTTTCTCGGTCAGTTTTGTGCGGGAGACGCTTTTCTCAAAGAGGTGCAGCAGAAGGGACAACACAACATGCTACGACCGCCAGGTCTACTAAAGCAGGCTCTGTTCTTGTAGGCAACAGCCTCCTTTCGCTTTCATGTTAAGAACGGGTGGCCAGGGCCCTCTTTGTCATGAGCTAACAATCTCAAAATTCAGCACCAAGACAAGAGGAGTTCTGTGACTTGGATCCATTCGACAACCCACTTGCTACCTCTGGCTTCCGAGAGTTACTTGAAGGGGTGTGTGTGTGTGTGTGTGTGTGTGTGTGTGTGTGTGTGTGTGTGTGTGTCTGTCTGTCTGTCTGTGTCTGTGTCTGTGTCTGTGTCTGTGTCTGTGTCTGTGTCTGTGTCTGTGTGAATGAAAGCTCATATTCTGAGCAAATGTCATGCTTGTGCTGAGTCAGTGTGGAATCACACACAGGCACACATGCACGCACGCACCGCTTTGTTAAGCTTGTCACCATAGAAACAAATTTGAAAGAAAGGGGATATCCTCTCAGGCCAATGGGGCTCTCATCCTGGTACCAGTTCCTGGGAAAACATCAAGAACAGTCTGCTTTTCATATTCTTTAACATTTTAATGCTGTAAACCACCTTGGGTGCCTTTGCAAAGGCAGGAAGGGAACGTACCAATACCATAAATACAATGCATGAGAGGGGAGGCACTGGCGATCCTGCCCTTTTCATCCCAAATTGCTGGCATGACATAAACTGCCCCTTATGAATTCCATCAAATGTACTAGTAACAGACATGATGGGAGATCAGTGGTAGGGCTTGACCCCATGCGGGCGGAATCCCCTCCAAGTTAGCTGCACCAGCCCCCCCCCCATCAGCACAGAAGAGAATCTTTTCCTGTCCAAAACAGGTTTAAACAGAGGGGGGAATCAGGGAGTTCGATCACAAAGAAGCCGAACCATTTTTGCAAACTGAAGAGACTAATATGTGATGAGTTGTAACTTTGTAAGAAGAGACTGTGAAGCACACACACACACACACACACACACACACACACACACACACACACACACACACACACACACACACACATGTGCACGCACACATGCACATGCACACACAAACACACACACACTCACATGTGCGCACACACCAAGAAATGCCATTCACCTCACCAAAATTATTTTAGCTCTCCTTGAAATGTATGCAATGAACAGGTCTCTTTAAATGTGTCTCACATCTTGCTGTAGGTAAAATGCGATGCAATGGCTTCAACTGGCTGTCTACTGGCAGGCTACTCTTCCCCCTTTGCATGGTGCGTCCAGGGTGGACATTACTTTTACTTGCAACTGAATAAGGTACTGCTGACTCACAAAGTGCTGAAACCTTCCTCAAGTGTGCCTGATTGGCGCTCCTTGCTTTGAAACGCCCACCAGGCTCGCGGGAGGACAGAATGAAGCCTGTCTACCCCTGCTTCGAATTCAAGGACGGAGCTGTTTAGAATGAGCTAAACAAGCACATTTCCATAACAATCCACAGCTACAGCATTAATCTGTGGTCAAATTAACCTAGGATGACATGGACAACGCCTGCCTGTTCTCCTTAATGTGATCCACCATTATGCTCGGACTCCACTGAAGTCTGGTTTTGTGGTGTGCCTTTGTCTATGATTGGCTAATCTCTTTGGCTCTCAGCATTGCTTAGAAACAGAGAACGAGAAGGAGACTGAGCAGGAATGAGTTTTTAATAGTATACATGTGTGTGTGAGTGAGATTACGATCTGTCCACATGGGCATGTCAATTTGTGGTTAAAGCCTCTGTTGTCATCTATGTCTGGATGCCTTTGTGGCTATTAACAGTCTTCACATTTACCACTTAGAAGTGCCCGGCAGTGTTCTGAGATGTTTAACATGTGCTTGCATCGGTTTGGAGTCCGGCTCTATCGCGCATGCAAAACTGGGCACTCGTGGCACAGCGAGGCTGAGAGAGCGAGCTGCGAATCCAAGCGGAGTCTCACCTCAGCCGTGAACTCACCGGATGACCTTTGGCAAATCGCTCTGCCTTGACATCTCCTCCCTCCAACGCAGGGATAATTAGACAGACCAGGACCGGTTGCAGAGATGACCAAGTTAGGACATGCGAAGGACTCTCAATGCTGTACAAAGGCTAAGGATGATGAGAGTCACACCCTCTTTCATCCCCAGAAATACAGTAATTCTCCTGGAGGGGGAAATGGTAATGTATGAATCAGCATTCCCTGCCTACATCACTGCACCAGATGGTGGACGTTGCCTTCTGCAGAGAGGAGCATCTCTCGATGTGGCAACAGCCCTTGAGTTTCTTTCCCAGATTTCTTTCTTTTCTCCTCCTTTGCCTTATGTTGATGATTTCAATCCTCCGTAGGTGTGAGAGATGCCTTCAGGGATGCACTTGGGATCGAGTGTTTATTGTTCTTTCAATGCACAATGAAAGGAATCCTGGCACCAAATCAGCTGGGGTGAATTTCCAACACCACCAATGGGTAGATGCACCCTAACCCTGCCCTTCCCCCAACTGCCAGTGGGATTATCCACAGGCAGAGATTTGGATCTTGATGTTGCTGCCAACCTTGTATGCGCTCTGCACGCCCGCCCGACAAACGCACTTTTCACCGTTGCCAACGCATGGCACTGCTGAGCTCCACAACGCATTCTTGATATGAAGTTGCAGGGGATACTCTGGGCTGAGCATTTGGATAACAACTGCTTTCCAGGAGGGGGCAGATCACTGTGTATCTTGCTGAGGGAGGGGGGATGCACACTCTTCTCCAAAGTTGCCACAACTTTCAGGGTTTGCTTCCTTCCTGATAATGGCTCAGGCGGCCTCTGCATGAACAGAGCTTGAGGCACCTGCTACCTTGAGCATATGGAACCAAGCAGAGCCCATGAGGGGGGGGGTAAAGGGGGTAAATTGTACCTGGGCCCGGGGTCAAAAAGGGGGCCCAGGAGCCAAAGGAGGAGTCCCAGAAATTTCCTGGGATCTCAGCTGGTCGCATAGAGAGTGAAAGATGGTGGCTAGGCCAAGACCTGAGTGCCACATCGGGAAGCCTGGTAGACCTGACTCCAGAGACTTTTCCGGCCCCATTTTGCCCCCTCCCACTTTGGGGACCCCCTCAAGAGAAACTTCGTGCCCCCTGATAAAATTCCTCTCAGAGGCCCTGGAACCAAGGGTGTTGGGAGGAGGAGTTTTTCCGTGACTCCATTTAAGCCCTCTGAGGCACAGTCTGGAGATGAATGACTGGCCAAGAGAAGAACTATGCACATTGGGGGGGTGGGGGGTTTGTCACATGGTGCGTTACCACACACCTCTCCTACCCTCATGCCAAACCACAGCCTTTGCAAATTAAATTGTTTTTAAGAAGACCTTGGGTGACGTTTCTGGCGCAGCGCCCCCTCCAGGCTAAGCAGCGATGGACAGAAAATGGCCAACAAAGCAATGCGAAGGATGGTTGGATGGAAAGGGGGCCGTCTCTGTGCAGCTCCTTGAAAGGAGCTGTGAGGAGAGACAATTTCGGGGGAATGAGAACCTCCCAGCAAGCTCAGCAGGAGCTCTGGGGTCTGCTTCTCGCATTCCTCTGGCATGGCAATTAGCAGAGGTCAGCCTGCGCAGGAAATTGCCTGGGTCTTCCCTGAGACTGATAGCACCTCTGGGGATCGGCTGGGTAGGACAAGCCGATGCAGCCGGTGTGCCAAGCAGCCAAGTGGGAAAGGAGCCAGCGCTGCGTGTCAGAACACCTGCTCTGCATGTAGGAGGTCCGAGCATCAATCTCCAGCATCTCCAATTAAAGGATCAGGTAGCCTGGCGTAGGAAGGTCTCCTCTGCTCAGTGCTCCAGGCTAGACAGATGAGCCAATGGTAGGCAAGGTTCATGTCTTCAGTGCAGCCCAAGGGGGGGGGGGAGGTTGAGAAACCTCCTGGGTGGGCTACATTTGCTTTGGTGGGCTGTCCTGTACTGGGCAGGTCTGGTCTAGGATGATCAAATGCAGCCCCATACGGACGGGCCCACACTTGAAGGGAGCCTCGGCAAATGCACATTGTCCATAACTGCAACATCTCCCACAGACGTCTACCCAGCCTCTGCGTTAAAGACCTCCAAGGATGGAGAGTCCCCCACCTTCTGAGGCAGACTGTTCCACTGCCCAACAGTTTGTACCATCAGGAAATCCTTCCTAACGCTTTCTCGAAATCTCTCTTCTTGTCATTGTGAAATCCATTCGCCCTGCTTCTACCCTCTGGAACAACCAAGAACAAATCCACTCCATTGTGAAATGCAAATAGGCGATGGAGAGAAGACGGGACTGCTCAACTCTGACGTTCCCTCTGTCCTCTCCTGCAAATGAGATGCATTCCACCCCTAGTGTGTGGTCAGGTGGTGAGATCGTCTCAGGTGTGGTCAGCTTCCAAGAGGCATCTGGTTGGCCACTCCAGATGCTGGAGCAGGCATACTCGCATTGGTCTTCTGAAGTTCCTCTAAGAACACAGGTTTGTGGGTGAATCAGGAGAAAAATGGCGCAGGCTGGTAGGCAGGCAGGGGGCACTCAGGTGACAAGCCATGGCTGTTGCCTTCTCCCGGGGGGGGGCAACAGATGGGAGGCAAAATCACCCCAAGGCACAGCAACTAAAGGGACTGCTATATAGATTCTCCTGGGCACATAATCTCAGAGCTGACGCATGGCCAAAAAGGTTCAGTAGCTCCTCATTATACGAGCTTAACTCATTCCACGAAAACTGCTCGTCAAGTGAAAGCCTGTATGGTGAAAATGTTTTTTTCCCCAAAGGTCCCATAATTCTGAATTATGAACCCTCAAATTCACTCCCCAAATCCAAGCATTGACCCCCAATAGAGCACAGAATACCCAATTATGAAAACAATACAATTCCTACTCCACTATTTATGTAATCACCTTCACGTAACTTTATGTAACCATGTAGCTACTAGTTAACACCAAACAGGCAATACCTGGGTGGTCTATGACAGTGTGCTGGCTTGTATTGTTTTTAGTGAGCACAAGACACAGGGCAAGACTGATGCATGCGCTAAGCAGCATTGACATTCAGTTCCCATGCGCTATGAGGGAAGCATGCTGGGAACTCAGGCTGGCGATCTTGAAGATACAAGAAGTCATCGTGCTTAGTTTATTTTCCACCAAATATTATTTATTTAAATGATGCCTATACCACTTTTCTAAAATTCAAAGCGGTGAACAACAAAAACATATCAATCAAAACAACTACTACATCATTAAAAGGTAAAGGTGACCCCTGACAATTAAGTCCAGTCGTGTCCGACTCTAGGGTGTGGTGCTCATCCCCATTTCAAAGCCGAAGAGCCAGCGTTGTCCGAAGACGCCTCCGTGGTCATGTGGCCGGCATGACTCTCCTTGCCGCAGCGCGTAGCATGCGGCTGGAACACGGAGCGCTGTTTACCTTCCCGCAAGCGGTACCTATTTATCTACTCGCATTGACATGCTTTGGAACTGCTAGGTTGGCAGGAGCTGACCAAGCAACGAGAGCTCACCCCGTCGCGGATTCGAACTGCCGACCTTTCGATCGACAGCACATGGTTCAGCAGTTTAACCCACTTAAAGCCATCCTCAATTAAAATTAAAAGTTCTTGCAAAACTTAGTTCATGCTTAATTCTTAGCATGAGTTCATGAAAATCTCTTGCACAGCCTCTTGGGACAATACAAGCCAGCACACCGTCATAGATCACCAGGAATTGCCTGTTTGGTGTTAACTAGTAGCTAGTTAACTCATGTCGTGCTTAGTTCATGTAAAGCAGTACGTTCTAGGTTGAAATCTTGTATAATCGAAATTTTGCTCGTATCTTGAACGTACAGGTATTGTTGCCCTCCGAAATCCGAAATGCTGGAACGCCATGAGTACGAAGGATAGGTTTCAGTTTTGGACATGAGTCGGAGCAGAACTGACTCCATTTCGTATTTGCCAGCTCAAGGGCCTTCAAACTGTTTTCGAGCTGACGCAGTATAATAACCCCTACCCTTGTATCAGCATTTTGCCTCTGTGCCTTATCTCCTAGGCCAGTGGTTCTCAAACGTTTTAACACCGGGACCCACTTTTTAAAATGACACTCTATCGGGACCCACCTAGCTTTATGAAACTTTTTAAAAAGGTGATCTAGAAATAAATAATATATTTATTTATTTACAAGTAAAAAGCTCAGCTATTTGCAGGGTAATTAGCAGCTATCTAATAGCCAGGATGGTGTAGTGGTTCTGGTGATGAACTTAGACCTAGAAGATCCAGGTTCAAATCCCCGCTCAGCCATGAAACTTCCTGGGTGACCTTGGGCCAGTCACTATCTCTCAGCCTAGCCTACCTCACAGCGTTGTTGTGAGGACAAAAGGAGGGAAGAAACCATGTACACCACCCTGAGCTCCTTGGAGGAAGGGTGGTATAAAAATATGAAAAATAAATAAAAATAAAATATCTTGCAAACTGCAGAAGCTCAGCTCTTTGAAATGCAATTAGCAGCTATCTGATTTTTGAATAGCCTCAGGGCTTCTGGCAATTACTTATCTGATCTTTCCATCACCTGGGACCCACCAGAAATCAGGTCGCGACCCACCAAGTGGGTCCCGACCCACTGTTTGAGAAACACTATCCTAGGCTCACACTGTACAGGGAAGAGTTTGTCTCAACTAGCAAAGGAAGGCGGAAGGAGGGAGAAGCGCTGGGCAGCTTCAAGGCTGTGGGAAGAATGGCGGAAAAATGACGTCATGGGGAAAAGTTCTAAAAAGCTGCCTTGCATTACTTTGAAACAGTATATAAGCCCCGGCTGCGACCGGTAGCGCTCTGCGCATGATTTGCGCACAGTCTCCGTGTGCCTTGCTTGGCACTTTGCAATAAAGCTCTCTGCTCTATCCTTCCACCTGGCATGTTCAACTGGATCATGTTCACTCCGGGAATGAACTCACACTTGCCCCAGGCTGCTGGGAGGGCCACAGTATGAATGCGTGCACCTCGTCAAAGTGAAAGCACATAAAACGATTGTTCATGGAACGAGCGGTTACTGTACTGGGTGAAGGATTTAGGATAAGACCCTCAGCAGCCCAGACCTTGTGAAAAAGCCCCGTGATCAGAGGCGTCGCTCCGGTAGGGGCAGGGCTGTAAGTTTCGCTCCGTCGGAGTCCCTTTACTGAGCGAGCAGGAGGCAGCCCCGCCCCCTCACTGTCGGAGCCTTTCCCATGCGGAGAAAGCAGCAGGCAAGAGACCCTGCCTGCTGTTTTCTCCGCAGGGGAAAGGCTCCGACAGTGAGGGGGCGGGGCTGTCTCCTGCTCGCTCGGTAAAGGGACTCTGATGGAGCGAAACTTACAGCCCCGCCCCTACTGGAGCGACGCCTCTGCTCGTGATCAAACGTGAGCCCAGGGAGAGACCTTGAGAGAGGCTGTCCAAAGAAGCAAGCAGGCAACAGAGACTGCCTGTTCAAACGGGGGGGTGGGGGGTGGCCACTCCTTCCCCTCCCCGCCATGAGCAATCACTGAAGCACCCCAGACTCCACTGTCATCTCCTCTTATGAGGTCCGCCTGCCAACGATTTCTTTGCAGCATATGTAGAAGATAATGGATCAGCCAGCTGTGAAGCAGACACATGCGTCAGCCCTTTCGGGAAGACTGTTGCAATCCTTTCCCAAATCCATCCTTGCTCCAGCACCCTCTGTTTCCATCCCGGGTTTCCTTTCACCCCCACACCAATGAAGAACAGGAGAAAGATGGGATTCACACTTCTCCAACCCATGCCTTCTTCCCAAGTCACTGATCTCCAGGGGTTTATGTTCTTGCTGCACAAGGCTTTACTAGCCTGGCTAACCCATCAGCCACAATTGGATGCATTTCCTTTCTGGCACTAGATCTCTGGGACAGGGTCTGCCATACTGCCAAGTCTGGCTAGAAGTACAGGTGGTCCTCCGTATCCACTGATCCGCTATCCACGGTTTCAGTTATCCACGGATCGCAGGGACACCCCCCCCCCCTCCGGCTTTTACATTTCCCCAGTAAGCTTCGTTTTTTCCTTAAACAAACAGGAGAAGCAGCCTCTGGCTTCTTATTTCAGGCAGGCAAGTAGAACGAGACTAAGTCCTAGAGAGGCTCTGCAAGGTTAACAGAAAATCATAAAACGATTGTTCATGGAACGAGCGGTTACTGTACTGGGTGAAAGATTTAGGATAAGACCCTCAGCAGCCCAGACCTTGTGAAAAAGCCTCGTGATCAGAGGCGTCGCGAGCAGCCTGTACTCGACTACTCAAGCAGAGGGGATTCTGAGTGACACAGATCCGGCACAGAGGTGAAAATGATGGCAGAAGTACTGAAGACACACACATGTGTGCGCACACGCACACACACATGCGCGTGCACACACACACACACACACACACACACACACACACACACACACACACACACACACACCTCTTTGCAATTTTCAGGCTCATAGCTTATATTGTGAAACTCCTGTACCAGTCCTAAATCTTATGGCAAAATCTGCCCCTTTTCACTTTTGCCACTACTCTGGTTCTAATATACCAAATCCAGCCATGCTGCATTGCCACTCAGTAATGCTGAGCATTACTCAGTGGAAATCCGGGGTGAGGGATGTAGAGAAAAACCGCCAGGCACATAACTCCAAGCAAGGGAAAGAGGATTCAGAGTTTCTAGATCATGATATCAAAGTGGCAAAGAAATCTTTGGATCCTTGCTGATGAAACAAAATGTAGCCCCAGATCCAGCTGGTCCAAGCACCCTGCATTTCCCCCCCAACACTTTCTCTCTTTTTGGAGAGGCTGCTGGGTCTCAGACAGGATTGGGGCTGAGCAGGGCTATTGCTGAGATGCTGGCTGTGTTCATATGAACATGACTTCATGTCGCAAGCAAATTGCTGTTCTTGTGGAGAGAGGAATGATGATGCCTTGAAGGCAGGAGGATTGAGTCATTTGGAAAGAGGCTGTTGTTGACTCTGGCGTCACTACAGGGGGGGCGGAGCTGTAAGTGCTGCTGAAATCCGAGCCTCCCTTACACAGACGAACGAAGCGGCCCCGCCCCCTCACCCTCGCAGCCGTTCAGAGAAGCGAAAACAACAGGCAGGGAGTCTCCTGCCTGTTGCTTTCGCTTCTCTGAAAGGCTGCGTGGGTGAGGGGGCGGGGCTGCTTCGTTCGTCTGTGTAAGGGAGGCTCGGATTTCAGCAGCACTTACAGCTCCGGCCCCCCCTGTAGTGACGCTAGTGGTTGTTGATGTAGTTCAGTCGCACAGTCGGGTCCGACTCTTCACGACCCCGTGGACCACGTCACACCAGGACCTCCTGTCTTCCACCGTCCTCCGAAATGTGCTCAATGTCATGTTCATTGCCTCAATAACACTTTCTAACTATCTCATCCTTTGCCTTCCCCTTCTCCTTTTGCCTTCAATCTTTCCCAGCATCAGGGTCTTCTCCAGAGAGTCCTCTCTTCTCATTTGGTGGCCAAAGTATTTGAGCTTTAGCCTCAGTACCTGTCCTTCCAGGGAACAGTCAGGGTTGATTTCCTTTAGGATTGACTGATTTGATCTCCTTGCAGTCCAAGGGACTCTCAGGAGTCTTCTCCAGCACCACAGTTCGAAAGCATCTATTCTTCGGCGCTCAGCCTTCCTTATGATCCAACTCTCGGATCCATACATTGCTACTGGGAACACCATCGCTTTGAAAGAGACTACAATAGTGCAATGCTTGGCTGTTGCAAACCTGGATGGGAAAATGATGTTTGACTTGGAGTTGGCCAATATGAGGAACACAGACTTCTTCTTCTTAAGCGAAGTCCATCATGGGCAGAGCAAAATCCCACTCAAAGCTCAGACGAACCCTCCCACACATTAATAGCTAACAAGGGCACTAGGCAGGTGGTCCCATCCATCGTTGTTCTGTGTGGAGTCCTTGTCACCCAGTGCCCGGGGCCTTCAGTGCGACAGGGACATGCAGAAGACCACCCGTTCTTACTCCTCTATAACCCAGCCTACTCCCAACCTTCAGTATGGGACACATAATCCTGGCCTATCGTGCAGGGTTGTTGTCAGATCCCTTGAGATAATAAATGGGAATGGAGAAGGACTCTGAACGCTGACAAAGTCATAGATACAATGTCACAAAATGAATCTGTTACTTCCAGAGATCTTTTTACACTGCAAAAGTGTAAAACTTTTACAGAACATTTTACGTGTACAGAACTTTTACTCTGTTCCACTTAGAGTGCAAACAATTCTAGTCTGATTGATTTTGACAATCAAAGGTCTTAGCAAGCCAAGAGTCAACTGTCAGAATATCGTTTCAAATCCTTATCGTAAAACTGGTAGGATAACTGATTGAAACATCACAAACATTGCTTGTTGATTATGGACATGATGTGTTTCACGACTTTACATTTAAGTACCCCCCTGCTATACGTATGTTCTTTGTGTTGTGTAAAATTGTAAACAGCAATAAATAAATTGACATAAAGTTAAGTGCTATTTATAAACTAGTAGTAGGAGGTGGAAGAATCAACATTTCCCCAAATTCACTGTGAATTTCCCTTCGGGAGAAGTGGGGATGGGTGCCATGCCTCATGGTATTTTAGTAATCTCATTAACAGTAATCTTACTTATTAATCTTATTTAGTCATCTTATGTATCGTTTCTATTATTCATTAATCTTATTATCTTTGAAATTCCTCAGATGTTTAGTCAGAGAAGGACCTGCCTAATTACTCCAAGGATGATCTTAGGCAACTTTTGGGTGGCAACTCATCATCATCATCATCATCATCATCATCATCATCATCATCAATAATAATAATAATAATAATAATAATAATAATAATAATAATAATAATAATAACAACAAACAACAACAACAAACAACAACAAACAAGGTAGAATTTTACAGGTTTAAAAAGGTCAAGGACACACAAAAACGATGTGTGAAATGGCATTATGCTCTAAGGAGCAGCGCAGGTCTAAAAGGAAGCAGTACAAAACGCCATCTCACACATTGTTTTTGTGTGTCGGTGAGAATGTTTGGTGCTTCAAACAAAACGTTGGACTAGATTGTTTTATGTGTGGACTTTGGTGATTTTAACTGTGTCTTTGATATTTTTAAAACATTGGAATTCCTCATATTAGTTTTATATCCTTTACATGACCTTTTTAAACCTATAAACTACCTTGTTTGTTAATATAATAATAATAATAATAATAATAATAATAATAATAATAATAATAATAATAATAATAATAATAATCCTTTATACCTTAACTCATTGCATCCTTTATATCCATAGGAATGCGGAGTTAGTTCCTGTAACGTTCAAACCTGGTTGCATGGAAGAAAATGCCCCGACGCAGCTAGGGGAGCGGGGGGGGGGCAGATTTTGCTGACTCCGGCACCCTTTTTCCGCTGATGGTCCTGTGCTCTTCATTAATGAGGAAAGAACCACTTTCCTCACAGCCTCCCCTCCAATTTCAGCTCTGCTTCTAAGCCAGGTGTACACATGATTTATTGCAGTGTTTTAGTCATTATTCTCAGTTACCCAATTATGCTCTTTTTTATAAAAAAAAAAGATAAAAATGCAAAAACTTTGTTGTGGCAGCATCTGGGAATTTAGAAGCATCTGGAAAAGGGTAAGGAGAGAAAGGAAGGAAGCGGGTAACAAAACTGCGGCCTCTTGCCTGCTGCTCCTTGCTGGGCTTCTGAACGCCCGGCAGAACGAAGGAAGCCAGAAGGGGTTTCCTCTCGGAGACTGGCGACTTCTTTCCGGCTGCCAGTGCCCGTGACTGGGTTCCCAGTAGGGAAAGTTGTCCTTACAATAAAAGCTATCTCTGAATGCCAGATGCAAGGGAGTGGCGACAGGACACAGGTATCTTGTTGTCTCATGTGCTCCCTGAGGCAGAGGCGTCGCTCCGGTAGGGGCGGGGCTGTAAGTTTTGCTCGGTTGGAGTCCCGTTTACCGAACGAGCAGGAGGCGGCCCCGCCCCCTCACTGTCGGAGCCATTCCCCTGCGGAGAAAGCAGCAGGCAGTGTCTCTTGCCTGCTGCTTTCTCCACAGGGGAATGGCTCGGACAGTGAGGGGGCGGGGCCGCCTCCTGCTCGTTCGGTAAACGGGACTCCGACCGAGCAAAACTTACAGCCCCGCCCCTACCGGAGCGACGCCTCTGCCCTGAGGCATCTGGTGGGGCCACTATGTGATACAGGAAGCTGGACTAGATGGCCCGTTGGCCTGACCCAGCAGGGCTCTTCTGATGCTCTTATGTTCTTATAACATGCTTCAAGACCCCAGTTCTCATAGCAAAGATGACTACCAAGCCCTGCCCACAAACAGTTATTGCACATTCCTTGTGTCTGTCCTCCCCTAGGTTTTGAACTCTGACTGAAGCTGGTCCTAGAGATTCCCCCCCCCCCAACATGACCAATCCTAACATAAAGGGCCGCCCGCTGGATCCTGAGGATCACGAGCTCCGCCACGGGCAGGCAGCCTGCGGTGGAAAGTCTACTCGGGGAAGGGGACACTCATCCCCTTCCCCGGGTGTAACTGCGGCTGGGTCCGATCGGCCTCCTCGGATTTCCACCAGCAAAGCTGGTGGAAGTCGGAGGAGGCTGTGTAACAGCTCAGCCGATCGGTGGGGGTCAGAATTCGGCCGAGGCCGATCCCCTCCCCAATTGGCTGGGCCTATCGGCCCCCACCATTTGCTCCTGAACCGCCCCCTCCGCTGGATCCTTACCTGGGTCTGTCGGCGGGCGGGAGATGGTCCGGGCGGTGGAGCAGGGCAGGCCAGCCTTGCGCCAGCCTTCCCTGCTCTCGAGTTGTCGCGAAAGTGCTTTACGGCACTTTCGCGATGTCTTCGGCCTGCGGAACGCTTGTTCCGCTGGCCGATTTTAGTTCAGGATTGTGCCCATAATGTCAGTAAGCCAAGGAGGCCCTCTCCTCCACCCATTAAATGCTGGTAGAGTTTCTGTTCCTTACAGTAGTAGAAAACACAATTGTCTTATGATAGGTCCAATGGTCCAAACCAATACTCACCCTTCCTCCATTCAGAATATCCTACTGCAGTGTGAGAAATGGAAGGTGTTGCTTACATGGTGCCTCACTCTAAGGTGCCACATTGGGATCAGAGATGGTGCTTCTGCTTCCTACTCCGAGGTGTAATTTTTAGAGGCCCCCAAGGAGGGAGCTGAACCCTGGGAGAGGACACCTGTAGCAAGCCACACTAAATGTTTTAACAAGGTATGCTTAAAAAAGACAGAAACAGAGGCAGTGATGGGAGAGGTCCCACCGGAGAAGTCCCACCATGGGAGAGGTCCCACCGGGAACTGGACATTGCCAGCATATGAGTTCCAGGAGGTTTTTGATACTATTAAGAGTTACTCGGCAGGTCTATAAAACACAATCTCATTTATTAGCCCTCTGGGTCTGTGTAGTGCTGAGTCACTGCTGTGTAGTGCTGAGTCACTGCTGTGTAGTGCTGAGTCACTGTTCCCTAAGCTTGTGCCTTCCACCCACATGACCGAGTTGCTCGTCCTTCGCTTTCCTAAAGGCGGATCCACATCGCACACGGCTCGGGGAGTCCACGTGTGTCCGGCGTGGTGCTATTTGCGTGACAGCATTCGCCCACCGGCTGATCGCATCCCATCCCATCTCATGTGGAGTCCGAGGCGACTTTTGGCATGTTGGATGCTCCTAGAACGTGCTGGAACGCGGCCAACGCGAATGCATGCGGTGTGGATCTGCCTTCTAGTTCCACCCACCTGAGTACAAATACCAGCATAAATGAGGCAGCAGTTTGTTACTTCTTTGGCCATCATAGAGCTATACTTCTGGTATGACAACATGAAGCAAGTTTTAACTCTGCCTGACAGACTCGAGTGAGGTTACCACAGAGACCAGTAAAGACACAGCGATGGCCACGCTCCCTTAACAAAGGTGGTGCGACATTAGTGGAATCTCATTGCCAACTCGTGAACAGATCAAGCTGCCTCACGGTCAGAACATCCATCCATCCAGCCCAGTATTGTCTTCTGTAGTGGCAGCAGTTTTCTGAGTTCTCAGGCAAGAGAAGTGTGTGTGTGTGTGTGTGTGTGTGTGTGTGTGTAGTGGGGTTAATAGTGAATGTGCATATTGAATGTCATTGTTGTTGTTGTTGTTGTTCAGTCGTTAAGTCGTGTCCGACCCTTCGTGATCCCATGAACCATATCCCGCCAGGCCTTCCTGTCCTCCACGATCTTCCTGAGTTCGCTCATTTTCATGTTCGTTGCATCGGTGATGCTGTCTAACCATCTCATCCTTTGCCTTCCCCTTCTCCTTTTGCCTTCAATCTTTCCCAGCATCAGAGTCTTCTCCAGAGAGTCCTCTCTTCGCATTAGGTGGCCAAAATATTTGAGTTTCAGCCTTAGTATCTGTCCTTCCAGGGAACAGTCAGGGTTGATTTCATTTAGGATTGACTGATTTGATCTCCTAGCAGTCCAAGGGACTCTCAGGAGTCTTCTCCAGCACCACAGTTCGAAAGCATCTATTCTTCGGCGCTCAGCCTTCCTTATGGTCCAACTCTCGCAACCATACATTGCTACTGGGAACACCATCGCCCTGACTATGCGAACTTTTGTTGGCATGGTGATATCTCTGCTTTTTATTATGCTGTTTAAGTTTGCCATAGCTTTCCTTCCAAGGAGTAAGCGTCTTTTAATTTCATGGCTGCTGTCTCTGTCTGCAGTGATCTTGGAGCCCAGAAAAGTAAAATCTGTTACTGCTTCCATTTCTGCCCCTTCTATTTGCCAGGAATTGATGGGCCCAGATGCCATGATCTTAGTTTTATTAATGTTGAGTTTCAAGCCAACTTTTGCACTCTTTCACCCTCATCAAGAGGCTCTTTAGTTCTTCTTCACTTTCTGCCATTAGGGTGGTATCGTCTGCATATCTGAGGTTGTTGATATTTCTCCCGGCAATCTTGATTCCGGCTTGTGATTCATTCAGCCCTGCATTTCTCATAATGTACTCTGCATATAAGTTAAATAGGCAGGGTGACAATATACAGCCTTGCCGTACTCCCTTCCCAATTTTGAACCAGTTGGTTGTTCCATGGCCGGTCCGAACTGTTGCTTCTTGACCCGCATACAGGTTTCTCAGGAGACAGGTAAGGTGGTCTGGTACCCCCATCTCTTTAAGAATTTGCCACAGTTTGTTATGATCCACACAATCAAAGGCTTTTGCGTAGTCAATGAAGCAGAAGTAGGTGGTTTTTTGGAACTCTCGGGCTTTCTCCATGATCCAGCGCATGTTGGCAATTTGATCTCTAGTTCCTCTGCCTCTTCGAAACCATCCCAATCCAAGGACAATGTGGCATTGCAATATATTTTGCTTCCCTCTCCTCCCTTTGCAAATGGATGTGGGTGTTCAGCTGGTGTTTGACCTTGAAACAAAGAATTGCGTCCTGAACATGTCTATCAAACACAATTCCATTTGCTCATTGTGCAGGGGAAGATACTGCATTATAGACAAAAAATGCCAAACAACAGGCAAGTCAAACCAGAGGTCTCACTTTGCTTGACTCCCCCCCAAACCCAATGGAAATGAAATGCAGAAGGCTTCATCGTGTTGCTCGCTGGTTTTGATGGGGAGATGCAGATGTTTATGCCGGTGGCTTCTGTAAAAACAAAAACACATTCAAAAGCTGCTTTCTTATTGTGATTTGTCAGTGTAACCAGAAGTGAAGAAGAGGAAGGAGTCGGACTCAGATTGCTGGTGAGAAACAACTTGGAGACTCTACATCAGTGTTTCTCAAACTGTGGGTCGGGACCCACTTGGTGGGTCGGGACCTGATTTCTGGTGAGTCCCAGGTGATGGAAAGATCAGGTACGTAATTGGTACAAGTCCTGAGGCTATTCAAAAATCAGATAGCTGCTAATTGCCGTTCAAAGGGTTAAGCTCCTGCAGATTGCAAAATAGCTGCTAATTACCTTGCAAACAGCTGAGCTCCTGCAGTTTGCAAGCTTGTGTAAATATAAGGAGATAAATGTTTGAGCGTCTCGTAAAGCTAGGTGGGTCCTGATAGAGTGTCATTTTAAAAATTGGGTCCCGGTGCGAAAATGTTTGAGAACCACTGCTCTGTATGAATGCCTCTCAGACACCAATGCTCCTTGTGGTGACCAACGGTGGAGGGAGCCTTAGTGCTGGTGCCTCCTTCTTTTTTGCCTAATCTGCCTCTATTCCAGGACCAAAATCGGTAGTAGAGTCCACTGCCAGCATGAAAACAAAGCCGGGAAGAGGGAGCCATCCACAGAAGCTCCACTCCTGCCCCCAAATCCTATGTTCTCCAGTGGTTCCAGGTCTGGCCCAGTGTTAATGCTGGGTAGCTCCTCCCTTTCAGTTAGGCAGGGTCATGTGATCCAGTCTTTATAGGAGGGGAGGGGCTCCAGGCATCCTCAGTCGTACAAGCCTAGGATCGGTTCCTCCTCCTCGCGGAGCGTTTCCAGATCCCCCGTAGGAATAGTCAGTCTTCGTTTCTTCGTTTCCTCACAGTCCTCCGCTGTTCTCCGGTCACCTGTAGGGTACCTGTGGACTAAAGAGTAGGAGGGAAGGGGCCCTCCCCCTACCACCACAGCCTCAGCCAATCCCATGGGCGGGTACACTGACCCAGACCGGAACCACAGAGAAGGGGAATTCACAGTAAGTACCAATCTCCCCGTTTAGCATGTAGCCCAGGGTCGAAGAGGACTGGGACAATGGTCTGAGTTCAACCAACCATAGGTAGAGAAAGAGTTAAAACAGTAAGATATATAAGAGAAGTTTAGGGGAAAAAAGGTGCCGGCTAGAGGCTACTTGAGGGCATTGTCTGCTCTTTTTGACTTCCGGATACATCCGCTGGCCTGTGATGTTTGCGCCTTTTCCTGTTTGCGTCTTTTCTTCTTTTTAATGACAGCCTTGCAAAGCACTGTGCTAACAACATCCTACAGCTTTGTGGCTGCTTACCTGAGGAGGTCCACGGAAGGTGGACGAAACGTTGTTTTTACCTTGTGTTTTTAAACTGTTTTTATGTGTTTTTAGATGTGTGTTTACGTGTTTTTAAACATAAAGTATATATATATGCACACACATGGCTTTTAATCCCGGAAATCCAACCTTGTTGTACATTATAAGGGGGGGCCCTGTTGACCGTGCCGCCATTGACGGAAGTGAGGGGGATGGCGGCACGGAATAGGGCCTTCTCGGCTGTGGCGCCCCAATTATGGAATTCCCTCCCCCTGGAATTAAGAACGGCTCCCTCTTTAGAGACCTTTTGGCGGGGCCTTAAGACGTTTTTATTTAGGACAGCTTGTGATGTCTGACATGGTGGGCTGACCTTTTAACAAATGGCTTTTAACATATGTAAATTCAGGTGACCCACTGGGGTTGTTTATTTTAAATTGTGTTAATTAATTATTTTAATATGTATATATGTATTTTAATATTGTGTTGTAAGCCGCCTTGAGTGCCCTCGGGAGAAAGGCGGGGTATAAATTCTTTAAATAAAAAAATAAAAAAATAAGAGAGTTGTTGGATAACGCAAGAAGAAAGTATAAGACAAGGAGGCTTGGGGAATGGGGTGCAAAAATACAAGCAGATGATTACGGGGAAACAGAAAGGCAAAAATAATTCCCTAATGCCTCTACATCTCACCGTACTGGAACTTACTCCAAGGTCGACTCCAAGGTCAGCTCAATGAGTCAATTGCACCTCTGATCCCCAGGAGGTGGTTGAGAGATTGGCCACACACAAATGTGTTCTCTGAGGGAGCAGATCAGGGGAACACCCGGGCATCTTTGGGCTTGGTTCTATTTTATTTATGTATTTACCGTATTGTCCCGAGTATAAGATGCACCTGATTATATGGCGCACCCTTAAAGTTTGGTGCTATTACATTTTTTTAATTAAATCACTGGCATTAAATTGCAACAGCCTGATTATAAGACGCACCCCTAGTTTAAAAATTAGGAGAAAAAAGTGAGTCTTATACTCAGACCAATACGGTATTTACAATATTTTTACCCCGCCTTTCTCCCCGAAGGGACCCAAGGCGGTTCTAGGCAACTTGGGGGTGACGAAGCCACTGGACCCTTGCACTGGATACATTATGACCACCTGAGCCACCCCACCCTGCTCTCCAATCTGGTCAGGTGATGCCCAGTCGACTGGCACATGCCAATCCCAACAGGTTGTCTGGCTAGTTGCAGTTGGTCCTGGTGGACCCAGGTGATGAAGGCAAGCAATCCACAAACAACCTGCCTGTCATGTGATCTTTCCGTAACAGCGCTGACTTCATCAAAGTGTCTCTGGGAAGCCTTGTCCCTCCTGACCCCTACGTGGAAGTTTTCCATGATAAGTGAAATAGTTGGGGGGGGGGCTAAAGGGAGCTCAGTCCTTACCCTCCTGCATCGCTGTCGGCAGCCAGACACACCTTTTCCAGGATTTCACAGACTTCCACTTTCCCCCTCTGTGAAACGGTAAATTCTATACCGCACAGTTGACAAAGCCGAACGGCTGAGAGACCACGCATGCGGAAAGGGCTTTCAATAAAGGAGCTGAGTTAATCAAAGACACACTGAAAACATTAAGTCAGGCTGGAGGGGAAAAATGGGAACCAATTTGTAATTTGGATGCCTTTGCCTCTAATCTTCTCATTGGGGTCTTTTTTTTCACTCCTCCGTTTCAGAGATTTTGGCTGCGCATCTATTTTTGTGACTCAGCCAGCGAGATACCCAAGCTGAAAAGCTCAGAGTGGGCCCTTGAACCCACCACCCTCCTCCTCCTTCCTGGCGGCCCATTCATCATCCTGCTACATTGTTCCCCCTTCCTTTTCCCCTCTTTCTGCCCACTTGATAACAAACACTCTCAAAGCTCTGCTAACAATGGGGAGCCCCGCGTGCCCTCTTTTTATCATCGTCGTCGTCGCCTCCTCTGACAACGGCGCATTAGTTAACGTCCAGGCTCCTGGTCCTTTTTCATCTTAATAAACAGTGGAGGCAACTGACTGGGGCGGCTTGTGGGCCTTGAGGGTCTGTTCACTACTGATGCAAAGCACTGGCCAGCCCAGCCCGTCTTGGGGCTCACACTGTCCCCTTCGGAATGACGTTTGTTCCTCAACCCCTCCAGTTCTCGACACATTCTTCTCCTGCTGAAACTCACCACCCTCCCGACTGTGAAAGATCACCTCTCCTATCAGGGATTCAGGAGTGTTGAGCCAGGAACCTAATTAGAGAGAAAAGATGGCCGGCCTTTCCCTACTTGTGCCTTTCCCACTAGAAGTGGGTAATTGATTCTTGGCTTGGAGCCTCTTTGCAATTGTAAATGGACTTAAATGGAATAAAAGCTCCCTCAATCATCCAAATTAAAGCTCTCAGGGCAGCTCAGCTATCTCTTGCTTACTGCCGAGAGAAGTATAAAAACAGTTGCTGCCCAATAGAGGCCTAAAGAGAGAGGCTTCAGCACACCACTGAAATCAGCTTAACTTCACATGGGCAAAGTTTATACTGCTTGCTGTAGCGGGCAGTTCCACAGGACCTTCCCACCAATCTGGGGCATCACAAAAGGGGGACTTCAAAGGCTTTTCATGCAGCTCTGGCTGCACAAGGAGTTGCTTCTTCACACAGCTGCGGTCTGCATGCATGCGATTACTGCAGCCACATGCAAGAAGACCCTGGTGATCAGCCCCTCTCGCTAGGTCATGGTATTGACAAACACCTCCGCCACGGTCGGAGAGACCACCACTGGGAAGGCAAGCAGAAGAAGTGGCTGGTGAGGTGGAAGTCTAGGCAAAAGCACTGGCAGCTCTTGCATGGTGATGGAGGCGACTGGAAAATCCCACCCTTATTATGGGAGTCACTTGGGGCACCCATCCAATCAGCAGCCTGGTGCTCCACCACCTTATTGGTAGCCGGCCATGCAGTTCCCACTTGGGTGTGAGTGCGTGAGGGGGGCTGTTGCCTTTTCAGCTGCCTGAAATGATCATTACCAGTTGGAGTGTGATAGTCCCTACCCCTCTCTTGCCTCTACACCTGTGCCCCCCCCACCTGAATTGCTTCCAAGGACAGGCCATCCCACTAGGTGAGGTGATGTGGGTTGCATCGGCGGCAGATTGTGTGTGTGAGTGGGGGACGAGAGGGCGGTGGATTCAGCATACCGTACCCTTCACCCCGAGTCTGCTACAGCCTCCCTCTAGCCTGCTGTGAATGCGACCCGCACTGATCTGCTTTCCACCAGCTAAGAGCAAGCAAAAAGTGGGTCACCCACTTCCTTATCTTACTCCAAGAGCAGTTTCTTCAAACATCGAAGTGCATGACCTCCAGTTTGACTTACAGGAGGACCACACACACAAAAAGAGCTCCTTCATTCGCGCAGTCCCTTTAAAGCAAACCGGAAGTCCTGCACATATGCAAATGAAGAAACCACCCGAGGAGAGCAGTAAGCGGCTGCTTGTGTGTGTGTGTGTGTGTGTGTGTGTGTGTGTGTGTGTGCATAACTGTGTAGCGGTGGTGGACCCGAGGCAGCATCAGGCGGCATTCTGGGTCGCACCGCAACTGATTCCTTCCCCTATTCACTCCCCAAACAGAAAGGTAACTTTGGCAGGTGGGGCTTGTCACGCAGAATGGGTGACTGTGACTCTTACTCAGGGATTCTCAACCTGTGGTCCACATACCCCTAGGGGTACGCGGACCACCTGCTGGGGGTACGCCAGGCCCTGCCCCTTATCTAAGCCATCAGCAACTAATTAAATCTTAATTAAAACTTAATTGGTTTCGGAGCCGAAGCTCCGCCCCAGCCGAAGTGTCCGCCCAGTCCCCAGCTAACGTCCTGTTCCCTTGGATCATCGGAAACTTAATTTATTCCGCCCGCTGAAGCTCCGCCTCCCAGACCGGCCTCACAGCAACGGGAGCAGCAGTGTGTGATGTTCCCAGCCCTGAAAGCGATTCCCCCCTTCAGAGCAGCCTCCCTCCCCCTCTCTGCCAGAGCTCCAAGTGCCTTTCCCCAGTGGCAGCCTCCCCCCAGTATTGGGTACCAGTCTAACTGGTACTCGATAACTCTCTCTCTCTCTCTCTCTCTCTCTCTCTCTCTCTCTGAGTGCGTGTGCGTGTGCATGTGTGTTTGGGGTGGAGGCAAATGTGGGGTGGAGGCAATGTGAAGAAAAAGTTGTTTTCATTTCTATTTTCTTTCTCACTCTTCGTCTCCAGGGTACAATCTGTATCCATTTTTTGTCTCTCATGCACTTTTCATGAAGGGGGAATTGCATCTAAGAGGCCGGTGCTGAACTGAAATCTATCCTGCGTGCCAAGCCCGCGACTCCTGCGAAGAACCTATGCTCATCTTTTCTTACCTCGTTCCATAATTACCTTATTACTCCAGCAAGAGCAGAAAAATCTATACTTCCAGGAACATTGGCCAATCTTCGTTTTAAGCCAAAAGTCCTCTGTGGGATTTTCAGAACGAGCCTGCTTTCACTCCATTCGTTAATTCTCAACTAAATGGCATTTCTTTGGGGTGCCATTTTTAAAAAGAAAAAAGAAAAAGAAAACCATTCATTACATTGATCGTAAATCTAAGAGGTAAGATATTACCCAGGAAACCTACTGAAGGAGCAGACCATCAAGCACATTTAAATGTAATGGGAAGCAAGAATTCAGATTCAAAACAGAGAAAAGAAAGAAAAGAAAACAAAACTTGGCTGAACTACCCCTGTGACAAAATTATTTTTCCCATCTCCTGAAAATGTACATGACAGCTTATGACATATCCTTAAAATATAACCACATGGCCACTTTTTGCATTCTTTAAACCACATTGTATGATGGGGAATGCTGGGGATATGATACTTTTGTCATTGACATGACTTTTTGCCTGCTAACTCAGGAACAACTCCTTTCTCCATCTTCCTCTGAGGCGTGACTTTAATTACAAACTGTGAAAGAAGCCAGGATTATGCTAACTTTTAACAAGTATCTAAAAAGCATCAAATCCAAAAAAGAAAACATCTCGTCGCACAGCTTTCCTTAAAGTAAAAACCACTGAATAAAACTCAGCAAAGTCCATGTTAGAAGGGAAACTATGACTCGTGGAAGGGGTGGCCTGTCCATTTTGAAGTCTTGCAATGCCCAAATGTACAAATGGACAATGGTGAGATCCATTTTGGCTCTCAAAATTATGAGATAGAAAAAAATTCTGTTCCAAAAGGTTTTTCTGCTCCCTGGGGTCTCTGAGCACACATTGTTCAATGAGTTCGTTCACATATGTCAGGGGTGGCCAAACCTGCTTCATATAAGAGCCACATACGATAAACTTCAGATGTTTGAGAGCCGTGCAAGAGAGATGTTTTGAGAGCCGCAATATTTAAGAAGTATTTAAATTCTTAAATATATTTACTCACCATGAACATGAAACTTATGTTTTAATCCAGTGGGCTCTCAGTTTATACTTGGTAAATAATTATAAGAGCCAGCGGGTGGCGCAGTGGGTTAAACCACTGAACCATGAGCTGTCGATTGAAAGGTCGGCAGTTCGAATCCGTGCGACGGCTCCTGCCAACCTAGCAGTTCGAAAGCAAGAAATTGCAAGTAGATTAATAGGTACCGCGTCAGCGGGACGGTAACAGCGTTCCATGCGCCTCGGTGTTGAGTCATGACCACATGACCATGGAAACGTCTTTGGACAGCGCTGGCTCTTCGGCTTTGAAACGGAGATGAGCACCGCTCCCTAGAGTCGGACACGACTGGACTTAATTGTCAAGGGATACCTTTACCTTACCTAAATAATTATAAAGCTTGAAAGTGTCTTATTTACCTTTTATGCCTTTTGTATTAATTGTGATGCAGAAAGGAGCTCAGCTAATGTATTTCCGAGAGTCGCACAACAAGATGCATGTGGCTCAGGAGTCGCAGTTTAGCCACTGCCGGCATACGCCTTGTGATACATCCTTTGAGACCTTTGTGATTGTCGCACAGGAAAGAGGAGCCCTAAACTGCAGTGCATTTTCACAAAAGCTGGTAACACACACCTTGACAGCTGTCAATGCCCTTCTTGCAAATAATAATAATAATAATAATAATAATAATAATAATAATAATAATAATAATATACAGTATTTATATACTGCCTTTCTGGTCATTGGATTTCTCCCCCGACTTTAATTCAAGGCGTTGTACATGGGCAGGCTGTTCTAAACCCCAAGGGCAGTGGTTCCCAAACTGGGAGGCGTGGCTCCCAGGGGAGCTGCGGATACCAGCCAGGGAAGCCACAGAGTGCCACAGAACCCTCTCGGAATACAGTGCGATGCCAATTGGCAGGCATCAACATAATGTAATGGGGAGCCGCGGCCGAGGGTCACCAATGGTAAAGGGAGCCGCAGGTCAAAAAAGTTTGGGAAACACTGCCCAAGGGGTTTTTACAATATAATAATGTTCTAATCTTTCGTAGAAACCTTCATTCAAGATGTTGCTTTCACAGTCCAGCTCAAATGTCCAAATGATGGGAAAGCCACAGTCCAAATGATGGGAAAGCCCAAAAACGTCCTTCCATGCAGGAATAGATGTTGAAATGGTATCTTTTCACATAAAATTCCATCTCTAAAATGCTCTGGGAAGGCTGAATTTGAGATGTGGAGGGTTTTTAGGAAATGTTGGTTCCCGTTTATGAATCATGGGACTTGTACAATGCCAAGGGAGGGAAATTTTCACAAGGCAGTGGATACAATAGACCACGGAAGCCTCTCACTGAAGAGATTGTTCTTTTTATGCCATTTCAATTCTAATGCATAATTTAATTTTGTTTGGTTTTGTCTTTTCTTTTTTGTAACCCTGGAAAGAGAATACAGTATGTAGATTACTGTTGGTTTTGTTTGTGTTTTGCTGTTTTGTAACTGTTAAAAAATCTTTAAATAAATGAGATAGATAGATAGATGATAGATAGATGATAGATAGATAGAGATAGAGATAGAGATAGAGATAGATAGATAGATAGATAGATAGATAGAGAGAGAGAGAGAGAGAGAGAGAGAGAGAGAGAGAGAGAGTACTCTGTAGACATCTATCTTGCTCTTTCCATTATAATTATATTCCAATGTTTTTCAGTTTTCATTTGAATCAACATCTTATTTGTAGAGGTGTTTCAAAATGGTTATTTATTTTACTCAGAAGTTAGCCCATTATGTTCAGTAAGATACAGGCTGTAATCCTCTCATATTCAACAAAAACAAACACCTCTACTTATTTGTCAGCGCAATCCTGTGTAACCTTGCACCGGTGTAACAGTAGATGCACTGGTGTAACAGCAGATATGTAAGTGCAATTACACTGACATAAGTGCAATTACCCCGGTGCATCTACTGTAACACCAGTGCAAGGTTACACAGGATTGCACTTTGTATCCGGTAGGATTTTAATCTGATTAAAGCAATCCATTGATTATATGAGTTGGGGTCAAGTAACTGATTAATATGATTATTTTTAAGTTTATTGCAATATGACTATGTTGTGAGCCGCCTCAAGTTCTTTTGAGGGTGAGGTGGGATGTAAATCTTTAAAAATACTAAAAAAAAAATCAATTACATCTGGAGATGGGTAAATACAATCTTTCTGTGCTATGAAGGCAGACTCTGTTACTTTTGGTCGATGCATCTCTCTGTCATATCAGCATAATCTCGGAAGAGGAGTTGCATGGAAATCAGTAATATTTAACTAAAAGGTTTATACAGCGCAATCCTAACCAACCTTCCAGCACCGGTGCAGCCGCAATGCAGCCCCAAGGTAAGGTAACAAATGTTCCTTCACCTTGAAGAAACCTCCATGACTGCCCCTGCACTGCAAAATGCAGTGTGCACCCTGTTGGCACAGCTACACCGGCGCTGGAAAGTTGGTTAGGATTGCACTGTTAATTGTTTCAATCTTGCACTGTGTTGGCCTCTGGCTATAAGTCTATGGTTTGCCACTTTAATTATACTGTATGAAGAAAAGCATGATTATAATGCTTGGAATGAACGAACGAACAAATCAATCAGTAAACAGTACATTTATTTGGTATTTCTGTTAAGATTAAAACTATTTGGGCTTGATGGCCACAGTCTCATAAAAACAGTGTCTCCTGACATTTCGCCTGCATCTTTGCCAGGCATTGTCAAAGGTGAGGGAGCGCCAAAGTACTCCAAACCACCCTTATTTATTTAAAATATTTATTCATTGCTGTTGGGTGCCACTCAAGGGATCATCATGGTGGCATTTGGTCCCGTTGAGTCCTTAGAGGTACGGCCGAAAAGTAAATAGTTAAAAAAAAATGGCTTGCCCCAATGTTTCTGGATTTTTTTTGTGGAAAGTAGACAGATGGACCTATGTTTTAAAACAATTGTCAGAGTTCTAGGGTCACCCCACTGACCCCCCCCAGAGGAGCAAAGATCACTGTTTTTAGGGAAAATGAGGCGCAGGAATTGGGGGGGGCTGGCCCCCCCTCCTCACTGAAATTAAAAATGAAACTCTGGCTTTGTTTTCATGGCCAGGGCCCTGGCTTTTGAATCCACCTTGTTTGGAGCACCTCAGGTGCAGGGGAGCAGCTGTACACAGCTGTACACACGCGCAACATTAGGCGTACCTCAAAGGACTCAACAGGACTTTATGGGTGGCGTTGCTCAAACAACTCACTGGTCTTTTTCATGCAGAAAAAGAACCAAAGCTGCGTATTTCAAGAATTTAAAGTGCCATAAAAAACCCTTGAAGGTAGGGACTTGAAACTTGAGGTACACTTAGGTGAGACATCCCCCTAAACACCCCTAAAGCCCTGGAGCTGTGTGTTAAACACAACTATGTTTTTGTTTGAAATCTTGTGTTTTCAGGTCCATGCTTTACATAGGAGTAAATGGACGAGTTGAGTTGACCTTAAGTCCCGTTGAGTCCCTAAAGCACCGCCTGTAGACCAGGTGCAAGGTACACCTGCGAAATTTTATGCAGGTGATTGTTTCTACATGGGGGTCCTTTACACATGTGGATCACACTGACATTTGGGAAGTCTGGGAAAGTCATACCGCGGGACCAAATTTAAGAAAAAGGTAAAGGTATCCCTTGACAATTACCAGTAAGTCCTGTTGTGGTGCAGTGCTCTAGGTGAAATTTATCTAGGTAAAATAGGGTGCAGTGCTTATTCCTGTTTCGAAGAGTCAGCACTGTCCAAAGACACTTCCGTGGTCATGTAGCCGGCATGACTCTCCTTGCAGAAGTGTGAAGCATGCGGCTGGGACATGGAACGCTGTTTACCTTTCCGCAAGCGGTGCCTATATAACGTCACACACAAGGGGGGGGCTCATGATGTCTGGAACTGCCTCTGACATGACTTGGCCGTGCGCTGCCTGAAGCCCTGGACCTCCAGGGCCGGGCCAATGCCCACAAAGAAGGCATCCCGGCGTGCCTTCTGCTCTGTGCCCCAGCCAAGACCGAGAGATGCCTTGGGCTTATCTGCTGCGAGCGTGAAGGGCTCACGCAGCTCATCACGCCCCCAGATGGGGCGACGACAGCGCCTCTCGGCAGGCGCTCTGGCAGGGTGGGGGGTGGCCAGCAGCCATCATCAGGGAGTGGGAGGGGAGGCAGACACACAGGCAGGCAGACAGTGGGTGCTGGGGAGGGGCACGGGTGGGTCAGAGACAGACAGACAGACAGACAACAAGGCTGGTGGGAGAGAGATTCCGAGAGAGGGGTCTGCAGAGACCAATAGGGACACAGGGGTTGCTCCGCAGATGAAGGCAATGCAGAAACAGGCGCCTCTTATGCAGACGGACTGTGGGCGGAAGCGGCTGCATTATGGGCGGACCTTTGATGGAAGCGGCTGCATTATGGGCGGACCTTCGACGGAAGCAGCTGCATTACGGGCGGACCTTCGACGGAAGCGGCTGCATTATGGGCGGACGCCCTGGCTGGCGAGATCCCCGGTTGCTGAGCAGCCACTACACAGATGCAGCGGCCACAAGCGGCCCCGCTATGGGCTCCGTGGCGCCTGTCACTGTTTGCCTGCCTGAGAGGCCCCCCCAACTCCCCCTCCCCTCTGTCCCATGGGGGGGTCTGGCAGCCTCCCTGCTGTGTTCTCCCTGGGAAGGAAGTGGCTGTCCCTGGAAGGGATTCATGCAGGGACTTCAGTGCTGGGGGCTGTCTGTGTGTGGAGGGCAATGCTTGTGTAAACACTGGGCACATATGTTTCACTGGCGCTCTGCCCGAGGGGCATCTTTATTGTTCTGGAACATTAGCAGAGATGGCCAGGCAAGGCTGCCAGGGGTAGTCACAGCAGCCAATCTGAAAGCAGCAGCAACAGCAGCAGCAGCAGCAGCAGCACACATGCCCTATGGACCTGGAGACGCAGGCTCTCCCCCTGTGGAACCACAGCCTGCTCCATAGAAAGGGGAGGGACAGCAAGTACTACAGCCAGGGAGGTGGAGCAGCAGCAGCGCCGGCAGCTGAGGAGGGTTGCAGGGCTGGCTCTCTGACCTCTGGCAGCAGCGAGGCAGAGGACCGTGGGGCAACCAGACTGCGGGCCCAGGGGTGTTCCCAGGAAGGTAGGTGGTGGTGGTAGTGGACGTTCCTGGGGAGACAAAAAAACAAGGGGGTGTTACATGGCAGCTGGTGTGTGGTAGCAATTGCCAGTGAAGACAAGCCAGTGTGTCGGTTGCAAAAGCCTGCAGGGAGAGAAATAAAACACAGCTGATAGGTGTGACACACATAGTACGGTCTGAGCTGCTTACCCGGGTGTAAGGCGAGCCTGATCCTATAAGGGAAAAGGGTCAAAGAGAGAGAAGACAACACATATATTGGGTCACAACCATGGCAATCCCAGCAATACTGACCTGTCAGTTGACCCTGTGGAGAAAAAGGGGGGGGAACAGCTGGTGTCTACAGACTGTTAACAGCACCACCACACTTGTGGTGTTGTATGCTCACATGACAACAGGCGGCAATCCAACACAATAGTGGTAAAGCGGCATGTATCCTATATATCATAGCAGGCATTGCAGGCAGGCATCTGACTACTCATTGGTAAAGAGGCATTTCAGAGAAGGCATTGCAGGCAGACATGAGAGGGCACATTGGTAAAGAGGCATATTATGGCAGGCTATGCAGGCAGCTAAGAGACAAGACATTGGTAAAGAGGCATATCATGGCAGGCTATGCAGGCAGCTATGAGACAAGACATTGGTATAGAGGCATGTATCCTACCTATATTTCTATATGCAAAGAGGCAGATGTCAGAACACATGTCAGCACAACCCCTGCTCTTACCTGCACTTACCTGCTGGTGTTGTTGCCTGTGTGTGTGGGGGAGAGGCTGGGAGAAAGACATGGGTTAGCAAATGGTAGCATGGAGACAGCTGCCCAGGCACAGCTGTAAACAGTTTGGCCAAAGCCAGAACAGCCCTCTCTGCCCTTGAGGGGGGCAGAGAGGAGAAGAGAAGAGAGAAGTGGGGTGTTTGTGAATTTTGCCCTCCACAGACAAAGTCCCACTTTGTGGCTGTGGGGGACAGAACCCCACGCCACGTGCTCAGAGAGAGAGAGACTGTGGGCCTGGGGCTGGGCTTTTGTGGGAAAGAGGCTGGGTGGGGCTAGGTGCTGATAGGCTCCCTATCTTAGGCATAACTGTCGGTTTCCAGACCTAGCAGGCCCAACTCCGTCCTAACTCTGACCTAACTCAGTTGTAGGGTGTTAGAAATTTTCAGGAGAGGGCTGGCTTGGGTAAGGTAAAATGGCTCCTATGGGTCTCCTCGAATTTGGGTCCACCTTTTTGGTCGACCTAAAATTTGTGTCAGCATTTGTGTTGGAGGGGGCGTGTCTGTGCTTGCCAGGGTCTGGAATCCAACGTTAATTGGTTGCCGCCCCCGTTACACCCACGGTCCGCCCACTTTTAGGTCAACTTTAGGTCTGACTTGTGCTGCTTAGCCCTTGGGTTGGAATGGGCTGTTCTTAGTTCGTCGGTCGTAACTTTGACCTAACTTTGACCTAACTTCACCCTAAATGGTTGCGTTCCAGACCTAAAGTTGACCTAAACAACTTAGGCTGACTTTAGGTCTGACTTGGGCTGCTTGGCCCTTGGGTTGGAATGGGCTGCTAGACTAGATTACTGCAATGCGCTCTACGTGGGGCTGCCTTTGAAGACTGTTCGGAAACTTCAACTAGTGCAGAATGCGGCGGCCCAGGTAGTTGCCGGGGCTTGTCGGTTCAACTCAGTGGGACCGTTGCTTCGGCGGCTACACTGGCTGCCGGTTCGTTTCCGGGCACAATTCAAAGTGTTAGTTTTGACTTTTAAAGCCCTTAACGGCTCGGGTCCAGGGTATTTGAGGGACCGCCTCCTTCCTTATAATCCAACCCGTACTCTGAGGTCATCAGGGGGGGCCCTGTTGACCGTGCCGCCATTGGCGGAAGTGAGGGGGATGGCGGCGCGGAATAGGGCCTTCTCGGCGGTGGCGCCCCAATTGTGGAATTCCCTCCCCTTGGAATTAAGAACGACTCTCTCTTTAGAGGCCTTTCGGCGGGGCCTTAAGACGTTTTTATTCAGGACTGCTTTTAATGTCTGACATGGTGGGCTGACTTTTTAACAAATGGTTTTAATATATGTAAATGCTGGTGACCCACTGGGGTTGTTTATTCTTAATCTTAAGTGTTTTAATTAATTTTAATGTGTTAATTGTTTTAACGTGTTTTTATGTATTTTAATATGTTGTAAGCCGCCTTGAGTGCCCTCGGGAGAAAGGCGGGCTACAAATTCTTTAAATAAATAAATAAAATAAATAAATGGACTATGGTTCTTGGGGGAGAGGCATGCCGTTGTGGAACTGTTTGGCAGCACCAAACAGCTGGTGGTTATGTCTGGGACTGGGCGCCATCGTGGTTTCTAGGGACACCAGCAGTGTTCATGTTCTCCATCTTATTCAGGAATAAGGTTCCTGGTAGAATTTACTCTACCTTTATACTTCAATATGCTTACAGTGCCTAAATTTAGGTGGGCTTATATGTTATCCAACTGCGCAGATAAAAGTTCGTTTTCAAAAGATACCATCTGACCAACGATATTGTGACTGTTCTTTGAATAAATTAGATTAATTGCTACATGTTTTTTTTCTATTGTTCTAAATATGAAACAGCTAGAGAACGTTTTTTAAAGAAATGGTTGCAAAGATATTCAACATTCTCGGATTCTTTAAGGCTGAAAATATTTTTAAGTAGTTTTTGTAAAGAATGTGGCAAATTGTAAAGATGTGGCAAATTTCTGTTTTATTGTGTGTATAAGTTCAACTTCATAGGTGTATGGCAAATTTTGTTTCAATGTGTTTTTAAAATTTAATTCTATAGATCAGTGTTTCCCAAACTTTTTTGACCTGCGGCTCCCTTGACCATTGGCGACCATTGGCTGCATTGCATTGTGTTGCATTGTGTTGCATTGTGTTGCATGTGTCCCCATTGCATTGTGTTGATGCCTGCCAATTGGCATTGTACTGTTTTCCGAGAGGATTCCATAGCACTCCACGGCTCCCCTGGTTGGTTTCCATGGCTCCCCTGGGAGCCACGCCTCCCAGTTTGGGAACCACTGCTATAGGTGTCTGGCAATGTGCTATTTCACCTAATAAACTTGACTTGAGCAGTGTTGTTGGACTGGCTTCGTCAGCGGGACATGGCTCAAGCACAGCTATCTCACCCCCACCTTTACGGGGCGGGCTTAGGAGATGACGGATGTCACACCGGCGCCTGTGCGATGTCGGCACAGCGCTCAAATAGGATTGGGCATGAAATAAATAAAATAAGTGAAATAAATAAATAACATTAATTGACCGGTGTGTTTACTCTCTGGGAGCACATAGTGAATAGCGGCAACTCCACAGTAGCAATAAATTATTTCTAAAACTACCGCTGCTGCGATTCAAATTTCAGCGCAGGAAAGAGGAGATGGAAATTCCCTGTTTGCCCATTGTTTGTGCTTAGTGGGTAAATGCCAAAACCAACGGATTTTTCTCCGTCAGGCTTTTGCAGGTACAACAAAGGGATGAAGCTGGCACAAGCTGCCTGTCCCTGTGCCCAGGAATACGGCATGCGCACACACACAAAAATTAACAGTGATTTATTTTTCTTGAAAAACACCAAAGTGCAAAGAGTAATTGTCTTTCATTGTGCAAATAGCAGAACAAACCAAATCTTCGGCTTGATAGGGAGTCTGGGTTGTTGTAGCCGGGGAAAAAAAATGATCAAAAACATGTCACACAGGAAAAAGGGTTTCCATTCACAAAGAAATCATTATGGTTAATTTAATTCATTGTAGCGTTTAATATAGAAAAGCTTTTCTACAGAGACTGGGAAAAAAGCCAACATTTATATATATAAATGGATTTTATTTTAAAAGCTAATGTAGTGGGCAGGATGCTTCGGGGTTATTTTATCTTTCTCTTTCTGCCTTTCTTTCAACATATATGCAAAGCTGGTATTGTATCCACAACAAAAAAAGGGGGGACCATGGAATTTGCTGCTATCTGAAGTTTACAAATTGCTTAAAAATGCATGATATCATATTCCTTAGACATTTAAATGGTAGGCCTTTTAAAAATCTCTCTGTTCTCCTTCTTCCCTCCCCCCACCTCTTTTTAGAAGTTACTTAAATTAGCATGCCATTCCTGGTTTGCCAGAGGGACTCTAAGGGTGTATCTATCCCACAGACTTCAGCTGGTTCCGAAATCATCCTCTCTCCACCGGGGACCTTGCAGGTCATCGTTCTGGGGTGGGGTAGAATGGGAGAGACAGGGAAGCTTTTCTATGGTGAAGTGTGGCCATATGCTCAGGATCCTTTAGGCATGAGTTTGTGCACCACCGACTCCTCCTCTCCCCCTTGTAGAGGAGCCTTCCTTTTCCATTTGTCTCCCTCCCATGCACAGGCAGCTCTGCATGCCTAGCAGTGCATGAAGGGCACAGACTGCATTGTGCCATGAATAGATATTAGTTATTGCTTAGCGCAACCAAGCTAACAGGGCTGAACATGATCTCCTGCCCCAAACTTCCCGTAAGTAGCTTGGAGGCGTTTGAACCAGACTTTGTTCCCAGTGTCATCATTCATGTTGGATCCCTGAGCATTTTCTGGAACTGTCTTGCAATCGGAAACGTCAAAACACATCGCTTCGTCTACTTGGGCAGGCTTGCCAAGGCGTCCTTCTTCCGCTGGCTCACCCCTCTCCATTGATGGTTAGAACGGGTGCACGTGAAACAGGCAGACACCTTGCCAAAGCGACGGGCATTTGTTATCAGTGACAGGTTGCGAAGGCCTGCTTGGGGCAGGTTGAGGCTGCTTAACGAGTTGCTCAACATCTCAGTTGCCATCGCAGCCTTGCCTACAGGTGCGCTACTGGAGAAGAATGGGTGGCAATACAGGTTTGGCATTTAAGAAGGCAGCGCTTGGCCTGCAGATCATCACGCTCTGTACCTGCACAGGTAAGGCATCCTCTGCATGTCATTCCCTGCAACAGTGTTCCAGGGAATCGTAGGATTCAGAGTTCCTCAGTGCGGAGATCAGCAACAGCAGACAAAATGTATATAGCACATCACCACTGGAGCCACAGGGGAGCGTTTGGTGCATTCCAGAGTGTGTCAATTTCTGCGGGGCAACAATAAGACCCAATAGGAATACCTGGTATGGTTGCCAGCCTGACAGCCTGACATCAGGAGGAATCAGTCTGGTGATGCCACAAGGTTGTTGACTATGGATTAACCCCACCCCAGACTGGAAAAACAGTCTGCCTTCTCTCCTTCCACACATTGAAGACAGAATTTGGCAGACAAACAGATGTGGAAAAGGTTGTGTGACAGTAGGAAGCCTGAAAATGACTGCCCTGAAAGATGATTTACAATTGCAAGATGGGTCTCATTCAAATAACTGCTGTCTATTTGTTATTCAGCCTCTTCATCTGTTTAAGACAGTTGTCATGGGGTTCATTTCTTTTAGGGAGAAAACGGAAACAGTACTTCTAATAAAAGCCACTTCTAGTGGGATCGTCAGAGGCATTGCTGGAGGGGGGGGCGGTATTGTAAGTTCCGCACCAATCCACTCCCCGTTTACTCCCCGGTACGAGGAGGCCCCACCCCCTTGCCATCGGAACCATTCAGTGGAGCGAAGGCAATGGGCAGGTAGTCTTCTGCCCGTTGCCTTCGCCGCCCGGAATGTCTCCGATGGTAAGGGGGCGAGGCTGGGGAGTAAACGGGGAGTGGAATGGTGCGGAACCTACAGTACCGCCCCCCCTCCAGTGATGCCTCTGGGAATCGTATCCTCCCAGATCGCTCCCAGGTCCAATTGGATGGGCAGAGTTGGAAAATACCCTGTGGTCAGGGATCCACCCCAAGCAGCATCAGCACCACTGCAGTGCAACTTCCACCAGCGCGCAAGCCCCGAGATGGTTGGCACTCATCCTTCCTTCTGTTTGCCTGCTGAAAGGGCTGCTGCTTGTATGATCAGAAACCTTCCTCTTCAGGGAAACCTTTCTCTTCAGCCACAGGTGACTCGACTTGGGCTTGACTCGGCGATTGTAAAAGACTCGAAAGACTCAACTTGAGACTTAGAGCCTTTTACGACAAGTCCAATTGTATTCAGGTTTAAATCTATTTTCTCCATTAAATAGATTGTTGTTGTTGTTCAGTCGTTAAGTCGTGTCCGACCCTTCGGGATCCCATGAACCATATCCCACCAGGCCTTCCTGTCCTCCACTATCTTCCTGAGTTCGCTCATTTTCATGTTCGTTGCATTGTTTAACGTTGCACTGTTTAACCATCTCATCTTTTGCCTTCCCCTTCTCCTTTTGCCTTCAATCTTTCCCAGCATCAGAGTCTTCTCCAGAGAGTCCTCTCTTCGCATTAGGTGGCCAAAATACTTGAGTTTCAGCCTCAGTACCTGTCCTTCCAGGGAACAGTCAGGGTTGATTTCATTGATGATTGACTGATTTGATCTCCTAGCAGTCCAAGGGACTCTCAGGAGTCTCGCAACGTGCAACCAAAGACTCGGAACGTGGGGGCAAAGACTTGGGACTTGACTCGAGACTTGGACCCTGGGACTTGATCCACATCCCTGGTATCCACACTGTGGTGGGTGCTCTGTTGCTTGTGTGTCTACTGGGTGTTGTCTTTTGGATAGGGCAGGGGTGGCCAACCTTCCACCATGAGGGCCTCTGCGTTCTTAAAAGTTGTGTAGAAGACAGACACTTGGAAGCTGCAGTTGCTGTTGGTGCTTCTAAAGCAGCTGCACCTGCTGAAATGCTCTCACCTATACAACCATTCAAGGGCCAGGGGCATTCATGCTGAAAGGTTGGCCACCCCTGGGATAGGGTAACGTCAGAGGCTGCCCTGCTGTCACGGAGTGTGGATTGGTGTCTTCCAAGCACAGCTAATGTGAGGGCATTTTCTGCATGCCAGGCTGTGGTTGATGGCTGTGACAGTTGCTATGAGAGGTCTGACCATGTTGCTTTGTTTTCTGATTTATTATTGACCATCAGCGTTGCTGACAGGCATGCGTGGGATTGCAACTACTTGTGCCAAATTGAGCAGGCACTACAAGGAAGCAGAAGGAAGCACACCGCAGGCCAGCCAGTCCCCATATCCACAAAGAGCTGCTGGTCTGCTCTCCAGTGATGTAGACTTGAGTCTATTGACTCGAAGTCGAGTTGGACTCAAGTCGCGTCAATGACTCGACTCGGACTTGACTCGGTGATTGTAAAAGACTCGACTCGGACTTGACTCGGCGATTGTACAAGACTCGAAAAGCTCGACTCAAGACTTGGAGTCTTTTATGACAAGTTCAATTTTATTCAGATTTAAACCTGTTTTCCCCATTAAATAGATAGCGACTTGCAACTCGCAACCAAAGACTCGGAACTTGGGGGCAAAGACTTGGGACTTGACTCATGACTTGGAGTCAGAGACTTGATCCACATCCCTGCTGCTCTCCTGCTACGATGTCTACACACAGAACGGAGTTTTCCTTGATGCCGAGTCTGGATTATTTGGGTTCAAATGGTATTTCTTCATGCTCCATCCACACAGTACAGGAGTCACCCAATGGAGACACACAGACACCTCCTTTGCTTGGTCAGTGTTGAACAGTGTCTTTGAAGTGTGTGTTGCCTGCTGTACAAAATGCCCTGAGATGTGTCTTTGCCAGAAGTACCTTGGCTGCCTACAAAACGGGCGGCCAGCCTCGTCTCACGCTTTCAGTGTCGCTGCAATTTGTTTAGAAGATCCTGTCAGTGTCTGGTAGTTTTCCGGCAGTTGATGAAAGACGTTAAGGATGTCTGCAAGTTTTGAGAAGGTGATGCAGCTGTGGCAGCAGCGAGGAGGAGAGACTCAAAGCGAAAGGCAAGTTGGCAGCTCCTGTGTGGAGACAAAATGTGTGTGTGTGTGTGTGTGTGTGTGTGTGTGTGTGTGTGTGTGTGTGTGTTCACACCCCCTTATGTTCTTGGAAGTCATTTGTACAAATTCTCCCTTCCTTTGGCACCTACAAGTAGTACCGGAGGCTGCCAACCAGCTTGCGAATTCTAAAAGGCCCCTGACAAGCAGCTCACCTGACAAATAGCACTTGCTGAAAGACGGCGTGAGAAGAGTCCGCCCTCCCCGCAAAGCCACCTCTCTCGGGTCTTCAGTGTTGGGCTCAGCTTGGCAATTTCCAGAATTGCTTTCTTCTTTTCCTAGCAACGTCCCCCGTCCCCCCGCCAGCAATTGTGCCTCGCAGCTTTTTTGGCACCGGCCAATGCGTCGAGAGGTGTGCACCTACACAAACGGTAAGGCTGGAAGAACTGACGGTTGATTGGGGTTGTGTCAAGACTCACCTGGACGCGGCCCCACAACGGTTCTGGAATGTGAAAGAATACAGAGCAGCCCTTTGCCAAGAAGCCGTAACTCCCTGGAACGTGCCAGTCAATATTTGATAGGCTGTCTGTCTGAGCCCATTCAGCTGGGTCATGGCCTGCAAAGTTCTCTGCAGGACGTTGATCAGTTAAAAAGACCTATGCTTGATACAGTCCATGTGATTGGTGTACACACACACACACACACACACACACACACACACACACACACACTCCAGGGATGTGGAGTCACAGATCAAAGGGTGTGTCTGCCACTGCCAGTAACCCTTGAGAAGGAAAGGGAGGCTCACGAGTCAGCCTTCTTCTCCAGGGCAGCCTTCTTGATCCTGCAGCAGTCTTGAGTTGAGATCCAGCAGCCAGCCAGTTCAGACAGTACTGCACACTCTCGTGGATTGCGTACATCCTGCCCCCCCCCCTCCAGTTTGGGAAGATTCATGGCAGTTTTTTCATTGCATATTTGTTCAGTTTGTCTGAATTGATTGCCCCCCAATGTGATTAAAGAAAAAAATGCCCTGAATTTCCCCAAACCATTGGGGAGGGGCCAGGATGTCTGTGAACACACACATGTCTTTTACCACACTGGGATGGGTAAGTAAGTATGATTTGAACGGAGCCAGTGTTTCTAATACCTTATTGGAGCAACACATAAGTGGAGCTTATCTAACGGAAACCCCAACTCTCAGGAAGAGAAGCATTACTCAAAGCCCACAGCCCTATGGCTTCCCTTCTCCCTTCCAGGAACTCATCATTAATAAAATCCACAGAAATGGATCAATGATGAATTAAAAACAAACAGCAGCATCCTCTAAGCAGGAGATGCGGTGAAGGAGGGGCACCAGTAGCAGAGAGAGAGAGAGAGAGAGAGAGAGAGAGAGAGAGAGAGAGAGAGAGAGAGAGAGAGAGAGAGCTGGAGGTAATTACAGCGCTACAGCGAGTGTCTAAAACAGCATGAAATGAATCCATTTAACTGATATTAAATTTGCAGGCCGAAGGCGACAGGATTCATTTTGGGTTTATTTGTATTAATCAGGTCAAGGGAGCAACCTCTAGAGTTTGGAAAGTGTGTGTGTGTGTGTGTGTGTGTGTGTGTGTGTGTGTGTGTGTGTGTGTGCGTGCGTGCAGAGGGCGAGACGTTACTGGTTTCACGTGTGCAAATGTGACACCAGTTGAACAGGGGCAGCGATGTGTTCTTGCTGCTGTGTATATTCTTGTCCAGTGGCAAGAACAGAATGAAAATAGGGGTTGGGCAACAGTAGGGGGGGGACTCTATTTTGGGGGTGGGGAGACCTTGTTCCACATGTTTGCTTTCTGAAAGAGCATTGAGGAGATCTTGCAATAAAAAGCTATTGATTTGGAGTGCAAAGTTCTCCTCCCCGTCGCTGTTCTGTTACTGGCAGATGTAAGTGAACCCATGGAGAGCTCCTCTTTTAAGAAAAAAGCACTTTCAACATAAGTGCCTCCCCACAGGGGGTCAGCAACGGGGGTGGACAGGTGGGGGCAAGCGACTTGCCTGGGAAGAGCACTTGTTCCCTGCCTCCTGGTGCCCCCTCTGAACATCTCGAGAAAAGGATGCCTGAAAACAGAAGAAAACTGTATTATTAAACCACCACCACCACCACTCCCCCACCGCTTTATTTCGGGGACTCGGACTTCAGCCAGAATGTTTAGCAGCCTTCTTGGCTTGCTGGTGTACAGAACAACAGGCTCGTTTGCCTGGCTTCCTTCAGCTCCAGCTTCCTGCCAGTGACTGCCAGACCTCAGAGCTTGAGAAGACATGTTGCCACAATTTGGGTTTGGCTGCCCCGGAAAGACCCCAGCAGCTTTTGGCAAGTCCCACTTAGGTGGATTCTGAAATTTGTCCAAATCAAGTCCCTCCAATAGTATAGACAAGGCTGAATGCAAATCGGTCCCTTTGCCCGACTGCTTTTCACCGTAGGGCAGTTTGGGGTGGAGTGCAATGTGTGTCCAGCCTCAGATCTCCACAAATTCTCCCCTAGGGCTTTGTCGGCAGCTGATTCAGCAGGGCTGTAGTCTTTCCTTCCGGCTTGCGGCGCGAGCGGGAGAACCTGCTCGGCCGCGCCGTAGGCCAGAAAAAATACTTTTGGGGTGGGGGGTACATAGGGGTACGTGGGACTTTGGGGGATCCAGGGGTATGCCAACCTTTGGGGGCCCGCATAGGGGTACATGGGCCCTCAAAGGTTGAGAACCCCTGCTCTAGTCTATCCCATCATGCAAAGAACTGCAAAGACCCAACAGATTCCACATGGTCTGCATTCCATTGGCCCATGCCAGGGATCTGTCTAACACAGTGATTCTCAAACGTTTTAGCACTGGGATCCACTTTTTAAAATAACACTCTAATCGAGACCCACCTAGCTTTACAAGGCTTAAAAAAAGGTGATCTAGAAGGAAATATTTATTTATTTGGAAATTTATTTAAAAAAAACAACTCAATCCATTTCTCGTAATGAGGCCGCCCTAATGAATATCCTCAAGGCTTGAGGGGCTTAGTTATGTGACCCAGCCTTCACCTGTCCACACTACCTGTCATTGACGGACTTGGAAACAAATGCACCAGAAAAAGCCATTTATCTCCCTATATTTACACAAGCATGTAAACTGCAGGTGCGTTTGCAGAGCAATTAGCAGCTATCTTGCAAACTGCAGGAGCTCAGCTCTTTGCAGGGCAGTTAGCAGTTATCTGATTTTTTTAACAGCCTCAGGGCTTGAGGCAATTGCTTATCTGATCTTTCCATCACCCGTGTTTTCATTGGAGGCTCTGTGGGACCCACCAGAAATCGGGTCCTGACCCCCCAAGTGGGTCGCAACCCACAGTTTGAGAAACACTGATCTAACACTTTCCATGTGGTTCGGTGGAAGCTGGGGCGATTGTGTTGCCATTTGCTTCTATCCCCGCCTGCTTCACTAGCTTGTATAAAATTGATATCTACCCTGCGGGATACGAGGCAATGAAAATATAATTTTGTGAGTGGTATGGATTTGAGAATCATAAAGTGGAACTGAGTAGTTTGGCATTTGTACCAAAATCAAAAGGGCACTTGCAGCATGTGCTCTGCCCTGGCTTGCAGGAAGGCTTAATCTACGTATGAATCATGTAAAAAAGGTCTCCCCTGATGCTGTATTTCAAAGCAACTTTATGCAGAGTTGTAAACCTTTGGACCCAAGAGGCCGAGTCTGTGGAAGTTCTGTCTTGAACACAAACAGAATGGTGCACTGCTGCAGAGAGAGAGAGAGAGAGAGAGAGAGAGAGAGAGAGAGAGAGAGAGAGAGAGAGAGGAGGCTGCAGAGTTTCATCCGGTTAATCAGAACATTACAGGATAAGCAGCAGTTGATTAATTGAAGGGGGTATTTTTAATAGCTGGAGGTAAACGTTAACGGGTGGCACCGCTGGTTATTTTTGTTCCCCTCAGAACAATGTGGTATTGGGCTCAGCAAATCAAGATATTCCTCCCCCCTCCTAAAAAGCAAATGAGAAACTAGCTCATGTTTGAGCCCAGTTCCAAATGTGGTCCCCAATATGACTGGTGAAAAATGGGGTGTGAGCACAGGGGTTGCCTGTGAGCCCCTAAACCAGTGTTTCCCAAACTTTTTTGATCTGCGGCTCCCTTGACCATTGGCCGTGGCTCCCCATGACATGATGTTGATGCCTGCCAGTTGGCATTGCACTGTTTTCCGAGAGGATTCCGTGGCACTCTGCGGCTCCCCTGGCTGGTTTCTGCGGCTCCCCTGGCTGGTTTCTGCAGCTCCCCTGGGAGCTGCGCCTTCCAGTTTGGGAACCACTGCCCTAAACCTTGCCTCATTGTTCCTTTATCTTCCTTCATACTCATCTGGAAGCCTCACTGTTTCCCTTTCTGACACTGAAGTCATGTCAGAAAGGGAAGCAGTCCTGGCATGCCAGGTGCCAGGGAATGCAGGAAACATCCATCTGTTTCCAAACAAAAATCAGAGTCTATGTTTTGAACATCGGATGCCCTGGAATTGCATGTTAAGGAGCTTTGGGTGCCTGGGATGCAACTTCTCAGGGACAATGAGCCCTGAAACATGTAGTCTGCTGTCTACAGGGCACCTGGTGTTCCTCAAATGGACTCAGGAAAAGGTTTCCTGGGCTTCTGAGCACCTGGGCTGTTGGCATGGCAATCTTCTGGGTGCCAAAGGTCTCCAGCAAGTCTGCCTTGTTGCCAAGCTGTCAGCAAGTGGTGTGTGTGTGTGTGTGTGTGTGTGTGTGTGCAGGGGCGTCGTCTGATATGGGGCGGTGGTGCGGTGGGCCCCAGGGCGTTGGGGCGGAAAGGCTCCGTGGGGGGCGGGAGCCTCCTTAACTTTTGTTTTTTTTTAAGTGTTTTTAATGCTAACGGGGCTTCTAAAAGGGTATGTGTGCTTTGCGCAAACTTATCTGTAGTTCTAGGACTCTCCAGCGACGATCAAGGGCGCAGATCGGCCCTCTGCAGCTCTACTCCCGGACGCGAACTCTGCAAATCGCCCGGGAGCAGAGCTGCAGAGTTAACGCTTGTGCAGAGTGACGATTGGAAACATCATCGCTCTGCGCATGCGTTAACTCTGCAGCGCGCTCCTGGACGCTTTGCAGAGTTCGCGACCGGGAGCAGAGCTGCAGAGGGACGATCTGCGCCCCTGATCGTCGCTGGAGGTTCCTAGAACTACAGATAAGTTTGGCAAAGCACACATACCCTTTTAGAAGCCCCGTTAGCGTTAAAAACCTTGAAAAAAACCTTTAAAAAACCCCGAAACTCATTATGCAAATTATTTAATTATGCAAATTATTTAATTTGCATAATGGGGCGGCGGGCTTTTCCGCCACAGTAGCAGGGGCGCCTAGCTACGCCTCTGTGTGTGTGTGTGTGTGTGTGTGTGTGTGTGTGTGTGTGTGTGTGTGTGTGACTGCATGTGGATGGTGTCATTAGCTCATCCTGAACTTTGTGAGACTTTGGGCTGCTTGCAGAAGAGTCATATCCTGGTGGTGAGACCTTGTACGTTTGCCCTCCTGATTGGAGCAGTGGGCTGTCACTCAATTGTTGAGCCGTTTTTTGGATCGGATGTGTTACTCTAACAGGGAGCAAAAAGACAGCACCACAAAGGCCATTTCCTTCTCAGAAGTTGTCGCTTTCGTCTTGTGCATTGCAAGTTACTTCACGTTTCTGTCCGTATTGCAAATGGGCAGCAGTGCTGTGGCTCGGGCAAAATGCAAGGCATTGAAATTGGGAACTGATTTCCTTCAGCAACCAGTTCAAAGGCAGGCAATTATTTATATTTATTTATTTATTTATTTATTTGCAATATTTATATCCCGCTTTTCTCCCCCAAGGGATCCAAGGCGGCTTACAACAAAGAAAAATACAATACCCCCCCAAAAATACAAGCATAAATATTTAGTTTCAAAACAATAAACTAACCACTGGCGTCACTACAGGGGGGGGGGTGGAGCTCTAAGTGCTGCTGAAATCAGAGCCTCCTTTACACAGACGAACAAAGCGGCCCCGCCCCCTCACCCTCGGAGCCTTTCCGGGAAGCGAAAGCACTGCTTTCGCTTCCCTGAAAGGCTCCGAGGGTGAGGGGGCGGGGCCGCTTTGTTCGTCTGTGTAAAGGAGGCTCTGATTTCAGCAGCACTTAGAGCTCCGCTCCCCCTGTAGTGACACCAGTGAAACTAACAATAAACTATTCAACTAACAGTCCTAATTAGACATCATGACATAGGCTGTCCGCACCCCAGGAAGGGGTACCCTTCAGCCGGCATCACCCGCGAGGTGCGTGCTTCCTAAGGTCTCAGACGCAGGTCCAGGGAAGGGGGGTTTACAGCACCCTCCAGCCTTCTCCTGGCCTCTTCTACTGTAGGGCTGGGGCACAGGCCGGACAGCCATCTGCACAGCTAAACTGCCTACCCTACACTGAGCCTCTTCATCAGCTGGGGATGAGTAGTTAGATACTGGAAGCCCCTGCCATGTCTCACCTCCAGTGCTTCCAGTGCCTGATCCTGCAAGGAATCCTCTTGTCCTGGACTTCCTCCTCCCTCAAAGACCCTGATCCTGCAAGGCATCCCCTCAGCTCTGCTGCCTTGCTCAAAGGTCCTGGTCCTACAAGGCATTCCCCAGGCCTGTGCTGGCTAGTGGTTGGCTGTTTGACTAGGCTTACCAGATCTCCAACCGGGACAGAGTACTAGACCTTTAGGAGCAGGAATGTGGGCAGGTGTAGCTTGTTAAACCTTAGAGCACAATCCTAAGCATGTCTACTCAGAAAGCCCCACTGAACACAATGGGGCTTGCTTCTGAGTAGACATGCCTAGGATTGTGCTCTATTAACAAGTGACACCTGTCCACATTCTTTCTCCTAAAGGTCTAGCACTCTGTCCTGGTGCACTCTGTTGGAGATCTGGTAAGCCTACGTAAAGGTATTATGTAAGAAGATAGTCAGCGCATGTGTGAGGTTTACAAGGCCTCTGGTGGGACGGGCTGTATGGTGGGGGGAGGAGCCACACCTGGGATTTCCTCCTGTCCCAGATTTTTCCCAAGAAGAAATCCACATCCACTTGCAGAGGTGAAACTAGACTGGAGCGGAGGCAAGTAGTTCTGCAAGACTCTGTTACACCGGAGTCAGCGGCCCCTCCCCCTTGCTGTTGGAGCCATTCCGGCAGCAACAGGGGAGTGTCCTGAGTGTTGCCATTGCTGCCAGAATGGCTCCAACAGCAAGGGGGAGGGGCCGTTGACTCCGGTGTAACGGAGTCTTGCAGAACTACTTGCCTCCGCTCCAGTCTAGCTACGCCACTGTCCACCTGTCACCTCTAGCCCAAGGGGGGGGGGGTCACATCAAAAGACCAGGATATGACATAGTTGGGGATATTCGAGGAAAAGGAATCACATCTACAACAAAATGCGCTAAAGAGGTAGGTGCACCTACAAGACCAAGGCGTAGCCCTTCACGTACGGGCACTTTCCCCTCCCCCTAGTTAACCTCATTGGGAAAGCGCTTTTCGGTTGAGTTTCTCCTCCTCTTGTTCTCCCCTCTTGCCCACCAGGAGGAGGCAGTTCACACCAGCTTGGGGGGGGGGTTGTTGTGGGCACACACACCCTTCAATAGAGCTGCAGGCCTGGAGTTGCCTCTGTTCCCTTGGGGTATTACTTCAGGGTTTCCTGTTTCCCAGATCCTAATATGACTCAAAGGCTGTTCACACATTCAACTACTCCTAGATTCATCTGTGTACCTGTGAACACTCATTGTTAGTCTGTACCAGGGATGTGAATCAAGTCTCTGGGTCCAAGTCTCTAGACCCAACAGTGATTAAGCAACTCTGGGACATGTGTAGTTGTTTGTAATCACTGTCCCTGGGGGATTAAAGCTCTTGGTTGAATGTAATAGATCTTGGAACACCCTAGTCAAGTCCCAAGTCTTTGCCCCCAAGTCTGGAGTCTTTGGTTGTGAGTTCCTATCTATTTAATGGGGAAAACGGGTTTAAACCTGAATAAAATTCGACTTGTCATAAAAGGCTCCAAGTCTCGAGTCGAGTCTTTCCAGTCTTTTACAATCGCAGAGTCAACTCTGAGTCGAGTCATTGACAAGAGTTGAGTACAACTCGAGTCCGAGTCAATAGACTCAAGTCTACATCACTGGTCTGTACCTGGGTCATTTGAGCATTCCATTCAGTGCAAGTACAATCTGTGTAAAGTGTACATAGATTGTCGAATCTGTCAAAGTGAAGCCAGGTAAGTCAGTCACTTGGAAACGTTTCTGTGTGTACAGAAAGTTGCGGCCATGTGCAGACTTGCTGTTCGTGGCTGCAGCATGATGTGTGAACAGCCCTTCTCGCCACTGATCCATGGTGGTCCTTGTTTTAGCTCTGCTACAAACAAACAAACAAAAAAAAACCCCCACCCTTGTATCTATAGAGGGGTGATTGTGAGTTCAAGGTGTTGACAAATCATGAACTGACAGGAGGGCATTTGTGATGTGGCTCCCTAATAAACACCATCAAGGTGCCATCCGGCAAGGCATGCTGGGAAAAAACATATCCCCACCCTAGCTTGACAGATTGCAGAGCGGTGCACAGACAAGAAACTGTCTTTTGATCAGTGATTTAACATTCCGAAGGAGCAGATTAATGCCTGCAAACTTCTCCATGGAAGCTTTCAAACACTAATTGGTAGTTGCAAGTAATTAAAGTAATTTACTCAGATTATAAAGAAATTTCTTAACAGTGATTAAGCAACTCTGGGACGTGTGTAGTTGTTTGTAATCATTGCCCCTGGGGGATTAAAGCTCTTGGTTGAATGTAATAGATCTTGGAACACCCTATGGGTTCTTTTCGGAGCAACAAGCTGACTCTTGGAGGAGACAGAAGTCAGGCTTGCAGGGCCTCACTGGGTGAACCGTATGGAAGGGAAGATGCCCTTCTTAATGGGCCTAGACGGAGTGTGCAAACGCCAGATTCAGGCTGAAATTTAGCCATGTACCGTATTTCTTCGAGTCTAAGGCGCCATCGATTCTAAGGCGCACCTTTAATTTCAGTACCACCAGCAGGGGAAAAAAAATCCATCGATTGTAAGACTCACCTCCCTTCATTGAATCTACCCGCTCAGCACCAACTCTCCCCAGCATGTCTCCTGCAGCTGAGGATGACTGAGTGCACTGCCTTTGCATAGCATTTCTGGCCCTGCCAGAAAGTGCCATTTCCTTCGATACCTGGGCTTGGGGGAGCTTCAGGGAGGCCTGCACAACCCTCTGCAGGCCTCCCTGATCTTCAGTTCGGTGAAAAACAGCAATTTTTGGCCATTTCTGGTTTTCGCGAAAACCGGAAATGGCTGAAAATCACTGGTTTTTGCCGAACTGAAGATTGGGGAGGCCTGCAGAGGGTCGCGCAGGTCTCCCTGAAGCTCCCCCAAGCCCCAGTAAGTAAGAAGATAGCATTTTGGGGTGCTTTTTGGAGACCTTCGATTCTAAGACGCACCCCATTTTTTGAAATGCTTAATTGGGAAAAAACATGCGTCTTAGAATTGAAGAAATACAGTAGTTGGGATTTCACGGTTAGGCCTTCCTGTGGCAAATGCTTCTGCTCAGGGTTCAAGAAAGGTGCAGTGATCCCCTGCTCTAATGGTCTCTTTGCACTGTCCCCAAAAGAACACCACAACCTCATTCGAAGGAGGGATTTGTGAAAACCAGGTCAACAAAACTCTGTTGACTTCCCTCAAAATCCCGCAGCTCTGGAACCTCCTAAATTCCCTTCAAACGTTACTGCAAGCAAAGTCACCCCCAGCCACATCCTAGAAATCTGTGGTGCCCCTCTTTCTTGAGTCCTTTTGCTGGGTGTATACCTTCCCGTGAAGTGTCTCAGATTGCTTCTTGAAGACCAAAGCACCCAGTTAATTTGGAATGTTGCTTGAAGTGAAATATTGGTGGCTTTCTGACTTATGTCTGAGCTTTCACCATTGTACTATACTCCCCTGTAGTATGCTCCAGCTGTGTGAAATAAATTGGAGGGGAGGGGCTGGTCGAGAGCAGCACTGCCATTTGTCTTCACAAACGTATGTGTCACGTGGGTCCACCTTTTTCAATTCAGTCACAAACAGCTGGTAAAGGGTTCTTAAGATTTATTACAGATTACTGAAAAGTGACATAAAGTTAAAGCCAGTTCACTCAGAAGATATATACAAAAGTCACTGACAGTATAAAACAACAAATACTAACTTTCCTAGAATACACTGATTCTAAACTCACCCAACATCTCAACCTCAGAATCTCACTAAGAGCAACTGGCCCAACAATCTGTAACACCAGACCTTCTGATCAGAGGTGAAGATTAGAAGTGTAGCCACACTAACACCAGCCTCTCCTGCCCAAACTGGAGAGCTCTTTTTATACCTTAAACCAAACTCTCCACACCCATCCCAACCAAAACACAGCTGTTCTGACTTCCCAATTATGATGATCCAGGCCAAAGCCTAATGCCTTCACCTGTTCTTCACAATACCCACTCCAGTGTAGGGATCTTTAGGGTTACCAAATGCAAAGGGGGGTGGGGATGGTCTCTTGCTTTGCTCCTGCCAGTGGTGACTGTCTCAGATTTAGGGATAATCAGGTTTCCCATCCTGAGTTAAACTTCAGAGGCGAAGTTAGGGGGCAGGGGGCGGGGGCCCCAGGGCAGTGGGGTACACACTTGCCTCCAGAGTCGTTGTCACTGGGTCGCCCCCTCCACCGCTTTTTTCTTCTTTGACATCGCTGCAGCGGTGAGATCGGCCCTCCTGCCTGCCCTGGAACCGTTTGGCTCCAAAATGAGTCGAAACGTGCATGGGGGTTAGTCATGTGCATTTGGTATATGTGTGAGGAGGTGTCGGGCAGTGATTCTTGGCATGAGAATAGCATGTTACTAGCCTGTCCTGATCTTTGTCTGTGAAACATTGGAGGATACGAGTGCCCTTTTGGAATGGGCCTCAGTGGGCCTGATTTCCGTGACCCCTCAGCCGCCTGAGCGTGCCGACTGCCTGTCTTCACTTGCGCTGTCCTGGTCTTGAAGCACATGTCTCTCAAGGATCTTTCCCGGCCTGTTGCTGCCATTGTTTGGAAGATAGGCTTGCCATCCGTACCGGAATTTCCGGGACAGTCCGGGAACCCAAGCTCTCTCACTCTCAAGCATCTTTCCCGGCCTCTTGCTGCCATTGTTTGGAAGATAGGCTTGCCATCCGTACCGGAATTTCCGGGACAGTCCGGGAACCCAAGCTCTCTCACTCTCAAGCATCTTTCCCGGCCTCTTGCTGCCATTGTTTGGAAGATAGGCTTGCCATCCGTACCGGAATTTCCGGGATAGTCTGGGAACCCAAGCTCTCTCACTCTCAAGCATCTTTCCCGGCCTCTTGCTGCCATTGTTTGGAAGATAGGCTTGCCATCCGTACCGGAATTTCCGGGACAGTCCGGGAACCCAAGCTCTCTCACTCTCAAGCATCTTTCCCGGCCTCTTGCTGCCATTGTTTGGAAGATAGGCTTGCCATCCGTACCGGAATTTCCGGGATAGTCTGGGAACCCAAGCTCTCTCACTCTCAAGCATCTTTCCCGGCCTCTTGCTGCCATTGTTTGGAAGATAGGCTTGCCATCCGTACCGGAATTTCCGGGACAGTCCGGGAACCCAAGCTCTCTCACTCTCAAGCATCTTTCCCGGCCTCTTGCTGCCATTGTTTGGAAGAGCTCGTTTCGGTTTGCTCAGCTGCCTCTGGAAAATACTCCGAATTGCTTACGGGGCTCTGACAAATACCTCTAGGAAAGAGAGCTAAGAAGATTCTTCTGTGTCTAGTGGATGAAGTCTAGAAGAAATTGGGGGGGGGGCAGGGACTATCAGGTTCCCCCCGTTAACGTTTACGACGCGTCCCAGTCTGAAATGTAAATCGTTGGCTGATGCATGTATGGCATGCAGAAATCTTGTTCTTCTCTAATGGGTATTTTTTTTTATAAATAGTTCCTCCAACCCGCCCTTCGCTTTAAGCGTCTAATTCACGCTGGAAATGAGATTCTTCCCCTCCTAGCTGTGGAGGACAATTACGGGGGTTTTGTTCAAAGGGAATTAAGAAGCATGAGGGTTGAATCCATCTGGAGAAAACTGTCACTCTCTTTTGTTTTCGGCTCGCAGTAATTACCCTGCCAGCCGCCTGCTCTGACATCCGCAGACCTGCTCCTAGCGCCTCCAAAATGTCTTTTCCAGCTCCGGTTTGTGAGTTTACTTTATGCTGATTAGCTACTTACTCACAGTTTGTCTGTCTCCATCAATCATGTCTTATTTCTTTTCATTCGGCTTTTGTTTTACTGGTCATGTGGGAGTGTTGTTGTCCTCGGGAAAAACTGGGCCATCTCATTACATGGCCGCTTCAAACGGGGCTGTAACCATGTAGGCCGGTGTTGCGTTTGGGGGTCTTGCAGAATAGAGGGGGAAGGAGAGACAGTAGACAAAGCTCAACACGGAATGTTTACTTTATTTAGAAAAGAAAAAACCACAAATCCTGCATCCTTTCCTAAGAATTGCAACGCGGCTGACAGCACACAGTTTCACAAACCTGGGAAGCAACTGTAGTAGTGACACCACCGCAGTAATAAACACAATCTATAGAAAAACTAACCAACAGCCGCAGTAAAGGGGCAATCTGCACAGAGTCACAGCTGCACCTGCTCATCACCAGAAACCGCCTGCAAACCCCTGTTTTCACCCAGCAATGGAAAACTAAAAGTCATACGCCAGGTGAGCTGCCCAGGGGAAGCAGATGCTGGTGCCATGACTGTTAAGGCCCTGTGTCTCATGCTGGTGCCATGACTGGAAAGGCCCTGTGTCTCATGGCTGCCTGCCAAGCGTCAGATGTCAAGGGATGAGAACACTGTACAGCAAGTCCTCACTTAAAGTTGTCAATATAGGTTCTTGGAAACGGCAACTTTAAGCAGAACGAATTATAACAAAACCAATTTTACCGTAGGCGAATTGATATACATAAGAAAGAGTTTGCAGCATGTTTCTGGTCACAAAAACATCACCAAACTTCTAAATAAAGACCCAAGAGACTTCTAATATTAAACGTTGAAATAAGTGTGAGCTTTCCAGGCCAGAGAAAACCCACGCAGACATGGGGAGAACGTTCAAACTCCACACAGACGGAAGCAGGAATCTTCTGCTTCCTGGCTGGGAATTGATTTTTTTTTTCTGAGCAACTTTAAAATGAAATGACTTATAACAAAACGACTTTAAGTGAGGACTTGCTGTACAGGGTTTTAACAACAACATGTTCATACAACATAAGAACATAACAACTTGCTGTACAGGGTCTAACAACCAGTGGCGTCACTGCAGGGGGGCAGAGCTCTAAGTTCCGCTGAGATCAGAGCCTCCGTTACACGGAGGAATGAAGTGGCCCCACCCCCTCGCCTTCGGAGCCTTTCAGGGAAGCGAAAGCAACGCGCGCCAAATTTAGGGGGGGCGCCAAATTCGGCATTTATTTAATTATTCCCCCCCTGGGCATCACTTCTTCCCCCTCGGGCGCCGTTTCTCCCCCCCCGGGCTTTTCCCGTTCCCGAACCCCGCACTTACCGGTACAGGAATCCCGGCGGCGGCGACTTCGGGCGACCGCGTTAAGGTCCTTACCCGACCGGCGGCTGTTTCTGCACATGCGCAGAAATAGCCGCCGGCCGGGTAAGGGCCTTAACGCGGCCATGCGAGGCCGGCGGGGTGAGAGCGGGGCCGCCAGACCGGCGGCCCGCTCTCACCCCACGCCGGTTGACTCGGACTTGGGCCCCAAGCCCTGAGCCCAAGTCAGCCGAGTCCGAGTCAGGCGACTCGTCGGCGCCCCCTGAAGCTAGCGCCGGGGGCCCTGTGCCACAGGGCCCCCCACTTAACGACGCTACTGGACACATCTGCCACCTTACCATCTCCCCCAATCTGCCACTCAAAATAGCCACTTCAGTCTTATAGATGGGCCAGGGCCACCCCACTAAATATGGCAGAACCAAATGTCCACAATCAAAAACAGATTCGGAATTGAAGTCCGAATTTTCATGGCGAATCTGGTTGTGTGAAGTTATTCAGGAATGGAACAAAGTGGCTTCACCCACCTCTAGTTAGAAGATTATCCCAATTTTGGTGTGAACAAAGGATAGCGAAGACGGATGAAAGGAGGAGTCTTCCCAGGCAAAGACCTTTTCTGGTGCATCAATCTTGAGATGTCCCCAGAAATTGTATATTTTTTTAAAAGATCACAAATGACTAATTTACCTTTCCATTCTTTTATCCCTTTATATTTTTGCCTTAGATCTCAGAGTGGAGATTAAAAAAGGCTAAGAAGATAAAGTGAGTTGGGTGAATACAATCAGCAGTGCCTCGGAGCTATAGTAACGGAGGCAAGGGACATTTTAAATTATACTTTGGGTCAACAACAGAAACCACAATTGCACGCAGTTCCAGTTGAGTGTTTTTATCACGTTTCTATCTGAAAGCATTTGATCGGCAGGGCCCCCAACCCACAATCATTATACCGAGAAGAATATACGAGCACACCTCTGCTTCTCTGTCCCAATCACAGGTATTTTAAGTATCCCCCAAAGAGGTAATGGAACAGCCCTGGCTCGAGAAGGGGGGAGGTGATGGTGGTTATTCGTTAAAAAAGGTAAAGGTAACCCCTGACAATTAAGTCCAGTCGTGTCCGACTCTAGGGTGTGGTGCTCATCCCCATTTCAAAGCCAAAGAGCCAGCGTTGTCCGAAGACGCCTCCGTGGTCATGGGGCTGGCATGACTCTCCTTGCCACAGCGCGTAACATGCGGCTGGAACACGGAGCACTGTTTACCTTCCCGCAAGCGGTACCTGTTTATCTACTGGCATTAACATGCTTTGGAACTGCTAGGTTGACAGGAGCTAGCCAAGCAACGAGAGCGCACCCCGTTGCGGATTCGAACTGCCGACCTTTCGATCGATCAGCTCATGGTTCAGCGGTTTAACCCACTGCGCCACCCGCTGGCCTGGTTATTAGTTAGGTTTACAAAATTACAGTCTGTCTGCCTTCCTGCAATGCATGCTGGGATTGAAAAGTAATTTCTACCAAACAATAGTACTGTATAAGGAACTATGAGCTCCCTCTTTCACAGCGCAATCCTGTGTAACATTTGCACCAGTTTAACAGTAGATCCACTGGTGTAAGTGCACATATGTCAGTGTAATTTGCCACTGGACAGACACCAGTGTAACCCCCCCTTGGATGCTATGCATGCACAGTTCAGAAGCAGGACGGATGCCAGTGCAACTCTGCCGGTGTAGGGGGCATTCCGGGGGTGTTCAGACACCCCTGGAATGCCCCCTACGCTGACGGAGTTGCGCTGGAGAACATCCTGCATCCAAACTGCGCATGCACTGCGTCCAAGCAGGGTTATGCTGGTGTTCGTCCTGTGTACGTTGGAGTACGGCAAGTTACACTGGCATAAGTGCACTTACACCGGTGGATCTACTGTTACACTGGTGCAAGAGCTACACAGGATTGCGCTGTCAGTCACAGACTCCATTACGTTCTTCAAAATCAGTCTTTGAAAGACCAAACATTGTTTAAAATTACTTAAAAAATGAGTGAAGTCTTCAGAGAAACAAAATCAAATCTTTTGATCTCATTGTTGCTTCCTAATTAACAATGGGTTGGGGCGTGCAGTAATTGGACTAATTGGGAGGCGTATTAATTGTTGGTGTTCCATAATTTATGCAATGATTGTTCCCATTGCTAAGCAAAGCATCGTTGCGGTTCTGTTCTGGGACTGACGAGTAACAGGCCTACTGGACAGCCGAGGCCATGAGAGACAAACATTTCTTGGTAGTTCTAATTCCTCTGGGACAACATTTTTTAGTTTCTGACTCTTCCACACCTCAATTATCAGAAATTTATCAATTCATGGTAGGTACTCCAAATTCTTGGGTACCTAAAGAACTCAGTTGAACCAGTTTGCAAATGTGCTGGATAGTTTAATCAGGACTGAAGAGCTGCCAAGAAATGGGTGAAGTGACCATCCCTGACCAGCGAGGTGATGCATTAGATCAGGGGTGGCCAACCTTTCAACACGAATGCTCCTGGACCTTTCATGGTTGCACAGGTGAGGGCATTTCAGCAGGTGCAGCTGCTTTAGCAGCACCATCAGCACTTGCAGCTGCTAGGATTCTGTCTTCTACACAACTCTTAAGAATGAAGAGGCCCTAATGGTGGAAAGTTAGCTACCCCTCCCTGCATTAGATGAAGCCTAATGAAGCTGTTGGTGAATACATTTATTTATAGTGCAACCTAGGCATGCTTATTCAGAAGTAGGCCCTATTCAACTCCATGGAACTCGGATTGCAGCCTTATTCATATTTATCTCAAGGAATTCTATCCTGCCTTGTCCTCCTCCCAAGAAACCCACAGGTGCTGCCCACGCTGCCCCCAGGAGAGCAAACCTTTTGGGGGAAGCTCCCACCCCTTTCGGCTGGCAAGTGCTGCTGGAATACATGCAGACACAGGAAATCTGCCAAGGGATGATTGACAGTGCTGGAGGAGGGACTAGCATGGCTTTTTCAGCAAATAAACTCCCAGACTGGCGTGAATGTGTGGTTGCAAATCCCACCTGGGTTGAAACTCACGGATGTGCTCATGGACGTCCCGCTCCAAAGAATAGCTGCACATCCTGTGCAGGCATGGGTTGCAGCTGGTGACCTGTGTTCACTGCCCCGACACTGCCAGAGCCTCGTTGCAATTTGTGGGCAATTCGTCCATGGTTTAAGCCATTGTTTCCCAAACCTTTTCAACCTGCAGTTCCCTTGACCATTGGCGACCATTGGCCGTGGCTCCCCATGATGTTAATGCCTGCCAATTAGCATTGCACTGTTTTCCAAGAGGATTCCATGGCACTCTGCGTCTTCCCTGGCTGGTTTCCATGGCTCCCCTGGGAGCCACGCCTCCCAGTTTGGGAACCACTGGAAAGCCCTGCTGCTGTCATCGGCATGTGAGGAATTCAGCCTCAAACACTGTAAAGCTGTTAGAGAGGGATTATAAGTGCCATTGTGTTTTTTTCCCCACTTCTTCCTCTGAAATGTGCCCTGTGCTTTTAACACCTGCATGATAGGGAGAAATACAATTTGCCCTTCCTGGAATCTGAGGCATCTGGTGGGGCCACTGTGCGACACAGGAAGCTGGACTAGATGGGCTTTTGGCCTGATCCAGCAGGGCTCTTCTTATGTTCTTATGTTCTTATGAATCTCACCATCTGCCGAATGTCTGCCTATCAGACACAGGGGATCTGCCAGAAGCAAAGAATGAATGGGAATCCAAGATGGAAACGAAACCTGTTTGAGGTTGAGGAGTACAGTGACGAGGTGGGAAAAGGATGGGTATTAAAGAGAGATACTTGATGTCATATCACTCCACAGGTTCCCCCCACCCCCTCTCTATGCTTTGTATATTGATGAAAGTCTTCCACTGTATAGCAGAAGAAGAGATGAAATGGTTCCTACGAACTGGGCCTCTGTGACACACACTGATAGACAGGTATTCAAATGCTGGGAGACAGGATAGGGATTAGCATGTTAAGTAACATAAGAGAATAGCTAAACTGGGGAGGGAGGGAGTTCAGCCTGCCCTGAAGTTCCAACCTGTATTGTGCATGTGCGTGTGTGTGTGTGTGTGTGTGTGTGTGTGTGTGTGTGTGTCTGTGCGTGCGTATGCATCCATATTTTCAAATCTCTTGCAATGACAGCTTAGCTCTGTGAGTGTCTGACAAGCTGGTAACGATTGACTGGCAAAGATAAGAAGCTTTTTGGGATCAGACCAAATGAGTGATACATTTAAAACTTCACTTGGAAGAAATTTCGACTCACACCTGTGAGTAAGGTTTGCTGCTGTCGGCCTTTTCGCTTGTTCTTACCTAATGGATGGAGACATTTTTGCTCTAATTATTACTGCAGACCCTGTGAGGTCTCGTTCGGCGCAAGGAAATGCATTTGCTCTCAGATCTCCCTTCCAATAGTGTCTCCTCCTCCTCCCCCTTTAATTCAGATTTCTTGTATTCCTTTTGACTGTTGACAGCACAGACTTGCCCAGGCACAATGATATGTGACACTCATTGAGAACCATAACAAGCAAGAAGACTGTTCTTCCGTGTTACTACCGTTTATCTTTTCAGCGATGCGCTTCGTGCAGAAACTGAGCCAATTCTGCTCTTCCTGACATAGACTGATAGGAAAGCTGGTTGAATTTCCACCTGTCATGTCGCTGTCAAAGGCACAATAGCCTGCAAGGAGGAAAAAAAAAAAGTTGGCCAGTGGACAACAGGTGAGATGGCTCAGTCTTTGCACCCCTGTAGGTGTACGTTTATCTGTGCTTGACAGAGTGCACACTGTGAAAGGTGAACGGGATGAAGTCCTGTCTCCACTGAAGCTTGTTGATAAGATTCTGGTTGACCTCCGGATTTCTCGGGCATATTTGGAAAGGCACCAGCCAAACAGTTAGCGGTTTCTTGTGCATTGCCAACTCGAGCTTCTCTGAGGAATGTCTGGCAAAGCCAATGGAGTTCTAAGAGGAATTAAAATTGGGTCAGGGAGGTGCACATCTCTTGGCACAGCCTCCCTCCCCTGCCCACACCCATCTCATCACCCATCAGCAGGCATCAGTGGTCTAGCAAGCAGCACAGTGCACCCCTTTTGTGCAATAGGAATCCTCCTTGTGGCTCGCTTGTGCTCCCTCCTTTCTATGTTTCCCCAACCTCTCTGAAGAGCAGCAATATTCCAAATGCCAGAGCCGTTTTCTTATTCAGCACAAGTTGCTTAAACTCAATGAGATACAATAATGAAGTTACTGTGCTCTTGATACCTCCCAGGGCTGTGACATGTTCAATACCATCACAAATTACTGCTCGGGTAATGCATGATTAATCCAGCACAAAGTGCCCGCCAGTCGACGGAGCACTTCTGAGAAGTGTTGCCAGCAGTTAATATCGAATGTTAACAAGGAGGGCAAAGATCCGGATCCTGACAGAAAGAAAGCAGGAAAATAGCTACAGACTGGTGGAAAAGTCATTCAAACAAGGCTTGCCCTGCCACCGAGCCCCAAATCCAGCTTGCCCAGACTCTGGAAAATGACCAAAGACGTTGGTTGGCTCAGTCCTGTTTTCTAACGTTGGTTGGCTTCACGTTTTCCTGCTGCACATTGATGAGTTTTTTAGACTTAGAAAATACAGTACTCCCCCCATATCCGCTGGGGATATGTTCCAGGCCCCTCCGTGGATACTTGAAACCGTAGATAGGAGCGAACACCACCTCCATGGTTTCCTGAGGGCCCCCCACACTACCTCCCCTGCAAGCAGGCATGTGCAACCCCCCCCCCAGTTCTTATTTTTCTTTCAGCAAGCTTTGCTTCTTCCTTAAAACAAACAGAGAAGCAGCCTCCGTTGCAGGCAAGTGGAACGAGACTAAGTCCTAGAAAGGCTCTGCAAGGTTTCTGTTAACCTTGCAGAGTCTCTCTAGGACTTAGTCTCATTCTACTTGCCTGTCTGAAATAAGAAGCCAGAGGCTGCTTCTCCTGTTTGTTTAAGGAAGAAACAAAGCTTACTGGGAAAAAAGTAAAAGCCTGGGGGGGGGGGTTTCCCCATGATCCGTGGATAACTGAAACTGTGGATAGCGAATCCGTGGATATGGGGGCACACCTGTATATACCAGTTGCTGCTCAAAGCCAAGTGTGGTTCACAATGTACCGTTCTACGGAAGTACAGCTGTTTTCTGAACTAGTTGGGAGACTTTCTGAAATACTGTAGTGACTTTTTGTCATCAAATCTGTCAAACGCTTATGTGTCCTGGAAGTGCTCTCTTGCTTTAAAACTAATCTCTGGATAGGACATGTTTCAACCAAGCACTGTTCTGAAACCCCTCAATGTGCATCTGTTCCGTTGGACCTGAAATATCCTTGTGTAAGAACAACTGATAGCTAAGTACTTCTGCAAATGTAAGACTACAAGACCCATGATGCAGCACAACTGCAAGCAACAGTGTCTAGAAGCCTGAGTGAGCCTTGTCAAAAGCATCACACCTTGGCCCAGGAATCTTGCCTTTGCAGACTCCTGTGCATTTTAGTCATAAGGGGATAGGAGCTCTTTTCTTGCATGCTTGGCACACAGACCTCCAGAGTGGCTATACAGTCTTGTGCCAGCTATTTGCCTGGTTCTCAAGTCTCTGGTGCAGTCTTACTTGCACCCTGACCCACTTACTTGCATCTTATATCCATTCCTTCTCAAGCTCTCGCACTCAACTCCTGTCCAGCCTCCTTCTTCCGTGGGTAGCATCTACAGTTGCAAGGAAACGGTGTTTCAGTGGTGGTGCAATGCCGCCCCCCCGTGATGTCACCACTGGAAGTGATGTCACCACCGCCACCACACATGTGTTCAGAGGCACAAGGTGGGAGGATGGGCCAAACCCCCTGGAGCTCTCCTAACCTCTCTGCAGCCCTGCCACAGTCTCATGGATGGACCGGCCCTCCTGTTTGTATACAATCAGGAGACACACATGTGCTTTCATAGGCTTACCATTGTCCCAGAATCAAGGCAGGCTTCGGCCTAGTCCGGGCCCGAGCAGCTCAGCTCCCAAGGATGCACCTCGGCTGGCCAACGTGGTACCAGCTTCGGTTGCGTCGTCGACCGGAAGTTCCGGAAGCTGGAAGCCCATTGGCCAGCCGAGGTGCATCCCTGGGAGCTGCTCGGGCCCGGACTAGGCCGAAGCCTGCCTCGATTCCGGGACGCCGGTAAGCCTATGCTTTCACTTCTCTCATTCATTCCAGTTGGGCCTGAGCAAGAGATCTTCCAGCTAGATGGTGCCCTCAGGTCTCAAGAAGACACTCAAACATGAATTCCTCCAATGGACAGCACATCCTGAATGGTCATTATTTAGGGCCTGTTCTGAACCTGAGCTGGTGATAAAAGAAATCTCCATATTTGATTTCCAGTTCAAGACATCCAGGTCTCTCCCCTTAATGTCTCTAGAAACAGAAGCAAAACATTTCCAAAGACTGCGGGCCTGAAAGAAGAATGAAAGAATGCTAAAACACACACACAAGGTGGTGGAGGGGCTAACAAAACGAAGACGCAGATACACTGCTTGTTACATTCAGTTTAACTAACGCTTCGTGTCTCTCTAGAGCAACAGCAAACTCAGTGGGAAATAAGAGCAAAATTACAGCTGCAAAGCCTATAATTGCAACTCAGAACTTACAGATATTAATTCTCGCAAGCTCAAGCATCAGAGCGCGTAAACAAAGCACAGGCTGAATCTTCGGCAAAAGGAGGAGGGAGCATGTCTTTCTCCACCTCTTCAGTTTGCTCGCTCAAAACCAAAAAAAAGAACCCAACGTACTTAAGGTTCGGCCTGTTTCCCAGATGAATAAGGGAGGCGTTTCCAAGGTGAAAGCAGAAAGTCCAAGACCACAAACCCAGCTGGGACTCGCACTGTAGCTCCGTGGCAGAGCAGAGGCTTGGTGGGTGGAAGGCCCCGGGTTCAAGCCCCAGCTTTGTCAGTTAAAAGAATCAGGTAGCATGGGTGGGGGACGCCTGGACTGCTGCTGGCAGCCAGAGCAAGCAGAACTGGGCTACAGCGACTGATGGTCCAACACGCTATATACCGTGTTTCCCCGAAAATAAGACAGTGTCTTATATTAATTTTGGCTCCAAAAATGCAGTAGGTCTTATTTTCAGGGAGGTCTTATTTTCCCAACCTGTGGCGCAACCCCCCGCCCCCGGCACTTACTTCGACCAATTAAAGCTTCATTCCTTCCCGAGAGTGCAAAGCTCTGAAAGCCCTGGAAGGCCTGCACTTTTGTCCTCCACCATAGAGATGGCGTGCTAGAGAGACTCTGCAAGGTTGCAGCCTCCTTGCAGGCCTTGCTGGCGTCTCTAGCACGTCGCCTCTATGGTGGAGGACTCAAGTGCAGGCCTTCCAGGCTTTGCACCCTAGGGAAAGAATGAAGCTTAAATCGGTCAAAGTAAGTGCCGGGGAGGTTGGGGGGTCACGGGGGGGGGGGTCACATCTGTAGCTAGGTCTTATTTTCAGGGGAGGTCTTATATTTATGAGTGCCAGCAAAAATCACGCAAAAATAATGGTAGATCTTACTTTCGGGGAAGGTCTTATTTTCAGGGAAACAGGATAATAATAAGGCACCTTCCCATGCAGCCAAGGGTCCCTTTGCTCAGTGGCTTAGTGCACACTCTGCATACAGAAGGTCCCCGATGCACATCCTGTCGTCTCTGGTTAAAGAATCAGAGAGCAGAGAGTCTTCCCTGCCTGAGATGCTGCCGTCTGCGTGGCCTTGGTGGACCAGGGCTCTGACACTGTAGAAGGCAGTTCCATGAGAAATTATTCTGTGCACTTGTGGGGCTCTCCTGGGAGACCTTCCAAGTGGATTTGCCCAGAATCTTTCTTCTTTCGCTGTCTGCAGATCACTTTCGTTCTCTGTGTCATCTCGGAAGCCAGAGAGGTGCCTAGTGTCATGGCAACACGATGTGCTGGGAATGCTAGTATGTTGTCTCAAGTGAAGAGGGGATTATTGTTCCTCGGCCTTTTCGTCCAGCGCCCTTACTGAGCTTTGGATGGCTGGACAGAAGTGTGCGCTACTGGGGTGCGTAGGTAATACAGGTTAGAGGTAGGGGGGATCTGAAGCCCTTGTTTCGCCTCTGTGTGAGGCAAGAAAGGGAGGGAGAGATGCAGCTGCGATTTCAGCAGTAAAGAAAAGCAAGTTAAGGGTTTTTTTTTGGTTTTTGTATCTGGCTGGCAAGAGGGACTCCGAGCCCCCTGAGGACCCAAGTTGTTGCTTTGGGGGAGAGCTGGAGTCACATGAAAGACTGTGCCTGTCCGCCTGCCCACCTGGGCCCATATTGTCTAGTCCAGGGGGTCTCAACCAGTGGTCCTAGTACCACCAGTGGTACTTCGGCTGACTGCTGGTGGTACTCAGTGGTGGTACTCGGACTGTCGGACCGCTGGACTGAACCCTGAACCCGGTGGCATGTTTTCACTCCCGAGAGGCTTCAGCCTTTGGCCGAGCCTCTTGGGAACGCTGAGAAGGGCCCTCTCACTTGCCCAGAGCCTCCTCCTCCCTGCATTTTCTGGCCTCTGAAAACTGGAAGTAACTGGTGATAAGGTCATCACCAGTCACTTCTGGTGGTAGGCAGCAGGAGAGTTTTTGCCAAAGGTGGTACTAGGCTGGGAAGGGGTTGAGAATCCCTGGTCTAGTCTGACTTTCCAGGATCTGACTTTCCCTGCATCTTCTGCACAGTCATGTAACCCATGTTGGGATGCCAGGTAATTTACCAGGGAAGAGTATTGTTGCTTTAATTAAACCATTCATAAAAGTGGGGTCGGTGAGGTCATCCGAGACCTGGGACCTTCAGCATGCAAAGTATGTGTCCTTCCACTGAGCTATGCCCCCTCCCCAAAAACCCTCTGGAGGGGGGGACTTCAGCCCTCCAGTTCCTTCCAGATCCCAGCTTCAGTAGCAAGCAAGCTGTCAACCCCATCACTCTCTGTTGAATCCAATCTCCTTGCCCTAATTACTGTGTGTAACAGGTAATAATGCCCAACCTGACCCTTATTAGTGTCAAGAGCACTTGATATTCCCACCTGAGTTCTGAAATGTTCTCATTTTAATTCATCTTTGATTATTCCACCTTGAACAACATTATCTAGAACAACAAGAGAAGAGGCCGATGACCTCACCGACCCCACTTTTACAAATGGTTTAATTAAAGCAACAATACTCTTCCCTGGTAAATGGCTCGTAGACTCGGCCTTTGAAGATACATAATTAAGGTTGCATTTGGCCCCACACAGCAGCATAATCCCCTCTTGAATAAATAGCATGCACGGTAAATTGTATCCCTCCTCCAATTTGAGCCAATTACGTAGTTCAGCCAGGTACAGGGTAGGCAGAGTTCAAAAGCCTTTCGCGTTCTTCATACATGGGGGTCTTTCTCTGTCATCCAGGCAAATGAAAACATCTGGGACCCTCTCCAAGAGAGGCAGGTCAACCTTCCCGCGGTGCATGATTCAGAGGTCTTTCTGGTTTCTCCCGGCAATGAATACTCAAGACCGTCAGAGCTTATGCAATACAGCAGTTTTTCCCAAACCTTTTCGACCTGCAACTCCCTTGACCACTGGCGACCATTGGCCGTGGCTCCCCATGACATGATGTTGACGCCTGACAATTGGCATTGCACTGTCTTCCGAGAGGATCCCGTGGCACTCCGCGGCTCCCCTGGCTGGTATCCGCGGCTCCCCCGGCTGGTATCCGCGGCTCCGCATTACATTGTCAAGCAGCTAGGCTCGGAAGGCACACGCGGCCGCTGCAGCTTCTTTTTCTTAGCCATCAGGGCAGAGTCAAGGTCCCAGATCAATCCAAAACAATCCTCCTTCGTCAAGCTCAATTAAAATCTGGCATCACACCAGTTGGGAGTTCAGCAATTACTTGTTGTTGTTATTCTGTCGTTAAGTCGTGTCCGACCCTTCGTGATCCCATGAACCACATCCCGCCAGGCCTTCCTGTCCTCCACTATCTTCCCGAGTTCGCTCATTTTCATGTTCGTTGCATCGGTGATGCTGTCTAACCATCTCATCCTTTGCCTTCCCCTTCTCCTTTTGCCTTCAATTTTTCCCAGCATCAGAGTCTTCTCCAGAGAGTCCTCTCTGGACTTGTCTAGCAGAATGCAAAACAAAAGTAAATAACTTACTCCAGCAGTTGTAAAATCCACTTCAGGAGAAAGGATCAGAGAGAAGCGGGAAGGAGGAACCTACTCGTCGGCCCGTTTTTTTTAGTCTGAACAGGCATGTGGTGACATTTTCAGCGGCCGCTAAGTGGTGATAAGACCAGGCCCTCTGAGGACTAGTTCACACAACTCTTTATATGTGTGTGCCCAAAGATACAGCAACTTGGGCTGTCAGTGGATCACCTGGGTTCTGTGTCCTTACCATCCGCCAAGGCTATGCTAAAAACTAGGCTGTGGGATATTGAACGCCAGGAGCTAAGTGTAGCAGCAGAGAAAACATGTTCCCCTCTCTGTTTTCAACTTTCTTGGGCACATGAAATTAAAAACAATTATTTACAATTTTTGTTCAACCCACAAGAAAGAAGGGCATTTTCGCTGGCTAGATTCAATTCAAACCCATCAAACCTCCTTTGGGGTAGGTTCGCGGGTATGGTAGAAGGAGATAGGATTTGCCCATGTGATGATCACATGGTGGAAACCCTAGCACATATGGTTCTTAAATGTAAACTATATGATGATCTCCGCCAGCAATTCCTAAATCAATTCTGTATTCCCGCTTGGAAACCGCTTGGAGGCCATGCGTCTTTTATTACAGGGGAAAGATCAGGAGCTCACCAAGATAGTGGCTAAATATCTTTATTTGGTTTTCTGCCGTCGAAGTGTATTACAGACATCTAGCCTATTGACACAGAGATGTAAAATGTTTTCTCTTCTTTTCTGTTGGACAGTGACTTATGCCATTGGAGAGATGGTGACTGTGTATTGATGTATTTCTTTTTGGATGTTTGTTTGTGGTGCCAATAAAGGTTTGATGATGGCATTACTTTGTTACGTGACAGGCAGAAAACCATCAGGTGAAGCTTTCTCCCCAATTTCACCTCTTCTATGAATAACTGCTGTGAAGGTAACTTCTTCCCCTTCTATAGGCCTAATCAGAAGTGGGGTAGGGGTATGTTTATTGGGGTGCCCCTTTCTTTCTTCTGTCTTCCCTCTGCAGGGAATCTGAAGTCACACTTCCGTGGCTCCCCTGGCTGTCTTCTGTGGCTCCCCTGGGAGCTGCGCCTCACAATTTGGGAACCACTGCAATACAGCAATGGCTGTCTAAATAAGCGATCATCGGAATGGCTTCTGTTTGCTTTGCTGATTTCTTCTCTGCCCTTTCCATCAATCATTGGTCAATGTTTCAAAAGTTGTTGAAATGCAGACTTATTTTGCTTTTGGCTTTCACCCAGGGGCGGCATAACCCGGAATGCTGCCTGATGCCATCTTAGGTCTCTGCTGCCTCTGGGCTACAACCAACCAACAAAACCCTTGCCATGCTCCTCTTTCAAATCCATGAAACCCGCCCTTCCAGGCAGAGGCGTCACTGGACGCGCATCACCCAGGAGCAGGAGAGGCCGGGGAGACGAGCGTCACCTCCTACCCCTGGGTGCCCTGAGATCCTCTTCCTCCGGCGTCCGTCCGGGGCCTTCTGAGAAGGCCCACTGCGTCGCCGCGCTATTTATTCTTTTTTTCGCGCATGCGCAGAATGTTTCTGAGGGCAAGGGCTGCCCGTTTGCCCTCAGAAACGTTCTGCGCATCCGCGAAAAAAAGAATAAATAGCACGGCGACGCAGTGGTCCTTCTCAGAAGGCCCTGGCCCGCCGGTCGTGGTGGACGCTCCGAGGCTTTCTCCGGCTCCGAGCCCGGGAGAAGGCCTCGGAACGCCCTCCCGCGTCACCCGTCCGGAGGCTCCGAGCCCGGGACAAGGTCTTGGGACGCTCCGAGGCCTACTCCCGGGCTCGGAGCCTCCGGACGGTGACACGGGCGGGCACGCGCAGGGCTCGGAGCCTCCAGGGCGTGTGCGCGCGTCACCCCCCGGCAGCCCACCCCATGCGCCACGCTCCAGCGACGCCATTGCTTCCAGGTTTCACGGCAGTGTGTGAGGAGCCCAGTAAGGAGGAGGACGAGCTGTTCAAGGCAGCAAAAGCGCTTCTTCGTGATCCTTCTTTTTTCCCAAGAAGGCAGTTACCTGCAGCTCCCTTGTCCATTAGAAGAGCCAAATGGATCACATGTGTCTCACAGTGTCCATGCATTCTTCTGAGAGAAGCTTCCATGGTCAATTGAGAGGAAGACATAAGCTCCTTATTATCGGCCACTCTGCTGGTCCCTCCTGCACATTAAGCCATTATATTCTTTAAACCCTGCTGTGATTAGCTCTTACACTTTCAGCAGTGGTCACCATGGCAAACTCTCGCATCCTCTGCTTTGATCCCAGAGGACAGAACAGCGGTGTCCTTGCACAGTCGGCTCTCCACCGGTCACAAGTTGAGCAGTTAGGCCATGAAAAAAAAATGGAGAGAGAGAGAGAGAGAGAGAGAGAGAGAGAGAGAGAGAGAGAGAGAGAGAGAGAGAGAGAGTTTTCTATAAGACCACCCAATTAGTTAATGGTTGAAGTGGGATTTGAATAGGCTTACCAGATCTCCAACCGGGACAGAGTGCTAGACCTTTAGGAGAAGGAATGTGGGCAGGTGTAACTTGTTAAACCTTAGAGCACAATCGTAAGCATGGCTACTCAGAAGCAAGTCCCACTGAACACAATGGGGCTTGCTTCTGAGTAGACATGCCTAGGATTGTGCTGTAAGGTTTAACAAGCTACACCTGCCCACATTCCTTCTCCTAAAGATCTAGCACTCTGTCCCGGTTGGAGATCTGGTAAGCCTAGATTTGAACCAGAGACTTGATCTGGACTAACAGGCTCCTAACTAGAGATGTTGCAACTGTGTTGTGTGATCCGGGCTGCTCAAAAATAGTGAAGACCCCTCTTCCAGTGCTTGCCAACTGCACGGAGACAAAGGCAGGCCTGCGCACAAGACTTGTCTTTGGGGGCCAGTTGAAGTCCCCCCCCCACCACTGCTGCTTCCCCATTCCCTTCCCCCAAACCCAAGGGCATACCAGGACAGGATGCTTCTGGATCTGTTGAAGCCTCCATCCTGGCCTCCCCTATCCCCAAAGGCAAGCTCTTTGTAGAGGAAGGGAAACCGGGAGGTGGCTGTGACTGTGGCCACAGTGGGTGGTCTGTGTTTGAGAACACCTGGTGGACGTTTTCGAGCCTGTGCAAGTGGTCGCATCGTGTTTGGAAATGCTTGAGCTTCTACCAGCATTTGCTTGGGATGTGTGCAAATGTTCAGCCCCATTTCAAATCAACGGCTGGGATGCTCATGCATCCCTCTTCCTAAATAACTAACCAACCGACTAGCCAGGAGAGCAATTCTAGGCTTGGATATCGCCCGCCACACCTAGGACAGCAAAAGAGAAACCCTCCAACAGCTCTGATAGTGGCCTTCTGTGTCACCCTCCCCTCATGACACAAACACAACAAAGGTTTATGACATGAGTATCCATTGTTACATAAGGGGAGGAAAGCATCACATCCTCGCATCCACTTGCCCACGCTCTCAGCCAGTTCAGAGAGAGAGAGAGAGAGAGAGAGAGAGAGAGAGAGAGAGAGAGAGAGAGAGAGAGAGAGAGAGAGAGAGAGATTTTGCATAACAAGAGGGATTTTCACAACCATAATTAAATATACACGAGAGCCATGCAAATTGGGAGTAGTGGCTTGGGATTAGATATTTATTTGGAAGTGGTTGTAAACTGTGGGAAATATGTGTGCATTCATGGGGTTGAAAAAGTGCCAGAAGTAGTGCTTCCGGTACTGTCTCCCTCTTTAAACAAGTCTGGGTTGGAAACCTGCCCTTAGTCCAGAATTCTTCACTGATTGCAAATTACCAGACCCAAATTAGTCCAGTCATCCTGGATTCCCTCACCACGGGGTCTTTATGCTCAGACTCTCGTGGGACGGCCATTATGGCCCGCACAATCAGCTGCGCCCTTTCTCTCGCCTCGAGCGACGCACTTCCCCGGAGCGGAATGATTGAGAGAAGACACTCACCACAAGTGACTAGCTGAGGCTTCCTGAGGAAGGAAGCTGTTCGTCTGACAATGGCACAGTTGGAATGTAAGAAGATACTGTTGGGTTTTCCGACTTTCACTGAGGGCCAAACTACCCCTTGTGGAATCTGCTTGATTATTTTTCCTGATGGGTCTTTCATGGAAAGGAAAATACCCACAAGAGGCTTGGATAGAGCAAAGGGACACTGGAGTGGAGTGGGGAGAAGGGGCTCTGACTGACCTCCCCTGCCCACTTTCTGCTCAGCTTCAGAAAGGAAGCACAGAATGCACCACCATTTCTCACAGGATCCTGCCCATCTCCTGAAATCTCCAGGGACACCCTATTCCATGTCCCACCTTCACAGAACTGCAGTTGATGGGGATACAGAGCAGAGCCTTCTCCAGTGATGTAGACTTGAGTCTATTGACTCTGACTCGAGTCAGACTCAACTTGCGTCAATGACTCGACTCAGACTTGACTCGGCGATTGTAAAAGACTCGAAAGACTCGACTCGAGACTTGGAGCCTTTTATGACAAGTCGAATTTTATTCAGGTTTAAACCCGTTTTCCCCATTAAATAGATAGGGACTTGCAACCAAAGACTTGGGACTTGAATTGAGACTTGGACCCAGAGACTTGGGACTTGCCTTGAGACTTGGAGTCAGAGACTTGATCCACATCCCTAGGAATTTTCCTTAAAAAAAAAAAAAACCTCTCAGAAAAAAGACCCCCCCCCCAGTTATGCCAAAAGTGTAATTGGGTGTTGAACACAATAGCAAGGCCCAACAGTGGCTGAGACTTGGCCTATCACAGACCCTCCAACATTTCACAGAGAAAACCAAGGGCATATTTGGAACACTCCCATTCCAAACGTTCAGAACCTGCCACTGTTGCCCATTCAATTCCATCTGCTGGAAGGTTCAGTTGCATCTGCTGTGTTCATTTAACTCAGCATCATGCTGCCAGCTCACTGTGTTCAAAGACAGGAGGGTGCTGATCGTTAAGCAAAAGAACACACTTTTTAAATGAAGTTTTTCAACCCAATGTTATCAGCCATTCCAAATATACTTCAGCAGTTGCTGGGTGTGAAATGACTGGATGAGTCTTGCAAGGTGTCCCAGTGTCCATGCGCATCCATTTATGCGCATGTACATAACAACATCAGAAGAGCCCTGCTGGATCAGGCCAAAGGCCCATCTAGTCCAGCTTCCTGTATCACACAGTGGCCCCACCAGATGCCTCAGGGAGCACACAAGACCACAAGAGACCTGTGTCCTGTTGCCACTCCCTTGCACCTGGTACAAAGAAAACTTACTCCTACAACCAGGAGGTTGCTTATCCCCATCATGGCTTGTAAGCTGTGATGGACCTTTCTTCCATTAATCTGTCCAATCCCCTTTTCAAGGCATCTAGGCCAGGTGCCATCACCACCTCCTGTGGCAAGGAGTTCCACAAACCAATTACACGCTGGGTAAAGAAATATTTTCTTTTGTCCGTTCTCACAGAATCTTGGTGTGTGTCCGTCCGTCCGTCCTGAAGGGCTCAGAGATCCACGGAATCATAAGAACATAAGAAGAGCCTGGCTGCTGGATCAGGCCAAAAGCCCATCTAGTCCAGCTTCCTGTCTCTCACAGTGGCCCTACCAGATGCCTCAGGGCGCACAAGACACTAGAAGCATAATGTGTCGTGCATCTCTCTCAGAGATTTCGCTTCTACGGACCCTAGGAAGGGAACCAAGTCCTGAGAATTGATGGCTCCGCCACTCACCCTAGCACATTTTAACAAGGCATCTCCCCCAAGTAGGTCTGAAAAGGAACTGACCTGGCAAAATGTAGAGGAAGCCCTATGGAAGTCTCTCTCCTGGTCTGTGTGGAGATGTTATATATGAGAAGTAGGGGTCGCTCAGCTGAGAACTTTGGAGGGGGGGGAACCAGCAAATTTGCTTTGCTGCTGTAATGGAAGAAATGTTCTTAGAGAAAAAAAAAACCCACCTCATGTTGTCTTGGAGGAGAGATTTCCTTGGCAGTTGCCAATCACGTGCATTTGTCGTGGGAAATAAAAAAAAAGAGGCCCTTCCATTTTCCTGCCTGTCTTTCTGGTACTCAACTCACTTCAGATACATACTTCCTGGACTCTGCTTTAAAAACGTAAATTGAGCAGATTCCCTTCATTGTGCCAGTCAGGAAAGCGACCAGAGTCCCTGTCTGCATTGGCAGGTCTCTGCGATGGTTGGTACATAAGAGGAAGACTGGGAACACACGCACATGCACACACTCAGTCTCATGCTCATGTATTCTAGAAAACCGAATCGTGTTTTTTTAGAAAAGCAGCCACAGAAGAAAATAGCAATAGGGGGGGGGGGGGAGATTAAAGGAAATGCAGCCTGTCAGAGACAAAGTTGTTACAGGAATGAAAAGGCTGTGACAAGCATGTTTTGATGCCACAAGGCATAACAGAAGGCGGGGTGGACTTCATGGACGCTTTTTATTTTAACATTTACCCTACAAACACTTCCTTCGCGCTGTACGTTGCCTTTGAAATAGAGGTTAATTGAAAGAAATGGCACCAGGGCTGCGGAAGACGTCATCTTAAAATATCACCGAAAGAGCAAACATCACTGGGTTGGAGGAGAAATAGCAACAGTTGGAGAAGGGCGCAGGGCTGATAGGGCAAGAGTCGAGATGGGTAGGAAAGCTGCCAGTCACTCTCGCATCAGGAGGAATGATGGAGAGGGCCGTGTGGCAGCCGGGGCCATGGAGGGTGCTCTGGGGACATTCTGTTTGCAGGATCTTACCGAAAGCCAGGCCACTGCAAGAGAGATTGGCACACCTGCTCTGCATGCACCAGATATCGTTTTTCTTGTTTATTCATTGTGAGGCACAGGGCGCATGTGTTCCTCAACAGGAAGTCCAAGCGATCTACCTTGGGGGCCCTTCTCCTCCACCACCATTGCTCTGCTGGTGGAGTCAGCTCTTTGCCTCAAGGGCACCATCTATGCTGCAGTACCAGCTTCCATGCGCATCCTGCCAGCTGTCCCTGACCAGCAATCAGAGCAACTCGTCTCGCCTACGCTCTTGCTCCCCTCCCCAATGGAGATGGTACATGATGGGATGTAAGGAGCCGCGGTGGCTTAGTGGTTAAGTCGCTGAACTGCAGACTGGAAGGCAGGCAGGACAGCAGTTCGAGACCCGAGTACCGCGTGATGGAGTGAGCTCCCATCTTTGGCCCCAGCTCCTGCCAACCTAGCAGTTTGAAAGCAAGACATTGCAAGGAGATAAATAAGTACCACTGCGGCGGGAAGGGAACCGCGTTCCGTTAGTCATGCCACATGACCACGGAAGCGTCTCTCAATTTCTTAGCCCGCATCCAGCCCATCACAGATATCCGTTCAGGACCTCCACTGCCTCACTGGGGTCAGAGGAAAAAGTGGGGTAGAGATGGGTCATCAGCATATTGATGGTGCCTTCGCCCAATGTTTCCCAAACGTTTTCGATCTGCGGCTCCCTTAACCACTGGCCGCGGCTCCCTATTACATGATGCTGACGCCTGCCAATTGGCATGGCACTGTTTTCCGAGAGGGTTCCGTGGCACTCTGCGGCTCCCCTGGCTGGTTTCCGCGGCTCCCTTGGGATCCTCGCCTCCCAGTTTGTGAAGCACTGCCTTAGCCCATCCTCCAGAGAACCTCTCCCAGATGTTTCATGCAGATGTTGAAAAGCATGGGAGGCGAGGGACCCCAAAGGCCAAGAGAAGTCTCCCAGCACCAGCTTCTGGGACCTGCCTTCTAGGAAGCATCAGAGCCACTGAGAAGCAGTGTCCCCCAAACCCAACCCAGCAAGACGGCCCAGGCGGATACATGGTTGACGGTACTGAAAGCTGCAGAGAGCTTCAGCAGAACCAGCAGGGACACACTTCTGCTGTCCACTTCCTGGAAAAGGGTCACCCACCAGGGCGAGCGAGGCAGTTTCAGTCCCCAAATCGGATCAGACCCAGAATGATAAGAAACCATCCAAATCCAGCTTCAGACTGTTAGCAGAGTTTGGAAATGGTGGACCCCTCTCACCAGTCCCAGCAAAATGCCCCTCACCGAAGAGAAGTTCCACAATCTGTCCAGCTGTAATTCCAATACAATTTTAAGATGCCATTTCCTGACGAGGTTCATGCCTCTGATTTTGAAATGTGCTTTCTGCAGCAAAACATCGCAGCTCGCTTAAAATTCAGCAATAATAAAAATGGGGGCAACAAATGGGCATAAAGAGAAGTAATTTGAACAGCCAAACCCTTTCTGTGTGAAAATGCTGTATTATTTTTCCGTGCTCTGTGCTTTCTGTCTCCCCACCCTGCTCCACAATCCATACACCCAGGAAACATTTCTGAAGGATTTATAACCAAGTGCCCAGCATTTTTCTTTCATGACAGAAGACGTGCAGCTGCGAGTCTTTTGTTCCTCCGCTCTTCTTTAAATGCTTCCATCGCCTCGTGGACAAAAACCAAAAATTGTGTATAGCTGAAATTCTGCTAGCACATCAGATTTCTGTTTATGTCTCTTTTCTTTACTATTCGAGGCATTTGCATGAAAAGGAGCAATATTTTGGGGGCCCTTTGTCTGGTTTCTCAAATACAGTCTATACCCCTCCAATGAGGTCACAGCCTTTTGCATGATGTCACAGCCCATGGTTGCCCATGGGTGTCCCCCATTGGCGCCACCTGAAACACGTCTGTAACGAGGCCCCTTCCACACGTAGGGATCAAACTAGACACGACATGGTGTTTCATGACTGACAGCCCAATCCTGTGTAACTCTTGCGCCGGTGTAACAGTAGATCCACCGGTGTAAGTGCACTTATGCCAGTGCAACTTGCCGGACGCAGGACAGACAGCGGCATAACCCCCCCTTGGATGCTGCACACATGTTCGGATGCACCCGGAATGCCCCCTGCGTCAGCGGAGTTGCACTGGCATCTGTCCTGTGTACGAACTGCGCATGCACGGCATCAGAGATGGGTTCTGTTGGTGTCCATCCTTCGTCCGTCGGCGTACGGCACACCGGTGGATCTACTGTTACACCGATGCAAGAGTTACACAGGATTGGGCTGTGAGACTCCCAGCATCTTTATCTTTTCAAAGAAACTGACCTGGAGGGGCCTCGTTTGGACCACAGCAGAGGATGCAGAGCAGCTCCTAACTAAATTGCTCCCTGAAAAGGGAGGAAATCTTACAGGGCACAGAATTATGCCCATGTGGTTTTTCTCCTGTATTTAATAAAAAGTTGTTTTTAGGGGGAGGGGGGTTAAGTTGGGGAATCTGTGCAGGGCAAAAGATATGCTCATTGCAGCCCGAAACCAGCAAAAGCAGGTAACAAAACCAAGCAGCCCCTAAAGCTTTCTGAACGTCTCAGGTTTTTCACGCCGCACCTGACAGCATGCAGAGTTGGGGCCAGGTGGGCTCCCTAGGGGAGGAAACTCCATTGCTTGGTGGCTCCAGTACACAAAAATAGAGAGCTTGGCAATCAAGAGTCCTTGCAACGACCTTCCTTCGCTTAAAATATACTGTATATATATTTCGGATCAACCAGGTATATCCTCTGGATTATTCTACCTGCACACCAGATATACAAGGATGGGGCAGTATGAACCCTGGAAGGTTCTTCTAAACGTAGGCCTGGACTGGAGCCATAGCAAGGCCTTCTTGATCGTCTTTTTGTCCCACCACATAGGATAACTAGTCTTAGGAGGACCAATTTGGTTGATGCTTCCACTTCCCGAAGAGCCCCTCACCATTCTCACAGTGCCCAGGTCCTGCCCCTCCCTCACTCATAAGCTGGTGTGTTTAATCAATGGGGGGGGGATATGTGGTGGTCCATTCAGCTGCCTCTCTACATGAGATGCTTAGCAGCATGTATGGGGAGTCCATTCAGATGTGACAACCCTCCCTTCTCTCCATGATTAAGGTGACTGAACCAGAAGCAAGGAGAGGGCCCGGGATGTCTGGACACCATAAGCACACGTGTCCTTAATCATGTGGGCAGATTCAGAGAATGCAATGTCTGCAATGGCCCAAGGCTTTATTTGATTCATTTTAACACGTCGTTTTCCTGCTTTCTCCACACACTTTGGCCCCCAAACAGCTTGCGGTCTTGAAAACAAACAAAAAGCCACAGCGCCTTTAGACAACGTATAAGGGAAAAGATCAATGTTCCTAATGAACATCCAAATCGTTACACCACAGAGAGCATGAGAGCAGGAAATCAGCAATAATTCTAACCATCTCTGATTGAAATGATCCTTGTCTTCCAAATGTCTACCGGACTAAGGCAGTTTTACCAGCTTTGGAAACATGAAGGCACAGCTGGCCTGCTAAAGTCCTCTGGGCCTGTTGCTGACCTGCCCCCCTGACATTCCTCCTTCCCATTGGACTCGCTTTGGGTAAAGAAGATGTTCCACAGTTAGGGCGCCACCACCGAGAAGGCCTTATTCCTCACTGCCATTGCCCTCGCCTCCATCAATGACGGAATTGTTAAAAGAGCCCTCTCTGATGATCTCAAAGGATGGGTTGGATTATGCAGAAGGAAATGGTCCCTTTACAGCTCAGGAGCAGTGTATTTGAGGGTCTTAAAAGTCAAAGCTAGCACCTTAAATAGAGCCCAGAAACGAGGTGGCAGCCAGTGTAACCGCCGGAGCAGAAGCCCAACTGAGTCAAACTGACGACCCCCCACCACCACATGGGCAACCGCATCCTGCACTCATTGCAACTTCCAAACAGTCTTCAAAGGCAGCCCCACATAGAGCGCATTACAGTAATCTAATCTAGACATCACTAAAGCATGGGTCACATTGTCCAGGTCTGAGTGAGTCAGGTATGGTTTCAGCTGTTGGATCAGCCTTGATCCTGAATTACTTTGCCTTGAATAATTGTCAGAAAGGCAGGGGTATAAATGCTAGAAATGAAGACAGATAAATAAACCGGAGTGAACAAAGAATCAGGGAGTAGCGCACACTGCCTGCTTGACAGGGTCTTTCTTTCTTTCTTTCTTTCTTTCTTTCTTTCTTTCTTTCTTTTTTTCTTTCTAAAGCGCAACAGGAAACAAAGCAGGCAGTCGGCACTAGTAGCCTGCATTCCGTGAAGTGCCAGGGAAAGGAAACCATCCTCAAAGCTAAATATTTGCTTTCAGAAGGAAGCTAAACGGACAGGAGGAACTGCTGAACTCAGGTGTGAAATGTTTTCATTGCCTGGAACCTGTTGGAGGGATAACATTTCACACATTTTTTTTCCAGTCAGTAGCACTGTGTACAATCTTGGTTGCGTCTCGAAAAGGCTCCTTGGACAAGTCACAGCGTGCTGGCTCTGTGCAGGAGAGGGAGAAAGGTAGCGGCTGTTGTGTGACTCTGTATCCTCCACCGTGACCCAAAGTTGCCCATTAAACAACATCCTAGAAGCAGGTTATGTGTGAAGCTACCACCAAATGTCACCTGCTGAGAAATCTGGAGGCAGAACTTAAAGGCTCCTTTTCAGCAAAACATCTGAGGGATCCTGAGAGAAACAGAAAGCATTTCAATAAAAGGAGAAATTAGAATTTCTCAGAGGAGTGCCACAGATTCTTACTCAGGGCCCTCAAAAAATGCTGAGGTGGCTTGTTAGTCAAGTTGTGTTGGGGGTGACCTGACAGAATCATAAAATGTTAGGGTTGGAAGGTATTCCCCGCTGTGCTTTTTAAAAATGTGCAGTATGCGCACACAGGGGAAAGCTAATGGGTGTGCAGGGATTTTGTGTAGTGGCCAGTGGCACAGCTATGTGGTTAGGAGGGGAGAGAGTTGAAGGTGAAAGGGGCCACAACAATGGATTTATTGTGTGGCTAACTCACAAAAATGAGGAAGGGGAGGATCAAATATCAAAAAGTGGCACAGTGGGTTACTGAACCATGAGCTGTCGATCGAATGGTCGGCAGTTCGAATCCGCGCGACGGCGTGAGCTTTCATCGCTCGGCCCAGCTCCTGCCAACCTAGCAGTTGGAAAGCATGTTAATGCGAGTAGATAAATAGGTACCGCTTGTGGGAAGGTAAACAGCGCTCCGTGTTCCAGCCACATGCTACGCGCTGCGGTAAGGAGAGTCATGCTGGCCACATGACCACGGAAGTGTCTTTGGACAGCGCTGGCTCTTTGGCTTCATAATGGGGATGAGCACCGCACCCTAGAGTCGGACATGCCTCCCTCGACTTAAATGTCAAGGGATACCTTAAAGCAGTGCCCGCTCGTTCACTGTGAGTTGGAGAAGGCAATATCTCTCTAACCATGCATTTGTGACTGGACCTTAGTTGGAAGGAGTTGTTAGGAAGGAAGGAAAGAAAAAAGAAGGGAGGAGAAAGGAGCTCTTTAGAAGGAAAAGGGGGCATGTAATCGCGGGAAAAGAAGGGGGGAAAGGTCCTACAGACCAGTATGTGCTCCATCCTACATTAACAGCGCAATCTTATCCTGCTCCTCCACCGGTGCAGCCAGTGGTGCAGCGAGAACTGGAGGCCCTGGAAAGGGTTATGGGATCCAAATCCCCTCTAAAGGGGGGATTCAAAGGAGATGTAAATCCTCTTTCCCCTCCAAAGACTCCCGTTCTGCCCTCCTCCGTTGGTTGCACCGGTGGAGGAGCTGGGTAGGATTGCACTGTAAGAAAACATCATCTCCAGAGCCCTATGTATGTATTTGATGAACATATGATGCTCTTTTGTGCTGAATCACAATGCTCGGCCACCGAGATAATTATGGTCTGCTTTGATTGGCAGCAGTCCTCCAAGGGCTGCGGCAGAGAAGAGTCTTTCCCAGCTCTGCTGTCTGAGATACGATGCTCATTACAGCAGACCAGGAGCCATTAAACCTGAAGTGACCCCATCTCAAGAAGGATATTGTAGTGGAGGAAAAGATGCAAACCTGGGCAACTAAGGTCGGAGCACTTTCTCTACAAGGAGAGGCTAAAGCTTAGGAGGTTTTCTAGTTTAGGGGAAAAGGCAGCGAAGGAGGAAGATGCCTTATTTATTTAAGATGTATTTATAAAAAGGGATTTATTGAGCACAGCATGGAGGAAATGGACAGATGGTGACTTTTCTCCCTCGTTCATAGCACTAGAATCAGGATCATGCAATGAAACTGGTGGACTTTAGATTCAGGAGAAAAGGAAGAGACAAAGCACAGATAGCTTCTGGAATTTGCAGCAACAAGATGTTTTGGGGCTTTCCCCGTAGAGACAGCTGGTGGGCCACTGTGAGAAACAGGATACTGGACTAGATGAAGCCCCCTATGGGCCCCTCTGATCCACCAGGGCACTTCTGATGCTAAGGTGGAACGATGGCCACTAGTTGGCCTTTAGAAGGAGGGAGATGCAAGTTGTCGAGAAGGAGAGGTCTATCAATATTGGCTAGTGATATGAAATATTTCTTCACCCAGCGTGTAATTCATCTGTGGAACTCCTTGCCACAGGATGTGGTGATGGCACCTGAAGGCCTAGATGCCTTTAAAAGGGGTTTGGATAGATTCATGGAGGAAAAGACCATCACAGGTTACAAGCCATAAGCCACCTCCTGGCTTTAGAAGTAGGTATTCTCTGTGCCAGGTGCAAGGGAGTGACAACAGGAAACAGGTTATCTTGTTGGCTATGTACTCCCTGGTGGGGCCACTGTGAGATACAAGAAGCTGGACTAGATGAGCCTTTGGCCTGATCCAGCAGCCAGGCTCTTATGTTCTTATGAATCATAAGAACATAAGAGCCTGGCTGCTGGATCAGGTTATGATGGTGGTATGGATCACTCACATTCAGGGGCACTGCCACTAAATGCTCAGTGTTGGGGGGCAGCAGCAATGGGTAGCTTTTGCCTTCATGCCCAACTTCATGCATGCTCCCCAGTGGGGCATCTGGATGCCACTGTTGGAAACAAAACACTGGGCTAGATGGCCAGTGGACCTCATAGAGAGACCACCCCTGCGGACAGAGCTCTGGTTCGGGGAGACCATATCTGAGCGACCTTCAGACCCCTCCCCCAAGTCATTTTGTTTCTTTTCTAGAAACGGATTTGGCCTCTCCCTGAACATTCTCAAAATTCACTTTGCATTTCAGCATGCGTGAACCGTTAACGCCTGCAGTTTAGCTCTTGAGATCATTGCTGCGGCCTGCGAGAGACCGAGAAGCAAACCAAAGAGAAAGGAAGGAAGCCATGATGGACGAAGCAGAGATGGCAAGGAAAAATGCAAAGCCAGAGAAACTAGGCCATGCGATGGCTTTTAGGGGAACAGTTTTGTTCAAATGTGATTGTATTTCCCTGGCAGCTGTCCCAGAGCGCTGAATGTTTTCTGTGTGTGTTTGTTTCGGGGGAAGGGAGGGAGGTGATAGCAGAATGTTGTTGCCGAGGGAAATTGAGTCAATTTGCTACTCACAGTCACTGCTGGGCATGTAACTAGGTTAATGGGGCATGTATTTTTACCGCTGGCTGGCCAAGTCTGCTGCTCACCCAAAAGCCTGAAGGCTGGGGACGTGGTGTGCTTTTCTCAGCAAAGCAGAAACCCAGCCCAAACCAAACCACCCCTGTTGTTTTCTCCAGGGCGGAGCACTACACAGGAGAAGTGGACGGCATTTGAAGTCACCACCAAGAACCGGAGTCACTCCTGGCCATTCCGATATGGTCAAGAATCCTGGGAATGGCAGAGCGCTCTTTATGTACGGAAATGCCTGTTTCTCCATCTGAACATCTTGTCTTGGTCTTGGGTTTTCCCTACACCACAACACAGGTGTGATATTTGCTGCTTAGTTGCTGTGATACTTAGAGCAGCTAAAGTGGGGGACAACATTCAAGGAGGAACTCCTAGAAGGAACAAGCATTTTGCCGGGAAAACTCCGTCGTAATATAATCTGGACTCGTCGTGAAAATCTAAGAATGTACCCTAGAGGGAAGTATGGGTCGGGATATATTTGCTTTCCCCCTTTCTCTTCTTTGCATCAAAAAAACAAAAACAGCTGCCACACTCCTTCCCCCCACAACACAGCCTTTTTCATGGTGGCACCGAGACCACGGAATGCTCTGCCAGGGTAAGTCCTGCTGACTTCATGCTGTTGGCTTTCTGCAGGGCAGTCTAGAGCCCACTATCTGTCGGTGCCTCTCAGTCCACAGTTACCAAGCCGCTGTCTTTATTTTCATACTTTTTCATTAGATAGTTTTTGTGTTGTTTTAGGCCACAAAACAAATTTGTACACCTTTCTGAATATTTTACTTAGAAAAGTGGGTACATTTTTTAAAAAAATTGTAAACAAAAAAATACAAAGAAACAAGTAATCTCTGGTTATTTTTAATATTTACAGTTTTCATTTATTATTGGCTTGCTGTATTTATATTCCACCTTTCTGCCTTGGTAGAAACACTCAAGACAGATTAGAATATTAACAGCGCAATCCGACTTAACTTTGGTGCTGGTGTAAACAGCGGCGCAGCAAGAATGGGAGGCCCCAGAACGGAAAAGGGATTCAAATCCCCTTTGAATTCCTCTTTTGGAGGGGATTTGAATCCCTTTTCCATTCTGGGGCCTCCCGTTCTCGCTGCGCCGCTGGTTACACTGGCACAAAAGTTAAGTCAGATTGCGCTGTAAAACAAATACGTTGTAGAAGATTTACCAAACAATGTCATTTCGGCCTTGATGGCATCTTGGGAGCGGGGGGAGGGGGGCTGGAGCTTCTCTGCCACAAAGGCCTCCTTGTCACCCGCGGAGCTTGTTGCTGCTTTTCCTCCAACTTCCCCCCACTCTGATTTCTTGCCACATAGCATCTCCATGATGTAGACAACTGGGAATTTTGGTATGCACTGTTTCGAAGTTGTTCTTGTTTGCTATACAATATTATAATCAAACAACAACAGTACAAGACCGCAAAAGGCTCCAGTTGGCCTCTTCCAGAAGTTATGCGTTTTTCTTGGCATTGTTGCTCCTCTCCCACCCTCAAAGAACACTCTTCAGAATGGCGCAATGGTTCCTGAAAGGGCTTGTGAAGCATTTTCTCACAGTGCAGTTAAAGAATTCAGCAAGTCAGTGAATTTATAAACCAGTATCACTTGTATTTTCAACTGGTTTGAAGGACTGCTTAAAAGCTTAGCCGCCGGCAGCACTCTACACTGTAAACACTATACAGCTGTTAACACACACAAAATTAACAGTATTCCTGCTGCCTCATGTCTTTAGTCCCTAAATATAAGATTTTCACACACCCCAGTTCTTAGCTCAGGTAACCAAAAGGTGTGAAGCTTACCTGGAGGGAGATGCCCTCCTCTCTGTGGGACAAGGGTTAGGGATGGAGAGTGGGGTTGGGCAAGGGGGACCCAACTGTCCACCATGGCCCTGCATGGGGGTGCTGCTTGGGGGTGCTGCTCAGACAAGGATTGTAAAGCCAACCTCAAAGATTGGGTGGGGTGGTACAATTCAGAACTTCCTTGACCTCTTTCCAGTTGTTGAAATAGATAAGCACTGATTATCTCTGATGACCTGCTGCTTGGAGCCAGGGCAGGATCGTTCCAATGGGGAATAGACCGGAAGCAGCAGGCCAGCTCTGCCAAGAATGTAGCCTGCACCAAAAGCAGGGGCTTCAGGAGACTCTGGAAATTATCTGTATTGAAACAAAACTTGTGGCACATTGATAATCCTTGCCTTTCTGGGAGTACATGAGCAATAACCATCCATCTCTCGTACACTAAATTAGAATATGTTCCATTAAAATCAAAGAGATCAATCAATGGAGATGTAAGGAAGTTTGCATAGGATGAGGGCGTCAAAGATTATTTATTTAGTTATTGACTGAGTCTCCAGCACATGTTAAAAGTTTATGAACAAGCTAATAGGGGCATATTTTAGGGGTGTGCTGATCTTCCTCACTGAAGAGCGTTCTCTGTGTTTTGCTCCCTCCCTTCAAAATTCCCCAAATGTTTAATCTGCACAAAAGCTTCTGAACACCTCATAATTACATGCAAGGCTATTTTACGTATAAATGATGGACACAGCCATTTTCAGCGCCATTTCCTAGCAAGGGGTCTGTTTGCTTTGAAACATCTCTTGTCTGCATCATGTTTTCTCGCTCCTGTGAACAAGGCAGGCCCTTCAATTTGCACATTATCCCCACTTATGTCATAAAGATTCTCCAGCTCTAGAAAGGGGGGTTAGTATATCTCTGAGCAATTTGAGAAGCCTGAATTTATGGTTGTGAATATAAGGTTATGGAATTTCTAGCACAACCCTATACGTGTCTACTCAGAAGTAAGTTCCACTGAGTTCAGTGGGCTGCATCCCAGATTATCTGAGGAGAGAACGTGGTTGATTAATCAAGAAATGTCTTTTATTTCATTTCTTTACGTGTGAGTCTGTGCGTATAGAGATAAATATAGATATAGCTATATATTTCATCCTTCAAAGAAGCTTTTTTCTAGGGCAGCTAACGCATCCAACATTAAAAATGCAATCAATAAAACATAGTAATTTACATGTGAAGAGCAAATGTAACATAATGGGGAAAAGACTGAGCTGCTACTCAGGCCTGCTCCAATTCGAAGTGTGTCTCGTGGTCTCTTTCGTGGCCTAAGGCAAGCCACTCTCGCTCCACCGCAGCTAATACTTTACAGGCTTGTAAGGATCATACCAAGAACATACACATGATGTGCTTTACAAGCACATTCAGCATCATCACAGTGAAATGATCTCGGAGGAGGGAAAGCAGGGAGGTCGTGATTGCTCAGGCAAATAGCAAGGCACACAGGAGAACACAGAAATCAGAGGCACACATCACAAGGGAACCAGGGGGCTTTCACCCAAGGGGAACCCATGAAGTGCAGACATAACGTTGTCGTGTCTGTTTTGATCCCAAATCAGGCAGGCTGGCCTGATGCCATGCTTCCTGGGCAAGCGGGTCTCCTGCAGCACCTTATAAGGCTCCTCCCAGCTAACCATAGGGATAGTTCTTCCGGGCCTGGCAGCTCTTGATGCAACAAAGAGAGCCAGCACACAGCACTCCTGCTTTTGGTGCTTTCTGAGGCTCTAGACTCGCCTTATACGGGTGGGCCCCCATATCCGCTGGGGATATGTTCCAGGCCCCTCCGTGGATACTTGAAACCGTGGATAAGAGCGAACACCCCCTCCATGGTTTCCTGAGGGGCCCCCATCCTGCCTCCCCTGCAGGCAGGCATGTGCGCGCCCCCCCCCCCAGCTCTTATTTTTCTTTCAGCAAGCTTTGTTTCTTCCTTAAAACAAACAGAGAAGCAGCCTCCATTGCAGGCATGTAGAACGAGACTAAGTCCTAGAGAGGCTCTGCAAGGTTTCTGTTAACCTTGCAGAGCCTCTCTAGTACTTAGTCTCGTTCTACTTGCCTGTAATAAGCAGCCAGAGTTTGCTCTGTTTGTTTAAGGAAGAAACGAAGCTTACTGGGAAAAAGGTAAAAGCCTGGGGGGGTCCCCACGATCCGTGGATAACTGAAACCGTGGATAGCGAATCAGTGGATATGGGGGCCCACCTGTAATGTACCTGGCAACACGTCCGTCATTGTCTGTGACATTTCAGGCAGAGGTTCAACCTCAGTCCCACAGTCTTATAACTGGAGTTGCCAGGGCTTGATCCTGGGGGCTTTTGTGCTCAAAGCAGGAGCCTCTGCCGGGGTGTGAGGAGCCTATTCGGGCACCTGTGTTCCCCCACGGAACCTGCACTCAGAATGTTATTTCCTTTCTGTTCCGTTTTCATTGCAACCTCCCCCACCCCGTTTTTAGGAATGTTTCCTTTTATTGTTTTGCAATTCCTGAGAAACTGACTTTATTACTTGATGTGTTTTTTTAAAAAAAAATGCTCTAAGCTTGTTTATTCAGCAACAACCACTTTTGCCTTTTTAGCTAACACAGTTTGACTGCAAAAACAGCAATCAGCCACGGTATGTTTTGGATGCAAACCCCCCCCCCCCATGTGGTATGATAATGTCTTCCATACCTAAATGGAGGCTCTTACTATATTTTAATCTCTTTTTTTTTTCTTTGCATGCTTGAATTCATTTCTGTTCTCCTTTTGAATGGAGTGGCAGATGTCACATTTTTTTTATGTTGTGATCCGGATGTTATGTATATTTGACAGTGAAAGATAACAGGTAAATTGTGACCTGCCATAAGACCTCTGGAGGGAAGAGACAAGAATTCCTAAGCAGAGTGTCTGGGGAAGATTAGTGTGCTGAGAGAGGATAAGGGAAGTCTCCAGAGAGTCTAAAGCACCCATCCACAGGAGAGGGTACTCTGCCTCTCTGTGTGATATCCGGCTTTGGCCAACCTCCTTTCAATCAGTCTCAATCAGGTGAGGTATTTTGCCACCTTTGACAAGTCTAATGGGATCACTCAATCATTCCTAGTGTAGTGAGCAAGTAGAATCATTTACTCTCTGAGAGGCTGCCCGATGCATCTCTGCACGAGTGACTGCACTTGCAACAGCAGAGAGGCTTGTTCATAAGAATAACTCATGAAGGAGCCGAGGGGATGTGTTGCACTGGGAGTGAATCATTCTCTCTCCTGCACACTGTAAACAGGAACGTTTTCTAGGTATAAGAGTGAAGGGTGCCTCCAATCAGTTAGCAATCAGAAATTTTGGGAACACTCGACTCAGAATGGAAGAAAATATATAACAAGCAGTATCTTCACCTCTTACCTTTTAAATCGAAGCTGAACTGAAAAAGGGAGCCCTGTTCGGGGAAATTTTTGTCGGAAGAGAAGCAGTGTTTGGGGAAAGTTACCAAAGGGGTTTGAAAGTATTTGTTTTGTTTAAGGGACCTTAGGTTGGTTAGGACTGTGATCGGTTTAGGAAGCATTACCTTCATGGGATTCTGTGACATCAGAAAATCATCATATCTGATTGATTGCAAAGGAGTTCACTATGTGTCCAATACGTGATCCCTGATTGGTTGGGATCAAACAAAGAGGAAAGAAAAATGAGGAGAGTGTCTGCAAACAGTAGTTACTAGCCACAAAAGGTAGGATTATGGGGGATACCAGGTGGAATCACATTCTCCCCTGACCAAATCACTAATTTCAAGTCAGATAGCAAACATAGAGGGCATTCAGCACAGCTGTCGGCTAAACACATCTATCCCTTCATTGCAAAGGACACTTTCTGGTCCATGTTCAGGGTCTGAATAATGAGCATCTTTGCATCTCGTACTATCTTCCAATAGCCTTAGTTAACTTCCTTTGCTGTGTGTAGCTTGGCTCACTAGCGTGGCTTGCCTGGAGCAGTTAGTTCTCAAGGGCACCCGCTCTGTGCTCACAACACACCAGAGGCGTCATGGGGGGGCAGGGTGTCAAGTGGGGGGTTTGCAATTTTGCTGCGCTGCCACCGCAATTCACATTTTTCTGCCGTTTTTCTGCCGTATGGAGCCTGGGAGGACAGGAAGATTGGCCCTCACACCCTCCCAGGCTCCGTATGGCCCAACACTTTCGGAGGAAGCGCAGCAAATGTGACGTCACCCCCCAGGGGCGGGGCTTGTGGCGTCACGTGGGGGTGTAGCGACGCCGCTGCAACACACTTGGATGTGGCTTGTGTGGTTGATCTATGAGAGGCAGGTGGGTTGTGGGATAGGGCTGAAACTAGATGATCTTGGGGTCTTCTCCAATTCTAGGTAGGGACCCTGACCAAGGCAGCACAGCCTTTGTGTGCTGGAGGTGTCATCTCCACCTGCAGACACAACCACCTTACTCACCTGGTCTTTCCTCCCTTCTGGAGGAGAAAGAATTACACACTACTAAGGCTTTTGTGGCTGGGTGAATCTAAAATATAATTAGGAGCATTGCTGGAGTTCTTGCAACCCCTGAAGATGGGTTTTCCACAGGTGAAAGCAAAACATTGGGATCAAATCCTACGTCTAGTTCGTAGCTCAAGAACTCAAGCAATGTTCCTAATTATATTTTGGAGAAAGAATTCTAAGGCTGCAACCCTATACACCCTTTCCAGGGAGTAAGTCTAAATATGATTACCCCCCCCTACTGCATCTACAGCAACCTGGTGAGTTCACGGCAGGAGGAAGTCCCGATTCCCAGGTCAGCCTTTTAGCCATTGCATCCGCCCAGCTCTCTGTCGTTTTCTCTCAGGTATGCTAGCAGGTGGTTGAGCAGATCAGACTACCTGTGCGCCCAACTCCTCCGCCATGTGAAAACTGTCTTGGGGTCAGGAATCTGCCATTTGCGGAGTCAGAGCCTCAGTCCATGACATGAGGCTTGTCAACACAGGCTGGCAGCAGCTTCAGTGTTTCAGAGAGGAATAGTGCTCAGCTCTGCCCTACCTGGAGATGTTGCCAGGGACTGAACCTGGGACAGTCAGACTCTGCAGGCAAAATGGGAGTTATGAGCCACAGCCCTTCTCCAACTGTTAGTGCCCAGGTCAGTGTTCAGAGCAGGCCTAGAATGCTCTATCTGTATGTGTGTGTGTGTGTGTGTGTGTGTGTGAGAGAGAGAGAGAGAGAGAGAGAGAGAGAGAGAGAGAGAGAGAGAGAGAGAGAGAGAGAGAGAACGCTTTGGCATACATATGTTTCCGACAGGCTTTGGAACCTCTCAACTCTCCTCTTTAAGCATCCGAGTGGGTACGGTCTGCCCACCCGCCATGTTTGTCTTTGGACTTGTTTTTGACTCTTAACTCTACTGGGAATCAATATGACGCATATGAAATCACTTTGCGTCTCCTAGCAGTAATCTGTCGACGTTTCAGTGCGCTCTAATTAGTAGCCACATTCCTTCCCAGTCTGAAGATTTTCCTGGTTTTCTTACATTGTCCAGCTCCATCTTGATTTCTGTGGGCTGCGGATTGGCAGGAACTGGAGGTTCCACATTCTGTGTCAGTGTGTGTGTGAGTGTGTGTGTGTGTGTGAAGGAGACCTTCACCAGGGCTGGGGAAAGAAGCGCTTGGCTCATGTGGAGGCCACGATGAGTCTGCTTCCTCTTTATTGATTGCATTAATTCAAGGGATTTGGAAAGAGTCAGGTCGAGTAATGGACTCTAATTTGCTCCAGGTTTTCAAGTCCATTGTTGATTATCAGGAAGAAACATCTATGTTTGGAAGGAGGAGGCTTCTGGGAAGGGAAGGAGAGGTAGACTGCAGTGTAGGAGTGTCTTGTGTGTTCAGAACAACTTCCTTTTCTCCTGGGGCAGCGTCCCCGTGGCCTGGAAGCTGACCAACCTGTGATCAACTGGTCTGTCATCTCTTTCCTAGGGAGAGGACATCGCAGGACACATGACCCCTTCTCTCACCTCCAGCTGCCCAGTCAGCTCATGCACAAATTTCTCTCTTGTGTTTGCTGCTGGCTGGCTGCTACCCGACTCTTTCAGGACATATCGTCAGGATCTTTTCTAAGGATGCATTCAACAGCCTCTGGCATTTTGGTTCCATTTCAACTATTTCTGCAAACAGCAGCAGCGATTTTTTTTTTTTTGCTTTTTTTCTGAAATTTTGAGAAATGTTACTCCAGTAACAGATTGTACACCATCCGGTACCAGCTGATGCTACATGATTAAGTTGCCTTATCTTCTGGTTCTGGAAAAGGCATTAGGAGGGAAGAGACAGAAGCAGCTGAAGCAACAGTAGCTTGAGAAAGGCAGAGATTTTAACTGGGAACTTTTTGGCTCACAGCTCACACGCTTAACTGCTATTCTATATTGGTACATAGCTGACAGATAAGAGGGCACAGGGCTGTGTGTATTCCAAAATTCCATGACAGTACAAAAAGTGGTCTCAGGCACAAGATTTTGCTTCCTCAGAAGCTCAACTTCTACTTTATAAAATGGATAAAGTTCCTAGCCCTCATGGTTGCAGAGATATGCTTGACAGTGTGCGGTCTGAGATTTGTGCGCATATGAACACAACTTTCAGTGGTTAGGAGATGGACTTCATTGCCCCACAGAGCTCCTTGCCCTTCCTATGACTAGCAGAAGCAGAATAGCATATATGCCAAGAGAAAGCATGCAAATCTTTGCAAGCACTCAATGTGGTAAATTTATGCACAACTGCAAAACTCAGCTTTTGTGGTAGGATTTGGATTGCCAAAGCTTAAAATGTTATTGTATTTATTTATTTATTTATTTAAAATATTTCTATCCCGCCTTTCTCCTCCCTGTCAGGAGGTGCCCGAGGCAGCCAACAGCATTTATTTCTTTTTCTACATATTAGTAATCCTGTCTCCAAGGGGCTCACGATCTGTAAAAAACAACAAAGCGAAGTCCATTCTTTCTTCCTCCTCCACCTTACAGGGCTGTTGTTGCTATCATTATGGCCATTGTGAGTGCAAAGGGGGCCAGTTTGGTCTTAAGGAGGCAGCAGCTGCTGGAGGTGGTGATGGGGGGGGGATTTTGTGCACTAAGTCCCAGCATTGTATGGTTGGAGCCAAATGCCCATAAGGTGATATTTGACTACAAATTTGGGTACTTCTTCCTGCATAATGATTCTGTGCTATTTCATCAGGGATCTTCCCAAGTTCCAGATGCAGCTCCTGCGACTTTTATTTAGAATCACTCATTACATTTCAGGAAGGCCTAAAAAAAGGAGTAATTCTCAAACAGCCCAATCCTGTGTAACTCTGTAACAGTAGATCCACCGGTATAAGAGCACTTATGGCAGTGTAACTTGAGGTACACCAACGGAAGCAGGACAGACACTGGCATGTACCCTCTAGGACACCGTGCATGTGCAGTTTGGATGTAGGACGGATACTGGCACAACTCTGCCTGCACAGGGGGCATTCCAGGGGCATCTGAACACCCCCAGAATGCCCCCTGTGCTGGCGGAGTTGCACCGGTGTCCATCATGCGTCCGAACTGCACATGCGCTGCGTCCTAGAGGGTACACGCTGGTGTCTGTCAGCATATGGCAAGTTCCACTGGCATACGTTCTCTTACATTGGTGGATCTACTGTTACACCGGTGCAAGAGTTGCACAGGATTGGGCTATAAATGAAGGAGTCTATAACAACCCTCTGATAAGCTATAATAGGAGACGTGTGCTCCTGCCCATGGCCTCTCCTCGCAAGGAGGCCCCCAAACCCTGAAAGATCTGTAGGCCAGACAGAGAATGCCTCAGCTGGATGAGAATGTGAAGCCTCTGGGCACGTTTGCAGAGGAAGTTCTCAAAGGCACAAGGAAATGAAAATGGCTGCAGTAAATGGATTTCAAGGCTCTATTCACAGGCAGGAAACACTGTTCTGCGTGGAAAAGCATTTACCTCCCCAGCAGAAGTGGACCGAGCATGTTATCAAGGAGGCCCAGTGGCTTTTGGGGTTGCTGTTGTTGTGGCTTTTAAAGCATTTCAGTGAACAATTTCTGTCTTCATCATTAGTTTTTGCTTTTTTTTGTTTTGGTTGGCTTTTGAGTTTTTTTACTACTTGGAATGTGAAGTCTTTGTACTTCATTTCTGTGCTATTTCAGAGAGCTTGGTTTGGAGAAGGGGCTGGGTGGGTGCCTGGCCTTCTCACCTTGCTGCTCAACCTTCACAAACGCTTAACTCACCTGTTTGCTTCCCATTTACCTTGATGCTTCTTTGCTGGGATGCTTTATAAACTGACTTTTCTCCAGGGATGTGGATCAAGTCCCAATCAAGTCCCAAGTCTTTGCCCCCAAGTCCCGAGTCTTTGGTTGTGAGTTGCAAGTCCCTATCTATTTAATGGGGAAAATGGTTTTAGACCTGAATAAAATTCAACTTGTCATAAAAGACTCCAAGTCTCAAGTCGAGTCTTTCGAGTCTTTTACAATAGCCGAGTCAAGTCCGAGCCGAGTCATTGAAGCGACTTGAGTCTGATTCGAGTCCTACTCAAGTCTACATCACTGCCTATAATCCACAGTTAATATGCAAACTTTACTCCAAACCTAATAAACAATCCAATGATTATATAAAAATTCAAGTATACATCACTGCTTTTCTCCAACCAAATCTGTACTGTGGCCCTTCTCAGGTTACAGCCAAATTCCCTCGTCAACATTGGGATTAGTCTGTGTTTCTGGATGAGCCTTACTACAGCCAGTTAAGCCCGAACTGCTACAGTACAACTGAACACAATAAGTGCCTACAGAATGAATTGTCTAGGACTCAGTGCCATACAATCCATGCTCTTCCCTGCTGTGCCCTTGTTTGAACCTCACTGATTAAATACATAGTACTTGTCAATGGCCAGCAGGTAGCACAGTGGGTTAAACCGCTGAACCATGATCTGTCCATCGAAAGGTCGGCAGTTCGAATCCGCAACGGGGTGAGCTCTCATTGCTTGGTCAGCTCCTGCCAAACTAGCAGTTCAAAGCATGTTAATGCGAGTAGATAAATACAGCTTGCGGGAAGGTAAACAGCGCTCCGTGTTCCAGCTGCATGCTACGCGCTGCGGCAAGGAGAGTCATGCCGGCCACATGACCACAGAGGCGTCTTCGGACAACGCTGGCTCTTTGGCTTTGAAACGGGGATGAGCACCACACCCTAGAGTTGGACACAACTGGACTTAATTGTCAGGGGTCACCTTTACCTTACTTGTTAATGGTTGATCTTGTATACGGGTTATATGTTATGCACTAAACGAAAATAAAAAATAAAGTTATAAATAAATAAATAAATAAATTATAAATAAATAAATAAATAAATAAATAGTACTTAATTGCTCCTGGGCCACAGTGGCTTAGTGGTTAAGACGCTGAACTGCAGACCAGAAGGTAGGCAGGACAGCAGTTCGAGACCCGAGTTCCGTGTGACGGAGTGAGCTCCCGTCTCCTGTCCCAGCTCCTGCCAACCTAGCAGTTCGAAAGCAAGAAATTGCAAAGAGATAAATAGGTGCCGCTATGGCAGGGAATGTAACAGCATTTCGCTAGTCATGCCGGCCACATGACCACAGAGGCGTCTTCGGACAACGCTGGCTCTTCGGCTTTGAAATGGGGATGAGCTCCACACCCTAGAGTTGGACACAACTGGACTTAATTGTCAGGGGTCACCTTTACCTTACTTGTCAATGGTTGATCTTGTATACGGGTTATATGTTATGCACTAAACGAAAATAAAAAATAAAGTTATAAATAAATAAATAAATAAATAAATAGTACTTAACTGCTCCTGGGCCACAGTGGCTTAGTGGTTAAGACGCTGAACTGCAGACCAGAAGGTAGGCAGGACAGCAGTTCGAGACCCGAGTGCCATGTGACGGAGTGAGTTCCCGTCTCGTCCCAGCTCCTGCCAACCTAGCAGTTCTTTCGACATTGCAAGACATTGCAAGTAGATAAATAGGTGCCGCTGAGGTGGGAAGGTCACACTGTTGCATTAGTCATGCCGGCCACATGATCACGGAAGTGTCTTCGGACAGCGCTGGCTCTACGGCCTTAGAAACGGAGATGAGCACTGCACTCTAGAGTCGGACACGACTGGCCTTCGAGCAGGGGAGACCTTTACCGTTACTTAACTGCTCCTTGCACAGAAGCTCAACTAGCTTCCTGTTTGCTTCCTCAATGCTTTGTCTGCAGGATGCTTCATTGCTGGGGCTCCCTCATGGTCATGGGGTCATACCTGAAGATACTGGCGACTGGACCTGAGCCTTCTGCATGGAAAGCAGGTTCTCCACCACTGTGCTGTGGCCCTTCGTTTAGTCTATGCCCCCCTCTTTTCATCAGCACATGGGCTTGCCTTGAAACTGAACCAAGGACCTCTGGTGTGTCATGTCCCCTGGATCAACAAACCCTCCCAACAAACTTGCAGGGCAAATGAGCAAGGATCCCCATGTCTGGAAGAAGTTCACTAGACGAAGCACAGTCTGGTTCTTCCACAACTCATCCCAGGTTGTTCTGCAGAACACAAGCTGCACCTGTGATTGTGAAGGAGATGCACCAGGGCATCTCCTTCAGCCAATGCACTTGCCATGGCTCCTGCAGAGCCAAGATGGTGTAGTGGTTTGGGAGTCGGACTTAGACCTGGAAGATCCAGGTTCAAATCCCCGCTCAGCCACAAAGCGTCCTGGGTGACCTTGGACCAGTCACTATCTCTCAGCCCCACCTACCTCACAGGGTTGTTGTGAGGACAAAAAGGAGGGGAGGAAATATGTACACCACTCTGAGCTCCTTGGAGGAAGGGTGGTATAATAATAATAATAATAATAATAATAATAATAATAATAATAATAATAATAATAATAATAAATAGATGACAAATGGATGGTTTGTGTTTGCAGCACCTCTGGCTTAATGGCTGCCATCTGGTGGACATGGGCTGCATGTCACAGGAAGTTTGGACATAAGAGGAAGTAGGTTAGAAAGGGATGGACGGATGGCGCCAGAAAGAATTCTTTATGTGAGGCACCAGCTCAGGTTTCATTCGTTTTATTATTGTTAAGTAAAAGCTTTCCACTTAATGCAAAAACAGCTTCCTGCATCTGCTGGAACACTAGGAGACTGGGCTGGGCTGAAATAGCCAGCAAGGTCTCCTGCTTCAGGACAGAAAATGAAGAGAATATGCTGTTACTTGGCAAAACTATGAGAAGTTTAATCTGTGTGGGCTACTTAAAGGAGGGGGGGCACACCAGTTTTCCAAATGTAAGCTTTCACATGTAAGCAGAGGGGTCTGGCTCAGTCGGGAGAGCTGCCGTCTTGCAAAGCCCGAAGATCGGCAAATGGCAAGTTCGAGACACGCCGCCGACAAAAAGCTGTGAAAAGCCTCCGCAAGGAGAGATAAGAGCTCCCCACTGTGCCGAGTGCATCATATGTGGATGGGCTTTCTACAATACTGGGGCAGCATCTAGTCCCATGTGCTCCTTATGGGGAGAGGGTCAGATTAAGGGACCCGGCCCCTTGAACTTAAGAACTGGCTGGCTTTCGAGGGCTTTTCGGTTTTCCATCATTGTGATGATGATGATGATGATGATGATGATGATGATGATGATGAGTTCTTAGACACGATACCCTTCCTAAATAAGAAAGGACCGTGACGTCCAAAAAGAAGACCCTTAGTATATAAGCTCCCAGATACTTCTATAGAGACCCCTTGCCCTGTAGGAGAAAGGGATCTCTAAGCAGTAGTTGGCATCTAGTCCTCCTTGAGGTTTGGCATTCCAGAAGTGTTTGACTGCATTCAAGGCTCCCTTTTCCCCATTTCCCTCAAGACTTTTGACCCAAGTCCAGCAACATCTGTGCCACTGAAATCAATGGCTTGATCAATAGTTCACTAGATGATCTAGTGAAGACCAAGATGGCCTCCAGGTACGATGGAACCCAAAGCTGGGCTCAAGCCAGGTGAACTCTGTGTGTTCCCTGAGATATCTTGGATCCAGTTTGTTGGGTATATGCATGAAGGTTCCTATGCCAATGAAAAATCTTGAACATATGGACGTAGGTTCCAATGAGTGATCTCTTTTCTGCCCCACCGTTCTCCTAGGAATGAAGCTCTCTATTTCAAGGACCAAGGATGTGGATCAAGTCTTTGACTCCAAGACTCAAGTCAAGTCCCAAGTCCTTGCCCCCAAGTCCCGAGTCTTTGGTTGCGAGTTGCAAGTCCCTATCTATTTAATGGGGAAAACGGGTTTAAACCTGAATAAAATTCGATTTGCCGTAAAAGGCTCCAAGTCTCGAGTCGAGTCTTTCACAATCGCCGAGTCAAGTCCGAGTCGAGTCATTGACGCAACTTGAGTCCGAACCGAGTCCGAGTCAATAGACTCCAGTCAACGTCACTGTCAAGGACACACAAAGAACATGAACAGAAATGCACTGATGGGATTAAGGAGAGAGACTCATGCACTCATTCCACAGACACCCAGGATCAGTGGCGTCGCTCTAGGGGCAGAGCTCTAAGTTCCGCTGCGCTCCAACCCACCGTCACACGCCCGCACAAGGCAGCCCCGCCCCTTTCAGGGCAGTGAAGGCAATGCGCTGGAGACTCCCTGTGCGTTACCTTCACTGCCCTGAAAGGTTCCGAAGGCGAGGGGGCGGGGCCGCCTTGTGCGGGCGTGTAACGGTGGGTTGGAGCGCAGCGAAACTTAGAGCTCTGCCCCACCTAGAGTGACGCCACTGCCCAGGATAAGAGTTTGAGAATGCTTTGAAACCAGATCAAAGTCTCCCCAGGACAAAAAATGGATAGTGAAACAAAAGCCATGCTTGTTGCCCCCCCCCCCATGGGATTGGTTCAGGATTTCTACCCACAGTTTTATTCGAGTTTTAATCGAGCCGAGTTTTAATCGAGTCGAGTTTTATTCAGGTTTAAACCCGTTTCCCCCATTAATATAGATAGGGACTCACAACCATAGACTCGGGACTTGGAGGCAAAGACTCGGGACTTGACTCGAGACATGGGCCCAGAGACTTGATCCACATCCCTGCTGCAGGCTATGGGGCACCCTGGTCTAATGGAAGGAGCAGCCAGTGTCTCTGAACAGAGCAGCAGCACCTGGAGAAAAACAAAACTTTGCAGTCGTCTGAGTGAGAATGTTTCATGGCGGTTTTTCTCAAGGCCACCAGTAGGCTACCACGTCCTCCTCTCCAGGTGAGCGTGGAAGATGTGCAGCAGGGAACCTCCTTCCCAGCACCCTTGGATAGGGGATGTAGGAGATAGCACCTGAGCAAAAACCGCAGGCAGCTCAGAGAAAAGCGCTTGGTGGGGGAGGTGCTCCATCTCTGCGGTGCTCTGGAGGATGCCCTGAATGCCAGAGAGCAGAAGCCTGGGGAGGAGGCAGGGCAAGGTGAAGGGGCTATTTTTGGTTTCCAGAGCAGGAATGATCTCATGTTTTGTCTAATCTAAATTCTGTCAAGCAAGCAAAATAACAAAGAGAGAGAGAGAGAGAGAGAGAGAGAGAGAGAGAGAGAGAGAGAGAGAGAGAGAGAGAGAGAGAGAGAGAGAGAGAGAAGGTTACGCAGTTAATAAAAATCTGCCAGCCACATGTTCTCTTTGCCCTGAGACAAGGCAGAGGAGAGGGGGAAAAAAGACCAGATTTCTTGCTGCAGGACAGAACGGAATTGTGTTCTCTGGGCTCCGTCAGCTTTCTTTGCCTTTTACCCAAGGAGAATTTAACTTCCCACTGAACTGCACGGTGTCTTCCTCTGGGCAAAACAGCAAGCGTCCCAGGAGCATGTGCCTGTATCTCTCCGCCGTATGTGCAAAACTTGCCAAGTGAGAAATGGGCTTTTGGCAGACTTTCAGGCACTGCAGGATTGCTGCCAGTTATTTGCAAAATCCCAGGACTGGGCAAGAATCTGGAATCCAGTTGGGAGGGTGAAAGGCCTTGCATTGATGGCATGATCAGTCTGGGTCATCACCGAAGTTCGTTTGCAGTCTGAGCATCTCCAAAAAGGGATCCCTGAACATTTTGTTTCTCAGGCTTGATGCTTAGAAACAAACAAACAAAAAATGTATCTCGTAACCTGCTGAGGTTTGACTGCAACACAGTCACACTATTCATAAGCAAGACAATCTAAGCAACAATCTGGAGCCAAACTCCCAGTGTTGCCTCTGGCTTACACTTGCCGAACTCACTCACCTTTGATGGGTCCATTTCTCTATATAACGTACCCTGTTTCCCTGAAAATAAGACCTCCCCTGAAAGTAAGACCTACCGTCATTTTTGCGTGATTTTTGCTGGCACTCATAAATATAAGACCTCCCTGAAAATAAGACCTACTGCATTTTTTGGGAGCCGAAATAAGACACTGTCTTATTTTCGGGGAAACATGGTATATATCCCCAAAACTGGAGTCTACCACTGAGCCTGAGAAGGGGTTTCATTAGCACATCACTTGCTGGCCAAGACGACCTTTGCTGCAAAAAGGTGCCAGTGGGCAAGACAACATTTGCAGAACTATTGAACAAAAGCACCACTGAGTCCTCCGAGATAGGATAGCTCACAACTTCATTATTTTTCCCCAAAACCAGATGCCCAAGAAGTCGTACCATTTTCCACAGCTACAACACATGGAACAGCATGACCTGCCCAGCCAAAGGCAACCCACCACCAGCCATTTATTGTGGCTTGTCAGCTCCTGGCCACCTTCCCCCCCCCCCCGTCGCTCTTGGCTTTCACAGTCCCAAGAAGCAGACAGCAAATTAAAGCAGTCTTTGGGACTTTGCTAGGCCGCCACACAGAGGCGTCACTGTAGCGTGGCCCGCGGGGCCGAGGGCCCCGGGTGACGCGCGCAGAAGGGTGACATGCGCGCCACTGTGCGCGTCACCTGGGAGGCTCTGTGCGTCACCTGGGAGGCTCCGAGGCCGGGAGAAGGGCTCAGACCGTCCTCTCGGGCCTGCGCTCCTGGGCCTTCTGAGGAAGGCCCACTGTGCGAACGTTATTTATAACATTTTTTGCACATGCGCAGACTGTCCGTGAGGGAAAAGGGCTGCCCTTTTCCCTCAGGAACGGACGTTATAAATAACGTTCGCGCAGCGGAACTTCCTCAGAAGGCCCAGGACAGCTGGCCGGGGAAGATGTCCCCGAGCCGGCTGCAACGATTGAGGGGGCGCCGGGAGCGGCGGCCCGTCGGGTGACCCCCCAAAAAATCGCAGCATGGCCATGATTAGTAAAGGGGGTGTGTCCCGGGGGGAGGGGTCACTAGGGTGACGCGCGCGCTCGGCCCCGGGGCAGCGCGCGCCCTAGTGACATCTCTGCCGCCACACATACCTGCGAGATTGTGTTTGGCTTGGAAATCACAAGTTGTGCAAACTTGAGGTAAGGCGACAGATTTCCCAGCAGTGTGGAACTGCACACTCCATGGGCTACCAGCATGCATGAAAAATGGGTGCCCCCTCCCCACACACACACTGCCCCAGGCTCCTGTTGCATCTCAAAACAGTTATGGCTATCTGAGATGGTGCCTGCCTTGAAAAATAAAAGGAAAAGAATGGGTTTTAAAAAAATAAATTGGATTCCTCTGAATGGGCCACAAAATAAATAGCAACGGGCCTGAAATGATAAATAACAGAGCCCCGAAAACAAACAGGAATCAGAAAAAGAGTGACAACAAAATCACATGCTTACTTTTCATTTCCAGGCCTAACTGAAAGTGGGTTTGGACATGTTTGGTGAGAGCTCAGCAGACAGAAGCCCTGGTGGGGAGCAGGCTGGAGAGAGAGAGAGAGAGAGAGAGAGAGAGAGAGAGAGAGAGAGAGAGAGAGAGAGAGAGAGAGAGAGAGAGCCCAGATCCTTGCGTATGCGCTCATCCTCATGGCTCACAGAAGCTGAATATCACCGTGAGGGCCTCACAAGATTTGGGTGCTGGCATCCTGGATCTTGCGAGATTTAGTGAGATCCAAGATGCCGGCGCCCGGAAAAAAGGTACATTTCTTCAGTTTACAAGCAGCGGCGACGGAGGCTTCCACTGGCCCGGAACAGTCCGGGACAGTTCTGGGACCCGAGCCCGGGTTCCGGGACTGTCCTGGAATTTCCGGGACAGATTGGAAGCCTACTTATCTCGGGCCCAGTGGGGAATCAGAGGAGATGGATGGGCTGTGATCTTGCCAGTTCACATATCGAACAGGCAAAAGAGAAGACTGAGGAAGAGCTCATTCTTGCGCTGTAATGTGCGAAGCTATTGTGGCTAGGACGAAAGAGTTCACAGTGACCGGTGCAGGGAATGCTGGGGAAAAGGACAATGACATCTACAGAAGAGGTGGGAGTGTGTGTGTGTGTGTGTGTGTGTGTGTGTGCGCGCGCGCGTGCGCACGCGTGGAGAGAGAGAAGTGGGTAGATTTGCTGGCACGTTCTGCCTGCCACTAGAAGTTTGAGAGTGGATGCTCTGTGATGGGAGCTTCTTGCCAGAGAATTCCAAAGCTTATGTGACCTTTTTCACACAAACCACACCAGACATCTCTCCCTGAATTCCACGCCGGCGGAGCAGGAGATGAGGCTCAAGAGAGACGCTAAATGCTGTAAATGGAGACAAGGCCCCTTGGTACCCATTAGCAAAACAAACAAACAACTTTGCTTGGGATCGGCTCTCCATTTGGAGAGTAGAGAAAGTGACCCTGTCAATCATTTCCCAGTTAGGACGGGGAAATCAGCAGCTTTCAGGCTCCCCCCTCCCCCTGCCTGCTTACCACTGGAAACCTTGCTCAGCACCACTGGAAACCTTGCTCAGCACCACTGGAAACCTTGCTCAGCAAACCTTTCTCCAGCCACACATGGCTTCCCGCTTGCATTTGAGGCTGTCGTTGGCGCCTCCCAGCAGGGTTACAAGCTGGGGATGTGGCAACAAGATGCAGGCCTCTTCTTGTCTCTTGTTGTCTTGAGTGCTCCCAGAGGCATCAGGTGGGGCCACTGTGAGATACAGGAAGCTGAACTACATGGTCCCATGGCCTGATCCAGCAGGGCTCTTTCGATGTTCTGATGGGGATCCACTGTTTGCTGGGCCATTTCTGCCTTTTCCTGAACCCTGGCAGTGCATGTTCTGAAGAATGCTCAGTAGCAGAGGCGTTTCTACGGTAGGGGCCCTACCGTAAGTTGCACCCCGTGCTAGTACCGTGTTTGCAAACCGGAGCGAGGAGGCCCCGCCCCCTTGCTGTCGGAGCCATTCCACGCAGCGAAGGCGAACGGGCAGGGTAGGGCCCCTACTGTAGAAACGCCTCTGCTCAGTAGTCATGGGTGAGCTTCCTATTATTGTCATTGTTGTTGTTAGTAGCAGTAATAGCAGCAGCAGCAGGAGTAATACCGTATTGGTCTGAGTATAAGACTCACTTTTTTCTCCTAATTTAAGTTTTTAAACTAGGGGTGCGTCTTATAATCAGGCTGTTGCAATTTAATGCCAGTGATTTAATTACATTTTTTTAATAGCACCAAACTTTAAGGGTGCGTCTTATAATCAGGTGCGTCTTATACTCGGGACAATATGGTATTTCTCTGCGTTCATCCAGCCAAGTTTAGGCATTTCCATCAGCCTGCTTGTACTTTTTTTCTACCCCCATTCCCCCTTTTTGTTTAATTCCTTTTCTTTGGATTTTTAATAAACTTATTACATTTTACATGTCCATGGGTAATTCAGTGGGTTATCATGTCTGATTGATTGCAGGCACTACTGTGATTTGATGTTTAATAAGAACCTCTGGGATTCTGTGCTCTCCTGGAACAGTTTTTGTTTCCCCAGATAGCTGCTTCTGCCTGGTCTATGTAGCCTGGGATGATGGCAGTGGATAACACTGGATTTCTCTCCCCATCCAGCTCCTGACCCAGTTAAAAAAAGGGTTAATGGAGATCAGGAAGGGGTGCATGAGTGCTAACCTCTAGGAGCTACTTCCCTCAGCCCACCTGCCAGTGAAGACACTAGTGCTGATGTGCGATGCTGAACATTATGCTCTTAAGCTGACACATGTGGAGAATGGAGATGAGCTGTTGCTTTCCATTATACCCTGTTTCTCTGAAAATAAGACCACCCCCGAAAGTAAGACCTACCATTATTTTTGCGTGATTTTTGCTGGCACTCATAAATATAAGACCTCCCCTGAAAATAAGACCTAGCCACAGCCGTGACCCCCCCCCCCCGTGACCCCCCAACCTCCCCGGCACTTACTTTGACCGATTTAAGCTTCATTCTTTCCCGAGGGTGCAAGGCTCTGGAAGGCCTGCACTTGAGTCCTCCACCATAGAGACGACATGCTAGAGAGGCCAGCAAGGCCTGCAAGGAGGCTGCAACCTTGCAGAGTCTGTCTAGTCTAGCATGTCGTCTCCATGGTGGAGGACTCAAGTGCAGGCCTTGCAGAGCCTTGCACCCTCGGGAAGGAATGAAGCTTTAATTGATCACGGAGGCGTCTTCGGACAAAGCTGGCTCTTCGGCTTTGAAATGGGGATGAGCACCACACCCTAGAGTCGGACACGACTGGACTTAATTGTCAGGGGTCACTTTTACCTTTACCTAAGTGCCCGGGGGGGGGGGAGTCGCGCCACAGGTTGAGAAAATAAGACCTCCCTGAAAATAAGACCTACTGCATTTTTGGAGTCAAAATTAATATAAGACACTGTCTTATTTTTGGGGAAACATGGTAGCTGAAATCTCCAAGTGTTCCTGGGCAACTTTTTCACATCATCCATGGGAAAAAGGAAGCCCCTTCTAGTTGCTACTGGTGCATATACAGGGCACCCCATAAGAGCCCCCTGCAATGACTCTTCACTGTATTGACAGCTCTGTGGGTTGTTTGGAGATGATAATATTATTAAAACCCATGCACACACACTCAGACACACACAGGACTCTGGCTTCTCTTACATGCTTGTAATAACACAAACAGTTTTAAGAAAGAAACTCCGTGAACTTAGGTCGGTAATGAAAGCCGCCTGGGATCTGATCACTCCTTTATCTCCCCTGCTCTCTGTTCTTGGGGACCACATTTTTTAATTTGTGTTGAATAAACAAAATGGGATTGTGTACGCAACGAAGCTCTAATTATCCCCCCGGGTTGTGTTTCCTTCAAGGAAATGAGCAGGGCCTGGCATTCCCGCTGGAGAAGTGCAGCGCTGCAATCGCTTCCAGATTTCTCTTCATGCCACTAAGCAGCCAAGACGATCTTCTCGTTAAGACCCGGTCTGGCGGAAGCAGAGGGATCGCCGGAGCGATGAGCGCATCCCGCTGACCAAGGACACCGCTGAGGGATGGGGTGGCTTCTGAAGGGCTGCGAGGGCTCCTTGTGATTTTCAGAAAGGAAACCAAGCCATTCTGGTACTTCCAACTGGGCTGGAAGTGGGAGAAGGATGTGTGTGTGTGTGTTTGGGGGGAGTTTCCGCTACTGTAATTTGCAACAGACTGAAGCAGTGTTTCTCAAACAGTGGGTCGGGACCCACTTGGTGGGTCATGGCCCGATTTCTGATAGATCCTGCAAACCCTCCAATGAAAATATGGGTGATGGAAAAAAAATAAGATAAGTAATTGCCTCAAGCCCTGGGGCTTTTCAAAAACCAGATAGCTGCTAATTGCCCTGCAAAGAGCTGAGCTCCTACAGTTTGCAAGCTTGTGGAGATAGGGAGATAAATGTTTGAGCATCTTTTATTCTTCCCCCCCCCCCAAGTTTGTCCATGACAGGTAGTGGGGGCAGATGAAGGCTGGGTCACATAACTAAGCCCCTCTAGCCTGGAGGCTATTCTTTCGAGCTGCCTCATTATGAGAAATGGATTGAGGGTTTTTTTGCAAATCAATCAATCAATAAAACATTACTTGTAAATATATAAATAGTATTATTTCTTTCCAAATCACCTTTTTTAAAAAAAAACTCATAAAGTTAGGTGGGTCCCGATAGAGTGTCATTTTAAAAAGTGGGTCCCGGCGCTAAGATGTTTGGGAACCACTGGACCAAAGACTTCACAGGTTCTTCTCCCCCAAGTTCACCCAACCCTGGGCGACACACAGAGGAAAGGACGAGAAGCATTTTCCTCCTTTGTGCTTGAACTTTTGGTCATCTAGTGAAATTGTTGAGCAGTGGAATCAGAGCAGACCGAAGGAAATACGTTTCCTTGCCTTTGGCGGACACTCAGCTTTCTGGTTCATTGAGATCAGACTGGAAGGTTGATAGTGGTCCTGGTGTTAAATGGGTTGTTACACAAGACTATTACAAGTGCATTGGAGCCTCTCTCCCAGCGTTGGTGTCTAAGGGAATGTTGCCAATGAGGGAGGGGAACACGTGTAGAATTCAGGACCGGTCCATCCATCCAGCTAGCTAAAGCAGTCGTCCCCCCAGGCAGCAGAGGGGGTACCCACCCAGAGGCGTCACTGGAGGGGGGGCGGTACCGCAGGTTCCGTGCCGTCCTAGTCCCCGTTTACTAGCCAGTAAGAGGTGGCCCGACCCCCTCGCCGTCAGAGTCATTCAGTGCGGTGAAGGCAACAGGCAGGAGACTCCCTGCCCATTGCCTTCGCCGCACTGAATGGCTCCGACAGCGAGGGGGCGGGGCCACCTCGTACCAGGGACTAGGATGGCGCGGAACTTACGGTACCGCCCCCCCTCCAGCGACGCCTGTGCACCCACCTCTGTCTGCCTACTTGCCCCCCACTGCTCTTCCTTCTCCTTCCACTCCCTGAATTGAAAAGGAAGAGGGGGACAGAGAGGAAGAGGAAGTGTGGAGGGGAGGAGAGTGCTGAGCTGCAACTTTGGAGGGGGGAGCTGGCACATCATCGGGTAAGGGGGCCGCATTTGGCATGCTGCCTCAGGCAACAGGGGGACTTGGGCCAGCCTTGCGACGATAATTGCACGTTGCATGTTTGCACGCATTCTTTTGTATTCTGGCTCTGTGATCACCTTTCAGAAGGCAGGCAGTGCGTGAATAGTTTTTGCCCTTCTCTGAAAGAGCCCCAAGTGTGTGAGATGGAAAGCTGGCACCCCAGGGACTCAACTCACCTTTGGATTCTGCCCTTTCTCCAGGACGCCCAGAGCAGCAGGCCTGGCATTTTAGCACTTGGCCCTCACAAAACGGCAGAGAGGGTGATCGGCCCACCCATCACCACCCAGGCAGCCTCGTGGCTGCAAACCGAGCTCTCCGGCTGTACGTCACTGGCTTCCCCCACCATGCCCGGCCCGGTTAATTGATGATGATGTGTCCATCTCAAACAGCAAACAGACTCATGTTTCATTGGGAGGAGGCTCTGGGGCAGAATCTGGCTGGCTTTTGCTACCTCCTAAAATGCCTCCACCTGTCACAAACTGTTGCAATGGCATAAAAGCAGGAAGGGAGATGAGGGAATGAGATTCCCATAAGGACTCTATTTGCCTAGCGTCGGCCTTGATGCTGCGTCCAATATTTTGGGAAACAGTTCCCTGTTTGACTGTCGTCCAGCATCCCAGTCAGCTGCTTCTGGGAAGGTCCACAGGCAAGACCAGAGTTGTAGGAATAGATGGGGTGGGGTAGTCACACGCCCCAGGTAGAGCAGCAAGTGGCGGGGGCGCGTGCCAAAAACGGCGGCAACGTTGGTCTTTTTCCTGTTGCCTTGGCCGCAAAGTTTGGCCCTCCCACCCTCCCGGGCTCTCTGTAGCCTTATCCGGCCGAAAAATGCCTGTGGGGGGGGGGGTTTCCAGCCGGAAATGGCGCTGGCATGGGTGTGAATCAGTGACACCACCCAGGGGTGCATCACTGAATCCTGCCCCCGGTAGCATGCAACTCCTCTCGAGGCCCCCTAGTGGCTAACTACGCCACTGAGCAAGACGTGGCATTGAGGGCGGCCATCTTCCTCTGCATCTCCCCAGCAACTGCAATTCACAGGTACACTGCCTCTTCTTTGGAGGCTCGCTGTATCTCTTGCTACTAGCAGCCATGGATGTGACCTAACAAAGCTCTTGGCGTCCTTTCTAGTTCTGTATACATACACACACCATGCCATCAGCAACACCTCTCAGAATTTGGCTCATCTCTTCTTTGAATCCTCCTTTCCAGGCTGAGCTCTTTCACCATGCCAAATGTTTATTCGGTCTGTCGGGTTAAACGGCGAAATACGGCAACCAGGCATCCTTGTATGCTACAACCTCTCCCACCTGGCTAATGTCTCAAGGGAGCAATTAGGCCATTAAATCTTCCCCTCCTAAAGATTTAATTAAAACCAACTCCTCTTTTGTTTGAAGGAGCAGCTTAAAGAAAGACCCCGTCCATCTTTGGAAGCCATTCAAAATAAATGTGTGTTCTAGACCAGGGGTTCTCAACCTGTGGTATGGGTACCCTTAGGGGTACGCGGACCTCTTGCTGGGAGTACGCCAAGCCCTGCCCCTTATCTGCCCCATCAGCAGCTAATTAAGTGTTAATTCACATGGATTTTAAATTGTAATTATTTTTGGAGCCCTTCTGTCTCTCTGATTTTGGTTTTGGGCTTATTTTTGTACTTTGGGAAATGTACTTTGGTGGGGTGGGGGAGGGAGGAGCCATGATAGGGGATACCCGGGCCTCCAAAGGTTGAGAACCCCTGTTCTAGACAGTCAACAGTCAACTGAGTTTGAGGCCAGGGCAGGAGGGTCCTCTAGGGGGCAGCAGAGGCGAAACTAGACTGGAGCGAAGGCAAGTAGTTCTGCAAGACTCCGTTACACTGGAGTCAGTGGCCCCTTCCCCTTGCTGTTGGAGCCATTCTGGCAGCAAAGGCAACACGCAGGACACTCCCCTGTTGCTGCTGGAATGGCTCCAACAGCAAGGGGGAGGGGCCGCTGACTCCAGTGTAACCGAGTCTTGCAGAACTACTTGCCTCCGCTCCAGTCTAGTTTCGCCTCTGGGGGGCAGTGTTTCTTGACCTTCTTGCTTGAGCTTGACAATGTCTTCTGTGTTGTCCTCTCCCCCCTCCCCCCCCCCCGCATTCTCAGGTGGTGAATTTTTCAGGAAGGAAATTCTTAGAAATCCCCCAGCCATTGTCACTGTTCCCCAGAAGCCCTTTCTAGATGACACGATATCATGAAAAAGTGTCATTCCCGGTGCAGTGTGGGGGGGGGGCAGGAAAAAGTTTAAGGGGACAAAGGATAGGCGCTGCCACTAAACAGCAATAAGCTGCCCCTGAAATTTTCTCAGAATTTGTCTGTGCAATTATTCCACCCCCTCCCGATGTTGCTGCCACCCCAAATTTGAGGCTGCAAAATTCTTCAGTGACAACTTTTGCTCCACGTTGCAGCCCTGGGTCAGGCTCAGAGATTCCGAAGCAAACCAGCTGCCTCCTGGACGAATGGGTCACCCTGTACAATGCCACGGTCGGCTCAGGGTGCGGTGCAGGCACGACTTTCAACAGCATCCAGACACTGTGTCCTTCTCCATGCTTCCAGCCCAACCGAAATGTGGAAAGGATGTTTACACGCACGATAAACAAATACCCACAACCGCCTCATGGCAAAGGCACTGCGGAACTGTAGTCCCAAGGGGGGGGTCATGTGTTTTAAATCCGTAATGCAGATTCAAATGTCCAGCCACACATGGCGCAATGTCTCACAAAGGGTAGCAGGGCACCGGTGCGGTACCTAAGAGTGTGAGTCTGCGACTCAGGTGTTCCCGGTTGGCATCTCACTCTGCCCCAAACAAGGCGGCCTGAGACAAGACACCCCCTCTCAGTCTCAGTTTTCCCAGCTGCAATATGGGTACATGAACATTATGCGGTTGTTGCAAAGGCTACATCCCCAGGAAATGCTTTGCATGCTCCAAAAAGGCTATACAAATGTTGTGTTGTTGTTAGCACTTCAGGATGCATCTGACGATCTCTTGTGTATCAGCACCCCCAACCTCAAAAAGCTCCTTGCATGTGGAAAGCTAACCTATGCCAGTCGGACGAGAAGCATCATGTCCTTGTGTGCTGAGTGCCCCCCACACAAAGACATTTTGCTGTGGGGATGCTTTCAGCCGAGCAGCCCGAGGACTTTACTGTACCGGGAACATCACAGTTCAACGGACTCCTAAGACACCTGCCACAGGAAAGGGCAGCGAGATCGGGAAGGAGATGAGCCATGAAGCTCAGGCCTTTCGTCTTCTCTGCCGTGATGTTCAACACTCATTATTTACATTGCTGACAGTGGCTTTGGGCTATTTTTAGACGTTTTATTGCTGATTGTAGCTTCAATGATATGGGTAGTTAACTTGGGAATCGTGGAGTTAATGCAGCAGGTTTTCACCTCTCCGGAGGCCTGAAATCAACTTGCACTGAGGAGAAGTGATAGAAAGCCCACTGTTTTTTTGCGTCCCAGGCCCTTGACCTCAAGGAGGGTATAAGGAGGCGCTTCACAAGGAGGGGATGCTTTACGAAAGGCTCCAAACTAGCACTGTCATACGGTCCCCTCCTGGCTAGTCTTTTTCTTCTCTTTGCACTTAAGCTGAATGCTAATCCAGTGGTATAGCTAGACTGGAGCAGAGGCAAGTAGTTCTGCAAGACTCCGTTACACCGGAGTCAGCGGCCCCTCCCCCTTGCTGTTGGAGCCATTCTGGCGGCAATGGCAACACGCAGGACACTCCCCTGTCGCTGCCGGAATGGCTCCAACAGCAAAGGGGAGGGGCCGCTGACTCCGGTGTAATGGAGTCTTGCAGAACTACTTGCCTCCGCTCCAGTCTAGTTTCACCTCTGTGCTAATCGGTGGCCATTTTTCAGATTTGCAGGTGTTTGAGCCTGAAATCCTATGCAGTGAGTCAGCTGCTAACTGGGGGGCTTCTGGGGGGGTTCGAAGTGTCCAAAAATAAGGAAACAAACGGGAATAAATAGGGGGAAAGACAGGGCATTCATCACACCAGCACTCAGCCCCAGAGTTAACTGATCTCAACTCACCTGCGTGGCCAGGCAAGGCAGGGTGCATGAAAGGTCCAAATTGCACCCTGCTGGCCCATTGTCTGTGGCCAGCCAGTCCCCCCCCCCCCTGCAGCCTCATGGGTGCTGCTCAGGGGCTCCTGTGTGTGGAACACACACCCCCTCCGGGACACTCCCTTGGCACTACACTGGAAGATTTCCAGGGATGTCGATCAAGTCTCAGGGTCCAAGTCTCAAGTCAAGTCCAAAGTCTTTGCCCCTAAGTCCTGAGTCTTTGGTTGCAAGTTGCGAGTCCCTGTCTATTTAATGGGGAAAACAGGTTTAAACCTGAATAAAATTGGACTTGTCGTAATAGGCTCCAAGTCTCAAGTCGAGTCTTTCCGATTCAAGTCCGAGTCAAGTTCCTAGTCTTTCCAAATCAAGTCCGAATTGAGTCATTGACTAGACATGAGTCTGACTCAAGTCCGAGTCAATAGACTCAAGTCTGCATCACTGATGATTTTTCAGCAGCAGTCAACCCCCCCCCTTTTTTTTTGCCCAGGCCTTCCAGAGTGTCCCCTGAGCTGGTGGGTGTTAGGAATCGTTTTTGACAATGGCTTCTTGCTCTTCTGGTTTGAAATCATTTTATTGCTGCTGCTGCTGCTGCTTCTTTCAGTGTTCATACAGGTTTAACACCTTTTATTATATTTTTTTATGCTTTGGATAGTAGTTTATGTTTTAGCTGGTTGTTGCTAGTTTTGTGGCAAGCTGCCCTGGAAACGTATTCATTGAAAGGCAACTTGTCGAATAAACAAAGCATGAGAGCAAATGGACATTTCTGGAGGAGAGGATGAGCTGAGCAAACAAATTGTCGCAGGCTTCTGGGAAACGTTTCGGGAGGGAGGGAGCACCTGGTGTCAAGGACCATTCAAGGCAGGGGAGCGAGAGCACATCTGATGTCCCCTGCTTGTGGCTCTCTGACAACCCCCAGTTCCTGTGGCTTCCTCCTTCCGATGAAGTCAGCTCCATTCCTCATTTCCACAGGCCCCGCGGCTCTCTTTGCAGCCTGTGCATCAGAAGCCACATTGTCCAACAAGTGTAACGTAAACCACCCATTCCCCACACTTACTCATTAGGAAGTGAGCTTTTGCAATGGATTTAAATTCAATTTGTTTTATTGAAGTTCCTTGCCTCTCCCCTTACCAGCAGCGCATCAAATGACCGCCTCGCTCTGATCTGCCTCTCGCAGGCTCTCTTTTGCACTCTGTCCCTCCTTGCTTGGATTCTTCCCTCACCCACACCTGACAAAATCTCACCATCGGGATGATCCTTGCTAATTCTGCCTTCCCTTTCAAGCTCGGCGAGGCTTCCTGAAGTATTAGCTGTAGAAAGGCCAGGAATTTCCTTGACGTTCCCGGTTTAAAAGAACAAACAGCCAAGCGGCACTGCCCGAGTTTTCCAATACACTTTGTGGTTTCTCTCCCAGACCAGGGTTACTCTTTACAATTCTGCATAAGAAAACCTAACAATGGAACTGTGAAGCATATTTCCTGAGGAGAGCAGTGCGGTATGTCACTGATGCATCTCTGAGATGGTTCTAAGGCCACAGAATTATACCAGAAAACTCACTTCCTTGTAGCATTCTCTCTCTCTCTCTCTCTCTCTCTCTCTCTCTCTCTCTCTCTCTCTCACACACACACACACACACACACACACACACACACACACACACACACACACACACACACACACACACGTAGTATCCCTGTGTAGGCTGAGATCATCATTCCTCCCATTTTGTAATCTGCAGCACTAGCGTTACTGCAGGGGGGGCGGAGCTCCAAGTTCCGCCGGGCTCTGACCCTCCGTTACATGACGGGAGAAGGCGGGAGAAAGCAGTGCTTTCGTCGGCCGGAATGGCTCCAAAGGCGAGGGGGCGGGGCCGCCTTCTCCCGTCGTGTGACGGAGGGTCAGAGCCCGGCGGAACTTGGAGCTCCCCCCCCCCCCTGAAGTGATGCCAGTGATCTGCAGGCCTTCTTGGGCAAGAGCTTTTTGACAATGGGGACAGGGAGGTCCCCATTCATAAAATGGCCCCTTTTTGCCATGTTTTTTTTTAACCCATCGATCTTGCTGAAGAGGGAGCAACAGGTGGCTCTTTTCCTGGTTACAAGTGTCTGAATTGCTAAGTTGTCATTTTTGCAGCTCGCTAAGGGCTGAGGGTTGGGTGAGTAAGGCCTTTAGGTCACCCGACTGCTCAGAGCTAATATCCACATATACTTAGGTTCACCATGAGTTTCCCCGTTCTAAACTGGGACACCCCCTTGAATAATTAATTTAATTAATTCAATTTAATTAATTAATTAATTAATTGAAATAAAACAAAAAAAATTATGGGTGCAAGCGGCCTGAAATGTTTATTTATTTATTTAATTTTAATCAAATTAATTAATTACTTTACTTACCTATCCCGCCGCCGCTGCCATTGCCGCCATTCCGCCGCTGCGGCTGTGGCCGCCATCGTCATCTTCACTGCCGTCGTTGTTGTCTTCAGCGGCGGCTGCCGCCATGACCACCACCATCGTCATTACTGTCGTCTTCGGAGCCTGGCCGGCCAGGACTCCAGCTCCTGTCGCCACCACCGCTGTCACTTGTAAAGTGTCAAAAGACACTTTTTTCGCAGACACCGCCATCTCGCAAGATCCAAGATGGCGGCACCCGAAAAAGGTACATTTTTTAAATTTTAAAGTGGCGGTGACAGAGGCTTCCACTGGTCCCGGAAAGCCTGGGACCAATCTGGGACCGGAGCCCAGAACCCGGGACGGTCCCTGGTGTTCCGGGATGGATGGTAAGCCTATAGATAGATAGATAGATAGATAGATAGATAGATAGATAGATAGATAGATAGATAGATAGATAGATAGATAGATAGATAGATAGATAGATAGATCATTCACTCCACAGAGTTTAAGTACACCACGTTTGTGCTGGAGTGCGACCGCAGTAGCATGTATTCAGGATGGAATGTTCAGGCCACTGGGAATGATGACATGGAGAACTCAAAGTTGGCTCCCTTAGGAATGTACCTGAGCTTACAAACATACCTTCTACACGGCCATGAAACCACCTGATGGGGTTTCATTAATGGCAGATTGCGAGGGGTCTGAGGGAGAGGGCGGCTACTTTCAGCCCGAGTCTCCCTACAACCCGCTGCCAATGCAAGCCTCAAAAATCAAGCAGGAAGCAGATCGTTCCCCTCCTTGCCATCCTCCTGGAGCTCAGCTGTCAAGCCCAGAAGCACAGGACTTCCGGTTCCATTTACAGGGACAGCGCAAAGGCATTCGTGTTGCCCTGTAAATGAACCTGGAAGTCCTGCACTTCTGGGTTTCACAGCGAGGAGCACGGTAGGCGCTTTGGCTATTTTGTATTTGTAGCACAGCAGTGGCAGAGCCGAGTCAGGTCTTTGAAACCCGGCAACGCACAAGAAACCATTAAGGGCTTGGTGTGTGTGTGTTTGTAGCATAGTGGTGCCGGATCCAAGACGGCATCATGCAGCATTCCGGGTGGTTGCGCCGCCCCTGACCTTATACTCTCCCAACTTTTCATAGGTGAAAACAGGGACATGTTTGTAACATCCTAGTCCTCAATGCCAAGAGACACAGCCCAGACCTGGTGAAGACCCTGCTCAATCTCTCTCTCTCTCTCTCTCTCTCTCTCTCTCTCTCTCTCTCTCTCTCTCTCTCTCTCTCTCTGTTGCATCCATTTCATCTGAAATAGGCTGTCCTTCAATGAGGGTGAGTGAGAGCTCGTTTGGGAAGGATATACTAGAAACATTCTAGGTCGGATATAGTAGGTGATTGTCCGGTGATATGTTCTGAATTCGAAACAGACCTGGACCCTTGCAGTGTGGGCAATACCAGGCTGTACTCTGCACGCTGCCTTGGTGTGTATCTCTATGCATGTTCCTGAAAGACAAAGGCTGTGTCCATCCACCCACTCGAGGATTCATCCTGGGGAGGGAGCTGGACACTGAAGATTGACAGCAACACTAGCAGCTTCCTTTGACAAACCATTAATAAAAGGCGTTCTCAAAAAGACAAGAATAGTGACCAAAAAAAAAAAGGATAGTGCTGTGTCAGGGACCAGAAGAAAGGGCCTCTCCCTTGAAATCAGGGGCAGTCGGAGCTTATGAAACACCTGTTTGTCGCATTAGCATGTTACATTATTTGGTGTACCCTTAGGCGGGAGACAGATGGCTGCTTTTTCAGAGCGTTGATGGCAGATTGAAAGAGGGATCCCTGCTGTTTGGGGTGCGTTGGCTCTTCCCACTTTTGTCTTTGGAAAGAAGCCTGGCAGTTGCCGTATCGTTTCCAAAACCAATTTGATCAGAGGTGATAGTTAGACAAAAGCAGCATGTGGGTACATCAGGGAAGCATTGCCTGCCCCCCCCCTCACTCCACCAAATCACCTCCAGCTCTTTCTTAAAAGGGCTTGCCTGTCTCCAGGACTACCGACAGCCACACACCTGAACACTGAGCAATGTCTGGCCCCATGATGATCTGCACGCTCGGAGGAGGGGAGCAGGGGGGGAAAAGAGAGCCCAGCGAACGTCAAAGGAGCGCCGCCACGACGGAGGCCACTGCCCCTCCCGGATGGCGGCTTGCGATGCTTTCCTCACCAATGCCTGGGCTGGCTTTGTGTTGCCTTCCCAGCAGTACCGGTGCTGGGGGCAATTATGGGATAATGTGCTCCATTCCTAAGGGGAGAAGAAACAACCTCCCCCCAAATGCTGGGCTCCTCCATGATTTATTGTGCCGCTCCACAGAACCCGCCACTTCTACTGGAGAGTCACTACATTGTAACAGCAGGAACAATTATGTGTTCATTATGAAAGCAAATTAGGAGGCTGCCTAATCGACTTTATTAAATACTAGTGAAAAGTCCCTGGGTGAGAGGAAGCAGAATAGGAGGCAGGAGGAGGGAAGGAAGATCTGGCTATTTGGGTGCCGCTGCCAGAAGGAAGCTGCAGGGGAGGGGAGGGGGGGCAAGTATCGTTCCAGTTGGCCTTGTTCCAGCAGGTCCCAGCACTCCAAGGAGCAAGGCAGAGGCTCGGAGCAGGAGGGCCTGTGACAGCTTTACAGATAGCAGAGGGCTGGTTCCGAGGTTGAGCAAAGTGAAGAACAGTGATGTAGACTTGAGTCTATTGACTCGGCCTCGAGATGGACTCAAGTTACGTCAATGACTCGACTCGGACTTGACTCGGTGACTGTAAAAGACTCGAAAGACTTGACTCGAGACTTGGAGCCTTTTACAAGTCCAATTTTATTCAGGTTTTATTCAAGTCCCATTAAATAGATAGGGTCTCGCAACCAAAAACTTGGGACTTTTTTATTTTATTTTTTTTCATATTTTTATACCGCCCTTCCTCCAAGGAGCTCAGAGTGGTGTACATATTTCCTCCCCTCCTTTTTGTCCTCACAACAACCCTGTGAGGTAGGTGGGGCTGAGAGATAGTGAGTGGCCCAAGGTCACCCAGGAAGCTTCGTGGCTGAGTGGGGATTTGAACCTGGATCTTCCAGGTCTAAGTCCGACTCCCAAACCACTACACCATCCTGACTTGGGGGCAAAGACTTGGGACTTGACTCAAGACTTGGAATCAGAGACTTGATCCACATCCCTGGTGAAGAGCCTCTCCAAGGGGTCCGTTCTGGGGAACAGTGGGAGGCCAGGTCGTCCTGGCTTCTGATGCCTCTTGTTCCTTTTTGATGAGGCTCAGGCTTAGCCACAATTGTGGTGCTCCTTTGCCTATCAGAGACCTTGCAGGTTATGAAGCAAGAGCAAGTCTGGCCCAGGAATATTGCTGCACCAGGCCCCTCTTCCTCAGCACAAGGCATCCCTCTCCACCCTGGAGCCATGCATCACTACAGACCTGGGACGCTGCCTCCTGAGCCAGACGGTTTGACCACCTGGCCCATGACCATCTACTCTGACTGGCAGCAGCCCTCAATGGACTCAGGAAGAGAAGAGGGCTTCCCGTCACCTGCCACCTGATCCTTTCTAACTCAAGATGCTGAGGACCGAATCGGGGTCCTTCTGCATGCATATCTGAGCTCTGCCACTCTAGGCTAGGGGGTGCCACTGGTAACAGGTGGCAAGTTAGGAAGAGAGGAGAGGTCCAAACTGAAGGAAGGGTTGGCAATCCATAACAGGTGCTTGGGAGCCTGATGTGCAAGAATGCCTGATTTTGTTCATGTCATAATAATGGCATAAAAAGATTCATGGTTATTTGTGCTGATGTGGCATTTGAGAACGCCTTGAGATTAGCGGAGCTGCAGGAGGTGGTGCAAAAACCTTCTCCCTCCTACATGTCCTCTTGTCTTCATTTTAAAAAGATCCTCCACTCTTTTTCTCCAGAAAGAGTCACCTCTAGAGAAACACTTATTGGGTGTGTGTTGTACCCCAAAGTCAAATCTTTTTGCATCAGTATTCCTGGTGTGTGTGTGTGTGTGTGTGTGTGTGTGTGTGTGTGTGTGTGTGTGTGTGTGTGTGTGTGTGTGTATTCCTGAAGGAGCTAAATAAATTTATGTGCACCACTGCAAAAGATGTTTAAAGAACTCAAGTTGCCCGCAAGAAATCTCCCTGCGCTCTCCTCCTTCCACTCTCCCTTTTCCTTTCTCCTTCCCTTATACTACATCTCAATATTGCTTTCTCTCCAGTTATTTGCAGTGTCCATGTTTTCCCCAGGCTAATTTTCTATCGCATTTCATCGTTTAAACATGTTTCTGTTTATTTTGCTGAGCTCTGCCTTCCAGGCATTTGCTTTCTTTTCTACACGTGGGTCTTCAGATTTATTTTTCATGCTTAATGTTGCCCCCTCCCCCTCTCTCACACATACATTCTCCCCTGATCCTGTTTTCTAATTCAGTTCAGAACCTAAGAACATAAGAACATAAGAAGAGCCCTGCTGGATCAGGCCAAAGGCCCATCTAGTCCAACTTCCTGTATCGCACAGTGGCCCCACCAGATGCCTCAGGGAACACACAAGACATCTAGAGACCTGTATCCCGTTGCCACTCCCTTGCATCTAGCATTAAGAGATAGCCTAGACCAGGAGGTTGTTTATCCCCATCATGGCTTGTAACCTGTGATGGACTTTTCTTCCATCAATCTGTCCAATCCCCTTTTCAAGGCATCTAGGCTTTCAGATGCCATCACCACATCCTGTGGCAAGGAGTTCCACAGATGAATTACACGCTGGGTGAAGAAATATTGTCTTTTGTCTGTTTTAATACTCCCTCCACTCAATTTAGTGGATGTCCCCTAGTTCTAGTATTGTGTGAGAGGGAGGGAGAAGAACTTATCTCTATCCACTCTCTCCATCCCATGCATAACCTGAGACGCCTCTATATCTTCAGCATGGATGGGAGGCAGCAGAAGACATCCCAAACTAGGTGCAGCTTCTAGTGCTCTGGCAGACATTTTGGCCGTGACAAGCAGGTCTTCTGGTCAGGTGGGGTCCCCTGGCAACATCTCAAAGGAAACTTGCATAAGGAAGAGGTATCCATTGTACCTCCATCCTTCAAGAGGTGTGTCCCCCCCCCCTTACACAAACCTGTCCTTCAGATGCTACAGAGGAAGTGAGGGCTCGGTTCCCAGGACTGGACCGCTTCAGAATGCCTAGAACAGGGGTTCTCAAACTTTGGAGGCCCGGGTACCCCCTACCACAGTCCAATTTTCTGAACTACCCCAATTGATTAATCAATTGATTAATTAGATAATTAATCATTACATAAAATGTACTAAAACAATTTTAAATGTGAAAAAATGTCTTATTTAACTCTGTGTGTGTGTGTGTGTGTGTGTGTGTGTGTGTGTGTGTGAGAGAGAGAGAGAGAGAGAGAGAGAGAGAGAGAGAGAGAGAGAGAGAGAGATGCAAGGATTTCTTTTTTTCTCCAATTCACACTTCCCAAAATCAGCTCCCCCCTCCCCCACCTCACCAAAGTACATTTTCCAAAGTACAAAAATAAGCCCAAAACCAAAATCAGAGAGACAGAAGGGCTACAAAAATAATTAGAATTTAAAATCCATGTTAATTAACAATTAGCTGCTGATGGGGCAGATAAGGGGGCAGGGCTTGGTGTAACCCCCAGCAAGAGGTCTGCATACCCCTAGAGGTACCCGCACCACAGGTTGAGAACCCCTGGTCTAGACAATCCTCAAAGGGGAAGGCTCTCCCCCCCAGGTCAAAGGTTCCCAGCAATTCTTCTGTGACTCTTCACCTTTTTCACGTCTAGGGAGTTTTCAAACAATTCTCTCCTTTTGCATGCTGGTTGGCACTGTCCTGGGAGAGGACCGTACCATTTCAGGAGCAGAACATTTGAGTTGGCGAAGGCTCAGAGTTGCATTGTACGAAGATTGTCCCTGCACTGAATGGAACGTGTGAACAGCTGTACCCAGGCACGGATTAACAATGATAATATCTAGGGACACAGGTATACACAGGTCCCTGGATACAGTTCACCATGTAAACAGCCCTCTAGGGCTGGTAGATGGTCATTTCTCTCCAACCTGCTGCCCAGTTTCAGATTAGTTCCTCTCCCTTTGGGCACACATCTTTCCCAGTTCCATTCTACAAGAGCCCCCCATGGAGGTACGTCGTGGGTCCATCCATACACTCTGTCATAGAAAAGCAGCTGCTTCTCAGGGCCTCGGGCCTCACACACACATAGACACGCACACACCATACCGTGCAAACAGCCTGCTTGCTTCCTGTGTGCAGGCATTTTTTCTGAGGAGGGAAAAAGGAATCATGTGAGCCCCCAGCTTCAGTTTAATGCTACCACCCAGCCAGGCATAGGTTTTCACCTGAAGGGGATACTAGGGCTGTTACTGTTGCACCCTTGTGCAAAACAGCGGGTGTACCTGCGACGTTCCTTAAACACGTCCACACTTCTGTCTGGCCAGATGTCTCTTGGTGTTCTCAAGCACTTCTCTGTTTTTTGAAACAGCTGGTTCGTTTTGCACAAATGCCCCTGTCTCTGTCCTTCCTCCTCCTAATGCTCATGTTTGGAGAGGCCAGTTTCAACAAGAGGCCTTGTGCAAACCCGTGGAATTGCACATTCCATCTTCAAATCCACTGTTTGGGGTATGTCGCATCAGAATGACAGTTATTGGTACCTGCTGACATGAAAGGACATCAGATTATGCAAATTCAGGGGACTTCTTTTAGCCTAGGAACTGAACATCTCGGCCCACATGCCCAAGAGGCAAAGTCCCACATGTCTGCCAAACACACGTGTATCAGTAGCATGACCGTGAGAGTCAAACTGACATTACAATTGGCAAGGAGGCACCAAAATGCCCTGGCCAGCCATTTGGAGACGGAGAGGAGGGCAAAGAGGGCCCCTGTGTTTCAACAGTCTTTATGGACCAGGGTCAGGCCGGCCCATCCAGGAGGCCAACTGAAGCTGTCGCATCAGGCAGCAAGTTGGCATGGGGTGCCCATCTCTGTCCGTCTCCTTGCCTCCACTGATTCTCTTTCTCCTTCCTAGATTGGAAAAGGAAGAGGGGGACTGAGAGGAAGAGGAAATGTGGAGGGGAGGAGAGTGCTGAGCTGCAACCTTGGAGAACAGAGGCTGGCACATCATCGAGGACAGGAGAAGCATTTGGCATGCTGCCTCAAGTGTCAGGAGGTCTTGAACCGGCCCCTGTTGTTGTTGTTGTTGTTGTTGTTGTTGTTGTTGTTGTTGTTGTTGTTGTTGCTCTTCTTCTTCTTCTTCTTCTTCTTCTTCTTCTTCTTCTTCTTCTTCTTCTTCTTCTTCTTCCTGGTAAATTATAATCTCTGTTTTGTCCCTAATGCCTTGTTAAACTGTCGTTAGCACGAGCTGTCAGAGTGGTCATTCGTCCTTTGCTGTCAAGCTTCAGCTGTTAAATCGCTGGCGGGTGGGCTGGGCGCATCCGGTTGCTCGTGTCCATGCACATCTCTGCATACCCATGATCAGCAAGGGTGCAAACAGGGCACACAGCCTGCCATTTCACACATTCGAGCTACTGAACCCTTGGTTTTTCGGATGGGCTAATGTGGAGCCACTGAAGACAGCAGTCAGCATCTAGCCTGCTCTCAGCAATATCATGCTAGATCAGGGGTGGCCAAACTTTCAACCTGAATGCTCCTGGCCCTTGAATGGTTGTCTAGGTGAGGGCATTTCAGCAGGTGCAGCTGCTTGAGCAGCACCATCAGCACTTGCAGCTGCCCAGATTCCGTCTTCTACACAACTATGAAGAACACAGAGGCCCTCATGGTGGAAGGTTGGCCACCTCTGTGCTAGATGGTGCTGGTGGTGGAAGAGTCTTGGGCAGTGATTCTTGGTGTGAGAATGAGGATGTGACCAGGCTGTTCCCATATCTCTAAACTGTTGGCGGATTCTGTGGGTCATAGTGATGCCCTCCCTCTCCCCATGCGGCCTGCCAGCAAGCTCAGTTCCCAAGCTAACTTCCTTTCACCTCCATCTTTTGCCTCTACAGGGTTGGCATCTGTTGGCAGTTGGAGTCACAGAGTACAAACTGGGCTCAGGAGCTGCTCGTTCCCAGTTCTCACCCCTGTAATCCAAAAGAGGAAGACACGACAGGGTCCCAGTGCCTGTTCTTGAGTGGAGGTTGGCCACCTCAAGCCTCCCAGAGGTTGGCTGAGAGAACAGGGCATCCCTGTCCCATCTCCTTCAGCCACACCGCCAAGAGAGGAGCCCCCATCCAGGCAAAAAAGAGCTCGGCTGGGCACACTCACTAGCGCGAGGCAGGACACCCCCAGGTGACGCGCGCAGAAGGGTGACGCGCACGTGCGCACCCACACGCGCCACCTCCCCTGCGCGCGTCGCCAGAGGCTCCGAGGCCTGGAGAAGGCCTCGGACCATCCTCCCAGGCCGGCGCTCGTGGGCCTTCTGACGAAGGCCCACTGCATCGAACGTTATTATAACGTTTTTCGTGCATGCGCAGACCGTTCCTGAGGGAAAAGGGCTGCCCTTTTCCCTCAGGAACGGTCTGCGCATGCGCGAAAAACGTTATAAATAACGTTCGACGCAGTGGGCCTCATCAGAAGGCCCAGAACAGCCAGCCGGGGAAGACGTCCCCGAGCCGGCTGCACTGCGACACGATAGCGGAGAGGGGAGTCGCTCCCTTGCTGTCAAACGTTGTTTTTCTTGGAAATTGGTTGTGACACTTGCGATGAACAGATTCTAATGAAGAAACCTGGCTTATTAAAAGAACTTAGCAGAAGTGTCAGGCCTAATTTGAAATGGAGAGCAGGGCCTAGGAAATAACATGACTGTTTTCTATTGAAATGCCCAGAGGGTTGGCCTTCTCGCCACCCGCTTCCTTTTCACGTTTCCGCACACACACAGCCCACTGCCCAGCCTCCTCTCCTCGGCTCAGCTAATGTCTTCATTTTCTGCAGGCTTCGGAAGCAGATCGAACCTTCCAGTGTCATTAGTATAAGACACTGCATTCAGGGAGAAAGTTCTGGCACAGTCCTTTGGGATCATAGCATTTTATAATGGGAGGGAGGAATTGGGTGTTTGAACCCTTGGATACCAAAAAAAGCGTGCCAGGGAGAAACCTAGGCAGCACATTTCCCCCCTGCACAGTCATTTCTGGGTGCAGGGCGTTCTTTTTCATGGGGAAGCATTCAGAGATACAAACCCCCCTCCCCAGTCTGCAGCTTGAAAGCGATACACTATTGATCTGTCTGAGCTGGCCCTAAAGCCGCCTGGAGACTAAGGTGTGAATGTTTCCAAATGGAAATCCAGTTTCTATCCTCTGGGTTGCAACACTGACTGCCCGATCCTGCCTAAGATGCGCCGGCCGAAATGGCCTTTCATCCCTGTACACGGGTGTAAGCGCCGGAGATCCCAATGGGCCTCCTCGGATGTGTGCCAGGTCTGGAGCTGGCGCACAACTGGGAGGGCCCCCAAAGATCACAAGCAAGTTGATTTCAAGCCTCTTCTTTCTTTTCCTGCAAGTTCCTCCTTAAAAATCCCAAACCTATCTTCGGTTTACCCCTGAGACTGGACCCCCACTTGACCCAGAAATCTCAAGACATTCTCCCTGCACTCAGTAAATGGGGGAAGGGGGCATTGGACCTTCTCCATCTGCTGCCCACCCTGCAGCCTCCCACTCCACCCCATCAGCCGTGCATTCTGGGTTGTTTCTGCAAAGAGCAGAGGTGGATGTGCAGAGGGCTTCTTGAGTAGGGTGCCCATATCCAAAAGGGGACAAGGTGCCTATACCTTTAACCTTTGGCATTTGGGCAGGTGCATCTCATCATGCAACAAACTACACTTGCCCAAATTTCCTCTTCTTACAATGGTTAAAGGCATAGGCACCCTGTCTCTTATTGGATATGGGCACCCTATCCCTGAGGCTTATTTTGTCAAAGGAGGTGGTTTGTATTTAAGAACATAAGAAAAGCCTTGCTGGATCAGCCCATGCGGGCAGCGCTGCACCTTATGGGCCGATCAAGGACAAGATTGGGCCATAAGAAGAGTAAGTGCAGGACCAGAAGCTCAGGAATATTTGGCTCTTCTGCAAGGCAGCGTCTTCTTTCAATTTCCAACACCTCCTCTGTGTTGTGGACAGATTTCCTGCCTGGTCTGTGGGCAGTCTGTCTGTCTGTCTGCATTGTTTATTGTCTTTCAGCCATTTGGGGAGCCTGGCAAGCTAAAACTGTCCTTCCACAGGGGCTGAAACAGGGTTAAGGAGCAGTGATGTAGACTTGAGTCTATTGACTCGGACTTGAGTCCAACTCAAGTCGTGTCAATGACTCGACTTGGACTTGACTCGGCGATTGCAAAAGACTTGAAAGACTCGACACTTGTAGCCTTTTATGACAAGTCCAATTTTATTCAGGTTTAAACCCGTTGTCCCCATTAAATAGATAGGGACTCGCAACCAAAGACTCGGGACTTGGGGGCAAAGACTTGGGACTTGACTTGAGACTTGGAGTCAGAGACTTGATCCACATCCCTGATAAGGAACAAAAGGGAGAGCAGGTTGCTGAACAGGGAAGAGGCACCGGGGTGGGGGGGGTAGCAGGAGCATCTCTCAGCCTGCTGCTGCTTTAACCAGGCCAGATCCCAAGGGACCGGCCACGTGTCCTTGGATGGAGAAGGCTGTGGGAATTGCACTTCCCTGTTTCTGAAGAAGCTGCAACTGCTTTGAACATCTCTGGCCTCTTCGCAGGTTAAGCCAAAGAGACCGTCTCATACCCTCATTCAACCACTAGGTGTAGATCTCGTTTAAGGAGTCTTCAGGTTGTCCAGAAGTCTGAGGGTTCTTTTCTTTTCCCCTATTACTTGGATTATTAAGAACTACCAAAAAGGAAGAAAGAAGGGGCGGGGGGGGGGGGGGAGAGAAGCTCAGTTTCCTGCAGTTCAGTGCAGCAACAATTAGAGAGCTACTTCACTTTCATTTGGGGAGGAATCCCTGCGGAACAGGCCCGGACCCAAATGTTTTGGATACCCTTCCCGTGCGCACCCTTTTCTCCTCTTTGGTGAGACTCCAAGGAACATCAAAGAAGCACGCAGGCTTTGCAGCCCTTCCTTGGAGCAGCAACCGGGATAGGGGCATCATCTGGAGGGGTCTTGCCAAGTTGTGATCCACGCAACCACAGGATGGAAGGCCGGCGGTTGCTCACTCCCCAGTGCAAAGCCGGATGTGGAAACTGAGGAACAAGCCCTCCTGTTGGCGGCTCCATCCACCAAAGCTGTGGAACAGCATCTGGCGGCCTTGGGCCAAATCTTCCCCCCCCCCCGAGGTAGAGGCACCTCCTTTTCGTCTGGCTCTGCTGTTTCTTTGCCCTCAACAATAGCTGAGCATAAAGGAAGCTGGCTTTTAGTTATTTATTTTTTTAAATGAATCATGAAACTTAGCTAGGAACTGGCAAACAGAAGACCAGATAAAAATGACTAAACAGCACAAAGGAGTGTGTGTGTGTGTGTGTGTGTGTGTGTGTGTGTGTGTGTGTGTGTGTGTGTGTGAGAGAGAGAGAGAGAGAGAGAGAGAGAGAGAGAGAGAGAGAGAGAGAGAGAGAGAGAGAGAGAGAGAGTTGTCTGATTTAAGCAGTCAGCCCAAAGCCTGCCAGAAAACATGAAACCTCTTCAGAAGTTGATGCCAGGACCTCAAAGGTGGGAAGGGCCACCCACCTCCTAGAGCAGTAGCTGGCCATTGCAACTGGGTGAGCACCCTCATGTGCACCCACTAGCCACACCTCAGCTAGAGGTCTGACATGTGAAAGGTGTGACATGCACTAAAAATGAGTGGAGGGAGAGTTAGAACGGACAAAAGAAAATATTTCTTCACCCAGTGTGTACTTCATCATCTGCGGAACTCCTTGCCACAGGATGTGGTGATGGCACCTGGCCTAGATGCCTTTAAAAGGGGTTTAGATTGAATTCAGAACCTAAGAACATAAATTGAATTCATGGAGGAAAAGACCATTACAGGTTACAAGCCATAAGCAACCTCCTGGCTTTAGAAGTAGGTTTTCTCTGTGCCAGGTGCAAGGGAGTGACAACAGGAAACAGGTTATCTTGTTGGCTGTGTGCTCTCGGAGGCATCTGGTGGGGCCACTGTGAGAGACAGGAAGCTGGACTAGACGGGCCTTTGGCCTGATCCAGCAGGGCTCTTCTGAGGTTCTTATGTTCTTAAGGGCCTCTTCTGACGCCTTCCATGGACCTTTAAGGTTGCAACCAGCAGTTTGAGCAGTGCCCGGAAGCAGACTGACAACTGAGGCAGCTGACATAAAAGCGGAAGCTCCAAAAGACAATCTCGTTGCTTCATTTGGGGAAAAAACTTCACTGTCTTCGGGCTCAATCCTATCCAACTTTTCAGTGCTGATGCAGGAGCAATGAAGCCTCGAGGTAAGGGAACAAACGTTCCCTTGCCTTGAGGAGGCCTCCGTGACTGCCCCTCCACCGCAGGATGCAGCGCATGCCCCATTGGCACAGCTGCATCAACACTGGAATGTTGGACAGGATTGAGCCCTACATTTCTGGGAGTCCAGCTGCTGTTAGGGAAGAGAAGATGAAGAGAGTAAAAAGTGTGGAAAAGGGGCCTGTCTGCGTACCCTAGAGGTACCCGCACCACAGGTTGAGAACCCCTGGTCTAGACAATCCTCAAAGGGGAAGGCTCTCCCCCCCAGGTCAAAAGTTCCCAGTAATTCTTCTGTGACTCTTCACCTTTTTCAAGTCTAGGGAGTTTTCAAACAATTCTCCCCTTTGGCATGCTGGTTGGCACTGTCCTGGGAAAGGACCGTACCGTTTCAGGAGCAGAACATTTGAGTTGGCGAAGGCTCAGAGTTACATTGTACGAAGATTGTCCCTGCACTGAATGGAACGTGTGAACAGCTGTACCCAGGCACGGATTAACAATGATTATATCTAGGGACAAAGGTATACACAGGTCCCTGGATACAGTTCACAGGCCGACGAGGGGTCCAGAGCCCTGTTTACTGGGACTGGCTGGCAGGACCAGTTGGCAGATCATGCATGTCCCAAGTAGGAAGTATGCTCTGCATTAATGCGACTGCTTCTGGGGTTGAGCGCCACAGCTCTAGAACGTCCAAGGTGAAGAGAAAATGGAAAGCAGGGGGCTGCATAAAAGGGGGCTGGGAAAATGGAAAGCAGGGGGCTGCACCAGGAGCTGCATAAAAGGTGGCTTGTTGTGGCTAGGAATGCGAGTTGGCGAGTTGGCTTCACCTGGACCTCAAGTTTACGTACCTTTTGCAAAGAGAAAGAGTTGCGTGAGAATGAGGACAACAGCGACTTGTCACGGCCTGACTTGCGACCTGCAGTTAGGGCTGGGTGTCTGTCTGTCTGCCCCCTTCACACACACACACACCCACACACCCACATAATGGGGCCAGCTAGCAGCATAAGAGGAAGTTGGCAGGGGATTGAGTGACTCTTGAGTCAAGTTTCTTTTGGAAAGAAAGGGGCTCCTCCCTCCGCTCCATCTTTCATTTAACAGAAAGCTCGGATTTCGCTTCCAGCCCCGTTAAACGACACCTCCCTCCCTTCCTCCTGCTTTCAGCCGATTTGCTTAGCAGGATGTATATGGGAAGAACATTGAGGCAGCCAGGGAAAGAAAAGCTCCAGGGAGCTTGGGTGGCAAAGGGATTAGGAAAATGGTTGGGCTGTGGCAGCGGTGGAGCCAGTTTCTTTCACCTCCGAGTCACTGGTTCAAATCCAACATTCAACAATAAAAAAACGGGGAAACCGCCTGGGAGAGAGGCTCGCCGCCGTTTCAGGCCAGGAAATGAAAACCACAAAGTGTTGCTGACACCAAGGGGCAACCCAGTGACTGTGGAGACCATGAAAAAGAGAAACGTTCCCATAAATTCCGAAGGGTAGGGATGATCCAAGCTGTGGAACGTTTCGCGACAGAGGTTGCGACTCTCGCTCCAGCTTCTTGCTAGCCCGCATCACTAGCCTTGAATGTAACCTCAGAGACCTCAGCCAGATCTAGCCTCATGGAAGGACTAGCAGCTCTGCCGAAGGAGCAGCCACGTGCTGAGTCACCAGACCACTTTGGGCAGTCGTGGCGAGGAGCAGCCGTCTGTGGAGATCCAGGCAGGGCCACCTCCTTCCCACTCGCCTGCTGCCTCATATCCATTTTGCTGGAGGCAGTGAACTGGGTACTTTTGATATGCACCCAAGAGAGCAAAATTGAGGTGGCCCTTCCATGACTGCTGTTCCTGGTGAAATCAAAAGCTGGGTCACAGGAATGGTGCCCCGCAATAGAAAAGCATGCAACAATAGAAAAGCATGCACATTATCCCTGTGTAATGGCTGGAAGAGGGGAACCAAAAATGGGGCGCGGTCCTGCTGCGCATCAGACTCAGATTCCAAAACTTAGGCTTACCAGATCTCCAACCGGGACAGAGTGCTAGACCTTTAGGAGAAGGAATGTGGGCAGGTGTAGCTTGTTAAACCTTAGAGCACAATCCTAGGCTTGCTAAACCTTAGAGCACAATCCCACTGAACACAATGGGGCTTGCTTCTGAGTAGACATGCCTAGGAGTGTGCTCTAGGACTTAACAAGCGACACCTGCCCACATTCCTTCTCCTAAAGGTCTAGCACTGTCCCGGTTGGAGATCTGGTAAGCCTATAGCTAGCAGCATTCTAAAACAGAATGAAAATTAAAATCACCAAAATTAAACTAATGAAATACAAAGAGAGAATCACTCGGCAGCAATGAAACAGCCAGCAATGAAACAGCAATAAGATCACAAGACCCATTGTGTTCAGTGGGGCTTGCTTCTGAGTAGACATGCTTAGGATTGTGCTCTAAGGTTTAACAAGCTACACCTGCCCACATTCCTTCTCCTAAAGGTCTAGCACTCTGTCCCGGTTGGAGATCTGGTAAGCCTACCAAAACTTGGTAACCACAGAGAATGATACCTTTAAGGGCTGCAGTCAAACCTCACAGCTGGTGTGTGACTGTGATGCTGCTGTTGTTTGGTCCTTGTCCACACCCCAAGGAAGGGGCATCAGCCGGCATCACCTGCAAGGTGCGTACTTCCCAAAGCCTCAGATGCAGGTCCAGGGAAGGGGGGGGGGGTTACAGCAGCCTTCTCCTGGCCTCTGCTAGTATAGGGCTGGGGCACAGTCAGAGCAGCTACCCGCACAGCTCGACTGCCTACCCTACACTGAGCCTCCTCATCAGCTGGGTACAGTAGTTCCACACTGTACAGTATATCAGTACAGTTAAGGGCGCTTCAGACCGCACGAATCTCGGCTCGTCCCGGATCTTAGCGGATCTTAGCGGAGGCGTGCTTGGGTGTCTGGTTAACACAGCGGAAGCGAGTGGTCTCCCGATTGCCGGCACGCTCGAACATCCCCTGGGCCATGTTTTCAGGGGGACGCATAGCGACGCTACTGGAGCCACCAATCAGAAGAGAGGGGGAGGAGTGTTAGTCAATCACCGTGGAGGTTTCTTCCAAGAAGGCGGGACAAAAGGAGGGACTATTTGCAGGGAGACACTCCTGCAGACAAGCAGGTCGGTGGCCAGCCTCTCGGGCTCACTCGTCTTCGTCCGCTTCCGCAAGCGGTCTGAATCCGCTCTCAGGCTTACCAGATCTCCAAATGGGACAGAGTGCTAGACCTTTAGGAGAAGGAATGTGGGCAGGTGTAGCTTGTTAAACCCTTAGAGCACAATCCTAGGCTTGTTAAACCTTAGAGCACAATCCCATTGAATACAATGGGGCTTGCTTCTGAGTAGACATGCCTAGGATTGTGCTCTAAGGGTTTAACAAGCTACACCTGCCCACATTCCTTCTCCTAAAGGTCTAGCACTCTGTCCCGGTTGGAGATCTGGTAAGCCTAAGTACAGTAGTTCTATACTGGAGGTCCCTCTCATGTCTCACCTCCAGTGCTCCAAGTGCCTGATCCTGCAAGGAATCCTCTTGTCTCTTACCTCCTCCTCACTCGAAGGTCCTGATCCCGAGAGACATCCCCTCAGCTCCGGCTGCCTTGCTCAAAGATCCTGGTCTTGCAAGCCATTCTCTGAGCCCCTGCTGGCCAGTGGTCGGCTGTTTGGCCACCAAGGTCAAAGCTGGCCCTTGGCCACTTCTTGGCAGGGTGAGGGGAGGCATCTCCATCAGGTGGGGCCTCATCGTGCCTGGCAGTTCCAGCTGCTCGTGCCATGCATAGGCTTACCAGATCTCCAACCGGGACAGAGCGCTAGACCTTTAGGAGAAGGAATGTGGGCAGGTGTAGCTTGTTAAACCTTAGAGCACAATCCTAGGCATGTCTACTCAGAAGCAAGCCCCATTGTGTTCAGTGGGATTGTGCTCTAAGGTTTAGCAAGCCTAGGATTGTGCTCTAAGGTTTAACAAGCTACACCTGCCCACATTCCTTCTCCTAAAGGTCTAGCACTCTGTCCCGGTTGGAGATCTGGTAAGCCTAGCCATGCGGCATTGCACGGGGCGGGACTGGCCTCGCCAGGTGGTCCCATTCATGCGCCAACCACACCAAGCGTTGGATTCGTCCGCCTTCCTGTTTCGTCTGGGTCTCCAGAAGAGCTGGCAGGTTGGGATCCTCTTGCCACCAAGCAGGATGCAACATCTTAAAAGGGAGGTAGGGAGTGCTTTGGTAGCAACGTTGCTGACCTCAGCACATGCACAACACAACACAACACAACACAACACACAAAGTTAGTTTTTTTCTGACCTGGTGTCATTTCAGAAGAAGAAAAAAATAACAACTCTGAAACTTTTTTTAGAGTGGTTCAGGTTGAACTGGGAAGAAACCAGATGTGGTGGGAACGTATTGGCTAGCGCCTGTAAGCATCAACACCCTTCTGTTTTCAAATGTTTTTGAGGGTCTGTTTTTGCTAAGGTGACAGATACATACACATGTGCATACATACACATATGAAAGCAAAATTGTCTACTTGACACATGAGGGGAGAAGGCAAGACTAAAGACTAACAGACTTCCTTGGAATGAGAAGCAATGAAGCAATTAAATATGTGACATCAAGCTTTGGATGAGAGAGAGAGAGAGAGAGAGAGAGAGAGAGAGAGAGAGAGAGAGAGAGAGAGAGAGAGAGACTCCTTGCTGTTGGCTGTGTCTGTAGATCACACAATTCACACAGAGTCCCCCCCCCCAAGTTTGTGGCTGCGCCTGTGTCTGAGGACAGCTCTGAAAACTTGTGTGAATAAGAAAGTGAGATAAGAACGAAGTCTGTGCAACCCAGTCCCAGGTTCCTTGTTTTCCGTGGCTCAGCCTGGACACGAATAAAATGCACTTGTCCTTCAATCATGTGGCTGGATATAGATTGGCTTTGGCTCGGCAGCCCCCTGGGTTCATATCCAGGCTCCCCACTATTCATGCACCTCCTGCCCCCTTTGTCCAGGCCCCCAACTGCAGGTGCTCGGTCTTATATATACCAGGCAGATGTTGGATCATCAGGACTCAGGGACAAGCTGCTGCTGCTGCTGAGAAGACGCTGGGAATCATCAAGTCTCCCTGGTAATTTGAAAGGGAAATGAAACTGCCTGATAGCATCCAGGTGTGCCTCAGACATCTCTCCAGTCAATGTTCTCATCCTGCCAGAGCTGGATTTTAATTGTATTACCGGCGTCGTGGAATCGGTGTGTGGGGTGAAGAGTGGAGAAAGACTGGCCCGAATGAGGCAGAAGGAAGCCAACACAGGGGGCTCCCCCCTCCAAAGGGCAGGAGGTGTGTTCCTCGTGGCCAGACTCCTCAAGGTTTTCACGGATGAGTAACGTTTGCGTTCTGCTTTTGTCTGCCTTATGTGGTTGGTACAATGAGGTAATTAGTGATTGCAAGAAAAGCTTCACCTAAACAGGAAGGAGATGTTTTGCTATGATTGTTGGTGGTTGTTGTTCTGGCCAGAGCTTATGGTTAGCATGTGCACCTCCCGCCTGTAAGAAACTTGGTCAGCCTGACTGAAATCTTTTTGGCCTCCCTCAACGTTTCTCACCTCCAAATGGTTTCAAATTCTGTTTCAGGAGAAGTTAGATGACTGATGAAGGGGGGGGGGACTCACTCTTGGTGGCTCCTGAGGGCAGGACTGGAACCCAGTGGTGTCGCTGGAGGTGGAACGCTAAGTTCCGTACCGGGCTGACCTCCGTTACTCACCAGTATGAGGCGGCCCCGCCCCCTCGCCTTCGGAGCCATTCAGTGGGGTGAAGGCAACATGCAGGGAGTCTTAGCGTTCCGCCCCAACTCCAGCGACGCCACTGCTCGAACCGATGGGTTGAAACCAGTGTCATGGCTGCACGGGCACACAGTTGGACACCAAACACCGCACAACTCGCAGCTCGACATTTATTGAAATCACTGAAGATCTAGAGACTTTTCTATTATTATTATTATTATTATTATTATTATTATTATTATTATTATTATTATTATTATTAACAACAGTATTTATATACTGCTTTTCAACAAAAAGTTCACAAAAAGTTATTTTTTTTTAAAAAAAGTTAATATTTTTAATCATTTTTGTGAGGAAAAAAAATACATTGAGCATCTGGAGACGATGCTGTACAACCAGGGACAGGGTCCACATAGTGGCATGGACCTCAGTGGCACAGACCCCTTATGGTGTGCATGCAGGTACTTGGTGAGGACAATCTCACTACCCACCACCACACCTCATCAAAAAACCAAGAAAGAGGCAGGGCAGTGAGGAGACCACATGCAGGGCAAATACAGACAACCAGATTACCAAATGTATCATGCACACCATGGGTATGTCTTTGCACACCATGGGCACACTCAATTATGCCCAGTGCATAATTAATCTATGGAACTCCTTGCCCCAGAATATTGTGATTGCACCTGACCTAAAGGAGATGGGGCAGATCTGTGGAGGAAAAGTCCACCACAGGTTACAAGTCATGATGACTGTATGCAACCTCTGGGTTTTAGGGGTTGTTCCCCAACTCTGAATGCCAGATACAAGGGAGTGGGGCAACAGAATACGAGTCTCTTGTTGTCTCGTGTGCTCCTTGAGGCATCTGGTGGGACCACTGTGAGGAAGCTGGACTAGATGATGGGCCCTTGGCTTGATCCAGCAGGGCTCCACTTATGTTCTTATGTCACCCTGAGTGAAAGGCCTTCTATAGTCATCTGATACTACAGCATCAAAGGCTATGGGACAATTCACTCTCTTATCTTTCAAGGAATCTTGGGACTTTGAAGTGGAGAAATCAGAGCTCTTGCAACTTGGCAATGAGGACTGGCACCAACATTTCAAAACAACACGTTTCAGAGAAACGTCTGAGAATCTTCAAAGGAAGCCAAAGGAGTTTCCGTAAAACGAGAGACATTTCTCAAGAGGCGTCTCTCGGCACATCCCAGAGTAGTACCCTGAGAAGAAAATGAGGCCATAAAACCTGTTTAGCTCAACCATGTCGACACATCATTAATTGGTGACCCACTTGTGAGCAGGTGCGACAGCATTTGTATCCCCCCTCACCTTGCGATGACAGTACTTTCATCGAGCAGACCATATGAGGTGGATGCGCACCCTCTGCAGCTGGTCTGGAAAATTGCCTCCTGGAGCTATCAGAGCAGCCAGTGTTTCTGCTCCAGAAATGGGCTCAATGAGTGAGCTTTTCTTGTACAACATGATGAAGGTCAAGCCGTGTTTTGCAGACGAGACGGGAACGAGGAGGCAGGGATAAGGAATGGAGTCTGAAGGTGTAGAGTGGACTAATGTCCTTTTCAATCAAAGGTGAGGCACCAGATCTGGATGTTTACTTGTTTTAACTCCCCCTTCCTTCCTCAAACTACTGTACAACATTAGCACAGCAAAAAGACAGCTGAGCTATAGTGCTTCTTTCCTGAAATTCTGAGGGCTTTTACTCACAGGAAGTTTTTTACAAGAGGGAGCTTTCCAAAAGGGTCCCTTTGCCTGAAGCGTAACCCTGAAAGAATTTGCCCTCCTAATGCTACTGCACATGTGCATCAGAGATGCCCCCGAGTCTTGGTGGGATGTTTCAGGTGGTGAACAGGAGGTTTCCCCCAAGCCCACGATGAGTAAGCTTCTCCTAGCTTATAATTGCCTTGGCTCAAGCCAAGTTTCCCTTCCTCACACAGCCAGCAGCTGCAGGATCCAGGACTTAAGTCTCAGGTCTAAAACGTCTACAGGTATCACCAGTTTAGGAGGGGTAGTAAGGAGTGGGTGCAGCAAGGGCTAGTGGTGGGGAGTTCCACTGGAGCTCTCCCCTGGGTTCGAGCTTAAACAAGTTCATTCAGGCCAGAGTTGAACTGGGCCCAGTTTGAGTCAGGTTCATCGGGGATTGAGCCGAGGGCCATGCAGAATGGCTCAAAGAGGACCAAGTGTCTGCTCGATGCGTCGTCATACAATTCTAGCAAACGAGGAGCCCCTTCGCAACTGAGTCGGATCCGGCCTTAACTCCTTGATCATCCAAATATTTAGACTTTGGAAAGAGCTGTGATAGAAACACCCATAAAAATAAATATTTGAGCAATGCAGTAACCAAAAACCCAAACAGGAACCTGGTGTTCTCGTCTCCATCTCTCTCTCTCTCTCTCTCTCTCTCTCTCTCTCTCTCTCTCTCTCTCTCCCTCTCCCTCTGCCCTTGCCATGCACTCGCTACCAGCGCAGAGAGAACTGGGTGTATATTTCACAGCTGGGTGCCTGACACTTCACTTCCTTACAAAGAAATGTTCTGTGGCCAGCAGCTCCCTTGGAACACCAGGCAACTTTTATAAGGTTTGGAGAGGGAGGCGAAACTTTTTACTTGGGATGCTGGAGGCAGCGGGTGGCCTCCTCCTCACCCACGGCCTTCGCTTCATTATTTTTAGAGTGGTGAAAAGTGATTGGAAGTGACAGTTTAAAACAACAACAACAGGGAATCGAATGCCTGGGACGATGGATGATGAGCCTTCAGCTGCCATGACAGGGTGTTCATAAACATAGATCATGCAAAACAAAACCTGGCCAGTGCAGAAGAGTGGGAAAGGCCTTTGGACCTTCGAGAGAGACACTTTCTGGTGCTTTGATCTGGGAGCTGCCAGGGCCACGTTCGACCTGGAGAATGTGCTGTCCAGGGGTCTCAATGTCTCTGAGGTCAATGGGTAGGCTTACCAGATCTCCAGTCGGGACAGAGTGCTAGACCTTTAGGAGAAGGAATGTGGGCAGGTGTAGCTTGATAAGCCTTAGAGCACAAGCCTAGGCATGTCTACTCAGAAGCAAGCCCCATTGTGTTCAGTGGGATTGTGCTCTAAGGTTTAACAAGCCTAGGATTGTGCTCTAAGGTTTAACAAGCTACACCTGCCCACATTCCTTCTCCTAAAGGTCTAACACTCTGTCCCAGTTGGAGATCTGGTCAGCCTATTAATGGGTGAAGCTGCCGATGCTGGGCCAGAAGTGCAACAGGCTCACTTCGTGTGAAGATCATGCTCCAGAAAGGCCAGGTGAAGAGAGGAGTCTGGGCTGCTGGTATTGATGCCAAGCTTGGCCAGTCCAGAGGCTTTGTACTGCCTGCCAATTCCTGCAAGACCCAATTCCCTTCAGAGTCCCCTCACTCTAGGCTTACCAGATCTCCAACCGGGTCAGAGTGCTAGACCTTTAGGAGAAGGAATGTGGGCAGGTGTAGCTTGTTAAACCTTAGAGCACAATCCCACTGAACACAATGGGACTTGCTTCTGAGTAGACATGCCTAGGATTGTGCTCTAAGGTTTAACAAGCTACACCTGCCCACATTCCTTCTCCTAAAGGTCTAGCACTCTGTCCCGGTTGGAGATCTGGTAAGCCTACCTCACTCCCAGTTTGCTCTCTAGGTTAGGCCAAGACTTATAGCATGTGGTTTCTGCTTTAACCTGGTGAGGACAAGGATTGGTTATTTGCCTCCATTTGTCTCTTCGACCCTGAAAACAACGTGACTAAAGCCATCCTTACACCGCATGAGTCGTGCCCCGTTGTGTCCCGGAGTAGCCGATGTGTTGATTCTGAATCCGCATCCCGCCCCCACAACACCAAACGAGGCTTCTCATTGGCTGAAGCGCGATTTATTCAAGTTGGAACGCAACAGAACGACATTTGGTCAATGAGAGGTCGTGTTTGGTGTTGTGGGGGCGGGACGCGGAACAACGCGTTGGGCCAATCCAGAATCGACTCCGGGACGCGACGCAGCGAGATGTGTGCAGTCTGTTACAGCTTAAGCACAGCTACTGCGTGTGCTTACAAGTTCCCTGGCACCAAAACACAAATCGACACACGATGAGACTAGGACAACACAGATTCTCCCAGCCCCCAATTTGGAGCGCTGATTGTGTCACAAGCATGCAAAATATAGTGAACCTGTCAAATGATTTACGAACGGAGAACTCGGAAGATACACAGAGCAGAGCAGTCGAGAAAGGGAGGTCACAGGGCAAGACACAGGGCACAGGACACAGACACAGGGCAAGCCACAGTTCTACATCACAGTCAAGGAGCGGCACGTCTAGGACACTAAACTCTCTAGGACAGGGGTGGCCAACCTTCCACCATGAGGGCCTCTGTGTTCTTAAGAGTTCTGTAGAAGACAGAATCTTGGCAGCTGCAAGTGCTGATGGTGCTGCTAAAGCAGCTGCACCTGCTGAAATGCCCTCACCTATGCAACCATTTAAAGGACCAGGAGCATTCATGCTGAAAGGTTGGCCACCCCTGCTCTAACAGCACGATCCTATGCATTACTCTGCTGAAAGCTCCATTGTGGCCGATTCCTCCGCGTTCCAGACATTCCACACCCTCAAGGGTGACTTCACAGGACCGTCAGCAGCTGCTGTCTCCCATCCAGGCAAGAACCAAGGCTGATCCTGCTTAGCTTCTTCAGGCAGGGCACTGGCTCAACCTCCAGACCACACCTCCTGCCTATGTACTATATCAGGGATGGCCAACCTTCCACCATTAGGGCTACTGTGTTCTTAAGAGTTGTGTGTAGAAGATAGAATCTTGGCAGCTGCAGTTGCTGATGGTGCTGCTCAAGCAGCTGCACCTGCTGAAATGCCCTCACCTATGCAACCATTTAAAGGGCCAGGAGCAGTCCTGTTGAAAGGTTGGCCACCCCTGATCTAGGACAACACTCTTTTTTTCTCACTTCATATGTGAGGCATCCACCGTCCCGTCCCATTCTTCAAGAAGCCACTGCATCAGCAGTAGTTTTAACAGCAGCAGCTAGATATGCAGGCACTGGTAGGTGATAATGTTTCTGTCAAACTTGGTTGGCTGGTTTCCTTGCACAAGAACAGGCCAGGCTGGCTTTCCGCTCTTTTGGCAACCCTGTGACAAAGGGAATCGTGCCCCTGCTGTTGGGCACACAGCCAGTATCTGCTACAGGGTTCACTTGAAGCCCCCCCCCTCTCTCATCCGCCCCAGCAGCAGGCTTCCTGCTGGTCGATTCTCGCTCCAGCAAGACAACTGGGAGCGAGCGGCTGGAGGAGCTTTTTGTTGTTAACCAGCTCCGGCTCCTGCTCTCTGCTTGCCGCATCCTCCCATCCCGCAGTCACTGAGTGACGAGAACAATTCCTGACATCTCTGTTTGGCAGCCTCACGCCTTCCTCTCGTGACATTCTCATGTTATTCCTCTTGGTCACCCCCACAGGTTGGACTGGGCTTCGCACTGACTGCCAGGCACCCGGGTGCATCAGAAGAGGAGCTGCCTCTTGAAAAGGAAGGACAGAAGGGGTGTGTGTGTGTGTGTGTGTGTGTGTGTGTGTGTGTGTGTGTGTGTGTGTGTGTGTGTGTGTGTGTAATTGATGCAGGAATGGACAGTACGACAGGATGAAGCAATGCAAGGAGGAATCCAGTGGTGCACTCTGAGTGGTTGTGCTGGCTTCGTCCTCCTGGTCCCTCCTGTTGAAAAGCATCACAGAAGGAAAGAAAGACATGGGTCTTGCAAAAATGAGCAGAACTGGGGGGGGGCAGTAGATGGTTGGTACCACCGTGTTGTCACTTTCTATCACTGCATAAGGAGAGCACTGTTCTCTCGACACAGGTTGCGGCGTGTTAACCCTGTCCTCCTTGTCAAGGAGAAGCAGGAGGTGTGTGGTCCAGAGGTTGAGCTGCCTGAAGACGGCCAGAAGCTAAGCAGGAGCAGCCCATTCATGTTGGAAGGGGGCAGACCGTCGGTTCTGATCACGGATATTACTGATAAGCTGTCATGACCATCGGTGGCAGAGAGGAGTCACTGTTGCATGCCGTGGTGAGAGTACGGACAGGAATGCGGAGAAAGTCAGTGACAGAGCAATAACAACTGGAAAAACGTTCCCCTGTTCAGCATGATCTGTGGCGTCCTGCGGAGAGCCGGATGCTCAGGTGGAGCACGTCTTGGGTTTCACCAATATGGCGACACTTGTGCTCCCCAGCAGCGGATGTTCTCTCGATCACAGCCGCTGTACGCTGATCACAGCCTTCCTACTTCCTGTACAGCCTTCCCACTTCCTGTGCTTGCCAATTGTCAAGCCAAGGGGAAGAGCTCCGTCTTTCCTTGCTCTGTTCTATATCATCTGAAGCCATTTTTTTGCCATCATAAAAAAACCAAGAATTTACATGTCCTCGCACACAAAAAAGTTCTCATTAAAAACAAACAGCCCGACTCCTTGCCTGTAAATCTCTCCAGCCCTTTGGATTCTAAATAGCTTTAATACAGAGTTTTTCTGCTAATTCTCCCTTGTGCCCCTTGAGTCTCATATATTAGGAGCAATGCTGGCCTGTACCACGAGCAGTTGATTTTATCGAGTTCAAGAGAAAAATCCCATGCAGAGATGCTGAAGATAAATATTCATTGTCACATCTGCTTTGTTTTAAGTTTGTTGCCGAAAATGTTAAAAATACAAACATGCTGGACGGGGAAGGGGGAGAGGAAGGGGGAAGTGGGGAGCTTGTGGGCCGCCGGAGTATGAGCTGTTTGTGCTGTTCATCGTGGGTTTCATTGCCAGAGCAAGAAACGGGATCAGTGCAAGAGTAAATCTCCAAACAGACAAGACAACATTCCCAGGGATAAAACCTGGATTTGCACCAGGGTGTTGCTATCGGAGACGAGCTGCTCGGACGCCAAGTGTAGCTACTGGAGGGGGGCAGCACTAGCATCAGGTTGCTGGGGGCCTAAAGGTAATGGTCTGCACTCAGCTCCCCACGGCGCTCCTCTGCCCTCTCTCAATGGTACTTTGGGAGCTACCCCTGCAGTGGTGCTGAGGATTCAGGAGCTGTCCCAGGCAGGTCGCCCCTCTGATGGTTACCACAGCTGACACCGCCCTACTGGAGGACTCCGTGACATAAAAAGTCATAAGGTTCAGTCTACCCTAGCAGCAGAATGAGGCAATAGGTATTGGAGCGGACAGCAATGTTTCTGGATATGGGTAGGAAGAGATACAATTCTCCCCACATTAAAAAAAAAAAGTGCCCTGCAAGGAAAAAAGTAGCACGCACACCTATAGTTCCTAATTAGTCCATTCCCTTATAGGCTAGGTTTTTTCTTGCAAGGTGTTTTTCACATAGAGGAGCATTTAAAAAAAGATTCCTGAGTACTACTGTTCCCAGTATGTATCTTGGGATGAATCTGGAGTGAGAGAGAGAGAGAGAGAGAGAGAGAGAGAGAGAGAGAGAGAGAGAGAGAGAGAGAGAGAGAGAGAGAGGAGTTTTCTCTAAGACCACCCAATTAGTTAATGGTTGAAGTGGGATTTGAACCAGAGACTTGATCTGGACTAACAGGCACCTAACTAGAGATGTTGCAACTGTGTTGTGTGATCCGGGCTGCTCAAAAATAGTGAAGACCCCTCTTCCAGTGCTTTTCAACTGCACGGAGACAAAGGCAGGCCTGCACACAAGGCTTGGCTTTGGGGGCCAGTTGAAGTCCCCCCCCACCACTGCTGCTTCCCCATTCCCTTCCCCCAAACCCAAGGGCATACCAGGACAGGATGCTTCTGGATCTGTTGAAGCCTCCATCCTGGCCTCCCCTATCCCCAAAGGCAAGCTCTTTGTTTTAGAGCAGTGTTTCTCAAATTGAGGTGACCTAAGTTGCCCATTAACCTATAGGTTTGTACCTATAACTTGGGGTGGGTCAGTGAATCTGTATGAAGAGATTCTGGTATGTTGAGAGGCAGAGCCCGCCCGCCCATGAAGTGGGCTGATGCAGCTTGGGTCCGTGGGGGGCGGCAGGGGGAAGCAGATTTAAGCTGTCGATCGAAAGGTCGGCAGTTCGATTCCCGCGACGGGGTGAGCGCTCGTTGCTTGGCCAGCTCCTGCCAACCTAGCAGTTCCAAAGCATGTCAATGCGAGTAGATAAATAGGTACCGTTTGCGGGAAGGTAAACAGCGCTCCGTGTTCCAGCCACATGCTACGCGCTGCGGCAAGGAGAGTAATGCCGGCCACATGACCACGGAGGCGTCTTCGGACAACGCTGGCTCTTCGGCTTTGAAATGGAGATGAGCACCACACCCTAGAGTTGGACACGACTTGACTTAATTGTCAGGGGATACCTTTACCTTTACCTTTACCTTACCTCCCTCCAGCCCACCACAGACATGAGCTACATTGGTCCACTCCTCACTCACTAAAAGTGCATAAAGTCCCTTCCGCCTTGCACAGGGTGTAGCGCTAAAGGGTATGCGTCTCTTTAAACTTTAAGCCCTCTGGGAGGACGGAATGCGGTGAGGAGGTTAGGGAGCCTTTGGGGAGGGGTGTGTGTGTGTGAGAGTGCAGGAGTGTGCACCCCAGGGAAGGCAGCAGTGGCGGTCCTTGGTCCCCGGATAAACTAACAAATCAAGAATGGCCCATTGTGAAATATCAACCAGAAGCTGTTGAGGATTCATTTCAGTTCAATTAATCTGGAGGGGGGGGGGAGAGCAAATGATTCTAAAAATATCCTCTGAGTGCCACAAGGACTGTGGCACACACTCTGTTTACTTCTCTAGGCGTCAGCAACTGCCGATGCCTTTCAGGAATTTGGGACTTGCTCCATCGTGAGTTTGGAGGATTTGGAGATGTGAAATTCAGGGACGCGTATTCCACAGTCGTAGATCATGTTCCTCTAAACAGAAACTGTATATGCCCTTCTGAATGCATCGCTTCAAGACCACGTGCTTTTCTTCACAATGGTTTGCCCAAACTCCAGCATTATGTGCTCTCGAGCGGTAGGACTGCCAAGCTGGCCAGTGACTGCTCCTCCCAGGAAGCAAACAAGCAAAAGTGCCTGTTGAAGCCCACATAAAGGTGTCCTGGCTGATGATTATTCTTGGGGCTTGTGCCAAGTTGCAAAGGCATGCATGGAGCCCCAGTCCCAGTGGCCCCCGATGATGCACTGGGCATTACCACTCCCCCCCCCCCCTGGGCTCAGGGCTGTCTGGCTAGGAGACTTCAGCCAATGCCAGATCTGTCTGACCCCTGATGGGACTCTATACTGCAGGAGCAAGAAGACAGTTGTTTGGGATTGACTGGTAGATCTCTGAGTGATTTGGAGTAGATCTGAAAGGGTTGGATGGCTGTTGGACTGTTGAAGGGGTGAGAAACCTGTCCTTTGACTTTCAAAAGGTGTGTTTTTCCCAACGCAGGAGACCAACACTATGGTCATAAGCCATTAAACAAGCTGTTCCAGCAGGATTTAGAGCGGTGTGTGTGTGTGTGTGTGTGTGTGTGTGTGTGTGTGTGTGTGTGTGTGTGTGTGTGTGTGTGTGTGTGTGTGTGTTATTTATATGACATCAACGCAAGTTCAGAAACTCGGCATTGCTGGCCTGAGGATCTGTGGCCTCTTGGAACAGTCCTTCTACTATTTATTATTATTATTATTATTATTATTATTATTATTATTGTTGTTGTTGTTGTTGTTGTTGTTGTTGTTGTTGTTGTTGTTGTTGTTGTTGTTGTTGTTATATATCCCGCTTTTCATCAAAAAGTTCACAAAGTGGTTTACACACAAAATGATTACATGACTCCTTGTCCCAAAAGGGCTCACAATCTAAAAAAGATGCAGAAGAACACCAGCAAACAGCCACCAGAAAAAACACTGTGTTGTGGTGAAAGGGGGGGGCAGTTACTCTCCCCCTGCTAAATATAAGAGGAGCACCCATTGAAAGAGTGCCTCTCTTGCCCAGTTAGCAGGGGCAAACTTGCCACTAGCTGTCCCAGTGTTCAACCTGAAATCAAGTCGACCTTATGCTCATATCTCTGAATATCATGCATGACTTTGCTAATCATCCGTTCAGTCTCCCAGAAAGGCTAAAATGTGCTCACCCTGGATGACCATCGACAGCTTGCAAAGGTCAACACGAAAAGGAACATTTGGGAATAGCATTTGCAGGCACATTCATGCTCATCTTGATTCTGCTCCTAAGCATTGGGGGGGGGGGGATGTCAAATTCCCCTGTTTGCAAAATTTCTACACTCAACCTACATTAGTGTGGTTACTACCAGTTTGTAGCTACTCCTCACCACGTGACTTCAGGGATCCGGAGAGGTCCAGGCCAAATGGTCCTGCATGACTTCACAGATCCTGCCAGCCTCCTCTCCGACTGTCAATCCCCCCATTCGCTCTCAGAGGCACTAACCATTCGTGCATTTGTGACACATTTAAGTAAAACAAAATGCATTTGCTCAGCTTCTGGGTTTGTTTTTAATACTCTTGTGGCTTTAGTAAAAAAAAAAAATGCAGGCAGAGAATCCCAGATAGCAGGGGTTTTTATGCGCACTAATGCTTCCCACTTACAGGGTACTTGGTATTCTCCGGTCACTGTACAAACATTACCTAGTTAAACAGAGCAGAGCATTGGAGCAGCCCCTCGTTCTGGTGCAAGGCTGGGAAAAAAGATGCCGTCGCCCAAGCAATATGCTAATGCCATCCATGTTCCCCCCGTCGTGCATCTGGCATTGCTGGAAACTGTCTCAGAGTTTCCAGGATAGCTGGAGCCTGCAGGCACTCAGAACTTACTGAGAGACAAGTGTGAAAAAAATGTGCAAAATTCAGAAGAAGCCTCTGATCAGTTGGCAGTACTGGCCAAAGAGACCCCCATGCGCTGCCTCTCCCACTTTGATCCCCAGTCATGTGGCCTCCATCCCCATCTCACATGACAGCCAGAAGAAGAGCTGTTTGGAATGAAGGCATCTTCGTTGCAAAAACTCTGTCTCCATTCATGTGCGGATGTTTCTGATTAAGAATTCACACTGTGGCTTGGTAGCATTCCTAATTGTGGAGACTTTAATGGCCCCAATGTAAAACACATGTGTGCAGATGAAACTCTTGTTAGTCATCCTTGAGCTGTACTGTCCCCCGGGCTGTCTGCCACATCACATTTGGGATGCCACATGTGGTCTCTTTGCGTCAGGGACTGAGCATAACTGATTTCGGGATGAGCCTCGCCAGCTGTGGGTGCAGCAGTGGCCAGGGTTCAAACCTCTAGATGATGCTCCAGGACAAACAATCCGGCACAGAGGAAGACCCAAGGAGTCACGTCAGATCATGTAGGAAGGATTCATAAAGGAACCGGGGGAGCAGATGAGCCAAGAGGAGGCAGAGCTGAAGCAGGAAGTCTGCAGGCAGCAGTTCTCATCGGGGGTTAACAACAACAACAACAACAACAACAACAACAACAACCAGTATTTATATACTGCCTTTTCTTTGGTCATCAGATTTCTCCTCTTTTATTCAAAGGCGGTTTACACAGGCAGGCTTTCTAAACCCCGGAGGGTTTTTTACAATATAATATGTTCTAATCTTTCATTCTAGTTGGTTTCTTTCCCAGTCCAGCCTCTCTCTGGCATCCACCTCACCACCACGCTTGAACTGACCGGCAACCTTGACTCCCACTCAAGTGCAGCTGCAGCTTCTCTCCCTCACAGAGGTGCTGCAGCTTATCAGTGGCGACAGCTCTTTGACTGCCATCGAATACTTCCAGCTGTCCCGAACTGCCATCCTTCAGATCTTCAGGCATATATGGGACAGCCACTCTACCAACTGAGCCAGACCTCCTGCCGAGGAGGAAGGTAGGGCACTGGACATGCATACGTCAGGGGGCAGACCCTGTATGCCGACATGCATTCACTGAACATGTGGGGAAGGCCTCCGACATCTCATACCAAGCAGGCATCATGTGCCACTGATGAGTCAGGTGAGGAGAGGGAGGGGCTGGCACTCCAGCCTCTGGATTAGCCAAGCGTTTGCCCCTCCTTCCATCCCTCTTTCATTTCTTTAGGGAAACAAACGATGTTTCATGTACATGTCGAGCTTGTTCTGGGGTTTTCTGAGAAGCTCAAATTCTATTTTTACCATGTCAATCTTCCCATCCCCTTGTTTTCCTCTCTCTCCTCCTGGCTCTATTTTAAAGACCTGTTTTTCTTGCAGGCCCTTGATGGATCTCTTAAGAACATCAGAAGAGCCCTGCTGGATCAGTCTGCACCTGGAATATAAAAGTAAAGGTAAAGGTGACCCCTGACAATTAAGTCCAGTCGTGTCCGACTCTAGGGTGTGGTGCTCATCCCCATTTCAAAGCCGAAGAGCCAGCGTTGTCCGAAGACGCCTCCGGGGTCATGTGGCCGGCATGACTCTCCTTGCCGCAGCGCGTAGCATGCGGCTGGAACACGGAGCGCTGTTTACCTTCCCGCAAGCTGTATTTATCTACTCGCATTAACATGCTTTGGAACTGCTAGGTTGGCAGGAGCTGGCCAAGCTCACCCCGTCGCGGATTCGAACTGCCGACCTTTCGGTCGACAGCTCATGGTTCAGCAGTTTAACCCACCGCGCCACCCGCTGGCCTGGAATATAGAGATAGCCTATTCAGAGGCGTCACACCACCGGGGGCGATTGGGGCGGTGGTTCCCAGGGCGCGGGCCAGTCTTACCTGCCGCCGCGTCCTCTTCACAGCCGAGAACGACTGCGGTTGGGCCCCACCCTCCCTTGCGCTCTTTTGGCTCCAAAAAGGAGCCCAAAAGCACCGGGGGCATGTCTGAGCATGCAGAGGCGCGCTACGCTACCAACACATGCCCCATGGGCGGGGCATGTGGCAGCCATGGGGGGTATGTCGGCGGCGGACCCCCCCACGTGGAGGCGCAGCTTCGTCTGTGAGCCGATTACTAAGACCAGGAGGTTGCTTATCCCCATCATGGCTTGTAACCTGTGATGGACTTTTCCTCCATCCATCTGTCCAATCCCCTTTTAAAGGCATCCAGGCCAGGTGCCATCACCAAATCCTGTGGCAAGGAGTTCCACAAACCAATTACACGCTGGGTAAAGAAATACCTTCTTTTGTCTGTTTTAATGCTCCCCCCATTTTTAATGTCTGTTTTAATACTCTCCATATACTGCTCTGTATTTCTGACAGCCACCTTGGGCCCTTTTCCCCTCTGTTCATGAATCCATCCATGTATGTCCCAAAGTTGCCAGTTAGAGCAAAGCTCAGACCAGCCAACCAGCCAACCCAGAATCAAGATATGGTCATCTGCAGAGGCGTAAGAAGGGTGGAGCGAAGGCAAGTAGTTCTGCAAGACTCCATTACGCTGGAGTCAGCGGCCCCTCCCCCTTGCTGTTGGAGCCATTCTGGCAGCAAAGGCAACACGCAGGACACTCCCCTGTTGCTGGTGAAATGGCTCCAACAGCAAGGGAGAGGGGCCGCTGACTCCAGTGTAACGGAGTCTTGCAGAACTACTTGCCTTCGCTCCACCCTTGTTTCGCCTCTGATCATCTGCGCATTCCAGTTCCCAGCAGCTGAGCTCACGGCAAGCATGGCTACAAAGAGCCAGATTAACCCGTTTCCTGGATATCTGGAGTATCCTGCTGCTGTTGGGATCTCGATACCAGAAAGCGGTCTTGGACTCATCACCCTCTTTTCTAGTGATGACCAAAATCCCTTTCCTTCCACATCCAAACCTGCGTGATAGAAGGGAGGCCCTCAGCCCACCTCCTAGGCAAGAGGAGGAAGTTGCCCTTGGTCTCCGGGGTCCGCCGCCTCCTCCTCTCCTGGAGTTTGGCAAGACCAGGTGGCCTTTCTCCGACTTTCCTTTGTGCTGACGCCGAGCTCCATGCATCACCCAGCAGTGCCAACCCCCGTCGTTCTGGGGAAAGGTCACCTGAACAGTCTCCCTCTGCCCCTTTTGGATTTATGCTTGGGCCAGGATCATTCTTCATCGTAAAACCAAATACCCCGAGTGCAATTATGCCATCCTTTCACAATTTATTTAGCAGCCAGATCCCGCTTTTCTGCTCCACGCTGTGAGAGAAAACAACTGCCGCTGAAACCGGGGCTGGCTTTGCGGATAGCGAACGGCACCTTGGAGGAGGCTCTGGGTGGACATTCAGCTTCCAAAGGGATGCAGGCCAGGGGACGGAGGAACCAAGAAGGGCCCCCTCTGGGAAGTGTTGGCTGTCCTCGGAAGCCCCCAAGTTCTGTCGCCCAGAGCTCCTGACGATGCCCTCGGTCTCATCATCCCCCAAGTCTTACAGGCTCTTCTGCATCAACCATCTGTTCAGATTTTCTAAGGGGATGTTTGGACCCCAGAGCAAACTGGAATTGTCCTGCCTCACCTCCACATCTGCATATGCATATTTTAAGAAGAAGAAGTCGCCTGCAGGGCTGACGGAGCCTCTGCATTTGGCGGCCCAAGTGCTCCTCAGTGCCCCAGTTCAGTGCTTCCACTTGCAGTGTGGCTTATGCCTGGGACCTCTCCACCTGTTTCCATTGCGATTTATTTCTCATGATTTCTTATATTCCAGGGATTTTTATCCTGCCACCAAAGAGGGAGCTGCTCTTACCCTTCTACTACGACGATCAATATTTATGTCCCATTTTTCAACCAAAAAAGAAGCTCACAAAGCAGTTTACATAGCAACAACAAACAAATGGTCCCCCAAGGGCTCACAATTTAAAAAGAAGCGAAGAGTCACCAGTAGAGCCACTGGGCTGGGGGGAAAGAGGGACAGTTGCTCTCCCCCTGCGAACGATGAGAGATCCTTGCCCCTTTGGCCACTTAGCAGGGGTGGAAACAACATCTCCCTGAAAGGGCATTCCAGAGACCAGGCGCCACCTCTTGGGTGGCCACCAGGCTGCCACACCTCCACTGGAGATGGAACCTGCAGCAGGTCACCCTGGGGTGACCACACAGATCAGGCAGATTCCTACATCCTCAGTCTTCCAAGTACCTGGGTCCCAAACACAAAGGACTTGACAGGCCGCCACCAGTACTGGAACTATGCTTGGAAATGCACAGGTAACCAATGGTGTGGCACGACAGAGTCACAACCCCTGGCTGCAGGCAGCTGCTGCATCCTGTACTGGCTACAATTTCCACACAGATTGGGAAGGTTCCCCTTGCCAAGGAGCCCTTTGTAACCCTCCCCACAGAGTCAGGGTGGCCGCAACGCTTGGTGATCTACGATTCCTGACTCTCCTGATAACCTGGTGCCAGAACCCCACCTGAAAGAGAGGATTCGCTTCCTTGTGTTTGGTGGCACTTCAATATTCCCTTCTCCACCCCCATCCTGAAAGAATTTCATTTCGGAGATTTGATTTTATTACAGGTGTCCCCTGCTTAACAATGGGGATACGTTCTGAAATCCCCGTTGTAAAGTGAAGCTGTCATTAAGCAGGTCTTGCTGTGCTTTGAAGTTTAGCACTGTGCTTAAAGCCCCAGCATTAAACATTCAAGCTCTTAGCTTGCCCATTAGCTGTTTGGCTTTACATAAGGGCTTTGAAGTTCAGGGCTGTGCTTAAAGCCCCAGTGCTGAACTTCAAAGCCCTTATCTAAAGCCAAACAGATGAAGAGCTGGGGATTTTAAAAGATGCATCTTTTAAAATCCTTTGCTCTTTTTTACTGGGGACCTCCGTCATATATCCAGATAATCGTTAAACGATTCGTCATTAAGCGGGGGAACCTGTATGTTGAATCCCACCCTTACTCAAAGGGTTCCGAGTGGCGCTTTGGCTGTGAAGTGGGTTAGGCAGAGAGAGAGAGAGAGAGAGAGAGAGAGAGAGGCCCCCATCTGGTGGGGCCACTGTGTGATACAGGAAGCTGGACTAGATGGGCCTTTGGTCTGATCCAGCAGGGCTCTTCTTATGTTCTTATGTTCTTATGAGAGAGGTGCCCAAGGCAACCCAATGGCTTCAGAGTGGAGTGGGCTCCTGGCACCCACCTCCGAAGTGCTCACCACTCCACCCCATCCACTCCAGACTTCGCCTTCCTCGGTAGACTCTCCTCCTTGGAATGTGATGTGAGGGATTCCCAACAGACTTGGAGGACTGACTTCTCATGGCTGGTTCTTTTGATGCTTCAAGAAGAGCCACAGCCAGGAAGCAGAGAGGCACAGCGGAATGTGATTAATTGCTGTTCCTTATTATTAGACAGCTCTGTTATGTGGGCTGGGGTTATTTACAGCCATTGCCAGAGCCAGATTCTAACATTCCTTGGGAAGGGGCTGCGACCGGGTCTTGTTGTGTCTTCTTTGCAAAAACCACTAAGCTTGATGCGCATTCCTGCAACTGCATCAGGACGTGCTCATGCTGGTGCTTCGGGGTGTCATTCTGCACTGCACCCCAGAAAACAGGGAACACCTCATCATCCTTGGCCAAACCAGTCCTTGAAAGTTATGCACCCAAAGTGAAAAGCAGTGATGTAGACTTGAGTCTATTGACTCAGACTCGGGATGGACTCAAGTCACGTCAATGACTCGACTCGGATTTGACTCGGCGATTGTAAAAGACTCAAAAGACTCGACTCGAGACTTGGAGCCATTTATGACAAGTCCAATTTTATTCAGGTTTAAACCCATTTTCCCCATTAAATACTGTAGGTAGGTAATCACAACTTGCAACCAAAGACTCGGGACTTGGAAGCAAAGACTTGATTCGAGATTTGGAGTCAGAGACTTGGGGCTTGACTCAAAACTTGGAGTCAGAGACTTGGGACTTGACTCAAGACTCAGAGTCAGAGACTTGATCCATATCCCTGGTGAAAAGCCATCAGGGCTATTTGCAATCTGTAGGCTGCATATGTGGGGAAAGGATTGTGCCTGGTGTGGTGACCCATTGCTCCCCTGCATGCTTTGCACCACTTGTGAAAGAGCCTTAGAGCAGGTGCGTGGCACACATATGGCACTCTGCTTTGGGCACCTCACATTGATACCCACACAGGCTCAGTGATGTTCGCTGGTATAGACGGGAGGCACGGCCAGTGGGCATAGTTGGCAATGGGTGCTGGAGATCAAGTGCATCTGGAGACTGTAGTTCCTGCCCTGGGAACCTGCTGTTTAATTCTCAGTCCGTCTCAGGACCACTTGACAATAAAGGGTTCCTTTATTCACCGGTGGTGGGGCCACAGTGGCTTAGTGGTTAAGACGCTAAATTTCAGACTGGAAGTTCGGTAGGACACTATTTATTTTATTTATTTATTTAAAGAATTTATATCCCGCCTTTCTCCCAGCGAGGGCACTCAAGGCGGCTCAAGTAGTTCAAGACCCGAGTGCCACGTGACAGAGTGAGCTGCCCGTCTCCTGTTCCAGCTCCTGCCAACCTAGCAGTTTGAAAGCAAGACAGTGCAAGGAGATATATAGGTTCCGCTGCGGCGGGAAGGTCACAGCGTTCCGTTAGTCATGCCAACCACATGACCACGGAAGCGTCTTCAGACAGCACTGGCTCTTCGGCCTTAGAAACGGAGATGAGCACCGCACCCTAGAGTCGGACACGACTGGCTTTCCAGCAGGGGAGACCTTGACCTGTTCACCAGTGACCATCATACTCCGTCCAGAGCACTGCACTGGCTTCTTTCCGCCCTTTCAATCCTGGGGAGCCAGCTTAGACTTGGGAAGAGGCTTCGAGTTATACATCCTCAAGTTCTCCCTCACTCCCTAGTATGGGACTCATTGGAACACTTCCTTGCGAACACTGCAGGACCCTTTATATTTGGGCACGTGTGCTTTTCTTCCAGGGGCCGCTCTGTTCAGCACTCTAAGAACATAAGAACCTCAGAAGAGCCCTGCTGGATCAGGCCAAAGGCCCACCTAGTCCAGCTTCCTGTATCACACAGTGGCCCCACCAGATACCTCAGGGAGCACACAAGACAACAAGAGACCTGTGTCCAGTCGCCACTCCATTGCACCTGGCATTCAGAGATAGCCTATTACTAAGAGCAGGAGGTTGCTTATCCTCATCATGACTTGTAACCTGTGATGGACTTTTCCTCTATCAATCTGTCCAAACACCTTTTTAAAAAGGCATCTAGGCCAGGTGCCATCACCACCTCCTGTGGCAAGGAGTTCCACAGATGAATTACACGCTGGGTAAAGAAATATTTTCTTTTGTCTGTTTTAATACTCCCTCCACTCAATTGTAGTGCATGTCTCCTAGTTCTAGTGTTGGGCGAGAGGGAAAAGAACTTCTCTCCATCCACTCTCTCCATCCCCTGCATCCCACTCCACCCCACTCTGCCCTGCTTGCTCTCCCTCACTCCAGATACCTCCAAGTGTGGTGATGTTTAGTCATCACTCCTCCCAGTTTGAGAAAGTTTTGCTTCAGTCTGTGGTGGAGTGAGGATAGGAGCCGATAGGGACTGAGCTCTGCTTTCTTTCATTCAAACTGTGGGAGGTATGATATGAATGAGGAGACTAACTCCCTTTTCTGCTGGAATTTAAACCTCATCAGCTTGGAAATAAATTGTCTGATGATGATAGAGAAATATCCCCCCCAAAAAAAATCTATCCCCCAACAATGCTTCCACAATGTGCTTCTCCCAGGTTCTCTGCTATCCACCTCTCTTTAACCTTCTTTGTTTAGAAATGTAAAAAAATGTGTCTTCTTATGTCGGAGTGGCTCGTTTTCTGTTGCTTTTGAGGGAACCAAGAGGGGATTTTCAGAACAATAGGATGCCACAGTCAGTGAAGCCTGACCAGGAATTCCTTGCGTTATTCTCTCTTTGATTAAGATCTGAACACATTTCTTGGCTTTGGGATGGAGTGTCTCCAAAGAATTCCTCCAGAAGTCACCACTGTAGCACCCCCAGCGCCATGCTCTGGGCACCCCTGCCAGTTTGCAGCCTCAGGGCTGGGCCTCCTCACTTATGCTTTTGCCCTGCCTCCCCTTCCTCTGTTGTCTCCCTTATATCTTTCTAGATTGTAGACCTCTTGGGGCAGGGACCCGTCTCTTCTGTTGTAAACAACCTGCACACTGATGGTTCTATAGAAATACATACATTCATCAGATTATGGCAGCGAGCCATGCTGAATGTTGCAAAGCGCAAAGGTGCTTCTGTGTATATGGGATGGGATGATTGTACATAAATTACCATTTCCAGTTTGTTCCTGATTTTTATCCGCCAGATGCCCTTGAACCTTTAGCTCTCAGTTACACGCAGGGTATTGTCAAGTTAGGATGATCAACAGCACAATCCTTGGCACATCAACTCAGAAGTAAGTACCATTGCATTCAATGGGACTCCTTCACAAGGAAGTGTGTACAGACTGCAGCCCAAGACATGTAGCACGACTTAAAATTGCAAAAGCAAATCTTTGTGCAGCCAGATTGGAAATACCCAAATACACCACGCGAGAAGCACCAGTTGACCAAGTGATGGGAGGTTTGTAGTCGTGGATAAGATAACAGGATCTGTGAAATTAAGAGATGCAAATTCCTTCCAGAATAAAAGGTGCTCTTCTTTTTAGTCCCCCTTGAAAACAGAATGGGAACAAATTTATCGTTTTGATAAATGCAACAACTCAAGTGGAAATGTAGACATCAAAACCAGCCCTTGGGACTTAGGCTAGCAACAATCTGGAAGCCAGTATTGGCCGGGTTTCCAACAATCTGAAGCTGAATTTGAAGTTCCAGGGTTCCACTGCTAAAGATGCCAATCCTTCAGCCTCCTCCTCCAGATCATTGGAAACAGTGCTGGTGCCCACCCGACTGGTACACTTAGGCTTGCCATCCGTACCAGAAAATCCAGGACGGTCCCGGAATCCAGGCTCCGATCACGGAATCATCCCGGACTTTCCGGGCCTGGTGAAGCCCTCGCTGCCACCATTGTCGCTTTTACGAGGCTTGGAATTTTTAAAATGTACTTTTTTTTCTGTCGGCGGCCATCTTGGATCTCATGAAATCTCATGAGATCCAAGATGGCAGTGCCCAAATCTCGTGAGGGCATGAGGCAGTACAGTACTACTTCTGTACTGAGATTCCGTGAGATCCAAGATTTCGGCGCCGGAAAAAAGGTAAGTTTAGGTACACTGGCCACCTCCACTAGTGCGAAGGGTTGAGGAGTCAGCCTGCCGCCCGATCATCCTGGGTCTTCTGAGAGGCATGGCCCCATGGCCAGGGTCTGACCTGACTCCACCCAGACTCTGGAGCCAAATCTCTGAAGTGGTGGATGCTTCTTGACAATGCCACATGCTTCCCAGTCTGCCCTTTCAGGCCCTGCAGGTGGTGAGGTCTTCTTTTCAGACAGCTCCTCAAAGGACAAGGATGGTCTTTGCCCCATCCCACGAGGGTCAGGGCTGTTGTGGAGGGGAGGGCCTGAGCCTGATTTTCCGACATCGAGAATCGCTTCCTGTGAGCCGCCACAAGCAGAACGTACAGCAGTTGGAGCAGCGAGTTCTGCCTTGTGGCGGCATTCAGGAAGAACTGGGGAGAGAAGAGCTCACAGGCAGTGATTCTCGATGTCGGAAAATCAGGCTGTGACAAGAATGACCCAAGAGTGACTCTACCTTCATCTGAGAAATTTTGGATAGCGTGACAAAAAACCTTTGGGATTAGAGCAGGAGCTTCAAGGCAAGCTCATCGCCATTAACGAAGATGTCCGACGTGGTTTGTTCGTTGTTTTCTGAATCATTCACTCCTTTCCCCACCTGGCCAGTGGGCTAAATATTTAAAATGCCAGTCCAGTCCGCTCCCTTATCAGATTTGCTGCATTAAAGGGATTTGGGGACTGCTACTGCATAGCCAGAGAGCGAAAGGCAAGGGACATGCCAGCCACGCATGACCGAATGCAAATCAAGCCATTTGGGCGACGGCTCACTCGACGGTTCATATCGGATGGCTGGGGTGGGATTTGGTGTGTCTTGCACGCAAATGAAGGCAGCTTTTTAAGCTCTTCACCTGAGGAGACTGAAGAAAGGATTGAGTACAAAGATGTAGGGAGACCCTGGCAAATTCAGACTAATTGATTTGTTTCAGATGATTAGCGAATGAGCAAGTAGACCCAACCAACGCAACAGGACCTGGTTCTAAGTGTGTTTATTGGCTGTGAGTCCCATGTGCACTTCCAGGCAAGTGTGCTGTGGCTTTCAGGAACGCAGCCCAATCCTATTTGCATTTACTCAGAAATACATCCTACTGGGTTAAACGGGGCTCACTCCCAAGTACTCCCAAGATCAAGTTTCCTGGGGGCAACGGTTTCCAAGAGAACAGCGGCCAGCCTCTTTCTGGACCCAGCTCGCAGTTCAGTAAAGCTTTCGTTGCAGACCTAGAGGTTGCTGAAACTTTCCCTTTACAGCTTAAACAAGTAGGAAAAGAGAGAGAGAGATGGGAAAAGAGAGCAAGAAAGCTCAAACAGGGCAGACAGAAATGTCTGGTTAAAAAACAAAACAAAAGGAAAAGTGGATTCTACATCGCAGGCTGTCGTTCAAGATCGACCAGGTCTGAAAAGGTTGAAGACTACACCTCATAGCTTCCCCGCCTCCACTCCCATTTCTAGATCTTGGCTGAGCTGGGAGAGCGGCAGGGCCAGTTACACACCCACGTGCTGTGCTGATAAATTATGTACACACCAAAGAGCGCATGTCCGTCTGTGCAGCCAGGCAGCCATCCGGCCAGTGCCGTCTCTCTCTTTTATTGCTGGCACATAAAACCAAGCCAGCAATATCGCTGTGTTGTAAACTGCTCCATCAAGAGATAAATGTTGCACCCTCTTTCTCCTGGCCTTTGAGCGCAGATCCTGAGGCCATGACAGCCGCCGCTGCTTCCGTATATGAGCCGCAATCCATTCATTTCCATCATTGGCCTGTAGCACACCGTGAAGGAAACAGCCGTTCAAGCAAGGCGCTGGCGGTCAGGTCGCCACCAGATTGATCACCAACTGAAATTCGGAAGTGAATGTCGAGGTTTCTGCTTGTGGAAAACATCAAAGGAATTTTAAGGGGGGGGGAATGTTTGTAAGATTTGCGGAATTTCTCAGAATGTTCTGCAGGTAGGTTAGCTATCTGGAAGCCACGGAAAACACTGCCTCCTTGCTGTGCCAAAGACCTCTGGGTAGGGATCTGTAGAATTCCTTTCCCCCCCCCCCCGCCACCCCCAGGCAAATATCACTTACAGAAACTTGTTTGGCTCCCCATGAACATTCTCAGGTGTTTTTTTTTCTTGGGTGGGGCCCTAATGTTCGCATGAAGTTTCACATTTTTGCAACCTTGGTGCCAAGTTTGCCAACTCTGCCTCCAAGAATGCAAGATGGCCCTAGCGCAGACCAGGCATATCCCCAGGGCCACACTGTGTTTGCCCCGGAATAGACCTTTACCCATCAACGCACTCATAGCAGCATTGGCACTAGAAGAGGAGGTTAGAACGGACAAATGAAAATATTTCTTCACCCAGCGTGGAATTCATCTGTGGAACTCCTTGCCACAGGATGTGGTGATGGCACCTGGCCTAGATACCTTTAAAAGGGGTTTGGACAGATTCATGGAGGAAAAGACCATCAGAAAGGGGCATGCATTCGCTTGCTGACTGCTGAAAACAGGCACCAAACGTTGCCCATTGGAAACAATCTCGGGTTTTCACGACTTGTCCATATTTTGTCCCACGACTATTTCGTCCCACGACTCGTCCCACGACTTGCCCGTTGGTTTCATTTGTGCAGAGTTACTGAATGCATATACAGTGGCGTTCCGAGCCCTCCCGGTGCCTGGGGGGCGGGGGCTGGAGTGCCCCCGTCGCACCAGATCCCGGCTGCCGCCCCCCCCCCCGGAAGCGGTGCATCACTGGCATCCGGAGAGGCTTTGCTCCGAGGATGGGAAGCTCTCCTCAGAGCGACCGCCCAGTTCGGCGGTCAAGGGCTTTGTGAGGCTGAATGCGTCGATGGCTTTTATTTGGTTTTTTTGCGCATGCGCAGAACCTTTCTGAGGGCAAACACCCGTTTGCCCTCAGAAAGGTTCTGCGTTTGACCAAAAAAACCAAATAAAAGCCGTCGACGCATTTGGCCTTCTCACAAAGCCCTCGACCGCCGAACTGGGCGGTCGCTCTGAGGAGGGCTTGTCCCGGCTTCGGAGCGGAGCCTCCAGAAGCCGGTGACGCGCCGAGTGGATGCGCTGCTTCTGGGGGGCTCGGCAGCCGGGCTCCGGTGCCGTGCCCTGCCGCGCAGCCCCGAGCCCAGCTGCTGCGCCCCCCGGAAGCAGCGCCCACTCGGCACCTGGGGTGCAGCACACCAGCTCCCCCATAATAAAGACGCCACTGTGCATATATGAACCAGACGTTCCAAGTAGCTCTGAACTGTGTTTGATTCATCTGGATCTCTTCCCAGGAAAGGGGGAGGGTTACCACTTGCCATCAGTAAGTGGAGCTCCTTTCAGGGACCACCTTGCAGTGTGTGGTTTTTCCCAGAATGCCCCAAAATGATACAATGTCTGGTGCATGCTAGGTATATACCCTGTTTCCCCGAAAATAAGACAGGGTCTTATATTAATTTTGGCTCCCCAAAAACACGGTAGGTCTTATTTTCAGGGGAGGTCTTCTTTTCAGGGAAACAGGGTATAAAGGATGGCCACTGGGTGACAACTGAAAATTAATGGGAAGAAAAAGAGCATAATAATTGAAATGTGACCCCTAAAGTGAGTTCAGCAAGTCAATAACTAAACGGATAAGACTTTTAATAACAAAATGCAAATGGAATAACAATTTTTTTTTTTAAAAAAAAAACCAGACGCACATCAAGTCTATTTCTTCAAAGTGTATGGGTGGCTACACTTGCTCTCATATCAAAGACATGCCCAAGTGCATGGGCTTTTTTCTCCATGGAGAGACCAATGAACAGTAGCAGGGGCATTCTAGAATGCCTGCCTTCCAGGCATCTCCATTTGGGCACTGCCACAAGACAATCATAGTCCCTACCACTGGAAGGAGATCTGAACAGCCAACACCAATGACCCCCGTGTGGGCCAACGTTCAAAGGCTCCAACAAGACAGACACCTCTCCTCCTGCAGCCAATGCATATGAGCAATTCTGATGCGCCCAGTGGAGCGTGGAGCTGAAAAATGGTTTGACATGCAGCTCCTATGGCCGGGGAGAATGCAACAAGCCACCCCCTTTTCCTTTCCTCTCTGCCAATAAATCCCCAACCCCTCCACAGACGCCCCTGTGAGCCCACTCCAGCCCTGTAAATACCAGGCAGAGGTGTGTGGTGTGGTGTCAAAAGAGAGAATGTTCGGGTTGCCATAATGGAGCATGGAGAATATTATTATCCAGTGCGATTTGAAACGTTGGTGGGAAACCTGCCAAAGTTGAGGCCTTTCAAAGAAACTCCTGTATCTCCAAACTGGGGTGTCCTATGGGGTAGGGGGAAGGTGTGTGTGGAGGGGGAAGGGGGTTGCATGAATAATGGAGTAAGAGGTGGAGGAGGCCACGGTGGCGGGGAGCAGAGCTCCTTCTGAAGGGATTTCTTTATATGAGAATCAGGCATAATTAATGCTATCAAGTCACCCAAAGCCCAGCTCGAGTAATGTGAGAACGGCCTTATCTCTAGGCATGTCATGCAGCCAGGCTGTGGCTCTCAACTTGCATCCAGGCAGGGCGTATTATAAACATGTCAGCACCTGGATGGCATGTGGGGGTGGGTGGGACTGTTGGCATGTGCCCTCCCCAGGCAGGCAGAGCCGGGGGGAGGGGGAGGCAACAGCCCGATCCACAGCTCCCTCTCTCACTTGGGCAAGAGATACTGGACTGCACCACTTTGCTGAGGGTCTAACCAGATGTGCCATGGGAAAGCTGTTAACAGCTGCACACAGGGGTGGCTCTCACCCTTTGCTAGAGTAGTACGCATGCCTTCGGGAACTCCTGGTCTGACTTTAGTCAACTCGGTCCCCTCCCATGTTCTGCATTGTGGTATGCTGTAATTTGATGCAATCAGAGGCTCTAATTCTATGAAATTATTGTAAGTTTCTCTGTAATTGCAAAGCTCTTCTGCATATGACACCCTTTGCCTCCTCTCCAACTCCTTCCCCCGCCATTGTTTCCTCTTTGTCTAGCTCTTAGGCAGTCATCTTTCATCAGGGATCTGTTTTATTTAACCTTGTAAAGCTCTAAGAGCATTGATGATGCTCTATAAACAGCATTACTCACACTAATAATAATTTTGAAACTCTCTGGATAGTAATGGGACAAACTGCACTGCAGTTTCCAGGCTCAGTGCCTAGCGAATTCTAACGGTGCCTGAGAGGAGAAACAAGCAATGGATACTTGTGGTGGGGAGGGAGAAAGAGAGAGCAGCATTCTGCACATGCCCAGAGATTCATCATCATCATCATTTATTTATGTATTTTAAAAAATTATACCCCGCCTTATCCTATGCCGAAGGCAAATGCCCATGGCGGCTTACAACAAAAATTAAAACACATAATTTAAAATAATACATAAAATAAGTTTAATCAATACATAACTAAATTTAAAAACAATAAAATCCACGGGGGGGGGGGGTGTTGACAGTATGGAGCAGAAAAGCAGCATGGCAGAGCATCTTGAGAAACAGGAGGCAGACCACGACCCATCACCCAAACGCTAGACGAAACAAAAATGTTTTGAGCCCTTGCCGAAACGTCACGAGGGAGGGGGTGGTTCTCAGATCCCCTGGCAGGGAGTTCCACAGTTGTGGCGCCACAGCAGAGAAGGCTCGCTCACGTGTAGCGACTCCCCTAACTTGCAATAGAGGTGGCACTCGCAGGAGAGCCCCCTCAGATGACCTAAGACAGCGGGCCGGAATGTATGGGAGAAGGCGGTCCCTCAGATATCCTGGACCCAAACCGTGAAGGGCTTTAAAGGTCATTACCAGCACCTTGAATTGGGCCCGGAAGCGAATGGGCAGCCAATGCAGCCGCTGAAGCAGCGGTTCAACAGAGTCCACTGGCATCACTACAGGGGGGGGGCGGAGCTCTAAGTTCCTCCGTGATCCTCAGTTTTCACCGCTTTGACTGGTTTGGAAGGCGCCGGGGCGGGGCACTTCGTTCCTCCGTGTAACCGAGGCTTGGATCACGGAGGAACTTAGAGCTCCGCCCTCCTCTGTAGTGACACCAGTGACAGAATCAAACAGTGACTACCTGGGCCATCACTTCACACATTCCTGTACTACATAGTGTTGCTAGCTAACCAGGATTTTAGTGGGTCGGCTAGAATTTCATCCTGCTAGCTAGCTGCTGGAAATGCTGAGCAGGAAAAAAAATATATGTACGGAGCGTATCTTTGTTCTTTCCCGTCTTTCCGTAGAAGGTATTTTGTTTTTCAAAAATAAAATATGGTGTCCTTCAGAGGGATGCGCTGCCTATACATTAATTTATTTTCCTAGTTTCAGAAGGAAAAAAGCATTCTGCACATGCTCACAAGCTTTAAAAAAACCTCAGGAAAAAGCATTCATAAGAACATAAGAACATAAGAAGAGCCCTGCTGGATCAGGCCAAAAGCCCATCTAGTCCAGCTTCCTGTATCACACAGTGGCCCCACCAGATGCCTCAGGGAGCACACAGCCAACAAGATAACCTGTTTCCTGCTGCCACTCCCCTGCACCTGGCACAGAGAAAACCTACTTCCAAAGCCAGAAGGTTGCTTATGGCTCGTAACCTGTGATGATCTTTTCCTCCATGAATCTGTCCAAACCCCTTTTAAAAGCATCTAGGCCAGGTGCCATCACCACATCCTGTGGCAAGGAGTTCCACAGATGAATTACACGCTGGGTAAAGAAAGATTTTCTTTTGTCCGTTCTAACTCTCCCTCCACTCAATTTTAGTGCATGTCCCCTGGTTCTGGTGTTGTGCGAGAGGGAGAAGAATTTCCCTCTATCCACTCTCTCCATCCCATGCATAATTTTATAAGTCTCAATCATGTCCCCCCTCAGGCGCCTTTTTTCTAGGCTGAAAAGCCCCAGACGCTGTAGCCTTTCCTCATAAGGGAGGTGCTCCAGCCCACAAATCATTCTGGTTGCTCTTTTCTGCACCTTTTCCAATTCAACTATATCCTTTTTGAGGTGTGGTGACCAGAATTGGACGCAATACTCCAGATGTGGCCTTACCATCGATTTGTACAAAGGCATAATGATATTGGCCGTTTTATTCTCAATCCCTTTTTTAATGATCCCGAGCATGGAATTGGCCTTCTTCACAGCCGCCGCACACTGGGTCGACACTTTCATCGACCTGTCCACCAGCACCCCAAGATCTCTCTCTTGATCCGTCACAGACAACTCAGAACCCATTAGCGTATATGTGAAATTTTGGTTTCTTGCCCCAATGTGCATCACTTTGCACTTACTTACATTGAAGCGCATCTGCCATTTTGCTGCCCATTCTCCCAGTTTGGAGAGATCCTTCTGGAGCTCTTCACAATCCCTGCTGGTCTTCACCACCCGGAAAAGTTTAGTGTCATCTGCAAACTTGGCCACCTCACTGCCTATCCCCGACTCCAGGTCATTTATGAATAAGTTGAAAAGCACCGGTCCCAAGACCAATCCTTGGGGCACACCGCTTTTCACCTCTCGCCATTGTGAAAATTGCCCATTGACTCCCACTCGGTGTTTCCTGGTCTTCAACCAGTTCCTAATCCACAAGAGGCACACAGCCAGGGGTGCTAGAATTTTTGAAGGCAAGATGGCAACCCTAATACCAAACCCAGGTCCCAGATACATCACACTTTGTTCATCCAGATATGTAAAGCTTGGATACTGCTGTGCAGGGGGTGGTGTAGAGTAGTGGTTAGTGTGTTGACTTAGTACCACTGAGATCCAGGTTCAAAGTTGCACTTGACCTTGAACCCCAACTGGGTGATCTTTGACCAGTTGCTCTCTCTTGGTCTGACCAACCCACCTCACAGGGTTGTTGTGAAGATAAAATAGGGGGTGGGGCAAATCATGTATGCCATTGTGAGCTTCTTGGAGAAACGGCAGATAAAAAATATACTTAATAGCAAGATTGTCTCTCTTCTGATGACTGCAGAGATGTGCCCTGGCAAAAAAAGAAGAAGAAGGCAGTGGTATCTTGTCACCCCCTCAGCACATGCACCAGAGTTATCTGGCAAGCTTCCCTGTGCACTCTAGCCCAGAGCCCCTTTAGCCTGGAGTTGCTTTTTGCACAGTGGCTGTTGCAAAATGCACACACTGTTAGCCTGTTTCCTCTTGCTCTTTGTTCTAGCCATCCCCGTATGTGGGCTGGTATTTTGAAATTCCAATCCCATAGTTTTGGTAAGAAGAATGTGTTCCAAGCTCTCTGTCTTCTGTTCCCCTCCTCCGCTCTTCTCAGAGCCTGGCCTGCAGCTCCAAGTCGGAGAGAATGGCATTTCTGGATTCCATTTCCCACCCCCTCCCTCCCTCCCTCCCACCCCCTCCACTTGCACTGTCCTTACACCTTGGGAGCTGGAAAGCTGCCCAAAAATGTGAGTGATGTGCCGGCCGGCTCTTCAGCCCCACACGGCCATTTCTCCCCAAGCAAAGGATCAAAAGTGAAAACACTTTTCAAAAGCCCCAAAGAAAATAGATATGTGCATAAAACAACAGAGGAGGCAAGATGAGTCCCCGCTCGAAAATGTATTTTCACCCAGAATCACATGTGGCCGCGCAAGACACAAGTAGCTCATTCAGGGGCGGAAAAAGCTGTCGTAACCGAAACCCGGCATTGTGTCTGAATCTGCAGCCCAGCCCCGGCTCTCTCCTCCCACAGCTTCAAGCAGCACCGAGAGAAAGATGAGGAGAATCCTCTGCAGAAGATGGGGCTAGCCCAATGGTTGGCCTAAAGTCACATTTGAAGGGGCCTGGGGGCTTCTCACACCCTCTTGAGGGTCTCGCATCCCTAAATCTGATTACACCCAGCCACGCCCACCAACGCACTCATAGCAGCATTGGCGCTAGAAGAGGAGGTTAGAACGGACAAAAGAAAATATTTCTTCACCCATCGTATAATTCATCTGTGGAACTCCTTGCCACAGGATGTGGTGATGGCACCTGGCCTAGATACCTTTAAAAGGGGTTTGGACAGATTTATGGAGGAAAAGACCATCACAGGTTACACGCCATAAGCAACCTCCTGGCTTTAGAAGTAGGTTTTCTCTGTGCCAGGTGCAAGGGAGTGACAACAGGAAACAGGTTATCTTGTTGGCTGTGTGTTCTCGGAGGCATCTGGTGGGGCCACTGTGTGATACAGGAAGCTGGACTAGATGGGCCTTTGGCCTGATCCATCAAGGCTCTTCTTATGTTATGTTCTTATGAGATGTGCCCCCCCTCCATCGAAGAGGATGGGGCTGTGGCCTGGCAGTCAGTGGGCCAGGTAAGGTGGTGGGAGGGCACAGGTGGCAGGACATCCTTCACCAGCTTGTTGACTCCTCAAAGGGACCACTTCCCGCCCCTGCCAGCCTGCCACCACCCGCTTGGAGTCCCCCATAGCTGCTAGTTTGATGGTCAGCCTTAAGCAGGGCAAATCTTAGGCATGACCCCTCCCCCCTCCGGATCAGATGACAATGGCAAGAGTGTTTTCCTAGCCTTCCTTGGGCCTGCCATTTCAAGCTAGGTTGGCACCTCTATTTTCAACTCTTTTCTCTCAAATTTTGAGCCGCCCATTGGTCTTGCAGGATGTCTCTTGCTCCATTTAGAAACCCCTTCCTTCAACAGGCGACCTTTCCAACAGGGCATGTGGATGGGCAGAGAGATGGCACAACACTGGCTGGCGCAGGCAGGAGGAAAAAGAGGAACAGAGGAGGTACAGGGCAGGACAGCGGTGGCAGGACACAGTGGCGTCACTAGGGCGCGCGCCTCCCCCCTACACCCCCCCTCTTACAAATCTTTGCCATGCCGCGATTTTGGGGGGGCGTCCGATGGGTCGGCGCTCCGGGCGCCCGACGGGCCGCTGGCCAGGGTGCCCCCTTAATTGTTACCCGAAGACGTCCCCGGAGCCGGCTCTCGGCCTCTTCCGAGGCCACGAGCCGGCTCCGGAGACGTCTTCCCCGGCCAACGCGCCAGGGCCTTCTGAGGAAGGCCCGCTGTGTGAACGTTATTTATAACGTTTTTTAGTGCATGCGCAGACCGTTCCTGAGGGAAAAGGGCAGCCCTTTTCCTTCGGGGATGGTCTGCGCATGTGCAAAAAACGTTATAAATAACGTTCGCGCAGCGGGCCTTCCTCAGAAGGCCCTGGCGCGTCGGCCAGGGAAGACGTGTCCGGAGGCGACACGTGCAGGAGTGGTGACGCGTCACACATGTGCGCGCGTGCGCGCGTCACCCCATTGCGGCCCGCTAACGTCGCTTGACGGTAGCGACGCCATTGGCAGGACAGGAGACAAGTTGGTGGGAACCGGGACAGCCAAGAACCAAGCACATGCAAAACCGGCAGCCGGCAACAGTTCTTCACACGCTCCAAATAAAACCCGACAACTCTCCAATGGATTTGTGAGACATTTCTGAGTATAACAGAGGTAGGCTTGTTGGGGTTGCATGAAAATAATGAATATTAAGAGAATATTAATAGGCAGTATTAATAGAATCATAGAATCAGAGTTGTCAGGGACCTACAAGATAACAAATAAACCCTGTGGGAGGAGTGTTGCAATCCCGAATTTTGCTTAGGTATCAAGTTTTGTAGATGGTTCACTGATGTAGGTTCACTGAAGGTTCTCACCCACATTTCTCCTCAGGTATTGCGTTCCAAATTACCTGGGCTTGTTTTTGTTTGGTCTTGGAAAGACCCTAGGTGAGTCACTTACTGCCTCACAGGATAGGTGGTTTCCTGAGGATAAGCGTCAGCCACTGAGGTTGAATGGTTTGGTACGTCCTCCTCGAAGAAACCCTGGCTTCCTGAGCTGCTTGTGAGGAAACGATCGAAACCAGTTTCTTCTTGAAAAGGGGGACCACTAAAAAAGGGGCTGCCTGATATCTTGAGACCAGGCAGTGGAGGAGAGTACAAGGATGCAGCTTCACAGGTTTGGCATAAGAAAACCAGACCTGGGTGACACTTTTTAAAAGATGCTTGAAACAAAGAGGATTTCATTCATCACAAATTAAGACCATGGTCTGCTGTGTGCAGACTGGTCAACACAAACACTGGCAGCCCAAGCCTATGCATGTCTACTCAGAAGTAAGTCCCATTATAGTCAACGGGGCTTACTCCCAGGTAAGTGTGGATAGGATTTTAAATGTAAATTTTAAATGTTTTAAATGTAATTTTTAATCAATTTTTAGATGTTTTTATTAACTTTTTTTTTGCTGTTTAAAAAGTAATTATCTATTTGTATTTTTTGTATTTTATTTTTGTGTAAGCCGCCTTGGGTCCCTTTGGGGAGAAAGGCGGGATAGAAATATTGTAAATAAATAAAATAAATAAATAGGATTTTGAAATTCCTGCCCCAGTGTGGAATCTCGAGGCTCAAAATATGGGGAGCGAAACGGAATAAATTTGAAGTGGAGTCACAACCCTGACTCTTGCGCTTCTTCATCTTGTTATAAAAACTGTCCAGGTACCAGAATTGTATACCCAGAATTGTCTTTTCCTTTCTCATCCATTATTTGGAACTTTTTGTTTGCTTTAAGGTTGGCCTGTCCCTGGTCTCTTGGAGGCGGTGAGCATATTTTTATTTTCTCTTTTAATAAATTCCTTATGGATATATTTTATTCTTAGGTTCTTCATTTGTCTACTTTTCCCTTTAACTATTTCTTTATCCTTCAAGAAGTGCTTTTCCCATCAATTTTGTGGACTAACGTTCACTTGTGGGCTGTTTTTGTGGGCTGACTATCATCAGTGGATATCTTGGCAAGTCTGGTAGCTATCGACAGATTATATTTCCTTTTCATTTAGCAAAAGGGTGGCTTATTGGGTTAAGTATGGAAACATAGCTGAGGTGGGGTTCCTACTCCATGGCATTACGGTATTTAGTTATACTTTTATTTCATTCGATATTGCTTGATTTGCATTTCATTCTTTGATAATCATCACCCTGTGTCCAGTCATCCTTGTTGCATGTTATGATTTTATGATTTTTTGTGTTGGTTGCTTTCACAAACCCGGGTCTGTAGTCTGTTTTACTGGTTTAGTCTCAACCCATGCAGTGCAGAAAGTACCCAACTTTCATTAAAGATCTTTCAGGAAGAGGGGAATGCAGGGCCAAGAGAATTGTTGTTGTTCAGTCGTTAAGTCGTGTCCGACCCTTCGTGATCCCATGAACCATATCCCACCAGGCCTTCCTGTCCTCCACTATCTTCCTGAGTTTGCTCCTTTTCATGTTCGTTGCATCGGTGATGCTGTCTAACCATCTCTGCCTTCCCCTTCTCCTTTTGCCTTCAATTTTTCCCAGCATCAGAGTCTTCTCCAGAGAGTCCTCTCTTCGCATTAGGTGGCCAAAATATTTGAGTTTCAGCCTTAGTATCTGTCCTTCCAGGGAACAGTCAGGGTTGATTTCATTTAGGATTGACTGATTTGATCTCCTAGCAGTCCAAGGGACTCTCAGGAGTCTTCTCCAGCACCACAGTTTGAAAGCATCTATTCTTCGGCGCTCAGCCTTCTTCATGGTCCAACTCTCGCAACCATACATTGCTACTGGGAACACCATCGCCCTGACTATACGGACTTTTGTTGGCATGGTGATATCTCTGCTTTTTATTATGCTATCTAAATTTGCCATAGCTTTCCTTCCAAGAAGTAAGCGTCTTTTAATTTCATGGCTGCTGTCTCCGTCTGCAGTGATCTTGGAACCCAAAAAAGTAAAATATGTTACTGCTTCCATTTCTGCCCCTTCTGCTTGCCAGGAATTGATGGGACCAGATGCCATGACCAGAACAACAAAGGAGCAAGACAGGAGAGATCATAGAAAACCAGAGTCAGATGGGATCCTGGAGGTCATCTAGTCCAGCCCTCTCCTCAGTGCAGGTAACAGCAGTATCCCTGACACCATTCCTAAGTTTGCTGGCCAATTTCAACTGGGATGTCTAAGCATCTGTTGGGATTTTTGCAAACCATTCTGGACTAGGCAGAATTTGGTCTGACCCAGCAACACGTATATTCAGGGTAATTTCTTGCAGGCAACCACTTGAATTGCAACAGGTCTTCAGGAACAAAAAGTTCCAAAGAATGGATGAGAAAGGACTTGCAAAAACCCCTTGACTTGCAACAGGTCCTGATGAGGCACTTTTGCTTTGTAAATCTATACATTTGCACCCCACCTTTCCCCCACAATTGTGGGTGATCAAGGTGGCTAACAAGATAAAACAAGGTATAAATGCAATACTGTAAAACCGCCATATACAAGAAAAAATAGCAATTAAAAAGATTCCCAGCACAGAAAAACAAAACAAAACACCAATTAACAAGAGAACCAAAATCTAACACGTATTAGAGGAAGGACTGTAGCTTAGCGGTACAGCCACCCCCTAGAGTCATCCCTCCTTTGCATGCAGGAGGTCCCAGTTTCATTCCCTGCTGGCAGAATCTGCACAGAATGGAGGAGGCAAGAAAAGCCACCTGAAAACCTGGACAGCTGCTCCCAGTCCTGTAGACACCACTGAGCTAGCTGGACCAAGAGTCTGACTCCCATTAGGCACCTTCACAAGATCACAGGGATTCTAAGAAATAGGCTATGTGCAAAGCTATAGGTGGCCTATCTTGAGCTACTGACCCATAAAGAAGTTCAAATTTCAAGGGGAGTGAGCAAACGGCATTAGAACTGTCTAGGTCTGGCTCAGTTGGTAGAACAACCGTCTCAAATATGCCTGAAGATCTGAAGGACGGCAGTTCGAGACGGCCTGAAGTGTCTGTGTCCGTCGGAGAGCTGCTAGCCCACCGAGCTGATAAGTTGCAGAGCCTCTGTGGGGGAGTGGAACTGCAGCTGCAGCACTTGAGTGGGAGTCATGGTTGCCTGTCAGTCAAAGCATGATGATGAGGCAGACGCCAGAGAGAGAGTCTGGACTGTGAAAAAACCATCTAGAATGAAGGGTTCTACAAACGATTAGAACATATTATTGTATTGTAAAAACCCCTTGGGGTTTAGAACAGCCTGCCCATGTACACCACCTTGAATTAAAGTCGGAGGAGAAATCCGATGACCAAAGAAAAGGCGATATATTATTGTTGTTGTTGTTGTTGTTGTTGTTAACCCCCAATGAGAACTGCTGCCTGCAGACTTCCTGCTTCAGCTCTGCCTCCTCTTGGCTCATCTGCTCCCCCGGTTCCTTTATGAATCCTTCCTACATGATCTGACGTGACTCCTTGTGTCTTCCTCTGCGTAGGATTGGGTGTCCTGGAGCATCATCTAGAGGTGCTCAAAGCCTGGCGTTGTCCTGTTTTGGGTGTGCAATACCCCCCCCAATGGTCTGAGTGCGAATGACTGACATGTGGACCCATCATCTGAACTGGAGCAAGTCCTGTTAATGTTCGCGAGCGGATCAAGGCAGGAAGAAACGTCCAAGGTATAACTGGAATCCCAATTGGATTATCTTGACAAATTTCATCAGGGGCTGGATTGCAGTCAGCACGGCATGCGGCCTTAATCGAAAGCACACCCCAGGCCAGCGCGAGCCCCCGTCTGCATGTCTTCCATTAGTAACTAGACCTTTTTGTTTTCAAACATGACATAGTTAATACACCACAAAAAACAAACACGCACACAAGAAATGAGCTGCCAAGCATAAACAAAGAAAGACCACGAAAATCTGAGAAGCAGTCTGGGGGAAAGAGGAGGCAGCACCGAGCCGAAAGAATGCAAGTTCAGGAGGGGAGGAAGAAGAGGAAGAAAAGGAGGGAACATCTGGATCTGTCAGCAGATGTTTTGGCCTGCTGTGATTGTCTGGGGACACCACCTCGGTGTGATTAATCCAACCATATTTCCAACGTTTTTGGGGAAGCCACATTCCTCACCAAACACCTCTCAGCTTCAAAGCTGACACCTGCAATGCACAAAGATGAAGAATGGTCTTTCCAACTGTGTTTCCAGCCAGCGTTTCCAACTGTGTCACAGTATGGCGGAGGCTCCTTGTGAATTGTGCAGAACCTAAGTTTGCGAGTCTTCCAAAACGATGGCGAAGGCATTGTCATTTTTCTCCAAGCATGGAGAGGAAATTGATAGCCTTTGGAAGCAGAACTGCTCCTGACTTCCCTACCTAAGTTGGAGATTTTTTTCTGCCTTTGGGGAACTCAGAACTGAAAATATAAATGCAGTCTAGAGACACGGTAACAACCTTGCAATATGGGGCAATCAATGTAAGTATTGGAAGGGACTAGACAAGCCACCAAATATTGAAAGTTGGTGCAAATGTGGACATTCTGAGGAAACTTCCAACGGGATTCACACATTCCTAGTGCGTACCCACAGAAAGCATTAATGTAGACTGCGAGGTGTTGTTAGTTAAGCTGTATTGCGAGGTGTCTTGGCCACCCTTGCACATCCCTGGTGACACAATTCTGCATATAGTGGGCAAAGGCCCAAGGTTAGAATGAATTGCGCGCCCCCCCCCCCAATGAGCAAAACATGTGGAGCTGAATTTAGCAGTTCCTTCTCAGGAGAAATATCTGAGGTCTTCTAAGAGAAGCAAAATGAATGCTGATATAATTAGCAAAATTTCTTGCAGGGGGGGGGGACATGGTTTGTAGACCTCCCTAGGAGGAGGAACCTGAGCAGAACATTTTCTCACAAAGAACAGAAGAATCTTCCCTTCTCACTTTAATCACCATCAATATCTTTTGCATTTGTATAGCTTACTTGATTATTCAAAGTGATGTACAGCTATGATCTCAAATCATCCTTCCAAGACGTTCATATTATCACCACCAAACTGTCTGTGTGGGTGGAGCAAAATGTGAAATAGAGACTTCTTGATTCACAGCTTAATCAATTGTACTGGGCTGTTGGAGAAGAGACGGTGGACGTGATAACTATCCATCAATTTCTGAGGGGCTGCCATGTGGAAGTCAGAGCAGATTTGTTCTCGGTTGTTCCAGAGGTTGTTCCAGAGGACCAGGACAAATGTATTTAAATTGCAAGAAGGGAGACTTCAATTAAATGTTATGAAAACTTTCCTGATGGTACAAATGCTTCAGTAGTGAAACAATCTGCCTTGGAAGGTGGTAGACTTCTTCATCATTGGAGGTCTTGAAGCTGAGGCTGGATAGTCACTTGTTGGGAATGTTGTAGCTATGGACAGCCTGCATTGGCAGGGGACTGGACTAGATGATCTTTAGGTACAGTCCAATTCTATGGTTCTCTGACTGACTGGTAATATAATATATAATAATATACAGTATTTATATACCGCCTTTCTTGGTCATTGGATTTCTCCTCCGACTTTAATCCAAGGTGGTGTACATGGGCAGGCTGTCCTAACCCCCCTTGGGTTTTTTTACAATATATATAAATGTCCAATCTTTCAAGAACGACTACTTTCCAGGTGGTATCCTTTTTACAGTCTGACAATTCTGCTGGCTGGCGCCTCCCACACTCAACCGACGCAGCTGGAAGCTCTTATCTCTCCTCCTGGAGGCTTTCGCAGCTTTTTGCCGGCGGCGTGTCTCGAACTTATCAAGTTCACCGGTCTTCGGGCTTTGAAGGCAGCAGCTCTCCCAACTGAGCCAAACTCTAATTGATGCTGAAAGATGGTGATGTACCCAAGGCTATGCAGTGAGCCAATGGCAGAGGTTTGTGTGCTATCTGCTGGTCTGATCTTGCTCTTTGCCTTCTCAGATCAGGCTATTCCTTTTCTCCCAAACACAAGGACTGGAGTTATGCTTCTCTACTTTCTTTTCCATACAAAATATCTGCTAGTCCATTGCTTTGAAGACTCATCTTCACTGTCCGCACCCCGGGGAAGGGCACTCTTCAGCCAGCATCACTAGGCTTACCAGGTCTCCAACCGGGACAGACTGTTAGACCTTTACTATGATGAATTGAGAACAGCACCATCTATGATCTTTCGAGATTCCTATGAAGAGGTTCCACGGGGCTGGAACGAAACGTTGGGCTCAGTTCCTTGGATTTTAATGTGATTTTTTAATTCCAATTAAAGTTCAAGATTCTTTTACTACATGGCTTTAATTCCCGTATTCGTTAAACATTGCTTTTTATTATGCTATCTAAATTTGCCATAGCTTTCCTTCCAAGGAGTAAGCGTCTTTTAATTTCATGGCTGCTGTCTCCATCTGCAGTGATCTTGGAATGAGACTCTGAACATAAATCAGAGTCAGCACCAAACTATTTGGAGAGGGCTGGGATCGAGAGAGTTTCTTGAGATGCTTGTGCTCTTGCGATACTTATGCTTAGTCCTGCAGAGCAATTTGACCAGACAATGGAGGAAGACTCTTATCTAAGGAAGAGAGGTCCGTGCTTTACTTATTGTAAAACCTCCATGCGCCCCACAGTGGTGTACCAAACTCTGTGGCTCTGCTCCCAACTCTCTGCTTTTTCTGGATGGTGGAAACATCCAGCATTCTCTGGATGCTCAGATCCCTGGTCTGGATGACTACAGATTTCTTTCCAGAAGTAGTAGGGGCAGTTCGTACATGCAGGTACATGACAGGACAGCCCAGCACATAAGTGCATGCAGCTGATTGTGTGAGGTCACTCCATGAAAAATGTTGCTTTTGGAGGTGCAGAGAGGTTGTATGGAAATTCTTTCCATACTGACCTTTTAATCCCCTTCACGCGTGCAAGTCATAAAATGATGGACAAATATGTGAACCAGTCTCTCAGTGAGTATTGCCATGCATTATTCCAGAGATCCAAGTATTCTGTTTCCTTTCCTACACACACACACACACACACACACACACACACACACACACACACACACACACACACACACACACACTTTCTGTATGGGACGTGTTCTACTACAAGGGATATCTAGAGGGGAAGGGTTGAGTTACTCATTCAGACTGGCTGAGGCATATTTAAATAAGAGAAGTTGTTTTGTAAATGTGATAAAATGGCATAAAATTAAATGCAGTACAGCCTTATGGAACCAAATGGCCTTGGGCCATTTAAGCAAATCAGATAATCAGGAGTAGAAGGAAAGAAGGGAGCTGTTTATAGAACTGGTTTACATTGACCTGCCTATGGAGGATACATAGAGAATGTTGATAATCAAGGATTTCTGAAAACTGAGATTAAATGATGGGGGTCCAACCGTAGATAGATGTAAGCAAGCACCAGTAAACATAAAATAATCATTTTTGGGAGATTATCTGATTTGGTGAAAGAACACATCAGAACTTGGAGGAAATTGATATTCGAGAGCCTCCCCTCATTGAAACATTTGTCCTGGTGATGGTATTAGTGGCAGGTTATCCAGTAGTTGAAAGCAGAAAGAGTTTCAGCCCACCCACACCATGGTAAACCTTCTCCTGTGTCATGCAACCCATGGATATGCCTAAGGGGGCATCCTTCACTTCAGCGCAGGCAGGTCTCCATTTCTTGCGTTGTCTCTGTCAAGAGACTTGCTTCATTTTGAGACTAACAGGAGGCTTCAGTAGACTAGCATCCTTGGAAGTGCAGGAGCTCGTCGCGACATTCCCCAGAGCCAGCCGCAGTGCCACATTCAAGCTATGACAACGATAAAACCGACTTCTTTAGAGGGTTTTCTTCTTCACTTACAGCCCAATCCTATCTTTCTCCCCCACTGGTGCAGCCAATGGGGGAGGGCAGAATGGGAGGCTATGGAAGGGAAGGTCAAGGTATTCCCTGCTCGAAAGCCAGTCGTGACGTGTCCGACTCTAGGGTGCGGTGCTCCTTTCTGTTTCTAAGGCCGAAGAGCCAGCGCTGTCTGAAGACGCTTCCGTAGTCACGTGGCCGGCAGACACAAAAGAGATTGTGGATGGAGGAGAGAGGAATGGTGGGTAAAACAGGGGAGGAATGAACCATTGTTTCATGCATATGTCCTTAGGCTTAGTTGCAGAAGGATGACGGAATTTGGGGTTGGGCCAAAGTCTTCGCAGAAAAGTGAGTTTTGCTGAGGGAGACTCAGCGTGGCTTCTGAAAGGGTAAGTCTTGCCTCACAAACCTTTTAGAATTCTTTGAAAAAGTCAACAGGCATGTGGATGCGGGAGAACCCGTGGATATTATATACCTGGATTTTCAGAAGGCGTTTGACACGGTCCCTCATCAACGGCTCCTGAAAAAACTCCATACTAGTCAGGGAATAAGGGGGCAGATCCTCCTATGGATAAGGAACTGGTTGAAGACTAGGAAACAGCGAGTGGGAGTCAATAGGCAATTTTTACAATGGCGAGAGGTGAAAAGCGGTGTGCCCCAAGGATCGGTCTTGGGACCCGGTGCTTTTCAGCTAGGGGACATCCACTCAAATTGAGTGGAGGGAGTATTAAAACAGACAAAAGAAAACATTTCTTTACCCAGCGTGTAATTGGTTTGTGGAACTCCTTGCCACAGGAGGTGGTGATGGCACCTGGCCTGGATACCTTTAAAAGGGGATTGGACAGATTTATGGAGGAAAAGTCCATCACAGCTTACAAGCCATGATGGGGATAAGCAACCTCCTGGTTGTAGGAGTAGGTTTTCTCTGTGCCAGGTGCAAGGGAGTGGCGACAGGATAGAGGTCTCTAGATGTCTTGTGTGCTCCCTGAGGCATCTGGTGGAGCCACTGTGTGATACAGGAAGCTGGACTAGATGGGCCTTTGGCCTGATCCAGCAGGGCTCTTCTGATGTTCTTATGTTCTTATGAGTTTGAAGGAAGAAAGAGAGGAGTGAAATGTACAGCCACATCTGCGACTGTGAGGGGATGGGGGAAGTGGAGAGAGAAGTCATGAGGGGTTGCAGGACCTTATATTTCTTCTCTTTCCCCTGAAGGATTTCCCTGCCCTATGCCACTGGAAAGTGTTGAATATCGTGTCTGGGTGTGCATGCATGTGCTGCTGCGGGGGGTGGGGGGCTCAATTAAGAGGACCAGTAAACCGGTTACCTGCTAGCCAGGCCCTGCCGGTCTCACCTCATTTGGGTTGAGCAGATGGCGCCCGCTCTGGTGAAGGCTGTCAGCTGAACTGTTGGCCTCTGAGGCGACAGTCGTAAAAGCCAGGGGCCTCTTCTGAGGGAGCACCTGAGGCTCTGCTCTTCCCTCTGGAGGACACGACGAGTTGAGCTGAAATGCTTCCCATCTGTAGGGACTGCTGGGGGCCTGCAGAGTTGATCCCAGCCAAATAATAAAAAAGGCCTGGCAGACACAACACTCCTCAGCAGGTGGGCAGGGGTCTCTGTGGAAAAGGAGACTCTGTCTCTGCTCTGGGTTTTTTTACTGCCCACTTCCCAGAGTTCTCATACCTGTCAACTAAGATCTGGTATGTCTGCGTCTGGGAACATCAGCACCCCGTGAGCGCATATGACAGCAACTAAGCGCTCTTGAAAACAAATCCCTTGCAAAAAAAACCCCAGATGCTCTGATTGGTGCTTTCTGCCACAGTCGCACCTTTTCAAGTGGAAGTTAGACAAGACAATCGAGCTGTCGGAGAAAACATAACAGCGTTCTTTTGCAGCTCCTTTTAGCGCTCTTTCGTACCATTTCTCTCTTTCCTTTCAGGGTAGACAGCTTCGTCTCGCGACTCCAAGAGGAGCTCACAAGAGGGGGGCGCTTATGAAATATTCATACTGAACAGTGGTGAACAGGAGGAGGATAATGAGGGTCTGTGGGATGCAGGCTGTGTCCAAACCAGCAAAGCAACGACCTCGCAGAAGAGGGAAACAGGCTGTGGTAGCCATTAGCAAGGTCCGCCTGGATTCTTGCGTGGCTTCTTAGCAGGCGGACGAGAAGGAAGCTTGCATGCATGAGCAAGCCTTGTTTTGTTGTCTCCTTCTGACATGCTGGAACAGTTTTGTTTGTTGACCTCCATGATGGGTGCAGCCCACCCTGAGCTAGCTGACTGCTGTATCATTGTTTAGCAACGTTGGCCCCGATTCATCAGCCTCTGTGGGGCGGCCCAGAAGTATCAGAGGATTCTGCAGGTCAGTGGTGCCTTTTCTCTCTGGGCCACTGCAGAACGGAATCTTGGCTTAGTGAGCAGCAAGTGGTCTCTAAACCAGTGGTTCTCAAACTAGTGGGTCGTGACCCACCACCCCAGCTAGAAGCAGTCACTACCCCCTCAAGGGGCGTAGCAATATGCAGTGACCTTTTGGCGATGGCACTTTCGGGATACCACCACCATGGAAAAAAGAGGTATAACAAGAAACACAGTTTATGGGTAAAATAGCCATGTATTGAGAGTATAAACACAGAAACCTCCAATAAAATCCATAAAAAATCTTCGTAGGAGCCACCAATAAAAGCACACATCCAGAGAATTATTTCATCCTTGCAGCCTTGCTGTATGTTACCTTGAGAATGACCTCGGCTTAGAGGCTGAAACGTTGGTCTTTTTGTAAATACTGGACTTCTCTGATTTTACCGTTTTAATTCTCTGGATGTGTGCTTTTATTGGTGGCTCCTACGAAGATTTTTTTTATAGATTTTATTGGAGGTTTCTGTGTTTATACTCTCAATACATGGCTATTTTACCCATAAACTGTGTTTCTTATTATTTAGTAGCTGGCCATGAGAGCTTCCGTTCTAGAAAAAAAGAGGTATTTTCACTTGCCGGAGGTCATGCCCGCCCTCCAGAGCCCTCTACACTCCCCCCTCCCACGCCCCTGAAGAGCTTCCAATCATGTTTCAGAAAAAAAACGAAAGTAGCTTCCAAGTGTGATCCCCAGTAAGTGGGGAAAAAGCATTTTCGCGGCAGCAAGACCCCAGAAGTGCCGAGTCACTGATGTCACCACCATGTCTGCGGCGACTTACAGGTTCCCTTACTCCCCTGTAAAAGTTTGAGAACCACTGCTCTAAACAAAGTAGGAAAGCAAGACAACGAACAACATGTTTTATTTGGTGCATTTGATGGGTGTCCAAAATGTGTTGACGTTCCTGAGTGGGTAATTCTATGATTTTCCACAAACCCAGAGATGCTCCAGTAAATGTTGACAGGCACCTACAACGTCAATTGTCCGCCATGGTCCTACATGGTTCTCCTACCAGGATGAGTGAACATTAAAACACACACGCACGAATGCGTGGTAGCGTAATCGTGCATGCGCGCACGCACACACACACACACACACACACACACACACACACGGGCAGCACAGTCCACCATAAGGATCCGGCCAGAGGATCCTGTGCACCGGTGGCCAAGTTGCTGCTAGGCCGGAGGTCTACTCGGGGAAAGGGACGCTCGTCCCCTTCCCCGGGTGTAACTGCAGGCTGGCCTGACCGGCCTCCTTGGAATTTCCGCCAGCTTAAATAGCTGGCGGAAGTCAGAGGAGGCCTTGTAACGGCCTAGCCGCCTGGCGGGGACCGGGATATGGCTGAGACCACCCCCACCCCCTCCTGGGCCGGCTAGGCCAATTGCCCCCCTCCCTCGCCTGGCGAACTGCCCCTGCACCCACCGGATCCCTGCTTACCTGGTCCGGCGGCCACTCAGGCGCTCCGTCAACAGAGCAAGGGAGGCCGGCCTCTGCGCACCGGTCTTCCTTGCCTGAGAGTCATCGCGAACGTGCTTTACGCTTACGGAATGCTTGTTCCGTCGTCATTTAGTTGCGCAGGATTGCGCAGATGCACACACACACACAATCTATTGTGAACAGAGAAACATTCACATGCAAACCCCCAAGTCTGTAAAGATAACTGTTTTATTCTCTGCTAACGCCCTCGCGGCTTTTCTCAGGATTAAGCTATGGGACGTGTTCAGCAGCAACTCGGTTGGGTTGTTTAGGACTAGAACATAAAATATATTTTAAAAAAATACAGAACTCAACTGAAAGGGATCTAGTAAGATTTAATATGTAATTACCTGGTCTGGAACGTATCCAACACATACTGTGTATGGAAAATCCTTTGCATTAATTTAGTTACCTGCTAATGAACTGATTATGATAAACATATTTATAGAAGATTAGGAGGTATGCACCAGAAACATGGGGATAATTAGCCGTAATACACGTCTTTGATCACGCAGCTTTTAACCCTTGTGAAATTTGTTCTTAATAGGTGCACTTGTTTTCAGTGTGGAGAAAAAAAATCTAAAATTTGAAATAGGGGGGGGGGAACCCTACAAAATTATTCTGGTCACATGATTTGCCGAATGCTGCTTGTCATTATTTGCATTAAAATGAATATTCAGATTGAGGCTGAGCCTTGGAGTCAACAAACTCTTCAACTCCAGATGTGACTTTTGACTAGAAAATGTCAGATTTCAAGGTTGCGTTTTGGGTTCGTCATTTGAAACTTGACACATCTTAACATATTTAGACCTGAAAACTTCATTTTTGAAAATGCTTAAATAATTTAAATTTCCCCATAAGTGTGTGTGTGTGTGTGTGTGTGTGTGTGTGTGTGTGTGTGTGTGTGTGTGAGCTTCTAATCAGAATGAAGAATATAAACACACAAATAATTAATATAGAAAAGAATTGGTATTTAAAGTGTTTTTTTTTTTAAAAAAAAAAAACCATACATGCAGGGCCAAACGATGCCTCTAATTAATAAAACGTGCATGAAACTGCCTGTCCCAGAGATCTTTCAAGGATGCCTTCTTGCAGGTTCTCAGGTGCAGCTCACGAAAAAGGCTTTCTTTGTCGTGGCCTGTGGAGCTCCCTGCCTTGTGTGGGCTAGACTATCACCTTCCCAGGCAGTATTGCCATACCATCTCTTGGCATGTTCTTGGCAATATTACACAAAATTATGCAGTCAGCCAGCCAGCAGCATGGTGGGGGCTATCCAGTGTTTTGCACCATGTGTCACATGTATGACTATAATGCCTCTTGGGCATAAGTCATGGGTGTGTGCGAGGTGCAAAGAGCTCCAGGCTCTCAAGGAGCGGGTTTCCTCCCTTGAAGCCTTGGTTGCTGACCTGGAGAGGCAGAGACAGATAGAGAGGGACCAGGGTGAGACTTCCAGGGACGTGGAGGCATCATCCCACTCTCAGTTGGGCAGCTCCTCCGCTGCCAGGGAAGGAAGTCTCAGGGCTGGAGGACGTCATTCTGGAGAAGTGGGACACTATCCCTTAGTGGGGACCCCTTCTTTAGATGGTGGGCCCATATCCAGTCGCACTACGGATACTCCTCTGGGGAAGGGGGGAAGGGGCCTTCTTGTAGTGGGTGATTCTATAGTCAGGAACATAGAGAGGGGGGTCTGTGATGGATGTGAGGACCGCATGGTGACTTGCCTGCCTGGTGCGAAGGTTGCCGACATCACGTCTCGTCTAGATAGGCTGGTAGAGAGTGCTGGGGAGGAGGTAGCGGTTGTGGTGCATGTCGGCACCAACGACGTGGGGAAATGTAGCCGGGCTGTCCTGGAAGCAAAATTTAAGCTGCTAGGTAGAAAGCACAAATCCAGGGCACCAAAGGTAGCGTTCTCGGAAGTGCTACCTGTTCCACGCGCAGGGCCAGCTAGGCAGGCAGTGGTGCTTTTCAACTTATTCATAAATGACCTGGAGTTGGGGATAAGCAGCGAGGTGGCCAAGTTTGCAGACGACACTAAACGTTTCCGGGTGGTGAAGACCAGCAGGGACTGTGAAGAGCTCCAGAAGGATCTCTCCAAACTGGGAGAATGGGCAGCAAAATGGCAGATGCGCTTCAATGTAAATAAGTGTAAAGTGATGCACATTGGGGCAAGAAATCAAAACTTCACATACACGCTCATGGGTTCTGAGCTGTCTGTGACGGATCAGGATTGAGATCTTGGGGTGCTGGTGGACAGGTCGATGAAAGTGTCGACCCAAATTGGCAACCATTGGCCACTACTCCCCATTACATGATGCTGATGCCTGCCAATTGGCATTGCACTGTTTTCCGAGAGGATTCCGTGGCACTCTGCGGCTCCCCTGGCTGGTATCCGCGGCTCCCCTGGGAGCTGCGCCTCCTAGTTTGGGAACTACTGCTCTAGGCTGGGAGCTTCCACTCCCAGCACAATTCAAGACTCCAGCTCTGCATGGACACCCTCTTCCACATAGACCTCCATTGAACTGAGTGGGGCAGTACGTGGGTCCATTCAGAGCAGATTCCCGCTACCCACCACCACCACCACCACCACCACCACCACCACCACCACACACATGAGATCAATGGATCAGCAAACAGTTTCTCACAAATAATTGGAAGCAAAACAGTTTCACCAGGTCCCCTAGCTGCAGTCTGTCTGTTCAAACTGGGGTGACACCAAAAGTGCATCACTTTTGTGAAACTGTGGTGAGGGTACTTACATAGGCAGGGAAAAAGGGATGCTGGCGGGCGCTGGCTGCCAGACTTCAGAGGAGTCCTTCACATGATTGTTGGGGGTGGGGTTAAGGACGCTAATCTACACTGACAAGCATGCTTTACAAATCTGTAGCTGAGAGCCATTGCACTAGACCTTGCTACATTGGTGTTGATGATTATGACAATAGTATAATAATTCACCTTTTGTACTTCGAGAGGCTGAAAGGCTGACATAATCAATGTGTTATCTAGTGTGGACAATTTTTCATCTTGATTAGTGGGGGGGGGGGGAGCACACCAGAGAGGCACTGTGCTGTTCAGAGCTGTATTCTCTGAGTACAGACTCCTCTAAAGCTTTGGGGAGTCAAATCTCTGCATATCATTTCACATTCTGGAATCTGACTGCAAGTCTGTCCCCCTGCCTTCTCCTGCAAGACTCCACCTGCCAGGGCAAGAGGGAAGATAAAGGAGAGAAGATAAAGGAGAGGGACTATGGTTTGGAAAGAGGCAGTGTTTGGAAGGCCGGTGGCCATTTACCCAGGAGAAACCCCCCTGCCCCTCCCCAGGACCTGTCACAGGGAGAGCCACCGCAAGGGTGGCTTGAGTGACCACAAAAACTCTTCTCCACTTTGCACAACTCATCCTTATTCAGACAAGGGGGCTCATCCTCTACACATATTATGGAGGCAGGTAACATGCGCACATGGGGGGAAAGCCGTCATGTGCAGAGACCCTAAGAAGTGGTCAATGACGGCCCAGCTATGACCATGTAACAATGCACTCCAATGCATGTCAGCCATGTGCTTATGTACATACACGTGTACATCCATGCGAGGAGGAACTGCAGGAGCACTTGGCATGCATTAAGATTTGTACCTACCTAGGCACACTAGACTTGTGTGTTTGACTGTATGGATGCTGGTTTGTGTTTCCACCCATATTCCTACTCATGGGTGAGTATCTACACGGAATATACTCATGATGAGAACCATTGTCTTGGCCATGGCTCTGCCCTTGAAAGGAAGTCCCCCTGGGAAATTCTGTGCGTCTTTCATAGTTTCCCTCCTCCTTTCTGTGGAAAGGAAAGAGTCATAAACATGGCCGAGTGCTTCCTCCTGAAGATTTCTGGCAAGGGACTTTTTTTAACTGTTATCCTTCAGATATGCGTGATCTCCTTTCCTTACTTCCCTGAATTCCAGTAGAGGCTGTTTCCTGCCTCCGGCATTGACAGTGAAAGTGAGTGATGACAAAGAATGAAATCCTCCTCACATCTATGCCTCCTCCTCTTCTTCTTCTTCCTTCTCCTCCACGACTCACCTTTACAAGCCATAAGCAACCTCCTGGTTTTAGAGGTTTTAGAAGCGGGTTTTCTCTGTGCCAGGTGCAAGGGAGTAACAACGGGAAACAGGTTATCTTGTTGTCTTGTGCTCCCTGAGGCATCTGGTGGGGCCACTGTGAGATACAGGAAGCTGGACTAGATGGGCTTTTGGCCTGATCCAGCAGGGCTCTTCTTATGTTCTTATGCTCAGAGTCCTGTAGCACTGGTGGTCAGCCTGCTTGGACGCGCCATAACGTCTCCATACTGGTAAATATCACCCATGTGCAAATCAAGGAGGAAAAGACCATCACAGGTTACAAGCCATAAGCAGCCTCCTGGTTTTAGAAGTGGGTTTTCTCTGTGCCAGGTGCAAGGGAGTGGCAACTGGACACAGGTTATCTTGTTGTCTTGTGCTCCCTGAGGCATCTGGTGGGGCCACTGTGTGATACAGGAAGCTGGACTAGATGGGCCTTTGGCCTGATCCAGCAGGGCTCTTCTTATGTTCTTACCTTTGGTTTCCATATTTGCTGACTAAGATCAACAGCAAAATCTGGAAGCAGCACAAGCTGGACAACAACTCCACACTGTGTCTCACTGTCTGGGTCTGTGGCGCATCAGCATCAGAGCTGTTGCCAAATTTCACCTGAGGTTGCAAAGAGTAAAATGGGGGGGGGGGTTCCTGCTTACGTGGAACATCTGAGGGGCTTTGAGGGAAGCCAAGAGGACCATGGCGATTTCTCAGGGGCTCTGAACACCCCTAAACAGGCCCAAAGAGGACAAGTGTGCCACAAGACATTATCCAACCAAACAAAGATGTCTCCATGTGTTTGAATGTGGCTCACTGGCTCCTTCAACACTGCTCTCCCACAGGTCTGATGCTGAAACATGTTTCTTTAAGTCCTCGACTTATTCCAATGAATCAGCATTGCACATATAAAACATCGACAAATCCAGCAATTAGCTTCTGACTGCTTTTGCCCTTAATGAGAAAAGAGGGTTCCCACCGGGGCGCTCAGCAGAGACCCTCTTTTCTACATCTGCGCTTTGAAACCTTCCCTGCTTTTTCATCTCCATTTTCCCCAAGTGGATTTCTCAACACAACTCTTTTCTTCTTCCTCTTCTTCAGCTCGTTGCAATTATTTATTCCACCTTCCCTGCCATCCATTTTGAGGTCTAAAATGCTTCCAGTGGGACTGAGGCAGGAGATGAAACGTATAGAAACGAGGCACATCATCAACAGCGAAGCTGCTGTGTCCTCGAAAAACAGCCGCGGGTTCTCAAATGTATGCCACATGGAAGGTCCATATTTCACCTGACTCCCGAAGCAGCTGAAGACCGCAAAGCTGCCATCGACCATCGTTGGGGCTTTCAAGCCAAACTGCCGAGGAGACAGACCCCAAAGGGTAAGGCAACTGCAAACACAAACAGAATTCCTATAGTAAGGTTCTGTAGCTTTCATTAGCCAGCCTAGTACATCAAGAGGCCAGCATCTCTGCAACTCTGTTGCCTGATACCTGAGGAGGTCCGCAACGTGTGGACGAAACGTTGTATCCTATAGATTAGTGTTTTTAAACTGTTTCTTACGTGTTAACGTTGTAGACCAGGGTGGTCCAACGTTTCGTACCTCGAGGGCCGCATGCGAACTTCGACATGAAACCCGGGGGCCGCACAATAAATTAAATTATTAGTTAATTAATAATAATGACCGATGCATGCCCCGCCCCACTGTCTAGCATACCCTGCCCATGCTCCCCTGAAGATCGAAAAGGCGGTCGGCTCCCGACCGCTTTTCCGATCATCAGGGGAGTGTGGGTGACTGCGGGGGAGGGGAGCTCCAAGAGCAGCCGGGGGCCACAGCAGAGGCCTTCAGGGTCCGCGGGCCACGCGTTGGACCACCATGTTGTAGACGTTTATAAACAAATATTTCTACATGGCTGTTAACCCTGTCGATTTGTATAGAATCCCTAGTTACGCAACAAATTTGGGCCCTGCACGTGCCATCTTTTTGTGGGCATCTGCTGAATATCTGCAGTACTTGGGAGTCAGATAAATTCTCCAAGGGTCTCAAGCCCCACTCAAGCTGAATAGCACCTGAAGCGCACCCTCATTTTTCACGCACGTTAGCATGCATGCTCCCCCCCCCCATTACTGTCACCATTACTGTCCACCCAGCTACTCCTTCGAAGCAGACTGAACAGAGCAGCCTGGGAGGGAAGAGGGATTCAGGGTGGTGCAGCAGAGCAAACAAAATACGTGGCTCCGAAGCTTCTGCACCTGTTACAGACTTGAAGGTGCAGTTTAGAAGATCTGGAAGAAGACGCCATCTTGTGTTGGGGGCCACCAGGTCATGGCATGCAGTCCCAGCCTAGGCAAAGACCCAGGATGCCTCATTTGGGCCCGCCTTGTGAGCCCAGATCCAGGGTGTCTGCACCGAGGAGGAGGCTTCATGTTACTATGGTACTGTAGTGCTCCTGACTACTGGTAGCATCTAAGCTCTCTTAGTCCTCTTAGCCTACTGCAGTCTGCAAGTTGCAATTTAGTATTTCCTTACACCCAATGACTCTCCCGGCAAGTAGAAAAAAAAATACTTTGGGTACGTCATTCAGGCTGCAGAAGTCCCGGGGTTCTCGGAGACCAGGCACATACCAGTGAAGTGCACCAGGGCTTTGAGGCTGGGTCAGCTCAGTTCCATTCGGTGCATCAAGGGCTACTCACCCCAGATTTTATCAACCATTCCCCACAGAACAACTCTGGTTTGATCCAGATGTTGCTCAGATGTGTCTCCTCTTTGCAATGTTTAACTTCTTCACTTGTTAATCACATATTCCCCCCCCATGTGCTCCTTTTCCACTCACACATACAGTCTAGTCTCTTCCCATGCCCCACTGTGAAACCCCTTTTACAGTCGGCCTTTGGAGGAAGTTCCTTCCGCTAGAACCCTGGCTGCTTAAGAAATACAAAGCAAAAGTTGCCCATCAGGGCTCTCTGCTCTTCCTGTACAGGCTGCAGGTCGGTCTGAAATCATTAACACCCAATTTTGGGTTGCTATTTGGTCCCTATCCAACATCCTAAGACACGGAGCCTCCGACCAGCAAAGAGGTGGCACGGTATTTCTCAGTGCCGTTTAACCACACTAGCATCTTCGCCTTCAGAGGTACATGTTCCCTTATCCCTCCACAAAATTCAGTGTCTGTCCTGAACGGAGATGCGCCAAGTATCAGTGATGTAGACTTGAGCCTCTTGACTCAGACTCAAGTGGGACTCAAGTCACATCAATGACTTGACTCGCGATTGTAAAAGACTCGAAAGACTCGACTCGAGACTTGGGGCCTCTCACGACAAGTTGGATTTTATTCAGGTTTAAACCTGTTTCCCCCATTAAATAGGGACTCGCAACTCGCAACCAAAGACAAGGGACTTGGGGGCAAAGACTTGGGACTTGGCTTGAGACTTGGACCCAGAGACTTGATCCACATCCCGGGTTTAAACTCGTTTTCCCCATTAAATAGATGTTGTTGTTGTTCAGTCGTTAAGTCGTGTCCAACCCTTCATGATCCCATGAACCATATCCCGCCAGGCCTTCCTGTCCTCCACTGTCTTCCTGAGTTTGCTCACTTTCATGTTCGTTGCATCGGTGATGCTGTCTAACCATCTCATCCTTTGCCTTCCCCTTCTCCTTTTGCCTTCAATCTTTCCCAGCATCAGAGTCTTCTCCAGAGAGTCCTCTCTTCACATTAGGTGGCCAAAATATTTGAGTTTCAGCCTTAGTATCTGTCCTTCCAGGGAACAGTCAGGGTTGATTTCATTTAGGATTGACTGATTTGATCTCCTAGCAGTCCAAGGGACTCTCAGGAGTCTTCTCCAGCACCGCAGGGACTCGCAACTTGCAACAAAAACTCGGGACTTGGGGGCAAAGACTTGGGACTTGGACCCAGAGACTTGGGACTTGACTCGAGACTTGGAGTCAGAGACTTGATCCACATCCCTGCCAAGTATCCAGTATTTTAAGGATCCAGTTGGAGATTAGCAGACCTCCTGCAGCCAAAACAATTACCTCCTTGCTGAACATGCGTGTTCTTTTGATGTCATATGGTGCCAGTTTGCTCCCCTCTGCAGGTGACTTTGTCACAGGTGTGTGCAATGGCAGGCAGCACCCACAAAATCATGGGAGTTGACACAGCCAATCAGACTAAGCAGCAGTAGTGGGGGGAGGGAATTGGGCCAAGGGCAGTGAGGGTGGAGAAGGCAAAACGGTGTCAAGAGGCAGCAGCCAGCAGGGAAGCAAAGGAACGCTGCAGATTTTTTTTCACACTGAGCATCAAAAATGGCTGAAAATAGGAGGGACATTTTGACACTCGCAAAAATGGATACAAAAATAGGTAAGTCGTTTTGGCAGACCTCGTCCTGACCTCTAAGCTGCCCTTCCGCAAGGTGAGCCTATTGTCTCTCTTGGCAGCTCTCCCCGGTGCTCAAACTGTTGTTGCAATTACATGCTGCTTCCCAGAGTCTCTTTGCATCGGGCTAACGATGCCCCAGTTAATTATGGCTCTGTCCTTGCTGACTAATGAGAATAATTGATCCATATTCTTAATGTAACATCCCAATTTGTGTGGCTGAAACTGCTAGAGCCGCTCTCCCCGTGCCTGTTTCCCAGCTCTCTTTGTCGTCCCCGCCTTAGTCCTTCATTTCCATGATTAGATTTGTATATCTGGTCGAAGATGTGTTGATGTGCCTGAGGTTGCAGCAACATGGAGGCCATTTCCCCCTCTCATTTTGCACCGCATAATTCCACTCCGAACCGTTCTCTGCCAGACAGGAGAGAAGAATCTAGCTCAGGGGTCGTTTTTCCAAGGACACACTTGAAATATTGAAAAGAAAATACTGTATCAGACAACACTCAAAGTCCATCTGCTTTGTCTGTTGTGTATTTTGCTGTCCATGGACCATGGTGATGGGATTCTTCCCAAAAGGTGAAACTCATGTTGTTCTGGCACGCCCACAAAGTACACAAGACAAGGTCAGCTTTGGGGTAAATGGGCCACATTTCTTATACAACAACAATAGCATCTGTTTTGCAGTGGATCTACACAAACTCCTCCCCCATTTACGGTGCAATCCTAACCAACTTTCCAGCACCGGTGTAGCTGTGCCAACAGGGCGCACACTGCATTTTGCAGTGCAGGGGCAGTCATGGAGGCCGCTTCAAGGCAAGGGAACATTTGTTCCCTTACCTCGGGGCTGCATTGTGGCTCCACTGGCGCTTGAAAGTTGGTTAGGACTGCCCTGTTAGTGCAGGCACCTACTCTGGAGGTGCACCTCCTCCTCAGGTGTCAGCACCCTGGCTCTAAACTGAGGTCGCCTCCCAATGACCTCAACGTTTCCACACCAACCCCTGGATGGGGGGTTGAGGCAGCCAGATTGTTCTGCCTATCCCAAGCTTGATAACCTTTGAGATAGACTTCATGATTCAAACCCAACGAGGTCACCAGCCTGCTTCAAAAATCCATTTTGAGGAATGCTGTCCAAAACCAAGCCTTAATTATCATTTTTTGAAAACCTGCAAGAAGGCTTATATCCAGAACACACCTCTGGACTGGGAATATAAGTGGGTGAGATGCACATTTACATAAAACAACCTTATTCAATGGCCATGAATGGAAAGCAGAGGAAGGTCAGAAATACTCAGTAAATACATCTTTGGAGACTGGGATTGGCCCAAACTCCTGCGCATGTGTCACATGTAGTGGTGTCCAACACCACCGAGATATGGAGGTGCCTGTTTACTGTGTCTTTTTGGACAGAGATGATGTCACCCATGGAGGACAAATAGAAATTTAGTTCCCACCGTTTGCGATGGCTGTAAAGGAGGGGTAGAACTCTGATGAGCTGTATCTGTGTGTAAACACGAACATCTTAACACTGGAAGATGGGGACTGAAAGAAGTGGACTGGCCAAAGTGGCTCTCTTGGCACATCGTGGCACCCTCTTTTCCTTCCATTTAATGAGGGTCTTGCTCTGCCTGGCTGTTTCCGAAGCCGAAAATGAATTCCTTGCATGCAACTTGAAAGCTTGGCCATTGAAAGCAGGCATTGACATTGTCCAAATAAAACATTTCACTGGTCCCACATCGCTGGCCAATGTTGCCTCTTTCAATAATTCATGAGAGGGGCAAACTGGAGGACTTGGCTATTTCTCCATATTTTCCCAGCCCCACTATATTATTCCCTCTCCTGATGCACTCCAATTTGTCTAAGTCGTTTCGTTTCAAGAAAATTACCCAGACATCACTGGATGTCGTTCGGTGTTTTCACATGTGGTATAATCAGAGCTGAGAAGAGCAATTCTCTTGCTTGTTTTACACATAACGATCTCTTTAATGTGAGCCAACCCCAGCTTCCCCCTCCCCGTTTTCTCTCCGAAGGGCTACCACAACAAGGCCGCTGCAGATTTCCATTGTTTCGGCGCCAAAGTGTAAGTGACTCCATGCCTTGCCTCCTGACAACCTTGAAGAACGCTCCCAACAAGGGCGATGTAATGGCTCCATGTCAACCAGGAGGAGGCCCCAGGTGGGGTCTCAGGGCTCTGCCCTGAGCCCTCTGCTGTTCAGCCTTTTTATAAAGGACCTGGGGGAGATGTGTATATTTATAAAAAGGGGGGAGCTGAACTCGGTAGCCAAGTTCAGAGGCAGTCGACCTCTGAAGAGGGTCACCTATGGGGGAGCACCTGAGCTTCCCAGAGGCAACAGATTAGTCACTAGCCCAGTGTTTCCCAAACTTTTTTGACCTGTGGCTCCCTTGACCATTGGCAACCATTGGCCGCGGCTCCCCATGACATGATGTTGATGCCTGCCAATTGGCATTGCATTGTTTTCCAAGAGGATTCCGTGGCACTCTGCGGCTCCCCTGGCTGGTTTCTGTGGCTCCCTTGGGAGCCACACCTCCTAGTTTGGGAACCACTGTACTAGTAGAACCAGCCCAGCAGGGATCTCCAGTTGCTATGTGACCCCCCCCCCCCCGTGCTTTGTGGCCAATTTGCAATGATGGAGAATCATATTGGGCAGGTTAGAAATGTCAGGCTTATGGAGAACTGGCACATCCGCCTCTGCCCCAGGTTAACCAACTCCTGAGTATTTGCAAAGCCTTTATTTATTTATTTTTGTTCTCTTCCTGATCCAGGTCAGCTCATCAGGGAGCCTGGCCCGTGGATGCCCTTTCCCTACCAGTAGCAGGGCAGCGTCAGCAGCCAGCAAGCACCTCTGCTGTTGGGTCGAAAGAGCTCCAGGGTTTTGAACCAAAAGCAACGGAAATTGGCCTGGCCAGAGGGCTGCTGTGCTGTGCTGGGAGAGGCTTCGTTTTATCTGCTCACAGGCGTAAGGGTTTTAACTATTTATTTGTGGAGGAGGGTGAGCTGTGAAATGCCGATTGCTGGCAGTGGTCAGCCACCCCTGAGGCTGTTAAACTACATTTTAACTTTGGAGGTGACTCATCACACCACCTATCCTGAGAGAGTAGGAAAAACAAAACAAAACCCTGAATTCGAAATTTCTCACACTTTGTAGTGGGAAAGAGACAGGACACAGCGTAAACTGAAGAAAAGCCAGGATTCCAGGACCTCTCTCTCTCTCTCTCTCTCTCTCTCTCTCTCTCTCTCTCTCTCCTCCCCACCCCTTAAACATATTTCTCTGCATCTTAAATAAGGGCAAGTGACTAGAGGCAACTTTAAAGGCAGATGTTGATGGGATGGGCTTTTTTTTTCTTTAGGAAATGCAGAAATTTTCCTGAGAGGGAATCCAATGGTTTTTTTCTTCCTTTTTATAAAACAGATTTCTTTACCTCTGATGTTGGGGGTGGGGGGGGGGAGTGCAGCCTGTGATCTGATTCTTCTGTCCTGTTCTCTGTCTACCTTCGTGCTGAAGTTAATTGACTTTTTAAAAAAAAATATTACTCTATCAGCCAGGCAACAGGAATATTTTCTTTCCATCTCAGACAGTTGTGCCCAGGAACGACCAACTCTTATTTCTGCAATAAAGTTACTTAGTATTTGTATCTTCCATTGAAATGTTCGTACTGTGTTCTAATCCTTAAAACTAACCCAGAAAATTATGTTAGTACTACTCTTACTCCAAGATACAGTATACAATGGGTTTACTCCCATGTCAGTGAACATGGGATCATAGGGGGTCACAACCCTAGTCTTCAAGAGAAAGTCCCATCTCACGGCGTAATCATGTGTATCTTCAGCCCCGAGACTGGCAGCCCATTCCAACCCAACTCCTCCGCAAGTCAGGCATAAGTGTGGCCTAAGTGCAGCCTAAGTTAGGCATAAGTTATGTCTGAGTTATGTCAGAGTTATGCCTGAGTTAGGCAGGCTGCAGTTTCTGTGGCCCAGCACCACCCCAGGATCCAGGCAACACTTACCTCCCAAGCAGGCAGGCTCTCCAGGTTCGGTGTCTGGCTTGGGCATGTGCAGGCTTCTGTCTGCATGTGTCAGTGCCCATCCATGGCAGCTGCCACAGGGTCGGTCGCAGCCCGGTAGCAAAGGGGCTGGCCGCAGGCATGGGGGTTGCGCCAGTCATGTGGTGGGCGCAGGGCAGGTAACAGGTGAGCGAGGTGCCCGAGCCAGCTGCCACAGGGCACCCTGTGCATCAGCCACCTGCTGCAGGGGAGAGTGGCCGTCCCCTCCCTCCTGCAGAAGGCGATGCCACCCCCATGCCACATTAAGGCTGCACGTGGGAGTCATGGGGGGAGCGGGGGAGGGAAGGGAAGGAGGGGTTGGGAACGTCACACACAAGGGGGGGCTCATGATGTCTGGAACTGCCTCTGACATGACTTGCCCGTGCGCTGCCTGAAGCCCTGGACCTCCAGGGCCGGGGCAATGCCCACAAAGAAGGCATCCCAGCGTGCGTTCTGCTCTGTGCCCCGGCCAAGACTGAGAGATGCCTTGGGCTTGTCTGCTGCGAGCGGGAAGGGCTCACGCAGCTCATCACACCCCCAGACGGGGCGACGAAGGCGCCTCTCGGCAGGCGCTCTGGCAGGGTGGGGGTGGCCAGCAGCCATCATCAGGGAGTGGGAGGGGAGGCAGACACACAGGCAGGCAGACAGTGGGTGCTGGGGAGGGGCATGGGTGGGTCAGAGACAGGCAGACAGACAACAAGGCTGGTGGGAGACAGATTCCGAGAGAGGGGTCTGCAGAGACCGATAGGGACATGGGTTGCTCCACAGATGAAGGCAATGCAGAAACAGGTGCCTCTTATGCAGACGAACTTTGGGCGGAAGCGCCTTCATTATGGGCGGACCTTCGGCGGAAGCGCCTTCATTACAGGAGGATGCCCTGGCTGTCACTGTTTGCCTGCCTGAGAGACCCCCCCAACTCCCCCCTCCCCTCTGTGCCATGGGGGTCTGGCAGCCCCCCTGCTGTGTTCTCCCAGGGAAGGCTGTGGCAGTCCCTGGGTGGGACTCATGTAGGGGCTTCAGTGCTGGGGGCTGTCTGTGTGTGTGGGGCAATGCTTGTGTAACATTGGGCACATATGTTTCACTGGGGCTCTGCCCGAGGGGCGTCTTTATTGTTTTGGAATGTTAGCAGAGATGGCCAGGCGAGGCTGCCAGGGGTAGTCACAGCAGCCAATCAGAAAGCAGCAGCACATGTGCCTCATGGACCTGGAGATGCAGGCTCTTCCCCTGTGGAACCACAGCCTGCTCCATAGAAAGGGGAGGGGCAGCAAGTAAGACAGCCAGGGAGGTGGAGCAGCAGCAGCAGCTGCTGCAGCGCCGGCAGCTGAGGAGGGTTGCAGGGCTGGCTCCCTGACCTCTGGCAGTATCGAGGCAGTACGACAGTGGGGCAACCAGACTGCAGGCCCAGGGGTGCTCCCAGGAAGGTAGGTGGTAGTGGACGTTCCTGGGGAGACAAAAACCAAGGGGGAGTTACATGTCAGCTGGTGTGTGGAAGCCTGTGATCTGAATGCCAGTGTGCCGGTTGAAGGAATGCCAGTGTGCCGGTTGCAAAGGCCTGCAGGGAGAGAAATCAAACACAGCTGAGAGGTGTGAGACACATAGCATGGTCTGAGCTGCTTACCTGGGTGTAAGGAGAGCATGATCCTGTAAGGGGAAAGGGTCAAAACAAGAGACAACAACACAACTTGGGGGTCACAACCATGGCAAACCTAGCACTACTGACCTGTCAGTAGACCCTGTGGAGAAAAGTGGGGGGGGGAACAGCTGGTGTCTACATAAGGCTAACAGTTCCACACTTGTGGCATTGTCTGCTCACATGACTACAGGCAGCAATCAGACACAACAGTGGTACAGAGGCATGTATCCTATATTTCATAGCAGGCAAAGCAGGCAGTTATCAGACAACACATTGGTAAAGAGGCATATCATAGCAGGCAAAGCAGGCAGACATGAGAGGGCACATTGGTAAAGAGGCATATCATAGCAGGCAAAGCAGGCAGACATGAGAGGGCACATTGTTGAAGAGGCATATCATAGCAGGCAAAGCAGGCAGTTATTAGACAACACATTGGTAAAGAGGCATATCATAGCAGGCAAAGCAGACAGTTATCAGACAACACATTGGTAAAGAGGCATGTATCATATATTTCTCTATGCAAAGAGGTAGAAGTCAGACCACATGTCAGCACAACCCCTGCTCTTACCTGCTGGTGTTGTTGCCTGTGGGGGAGGGGAAGAGGCTGGGAGAAAGACATGGGTTAGCAAATGGTAGCATGGAGGCAGCTGCCCAGGCACAGCTGTAAACAGTTTGGCCACAGCCAGAACAGCCCTCTCTGCCCTTGAGGGGGGCAGAGAGGAGAGAGGAGAAGAGAAGTGGGGTGTTTGTGAATTTTGCCCTCCACCGACAAAGTCCCACTTTGTGGCTGCTGGGGGACAGAACCCCACGCCACGTACTCAGAGAGAGAGAGAGACTGGAGGTCTGGGGCTGGGCTTTTGTGGGAAAGAGGCTGGGTGGGGCTGGGTGCTGATAGGCTCCCTATCTTTGGCATAACTCTGTCGGTTTCCAGACCTTGCTGACACAACTCCGACAGAACTCTGACCTAACTCAGGAGTAGGGTGTTAGAACTTTTCAGGAGAGGGCTGGAGTGGGTAAGGTAAAATGGCTCCTATGGGTCTCCTCGAATTTATGTCAACCCTTTTGGTCGACATAAAATTTGTGTCAGCATTTGTGTTGGAGGGGGCGTGTCTGTGCTTGCCAGGGTCTGGAATCCAACGTTAATTGGGTTCCGCCCCCGTTACGCCCACGGTCCGCCCCTGGAACGCCCACTTTTATGTTGACTTTATGTCCTTTGTCCTAACTTCGACATAACTTCGACGTAACTTTGACTTTATGTCCTTCGACCTAACTTCGACCTAACTTCGCCCTAACTTCGCCGTAAATGGTCTCATTCTAGACATAACTTCGACCTAAGACCTACGCTGGTCGGGGCAGGTGCAGGGGGAGGGCGGACCGGGTGAAGTATACCAGGTGCAAGGGATTGACAACAGGAACCAGGTTATCTTGTTGTCTTGTGTGCTCCCTGAGGCATTTGGTGGGGCCACTGTGAGAGACAGGAAGCTGGACTAGATGGGCCTTTGACCTGATCCAGCAGGGCTCTTCTGATGTTCTTATGTTCAATCAATCAATATCTTTATTACGGTCAAAGACCAGCTGAAAATAAAATGATACAAAAATGATAGCATAAGTGAGCAAATGAAATAAAGATATTAAACAGTTAAGTTAAAATTACATTTAAATTATCATCTGCCCAAGAAAGCAGCTACTCTATCAAACAATAATCTACTGATGCCGATGCACATCAAACCATCAGTTACAGATTTGTGTACTGCTCTCTGTACAATGCCTTTAATCAAAACAAATGGCTCCATCCTCTTTTTCCGGACACTTATCGCGGCCGCAAAGAACTTGGCAACACTATATGTAATTGCGGGGTTAGAAGCAGATAGAAGCAGATGGGTATATTGGTGACATGTACGACCTGGGAAGTGATTCAACAATGGAAAAATAAGAACAGCACGAGTATCCCTATAAAACAAACAGCTCAGCAACATGTGTTCAGTTGTTTCAATTTGTTCCAAACCACAAGGGCGAAGGCGATTCAAAAAGGGGATCTTTTTATAATGACCCTGGGACACTGCTGAGGGAAGTCCACGACAGCAGGTCAGAGTGAATGCCCGCCTATGCTTAGGCATCTCCAACTGAGCTAGATAGGGTACAGGAGAGGCAGTATATTCAGCACAGGAGAGGCAATATATTCAGTTCTTATGTTCAAAGCAGAACAGCTACAGCTGCATCATGGCCCGTTGGAGAAAAAAATAAAAGGAAAAGGACTTGGAAGGACTTGTGAGTTGGGAGCTGTCCACTGAGGCTGCTTCTCGCCAAGGGATGATTCGCTGCCTGTGCATGTCACCCTGCATCCCATTGATACAGTGCCATATTTTATTGGTATTGCTGCTATTTTGGAAAATGAATTGCAAAGCATTTTACAAGCAATAACATTTGCTCTTCAAACAAGCACCTGCGTAAACAAAAGTGAATTAATTTCATCGTCTGTTCTCCACTGGCAAAACATTCCAGAGACGGAGAGGCAAACAAATGAATATACAAGACACACTGACTTCCACCCAAACCAGCTATGATAAGCCAACCAGTTGTAGTGAATGCCCTGATTGATTCTGAGCGCCGGAGATATTTGGGTTCAAGGCAGTCATTCAGGAGGAGGTGAAAGGGGGGGGGGGAGAAGGCTTGTGTGTGTGTGTGTGTGTGAGAGAGAGAGAGAGAGAGAGAGAGAGAGAGAGAGAGAGAGAGAGAGAGAGAGAGAGAGAGAGACACGCTTGGTTGATGCCCTGAGAAGCTATTCCCTGGGGAAAAAAATCAGATACAAATGCAGGATCCTGTAGTTTCCTATCTGTCCCGCCCCCCAAAAAGGTAAAGGTAACCCCTGACAATTAAGTCCAGTCGTGTCTGACTCTAGGGTGTGGTGCTCATCTCGATTTCAAAGCCGAAGAGCCAGCGTTGTCCGAAGACGCCTCCGTGGTCATGTGGCCGGCATGACTCTCCTTGCAGCAGCGCGTAGCATGCGGCTGGAACACGGAGCGCTGCTTACCTTCCCGCAAGCGGTACCTATTTATCTACTCGCATTAACATGCTTTGGAACTGCTAGGTTGGCAGGAGCTGGCCAAGCAACGAGCGCTCACCCCGTCGTGGATTCGAACTGCCGACCTTTCGATCGACAGCTCATGGTTCAGCAGTTTAACCCACTGCACCCCCTGCTGGCCCCAAGCCTGTGGTCTATTTGTACAACAAAGTATGTGTTATTTCTAAGCATACAAGAACCTCCAACCTGTCTCTGATTTTGGAAGAAAGACAACCACGTTTCAAAGAACGAAAGCTTCAGCCCAAACATTCTGCTCACCAGACGTTAAATGCAAAACCTGTCAACTGCTGCTCCCAAATTGCAGGAATCATGCAAGAGCCCATATTCTGCTACCCATTTGTGTAAGAATGAAGGCCCCCCCCCCCCGGCACCATCACCCATCAAAATGCATGCATAGTTCACAGCCATCAATGAGAGCTTCAAATGAAAATAAGAGATGCATATCGAAGGACCGCTGGGGTTGTACCTGCACAGCAGCTGGCTTTGCACACCTGGTTTGCTGAGCACCCTCTGTGCATGCACAGAGTTTCAGTTGATAGTCCAAGTCCAGAGATTCTTCTCTGGAGAAAGAGTGCTCAACTCCTCATGCAAGCAAGCACTTTGAGCAGAAGAAATGTTTATTTTCCCAACTGGGCAATTACAACTTTGGGTGAAATTGCTTGTCGTATGACTGGATTAGCTCATGAGGTCTCCCAAGAGGACCTGACCTTCCGAACAACTTACAGTCGCTTTGCTTTGCCTTTGCTTGTGTATCCCCTTCCGTTCCACGCAGTAAGCAAAAATTCATAAGGTACGTCATGGCAATTCTCATCCCCCGAAGCTTACAGCGTTATCAATTTCAGTAGCTCTCCATTCCAGGGATCTGTCAGCACATTTATAATCAGCGTCCTCCTGAACTCTCCTCCGAGGCATCTGCCTACACTTTAACTCCTCTCAGTCTTAGCTGGGCGTCTTTTGCAGAAAAGTCAGGACTTTCGTAGAAATGCAGCTACCTCACTGGGCTAGCAATGGCCGCAGCCCCTTGCATCTTGCATTTCTTATCTTTAAAAGGGGTTTGGACAGATTCATGGAGGAAAAGACCATCACAGGTTACAAGCCATAAGCAACCTCCTGGCTTTAGAAGTAGGTTTTCTCTGTGCCAGGTGCAAGGGAGTGGCAACAGGAAACGGGTAACTTGTTGTCTTGTGTTGCTCCCAGAAAGCTTTACTAGATGGGGTTTTCCCTTTATGAGGAAAGGCTACAGTGTTTGGGGCTCTTCAGTCTAGAAAAAAGGTGCCTGGGAGACACACACATGATTGAGACTTATTAAATTATGCATGGGGTGCATCCTTACACTTGGAGTTGCAGTAGAACCAATGATTGAAGTGAACTATTCTCAATATTTAAGATGACAGCTGTCAGTATACCTTCGGTGAGACTTAAGCACCCCGAATTGTCTTCTGTGGCAGAGCATGCCTTGGCCACGGGTCATGTCATCCAATTTGAAGAGACCAGTAGCCTGAAGACAGAGGGCAACATGAGTATTCTTCGTTATCTGGAAGCTATTGAAATAAGTAAGAGACCTGTACAACAACTAATTAATAGGCAACAGGACTTAAGTTTTATTAATAAAGTATGGTTCCCTATTATTCGCAGACAAACATCAAGAACCAATGGAGGAACACAGGGGTCATCCCAGGACAATGTAGATGTAACAGTAACTGCTAGCAATGATTAAAGACCAAAAGGCATTATATTATTTTATTTATTTATTAGGTTTTGTAATGTCAAAAATGGTATAACTGTTATAAATGTATTACCCACAGACAAGCGCTAGAACATAAAGAACTGAGGTCATTCGAGGACAACTAAGGTATACTGACAGCTGTCATCTTAAATATTGAGAATAGTTCACTTCAATCATTGGTTCTACTGCAACTCCAAGTGTAAGGCATGAACAATTACTGTAGTACTTGCAGGATCAGCTGTCACGCTGATTGAAGACTTCCGCGTCAGTTCCGTTTCTAATCGCTTTGTTCCCGCGCTTTTGTATTACAAAATAACGAACTGTTGCGCTGGCTCCAGCTACCATCTACCAGTCTTTGGACTGTCCTATGAGTATGTTTCTGGATGTGAGAAACGAAACGTCGGGCTACACTTTGTCCTAGCTTTGGATTTTAAATGAATTCTGCCTGTTTGCCTTGCTGGAGAAATCCGGAGATCGCTGACAGGTTCGTCTGTCGTTTTAACATGAAGTTTGTTGACATGGCTTCTATACCCGTGATTCCTGTTTCGCTATAAAAATATTTCTTTCTAGATCATCTCTTTTAAAAAGTCTTGTAAGGCTAGGTGGGTCCCGATAGAGTGTCATTTTAAAAAGTGGGTCCCGGTGCTAAAACATATGGGAACCACTGCATTATAACAACAGCACAGCAAAAATTCTTAACCAAGAGAAGGAAAAGCCACATCAGATGGACACAAGCATCCTTCTCGCACACAGAGCACCAGCCAGCCCCAAAGTCTCGGTGAATCAGCCAAGTCTTTCCTCCGTGCACAAGGAAGAACTGTGTCGGGGCCAGGTGGGCTTCTGATGAGAGGACAGTCAACCAGGCAGTGCCCCTGGCTCCTAGTGGACACGCTCCAGGCCTCCACCCATTCCTTTTTTGAGCCTGACCCAGCAAAAGCTCCCTGCAGGCAGAGAAAAGGAGCATATCAGCAGAGCCTGACATGCACCAGGGCTCTGTTTCCATGCCAGAGATGTACCCTGGACGATATGAAGTTAGAATCCATGACAAGGTCTCTGAGCAGGTGCAGAACTCAGACTGTTTCTCTTACTGCTGAGTAGCTAAAGGTTATGTGCAGAGATCCTCCGGGTAGATCGGGCGGCGGAGCGAGCGGTCTGCTGCCGAAGCCATCGCGAATGTGCCGTAAAGCACGTTTGTGATGACTCGGGAGTAAGGGTGGCCTGCAGGGAGGCCAGCCGCCCTCACCCCCGGCGCTGGATCACCCCAGTGGCCGCTGGAGGAGGTAAGTCCAGCTCCAGCAGCTGCAGGGGTGGTCTGGGCGGCGAGAGAGGGGGGCCATTGGCTGAGACGGCCCGGGGTGGTGGTGGGGATGGCATCTGCCATATCCCTGCCCCCCGCTGGACAGGCTCGGCTGTTACACGGCCTCCTCTTACTTCCGCCAGCTATTTAGCTGGCAGAAATCCGAGGAGGCCCATTGGAGGAGCCTCCATCGAGGAGGCCCAATGCAGGGCGGCCTGGAATAGGGAGGGATCCAACAGGTAGCCCTGGGCCGCCAGCCGGATCCTTATGCAGGATTGCGCTGCAGTGCAAAGAGCCTTCAGCTCAGACAGTGGTGTTTCCAGACGGATATGAACCCTGACACATCTCAAAACCGCTCAAAACTGCTTAATCGCCAGGGGAAGGTTGAACCACATCCACTCTACCCTGATATGCTACCTTTCCATGGGCAGGGATGTATTGATGCATGTTAGCATTCAATCATGCATTCTGGAGTGCTTCCATTCCAGGAGGGCAGTACCACATGGTTCTCCTGAATGCGTAGGTCAGTGCTTAATATGTCACCCCCACCGTTGCCCCCAAGTGACCAGTAACTGAGCTCAAGGCTGCCTTTCTCGTGCTCTTTCCTCGGAGATGTTCAGACTTCCTCTCCACCCCCACTGCCCTTCCTTTGAACGCTGTTTGGAGCACTCTGCTGCTGTGGGGACGGTGGGCTGAGCAACACACCCTGACCTTGAACTGCCCTCTCCCTTTGTCTCGGGTTTATTAGTTGTATATTTCAGAAGAGTGTGCTGTGAATTAAGACGTCGCGTAGAACCGCACTCCTTCCAGTCAACAGTGGCAGCCAAGCGTGAATGGCAGGTCTGCGAGGCAAAGCAAGGAAATGCGATATTATGGAAAACGAGAGGTGACCTGCTTACCGGCAAAACAATGTGCTGGGGAAGAATGGTGCGCGATGACGGTTTCCCCCCCAAGGGGTCCTCATCGCTCACTTTCCATCATAGGCCCTTGACAGGTGAAGAATGGGAACACAAGCACACTGCCAGGGCGCTGGCTTCCGAGCAAGAAGCACAGCTGTGGGGCTGCCTGTGCTGTACATGTCACTGCCGGGCTCCTGTGACCCAAGCGGAGAGAGACCCTGGCGGACCCGGGCTTGCAGAGCGGAACTGGATCTCTGCTGCTGAGCCGGAAACCACTGACACGAAGTCAGGAAAGGACGTAAAGACACTTCCCCAAGAGCTTCTGTCTGCTTCCTATTGTTGAGTAAAAAGGCCTCTCTTCCCTCCACGTTCAGCTGTTCAGCTCCTTCATCTGTAGCGACTCGGACATAGATTTGCCTTGTACACGCAGGTGGCGCACAGGGTGCAGGAAGGCATCGCCTCTGTGCCCTGAGCCACTGTGCTGTGTTCTGCCCTCCCCTAAGCCGTGGGTGGACCTTGCAACCAAGAGAAGAGGTCCTGCAAGCCTGAAGTCAGGGGCTGGTGGTTGCTGCAGTCGATCCAGCAGCACTTCGCCTCCGAAGACCCCTAGAGGGGACTGAGTCGGGAGAGAGGTCTGCCTTTCTCTTCCGCTTCTGCACTTCCCAGACGCAGTCGGCAGCAGGAAACAGTCCAGTCCGTCACCTCCTTGGATCCCTGCCGCAGTGGCAAGTCTGCTGTCCTTCTGCTCCCTCCCCATCTCCCGGAGGAGGAGAGCTCCTGCAGGCCTCTCAGAGCAGAGTCCGTAACCACAAGATGCGGAAGCCTTTAATTGCCCTGAAAATGTTCCTCTCGCATAATTGAAACACAGACTAAGCGGTACAACATAACTCACGGGACTCTGCCTTGGACAGTAACTGAGCCACGAGCGACAGTAAAGCAGTCAGTGACATGAGGAATGCTTTGCAGGAACATACATTACCCACCGGCAGGTTCCAGGCCATTAACGGCCAAGATTTACCAGAAATAACCCAGGGAAAAAAACTGGGCTTAAGGGGGGACATTCTCCCCCGATCTCCACCAGAGCTGCTGGGCGCAAGGGCCTCTCCATGCGCAGCCATGCAGGCGAGCTGTACTCAGCCAGAGAAACGATTCGCAAGACCTGACAGCACAGAGCACAAAAGCGATTCCTTTCCGGCTTGTGTTTAATAATCAAGTTTGAATTTTCTTCTCCTGCGTATCTTTTGCCTTTTTAATCTATTTTTTCCTCTCCTCTGAGCCTCAGAGGAGAGAGAAAAAACATTATATGGGACCAAATTAAATAATCATCATCACATTTAAAGTACTTGGAAGTTCATATGGGGACTTCAAAAAAAAGGCATTTAATTCAGAAAAAAAGCTCCTACCAGGGAATGGTTTTCAGCATCTCTTTCGTTGTCAGGTTCACTTAAAATAGAAACAAAAACAGGCTTGAACGGCAACAGCACAGCTAGACTCTTAATGAAGAATTGTGTGGATATGGAGTGTGAGGGGACCAAGGTTTCCTACTCTGGTTCCCTGCCTGCCTCCTACAGATCAAACAATGGAACAGGTGTGTGTGTGTGTGTGTGTGTGTGTGTGTGTGTGTGTGTGTGTGTGACCAACAAAACTGTCAGGTAATCAGTGCTGAGGTCTGGAGAGCCAAAACATCCCACCGTCTTCCGGACTCCCCCCATAACTTCTCCAATCCAGCCTTGTCACCACTCCTGACTAGGAATGTGGATCAAGTCTCTGACTCCAAGTCTCAAGTCTTTGCCCCCAAGTCCCGAGTCTTTGGTTGTGAGTTCCTATCTATTTAATGGGGAAAATGGGTTTAAACCTGAATACAATTCATCTTGTCGTAAAAGACTCCAAGTCTTGAGTTGAGTCTTTCGAGTCTTTAACTGCTGAGTCAAGTCCAAGTCGAGTCATTGACTCAACTTGAGTTCAGCAAGACTGTACCCTACCTCACCTGTGGAAAAATCCCCTTGTGTTCGCAGATATTCATTATGATTAATTACATCACCGCCTCACCCTTCCTTCCTTCCTTCCTTCCTTCCTTCCTTCCTTCCTTCCTTCCTTCCTTCCTTCCTTCCTTCCTTCAAGGAGCTCAGGAAGCAGACATGGTTCTCCTCCCCAACTTACCTTGTAACGTAATCTCAAAAAGGATATAGTGGAACTGGAAAAGGTGCAGAAGAGAGCAACCAAAATGATTAGTGGGCTGGAGCATCTACCTTATGAGGAAAGGCTACAGCGTTTGGGACTCTTCAGTCTAGAAAAAAGGCGGTTGAGGGGGGACATGATTGAGACGTATAAAATTGTGCAAGGGATGGAGAGAGTGGATAGAGAGAAGTTCTTTTCCCTCTCACACAACACTAGAACTAGGGGACATCCACTCAAATTGAGTGGAGGGAGGATTAAAACAGACAAAAGAAAATATTTATTTACCCAGCGTGTAATTGGTTTGTGCAACTCCTTGCCACGGGAGGTGGTGATGGCACCTGGCCTGGATGCCTTTAAAAGGGGATTGGACAGATTTATGGAGGAAAAGTCCATCACAGCTTACAAGCCATGATGGGGATAAGCAACCTCCTGGTTGTAGGAGTAGGTTTTCTTTGTGCCAGGTGCAAGGGAGTGGCGACAGGATACAAGTATCTTGTTGTCTTGTGTGCTCCCTGAGGCATCTGGTGGGGCCACTGTGTGATACAGGAAGCTGGACTAGATGGGCCTTTGGCCTGATCCAGCAGGGCTCTTCTTATGTTCTTATGTTCTTAACGTAGGTCAGGGCTTAGATAGTGTGACTGGCCCAAGGTCAAGCAATGAGCTTCATGGCTGAGGAGGGATTTCCGGCTGGGCTTCCCCCCCCCCCGCCCCAGTCTGACGTTCCAGCCAAGCCTCACCAGAATTCCAGAATCTTCACACCCACTTGTGTTGCGAGCGTCATGGAGGCCCAGAAGCAAACACACAACCACTGCCAGTTGCCCGGAATGCCAATTTCTGCTCCTGATCTGACCAGCGGTGGCCGCAACAACATGCAAAGTCCTGCTCTACCCTCTTTCAGCAAATCTGACCTCGGATCAGGCAGATAGTTGAACACGGGACAGCAGCCCTCGACCAAATAATGGGCTAGGGCAGGAAACAACTTCGCTACCTGCCTCCTCTAGTCACTTTGAAGAACTTGGTTTTCATTGCATTTGTGGCCCCATTTCACAACATCAATGCATGATCTGCATGTGTGGATTTATCCCTGTCATAGAAGTGAGCACGTTAGCATGCCTGAATCTGTAACTCCATATTCCTCCATGTCATCGACAAGCAAATCAAAATACATCTTTCCTCTAAGATTCCACAACCCTTTCACATTTTAAGATGCCCCTTGCCAGCCTGGCATCTTGGGCAGTCACCCTTCCTCCTAAATCCAACCCTGGTTTCGTAGCCTGGTGACTCCCAGATACATTCCAAGCAACTTGGAGCAAAGAGCTTGAAACTCTGCATTCAGATTTCCACTGGATGGCTTCCCCTTTTGACTGAACTTCAAGAGAAGACGCCGGAGTTACCAAGCTCAGCTCGGAGTTAGCAAGCTCAGCTCGGAGTTACCAAGCCATAAGTCACAAGTCACAAGTCAAGCCGCAAGTCTCTAGGTCCAAATCTCAAGTCAAGTCCCAAGTCTTTGCCCCCAAGTCCCGAGTCTTGGGTTGCGAGTTATGAGTCCCTATCTATTTAATGGGGGAAACGGGTTTAAACCTGAATAAAATTCGACTTCTTGTAAAAGGCTCCAAGTCTTTGGAGTCTTTTACAATCGCCGAGTCACGTCCGAGTCAAGTCATTGACGCGACTCGAGTCCAAGTCAATAGACTCAAGTCTACATCACTGAGATATTCTCCTTGGCTGAGATATGATCAAGGATGCATTTTTCTTTGAGCCTCTTTGAGCTGCCTGAAGAAATCATCCCCTGAGAAACTGTTTCTAGCCTCTCAGATTTCACACAATGGTTTCTGAGATTTTACAGGGAAGATTCTGCGAGTTCCCAAGAGGACACAGTTTTTGTATTTGTGTTTGGACTGAAGGTGGTGGAAGACAATCCACACACTCTCTTTTCCTGTTTTTTGTCAGATTAGCCACATAAAGTTTATCTGAGCAGGATAATAGCTTTTTACTGTAAATTGGCCCATCAGGTTTCCGTTGAAAAATGCTTTAGGAAGCCCTGATCAAACATAGCACAGTAGGCAAAGCCAGCATCTAAAATGTGGAGCAGACCATATGAAAATAAACTTTCTTAAATGCTGACATGCTAAAAAGCATTAAGACAGATCATCATGGGCATGCTATATTTCAGATTTAAAAAAAAATACATTTTCTATAGAAATTCATACCTGTATATTTCATTGTATATGGATTCTTATGTTTTGTGATGTCTTCAATTTGATGCATTTCATTGATTTTTGAAATGGTCTTTGACTAGGCAATAAAGATTGAGTGATACTTGCAGCCAGTTCTACTAATGCGTTCAGGATGACGTGTTCAAGGCACTGAGGCTCCTCTGCGATGCCCTCAGTCCAATGCAGTGATCACTTTCCAATACTGGGAAAAAAAAAACATAGTTCTGCAGATTTGGGGCAGAAGCTGGAGATGCACAGCACTGATTGGCTAGTTCCCATGTTCTCACCATGAAATTGGTCCTCCCAAGTCACTGGAGCAAAAAAAAAGGTTTGTTGATGGAAGTAATGCAACAAATGAACAGAAAATTAAAGCACATGAATGTTCATGCAGTACGTTTGATTTGATTTTTCTTAAGAGCAAGGGGAGCACCTGATGCGTGAGAGGAAGGGCAAGAGGGGGGGGGCTGAGACAGCGTTAGATTCACTGGTAAGCACACCTGGCATTTTAGTATCAAAGGCAGTTTTTTGAATGCATCTTCTTACCAAACTGTTCCATGCATGCAGAAAGCTAGCATGTCAGGGAAAAGCTAGGCTAGATCCATTCTTTGGGCCATGTTACTTTTGTGCGAGCAAGGCGTTGTTTTTAATGGAGCCTGCCAACCTTCAGTCTGCAGTGGAATTATAAGCCTATTACAGAATTAGACATGTTGAAAGCATACGCTCTTGCTATGTTCATTGGCCTGCATCTCACCATGATTTATAGCAGTGTTGCAATAGGGGACAATCATTAGGGTTGCCCAGTCCCAGTTCACCAAATATAGGGAGCCTAATTTATTTCCTAGGGGCTGTGGTGGTTTAGTGGTTAAGACGCTGAACTGCAGACCGGAAGGTCGATAGGACAGCAGTTCAAGACCCGAGTGCTGCATGACGGAGTGAGCTCCCGTCTTCGGCCCCAGTTCCTGCCAACCTAGCAGTTTGAAAGCAAGAAATTGCAAGTAGATAAATAGGAATTGCTGTGGTGGAAAGGTAACAGTGTTCCGTTAAGCCAGCCACATGACCACGGAAGCGTCTTCGGACAGCGCTGGCTCTTCGGCCTTATAAACGGAGATGAGCACCGCACACTACGACTGGCTTTCAAGCAGGGGATACCTTTACCTTTTTAATTTACTTCCTAATGGTATTAAGGGGGCATTTCCTACCAATTGCTTTGTGTTTGCTCCTGACTCATATACCACAAACATTGGGAAAGGAACAGTGAATGATGAAATACCTGAGCATTTGCTCATGCTGGAAAAAAAAGAGCCTCACATCTTTTCTTCTGGCCTTTTCTCTCTGAGAACCCAGCGCAGTGGGCTGTTGAGTAACCGCCTCACACTCCCGAAAGCAGAAATTCCAAGCATGAGAACTGAAGGAGTTTCTCCTGGTTTCCTTTCTCCCCAAACCCCGGCACTTGGACAGTATATCATCACAGGTCCCCTTCCTGTTTCTTCTTTGGCCTCGGCTAGAAGGAAACCGGATGGCCTTCTAATCAGCAGAAGTACGATTTCGCCCAGAATCTGACACACACCTACGTGAGCACAAGTCACACAGATTGCAAGGTGATTTCAAAATATTTATAATCTTGTCATCTTCATTTAGATTCTTCAATCAGGACAGCTCCTCTTTTTTTTTTTTAGCTCCACGGGATGGTTCAGCTCCAGATTGAGTTACAAGAGACCCATTGATTGTTTCCAATTATAGTTGCCCGCTATGGAGAACAGAACAAGCAAGTTGGCCAAGAAAGAGCACACTTGCTCCTGAGGAGGCTGAAATAGAGGGTGGGGGAGGCTGCCCTGGGTGGCCCTGCCCTCTCCCCACAGAGCCCCGGTTGGCTCTTGCTGTTGAAAACTTCTGCTTCCAGACTTTTCAGAAGCAGTCGGCAGGAAACAGTCCAGTCCATCACCTCCTCATCAGGTCCTCCCCGGTCCTCCACTCATCTGCTCCCGGGATCCCCAACGGAGACGACAGTTCGAGAGCAGGGGCCCTGCAGAGCCCCCAGAACCTGAGCTGCCCCTCAATCTTTAACCGGTACTTTTAAAAAGAGATTGAAACCAAGCGTTTCTGTTTGGAAACTCTTTGTATGTCATGAAAGGCCTGTGGGGCTTTTAAGACCAAGTGCGAGTGCCGCCATGAATAATGCAGAGCCCATCCGGATGGAGATGCCTCCGTGCTATTCATAATAGATGCCAGTCAGCACAGAGGAAAAGTCACTAATGGACGGATGTGGAGCTGAAGTGGACCAGTGACCCCCCCCCCCCCACACACACACACACCGCTTCCTCCTGGAGGGGAAAATCAAAGAAGAGGCTCAAGGAACTGGCTCAAGGAGTGGGGAGAGTTAGGGACATAGGCGCAGGAACTGGTGGTGGCAGCTTTCAGCGATGCCTCTTGAATCCTAACTCTGCCATCTCTTGGACAGGGTCAGTCCAGATCTCAGAAGACATTTGGTATCCTATTGTGAGGTAGCAGCAGGCTCAGATCAGGGAATCTGGCAGCTGGATATCCATATATATCCTGCAGTAGCCAGACAGCTTATTCATTTTCAATCAAAATCACAAACAGCGCCATCCTAACCAACTTTCCAACAGCAGTGTAGCCCTGCCAACAGGGCGCACACTGCATTTTGCAGAGGCAGTGCAGGGACAGTCATGGAAGTCTCTGCAAGGTGAGGGAACATTTGTTCCCTTATCTCAGGGCTGCATTGCGACTGCACTGGCGCTGGAAAGTTGGTTAGGATTGCGCTGAAAGTGGCTTAAAGCAAGGGTTCTCACCCCCTTCCCAGCCGAGTACCACCTCCAGCGCCACTCTCCTGCTGCGTACCACCGGAAGTGACTGGAGGTGACATCATCACCAGTTACCTCTGGGTTTTCAGAGGCCTGAAACTGCAAGTAGGAGTCTCTGACTGTTCCTTTCTTACCTCCTTCCCTTGTCCTCTCCAAAGCTTCCAGGTGGGCCACAAATGCCACACCGTGACCCTCTTCACACGACCCTTCCTGGCGTCGCTTTGGTGGTCTCTCTTTCCTTCGATGGTGAGCCCCTTTGTGGATCCAGGAACCATCTTTTCACTGATTCTGCTACGCAAACCACTTTGCAAACTTTTTGGTTTGAAAATCAGTATATAAATATTCTATGATACGAAAAAGAAATGAGCCACGCCACGTACTCCGATGGGTTCGGGCAGACTTCGTCTCCAAAGTGGGCCTGCGGGCCTGGCGGCGCAATTAGGCCGGCCAGCACCTGCTGCTTGCGCTCATCCACGTGTACTTCTGAGCATCGCAGAGCAGACCTCAAAGAGGCATTCAGTGGAACAAACCCCACTGACTTTATGAAGTCTCTCCGGAGAATTCATCATTGTGCATAATTTCTGGTGAAACAGCCAATGTATAAAACATCAGGCTGAAGGAGGTGGGGGGGGGATCCAACCGTTGGCATCCCAGGGAAGAGATTCTTTAATAACATTGATTCACGGAATATTTGGCGACTCCCCCTCCCCTCGCCAGCCTTGTGAAGTTATCTCTCTCTTCTCTGCAATTTAACTCCACAGAGAGTCCGCTCACCAAGTATCTTATCGCTTTAATAGCTCTTTCCTTTTTAGATTGCTTGTATCAGTGGGATCTGTTGAGGCTCAGGTTACTACAACGCGAGCTACAGCTAGCAAGGCTCTTGCCATTGTAGAAAGCGGCTTAGACCTGTTAAATGAGCCTGGGAACTGTGTGAGTCTCCGTAGGATTCTTGCTTCTTCTTTTTCACCAGTGGGGAAGCCTCCAGGATTCCTTCAATCCCAATTGTGGTTTTTTTCCCCTGCTTCTGCTAAAAGGAGGACAACATATTTTAAACACTTTCCCAAAGTCCACCAGAAATGGATAGGCACCCCCCTCTCTCTTTCTGGAACCAGTGCATATCAGAAGGTAGGCTGCATGGTACAGATGAGGGGTTCTTATGGCATGGGTCAGAGGCTTTCTCCTACCCTATTTCCCTGAAAATAAGACCTCCCCCGAAAGTAAGACCTATCTTAATTTTTTTTTTTTGCGTGATTTTTGCTGGCACTCATAAATATAAGACCTCCCCTGAAAATAAGACCTACCGTGTTTTTTGGGAGCAAAATTAATATAAGACCCTGTCTTATTTTCGGGGAAACAGGGTAGGTATGCCAGAGCCTTGTTCTTGTTGTCTAAGACTTACGACAAGGCAAGCAAACACTCAGCATTCCGAAGTCTTCCCTGACTCTCTGATGGAGAACGTAGGAAACTCCCTCCTACTGAGCCATACCATTAGGTCATCTGCTGCACTGTTTGTCTACACTGACTGGCAGCGGCAATTTTGACTTTTAAGAAGGAGTCTTTCCCATCCCTTGCTGGCTGCCAGAGATGCCAGGACTGAACCTGGCACCTTTTGCTATGGTCCCCTCCCCAAATGTTTATAGCAACTGGGACAATTCCATCTCCCAAAGGCTACTGGGGATTTCCATCCTTTCATTTTAGGACAAGCAGTACCATGCAATTCCATTCTCTTCCACATCCTGTTGAGTGGAGCGCAATTGGTCACACAGCAATCCTTTTCAGTGTTTGGGACGGCAAGGGTTGGTCCAAGTCATTCTGCTACTTGAGGTGAAGGATTAGATGGTGTCCCTCCCACCCATTGCACATTTAAAATCAACACCATAAAATCATAAGTGGCTGTGCTGGTGCATTAGAAGGAAACCCCACAATGCAAAATAGGGGGTTCCCTTGATTAGGGTCCACCAAAACGGAACAAAATATCAAACAGCAAGTTTCTGAGTCCGACAAAATTCTTCATCTGACAGATGGTAAAAGGAGGGACAAGTCAAAGGAGTCGCAAAATTTTGCAGTTTTTACCATCTAAAGATGGGGTATGGGGTCTTAAGAAAAGACACACAGCTATACTCCTGTACACACACACACACACACACACACACACACACACACACACACACACACACACACACACACCAGTTTACTTTATCAAATGCAAGAAGCAAAATCCTGTGTGTGTGTGTGTGTGTGTGTGTGTGTGTGTGTGTGTGTGTGTGTGTGTGTGTGTGTGTACAGGTTTGTGTTGTGTGTACAGTTAGAACTCTCCCTACAGCCTTCCCCAGAACAACCGCCCCTTCTCCCTCCCCGAAAAAAAAGTTCAATGCAGGGAATCTAGACTACCTTAGCAAACGAAAACTCTTTTACAATACTTGGGCATCCCAGAATACTTTGCAAATTGTTTGTGCAGAGGGCCCAAATCATATTCTACTTCTAACAGCTAAAGCTGGGAGGAAAAAAGACAACTCTTCATATATCACCAGCCCCTAGAAAAGTGCAGGGCAGACGCCAGGAATAAATATTGTGTTGCACTGAGAATCCGACATCTCTGGCTGAAACACAATTGCAGAAGACACAACTCTGATTAGCTCTGCTCTGAAGAAGAAGAAGGAGACAAGGCAAAGAATACAGAATCATGACCCATGAGATTTAGTAACGTGACTGAAGTCCTAACCCAGCTTGAAATATGTTCTGGTGCACTGTTGTGCCACAGAACCCAGAAAGTGATCATTCTCTGTCGCACAACCCCCCTGCCCTTTCCTGACTCTCCCCCCTCACCTCAGCCACAGTCGCTGCAATATTGTCCCCCCTAACACCGTATTTGCTAGAGGAGACTTGGAAACAGTTATGAGATTAAATTGCTTAGGGCTCCGCAGTGCATTGGATTGTGTGAACTCCAGGGACGTTGTTATTTTATGGGGGTAGAAAAATGGCTTCCTAAACTGGCCTCCGCTGCGGTTTCTGGTGGAAGCGAAAGGATTCTCTCCTCCTCCTCGTTTCCTTCTCCTGTGCTCTTGGGCACACTTCAGTTCACAAGCTTCTTTTCTCCCTTCACTCTTAACACGCACTTTATAAAGCCTTAATGAAGATGAGTTATTTCTGTTAGGAAAACAAAGAGAAAAACGAAGAGAAGCAGGGGCTCGTTGGGCTTAGAGGAGGCCAGGTCAGGAAAACAGCGCTGCAGACCCAGGCCAGGGAAGCTTGTGGACTGAGCCCTCGTCTCTCGGTCCCCTGCAAGCTCCAGGCAGGCATCTTTCTGTGCTGCTCGTAATGGTTCCCATCAGCATAGGGAGCGTTCTGAAAAAGATGCTGCTGGGGCTGATCCAAGGACTGACTCAGAGCCCAGCCAGAGGCAGCAAAACACATGAGCCGGACTGTTTGCCTGCCAGCCAGCCGCAGCCGGGGTGTGTGTGCAAAGGACAGCAAGATCATGCGTTTTTTGGCAACCCTGCATAGGAGAGGCTTCCTCAAGAGCTTTTGGTTCCCACCGTTCAAATGACAAGGAAAGCCGCCTGATGACCCTCAAGGCACCAGCCTGAATTACTTGAGCCATTCCAGCCCACAGAGACACCCGGACATTCAAATCAATGTGTCGCCACATCATGTTTGAACCTAAGAACCTAAGAGAAGAGCCCTGCTGGATCAGGCCAGAGGCCCATCTAGTCCAGCTTCCTGTATCTCACAGTGGCCCCACCAGATGCCTCAGGGAGCACAGGCAGCCTTATATAAACTCCCCAACTCAGATTTCGACCAAGTTGTGTCTTCTCCAGCCTTGCTCACCTCTGGCAGTTCTTCTGTGTCATGGTGACCACTGTTGACCATCCTATTTATTTATTAAACTGTAGCTGCTGTAGCTCGCAATGGTCTTGCTGTTCTGGAGACTGATCTGTGGATGGGTGACCCTTCCCAAGCAAGAGAGAGAGACTCAGAGAGAGAGAGAGAGAGAGAGAGAGAGAGAGAGAGAGAGAGAGAGAGAGAGAGAGATGCATTGTCAATGTTCTATCGCTGATGCACTCACCCTGAGTAGTTAGAATGTTGGTCAACATTCTGTAATGTTGCAGCAGTGAGTGAGAGTGAGTGAGTGAGTGAGAGCGAGAGAGCGCGCACTTGGTCCCTTTTAGTTCTCTAGTTCTGTACCCTTCATCACAGAAGCGGAGAAATCCAAAGTCTCTTTCTTTCACAAAAAGAATGTCTGCAGATAGACAAAACCAAAGAGATCCCAGGGGAAGAGATTTGCTTCACATCCACAGACAAGGCTGAACTGGATGAACTCGCAGCATGTCACAGAAGTGCGAGTCCCCTCCCTGCAAAGAGGCTAAAATATCACCTCTGGTACCCAGGTCGCTTTGGCATATTTTGCCCTCCTGGTCGTGAATAAATAACAATGCAGAATAAACAGAAGGAAGAAATTGTGTAAATGCCGACCTGACAGATTGCATCAGCTCCAAGAAGCTCCAGACAACTGCAGAAAAGTTTTTGCTCAACAAAAAGGAAGCCAAGGAGGGAAGTGGGGGGGGGCACCACTCCAAAGGCAGCGTTGGAGCTGGAAGGGATGCTGAGGGTTGGGGTCAGGGCAGATGCAAACTTTGCTCCCTTCTCTGCTGTCTCAGACCAGGCGTCTCATTTTCTTCTGTATAGAGTTGCCACTGAATGGCGCCAAAAGCAATGTTTGGAGGCCAGTGTGGAAATGCCGGACCTGCGTTAATAACGCAGGGTGCGTATTTGCCACAGCCTCACCGTAAGCACAGGAAAGAAGAAGGGGTAGGTCCCAGGGAGGACCCACCTGAGGGTTGGGCTACAGGGAGGCGGGGCGATGCACAGCAGCCTCCTGGCTCATTCTAACTTCCTGTGAGCAGCTGACACCCTCCCACCCACTCCTTTGGCCGTCCGGGCTCCGCCGGTCGCCCGTTTGGGGGCCAGGTAGGAATTTTTCTGTGCGCCTAATTGGCCGGGGTGGGCAGTTTTTTTCGCCTACCTCGGACTGTACATAGGTATGGGTATTTTTCCTTGTTTTCTTCTCTGTTATTAACCGGTCACTTTGTGTTGCAGGCCAAGGTTAGTGCGGGTACGAAGGCTCGAGTGTGGCGGTCGGTGTGAACTCCAGGGCAGTATAGGCAGGGGAGGCCCCAATCTCACACCTCACAGCTACCCTCCGGCGCCAAGGCTAGTGTGGGGCTGGCCTTGACCTGAACCACGCAGCCTGCGCTAGATGCCCTCCAGCTCAGCGCGGGCTCGAGTGGACCTACTGCCCCGGCCCCGGTAAAGGGCTGACGGTGAAAAGCCTGCCTCCCTCGCTGGGGGGTGTGTGTCTGCGGCTTGGAGTCAGGGTGAACACCTACCTACCGGGGGGTGGCCTCCAGTCCACCCCTCCCTTTTTCACCACAGCCAGCCGGCCTGCACACTGTTCTTTTAACTACTGCCTTAAATCCTGCTGGTCTCCTGATCTTTCTCTTCCTGTTATTTACTTAATAAAAGTGGCCCTTTACACCCATGTTACTGACTCGGAGTGCGTGGGCAATTCATACTCTCTATTCAAGGAATCTTCAGTGAAGCAAAACAAGCAAGCCGACACCCAGAAGCAGTTGCAACGTTTCCAAGGGACTTTCTTTGCACCCCTGCTTGGAACCCACAGAAAATGTAAAGAGGCCTGCTGGGAGTCAGGAGCTGGTAAAGGCGGCTCTGTCCTGCCACTCCAGTTCTGGAAGGGAAGGCATTCCTGGAATTCTGAGGGAAGGCAAATAAGGGCTCAGATCAGCCTCGAGAAATTTCTCGAGAAGCGGGGAGGTTGAGTATCTCCATCTCTGCTGCGCTTTGTCTGGGTCTTTTGGGATGCTTCCCAATTATTTCCTTCAAGGTCTCTGAAAAGCTCTGTTGGCACCCATGCGAGGACAGTAACAATAATAAATAAAACACATTCTCTCCCTCCCTCCCTCCCTCCCTCCCTCCCTCTCTCTCTCTCACACACACACACACACACACACACACGTCCCAATAAAATCAGCCTAACTCATAAGAATGTATCTAAGACCCCGTCCTAATCTTCGATGGTTCTATCAGGCTGCAACCCACCACTGCCCTCTCTACCCCACCAGCTGAGCCACACCTAGGGTTGCCAACTCCGACTGACGAGACGCCTGTGCAGTGTGCACTCAGAGGCGAAACTAGGGCGGAGTGGGCGGAGCACCCGCTCTGGGCGCCATCGCCCGAAGGGCGCCCCGCCCGGCGCCCCGCCCGCGAGTCCGAGTCGGACTCGGGGACTTGAGTCCCACCGCCCCCTCAATCGGGAGCCAGCTTGGGGACATCTTTCCCGGCTGGCTGCCCGGGGCCTTCTAAGGAAGGCGCGCGAGAACGGTATTTATACCGTTCTTTTTGCGCATGCTCAGACTGTTACTGAGGTAAAAAGGCTGCCCTTTTTCCCTCAGTAAGTCTGAGCATGCGCAAAAAGAACGGTATAAATACCGTTCTCGCGCGCCTTTTTCCCTCAGTAAGTCTGAGCATGCGCAAAAAGAACGGTATAAATACCGTTCTCGCGCGCCTTCCTTAGAAGGCCCCGGGCAGCCGGCCTGGAAAGAAGTGCCCGAGCCGGCTCTCCCGGTTGAGGGGGGGGTCGCCTCCTCCCGGAGCGCGCCAGCCGCCTCCTCCCGGAGCGCGCCGCCCCCCCTCTGGATCGCGCCCCCCTCCGGATCGCGCCCCCCCTCCGGATCGCGCCGCGGCCAAAGGCCGCGGCGATATTAATTATAGGGGCGTCACTACCTCCGTTGCTCCGGGCGCCAACGGGGGTAGTGACACCTCTGTGTGCACTGGTCTGGCACCAGTCTGGCTGGGAGAGGTAAGTAAAGAACATTTTTACTTACCTCCCCATCTGCTCCCTGGTCCCCAATGGGTCTACTCAGATCTACGCTAGCTATTTTGCTCGCATAAATCTGTTCGGCCGAAGGGGGCACGTTAGGCCCGGGATGGGGGCATAGGATTAGGCTTCCCAGATCTCCAACCGGGACAGAGTGCTAGACCTTTAGGAGAAGGAATGTGGGCAGGTGTAGCTTGTTAAACCTTACAACACAATCCTAGGCATGTCTACTCAGAAGCAAGCCCCATTGTGTTCAGTGGGGCTTGCTTCTGAGTAGACATGCCTAGGATTGTGCTCTAGGACTTAACAAGCGACACCTGCCCACATTCCTTCTCCTAAAGGTCTAGCACTCTGTCCCGGTTGGAGATCTGGGAAGCCTACATAAGATCCTGTGGACGCCGCTGCCACCGAGATCTGCCCCCCACCCTGCCCGTGGCCCAGCCTGCTCCCTGCCTCGACCTTAAGGTAGCAGCAGGGGTAGATTGGAGCAGGGCTTACCAGCTGCTGTATCGTCGGCAGGGAGCTGCAGACCGTTGGAGTGGCTGCAACAAAGGTGGCTTTGTGATGTGCTGGCAGATGACAAAGATCTGCCAGATGATCATGTGGATAGGACTGGGCTGTAAGTAAAGGAGGCCTGGTTGAAACCTCCAGGGTTGCTCTAACAGTCACCTGGAGATCAATGCTGAGATTCCAGGGCAATCCTGGAGGGTTTGCAGCCCTCCCAACACACCTAGCCTCTTGCCACAGCAGGAAAAGAAGGGGGAAGGCAGAAAAAAAGGGCAGGGAAAGGAATCGGCAGGAGCAATGAATGACAGCTGTCTTCCGCTTGATGAATGCACACAATAAATGCCTGGAGCATTGCCCCTAAAACCCAGTTTTCTGGCACTCTCACGAAATGGATAGATGTGTCTGGCCAGCTTCCAGGTGAAAGAAGGTCCACAGTGGTGGAGCAACTCCTGACTTTGATGTGCAGGTGGCCTTTTTAGAGGTTGTGTTGGGGTATCTGGTGTTTTCCTACACAAGGAAATGAGTGCTAATTGCCACATGGTGCGTGTCCAGGGGGAACAGGGCCTTCTCTATTGTGGCTTTAACTCAGTGGAGCACCCTCCCTAGGGAAGCCCACCTCACTTCCCTCCTCCATTCAAGCGAAGATGCGCCATTTCAGAACCTGGATTTGGTATGGGTTGATTATTTTTTCCCTTTTGATCTGTTGCTCTTTTTAGGACTTCTTATCTAGCCAATCGATCTGTTGTCCTGCCTTGCAATTTTGTTATGTATGGATTTCTTTATTTATCAATCCTCTGGTTGCAGAATATCAAGTCTTCAAAAATGAAAATAAAATACAGTAGTGTGTGCAGTTGAGTGAGCAAAAGCTCTCAGAGTCTCCCCCTCACCAATGCATTGAAAATTTGGCTGGGTGTAGATTCATTTCTGTCAAAGTGATGTTGAAAAGGTGGGATGATTATTAATCAACTACAGATGCTTTGTTCGTCTGGCCGTCCCTGTTTTGACATTGCCGCTTGCCATGCAGATCACTTGCACAGCAACTCAGCAACTAGGACAGGTGTGCAGGGTTTTGTCTGATCTGGTATCAGCACTGATTAAGAAAAGTTGATGTGGCATGAAAAAGAAGCCCATCGGCTCCTCCTCGCCTCGGCAGAACTGCCCTGTTCCAGCCTCCTGCCCGACTCCAAAAGTGTTGGCATTTCCATCTCGCCTCGCGCTGCAAGAGCCCTGCTCCTCTGAGGAATGAGTTATTTCTCCCGCTCTTCTTTTCAGCAGAGAGCCTGCTGGGTTTCCTCCTCTTCAACTGACAGCAAAATAAATGCCCTGTCTGGTTCTTCTGCAGAAAACATGTGTTTCAAGAAGTTTTGCAGGTCCTCGGGCTCGGTGCACCTTCAATCCAGAAGTGTGCAGTCTGTGCATGCCTTCTGTGAAGCGGAAGTGTGCCATGGAGGGGTGCTCCTCTGTCGAAAGAGACAGCAGCTTTGCCCTGCACCTGGAATACATCCAACTTTTGCAAAAATGAAGACAGGGTCATTGGAGAACTTTGCCACGGGTCAGACAGAAACGACCCTGGCTGCGTTTGTTTTTCAGCTTCCAGCGCTAGGAGTGCTGGAGAGCTGTTTTTTTCCCCCCTCCTTCCAGCGCGCTCGGGTTGCGTTTTATTTTCTCCCTCCAGCCCACTCACCACACTAGAAGTTTCAACTGCGAGCTCGAAGCTAGAAAAGATGGCGTCCTCATGCACCAATAGGAAGGCTGCTTGGCTGCAAAGGATCTTGGGAGAGGTATTGCGAGGGATGAGGAGCAACAGCAGCCATTTTGATTTTCGGTCATTTCCGTTCTTTTGGGGAGCCCTGGTAACAGCAACATTCAAACATGCTAGGAATGTAACTTCCTGCTATTTCAGAGTTGAAAAACAAATGCAGCCCATGAGCCAATAAGACCAATTCTTCAGTGAGCCTAAAACAGGGTCTTTTGGGTGGTGGCTGCTTGATGACGGATTCCCCACCCCTGCAAGGCCCAGTTGTCCCTACATTGCTCATTTTTAAGTGGGTAGTGAGAACATTTCCTGTTTTCTTGACCTCCCTTATGGTGTTCGTCTGTTGATTTGTCCTATGCACGACACATCCTTAGTTATTAGGTGTTTGTTATTCGGTTAATTTAAATTGTTGATATATTATTCTTATTGAAGCCGTAATCTGCCCTGATGAACCCTTACTTGGAGGGAAAAGGCAGCTTAGAAATACTTGAGGGGCACTTCTTGGTGGGAGGGGGGACGATATGTCCCACATATTAAATTTCTGAACGAGAAATAATGGCTTCTTTCACAGTGGCACTCCCTTCCGAAACATACTTTCTCCTGTTGCCCCACTTCTGTGACCAGTAGATGGAACGTACTTAGGCCATCAGTAGGGAGCAGCGGTTTCGATATATTGACTGATAAGAAAGAAAAGCAATTCATGAAAAGCGTTGGACAAACTCGTTGTCTGGGGACATGCTTGCTCCTCCATCCCTCGTATTTCTGATTTCTCCAGTGACAGGGGACTCAGACAATGCTTTCAGTTCCAGGGCATGTCCTTGTGGAAGAAGGCAATTTTCCCTGCCATTTTTAACCTGAAAAATGGGGAACTATTCTGAACTGATAGGCCAGTGGGTGGCGCAGCGGGTTAAACCGCTCAACTATAAGCTGTTGATCGAAAGGTCGGCAGTTCGATTCCCGCGACGGGGTGAGCGCTCGTTGCTTGGCCAGCTCCTGCCAACCTAGCAGTTCCAAAGCATGTCAATGCGAGTAGATAAATAGGTACCGCTTGCGGGAAGGTAAACAGCGCTCCGTGTTCCAGCCGCATGCTACGCGCTGCGGCAAGGAGAGTCATGCCGGCCACATGACCACGGAGGCGTCTTCGGACAACGCTGGCTCTTCGGCTTTGAAATGGGGATGAGCACCACACCCTAGAGTCGGACACGACTGGACTTAATTGTCAGGGGATACCTTTACCTTATTCTGAACTGACCTCCTTCCCTTCCATCTGCTTGCTGCAGAGAACGGAATTTTACTTAGGACCAACATCCGAAACTTCAGTCTACTGAAGTAAGAGTTTGGAACAAGAAGAAATTTGGGAGCATTTTCCTTCCTGGTGCAGTTTTTTTACAGCTGAGGACAGTGGGGGAAATTCTCCATTCCAGAGGCATTATGGATAGGAAGTCAGACTATGGCCTTAACAGAGCCTGAAGTCCCCAAGGAAGAAGCTGTGGAACAACTGGAAAAAGTCAGGTGCAGTAAATCTTCCCAGACCGGATGATATTTATTCAAGGGTTCAGGAGGAATAAAGTGTGAACTATTGGAGGCACTGACGAGGACATACAATATATAGGTTTGTTGTTTTCAAGGCAGTTTTTTTTTCCCGCCAGAGACTCAAAATTAAAGATGACACTAAATTTAGAGTAATAGAATCTCATGTGCTTGGAACTGGGGGCAAGAGAAAGAACCGATTGCCTTCCCCGCTGGGAAGGAAAGGCTTCGCTAGCCGACAGTGTCTTTAGTTCTGCTCAGTGCACAATGGCGTCTTTTCTTCTGGCGTTGGCCCTTCCTGCACACAGGAGAGCGGGCAAAAGTCCTCTCCTGAGGGGGCTGGCCGACCTGGAAGCCTTCGGCATGCCCATCTGTCCCCAGGAGCTGCCTTGACTTGCTGAATTATCAAGAAGAGGAACTCTTCCCCGACATCAAATCACCCAACCCCAGGATTGGGCCGCCCAGTTCCTCGCCCCACCTGGCTCCACGGACTTCCAGAATCTCAGAGTGACAACTCAACTGCCACTCCTGGGAGTCAGTCACTCAGGGGACATGCACTAAAACTGAGTGGAGGGAGAGTTCGAACAGACAAAAGAAAATAGTTCTTCGCTCGGCGTGGAATTCATCTGTGGAACTCCTTGCTGCAGGATGTGGTGATGGCACCTGGCCTGGATGCCTTTAAAAGGGGATTGGACAGATTGATGGAGAAAAAGCCCATCACAGGTTACAAGCTATAAGCAACCTCCTGGTTTTAGAAGTAGGTTTTCTCTTAATGCCAGATGCAAGGGAGTGGCGACAGGATACAGGTCTCTTGCTGTCTTGTGTACTCCCTGAGTAGGGTGCCCATATCCAAAAGGGGACAAGGTGCCTATACCTTTAACCATTGGAATTTGGGCAGGTGCAGCTCATCATGGAAGGGCGCAACAAGCTACACCTGCCCAAATTCCCTCTTCTTACAATGGTTAAAAGCAAAGGCACCTTGTCCCTTTTTTTGATATGGGCACGCTATCCCTGAGGCATCTGGTGGGGCTACTGTGAGACACAGGAAGCTGGACTAGATGGGACTTTGGCCTGATCCAGCGGGGCTCTTCTGATGTTCTCATGAGTTCCTTGTCCTTCCCTTGGTGTTCTGCTCCCTGACTTGCCTGATCTAACTCCGCCTGGCTCTGAACTTGCATCCATTTCAACTCCTTCAACTCCTTCAACTCCTGAACTCGCATCCATTTCAACTCCTTCATTTCCTCAGCTGATGTGGAGTTTTCACCTGGGGCTGAAATCTCCCGTTTCTGCCCTAACGCCAATCTAAGGATCTCTCTCCCAACACATTCAATTTGATTTCACCCCATGGACTAGATTCTCACAACTTGAGATTGAATAGTGACAGCAGAGCATTTCATGCCATGTGTAGTGTGGCTGAAAAAGCTTGCAAATAACAGAATTGTAAAACAAATTGTCACTGCACCTGACAATATCAGGCACCCCACTGAGGGGGTTTCTTCATGGCAAAGCTGTGCTAGCCAATCATCTTTGATATCCGGCATTGTCAATCGTGGTTCAGCAGACTTCCTGTGTTTGCACATATCTCAGCAGCGCTTGCCCACGGAAAAGGGTGGCTTTTGCCGTGAAGAAACCCCGGAGTGGGGTGAACATGTCACCGAGTCAAGTCCGAGTCGAGTCATTGACACAACTTGAGTGACTCGAGTCCAATACTACATCACTGGGTCAAGCTCTCCCCTGCTCAAAAGCCAGTTGTGTTTGACTCTAGGGTGCGGTGCTCATCTCCATTTCTAAGGCCAAAGAGCCAGCGCTATCTGAAGACGCTTCCGTGGTCATGACGAACGGAATGCTGTAACCTTCCCTGCTGCAGTGGCACCTATTTATCTCCTTGCAGTTTCTTGCTTTCAAACTGCTAGGTTGGCAGGAGCTGGGACAGGAGACAGGAGCTCACTCCGCCACGTGGCACTCGGGTCTCGAACTGCTATCCTACCGACCTTCCGGTCTGCAGTTCAGCGTCTTAACCACTAAGCCACTGCAGCCCCTTGGACAAGTAGAGAGGATGCCCTAAAGTGGAGTGCTCTGAAGATGCTCTGAAAATGTTCTGAAGTGAAGGTGCAGAGTCAGGCTAGATGGCTTCAAGGAGGATTGTATGAATGGGTCAGCATGCAGGTTCAAAACAGGATTACAGTTTCACCCAGTGGATAATTAACTCAGTTACATGATGGCTGTTTAAAAAGGATTAAGTGGGGGGGGAACCATGGAGATGGAAGCTTTGCCTTCAGAGGCTGCACACCCCTGACTGTCAGTTGCTGGGCGACAAGCAACAGGAGTGGGCTTTGGCTCTCCTGCCCTCATTGTGAGCTCCTCAGCGGCCATTCTCAGGCCATAGCTGGAGTGGATGGACCCAGAATCTGAGCAAGGAAGGCAATTCCTTATTCTTGCGAAACAGACAGAGACAGATGATGCGTGAGATGAATAGGGGCTTGGATGGGATTAGCGCCAGGCCAGTCAGGTCTCCCTGCGGAGGGGCAGAAGAGCAGGTGAGAAGGGATCTGTGGGCATGTTTCCCCTTTCTTAGACAACATGCCAGAGAAAACGATTGGGCCAGTGCGGAGTGTGCAGTTCAGACGCTGGGGAGAGAAGGCTTTCATGTGACAACGTTGGGTGGGAGGAAACATGATTAGCTTTGTGTATTTGTTCTGCCGTTCCCTTTCCTCCTCCTCCTCCTCCTCCTCCCTTACATCGTAGCCCTCCAGACTAGACTCCTCTGCCTTTTCATACTTCACAACACAGTTACTGTATAATTTGATTTCCCTTGATCCCTGGAGGGAGTGCTCGCCATTAACATAAATCCATGGTAACACACATAAACGTGAAAACACATGCAAAACATGCACAAGGGTGCATTGAAATCTGCTTGGATGTGATTAGGATTGGTGTGGGCACACTGCCTCGACGGTTCAGGCTTCTGCCTCCAACCTCAGCTTTAGGGAAGTGCTCTTTGGACATGTATATAACCATCAAGATTTGTGATGTTTCACAGTAGTCAGCATGTCCTTGCGAATTAGGGGGAGCACAATCACCCCTGTAGTCAGCTTAAAATGGGATAGAACGTTTTCTTTTTCTTTAATATATATTTATATTTTATTGATATATTAAAACATAAAAACAATACATATTTCATAAAGTTATAGCAAGCACGAAGCAATACATCCTACTAGCATACTATTCACTATTTTCTACATATAATATCCAACTAAGCCAAAATAACACCCACATTCTATTCATTAAATCCGCATATCATCACATCGTTCTTCTCTCTCTCTCTTAAAAAATCCATAAACGGTTTCCAGTTATTCACGAAAAGATTAACTGACTTTTCCTTAATTAAAATTGTAAGTTTATCCATTTCAGCATAGTCCAAAACTTTCAGCCACCAATCTTCCAGCGAAGGTATCTCCGAATTCTTCCAATAGTGTGCATATAAAATTCTTGCCGCAGCTATCATATATAAAAAGGGATAGAACATTTTCTCAACTTCCCAGCCAACTCATGCACAAGCTCAACCCTTTACAAGCCATTGATTTGAACACTTGCAAAGGCTAAAAAAGTATTCATAGGTGATAGACACCAACTCTCCAGACAGCTTGGAGGGAAAAGATTCCAGCAGGCGAACAAGGGAAGGTGATATCCTGAGGATCACTGGCCAGGAAGATGGAGGGGGGGGGCAAGATGCCCCAGGCTCCGTCCTAACATGTTGGGAACTCAAACTTTATTATTTATGTATTTATTTATTCACATTTTTATACCGCCCTTCCTCCAAGGAGCTCAGAGTGGTGTACATATTTCCTCCCCTCCTTTTTGTCCTCACAACAACCCTGTGAGGTAGGTGGGGCTGAGAGATAGTGACTGGCCCAAGGTCACCCAGGAAGCTTCGTGGCTGAGCGGGGATTTAAACCTGGATCTTCCAGGTCTAAGCCCGACTCCCAAACCACTACACCATCCTTTACACACCATGCCATTGCGTGCAGGCTCTGCACATGACGACTCTTCCATTGGCTGTGGCGTGTGGCATGGTGGCTTGCCAAGTGGGTCAACACTCTTGCGCATAAAGACTCTTGTCATTGCTGACCATCTTGAGGGGGGTTGGCAGTGGTTTGGGCATTCCTGGTTCTAAACATCACAACCTCCTTGTGGTTGGGACTTCAGGGATCTGGGGCTCAAATCTATATTTAACCATGAAGTTCATTATGTCTAAGCCTAATGCACCTCAAAGGAATGTGTTGGAGATAAAGGCAGGAAGAATGATGTGCGACGCCCTGAGGTCCTTGGAGGAAGGGCAGGATCATTCATGCATCAGCCCTTGAGAGAACTGGCCATGGAGCTGTGACTGAATTTGTCCCCATGCCGAGTCCTTTGGGGTGAAATTCAGCACAGTCCCCACCAGGGAAGCCGCACTGGAGTCACACAAAAGCCCCCCTGGCGTGTCTTTGATTCAGCTCCCACTGATAAGGCAACCGCCAAAGCGAGGGAATTAGCAGAGCCTCTGGAAATGCTGGAAAAAGAAACACAAGCGGAGGATGCTCAGGAGTCATACCGAATGTCTCCAAAGACAATACACAAGCAGGGCGCAGGTGGCATCAGGTGACCGGGCCCATCAGGGGGCACGTTTCCTCAGCCCTTCAAATATTAGAGACTCAAACCTCATCATCGGCATCACAAGCGTTCGTCCCTGCCTAATGAGGCGTTAAACAGCCAGCGTCACGCAACTGCCCTTTGGTCTGTGCTAAGTGAAGAGACAAAAGCTCCAGCAGGAGGGTCAACCTCTCCAAACCGGGGCTGTTTCTGCGCTTCCCCCCATTGGTTTTGATGGTCAGGAGCGAGGCTCCCTGCAAGGGTCACAGCCTGGGAATGTCATCCCCCAGCCTCTGATTTGCAAACCCCCCCCCCCCAAATGCAGACACCCCATGAAGACCAGATGCCTCCTTGCAAGGCCATAATGGGAGCTGACAGCTCCAACAGGCGGCCAGAGCTGAGAGTGTGTGCCGCTGTGCATGTAAAAGAGCCTTGCTCCGGCTGTCACCGTGACAACAAGTTGTGGCAAAGCATTGAGCGGCCCCGGAAAAGGTTAACCCCCTTCCTTTTCTTTTATTAGATTTTATTAACACAGATTCTTGTTTTACAGGATTGGGAGGGGGAGGAACCTGACATGAGTTTTCCAGACTATCCACAGAAATGACATCTTCCACACACCATTGCTTACCCAGCAGCATAAGCAAACTTTACACACTCTGCCCCAATGAGGTTACAGTTTGTATTGTTTGACAGTAGGAAGGGAACAGAATTCAGAGGCACAAGTAAGAGAGGGCTGACCCTGAGCAAACGCAGCCAGGAGAGTGAGATCTCTCCTGACTCCCCTTGGAGCTTTCGAAGGTTGTGGTTCCCTGCATGAACTTCCCTTCCGTCCCTGAACTCCTTCCTTCCTTTTGAGCTGTCCAAGGTCTGGACTTCGTGCCTCCTCCGTTACCCCTGCTCAGACTCCTGTTCCACCAGCTTGGCCAACAATCTCATCTGGAAAAGCATAATGATAGGACATGCATGAGCATCCCTGAGGTTTACGATCACCCTTGGGGGCCCTTCTCCCAATCCCTCTGCCTTCTGAAATGAGGTAGGTGATGACTGAGGAGGAAGGTCCTGGAGCATTGCTGTGAACCAACATTTGCAATTCTCTCCCCCCTGGGAGGCTCTCCTGGCACCGACTCTGCTGTCTTTCTGGTGCCAGACAAAGACCTTGTGATTTGCCTGGACTTTTAATGCTAATTGTTTTAGACCTCTTAATACTGGCGTTTTATTTGGAGACTTACGTTGATGAGTCTGCTTTTCATTTATGATCAGTGTTCTTTGGCCTAGAAATTGGGGTGTAAATATCCATAATAAAATGAATGAATACATGAATATGTTTTCCTGCCCCAACAGTGCCCCTTTCAGGGAATCTCACACTGTAATTGCATCACATTGCAGGGCTAGAATTTACAAGAGGAGGATGCAACACAAGGTTGCAGTTTGGGGCGGAAGTCCTGCAGGTTCTGCAAATGTCCTGCTATTGCTGGGGTTAAGCGAGTCTTCTTCCAAAAATGCTGTGGCTTTTTCCCTGCCCCATTTCATTTTTACAATTGTGGTTTTTCATTCACCTTATAATGAAACCTATTTTGGCTTCCCTTTCCCTTTTTCAGATGTCAGGATATTTCCACACACCCCTTGGGAAAAGCCTCCTCTCTAACATCTCCCCATCGTTGGCCCCTTATTTATGGCATCCCTCTCTGCAGAGCACAATTCCGGGAGGTGAGTGAATTATTGTTCCAGGTGACATCATGGAGTGGACTTCATAAGGGGTGGGGGAGGGAGTGGAGAATTCTCCAAAGAGGGCTACGAAAAAAAAAAGCAGCCCTAAAGGATATGATGGAGTGGGTGAGACATAAATTTCTTAGGACAGCCCGCGAAAAAAATCCTTTACAGTCCCTCTTTTCCTGAATCTGGTTTCAATCTGTGTCCCAGAAATGCTTCTTGCTAAGCACTTGCTCAGACACACATTCATGTGTTCACCAAACCCTATTTTATTTTATTTCTCTCTTTTAAAAGATGTGTGTGTGTGTGTGTGTGTGTGTGCGTGTGCGTGTGTGAGTGAGTGAGTGTAATAGCTCAGTGCAGTATTGCTTACAGAACCCGACGGCTGCCAGCTCCTGTATAAACTAGCAGATAAAGGCTTATCCTGCTGTAAATAAAGGTTGGCTTGTACACCCAGGCTGGTTTGGAAGAATAATATGGATCATAGGCGGCCCTGAAGGAGTGGGTTTACGAAAGCGCCCCGTCCTCTAAGAAACAGACCTTGAACTCTGACATTCATTAAGGCCACTTGCCACCTCGGCCTCCCTTAACAGAAAGACTCTCTTCGTTTAGAACTGTCCGTTGCAATTTCCAGGAAGGGAAAGAATCGGTGGCCTGCTACCCAGCAGAGCCCCACTTGCATGCTCCCCCCCTACCCGGGGGTGGTGGTGGTTCAGATGTCTGGGGTGGGAGGGGCAAAGAGAGGTGACAGGTGAGCAAAAGCCACAAGAAAGCTCATTAACCCCTGTTCTTGCCTTGGATATATAAATTGAGGGCGGGGGGGGGGGGGAATTGCTATGCAAGCATGTTGAGTGTTTGTGAATGACCTTTTTGCCTCTCGTCATATCTGCAGCCACGTCAGCCCAGCCCTGCCCACCCTTGCTAGCCCTTGGCACCAGGCTTTGGGGGGGGGGGAGAGTCTGCAGCCAAACCCTGCACTACACCCCCCATGGCACCCCGACCTCTCCATGGTGCATTGGGTGGTGCCACTGGTCCTGAGGACTTGGGGTGGGCCTGGCAAGGTGGGCCCTCTGACGTGCGTGGGCGTTTGGCCAATGATGCCCCACCGGACTGACCCCTGATACTACCAGGGAGGCTGAGGGCTTTTGGTGTCCACGCCAAGCCCGCAGGCCCATTGCATTGAGTGCAACAAGGTGCAATCCGTATGTATAATCAGTGAGTCGGTCAGAAAAATGGGCACTTCTGAGGAACAGTCACATATGATCTGAAACCAACGTTTCAACCAATGTCAAGGTCCCTCACCAAGGAGAAACTTCTGCAAATCTGAAAGGGAAGCCAACAGAGTTTCTGTAAGACAAATTACATTTCTCGGGGGAGGGGGGGTTTGCACATGGCTCTCAAAAACCCAGCAGGAGGGAGGGAGAGTCATCCCCAGTTTTGGTTGCCTGCCTCTCCTCTTATTCTGCATGATGACATTCCAGACTCGACAAGAGTTCTGCCCCAATCACTTTCTCTCCTTGGCTGTTCCTTCTTTTGCTCCTTTTTCCTGTCCGCCTTTCCTGCTCTTTCTCCCAATATCCCCCCTCTTTCCTTTCCTTCCTTTCACAAGCAATGGCCCTGATCCAACTCCAGGCGCACACAACAAGCCCATGGGACTGCCAAGGAGCTGGCGAGGTGCCTCACCTTCACCTTGCAGTGTGAATGAGAACCATATTTGCCAACCAGTTGGGTGTCGTAACTGGTATGAGCCCAGATGTGCCAGATGTGGTCACAGACTGCTCCGGAGTGATGCTTCCTGCCTTGCACATTTGTCCTCCCTGCCATCTTGGAGAGGCTCTGAAGCAGAAACCCAAGCCCTCCCTCCCTGGCGCACTCGGCCAGCTCCCATGTTTCATACCTGACCACTGCTTGACATGTGTACAGTCTTTTACATACATGTGTAAGGCATTTAACAGACCTGCAGTCAGAGGAGATGAAAGATTTATTCGCCTGCCCTGAGAGATGTCCTCGGGTCGGACAACCTGGGACTCCATAACGGAAACCTGGATTCGTTTTTATGACAGCTCAATGAAGACTCGCAGGGCCTTTGAAGTCTGGGTGCGTGCCCCCCCCTCTTCCTGCCATTAATGTACAGAACCTTCTGGGCTCCTCTAGCCAGATATTATGGGGTCAGGTTCAAGCTGCAGAAGGGCCCCCATTTTCAACATTTAAACAGCTGTCAGTGGGACTCTACAGTCAGACAGAGCACAAGTCGTTAGCCGGAATCGTGAGAAAATCTTTCCATGGCTTAAGGTTCCACTCTGCCCCAGGAACCTCGCCAGCTTCTCTCCGTCTGCCCAGAGGAGAGAGGAGGCAATCAGCCTGGATAAGCTGTGAATCAGGAAATGCCCCATTTAATGTCACCTTATCCATGAACTCACACAGCAGTCTCAGGTGAGTGGCTACCTCTCTGCCTACACACACACACACACACACACACACACACACACACACACACCTGCAACATGGAGGAGAATCATTCCGACCTACTTTACAGGGTTGTTGGCAGAACTGTTGGGACAATGGAATGGACATGAGATGCATTGATTGAAGGCACTCAGAAAGCCCCCCTAAACATAACACACATCACTGTCATGCATTCTGCCTGCCCACCAGGGATGGAGCTGGCTCTGCTTTCCTTTAACATGATTGCTTTCTTTCTAGCAGGATCCCCCCAGGTTTTGCACAGTCATCCGTTCATCCACGACCCTTGCTACTTCCTGGAGGCTGGGGGAGAGTGTGGGCAGGGGGAGCAGGACGAGAGAGAGAGAGAGCACAGGAGCTTTTCACAACGGAGAAGCTGCTAAAACAAAGCCTGCACACCGGCCAGTTTGCAAGCTGGCAAGCTCTGGAAGCTCCCTAATGCATTCAGCCTGAAGGGCTTTCAAACAAATGTGTGTGTCGTTGCATAAAGCCTTCTCTCTGGGCTCGGTACAGCTGCTGTTGCTCACACACCAGGAGGCTCCAAGCCACTTAGTGAAGTGACACCATCTCCAGGCTTTCTGCTGAGCATCAACCTCCCACAGCTTGCAGGCTGTAATGCCAGCCACTCTGCCAGCCAGGCGGGCAGGCAGGCAGGCCGAATGAGTTATGGCTCAGACAGAGAGAGGACGCTTCCCACTACAAGTGGAGTGGTGACATTTTCCCGGCAGCCCCCCTCCCTCCAGACACTCATCTCTAGAAGGGCTTGGGCTTGTGCAACAGGTGCCAGTTCACAGAACACACACATCGCTGCCTCTCCCATCCCTACTCCAGGGACCGCCAGCCATGTGCCACTCACTCACCACACTCTTTGGCTCTCTCTTTGAACTGGAGCCAACCGCAGTAGAGGAGGGCACCACTGGTGATGAGACAACTAATGAACATTTTCTAATTTCTTCCATAAACTGCTAATAAAGCTCATTTATCTTCCCTAATGCAGCACTTACTCTCAGCACCGAAAGGCGAACAAGGAAACACGTCGAGAGTAATGGCAAGGGGGGGAGCATGCTGCTAAATGTCAGCGTTGCTTAATGAGGTCTCATATCTCTTTTAAGAGGAGTGCCAACATCCTCCTCAACAGGAGGGTCTTAATGTGCCTCTGCTAACTGAAAGGGAAAGAGGATCCTGGACTCTTGACCTCATTTGCCCTGAAATCTCACTCACTCACTGAGATCACTGCCGTCGGTCTTCCCAACCAATACAGCAGCCTTCATCTGGATTCAAGCAAAGGCCCTTTGATCACTGGGGTTTAAGGAGGGGGCTGCAGACTGGAGCTGCTTCCGAGAACCCCAACAAAGACACTTAGCTGACCTCCGAGTGCAGCTTTGAATAAGACCCAGGTCAAGCTGCATCAGATACAGGGCAGACACTGATGATGAGGTTCTAATGACTCATTAGCAGGCAGCAGCATTCTCCCCCCCCCCTCCAAGTTTAAAGCTGAGTCACTAGCTCCTGCTAAGCCAAGTGTTGGGGTATCTGCTAATCTCTAAGCTAAACAGGTGAGGGATGTATTGCAACCCTTGACGCGATGCAAGATGTGCTGGTTTCTATCCCACTTTTCTCTGACACTGCCCCGTAAAGTGGCATACGGGCAGCTCCCCAGTGGTCAAGCATCAAGGCTGTGGCCAGACCGAGACCTGCTAAGCTTCAGCCAAGCATCTGCACCCTGTGCAGATCAGGTCCTGAGATTGCCACATAGTCTCTTGGCAGGGGGTATTAACTCGGTCTCTCCTGGCAACGCTCTTTGCAAATATAAATCTGTCCTTTCTGCAAAAAAGGGAATGCAATTCGCAATTGTGCATGTGTGGGGTGGGTGGACAGGGTGTGGTTTGTGTTGCAATATGCAATAATGCTCCATGTCCTGCTGCCCCTACTGAGGGGGGGGGATTTGTGGGACACGGCCGTTTCAGCTGTGGAGCCCCGATTGCAGAAGCCCCAAGCTGCAAACATCAGGTTTGACTCCCTCTCGATCAACATTTCAGTGTCTTGTCATGACTGGTTTGCTCTGATGGACTTATGGTCTATAGGACAACTGAAATGCTCCCCATTATATTTTTGGGGTTTGTTTCTTCATGACGTGTTTGGCTTTGGCTGTGGATGTTCTGTAATTTTATGCCGTTTTCAGAACACTTTTTAGGGGGTACAATTGTAGACTCTCACGACGTGACCATATTTTTGAGTTAAAACCCCATATATTTCCGGGTAAGACTACATCGTTTCCAAACTCTTTATTACAAAAACAAGATGTTACAAATAACTTTACGTTTCACCCCTGACATTCGGGGCATCATCACTTTTTAGGGATTTGTTGCTTGGGTTCTGGTTATGTTTTAATTAAACATACCCCTACTAACTGGGCAAGAGGCACTTTTTCAATTGGTGCTCCCCTTATACTGTATTTAGCAGGGGGAGAGTAACTGCCCCCCTTTCACCCCAGCACAGTGTCTTTTCTGGTGGCTGTTTGCTGGTGTTCCTCTGCATCTTTTTAGATTGTGAGCCCTTTTGGGACAGGGAGCCATTTCATCATTTGATTTTGTCTGTAAACTGCTTTGTGAACTTTTTGTTAAAAAGCGGTATATATATACTGTTGTTGTTGTTGTTATTGGATTATTATTATTAATATTATTAATATTATTAATAATAATAATAGTCTTATTAATATTATTGTTTCTTAGCTACCACAGAGATCCTGCTGGGTGGGACACAAGGCAAGGGAGAAAAACTTCCATGCATCCATCCTTCCATCCGTCGTCCATCCTTCAGGCATCAACAGTAAGTCCGCACTTAAAGTCGTTCTGTTTAAAGTTGTTTCATTTTAAAGTTGATGGGAAAATGCCATAGGAACATTTACGCTTATCAATTATAAGTCGTTTCACTTAAAGTTGCAGGTTCCAAGAAGAACCTATTGACCACTTTAACCTATTGACTTGCTGTACTGGTGAAGACTGGCTTTGGAAGAGCAAGAACCTGATGGGAACCCTGCGCTTGGGCATATTCGTTGCATGGTATGTGACTTACCGATAAGGGGGCCTGAAGGAAAGGGGGACAGGTGTTTCCTTGGAGATTCGGGGATGCTGGTAGGTCCAGCTTGTCAGGCACAGGGGAGAGAAGCGCTCTGGTGGTTCTTGAAAGCATGGGAACCCCATTCCGCCTTTCCACCTGGCCACCTAACATACCCAGCCACCCACCTAATCGCTTTAGTTTAGTGATTCTAGACTTGCAGCTGTTCTGATGCCACTGGTTGGTATTAGAGGTTGATAACCCCTTATCCGGACATCCAAAATCCAGACTATTCCAAAATCCAGACATTTGGAGGGCTATGACTTTTTCCAAAACTTTTTCCAGCACCTGGCATGCTGGGACACAAAGTTATTAAAAACTTTTTCAGACTATGCGTATAAGGTGTATATGAGACGTAAACGAATTTCATGTTTTGACTGGGGTCCCCTCCCCAAGGTCTCTCGTTATAGTTATGCAAATATTCCAAAACCCAGACAATTCTAAAATCCAGACAACTTCCCGTCCCAAACAGTCCGGATAAAAGATACTCAACCTGTACTGTATTGGTACACATATTAGATGTCTCCTCTTAAAGGCACAGTGACAAAACTGGTGATAACTCTCCAGGTTGTTGCATGAATTCTCCTTTTGCATACATGAGACTAAGGCTCCAGGGGCTCTGATCTGCTAATCCAACTCCTCCACTACAGGAGAATATTCCCAACATCCAGAGTGACTTGTTACTTGTGCAGAGTTCTTTGGGTTGCCACATGCTTTTCTTTGGCAGGGCCCCAGTGCCTTTAAGAGCCTCAGGACACGTAGGAATGCAACACATAAACCTCCATGCATCACTACACCAACTGTTCCACCTCAATTTCTACCTGTCATTCAACTGGTAAAGACAGTTGGTGTTAACATTGTGGCAACCTTAGAAGCTTGCTGGGACTGCGGTGGCTTAGTGGTTAAGACGCCGAACTGCAGACCGGAAGGTCGGTAGGACAGCAGTTCGAGACCCGAGTGCTGCGTGACAGAGTGAGCTCCCGTCTCCTGTCCCAGCTCCTGCCAACCTAGCAGTTCAAAAGCAAGACATTGCAAGTAGATAAATAGGTACCGCTGCAGCAGGAAGGTAATGGTGTTCCGTTAGTCAAGCCGGCCACATGACCATGGAAGAAGCATCTTCGGACAGTGCTGGATCTTTGGCCTTAGAAGCGGAGATGAGAACCGCACCCTAGAGTCAGACACATGACTGGCTTTCGAGCAGGGGAATACCTTGACCTTAACCTTAGAAGCTGAGCCTGAGGAGAGACACTGTGGGACCTCGGAGGAATCTAGTGGTTTTTTCCCCCAATTTGCTGGCTCGCGATGATGCTTGAGGTTCCGTATCCTTAATCTCTGCTTCCCAGACCCTGTACCGTTTATAGCAGTGTACATTTCCCTGACGAGGCTGGCAGACACGCTCTTTGATTCCAGCCATCCATCCACACTCAAATACCATATAAGGGCTCAGGAAAATTACACGTCCTTCTAGATTACAGTTATCTTTAAAGCTGCAGAAGGATAATTATCATCATGTCAAGAGGCTGCTGATGATCTCACGATACCATATGCATTGCTCCTGGAGAAGAAATTTTTTTTTCCAAAAAACGCACACGCTAGATAATTACCCATAGAATAATTACATGACACTAGAATTGCTACAGCATTTATAGAGGGACAAAGAGAGAAGAGGCTGTGCGAAGAAAATGTCTGCAAAACGGGATTTTTTGATTTGCAGTATTAAGTGCAAGGGAGGGGTCTGTTTTAATGTAAATTTCAGGTGTGAGGGGAGGAACTAGGAAAACATAAGCTAATATTGAATTTTCTATCTTATTTTTAGCTGAAACACTTGCCCTGCCCCAAGGTCTCAAAGCCGCCAGGATCTCCACTAACAGTGCATTCCTATCCAACTTACACCACTGGAGGCCCCAGAACAGACTGACGTCAAATGCCCGATATTTTCTACTGTTTTGCAGTTGCAGGCAGGTAGCAGCAAGAGCCAAGCTAGTGGGTTTCATTCACTGCACAGCCTGCTCTCGTGGAAACGGGTGTGCAGACAAACAATTTGAAACGGTTTCAGCAGGCACCCCGGAATATGTTTCTGAAGGATGAATGCATGCTCTCGGAGGCATTTTCTGATTCCAGGCTCAAAAAAGCTTTCTTCCAGGTTTATACTAAGCAGCCGGGGCACCTGCGCCATGCTCCACATTTATCTAGAGCAGGGTTTCTCAACCAGTTGTACTAGTACCACCGGTGGTACTTTGGCCGACTGCTGGTGGTACTTGGACCACCTGAACCCTGCTCCAATGCGGCACTTTCAGTGGTGCGTTTTCACTCCAGAGAGGCTCCTTCCCTTGGCTGAGCCACTCGGGAACACTGAGAAGGGTCCTCCCACCCACCCAGCGCCTCCTACCTGCATTTTCTGGCCTCCGAAAATCTGAAAACCCGGAAGTAACTGGCAATGATTATCATCGCCAGTCACGTCCGGCAGTACACAGTAGGAGAGTAGCACCGGAGGTGGTACTTGGCCCGGAAGGGGTTGAGAATGCCTGATCTAGAGGGGCAGATGAGGCTTGACCTGCAACCCTTTCCTTTTCCTCTCCATCCTGCATCAACATCATGCTTTTGGTCCTCAAGGAATCTTCACTGTGCTCTTCTGCTGTCGAGATGATCTCTCATACAAAGCTGCCATCTAGGCCAGTCTTGTCTGCTTGGGTTGGCAGCAGATCCCCAGAGACTCAGGCTGCAATCCTATACACACTTACCTGAGAATAAGCTCTATTGAATTCAATGAGGCTTACATCTGAGTAGACATGCATAGGATTGTGCTGTCAGGCATAGAGAGATCTATCCCAGCCACTAACTGGAATCCTTTTTTTTAACTGGTGCAACACAACAAAAGCAGTCACTCCCACTATTGTCTTAAAGACTTCTTTCTTTCCAAAAGTGTCTAAGCTTGACCGTAATCCCATCAGCGACGGTTCATAACTGCACCATAAAAACCAAAGTGCCAACATTCCCCATATTTATTTGTAATGCATTTTATGGAAGCAATATGTTTCATAGAACCCTCGTCTCATAGAAATTTCTAGCTATTGAGTGCTTGGATCCATGTCTGGGGGATGCATGTTTCCAATCTTGAGCTGTGAGTTTTATCTCCAAATCATGTTCCCACTCTGCTTTATAAGAATACTACAAATACAGCAACATGCCGTTTAACTGTCATGGTCTCCTTTGAATAGCCCTGAGAATATTTGCTGGGTGAGCTGCAAGGGTTCTGTTACAGATCCCACTACAAGTCGCAGAGTTCTCAGGGATGAAGGAATGACTGATAAAAGTGAAACCAGTTTAGGTCTGCAGTGGCGTCGTTGGAGCATGGCGGGGGGGGGGCGGACCGCCAGGGGGTGACGCGTGTGTGACACGCGCAAAGGGCTGACGCGCGCACCCCCGCGCGTCACCTCCGTGACGCGCGTCACCCGCGCGTCAACGTCCCGACTCCGTACGCTCCGAGGCCGGCTCCCCGGCCTCAGAGCCTCCGGAGTCCGGAGGCTCCGAAGCCAGGGAGCCAGCCTCGGAGCATCCGGCCCCGCCGGCGCTCCAGGGCCTTCTGAAGGCCCGATGGTTCAAAATGTAAAGTTTTACGTTTTTCGCGCATGTGCAGTACTTTTCTGAGGGCAAATGGGCAGCCCTTTGCCCTCAGAAAAGTACTGCGCATGCGCGAAGAACGTAAAACTTTACGTTTTGAACCATTGGGGCCTTCAGAAGGCCCTGGAGCGCCGGCGGGGCTGGACGCTCCGAGGCCGGCTCCCCGGCTGGCTCCCCGGCCGGCTCCCCGGCCTCGAGTGCAGGTGAGGGGGTGTTTGGGGGGGTCACCCTAGGGCGGGGGATGACGCGCACCCCCCTGCTCTAGGGTGACACGCGTCTAGTGACGCTATTGTAGGTCTGTAGTGTGGCCTCATCCTGTGGTTGCAATCCACACCGCTGCTTGGGAGTAGGAAGCTCCATTGAACTAAGGGTGTCCTGAATTCCACCTCCGCCACAGTCCAGGAAGGAACACTGTATGCTGCCTGGGGCGGACACCTCTTTAGGTAGGGACCAGCCCATGCCGAATGACAGGTGATTAAGGGCCACTCTGAAGTGCAGCACATCTGGCACCAGCAGTGGATAGGAAAACACTCGCCTTGGCTGCACTGGCGGCTTGGACCCTGTGAGCTTCTGGTCCACTCTCGGTGCACACTAGAGAAGACACTCTGCCCACACTAGAGAAGACACTCTGCCCACACTAGAGAAGACTAGGTATTGCTGGGCTCCACTACTTCCCACCTTGCATGCTCCAAACCAGGCATATCAAGAGAGGCCTTTGAGTGCCAGCCCTGGAACAGACTGTGGGATCCATTCCAGTTTGCGCAATCTGCTCCAGAGGTTTGGCAAAGCTCTGTGCCAAAATGTGCAGGGAGAATAAATTGCTTCCACTTCCCCCTATATTCCCTGTGGGACTGTGAGAGGAGGGCGATTCTTGGTCTATGGTGGTGGCAGTGGCAGTCCACTGATGAGGGGCAAAGACAGGCCAACATTGCACAGGTGAAGAGAGGGGCGCATTTGTAGCACTCACAAACACTTTTCAACGCATTTTTATAAATATTTTTATTTACAAGTAATATTTATTTGTATTTATTTGCAAAAAAGACCCCCCTCAATCCATTTCTTGTAATGAGGCAGCCCTAATGAATAGCCTCAAGACTTGAGGGGCTTAGTTATGTGACCCAGCCTTCACCTGCCCCCACTACCTGTCATTGATGGACTTGGAAAAACACACAATAAAAAGATGCTCAAACAGTTATCTCCTTATATTTGCACAAGCTTGCAAACTGCAGGAGCTCAGCTGTTTGCATGGCTATTAGCAGCTATCTTGCAAACTGCAGGAGCTCAGCTCTTTGCAGGGCAATTAGCAGCTATCTGATTTTTGAATAGCCTCAGGGCTTGACGCAATTAGTTATTTGATCTTTCCATCACCTATGTTTTCACTGGAAGCTCTGCGGGACCCACCAGAAATCAGGTTGTGACCCACTGAGTGGGTCCTGACCCACAGTTTGAGAAACGCTGGCCTAGTTTATGCAAGATATGAAAGATTAGGATAAGGGGAAGAGAAACATCCACAAGATAAATGTTGAGATAGGCACATGGTTGTAGCAGTGAGTGGTTTCTCTGCTATGCGTACAAAAACCAGGAGTCCCCCCCCCAATCCTTTGTGCTCCCTGAGTTTGCATCATTATATACTCCAAGAAAAATGCAAAAAGATCATATGATTCAGTGGACTAATTGCTGCTAAGCAACCTGGTTCAATTACCGCCTGCGTTGCCACTTGCAATGCTCGCCACACACGCAAGTGAAATCTGCAGAACGCTTCCATAGCAAATAAATCGAGGACATTTGCATCCTCCCCCTCCCCCCAGGCTGAATTTGCCAGGTAGATTTGTCAAGCAGAAGTGATAATAATGCATTTAGCCTGAAATGACATGGCACTTACTATGTAATAACCTCGATATTGCATGGAAATTGCTATGTAATCCAATGCTCAGGAGTTGCCATGTTGTCAGCGTGGTTGCCTGGTGATTTGCTGCCTATTCATTCCAAATTGCTGCCGCTATTAACACAAAGGCAGCGGATTTCAAGAGTCGCCAAAGGGAGAAATCTCTAGAGGCAGATCGCAAATAATTAGGGAGCCCTGGTACTTGTGAATGACTTCTTTGCTGTAACTCCATTAGCTTCTTGCCTCCAACCAGTTTCCCGATTGTCCGGACATTCTGCACATTGAAAAGAAGAAACTGGTCCAACAACAAACACCTCCACAGTGATATGGGATACAGCTGGCTTTAGAGTCCCATTAGGACATCGGGGTGGAGCTACCATATCCACAACTAGGTGCACTGCGGCCTGTTGCGTCAGGACTCCGCTCCTTCCGAATAGTAAGAAATTCCAGGTGCAGCTGCAATAGAATCAGCATCCGTGTTAGGAGATGATAGTGGAATCTTTGGGCATTTTGTAATATTTCCTTGCTGACAAATGTGCAAGCTGATTATGAAGGATCAGGCAGGCAGCTAGCCAGCCAGCGGCACTCTTTAAAGCAGCCTCAGTTTCCCCAACTGCAAGCGTTAGCAGGCTCCAGGGTTGGCAGATGGAGCAATGCTCAAGGGCCCTTGCCCAGCAGAGGTCTGCCTGGCCAGGCCAACCTCTGAATCCTCAGTACTGGTGTCATAGGTAGCACCCAGGGCACCATCAGGAGGTGGGCAGAGGGCACCCTGGGGGGGGCAGAGTAGGGCTTTTTCCAGCAGCCTCCACCAACCTGGCACCAGCACTACAGAACCTCAAAGCTGCCTCCTTGACAGCTTCTCTGCATTCCACCTGCCCTGCCAACAGGTCCCACATCAGTAGGCTTACCATCATCCCGGAAATGACCGGGATAGTCCCGGCCACGGCCTTTTGTCCCCCCGTCCCACCTGAACAGTGTTGTAGTCCCAGCCCCGGCCCGCTGGCTGCATCGCGGCCGGCCGGAGCTCTTTTGAGACTGTGCTGCCTGCTGCAGCAAGTCTCCGTCCTAATCTTCCTAGTCTCGCGCGGGACTGAAAGCACTCGGAAGATGTCCGAGTTCACTCGGACAACTTCGGAGACATTCCAGCCTCGCGCGCATGCGTGCGAGGCTGAATGTCTCTGAAGACGTCCGAAGTGAACTCGGACATCTTCCGAGTGCTTCCAGTCTCGCGCAGGCGCACGAGACTAGGAAGATTAGGACGGAGACGTGCTGCAGCAGGCAGCACAGTCTCAGAAGAGCTCCGGCCGGCCGCGATGCAGCCGGCGGGCCGGGGCCGGGACTAAAAGACAGTCACAATACACAAATAAAATAAAATAAATAAACAAATAAAATAAAATACACAAATAAAAGAGCACAGTCTCGGAAAATAAAATACAGTATTTTACCTTTTTCCCGTGCCTCTGAGCACGTGCAGAGTGTCGTCGCTCTTTTCGTCCCAGCCACCTGGCTGCGTTGTGATGGCCAGCACTGGCCATTACAATTCACCTGGCTGGCTGGGACAAAAACAGCGGCGGCACTCTGCACATGCTCAGAGGCACGGAAAAAGGCAAAATACTGTATTTATTTTACAGTGGACACGCCCACTTCCGGTGGACACGCCCACTTCCGGCGGAAGTGACATCACAGTTTTTGACCCGCCTTCTTGTGATGTCACTTTCGTCCCCCTTGGGGGGGGCAGAAATCTGGTAAGCCTACACATCAAGTGTGGTGTGCCATACCCCTGCTGCTAGGCACCAGCCACCAGAAGCCATTGAGCAAAGCATCTTCTCATTATGATAACCCTTGGAGGAAACACATTGGGTCCCTTTGGGGAGAAAGGCGGGATAGAAATATTGTAAATAAATAAATATTGCTGGTACGGGTGGGGTGCTGCTGTTTTTATGATCTTGTTTTAAATGTAATTTTTTAATCATTTTTAGATGTTTTTATTAACTTTTTTTTTTGCTGTTTAAAAAGTAATTATCTATTTGTATTTTTTGTATTTTTGTATTTTATTTTTGTGTAAGCCGCCTTGGGTACCTTTGGGGAGAAAGGCGGGATAGAAATATTGTAAATAAAATAAATAAATAAATAAATAAATAAAATTCAGGTATTAGCTAAAGACTCGAGGAAAGGTGGCCTCCTCATAATGCAGCCATCACAATCTCAAGTGCTGGAACCGTTTTCTGGCCAAAAGGAGGTTCAAGATGGAGACCTGGAAGTCCGTCACCTCAGCCTTGGAGAGGGATGACTTCCTGTCCTCCATAGACCTGGTGGAGACCTACCTCTATGTCCCCATCTTCCACACCACAGGCGCTTCCTGCGCTTCTGTTATGGGTCCCGGCAGTATCAATGCTGGGTGTTACCGGCTTATTAACAGCGGCTCCCAGGGTCTTTACCAAAATTTGAGTAGCCCTGGTGGTGCATTTGTACACACAGGGACAAATGGTGGGTTGCTTGGAATGATACCCACATTGCCCAACTGGGCCCATCCTGATCCATGTGTCTGTCTTCATGCCCTTAATGCTAGGCGGGCCGTCAGATCCAATGAAACAGTCTGGAAGATGCCTAGAGAGCAATGCTGGCAGGAACCTCACGAGAAGTCTAACTGAACACAGGTTAGAGCTCCTCTTAGGGCTTTTCTCTCTGCCAGCCTTGTGTCTGCAGCCATCCAGCTAAGCTATTCCAATTATCAGAGGAGACTTTGCACAGCTTAGGTGGTGCACTGCAAGTGAACCCGAGTCAATCGCCCCCTCTTACCACAGTGTTCCATGCACCATTCCATGCAGCCAGGATGGTGTAGTGGTTTGGGAGTTGGACTTAGACCTGGAAGATCCAGGTTCAAATCCCCGCTCAGCCACGAAGCTTCCTGGGTGACCTTGGGCCAGTCACTATCTCTCAGCCCCACCTACCTCACAGGGTTGTTGTGAGGACAACAAGGAGGGGAGGAAATATGTACACCACTCTGAGCTCCTTGGAGGAAGGGCGGTATAAAAACGTGAAAAATAAATAAATAATTGGCATCAAGACTCAATTAGTACCATGCGCTCTGTGAGGGCCTGCCTTTGAAAACCACCTAGAAGAGGCAGTTGGTGCAAAGTGCGCGGGCCCATATGATCGCAGGAGCTTGGCGGTTTGACTCAGTACAATTATATTTTATTACATTTATTGTGTACTTTATAGTGATGCATTTGATTGTATGCAACTTTGGATGCCTCGTAAACAGACTCTCTGGAGCACCTCTGTATTTAATTTCAGTTTGTTAGCCCTCATCCAATTCCCCCAGGCATTGATTGATGAGTCAGGATATTTATTGTTTATTATTATTAACAGTATGTATATACCACCTTTCTCACAGACTCAAGGTGGTTTACATAGGCAAGGCTGATCATAACCCCCTTTTTTTCTAATGGAACTCATAGAACTCTCGGTTTCTCCAGAGGTTTCCCTTTCTAAGTGCAGCGATTGTCCTGACTGTGCTCTTGCAGTATTATTATTATTATTATTATTATTATTATTATTATTATTATTATTATTACTACTACTACTACTACTACTACAGTAGTAGTAGTAGTAGTAGTGGTGGTGGTGATGGTGGTGGTAGTGCGGTGGCTTTGTGGTTAAGTGATGGTCGGTAGGACAGCAGTTTCAGATCCGAGTGCCGCGTGACGGAGTGATCTCCCATCTCCTGTCCCAGCTCCTGCCCAGTGGTGTCCTAACATGGGGGGAGCAGGTGTGCTCCACCCCAAGCACCGAGCTTCCAGGGGGCGCGGCAGCCGGGCTCGGGGCTGCGCAGCGCGGCGCGGCACCGGAGCCCAGCTGGCGTGCCCCTCGGAAGCGTCACCGGCTTCAGGAGGCTCCGCTCCGAAGCTGGGAGAAGCGCTACTCCAAGCGACCGCTCAGCTCGGCGGTCCGGGCCTTCTGAGAAGGTTCTGCGTGTCGAAGCGCCTTTTCACTTTCGCGCATGCGCAGAACCTTTCTGAGGGCAAACGGGCTGCGAAAGGGAGTAAAAGGCGCTTCGACGCGCAGAAACTTCTCAGAAGGCCCGGACCGCCGAGCTGAGCGGTCACTCGGAGTAGCGCTTCTGAAGTCGGTGACGCTTCCGAGGGGCGCGCTGCTTCTGGGGGCTCCAGTCCGGTGGTGCGCTACTCAGCCCCGAGCCCGGCTGCTTGGGGGGGGCACGGAGCGATGGGGGCACTCCAACCCCCGCCCCCCAGGCGCTGGGAGGGCTGAGTACGCCACTGCTCCTGCCAACCTAGCAGTTCGAAAGCAAGAAATTGCAAGTAGATAACTAGGTACCGCTGCGGTGGGAAGGTAACAGTGCTCCGTTAGTCACACCAGCCACATGACCACGGAAGCGTCTTCAGACGGCGCTGGCTCTTCGGCCTTAGAAACGGAGATGAGCACCGCACCCTAGAGTTGGACATGACTGGCTTTTGAGCAGGGTATACCTTTAGTAGTAGTAGTAGTAGTAGTAGCAGCAGCAGCAGCAGCAGCAGCAGCTGCAGCAGCAGCAGCACCGTGTTTCCCTGAAAATAATTTTGACTCCAAAAAATGCAGTAGGTCTTATTTTCAGGGAGGTCTTATTTTCCCATCCTGTGGCCAGGCACCCTCGCGAACCCTCCGGCACTTTGACCAATTAAAGCTTCATTCTTTCCCGAGGGTGCAAGGCTCTGCAAGGCCTGGAAGGCCTGCACTCGAGTCCTCCACCATACTAGAGAGTCTGCAAGGTTGCAGCCTCCTTGCAGGCCTTGCTGGCCTCTCTAGCACATCGTCTCTATGGTGGAGGACTCGAGTGCAGGCCTTCCAGGCCTTGCAGACCCTTGCACCCTCGGGAAAGAATGAAGCTTTAGTTTGTCAAAGTAAGTGCCGGGGGGGGGGGTTACGGGGGTGCCGGGGGGGGGAGTCGCGTCCGTCTGGCTGATGATCCTAGCTAGGTCTTATTTTCAGGGGAGGTCTTATATTTATGAGTGCCAGCAAAAATCACACAAAAATGACGGTAGGTCTTCCTTTCAGGGGAGGTCTTATTTTCAGGAAAACAGGGTAGTAGTAGTAGTAGTAGTAGTAGTAGTAGTAGTAGTAGTAGTAGTAGATAAAGCCCTGTGTGACACGGCAGCTCCAAAGCATGTGTATTCATTGAAACTAAAAGTTCTCACACATTCAACATTGATGTGCTGAAGGATAGTTTTGAAAATTTCTGATTATGCTTACCCCCCCCACCCACCCACACACACACATAGTGTGATAACTGCACTTGGAGATGGAGGTAGGATCTTGGCTGATTGGGAAGGAATACGTTAGAGGATGGCAAGGCATGCAAGTTTGTGGAAAGGAATTGCACTTCGTTCAAGCCTCTCCTGCCTGGTCCCTCTATGGCTTCTTGAAATAACACAGAAGGGAAATGCAAAGTGCCTTTTTTTTGCTGCTGCAAAGTTGTCTACTCCCCATGCAAACAAAGTCAAGAGAAGAAATATGAACAAGTTTCCAGCTGATGTGGCTTAATGTTGCTGGGTTGATTTCACGGAAGCTACACCGGCTCGCCCACTGCTTAGCATTAAGATTGCTGAAGTGTGTAAGTCTCTCTAAGACAGTCGATAAAAATCCAAAACATCACCAACCAAGGTAACCTTCATCATCTCAATCGTTTAGGAGTCAGTCAGTCATCCAATAATGTCCAAATGTTCAGATTCTTCTCCTAATACAGAATTTGCACATCAGCCTCCCCCCCCCAAAAAAAAACCCGTTTGACTTTTTCTGACCACACCAGATTCCTTTGGTGATGTTGTTTTCAGTTAGAAGGTGTTAAGTGTGATGTTACTTTTTTAGGCTCCAAGATCACTGCAGACGGAGACAGCAGCCATGAAATTAAAAGATGCTTACTCCTTGGAAGGAAAGCTATGGCAAACTTAGACAGCATAATAAAAAGCAGAGATATCACCATGCCAACAAAAGTCCGTATAGTCAGGGCGATGGTGTTCCTAGTAGCAATGTATGGTTGCGAGAGTTGGACCATAAGGAAGGCTGAGCGCCGAAGAATAGATGCTTTTGAACTGTGGTGCTGGAGAAGACTCCTGAGAGTCCCTTGGACTGCTAGGAGATCAAATCAGTCAATCCTAAATGAAATCAACCCTGACTGTTCCCTGGAAGGACAGATACTAAGGCTGAAACTCAAATATTTTGGCCACCTAATGCGAAGAGAGGACTCTCTGGAGAAGACTCTGATGCTGGGAAAGATTGAAGGCAAAAGGAGAAGGGGAAGGCAAAGGATGAGATGGTTAGACAGCATCACCGATGCAACGAACATGAAAATGAGCGAACTCAGGAAGATAGTGGAGGACAGGAAGGCCTGGCGGGATATGGTTCATGGGATCACGAAGGGTCGGACACGACTTAACGACTGAACAACAACAAAGTGTGATGTTAAAAAAAATGATTATTTATGTATCGCCATCAGGGCATCTAAAGCTTTACAACAGATGACTAGACAAGTCCCAACCCTGTTGGACTCGCAATCTAAAATAGACATAAGGGAGACAACAGAGGAAGGGGCAGGGATAGTGCCAGGGTACATGGGGAAAACACGTGATTATTTCATGCACATGTCCTTAAGAATGAGAACTATCAAGACTTCAAATTACCCTTCCCCAGTTTCTTTTCCAATGAATCCTTGTATCTCAGGGTCACTTCAGCTCTTAAATCCTCTTAAATCAGACACAAATGAATTCATTTGGCTCAAGTATGTGAAATATTTTCTCATGTCCAGCATGGTTCTCTAACAGTGTATTCCAGCGCAATCCTATCCAACTTACACCACCGGTGTAACCAGTGGGGGAGGGTAGGGCGGGAGGCTTTGGAGGGGAGATTTAAATCCCCTTTGAATCCCCCTTTGGAGGTGATTTGAATCCCCTTTCCGTTCTGGGATTTGAATCCCCTTTCCGTTTCCCGTTCTCGCTGCACCGCTGGTTACACCGGTGGTGTAAGTTGGATAGGATTGCCCTGTTAGAGTATGCTCACCCATTTACATTTTCAGGACAAAAATAGAGCTTTATTTTTAGGGAGTGGGTCATATTTCCCCCCAGACCCGGAAGTGTACACAGCATCCCCCTTTATCCAAAGCTGTTCACTGCCATTGCTTTTCTTCTCTGTTGCTGCTTTTTTTCCTTAGGTCAGGGAATGTAGCCCTTCATGAAGTGGGGGTCCAGCCAACCAGGGATCACGTGGTAAACATGATGACGTCAAGGTGCTACATAGCCAGTCGGATTTGCTCACATGCTAACCATCACTGCAGGCAAAGAAAGTTGAATGAATGGCGTCACTTGAATGGCATCACTGGCGTCACTACAGGTGGGGCGGAATGGTAAGTTGTGCACCTCTCCGTTACATGGTGGCCCAGTCCACTCGCCATCGGAACCAGTCCAAGTGGCGAAGGCAACACGCAGGGAGTCTCCTGAGCATTGCCTTCGCTGCTCAGACTGCTTCCAACAGCGAGTGGGCATGGCCACCATGTAACAGAGAGGTACCGCAGTGCACAACTTACCGGTACCATTCCGCCCCACCTCTAGCGATGCCACTGATCCTAGCCAATCAGAAATGTGATAAATCATTGAGGGCTACTCAAGGCAATGCTGCTGAAGAGATGGCCACTTTTGTTCCTTTTTGCACTCTGAAAAATGGCCAGAGGGGCATGATCGTAGATGCATGATAATCACTCCTGCTCTTTTCAGCTCAGCCCTATAGCTCCATCAACCTGAGCTGAACTATGTCTTCTCAGAAAGAAGTCAGCCCCACTGAGTTTAATTGGAGTCAGTAAGGCTGCAGTCTTAAGCACGCTTGCAAGGAACTACCGGTAAGTCCTAGTGATTGCAAGTGCAATACACCTTATTTCTATGTCAACATGCTGAGGATCAGGCTGTAAATAATATGCTCAGGACTGCAGCCTAAAGGGCCAGCACCAAACAGAATGAGACCATCAAACAAGGAGAGATGCAAGGCGCTGAAAGCAGGCCTAGCACCCTTTCTTTCTGTGTTGGCTGTGAAGGAAAAGGGGGAATTGGTCTTTTGTTGTTGTTGCCGAAACATTAAAAGAGACTTGGGCACAAGATGGCACGTGTGTGGGAGGCGTATGGTTTTCAAGTGTCTGCTCTTCTTTGGCAAGAAGAAGCCCAAAAACAAACAACAGATTCTCAAGGGAAGGTTCAAACAAGATTCACCATTTTGTGTTCCCAGTGCCAAAGGTGTCAAACGCTAGACACCCCCCCCCCCAAAAAAAAGCATTGACTTCAGAAAAAAGAAAAAAGGAACATTGCCACACAAATACTGTACTGTACAGGCAGGCAGTCTGGATTTGGTTTAAAAACAATGTTTTCTTTTACTCACAACTCATGCAAAGCGGAATGCAGCACAAACTGCAGTGAGCCATAAGGTATTTGCATGAGACAGGATGACTTCAACTGGGAGCTTCCCCCAGTTTACTGAGGCAGCCAGATGGGCAGCAGGATTCTCCGACAATGGCGACACATTAGCAAAATGTCTGTGTGCGCATGTGGGTTGCAGGGGTATGCCTGGCGCACTCTCTATTAGGTTGCAAACCACAGCTCCTGCAAATCTCTGTAAAAGTGGTTCTTGAAGTTGCCCAAGAGCCACATAATCCTACCCCTGATGTTCATGTGCATTGTAATGGGACTATTTAATCTAATTCCTAGTACCGGAAGCTGGAGAGGCTTCTGCTTTGACAAACATCGGCGCAACAAAGGAATGTCACTCCCTCTCAGCATCGCCTCCTTCTCCCTCTCTGCTGCTTTCTCCACCTTCACTTTCAACTCTGCTTCTCCTTCCTCCTCTCTCTCCACCTGTGCCGACATTCTCCTACTCTAGTCCAGTCCCTTTTAAGGGCTGGTACCAAGTAGCTCAGCCCTTCCCCTTGTGGATTATCCAGCAGCTGCGAGCCTTGGTTTAAGGCTGGCCAGCAATCAGCAATGAGGTCATCACTGAGTGCCAGCAATGAGGTCATCACTGAGTGCCAGCAATGATGTTCTTCCACTCCCAGCAGCTCAGCATCATTTGGATTGCCTATAAGTAGGCTTACCAGATTTCCCCAGACGCAGGGGGAGTGGGAGCAAAGTCACCGGGGGCGGAGTCCGGGGGTCTGGGGTTGTCACTGGGGGCGGGGTCCGGGCAGCGATGTCACCGAGGGCAGGGTGCACTCGGAAAGCGTTCAAGTTCACTCGGACGCTTTCCGAGACCTTCTAGCCTCACACGAGTACGCGACAAGGATGGAAGGGCTTGAAAACCTCCAAGTGAACTTGGACGTTTTCAAATTGCTTCCAGCCTCGCGCAGGTGCACGAGGCTGGAAGAAGACACAGCACGTTAGCGCTGCATCAAGGGCAAGTCCCAGCCAGCCGGGACAAAGAGAGACCGGAAACGGGACTATGGTAAGCCTAGCTATAAGAATGAGCAAATGTGTGATGGCTAGTGTGGATGCAACAAGGACTGGGTTATGCCTGGTCATGTTGCCATTTTGGGTTCAGCAGTAAGCTCAAGGGACCTGGGCATAAAGATAATTAAAGCAAATATTGTTTTGCTGAATGATGGCATAGGGCCATTTAGTCCAGCACCCTCTTTCAACAGTAACCAACCAAATGTCCCTGGGAACATGAGTCAGGGAAGGCAGGAGGGAGACAGTCTCTTCTTGTGTGAACCCAGCTTTAGGGATAAAGGTAAAGGTGACCCCTGACAATTAAGTCCAGTCGTGTCCGACTCTAGGGTGTGGTGCCCATCCCCATTTCAAAGCCGAAGAGCCAGCGTTGTCCGAAGACGCCTCCGTGGTCATGTGGCCGGCATGACTCTCCTTGCCGCAGCGCGTAGCATGCGGTTGGAACACGGAGCGCTGTTTACCTTCCCGCAAGCGGTACCTATTGATCTACTCACATTAACAAGCTTTGGAACTGCTAGGTTGGCAGGAGCTGGCCAAGCAAGGAGAGCTCACCCCGTCGCGGATTTGAACTGCCGACCTTTCGATCGACAGCTCATGGTTCAGTGGTTTAACCCACTGCGCCACCCGCTGGCCTAGCTTTAGGGATAATCAGAGGTAAAAACGAAGGGTTAAGGTAAAGGTATCCCCTGACAATTAAGTCCAGTCGTGTCCGACTCTAGGGTGTGCTGCTCATCCCCATTTCAAAGCCGAAGAGCCAGCGTTGTTCGAAGATGCCTCCGTGGTCATGTGGCCGGCATGACTCTCCTTGCCGCAGCACGTAGCATGCAGCTGGAACACGGAGCGCTGTTTACCTTCCCGCAAGCGGTACCTATTTATCTACTCACATTGACATGCTTTGGAACTGCTAGGTTGACAGGAGCTGGCCAAGCAACGAGCTCTCACCCCGTCGCGGGAATCGAACTGCCGACCTTTCGATCGACAGCTTATGGTTCAGCGGTTTAACCCGCTGCGAAGGGTTATTCTTCAGTTAATAATTTGTCTAATAGACATTGCTAGAGCTATCAAGCCCTTTCTCTAAACTTTATGTGCTGTTTTATGCAGTAAACCCCAGAAGCTGATTTGGGTAGTAATATGGACTCCCCACACTACCCTCCGCAAGCCCTGTGGGGTGATCTTAGAAAGGCCAATGACCAGCAGATCCAGGGTAGTTTCCTCCCTCCCTTCGGCCATAGAAGGTTCACCTGGGACTCCTATGGAGGTCCATTGCACCTGGATGTGTTTTGTATCTCTCTAGCAACACAGAGAAGAGATCAGAAAAGGCTACATGTTTGGGAACCTCCACATACATCTCTGTGAGTATTTGGAAGGGATACCTCATGGAGTCATAGAATGTTAAGAGTTGGAAGGAACCTTAGAGGTCATCTAGTCCAACTCCTGCTCAGTACAGGCAACTGCTACAGCATCCCTGACAGGTGGCTGTCCAGTCTCTTCTTGAAGACCTCCAACAACAGGGAGCCCACTACTGGGTAGAGGGGTCTGGCTTAGTCGTTAGAGCTGCCCCCTTGCAAGCCTGAAGATCGGTGAATGGCAAGATCGAGATACACCGCTGACAAAAAGCTGCAAAAGCCTCTATGAGGAGAGAGAAGAGCTGCCAGCTGCATCGGTCGAGTGTGGGAGGCAACGGCCAGTGGAGAAGCCAGACTGCAAAAGGATACCATCTGGAATGTAGCTGTTCATGAAAGATTGGACATTTATATATTGTTTAAAAAAACCATTAGGGGGGTTAGGAAAGCCTGCCCATGTACACCGCCTTGGATTAAAGTCAGAGGAGAAATCCAATGACCAAGAAAGGCAGTATACAAATACTGTATATTATTATTATTATTATTATTATTATTATTATTATTATTATTATTATTATTATTATTACTGCACAAGGCAGACTGCTACAGTGATAGACAGCTAATGTTAGATATTACTGGGTGAGGGCTTTCAGTGAAGAAGCTGTATTGTCTCAGGACAGCAGTTGAGAGGAGACCCTCATGTGAGTGATTCCGAGAACTTGCCTTGTGGCCAGAGCAGACATGCAAGGGAAAGGAACTGCCCACTTTGCAGCAGGGGAAAGGCAGATGGCTTCCACCTCTGGGTTGGCCTCGACAGCACTTGTTAATGTTTCTCAGATGCCCGTCTGTGTTCTTTCAAGGTGCAATGAGGTTCACCTGCTTGAATATCTCTAAAGGGACTAGTAAAAGTGCTGAAATCATGAACAGATGAGCCCATTAGGGCAGGAGGGCTGGACACGGAGTCGGACATGCTCGGGTTTCCTACTTGCAGGCTGTCCATATGCTTTGTTTGCAGTTTGCAGTATGTTCAGGAACTACTCGAAACTCTGCCTGCCCTAGGACCCTCTTCTCTTTGGAGACCACATTAGGTCACTCTGTGAGGAGGCAGAGCAGGTCCTGCGGCTAGGGGACAGGCGATGATTTTTGGATCCAGACCGTCCAAATCCAACCATTCCCAGGTCTGAAGGGATTCCCAGCCACCCGCCTCCACGTTGCGACAGAGGCATCAGGTGCCGCTCAGGGAGAGACGGAGAAAACGCACCGGAGAAATGCCACAAAGCACATCCCTGTTTTATCTCTTTCTGGATTATTGTTTGATGAAATTTGTTAGCCAACTTGATAGTTCCTTGAATGGAATGAAAAGGAAGGATATCAACATCTTAAAATAATAATGATTTTTTTTAAAAAATGACATTTTCTTTTTGCTTTCCTTAACAGCTCCTGCAGATGTTAACAGGACCCTGAACAATTCCTCTCAGATATTGCTTGGGGTAAAATTCAGTAGCAAGTTTGATGTCTGTATTCCCCTCCCCCCCTTTACTGAGACATGTCTTACTGAAATTCCTGGACTTCTGCCTGAGAAGAAGGACTCTCCAGATTTGTCTCAGATTTCACCACAGACAAAAATCTGTGATAACTTTTATCCCCGTCTTGAGATTCCCCCTTCAACACATTCACAGAGATGTTCAACACCAGAGCAGAGGGACAGTTTTGCACACGTTCGGTGAATGTTGAAAGTTTTCATTTAAAATTTGAGAGACACTTTTAGAAATCCAAAAGTGTATCCACAGTTGGTAAATTGATGAGTAAATGTCCGTTTGACAAGTGAACCAGCTGCTTTTAGAAAGCAATCCCAGAGCCATGATCGATCATTAGGCATGTCTACAAGCCCATCCTTCCAAGTTCCTGTATGCCTGGGGTTGATTGGGAGGTGATCAGGCCCACAAATCCACGCCCAGATCAACGCCTGCCTCTGGGGAGGTTGGCGGTGGGACTTTGTGCCTGTGGAGCTTGCCAGCAAAATCATCCTGGGTCCTGGGAGGTGAAGCTTGTGTGGGAGGTGGAGCTTGTGTGGGAGGTGGAGCTTGTCAGCACAATCGTGTGGTAGGTGGATCTTGTGTGGTAGGTGGATCTTGTGTGGGAGGTGGAGCTTGTCAGCACAATCGTGTGGGAGGTGGAGCTTGTGTGGGAGGTGGAGCTTGTCAGCACAATCATCCTCCCCTGCCACCCAATACCCACATGTACAGGGAGGAGACTGTGTGAAGTGGGCTTTTATCTAGCAATGTACTTTCAAAATGTTGCAAGCATGGTCAAGTGAGGAGACTATTGCTGAGGACTCCCTAACTTTTTTGGGGATTCCAGCAACATGGATTTGGAGCACAAACCGTTTGTGTAAATCCACCCTAAAATGCAGAGGAGGGTTGAGACAAGAGCTGTATTCTCTAACCTGGTCCCTCCCCCGCTGCCTGCCTGGGTGATCCCCTGCCTTGTTTTTTCCAAATGCAAGGAAATGACACATTTTAGAATGAAAACATTACCTTAGCATCAACATTTGCGACACTGGTTTTTCTCCCTTTCTTGCTTCCCTCGGGTAGCCTCCAAGAGCCTTTTGAGTGGGACAGAGACACTCTGTCATGTTATTGCATAAGCTCCAGTAACTGTGTCCTGACACCTTTATCCTTCTACATCAGTGGACTAAAATATGCAGGTGGCTATTTCGTGGAGAGAGAGAGAGAGAGAGAGAGAGAGAGAGAGAGAGAGAGAGAGAGAGAGCATGGCTTCGATTATGGAGAAACAAGATTCAGCTGCACTTTTAATTCAGCTCCTTCCCGTTTGGCTTTTGTTCACCTTTACACTGTACCTTCTTTTAAGGTGTTTCTCCCTGCAAGAAAAACAAGCCCAAGATTATTCTCTGGCAGAACAGGCTCCTGTGTCTTCCTAGGGTGGAGGGGGTGAGCTGTTGAAGATATTCTGGAGAAGAATAGCCTGGTTCAAAATCAAAGAGGTTTGGAAATATAGGGAAGAATCTCAGAATGTTAAGATGCAAGAAGGTATATTTTCACCTCGAAGTGCTGTCTCAAGCATAGACTCATCCTCCAAGGAGCAAGAAGTGGACCTTCCACATCAGAATTTTTAGTGACGAATGACCAGCCAAAACTCAGGTTGACCACAGTGAGTCTTTCAACTGACCTCAGTAGGCCTGATGATGTTAGTGATAGCCACAGAGCATCATGTACAGATGTTTTGGGTCCCTTTTGGTGGGAAGACCTGAAATCTTTCCATCCCACATTATCCACCTACATGTACCGAGGCAGTTCCCAAGACTCCTCTTTGCCTCATTCTGTCGCATCTCTTCCTGATTACACCCCAGGTTTGGGCCACTAGTAATATTTGAAAGTAGGTTCCAGTTGCTGGGATTGACTGGGCTCGTTTTTCATTGCCGTTCTCTCCCAGCCAGTGTTCGTTCCTCTTGCTTTTATGCATGTTACAAAGCAGATTTCTCAGCTCTCACCAGCCAGCCTCAAACACCCAGAGGTTTGGGTCACATCTGGGCTGGAAAAACAGCTGGAAGACTGCTCAGTCATTCATTCCTTAACCTGAAGGTAATTGGTGGTTTCAATAGAAACTAAGCAGGAGCTTCTCTGCCAAAAGTCTTCCACAAATAGTTGCACTGCTCAGTTGCTTTGGAAACTGTGCAAGGCACAGCATGGGTTTCAACGGAGGGAAGGGCGGCTACAGTATGTGGATATACACCTATTACAGTAACAGGGCAATCTGTGTCAACTCTTTTTTGTGTGATGTGTATGTCCCAGAACACACCGCAAACAGCTGGTTGGAAACCACACCTCATCCCACGGCCTGTTCCTAATCAGCGTTCCTCTTCTGCTCTCTTCCCAGGAAACATGATGCCCTTTTAAGAAGCGTGAATTTCCTCATGTAGTGTGGACAAACCACTCACAATGTCCCCCCTCTCCGCCGTTGTCCTGATACTTGTTCTCCAAGAGAGATGATGATTAACTCAATTTGTATTCCGCTTTTCGGTAAGGAATTACAGTTAAGGTGCTTTACAAAAAAAGAAAAAAGAAAGAAAAAGAAATTTAATGCAATCACCAATTAGAACAGTTGCATACCAAAACCTCAATGACAAAATCTACAATTAAAGCCGCAGCTCAGCAATCATTCTTTGAAGAGCAGCAAAACATTTAAAGCCGGTTCGAATAGAAGAGTTTTCAAAGCCTACCCAAATGTAGGAAGTGAGGGAGTCAGATGGATCTCCAAAGGGAGGCATTCCAGGTATTCTAGAGCCACTAACAAAAAGGCCCTGTCTCTTGTGCCCCCCCCCCATCTCTAATGAGGTCAGAGAGCAGAGCAGGGCCTTTGAGGCCAATCATGAGATTTTGACAGTTTCATGTAGGAGAAGATGATTCTTGGGGAATCTTGAGATAAGAAACGAAATTTCAAAAAATTCTGAGACTGTCAGTGCAATCCTAACCAACTTTCCAGCGCCGGTGTAGCCGTGCCAACAGGGCGCACACTACATTTTGCAGTGCAGAGGCAGTCATGGAGGCCTCTTCAAGGTGAGGGAACATTTGTTCCCTTACCTCCGAGCTGCATTGCGGCTGCACCGGTGCTGGAAAGTTGGTTAAGATTGCGCTGTAAGATGCATTTTCAACATTTGGGGGATTTTGAAATGCTGCTTTGTCTAATTTAGAAATTTGTTTAAATTGTACCCCAGAAATTGATATTTTGAATTTGAAAATTGGTTAAATGCATAAAGTTTAGATATAATTTGCTAAATTCTACTGCACATCATCTATTGCATATCAAGCACTGATGGCCACATCTTCGCATCTAATGAACATCTGTCTGAAGTAGTTGAAGGGCTGTCTTGTCGAAGAAGGGGATACCAATGGGTTGAGACTACAGGGAAGTTGATTTAGGCTAGAGATGAGGAAGACTTTCCTATGTGTAAGAGCTGTCCAGCACTGTCCCTCATTGAGGGTTTTCCAGTAGGGTATGGATGGGCACCAAGGCCAGTGGGTGGCGCAGCGGGTTAAACCGCTGAACCATGAGCTGTCGATTGAAACGTCGGCAGTTCGAATCCGCAACGGGGTGAGTTCTCCTTGCTTGGCCAGCTCCTGCCAACCTAGCAGTTCCAAAGCATGTTAATGCGAATAGATAAATAGGTACCGCTTGCGGGAAGGTAAACAGCGCTCCGTGTTCCAGCTGCATGCTACGCGCTGCAGCAAGGAGAGTCATGCCGGCCACATGACCACGGAGGCGTCTTCGGACAACGCTGGCTCTTCGGCTTTGAAATGGGGATGAGCACCACACCCTAGAGTTGGACACGACTGGACTTGTCAGGGGTCACCTTTACGGATGGGCACCAGTCAGGGATACTGGAGCAGTTGCCTGTGTTGAGCAGGGAGGTGGACTAGATGACCTCCAAGGTCCCTCCCACTCTAATATTATATGATCCCAAGGTTCAGAGAATATTTGCCATCAACATTTACAGAGGAGAATTTGTGGTGGAGGAAGATTAATTTCAGTCAAGTTTTCATCAGCTGTTTTCTTTTTATTTCCCCATGGATATATGGATCCTATGCCATTCAGTTAAGAATTACGATCCACTGGAGACAGGAGGAGACTTGATGGAGGGGTGTGGATCACTCAGTGCCCCCCTCCTTGTAAATTAGATAGAAATCTAAATCTCAACATCCTCGAATGGGATGTGCCAGAAAGCAAGGCCCAGGGAGTAGTTTGCACCCATTACCCCTGACGACTCCTTATTCACTCCCCCTGCTGTGCCAAGAGATCCTTTGATTCTTTACTCTCAGCTCTTCCCCCCTGTAAGTTCAGCAGCCCTAAAATCTCTGCTGATGTCTAACGAGCAACAGCCTCAACAGAGTTTCCGGCAATTTGCTAGTGCAGATGTTGACATTATCTGGACAGATACGGAACGATAATATCAGTCCATCCGGGTGACATAACAAAACAACCTGGGACTATTCCTTCCCTCTTGGCCTCAGTGGGTTTCCCAGATGTCTCTTATTTTAAAGAATTGCTCCCGATTCCAAACATCATCGTTCCATGTAACTTAACAGATGTCCCTTATTTCCAACATCATGGCTACCAGTATTGCATGTGTTTGAGTTTGCATAAATTGGGGGCATCCCCAGCTTAAGAATAATATCATAGGGGAACAACCATTCTGCTTGCCCTGGAGCATCCTCCTAAACTGACGTTCTTCGCATCCACGAGGACCACGAGGGCACCCAGAGAGAGAAAGAGCAGCTTGGTGGACACAAACGTCCAATGAGAGCTACACCCTGTTCAAATGCTTGCAAGCGGAATCGAGACAAGCACAAGCCTATGTGCAAAGGTTTGCGGTTTTTTAGCAATCGAATTGACCGCTTGCAGCAGTCTGAACAAAAGGCCTCGCTGCCCCTGCTGCCACCACCCCATTCTGCTTCCCCCAAAGCCTTAGGGATAGTGGAGGCTGTGCCAGTTCACGCAATTCAGCTTTTAAAGGCGCTGCACCTAAAGGTGGCGATGGCGAGTTGTCTTGCCTTGCTGCTTTCCCTCCCTCTCTCTTTCTCCTCTCCGCAGGCAGTTGGTGTTTCTCTGGAGCAGGGAGGGGCCCAGTTCAGTGCGAGGAAGCAGGGCAGGTGGCGGAGGTGGTGACTCCATACTTGGTTGGTTCCTCCTCGTGCGGGAAAAGGCTTGGAAAGGCACCAGCAGGTGGAGGTGGCGATGGGGTTCCTGTTTTGATTACTGTCGTTCTTCTCCTTACCCTCCGCCTCTTGGGGAGTTGGTGTTTCTGAACATGCCAAGACTGGGTTTAATGAATGTCATTGGAGTTTTGTAAATAGCCCAGCTAACTCCTGGGGTTATTTATTTATTTAAGTCCAAGGAGTATGTGTGTGTGTGTGTGGGGGGGGGGTGGGTTAATGTTGTACCACTGCTTGCCTTTAGCCATCTGGGAGGCAGATCAATGACCTTTCTAGTGCGGTTCCATTCCCCTTGCCTGGCTGGCAGCACGTCTTCCAAGACCGCAGCAGGCAAGCTCTTTCTCCGGTCTGTGTCAGGAACTGGCTGTGGTGGCTCTGAATACTTCCTTAATCTCCTGACCAGCTCCATCCTCCCCCCCCAGTACCTCTCCAGAACTCCCTGGGGCCCAAATTTGTTTCCAATAAAACCAAACATTGGCTGCTGCCATTCTCGGAATTCTATCCTCAAGAGATGCTCCATGAAAACCTTCTTATAAGAAGAGCCTCGACGTTACACGGAGAGCGAAACTGTAGCCATTCGTGACCAGATCAGACGACAGCGGGCAGAGTGTGAATGACCCAGGGCAGAAGATTAGAATTAGAAAGTAACACTGAAGTGAGGGAAGGAGACTTAAGGTGTACACATGGCATTTAAGAAAGTGGAAGGAAGGGGGAAAGCATGGCAAAAAGGCAAAGCAATTAGAAGCAGCAATATTTCTTCGGCGTTTTCATTCACTGTCTAACTTGGCGGCTCTGCTTGTTTGAATCTTGAACGCATCTTGAACGCATTTCAAGATGTAGCCTGTCACATGTTCTCTTGGACAACGAAGCAAGAAGAACCAACCAGTTCATCCCATGCTTCTGAGTCCCAAACTGGGATGTCCCCAGAGAAGGAGAATCTTTCTTGAATTTTCCACATCATCCTGCCAGAGCAGACTCAAAGGGGCGTGGCCTCGCTGGCCCATCTTTGCGGGCCAGGCCTAGGCAGGGCAGGGCTAAATGTGTACCAGCCAATCAGAGAAGATGACTTCATTCTACGCTCTCTTGTTTTGCATGCCAATGTTGGACTAGGCACCCTTTAAGCACTGAGCCATTTAGTACACATAACAACCCTTGTGGAGTCGATTGCCAAGAATAGATGACCTTGTCATAGAATCATAGTAAAACACTCAACATTAGCAGCACTTCAATAACAGAAGGATGAAGAGAAGAATTGAATTGGAGAGGACTCTTTCCTCTACAAAGGGAATCACAGAAACATCAATCAAAATAAAATTGTTTGCAATGGGGCTTTTTATGCCTTAGACATATGAGGTTTGTCTATGTTGGCAAACCTTAAAAGTTCAGCCAGTGTCCATCACACCCTGTTGCCTGAGACACCTTAGAGGTAGCAGGGATTGAACCTAGTGTTTTCTATATTTCAAGGGTGTTGCACATCCCTGATCTTCGGTTGACCCACCTTGCCTGGGGTGGTCCAACGGCCTGAAGGAGGAGGAGTTGACCACTGAACATAGCCCTGCTGAGCCAGTGTCCAAATCCAGGACTTCAAATCCAAATCCAGCCACTTCCCCACCATGTAGCACCCCATTATTATTATTATTATTATTATTATTATTATTATTATTATTATTATTATTATTATTATTATTTTACATTTAGGATGATTGATGTGACTGGCTGGCTGCACGATGTTTGTGGGCAATTGCTAGGAGATCTGTTTTCCACAAATTTGCTTTGTGTGACATGAAGGGGAAAGGGGAAGAACTACAAGTTAAGTACGTTCTTAAATTCTCACGACGTGTCCAGATCTTAGAATTTAAAACAAGCATTCTGCTGGGAAAACTCTGTCATCTAATATAATTTTATTATTATAAACAGATGGTTAAAACTTTACGTTTCGCCTCCAGCTCGGAGGCATCTTCAGAAATAACATGGCTACTGTTGCAACCACACATAAATACGTTCTTTTCCCTACCTGAATGTTGTATTATAGTTAGCCTCACGCACCTGGTCTGCAGTTGAACTTGCCCTGGTCTTCCTCACAATCACCCTAATAGGTTAATTTCCGTGAAAACTTACATACTGTGCGTTCGTAGTTCTCTCCAGCAATTTAAAGTGACAGCGTTACTCTTCATTACCAAAATAATCCAGTAGTTCCATTGCTTGTATTCCCTGTAAATTGGCTACTGCTAAACTCCCATACGATCGTCCATCCCCCTTCCCTCTCAAGTTGCTCACCGAGAGAAAATAACAATGTGCATCCACACCCGAATAAATGCTGCAACAGCGCGAACTACAAGCTAACTTTGCAGCTCCCCTAAAAAACAAACTGCCCCGCACCCCTCAGACACTCCTAAGAGCCAAGCGGTGAAATGCTGGTTTCAAGGGTTCATTCCACAGGCTCCAGCCAGGAACAAGACTTTACAGTCAGCCATGACAAAAGAAGCTTGTTCATCCAGATAAATGGACAAGATTCAAAGACATTCTCTGGGCTTCCCTCATGTCCTCTCCCGTTTCCTGAACTGCTTGCCTCAATTTTTAAGTTCGCAAAGCAGCTCCGTTTGAATTATTGATTGCTTGTCACGGAGCCAGGAGTTTTCTATCCAGCTTCTAATGAGATTGTGTCAAGACCATTTAGGAGCAAAACAATGGCTGTAAACCAGCCTTTTGTCGCTGTCCAGATCTGCTTTCGGGAGGGTTCTTTTCACCCAGGATGCTTGGATGACTAGCAGAAAGCAAGTGGCTTCCCTGTGCATCTCGCTCGCATCTCTTTCGCAGCAGCGCGGCAGCAGAATCAGAACCTGGTTCCTGGATATAGATCAGGGGTGGGGAACCTATTTGCGGTGGGGGGCCATTTCCCCATAGGGAAAATTTGTTGCGGGCCGGCCAGTAGGCCGTCCGATTCCCCCCCCCGCAAATTACCCCCCCCCGTGAATTTACCTCCCTCCCACCCACCGCTCTCCCTCCTCAACAGGACTCCTTCTCAACCCGGCTGTTTCTGCGCATGTCTCTAACAGCCGGGAGGGTTTGAAAAGTCGGGTGAGGTGAACGCAGCCTCCGGAGCCTCCGGTCCGAGCCCGTGTGGGCCGGACCGAATGGAATCGGGTCCAGGCTCGCGCGGGCCGGACCGGATCGCTCTGGGGTCCGGATCCGGCCCGTGGGCCACCGGTTCCCCACCCTTGATATAGATGGTATATGACCCCAAGCAAATTAGCAAGAATGTATGAGAAGGTGACGAATAGCTGTTGGAAATGTAAAAAGCAAGAAGGAACTTTTTATCATATGTGGTGGACATGCCCCCAAGCAAAGAAGTATTGGACTCAGATTCATAAACAGATAGAGTTGATTTTAAATATTATTGTTCAAATGAAACCGGAAACCTTTTTGTTGGGTATGAGGGATGATCATGTAGGCGAAAAATTTCAAACTTTGTTTTTATATATGATAACTGCGGCAAGAATTTTATATGCACACTGTTGGAAGAATTCGGAGATACCTTCACAGGAAGATTGGTGGCTGAAAGTTTTGGACTATGCTGAAATGGATAAACTTACAATTTTAATTAAGGAAAAGTCAGTTAACCTTTTCGTGAATAACTGGAAACCATTTTTTGATTTTTTAAGAGAGAAGAACGATGTGATGATATGCGGATTTAATGAATAGAATGTGGGTGTTATTTTGGCTTAGTTGGATATTATATGTAGAAAATAGTGAATAGTATGCTAGTAGGATGTATTGCTTCGTGCTTGCTATAACTTTATGAAATATAAATATATGAAAAAAAAAGAACCTGGTTCGTGGATTCCCCCCCCCCCCCGAATGATGGTGGGTGATGGAGCAAAGCACAAAACGCAGCTTGATGCATTGATACCAGCCAGCTCTGAACCGTGTTGCCAATTGCAAATGGAGCAACCTGCCCATTCGGCTGCCTGCCAGAGAGGAGAAGAATTCGTGTGGAACTGGGAGAGGTTGCTGAGACGGTTGAGTGTTTTTCTCCGCTTGCAGACTCTCGTTCCTGACCATAATCACACTTCCATGTCAAAACGGAGGCAATGTGAAGTCTTGATTTCATGCTGGTGCCAAGTTCTCATGCAAGCAAGTGAGGGTTGTGCAGGGAAAAAGTTTCTGGTTTGCTGAACGCTCACAGGCAACTTGCTAGGAGTCGAGCAGGGAAAACTCAAATACGGAAGTGTGATTTTCTTTTCTTTTTTTCCGACCAGCCTCATTTTGCAGACGTGGGTGAAAGCTGGTCAATCACTGCACATTCAAAGCTGGGCCTTTGTGCACGCAGCTGGTGTGTGCAAATTTAGGTCGCTCTTATTAAGGTTTCTTCTTCTTGCCTGTATCCCTCTACTCACGCCTGGTCTTAAATTAAACACTGAGATTGGGGGAAGAAGAGGTGAGGCAAGCATTTGTTATGTGGCCTGTGATAGCTTAGAGCCTCCTCGCTATCCATTTAGTAATATTGTGTGGTACAGAGGCGTAGCTAGACTGGAGCGGAGGCAAGTAGTTCTGCAAGACTCCGTTACACCGGAGTCAACGGCCCCTCCCCCTTGCTGTTGGAGCCATTCTGGCGGCAACGGCAACACACAGGACACTCCCCTGTCGCTGATGGAATGGCTCCAACAGCAAGGGGGAGGGGCCACTGACTCCAGTGTAACGGACTCTTGCAGAACTACTTGCCTCCTCTCCAGTCTAGTTTCGCCTCTGGTGTGGTACAGCCCCTTCCCTAGCAGTCAGGCCCGTGCTTGCAGGAGAGATACTGGGCCAGCCAGCAACTCCCTTTTGCCTTCCAGGGTTTATGTATTTATTTATTTATTTTTAAAAATATATATCCCGCCTTTTCCTATGCCGAAAGGCAAATGCCTTAGCTCTGCAAGGCTCAAAGGCCAGATGATAGTGACTGCTGATGCCCTCCTGCCTTTCCTATGAGTTCCACCCAGGGGGGTGGGGTGGATATGCAACTGCCCCCCCTAGAAGCACTGATGTTGCATATGCCTCAATTGTCCCTTTTTACCCAGTTTTTCTTTTCCTGGCTGTTCTTTCCTGTTTTGTCTGTGTTTTTCCGAGTGCCACAAACCTTTGGCTCAATATTTGGGACATGGGGAGAGATAAATAGGGGGTGAAACAGGCCTTGCCATTAGCCCTGCTGCCCACACCTCTTTTCCAGTGTCCCCCCTCCCAGTGTCAGCACAGCAGCGCGCAAGGAACCTGTGTGGGGGAAGATAGCAGCTGGCAGGGTGAGTGCAGAAGGTTTGTCTCCGATCGCTCCCGCTCCCTTCTAAAGCCCTGTTAACTTTGCAAAATGAAGCGGTGCAGCGAAACTATTTTGGCTCAGCCTAAAGGGCTAAAGGCGCAATGGGTTAAACCGCTGAACCATGAGCTGATTGATCGAAAGGTTGGCAGTTCGATTCCCGCGACGGGGTGAGCGCTCGTTGCTTGGCCAGCTCCTGCCAACCTAGCAGTTCCAAAGCATGTCAATGCGAGTAGATGAAAATAGGTACCGCTTGCGGGAAGGTAAACAGCGCTCCGTGTTCCAGCCGCATGCTACGCGCTGCAGCAAGGAGAGTCATGCCAGCCACATGACCACGGAGGCGTCTTCGGACAACGCTGGCTCTTCGGCTTTGAAATGGGGATGAGCACCACACCCTAGAGTCGGACACGACTGGACTTAATTGTCCGGGGTCACCTTTACCTTTACTTAAAGGCCAAGCCATGCATGACGACACAGCATGTGTCAGTGCGCAGGTGCAGGCTGAGATGTACGCATGTGCAGCAGCCCTGCCTCGCTGCAGTGTGCATCCGAACAGGAGCACCGAGGGGCTGACTCTTGACCTCTGTGCTGTTTTTCCCCTAAATATTGCCTTTCTGAAGAGGCTATTTTTAACCCTAAACATGCTACTCTAGCAAAGGGGTTACATTGTTGCTTTGTAGGTACATTTTTCAATGAGAACTCAGAGTAAAAGTCAAGAGCAAAATGTTGGAAAACTGGGCAACTTCCGTATGCTGGACACTGGAGGGTGTGTGTGTGTGTGTGTGTTGTTTGATCACCTAAGTACCTAGGTAGACCCTCTTGTCTTTGACCCCTCATCGTCTTAAGGAAGGGGCGTGGCCCCAGACCCAGTTTCCTCCTTCTCCTCCCTTCTCTCAGTCACTTCTTCTCTTGATGCCCACCAAGTGAGATGATGCCATTGCTGCTCCTGCAGCCCAGTGGCCATCTTGCAGCACACCTCATGCAGGGACCCCCAGCTATGAGGGGGGTCTATCTTAAGTCTAGGATGTACCTCTGATTGATGGTCAGACGCTGTAGATATATATATGCAAACTAAACTGTAAGTAAACTCTTCTTCCTTTTGCAACTTCAATCTGCCTGTGCCTCGTGTGTTTTATCTAGCCAAGTAAGCTAGCAAGCAGTCTGCTGTGGGTGTAAAGAGGGGAAGCGGATTAGAATCTGCATCACAAAATACCCCCTTCCTCCACACTGCAATCCCGATCCAAACTACGTCCCTTTGCAGATTTACGTCTTCAACTACACCTTGTTGCATTTAGCATCAGGTAGAGTTGGAGCTCTGTTGTTTGCTTTGTGCCAGGGCTTCTCAACCCCTTCCCAGCCAAGTACCACCTCTGGTGCCACTCTCCTGCTGCGTACCACCGGAAGTGACTGGCGATGACATCATTGCCAGTTACTTCCAGGTTTTCAGAAGCCAGAAAACGCAGGTAGAAGTTTCTGGGCGGGTGGGAGGGCCCTTCTCAGTGTTCCCAAGAGGCTCAGCCAAAGGCAGGAGCCTCCTGGGAGCAGAAACACGCCACCAAAAGTACCGCATCGGAGTGGGGTTCTGGTGGGCCGGCAATCCGAGTACCACCAGCAGTCAGCCAAAGTACCACTGGTGGTACTAGTACCACTGGTTGAGAACCCCTGCTTTATGTAGCTCAGCTCCTGGAGTCTGTCGAAGAGATCTACAGCAGGGAGTAAGTATAACTCTGCCCTCTAGCGACGTTTGCCCACTGGCAGGTCGCACCCTTGATGTTGGTGCGCCTTCTGCCCTGCATCTGTATGCTCATTCAGCTGAATGCAGGGAAGGGATCCCTGCATGCACCCAGCTGTACACACTGTGCGATGAAGGTGCTGGCTTCCGTGGAAGGCCCTGCACGCCTTCTCACTCCTTTGCGTCTTGCATTGTGCTGCTCTGTTCTGGAAGACTCTGGGGCCTGAGCAAGGGTACTGGATGCCTCTCAGAGTTGCGAGAGGGACCTTTCCTGGCATTTTCAGGCCAAGCAGGTGAACGTGTTTCATCCCTACCAGTGGGCACAACATTTGCCTCCAGCAAGAAGTGTCATCCCCTCCTTTGCAATGGAGCTAAAAGGTCATTTCTGTTATTACAATTCAAAACACATCAATTCACGCAACTGCCCTGTTTCAGATTAACTCCCCGCATTCTCCAGGGGGCCTGCCAGTGTTACTCACATCCAGAGGCCCACGTCTGAGCTGACAGAATGAGGCCCAGATGGAACAATCCCCTCCACAAACACATGCACAACGGCATGTGCCCCCCTTTGCCCCCCCTGGACTCAGCCACCCCAGCACCCCTCCCTCCCCACTTTCTGCTTCACCCCCGGGATGCTGAAAGGGGCCGAATCTCCCAGGTGGCCTCTGTCCCCCACCCTGCATCACACACCTTTCGCCTTTGCCCCCAAAGTGCTAATCCTCCCAGTGTGAACTATGTCAAGAGACCAAGTGAGAGTGGGGTGGGGGGTGTCACCTGAAGGCAAGACGGATAGAGGCCGGTCTGCAGCCTCAAAGGGCCCCCCTCCCCCATTCCACACAGTTCATTTGTTATGTGGGGAGAACTGAAGACAGCAGTTTATCACGCGAGCTGAACAATCCCCAAAGATGCAGGGCTGGCGATATAGCAGCTCAAACGTTTGGCAGAATGATGCAGTAGCCTAGCCTGAACGGAAGCAAAGCCCCCACCCCACACAATTGAATGAATATGTGCTGGAACTAAATGAGGCACGTGATTTGGGGAGGCTGGGGGAGAAGAGAGCTGGAGAAGAGGGGAAGCCAACTGGGGGAGCCTTGTCGGCCTTGACTGCCCCCCCTTTGCCCCAGTGAGGTGCGGGAACAACACGGCACGGTGTGAGCACGACATTCTGTGGCTGGGGAAACTGCAACATCCACACAACTATGGACTAAACACTCCTTACATTCCTTTGTGCTGAATGGGGAAATCCTCTTTGTAGCTTAAATGATTCTTCTATTGGGGCAGAGGAATTGTGAGGGGAGTGAGTTTCAAAAGAAGGAGGAAAGCAGTGGTGTAGCTAGAGGGGGGGACTGGGGCCCCCGGGTGGGGGGTGACATCACTAGTGGCCAAAATTGTTGAAACCTTGGTTATATATCATTCAATGTGTATTCCACTGCAGAATGTAATGGAACAAACCATATCAATTTATCTGTGTACTATCAAAAGTTATAGCCCAAAAACCGGAACTGGAAAACATTTATTCTCTGGCCATTATTATTATTCATGTCATGACTATTACTGAAAATAATTTTTTCGTATGGGGAGGTGTCAAAAATTTACGGGCCCTGGGTGTCAAATGACCTATCTATGTCTCTGGAGGAAAGGCCCCCTGCCTCTGCCTCATACAGTACCCACCCCACACTTTCTTTTGCTTGCTAAGTCATGCAATTTCCAATTGTGTCCTTCCAGTATGTACCATGTGCCATGCCAGTCACTTGGAAGGCTAGCTAGCTACTCCAGACAGGGAGGAATGTCTCAAAGCCAAAAATGAGCAGAGCCAGTTGATGCTGGTGTTCAACAAAGGGCAAAGGCAGTGATGTAGACTTGAGTCTACTGACTTGGACTCGAGTTGGACTCAAGTCGCATCAATGACTCAACTTGGACTTGACTCGGCGATTGTAAAAGACTCGAAAGACTTGAGACTTGAGACTTGGAGTCTTTTACGACAATACCACATTTTAACAAGCCGACTCGGTGATTGTAAAAGACTCGAAAGACTCGACTTGAGACTTGGAGTCTTTTACGACAATACCACATTTTAACAAGCCGACTCGGTGATTGTAAAAGACTCGAAAGACTCGACTTGAGACTTGGAGTCTTTTACGACAATACCACATTTTAACAAGCCACCTTCAAACAGCAAACTGGGACCAAGGGAGTGGCGACAGGATAAAGGTATCTTGTTGTCTTGTGTGCTTCCTGAGGCATCGGGTGGGGCCACTGTGAGAGACAGGAAGCTGGACTAGATGGGCCTTCGGCCTGATCCAGTGGGGCTCTTCTTATGTTCTTATGACCATGATTTTCCAGAGTCAGGTGCTGGACAGTTGGCAGTGATGTAGACTTGAGTCTATTGACTCGGACTCGAGTCGGACTCAACTCGCATCAATGACTCGACTCGGACTTGACTCGGCAATTATAAAGGACTCGAAAGACTCGAAAGACTCGACTTGAGACTTAGAGCCTTTTATGACAAGTCGGATTTTATTCAGGTTTAAACCCGTTTTCCCCATTAAATAGATAGGGACTCGCAACTTGCAACAAAAGACTCGGGACTTGGGGACAAAGACTTGGGACTTGACTTGAGACTTGGAGCCAGAGACTTGATCCACATCCCTGGGCAAAGCACTGCTGCAGGAGGGTGTCTGAGCCAACACAGAACCTTCTGGGGGTTAGAAGTGTCCAAAAATAAGAAATGAAACAATAGGCAAAAAAAAAAAAATCAGGGGAAAACAGCGCATTCATCACACGAACTCTGAAATACAGATGCATTTGCTGCCTGTGTGTTCAGTGGAGCAAAACAGTACTTCATACCAGCTGAAAACTTGGCAAATATTTAGTTGTTGAATTTCAAATTCTCGTTTCAAAATGTGATTTCAAGGGACACTTCTTGTCCTGTACACAATGTCTAAGGAGATTGTTGATAAATATTCATTCATCATATTCAGTCCTTTCCTGTAATTGGCACCAAAATTTCATGCAAAGAGAAAATTGAAGCAAATTTCTGTTGTGGTGAAACATTTGCTAAAAAGGGAAGCCAAATTAATTTATATGAGACAAGTACATTTTCTCGGGGGGGGGGGGTGCTTATTCTTTACAGCTTGCAGGTGAGTAGAGTTGCTCTTAAACCCAAATGTGTCCATAATGGCATTTTTTTCTGAAAAAAAAAAACCTGAAGTGCTGAAAATAATTCAAAGAAGAAGCATATATATTTGAAAATCAAGTTCGAAGGCGTTTGCTTGAAGACTAAACCCCCTCAAATTGGTTTTATTTCCAGCTCTTTTTACATTATGCATTTATTTATTTATTTTCTCAGGAATTGAATATCCTCCTCTTCAGCTAGAAGACTTCCAAAGTGGCTTATACAATTTAAAACAACAGAAAAATGAAATCAAATAAAAAACATGATTAAAACCAGCAGAACTGCCAGAATTCAGCATTTTAAGAAATGGAGTAAATAACTGAACTAAAATTTAAAACAACAACAAAAAAGATTATTTAGCTCAGTGTTTCTCAAACTGTGGGTCGGGACCCACTTGGTGGGTCGCGACCTGATTTCTGGTGGGTCCCAGGTGATGGAAAGATCAGATAAGCACTGAGGCTGTTAAAAAATCAGATAGCTGCTAACTACCCTTCAAAGAAATGAGCTCCTGCAGTTTGCAAGATAGCTGCTAATTAACCTGCAAACTGCTGAGCTCCTGCAGTTTGCAAGATAGCTGCTAATTACCCTGCAAACAGCTGAGCTCCTGCAGTTTGCAAGATAGCTGCTAATTACCCTGCAAACAGCTGAGCTCCTGCAGTTTGCAAGCTTGTGTAAATATAGGGAGATAAATGTTTGAGCGTCTCATAAAGCTAGGTGGGTCCCGATAGAGTGTCATTTTAAAAAGTGGGTCCGGTGCTAAAACGTTTGAGAACCACTGCTTTAGCTTGTTCAAAAAATGGGCAGTGTACGGGGCACTTACTTGCTAGCACCACCGGCTGCCTTTTTCATGCCCTTTGGAGGTAAAGTCGGTCAGTGGACTCCTTGCCCTTTGAAGCCCTGCAGAGAGCAGTATTAATCTCTGGCCTGCCCTCACCCCTTTTCATAGGAGACTGAAAGGCTGGGAGGGTGGTTTGGCATGACAAATGGTTGGTTTGAAAAGGTCTGGCCCATTTTTGTTCGCACTTTGTCAGCGGGTGGTGAGGTGCCCGACACCCCACTGAGTGTCTCCCTGTTAACACGTTGTCTCCCAGGCCTCTGGCAACGATGTCCAACTTGCTGGTGAGCTGCTGCGAAGGCGGCAGGGCTTGAAGAAGGCGCTTGTTCTGTGGGTGGGTTCCCAGAGGACCATTTATGGCCACGCTGAGCTGGGGGTGGGGGTGGGTGACCTCACAGCTGCACACTTTTATCACTCGGCCATTTCAGGAATGGATTTGGACAGAGGTGAAACTAGACTGGAGCGGAGGCAAGTAGTTCTGCAAGACTCCGTTACACCAGAGTCAGCTGCCCCTCCCCTTTGCTGTTGGAGCCATTCCGGCAGCGACAGGGGAGTGTCCTGCGTGTTGCAATTGCCACCAGAATGGCTCCAACAGCAAGGGGGAGGGGCCGCTGACTCCGGTGTAACGGAGTCTTGCAGGACTACTTGCCTCCGCTCCAGTCTAGCTACGCCACTGGATTTGGATCACCAAAGCAAAAGTGGGGGGTTCAAAAACAGTTAGCTGAAGAAAATACATGGACTCCCCTAATAGTCATGTTGCTGGACGTCCATTCTGGCAGCAAGAACATCAAAACCGCCTGCTCCTTCAGACCAAGTCTCTGCTTGGTCACTTCTTGCCACCCAGATGTCTGCAGCAGGATGTTCCTTCCAGCCCCCACCCCACCCGGCCGCAGGCATTTGGAGCTTCACTGGAGCAACATGTCATGGCTGCTGCTAATAGGACCAGAAAGTGGAAGGCTCCTATTGGGTCACCTTTCAAGCTCCTTCCCCCACCATGCTGCATTTTTGGCCCTTCACAGCCTAGTTGGCTGCTGCATTTGTTGCTTCCAAAATAGCCTCTCCTCCACCAACGTAAGTGCCAAGAAGGCTTGTGTCTTCTTTTGGTCAAACAATACGTTTGAAAGACATCGTCTTTCTAGCATCCTCGAGGAGGGAGTTGTACCCTGAAGAATGAGGGCCGGCCCCTCCATAAGGCCAGCTGAGGCAGAATTCTATATTGTCCTGGATAAATGTTCCAGGGGGATGTCCAAGGTATATAATCAGGAAGATGAAGCTCAAATCAATAGGAGTTTCATTGTTCTCCAAATGCTTCAACATACATCCTCATGGATGATAACAGCAGACACCAATAAGGGTGCAATCCTGACTAACGTTAGAGTGGCGGAGCAAGTGCTCCGCCGTTCTAAGCTGTCGCGGAGGCCGGCCGGCCTCACTTTGCCACCGGACGAGGTAAGTGATCCCCCAGCGGGCACGGGGGCGGTTCAGGCAGTGAGAGAGGGGGTCATTGACCAAGCTGGTCTGGGAGGGGTGGGGATGGCGGCTGCCATATCCCCATACTCTTCCCGGGCCGGCAAGGTCTTTACATTGCCTCCTCTGACATCCACCAGCTAAACAGCTGGCGGAAATCCAAGGAGGCCCATTGGGGCCTCCCCACGTTACACTGGGGGAAGGGGATGACTGTCCCCTTCTCCCGAGTAGACCGGGGAGACCCAGGGAACAGGGACAGGATCCGGCAGGCAGCCTGGTCCGCCCGCCGGATACTTAGGCAGTATTGGGCTTCCCTTGTGATATTATCTAAAGTTTGAATATTGCAGCTTTAAAGGATGTCATACAAAATGAGGATCATTCAGAAGTAGATCAAAACTGGGAAATGTGGTTGGAAGCAGAGCAGGCAAAGGCTGTAGCGTCCCTCCAACATGACTTGGTCCCGGACTATTTTTCAGCAGTCTCCTGCATGGAATTATTTCTCAGGAAAAGCAAAGAGAAACGAACCCAGAGATATCCCATGATCTTCTGATAGCATTGCATGCATATTGAAAGACCGCTCTGCCTTTCCTTTCTGCCTGCCGTGGAGGCGAGTGTGCTCTGTTCTCCCACTCCTGGTGCCCACAGCTCAAAGGCTCAGTTCCACATCCCGGGCTATTTGTGGGATCAAGCAATGTCGTGAAACAGCTTATGAGCTGGGAAAGATGGAATGAATGAGGAGGAGAGTGGGAGGAAATGGAAGAACGAAACAAAGGCGTCATTGTTATCTCTTCCAAAAAAACTGCACTCACTTCTTCCAAGTGGAATGACTGGCTGGGATTGTGGTTTAGTTTTAAAATATGTGTTTAACCTTGTGAAAGAATCAACGGCTTGGAAAGAAAACACCAGAGTCAAAGGCGGAGACTCTCCACGGCTCCCAAGACCGGGCCGGATTTGCAGGCTGTTGACATTTTGGCTGGAGCTCAACCCAAGTCTTGATGGTGCCATGACGGCTGAATCCAAAGCAAGGAATGAATCTCAAAATCCACAGATAAAAATATCTTTCTGCTATCCAACAGGAGCAGCCCTCGCTGCTTATCAGCTTTCTGTCTTATCGCTTCCCAGCAGATACAGCTAATGGGAGATGGGTCCTCAAAGGTCCAGCACAGTCTACTTTGGCCAAACTGAAACAGGAGCCAGAAACCCTCCTGCTCCCAGTGGTTTCCCAAAAGGAGGCAGGAACAGAAGCAGCAGATTAATGGAATTAACAACCCCTCCCTGCAAAAATGAAACCTGCCCAGGGGACAGTGTTCACTTTTCCTGGAGGTTGAAAGGTTAATCGTGAAGAAATTGAACAGGCTTTGTACAGTCTGCCTTGGTCCTGTGAGACCTTCCATCGGAAGAGCGAAACTGAGCTGCCTTCCCATCGATAGCATGAGGGTGTTGGGTTCCTCTCGTACTTCGTCAGTGAACCAGCTACACTTCATTATTCATTCAAGAGTGAGAACAAAAATGCCAACATGTGCTGAGGGACTCGACGCATATTCCCCTCCTGTCGCCCTACATGGTCGTGAAAGGGAACCCAGGCTCTGCTTGAGGGCTAAGCCCTTTTGGGTAGGTTGGTCAAAGAACCGTTGCTGCAGAATCACTGATTTCCTCTTTGCCATTCCTGGGATCCAGGCAATGTTTGGAATCAATGAAAGGACTGCCCACCTCTCTCTCTCTCTCTCTCTCTCTCTCTCTCTCTCTCTCTCTCTCTCTCTCTCTCAGTCCTTCCCGGATAGTACCGCTTCAGATTGCAGGTGAATATGCAGGAGGTGTGGTCCTGAGGTTGAACTGCCTGAAGACGGCCAGAAGCTAAGCAGGAGCAGCCCGTTCGTGTTGGAAGGGGGCAGACCGGAAATCACTGATATTACTGGTAAGCTGTTATGACCCTTGGTGGAAGAGAGGTGTCACTGTTGCGTGCCATGGTGAGAGTACGGACTGGAATGTGGAGAATGTCAGTGACAGAGCAATGACAACTGGAAAAAAAGTTCCCCTGTTCAGCATGATCTGTAGCGTCCTGCGGAGAGCTCGAGGCTTATGTTCGGTAGCTAAGTGGAGATGACTACACAGTGGAAGAACCATCTGGAATTGTAGGGTTCCATATGTATAGAACAATATTGTAAATATCGGATCTAGACAAGCCTACCTATGTAAACAGTCTTGAGTAGCATCCGAAGAGCAATCTGAGAATAAGAAAGGCGTTATATAAATACAGACATAAATAGATAAATGAATGGAATACCTCTACCACTTCTCAACAACGTGAACAGCAGAAACTAGCAGGCGAAGAGGTTTAAACACATCCACACATGCTCTGAAAATACACACATGGGAGCATGTGATCTTCTGCCTACATGACTGTGTCATGTTAATAATTTCTATGAAGAATCCCACAGAAATGATTAACGTGAGATTTCAAGGCAAACGCGGAGGACTTTGCTTGGACAAAATATCTGGGGAATTTTGAGGGAAGCAGAAAGAGTTTCTATAAGACTAGTTGGCTTTCTCTTGGGTATCTCTAAATTGCCATGAGTTCTACCTAAACTGAAATTTGGAACGAATGTTCAGGATTCATGTTCCTTGGATTCAGTTCAGGTTTCAGGTGCAATATGAAAGTAGTCAATAGAGGGTGCTGTGTTATACCAGATTCTCTGGAGACTAGCTTAGACCACACCTTCTCCACTTTGTCAGTTATTGCAGAGATGGAGACCTTTATGGGAGTCCTCTGCATAAATTAATCTTGAACAACATTATTCACAGCCTAATCCTACATAATTCTCTGCGTGGCAATGCAGCAGCGCCGGCGTGGGCTATGCTGCATCCTGTGAGGGATTTTTTGCTCCTGGAGGTCTCCTCGGGGTAAAGGGTCATTTGGGTAAGCCCCAGCAGCTGCAACGGGTCAGCTCAGACCTGCGCCAGCGATATCGCTGGTGCAAGTCCACGTTGATCCATGCAGGTAGATCAGACCTGGGAAGGATGGTTGGATTTGGAGTGCACCGCTGTCACTGAAATCGCCCCCCTCCTGGACCCAATCACCCACTGAGCTTCTCTACCCTTTTGTACCCAGAGTGTGCCCACTCTCTTTGAGTGTCTTGCTATTTTCAGTTTATTTCCCTGTAGGCAGGGCCTATGACTCATTTTTTCCTTGATGTGAGCTGCTTGGGAGACAATATTTGTCTAAGTATCAGAATAAAAAAAAATATGCCGATCCCCAGATCTTTGCTTCCTCTCCTCTTCCAGCCACTGCTGAGGCCCTCGACTCCATGGTGTTACAAATCCCTCTGAGCTTCCAGCTGTTTCCAGTTTTGAAGCTCTTTCTTATTCAGAAAGACAAAACTTCCAGGAGCCCAATCCTATGGGCCTTTTGTGACAGCGGAATGAGTGTTCTGCTGTCGTGAAAGGTCCAGCAATGATGCGAAGATCATGCTGCTGCTGATTCTGTCGAAGCCACTGCCACAAAGTGGTTGCAGCATCGGATCCACGCCGCTGTGGACCCTGGGGTGTGCTGCTCCTGGTAAGTCAGCAGCAGGGGCGTGCCGTGGGCAGGGACAAGGAGCAAGGGGAGTTTGGGAGCGGGTCAGGGGCGGATCCCAGTGGCAATGGCGTGCGCCAAGTTCCTATCCCCTCTTCTTCGCCTGGTCCCTCCGTTTTTCTCTCCTCAGACTTACACTAGCTATATGGCTGGTATAGGTCCAAGGAGACTGTAAGTTACCTCGGACCGGGGAGGCGAAAGGCGGAGTTTGGAAGACTTCGTCGTCTGAGCCTCCTCTGGTCGATTCTGAGGAGTCCAGCGCGTCAGGGTTCTGCGTACAATGCTGGGAACAAACAAATGGGGAAAAGGGAAAGGGGAGGGGAAGGCCTCAGAGAGTATAGGAAGGTGTAGGTTCTTGGCACCTGCGAGCACCTCTCCTTCAATCGCACTGGAGCCAACTGCTTATAATTTACCACAGAGTGGTCAGTGGTGGCCTCCTCCTCGGCCTATGGGGGGTTTAAATAGGGATGGGGGTTGGAGGCCAAGCCTCCAGAGGTACCGTGAGTCCAATCGGGTTGTTTCTCCGTGCTTGCGTCCTGGAGTTCATAGCTGTTGATGCTTGCTGTATGCCTCCAGCTGACGCGGGGTCTAGCTCGGCCGGGGCAGGTTTTCCTGGTCGTGATTGGCCCTTCCGTCTTCCAACCATCTTCCTCTTCTCTTTCAGAGGGCGTGTCGGGAGGAGCCTGCTGTTCCCGGCGGATCCGCGATCGTTGCCAGGCTGCGCTTTCAGGTAAGTAACTCTTGCGTGCTTTCTGGGGGTTGGGGGGTAGCGGTTCTCCCCCAGGGCCGGGCCGGCCTGGTCTGGGTTCGCCGGGCATGTTTTCCGGCCTCCGCGGGGCCTTGTAGTTCCCGAGGGGGCGTGGTCGTCGTTTGGGTCTGGGGGCCTGCTCAGACGTCGGCAGGGATTTTCCAGCGTCCGAGGAGGCTGCCGAACCCGGACAGAGACCCATAAGCCATCAGGAGGCCTATGAACAGGTAAGAAAAAAAAACCTCTCCCAAGTCTACTGATCACCCCCTCACCATAGCATGTAACGCCCACCTCCTTACAACACCTACAAGCTATAGCATGGTAGGGGATAGGGTTGGGCTGTTAAGTCCAGGAATGTTCCAGCTTCCACACACAAAGAGACCACAAAACCACAGCTCTGGATCTTTCCTTGTCATGATCATGAGCTTCACACACTTGTCAGGCTGGCCGCTCAAAGGAGAAGCCACACTGCAGGGCTGATCCTTCATGTCTCTTCAAATCCTTCTTGAAAACAACAAATTTCTAACAAAAATGACATAACATATTCCAAAACTTATTAACAAAACCTAACAAAAATAACATTTATTAGAAATAATAAGCATTAAAAAGGTAGGAGACGGACAAAGCCAATACAGGTGCCCCCCGCTTAACGACGGGGATACGTTCTGAAATCCCCATTGTAAAGTGAAGCCGTCATTAAGCGGGTCTTGCTGTGCTTTGAAGTTTAGCACTGTACTTAAAGCCCCAGCATTAAACATCCAAGCTCTTATCTTGCTCATTAGCTGTTTGGCTTTAGATAAGGGCTTTGAAGTTCAGTGCTGCGCTTAAAGCCCCAGTGCTGAACTTCAAAGCCCTTATCTAAAGCCAAACAGCTGATGAGCTGGGGATTAAAAAAGATGCGTATTTTAAAACCCTTTGCTCTTTTTGACTAGGGACCTTCATCATATATCCGGATCGTCGTTAAGTGATCCATCATTAAGCGGGGGACACCTGTGTTTTCCCCAAGCTGCAAAGCCCAAGCAGGTAGCAGGTGTGCCTCTCATTCAGTTGCCCCTGGAATGTCATAACCTGCTTCAGTTGGGAAGTATTTTCTGTGCACAAAGAAAAGGGTTCAAGCCAAGGAGTCCTTGAGGGGCGCAACAATCGGAGAAGAAACAGTGAAAGCATCTCTCTTCTAAGAGGGATAAAAAAACACCAGCCAGTGGAAAGTGGGGGCTGACCACAGTTGACAGGACTAGTTAAAACGATTTGCAGTGTCGTCCCTTTCTTGAGCAGTCTCTCTCCCTTTCCACCTTTCCTCTGATGGGGAATCAAAGTGTCATAGGAAGTGATTAGGAAAAGGTTACGTCTTAGCTGTGCCATTTGTCAATTTGTGTAGTGGTTGGGAATAAATCACTCTGTGCCTCTCTCTGTTCTTTCCCTTTTGGCTTCCTGCTATCATCTGTTTGCCAAACACAGAACAGGTTTCCAGCCAGTAGTTTTGTTTTTTCCCCCTCACTTTAAAATACACTATGGAGTGTTGGGAGAGAAAAGTAACAGGAAGAAGCAATTTCTGGGAGGCCGTTTACTTTTGCACACACTTGCTATGGGATTTGGAAGGGGATTCTGGACCAATATTCAGCTTGACATGGGCCTTGAGAAATACAGTACTCCCCCCATATCCGCTGGGGATATGTTCCAGGCCCCTCCGTGGATACTTGAAACCGTGGATAAGAGCGAACACCCTCTCCATGGTTTCCTGAGGGCCCCCACCCCCACCCTGCCTCCCCTGCAGGCAGGCATGCTTGCCCCCCCCCCAGCTCTTATTTTTCTTTTAGCAAGCTTTGTTTCTTCCTTAAAACAAACAGAGAAGCAGCCTCCATTGCAGGCAAGTAGAACGAGACTAAGTCCTAGAGAGGCTCTGCAAGGTTTCTGTTAACCTTGCAGAGCCTCTCTAGTACTTAGTCTCGTTCTACTTGCCTGTAATAAGCAGCCAGAGGCTGCTTCTCCTCTTTCTTTAAGGAAGAAACGAAGCTTACTGGGAAAAAAGTAAAAGCCTGGGGGGGTCCCCACGATCCGTGGATAACTGAAACCGTGGATAGCGAATCCGTGGATATGGGGGCCCACCTGTAATGTGATTACAGCTTGCTGTCTGTTAAGGGTTGCACAAAAACTCTCGGGGAAGTCACTGATTTGGCTTCCCTGGAAAGTTCTTGGATGCGTTAGATCCTTGGGCAGGGCTCTAAACTTTGCTTTGAATTTCCCTTTTTTTAAAAATGTTGGTGCTCAACTTAGTTAAGGTCAAGGTGTGTTGCAGTATCTTGTCTGACTGGCTGAGGCAGGGGGGGGAGTGATGGAGCTCGAGCTCTTGGTGGAGTCAAAGCGCAAAGCGCAGGTCATGCTCTGTTGACCAGGCAAGTCCAGGAGGCCAGGCAAGACTCCTAGTACTAGCAGTTACAGCAAGCCAGAGGCTATATATTGCCTTCCAATCAGAGAGAATCATGCTGCAAACTCCTATTTCATTCTGTGCCTGAAGAGCCGGTGCGGAGACCTGGTGATCACACCAGCAGCCAGAGATCTTCCGCCTTGAACTCTTCACGCACGCAGTCTTGCTTGGACATATTCTACTTGGTCACCTTCTGCAGAGGCAAGGGCAGTTCAGTACAGATAGAGACTGTTGGCAGGGATGGTTGCTGGTAAAGGGACAAAGCAGACTGGCCCTACAGTACTTTCCTGGTATCTCATTGGATGCACAACTCAAGAATTTCCTGGAGAATTGGCACAAGCAATATGGACCTAAAGGTCTTCCATCTTTGTTATCCAAATATGTTCAAGCTTTATAATCTGGCCATATGTGGTCAGGAGTTAACCTATTGTGACGCTTCTTCTTGAGACTGTTCTGCAACCTCTTTTGGACATGGTAAGGCATGGCATGCTGAGGTCAGAGCAACAGGTGGAGGTATGTGGGAGCTATTTGCAGGTGTGCACATTTGGCTTGCAGCCATAGCAAAGTTTTGCCACTAACCACCCAGCCATTGGGTAAGAAAACCACCAGCATCTGTTTGAAAACCACCAGCATCTGTTTGGAGACAGACAATGCCTGTTGAGAGGTATCTCCAGTAGTCTGGCAAAGAAGCCGGGCATACCAATCTGGCTACTGGTGGGTGTCAATGGCTACTTGTGGGGAGCAGTATGAGCCCTGGATTACTTCTCCTGTGAAAGACAAGGAGTTTGCTGCACCCCGTCTCCTCAGGAATGCAGTCAAGCATCGTGTGCAATCTGTCTGACCATAGACACTCAGCTGATCTCAGCTGGTTTCATTGAGAGTTCCAGCAGGGAGTTCCATGTAGGTAGATGCTTCCCACACAAGTCTTCCCACACATTTCCACCAATCAAATGTCCACAAAGGAGAATTCCTCCAGGTTCTTCAGGGCAACAATGGTCCTTCCAGTACCTGGCCCTAAGCTGTATGGGGCCTTAACGGTGATAAGAAGCACCTTGAGTTGTTTGTAGAGAGACAACCTTGAGTTGTGCCTGGAATGAACCAGCAGCCAGTGTGGGTGATATAGGGAAGTACAAAGCTTCTCTATACTGAGTCAGACCATTGGTCCATTTAGCTCAGAGCTGACAGGCAGCTGCTCGACGAGATCTGAAGCGCAGACTCTTTCCCACCCAGTTACCCAAGGTCTTTCTAAACATAAGAACATAAGAAGAGCCCTGCTGGATCAGGCCAAAGGCCCATCTAGTCCAGCTTCCTGTATCACACAGTGGCCCCACCAGATGCCTCAGGGAGCACAAAGCCAACAAGATAACCTGTTTCCTGCTGCCACTCCCCTGCACCTGGCACAGAGAAAACCTACTTCTAAAGCCAGGAGGTTGCTTATGGCTTGTAACCAGAGGCGTAACAAGGGTGGAGCGAAGGCACGTAGTTCTGCAAGACTCCGTTACACTGGAGTCAGCGGCCCCTCCCCCTTGCTGTTGGAGCCATTCCAGCAGCAACAGGGGAGTGTCCTGCGTGTTGCCTTTGCTGTCAGAATGGCTCCAACAGCAAGGGGGAGGGGCCGCTGACTCCAGTGTCACAGAGTCTTGCAGAACTACGTGCCTTCGCTCCACCCTTGTTTTGCCTCTGCTTGTAACCTGTGATGGTCTTTTCCTCCATGAATCTGTCCAAACCCCTTTTAAAGGCATCTAGGCCAGGTGCCATCACCACATCCTGTGGCAAGGAGTTCCACAGATGAATTACACGCTGGGTGAAGAAATATTTTTCTTGTGTCCGTTCTAACTCTCCCTCCACTCAATTTTAGTGCATGTCCCCTGGCTCTGGTGTTGTGCGAGAGGGAGAAGATTTTTTCCCTCTATCCACTCTCTCCATCCCATGCATTCATTTCAGGTTGAACCCGAGGTCTTCTGCACAGAGCCCGCCCGCTCTACCACTGAGCTACAGTCTCCCCACTCCATTGTATGGCCTGCCAGTAGCCCTCATCTGGTGCTGTGTGCGGAAAGAGCACTTGGCTGGCCCTCGCCACATCCTGCTCTCGGCCTCTACGAAGCCACATCCCCTGCTGCCCTGGAACAAGGGCGTCTATGTCCAGCGTGTTGCAGGCGTCCTAAGATGAAACCAAAGGAAACAAAGTATCTCAGAGGCACAAGGCGGTGACTCACGCAGAGCGAGAGCTCTCCAGGCCCTCCTCACTCAGCACGCTGCTCCGTCCCTCAAAAGGAAAATGACTGAGACTAAATAAATAAATTAAAGTCCATAAATCTCGTGATGGGGAGATGGTGAGTGATTTGGGATTTTTTTTTCTAAATCCTCTTCAAATAAGGTCCAGCGTTTTCCAGGCTGAAAATTCACCCTCCCTTTCCTGAGCTGCCGGGGGTGCGGGGCAAGAGGACAATAAGGAAAGAGGAAGAGAAATAAATACATGTTTCCCATCTACATGCGGCAAGCTTCCAGAAGGCGTCAGCTGTTGGTCCCGGGTGAGTTCTCTGGCCCACCGCACTAGAGCTGCAGGCCAGCAAATTGCCCCATTATGCAGCTCAGTGGGACAACCTCTGAGCAAGAGAGAAGCCCACAACATTGGGGTCTCTGCGAGGGTCTGTCTAGGCTCCCCTGACCTTTGGGGGCTTTGCTGAGGAAGAGAGGTATTAATGCAGATTTTGTGGTCATAAGAGAACCAAGTGAGTGAAGGAAAACCTCAGACCTCCCACGTAGACTTGGCGTGAAAGAAACACAGAGTATCCGAACAGCCTGTGAGACGTATCCAACACGCAACAGCTCATGGAACAGCTCAGGTTCTTCACTGCAGAATGGACCTCCGACGGGCCATCCACTTTCAGTCAGCAATCCTGGTCTTCCAGAGCTGGTTTCTGCTAATGAGAAAGCAAACTAAACCTTCCTTCGAACTGTACTTGAGTCTGTGAGTGCCTCAAACCAAGGGAAACGTGGTTCAGCTGGGCTCTTGTAGCGATGGGAGGCAGCAAGGAAGAACAGCAGAACAGAGGGGCTTGCTCCATGCAGACTAAAGATGATCAGAGCGAGATTCCAGGGGTCACCTCTTCCAGTGTGGTCTTCACCACACCTTGAAGGAGCAAGATATTGGCTTGAAGCATTCATGTTTTCATAATTGCCCTTTTGAAGCGTCATTGTAGAATAGAAGATATACCGTATTGTCCCGAGTAGAAGACACACCTGATTATAAGACGCACCCTTAAAGTTTGGTGCTATTAAAAATAATTAATTAAATCACTGGCATTAAATTGCAACAGCCTGATTATAAGACGCACCCCTAGTTTAAAAACTTAAATTAGGAGAAAAAAGTTATTCTTAGACCAATACGGTAGTTATCGTGGATGCTTATGTCAGTTTTACATTGGTTTATGTTGCATGGATTTCCCCAAAGACACCTGGGAAGTGTAGTTTTGTGAGGGTGCTAAACATCCATTGGTGGAGACCCTGTCCTCCTCACAGAATTAGCATTCCCATGATTCTCTAGAGCAGGGGTTCTCAACCCCTTCCTGGCCAAGTATCCCCTCTGGTACCACTCTCCTGCTGCGTACTACCGGAAGTGACTGGCGATGACGTCATCACCAGTTACGTCCAGGTTTTCGGAGGCCAAAAAACGCAGGTAGGAGGCTCTGGGCAGATGGGAGGGCCCTTCTCAGCGTTCCCAAGAGGCTCGGCCAAAGGCGGGAGTCAGGGGCGGAAGGAGGATGGAGCACGCGGAGCAGACACGCCAGGTGGGGGCAGGGGGCGCAGTCAGCGTTGGGGGGGGTACTTACCCGCGCGATGGTTCGGCCCTCCCACCCTCCCTGGAGCTCATTTGGCTCCAAAAAGGTGCCAAAACCGGCGGGGGGTGTGTTCGTTGTCGTGCTGGGCGCGACGACGTCACGTCACTTAGGCCCCGCCCCCTTGGACCGGGCGCCGGGAGGGCTAGTGGCATTACTGGCGGGAGCAAAAACATGCTGCCGAAAGCACAGCATAGGAGCACACTAGTAGTCAGCCGAAGTACCACTGGTGGTACTAGTTCTCACTGGTTGAGAACCCCTGCTCTAGAGAAAGAGAGAGAACGGATAGCTTTCGAAACAGTTTATTATGTCTTTAGCGTGCACGAGCCCTAACATGAGGCATTCAGAGGAAACTTGGTGAAGCAATGCATATGGCAATAAATTCCCCAGAATCATTTTCCAAATCAGTTCTGCAGAGATTTCATTTGATAATGTCCTGAGTTAGATCTTTTTGCAGCATTCCCAATTAGAGATGCTGTTTGAGGCAGAGGGTTGAGGGGAAATAATACGCAGGACGTAAAGTACTTTTTCAATATCGCCTTTGCATTCCTCAGCAAAACTTACAACTTGGATGAATTTAGTTGTTCACCATCAGCTTTGAACTCAGAGGCCCTTCCCTGGCAGCACTGAGGCTCCGTTATGCCCTCCCCCAGCAGCCTGCCCCCCTCCTTGATAATTTTCCATTGCCAACCGAATCTCTTATTCTGACAGACCTTTGATTTCTCTGATATTTGGGGTTTTTTTTTAACCTGGTTCTCAGTACTTTTTGTTTTTTAAAATCTGAATTTCCTGATTGTTTGTCTTAGCATTGATACTAAGACTTACCACTTGTATTTATTTATTTATTTATTTATTTATTTATTTATTTTTCACATTTTTATACCGCCCTTCCTCCAAGGAGCTCAGAGTGGTGTACATATTTCCTCCCCTCCTTTTTGTCCTCACAACAACCCTGTGAGGTAGGTGGGGCTGAGAGATAGTGACTGGCCCAAGGTCACCCAGGAAGCTTCGTGGCTGAGCGGGGATTTGAACCTGGATCTTCCGGGTCTAAGTCCGACTCCCAAACCACTACACCATCCTGGCTTTGTATGGTTTCTTTCCAACCAGAGGTGGTGTTAGGGTCAACCTGGTGGGGCACTGGCCAGGTCCCACATTCATCAGAGGGTCCACCTCATGCGGCAGACCCCGAAACCTTCAGTGCCAGGGGCAGCGTCCAATATCCCATCCAGTAGTGGACGGGGGAGCTGTCAGGCAGTGCAGAACTGTGCCCCAGGGCCCCCACCAGCCCTGTAAGGTGGGCAAGTCTTATTATCCCCATCTTGCAGTTTCTGAGTTCATGGCAGTGTGAGATGCAAACCAGGGCTGTTCTGATTTGCAGCTCAGCCTCTTAGACTCGAGCCACTACACAAAATGCAAAGACAGGATACAAATCTTTTAAAAAACAAACAACTTGTCATGTTAAGACACCTTCCAGTTCTGCTCTGGATCATGGCTGCCCCGCCTGCGTGCAAAGGAAGGGATGAGAAATGTTCCCATTGTTGTTATTTATGCTTTTAGTGAGAGCCAGGCATTTTCCTCCGCAAGTGGGATAAAGGAGCCCTCCTCTGGCAGGGTAATAGAGTTCGTCCTTCCAGGCCAGGGACCCAGCAACGTGTATTGTTTTAAGGCCATAAACATTCACCCTGCTGGTTGTGGTAACAAAAGGGATCGAGGAGGCTCCTGGGGCATTTTATGAGCATAGCTCAAAAGGGAAAGCGAATTCGGAAACGGCCTCTTGCTAGTCTTTTCTGATCTCCAGGTCCCTTGTTTGGATGCCAAGGGAAACAAATAAATCATCTGCAAAGGCATCTGCCCACAATAGGGTTGAAGTCAGGAAAACATCAGAGAGGGTCGTGGAGATCAGAGGTCAAGATTCCTGTTAGACACAACGGCTGTGCCCAAAGCTTTCATTTCTGTGTACGGCCTCTCCTACTGCACTTGGGACAGGAGCAGTTATTTAGCATGCAGCCTTTCGATGGCCCCATTTTGCTGAGACAACTTTGGAAGGCGCCTTCTGTGTTTCTGTGAGCTGTTAGAGGTAGCTCTTGTGTGTGTGTGTGTGTGTGTGTGTGTGTGTGTGTGTGTGTGTGTGTGTGTGTGTGTGTGTGTGTGTGTGTGTGTGTGTGTGTGTGTGTGTGTGTGTGTGTGTGTCCTTGGAGGAATGATAAAGAATGTGTTCCTTCCTCACTGGGCATGGATCTTCTCTCAGCAGTCAGAATCTGCTTCCTTCTCTCTTGCCCAATCAGGGTCCTGCCTCCTCTACAAACCTGGCAGACTAACCCGGGCCACCATAGTTGTCAGCTGGTCCTCCAGGCCAATCCTGGCTCCTCTGTTCCTGTAAAATCTTTCCCTCACTGCTTACCTGTTAACCTGCAACTTCTTACAAAACAGTAGCCTCTCCTTTCTTCCACGTCCCCCTCCTCTTCTCTGGAATTCAGCCTCAAGCCCGATTCTGCCTACTCTTCTGCCTTTGGTCTTGCAGATCCGGATCGGGTTTCCCCAGCATCAACATCATCTGCACCTGAGGGGTGACATGATTGAGACATATAAAATTATGTATGGGATGGAGAGAGTGGATAGAGGGGAATTCTTCTCCCTCTCGCACAACACCAGAACCAGGGGACACGCACTAAAATTGAGTGGAGGGAGAGTTAGAACAGACAAAAGAAAATATTTCTTTACCCAGAGTGTAATTCATCTGTGGAACTCCTTGCCACAGGATGTGGTGATGGCACCTGGCCTAGATGCCTTTAAAAGGGATTTGGATAGATTCACGGAGGAAAAGACCATCACAGGTTACAAGCCATAAGCAACCTCCTGGCTTTGGAAGTAGGTTTTCTCTGTGCCAGGTGCAAGGGAGTGACAACAGGAAACAGGATATCTTGTTGGCTGTGTGCTCCCTGAGGCATCTGGTGGGGCCACTGTGAGATACAGGAAGCTGGACTAGATGGGCCTTTGACCTGATCCAGCAAGGCTCTTCTTACGTTCTTATGTTCTCATGTTTTGGACTGCATTCTTGTCGTCTTGCTACCCAACAACCTAGAGTAGGTCCTGGCTGAGGCCTGGCCAGGACAGGCTTGTTGTTGGGGCAACCTGTTTTGGGACATGGCTGAATCGCTGTGGGCAGGGGACTGCAGTGGGCCAAGGCAGCTGCAGGCATTGCAGGGCTCATCCTGACATGCAGTGCTTAGCCGCGGAGCCCAACGACACTGGCAGTAGGAGGAGTCACTGGCTCAGGGTTGGCGCCCTTCCGAATTGGCTTCCCACAGTACTTGTGCTCTCCAGAACTCCTGGATCCAGTAGTAATAATAAAGATGCGTTTAAATAGAAATCTTGGCATCACAAACAGCATTTACAACGTTCTCGAGGTGTGATATCATGTATGACTGCAGGCAGCACCCTGCATTTGCAGGACGGCAATGTTTCCAAATTAAAGCTTTTATTATTTCCAATTTTCTTGGAGCTTACTGACAAAGAGAGATGCGGGAACCAGGAAAGGAGGAGGAGGGACTTGGCTCCGCCATTCTCTCTCTCTCTCTCTCTCTCTCTCTCTCTCTCTCTCTCTCTCTCTCTCTCTCTCTCTCTCTCTCTCTCTCTCTCTCTCTCTCTGTTGCAAACAATACAACAACATTTAACTGAGAACTGACTTCACTTCAGCCATTGGTTTGCCAGACTTGCCAGAAAAGCAAAGCAACAAACTCACAGCGGTTGTGTTTTTAAACCTTTGTTGCAACGTGCAAAGGGTTTCGTTGTGGCAAGGAGGTCCATTTGGCAGCAACTGGATGAGCGGCCCGGATGGAGAGGCAGGAGGACTCTGTCTTCTACTGACTGGGCTGTTCTGACCCTAAAAGGTGGCAGGAGGATTTGAGGAGGAAGAATGAGTAGAAGAGGAGCTAAGGCAGCCGCAGGCTAGGAAAAGGAGAATTATTTAAGAACATAAGAACCTCAGAAGAGCCTGGCTGCTGGATCAGGCCAAAGGCCCCTCTAGTCCAGCTTCCTGTATCACACAGTGGCCCCACCAGATGCCTCAGGGAGCACAAGACAACAAGATACCTGTATCCTGTCGCCACTCCCTTGCACCTGGCACAGAGAGAACCTACTCCTCCAACCAGGGTGTTTGTTGTAGAACAGGGTGTGGTCCAGAGGTCCAGAGGAATTTGGAACAGGGTGTCGTCCAGAGGAATGAAGGTGAGTAGAGTAAGATTGCCAAGCCTCCGGGACTCTCAGGGAGTCTTCTGGAACCAGCGGTTCTCTCCTGTGGGCCAATGAGAGCAATCCTGGAGACGGTGAACCCTCCCCCTCCCGTGCCCACCTCTCACTCTTCTGTCCATCTCTGCTGCAGCCAATTCTAGAGACGGGGCGAGTGCTGGTCACTGCCGGGGACACTGAGCAGAAGAGGAGATTGGAGGCTGGTTTGGTAGGAGTGGGGAGGCTAAGGGGCTCACAGCCACCAACAAAGACAAACGAGGAAAGATTGGAACTCTCGCTAAACTGAACCAACAGAAAAAGAATGAGTTGCTGATGGCCAAATGAACTCAAAAATGCATGCAAATCTGTCGTCGTCCCCCCTCCTTGGTCATTTTTAAAAAATAAATATTAGAAAAAGGAAGGATGCAAGTAGCACATTTTACCATGTAGAGGGGTTTGGTGGCTCTTGCCTTATTTTACAAGATGTATTTCTGAGGTGAAATATGTGTGTGTGTGTGGGGGGGGGAATCACCAGGAATGGCTTCTGTCAGAGTCTGCAACCCAGAATGGAGGACGACAGAATGAAAGGCCTGACATGAGAAGGGGGCAGAGGGGAGACTCCTACCTGGCCAGGAGCTGCGAAGATCGAGCTGCTGTTTCCTGAGCTGAAGCAACCAGCCAAAGGTTTCTGGCAGGATTTTAATGCCCCTGTAATGGTTTTTGTCAACGATTCAGGGGTGCTCTAAAGAGCAGATCTCAATATCTGGGGAAGAATAATGTCCCCATGAATTAAAGCCATGTTTTGATGTGTGAATTATTTGTGAGCTGATCCTCATTTTCCTCAAGTGGATCCATTATTCATAAGGGCTTCATGAACAGTTTGGATGAATTATTTCCAGCCTTTGAATTATTTGTAAACATTATTTATTTCACCTCGTTGGTATTCCAGGGAAGGAAGGGGCAGGACCGCTCTTCTGCATCATCTGGTGCCCCTTCTGTTGTCTGGTTGGGAAAGCAAGACAATGACTGAGTGGCAATCAGTACGGTAGTCCTCTATCCAAAGCATCATGTAAGATGAATAATGATTCACGGCATCTTTTGGGGAAGTTAGGGAGGGCCGGGGCATTGAGGAGGACCAGAGATCGGAGACTTATCCTATAGCAGGAACAGCGACATGAGTAAGAAGGGTGCTCAGGTAGGTTCTGCCTTTGAAAGGTTTTTCAGAAGAATCTTAGCTGAGAAGCAGCATCCGGCTCTGCAGGAGGCAAACTGAGACGTTTCCATAGGGGCATACGCCATTGTTTGTCCCAAGAGTTACCTGTGAGACAGCTCATGTAACGTTAAGGCTATAATCCTATGCAAATTTACCTGGGCTCAAGTATGACAGAACACAGTGGAGTTTGCTTCTGAGTAAATATGCATAGTACTCTACCCTTTATATTTATCTGGGGTATTTTTATACTATTTCAACAAACACCTAGATTTTGGGATGAAAATCACTAGATTCTCAAATAAGATCAAACACATTCCAAAGCAGAAATAAGTGGCATAAAAAGATTAGTGATGAAATTTAAAATTTACTTTTAAAAATTTGTTCTAGTCTTAATGGGGTGTGGTTTATGGGGGGTGATATGTTCCAACAGTTCAACATTTACTATTGCATCATGAAGGGGGGAGCACTTACAAGTCATCACTGTCTGTTAGGTGACCGAACCTGCAGAGACCAAAGTACAAGAATGTATAGATCATAACGAATCTACTCAGAACTTCCATTCGCAAAACTTACTCAAAAATGTACAGTGATCGGATTCAGAGTATTTTCCTAACATGTGTGCTTTTTCTAATGCTTTTCCTGTCCAGCCAGCTTTGGAAATGCATCGAATAAGAAGGGCACCTGCAACGCTGAAGACAAGGAAGGAAGGCACAATTGCAGTGGAGGCGGTGGTGGGCGATCAGGAGGGGAACATCGGGGGGGGGGGGTGTCACAGCCCTGCCAGTGCCATCCCTCCCCACACACACCCAGCACAGCACCCACCCATTTCCCCCATTAAATAGATAGGTAAAAGGTAAAGGTGACCCCTGACAATTAAGTCCAGTCGTGTCCGACTCTAGGGTGTGGTGCTCATCCCCATTTCAAAGCCGTAGAGCCAGCGTTGTCCGAAGACGCCTCCGTGGTCATGTGGCCGGCATGACTCTCCTTGCCGCAGTGCATAGCATGCGGCTGGAACACGGAGCGCTGTTTACCTTCCCGCAAGCGGTACCTATTTATCTACTCGCATTAACATGCTTTGGAACTGCTAGGTTGGCAGGAGCTGGCCAAGCAACGAGAGCTCACCCCGTTGCGGATTCGAACTGCCGACCTTTCGATCGGCAGCTCATGGTTCAGCGGTTTAACCCACTGTGCCACCCGCTGGTCTATCATTAAATAGATAGGGGCTCGCAACTCACGAGCAAAGACTCGGGACTTGGGGGCAAAGACTTGGGACTTGGACCCAGAGACTTGGGACTTGACTTGAGACTTGGTGTCAGAGATTTGATCCACATCCCTGCCTATCTCTGTCATGGACTCACTTGATGGCCACCTTCCCCACCTCGGTCAGGCTAATCAAAGGGTCCTGCCAGACGTACAGTGTATGGAGGGCACACTTTTGCCCAACCTCTAGTCTTTGTTACATCTGGATTCCCTTCACGGGCGTCACTGGGGCGTGGCGGGGGGGGCGGGCCGCCAGGGGGTGACGCGCGTCATGGGGTGACGCGCGCACCCCCTCGCGCGTCACCTCCGTGACGCGCGTCGCCCTCCGGGCCCTCCGGACGCTCCGAGGCCGGCCCGGGAGCTGGCCTCGGAGCGTCCGACCCCGTCGGCGCTCCAGGGCCTTCTGAACGAAGGCCCAGGCAGCGCGTCAATCCGGGTATTTCCCGGATTTTCGCGCATGCCCAGACCCGTTTTGAGGGCAAAAAGCCCTCAAAACGGATCTGCGCATGCGCGAAAATCCGGAAAATACCCGGATTGACGCGCTGCCTGGGCCTTCGTTCAGAAGGCCCTGGAGCGCCGACGGGGTCGGACGCTCCGAGGCCAGCTCCCGGGCCGGCCTCGGAGCGTCTGGAGGGGGGCGACGCGATGCGGGGGGGGGAGCCGGATGGCCCCCTCCCCCCGCGCCTATAACGTCGCGCTCCTAGGGGGGGTGACGCGCGTCCCCGCACCAGGGTGACGCACGTCTAGTGACGCCGCTGATTCCCTTCCTTGCACTGTTGTGGCCAAATCCCTCATTTCCTCATTGAACAGCAATTCAAAATCTCCCCCCAATGTGCAACCCATCCAATATCATCCTGTAACAAAATGACTGTCTTAGAAATCTGGTTTGTTGGGAAATGATTTTTAAAGAACGTTTTTAAGAGATCACATTTCTGGGTTTCTGGGGTGTGAGCATTTGTGCTACTGCTGCTGCTGCAGCCTTCATCAGACCGATGAACACCAGTGACCACCTTGTAGGGCAGATGGAAGCAGGGAAGGTTATCGCAAGCTCTGGAACAGAACAGCAGCAAACTGTCAGTCATTCCGGCAATGTGCAAGGATAGAGAAACTGTCCCTTTTTGTGGCAAGGATCTCCTGGGTCCTGCCTTCTGCTTGAGTAGGTCAGCTTCCGTTCCAGACACTCCCTCTGCAACATGTGGTCAGCAAATCTGGACTCTGTCCCATCGTCCTGCCAAACCCCAAACCTCCAGTCCTCCCTTTGCTCCTGCACAAAAGAGCAAAGTTTGCTCTTGCACAATTTTGCAAACCAGTTTTGGACCCTGTGATCCTATGAGTTCCAAAGCACACTGGGGCACTCATCGGGTAAAACACACTCTTCATTCAAGTCTACATAAGAGGCAACTTTTCTCATTTCTATTGCCCCAGACGCCGCTTCGGGGGGGGGGGCGGAATTTCACCGCATAAAGGGGGGGAGAAAATGTTACCTGCAGGTCCGCGTTGGAGCTGGGCCCTCCCGCCTGCCCTGGCTCCAAAATGGGCAGCAAAACAGCGGGGGGGGGGATTGGAGCCGCGCAGGCGCGTGAAAGTGACTTCACGTGCGTCGGCAGCCCCTCCTACGTGGGGGCGGAAATAAACCTCTGAATTTTGGTACATTCTTAGATGTTCACAACGTGTCCAGATTTTAGAATTCAGAACAAGCATTTTGCCGGGAAACTCCATCGTAATATATAATTTATTATTATTATAAACAGATGGTTAAAACTTTACGTTTCGCCTCCAACATAGGAGGCATCATCAGAAGTATCTGAGTGTTGCAAACCCACATAAATACTACTCCTTCCTTTCTTACACCAGATGTTTAGGATTACAGTTAGCCTAAACACCTGCCCTAATGGTAACTTGCGTCAATCATACTTGCAACTCCTATGTAGCTAATATGTTGCTCCTGCTAAAACTTACAATGTTATTGTTGTTGTTGTTGTTCAGTAGTTAAGTCGTGTCCGACCCTTCATGATCCCATGAACCATATCCTGCCAGTCCTTCCTGTCCTCCACTATCTTTCTGAGTCCACTCATTTTCATGTTCGTTGCATCGGTGATGCTGTCTAACCATCTCATCCTTTGCCTTCCCCTTCTCCTTTTGCCTTCAATCTTTCCCAGCATCAGAGTCTTCTCCAGAGAGTCCTCTCTTCGCATTAGGTGGCCAAAATATTTGAGCTTCAGCCTCAGTACCTGTCCTTCCAGGGAACAGTCAGGGTTGATTTCATTTAGGATTGACTGATTTGGTCTCCTAGTAGTCCAAGGGACTCAGGAGTCTTCTCCAGCACTTACAATACTGTGTGTTAACTTTCCTTCCTCGTTCATTAAAGTGATGGCGTTTGCCCACAGTTACCAACATAGATTTTCTGGCTTGTGAACATGTGTGATTAGCTAACTATTAAAACCTCGCGTACGATCGCCATCCTTCCCTGATTCGGTTTCCATAAGAGAAAGAACTACAACATCTATTTTGTTTCGCAGGATGTTTTTAACATACAATCCACATTTGCTCAGAAATAAGTCTCGCTGAATTTAATGGGACATACTCCCAGGTATGTATGTAGAAGATTGCCGTCTAAGCCCCTGAGTCACAACATCGACACCTCCCACCCGAGACATTCTTTCCCTTCTCAGCAGCTTCACACTCCTCTTTGTCACAGCTGAGACAAACAGGATCTACTGATTCCACATGGTCAGATGAAAGGGAGAAATCAGTTCTGTGGGGAAATCAGTCAGTGACCGTGTCGTGAAGAAGCCTCCCAGTTTTTATCACACTTGAAGATTCTGTAAGTCCAACTCCAGACGGTGTCTTCAAATAACACATAGGAAGGATGAACAGACCTTTCTACTTGTGTTCCCAGTTTAGGGAAAATGTTCCCTAAAGTGACATTCAAGAAGAATCTAGAGGTTCCTTCTCAGGGCAAAACATCTGAGGAATGCTGAAAGAAGCCACAGGAACATTGATAAGACTTGTGAAGTATCCTTGAGGGCATCTGCATGCTCTGAAGGTGCCAGTGGGTGTGTGTGAAGATTTCTTCTCTGGAAAAATGTTTGAAGAGCATTTTGGGAAGCAAAGAATGTTGTGCTGAGACTGGCAACACTTCACAGGTGGAAATTCAGACACATTCCTGCTGAGGGGGCGAAGACTTAGGGCTGCCTGGCAAGCCAGCTTTGTGCTGTGCCTCAGCTGCAGTTCCACAGATCTGATTTGGCTTGACATTACCCCCTTCCACTCACCCTCCTGGGCCTTGAAGATGCACTGCAGTCAGGGCCCATGAGAGGGGGGTAAAGGGGGCAAATTTTACCTGGGCCCAGGGTCAAAAAGGGGGTCCAGGAGCCAAAGTAGCCCCCCCCAGACAGAGGCGTTTCTACGGTAGGGGCCCTACCGTAAGTTGTGCCCGTGCTAGTACTGTGTTTACAAACCGGAGCGAGGAGTCCCCGCCCCCTCGCTGTCAGAGCCATTCCGCGCCCCCTCGCTGTCGGAGCCATTTGCCTTCGCTGTGTGGAATGGCTCTGACAGCGAGGGGGCAGGGCCTCCTCGCTCCGGTTTGTAAACACGGTACTAGCACGGGGCGCAATTTATGGTAGGACCCCTTCCGTAGAAACACCTCTGCCCCCAGAAATTTCCTGGGATCTCAGCTGGCCTCATGGAGAATGAAAGGTGGAAGCTGGGCTAACCAGGAGGCCAAGTCTACCAGGCAGGTAGACCTGGGCAACACGTTGGGAAGCCTGGTAGACCTGGGCTCTGGAGACTTTTCCAGCCATTGCTGCCTTTACCCTGCCCATTTTGCCCCCTCTGCCTTTGAGAAGGGGCCCAAAAGAAACTTTGTGCCCCCTGATAAAATTCCTCTCAGACGCCTTGACTGCAGTCACGAGGGCCCTGGCTGTTTGGAGATCCTTAGAACTGGATCCAGGAGGTGGCAGGAGAAGACACGTCCGGGGGGGGGGGGGCAAGCACCGTAAGACTCTCCCCACCACACCCAGCTACATTGGCCTAACTATGCACAGAGCACCTAAGTGGATCACAGGAGGAGGCAAAGTATTCATTCACAGCTTCTTCTTGTACCCCTAACAATGCTTCCAAAACGTGGAAGCGAAACGTTGGGAGATTTTTCAATGCTTTTTAATGGACTGTGGCTCAACAACCCAAATAATGCTTTTAACTCTCTGGAGCCAAAGTACAGCAAGTCCTCACTTAACGTCGTCGATAGGTTCTTCTTGGAAACTGCAACTTTAAGTGAAGAGACTTATAATGAAACCAGTTTTACTGTAGACTAATTGATAAATGTAAACGTTCTCATGGCATTTTCCCATCAACTTTAAGCGAAACAACTTTGAAACAACTTTAAGTGAGGACTTACTGTATTATTTTATGAAATAAAATTTTAGATTTTCATGGCTAGAAATGATTAACGAAGAATGAATGACAGATACGGGATTGAAAGCCATGATGTCGAATTTTATTGATTAAAATACGACTGATAAAGACGTATTCTAAGGCAATAAAATCTGGTTTAAGGATCAAAGTAAAACCGATGTTTTGCTAGGTAGAATTCTTAGCATCTTCATATTATGATTTGAGAGATGGTGTGGAAAAGAGTCTTGGTTTTTCTGTGAAAGAACCGAACTGGCAATTGCCCCAAGGAAGAGTTCTATGCTTGAAACCTGTTGGGCCAAAATTGCCTTCTCCCCTTTCATTTCTGCGTGTGGTGCCTTCCCTTCTTTCCTCCCTGGTTTCTGCATTTGCAGCAGTGGCGCAGAAACACTGCCCCCCCTTGTGACGCTAACGTCACTCACCCCGCCCCTGAGTGACGTCAGCCGGAGCCAATCATCCCTCGGGGGCTGGGTGGGAGGGCAGGGGACACCATAAATGCAGCTCAGAGGCAGCAGGAGGTTTCTGAGGGCTCCTCCGATCCGTTCCGCTGCCTTTCCCATCTGGATCGCCACCGCCATGTCCTCCACCCAGCCGCCATTTTGTCGCCTATGCTGCTGGTATGATGCCCCCCGCCTGCTGCCTGGGGTGATCCGCCCCCCCCTGCCCCATCCCTTCCTCCACTTCTGATTTGTAGGACCCCAACTCCTAGTCAGGAGTGCCAACCCCAACAACATAACAAACACCCAGGGCCGGTCCTTCCATGAGGCCAATTGAAGCAGCTGCTTCAGGCAGCTGATTGTCAGATTTTTTTTTTTTAAAAAAGAGGGGGATGGAGCAGAAGGGGAAGTGTGGATGAGAGGAGAGTTGTGGATGTTGCACTTTCCTACCCTCCACACTTCCTCTTCTGCTCTTCCTTTCCCAATTCAGGGTGGAAGAGGTTGGAAGCATATCACCAGGGATGGGGGGGGGGCAGAATGTGGCATGTCATGGCCTGGTCATGGCCTGGCTCTGCAAACACCGGTCATGAAATTAAGGACATTTGACAATGTTCTCACTAGGACGTCTGGATTTCATCTGTGTGGAGGCTTTGTCCATTTTGCTCTGTGAAAGGCCCGTTGCGACGGCCGTGAGGAGTCGGTGTGAAGAATTTGGGTGTGGTTTAGGTTGCTTGACTTGACGGTCTAGCTGTCATTTTAATGTCATTGTGTGGAAAGCAGTATTTGCTCTATTTAGATATCATCATCGTCATCATCATCATCAATCATCATCATCATCATCATCATCATCATCAAACAACATTGGAATTGCAAAAACGGCGCTTTTAGGAACATCGATACCTAGTTGATACCATAGGTTTAAGGTGGAAACTTGTATCCACTATTTAGCACCAGTCAATAACACTTTTTATCTATCTGACTGTGTTCTATGAGGTTTTGAATACATAAAATAAGAATAAATAATGGATTTATCACAGGTGACAAGCCATAAGAAACCTCCTGGCTTTAGAAGTAGTTTTTTTCTGTGCCAGGTGCAGGGGAGTGACAACAGAAAATAGGTTATCTTGTTGGCTGTGTGCTCCCTGAGGCATCTGGTGGGGCCACTGTGTGATACAGGAAGCTGGACTAGATGGGCCTTTGGCCTGATCCAGCAGGGCTCTTCTTATGTTCTTATGTTTTTTTAGATATGCCACTTTGGGAACCTGTGGTTGAAAAGCATTGTATGCATGGAAAGAATAGTAAACCCCTTCCAGATACAAACGTTAGCTCCTTTGCACAACCCTGATATTTCTTTGGGAGCAGTCCCCTGTCTCTTCGAGTCATGATGGGGCACAATCATAGACAGTGTTTATCGTGTCGTTGCGGGCCAAGTAAGCTCCGAGTCAGAGGATTGTCCTGAAGCAACAACAGCCATTGTTTGCTCGAGAAGGTAGGTGGCGCATTTTGTTGCTCTTGCACAGATGGAGAGAGGGGAAAGGAATGAACTCAGTACTCTTGGGTTTCTCATGGACCCCCACTTCCTTAGCCACCGCTCCAGCGATTTTGAGCTGCCCAGATCTGATTAGGCTCTCCATTACTGCCTGCCACACATTAGACTGCCAGGAGTCGTTTAACAGAGACCGGCTGGAATGCTTCTGTGAAACGAACAGTAAGAGCTTTTTGGTGCAGTTTCCTCCCCCCACTCCCTCCCCCCTCGGTCCCCACCCCAGCCCCCTTTCTTCTACATCCAGGGCATGTTATTGCTATTAGGAATATCAGACGTTTCGGCTCGAATTAAAGTCAGGTTAAATATCTCAAATGCAAGAATTCCACATGGCTCCAGATGGAAAGTGGCTCCCTTAAATTCATATTTTTTGGGGGGGGGGTTGTTGGATGGTTGGTGGGAAAATAAATAAATAAATGAGAGGGAGAGCTGCTCTCCCCCAGCCAGTGGTAAGGCAAAGAGCCCCAATGAACTTGAGAACTTTGAAGTTGTAATTTGGTTGGGCGAATGCAAACCGTGACGCGGTGCCTGGGAGTATGAAAAAGCGCATTTGCCGAGTAGTGACAAAGTCAGTGTGCTCTAGTGGTTGTAATAGCCAAAGCACAAACATATGTTTCTCTGTACACCCACAAGCGATTTCACACATCACATGAACACACACACACACACACACACACACACACACACACACACACACACACACACACACACACACACACACACTTCAGAAAAACAAAGTAGGGTAAAATAGAGGCATTTCAATGAAAAATACAAAATGCTTCACTAAACTACATTCCCAGTATGTATGTATGTATGTATGTATGTATGTATGTATGTATGTATGTATGTATGTATGTATGTATGTATGTAATACATACGAAGTTGTTGTTGTTCAGTTATTAAGTCGTGTCCGACCCTTCGTGATCCCATGAACCATATCCCGCCAGGCCTTCCTGTCCTCCACTATCTTCCTGAGTTCGCTCATTTTCATGTTTGTTGCATCGGTGATGCTGTCTAACCATCTCATCCTTTGCCTTCCCCTTCTCCTTTTGCCTTCAGTCTTTCCCAGCATCAGAGTCTTCTCCAGAGACTCCTCTCTTCGCATTAGGTGGCCAAAATATTTGAGTTTCAGCCTCAGTACCTGTCCTTCCAGGGAACAGTCAGGGTTGATTTCATTTAGGATTGACTGTTTGATCTCCTAGCAGTCCAAGGGACTCTCAGGAGTCTTCTCCAGCACCACAGTTCGAAAGCATCTATTCTTTGGCGCTCATCTTTCCTTACGGTCAAACTCTCGCAGCCATACATTGCTACTGGGAACACCAACACATACGAAGTACTTCCTAGTATATAAGTAATACATACATAATAGGAAGTATATCAGATTGTATGATTGTTCATATAATATAAATACATACAGGACTTATGCTCCACCTCATTCTTAGAAGATGGTTTGCACAACAAAACCCAGTACGAACAGTAATTAAGCAATAATAATCAAAAAAGGATATAAACAAATCCATAAAATACCAAAGGAAGCCACTAAACCTTGAAAGAGCCAAGACTAGACAAAATCAAACCTACAGCTCAATCCTATGCATGTCTACTCAGAAGTAAGTCCCATTATAGTCAATGGGTCTTACTCCCAGGTAAGTGCAGATTGGATTGCAGCCTCAATCTGTAGATAGAGCAGACTTGCTGAAAAGAATTCAAACATCCAAAGACCAGTTTAAGTGACATTTAAGGTGTTTTCATTTTTTTACTCATGCTTCAAAAAGCATGGAAATTGGAATTTAAGGTAGACGCCTTAAATTCTCCGCCATGTAAACAGCAAAGTTTCAATCAAGACTCTTTCCTTCAGCTCTAAATCACTCAGGGAGTGCTAATGGGATCAGAACCCGGGCTATGTAGGAAAGTCCCCCAAACAACACCCTGCTGTGATTTGGGACCACTTTGCACACCCTTCCGTGCTATGTGTTCACACAGGCAAACCACCAAGGGCCAAAAGCATGCATTTGTGTGCACGTCTTTTTGGACCCCTTAAACCTCTTGGATGTTTGAATGGATAGGAAGGTGAAGGGCTCCTTAGTCGTAGGAAAGGTTTCCTTACTCCTTGCCCAGCATGATGAGCACCAACATATGACTTTGCTCAGGTCTAGGACAGCCCTGTTAACAAAACAGTTGGCACCCAGGGCAATAGACTCTACTGGGCTGAGCAGCTGCATTCCCTCCTCTCTGCTCCGAAGGCACCTAGAATCCTCCACAACCAGGAGCAACTGCAAGAGCTGCACCAAAACAGTATAGCGCATTTTTCCCATCATGGACCCAAGTTCAGGCAGCAACAGGTACCACATGCATTTTCAGCCCACAGCAGCTCTGCAGAACTTCTGGCAGAGGGACGTGGGAACAATCATCACAGCCCAGCACCTCCTGACTCACTCAGCCCAGCGCCAGGCAACATCCACATCCGTCAGCACTAAAAGGCAAGAAAGAGCCAGTGCTCGGAATTAGCTCATTCATTCGACCTCAAGCTGTGGTGGTGGGTTCCTTTTCCATGCTGAAGTGGCAGGCAGCAGTTTGGCTTTACAAGGAAAGGAGAGAGCGTTGCTGTCAGAGGTTGTGTCTGAACACCATCAAACTTGTGGCTTTGAGCACTGCCCGCGTGGTGCCAGAAACCATGAAATTGGAGAGTGGCCTTCCTTCTAGCCATTCAAGGTTAAACAAGGCCATTGCTCAGTCCTCCCAAGCTGTATGTGTATTTAGTGGTATTTAGAAGGTGGGATTGGCCAATCTTGGCTTCCAAGGTTTGGGTCGTTGTTTTTTTTACACACACACACACACACACACACACACACACACACACACACACACACACACACACACACACATTTTGTTCTTGCAAGTTATACACACCAAAGACATAGAAGAAAGATAGTTGAAAGAACACGCTCATGTCAAGTCACTTGGACAGACCGCGCCACTTCTGTGTATGCCTCCAGTTTTTTAGCCACATCCTGTAGGCTCAGGGTAGGTAATGCATAACAGCCCCAGAGATCTGGAATGAAAGTCCATCACATTTAAAGAAATAAATGAAAGCTTTCAGGACTATGCAGCCAAAGACAACCTCTACTGGTGTGCCCAAGTGCTATAAGGCAGCTTTCGACATGGAACTGAGGACGACTCTAGTGGGGGCTCCTTCCATTAAGCACCTTCCTCAGTTGCACCTACACCAGCAACCACCAGCAACCGTCCGAATGTCTCCATAACTTAATAAGAACATAAGAACATAAGAAGAGCCCTGCTGGATCAGGCCAGAGGCCCATCTAGTCCAGCTTCCTGTATCACACAGTAGCCCCACCAGATGCCTCAAGGAACACACAGCCAACAAGATAATGCTGTCACTCCCCTGCACCTGGCACAGAGAAAACCTACTTCCAAAGCCAGGAGGTTGCTTATGGCTTGTAACCTGTGATGGTCTTTTCATCCATGAATCTGTCCAAACCCCTTTTAAAGGCATCTAGGCCAGGTGCCATCACCACATCCTGTGGCAAGGAGTTCCACAGATGAATTACATGCTGGGTAAAGAAATATTTTCTTTTGTCCATTCTAACTCTCCCTCCAATCCACTTTAGTGCATGTCCCCTGTTTCTGGTGTTAGTCCTGGGTAGGGCTGATCTGACCTGATTCCCCCGCCCAACTGTCTTCTGTGTCTTCAAAAATGGCACAACCATTTTTTTTGGAGTAGAGGGCAATACTTATGGAGCTCCTGAAGCTCTGTCAAAATTATAGCAGTCATGTCGTTTTTCCCAAGATACCTTTACTTTACTTATTTAACAAATTGTATATCCCGCCTTTCCCATGCCGAAACATATATCCAAGCTGGCTTACAAAGATTCCGTAACAAGATGAACAGTGTATGGACTTCCATTTTTAATTCTATCTGCTTGTTCTGGCTACACAGCTTACCACTGGATAGTGGCCAGTGTTCACCGGCTTCTTCTGTGGCTGCTACCACCCATGTCCATAGATGGTCATGTTAGGAGACCCTTGTCTCTCTGTTTCATATACACTTTGGGGAGAAAATGGCTCTCTCAAGCACACCCAGCCAGGGAGCCGCATCATGGCAGAGAAATTCAGGGGCCCCCTCCTGTCCTGTCTATACCCAATGAATGCCATTGACTTCACGATCCTCTCAGGGTGAAAATGGAATTTAAATATCTTCTACCCTGGCTTACAGAGCAAATGTTGGGGGGAGGATTAGAACCCCAATTCTTGTTCTTGATTCTGGGGAAACTGTGTGCTAAAGACCAGAGAGCGACATTATTGGCATTAAAAAAAACTGGAATCTGGCTCCCATCTCTTTGGCTCCTGCTGCATTCCAGCTGACTGAACTCCCCCACCCTCCCCCTCTCTCCTCAGTGAAGTTGTCTTAATAATGGAGATTAACAACTCTTTTAAAAGGGCAGCTTAATTGGTTGCAAACTCCCCAGTCAGCCTGCCTCAGCTATTCTTCCCAGGATGGAGAGACAGAGACAAGCGGGGAGAACCGAGCGCCAGGAACAGGCAGTATTAACTGCTGGTGCGAAGAGGGAAGGGACCTGCTTCAGGGACCCCTGTGTTTGTGGGGTGGAGGGAATGGTGTGCATTTAATTCTTTCCAAGATCCGACCAAGAGCAACCTCTGGCTGCTCTCCCAGGTGTCAACCTTAGTGGCCATGTGGCTTATAAAGGGAACCTGATTAACAGTGCTGTTATGGGCAGAACTGTTTGCTTCCTTGTCTGCATGAGGAGACCACTGACGCCAGGTCACCTCCTCCCCCTTCTCTCGGTGAATGTGTTAGGGAATCCCAGGGAGCACACCCTTCCCTCTCCTGCGCGGCAAACATTTTGAGCAAATAAATAAACGCTGTACTGTACAGACTGCAGCAGAGCAACGTCAGGAGGAGAACCTGCCTTCCTTCTGGTCTTCATGGGTGTCAGAGAGTGCTCACACAGAGAGGCTGACAATAGACACCCGACTACTGAACGATATCAAGAACACACATTTTTGTATACAGATCGCTCCCTTTACCTTTGTAGTACAGGTGGGCCCCCCCATATCCGCTGGGGATATGTTCCAGGCCCCTCCGTGAATACTTGAAACCGTGGATAAGAGCGAACACCCCCTCCATGGTTTCCTGAGGGGCCCCCCACCCTGCCTCCCCTGCAGGCAGGCATGCTTGCTCCCCCCCAAGCTCTTATTTTTCTTTCAGCAAGCTCTGTTTCTTCCTTAAAACAAACAGAGAAGCAGCCTCCATTGCAGGCAAGTAGAACGAGACTAAGTCCTAGAGAGGCTCTGCAAGGTTTCTGTTAACCTTGCAGAGCCTCTCTAGGACTTAGTCTCGTTCTACTTGCCTGTAATAAGCAGCCAGAGGCTGCTTCTCCTGTTTCTTTAAGGAAGAAACAAAGCTTACTGGGAAAAAAGTAAAAGCCTGGGGGGTCCCCATGATCCGTGGATAACTGAAACCATGGATAGCGAATCAGTGGATATGGGGGCCCACCTGTACTCATGAATGAAGGCCTGGTCCTGTCCCTGCACTGCTTGAGAATACCGATTAGCTCACACGTGTCTTTCCATCTTTTGGTGTGTTTGCACTTAATGATTGGCAACCTGAATGTGCAAACAGACCCCACCGATGATTGTTGCATTTGCAGTAATATTGGGCAATACGTTTCAATGCCAGTGGTCCATTCACAGATCACTTGTATAAAAATGTATAAAAATGTATAAAAAGTGTTTTCCCCGAAAATAAGACCTCCCCTGAAAATAAGACCTACCATCATTTTTGCATGATTTTTGCTGGCACTCATAAATGTAAGACCTCCCCTGAAAATAAGAACTGCCGTGTTTTGGAGGAGGCAAAATTAATATAAGACCCTGTCTTATTTTCGGGAAAACAGGGTAGTTATCGCAGGGTGAATGTTACAGGTGGAAACCAGCAGGGCTGTGGATCAAGTCTCTGATTCCAAGTCTCGAATCAAGTCCCAAGTCTCTGGGTTCAAGTCTCAAGTCAAATCCCAAGTCTTTGCCCCCAAGTCCCGAGTCTTTGGTTGCAAGTTGTGAGTCCCTATCTATTTAATGGGGAAAACGGGCTTAAACATGAATAAAATTGTCATAAAAAGCTTGAGTCGAGTCTTTTGAGTCTTTTACAATCGCCGAGTCAAGTCCGAGACAAGCCATTGACATGACTTGAGTTGAACTCAAGTCCGAGTCAATAGACTCAAGTCTACATCACTGGAAACCAGTCCTATCTGCAAGAGACAGGTCATAATCTAGATGGCTCTGCATGCCCTTCAAATCTGACGTGATACGGATTCATTATAAACCTGGGTCATGCATACCCAGGGACAAAGTGCCTTTATTGACCTTGGCTTGGAATTGAACAGAGAAAATTCACGTACTGTAGGAAAACTCACTTCAGAAGTGGATTCAGATATTAGATTTTTCCTTGAAAACAACTTGCATGCTGCCTTTCCCAAATGACACTGGGTTCTCTGTTCTCTATGTGTATATTCAGATGGTGGTGGCCTGTTAAAAGCTTACCACATAGCGCTTGTCACTAAAATACAGCCATCCCACCCATTAAAATGGTTAGAAAAGATCCTTCTCCAAGTAGAAACTCCCATCAGTGGGGACAGGACACTAGATGGCTTTTTATGGGGGCAGGGGGGAAGTCACCATTGTGGGGGGGGACATGAGTGATGGGGACATGATTGAGCCATATAAAATTATGCATGGGATGGAGAGAGTGCATAGAGAGAAGTTCTTTTCCCTCTCACACAACACTAGAACTAGAGGACATCCACTCAAATTGAGTGGAGGGAGGATTAAAACAGACAAAAAAATATTTCTTTACCCAGCGTGTAATTGGTTTGTGAAACTCCTTGCCACAGGATGTGGGTGATGGCACCTGGCCTGGATGCCTTGAAAAGGGGATTGGACAGATTTATGGAGGAAAAGTCCATCACAGGTTACAAGCCATGATGGGGATAAGCAACCTCCTGGCTTTAGAAGTAGGTTTTCTCAGTGCCAGGTGCAAGGGAGTGACAGCAGGAAACATGTTATCTTGTTGTCTTGTGCTCCCTGAGGCATCTGGTGGGGCCACTGTGAGATACAGGAAGCTGAACTAGATGGGCCTTTGGCCCGATCCAGCAGGGCTCTTCGTAAGTTCTTATGTTCTTATGTCTGAGTCTACTTGCTTCAGGTAACAGGACAAAATATCCCTGCTGACTGGGAGACAGACGGGTAGATTAGGTGCCTTCAAACTTGTATGATGTCAAGTACCGTATTGTCCCGAGTATAAGACGCACTTGATTATAAGACGCACCCTTAAAGTTTGGTGCTATTAAAAAAAATTAATTAAATCACTGGCATTAAATTTATGCCTGATTATAAGATGCACCCCTAGTTTAAAAACTCAAATTAGGAGAAAAAAGTGAGTCTTATACTCAGACCAATACAGTATTTCAACCATGCTTAGCATTATTCTGAAGTATACACAACATTGGAAGGGTTTTCACTGACTTCCCACTTGTTTCCAGATGTAATTTGGGGTGCTGGTCACTACCTGTAAAGCTCTAGGTGGCTTGGACCCTGGGTGTGTTAAGGACCACCTTCCTGCTCATTAAGCGGCTCTGCTCCTTGAGCCAAGGCAGAAGCTCAATTGATGAGCCTTTAGGACAGGGCGTTTTGATGGGTGGCTCCAGAACTCCCTCCCTGAGGATGCCTCATCCCTCCCAACGTTCTGGAGTCTGGTATTTGTTCCACCAGAAACTTGGGGTGAGATTTGTGGCCACTCTCTTGACTATGAGCTTACGGCATTGCTGTTTAAATGTTCATTATTTTATTATGTTTCTTCACTTATGCGGCATACAACCTTGGGACTGTAGTGGAAAGCAACTTTTTAAAAAAAAACCGATCATCAAAGTAAAATAGAACAAAATAAATATCCATGAAGGGGAATGGTACTGAACTATTTGAGATGGACAGATACAGATAATTTATCCAGGCAGTAAATGGCATTTTCCAAATATTAATAGAGGTTCAGTTGCTTCCTCTAAACTTAGTGGCCCACATTGATGTCCAGCTGGTTAACTGCAAGACTCCTTCCTTTCCAGTCACTGTTTCTTTGTTCCGTGTGTGTGTGTGTGTGTGCGTGCGTGCGTGCGTGCGTGCGTGTGTGTGTGTGTGTGTGTGTGTGTGTGAGAGAGAGAGAGAGAGAGAGAGAGAGAGAGAGAGAGAGAGAGAGAGTAACCCCAACCCAATTGAGACCTTTATGCCTCCAATATACTACTGAACTACTGGCCACAGCAAGCAAGCAAGCAAACAAACACTAACATCTTGCCATTGTTTCCTCCTGAGAGCCTAGCCTGTTCCTCTTTGTTGTTCCTTTTCCCATCTTCTCAGCCTCTCCCAGTAACCTGCCAGGTCTGAGAGCCAGGACTTAAGACCCTGTCATTGACCAGTCTGTACTTTGGCTGCTGGTGTGAGTGCAGATCATAACATTAACTTCTCCCTCCGCCTCCTTTCCTTCTGCCCTCAGTTTTCTGCTCTCTATCTCATACAACGCTGAGTTGGTGCATTAATGTCAGCTCCCTCTGCCTTTTTGCTGAAATCCTTATCCTTCATGAATCTAAGAAACAAAACAGACCAAGCAATCTTCCAGGGAAGCAACTGTTTTTTTCCTTGTCTCCCCATCTTTCTTCACCTACAATGCAATTTGCCCTGCCCTCCATCCATCCTTATTGACATGGTTTGTTTTGTTGTATGTTCAAGTTGCTGGAGGGTACTGCTCCATTTGGACATAAAACTGGCATTCACTTGCCAAATGAACCTTTGAAGTGGCAAATGTTTACTTTATTTTCCGCAGGTATCTAACACCCTTTTCACCGGAGGTGTCGCTGGAGGGGGTGATGGTACCATATGTTCTGTGCCGTCCTAGTCCCCGTTTACTCCTGTATGGCTCCGACAGCAAGGGGGTGGGGCCACCTCGTACTGGGGAGTGAACAGCGACTAGGACAGTGTGGAACTTACGGTACCACCACCCCCTCTAGCGACACCTCTGCTTTCCACAAAGGAGCCCAGGGAGGCGTATGTGGCTCCTCCCTCTCTTTTTATCCTCGCATCAACCTTGCTAGATAGGCTAACAGTGACTGGCCAGTGGTCCAGTGTGGCCACCCAGGAAAGCCTCCTGGTCTTCCCTGCTCCAAAGCCAACACTCCGGCCAGTCCACTGTGCTGGCTGGATAAATAGATAGCCGCTCTCGCTCTCTCGCTTGGGAAGTGGAGCCAGAATGATGGGGACTGGCATGTGCAACAACAAAAAGACTGGATTTTGCAATATTTGGCAAGTGGTTGGTAGAGGGGGACACGGGCCACAGCTGAGTGGAGGAGCCGCTGCCCTGCAAGAAGATGGTCCCGGGCTCAATCCCGTGCAACATCCCCAGGTAAGGCCCCACTCCAAACTCAAGATAGCAGATGCCCATCCATGTAGAGCAGGGGTGGCCAACTCTTCAACATAAGAACACTCCTGGCCCGTTAGTGGTTGCCTAGGTGAGGGCATTTCAGCAGGTGCAGCTGCTTGAGCAGCACCATCAGCACTGGCAGCTGCCCAGATTCTGTCTTCTACACAACTCTTAAGAACACAGAGGCCCTCATGGTGGAAAAGTTGGCCACCCCTGATGTAGACAATGCAATGGATGTGTAGATGGACCAAGGGCCTGGCCCAACTCAGCCACCTTCCACTTTTGCAGCAACACATGCTTGACAGAGACCATCCTCAGAGCTCGTGCCTGAACTTCAGTTGGACTAGATGTGCTGGATCCAACACAAAAGTCCTAAGTGACATTTCTTATGCAGCTCAAATGAGGATGTGCATTTCCTGCGCTCTCGCCCTGGACGCTACGGTGGGAGGGATCTGAGTCAATCTGGAGAAGTTCTTTGTCTCCGAAAGCAACTCTGCCTCAGGTTCATCCTGCCCCTTCCTGCTGACCAATTCTCTGCCCTGTCCATCCCCTCCAGCCCCAGAAGACTTATCACTGTCCTATTAACTTGGTCATGGCTCTTTCTGGGAAGAGAAATCGCTCTCAGCAGAGCCTCCCACGACTGGCTCTTCTCTGGTCCAGGGGCTCTCGCAGGCAATTTAATTTCCTCCTCCCTTGCAAGGTCTGATGAGCCTCCCTGCTCATCAGAGCCTCCCTGCTCATGGGCAACCCATGAGTTGCCCTCATGGGTATCCAATATCTGAAGCCTGTGGGAAGCCATCAAAGCAATGTGCCCTCCCTTGCAGAGGGGAGGGAGACCCTGAGAACGGCAGCCCTTTTCACTTGGAACGGGTCTTCATCTGTCTCATCTAGTCAGCAGCTCTCTGCTCCAAGATAAAACTTGTCAACTATCCAGAAGATTAGTAGTCAGATAATAATCCATGCATGACAGGGGCCTCAAACACATTTTTAAAAGGTAGAGGAAGGACAGAGAATGCTGAACAGAGTACATTCCCAGGAGATCAGGATGTTAGCAGCCTCTTTAGTCTCACAGATTGGGGGAAAATTGAGAAACGTTTTTTTTTTTCCCCAAGAACCATTGTTATGGTGGGGGCAGTGGGCCCCAAGTGGTGGGTCACAGGGGGTGTACCTTCCATTGGATCCATTGCTCCCTCCTCTGCTGGTTCATCTTCGTGCAGCCATTGTCGGCGGCAGGATTCGCCCTCCTGCCCTCCCGGGCGCTGTTTGGCTCCAAAAAGGAACCGAAAAGCGCTGGGGTGGGTGTTTCTGAGCCGCTGCGGCATGCTATGATGACACCACGCTCCCCAGGGGTGGGGCACATAGTGTCCCTTGGGGGGCATATTGCATCCCGTGGGGGTATCGCAGCCGAAGCCCCCTCCCACAGGAGGGGATTGTAGGGCCGCTATTGCTTTGACAAACCAACCAGTAGGAAAAGAACATGAAAAGTCAGCTTTGCAATCACAGGTTAAAGGGAGATTGTAACCTGGAACAAAGGAGTGTTTGGAAGTTCTGAGCAGTGACTATGTTAGGTGGACAGTGACAGTATGATACAATATCTTGTGACAGACTCTGTACCCCCAGTTTGAGCTATCATATTGGTCAAAAAATTGAAATAGTTGGAAATGGACATAGAGCGATGAGGCTCTTTCAATCTAGAACAAGCGTTCCAAATGACCAAAAGGATAATTTGGGATATTGAATATCAGGAGCTGCTGAATGCGGCCAATATAACCTGTTCCCCACTGCATTTCATATGCTGACCAGGATTGGCCAAATGGTAACCTTTTTCACGATACTGGAAGGACCGCAAGAGCGGAGGGCCTTTTCAATGGCAAGATGCCATGCCATGCCATCCACCCTGACTGGTAGATTGAAGGGGTGCCACTTTCCCAAAGAAAGTGTCAATGTGGGCAGGTCGTGGAATCTGTATGTGGAGCTGCTCTGGCAGGTGCGGGGCCAGGTAGGTGCCATGGTAAGAGGTTCTGCAGCTTATCAGTGGTGTGCCGGCAGCTCTCCAACAGACTTCCGGCCATCCCGAACTGCCGTCCTTGTGATCTTCAGGCATATGAGATGGCCGCTCTACCAACTGAGCCAGACCTCCTGCACACACACAAATGAAGGGCAGAATGGACTGTGGGAATGCAGTGTGCCTGCAAGAACGCCACGTAACCCACCCATCCACTTGCTTTTAAAAGGTCAGGTTTGCACTGCTGTTGTACAGCTGCCATACATTCCCAATCATTTCTCCTAAGGAGGCTGTGGATGTTCAGAACCATGACAGCAGCCCTGGGCTACGCCTCCACAGCAAGAGTTTAACACAATCTGGTATCTCCTAAATTAATCTAGTTCTCTTTGTAATTGCTCCACTATGTGTAGCTTAACCACCAAGTGTTGAAAGGTGAAAGGAAACATCACAGAGCAGAATTTGCAACGAAATCACAAGAGAAGCCTCTTCATTCCCACCCCTTCCCGCCCCATAAACAGATCGAGCCAAGCACCAGGAAACACTTCTGGAATGTTACACAGATACTGAGATTCAAAGAGCTACTTTTGGTAGGGACCGAGCATGCCCAGTGGGAGTTCTGTCACTTTCTCTGTTTATTTTACTTCTTTATTTAATATATTTCTTTCTATTTTAGCTCATCTTTTCAAAAAAGTATTTTCAAGGCTGTCTGTAATTTATTTATTTTTTTAAAAGATAACAAACATAAGTTACAAGCAATTAACATTGTTCAAGGCAATACAACATTCAAATGTAGCAAACAGAAAGAAAACATTCAATGCATCCCACACTTGCGAATAAAACTCTTTCCACCTAATAGAGTATGCCTATGCATATTTACTCAGAAGTAAATGCCACTATGCTCAGTGGGACTAACTCCCAGGAAAGTGTTGTAGCTAAAACTCAGGATGAATGTTGAGCTCCAGGTCTACATACTAAATAGAAACACACACACAAATGCATGCATGCACGCATGCGCACACACACACACACACACACACACACACACACACACACACACACACACACACACACACACACACTACTGCAGCAGAAAGACATTATAAAACGTTATATAAATAAGCAGCATCTCAAAAGCCTGACTAAATAACAGGGTCTTTACCTGGTCCTGAAAAGAGGAGCCCTGCAGGATCAGGCCAAAGACCGGTATCTGAATCACCTCTGTCCACATGCCTGTTGATACTCTCATTACAATATTTCTGAAGACAAACAGGTGCTTAGAAATGTGTGTCTGCCAGGTATAAAGGTAAAGGTATCCCTTGACAATTAAGTCCAGTCGTGTCCGACTCTAGGGAGTGGTGCTCATCTCCGAGCCAGCGCTGTCCGAAGACATTTCCATGGTCATGTGGCCGGCATGACTCAACACCGAGGCGCATGGAATGCTGTTACTGTCCCACTGACGCGGTACCTATTAATCTACTTGCAATTTCTTGCTTTCGAACTGCTAGGTTGGCAGGAGCCGTCGCGCGGATTCGAACTGCTGACCTTTCGATCGACAGCTCATGGTTCAGGTATACACATCTGCAAAAGAGGATTGGCTGCCAAGCTATGCAGGGAACAACACTTTCTATCTGTTATACCTGTGGAAAACAGAGGCAGAAACCTCCCTTGGTCCCCAATAGCCAGTATTCAGAGGGGGTTTGCTTCAGAACATGGAAGGACCACAGGCCCATAAATCTCTCTGCCTGGGGGCCGTCCAAGCGGTGCAGAGAGGAAGCTACCCATTCTCTAGCTTGAGACTTCTGCTCCTTAAGGCACAGCCAGCTCTGGATAGTGCTATATTTAAATGTAGTCAGGACCCGTGAGAGGGGGGTAAAGGGGGTAAATTGTACCCCGGTCCAGGAGCTCATTTTTGCGAGCCACCGTTGTGCACATGCACGAGGCTTGCGAGCTTCATGAGGAGACCAGGATACCTTGGCCAGCCACACTAGCGTCACTGCAGGGGGGACAGAGCTCCAAGTTCCGCCGGGCTCTGACCCTCCGTTACACGATGGGAGAAGGCGGCCCCGCCCCCTCGCCTTTGGAGCCATTCCAGCTGACGAAAGCACTTGCTTTCGTTGGCCGGAATGGCTCCAAAGACGAGGGGGTGGGGCCGCCTTCTCCCGTCGTGTAACGGAGGGTCAGAGCCTGGCGGAACTTGGAGCTCCGCCCCCCCTGCAGTGACGCCAGTGTCCAGCCGGATGGTAGCCGGCCAGGCTCAGAAGAGTCCTGGTGGCTGCACACCATCATTTGTTCCACACTTTTTTTCCAGGCAGCCATTCGGTTTGGCAGGCCGGGACACTGCCAGGATGGAGCCCCCGATACTGGGGCGATCCCAGCCAAACCTGGATGAATGGTAAGCCTAGCTATGCGGTCTTACAGGGATGGTCGGAACCTCAGTTGATGATCTGGGTCAAAATAGTTGGGCATGCTGTGTGCTGGAGCAGACAAGAACATAACGTGAGCGTTCAGATAATCTTTTGAATGTTCCCAGGATCAAGGTCCATTTAAATGAGCATGTTGTGGGTCAATTTCAGTGGTCTAAGTCAGTGTAGACTGGACTCAAACCGAGTAGACAGTGCTGGCTCACAAGACTTGGGGAGATTACAGTGTGAAAGAGTTGAAATGTAGATGGTTTAGTGCAAAATACTGAAGATATTGCCAAAATGCAGGTGATCGACTATTGATTCAATGCCTTACAGCAGTGCTTCACAGACTGTGGGTTGGGACCCACTTGGTGGGCCATGACCTGATTTCTGGTGGGTTGGGAGCAGAGCCTCCAATGAAAACACGGTTGATGGAAAGATCAGATAAGTTATTGCCTCAAGCCCTGAGGCTATTCAAAAACCAGATAGCTGCTAATTGCAAAGAGCTGAGCTCCTGCAGTTTGCAAGCTTGTGTAAATATAGGGAGATAAATGTTTGAGCATCTTTTTTCTGGTGTGTGTTTTTCCAAGTCCGTCAATGACAGGTAGTGGGGGCAGGTGAATGCTGGGTCACATAACATATGCCCCTCAAGCCTTGAGGCTACTCATTAGGGCTGCCTCATAACAAGAAATGGATTGAGTTTTTTTGCAAATAAATAAAAATATTACTTGTAAATAAATAAAAATATTTATTTCTAGATCACTTATTTTTAAAAGCCTGGTAAGGCTAGGTGGGTTCCGATATAATGTCATGTTAAAAGGTGGTTCCTGGTGCTAAAACGTTTGGGAACCACTGCCTTAGATGAGCTGGCCACTATGAACCAAGAATTCTATGCAACTCAAGACGACAGGCTTCAGCATGCTCATGATACACACTTGGTATATCACTGATAATTTTCCTCTGTGAATTGGTGACAATTCGTTGAAAGGTGGCAGATTTTGAGAAGAGCATCAGCATTCTTGTAGCAGTTTTTGGAAGCGCTAAAACCACAATATTTAATTCCAATTCAAGGTGTGTGTGTGTGTGTGTGTGTGTGTGTGTGTGTGTGCATGTGTGTGTGCGTGCGTGTGTGTGTGTGTGTGTGTGTGTGTGTGTGTGTGTGTTGCCTATTGGGCCTATTTGAGCACCCATCTCACTACTTTGAGTGGTACATCCTTCCTGCTTCATTCTACTCCTCACTGCCCGCTGCTATGAAAAATCCCACTTGCAATAAACAAAACTCCTGTGAAAAAAACAACCAGCCACCTCTGGAGGTCTGTCCTCATTTAGCTCCCTTTGCCGTGAAGTTGCAGGAGTTATTTCTTCCTTCTCTTGGACTCTGCTGGTGGGTGGGTGTCTCTCTCTTTCCATACACTGCCAACCTGCCCTCCCACTCCGGAACCAAGTTTATATTTAATCAGTCTATTAGCAGGGGTTCTGTCTGCTAAGCTCTGGAGTCTCGACATTTTTTCCCACTTCTCTTTCAGCCAGCAGCCCACTGGTACATGCCTAATAGACTGCAACAAGACACATGCTTTATTCATTAGTTCATTATTTATAGGGCAAGGTCTTCGGTGCTGCGGCTCCAGGGCCACTTGCTTCCCATACCCAGATTTGTTTGCAGACAGCGCTATGGCAAAGATTGTTTGCCTCAGCACCATCAGGATAGCAAATTCCAGAGAGCTTGTTTGTGCTCAGCAATGTTTTGAAGGCTCACTTTGGATTCCAGTAGCGTTACTGGCATTCTCTGTTGCTCAGTTGAGCTCTCCAAGGCCTCTTCCTCCATCCAGAGCGAGGGACTGATCTCATTGGACTTTTGTGACTGTTGTTGTGAATAAATGGTTTGTAGGAGGAATAATGTGGGGGGAAATCGCAACAAAGGAGCACAGAGGGAAGAATGCAGGAGGAGTAAAGAATTTTGAGCATCCAGCTGGGATCTTCTGAAGGATTATGCCAATCTTGGCAGAAATAGAACTTCTGAAGAAAACGGCCTTGTTTGATTCCCTCTAAGTGGACCCAGGCGCACGTTCAGCCTTTGTGTCACGAGAATGATTTCACCTTCCTTTCTGGGGGTGGGGGGTGGGGAAGAGGGTTTCATCTCTTTCCTTCTCTGCTCAGTGGAGAATCTTCACACCTCCACTGGCTCTCCTTCTAAGGTACGACGGTATCTCAAGTCGCACAAATTTCATCAACAACAAAGACGTATCATGCCCAGAGAATTCTAAATGGGGTTCTGTGAAGGCAAAAGGAGAAGGGGAAGGCAAAGGATGAGATGGTTAGACAGCATCACCAATGCAACGAACATGAAAATGAGCGAACTCAGGAAGATAGAGAAGGACAGGAAGGCCTGGCAGGATATCGTTCATGGGATCACGAAGGGTCGGACACGACTTAACGACTGAACAACAACAACACAGTACCAAATCTTGTGGTGTATACCCACGTAACACACAGATAGCTTCCTGGTTTTTTGCATCCTACCCCAGACACGGGCTCAGCCAGGTCTGAGCATATGCTGAGAGTACTTTGCAACCTGTGCTTTGCAACCTGCAACCTGGTGATCAGTTTGCTTCTGGGCTCCAATCAAAGGTGCTAGTTATCCTCAACGTGGTTTGGGACCTGGATACTGAAGGCCCCACTGGCGTCACTGCAGTGTGGTGGGAGGGGGGCAGGGTACGCAGGGTGACGTGCCGGGAGGTGGGCGGAGGGGGTGACATGCCAGGGGGTGATGCACCGAGAGTCCTGGCACATCACCCCCCCCCGGTACACTCACCCCCCCATCCCGGCATGCAGAGGTGACATGCGCCGGGAGGGCACCCGGGCATGTGGGGGCGGGGCCAGCATCGCGTCACATCGACGCGCCCTCGCGTCACGTAGACGCTCGCATTTCGGAGCCAAACCAGCTCCAGGAAGGGAGGGCGGGCCCACACTTCGGGAGACGGTGAGTTCCCCGCCCGCGATCGAGCGCCTGGAGCTCCTGCTCCACGCGCTCCACCGTGGTTCTGCCCCTGCCGGCATGTCACCCCTGGAGCTGGCAGTCCGAGCCGCGTCTTCCTCGGCAGCATGTTCCTACACCAGTGAACATGAGCAAAGGTGCTTCTTCCCATCCCAGCCTGAGAAACAGGGCACAGTGGAAGATCATCTTGATTACTTATTTATTACACAGCCGTCTACCACTCTTGTGAGGAGATGTGGATGCTGGGGTGGTTTACAAGAACGATGTAAAGGATGCCTGGGTGGTTTACAAGAACAGGCAATGAAATACAAAAGCATTAAGAAGAATAGCACGGGAGAGCTGGCAGAGAGTAAACATTTAAAATGCACCAGCAATAGTGCAAACAGACATTAAAGGTCCTTAAGATACTTTTACATGTCTAGCTAGCGGAAGAGAATCATCGAGCTGGAAGGGACCTTGGAGGTCATCCAACCCAACCCCCTGCTCAATGCAGACGACTAACAGCATCCCTGACAGATGGCCGTCCAGCCCCTGCTTGAAAAATCATTGCTTGGCATCCAGAAGACATCAGCAAAGATGCCAGAAAGGCTTCCGTGGGTGGTGGGAGGGTCCTACAGGCCAAACAGGCTCTCTCCCCAGTAGCTACCTGTCTCCTTTGGTACTGAGGACTTGATGATACAGGATGATACAGGAGCAAGAGTTCGTAGCAGCTCCTTGTGACATTGCTGCCTTTGGACTTCAAAGTGATAAAAAAATCAGTGATGGGGGGGATCTCTCCTCACTATCAAACCCTCCACAAGACAACAGGAAAGGGTGAGACTGTCAAGAGGTGTCCTCTTTCCTCAAAACCCGCAGGCTGGCTCTTTCCTGTTCCCTGGGGCTGAACCACGTTCCCCAAAACTGACATGTGATCCTCGGAAGAGTAATTTGAGCCCCGACAAATGGGACTCTGGGACCAAAGTGTAGGAGCACATTTGAAGAAAAAGTGTGTAACCAGATATGTGGAAGGGATGGATCATAATTTCTGTGACCATTAATAACATCTGCAGTTCCCGTCAGCGAGCTGAGAAGGACCAGTGACGTCTCAGGCTGCATCGGTGCGACTAACTGACCAGGTGCATCTTGTGTGCATTGCGAGATGGATCAGGGGTGATCACCTGTGGCCCACTGGCAGAACCAGCTTGTAAAGCCATTTTGCCTGGTCCCAAGCATAGTTCTTGGGTTTTTATGCTACAAAAAAAAGATTCTTGTTTTACAACAAGCTGTGTCAACAGGACAAAATGTATCTCAACAGCTACAGGGGGGTTATGTTCATGCTCTCACTTTCATATGTATGCACTACATGTGTGCATTATAAGTCATTTTGTTTTAAAGTATCTGAGAAAGAAAAATGATTCCTGGCCAGGGCGGTGCAGTGTTTGAACATTCTCCCCATGTCTGCGTGGGTTTTCTCAGACCCAGAAAGCTCACATTTATTTCAGTGTTTGGAGTCTTTATTTAGAAGTTTGGTGATGTTTTTGTGACCAGAAATATGCCGTAAACTCTACGGTAAAATTGGCTTCATTATAAGTCATTTTGCTTCAAGTTGCAATTTGTAAGAACCTATTGACAGCTTTAAGTGAGGACTTGCTGTTTTTTATTCTTCTGTTAGATGCCTTGTGATGGTTTTTATCTGGGAAAAGTGAAATATAAATTATTGTATATAATTCTATATATGATTGCATATTTAAACTATTTATATCCTGCCCCCCCTCGATTACTGGGCACCCCAGGAAGGAAGGATGGATGGATGCTAGAAGAATTAACAGCAGGGATGTGGATCAAGTCTCTGGGTCCAAGTCTCAAGTCAAGTCCCAAGTCTTTGCCCCCAAGTCCTGAGTCTTTGGTTGTGAGTAGCAAGTCCCTGTCTATTTAATGGGGAAAACAGGTTTAAACCTGAATAAAATTTGACTTGTCATAAAAGGCTCCAAGTCTCGAGTCGAGCCGTTCGAGTCTTTTACAATTGCCGAGTCAAGTCCGAGTTGAGTCATTGATGCGACTTGAGTCGACTTGAGTCCGAGTCAATAGACTCAAGTCTACATCATTGATCAACAGTATCTCTTTTAGCTTGTGGAATTCTTCACCTTTCATCTCCAGTTCACATCTGCAAGGCACGGGGGGGGGTTCTTGAAGCGGCACACAGCAGTCAGTGCCACCTGCACCCCAACTCTCTGCTCCAACCTCAAACTTGCAGGCTCAGCTCAGTGCTTCAAGGGTACCATCTAGGTCAGTGGTTCCCAAACCAGGAGGTGTGACTCGCAGGGGAGCCGCGGAGTGCCACGGAATCCTCTCGGAAAACAGTGCAATGCCAATTGGCAGGCATCAACATCATGTCATGGGGAGCCGCGACCACTGGGAGCCGCGACCACTGGGAGCCAATCATGTCAAACATCATGTCAAGGGAGCCGCAGGTCAAAAAAGTTTGGGAAACACTGTTGTCTGCTGACTTTCAAGGATCATTCCCTCCTCCCCAGGTGAGCTCTGGCCTCAGAAGTGCTTCTCAGTCTTGTCTCTGCCTCAGCTTCTCCTCCGTTTCCCCAACTGCTCTCTTGGATCGGGACCCACTCCTGGCTTTGGCACCAACTTCTGCTGCTCCCTTGGAGGGACTCTGGCTTTGCTCCTGACTCTTCTTATGTTCTTATGTTCTCTGCCCCCACCCCACCCGGGTTCACCTCCTCTGGAACACAAGAACATCAGAGCCCTGCTGGATCAGGCCCAAAGACCCATCTAGCCCAGCTTCCTGTATTTCACAGTGGCCCCACCAGATGCCTCAGGGAGCACACAAGACACAAGAAACCTGTTTCCTGTTGCTACTCCCTTGCATCTGGCAAGGCATTAAGAGGTAACCTACTTCTAAAACCAGGAGGTTGCTTATACCCATCATGGCTTGTAATGTGTGTCCAACCCCTTTTAAAGGCATCAAGGGCAGGTACCATCACCACATTCTGTGGCAAGGAGTTCCACATATTAATACACGCTGGGTAAAGAAATATTTTATTTTGTCTGTTCTAATTCTCCCACCACTCAATTTCAGTGGATGTCCCCTAGTTCTAGTGTTGTGCAAGAGGGAAAAGAACTTCTCTCTATCCACTCTCTCCATCCCATGCAGAACTTCGCCTTTTGCCTGGTCCAAATGCACGCTGGCCTCTGGTCCCTTAGCCCCTGGTCTGCCTTCCCTGGAACTTAGCCATGTCCCTTTCTCTGATCCCTTGGGAACATAAGAACATAAGAAGAGCCTTGCTGGATCAGGCCAAAGGCCCATCTAGTCCAGCTTCCTGTATCTCACAGTGGCCCCACCAGATGCCTCAGGGAGCACATAAGACAACGAGATAACCTGTTTCCTGTTGTCACTCCCTTGCACCTGGAACCTGCAACCTGTAGCCAAGCCCTCCTGAGGCCTGGCAACATCTCAGGGTTCCGACCTTACTTCGGTACCTGAGCACAATTCATAATTATGAGCTCCAAGACATTTTGAAGACATTAATTTTTCCTTCTCCTCTCCCCCCCCCCTTTTAATTTGTGGCTCAGAGTCAGAGTTGGAATTACCAAATTGATTTTAAACGCAGACTCTGCTGACAGGCTATTGGCAAACGGCATCCTCGCCTGTTCAGCCATTCATAAAAAATAAAAGCCAAGGAGGAGGAAGTCCTGGATGAATAATAGACCTTGATGTACAGCTGCTGTTTGTTTAATACAATTTATGGGCAAGGCTCCTCGGTTTTATCGGAGAGTTGCAGCTTTGGAGATGTGCTTTTGGCAGTCATGTCTGATCTGCTGGGATCTGCTCTTCCCTCTACGATGACGACACACACCCCGTTTCCACCCATCGCATCTGCCTTCCTGACTGGGGCTCCAACGGTACCGGTTCCTGATTCGAGATCTGCCGTTACAATTTCAGGGATTTCTCTTCGTGTGAAAGGAACGCCGGGGCGAAGGGCTCGCCGTCCCCAGCAGGGAGGGCGGAGCGGAAGCCCCGCCCCCCTGCAACGAACACGAGGAAGGGCGACGGAGCCCGAGCGAAGCGGGCCAACAGCAGGGGAGGAAGCTAGGATGGCCGACCCCCGAGCGGGGCCGGTGTGCCACAATCGGGGGCCTGCCAGTAAGGGGCCAACAGACAGGCATCGTCACGCTACTATGGGGCACCAAGGGGGGTGAGCGGAGCCTGGAAAAGGGGTGGAAAAAGGACGCACAGGGAGCAGGGCGGGCACTAGGATCACAGCAGGAAACAAAGGATGACAGCGGAGGGAGTAGCCAGGGGAGGACGGAAGAAGGGAGAGTATTTAAGGCCCAGGCTTGCCAGTGATGAGGCGGCAGAGGAGCAAGGAGCTGGTCGCGTGGCAAATGAGAACCAGGGACAGAGAGAGCTCCTGAGAAGCCGGGCAGAGGTGGACTCAGGCCAAGCAGCCTCCACCCTGACCCCACTCTGAGGCATACACTGGGGCCCAGACCATTCATCCCCATCTAGGTAGGCGACAGCACTGGAGGTCGACCCTCCCCAGGAAAAGGCCGCTGCCTCTGCACCCTGCGGCCGGAGGATCATCCGTCCCTCCCTGGCATCGGGAAGGACTACAGGGACACCCAAACTGACGGGGGTAAGGTTGCCCGCAGCTTATCGGTCAACGCGGGACAGTTCAGAGGACGAAGAGGACTTCCAGACCCCTCCCCTCTCCTCACCGGTACAAGGTACTGTACAGAAACACCTGCAGGATTCTGAGGGAAGCCAAAGGAGTTTCAATAAGACGGATCAATGCAACTCCCAGGGTTTGATCAGGGGCCAGCAGATCAGGTGGTATCACACCAACCCTTTACCAGCTTCTGCGGCTACCAGTTTATTTCCAGGCTCAAATTGAGTTGCCGTGTGGACCTTTAAGGTCCGAACGACCTACTGCCAAGGGATCTTAGGAATCACCTCCTCCCATTCAAGCCTGCCCTGTGACTTTGCTCTACATCCAGTGGTGTAACAAGGGTGGTGTGAAGGCAAGTAGTTGTGCAAGACTCCATTACACTGGAGTCAGCGGCCCCTCCCCCTTGCTGTTGGAACCATTCTGGCAGCAAAGGCAACACGCAGGACAGTCCCCTGTTGCTGCTGGAATGGCTCCAACAGCAAGGGGGAGGGGCCGCTGATTCCAGTGTAATGGAGTCTTGCACAACTACTTGCCTTCACACCACCCTTGTTACACTACTGCCTACATCTGAGGCTTTTCATCTATGCCTCTGTAGGGGACAAATGTGAGAAAAAGAGGCACTCCTATCCTATGCAGAGAACCTTGATGTTTGTGTGTGTTTCTGAACCATGTAGACACAAAATTACTTGGGTAGACATGCTCAGTATGAGTAGGCTTACCAATCGTCCTGGAACGCCTGGGACCGTCCCGGGTTCCGGGCTCCGGTTCTGGATCGATCCCAGGTTTTCCAGGCCCGGTGGAAGCCTCTGCCGCTGCCGATCAAGTGTCAAAACGTACCTTTTTTCAGGCCGCCACCATCTTGGATCTCTCGAAATCTCATGAGGCGCCAAATCTCATGAGGGCATGAGGCAGTACAGTATGCGCCCCCCCCCCAAAAAAAACCGATTTTAAAAATTTTATTTATTTAATTAATTGTTTAATTAATTGTTGGGGGAGGTGTCCCGGTTTTAGAACCGGGAGAATCTGGTAACCCTATGTGTGGGGCATGAATTCTGCAGTTACCATTTTCCAAGATGGCAGACATGCAAATGTGCATTTGTGATAAACTCTGTGATATGTGATCCTACTGAGGTGCTACATTTTGCAGGTGATACTTCCAGGTGGCCTCAGGTTCAGCCAACTTCCGCTTGGCCCTGAAAACTGATCCAGAGATCTGCTGAGATATGGCGTCACTGTGATGGACATCCATCAACTGATGTGGCTGGTGGCCCAGAAAAAAACTGAGGAAGACACGTGGCACAGTTCTGCTTATGAAGCTAAGCAGACCTGACACAGTAGACACCAGAGAATTCTGATCTTGAACCCAGATACAGGTTGCTCTTGGCTCCTTAGAGGAGAAGCAGGGTGTAAGGGGAATAGTTAAGAAAACAAACAAAATGGTCATTGAGAATGGGATCGGCGTGAAGCGTTCATCCGGTAAGGTATATTCAATGTAAACATGTCCTGTGACCGAGGAGTTGAGCAGTGTTCCCAGGGTCCAGGAGTTTCCTCACTTTCGCCCTTGTCTTAGTCTTACATGGAGGTTCTTCTTCCCCACTGGCTCAGGGTGGTACCCCTTGGATCTTGCAGCTCAACTGCTATGCTGGTTGTTGCCAACAAAGCTTCCCATTCCTGGTACTGAAGGTCCTGCCCCTCAAAGCACATTGAGTTCTGCTCCAGATGGGCATCAAGGATCTCCAACTGCCCCCTCTCAGCTCTGGCCCCACTCAAGCCCTCCTTCTCCGGGTTGTGAATAGGGGGTCAGCGGCATCCCCCGTCTCTGTCCCTTTGCCTCCTTGCTTCCAGTGATGTAGACTTGAGTCTGTTAACTCAGACTCGACTCGGGACTCAACTCGCGTCAGTGACTCGACTCGGACTTGACTCGGCGATTGTAAAAGACTCAAACAACTCAACTCGAGACTTGGAACCTTTTACGACAAGTCGAATTTTATTAAGGTTTAAACCTGCTTTCCCCATTAAATAGATAGGGACTTGCTACTCGCAACCAAAGACTCAGGACTTGGGGGCAAAGATTTGGGACTTGACTTGAGACTTGGACCCAGAGACTTGATCCACATCCCTACTTTCTTCCCTCTGCCACAGGCTTCTTGCCTTCTCCAGCCTCCTCCTTCACTCTCTTGCTCCTCCTCCCAAGACTCTCCATTGCAGCCTCTCCCCTTCATCCTGGCCCCTTTCCTCATTCTTTTCCATAGCCTTTCCTCTCTCCTCCTTCCTTCTCTCACTTCTTTCTCTTAAACACACACACACACACACACACACACACACACACACACACACACACACACACACACACACACACACACACACACACACACTTCATCCATTTCACAGAAACTCAGCTGCAAGAAGCTTCCTGTCGCCGGCGTTGCTGCAGGGGGGCAGAGCTCTAAGTTCTACCGTGGTCCAACCCTCCGTTACACCAGTGCATGAAGCGGCCCCACCCCCTCGTCTTCGGAACCATTCAAGGCGGTGAAAGGGAGTCTCCTGCGCGTTGCTTTCACCACCTTGAATGGTTCCGAAGATGAGGGGTGGGGCCACTTTGTGCACCAGTGTAACAGAGGGTTGGACCACGGCGAAACGTAGAGCTCTGCCCCCCTGCAGTGACGCCAGTGCTTCCTGTATTATCTTCTCTCTCATCTCTGCACCTTGTGCTGTATCTTTCTTACTTGTAATGTAAAAGCCTCTCCTTTGCTCTTTAGTTTGCTCTCATCATCTCCTTTAGGTCCCTTCTCAAGATTCATTCATTCATTCATTCAACCACATTTGTGCCCCACCATTCCTCCAAGGTGCTCAGGGTGTTATGCATGCTGGCTATCCCATTTTCTGTCTTTATGATAACCCTGTCCCTGTGAGATAAGTTTTGATTGGGTACCCTTTCTTGAGCCACCCTTCCTTGGTGCCCTGGCAGCCCCAAGCACACCTTTTGCCTGCCTATCAGTCAGACTTCCTCCCGCCATCCTTGTCTTCCCCACCACATAATGCAATGGAATGGAAACACTCTAGGCACAGACTATGCATCTTTTCCATTCTGCCCAGGACTTTGCTGCATTTGGGGCAGAATAAATGGATACTAGGACACTAGGATACTAGGCCAGTGGGTGGCGCAGTGGGTTAAACCGCTGAACCATGAGCTGTCGATCGAAAGGTCGGCAGTTCGAATCCGTGACGGGGTGAGCTCTCATTGCTTGGCCAGCTCCTGCCAACCTAGCAGTTCCAAAGCATGTTAATGCGAGTAGATAAATAGGCACCGCTTGCGAGGAGGTAAGCAGCGCTCCATGTTTCAGCTGCATGCTACGCGCTGCGGCAAGGAGAGTCACGCCGGCCACATGACCACGGAGGCGTCTTTGGACAACGCTGGCTCTTCGGCTTTGAAATGGGGATGAGCACCACACCCTAGAGTCGGACACAACTGGACTTAATTGTCAGGGGTCACCTTTACCTTTTTTAGGACACCTGCAGTGTTTCCTTGATCCAGGGCTCAGTTTTGCAACAGAGGTTGAGGACTGTTCCCCTCTTCATGTTCTCTGTGAGTTCACCCAGGCTCCTGAGTCGAGGACTCTCCGAGCCCCACCATGTGCCGTGTCAGACACTTGAACAGCTCCTTCCTTCCAGAGTGAAAAGTTCTGCCCCCAGGTTCTCTTCAGCGCGATGACATTTTGGACAATGCCAGAAACTTCACATTTCAGAAATGCAAAGTTATTTTCCATCACAGGCGTGTCAACACTTGGCATTTCCTGTTATTTTCCCCAAATGCGTATAATGATAGATTGGGAATTGAGACGTCGCCTTTATTACAAGCTTTGCCCAGGATGCCCGTTCTGCATTTGCTATAACTGCATCCATTGAGAGTGACAGGTGAAAAGCCCTTCCAGGTGACATCAGGGAGGCAAGACTCTGTGTGTGTGGGGTCTCCCCCCCCTCTCATTATCTTTTCTGTCTTTTTTTCCCCCTGTGCCACCTTCTGCATAAATCCAATCTCAAAACGAGCCAAAATGAACTTGGAAAATTCGAAACGGTGGGTTTGGTCCTTGTGAATTCTCTTTTTGCCAGGAAGGTGCAGGGGGGAAAACCGGGTTCCTGGGTCTTGCAGCCCAAGCCCAGCCATGTTTGCCTAGAAGAGATGACAGTAGGGTCAAAGAAACGAGGGCCAACATGATCAGAAACAAATGGATGCCTCAGTTTTGAGTGCCACTTTCGAACCCCCTTGAACAAAACTGTTGTTTGCCTCTTGCCTCAGACCAGTGGGAGGGGAAGGCAAGATAGAATATGAAAACGTTCAATCAGAAGTTACTGACACACTGTCAGGTTTATGGACTGAGCGAGGCACAAAGGCTTGCATTTGCAAATCAATAAAAATAAATGTGGAGGGAAGATACATGAATATTTTAACATAAATCTACATACGCTGCTGCTCCTGCCCTGGAAAGAACGCCTGTAAACGTGTCAGCCTCTGACAGCGCTCTTGTCAGTGTTATGGGGAAACAGGAACTGGGCAGGACGAGAGGATGAGAGAAAAGTCCGCTTTGACAATAAAGACGGAGCGCTGGTTCGCACAACCAAGTTGTGTGGAGGATGTGGGTTGAGTGGATCCTTGCAGAGCTGATTTGAGCAGAGATAGTGATAGCTTCAGCCTCACCCCAGCATGCAATGTGCACCAACCTTCCTATGCTTTTCCCAAGCTGCCAGCCCATAAGAACATAACATAACATCAGAAGAGCCTGGCTGCTGGATCAGGCCAAAAGCCCATCTAGTCCAGCTTCCTGTATCACACAGTGGCCCCACCAGATGCCTCAAGGAGCACACAGCCAACAAGATAACCATCTGGGAGACCAACTGAGAAGGTCAACTCAGGCAGCAGAGTGGCAGGGGGCACACACACCTCTGTCTGCCCCCTAACCCCCATGGCTTCTCCTCCCACTCCCTGGGTTGAAAAAGACCAGGAGAAAGAAGAGGACAAGGAAGTGAGGGAGAGGGTAAGGGCGTCACTGCGGTCTGAAACAGGTCAACTTACATCAGCAGCAGGCAGTCCCCCGTCAGCCTGCGGAGCTGTCTTTAGTCCTGAATAAAATAAAAGCCTCCTGGACTAGACTTTACCAGAGATCTGTGGTTCTCAAATGTTTTAGCACCGGGACCCACTTTTTTAAATGACACTCTATCGGGACCCACCTAGCTTTATGAGAAATTCAAACATTTATCTTCCTATATTTATACAAGCTTGCAAACTGCAGGAGCTCAGCTCTTTGCAGAGCAATTAGCAGCTATCTTGCAAGCTGCAGGAGCTCAGCTCTTTGCAGGGCAATTAGCAGCTATCTGATTTTTGAATAGTCTCAGGGCTTGTGGCAATTACTAATCCGATCTTTCCATCTCCTGGGACCCACCAGAAATCAGGTCGTGACCCACCAAGTGGGTCCCGACCCACAGTTTGAGAAACACTGCTGAGATGATTGGAATGGCATTTTCCACAAAACATGTGAGAATGAAAAGGCTCGTGGTTGGTGCCTGTAGTCATGCATTTGCATTCTCACTGTCTCTGCACCCTAGCAGAGAGAAGAGCCATAGTTGTGGCTGCAGCCAGGAGCTCAGATCCTTGAAATGTGGTCGGGGAGAGGTTGCCAGTCAATGTCGTTGGTCAAGGCCAGCACAGCGCAGGAGGCTGAAGTATCGCAGGAAACCTCAACCCCGTTGTTGGAGTGGTGGTCGCTGGTTACTGAAGTGAGGTGGTGAGGCTCAGCTGGAGACCACAGCCTCAAACATGACCCTGGACAAGCATCTCCAACAGCTGGACATAGCAAGGGGGAGAAGGTGGGTGATCGGAATGGCCAGGAGCTGTGAGATCACGAGTGGAAGTGGCACTTTGGGGGTTAAACTGGAGTTGCCTCTGCTGGGTTCAGCAGAGAGAGAATAAATCCCAATGGAGGGAGACCACTGCAGTCTGGCCCTCCACTGATGAGTCTCATTACCCACACAGATGAGGTAATGTTCCATTTGCTCTTCTACCTCCTGTGTTCTTAGCTAATTAATTGCCTTTCTCTCCCCCTCCCCCCCACTTTTCTTCTGCCTTAATTGGGACAAAGACATCTGGCAGAGATTTGTTCTTGCCGGCCTTGTCTTTAACTTATAGACACATTCCACTTGTTAGGGAAGTTAAGAGGGAAACTCCCTTGAGGACAGATTCCACAGGATCTCGCAAAAGCTGTTAAACCATCACATGGTTCCTGGCCTCTGCCACAACATGTGTCTGTCGAAGAAGCCAAGCTCCTTCTTCTGGCGAGGGCTTTCAGGAGAGCTGCCAGTCTCCCATGGGGCCTTGGAAGACCAAGGGGGGGGGGAGTCACGATGGGTGGCAATGGCAGACGCCGGAGTCTGTAATTTCGACAAGAGGCCTACAGCATCTTCGTGTGGGTTCTGCACGACTGGAGGTTTTCACTGGGTCGTGGATGGGATGGACGGATGGATGGGGCTGCAGCGGAGCAGAACAACACATGCAGAAGCCGTTCCGCCCAGGGCTGGCAGCAACTGGGAAAGCTCGGAACTAAGAGCCTGAAGAGCTACTGGCACTGCCACTCAGTGTGGGCAATACTGACACTGCCCATTCAAGCTTGCAAACCTGCTGCTGCGGGTTGCTTCAGGAGCAGTTTGTGAGGGGTCCAAGGGAGTGGTGAACTCGGGTGCCTTTCACCCTGCATCCACCCCTACCGCGTCCGCTGCAAGAAAGCACATGATGCCCTGCCTGAAGAAGCTAAGCAGGGTCAACCTCGGTTCTTGCTTGGATGGGAGATGGAAGCTGCTGACGAACCTCGCGAAGACACTGAGAAGGCACCGTGAGAGGGTGGAATGCGGAGGAGTCAGCTAGAGAGAGAACATCTAAGACAACCGTCTGAGTGCAAACTGCGGTGAACTGTGAAGCTTGGAAGTGCAGAGCACAAGACAGAAGGAGGGCTGTACTCAGAAGGGAAACATCTCGAGTATGGAAGGTTCTATATACGAATAGAGACCCTTATCGGGCCTAGGATAGCCTGCCTGTGTAAACCACCTTGAATAAATCTGATGAGAAATCTGATAATGAGTAAGGCGGTATATAAATACAGAAAATAAAATAAAATAAAATTTTGTAGTGTAGAGGCAGCAGATCCAGGCAGAGCTCCAGGTCAGGCTGCTCTGAGTGCTGAGGAAGATGGACCAACAGAGAAATGCAATGGCTGCTCTTCAGGCAGGAACTGGGAAGCCTTTGAAGAGAACCCAAATGTCTTCGGGAAAGTCTAGTGCAAAGTCTAGCATGGGGCCGCCATGGTGGCTTAGCGGTAAAGACCGGAAGGTTGGTAGAACAGCAGTTTGAGACCCAAGTGCCGCGTGGCGGAGTGAGCTCCCGTCTCCTGTCCCAGCTCCTGCCAGCCTAGCAGTTTGAAAGCAAGAAATTGCAAGTAGATAAATAGGTACTGCTGCGGTGGGAAGGTCACAGCGTTCTATTAGTCATGCCGGCCCCATGACCACGGAAACATCTTCGGACAGTGCTGGCTCTTCGGCCTTAGAAACGGAGATGAGCACTGCACCCTAGAGTTGGACACGACTGGCTTTTGAGCAAGCAGAACCTTTACCTTTACTAGTGCAATTTCTCAGAGCAGGTATGACACAAAAAGTCCCAGTCCATGCTATGTAGTTGTGGGGACCTAGCCATCTCAGCGAGAAGGTCCCTCTGTCCCACACAGTCAATGATTTTCTCTCTTTCCCTGGCACCAACAATTCAAGTTAGTGCTGAATGATCAAAGAACACAAATCTTGGATGACTTCTGGTGCCATGCTAGGTTGTTTGGTCTGCCACTCAAAATGTCCAGTGATACTCAAGCACACCAATCTGGATCACGATAGCATGAGCAATGCCTTGCCACCCTCCACATCACTGATGGCAGGGGGTGGGCCAGTCCTCAAATGTAATGGTGGTGCAAAACCCAGGTGAGCACAAAACAGGTCCTGCACTCCACTCCAATTCAACAAGGAGAATTTCTACAATGGCTTCCAAAACTGGAGCACATGCACTTTTCCGCAGCATTCCCTTCTGCCCATTCTTGTGTGGCTTCTCTCTCCCATGTTCCTGACACGAACACACACATTGATAAAACCCTGCAAAAAAGCCATCATGAGCTTGTATGTTGGGACTGCATCAAGATTCTTGTGGTGCCACAGTGCTATTGTATCCTGGGGAAAAGCCCACCCTAAAAGCATCTTGATAGCATCCCGTTGGGTTTGCTTCTTGCCCAGTGTTTCATCGATGAGCACATGAGCATCAGTAGCACACGGTGGGGTAGAGCATAAGAACGTAAGAACATAAGAAGAGCCCTGCTGGATCAGGCCAAAGGCCCATCTAGTCCAGCTTCCTGTATCTCACAGTGGTCCCACCAGATGCCTCAGGGAGCACAACAAGATACCTGTGTCCTGTTGCCACTCCCTGGCATTCAGAGATAGCTTTTAGTGTAAGGACAACTTTCCCTGGAACTTAGCCATGTCTGCCTTCCCTGGAACTTAGCCATGTCCCTTTCTCTGATCCCTTGGGAACATAAGAACATAAGAAGAGCCTTGCTGGATCAGGCCAAAGGCCCATCTAGTCCAGCTTCCTGTATCTCACAGTGGCCCCACCAGATGCCTCAGGGAGCACACAAGACAACAAGAGACCTGTATCCTGTCGCCATTCCCTTGCACCTGGCACAGATAACCCGTTTCCTGCTGCCACTCCCCTGCACCTGGCACAGAGAAAACCTACTTCTAAAACCAGGAGGAGCAAAACATGAAGCTATGGAAAGATGCAGTGATGTCACAATATGCTGTGAAAAACAAAAACAAAAACAAAAAATCAATCTGTCAGAAAAGGGGTTTCTAGCCAGCTGAGTAATCAGCAGAGGAACACTTTTTCAATGGGAAATTCCACCACCCAGCTAATTTGATGCTCTCAATATAAACACACAGGAGCAAAGGCTGTTAAAGTTGCAAACAAAATACTGTACTTCATTCACAGGTACATTCTTAGGTTTTCACGACGTGTCCAGATTTTAGAGTTTAAAACAAACATTTTACCGGGAAACTCCATCATATAATCTAAATTTTATTAGTGTAATCAGATGGTAAAAAACTTTATTCACAGTTTCTCCAGAATACACACTTTCTGAAGTATCAGAGGGTACTATCACTTATGGAACAGAGAACCCTAGAGCTGTTCTCTTTGTGTGTGGGGTGGTGGTGCTTGTAATGGCTGTCTGCTATTAGGAGAGACAGACAGAGGCGAAGCTACGGTGGGGGCGGTACTGAACGTTTTGCGCCGTCCTAGTCCCTGTTCGCTCAGGTGACCCCGCCCCCTTGCCGTCGGAGCCATTCAGTGCGGCAAAGGCAATGGGCAGGAGATTCCCCTGCCCGTTGCCTTCACCACACTGAATGGCTCCGACGGCGAGGGGGCGGAGCCACCTGAGCAAACGAGTACTAGGATGGCGCAAAACTTACTGTACCGCCCCCACTGTAGCGACACCTCTGGAGACAGAGCTTAGGACTCTGCATCTTTCAGTGGGAGAAAGAGAAAGAAACAAAGGGACCTCCTACAGGTATCATAGATGGCAGGTAAAGGGTCTCAGGTGTCTATAGTACACTGCCCAGTACACTGCCCCCCAGAGTCCTGCATGAAGCGTTGCACCCAAATGCCAACACAATCAAGGGTCGACGCATCAGTTCTCTTTTGGAAACAAGGTAGTTAATTCAGAATTTAGTTCAGAGGACCATTTCAGAAGCAACCCTAGTTTAAGCTGTGCAGAGGGAAGGAGTTTCCAGAGATAGCTCCAACTTGATAGTAAGTAACACAAAATTCTACCCATAAAGGGGCTGCATGCATGTGGCGCAGGTAATACACTTCCCATTTGTATAATGTTGCAAAAGGAATAATGTATTCACTGTTTATTGTGATCAAAGAAACAAACAGTTTTACTGTAGGGCAGAAGAACATAACTAAGCTAGCAATTAAAAGGAACAGGAAAGAAAAGTCTAAGAGTGTAGTCTAGCTCCATACCATAATACAGTTGTTCCCAAACTGGGAGGCGCGGCTCCCAAGGGAGCCGCGGAGACCAGCCAAGGGAGCCGTGGGACGGCCACGGAATCCTCGTGGAAAACAGTGCAATGCCAATTGGCAGGCATCAACATAATGTAATGGGGAGCCGCGGCCAATGGTCAAGGGAGCCGCAAGTCAAAAAAGTTTGGGAAACACTGCCGTAATAGATGTTCTGAGGTTTAACTGTTGAGTGGCCATGTTACTACAATCCCCACGCCCTGCAAATCTAATTCTTGAGGTGAGGCTGCAGTCCCCGGCAGAACAAAAGGTCATCTGTCAGTCATTCAGTAGAACTTGGCTGTGCTAATAGGATTGAGCTTGTCACTGAGGCAATTTGGGGTGGGCTTTTGAAAACTTAGAGTAGCCATGTTCCTATGCATTCATTAGTCCCAGCAATGACAGCCACTCACTCTAGGAACAATTCATTAAATGCAGATCACAATGAACTTGTCACCATCCTTTGGAACAGGCTTCCAAATTCAAATTCAACTCCAACTCCTTCTGTTTCCCAGTGTAAAGTAAAGGTCTCCCCTGCTCGAAAGCCAGTCGTGTCCGACTCTAGGGTGCAGTGCTCATCTCCATTTCTAAGGCCGAAGAGCCAGCGCTGTCCAAAGACGCTTCCGTGGTCATGTGGCCAGCATGACTAACAGAACGCTGTGACCTTCCCACCGCAGTGGTACCTATTTATCTACTTGTAATTCCTTGCTTTCGAACTGCTAGGTTGGCAGGAGCTGGGACAGGAGACGGGAGCTCACTCCATCACGCGGCTCTTGGGTCTCGATCTGCTGTCCTGCCTACCTTCCTGTCCGCAGTTCAGCGTCTTAACCACTAAGCCACCGCGGCCCCACTGTATCCCAGTGTACTCATGCAGGATACCAGTTGTGTGTGTTTATGCGCATGCGCACGTGTGCATCCAGCATGAGATTTCTCCCACCCCCACTTTAGAGTGGTGCAGTCCAGCAGGAGCCTCACACTTCGCCTAGTGCAGGCTCACCACGACATGGCTACAGTTCCTGATGACTTTTTGAGTGCTGCATCACATGGGGGACAAGACATCCCTCAACCCTGCCAGTGAGTCATGAACTATTCAACCACATATGCACCCTTGAGCTGCTCCGCTGAGGCAGGGCGAGATAAAAAATCTCATAAAGGAATGAAATGAATACATATATCTTCTGGGCAGTACAGGAAAGGAAATGGAAATCAGGGGCCCAGAGCTGACTAAAAAAGGAACCAAATTTGGCCCATTGGGCTCATTTTTCACCTGCTCCAAAATGAATGCAGGTGAGTTCCAAATGAAAGGAGGGGGCACGTATGCCATTCTTTTGTCCTTGGGAATTGTTTGTTTGCGTCACAAAGCAAGCTTAGTATGGTACAGTCAGCAAAGTGCCAGACTAGGAGAGGGAGAAACAGATTCCAATTTTCTCTTTGTCGTGAAGCTCCCGGAGTTGCCCTGGGCCACTCTCCAGCTTTCATCTTTCAACCCTTCTTCACAGGGTTGTTTAGAGGTGGTTCTTGCTTCCCTGAATACCCCAGAACAATGCAATGCTTGTGGCATTTGGAAAATGTGGTAGCACCATGAGGCAACTTCCCAAAGAAGGTCTGCATCTTCTGTTACACATTAACCCCAGTGATAGTTAAGACGCCCCCCCCCCAATACAAACGATTCCCAAACGCAAATCTGTGATTTGTTTCATTCATTTCCAGCTTCTCGAGGGAAGTGGTGGGTTCTTCCTCACTGGAGGTCTCCAAGCAGAGACTTGACAGGCACGTTTTGGAGCTGCTCTAGAGAGGATTTTCCTGCTTCAGGCAGGGGGGTGGACTAGATGGCCTTGAAGGTCCCTTCCAACTCTATGATTCATTTTGTAAGAACAGAAAAATGCAGCAAATGAGTCCAACTTGGTTCAATTATTCCAAAATGGACAGCATTAAAGACAGTTTTTTTTTAAAGGGAAAAACTACAGCTGAGCCTCCAGTTTTGCAAAAGAATGTGGGAAACAAAAATGGATGACATTTCTTACTAAATTGGTATGATTTTCTTAGAAGAACAATGAAATGAATGAGCGTTTTAATAATGAAGCTGCAGTGAAAATACTTCCTTGCAACCCCCTAGTGGAGATATAGGGCTGTCTTGGAATACTGTCCAGCAAACGGGTCGTCTTCATGACGGACATGGGCTTTGGAGGTTTGGAAGCGGAAGGAGGTGCCAAAGCAACACACAGCAGCATATTATCTGAACACGAAATACTTTATATTCCAATAAATAGAAGCATTTGCAATACATTAAACAGTTCCAGTTGTCTTTATTGCAGACTGTAGCTGCTTAATGTCTTGTGAACGCTCCTGTTTATTGGAATATAAAGCATTTTGTGCTCAGATAATAAACTGTTGTGCTTTTCTCTGTCTGGTCCCTCCATTTTAACAGCCGCAAAGTTCGTGCCAATGTGCACAGAGGGTCCTTCTGTTGGTCAATGGTCCACGATAGCCTCACATCTCTGCTCTTTCTTGAATTGCCCAGATCCGGCTCACATTCTGCACTTGGGGCCCTTGGTTACAGGGTACTGTTTATAAAGCTCTCATTGCTCCAAGGAAGGTTTTCTAGCATGCTGTTATGATTCAGTTGCAATCATATTGTAAGTCTTTATCAGATGCTCATTGGGGATGAAGATTGCAGGTTCCACTCCTGTCCTCTCTGTGGTCAGTCACACACCTGCAATCTACCTACACTTGTTTGCACATAAGCGTCTATCTCCTACAATCAGGCATCCTGCAGAGTTTCCAGTGGCAAGGAGAGATTCCGATGCATGTACAGTAGACAGGTTGCAGACCTGCAGCAGAATACATGTTGGAGAAACAACCATTGCAGCACTCCACCAGGTGTGGGTGTGGGTGGGTGCGCATGCATGAGAGAGAGAGAGAGAGAGAGAGAGAGAGAGAGAGAGAGAGAGAGAGAGAGAGTTCTATCTTGCAAATAAACACACATATTCAAGGAAGTGAGGGATCGTCGACTTAGAGTAAATTCCAGTCTCCTCTTCGAAGTCTTTCAGGTCACAGTTCCCATTTTGCACTCGGGTCTCCCAAATTAGAAGAGCTGCAAACCCTGCAGCCATCCAGCACTATGAATGAGCAAATACTGGTTTCGGGGAAAGAGGGGTGTCTCTACCCATATGGCATCAAGGTGGGTTAGGCGGGCATGGGGGTCTTGGAATGCACATGTACAAATGTCCACAAGCCTAGGGCAGAGTGTTAATAAAGACAAGGTGGGAACTTCAGCAGGAGTCAGAATTTCTGACCTTGTCTGCTCCTGAGATAATATATCTCAGAGATCCGGTTCAGGTTTCCTAGCTCCGGCGCTGCTATTTAAGATTTACGGTTTGAGAAAGTGCTTATTGCTTGAATTCCCTCGACCTTTTGTGTTTCCAACCTTGTGTTTATCAAGATGCAGTTTGCTCCCTCCCCCCCCCCCCCAGTTCTTTGTTTTCCTCTGGCCACAGTCTCCAAGGGCTAGCACTGGCCTCGGCGGCCTTGCCTGTCATACAGGTTGAAGCAAGTTGTGAAACAGACTCTGCCCATCCTGCTGATCTGCACCATTTTTTTATTTGTCCTTTTGGTTCTCTTCCCCTGTGTTGTTTGCTTGCTGGGCTTAACCCTTGGTTGAGTCCTCTCTTTCTCTCTGGCTCCCCAGATTGCACATGATCTGTACATTCGGAGGACAAGTATCCGGGGTGTTTGCACATTGCAAGTTGCCACGGAGACAGGAAATTGGCAGTGACCCTGGGGGTGGGGAGTCGGAGGCGCCTCCTGTGTCCTTAGGGCTGAAGAGAGTGCCTCCTCGCTGATCACTCTCAAAGGCCCTTCCCAGGCTGTCAGCTCCCATAATAATGAGGCATGGCTCACAAGAAGAGAAGCACAGGCAGAATGTCCTCTGCACTTGGGTTTGGGCCGCTGCCCGAGCAGGCAGGGACGTGTTTCAGACAAAGAGGGCTGGCAAAGAGCAGGTTATGTCACCTCCTGGAGGAAGCATCACCTCATCCTGCAATTCCAGGTGCGTGTGACCCCCTCCCCTGCGCCGCCTAGAAGACCTCCAGTGCATGCATCTGTGCAGACATGCTGACGCTGCAGCAGCAAGGTTTCGTCTCCCCACCCCCACCCCCTGCCCACAGATTCTACTATGAGCTGCATTCCACAATCAGTCGCATTTGTCACAAGTCGTCCTCCACCGTGGCTCTGTTCTCTTCCTAACTGCTTGGTCAGCCATGCGTCTCTGGAAAACAAGGCAGCCTGGGCTCCCATCAGTGGAAGAGGCAGTTAGGAGGAGTGGTAGGAGCCACCTGGCTGGGCCACCACTGTCAGGGCACCCAGCAGTCACTGCAGCAGGAAAATTCCCCAGAACACACATATCCCTACACAAAATTCCCCTACACACAATATTACACTGTATTGGACCAATTATATGATGATGCAGCCTCAGTGAAGGTTCCCAGATGCAATCAGCCTGAGCCCTATCGAGTAATGATCCATTTGTGACCCGGGAACTCTTTGCGACTCCCATAGAGCCACGGATCAGTTTGCTGACCAGCAGTAAACTCTGGCTCCAACATGTGCCCTGCTAGGTGAGAGGCACAAAGTGCTTCATCATGCATATTACCTGGATGCTGTCCTTACAACAAGCCTGAAAGGGCATTATTATTGCCCCCATATTTCAGATGGAAGGAGTGAGGCTGAGAGGGAGTAGGGCTTGCCTAAGGCCACCGAGTAAAAACTCGTGGCAGAGGTGAGTTGTCAGTCGGAGAACCCCTGAATCGTGGCTCAGTCTTTTAAGTACTATGCTGCATCAGCTCAAAGAGGCAAATGCACATATGGTGTGGACAGAAAGGGGTGTCAAACACTTTACTCCTTTGTGACCCCCCCCCCAAAAAAAAATCACATCTCAGCCTGCATTTTTGCTGGTGTGGCTTTCTTCTGGACTTCGCCAGGTTGAGGAAAAGCTGCTAACGGGGGCTGAAAAGGGGAAGGGTTCTGCACCCCCTCTTGCATGTCCCACCCCTCGACACACGTTTGGCATCTGCTTGATGGTGACCTCATGTTCTTGGGGAGGGGCCACAGCTCAGGAGTAGAGGACGTGGTTCCTGTTACATAGAAGGTTTCAGTCCTTGGAATCTCCCGTTTAGGGATATTGGATCTCAAGGAACAGAACTGGGAAACGATCACTGCCAGGCAGCGTTGCCAGGACTAGAGAGGCCTACACACAATATCACACTGTCTTGGACCAATGGTATGATGCAGTGGACCTGCCTCTACCATATCCGGCTACGCCCTTCAAGAGTCACTTTCCCATGGCTCCCAATACATGGTAACTTCCCAACTTCCTATGGCTCCCCAGAGGTGCCAGGTGAGGGATGAAAGGGTGTCTTCAGAATCCGTCCACATTGCTTGAACCGTTTCAGTCTCCTTCCTAATGGTAAAGCAATACAGTCTGTGGAAAGTCATCACCACCATACCAGATCCAGTTTAATCATCATCATCATCATCATCATCCCCAGAGCCATTCATCTCCACGTTCTGAAGCAGCTGCCCTTCCGCTCCAGAGGAGCCAGGCATCCGTTTGCTTGTCTTGAGCCTGCCTGTTAAAATCAGTCGTTTCTTCAGCACCACCCACTAAAGGGGACTGGAGCAAACCCCACTAGGAGCAGGTTGGTGCTAAAACTGCAGAGCAGGGAAGGAGTCTGGCTGGAGCAGGAGAAACGCTTGGGAAAGAATGAGCAACAAGCAGAGCAGTCGCCAGAGCTGCACATGTGGGGCACTGTGTGTGCCTGCAGCTGGGAGCTGGGAGCAGATGGGTGCTACGTGCAGAGACAGGAGGGGTGGGAGGTCCTGGCAGAGGAGGAAGGTGTTTGGGTGCCCCAGCAGAGGGAATCCAGCACTAGCCTGGGACAGAAAGGGGGATTCTGCAGCCTTTGTGGTAAGCTGCCTTGCCCAAGGCAGTGGACGGAGAGCAAATAGGTCTGGTTGGAGAAGGGTAAGAGTGGCAGTGCAGCTGTGGCAGGGGGTGCCCAGGCGCTCATCCCCTTCCCCGGGTGACGCTTGTCCCCTTCCCCGGGTGCAAGCTGGCCAAGGCCCTATGGGCCTACTCAAATGTAGGCCAGCTCTGAAGCTGGCGTACATTCAAACCAGGGGTGTAAGGCTGGCCCAGGCTGGAAGAGGGTTTGGGATACCGCCGATATCCCTGCCCCCTCCCAATCTGGACCGGCTCAATGGGTTGGGACTGCAGATGGGTTGGGACAGGAGAACTCTTGGCATCAAGGACGCTCCTCGCCCCTTTGCCCACCACATGTCCTGCTCGACCCCCCACTTCACTACGGGTGTTTTCCTTGCCTCTTCTGCCGAGAGCAGAAGACCAGCGGCCCCCCAGCCCTGGGAGGGAGGGATTGGGGGCTGCATCCAGGTGGGAAGAGGAGGAATAATGCATGTGGCATTTGCAACATGGACAGAGAACTCCCCGGGACCAGCCAGCAGGGATGGGGACTCAACTCGCAAGTGTGACTGAGTCACTTTTTCCCCGGACTCGGACTCTAACTCGAACTTGTGACCCACTGACTCGCACTCGCACTCGTGACCCAGTTACTTAGATACATCCCTGCTGGCCAGTGCAGTCTGGGGGGGGGGGAGAGGGCGTGGCTGTGCTTGCTGGCTGTGCTCCGCAGGAACTGAGTTGCAGAGAAAGGGTGGCATTGGATTCCTGCCAGAGCTCCCTTTGGCACTCGGGTTTTATGCTGGCCGGTGGAAGGAGGCTGTTGGAAGTCCAGCTGGCTGCTGGCTGGCAAAGTGTCCGGGCACTGCCAGGCCTCCTTGCCTGCTCCAAGGCGGCACCCAGACGGGCAGCGCTGAAGCTCCAAGGGCCACTTGCCGCAAGGGCAGCCTCAGGGGGCTCGTGTGGGTGAACGGCAGATGGGTTGGGACTGAGAGCCGTGAATGAAGAACCTTGTCCCCACTTCAGATTTCAGTTCTGCGGTGAAAGCACAACACCGTTTCTCAGCTGCCGAAATGGCAGTCAGTCATGAGGGCTAGTGGAACTTCCATGTGAAGAGACAGTCTACCTGAGCGCACCAATTTCCAGCAAAGGAGTGTTATTCCTTCACGCCCTGCTGTTGGGTTTCTGGAGGGATTCAGTTGACCAGTGGGGAGGAAAAGCAGGATGTGAAACTAGGTGGAGCTCGGCTGATGCAGCTCCAGGACTCCACTCACGTTCCCATTAGAGACAGTTGACGCTTCAGAGGCAGCCCACCTCTGAACATTGACTTTTTTTTGGGGGGGGGGTGTCAAACAATGGGAAAAGACTGTTGCCTGGAGGAGGCATTTATTTGGCTACTGTGGGAATCAGCCTGCTGGCCTCTAGGGATCCTGTCTCAGAATATTCAGCCATTCAGACATGTCTGAATATATGAGATATTCTCATGATGACCTACCTTACAGGGTTGTTGTAAAGATGACTGTGTTCACGTATGTGAAGCAATCTGAGTGCTCCACAGGACGGCAAAATCATTCTTAGGCGCTGGACTACGTATCGTTCGAAACAGAGCCATGAAAATGTGGCGCGCGTGTCGTCCGATCATAATAACACCCCGCTGTGTGCCTTGTTTCAAGTCCTCAGGGGCAGCCCTGGCGGCTCCAGCCCTGGCTCCCGTATCCATTCCATCTCCAGAGGGATCCAACCCGACTGTGCAAAGAGGCAACCGCGGTCAGGCCCCACCCGCACAAGTGACAGAGTCGAGCTGCCACCATTTCATTTCTGTTTGAACAAAGGGAAACGTTCGTCAGCAGAATTCACTTCCCGGAGAGAGGGTTGAATCACTTGATCTAGGAGGATTTAGAGAGGAGGCCGATGGATGAACAAGGTGTCGAGAGCAATGGCCAGTTCGGAGGCAGCAAATGAGCCTGAGCAGATCTTATTACCCTCAATACCCAACCCTGATCATCTCTGTGTCCTCCCTGGGCTGGCCCCACCCTGCAAAGCAGAGCCTCAAGGGCAAACTCTCTCTCTCTCTCTCTCTCTCTCTCTCTCTCTCTCTCTCTCTGGCAAAATGGAAACCCAGGAAGCCGCACAGTGCAGGTTTCAGCTCCAATCCCAGGCAGCGTCTCTTAGTAGGGCTGGGAAGACCCACTCTGCCCCAAAATGTGCCAGTCACGTTGGCAAGAATGACTGAGCGAGATGCACCAAGGAAGTTTCATGTGCCCTGAGGTGTTGGAAATGGGCAGCTTTCGGCCGTTTTGGACACTAGGAAGTGGATAACCTGCTTACCTGAAAGACCTTCTTTATTTTGACCTCTCTGTGTCTAAAGGAAGGGGTGTGGCCCATGACCTATTTCCTCCTTCTTTATGCTCTTTCTCATTCCCTTACTATCCTGACTCCAAGGTGGATGGACGTGTGCCATGTGGGCTCTGACCCAGGCGGCCAGCACACAACCATGCAGGAGGCGCCAGCAATGAGGGGCGCTTCATCCTTAAGTTAGTATAACCTCTGATCTCAATCAGATGCTGTATATATGAGCTGAACCGTGAGTAAACTTCTTCTTTTTGCAACTTAACTCAGCCTATGCCTCGTGTGTTTATTTAGCTAATAGCAGTCTGCCTGGGTGGAAGAGGGAACAAACTCTGCTAAGAATCTCCTAGATAACCTCCCAAATAGAGGCTTATGCCAACATGAGGGAGGGACTTGAGTTCAGTGGGAGGAGAGCCTCTAATGTCCACACTGTGAAGGTCCCAGCAGGATCAGTCCCTGGCAGCGTCTCTAGGATGGGCTGGGAAAGAACCCCTTCTCTGAACCCCTGGGGTTGCTGCTGCCAGTTAGTGTTGACAACCCTGACCTAGAAGTTGGAGCAATGGTCGGACTCCATAGGTGGCAGCTTCCTGGGAAGAATGGCAAAAGGTAAACAGCAGCCCCTGAAAGTGGGCAAAGAAGCTCCTCAAGGGCAGCCCTGCCGAGAACAGGAAGCAATAGTCCTGGCAAAAGCTGGTATGACTGGCAAAGGCTGGCATATCAGGGGCATCTGCTCAAAGCCTCCTGGCAACCAGATAAGCCACCCGCTTCTCCAGCAGCAAGGGTGGATCCAGGCAGGTGCCCAGGTAGACTCCCGCATCCAGGAGATTCACACACCCCGTCCACGTTTGGTCCACTGTTCAGCAGCAGCTAATCTCCAGCGATCCCTTCCTTCAGAGGCGGCTTAAAATAAATCAGAATCCAGATTTCAGGATTAGGAGAGGAGCGGAAAGGTCAGCTCAGATCAATGGCGATTAGCTGGCAAGAAACTAAAGTGGCCTCCTGTTTGCTCTGCATTAACGATTCTGCCACTGAGCAAAGAATCTCTCAGAACCACTTGAGAAATAAAAAGTACAAACAGGAGGAGGAGGAGGAGGGGAAGAGAGCTCCGAACCTGCAGGCATGCAAATGGTATTCTCTCTCTCTCTCTCTCTCTCTCTCTCTCTCTCTCTCTCTCTCTCTCTCTCATATAGGGCTACTAGAGTTTGGATCTCTCGACTGCCACCAGGAGAAGGTCCTCCATGAAAGAGCATTGAACCTCCTGTGTCTGTAGCCTGTGACTCACAGCTGCTCTGGAACCCCCACCCCACCTCTGCCTGCAGGACTGGCAACAGCAGCTGGCTTTGGGAAGACAGTGTGACATTTCTTAAACTGCAAATGTCAAGGAGAATTCCGAGCTCTTGCAGGATTTGTAGTAGGGTAGACTACAAAATTCAGTTTGTCTCAAGCAATTCTTGCTTCAGGTCCTTCAGGTGTGTACTCCTCACTGGGCAAGGGAACAGCAACCCCTTAGTCCAGTGGTTCCCAAACTGGGAGGTGCAGGTCCCAGTGGAGCCGTGGAAACCAACCAGGGGAGCCGCAGATACCAGCCAGGGGAGCCGCGGATACCAGTCAGGGGAGCCGCGGATACCAGCCAGGGGAGCCGCGGATACCAGCCAGGGGAGCTGCAGAGACCAGCCAGGGGAGCCGCGGAGACCAGCCAGGGGAGCCGCGGAGACCAGCCAGGGGAGCCGCAGATACCAGCCAGGGGAGCCGCGGATACCAGCCAGGGGAGCCGCGGATACCAGCCAGGGGAGCCACGGATACCAGCCAGGGGAGCTGCAGAGACCAGCCAGGGGAGCCGCGGATACCAGTCAGGGGAGCCGCGGATACCAGCCAGGGGAGCTGCAGAGACCAGCCAGGGGAGCCGCGGAGACCAGCCAGGGGAGCCGCGGAGTGCCATGGAATCCTCTCGCAACATAGTGCAATGCCAATTGGCAGGCATCAACATACTGTAACGGGGAGCTGGGGCCAATGGTCACCAATGGTCAAGGGAGCCGCAGGTCGAAAAAGTTTGGGAAACACTGCTTTAGCCCCACCCTGCAGGCAGAACCAGCCTGCCCCCTTCCCCTTGCCTGTGCGAAAGGGAAGGTATCTCCCCATACCCTCTACTCAGGACTGGCAAGCAGTCAGATCCCATTTAAAATAATGAAACCACGAAGATCTCGCACGTTGTCCGTTTATTTACTGTATGTCCATGTGTTGACTTTTCCTATTCAGGTCTCCAGTTTGTTTCTGTCCTTGGATTTAAAAAATGTGCCTTCGCCTGTGAAACACTAGTTGGCCCTTAGAAGCCTCCAGACTCAGCTCCCAGAACCAGTGAGCAGCATTGAGGGAGCCCTGCCTTCTGGGATTTAGCCCTGCAGGAGGATCATTCGGAGAGGCCGCTGGCATTGGTGTACCGCTGGCATTGGTGTACCATTCTTTCTCTGCAACTAGTCGGCTGTGCAGCTGCTCTCCGAAGTGGGATGAGACAGTTATTTATGTTAATGAGACGCTGGTTTGATTATTAGAAACATATTGATCGAGGGTTTGGGGCAAGGGTGTAAGCGATACAGATCTGATGCATACGGTAGCTGTGAAACCACAATCAATATGGTTCTCATAACCAACCCTACATTTCACAAGCGTAAAACACTATCCTTAAGACTGATAAGAGCCAACCCCCATTTCGCTCATTCCCAAGAACCCAACAGGCTTTTAAGAAATCCCCAGCCACCCCACAGATACATTTCCCACAGTCTCAGCTTACTGCCAAGAGTAGTTAACTCCCAGTCTACTCAGAGCCAGAGCGTTCTGTAGTAGGGCCCTGTCTTTCTTTCGCAGTGTATCGCAAAACAAGCAATTCTGAAGCTGCACGCCACGGAGGTCCTCGTACACAAAATGGAAGCTTCCGGCGGACGCCTCCAACAAGGCAGAATCCCCCTTGCGGTTCCATCCATTGTTCCGTTGGTCTTCCCCGTTGTGCGAGGTGCCCCCAGAATGCCACAGCCATCTTCGGCACGCCTTCAGGGCAGCCATCTCTGCACTCGTTCCTAAAGCAGCTCGGCTTTGCGCTTTCGGTGTGTTCCTTGGGCTTCGCAAGGGGTCCCCCTCCTCCCCCTGCACAAGGAGAGGACGGGCACGAGGCACCCCCTGCCAACTCGCTGCCTTCCCCAACTGACAGTGCGACGCAACATCTTCAGCTAATGGCATGGGTGAGCCAGCCCTGCATGCGCACAGTGCCACATACAGGCACAAACATGTCAAAGGATGGGATCCTGGAGGGGTTGCGTAAGAGAACAAGCACCCTGTTCACTGGGGAAGGGGCAGGTTTCTTGCCCAGTGGCATGGGGAGGGGAGCGTGGCACCTCTCATGCCCAGGGACTAGTTCATTTCATCGGGAGCTTCCCATGATGTTTGTGCACATATGGAGGAATTTCAAGGGCTGAGAACACAGTAAGGCAGAAAGAGAAAATGAAAAGGCAACTGGACAATGAAGAGGAAGCCAGGAGAGGGGGGGTTGAGACCTGGTGCGCACCACACGCCCCCCCCCCCCTCCGCAAGATGAGCAGGAATGGCTTGGTACTTTCTTTGCTGCCTCCTTCCTTCCTTTAATCTTTGATCAGGAAACAAGCTGATTTTAATTAAAAAGCTCTCCAATTAATGCCTTTGCAGTGCTTTCATTTCCTGAGCTGCCATAATTTCCAAAGCCCAGATTGGGAGAGAGCGGGGGGGGGGGGGGCTTTTTTGTGTTGTCTTCTCATTAAATAAACTAAATAAATAAATAACAAAGGGGGGCAAGGTGATGCTTTTGCGAGTGAGACAAGAGGCTTCATTAGGCAAGTTAACCAAATGAGGTGGGGCGGTGGTGGAAGGTGGGGGCCTGTGCTGCAAGGGGGGTTGGAAGAGGGGGCAAAGGACCGGCGGTGTCGTCATGACGGAGGAGACTTGACATTCTGAAGAAGTTCTTCATCTTCAAAGTCTGGAACGAATATTAAAGGTCCCATTGAAATCGGAGGCAGTTTTGCCATTAACTACAAAGGGAATCGAGATCAAGCTTTTCTATTAATTAATTTCACCTCTCACTCCCCCATGCAGGTGGGAACAAACGGGCTGGTCCAGAGCCTTAGCTGGCTGCTCTTTGCAAAGCACATTTCCACCAATGAGGCAACAAAGGACTTATCTGGGTCTCTAAATATGGCACGTGTACATGTGTGTGTTTTGAACTTGTCTGCACGGTTAACGCAGCAGGCAACACGGGAAGCAGGCACAGAACGTGGGGGGGGGGGGGCGATCGGTCCTGGAAATGTGCCTAGCTCATTTGCACATTCTGGCTGACTCTGGATGTCCTATTAGGTCAGTGGTTCTCAAACATTTTAGCACTGGGACCCACTTTTTAAAATGACACTCTATCAGGACCGACCTAACTTTACGAGACGCTCAAACATTTATCTCCCTATATTTACACAAGCTTGCAAACTGCAGGCGCTCAGGTCTTTGCAAACTGCAGGAGCTCAGCTGTTTGCAGGGTATTTAGCAGCTATCTTGCGATCTGCAGGAATGTAGCTCTTTGAAAGGCAATTAGAAGCTATCTGTTTTTTGAATAGCCTCAGGACTTTTGGCAATTACTTTTCTGATCTATCCTTCACCTGGGACCCACCAGAAATCAGGTTGCAACCCACCAAGTGGGTCCCAACCCACAGTTTGAGAAACACTGTATTAGGTAAACTGAAGCGGTCTTACAGACATTATGAGTCGCTGATTGTGATTGATATTTTTTCTTCCCCTGCTGTAGAAAAGCAGCCTCTAGCATCCAGTCCCTCTGACAATAGAAAATGGAGCGGGGGGGGGGGAGGTGGCGTTGGAATCAAGGCTGTTGTAGGTCCCCTCCAATTCTATGATTCTATGAAAGACAGCACAGAAGATAGCATCGTCACAGCGCAATCCTAACCAACATTCCAGCGCTGGTGCAGCCGCAATGCAGCCTCGACCTCGAAGAGGCCTCCATGACTACCCCTGCACTGCAGAATGCAGTGTGCGCCCTGTTGGCACGACTACACCGGTGCTGGAAAGTTGGTTAGGATTGCGCTGTCAATGTTACAAAACACCGCTGAGAGGTCCAGCCTCTGCTTAAAGACCTCCAACAATGGAGAGTCCCCCACCTTTCGAGGCAGACTGGTCCATTGCTCAACCATCTGTACCACCGAATGATGCTAATAACAATGCTAAGAATAACAATCAAGAAAGTGAAACATAGTGATTTCTGTCTGCTGCTTTGCAGGACTTGTATTTCGTCCCCTTCCTCATGGAAATCTCCCAATGGTGCAATGAGAGACTGCCCACGCTCTGTGATGCCTTACAGGGTGCCACTGAGCAGGCACAGAGTGCCGCTCCCTCCCCACTAAACCAGCTCATCTAGCCCCCTGGAATATCTTGTGTTCAGGAAGAAGAGCATCCCGATGAGACAGCAGGACAAGCGAGCAGCAGTTCACCGCTCAGAAATTCAATACAATGGACAGACAATCAAAGTGCGGGAAGCAGTTGGTCCCATCTGGAAACGATAGTAACACTGCACTTTCGTCTGGCATTCTCGCCTCTACACTTACAGAAAGACGAGACTCTCTGGAGATGCTGTGCACAATTTTTGTGGCAGAAAATTCAGACCACAGGTCTCTCCACATGGATGAATAATCTGCCCGCCGAAGCTGCCAAGCTGCTCACAAATGGACGAAGAGCCCAGGACCGTTCGGGGTGAAGTGAGGTGTCCATGCATTGGGAGCTGATGCATGTCTGGACTTTAGGATTCGAGAGATGTCAGGTGTCCATCCTAAAACCATTCACAGGGATATCGTCTAGACCAGTGTTTCTCAAACGGTGGGTCGGGACCCACTAGATGGGTTGCGACCCAATTTCTGGTGAGTCACAGGTGCTGGAAAGATCAGATAAGTAATTGCCACAAGCCCTGAGGCTATTCAAAAACCAGATAGCTGCTCATTGCTCTGCAAAGAGCTGAGCTCCTGCAGCTTGCAAGATAGCTGCTAATTGCTCTGCAAAGAGCTGAGCTCCTGCAGCTTGCAAGATAGCTGCTAATTGTTCTGCAAAGAGCTGAGCTCCTGCAGCTTGCAAGCTTGTGTAAATATAGGGAGATAAATGTTGGAGCGTCTCATAAAGCTAGGTGGGTCCCGATGGAGTGTCATTTTAAAAAGTGGGTCCCGGTGCTAAAACGTTTGAGAATCACTGGTCTAGACAGTGTTGGGAGCCGTCCTGTTGCTGGGGCCTCCCATGTCCTGGCACTTCAGAGTTTAGAGAGGCTAATCTGTGAGCCCTCCTGTCACAACGGAAAAGAGCAGAGAGATGTGCGAATCGATTCACGTGGGGAGTGCTAGAGGAAATGCTTTGTGTGCATATGGTCCTGGGTTCAGATCGAGCATCTTCCATTGCATGGAATTCAGTTAGTAGGACTGGGAAAGTGGGGGGGGGGGCATCGCTCCATGGTGGAGAGCATGCTTTGCTTGCCTCAAGTCCCAGGTTAGATCCTCAGTAAAACAATCGTAAGCCTTGGCTCTTGCCCCAGGAACGATTTGGCTCCTCCAGCTCTGTCAAGTTCTCAGGAACCTTTGAGGGGTGCAAAGTCTGGCCAGCCCTCCTTGTTTGTTATCCTTCCCCAAGGGAAAAAAGCCTCACCTGGGGGGGGGAGGGTAGGATCAGCAAATGGTTCTAGGGAATATACTGAAGCAGAGCTTACGCAGAAAAGAGCAAGGGGTCTTTCAAAAACTTCAGCCTATGTTCACCTCAGTTTCTCTTCCTTATATCAAATATATCTAGTTTTGAGACAGATTGACAAAGCCAATGTTGTCTTCAATTTGTAATTTGATACTTCATTTGTCTCCACATCTGCCCAAAGGATTACCCAAGACAGCTTCAACTTCAAACATACGCATGTCTCGGTACTGGGGGAAAGAGGCTGACATGGCCATTCGTTGTTCCGAACTGCATGCATCCTGCTGGCTGGGTCTGCATTTGTAGTCCTGTGGAGATTGGCCTCTGGCATCTGAGACACACATCTAGTTGTGCATCCCTGTGCAGGCAGATTGGATCCCACTGGCTTATTTTTTCCACCACTGCCATGAGGAATTTCATTTTGAACACTCTTTTTTCCCCACTGAAAGCAGTAAAATCGAGCAGAGAGGGCTGTTTGCTTTCACACCCTTCCTGTGAAGGTGTGCCCACTTCCTCCTCCTTCCAGGCCTTGCATGAATGCCTGTGCCCACAACGTATCCGTGGACCCAGCATTTCCAGTTATCCGCGGCACTCGGCCTCCCCTGATCGCTTCTCCAGAAAAGCAGAAAGACGGATGTTCGTGTTTACAAGCAGGAGTCGTGCCGCTCTGCAGACATTAACTAGGGATGAACAAACATGTTTGGACAATTTAAGACTTCGCTGGAAACTGGAATCCATTTTCCAGCAGAACGGAAACTCATCTTGACAAACTAGTTATCTATTTATTTAAGTTAAGCCTGCACTACTTTTGGAAACGTCGGATTAGGATGCCACATTCTCAGCCCGATGGAAATGCAGCCTGGGCCCCTGCTAACTGGGCAAGAGGCACTTTTTCGATTGGTGCTCCTTTTATATTTAGCAGGGGGAGAGTAACTGCCCCCCTTTCACCCCAGCACAGTGTCTTTTTTGGTGGCTGTTTGCTGGTGTTCTTCTGCATCTTTGATTGTGAGCCCTTTTGGGACAGGGAGCCATTTAATCATTTGGTTTCGTCTGTAAACCGCTTTGTGAACTTTTTGTTGAAAAGTGATATATAAATACTGTTAATAATAATAATAAATGGCTCCCTGTCCCAAAAGGGCTCACAATCAAAGATGCAGAAGAACACCAGCAAACAGCCACCAAAAAAGACACTGTGCTGGGGTGAAAGGGGGGCAGTTACTCTCCCCCTGCTAAATATAAGAGGAGCACCAATCGAAAAAGTGCCTCTTGCCCAGTTAGCAGGGGTAACTAATTCATCAAATTTAATCATTTGATTTTGTCTGTAAACCGCTCTGTGAACGTTTTGTTGAAAAGCGGTATATAAATACTGTTAATAATAATAATAATAATAATAATAATAATAATAATAATAATAATAATAATAATAATAATAATGAGAAGCAACAAAAAGCGAAGGTTGGACAGAGAGAGGCCTGTTGCCTGCTCCAGTTCCAACCAGTGGGCTGTGCAAGCCCATCTGCAGCTTCTGAAGGAAGCCATGGCCGGTCATTCAAAGGCCCTCCACCACCTCCGACTCCACCTCATTTCCTATGTCCATCTCCACCACTTGAAAGCATTAAACCGCTGAACCATAAGCTGTCGATCGAAAGGTCGGCAGTTCGATTCCCGCGACGGGGTGAGCGCTTGTTGCTTGGCCAGCTCCTGCCAACCTAGCAACCTAGCAATGCTACGCACTGCGGCAAGGAGAGTCATGCCGGCCACATGACCACGGAGGCGTCTTCGGACAATGCTGGCTCTTTGGCTTTGAAATGGGGATGAGCACCACACCCTAGAGTCAGACAGGACTGGACTTAATTGTCAGGGATACCTTTACCTTTAATGCCAGTCCTTGTCCAGGTCTTTTCCTAATTGTTTGGAAACGTGCTTTGAAAGTCAATCATCTAATTTCAATAGTGTGTTTGTTTTTATAAAGAATGTCAGGAGTGCCTTATTCTTCAAAACAAGCCAAATACACGGACTATGACAGACACAAAACGTTAGTCTTGAGCAATGGGGAATAACTGGGCATGCTTCTCAGGCTACCTGACGGAGGCTCCGGACCGGAGCTGAAGAAGCTCCAATTCTGTGTAGTTGAAAAATGTGGTTCTTCTTTGTGAATGAGATCATGTTTTGGATTGGAAAACGGAGAGGGGGGGGAAGAGAGGAAGAGGAAATGTGGAGGGGAGGAGAGTGCTGAGCTTGGTAAGTGGAAGAAGCAGAGCAGGCACATCACTTGTGGCCAAAATTGTGAAAACTTTGTATTTATGAATAATACCATCATGACATATATCATTTGATGTGTACTTTCATGTAGAATGCAACGGAACAAACCGTTTCGATATATCTGTATTCTATCAAACGTTGTGGCCAAACAACAAAAAAGGTACAACACAGCTGCCTTATGTCACAAAAGGTGGATTTCCTTAACTCAAACCAGACCAATGGAGACTGACAGCCCATTCCAACCCAACTCCTCTCCAAGTCAGGCATAAGTGTGGCCTAAGTGCAGCCTAAGTTAGGCAGAAGTTATGCCTGAGGTAGGTCAGAGTTATGCCTGAGTTAGGCAGGCTGCAGTTTCTGTGGCCCAGCACCACCCCAGGATCCAGGCAACACTTACCTCCCAGGCAGGCAGGCTCTTCTCCAGGCTCCGTGTCTGGCTCAGGCATGTGCAGGCCTCTGTCTGCATGTGTCAGCGTCGATCCATGGCAGCTGCCACAGGGTCTGTCGCAGCCCGGTCGCAAAGGGGCTGACCGCAGGCAGGGGGGTTGCGCCAGTCATGTGGTGGGCGCAGGGCAGGTGACAGGTGAGCGAGGTGCCTGAGCCCAGCCGCCACAGGGCACCCTGTGCATCAGCCACCTGCTGCAGGGGAGAGTGGCCGTCCCCTCCCTCCTGCAGAAGGCGATGCCACCCCCAAGCCACGTTGAGGCTGCACTGGGGGGTGAGCGGGGGAGGGAAGGGAAGGGGAGGGGGGTGGGAACGTCACACACAAGGGGGGTCTCATGAGGACTGGAACTGCCTCTGACATGACTCGCCCGTGCACTGCCTGAAGCCCTGGGCCTCCAAGGCCGGGGCAGTGCCCACAAAGGAGGCATCCCGGCGTGCCTGCTGCTCTGTGCCCCGGCCAAGACCGAGAGATGCCTTGGGCTTGTCTGCTGCGAGCGGGAAGGGCTCACGCAGCTCATCACACCCCCAGATGGGGCGACGATAGCGCCTCTCGGCAGGCGCTCTGGCAGGGTGGGGGGTGGCCAGCAGCCATCATCAGGGAGTGGGAGGGGAGGCAGACACACAAGCAGGCAGACAGGGGGTGCTGGGGAGGGGCATGGGTGGGTCAGAGACAGACAGACAACAAGGCTGGTGGGAGACAGATTCCGAGAGAGGGGTCTGCAGAGACCGATAGGGACACAGGGGGCGCTCCGCAGATGAAGGTGATGCATAAACAGGCGCCTCTTATGCAGACAGACTTTGGGCGGAAGTGGCTGCATTACGGGCGGACCTTCGACGGAGGCGCCTGCATTACGGGCGGATCTTCGACAGAGGCGCCTGCATTACAGGCGGACACCCTGGCTGTCACTGTTTGCCTGCCTGAGAGGCCCACCCGACTCCCCCCTCCCCTCTGTGCCATGGGGGTCTGGCAGCGCCCCTGCTGGGTTCTCCCAGGGAAGGCCGTGGCAGTCCCTGGATGGGACTCATGTAGGGGCTTCAGTGCTGGGGGCTGTCTGTGTGTGGGGGGCAATGCTTGTGTAAACACTGGGCACATATGTTTCACTAGGGCTCTGCCCGAGGGGCATCTTTATTGTTCTGGAACGTTAGCAGAGATGGCCAGGCGAGGCTGCCAGGGGTAGTCACAGCAGCCAATCTGAAAGCAGCAGCAGCAGCACACCTGCCCCATGGACCTGGAGATGCAGGCTCTTCCCCTGTGGAACCACAGCCTGCTCCATAGAAAGGGGAGGGGCAGCAAGTAGGACAGCCAGGGAGGTAGAGCAGCAGCAGCAGCTGAGGAGGGTTGCAGGGCTGGCTCCCTGACCTCTGGCAGCATCGAGGCAGACAACAGTGGGGCAACCAGACTGCAGGCCCAGGGGTGCTCCCAGGAAGGTAGGTGATAGTGGAAGTTCCTGGGGAGACAAAAAACAAGGGGGAGTTACATGTCAGCTGGTATGTGGAAGCAGTCACCATTGACAAGCCAGTGTGTCAGTTGCAAAAGCCTGCAGGGAGAGAAATAAAACACAGCTGATAGGTGTGACACACATAGCATGGTCTGGGCTGCTTACCTGGGTGTAAGGAGAGCATGATCCTGTAAGGGGAAAGGGTCAAAGAGAGAGACAACAACACAACTTGGGGGTCACAACCATGGCAAACCTAGCAATACTGACCTGTCAGTAGACCCTGTGGAGAAAAGGGGGGGGGGGAACAGCTGGTGTCTACATAAGGCTAACAGTTCCACACTTGTGGCATTGTCTGCTCACATGACTACAGGCAGCAATCAGACACAACAGTGGTAAAGAGGCATGTATCCTATATATCATAGCAGGCAAAGCAGGCAGCTATGAGACAACACATTGGTAAAGAGGCATATCATGGCAGGCTATGCAGGCAGCTATGAGACAACACATTGGTAGAGAGGCATGTCATGGCAGGCTATGCAGGCAGCTATGAGACAACACATTGGTAGAGAGGCATGTCATGGCAGGCTATGCAGACAGCTATGAGACAACACATTGGTAAAGAGGCATGTATCCTTCCTATATTTCTAAATGCAAAGAGGCAGCAGTCAGACCACACGTCAGCACAAACCCTGCTCTTACCTGCTGGTGTTGTTGCCTGTGGGGGGGGGGGGAAAGAGGGGCTGGGAGAAAGACATGGGTTAGCAAACACTTGCATGGAGGCAGCTGCCCAGGCACAGCTGTAAACAGGTTGGCCACAGCCAGAACAGCCCTCTCTGCCCTAGAGGGAGGCAGAGAGGAGAAGAGAGAAGTGGGGTGTTTGTGAATTTTGCCCTCCACTGACAAAGTCCCACTTTGTGGCTGTGAGGGACAGAACCCCACACCACGTGCTCAGAGAGAGAGAGTGAGTGACTGGAGGTCTGGGGCTGGGCTTTTGTGGGAATGAGGCTGGGTGGGGCTGGGTGCTGATAGGCTCCCTATCTTAGGCATAACTCTGTCGGTTTCCAGACCTAGCAGGCCCAACTCCGTCCTAACTCTCACCTAACTCAGGAGTAGGGTGTTAGAAATTTTCAGGAGAGGGCTGGCTTAGGTAAGGTAAAATGGCTCCTATGGGTCTCCTCGAATTTGGGTCCACCTTTTTGGTCGACCTAAATTTTGTGTCAGCATTTGTGTTGGAGGGGGCGTGTCTGTGCTTGCCAGGGTCTGGAATCCAACGTTAATTGGTTGCCGCCCCCGTTACACCCACGGTCCGCCCATGTTCCGCCCACTTTTAGGTCAACTTTAGGTCTGACTTGTGCTGCGTAGCCCTTGGGTTGGAATGGGCTGTTCTTAGTCCGTTGGTCGTAACTTCGACCTAACTTTGACCTAACTTTGCCCTAAATGGTTGCATTCCAGACCTAACTTCGACCTAAACGACTTAGGCTGACTTTAGGTCTGACTTGGGCTGCTTAGCACTTGGGTTGGAATGGGCTGCGATTGTTCTGAGAGCCGGGTTGGTTACTGATTTTTTGGGTGACCTGTACTGCTATATATTAAAATAAATATTCGTTGTTCCGAATGATCCCATGAGTTACCGGACCAGGTGACACCAACCCTAGTGACACCATGGACCAGGAATAATCTGTAACAATACATAGTCCTGCCTGATGGGCCTCTTTTGTAGAACCCAGCTCAGCCCAACCTTGTTCCTCCCCATTCACCTCTGGGGTCCATCATGGGGGTGACGCACTGAGCTCTCGCACGGTGTGATGCCTCTGTGGCTATGGCAGTCCTTGAGAGCTCATTTGTGAGCCTCCCTGATGTCATCCCATCCCATCAGACACAGTCCCCACAAACCATAGAGTTAGGTAACAGCATGAGCAAATGAGGCTTGCAGAGCGACTTTTCCACAGGCATGAAGCGAACTTAAAAGTGAGTCATTTGACTCAGTTTGGGTTTTTTTCCTCCAGATCCAGGATTGGGGGAACCTAGAATTGATGGCGGCAGCTGTGTGAGCAGGAGTCCATCTTTCCCTGTGTTTACACAGAGTGCCTGTGATTAGTTACATTTGAGATGTGAGGCCTTTTTTTCAAGAGCGTTTCATGCTCTTGGCCTTAAGATTTAATTACTCGTGCCTAAGACAACTTTCTCATCTTGAATGTCCCTGGTTAATGATCATTCATTAACTAGGATTTAAGTCCGTAAGTGGCGCTATAATGACTTGTACTGAGGCAAGGACAATGTTACAAGGAGCGGCTGACTGGGCTTGGCGTTCTCTGTGGGCGCCAGGGTGAAACTGGGAGAGGGTGATAAAACTTCAGAAGAACAGAGCTCATCAGGCAGGCTTTTTTCCCCTCTAGAACAGGGGTTCTCAACCTTTGGAGGCCCAGGTACCCCCTATCACGGTCCAATTTTCTGAAGTACCCCTCCTAATTAACTGCTAATTAATTGGATTAATCAATTAATTAGGTAATTAATCATGAAATAAAAGTACTAAAACTATTTTAAATGTGAAAAATGTCTTATTTAACTCTGTTTGTGTGTATGTGTGTGTGTGTGTGTGTGTGTGTGTGTGTGGGTGGGTGGGTGGGTGGGTGTGGTGAGGTGGGAGAAAGAGAGAGAGAGAGTGCAAGGATCTCTTTTTTCCTCCAAGTCACATTTCCCAAAATTAGCTCCTCCCTCCCCCACCCCACCAAAGTACATTTTCCAAAGTACAAAAATAAGCCCAAAACCAAAATCAGAGAGACAAAAGGGCTCTGAAAATAATTACAATTTAAAATCCATGTTAATTAACACTGAATTACCTGCTGATGGGGCAGATAAGGGCAGGGCTTGGCATACCCCCAGCAAGAGGTCTGCGTACCCCTAGGGGTACCCAGGTACACAGGTTGAGAACCCCTGCTCTAGAAAATCCTTGGCCTGGCCACCAGTCACTCCAAATGCTGTCCAAATCCCCTCTACCATCATGAGGGAGCTCAGAGAGACACCCCATGCATGCTGGGTACTTGAATTGCTGGGTCAGCCTTGGCAAGACCCACCCCTTTGCAAGGGAAGCTCTCAGCCATGGTTTTCGTCACTATCTGGGTTCCAGCATGCCCAGGGATACCATTTCTCAGCCCCTCACGTAATGGCAGGGATGTGGATCAAATCTCTGGCTCCAAGTGTCAAGTCCCAAGTCTCTGGGTCCAAGTCCCGAGTCTTTGGTTGTGAGTTGTGAGACCCTATATACAGTATTTAATGGGGAAAGTGATTTTAAACCTGAATAAATTTGGACTTCTTGTAAAAGGCTCCAAGTCTCGAGTCGAGTCTTTCGAGTATTTTACAATCTCCAAATCAAGTCATTGATGAGACTCGAGTCTGACTCAAGTCCGAGTCAATAGACTCAAGTCTACATCACTGCGTAATGGTCCTTCTGGTTTTTTGTAAAGCCACATGGAAAAGCAAGATATCACTGTTTTGGAAACAAGTACATTCTTGGAGCGCTCTTTGTATGCACAAATGCGCATGTGCACACACACACACACACACACACACACACACACACACACACACACACCTCCCTTCACCAGAGCATCCTGCTGCTGCTCTCCTCCTGTCCTGATGCAGAACAGATTTTGCACAAAGCTCCACACCAAGAGCGCCGCAGTGGCAACACAATCACTCCTCCTTTGGTTAGGCACTTTCTAGCTCCTTGTCAGAATGCAGACATCAACTCTTTCCTCGGTTTTTGAGTTGTTGCTTTTTTTTTTTAAAACAAATCTGAATTCTGAACTTTAAAGCACCGTCTTGGCTCAACTTCAGTAAAGACCCTTTAAAGCTTGAGCAGCTGCTGCAGGTTTGCAGGGCAGCTCCCAAAGTCAGTGCATCAATCAAGGGAGGCAAGTATTTATTTAAAAATCCAGGCATCACATCCCAGTCTAACACCTAAACTGCAGAGCTGTCCATCAAGCTGTGACAGTCAAAGTGAAGGAGATTGCAAAAGGGAAAAAAATGTATTGAGTGAGCATTTAAGTGTCACATTGCAGCAGAAATCTTTCCTTAGGAGAGACTCTCGGGGCTGTCTTGAAATGAAGTCGTGGGGGAATCACCTTCCTCTGTGGATGGGACTGTGCAGGCAGCCTTTCTCAAGCCTTTTCGTGACACAAACGCCTCCGGAAGGGACCTCTGAAGAACTATTTACAATTCCAGCAGTGCATCAGCAAATGGGCTCCCCTATGTAAACCTCAAAGCCCATGCCACATCTTGGCTTTCCAACACATGCCCGTCTCCCCACCTCTTCCCCTACAACAGGGCCCATGAGAGGGGGGTAAAGGGGGTAAATTTTACCCGGGCCCAGGGTCAAAAAGGGGGCCCAGGAACCAAAGTAGCCTCCCCCCCCCCGAAATTTCCTGGGATCTCAGCTGGCCTCACGGAGAGTAAAAGATGGTGGCCAGGCCAAACCGGAAGGCCAGGTCTACCAGACAGGTAGACCTGGGTGCCACGTCAGGAAGTATGGTAGACCTGGGCTCCAGAGACTTTTCCGGCCATTGCTACCCTCCCCCATTTTGCCCCCTCCCCCTTTGGGAAGGGGCCCAAGAGAAACTGTGTGCCTCCTGATAAAAATTCATCTCAGAGGCCCTGCCCTACAACATTTGTTGATTAGATTTCTTGTCTCTGTCCATCTGGAAGATGTTTCCCATATGCAAAGCAGTGATGTAGACTTGAGTCTATTGACTCGGACTTGAGTCGGACTCAGGTCGCGTCAATGCCTTGACTCAGACTTGACTTGGTGATTGTAAAAGACTCAAAAGACTTGACTCAAGACTTGGAGCCTTTTAGGACAAGTTCAATTTTATTCAGGTTTAAACCCGTTTTCCCCATTGAATAGATAGAGACTCGCAACCTGCATCCAAAGACTCGGGACTTGGGGACAAAGACTTGGGACTTGACTTGAGACTTGGAGCCAGAGACTTGATTCACATCCCTGGGCAAATGACTGCTGCAGAGTGTCTGAGCCAACACAGAACCTTCTGGGGCTTAGAAGTGTCCAAAAATAAGAAACAATAGGCAAAAAAAAAATGAGGGGAAAACAGCGCATTCATCACACGTACTCTGAAATACAGATCCATTTGCTGCCTGTGTGTTTAGTGGAGCCAAAAAGTACTTCATACCAGCTGAAACCTTGGCAAATATTTAGCTGTTGAATTTCAAATTCTCGTTTCAAAATGTGATTTCAAGGGACACTTCTTGTCCTGTACGCAATGTCTAAGGAAATTGTTGATAAATATTCATTCAACATATTCAGTCCTTTCCTGTAATTGGCACCAACATTTCATGCAAAGAGAAAATTGAAGCAAATTTCTGTTGTGGTGAAACATTTGCTAAAAAGGGAAGCCAAATTAATTTATATTTATATGAGACATACATGTATTTTTGTAACATCTACTGTTCAAAGTTGCTCTCTCGTGCCCCACTTCTCCAAAAGGTTTTTTTAAAGTTGTTTAAGAAGTGTCAGTAAAGACGAAATTAAACATGAAACGTGGAAAGCTGAGAGCAGACTGTGGCAGAGATCAGCTGAGTATCTCTCAGTGTTGGAGATGATAAGTTTATTAACCGGATCGGTCTCCGAGTCCAATTGCCAAGGTCTTGGTTAATGATTCTCTCTCTCCCCCTCGGGCACTTTCAGTTTTATTAAGGCATAAGCTAAGACCACCTTGCCACCAATGTTGTTTCCTTTATCTACAGAACCATCTGCGATCACTGTTTGAGACACCAGGACTATTACAGGGGCAGTTGTTCACAATCAATCTGTATACAGATGTTATTGCATCGAACCTGCATACGGCTTGGTCATCTTCAGCACTGAGACTCTGAATTGGAAAAGGGTTATTATTAATTTATTTACAGCTGCAAAAACAATAATTGCATATTATTACTGGGCGAGAGGGGAATGTTGTGCAACCAGAGAAGGGTATTTTAAAGCCTGGGCCTTTGCCAGGGTGATGAAACCCCCCAGTTATGCGAGTCTGAAAGAAAGAAAAGAACAAGAGAATCGTTTGTGGGAACCGGGCTATGTTCATTATGCATTGGAACCATCCGTTCCAAGATAATGTGCATCCACATAATTTGTTTTCTATGTTGCAACAGTTTCATGTTCAAGCAAGAAATACACATGTCAAAAATAATAATAATAAAAAATGAGTACAGTATCTTATATTTTCTGAACCAAGGAGCTGGTCTCTTGTTTTAATAAAATATTGAGTGACCTTGCTGTTGGAAAGTTAAGAAATCCCCAGATGAAGAGCCTTAACATAAGAACATAAGAACATAAGAAGAGCCCTGCTAGATCAGGCCAAAGGCCCATCTAGTCCAGTTTCCTGTATCACACAGTGGCCCCACCAGATGCCTCAGGGAGCACAAGACAACAAGATACTTGTATTCTGTCGCCACTCCCTTGCACCTGGCACAGAGAAAACCTACTTCTAAAGCCAGGAGTTTGCTTATGGCTTGTAACCTATGATGGTCTTTTCCTCCGTGAATCTATCCAAACCCCTTTTAAAGGCATCTAGGCCAGGTGCCATCACCACATCCTGTGGCAAGGAGTTCCACAGATGAATTACATGCTGGGTAAAGAAATATTTTCTTTTGTCTGTTCTAACTCTCCCTCCACTCAATTTTAGTGCGTGTCCCCTGGTTCTGGTGTTCTGCGAGAGGGAGAAGAATTCCCCTCTATCCACTCTCTCCATCCCATACATAATTTTATATGTCTCAATCATGTCCCCCCTCAGGTGCAGATGATGTTGATGAGGAAAGGTTGAGGGAACTCGGAACGTTTAACCTAGAGAAGAGATGGCTGAGAGGGGAACATAAGAACATAAGAAGAGCCCTGCTGGATCAGGCCAAAGGCCCATCTAGTCCAGCTTCCTGTATCACACAGTGGCCCCACCAGATGCCTCAGGGAGCACACAGCCAACAAGATACTTGTATCCTGTCGCCACTCCCTTGCACCTGGCACAGAGAAAACCTACTTCTACAACCAGGAGGTTGCTTATCCCCATCATGGCTTGTAAGCTGTGATGGACTTTTCCTCCATAAATCTGTCCAATCCCCTTTTAAAGGCATTGGACAGATTTATGGAGCCTTCAATGGTCAACGTGTGTGAGGACAACTTGATCATCTCATGGTTGTAAAAAATAAACTCCCTTTGCTCCTTCTGTGGTTTTCGACCTTCATGCTGGAGGAGCAATTGCAGAAGACCTCTTTCACCTCCAAGCAACTGTTCGTGCTTCCCTTGGACCACATCTTCCCCTTCCACTTTCCTGATTAAGAGCCGAATCCTATCCAACTTTCCTGTGCTGATGCACACCCAGTGGGGTGTGCGCTGCATCCTACAGTACCCACCACCATCAGCACTCTTGCCCACGGCCTCTCCTCCCTGGACTGGAAAAGGAAAGGAGTCGGATGGAGTGGAAGAGAACATGTGAACAAGGAGACAGTAGTGGGCTAGAACAGGGGTTCTCAACCCCTTTCCAGTCAAGTACCACCTCCAGCGCCACTCTCCTGCTGTGTACCACCGGACGTGACTGGCAATGACAACATGCCAGTTACTCCTGGGTTTTCAGAGGCCAGGAAACACAGATAGGAGGCTCTGGGTGGGTGGGAGGGCCCTTCTCAGCATTCCCGAGAGGCTCAGCCAAAGGCAGGAGCCTTTCAGGAGTGAAAACACAGTGCCAAAAGTGCAGCATCAGAGCACGGTTCTGACAGGCCGGCAGTCCGAGTACCACCAGCAGTCAGCCAAAGTACTACTGGTGGTACGAGTACCACGGGTTGAGAACCCTGGGGCTAGAGTATTACTCTCCTCTCCTCCACTCTTGCCTTCCCTCCTTTTGCAGTTCAGGAGTGGGAGGAGAAAATGCTGGCACATCACCAGCATTTGGCACATGGCCTCAACCACTAGAAGGTATTGGGTGAGAACCGCCTTCTACCACAGAGGCTTGCCAAAGTCCCACATCTTCCAGAATTGCTGTACAGATCTTTCAGATATACTTTTGTGTGCATCATCATCATCTTATCTTTAAAGAATGTAAAGACTTTTTTAAAGACTTAAAAACAGGTTATCTTGTTGTCTGTGTGCTCTCGGAGGCATCTGGTGAGGCCACTGTGAGATACAGGAAGCTGGACTAGATGGGCCTTTGGCCTGATCCAGCAAGGCTCTTCTTATGTTCTTATGACTTGAAATATGTAAAAAAAATATCCTAGAAAGTAGAGTTTTGCAGGAGCCTGGAAGTTGTTGTTTTTTACCCACCTCCTGAACAATCTCAGAACATAGCAACTACACGTACTAGCCTAGTTCCACCTCCAACCAAAGTGGATGCCTGAGATTGTCCACAATCTGCACCCCAAATCTATTCTCTGGATGTAGGGGAAGATTTGCAGCAAGAAATGTGTGCAGGTCAGGTCTCCGATGTCATTTTCCCGAATTTATTCTGGTCACAGATTTGGAAGCTTCCTCGCCTGCTTCTCCTTATTATCCAGCTCATAGACCAGCAAACAGCTGCGTTTACTAACTCCCAGCAAGTTTCCTCCTCTTGCTCTCCTGGGAGCCAGTCACAGCTCTGGTCTCCAGCTGTTTCATTGCAGTGGCTGGATACGACTTTCAACCCCAAACTGCATTAGCAAGTGGACGGAAGCCAAGCTGACAGAGCCATTCCAGGGATGACAAGGCCATGAGGGTCAGTGTTGATCTTGCCAGCTGGAGAGCCACAAGGGACTCATGATTAGCTTCCTCGGCTCTTGGAGTCGTTATCTTGGCATCTCTTGTCGTCCTTTGGGAGGCTTCTGTAAAAATCTCGACTCGTAATGGCGGGGTCCCATTTCTCAGTCCGGATACACGGCAAGCATGTCTTGGCGTTCTGCTCTGTGTCCATCAATTCTCCTATCTCCATTCAGTGATGTAGACTTGAGTCTATTGACTTGGACTTGAGTCAGACTCAAGTCACGTCAATGACTCGACTCGGTTGGACTCGACTCGGCGATTGTAAAAGACTCGAAAGACTCAGCTTGGAGCCTTTTACAACAAGTCCAATTTCATTCAGATTTAAATTATCTTTTTCCAATAAATAGATAGGGACTTGCAACTCGCAACCAAAGACTCAGGACTTGGGGGCAAAGACTTGAGACTTGGACCCAGAGACGGGACTTGACTCAAGACTTGGAGTCAGAAACTTGATCCACATCCCTGTCTCCACTGGTAACAAAATGGAATGCTGAATTATTACGATTAAAATATAGTCATCTGACGATTATTGTGTTAAATGTATTGTTATGAGCTGGAACAAGGCTCCACTTTTGAGGGTTTCTTAGTTCCTTTCTATTTCTGCCCAGTAGTATTCTGGAAATAAGTTGTTCTGTTCTCCTACAACACTGGTTCCCTAACTGGGGCGTCGCGACGCACCAGCTGGGAACAAAGTGTTGCTATGCCCTTAAGGGGCATAGCAACCCACGGTGACGTTGACGGCGCGCCCGGGATCATGCCGTCGTCGTCGCCGCCACCGCCGTGGCCAAAATCGTCCTTTTTACCTGCATTGGTGGGCAGTGGATGTCTGGCGGGGGGGGAGCCTGCGGACCCCTCCGCAGGCCTCCCCAAGCGTCGGAGCAGTGCTCCGACGCGATCGCAACCCACGTACATCGTACACAGTTTTGCGTACATCCCCGCCGGACATCCACTGCCCACCAATGCAGGTAAAAAGGACAATTTCGGCCACGGTAGTGGCGGCGACGACACGATCCCTGGGAAGGCCCCGCTGCCACTTAGAGCAGCGTAGGGCCTTCCCAGGAGTTAGGAAACCTCTGTCCTACAAGTATCAGGCCACAAGTATACACGGTCTACTGGGAGCATGTTCTATTGAACATAGTGGGACTTACTTCTCAGTAGACATGCCTAAGATTGTGCTGTTACTGTGCAACCCTATGCACATTTAGGTAAAGGTAAAGGTATTCCCTGACAATTAAGTCCAGTCGTGTCCGACTCTAGGGTGTGGTGCTCATCCCCATTTCAAAGCCGAAGAGCCAGCGTTGTCCGAAGACGCCTCCGTGGTCATGTGGCCGGCGTGACTCTCCTTGCCGCAGCGCGTAGCATGCGGCTGGAACACGGAGCGCTGTTTACCTTCCCGCAAGCGGTACCTATTTATCTACTCGCATTGACATGCTTTGGAACTGCTAGGTTGGCAGGAGCTGGCCAAGCAACGAGCGCTCACCCCGTCGCGGGAATCGAACTGCCAACCTTTCGATCGACAGCTTATGGTTCAGCGGTTTAACCCGCTGCGCCACATTTACTCAGAAGTAAATTCCACTTTACATTCAAGGTAAAAATTACTTACTTACAGGTAAAAACTGGTAGTAACACACTGACTGTGTGGCTCTGTCGAGCATTTGGACTGTTGAAGCTGCTTTGCACTCATGAGCTCAGCAACCTTTGAAAGAGGCCAGTGCGAATCATCTGCATGTTGCAGCCAGGGAACTGGGGTGTTGATGTAAACCCTCTTGTGTGCACTGAGAAACCCAGATCTTAGGCATGTCTGGGAATGGGGCGCCAAACCCTTGCCTTGAAGTCAAGAGAGCATTAGAGCAAAATGTTGGAGGGGGGAGTGTCAGAGATGCTCCAATCTTTGAAGTCGGACACACCTGTCTGAGCACAAGCCCCATCATCTCCCCTCCCCCCGCTGCCCCCAACCTGGCAGGCTGACCAGGCTTTTACAGAAAACAGCACAGCCAGACATGTGGCTGCTTGCACTGGGCAAATGGGGCAGAGCCCCTGTGCTGCTCTGCAATCCTGATCTTTGCAATGAGGCTTGCCAAGAAGACTCTTCTTCTCTCTGAACAATGCAGCCCCTCATTCCACAGCAGCAGAAGAACTCCCAGGTTGCTGCACCTTCAGGGTTTGACTTCCCTCCAGCAGAATGATGCCACTTTCATGTGCGATTCATTATTCCACCCCCACCCCAACCTGCCTTATCCTGGTCTCATAGTTTTTCTAATTACTGTTAGCTTTGCAACTGTGAACATGTAATGTTCCAGAAATTTAGATGCGATTCGCCAAAGACAAGGAGCTCAATTGCAGCCAGAAGGGAACTCGGAGCTCTTTTGGTGTTCTAGCATAACGTGGACAGGAGCCAAGGAGACGACGCATCAAGGTCATAATGGGGGTATTGTTTTATTTTTTGTTCTTTCCCTATTGTTTTCCTTTTCCTCCAAAAATTCAGACGCTGCCTGGCTTATTAGTCATCAGCAACAACGACTCTCTTAAAACTTTTGAAAATGTTTCCTGGCTGCAGCACATCAGCCACTCTGCTCCTTTGCCTGGGGTCAATTCTGTAAAATGGGGAGGGGGTTAAAACCCCACCACTATTGAGAAATGCAAATGCATTTGATGGTTGTACAGGCTGTTCCACCCTAACAACTCTGAATGGCTTGCAATATTTTAAATTTGACAAGAATAAAAAGGGGCAACATGAAAGATGACCTGTGGTTGTGTTACTGCAAGTCAAGCATAGTCAGAGCAGCAGTGACTCCAGGGTAGGCTGAAGGAGCAGGGAGTAGCCAGGCAAGATGTGGCCCAGACGTTTTGCAGCGGGGAGGTGATGTGGTGACCCCTGGCTTTGAATGGAAGCAGCAGCAACAGCAGCAGCAGCAGCAGCAGCAGCAGACGCCCAGTTATCAGCTGTTACAGGTTAGCATTAGACATAACAGAGTCTGCTGGGGTGGGGAAGGGGAGCCAAGATGCATCGTTTGTCAATGGCTTGTTTTAATTTTCCCTGAATGTTTTTCAGCAGGCTCTGGCAGAAAAGTGATCACCATGATCCAGGAACAGGCTCCGTCTGTCCGCAACTCGACATCAACCACTTTCCATTAGACTTGTTACAAGAGAAAAGCAAAATAAAAAAAAATGCTATTTGTTCCAAGGATCCCCACATGTTTGGAAAGTCACCTGGTCCCGACCCCACAAGCTGCCTCCAGCAGTGGGTTCTGTTTGTAGCAGGATGGCTGCAGCCATTGGTATAGCACAGCCATTATATGGGAAGGGGCTACAGCTCAGTGGTGGAGCCCCTGATTTGCATGTAGAAGGTCCTGGATTCAGTTCCTGCCAACGTCTCCAGGTAGGACTGAGAAGGTCTGAAGCCCTGGGGAGCAACTTCCTGTCAATGAAGAGAATACCAGATGGGCGAATAGGGTGACTGAGCGCCGCGGTGGCTCAGTGGTCGAGACGCTGAACTGCAGACCAGAAGGTAGGCAGGTCAGCAGTTCGAGACCCGCGTGCCGTGTGACGGAGTGAGCTACCAACCTAGCAGTTCAAAAGCAAGAAATTGCAAGTAGATAGATTAATAGTTACCACCTCAGCGGGAAGGTAACAGCATTCTATGTGCCTCGGCGTTGAGTCATGCCAGCCACATGACCACGGAAGCGACTTTGGACAGCGCTGGCTCTTTGGCCTTAGAAACGGAGATGAACACCACCCCTAGAGTCGGTAACGACTAGCTTTCGAGCAAGGGGAACCTTTACCATTACCTTATAAGGGATGTCACAATAATAAGGCCTTGGGGGGAGGGGCATAGCTCAGAGGTAAAATACATGCTTTGCATGCAGAAGGTGTTAGGTTCGGTCCCCGATACCCCAGTTAAACAGATCTCAGCCTGGAGAGCCACTGCCCAGACAACACTGGGCTAAGGGACCAATCATCATGCTCAGAATTAAGCAGCTGCCTGTATCCACCTGTGAGCCAGGGACACCTACAAAGCTTTAAAAGGTAAAGGTGACCCCTGACAATTAAGTCCAGTCGTGTCCGACTCTAGGGTGTGGTGCTCATCCCCATTTCAAAGCCGAAGAGCCAGCGTTGTCCGAAGACGCCTCCGTGGTCATGTGGCCGGCATGACTCTCCTTGCCGCAGCGCGTAGCATGCGGCTGGAACACGGAGCGCTATTTACCTTCCCGCAAGCGGTACCTATTTATCTACTCACATTAACATGCTTTGGAACTGCTAGGTTGGCAGGAGCTGGCCAAGCAACGAGAGCTCACCCTGTCGCGGATTCGAACTACCGACCTTTCAATCGACAGCTCATGGCCTAGACAAACCTCTTGCTTTCTCCACAGCGCCGTTGGCTGGAAGATGCTCTCTTCCACGTTAAGGAGAATTGCATATGATGCACATCCCAAAAGTGGGATTCTGACATGCTTCCAAGGGGCTTGACTGAAAGAGGAAAGCAATGCCCAGAACACTGCTAGTCAAAGTGCAGACCTAGGGGAAGGGGCAGGACTGCACAACTCACCCCCCACTTTTCAGCTATTCCCCCTCAGAATATTCTAGGACTTGTAGTTCTGCAAGGGGTGCGCATCTGTTGGGGAGCTCTGCTGACATTCCAGCATCTTCCCTGGCCAAACGACAATCCCCACAATTCTTTGGGAGCAGGCACAACAGTTTTAACCTGGTCTGAAACTGGTGTGAATGTGTCGACGAGCAAAGATTTGTTTGAAGCGGCTTGTTAGGTTCTGTACGGCTGTCAGCAGGCAGGAAAAAAATCTCTGGCACACATTTGACAGCTAGGAAGGCAGATGTGAAGCTGCAGCACAGTGTGACTTTCCCCACAGCCTCTGTGCCAGAAGAACGAAGGCTGAGGCTCAGTTTTCGGCTTCCGGTTCCTGTCCTTCTTCGCCACAAGCCAGAGTGTCTTCCAAACCACGGGGAGGTGAGTCAGCGAGGAATTCAGCGGGTGGTCCAAAAGAAACCTCAATGCTTCGTCAGTGCCCCCCTCCGCTTCTCCCTGAACGACGGGTCTCTGGCTCAGATTCCCCAGAGCTTGAAAGAAGGTGGAAGGAAGAGGCAACAGGAGGAGCCAGAGCGCTGGCAAGACTGTTCCTGGCAGTGACCTCCAGGGTGTTCTGGCCCAGGAGTTCAAAGGAAGACCTCCTAATGCGTGTGGAGCCAGCTGAGCAGAGCGGGATGCAGTTGGAGGAAGCGTCACCCGCCACAGTGTTTATTTGCTTCGGGTCTGGATCAGGCCAGGGCTACATGCCGGTGGCTTCGAGGGTGCTGCGCTGGGGGATCTGCTCTCAAGATGGTGCTGCTCTCAGCATGCCTGCATCTCAGCAAATGACGCCAAGGAGGCAGTCCGGCTGTTTGTTTTTCTGGCAGTAGGAACAACCGCTCTTGATATGTCTGTGTGACGAGTGCTGGGAAGAATTAAATCCGGGTCCCAATTAAAGCATTCTTGCGGCCCCCATGCACGTAAGCCGTGCACATGTCAGTGGGGGTTCACACACCCTATGCGCCCAGCCTCAGGGGCCTGAAGGCTCAGGCTGGCCCTCCCAGAATCTCCAGAAATGGGGTCACTCCGAGGCCAGAGTGGGGAGAGACGCACAATGCCATTGAAAGAAGCAGTTGGCTTTGGCTAGGGAGAGAGCAAGTATCACTTGGACTGCCAGGAGATCAAATCAATCAATCCTAAATGAAATCAACTCTGACTGTTCCCTGGAAGGACAGGTACTGAGGCTGAAGCTCAAATATTTTGGCCACCTAATGCGAAGAGAGGACTCTCTGGAGAAGACTCTGATGCTGGGAAAGATTGAAGGCAAAAGGAGAAGGGGAAGGCAAAGGATGAGATGGTTAGACAGCATCACCGATGCAACAAACATGAAAATGAGCGAACTCAGGAAGATAGTGGAGGACAGGAAGGCCTGGCGGGATATGGTTCATGGGATCACGAAGGGTCGGACACGACTTAACGACTGAACAACAACAAGGGAGAGAGCGGATCCACCGGCCAGAGTGGCAGAACGGAGAGAGCACCAGCTCGAGTCGAGACGGCACCAGCAGAAGTCCTTTTCTGTCCCAGCACAGGGAGGAGTGATATTGTCTGCCCACGAGAGATAGTTCCCCCCCCACTCAAAACCTCTGTCTGAATGAGCTGAAGACCCTGTGCTTGCTTTCTTTGCGCCCCGGTCAGACGGCAGGCAACAACTGGGCCTGCTGGGCACAAAGCAGGTTTTCCCTGCTGAAGTCTGTTGCTATGGCTTGGGTAGCGAAGCTCCTTTAAGGAACTTAAAGGAGGTGCACTCTGGCCCTCCCCCATCTCACCAGGTCACTCCATCATCCCGAGTCCATCCATGCCGATGACCTTCCTTGATCCGATTCCTTCAGGAAGGTCTCCTGCTCCCTGAAAAGGCTTCCTCTTTAGCAGTCCCTCACGCTCACAACAACCGCCTCTCAGAACATCTGCGTGAAACCTCCTCTTTCCCTTCTTCCTTCTTCAAAACCTGCTTTTCTGCAAAGCCTGGGCCACAATCCCTTCATCCTCATCTCCTGCTGACATGAAATTCCAGGCCATGAACCTGCATCTAGGGAGATGGGTTCCGGGTACCCAGGGAGTGGGACATAGTAGTAGTGGATGGATCCACCCTGGATCCAAAAGCCTCAGACAGAGCACCGATGGAGAGAGGCGCAGGACCCCATGGTCAATAGACTAGCCCAGACCCAGGGACTAGGAGTGGCAAGGAGGCGAGGAAGAGGAGGAGCCTCCGGTGCATGTTTTCACCCCAGACCAGTTATGTAGACTTGAGTCTATTGACTTGCACTTGTGTCGGACTCAACTCGCATCAATGACTTGACTTGGACTTGACTCAGCGATTGTAAAAGACTCGACTCGAGACCCGGAGCCTTTTACGACAAGTCGAATTTTATTCAGGTTTAAACCCGTTGTCCCCATTACATAGATAGGGACTCGCAAGTCTCAACCAAAACCCCGGGACTTGGGGGCAAAGTCTTGGGACTTGACTCGAGACTTGGAGTCAGAGACTTGATCCACATCCCTGCCCCAGACTAGAAACCTTCTATTAAGAACATAAGAACATAAGAAGAGCCTTGCTGGATCAGGCCAAAGGCCCATCTAGTCCAGTTTCCTGTATCTCACAGTTCCTGTAACCATGTTGTTACTCCCTTGCACCTGGCACAGAGAAAACCTACTTCTAAAGCCAGGAGGTTGCTTATGGCTTGTAACCTGTGATGGTCTTTCCCTCCATGAATCTATCCAAACCCCTTTTAAAGGCATCTAGGCCAGGTGCCATCACCACATCCTGTGGCAAGGAGTTCCACAGATGAATTACATGCTGGGTAAAGAAATATTTTCTTTTGTCTGTTCTAACTCTCCCTCCACTCAATTTTAGTGCAAGTCCCCTGGTTCTGGTGTTGTGCGAGAGGGAGAAGAATTTCCCTCTATCCACTCTCTCCATCCCATGCATAATTTTAGACGTCTCAATCATGTCCCCCCTCAGGCGCCTTTTTTTCTAGACTGAAAAGCCCCAAAAGCTGTAGCCTTTCCTCATGTTCCATACTGTTGCCCCCCCAGTGGATTTTATTGTTTTTAAATTAAGTATGTATTGTTTTAAGCTTATTTCTGTATTTTAAACTATGTTTTTTAATTTTTGTTGTAAGCCGCCTTGGGCATTTGCCTCGGCATAGGATAAGGCGGGATATAATTTTTTAAAATAAATAAACAAATAAAGAAATATTTTCTTTTGTCTGTTCTAACTCTCCCTCCACTCAATTTTAGTCCATGTCCCCTGGTTATTAACAATGAAAGGTGGGATCTCACTCAGTTCTACCCATTTCCCACCTTGCGCAATCACAGCAGAGACACAGCCAGTGTGCTGTAGTTATGCCATAGGACTGAAATCTGCCCCAACAGTTTTTTTGTGCATGTTTTTACTGCTTCTCTGTGTCAAAATTTCATTGATTTGGTTTCTACAGTGTGATATGCTCAGCCCTAGTTCATTAATCTGCTTTACTTTTCAAAGGCAAATATTAAATGCACACAACTCCAATGCCTTGGGGGGGGGGGGGGAAGCAGAGGACATATTAATGCAATCTAGTTCCCAAGAACATTCATTCAAGTAATTCAAAAGAGCTGAATTCACCCATCACAAGGTACAGATATCATCATGCAGCCTCTGCGACAGATCACAACCGAGAGAGGCACAACATCAGCTGCACATTTCAGTTGCGCAACCAGCTGAAATACAGCAGTGCTCAGAAAGTGATATCGGATACTGAAGAAATCCTAGATAATCCGGAGGTCCCCGTTGGCTTGGTTGATTAAATTATTCTTGGCCCATCTCTAGACACGCTCTCTGTGCCAAATTACACATTATTGGGTGTAATCCAGAAACTGTTTGCTGTGCCTCAGACTTGTGGAGATCAGCAGAGCTGAAGTGCGTATCCGAGTGCCTGCATTCCAGGGATTGCAACAAGGCTCATGGGCAAGTCCTCCTTCCTCCAGGTTCTGGGTCAGGGCGAGGTGGGTTGTGTGCATTTCCGTGTGCTTACTGCTGTGTTCTGCACTGGAGGGGGGGAATAGTCTAGGCCAGGAGCAGATAGGCAAGTGGGATGCTCCAGTTCAAATCCAGGTGGGACTGGGAGGGCTGGAGCTGATGGAGAAGTGGGGAAGACCCTGAAGCGTCAGTAGGGGGCAGGGGGCAGAAGGCCCCTAGGCGGCACGCAGGGGTGGTGGGATTGGCAGCGAGGGGGCGACAGGATCAGTAGCGGCAAGAACGTTTGGCCAGTCCGCCCGCCAGCCCTGCGCTTGGGAAGCCCTTTGCAGCGGCGGTGATGTCACTTCCAGTGGTGACGTCACGGGGGGCATTTTGTATGCCCCCCACACAGGGTGCCACGGCACCACTGGAAGACCTCAGGACCAGCCTTACAGACAGCAGAGGCAGGCAAGCCCCACCCCATCAAGCTGACACTGGGATGGCTCTGAAATAAACAGAGCTCTTTTTCCCTCCCCCCCCCCCAAACCAGGAAATAGCTTGGCAAGTTTCTGACTCCATTATATGAGCCCCAGACCCTCCCCAAGGCAGGCTCGGAAGTATGCTTTGGGCAACATCTGAAATCCAGACGCCAAGTCCAACTTGGCAGTTCAGGGCCTGGGCTAACACGCCCATCAGTGGGCTCGGGGAGCTCCCCTCCTCCTCACTGGCACCACTGGCGGCTCCTCCTCCTCTTTGCCTCCACTCTTGCTGCAGCTCACCAGGGACAGAGATGCAGGTCAGGTGACAGCTGATGTTCTTCACGATCCTCACCTTTCCACCCCCGCCCCCGGGCAGAGAACAGGCTATGATGTTTGGGGAAAATCCACCCTTTTGACCCAGGCCAGTGTTTCAGCATGCCCTGCTCAAATCACAGCCAGCTGCACCACAGGACTTGGACTGCACTGCAAGAACAATCCCCAAAGGCAGTGGTTCCCAAACTGGGAGGCGTGGCTCACAGGGGAGTCGCAGAAACCAGCCAGGGAAGCCACGGAGTGCCACGGAATCCTCTCCGAAAACAGAGCAATGCCAATTGGCAAGCATCAACATCATGTCATGGGGAGCCCGGGACCCTCCCGGATTTCGGGGTCAGATCCCGGCATCCCGGGAGGTATGGGCGCGATCCCGGATGCTGCCGCCGCCACCGCCATGTTGAAAATAGTAGAGTTACTTACTTACTCGAAATCTTGCGAAAGCCAAGATGTCGGCATCATGCCCTCACGGGATTTGGGCGCCGACATCCTGGCTCTCGCGAGATTTCGTGAGCCAACATGCCGGCCGGGGTAAGTAACTCTACTATTTTCAACATGGCGGCGGCGCCGAGCAAGCGGGTGAGTAGGACGTTCGCCCACTGTCTCACTGGCTCGGAGCCGGTGAGACAGCGGGCGAACAAGAGACTGCCAGGGGCCGGCCAGTCTCCGGATCGCTCGCTGTCTCACTGGCTCGGAGCCGGTGAGACAGCGAGCGATCTCTGGAGAGAGACTGCCCGGGGCCAGTTCACGCGGGCCCGGGCGGTCTCCAGATCACTCGCTGTCTCACCGGCGCACCTTACCCAGGCACCGAGAGGCGAGAACGGGCGATCCGGCTCAGAGGGCGAGCCACCGCTGTCACCGGCTGTCGTCGCTCCGACTGTCGTCGCTCCGAGCGTTTGGGTCTCATCCTGCAAAGCCAGCCCAAGATGAACCCCTGTGGGGAGCAGAGTGCAAGTCCTCCTCCTCCCTGAACTTGGCGCCCTCATGTGGCTCTCCACCAGGGGGCATCAGCTTTGCATCCTGGCTGGTCTGGAGAGGGGTGTGTGTGTTGTGATGTTTCCTTGCTTCGCCTGCCTTTTGCAAAGTGCGTATATGCAGGGATGTGGATCAAGTCTCTGACTCCAAGTCTCAAGTCATGTCCCAAGTCTCTGGGTCCAAGACTCAAGTCAAGTCCCAAGTCTTTGCCCCCAAGTCCCAAGTCTTTGGTTGCGAGTTGCGAGTCCCTATCTATTTAATGGGGGAAACGGGTTTAAACCTGAATAAAATTCATCGTGTCGTAAAAGGCTCCAAGTCTCGAGTTGAGTCTTTCGAGTCCTTTACAATCGCCGAGTCAAGTCTGAGTCACGTCATTGATGGGACTTGAGTCCGACTCAAACTTGAGTCAGTAGACTCAAGTCTACATCACTGCCTATACGGCATGCTTTGTGTCTTCTGCACATTTCTGCAGCTCTGCACTCGCCACCACACGAGAATACCTCGAGCTGCCTCACCACAGGGTCTCTGGCTAAAGGTTTTATTTCTGAGATTACAGCTCAAGACAGTGCTTAGAGCAGTGTCCAGATCTTTGCTTCACAATCCCAGCGCAAAGCCCACCAAAGCCGCTTGGCTCTTGGGCACTTGCAGATTAACTCACTAATGAATAGTTTTCCACTAAGCATGAGGCGTTCAGGATGTTGTTAGGAAAGCTCAAGCCGGAATGTGGGGAAAACCTCAGAAGAGCCCTGCTGGATCAGGCCAAAGGCCCATCTAGTCCAGCTTCCTGTATGCCACAGTGGCCCCACCAGATGCCTTAGGAAGCACACAAGACAAGAGACCTGTTTCCTGCTGCCACTCCCGTGCACCTGGCACAGAGAAAAACTACTTCTAAAACCAGGAGGTTGCTTATGGCTTGTAACTTGTGATGGACCTTTCCTCCATGAATCTATCCAATCCCTTTTTAAAGGCATCTATAAGATGCCTTTAAGATTTGGAACCAAAGCAGAAAGAGCGCAGAGCCAACTCCCAGGCAGGGACTTGAGATGTTCACATCATAGCAGTGCTGGATTCAGGGGCGGTACTGTAAGTTCCACACAGTTCTATTCTGCGTTACGAAGTGGCCCCGCCCCCTCGCCGTCGAAGCCATTCAGAGTGGTGAAGGCAACGCTCCTTTGTTGTCTCCTGCACGAGTCTCCTGCGTGTTGCCTTCACCGCTCTGAATGGCTCTGCCGGCGAGGGGGCGGGGCCACTTTGTAACGCAGAATAGAACTGTGTGGAACTTACAGTACCGCCTCCCCCCCCCCCCCCCGTAGCAATGCCTCTGGCTGGAATTTGAACCTCACGGACTCAATGACACATGGAGCAAGTGAGGGAGGCGTATCAACAAGGCCAGCGAAGGAGGAGGAGGAGGAGGAGGAGGAGGAGGAGGAGAAAGGGGATCTAGATCTCCACGCGTCTGTGTCAGTGGGCCAAACCCCCAGTGCTCTGGTTTTGCTTCCTTGGCAGTTAGTAGCCAGTTCTACAACGGCAAACCTGCAGCACCAACCCCCAGCCTCTTGCACTCTTGCACTCTGTTCATGTTATTGATTTTCATTGTTTTGGTATGAGTTCTGATGCCCATTTTAAAATGTTGCAATTCATCCAGATCATGGTCCCTGTAAGGATGGAAGGGTGGGGAAAAATATTTTAAATAAATACTATGGACAGAAGCTGCAAGGAGGAAATGTTTAATTCCCTAAAGACTCGGTAGCCCTTTAAAGCTTAGGTCGTGTTTTGCCTGTCCACACTAGACAGGCTGGTGCTGCAGCTGCATATTGTCATCCCCCGTCCCCCATTTTTGGCACAAACCAGAACGAACAGGAGGACATGACAAAAAGCATGGGAATGCGCCAGGTTGGTGATGATGATGTTGCCATGGTCTGGATTCTCCATGAAAAGCGAGTGAAGATTGACTGGCCAATCTCAGTGCCCTTTGGCCAGCTGAAGGGTGAGGTCCTGCTCCATCCTAGAGCATCAAATGCTGATCTGTGGCCCTAGGGGGGAGATGCCCACCCCAGTCCTTGAACATTCTCTCCACAGGGGCAGAAAATTCAGCTGAATGACTGGCAGGGGGAAACTAGCAGTCCCATCGGAGAAAAGAAGTTTGAGGAGTTGAATGTCACGCTTAGTGGGGGAGCGAGACCTTTCTCAGCCTTCCTTTGGGCTGCGATTCATGTCTTATTTATCCATTAGTGAGCCTGCGTGGACAGGTGTACACTGCGACAGTAAATCAGGCCCCAGACCTGCCTGGAGAGAGTTATCCTTCCAATTTGCTTGTTAATGTTAAGTTTTCATATAAAGCTGACATGAACACGGGTTTATACATCTTTCCTTATGGAGGAGGAAGCAATTTGCAGGGCCCTGTAAATCACATGTTACTTCTTTCTGCTGTGGTTGAGATATATTAATGCCGCAGAGATGCGAGAGGGCTTGCAGGAGAATGGCCCCTTGCCAGTTTGAAGGCTGCCATTGGCAAACTTTGTAAGTTTGCTCCTGGCTCAGAGATTGCATGCCACACAGACCTCTCCCCACCCCACCAGAAAACTAGTCACCACTTGGGCACTCCCGGAGCCACACTCCAGTCTATCAGCAAAAACATACCAAGGAACTCTTAATCCAGACAGGTCTTGCTGGCAAATGCTACCAAACGTGCATTGTTACCCCCTTGCTCTGCCAACCTAGAATCCAGATTAGTTTTCTTCTGAGCATCCAGGGGACGTAAGGGAAATTATTCTCTGGAATATTTTTCCCCGCATTGTTTTAGGGAACCAGCCATCTCCTACCCAGGCCCACCCCCTGACCCTTTCCCAGGTCTGCCTAACAGACAGCATCATCTTCTCAGGAATATTTTTTGCACAGAGCTTTTCCCCCGGACGTGAGTTCAAGGGCTTTTCTGGGTCACTAAGCTGGCATTTTTCAGGCTGAAAGTGCTGCGATCTTCATGCATTCAACATAGAACCATGCAGTTTGCTTGCACATAAAATCTCAAAGTCTAGACTTGCCCTTTAGTGAGTTACCCAAAGTCACACTGTGGATCTGCATCAGAGGAAAGAGTTGAAGAAAATGGAACTGCAGACTTAACCACGACGAGACACCCTTTCTTCTTCTACAAGTGAAGGGAACTGTGTCTGGCTGAGGGAGGGAGGTCTCTTTTTGTCTTTTTAGTGCATAAAACCACCTCCATTCATGAAGTCCTGCCAGAGCTATTGATCGCGTTTTTCCCCACAAGTCCAGAGAAGACTTTTATCGTAAATAGACTAAGGAAAAGGGAAAGCAGTTCAAATGCCATTTAAAGACGTACCAGTGCAGATGGAGGCAGGAAGAGGGGATTTTCTGATTCAGGGCCAGTCTATGTCTACCAGTGCCTGCATTTGGCCCCCATGTCTTTTTTTTATCAAATAGCATGGTGTGTGTGTGTGTGTGTGTGTGTGTGTGTGTGTGTGTGCGCGCGCGCGTGCGTGCGTGCAAAATGGCTTGACATGGGGGAATGGGGACTTTAGCAGCCTCCAGTATGGTTCCTATCCTATCCCCATTGTTTAGAAAAAACAAAACAAAGGGCAGGAGATCTGGCTCAGTTGGTAGAGCTGCAGCCTCATATAAGTAGGCTTACCATCCATCCCGGAAAAACCGGGACCACCCTGGTTTCCGAGCACTGGCGTCACTACACTAATAATTAAATAAATAAGAATTCGGTCACCTGCCCACAACATTTTAAATTTATTTATTTTATTTATTTTATTATTTAATTAATTAAATGTTCGGGGGGGGGGGATGTGTGTCCTGGTTTGAAACCAGGAAAATCTGGTAACCCTACATATATGCCATCACCTTCCAGGGGCTTCTCTGCTGATATTTCTCTGGAACTCTCTACCCTGGAAAATCTGCCTGGCTCCCACTTTGAGGATGCCAACATTTTGGTCAAAACTAAAGTCCTTTTTTTTTGTTCCAGTAATCAGTCGTTGTTGGAATTGCTGATTTGTTCTGCCCAACTTCCTGTTATTAAATAAACAGAATCACAAGTTTCAACACTGTCACTAGAGGTATATTGAAATATTCTGTTCCTGGTCTTTTTTGCTTACATTTTACCAAACTATTGGATTCATTTGAAAAATGACTTTTTAAATAAGTGCTGCAAGTCAAACACAGCTATTAATGACACTCAAACTCTTTGACTTTTAGTAAACTAAAATGTGTTTGCAATAGATTTTCAAAAGGGTTTTCCCCTTCTTTTTTCTGAATCAGAATTTATTTTAAAGCAATTCTATCCCACCTTTCTTCTTAAAATAAAGAGCCAAGGTGGTTAACCATCAATCAAAATTTAAAAACCATAAAATACAACAATAAATACAATCAATCTGAAACTAAAAATAACGTGACAGGGACATAACAGCAAAAATAACAATTTTTCAAAGACCAAAAGCAATCTGGAATAAAAAGGGCTTGATTTATAAGAAAAATATTTCCAAGCACTTGAGTAAACTATCATTGGGGCTCTGAATTTGTTTGAAGTAGTGAAAGCAACTGCAGTTCTCTTCTTTAAAAATACATTATCTTCACGATCTTTTGGGAAGACAACTGGATGGGCAAACATAGACAAAAAGACTATCTTGAAGTTAACAATAAAACATGTTCTCTATTTTTAATTTGGCTCACAGTCACAATGAAGTTAAATGTCAAATGGAGCCCGCTTTGATTTCCTCTCCATCTGATAGCAGCAGGCAGGCACCTTGGAACGATGCTATCAGCCTTGAACTTTACCCAGAACCTAACAATGGCTGGTGTGATTCATTCCAGGCCAGCAAACAATGCTATCGGCATGGAATGCTTGAGCAATCTTGCTACTGTTCTGGTTCCTTCCTCATCTTCCTCTTACACAAAGTCCCTATCACACCACAGATCTTCCTCTTGGGACAGGGCAGGGTCAGTTTCAGCTGCTGCGATTCTCTCATGCACAGATTCTTCGCCCATGGAGGACCTTCCCTCCTCCCCCTCCATGCTGCAAAATACTTGGCGAGATGAGAAGAAGCTGCTTGGTGGAATTCTTGGAACTGGGAGGGAACAAGCGTTGGAGTTTGCATCCAGCCGGAGCTACACTGCATACGTTCGCGTTCTGTATGCGTCTGGTGTCCTGCCCCCAGGTCCAAACCACGGGCTCTGATTGGCTGAACAAAACGCGAACGCGGGTAAAGTGGACTCCACTTTGCCTGTGTTCGCATTTCATTCAGCCAATCAGAGCCCGTGGTTTGAACCTGGGGGCAGGACACCAGACGCATATGGACCAGGATGCATGCGGTGTAGCTCCGGCTAGGAGCTTTGTCCCACTGAGGCTTATTATTAGCCATGTTGAAGGGGGTCTCCATGGTCTCCATGTGGCTATCTGTAATGGGAAGAGTATAAGAGAGAGATGAGCCAGGATGGTACCATTTTGGAGGAGGAATATAAGACTTGAGCAGAAAAACTTGGAAAAAGGATAGCAGGCAATATTTCCAGATCTGCTAGACTATGGAGACATCCATCAAATGAAGCAAAAGAAAAGTCAATTTAGGAGGAACCAATTTGAGGGAAGGCTTGAAGCACCACCCTTTCCCCCCATTGCCCCCCCCAACAGGCATTTTGGCCCACAGCTACGGTCCTGTTTGGGAGTCTCTACCAGTTGAGGCTTGGCAAGTGAGTACAAGGGGCAGGGACTTCTTAGCTGTGGCCCCAACTGGAGGGATAGGACTGGGGCTCAGTGGCACAGCACCTGCTTTGCATGCAGACAGTCCCAGCTTCAGTCCCTGCTAAATTCCTGCCTGAAATCTTGGAGGGCTGCTGCCAGACTGGACAAGAGCGACCTCAACGGACCGGGGGTCTGCTTCCCATTTGGCATGGCAGCTTCCTGCGACCTTATGCACGACCTCTCCAGGAAATCTCTCGCCTGTGTGCTCTTTTTGATATGTGGTCAGAAGATGGCTTTTCAAGGGAGCCGTTGGAGGAGGCCAATGGCTCTGCTAGGCTCAGAGTCGGCCCTGCCATTGCAGCAGGCTGAATCAGGCGGCGGGTTGGGGGCTCTCTCCTCCTCTGCAGCTGGCTTCTCTACAGGCGCTACCCAGCCCAGCTCAGAGGAGGGAAAGCCTTCCTCCTCTCCCTCTTCTGTAGCTGCCACCAAAGCCGCATGCAGCAGCCTCTTGTTCGCCACCAGCCCCCCCCCTGCAGCTTGGCAGGAGAAGCCACGGAAGGGGCAGGGATGAGTGTGCTTGGGTGGGGACAGGTTTCAGGCACCGGCAGGCCTGGGGCCACTCTGCACGTAGGCTATTTCCAGAATGACTTTCAGAAACTCTCCCACTGAATTCTGGAGGAGCAGAAATCAGGACAGAACAGACCTGGCGGGTGATAAAAACATAGAGTGGGGGGGGGGAAGTGGCTCATTCCGAATGCCACTTAGCAGACCCGCCATGGCCTCCGTCTGCAAGCCCCCCCTTCTCTCTCTCTCTCTCTGGGCTGAAAAGAGGGGGAAACAGGACTGGGAATCTGTAGGGCCAAGAACCAGAGCCGCTTCTGCACAGGATGCTCTTAAAGCCTTCGCGGAGGCATGTTCTGGCTCCTTAATCCCCAGCAGTTCATTTATACCTAGTAATGTTTTTATGGCCGCCCCTATCAGGCCACAGCTGGGAGCGGAGGTGGCAGGGGGAGGACTTTTGGGGAGGTGCGAGAACCTCCGGAAGAGGGAGTGGATGATGTACTAATTCTCCAGGAATGTCAGAATGGACTAAAAAGCCCCAACAGCATTCTTGATTGCGAGGAGAGCACTGAGAGGCCAGGCTGAGAGACCAGCCAAAGCCTGTCGAGCTCCTTCATTCCCCCGGTGTGAATTTCCAGGGTAAAGGCCACAGCCTGACAGAAAACCTGCTATGCTGCTGCTCGCTTCTGCCAATATGCGCCTGCCCAAGTCCTTCCTTTCTCGAGCGCCAAAGGTCTGCTGCTCTCATGATTTTACCCACCCTGCATTCCTGCCCTTGAATCCTTCTGCGGTACCACCGCTCTCCTTTCCTTCAAACCTTTCCCAAAGGTACAGAATTATAGAATGTTCAAGTTGGAAGGTACCTTGGAGGTCATCTAGCCCAACCCCCTGCTCAGTGCAGGCAACTGCTGCAGCATCCCTGACAGCTGAGCTGGCTGTTCAGCCTCTGCTCGGAAGCCTCCAATGATGGAATGATTGCCACTGCATGAGACAGACTGTTCCGGGGCTGGACAGAAATGAACAGCAATAAACTCTTGACCATGTCACAGTGGGCCCAGTATTAAGAGTTTTCTGTTAGAACGCCTGATCTGAGAGAAGAACTCAGGTGTGGGTTTGTACTTGTGCATGGAAGTCACCCTAGTTTATCAGCTCTCGGAGTGCAGTGAATAATTGGCTCCACCCATTTCACATCAGATTCTGTCTGGAACACTTTGGTGTCTAGTTCAAAATCACAACAGATTCCATAATCCTGAATTCTGCCCTTGCTTGACCAGCCTCTCACTGAACTTACAAAGTTACATACAGGTAGACTGGGGAAAGGGGTCTGGGGATTTATAATTTCAATATTAGATCCACTGTCAATTACCGGTATCTCTGAGAAATTGTGGAAGACGGGGGAAGTCCCACAAGACTGGAGACCGGCTAATTTTGTCCTGTATGCATCCTGATATCAATGCACTGATTACCAGAAGCCAACATGGATTTATCAAAAATAAACTTTGCTAGACAAATTTCATCTCTCTCTTAAAAAACAAAAAATCGGATTACCAGCTTAGTGGATGGTGGGATGCTGTGGGTGTCATTTATTTTGATTTCAATAAGGCGTTCAACAAGTTTCTCCATGAATCTTGATTAGCCAGTTAGTAAAATATGGGCTAGATTTTATAACCAGGAGATGGAGGCACAACTGGCTGGACAACCGCACACAAGGAATGCTCATCGACGGATACTCAGCAGCCTTGTAGGAATTGGGGAGAGGGGAATTGGGGAGAGATTCGTCGCTCCTGTTCCCCTCTCCGTACTCTGTTACTCCCCACCCATGTGGCAGACTTGCTCAGCTCTACTTGGCTAGAGAAAACACACTAGGCATAGTTGATTGAAGTTGCAAAAAAAGGAAGTTTACTTACAGTTTCATTCATATGTACAACGTCTGATTCACATCAGAGGATACAGGAAACTTGAAAGGACAGAACCCCTCTACAACCGGGGCTCTCTGCATGGAAGCATGGCATAAGATGGTCGCTGGGCTCCAGAGGAGCTTGGCATCATCTCATCTACTCTGGCATCAGGATGGAAGTGACTGAGAGAAGGGAGAAGAAGAAGGAAACTGGGTGTGGGGCCACGCCCCTTCCTTAAGACAATGAGGGGTCAAAAACAAGAGGCTCTACCTAGGTGATCAAATAACATGCATACACCCCCCAGTGTCCAGCATACGGAATTTGCCCATTATTCCAACAAGCCTGGGGGACAGTTTCCCTGGTTCTCTTCAGCATCTTTACCAGTGACTTGAATTGAAGGGATAAAAGAATCCTTCTCAAATTGCAGATGACACTAAGCTGGGAGGACTAGCTAACACTACAGAGGACCCTGATAGGATGGAATACAGGGCCGAAACTAACAACACAAAGATCAACAGGGACAAACGCACTTGGTTCTGCCAGTTTGTACTGGCAAAGGCCCAGGTACAGAATGGATGATACCTGGCTTGGCAGTACAGCATGTGAAGGGATCTTGGTATTGCAGCAGATCACCAACGGAACATGAGCCAGCAGTGCAATGCAGCTGCAAAAGAGGCTAATGTGATTTTAGGCAGCATTAATAGTCATTTCCAAGTCACAAATGGTAGTTCAGAGCTCATATACAGTTCTATTTTCCAGTTCTGGTCATCACATTTTAAGAAGGTGACAGGCAACTGGAGTAGGTTCAGAGAAAGGCAACGAAGATGGCCTGGGCCTGGAAAATCAGTCCTATGAGGTGTGGTCCCGAGGTTGAACTGCCTGAAGACTGCCAGAAGCTAAGCAGGAACAGCCCGTTTTCATGCTGGAAGGGAGACTAGGAAGTCACTGATAAGCTGTCATGACCCTCGATAGCAGAGAGGAGTCGCTGTTACGTGCCGTGATGAGAGAACGGACTGGAATGCTGAGAATGTTAGTGACAGAGCGATGACAACTGAAAAATGTTTCCCTGTTGAGCATGATCTGTGGCATCCTGCAGAGAGCTCGAGGCTGGTGTTCAGCAGCTAGTGAAGATGACTACACCATGGAGGAAACCCGCTGCAATTGGAGGGTTCTATACAGAACAATATTGTAAAGATCCTCGTCGGATCTAGATAAGCCTGCCTATGTAAACTGCCTTCAATAACATCTGAAGAGCAATCTGAGGATAAGAAAGGCGGTATATAAATACAGAAATAAATAAATGAGGAAAGGTTGAGGGAAGTTGGAACGTTTAACCTAGAGAAGAGATGGCTGAGAGGGGAACATAAGAACATAAGAAGAGCCCTGCTGGATCAGGCCAAAGGCCCATCTAGTCCAGCTTCCTGTATCACACAGTGGCCACACCAGATGCCTCAGGGAGCACACAGCCAACAAGATACTTGTATCCTGTCACCACTCCCTTGCACCTGGCACAAAGAAAACCTACTGCTACAACCAGGAGGTTGCTTATCCCCATCATGGCTTGTAAGCTGTGATGGACTTTTCCTCCATAAATCTGTCCAATCCCCTTTTAAAGGCATCCAGGCCAGGTGCCATCACCACCTCCTGTGGCAAGGAGTTCCACAAACCAATTACATGCTGGGTAAAGAAATATTTTCTTTTGTCTGTTTTAATCATGACATGATAGTGCTTTGAAATACCTGAAGGGCTATCACACGGAAGCGGGCAAAGATTTGTTGTTTGCTGCCCCAGAGAGTAGGACTAGATCTAATGGGCTTAAGTGTAGGAGGTGAGATTTAGGTGGAGATTTTTAATGGTAAGACTAGTTCGACAATGAAGTGATTAGCCAGAGAAGTGGTGTGGGTTCTCCCTCACTGGAAGTCTTCAAGCAGAGACTTAATAAGCCTTCAAGCAGAGACTTAATGAAGTATGATTTTCCTGCTTCAAGCAGGGGGTTGGACTAGATAGCCTTGAAGACCCCCCAACTCTACAATTTTATGATTCTATAAACTGCTGTTACATGACAGGATTCCAGCTGCAGACAAGCCAAGCAGAATCTCACATGCCCTCTTGATTCTGGTTTCTGAAGATTTCAGACATTCCACTGGAAAGTCTGAGAGGGTGGCCAAACCTCTGATAACAGTTGACCAGCTCTGAGCTCACCAATTATATAGCCAATGGCCATTGCGAAAGTCAACCTACTGAAATGTTTCAGAATAGAAACTTCAGAACAAAACCTTTTGCAACTCCTGTTGCAACTCACAGGCCCAACCCGTATATATGTTGACTTGAGTAGCCTTGGTGTGCAAACAGTTAAGAACTTCTGTTTTAGGGGCTTAACATTAAATGCAAGAATATCTATTTTTGAAACATGTTTGAGTTGTAACTCCTCATGAGACAACTCTTCTAGCTGTACGAGAGCAGTTCTTTCTCAGCCAAGATTCAAGCTGGGATTTTCCTGGCATGGAGGCAAACTGCTGTACCACTCAAGCAGAAAATGAAGCCCCTTCCATCTGCAAGTCTGGCGAAGTCTTTCACTTGTGGTATTTTTCAAGGCCATGCATGAAAAGTGCAGATTTCTGTAAAGCAAAGTTTGGCAAGCGGGTGCACCCCATGGACCGACAAACTCCTCCCCCCTCTCTGAGCATTCTCCCCCGCTTCAGTTTGGGAGACAAATGAGGGTCAGTTCTGTGTCTGCATATTTAGTAGAGACCATAGTTTACAGCCAACCTCTCAACCCAGCCTCAAATTGCGGATTAGAGCTGATTACAGTTCACGACAACAGCATCTCTGTGAGCATGTGATGCTAACCATGGTTGGGTCCAAAATGAAAGGGAGGGATTTTGCCGCCAAGACAATGAGATAATAGACACACACACACACACCGAAAGTGGCTAACAGCATCAGTGCAGAGTCCCAGGGGATGCCTTAGAAGAGGCATGGCCAATAGACACCTACACGATGGATCCAGGTTATGAAGCAGGAGTACAGGTGTCCCCCACTTAATGACAGATCGCGTAACGATGATTCGGATATATGACTGAGGTCCCCAGTAAAAAAAGAGCAAAAGATTTAAAAAGATGCATCTGTTTAAATCCTCAGCTCTTCAGCTGTTTTGCTTTAGATAAGGGTTTTGAAGTTCAGCACTGTGCTTAAAGCCCCAGTGCTGAACTTCAAAGCCCTAGAACTTGGACGTTTAACATTGGGGCTTTAAGCACAGTGCTGAATTTCAAAGCACAGTAAGACCCGCTTAATGGTGGCTTCACTTTACGATGGGGATTTCAGAATGTATCCATGTCGTTAAGCGAGGGACACCTGTAGTTGCCCCCCCCCCCACTCTACTGCATTGTTATTAAGGTATAAGAGGAAAAAATATGTTCGGAAATTGTAAAACGCTGTCAGATTGCATAGGCATGACATAAACCCCAAAGTACGTAATCCTTTCATCATCCCAATCAGTATCAAATACACGGCTCTGCCCGGAGGACTGAATGGCGGCCACAATCTGAAGTCACTCCTAGGTTAACATCAGGAGTAAATGCAGCAAGGACATCAAGCGCTAGCTGTCAATGTGGCTTCGCTTCACAGGGTGCCCATGAACCTTGGAATACTCAAACTGGCAGAGGGCAGAGAGCATCCCATGGCACTCTGAGTTTGCCATCCTTTCTAAAGCATCGGGAGACTGCAAGAGTGCTGGCGGGGTGAACCCCTGCTCTGATCCAGTGAGGTTTCTCTCCACAGCCTGGAGAAAACAAGCCTCCAAGAGCTTTCACAGCAAGCCATGAACAGGAGCTTGTGATCTAGGCTTTCCATAGTCCTGGAACTCTCCAGGACGTTCCCGGAATGGCAGCTGCCATTCCAGAAGGGCTCGACTCAAGCCCAACTGTCCCGGACTTTCCTGGCCCGCCGGCTGCATTGTGGCGGACTCTGCCGGGACTCTTCTGAGACGGGCCGGTGCATTCTGCTTGGTCAGGGCTCCTTGCGCGAAGTCCCTGACCCTGAGGACACCCATTCCTGGGAGCGCAGGAGAAGGCAGTGGCAGTGGGCATTTAGCTGGGTTGTTGCCGTGTCGCCCCTACATTGGGGAGCTGCAGAGGCCGCCAGAAGGGCTCCAGAGCCTTGGCCCAGCCTGGGTGACTTCTTCTGCTAGCCCTCCTTGTTCTATAATATCTTTGTCCACATTTTAGCTGGCTTTTTTTTTTTTTTTTGCCTGCTGTTCTGTGTTCACTGTATTGTATTTTGCTATAGATCAAGTTTAAAAGCAACCCGCTGATCGAAGAGACCCGGCCTGAACAGTAGAAAATAAAACCTGTATCATCAACAAGCAAGCAAACACGGGGGATTTGAAAAAGCCCGACCAAATGGAAAAGCAACAAAACGAGGCAATCGCTTTGCTTGCAAGGAGTCCACGCGCCAGGTGAGGGGGCTGGAACTATGCTGTCCTTTCCGAGGCATCATCCCCTCGGCCACAGCAGGACTGGAACGAGTGCGAAGGAAGGACAAAGAGAGCCTGCAGCTGTGATTCTGCTCATTCGGAGCACATCAATGGCTTTCTCCCGCTTGTGTAGAAACCTTCCCCTTCCAGGAAGAGGCTGAGCTGAAGCAGCAGCTGAGGCCACCAGTCCCATCCCTGGGCCTCGGCTGTCGCTCTGTGAGACCAGGGCAAATTTGTGTGTGTTTTGGGGGGACGGGACAACTCATCGAACAGCCTGCTGGGTCCACTTGCTCGATCTGTCGCACTCACACACCATAAATTGCATCAGCTGTTCTGCTGATGTGCTTTTCCTTAGGGGACAACGAGACCCTTTATTTTACTCCTCCAGAAAGGAAAATGGTTGCAGGCATGATGAGAAGAGATGGCGGTATTTCATCTTTGCTGGCCGGCTTGGAAGGAGCTGGGCAGAAGCCGACAAACTGCAAGCACATGGAGGGGCTCCACTCGGGACCGGCTCAAATCTCGAGAAGCCAGTTCAGCTGATGAGTTGCTTAAGTGGCCTTGTTTCCATGCCTCATTTCCAGCCTTGAGCCTCTCTAATCGCTCCACAATACAAAAACGCACAATACGCAGGGACGAAAACAGTCCAAGAAATGGAATGTCTTCATTATGAAGAATTGCCTTGACAGTTGGGCTTGTTAGCTCGGGGAAAAGATGACGACGACAGACCTCGTGGGGAGTATTTAAATCACAAGTGATGAAAAGGGAGTGAATCAGGAAAAAAGGATTCTCTCTCTCCCTTTACATACTGAAACCTGTGCCCATCTATGACACTTGTCAGGTGTGTATCTATGACACACAAGCGGGTGTGTGTCCCTGCAAACCAGTCCGTCTATAAAAGTCCTCACGCCAGAATGCTGCAATGAGAGCCACGAGCATTAATGGTGTCCAAAAGGAATTGGGGGACAGCGGCTTGCAAGATATTCCAGGGTTAGTCAAAAATTCAGCTTCCATTTCAAGTGACAAGATTCCTCTGTGCACCAGGGGCTGAGGAATGCAGCCCATATTCCTGCCGGGCTTGCTCTGGAGGTAGGATGTGTTTAGCCAGGCTGACCTAAAACGAGGAGGGATCTGTCCCAGCAAGGCCCTCGGAGTGATTTCAGTGAATTCAGGACACCAAATGTGTCCAGGTTTTCATTCTCAGCTGTCTGCTACTATTATAAGCTGGGAGGGAGCTATTTTTTTCCCCCTTGAGAAAGCTGATTCCAAAGTGAGCTGGAGGGAGCTTGCCCATCACTAGTTCTTAGGACTTTGCTAGTCCAGCACATCTCCAAGCTCATCTTGACACATAGAGCAGGGGTTCTCAACCTTTGGAGGCCCGGGTACCCCCTATCACAGTCCAATTTTCTGAAGTACCCCCTGCTAATGAACTGCTAATTAATTGGATTAATCAATTAATTAGGTAATTAATAATTAAAAAGCATTAAAACAATTTTAAATGTGAAAAATGTCTTATTTAACTCTCTCTGTATGTGTGTGTGTGTGTGTGTGTGTGTGTGTGTGTGTGTGTGTGTGTGTTTGGAAGAGAGAGAGACACATGCAAGGATCTTTTTTTTTCTCCAAGTTACACTTTCCAAAATCAGCTCCTCCCTCCCCCACCCCACCAAATTACATTTTCCAAGGTACAAAAATAAGTCCAAAACCAAAATCAAAGAGACAGAAGGGTTCAAAAATAATTACAATTTAAAATCCATGTGAATTAACACTTAATTAGCTGCTGACGGGGCAGATAAGGGACAGGGCTTGGTGTACCCCCAACAAGAGGTCCGCATACCCCTAGGGGTACCCGTACCACAGGTTGAGAACCCCTGACATAGACCCTTCAAAGTAAATCCTGGTCTCTTCTCCTCTTTGCAAAGCACTATGCAGTCACAAGAGCAGACTTATGAGAGCCTCACACAAAAGAACCCCAGCAACAAACAAACAAGTTAATTAAGCACCTGATATAGTTTTTCAGGTTTTCATGGCTGGCAGATATAAAATGGTTAAACATTTCTGGGCTATGTATGTGGCCAGGGTCTTAAAACGGAGTTCAAATAGATACCCACAACGTTTTGCTCATCCTTCGCAGAGAGCTTCTACCAGTCTGAGGACAGGCTAAGAGGACTGCATTTCCTGTATAATCACTAGCTAACTACGGCTTAAGTGAGGGCACAGCAAGGAAGGGCATTGATTGGCAGAGTTTCATTCTGTAGCAACTTGCAGCTTTTCAGCTCTGCTGTAGCAGTCAAGAGGTGATTAGCTGCGGTAAAACTCAGCCAGGAACTGAGACTAATCCCAAACCTGAAGAGGGAAAAGCTGGTGTGTAGACAGAAGCTGAGGCCGGCCACAGGGCAGGCTTAGCAAGCAAAAACTCAATGCATAAAGTTAAACCATCCCAGTGACATTCAGGTAAATGGGAAGCAACAGGCTGTGAGTTGAACAGCAATCGCAGCAGCAGCCCCTCTCAAGACCAAGCTCCCTAAAGTAAACTACGTCAGAAATAAAATACAAAATAAAACGGAGGCTGCAATCCTATATGCACTTTCCTGGGAGTAAGCAGCATTGAACACAGTGGGACTTACTTCCGAGGAGACAGGCATAGGATTGCACTGTTGGGGTTCCAAGTAAACAAGCTGCAAAGAAAACCAAAACTAGTTACGAACTTATAGGGGGTAGGTGGGCGATTTCCAGGATATTACGCAGAGTGCCATACGTGTGACTATCTCCCTGTTGTGTTGAGCATAAGGGATGGGTGTTGCAGTTATATTGATTAATCATTACGTATATAATCCAGAATTCAGTTGAATCATGGCTCAGTTCAAGCCCGGTCCAACGGCCGACATTTATGTCTAATTCTCATGACATTGCAGGGAGACCAGGGTGGGTGGGTAGGAGCCTGCATTGGACTCAATGAGCTTGTAGGTCCTTTCCAATTTCATGATTGTATGACTTTTTCCCACCTCTAAAATTTGGGAGAGCCATGGGGTTTGTCTATCAGTTTGTCTATTGTCTACCTGTACACTCAGGGCTGGATGGAGGCGGATATTCTCTGAGCCCTTCTGTCAACAGAAGATGATGGGAGACTTGATGGTGTTGCAACTTTTGCTTCTGTGGTGGTGGCTACTCGGGAAATGAGTTTTGATGTATAGATTTATAGTGGGACAGTTTGGGGAGAAATTTTCTGCAGGATTGTGGTCGTTGTCATTGGATCTGTTGGGGGATTTTTTTTGGTTGTTTGTTTATGTTTGTTTGTTTTATGTGTTTATGCCAATAAAGGTATCTATCTATCTATCTATCTATCTATCTATCTATCTATCTATCTATCTATCTATCTATCTATCTACCTACCTACCTACCTACCTACCTGTACAGGTGTTTGCGGAGCAGCCATTGGGTTCCAGAACTTGGGCTAAAAATAGATACATGTTAAAAATCACTTTGCATGTGTGCAGGATCTCATTGTCATTTCAAGCTCTGGAAGAGCTTGGAGGGAAATGAGGCTTGTTTTGTATTCCAAACCAGGACATTAGGAGTCTTAGCAACTTTGCTACTTAGAGGCTCTTAACAATTAGTCCAGAACAAATGATTGAGCAGAAATAGCAGGGTTGTTCTATTGAGTGGGTGAAGTAGGCAGTTCTGTAGAGAAACACACTGACCTGTGAATAGCCCAAGGCAATCAATGAGAGCTTGTGGATGAGACAAGACACCCACTGAAATGTCTTGTTCATGTAGACAAGGTCAGTTAATCTCAGATTAACAGATGTGGGATAAGTTTTGATTGAGTTCCTGCTGAGATTTCTTGCAGTAGTGTCAGTAATGTTTTTGTTTATTACTAGGTTTATTCAAGATTATGAGGAAAAAGTCCCTGTAAACTGCTTCAGATTTCTTTCTATGCAGGATTTCTTCACATTCTTTTAGGAAGAAAACATCACATTTCCTAGATGCAGTAGATACAGTTCTGAACAGTGATGTAGACTTGAGTCTATTGACTCGGACTCGAGTCAGACTCAAGTCGTGTCAATTTCTCGACTTGGACTTGACTCGGTGATTGTAAAAGACTCAAAAGACTCGACTCGAGACTTAGAACCTTTTACGACAAGTCCAATTTTATTCAGGTTTAAACCCGTTTTCCCTATTAAATAGATAGGGACTTGCAACTCACAACCAAAGACTCGGGACTTGGGGGCAAAGACTTGGGACTTGACTCGAGACTTGGAGTCAGAGACTTGATACCCTTTCCTGGTTCTGAACACACCTAAGATATTCTGCAGGCCGTGAGTGATTGTGAAGATCAACCCTCCCTCCCTGCCTTGCTCTTAACGTTCCCAGAAACCTACTGGCTCTTGGATTGCTCAGGTTTAGAATATGTCCTAGTGATCAGTTCCTACATCTAACTACTAGATAACAGATAACTCCTTCTGGAAAGGAGGTGAATCACTTTTGGACACATCTTCCAGACCATTGTGTCTGCGGAGAGCCATCTAGCAAAACGATTTTGGATGGCATGGGGATTATTGCATCTTGACCTGCAGAAGGGGGTGGAGTTCACCTCGACTGCCTGCTGCAACTTGGTGTATAAAATCACTCACATCCTCCATGTAGCAGCTCCCACATGGACAGGTCTTGCCGAGCTATCTTTGGCTCCTCCTGCTTGTCCTGTGATTATGAATTATTTTCATGATTATATTTTATGTTCTCTGAGGATGGAGACATGAGTCTTGCAACTGTAAGGTAATCTATGGCACCCTCAACCTTTGCCCTTCCTGGCTAGTGAAAGCAGCCATGAGGGACTCTCCGAGCCGACAGAAAGGGTGATGGATGCTTCCTTAACACAGGGTGTGGTGCCAGCCTGCTTAAAATCAGCAGTTGCTTCCCTCTGTTGAAAAAACCCTCCCTTGAGGGTGATGGAGGATAATGGTTGGCCAGTTTTCTTTTGCCCTTCTTGGGCAGGGCCCTCAAGTGTGCGGTGGTGATCTGGCTCCAGGGATTCCTGGATGTGACTAACAGTAATTATCTGCACCCTTTCAATCTGATTTCAACTTCAGTTTCCCTCAACTACTTCCCTCAACTACTCAGTCATGAGTTGTGTGCTAGTGAGCCATAGGCCTTCAGAGTGACTGGAGACGGGCTATCAAGTCGAGAGGAGCTCTCTACACATTATCCACTGTGATGCCCTATAGACCAGGGGTTCTCAACCTGTGGTACGGGTACCCTTAGGCGTACGCGGACCTCTTGCTGGGGGTATGCCAAGCCCTGCCCCTTATCTGTAGGCTTACCATATCCAAAGGGGGACAGAGTGCCTACACCTTTAACCATTGTAAAAAGAGGGAATTTGGGCAAGTGTAGCTCATAATGAAAGGGTGCAACAAGCTGCACCTGCCCAAATTCCCTCTTTTTACAATGGTTAAAGGTGTAGGCACTCTGTCCCCCTTTGGATATGGTAAGCCTACTTATCTGCCACATCAGCAGCTAATTAAGCATTAATTAACATGGATTTAAAATTGTAATTATTTTCGGAGCCCTTCTGTCTCTCTGATTTTGGTTTGGGGCTTATTTTTGTACTTTGGAAAATGTACTTTGGTGGGGTGAGGGAGGGAGGAGCTGATTTTGGGAAATGTGACTTGGAGAAAAAAGAGATCCTTGCATTCTCTCTCTCTCTCTCTCTCTCTCTCTCTCTCTCTCTCTCTCTCTCTCTCTCTCTCTCTCTCTCTCTCTCTTTCACACACACACAGTTAAATAAGACATTTTTCACATTTAAAATTGTTTTAGTACTTTTTATTTAACGATTAATTACCTAATTAATTGATTAATCCAATTAATTAGCAGTTAATTAGCAGGGGTTACTTCAGAAAATTGGACCATGATAGGGGGTACCCAGGCCTCCAAAGGTTGAGGACCCCTGCTATAGACTTCTGGGTCTGTCTTTAGCAGGCTGTTTTTACTTTTTCATTTTGTTATTGTTAAAAATTGTTTATGTTTGAGTTGTGGGTTGTAAGTCACCTTGGATCGTTTTAGGAAAGGCAGGATACATTTAAAAAAATAAAAATAAACCATCATCATCATCATCATCATCATCATCATCATCATCATCATCATCATCATCATCATCATTTTAGAATTTCTGGAACTAATTGTGACTCTTTGAGCCAGACTCCTCTGTTTTCCAATACCACGATGAAGTGACTTTTAGGGTTAACATATACATGAAAAATGAGTGTCCGTATCTTGGTTTGTATTTTTTTAAGTTGCATGGTGCAAAGCAACACTGCATTTTGGTGGTGGCTTTTTTTTTGGGGGGGGGGGATAGAGGAGCTTGCCCCTGCAACAATTTAAATCCCAATCTTCCCCCAGGGCTATTTTAATGGGGGGGGGGCTTAATTGAAAACCAGTGTAAGGTGTGTTTTTTGTTTGATTCCCAATTGAAAGTGTGCCTGTGAGTGTGTGTGTGTGTGTGTGTGTGTGTGTGTGTGTGTGAGAGAGAGAGAGAGAGAGAGAGAGAGAGAGAGAGAGAGAGAGAGACTGACTGGTTGTGGAACCATGGTGGGAGCATAACTCTAAAGCCCCCCCCAACCCTGCAATGCTCCTCCCCATGTGCTATTTACAGAAAACGAAAACCAAATGCAGTGTTGCTTTGCATATTCCACATGCATAAGATAAAGAAAGCCCTGGCCTTTGGCCTCTGAAGCTGCCTTTTGCTCTTGGAAGTGAGGTGTTACAGGAGCAACCTCTTGCAGAGAACAAAGGAGGCACTGAGAAACTGTTTGCAAATGTGGCCATCTCTGTGGGAGTGACATCGTTTCCGGTGAGACTGGAGCAGGGATCCTTGCACTGGCCAGACAGAACCAGGAGGTGGCAATGCCACTTGGCTTTTTGCTCAATCCAAAATGGTGCCCTGAAACCAAATGCTTTTCTACGTGTCCTCAGTCACCCGGAATTCAAGCACACAGCTGGCCTTCTTTCCCTTTGTGTTCATCTCCAAAGCCATAAATCTTCTTTATAGGCCTCTTCTTTGTCTGAGTATGACACAGCTCAGGCTGTTAGCATGTGCCTTGGGTTGTCATCCACTCGAGGGGACTGAAATTGGCACTCGGGCAGTTAATGAGGTCATTAGGGAACCCCTGAACTGAATTACAGCTTTGCAATGGCTCCTGGTCTCTGCCGGTTTCGGGTGACTGGGAACACATTGTCTAGCAGGTACATTATTCTTTTGGAAAAACGTACACCTCGGAACTCAAGTGGACGCTAGTTTCATTAGCTCTCAGGTTCATCCGCTGCTACCCCAGACCCAACCTTGTGACCCCCCCCTCTTCTTCATCATGACTCACAGAGCCCAACAAACTGGCCCCTAAAGACCTGGTACTCAGGTGGTGCCAGAACAGATTTATCACCAAACGAATATGTTCCACGGAGAGGAACTGAGGTGAAGGAGGAATGCTCCTCGGGTGGCAGGTGCCGTGAAATTCCACTGCGGCAGATGCACAGTGTGCTTCTTCGCTCTCAGTCGGAAAGTGGTCAGAGTAGAATCTCCTCCTCCAGGTACGGTCCCGGAAGGCAGCCATGCCAGTGGTACCACCTGGGCTGCTGCTCTGCATAAAGTCGCTTGGTTTAGTCCCCAGTTTTTATATACTGTTTTGTAGAATACCAGAGCAGCAGCAGTAATAATAATATAATATACAGTATTTATATACCGCCTTTCTGGTCATTGGATTTCTCCTCCGACTTTACTGTAGTTCAAGGTGGTGTACATGGGCAGGCTGTTCTAAACCCCAAGGGGTTTTTACAATATAATAACGTTCTAATCTTTCATAGAACCTTTCATTCGAGATGTTACTTTCACAGTCCAGCTCTCTCTCTCTCTGGTGTTCGCCTCAGCACGCTTCAGCTGACACAGGCAACCTTGACTGCCACTCAAGTGCTGTAGCTTGCAGCTCCACTCCCCCACAGAGGCTCTGCAGCTTATCAGTTTGGCGTGCCAGCAGCTTCCGGCCGTCTTGAACTGCTGTCCTTCAGATCTTCAGGCATTTGTGAGACAAACGCTCTACCAACTGAGCCAGACGTCCTGCCCAGTTGCGGTTGCGGCAGAAGAGACACCTGGTGGACTGAGAAGAGAAGACATCTTCCCCCACCACCTTTTGACAGGGCGTAAACACAAGAGCCAAGGCGGATGTACTTCAGCCCAAGGGAGGAAGGCCCGTTCCCACAGAGACAGAGAACTGCTGAGTACAAGCCTGGCAGCCTATTTGGGGGCAGACACCTATGCAGGGCCTGCCCAAGTCCTCCTGGTTCCTGAGGTGGCCTGCCAAATGCTGCCCCCTTACCTGGTGATGTGCCAGCTTCTGCTGCTCTGGCATTCTAGCCCACCACCCTCTCTTCCTCCACACCAGTTTTGTCTCCTTCTTCCTTTTCCAAGGGAGTAGAATGAGAAGGAGGCCAGCAGGCGGACAGAAGTGGGCAACACCTGCCAATCTGCTGCCTGAGGTGACAGCTTAAGTTGGCCTCATAGATGGTATATACTGCTGTAGACCTAGTGAGGCAGCAATAAGACCATCTCTCTAAACTAGGGGTTCCCAACCTTTGGAGGCCCGGGTACCACCTATCACGGTCCAGTTTTCTGAAGTAAGGTAAAGATATCCCTTGACAATTAAGTCCAGTCGTGTCCGACTCTAGGGTGTGGTGCTCATCTCCGTTTCAAAGCCGAAGAGCCAGCGTTGTCTGAAGACGTTTCCATGGTCATGTGGCCGGCGTGACTCAACACTGAGGCGCATGGAACGCTGTTACCGTCCCGCTGACGCGGTACCTATTTTAATCTACTTGCAATTTCTTGCTTTCGAAGTGCTAGGTTGGCAGGAGCCGTCGCACGGATTCGAACTGCCGACCTTTCGATCAACAGCTCATGGTTCAGTGGTTTAAACCACTGCGCCACCCACTGCGCCACTACTTTCTAAAATACCCCCTGCTAATTAATTGGATTAATCAATTAATTAATTAGGTAATCGTTAAATAAAAAAGTACTAAAACAATTTTAAATGTGAAAAAATGCCTTATTTAACTCTCTCTCTCTCTCTCTCTCTCTCTCTCTCTCTCTCTCTCTCTCTCTCTCTCTCTCTCTCTGTGTGTGTGTGTGTTAGGAAGAGAGAGACAAACATGCAAGGATCTTTTTTTCTCCAATTCACACTTCCCCAAATCAGCTCCCCCTCCCCCACCCCACCAAAGTACATTTTCCAAAGTACAAAAATAAGCCCCAAACCAAAATCAGAGAGACAGAAGGGCTCCGAAAATAATTACAATTTAAAATCCATGCTAATTAACACTTAATTAGCTGCTGATGGGGCAGATAAGTGGCAGGGCTTGGCGTACCCCCAGCAAGAGGTCCGTGTACCTTTAGGGGTACCCGTACCACAGGTTGAGAACCCCTGCTCTAAACTCTCTTGCCAGAAGAGGAGGAAGAAAAACTAACAAAAACCGTGGAGTATTTGTGTGATTCTTGTAAGTTGTGTGCTTTGAATCTTTTGCCTCCTGAAGCATCTTGGCTCCTTCTGAGTCATCGTTTTCCCCCATCAAGAGCCGAGCCTTCTGTTACTGTGCCATGGAGCAGAACACGAGAACCAGCCTTTTGCTCACAGACTGACAAGATGCAAACTAAAGTTGGCGTTTTTGCTCCCTTCATGAGCCAAAGATCCAACACAGGACAATGGAATGGCACAGATCAGCCAGGGCAGGAGGACAAGTCTCTCCATCTCCCCTGCAACTGCCTCTAGCTGCAGGGGCTAATTTACCAGCAGAGATGAGCTGGGGCTCAAGCAAAGAACCAGCATCCATTCCAAGGTGTGTGTGTGTGTGTGTGTGTGTGTGTGTGTGTGTGTGTGTGTGTGTGTGTGTGTGTGTGTGAGAGAGAGAGAGAGAGAGAGAGAGAGAGAGAGAGAGAGAGAGAGAGAGAGAGAGAGATTCTGAATGTATATCCCACTGTGCGAAGACACTGGTCTAATGGCCCCAGTTGCAGACTGTGGCCATGCCCAGCCTGACTTGTGTCCCCAAGCATTCAAAGTGTCCCACTGAGAAGGGAAGAGCTCCCCTCCTCTTTCTCTCTCTCTCCTCTGGGCCTGATCTTCTGTTCAAGAGGAATAAGCCCTGGAGTCTTAAGGCAATAAGAGAGTGACTCTGGATGGACAATGCCACTGCCAGGTCTCCAGCTGCACCTAAACTGCCACAGGAGAATATCAGCAGTGAGGACCAGCTACTCTCTGCTCATGTTCAGAGGCACTCTCTTATTCGGAGAATCACATCTTCCAAACCGCAGCAGCCTAGGCAGCTGCAAAGAATCTCCAGGGCTGAGGCACGGCTCAGATCAAGCTTGCAGCAAGCAACAGTTGTCATGCCTACCGCTGGTCTTGCTGCTGAGTATTTATGAGTCACGTTCGAGGACCAGGAAAAGCGAAATGGATTTCCCAGCCTTTGGAGCCATCAGATTACACCCTGGGAGGACGCCGGGGGGCTCAGGCTGCTCTGCTTCATCACCGTCACACATGCCACAAGAAGGAATGATTAGGCAGAGCCCCAGTTGAGCTTACCCTGATATTTCCACCAGGAATTCAGGCTGGCCAGCCGGCCGGCCTGCCGCCCAGCTCAAAGGCCTGTTGAAGTCATCCCATCTAATAAGAGCAAAAGAAGCCCCAAAGCCCCAATTCCACCGAGAGGGATTCCTGACTGTATCAGCACTGTTACCTGCAGGAAAAAAAGAAAAGCAAAGAAAACCCCAGATATCCGCTGGGGTGAGGGAAGCCAGACAGAGCAGCTTACCAGCTGTTGATGGTTACAAGCCCGAGAGGTTTGGGAGGGGCCCTCCCTCCAGAAGGCAGCACTTCCTTCGCCGGATTGCAGGAGACATCTTGACATCTTGAGCTGGAATACAGAGAGTGGGTGCGCGTGGAGAGTGAGACGGAGGAGGGGAGTCGCTCTCAGGTCCAGGCATGATGATTAAGGACAGAAGGTTGTCCTCCTGCCCCCTGCTCTGCTACATTTTTCTTGCAAATATTTCTTGCAAGGGAACAAGGCACACAAAACCAAACAGCAATTCTAGTGGTCCAAAGTAACAAAGGGAGAGCTTGAGGGCGGCTCATTCCCTTGGCACAGCATGATCTGGGTTAATAGACACACAGTTCTGTCACGTCAGGAGGGGAATGCCTGTTTTAGGGTTGCCATAGAAATTTCGCCCAGAGCAAATGTTGAGGTGAAGGTCAGGGTCAGAGCCTGCTGATGAGGCCGGCTGGAGCAGCCACCAGGAGCAGTAGGCTGCCAAGGGAGGTGCCCTTTACCCTGTGCCTGCCCAACGCCTGCCCGGTCCTCCCCCCTGCCTGCATTCTCACTTGCTGTCCTGCAAGCAAGGGGACCCTCCCTCACCTCCCCAGTACTAGCTTTATATAAAACTTAAAACAATACATATTTCGTAAAGTTATAGCAAGTGTGAAGCAATATATCTTAAAAAGTAAAGGTAAAGGTGACCCCTGACAATTAAGTCCAGTCGTGTCCGACTCTAGGGTGTGGTGCTCATCCCCATTTCAAAGCCGAAGAGCCAGCGTTGTCCGAAGACGCCTCCGTGGTCATGTGGCCGGCATGACTCTCCTTGCCGCAGCGCGTAGCATGCGGCTGGAACACGGAGCGCTGTTTACCTTCCCGCAAGCGGTACCTATTTATCTACTCGCATTAACATGCTTAGGTTGGCAGGAGCTGGCCAAGCAAGGAGAGCTCACCCCGTCGCGGATTCGAACTGCCGACCTTTCGATCGACAGCTCATGGTTCAGTGGTTTAACCCACTGCGCCACCCGCTTATTAGCATACTATTCACTATTTTCTACATATAATATCCAACTAAGCCAAAATATCACCAATATTCATTAAATCTGCAGATCATGTTCTCTCTCTCTCTCTCTCTCTCTCTCTCTCTCTTAAAAAATCAATAAATGGTTTCCAATTTTCACAAAAAGGTTAACTGACTTTTCCTTAATCAAAATTGTAAGTGTATCCATTTCAGCATAATCCAAAACTTTCAACCACCCATCTTCCAGTGAAGGTATCTCTGAATTCTTCCAATATTGTGCATATAAAATTCTTGCCGCACTTATCATATATAACTCCACCCCAGCACTAGCTTGTGACAGTAGGACTATGGGGGGGGAGGGTGCAGGTCACTAAGGTCCTGTTCACTGTCCTTCAGCAGAGTCGGTAGGTGTAGTGGTTTGGGAGTCGGACTTAGACCTGGAAGATCCAGGTTCAAATCCCTGCTCAGCCATGAGGCTTCCTGGGGGACCTTGGGCCAGTCACTATCTCTCAGCCCCGCCTACCTCACAGGGTTGTTGTGAGGACAAAAGGAGGGGAGGAAATATGTACACCACTCTGAGCTCCTTGGAGGAAGGGTGGTATAAAAATGTGAAAAATAAAAATAATTTTTTTTTAAAAAGGGTCATGGCAGCACCCCTCTCTATCAGTGCTTCCACCTCCTTCTGCTCTCCCACCCAGCCTGGTTTGGAGAAGCATCAAGGGCAGGAGAAAGTACAGGAAGCGGGAGGCAGCGGGGGGGGGGGGAATGTGAGAAGAGAGAAACCAGGATGATGGGAAACGTGAGTTCTGCTTGCTTGGGCTTGATACAGGTACCTCATCAGGCACATAAGTTGAAGAACTTGGAGGGAAGCCAGCAAGAATATCCTCCGTAAGACCTGCAAAACGTTTCAGGTCAGGCTGGGGACGGGTCTGCAGATCACCAGGTCATCACTAGCTTTTGCCTAAAATGAAAAGTGTAGCAAATTTGGACGGACCTTCTTATTTTGGGGTGAAACATCTGAAGAATTTGGAGGGAAAACCGAAAGAAAATGTTTCGAAGACAAGAACTGGGAGGCTCCCTGGTCCCTCCCAGTCTTCAGACAGATGATGAAGACCTCTTCCTTTTCCAGAGGGCTCTCAATTCTGCCGCTTGAAATGGTTTCATCTTCTGCCATCTTTCTCGACTGTATTTTTAATTTATTGTACTTTTTTGGGTGCCTGATTTATTATTTCATTCCTAGATACATGTTGTTGCAAGCTGCTTTGCTATTTTTAATCTAAAAGCAGAGGTATAAAAGAATAAATTAATTAGACAATGGTCTCAGGGGATTCGAGACACCCCGGTGCTTATTATTCCATTATGATTAAGAATTGCAGTGTGTTTGTCTATCTTTCCACGCTTCCATGTTTTCATGTAAAAAGGGAACAGGACCACATATTCTCTCTCTCTCTCTCTCTCTCTCTCTCTCTCTCTCTTGCACGCATGCGCGCACATGAGCGCGTGCGCGCGCGCGCGCGCACACACACACACACACACACACACACACACACACACACACACACACAAGACAAGGTACACATTCCTATGGCATGTTCCCATCAACTTTAAAACGAAACAACTTTAAGTGAGGACTTGCTGTATATATTTGCATTTATAGCGAGAATGGTGACGTTGGCACTGGGTCACATGATGCAGCTGCTCAGCCCCAACCTCTGCAGAACTGAAAGGGAAAAGACTTGCCTTATCTTCCTTTCCTGTCCCAGACACGTGCTATTCTGCCTCCCATGAGCATGCTGTTACGTGTCCTCCATTACGGAGGGCACACTTGTCACATGTATATACTGAGCTGGCCCAATGAGATAGAGCTGCTTCAACTTCGAATTTAAAACACAGGAATCAGCAGGTTTTTTAAAAATAATAATAATGTTGCAGAGTGTTCCTCTGTCTGCAGTTATAACCACAAGCCTGTATATGTTCTGGACTAAGCAGGTAGGATAGGCCAGCGGGTGGCTCAGCAGGTTAAACCGCTGAACCATAAGCTGTCGATCGAAAGGTCGGCAGTTCGATTCCCGCGACGGGGTGAGCGCTCGTTGCTTGGCCAGCTCCTGCCAACCTAGCAGTTCCAAAGCATGTCAATGCGAGTAGATAAATAGGTACCGCTTGCGAGAAGGTAAACAGCGCTCCGTGTTCCAGCCGCATGCTACGCACTGCGGCAAGGAGAGTCATGCCGGCCACATGACCACGGAGGCGTCTTCGGACAACGCTGGCTCTTCGGCTTTGAAATGGAGATGAGCACCACACCCTAGATTCGGACACGACTGGACTTAATTGTCAGGGGATACCTTTAAGCAGGTAGGATAGAATTTTTTTCTATTGCACGAGTGGTAGTAGAACCTTGAGTCCTTTCCAGCAGAAGCCCCTACACTTGCCAGCAAAGTGACAAACTGGTAGTGCCAATCAGGTAGTGCCAATCAGGCAGGAGGTCTGGCTCAGTTGGTAGAGCGACCGTCTCATATGCCTGAAGATCTGAAGGATGGCAGTTCGGGACGCCCGGAAGTATCCGTGGGCTGTCAGAATGCCACTGACAAGCTGCAGAGTCTCTGTGAGGGAGATAAGCTGCAGCTGCCCTTGAGTGGGAATCAAGGTTGGTTGCCTATTAGTCGGTGGTGAGGCGGATGCCAGAGAGAGGCTGTACTGTGAAGAAAACCATCTAGAATGAAGAGTTCTATGAGAGATTAGAACATATAATTGTATTGTAAAAATCCCTTGGGGTTTAGAAAGCCTGCCTGTGTAAACCGCCTTTGAATAAAAGAGGAGAAATTTGATGACTAAAGAAAAGGCAGTATATAAATGCTGGTTTTATTATTATTATTATTATTATTATTATTATTATTATTATTATTATTATTATTGGCAATCAAGTAGTGCCAAACAGGTGCCATCAGTCGAAGAGTCACAATTGACGACAAAAGCATTTTTGTTGTACTCCTTTGAGAGGAGGCAAGTGTGTCGCGTGTGTGTTTGTGTAGTGATCCATTCCAGCACAAGGTATTGTCCATCAGCTCCAAACTATGGGCCAAGTTGGAAAATATTCAGCCAGCCTGAATTTCAGCCCAGCAGCACCCAAGTAGGAGGGAATCCTGCAACTGCTGGCAAACTGGGTGTTCTCTGGAGACAGCTGTTCGTTGCAAAGGGTTTGTGTGTCTCAGACTAGAAACATCTCTGTGATAAGGGCACTGCGCAGACTTCTCCTGCAGCAGCAGCAGTAGCACCTTGAGGAAGTGAGGTTACAGGAACCAATGAGCAGACTTCCTTATAAACCTCTTTTCCATTTCCTCCTCTTCCTCTGAAATTATCTGAGATTATTTTTCCCCCTCCACTTCTCCGGCCTAATATTTAATTGAAAACACAGATCTGTAGCCTGGAGAGGTGTTATTTTCGGCACGGAAAATAGAGTGATCGCTGAGCAGCTGTCAATCCTGCTGACCTTAGCTTCTGTGCATATTGCACACGACTTTCTCCTCACAATTTCTTCTCTTTTCCTCACCCCCTTCCCTTTTTTTTTTCCTTTCCTCCTCCAGCCGAGTTACTGTTTCATTGCGCTCCGCTGGGACTCCATCGAGAGTCGAGTTCCTTGTAGATGACACAGAATAATTGAAATGTCCTTGTGGTGACCTTCAGGCTCCAGCAGTGTAGACTTCCCTTGTGGTAATCGGGGAGAGCTGACAGATGAGTGGCACACACAGACTATACACTCCCATGCAGCCACACACACACTCAGGCAGTTGCACACACACACACAAGCAGGGACAGAGGCCACCTTTGTGCGGGCATGCTCACAAAGAGATGAAAAGCACGCACTTGGGCACTCTGACAGAACAAAGGGACACAAAGCCATATTGTGGAGACGTGAAGGCACACAGGCAGAAGGACTCCAACAGGGTGATGCATATTCAGGCCCCTTCGACAAGCACTCCATCCAACTCTACCTCTCAGGAGACTCCACCTACATATTCCCAATGGACCTCACCAACGCCACTCGCAGCAAACTCCAGATTAGGCCACCGTCATGCCCTCTGCATCTGGCTGCCCCTAAGAAGAGTTGGGAAACATTCCCGGCACACAACGAAATAGTACAGGGACTTGCTAGAATTCATCGTGGGGATCATAGTGCCCCAGTGTAGAGAGATGATGGTGATGATGATGATGATATTAATATTAATAATAATAATAATATTAATAATATTATTAATAATAATAATAATAATAATAATAATAATAATAATAATAATAATAATAATAATAATAATACCACCAGTATTTATATACCGCCTTTCTTGGTCATTGGATTTCTCTTCTGACTCTAATTCAAGGCGGTTTACATCGTAGGTTGTGGTCTAATTTCAAGGTGCTGGTGTTGACCTTTGAAGGCCTAAAGATGCCCTCCTCCCTGACTATCTGAGGTGTGTTGGAGAGAGGGCCTTCTCAGCTGTGGCTCCCTTTGTGGAATTCTCTCCCCAACGAGACTCGCCTGTGCGAATGTCCTTTCTGCGCTGGGTGAAACCCTTTCTACTTTCCCTTTTAACTTGATGAAATATTTTAATGCCCCTACTCTGTATTCTGGTCTTTTGTTGACTGTGATGAGTGCTGTTTTATTATGTGTTTATTCTTTTAATAAAATACTAGAAAGGTGGTATATACAGTCATCAAATTATTTATTTTATTATTATTATTAACAGTATTTATATACCGCTTTTCAACAAAACGTTCACAAAGCTGTTTACAGACAAATCAAATTATTACACATGGCTTGGTCCGGGGTTCCTTGGGGAATCCCTTCTCCAGGATGAGCTTCCCTATACAGCAGGGGTGGGCAATCAATTTTCCTAAGGGGCCACATGAGAGACTGGGACTGTTGTGGAGGGCTATTCCAGGCTCCACAGTGGATACTGGGGTTCACGGATAGGGGCAAATGCCCCCTTCTTGCCCCCCTCTGCAGCACCCACACGCCCCCCCTGGCCATTCTCTTACCTTACAAACGCTAAAAGCAGCAGCATGCTGCTTATAGCACAGACGCGGACTGCTATAGAGGCTCCTTTCCTGTTCCTCAGCTGAGCCTCTCGAGCACTCTGCTATAAGCTGTGTCTGTGCTATAAGCAGCATGCTGCTGCTTCTAGCATCAGTTGCAAGGAAGACACGGAGCAGCTAATGAAGGTAAGAGAATGGTCGGGTCATGCGCGTGGGGGGGGCATTATTTTACCTTAGTTAGCTGCTCTGTGTCTTTCTTTAAACCTCATGCGGGCTGGTCATGGACAGCCAAAGGGCCAGATGTGGCCCTGGGGCCATACAATGCCCAGGTCTGCTATACAGAAAGCTCTCCAGGCTCTGGCTGGCCAAGGTGCGCAGCCGCAAGGAGCACAGCCTTCGCAGTGGCGCCAGTCTGCTCGTGGAAACCTCCTCTCCCTACAAAGCTCATAGCCCTGCTCTTGGGACTCTTTACTACCAGCACTTTAGGAGGAACATTAAGACTCACCACCACCCCAGTCCTTCCCCCAGGACATTCTGAAAAGAGGGAGGATATCACATTAAATGCCTGCCACTTCCTGTTGCTGTTATGTTGATAAACGGTATAAATGGAAATTATAATACATTATTAAAAAATTAGTTTCTTTGTTCTGCTGATACAGTTTTATAACATTTATGGGGTGCTTACTAGTATAAGGTACCTAGTGGACTACGTTGGCAGAAATGGAGAGAAAAAACTGAGCCAATAAATAAGAAACTCATAGAACCCTCCATTTTCCAGATGTTTCCCTTCATAGTGCAGTTGTCGTTCTGACCGCACAGCTCTTGCCTCCCAAGTGTCCACAGGCACCCGTGTATCGAGCCTCGGATGGGTTCACAGGCTGTTATCCATTCTTGCCAGTGGACACCTCCATAGTCCACAGTTTTCCGCATTCCTTCACGAAGCTCTGCCGTCTCCGACACTCCATCAATGGCATTCGTCACCCTTCCAAAGTGAGACCAGGGCTGACCCTGCTTAGCTTCTTCAGGCAAGGCGGCAGCTCAACCTCCAGACCACACCTCCTGCCTATGAAATGTATGCGTGGTAGACATTGCTACAAGACTCTTGGTTGCTTTTGCCAGGAGGTGTGTTGGAATAGTCCAACTCCAACAGGGAAGAAGACCTTCCCACAGAAACTGGCTGCTTTAGGCTGGGGAAGCAGAGTTTTCGATGGAATCCTTTCTTGGCAGTCCAGCACATCCTTATGTGTTTTGTAAGCCGACATCTGATCACAGAAACAGGAAGCCATGCATCCTCCCGATCATTTGAATGTCATGACCCCACTTCTAGGGAGAATTATTCAAATTTAAAGTGGCCTGCTCCTGGCGCTGTGTACCACATACATCATCTTCGCAAGCTGAAAACAAAGGCAGCCTTTAGAGAATCACCGTTATTCTTAGCTTTGCTCATGAAAGCAACCCAGTGGAGCTTCTGTCCTAGAAGTTGTCTCTATATAATAGAATATTACATTAATATTAATACAATCCCAAGTGGTATTTTTGACACAAAGGGCCGCAGAAGCCAAAATAAGACAAGTTCAGCGCGTGGAGGAGGGAATACATTGTAGGTTCAGTTGCTAGCATCTAAAGTCCGCAGCGCTGAGGGGTCCGTCGGGAGCAAATGCCCATGGGAGGAACTTGCTCAGATTACGATGGGGGCAAAGGATGAAATATCTGCCATGGGCCAGAGATCCCCATCTGAATCAATTCCTGCTGAAGCAAGAAAACAAAGCACTACCTCCTCGCACATCACGGCATTAATGCAATTGACATAACTGGTAGCTTGGCGCTCAGAATAGTTTGCTGGGCTAGAGGGACAAGTGGTCTGACAGCTTCATCTGTCACAGATGTGAAGAGAAAAAAAATCAAACAGAGCCTGTTATAGACCCAGGAACTACGGAGCACGTTCGCCGAGGGCAGATGTGCCTTCCTCTCTCCTAAACTGAGCGTTCAGCACACATTGTGGTGTATTTCGAGGAAAATACTGCTCGATAATATTTGCTCTTCTGCTAAATTCACCATACGTAGCAGAGTCCTTCGCAGAGTTTCACGGAACAAGTACATGTTACAATTGGCTATGAAATCAGTTTCATTTCATACTCCTTCCTAATTTCCCATTCAGCCGTTCGCTTTGTGATAAGCCTAAAACTCAGACACAAGGCAGAATATATTCTGGCATATAAAGGGACACAAGTTCAACTGGAAGCTTGTCATTTTTATAAATTGTGCTTTGGAATTAAGGTTTACTCCTACGTTATTAGGGAAAAGGTGCCATGGACTTTGGGATGAGACATGCTACACATTCTTATAAGAGATAATATTTGTTTTTTGGCCCAGATAGTTCAGAAATCTGTGGGGGGGGGAAGTGGGGGGGGGTGCACGACCATTTTAAAGAACAAGAGAGAAGCACTGCAAATATGCCAAGATCTTGGAACTCAGCTGTTGAATTAGCAAACCATATTCATAAGCCGTGTAAGTTGGGAAACAAATGCTTAACTGCTGATTCAGATAAAAAACCAGCATGTCATGAACATGGTGTCTCTTCACAGTAAAGCTCTTCAATCTGAGGAGATGGATGGGGATTGAAAAGATATTTGGCAAAAGTGTTGTTGTTTTTTTTCCCCCAAGACACTTTATCTCTATAGACAATAACTGAAATTGTGACTGCAAAATAACCATCTTGGCAGGAGAGTGACAATGGAGCATGGGGACAAATATCACCCCTGTGGCCCCTGCACAGGCCCCTGCCATGCACAATGGCTTCCTCTTAACAGGCCTGACATTATCTGCTCTGTTTTTCTGCTCTGGAGGAGGGAAACCGAAGAGGTCTGGGTTGGTCAACGACACCTAAGAAGAGCCCTGCTGGATCAGGCCAAAGGCCCATCTAGTCCAGCTTTCTGTATCTCAGAATAAGTGGCCATACCAGATGCCTCAGGGAGCACGCAAGACAACAAGAGACCTGTTTCCTGTTCCTCCAAACTATTTGCACAGCGACCTGCTCTCCAGCCCACTCACCATCTTAAGCGTCCTCCTCTGGACCTGCTCCAGTTTGTCAATATCCCTCTTAATTTTAAACTGCAACACCCAGAACTGGACACAGTATTCTGCGTGTGTCATGCTAGTCTCCCTATATTTGCACAAGCTTGCAAACGGCAGGAGCTCAGCTCTTTGCAGGGCAATTAGCAGCTATCTGATTTTTGAATAGCGTCAGGGCTTGTGACAATTATTTATCTGATTTATCTGACTCTCAGGTAATGGAAAGATCAGATAAATAATTGTCACAAGCCCCGAGGCTATTCTGAGACCCACCAGAAATCAGGTCACGTTTGTCCTTTGTGTGACATTCCTCCACAGGCTTGCCTTTTGCATGTGACGCTCTTCCTACCTTGGGGGAAGCCTGTGGGTTCAACTTCTGCAGCACTTCCAAAAGCGCTTCCTCCATTTGATCCAGAAACTCCCATTCTCCCTGATTTGCTGAAGGGTGGCTACATGTGCCTCCACAGGCCAGGCATCTTCTCCTCCAGAAGGGCCACCAGCCTGCACTTAACTGCGTGTACAGTTCTCTAGTTTTGCTAGCGGGACCAGCAACATACCACATTTTGTGCAATACATGACTTTTCCTGCATTTTGTGCAATACATATCTTGCAGGACACAGTCCTCGGAATCTAGAATTTCCAGCAAACTTTTCTCAAACATTTCTAGCTGGTTTTGTCATTTTTACTGTTTTTAGGAATGCTTGGGTGCACAGACAGTTGTGCTTTTATCCTTGTGTTTTGTTGTGTTTTGATTGTTGTAACCACCCTGAGCATTTGTGACAATAGAGTGCTGCAGAGAAAGCAAGCAAGCAAACAAATGAAGAGATTTAGAAGCTCCCCCCTTCACTCACACACACACACACACACACACACACACACACACACACACACACACACACACACACACACACACACACACCCCTTGTTGTGGATCATTGAGACATCGATCTCCAATACCTGGAGGAAAGAGTGGAATTAGACTGGAACTGCAACTCTTTTGGCCTTTCAGTTAGACCGTAGTGAAGGAAACAATAATTTTGTTAGCAAAACGGAAGATGGATTGTTTCAATTTTGCTGGGAACAGAAATTTCCTCTAAAACACATCTCCAGTTACCTAGTGATCAGAAAATTGTACACAGAGGAAAAATGGTCTGTTGCTCTGGCCTAACCTGACCGCTCAGCTCAGAGGAGAGGCCCACGCTCTCATGATAACACACGCACATAGTCATACACACACTTCTAAGCCTGCATTTCACCTTACAAGACATGTTTACTTGCCCTCTTCAGATATGCCCCTAAACACACCACCGGGGTCTTAAATGTTGCTCATTTTCAAGCCGTCAAGATGCAGAGATTCATCAAGATCTCAAGGTAACAGCCCTTCTCTTTCTTTTGCTGTTGACCTGGACGCATCCTGGTCTAGAGATTAGCAGTGATGTAGACTTGAGTCTAATGACTCGGACTCGGGTCGGACTCAAGTCGCATCAATGACTCGACTCGGACTTGACTCGGCGATTGTAAAAGACTCAAAAGACTCGACTCGAGACTTGGAGCCTTTTACGACAAGTCGAATTTTGTTCAGGTTTAAACCCGTTTTCCCTATTAAATAGATAGGGACTCGCAACTCGCAACCCAAGACTCGGGATTTGGGGGCAAAGATTTGGGACTTGACTCAAGACTTGGAGTCAAAGACTTGATCCACATCTCTGGAGATTAGTCGGTTGGTTTCTCAGCTCCTGCGTGGATTTTGCTGATGTTGCTGCTGCATTGGTTTTTCATGTGATTAATTCTTGTTCTGGGAACAAAAACCCTAAACCCACTCCTCCTCCTCCTCCTCCTCCTCCCCCTCCTCACATTCTCCCACTTGGAAGGGGTAAATCAGAAGTTGGTGAGTCCAAAAGGAGTCAGCAACCCAATGCTCTCAATTTGCCCCAGAATGAGTGATTGTGAAATTATTTTTTAAAAAGGCATCTTCAATAGTGGCCAAAGGTCATTGCTCCCTAAACACTGCAGGGTGGATTTCAATCGACAGTGTGCGTGTGATATTGTATGTGACATGACCGCCTCTTCTTCCTCCTTTTGGAGTGTCCACTTATTTATATTCACTTTTCTCAACTGCTTTTCCACCTAGAGAAGAGTCCTTAAAGTGGCATACGACAAGCAGGAAAAAAAATGGAATCAAAGGAGACAGCCAGATAAAACCATAGTTTACACAATGTTTGAGCAGCAGAGAAAAACACAAAGAGAATTGGCAAGAACCCCAAGCAGCATCTTCAAAGAAAACAAGTTCAGGGGTGAAGCACTGACCAGTGCTGAAAGCTCACCCCCTCCCAAAATGGGTTTCACCAACTGATAAAAAAAAGAAGGCGGCCAGAGGAGCCTCCTGGGGAAGGGAGTTCCACAGTCTGGGAGCCACACCCAAGAAGACTCTGACCCACCACCATCGACACCCTTGATGCCCTGGGGACATGGGGCAAGGTCTCCCCTGAAGATCTCAGCAGGTGTCGAGGATCATGTGAGAGCAGGCAGTCTCTTAAATATCCATGTCCCAAACTGTTTAGAGCTTTAAAAGTGACAAATGAGAAATATCTGAGGGATTTCGAGAAGAAAGGCAGAAGTGATAAGGATAGCAAAATCCTTGTCTGTTTAAACAAGAATTTCACCCTTCCAGCAACAACTATGGGATAACAGTCCCCTGAAATAACAGCCTCTGGAAAGGATGTGAATATGACCTGAGGGCTGTATTGCCCAGTGGTTGCAGGCATTCCATTGGAATGCCTTGATGCTGCCCCTCTGGGTCCCTGCCACCGGGCTCCTCGCCTCCAGCACAGACACCAGGAGGTGCTCAGGGAGCCATTAGAAGTTAAATGTTTGCCTAACAAGCACCTCAGAGCCCACAGGCTCTCAGAAGGAGAAACCAGAAACACTCCCCCCCCTGCATGCTGAGCCTTTATCAGCACTTAATTAAAACTTGACAAGAAGATTAACACACAGAGGGCAGTTTTAATTAACTTAATATCGCATTCAATTTTCCAATTCGCCGTAGCGTACCAGACACCTGCAGATCTTAATACAAAGCCAAACAAAGCGGAAGAACACAGGGTGGGGGTGAGGGGGGAGCAGAGGCAAGTGAAACAGAAGTTGCTCAGAAGTGTGCACCAGTTCCGAATGCCCCCCAGTGCTCCCCCCATTCTATGCGGGAGTGTTCCCAAACCCCTTGGGTGCAGCTTCGTCTGTTGGAGGAACGAAGCTTGCTTCCTCCTCCCCCCCCCCTCGCCCACTTCGGATTTTCTTTTTAACAATCTGATGCATGCATGCCTAGAGATTTCCAGATCAATAGACGATGTTGCCACTAATCTTGCTGCCAAGGCCTCCGAACGATCTGCCGAAACACTCCTCAGAAGCTCCTTGAATTTCAATATGAGACACAAGGCCCGCTTCCTACCTGCAAGATGCCTGAGAGGTCCTAAGTGCTTCTTGTCCAGTCTTCCAGCAATCTTTACAGCAACCCTGCAAGGCGGGTCAGAGAGTTTCCTCACTCTCCGCCCAGGCATTTGCCCTCAGGCCGCACTGACTTGCTTCACAAGCTGTTTTAGGAACCTTTTTGCAGGACAGGATATAAATGTAAAAACGCAGGAAAATCAAGTTCTGTCCCTCGGATGCAGGATGGAAGGTGACAATGCAATCCAAGACCACTATTATTATTATTATTATTATTATTATTATTATTATTATTATTATTGTTGTTGTTGTTGTTGTTGTTGTTGTTGTTGTTGTTGTTGTTGTTGTTGTTGTTCTGACCTGTTGTCAGAGCCCAAGTGTGGGAAATGCGAACAGGTACACTTTAGCCGGGACTGGGGATTCAGCCCATTATTGGGGGGGGGGTGAGGCTTGGGGGATGTAAAATATGGGGGGATGAGGGTGAATCATGCTGGATCCATCCCAGGGAGAGTAGGGGACCCAGGGCTATCCATAGGATTTGGAGGCCCTGACATTTGTCCTCTTGACACTACATCCCAGGAACAGAGAGCAGCATCTAGGAGGCATTTACCATTTGCATATAATTAATGTGTACATATAATTGGCATACGTGCTGCATGCCCCACCACCTCACTGGCTGTCTATAAATGCAAAGCAGGCAGCCAGAAATGGGAGGAGCTTAAGGAGGGAAGGGGCCTCTTTTTTTGCTTGATGGAGGGGTTGTGTGCACGCATGCAAGAATGCACACTCCACTGAAGACGGCATCTGCAAGTTAGGGATGGCATTGGGTAGGCTTACCAGATCTCCAACCGGGACAGAGTGCTAGACCTTTAGGAGAAGGAATGTGGGCAGGTGTAGCTTGTTAAGTCCTAGAGCACAATCCTAGGCTGCTTCTGAGTAGACATGCCTAGGATTGTGCTCTAAGGTTTAACAAGCTACACCTGCCCACATTCCTTCACCTAAAGGTCTAGCACTCTGTCCCGGTTGAAGACCTGGTAAGCCTACGGTTAATTGGCTAAGAGGGGGATGAGCTGCTTTGGGCAGCTTTGGGGGTGAAAGTGGTGGAATGTACAGTTTCAGATAAGCAAATCCGGAACATTCCTTCTCTCTGGAATTGGGGACTGAAAATGGAGTTCAGGGAAAAGATTCCGCCAGACTTATAGCAGCCACAGCCCTAAGCAGAGAACAGAGCAAGGCTTTGAGTGTGAAACCTAAACTCTTTGCCCATCGCGGGCTATTGAGAAACCTTCAAGGAATTCATCTTTGCAGGAAATGGTGAACTCTTAATTACAGCAGCAACAGCTGTGCTCTGGGTCTCGTGGATTAAAATGCAGGCTCAGCAGATGGCAGCCTGCAAGTTCCTCCAGGTCAACTCTTTCCTCCAACCATTTCTCCTACAGAGCTGAGACCAATGCTTGTAACCAAGGGAAATCAACAGCCCGGGGGGGAGGTTTCCAGGGAGCAGGTCTTACAAATCCAGGTTGATATTTTTAAAGTTCTTATGAAACATCTCTTATACTGTACTAGGAGTTTGAAATATGAGGATTAGAATTATCATAGTATTATTTATTTATTTAGATTTATTTAGCTTTCGTGCCAAATTAAATTTATTTATTTTAAAAAAAATTATACCCCACCTTATCCTATGCCGAAGGCAAATGCCCAAGGCGGCTTACAACAAAAATTAAAATACATAATTTAAAATAGTACATAAAATAAGTTTAAACAATACATAACTAAATTTAAAAACAATAAAATCCACTGGGGGGGGTGTGACAGTATGGAGCATAGAAGCAACATGGCAGAACATCTTGAGACACAGGAGGCAGACCACAACCCATCACTCAAACGCTAGACGAAACAAAAACATTTTGAGCCCTAGGTGAAACATCATAAGGGAGGGGGTGGTTCTCAGATCCCCTGGCAGTTCCACAGTTGTGGCGCCACAGCAGAGAAGGCTCACCCACGCTAGTAAAATAATAATAATGTAGTAGTACTGTATTTTTACAGCATCATTGATACATGTGGTGCTTTATAGCAGAGGCAGAAAAAGAAAACACCTGCATACAAAAGTCAGGTTCCCTGCCCTGAGGAGCTTACAATCTAATAGCAAAATCCCATGTGTGTCTGCTCAGAAGTAAGATCCACTGAGTTTAATGGGACTTACTCACAGGTAAGTGAGTATAAGTTTTCAGCCTAAAGTTCGCAAGAGAGGAGCAAGCAAAAGGTGAGAAAAGAGGAGACAGATCAGGGATATCTGTGATACTCATCATCATCATCATCATCATCATCATCATCATCCATCACAGCTTTTGCCAAGATCTAGCCAAGATCCTGGGAATCGCAGAAATATCTTTGTAGGATCCTTTTTCTTCCAAGCAACGATGTTTTCTGGAGCTGAGCTGGTGTAAGCTTCTTCCTCTTCTGAATATTTAGTCCACTTTTCAACAAGAAGTAGTTCACAAAGTGGTTTCCGTAGCTAAACAAATGGTTCCCTGTCCCAAAGGGCTCACGGTCTTAAAAAAGACGCAAAAGAGACACACCAGCAAGAGCCACTTGATAAGCGCTGGGGGCGGACAGTTGCTCTCCCCTGCGAAATGTAAGGGACACCACTTTAGAAGCTGCCTCTTTGGATTTGCAGGGCCACTTCCTTGAGGCCTGAGGAGCAATGGCGTCTTCAGCCCTCCCGACCCCTGGGGCTAGGGGGGCAGGGGCTGGCCGAGTGCCCCCCGGCCTTCAAACGACGCTGTCGCTCAGGACTCAAAAGCTGGAGCGCCGCCCGCCCGCTATGGCTGCGGGCGGGCGCCGCGCTCCAGCTTTCGAGTCCGAGGAGCGAGAGAGCATCGTCGTCGTCTAGGCAATGCGCAGAGCGCGCGCCTGCAGCCACAGGGTCTGGGCGTGCGCTGCGCGTTGCCTAGACGACGACGACGCTGTCGCTCCCCTCGGACTCGAAAGCTAGAGCGCCGCCCGCCCGCTATGGCTGCGGGCGGGCGCCGCGCTCCAGCTTCGAGTCTGAGGTGAGCGCCCCCCAGAAGCTCGGCGCCTGGGGCCCTGTACATCAGGGCCCCCTACGTTACGACGCTACTGCTGAGGAGGAAGACTAGAGGAGTCCGCCAGAACTCTAGAGAAGCATGCTTCATGGTTCTGCCCCTGAGACTAAACAGCGCAATCCTATCCAACTTATACCACTGGTGTAACCAGCGGGGGAGGGCAGGGCGAGAGGCTTTGGAGGGGGGGATTTAAATCCCCCTTGAATGCTCCTTTGGAGGGGATTTGAATCCCCTTTCCATTCTGGGGCCTCCCGTTCTTGCTGCACCGCTGGTTACACTGGTGGTGTAAGTTGGATAGGATTATGCTGTTGGAGCTTGTACGGAAGAGATGTCTCAGGGAGAGAGAAGCCTTCTTGTTCTCATGATGACACACCCCTGACTACGTTCTTTTGTATGTCAGCAGGTCTTCCTGCTGGTTTTTGCAGTGTTTTGGGAGGTGTCTGCAAAGCCTCTACCTGCACCCCAAGCAGCACCACCAACCACCTGCATTCAGAGTGCGCTCTGGTGGTGTGTGACTTCCATGGGCATCAGAAAGCAGAAGTAAAAACGCTTTAAACCGCTGCTTTGTCATTCTGGTGTCTTTGAGCCGGGTACAAGACTGAGTTCTCTGCCTGCTGCTCCCACCTCTATGGCCTCCCAACTACAGTCAGCTAGGCTAATCCCTACCCATTACGTGAGGACTGAATATTGTGCCTGCCAAACGAAGGAAACCCTTTAAACTGATCATCTGGAGAAGGCCCCAGGTATTTGGCAGCATGCTGATCATTTGGGAATCTTCTCCCCAAATCCATTGGTTTCTGCTTCCACTTGCACCCAGGAAAAGGAACCAGATCACACTCTGCTTTTCTTGAGTTGGCCTTTCTCTCCACGTGAGATTTCCTCTTTCCTCCCTCCCAGAGGATTTTCACACCCTTCTGGTCGCACTGGCTGCCCCCTTCGATTCTGTCCCCCTTTCTCCGGAACGCGCAAGCAGCTGTTCCCTTCGCTCAGCGTCTTGCCTCCAAGTCTGGCGCAGGCTCAGCTCATCTGGCCGTTCATTTTTCGCTGGCGTTTCAGGCTCACAGTTGTTTTCATTTACCTTGTCACAGTCTTCCAGGAACCTGCAAGCTCTGGACAAAAGTGTTCCATAAAGTGCAGGGCAACTTTTTCTAATTATAGGCACCCAATTAGGGCTTGGTTTGATCTTCGCAGAGAAAGGGAGGAAGGAAACGCTCCCGACGGCTTCTGGGTCTGTCTGCGTCACATCACTCGCGCTGGCGAGCTCATTACGGGTGCAAATGGCTGCTGGCGTCTCATCCATGGTGCCTGTGCCCATTCATCTTTTTGACAGGTGCCACTTTCTGCTTGGAAGAAGAACGTGAACCAGAGAAGTCTCCCTTCGCTCTCATTCCTCTTGGAAGCATCACAAATCTCCTCGTTCACAGGACCATCCATGGGATGGAAACGTTCAGACTTGATTACCAGGGAAATCTCAACCCAAAGGCAGATCTGCCCTTGTGACATAGACCCCAGTGTTCCCACAGCAAACACGTTAATGGCTAAGAGTCTTGTTGCACCTTAAAGACCAACCAAGGTGTTTCTGGTTCATCTGTAAGGAGCTATAAGACTGTCAACCCAATTCTGCTCTAAAGATCCGCCGGGCAGCCGAGGCCGCCCACCGGATCCTGATCTCCGCCGCAGGCAGCCCGTGGCAGAAAGTCTACTCGGGGAAGGGGACACTCGTCCCCCTTCTCCGAGTGTAACCACGGCTGGGGCTGATAGGCCTCCTCGGATTTCAGGGGAGGCTGTGTAACGACTCATCCGATCGGTGGGGGTCAGGATTTGGCCGAGGCCGATCCCCTCCCCCTCCCCGATCAGCTGGACCTATCGGCCCCTGCCATTTGCTCCCGGACCCCCCCCCCCTGCTGTATCCTCAACTGGTTTGGGTGGCGGGCAGGAGACGGTCCGGGTGGCAGAGCAGGGCAGGTAGGCCTTGCGCTGGCCTTCCCTGCTCGCGAGTCATCGTGAAAGTGCTTTACGTGAAAGTGCTTTTTAGGTCAGGATTGCGCCCTGTGTGTCATTATTGCTGCAACAAACTAAACATGGCTGCCCTTCTGGAACCTGCAGGCATATTAACGGCCCAATCCTATCTTGCGATCTGCCATTGTATCCATGGGCCTCTGGTGCTGCAGATGCTCCACAGAGCTGCCACGCATGGACGACAGTGGCCCACAGAACCTCCGCTGTCACTGCTAAGTTAGTTGTGGGGGTGGATCGAGGCAGATCAGGCTGGGGATCAGGCTGGGCCAGGAGCAGGAGGGGGTGGATCTCGGTAGCAGCCATGCACACCGCATTTTACCCCCCCCCCCTTGGCCCAGACTTGCCCCCAGAGGCTCTTCAGACTTATACCAGCAAAAGAGCTGGCATAAGTCTGAGGAGACCCAATGGGGACCAAGCAGCCTACAAAGAGGTAAGTAAACATTTTCAAACAGCTGGCACTGCCTCAGATCAACTGCACATTGGTGAGAAAGCTGCAGAGCTAAAGCGACAGTGTTTCTAGGACATCAACTTGCGACTTGCGAGATAAATGAAACTCAAGCCCTACTGCAAAGGGCACAATGGTCATTCTAATTCATGCTATCCTCTTGTTAACAGAAAATCTCAAAAGCTGTTTGAAAATGGTTTGATTATACTGGTCACACACACACACCTTGCCTCTGAGAGAAAATCACCTCAGAGTTTCCCGCTCTTTTGCTGTGCCTGAGTGAACATGTGCACATGGGGGGGGGAGGAATCATTTGCAGGGATCCTGTGTAGTGGCAAATGGCACAGCTGTATAATTCAGCCGCGAAAAGAAAATAGAGGCAAGGGTGAAAGGTGCAACACAAAGGATTTAGTTTAGTAAGGTAAACAAAAAAAGGGGGGATTCCAAATGGGACCTAAGTGAAGTTACTCAGACGCACACTAATCTCAAGGGGAATGTGATATCCACCAATCTGAAGCCATAAGCCAAGGCTGTTAGAAGGAAGAGAGTCAAGAAGAGGGGAGGAAAGCAGAACTCCTTATAATGGGAAGAGGCAGAGCGAGGAGAGGGAAGAGGAGGTGTAGGGAGGTTAGATGGGTTTCCCAGAGGAACCCAGCGGCAAATGGTCACTTTACTGGTCTGGCCCAGGCTCAGCATCAAGTACAATACATGTGTATATAGATGTGTGTCTCCTGCATGCCTTGAAATAAAGGAAATAAAATACATCAGTGCATTTGTACAACATCACTTGCCCAAGCATAGAATTCCGAACTGTTTGATTATACTGGTTACACGAAAATCACCTCAGAGTTTCCCGCCCTTTTGCTGTTCCTTTGTTAGAGCTGCAGCTGGACTGCCTTATAAGGGCTGCATGGCTCTGGAACCGTCCAGAGAGAGGGTATAAAAGCCCAGGGTTTCGAGCTGTACAGTTCAGAGGAATTCAGAGCATTTTGGAGAACAGACTCTGTGTGTTGTTGGGTTGCCACCTCACAGGATCCCAATCCCTATGAACGACTGTGGAAAACATACCTTGACACGGGCTAGGGGTGATTTTTCCTACTACTACCATCACCACCACCATCAGTATTTATATACCGCCTTTTCTTAGGTCATCAGTTTTCTCCTTTGACTTTAGTTTAATTCAAAGGCAGTTTACACAGGCAGGCTTTCTAAGCCCAAGGGGTTTTTACACTACAATAATATGTTTTAATCTTTCATAGAACCTTTCATTCTAGATCAGACGTTCCCAACCTGTGGTACGCGAACCGACCACCGGGGGTACGCAACAGGTTGAGCCTTATCAGAAGCTGCAATCAGTCGCTGATAAGTGGCGGATGTTTTGAAAAGTGAGCGCTCCGCTTTAAAAGCACTCCATCTCTTGCCCGCCCCTGGAGAGAGTCATCTTGCCTGCACGTGAGTCAGCTTCCCTCTCCTTCAACGCAAATGTCTTCCTTCAATGCGACGATCCCCTCCGGCTGCTTATTTTGTAGTAAGGAGAGCGAGCGAGACCGAGACGAATTCCTAGATGGGCTCTGAGAGCTGGCTCTCCAAGAACCTGCTCTCAGAGCCCATCTAGGACTTAATCTCTTTCGCCTTAGTACAAAATAAGCAGCCAGAGGGGATTGTCGTGTTGAAGGAAGACATTTGTGTTGAAGGAGAGGGAAGCTGACTCATGTGCAGGCAAGATGCTGATTTGCTGAGAGGCAAGATGACTCTCCAGGGGCGGGCAGGAGATGGAGCGCTATTTGGTCCCGCGGTATGATTTTCCCAGAATTTCCAAATGTCAGTGTGTTCCACATGTCTAAGGAACCCCCATGTAGAGAAAACCACCTGCAGAAAAATTCCCAGGTGTTCCATACACCTGGAGCAGAGGTGATGCGTTCGGGACTCAACAGGACTTAAGGTTAAGCCAATTAGTCTATTCATTCCTATGTAAAGCATGGACCTGACAACACAAGATTTCAAACAAACACATAGTTGTGTTTAAACACACAGATCCAGGGCTTTAGGGGTGTTTAGGGGTATGTCTCAGCTAAGTGTACCCCAAGTCACAAGTCCCTTCCTTCAAGGGTTTTTTTTTAATGGCCCTTTAAATTCTTGAAATACGCAGCTTTAGTTGTGAGTTCAGCACGAAAATGCTCAAACAAACATAGTTGTGTTGAACACACAGCTCCAGTGCTTTAGGGATGTTTAGGGGGATGTCTCAGCTAAGTGTACCTCAAGTTTCTAGTCCCTTCCTTCAAGGTTTTTTTTATGGCCCTTTAAATTCTTGAAATACGCAGCTTTAGTTGTGAGTTCAGCACGAAAATGCTCAAACAAACATAGTTGTGTTTTACACACAGCTCCAGTGCTTTAGGGGTGTTTAGGGGGATGTCTCAGCTAAGTGTACCTCAAGTTTCTAGTCCCTTCCTTCAAGGTTTTTTTTATGGCCCTTTAAATTCTTGAAATACGCAGCTTTAGTTGTGAGTTCAGCACGAAAATGCTCAAACAAACATAGTTGTGTTTTACACACAGCTCCAGTGCTTTAGGGGTGTTTAGGGGGATGTCTCAGCTAAGTGTACCTCAAGTTTCAAGTCCCTTCCTTCAAGGGTTTTTTTTTTAATGACCCTTCAAATCCTTGAAATCCTGCAGCTTTAGTTGTGAGTTTAGGTCTATACGCCAGAAGAGTCTGGCGTAGTGGGGAAAGCTGCTGCCTTCAAAGCCCGAAGACAGGTGAACTTGATAAGTTCGAAACACGCTGCCGGCAAAAAGCTGTGAAAGCCTCCAGGAGGAGTGATAGCTTCCAGCTGCGTCAGTCAAGTGTGGGAGGCGCCAGCCAGCAGAATGTCAGACTGTAAAAAGGATACCACCTGGAAAGTAGCTGTTCATGAGAGATTGGACATTATATATATATATATATATATATATATATATATATATATATATATATATATATATATATATATATATATATATATATATATATATATATATTGTAAAAAACCCCAAGGGGGGGTTAGTTGGAGGAGAAATCCAATGACCAAGAAAGGCGGTATATAAATACTGTATATATATTATTATACAGGCCAATTCTGCCACCAATAAAGACCCGTTGAGTCCTTTGAGAAACGCCTAATGTTGCTCCTGTTTACAGCTGTGTACAGCTGCTCCCCTGCACCTGAGGTGCTCCAAACAAGGTGGATTCAAAAGCCAGGGCCCTGGTCATGAAAACAAAGCCAGAGTTTCATTTTTAATTTCAGTGAGGAGGGGGGGCCCTGCAACCGATTCCTGCGCCTCATTTCCCCTAAAAACAGTGATCTTTGCTCCTCTGGGGGGGGGTCAGTGGGGTGACCCTAGAACTCTGAAAATTGTTTTAAAACATAGGTTCATCTGTCTAATTTCCACAAAAAAATTCCAGAAAAATTGGGGGGAAGCCATTTTTTAAAACTATTTACTTTCGGGCGTACCTCTAAAGACTCAACGGGACTAAATGGGTTTTAAAGCGGAGTGCTCACTTTTCTAAAAAAAAAAACTAAGAGCACGGGGTTGTGTAGGGGGCCCCTCTTAAATCAACTTCAACTTTCTTCCTGCATCATTGTATGTTGGAAGTCCTGTCTAGAAAGGACTGGTCATGTGACTCTCTCTCCCCCCCCCCCCCTCTCTCTCTCATACCTGTATTGCCCCTTCAGGGAGCTGGAGAATCATTGGCATGGGAGGGAAGGAATCATGATCTGAGCTGCTCCCACATAACCTGTTGGTACAGTAGGAAAGACACCTGCTCCCCTCTGTCTATGTCAGAGGTTCTTATTAATTAACTACTTATTAAGTAATTGATCAATGGCACCAGTGATATTGGAACCACCGGTAGCTGGTATTATTACCATCTTTCTGACATACTTAATTGCCAGACACATAGCAAATCAGCATTTATAACACCACATTTCCAGCATTTAAAGATGTGGACCTTCGTCATTTTATTTAATCTCCCATGCACCAGCTACCATCTGTATATTTACACTGTGCTTCTTTTAAAGATCTGAAAATAAAATAATGCCCAATATCTTTGTGCAGTTGTGTCCATATTTCCTCTGATCCCTCCATAACTAGGTCTCTGAAACACAACTGCTTATAAGAATCTTGTCTTGTCCCAAATGATAGGATAAGCTGATAATTCTGGAGAGCAAACCTTGTTTCCCCCTCTTGACATAACCAGAATTCATAATGGGTAAAGCAATCAAAGCTGCTGTAACTTTAATTTATGTAGAAAAGATGTCTTGATTTGGAAGGATTGAAGCCAAAGTGGCTGCCAGCTTCCTGTTGCTGTCTTGATATGAAACCTCTTGGTGTCATCAAGTCTGTAGATCTAAAAAATAAATTTTAAAAAAAATCCCTCCCAAACCGCAAATGTTCTAACTTAATTCTCATAATAAGAGAACACGCCCTATCACAGAAGCTGTTGGGGAACTCCCAGGAGTTGACTTTTCCTAACATTCCTCCTTGTTTGTAGAATTTGTGAGGGAATTACTTTTTCTATACAGAAGTCCCCAACTTGAGGACAGCCACATCACACTTCTGCACAGGTGCAGTCCGTCTGCCCTGACATAGCACATAGCACTTTCCGCAGGCGCCACCATAGCACTGGGTTTGGAGATGGAGAGAGATGCTGGTTTGTGAAGGGGAGAAAGATGCTGTGTTTTGGCGACAAAGTAGTGATGACTAAAGGGGAGCCAGTCCAGTAGAACTTATGTGCCTCTCCCACTACTACAAATGCAAGTTGTAAAATGCAACAAGTACAAGTGCACACCCCGAGAGATCTAACCACGGTGGAGCGCGTGGTTCACTCGAACCAGGCGCTCGGGCGGGCGGGGCAGTCACTGACGTAGTGTCGGTCCGCCCGCCTTCCCTGGAGCCCGTTACGCTCCGAAATGAGCGGAAAACGGGTGGGGGGCGCTTCGACGTCACGCGAGGGGCGCGTCGACGTCACGCGACGCAGGCCCCGCCCCCACGGCCAGGCGCCGGGAGGGCGCCCGACACTTCTGCACACACACACTCCGTTATGCTGCCCTAAGACTACTTTTGTACATTACACAACAAAAAATAATAATAATTTAATTTAATTTCTACAGGAGTGGGTGTTTAAGGCTCCTCCAGACCTGGGCATATATTATATCTGCTTTCACACAGGCCCTGGAAACATGGGGAAGCAGCTAAACCAGGGGTAGCCAACCTTTCAATATGAATGCTCCTGGCCCTTTAGTGGCTGTATATGTGAGGGCATTTCAGCAGGTGCAGTTGCTTTAGCAGCACCATCAGCACTTGCAGCTGTTAAAAAGCTTCTCACTTCTTCTACCTCCTGTCCCTCATGTTGGCAAACACAGCTTAAGTAGACCCTGGAAATGGGAAGGGGCTACACTAACAGTCCCCTCAGTCTATGCTTACCAGATCTCCAACCGGGACAGAGTGCTAGACCTTTAGGAGAAGGAATGTGGGCAGGTGTAGCTTGTTAAACCCTTAGCGCACTCTTAGGCATGTCTACTCAGAAGTAAGCCTCATTGTGTTCAGTGGGGCTTGCTTCTGAGTAGACATGCCTATGATTGTGCTCTAAGGTTTAACAAGCTACACCTGCCCACATTCCTTCTCCTAAAGCTCTAGCACTCTGTCCCGGTTGGAGATCTGGTAAGCCTACCTCAGTCCAGCATTTGTTTCTATGGGAGCTGGTACTAAAGGCTCATCATGGCCTGAGTACAGAGGCGAAACTAGGGCGGAGCAAGCGGAGCACCGGCTCCGGGCGCCATCTCCCGAAGGGCGCCCCGCTCCGCCCTGCCCACGAGTCGGACTCAAGTCTCCGAGTCGGACTCGAGTCTCTGGCCCCCTCAATCGGGAGAGCTGGCTCGGGGACGTCTGAAAAAGCTGCCCTTTTTCCCTCAGTAACAGTCTGAGCATGCGCAAAAAGAACGGTATAAATACCGTTCTCGCGCAGGCCTTCAGAAGGCCCCGGGCAGCCGGCCGGGGAAGACGTCCCCAGCCGGCTCTCCCGATTGAGGGGGGGTCGCCCCCTCCTGGAGCGCGCCGCCGCCTCCTCCCGGAGCGCGCCGCCCACCCCCTCCGGAGCGCGCCGCGGCCTGTTGGCCGCGGCGATATTGAATTATAGGGGTGCCAACCTCCCCGTTGCTCCAGGCGCCAATGGGGGTAGCGACGCCTCTGCCTGAGTACATATTCTACCTCCTTCCCTCATGGCACACAGAGCTTAAGAGGCCCTGGAAAGGTGGGGAAGGGGTTACAGAAACAGTCCCCTCAGGCCAGACTTAATTTCTATAGGAGCAGGTGTTAAAAGCTCCTCATAGCCTGGGCAGTTCTACTTTCTTCCCCTCAGGGGACACAAAGCTTCAGCAGCCCCTGAAAGGAGGGAGAGGGGCCACACAAACGGGCCTGATTAGTGCAGAGTACAGTTGAACTTAGACTTCTCATAATCTGGACTCTGCACCTCTGCTTACTCAGCCCAGCAATGTACCGGTGTGCCCTAAAGACATCCAACTTCCATCTTTTAGCAAGGGACATTATTAGATTAGGGCTGCCTGATTCTTCCCCAACGGGAGCGATGCTCCAGAGGAGCAGTAAAGTTATACAGTCTATGAAGGAACATGTCCAACACCCCAGTGGCAAACGTCTGGCAGACTTGCTTTTCCATGGATCATATCCCTTTATAGCTTGCCTGCTACGCTATTTCACGATATGCGGAATTAGCCGGCGGTCATTTAATACGCCGCTGCCTTCTGCTTTTCCCCTTGAGAGTTCTCTTTGAGCTTGGTTGGAGGCAATGAGCTGGGATGAGAGAAAGACGTTTCAGGGGCGCCTTGTTAAAAAGACTAAATCCTGACATCCTCTGCCCTTGCCGTGAATCGAAGCACACCGCAGGAGACACACAGGCTCCCATCAACAGACTACAGAGGTCTCATAAAATCCCCCCAGCAGAGTGAAGTCATGAGTGTTATTTACTTCAAATCACTCCCCACAGCACTTCTATATGTCTGTACAGACAGTGGCGGCATTTAGGGAGGGAAGCCTCGACCTCTAGCCCCGGTTTCAGGCTGCTAGTCCACAGATGAAGGGCCCAATTCTATCCAGCTTTCCAGCGCTGAAGCAGTCCCGAGATAAGGGAACAAACGTTCACTAACCTTGAGGAGGCCTCCATGACTCCCCCCCCCGCACGCATGCACACACACTACAGGATGCAGCGCATGCCCTGTTGGCATGGCTACTTCAGCCCTGGAACGTTGGGTAGGATTGGGCCCAAAGTGATGGCAGCTAGGAACATGTAATAAAGGCCAATAAAGGTTCTATCTATCTATCTATCTATCTATCTATCTATCTATCTATCTATCTATCTATCTATCTATCTATCTATCTATCTATCTATCTATCTATCTATCTATCTATCTATCAACACGTAAGTGGGCTTTTGGGCCAGGTATTGAGGTACATCAAGGATGCAGATCCCTTTGCTTCAAGGTTGACCCTGTGAGCTGTATTGATAACATTGATAGAATTACTGTGGCTGAAAAGGAGTGAGAACAAATGCTCTCTCTCTCTCTCTCTCTCTCTCTCTCTCTCTCTCTCTCTCTCTCTCTCTCTCTCTCTCTCTCTCTCTCTCTGTGGCGATTTAATTTACATCCAGGGCTGTTGAACTTTGCTGAGAATCAACCCCTCCCCATGCACCAAGACAGTATTTTGCCCACCAGATCCCTGGAACTAAAAAGCTACCACCATCACCTCCTGTGCACAGAGCACTCTCCCCCCCCCCCCCATTCATGTCTAATTGCATCATTTCTGGTACAAATGGTGCACTGCATCTATCATCTCAAACAGTAATTTTAGCAGTAGAACATTTCTCTTCTTTACTGTCCACATTGTCAATGCAGCCGGGAATAACTGGCTCTCGTTCAGGTCAGTGTGTCTGTGTCGACTGAGATAAAAAGTAGTTTACTGCAGAAGTTGCTGCTGGAATAAATGACTGCTCTTTAAAAAGATAGGTATGGATACATCCAACAAATAGGACCCCATCTATTGGCAAGATGCTTCTCCTGGGACAGGAACCCCCATTTAACTTGGGTGGCTCCTGGTTCAATCCAGAGATTGGCAAGTGCCATTGTTAGGTGTGTAGTCTTCCCTGGGACCACGGGTGGTGCCAGGGGGTTGAGCAGGCACTGGCCAAGAGCTTGCACCCCTCATTGGGCCCACATGGCTGAACCCCCTTCTGGATCGACAGTACTGGAAACAGTGGCAGCACCCAATGCACCATGAGGAGTGGGTGGGGGGGCACAGGGGGTCTTGTGCAGGGCTTTGCCCCAGAGCCCCAGCAACCTCCTGGGTATCCCTTTAGGTTTAGGTTTATATATATATATATATAAAAACCGCCTTTCTTGGTCATTGGATTTCTCCTCCAACTTTAATCCAAGGCGGTGTGCATGGGCAGGCTACCCTTGGGTTTTTTTTACAATATATATAAATGTCCAATCTTTCATGAACGGCTACTTTCCAGGTGGTATCCTTTTGAGGTCTGACAATTCTGCTGGCTGGCGCCTCCCACACTCGACCGACGCAGCTGGAAGCTCTTATCTCTCCTCCTGGAGGCTTTTACAGCTTTTTGCCGGCGGCATGTCTCGAACTTATCAAGTTCACCGGTCTTCGGGCTTTGAAGGCAGCAGCTCTCCCAACTGAGCCAGACTCTTCTGCCTCTTCTGACTCTTCTAAAATGCATTAAAAAAACTTATGTGAGGCTCATTTTCTTTCTTTCTTTCTTTCTTTCTTTCTTTCTTTCTTTCTTTCTTTCTTTCTTTCTTTCTTTCTTTCTTCTGTAATATCTTTTATTTCTAGTTACATCTCCATTTATTGCTGGAGAGGTGGATAGAGAACAGCTGAGCTGAGTTTCCCAGTGGCCTCCGAATGAGTGAAGGGCTGGACTAGGCAAATTTCGCAAAGCAGGCTCACGACGACAACTTCACCTTTAACCTTGAGCCCTTGAGGTGACCCTTAACCTCATATCTTTAAAGGGCTGGACCCTGAAAGCCCCTTTGCAAATTGACATTCTGCTTTGGAGTTTGACTAGAGTTGTTGGAGTAATACAAATTTTACCATTGTTATTACCAGTGTATAATCAGGAAGAAGAGGGAGAAGCTGAGAAAAAGGAAGATCTAGGAGGGAAGATGCAAAACTCTCTCTCTCTCTCTCTCTCTCTCTCTCTCTCTCTCTCTCTCTCTCTCTCTCTCTCTCACTGTATGGGCCAGAGAAAGCATGTATCTCTCACTGCTTTCTCATGGGCCAGAGAAAGCAGAGAACCTGAATATTCAAATGGTTACAAGCACATCTGTGAAAATGTCAGTGCATCCCGTAAATTCCATTCATTTTCCTATATGTTCCAAGGCCTGACTTGCTGTTAATTACCCAGCATTTACAATTCTTCTGCTTAGAAAGTTCCAGTCTGCCAGGAAGGAACAAAGCTGTCTGACCCATCACGTGGGATGCGAACGGAGCAGCCGAAGTCAACTCAGTGGCTTCTGTTTGGCTCTGGTGATGCTGCAGGCAAACAGGTCCTCTGACTCTGCCTTTGCAGGATGCAGGATGAAGAGTCTCTGGACTGTGTTATTATGAGCATTTTAAGGCCGTCGTAGAATTGCCACAAAGCAGTCCTCTTGCCCTTTATGGTTATTCAGCCCCACTGCCTATTTTTTCCCCTCGGTGCCTACCTGCAAATAAAGAATATGTGCCCTCCTTTTGAAGAGGTGAGCTCCCATGAACAGACAGCCTAACAGTGCTACTTCCTTGAAAATGGGAACAAGGAGAATTCCCGAGAGGTTTCAGATTGTCTCATAAACACGACCCCAAAACTATCCCATAGGGTAGGTCTTCTTTGTTGTCCTCATTCCGTAGGCAGATGAGATGTACCTGAGCCTGAGTTCTGCACAAGCTTGTTTATAGAGGCGATGCCATAACATCTCTTTTCAGCCGAACAAATGTTACGGGGCATATTTCAAGCAGGCCTGCCAAGAAGACCCCTCCCGTGCCACCGCGATATCATTTCCCTCTTTGGCAGATGAGAGGAGAAGGACCCCAAAGCCCGCCAAGATCCCATTGCAGTTCCCGGGGATGTTTTCATTTGCCATGGGAAGTGATGTTGACCTGTTGCTGATTTTTGAGGACAGCTTCCTCCCGAGTCCTCCTGCCTCCCCCTGTTAATGATATGACCCCCCTCTGGCTTCCATCAGGAAGAAGAAAGGGGCTGAAATATAGGCCAAAGTCTGTGGCAAGGACTCAAGGAGGCCCATGGGAAAGAGGCTAGGCTTTGAGAATGGGTAATTGACAGAGGGGCAGGTCAGATTGTGGTGGGGGGTCTTGAGCTCTTAAAGCCTTCAGAAGGAGAGAGAGATCCCCCCTTCAGTTTTTGCTTTCCCCACCCCTCACCAGCATGGTGTAATGTTTAAAAGGGACGCCCTATCGAGCACAGCTTCAAAGCCTTTGCTGGTCTCTCCCACTGTGTATCCTCCTGCTTCAGTTCCACCCTCCATGTTTAAGGGCCTTTCATCGTCCGTCTTCATCCTCCTCATTATTGCCTTCTCACCCCCTCCTCCAGCTCCCCACATTCCCCCCCCCCATCTCTCCAACCCCTCGCTGCAGAAACTGCCTTTGGTCTCCAGCCCAATAGGAACCAGCTGTCAGTTTGATCCTGAATAAAAGTTTTTTTTTTTTTAAGAAAAGAGCTTCTCTCTCTCACTCACTCACTCACTCACTCACTGCTGCAACATTACAGAATGTTGACCAACATTCTAACTACTCAGGGTGAGTGCATCAGCGATAGAACATTGACAATGCATCTCTCTCTCTCTCTCTCTCTCTCTCTCTCTCTCTCTCTCTCTCTCTCTCTCTCTCTCTCTCTGCTCAGTCCAGTCCAGCAAGAGTTTCTCTGCTGGTCATCATGGGTATCTTTCCTGGCCTGGGTCAAATCTCCCTTGCTTCTGTGTTGTGGTGCAGCCACTATGAAAAAACAGCGGCCTCCCTCACACACACACACACACACACACACACACACACACACACACACACATGAACATGCTTATTGGCTTCCATGCATTGGAACACCTACTGTATTGGACAAAGGAGTCCTTTAATTTGGCTTCAGCACTATGGTCTAATCTCTCTCTCTCTCTCTCTCTCTCTCTCTCTCTCTCTCTCTCTCTCTCTCTCTCTCTCAGCACCTCCTTCTCACTCCAACAGAGTCCTATGATGGTGTTCCAGAACTGGCTGAGCCGGGGATGTTGTTATTTGCACAAGAGCAGCAGCCACACAAGTTGCTCATGTCGTGCCTTCGCAGGGTGGTCTGTTGTTTCTTCCCAACAATAACTGGCCTCTTTTGCTTGCGTTGCTGTGCAGCCTCAGAGAGGGGAGTGCTTGGAACGAAGGCTGCCGGACCCACCCACTCATACTGATTCGCGAGGGGCCAAAGGAGGTCTGTGTTCCGATGCTTTGCCCTGGGAAAGTTCCAAGCCCTGAATCTAGATAACTGGCCCAGAATATTTTGCCGCAATGTAGTCACATTGCAACCACAACGATTTTCTGTTTTGCAAAGTGGGGAGAAGTGGAATTCTCTCTCATGGGCATGGATGGTGGGACCAACTTCTTAGTGGGAACAGGATAAACAAGTAATTACTGACACCATGAAACTTTTCAGCCTTTGCACGGAGGCTGCTTCAACAGTCACACTTTTCTCTGGAGTTTGCATCCTTTGTTCATTCACATTTACAGAGAACCAGATGTCGCCGTTCTCAAATCATTTCATTCTGGAATTTTCAGTGTTGCTCCCCCATGTTGTCTCAGACGTGATTTGTGGCAATGTTTTGTTTTTGTTTATAATAACCTGCAACTACAAAACCAACCTGTGCAGAGTGGCCAGGCAAATTACTGTTGAGGCTTAAGCAGCACTGTTCAGAATCTGTTTGCAGAGTCTACCCATTTTAGTGTGTCCTCCTATTGGCTACACCTGAAGGATTACTGATGAAAAGGCTTGTAATTAGAGTGAAAACTTTCATGGCCTGATATAATTTTACAAGAAGCAGGATTTATGAGTAAAGACGCCATGTAGTTAAAACAGCCAAGTTTAACGATTGCAATTGCCCCTTGAATAGCCTCTCTTAATTGCCCCATGTCAGTTTCATTTTCCAGGGATGGGAGAGGCTTTAATTACTAGAACATAAGAACATAAGAAGAGCCCTGCTGGATCAGGCCAAAGGCCCATCTAGTCCAGCTTCCTGTATCACACAGTGGCCCCACCTCAGGGACCAACAAGAGACCTGTGTCCTGTTGCCACTCACAGCATGGAGGGCTGCACTAGAGCTTGGGCAGAAGAATCTGGCTCAGTTGGGAGAGCTGCTGCCTTCAAAGCCCGAAGACCGGTGAACTTGATAAATTTGAGACACGCCGCCGGCAAAAAAGGTGTAAAAGCCTCCAGGAGGAGAGATAAGAGCTTCCAGCTGTGTCGGTCGAGTGTGGGAGGCGCCAGCCAGCAGAATTGTCAGACTGTAAAAAGGATACCACCTGGAAAGTAGCCGTTCATGAAAGATTGGACATTTATATATATTGTAAAAAAACCCAAGGGGGGTTAGGACAGCCTGCCCATGTACACCGCCTTGGATTAAAGTCAGAGGAGAAATCCAGTGACCAAGAAAGGCGGTTTATAAATACTGCATATATTATATTATATTATACCCCAAACAGGGAAGGAGGGGCAACCCCTCTGGCCCCACCCCCACTGCACCCAATGCTTCTGTGTTTCCTGTGTGTTTCCAGAACGTGGCAGGTCCTGGGTTTGCTTCGAAAATGCTTCCAGCCCCATGAGGAGCCATGAGACTGGCTTGGATTTTGGTGGGGGTAGAATGTCACTCTATGCCAAGGGTTGAAGCAGATAATAAGCTGAAGGCTCCTTTGACTTGGAGCCCACTAAATAGCTTGGCCCTTTGGTCCTTAGCCCACTCATGCATGCTTGCATTAGGGCAGGGGTTCTCAACCTTTGGAGGCCTGGGCACCCCCTATCACGGTCCAATTCTCTGAAGTACCCCCTGCTAATTAACTGCTATTTAATTGGATTAATAAATAAATTAATTAGGTAATTGTTAAATAAAAAGTACTAAAACAATTTTAAATGTGAAAAATGACTTATTTAACTGTGTGTGTGTGCCCAAAACCAAAGTCAGAGAGACAGAAGGGCTCCGAAAATAATTACTATTTAAAATCCATGTTAATTAACACTTAATTAGCTGCTGATGGGGCAGATAAGGGGCAGGGCTTGGCGTACCCCCAGCAAGAGGTCCGCGTATCCCTAGGGGTACCCGTACCACAGGTTGGGAACTCCTGCACTAGGGAAAAAGAGGTTTGGAAGTCTTTCCGGGAAGCTGCAATCCCTGACTGGGTTTGCCACCACAGGTCAGCTTGGGAGACCCACTGAAGACCCACCGGACAGTAACAGGCAGCGATTGGGAAGGGAAAATGCCTCCATGTTTTTCGTTCTCCATCGTCAAAACTCTGCACTAAGAAAACGCCAAAATAGGGGAAGCAATTAGAAGAAGAATGAAGAAGGACAGAGGAAGGAAAGAGGGAGTTGCTGGATGGGTCTTGAGGCAGCTTTTCAGGGATCAGTGCTTGGACGCAGGCCAACGTATCAGCTCTAATCTTTGGCTTTTTGTTGGACTTAACAAGAGCTTTAGAATGAATCCAGTCACAACTGACAGGCCCCATATGGATCCCGGTTGGAAGCCTCCACAGCTCTGAATCAAACAGTCTGGGGCTGTAAAGAGCTTGTGAAGGGGACTTCAGAGGGGGGAAATAAAATAGGCCTCGTTCTCCCTCTCTTTCCCACTCATGCACACCAACACACACACACACACACACACACACACACACACACACACACACACAGAGGCACTGTAAAAAGGATACCACCTTTTTACCACACACACACACACACACACACACACACACAGAGGCACTGTAAAAAGGATACCACACACACACACACACACACACACACACACACACACACACACAGAGACTGTAAAAAGGATACCACCTGGAATGGGATGGAAGTGGATGGAAACAGGAGACTCAATATCAGTGTGGAGTTACTCCAGGCCAGGAGACTCTGTGGCTCCACATGCGGCTGTTTCGTCATCCAACTTCCCCTTGATATTCCTTCTGAGGCTGCAGGCAGACAAAAGTTATGGAGAAAATCGGAGGAGGAAGAAGCCTCGTTTCCTACAGTGTGTACTCGCCTTTCTCTCACTCCATGATCACTTCTGCGCAAACAGGTCCTGCACGTCTTGAAGCATTACAGACACATGAAGAAATGTGCCAACGGTGAGGCCCAGTGGGATGAATGGGCACAGCTGAGGGGCCGAAGCGCCTTCCACCGCCACCTTTGAGAAAGGCGCGCCTGCAGCATCATCAGAGGTGCTACCTGAGTACCAGGAGTTCAGCCACGCAGGCTCCCTTTCAATTTTATCTCAAACGTCTAGAGGAGAAAGAGAGAATATGCTCCTTCAAGAGACCCAAAATAAAATAATCAGGCCTTTCTTCTCTAATCTCCCTAAGATGGATCACAATGACAGAACAAAGGCATCTGACCTGTCTCCATAGCAACCCGTGAGTTTTGCACCTTTGTCTCTCCCATGCACCCATCTCCCCCCCTTCACACACACACACACACACACACACACACACACACACACACACACACACAAACTGGGAACCGTTGTCGTTCCACTTGCTTATGAGAGTAACTGCATTCAGGTCACAAGCTGGCAGATCTCATATTTATGCGGTGTTAGGCCAGGCTGCTATTCTTTTGTATCCTAGCACTCTCCTGGTTTTATGGCACGCCGTTTGCAGCAAAGGAAAGGGCAGCCTGTAGCTTGGGGAGCCTTGTGAGCACAGATAGGTGGGTGCAAGTGGATGGATCAATCAGCATGGATTTCTGTGTCATTGCATTAAAAGGTCTGTCTTGCTTCACTGTACCTATCCTGTTAACTCTTTGAGGAGGTGAGTGCTGAAGGGAGCATATAAAGGGAACAAAGTGCCGGTTTCAGTGTGGTGCACTAATTCTGATCCTCTTCCCCTCCAGGTACACTCCAACATTCAGCTATCAGCAGCCACCCCAAGGGAAGATTTCACAAGAACAGAAGAAGAGCCCTGCTGGATCAGGCCAAAGGTCCATCTAGTCCAGCTTCCTGTATCTCACAGTAACCTCACCAGGTGCCTCAGGGAGCTCACAAGACAACAAGAGACTAGTATCCTGTCGCCACTCCCTTGCACCTGGCATTCAGAGATAGCCTATTACTAAGACCAGGAGGTTGCTTGTAACTTGTGATGGTCTTTTCCTCCACGAATCGATCCAATCCCCTTTTAAAGGCATCTAGGCCAGGTGCCATTTCGCATAGGATTTAAGTCAAAAGATGTCATGAAAACATTTGGATCAAAATGGAGGGGGGAGAGGATTAAATTTGGGGGTGTGGATATGAAGAATTGGGACATCATTTCAGGGGCAGGACAGCAAAATTTATCTAAAGATTTGGAGAGTTCCATTGATGGCAGTAGCAGTCGAGATTTTTCCTTTTTGAAATGTCTTGGGGGGGGGGACGACACCACCTGTGATGGTAGTAGAAACCAGTGTCCTCTTGGCTGCTGGATGTAGCATTGTTCTGGGAAACATATTTTGGGGAAATAGTGGCTGAAAGGTGTGGTTGAGGTCACACGGGCAGGAGGTCTGACACAGTTGGTAGAGCGACTGTCTCATATATGCCTGAAGATCTGAAGGACGGCAGTTCGAGATGGCTGGAAGTGTATGTCGTAGAGCTGCCGGCACGCCGAGGTGATAAGTTGCAGAGCCTCTGTGGGTGAGTGGAACTGCAGCTGCACTTGATTGTGAGTCAAGGTTGCCCTGTCAGCTGAAGCATGGTGAGGCAAATGCCAGAGAGAGAACTGGACTGTGAAAGAAACATCTATAATGAAGGGTTCTACGAAAGATTAGAACATTATTGTATTGTGAAAACCCCTTGGGGTTTAGAAAACCTGTCTATGCAGACCGCCTTTGAATTATAGTCAGAAGAGAAATCCGATGACCAAAGAAAAGGCAGTAAATAAATAAAAAGATAAAGGTGTCCCTTGACATTTAAGTCCAGTCGTGTCCGACTCTAGGGTGCGGTGCTCATCCCCGTTTTGAAGCCGAAGAGCCAGCACTGTCCCAAGACACTTCCGTGGTCATGTGGCCAGCATGACAATACGTAACGCTGTTTACCTTCCCGCAAGCAGTACCTATTTATCTACTCGTATTAACATGCTTTCGAACTGCTAGGTTGGCAGGAGCTGGGCCAAGCGACGAGAGCTCACCCCGTCATGCGGATTCGAACTGCCAACCTTTTGATCAACAGCTCATGGTTCAGTGGTTTAACCCACTGCTCCACCCCGCGACCAAAGAAAAGGCAGTAAATAAATACTGGTTTTATTATTATTGTTGTTGTTGTTGTTGTTGTTGTTGTTGTTGTTGTTGTTGAGGGCTCTGGGATGGAAGAGGTGCAGTCAGTGCAGTTCTGTATGAAAAGTCCAGCGACGATTCACAGCAGCAGTCATTGGAGATCAAGCAATTGCCCTGCCAATGTCAAGTTAATTAACCCATTATTTAATGAGGCAAGAATGAGAGTGTCCTGTGCCCAGACCTGTGGATGAGGGCAGCCAGCAGCCATGACATGTGAGGAACACAGTGAACGATTATTTTATTTGCAACCACAACGCATAAGCTCAATGATAGGTGACGACAGTACTGAAACTCATCCCAAGAAACAGCTGAACTAGAGCTGATCAGGAATTGGACTTGAACAAAGATGGTCTCCCACCTCTTGATATTGTGGAATAACTTGCTGATGTCAAGCACCACCTTGCATTGAGCTTCACATTGGAACAGTCACCCACCGAGTTCCTAAAAGCCAAAGGAAGTTTTTCCCCACTCAGAATCATGTGTGTATGAGAGAGAGAGAGAGATTTGGCTTCAAGTACAAGTGCCAACCTAGCAGTTTGAAAGCAAGACATTTCAAGTAGATAAATAGGTACCGCTGCGGCGGAAAGGTAACAGTGTTCCGTTAGCCTCATGCCGGCCACATGGAAGCGTCTTCGGACAGCGCTGGCTCTTCGGCCTTAGAAACGGAGATGAGCACCACACCCTAGAGTCCGACACGACTGGCATTCGAGCAGGGGATAACTTTACCTACAAGTGGTTGAAGTGTTTTTGCCATGTGCTGTCCCCCCCCCCCCGATGTGCTATCGATCGCTAAGAGAACTCTCCCATCAGGCCATATTTCTGGTGTACAGACACATTTATTTATTTTATTTCCTGTATTTATATACCGCCTTTCTCATCATCAGATTTTCTCATCAGGTTTATTCAAGGCGGTTTACATAGGCAGACTATCTTTAGACCTGATAAGGGTCTTTACAATACAGTATTGTTCTATTCATATATAGAACCTTTCCATACCGCAGATATTTCCCCTCTGAGTGTAGCCCTCCTTCTGGCTTGTGCTTTTGCACTTCTAAGCTTCACAGTTCACCGCAGTTTGCACTCAGACGGTTGTCTTAGATGTTCTCTCTCTAGCTGACTCCTCCGCATTCCACCCTCTCACGATGCCTTCTCAGTGCCTTTGCGAGGTTCGTCAGCAGCTTCCATCTCCCATCCAAGTGGGAACCGAGGCCGACCCTGCTTCACATGGCTTCACATTCACCCAGGATAGCCAAGGTGGCTGCTCTCATGACTCCTGCCTTCCGGAATCTTCTCAGAGGCCTGGTTCTTGATGGCACCTTCCTCGCCACCTCTCCCACACAGAGGCGTAGCCAGGCGCCCCTGCTACTGTGGCGGAAAAGCCCGCCGCCCCATTATGCAAATTAAATAATTAATTTGCATAATGAGTTTCGGGTTTTTTTAAAGGTTTTTTTAAAGGTTTTTAACGCTAATGGGGCTTCTAAAAGGGTATGTGTGCTTTGCACAAACTTATCTGTAGTTCTAGGACCCTCCAGCGACGATCAGGGGCGCAGATCGTCCCTCTGCAGCTCTACTCCCGGACGTGAACTCTGCAAAGCGCCCAGGAACGCGCTGCGGAGTTAACGCATGCGCAGAGCGACGATTGGAAACATCGTCGCTCTGCGCATGCGTTAACTCCGCAGCGCGCTCCTGGACGCTTTGCAGAGTTCGCGTCCGGGAGCAGAGGGACGATCTGCGCCCCTGATCGTCGCTGGAGAGTCCTAGAACTACAGATAAGTTTGCGCAAAGCACACATACCCTTTTAGAAGCCCCGTTAGCGTTAAAAACCTTTAAAAAAACCTTTAAAAAAACCCCGAAAAAGGGGAAAAAACCAAAAGTTAAGGAGGCTCCCACCCCCCACGGAGCCTTTCCGCCCCAACGCCCTGGGGCCCACCGCACCACCGCCCCATATCAGACGACGCCCCTGCTCCCACAACCATTTCTCCATCCCCAGCATCCTGCCCACTGAGGATTTCCCTTTGTGCATCTGGTGAATGGAGTTGAGGTCCATGACAAAAGGAGCTGTTCCACCACTGCCAGCTTGTTTGTTGTTGTTGTTGTTGTTGTCGTTGTTGTTGTTGTTGTTGTTGTTGTTTAAACAAAAGCCTCAAAACCTTTTCAGAACTCTGGCCAAAACTCAGCAAAGCCCCAAAACTCAGCAAAGCCGCCCCCCCCCCTTCACCACCTGCAGATGTGGTGGCAAATCTCTGATGGAGATCTGTGTGTGCGCGTGTGTGCGTGTGCGCACGCAGCAACCCTGCTGGATCAGATGTGCCTCTTTTTCCCAACCGAATGTTAACATGCTCAGCTTGGATAGCTTCAACCCCACTTGTTGAGAGAGGGTGCAGACAGAGCCACTGCCACAGTCCGATTACCCCCCCCCATGTGGAAGTTGGACCCTTCCTGTGTCAGACAAGTATCTTGAAAATGAAACAGGCTTGTCAAATAAGATCATAAGATCAGGGGGAGTCACTGGGGGGAAAGCAGCTACATTCGTGCCCCCCTCAGCTGTTGCCCCCTCCAAAAAACTGACCCCCAAAAGCTTTTTCTGACAGTTTTCAGCTTAGCTGCAGTAACAATTTCATGTTCTAAAATGCAAAGTCAAGTGATAGCGAGGCAAAAGGCCATTTCCAGACTTTTATCAGTAATTAGGGGGTGTGTTGAACTATGCATGTTCCATATTTCAGCTTCCCATCTGTTATGAAAGTGGCCTTGACATTTCCATGCTCCCAACAATGACAAGGGGACACGTAGGTGATGGCACACAACCCAAGCAGAGAGAGCAATAAATACAGGCATATCTGCAGCCTGTTTGATGTCGGTCAGGATCCTCTCTTGAATATTTGCATGCTTGAAAACAAAACAAGTTAATAACTCTCTCTCTCTCTCTCTCTCTCTCTCTCTCTCTCTCTCTCTCTCTCTCTCTCTCTGTGTGTGTGTGTGTGTGTGTGTGTGTGTGTGTGTGTGTGTGTGCGCACAAATAATAGCAGTGATGTAGACTTGAGTCTATTGACTCGGATTTGAGTCAGACTCAAGTCGCATCAATGACTTGACTCAGACTTGACTCGGCAATTGTAAAAGACTCGAAAGACGACTCGAGACTTGGAGCCTTTTACAACAAGGAGTTTTATTCAGGTTTAAACCCGTTTTCCCCATAGATACGGACTCACAACTTGGAACCAAAGACTCAGGATTTGGGGGCAAAGAATTGGGACTCGACTTGAGACTTGGACCCAGAGACCTGGGACTTGACTCGAGACTTGGAGTCGGAGACTTGAACCACATCCCTCAATAGTAATAGCAGGATACTTGGCATTATTTATTTATTTATTTATAGAATGTATACCCCGCCTTTCTCCCACATTTCTCCTATATATTTACCGGTATATAGCACTTTCTGAGTGTGGAAGAGGGGGCCACAGAGTGTGCAAAAGTACAACACTGTACTATAAGTCAGTGATATGCGCACACACACACACGCACGCACACACACACACACACACACACACACACACACACACACACACACACAGCCTCAGACGCAGCTTCAGTGTGCATTAGGAGCCTCTAATCCTCCTCAAGCATGAGGCATGTCATCAACGTGGAAGTGAAGAGGATGTGCCAACATTGCAAACAGTTCCAGGCACAGACTGGAGCTCTGAAGAGCTCTGACTGCAGCATTCATGTGAGAACAGATGGAAGGTTCCACTCCGCGCGTCCAGCGCTACTAGTCAGTCCAGCCCCTTGCAAACTCTGAACGAGGGTATACAGTGGTGTTAGACAGAGCACAGGGTACAGACTGCAACTCTTGCTTGCTCTGACAGTCAACGGGATGCCTTGCTGGCCCTACTCCAGAGCCCTCTGCAGCCTGCATTGAGTGACTCCTCTTGAGTTCAAACGCTTTTGGAAGTCTTCCACCCTGTCTGCCAAGGGGCTGAAAGAGTAGCTTATTAGGAGACTTGAAGGACGTGACTCATTTGCATGTAACAGCAGTCGGGCACTGAAGTCATCTTTATTTTTAACCAGTAGCAAAGAGCACTTGGGTCCCTTTGCCACATCAGCCAGGTGTACCAAATGGGGAAGGCGAGAGACAGCTAACGAGGCAGGCGGGCAGGGGTTGTTTCAAGTAGAGGGGGGGGGAGGAAGATATTTCTTGCAGGGAATGGAAGAGTCACTGGTTCAAGACCTGCTCTTGAATATGGTCAAGATTGAATTGCAAGGGGGTGGGTGTTAAGAGCAGTTGCCATGGTCAGAGATGTTGATGCTCTTGAAGAATAATGTCAGGAGGATTGAAACACTGATGTGGGGGTGAGTGGGTGTTGTTGGAAATGGGCAGCGCTTGGCTGCAGGACGCTGGGGGGACTGTGTGCCATCTGGGCACCTCTCACCTGGCCTGTCCTCTCTATGGTCCCTGGCAGGGGTGTGGCCCCTGACCCTGTTTCCTTCCTGTCCCTCCCAGCCACATTCTCTTGGACCTCAGCCTCCGGAGGAGAAGGACGTGTGGAGATGCGCTCCTCACCAGAGGGCCTTGAATCCACCATCCCCACATGCAAAAGGGACAGCTATATAGGGTTACTTGTACTCTGAATGTTAGACCTCTGGGTCTCCTAATCAGAAGATGTATATATGCAATCTGTAAGTAAACATTATTTTTGTAACTTAAACCAGCTTCTATCTCCGTGTGCCTTTTACTGATATAGCAATCTAGCCTGGGTGCTTGGGATAATTCTTTTTTACCACAGGAGAGGGGTCTTCTGCTATTACTCTGCTACAATACCCCTATATTCTCCAACAGGTGCTTGGGGCCACACGCTGACACTTCTTAAATGGCATCCCTATGTGCATTGTCCAGGTTCGTTTTGAAAGTAAACAAAAAGGAACCAGAAATGAAAACATCCCCACTCCCCCCCCCAATATGAAGTGCAGATGGCACTTTGTGTTGGGAAAAAGCATGAATCCTGTTGTGTTTGAAAGGACCTTGTGAGGAGGTTTTGGGGGTGGGGAAGGGGGTGCTTTGGCAATGGATGTGTGTGCTTCAGGATTCAACACCAGACTGCCAGGACAAAGTCAAGCCTGACTCACCTGACCCCAGTAATGCCACTAGCCCTCCCGGCACCCGGTCCAAGGGGGCGGGGCCTAAGTGATGTGACGTCGTCGCGCCCAGCGCGTCAACGAACACGCCCCCCCCCCGCCGGTTTCGGCACCTTTTTGGAGCCGAACGAGCTCCAGGGAGGGTGGGAGGGCCGAACCATCGCGCGGGTAAGTACCCCCCCAACGCTGACTCCCCCCGCCCCCGCACGGCGCGTCTGCTCCGCACGCTCCATCCTCCTTCCGCCTCTGCCTGACCTACACAACGCCTCTAGCTGACCTGTACACGTTACTACACAACGGCAGCAACATATGAATGATGAGGCCAGAAAGATGGAGGCCCAGAGGAGGCCTTTGCACCACCTCTTTGTACAAAAGTGAGACTGCTGTTGGGTTGTGCTGTTGGGTTGTGTCTGTTCCACTCAATAAGATGCCTTTAGAACAGCGGTTCATCGGGGGGAGCCGCTGTGGCCTTACTAGGTTTCGAGACAAAGGGACCCAGAGCGGCCAGTCCGGACGATCTATCTATCTATCTATCTATCTATCTATCTATCTATCTATCTATCTATCTATCTATCTATCTATCTATCTATCTATCTATCTATCTATCACATTTTTCCTCCAAGGAGCTCAGAGTGGTGTACATATTTCCTCCCCTCCTTTTTTTTTGTCCTCACAACAACCCTGTGAGGTAGGTGGGGCTGATAGTGACTGGCCCAAGGTCACCCCCAGGAAGCTTTGTGGCTGAGCGGGGATTTGAACCTGGATCTTCCAGGTCTAAGTCCAACTCCCAAACCACTACACCATCCTAGCTCAATTCCTCAAGTTTGTCCCAACCTGGTCCAAATACCGGCATTCTGGCCATCTGTTTTTACCTGTTCAACAGAGCACAAGTGTCTATGCTCCTGGCTTCAGCTCCTCACACACTCAAGACGCCAGCTCCGTTCAGGAACGCTGAGCAAGATAATGGAGCCACCAGGCCTAGGTTTGCAACAAGACATGAATGGGAGGGGTGGGGAATCAAACTGTGGTGTGGCCACCCCCAATCTGGCCTGCCAGACACAATCACCCCCCCCCCCAAAAAAAAAACCAGTTCTGCAACTTCCTGCTTCTTCATGTTTTGTCTTCACTGCCAGCCCTACGCCCACCAGAGAACTCAGTACATCAACACTGAAGACTTTTCCTCGCAACCACCCTGACCGTGGTTGCTCAGCCACACAGTATATTGCTCAGCCACACAAAATGAGTTGCAAGCCACACTGGCGCGCGCACGTGCACACACACACACAAAGGGAAGAAGAATGCTCAATAAACAGCACAGTGTGTGTTAGTTCCTTTCCTCCAGCTGGGAAGATGCCTGGATCTGGACGTCATGGCATGAAGACGAGACCGTCTCCTTTTCTGTCCTTTGCCCTTCAACCTTCCTCCCTCTCTCTGTGGCCCCCTCTTCCTCCGAGAAAAGTCCAAAATCAGCAGGTTTCTGAACCCCCTGCTGGAGTTATGTTTATGTAGCATGTCCTCTTCACTTAATTGCTCCACAACAGATTTAGAACAAGAAGAAGAAGAAGGGGGAAAACTGAACGAGCAGCTTGATGCTTTTGGCCTCAATACAAGGACGTCTTTCGGTTGCTAGGCAAATGTAAAGGAAATGGAGCAACTTAATGATTGTGCATTCCCAGGTCTTAGCCTTTGAAGGGCAGTCTGGACATGTGGGTGATAAATGGGATCTTTGCTTCATTCCCATTTTTATTAGATTACAGAACTGATTAGGGTTAGTGATAATAGCCTTTTGGTTTGTTGATTCTGTTTGGTGGGAAATAAAATTCTTTTTTTTAAAAAAAGGATTAAACTCCAGACCAAGCAAAGGGCAACATTTGTTTATTTTATTTTAAGATACTTATACCCTGCCTTTCAATTTGTCAAAATTCCTGAAGTGGCTTGCAAGTTAAGAACCAAAGGACACAATATTAAAACATCAACATTTAAAAGCGCGCGCGCGCACACACACACACACACACACACACACACACACACACACACACACACACACAAAACAAGCTGAAAAGCCAGGAAATAGAAAAGTCAGAGGGAACCCAAGAGCAGTGGTTAAAAAACAAACCACAATGTCAGTCTAGCACCTAACAGCCTTGGTGCCAGACAGGCAATGCCTGGAAATGTCATTCTGTGCTCCCCCAGTTGGCTGCACCACCAGGTCTTTGCCTTGGAGGGGATGGGGGGCTCAGTGAGTTTCATGGCTGGGTGAGGATTTGAACCTGGGTCTCCCTGATCTATCTAACCTTTAATACTTAGGCCACAGGGTCACCTGGGCTCACCCTGGATGTGTGAGTGAGTGGCCATATGGGGGTAATGTAAGCCTTTTCCTGCCCGCCCCGATTCCACAAAGGGAAGGTGAGCAAGAGCACAGAGGTGTCGCTGGGGTGGGTGCCACCCGGTGCGGCGTTTACCTGGAGGAGCTCAGTGTTCCGGAAGTTCGGGGGTGACATAATGGCAATCACATCGCCCCCAACCTTCCGGGCTGTTGCATTGTTTTTAATGCAAAAAGCCTTAAGGTGACACCTGGTGTGGGCTGCGCCACCCACACGCACCAGTGTGTGGCGTCGCACCAGTGTGACGCCACTGCAAGAGCGAATAAGACCAAGCTGGGAGGCCACTTTTTCTCTGCTTCACCTTCAGCCTTCCTCCACCTGCAATATTGGGGTGATTGCCCAGCCCTCTCTCACAGGGTCATCGTAAGCATTGTGGAGATTATGTAGGTGAAGCCAGCTGCATGCTTGCTGCCTGGACAGGCCCCCTGGAACAGGCTATGGTTGCTGGCACATGTAACGATTCAGTCAGAAACCAGGGTCCTAGCAGGTGACGGAATGGGGCCTCACGCGAGATCCCTGCGAGGGGTGCAGGAGATCGTGGGGTCAGGCAGTGGCTCCAGAGGGCCTCAGATGATGCCGCACAGTGACTAAAAGAAAGAGGAGGGCTCCTCTTCGTATCTCGGCTTGCCCAAGGACCTCTGCGGTGGCCATGGGCAAGGCGTAGGCATCTATCTAGCAGCTCGGTCTCACCCCTACCCACCCCTCCATAAAATTTGGGACACTATCCTGGTCTCCCTTACAAGATTATAAGGATTGCTGAGTTGATTCTGAGAAGCTCCTTGAGTACCTAGGGAAAGACTAAATAAGTATACGCTAATGGGTTCTGAGTTGTCTGTTATACGCTAATGGGTTCTGAGTTGTCTGTGACGGATCAAGACAGAGATCTTGGGGTGCTGGTGGACAGGTCGCTGAAAGTGTCGACCCAGTGTGCGGCGGCTGTGAAGAAGGCCAATTCCATGCTCGGGATCATTAAAAAAGGGATTGAGAATAAAACGGCCAATATCATTCTGCCTTTGTACAAATCGATGGTAAGGCCACATCAGGAGTATTGCGTCCAGTTCTGGTCACCACACCTCAAAAAGGATATAGTTGAATTGGAAAAGGTGCAGAAAAGAGCGACCAGAATGATTCGTGGGCTGGAGCACTTCCCTTATGAGGAAAGGCTACAGCGTCTGGGTCTTTTCAGCCTAGAAAAAAGGCGCCTGAGGGGGGACATGATTGAGACTTATAAAATTATGCATGGGATGGAGAGAGTGGATAGAGGGAAATTCTTCTCCCTCTCGCACAACACCAGAACCAGGGGACATGCACTAAAATTGAGTGGAGGGAGAGTTAGAACAGACAAAAGAAAATATTTCTTTACCCAGCGTGTAATTCATCTGTGGAACTCCTTGCCACAGGATGTGGTGATGGCACCTGGCCTGGATGCCTTTAAAAGGGGTTTGGACAGATTCATGGAGGAAAGGACCATCACAGGTTACAAGCCATAAGCAACCTCCTGGTTTTGGAAGTGGGTTTTCTCTGTGCTAGGTGCAGGGGAGTGTCAACGGGAAACAGGTTATCTTGTTGTCTTGTGCTCCCTGAGGCATCTGGTGGGGCCACTGTGTGATACAGGAAGCTGGACTAGATGGGCTTTTGGCCTGATCCAGCAGGGCTCTTCTTATGTTCTTAAGTATCAGGCGTTATTCCTGGATTAATTTCTTTCTAAATCTAAGATAATTTTCCCGAATGTGAAAAGCGAGTAACAGTGTGTTTGTACATCACTTAGTTCCTTCTGTGCAAGGGACCACGGAGCTGGACCCCGACTCCAGCAGGGGTCCTGCTACTTGAAACGCTTGTCAGTCCTCACTCATGCATGAAAAGGGTTAATTAAATGCACACCCTGGAAGGGCAGGGCTGAAAGGGAAGCACCTTGTTTCAATTACCCTCTCTGAAGGTGCAGAAAAACACCTCATGAATACTCACCGCCCTGGAAAGCTGTGTCAGCTGGGGGCTTTCCTTTGACAATTTTGGGTGTGAATTCCAGCACTGATATGAGTTATGATGTGAAGCTGAGGAGCACTAGCACCTAGGGAGAGACAGCTATGGGGCAAGGAGGTGTGCAAACATCCCCCACGTGTTTGCTGGTGATGGCGCACTCCTACAAGCTCCGGCGGCCAGCTCCCCACCTTGCTCACCTGCCCCCCACCCTCAGCTCGACAGTGTGCCTTTGTTCCTCGAGCTGCCCAAGGCTGAAGACAGACAGGGCAGACAAAAACACAGCCTCCCTTCGAGCCAGAACTGCCAGCTGCACCCACATTGCTGTTGCTGTTAGCTAAGAGCAGATTCGCACTCGGTCTCGCCCCGCGATCCTGGCTCGCTTGGTCCCTACTGCTGCCACCTCCTGTGCCAGGCGGACTACTTCCTCCTCCCCTGACAGAGGATGTCGGGTTATTATAACCTGGGAATTCACAAGCATGAACAGAAAAAACCATGCAGGGCAAAAAATGCTGTGTCATACTGATTAAACAAAAGATGCCAGCGTGCTTAAGCTAAATGGTTAACAGGGTAGTAGAAAAAAGGTGCTGTGTCATGCTGACACATGGGAATGAGCAAGACTGGGAGAGCTCCAGCAAGAGCTTGACTTGCTATGTCTGCGAGTTCCGGTTTGAAAGTGGGCTCAGGAGACAGCCAAAGAACATGTCTTTACAACTTAAGCCGGAGCTACACTGCACGCGTTCGCGTTCCGTATGCGTCTGGTGTCCCGCCCCCGGGTCAAACAACGGGCTCTGATTGGCCGAACGTAACGCAAACGCAGCCAAAGTCGAACGTGTGCAATGTGAACGTGTGCAATGTAGCTCCGGCTTTACATCTATCTACAGGCTAAGTTCCCACTAAGGGCCTTCACTGACTCAAGAGAAGAGGTGTATGCAAGAAGAGGGGCCCCAGGATTTGTACCTGCTCTTCCTGCAGAACTGGCCTCTGGTGCCACCCTAGTCCAAACGAACTCAGGGAACAGGAGTAGGAAAGAACAGGAGTAGGAAAGAACGCTTCCTCCCTGAGACTTTCGACTAGATGGCCTCAGGGACGGAGGCAACTTCATTCGTCTCCTTGCGTTTGTTAAAACGCCAGACCTTATGCCCTTAGGAGTTAAGAGGGGCAGTTCCAGGAAATTCATTTATGGTCCTGGGGCTAAGGTTGTGAGCTAGAAAAGGTGGGAATACTGGTGAGGTGGGAATACTGGTGGACTAGGGATGCACAGAGGTGTATTTGGGGGAGCCAAATTCACATTGCCAGGCTTGGCAGTGCAAGCTCCAGGCAGCTTGTAATACTTGCCTTAGTGTCACTGCAGCAGTCCTTGGGAAAACTACATTTCCCAGGCAGCCTTGCATGCTGCAGCACAGCAAACTAGGCACTGCAGAGAGGAGAGGAGAACCTCCCTCCCTTTCTACTTCCTGCTGCTTGCCAACACCTGGAGGTGGGTACGAGGGGGAGGGCATTGGTATATCCATGCATGGGTGAGGTTGGTGGATTATTTCTGAAGGGGGAGGTGGGTTATTTCTGGTTAGATTGGCTTGGAAATTGTGGAGTTCTTTCCCATGGGGAGGGGGAAAAGTAGCTTGGATTTTCCTGAGCCATCCAACATAGACTGGACACCTGTTGGTATGACGGAATGCATTTACCTTTTCTCACAGAAGCAGTTGGGTTAAATATTTAGCCCTATCTTAGCAGTCTTCCCAATTGTACCGCCACCTCACCACTCATACAACGCAATCCTAACCAACTTTCCATCGCCAGTGTAGCCGTGCCAACAGGGCGCACACTGCATTTTGCACTGCAGGAGCAGTCATGAAGGCCTCTTCATTTGGTCCTTTGCCTCGGGGTTGCATTGTGGCTGCACCGGTGCTGGAAAGTCGGTTAGGATTACGCTGCTAGAAACAGTAGAAGGATTTGATTTCTATGGGAAGAGAAGAGAGAGGGTGAGAACTCAGAGAGGCCATGGTGAAGGGTTGCCAGAGAGACCCATTTCCTCCCTTCTGAGGCCCTTTTCAAGTTGGGCGCCTGATGCATTTCGCCCCCTACAGGAGAAGGGACGAGAGTGCACCACACAGGATACCCAACATGACCAGGAGACGTTACCTGAGTGGACACTTAAATTTGTGATTCTGTGTTACCCACAGTCAGCTCTGGCATCAGGATTTGTAGTCTGTGTCACAGCTTTGCTTTGCTAGGAAGAAACTCATCCGTTCTCCTCCCTGCACAAGATTTTCAGGGAGGCTGGAGAGGCAGACGAGGAAAAACTGTTAACGACAAGATTTGCCAAAGAAGTGAGTGCACCCAGCAGCCTGGAAAATGAGCCAGTGAATGAGATGAGAGCTTCTTCCTCCTTCGTCTTCTGAACCCTGCACACTCAAGGAAACATTAAATACATCGTCAAGCAAAACAAAATATGTCTTGGCTCTTGCTGTTGGTGTAAATATTTGTACTTGCAAGTGTTGGCAAATATTTGAGGCATCTATGTTCAACCAAGAGCTCTCTGCCTCCAGTTCCATTTCCCTCTATGGTCTTTCTTTGCTCGGCATGTTCACCAGCCAAAGGAATTCTTGGGTGAGCTCCGGGGAAGAAATATAATTCCATGTGATCCTGCCAATCTGAACGGGAAGCTCCCAAACTTGAGGGCCAATGGAAAGTCATTGGTTGACCTGGTTGTGATACAGAGTTTAATAATTGGAAACACTAAGGGGAAAGCCGGATTAACCCATCCTTACCCAAGAAAGAAAGTGGGCGGGGAAATGGGTACAAGGTCTGGTTGTGGCAATGGAGGTGCTCGGAGCCTGACTAGACATGGGTGGGGGGAGAGAGGAGTCCTGGATTATAGAAAGCACGAAGCAATACATCCTACTAGCATGTATCCCCCTGACAATTAAGTCCAGTCGTGTCCGACTCTAGGGTGTGGTGCTCATCTCCATTTCATAAGCTGAAGAGCAAGTGTTGTCCGAAGACGCCTCCGTGGTCATGTGGCCTCTCCTTGCCACAGCGCATAGCATGCGGCTGGAACACGGAGCGCAGTTTACCTTCCTGCAAGCGGTACCTATTTATCTACTCGCATTAACATGCTTTGGAACTGCTAGGTTGGCAGGAGCTGGCCAAGCAACGAGAGCTCACCTCGTCGCAGGAATCGAACTGCTGACCTTTCATCAACAGCTTATGGTTCAGCTTTTTCTACATATATCCAACTAAGCCAAAATATCACCCACATTCTATTCATTAAATCCGCATATCATCACATCGCTCTCTCTCTCTCTCTCTCTCTCTCTCTCTCTCTCTCTCTCTCTCTCTCTCTCTCTCTCTTAAAAAAACAATAAATGGTTTCCAGTTATTCACAAAAAGGTTAACTGACTTTTCCTTAATTAAAATTGCAAGTTTATCCATTTCAGCATAGTCCAAAACTTTCAACCACCAATCTTCCAGCGAAGGTATCTCTGAATTCTTCCAATATTGTGCATATAAAATTCTTGCTGCAGTTATCATATATAAAAACAAAGTTTGAAATCATACCGATGGTCCTGTTGAGATAGCTTTTTTTGCAGTGCGTCATCAATGCCTAAGCTTACCAGATCCATACCGGGACAGAATGCTAGACCTTGAACACAATGGGGCTTGCTTCTGAGTAGACATGCCTAGGATTGTGCTCTAACAAGCTACACCTGCCCACATTCCTTCTCCTAAAAGTCTAGCACTCTGCCCCTCACTGGCATCACTGGAGCGTGGCGGGGGGGTCGGGCTGCCTGGGGGTGACCTCCGTGACGCGCGACACCCTCCAGACACTCCGAGGCCGGCCCGGGAGCCGGCCTCGGAGCGTCCGACCCCGCCAGCGCTCCAGGGCCTTCTGAAAAAAGGCCCATGCAGCACGTTAATATGGGTATTTTTTTACAATTTCCGCGCACGCGCAGACCGTTTTGAGGGCAAAATGCCCTCAAAACGGTCTCTGCGCATGCGCGAAAATTGTTAAAAAATACCCGTATTAACGCGCTGCATGGGCCTTCTTTCAGAAGGCCCTGGAGCGCCGACTGGGTCGGACGTCAGGAGGGCAACGCGGAGCGTCCGGAGGGCAACGCGGGGGGGAGCCGGCTCCCCCCGCGTCGCGATGTCAGAGCGTCACTAGGGTGACGCACGCCCCCTGCCCCAGGGTGACGCGCGTCCTAGTGACACTACTGCTGCCCCTGGTATGGATCTGGTAAGCCTATCAATGCCCATGTATTCATTGGTAACATCGAGGAGAAAAGGGCATCCGTTCTCCTCCCTGCACAAGTGAACAGTGAAGGAACAGTGGCAAACTGTACCTCTTCCAGTTCTGAGATTAATTTTAGAAATTCAGCTAGTTAAATTGGAATCCAGGAAGGCCTGGGATGCAGGGCAGGATGAGCAAACCCACGCACTCTGGGTTTCAGGAAAGCTGATTTTAATGGGCTCAGAGGACAACTAAGTCGTATTCCATGGCTAGAAGTGTTAAAGGAGAAAACCATCCAAGAGGGATGGGATATTCTGAAAAATGAGATCCTGAAGGCACAATCTCAAACAGTTCCCATGAGAAGAACAGCTAGGAGACATCTAAGGAGATGAGTGGGCCTCACAAAGAGCATTCTGAAAAGCTGAGAAGGAGGAGGAACAAGTAGAAAATGTGGAAGGAGGTCAGTCAGTCAACTGAGGAGCAGTACACAAGTCGTAGGCTGCACCTGCAGGAAAAGTGTCAGGAAGGTTAAACCACAGAATGAGCTGATGCTGGCAAGGGATGTCCAGAACAACAAAAAGGGGTTGTTGCTTTTTGGCTATGTCCAAAAGAAGAGGAAGGTCAAGGGAGTGGTAGGCTTGTTGCGTGGAGAAGATGAGGAAGTGGTAACAGGTGACGGAGAGAAGGTCGAGCTGCTCAGTTCTTTTTGCATCTGTCTTCTCTCTCACGGGCCCAGCCTCACAGCTGCACTAAGGAAGACTTGAAGGCATCGTGACTCTAGGTACAGAGGCGAAGGGAACACCGCGGTGCTTGAAAGAACTCTAAGTCCTCAGGACCAGATGGACCCCCCTGGATACTGAAGAAGGCGCCTGCAGATGTAGGCTTACCATATCCAAAGGGGGACAGGGTGCCTACACCTTTAACCATGGTAAAAAGAGGGAATTTGGGCAGGTGCAGCTCATAATGGAAGGGTGCAACAAGCTGCACCTGCCCAAATTCCCTCTTTTTACAATGGTTAAAGGTGTAGCCACCCTGTCCCCCTTTGGATATGGGAAGCCTATGCAGATGTGATATCTCAGAGCCGCTGTCTGTAACTCCTGGAAAACAGGTGAGGTGCCCACACACCAATGATGATTAAATGCAGCCTCTACTTTAAAAAAGGGAAAGGGAAGATCCAGGAAACTACAGACTGGGCAGCCTGACATCAATGCCTGGAAAGATCCTGAAACAGATTATGAAGTGGAATGCCTGTGAACATTTAGAAAATATTGGGCTGCAGTTCAGGAGCCGGCGTGGGTTTGTCAAGAACAAAGGCTTGCCAGACGAATCTCACCTCCTTCTTTGAGGGAGTTGACTAGTCTGGTAGGCCGCAGCAGTGCCGTGGACACAGCAAAGCATTTGTCAAAGTCTCCCACAGGGGCGTCACTGTAGCGTGGCGGGCGGGGCGGAGCGCCCCAGGGTGACGCGCGCAGAAGGGTGAAGCGCGCGCGTGTCACCTCCCCTGCGCGCGTCACCCGGGAGGCTCCGCGCGACCCGCGCGGTACCCGGGAGGCTCCGAGGCCGGGAGAAGGCCTCGGAGCGTCCTCCCGGGTCTGCGCTCCTGGGCCTTCTGAGGAAGGCCCGCTGCACGAACGTTATTTATAACGTTCTTTTTTGCACATGCGCAGACTGTTGCTGAGGGAAAGGGCTGCCCTTTTCCCTCAGCAACAGTCTGCGCATGTGCAAAAGAACGTTATAAATAGCGTTCGCGCAGCGGGCCTTCCTCAGAAGACCCAGGACAGCCGGCCGGGGAAGACGTCCCCGAGCCGGCTGCAACCATTGAGGGGGTGCCCGGAGCAGCAGCCCGTCGGGTGTCCGCAGTGGCAGCCCCATTGGGCGCCCCCCCCCCCAATCGAACAACTCACCAATGACAACACTGTGTTCACATCAGTCTTTGGAGATAGGTGGCATTGTAGGGGTTGATCTTTGATCAGAGAATACAATAACTTGCTAAACCTTTGTTTACAGGCTGGCATTAAATCTTTTACCCAACCAAGCAATGCAACTCTAATTTGATAGCTGCAGTTATCACTTAAGCATTATCTTTGTGATGGAAAACCAGACCTAAGAGAACAGGGCATCCAGCAGGCTTTCCTTGCACCAAGAATGAGATGCAGCACCAAGGGAAAGTCCATCACAGTCCTGTCCATACACACTCACACTCACACTCACGCTCACACACACACACACACACACACACACACACACACACACACACACACACACACACACACACACACACACACACACACACACACACCCTGCAGCTTGCTGGTTCAAAACCTGTGAAGTCTGGCAAGCATAGCAATATCTAAGCAAGCAAGAAACATCCGTCTGGGTAGGAATAAACAGCAGGTTTATTTCAAGTCTTTTGAAAGTCAGCCCTGAATGGAAGATCAGTCTGTAGCAAGCAGCCTCCTTGGTGTTTCTAATCAGTTTTTTTGGCCCTGCGGAAAACTGGATGCTGTTTTTGTGAAGCGAGTGTAAGGCTTTGAATATTATTCTTCCCTTGTTGAGCTGGGTCTTATCCTGGATCTTGCTGTCATTACTCTTGTAGAGCTGGCAGAGAAGCTGCCTTCGTATGGAACGTGTTTCCCCGAGATGTCTGGTTTTGATCTTCCTGTGGTTTGCGATGGAGCGGCTTTGATGGAGATGGCCCTCGAAAATTGTGAAGGATCTTTGTGTGTCTGGTACAGCACAGTGAATGACCCTGAGCTCTAGTGCATTAATCAGCGTGAAGGAATATGGTCCTAATTCTGAACTCCAGGAAAGGAAGCCCTCCCGGCCACCCCTGCATGGCCAGGAAAACTTGACCTTGAGGGAGGAGGAGAGTTGGGAGAGACAACCAGGAGGCCCTGTCTTCCTCCCCCTCTCCACAACGAGAGAGCAAAATTGTAGTCTGAGGCCACAACGAGATAGTTGTGGTTGTTTTTATTAAGGGAGGCATTGGAAGGAACCAGGAAATGCCCCCCTCCCTTTGGAGGTAGTGGAGAGTCACAGCCACCCACGAAGCTCCCAAGGCTGCCATGTGTAAAGGCATGGAGGCCAAACTGCAACTTTCAGCCCAGGGAGACGTTACATTCCTGACCTCAGAGATGGCCTGAGATATCTTGGTGCCTCAAGAAGAAAATCCAAGTCCCTCCACTTCTGGTGGTTAAAATGTTTTTTGTTTTTTGTTTTTTAACTTATTCAATCATGGGCCTCCATGGCTTGGCAGCTTTGTCAGGCTGTCCACTTTCTCTCCCTGAGCTGCTTAACCAGCGTGGGCAGGAGAGCGACACAATTGGAAAGCTACTGGGGCAAGGGGGAGAGGCAATGGTTTGGGTTTAGGGAAACTTGCAAGCAGAAACGGAGATGAACACCCCACATATGCCTTCTCCCTAGTTTAAGGCATCCCCTTAAACTTCCCCCATTCCCTATTTTGGGAATAGCACTGTTATCCCACCCATACCCACCCCCAGTTTAAGACATCAGTGCCTGACTTTGTGACTTCAGCAGCCATTAAACCAATCCCCATTCTCGCGGTAGCTTAGTGGTTAAGATGCTGAACTGCAGACCGGGAGGTAGGCAGGTTCAGCAGTTCGAGACCCGGGTGCCGCGTGACAGAGTGAGCTCCCATCTCCTGTCCCAGGTCCTGCCAACCTAGCAGTTCAAAAGCAAGAAATTGCAACTAGATTAATAGGTACCGCCTCGGAAGGAAAGTAACCGCGTTCCGTGCGCCTCGGCGTTGAGTCATGCCGGCCACATGACCACCAAGGAAGCATCTTTGGACATCGCTGGCTCTTCTGCTTTGAAACAGAGATGAACACCACCCCTAGAGTCGGTAATGACTGGCTTTCAAGCAAGGGGAAGCTTTACCTTTATCCCCCCCCCCCAAATGTGGAGCAGGCTCAGTCCACCACTCATCTGAGATCTGAGGGAAAACATGCCCAGTCAAGAGGTGTGCTTGTCTGGAGACTGGAGCGCCCAGCACCTCTCACTTTGGAAATGGCACAGTCAACCAGCTCGGCTCACCCCCAGTTCCAGGGTGCCTCCTCGATACCCTCCCATGGGGTTGCTTCCCCATCAAACCAGGGCCAACCCTAATGCACCACTATGAGCATCTCAGCAGCTAACGTGCCACGAAGCCACCCTGCATCTTGGTGGAACAGGTGGACTGTTGAGAAGCAGCTATTCCCAAGGCACAGACCATAATCATAGCTACTCAAACATACAAAACTGAAGGCCAAGGGGTGGCATTTGTGGCAAAAGGACCCCAAGGCTTTGAATTGTGGCACAGCAGAGCTAGCCCTAGCAGTTGAAAGATGAGCCCATTAAGGGGCTGGCTGGCTGCTGAGTCACATTTTATGTGACCTGGGTAGAGGGTGGAAACAGCAGCTGAAGGGGTAGGGGAAGGAGCTTTGGCCCTATAAAAGAGACCAGTCCTGTAGAAGGCATGACAGATGACAGGGAAGGGGAGACAAACTGCAAACTGTCAGGCGTTTTGCTTGGATCTTATTGATGATGTCAAGGTTCTTTCGCTTTGTGTGTGTACAGAGACAGAGACAAACAGACACACACACACACACACACACACACACACACACACACACACACACACACACACACACACACACACAGAGAGAGAGAGAGAGAGAGAGAGAGAGAGAGAGAGAGAGAGAGAGAGAGAGAGAGAGAGAGAGAGCATTTTAGAGAACTGTGCTATTGCTGCCTTAAATCCTGCTGAAATCAAGTGCACGGTTAAGCACTGAGGCTCCATTCATTTCAACCACACACATTCTCGGCTGTGCCCCTTTTTATGTGCTAAACAGCAATCTTGTGGAGGGTAGCATTGACGTTTCATTGTTTGGAGAGGATGTAAACATTTCTTAGCAAAGAATGGGGTCAAGCACAGCTATTACGAGTGGTTCCTGTTCTCCACCCGTTGTGGTTCAGAAATAGATTCAGATATGAATTCAATATGAGACTTTGGGAGCATTTTTCACTAGGCAAGGAACGAAGGCCATTGCCCAACAGGGTTGATTGTTACCAGGGGTGTGGATCAAGTCTCTGACTCCAAGTCTCAAGTCAAGTCCCAAGTCTCTGGGTCCAAGTCTCGACTCGAGTCCCAAGTCTTTGCCCCCAAGTCCTGAGTCTTTGGTTGCACCATGAGCTGTCGATCGAAAGGTCAGCAGTTCGAATCTGCACGATGGGGCGAGCTCTCTTCACTTGGCCCAGCTCCTGCAAATCTAGCAGTTCGAAAGCATGTTAATGCAAGTAGATGAATACGTACCGCTTGCGGGAAGGTAACAGCATTCTGTGTCCGCGCTGTGGCAAGGAGAGTCACGCCGGCCACATGACCACGGAAGCGTCTTCGGACAGTGCTGGCTCTTCTACCTTAGAAACGGGGTTGAGCACTGCACCCTAGAGTCGGACACGAGTGGACTTAAATGTCAAGGGACACCTTTACCTTTACCTATTTAATGGGGAAAATGGGTTTAAACCTGAATAAAAACTGACTTGTCATAAAAGGCTCCAAGTCTCGAGTTGAGTCTTTTGAGTCTTTTACAATTGCCGAGTCAAGTCATTGATGCGACTTGAGTCTGACTTGAGTCCGAGTCAAATAGACTCAAGTCTACATCACTGATTGTTACAGATCATTTGATTGCTGCATTTCCAGAGCATTTTATTCTTGGCTGAACTCTACATTTCCATTTTTCCCTTCCTCTGTTTTCTCAGTAGGTTTATACGCCTGGGCGCATGAAGTCTTACAAGCAGGTGAGCAATAAAACATTGCACACACACACATTTTTGTATGTGTGTGCATGTTTTAATGGGGAAGAAGGTGGCTCTGCCATTTGCGGCTGAAAGAGTCTAGGTATGGGGAGGTCTGCAGAATGCTCTGTCATTGGCTCATGCTCAGAAGAGGTGCTCAGGAGCTGTGGTGCACTTTCGCAAGAGTCAGGAATGTCCTTGGGAGGCTTTGGCAGCTGGGGCAGCTCAGAAGACTGACTGAAGCCAGCCGGAGCAGCAGGAAGAAGTTGGGCAGGTGTTGCTTCTTCTACTAGTGGTGGTCCACTGGGCAGCAAAGCATGAGAAGAGTTGAAATGCAAGTTCCAACAAGATTGGGCCTTTTGGATGGAATGCTGAGGCAGATCCCCAAGAATGCCAGCAGAGCCCTACCGGATGAGCCTTTAAGAAGATCACGTGCGTGTATTCTTATTCCATTTACAGTGATGTGGACTTGAGTCTATTGACTCGCACTTGTGTCGGACTCAAGTCACGTCAATGACTCGACTCGGACTTGACTCGGCGATTGTAAAAGACTTGAAAGACTCAACTCGAGCCTTGGAGCCTTTTATGACAAGATGAATTTTATTCAGGTTTAAACCCATTTTCCATATTAAATAGATAGGGACTCGCAACTCGCAACCCAAGACTTGGGATTTGACTCGAGACTTGGAGTCAGAGACTTGATCCACATCCCTGTCCATTGATATCCCAGCATCCCTCCTTCAAGGACTTTCAACTGGCCTCCATGGGTTCCCCAGCAATCTCCTTCCAGGCACTGGCTGCATCCAGGCCTGCAGAGCTACAGTCAGGTGCCCTGCTTTGTGTGGCTCCTGAGCAAGAACTAGGTGGGTCATCGTGGGGAAAGGGGTGGAGGGGAGCAGGAGAGTGTTTGCCAATATCACGTCAAGTCTGTCAGTATTGCAGCCTCAGTGCAACAACTAGCCCTGGTCACCGAGGAGTCTTGGTTGGATGGTTGAGGGTGACAAAGTCCTGCAAGGGGGGGGGACCACCGCTGGAGGGGAGGCGCTTTCTCCGTTTGCCATTGTTAGCCTAGCGCCCCTAGAGCCCAGTGACAGGTGAGGCCTCCGGCACAGCCTTGCCTGGAGCGCAGAGCTGAGTTGAGACAGACTGAGTCGCCGGGATTCATTTCTCAGTCATGTATTCCTGTCTAATTGCCTGTCTGCCTGTCTTAATGCTAATGACTGGATAGGAAGATTTCCAGTTCGGGTTTGCGAAGACATAATTGCATTGCAATTTCACTGAATGATTATTTCCTGAAATGTAGATAAACTTGTTGGAGGCGTCTGCATGACCAGCCATGGGCCACATCACAGGGCCAAGGAAGAGCGCTGGAGATAAGGGGATGTTTTCATTGCAGTGTTGGAAAAAATAAAAATCAGGTGCCGCCTTTAAAGCTTTCAGTGAAGGGGCAAGTAGCCTCAACCAAGGCTAATGCGCCAGCTTCTCAGCTCTGGTTCGTTGAACCCTCCCTCCTGGATGGCCAAGGACCCCTTGGGCTTGCCAATAGCGGGTGGCCAGGTGGATGCATAATTTTGCCATTATCCAAAGCCAGGGTGAGTCCATGTGATTAGCAGCCTCTTGCAGATGGATGAGACCCCGGGTAGTGTGACAACAAAGTGCACCAGCATTGCTGAGTGCCGGACACTTGAACCTGGAAGGGCAAAGGGCATCCGCAAGCCAGAGATGTCGAAGGGGCCGGTTCTGCAGCATCTCGACTGCATCATCATGAGATCCATCTCCATCTGCATTGAGTAGTTCCAGTAACTTCTGCCCCTGTTTATGTCTCATGCGGTCACCTGCCTTGTCTCCAAGGAGCAGGGGGCATCATCCATTCTCTTCCCGCAAAAACAGCAGGCTAGGCTGAGAATTCTGACTTGCCCTCGGCCACCCAGTAAACATGGGTGCCAGTCACCTCAATCACCCTGTTAATGACATGCTGGCTTTGCAAGTTCTGTTACAAAGTTCTGATACAAAGATGGAGATGGAACTCATGACAATGCAGTTGAGATGCTGCAGAACCGGCCCCTTCGACTCCGTGGAAAAATAGGTGCCAGGCAGGATGAGACCTGGGGGAGAGAGGCTGTTAGTGTGAGCTGATCCGATATGTCCTTTGGAGTTCTTGGTGCAGCACCAATACAGTCTCCATGATCAAGGAGGAGGAGGTTGCCCTAGTCAGCTGCCTAACAGGCTCCTTGCTTTAGCTGACGGAGGGTGTCTTGACTTGGTGTTGGAACCCCAAGCTTTTAGATCTGTGGAATTTGACATCCAACACCTAGACATCCTTTCAGCAGCATCCAGTTGATATTGACCCTGATATTCTTCTGGACCACTTGCCCAATTTGGAGTGTGGTGCACTCCAGTGCGTACATCCACCTTACCCGGAGGAGAGGTTCCAGAAAGTGATGCTGAAGGTTTCTAACTCTGCTATGGGGCATTTCTGCTATGGTGGAGTTCCACAGGGCTCCATGCTTTCTTCCATGAAACTGACATCTACATAAAACTGCTGGCTGGGGATGTCCAGGGACTGGGGTGAGGAAGGCACCAGTTTGCTGCTGCTTCACACAGCTCAATTGTTCCACTTCATCAGAATCCGAAGTGGCCATGGGTGAGGGGACCAGTTGTCTAGAGCTGGGGATGAGCTGGATGTGGCTGAACACTGAAGTTTCATCCATGGTAATCATCCTGATCAAATCAGTCAATCCTAAATGAAATCAACCCTGACTGTTCCTTGGAAGGACAGGTACTGAGGCTGAAGCTCAACTACTTTGGCCACCTAATGCGAAGAGAGGACTCTCTGGAGAAGACTCTGATGCTGGGAAAGATTGAAGACAAAAGGAGAAGGGGAAGGCAAAGGATGAGATGGTTAGACAGCATCACTGATGCAACAAACATGAAAATGAGCGAACTCAGGAAGATCGTGGAGGACAGGAAGGCCTGACGGGATGTGGTTCATGGGATCACGAAGGGTCGGACACGACTTAACGACTGAACAACAACAACAAAATCATCCTGTTGTCAGGCAAGACGGAAGTGCTGCGGTTGGCAGAGCTTGATCTGATCAGGGAGATGTTACTCAGCCGGCCTGCCTGGGCCTGTACTCCCCCTGAACCAACACAGAGCCCTGTGGCACCTTAAGGACTAATGCATTGATTTCAGCATAGGTTTTCCTGACTGACTGATTTCGCTCTTGCAGAAGACGACCCAAACAATAATCTAGTTACTCTGGAGAACGTGTCACCTTTTGAACTAGCTAAATCTTTGACCCTAAGAAAGACTCAACTGAGATGGAAAGAGTTGGGCCCACACACCTCCCTCTGTGCATTCTGCAGGGATGTGGATCAAGTCTCTGACTCCAAGTCTCGAGTCAAGTTCCAAGTCTTTGCCCCCAAGTTCTGAGTCTTTGGTTGCAAGTTGCGAGTCCCTATCTATTTAATGGGGAAAATGGGTTTAAACCTGAATATAATTCGACTTGCCGTAAAAGGCTCCAAGTCTCAAGTCGAGTCTTTCACAATCAGTCAAGTCTGAGTCGAGTCATTGACGAGTCGAGTCGAGTCCGAGTCGAGTCATTGACGGGACTTGAGTCCGACTCAATTCCGTGTCAATAGACTCACGTCTACATCACTGACATTCTGAGGTCCCTTCTCCTCATTCCCGCTGTTTTTTTGGCATGCAAAAGTGTGGCAAATTTCACAGAACAGATACTCCATTGTTAACCCCTTCCACTCACCCACCTGCTTGGGTGGCGACTAAATGAAAATGGTTGGCAGTTTGAAGCCAGTCAGACAACTGAGCCTGAGTTTTTGCAGCTGGCTGGCAAGAAGCAGGCTTGTGGGGTTGGAGGAGTGTTGCAAAAGTAATCTGTGGCTTTGGAGGGCTGATCAGTTTAGGAATGAGCATCGGAATATGCAAACTTTTGAGTTTCACAGACCTCCTCTTCAAGCGGAAATTGGATATGACCTCATACTCTCAGAAGCACTGCATTTTAACATACCCAGACTGCCTCTTGGCCCAGCTCCTAATCAGGGGCTCTCTGATGGATCTTTGGCTTTCTCTGCCTGAAGGTTTCTGTTCTTTTAAACTCTTACATCTCCTAGAGGCAGAAGCCAATGTACTGAGATCATCCAATCTAGCTGTAAAACCCTCTCAAATCTCTCTTGTTCAGCAGCACTTCATATAAATGCTGTAATGGGCGTATCACTCCAGCTGCCAACTGGCTTCAAGGAAAGAAGTGTGTGTGGGGGGGGGGAGAGAGAGAGCCGCGTGGTGGTTGTTATTACAAACCCGCTTCAGTCTCCCAAGAGGGGCTGCCAAGCTTTCAGGAAGAGCCTGGAGGGTGGAGGCCTGTTTGAAGGGTCCCCAGGAGTGGAGCTGGCAAATGAGAGGCATTGGGCCAGGATTAACAGCCCATTAGGGACGGGGCTTTGGCCTGCGTCCCCCAATCTTTCCACTGTCAGCCTTTGCAAAATGCCAACAGGTGAGAGAACCACGGAGGAGCAATTGTGCAACTCCGAGCAAGGCGGCCTGGGAGTCAGCCTAGCACCATTAACTCTCAATCAGGGCTTAGGGGCATCGCGTTGCACTTCCTTAAGGGAGACAAATTGCTCTCTGGGAGAAGCCCAGCTGGCCCAGGCGCACTCCGTTGCGGTGCGCTCAGCCAAGAGAGCACTGCTTTGGCATGAGCAGAACAGCTTCTGGAGGAGCGGTGGCTGCTGCTGCTGCTGCTGCTGCTTTTGCGGCAAGAGCGTCTGCAAGGCACGGGCTGCTCCTCCGAACCTCCATGAGGCTGTGAAAGGACTTGGCCTGCGCAAAGAGGAGGCGGCCTGGGGATGATGCTTCACACACAGTGCTGTCAGGAGCCAGCGAGAATCAAGGCTGTTCATTCATGAAGCACAGATATAGCCAAGGATTCTCAGCACAGTTCTTTCCACGTCCCATTTAATGCTAGCACAATCCAGGCACCTCTGGCACAGGCGGGTGATTTGTAAAATGCAGCCTGGGTACAGTCACATGGAAATGTGTTCCCGGATACAGACATTTTGTAGCGGGTGGCGCAGTGGGTTAAACCGCTGAACCATGAGCTGTCGACCGAAAGGTCGGCAGTTCGAATCCGAAACGGGGTGAGCTCTCGTTGCTTGGCCAGCTCCTGCCAACCTAGCAGTTCCAAAGCATGTTAATGTGAGTAGATAAATAGGTACCGCTTGCGGGAAGGTAAACTGCGCTCCGTGTTCCAGCCGCATGCTACGCGCTGCGGCAAGGAGAGTCATGCCGGCCCCATGACCACGGAGGCGTCTTCGGACAACGCTGGCTCTTCGGCATTGAAATGGGGATGAGCACCACACCCTAGAGTCGGACACGACTGGACTTAATTGTCAGGGGTCACCTTTACCTTTTTACTATGCACGATGTCTGTGTGAACAGTCCTGCTGCAGGCTCCAGGCAATCAGGTTCTGGGCCCTGCAGAAGGCTGGCTGTCCACCCCAACGGGAAGCGGATCGGAAGCAAAGTGCAAATCAGGCTCCAGAGCTGGAGCCAAAGGTCAGAGGCAGGTGGGTTCTCAGGGCGATACAGGGGCCAAGACCCACAGCAGCCATTAGAGGAAGATTTTCAGCCATGGCCTGTCTGGGGCCCGACCTGCCAGCTCTTCCAGATGGGGCCCCAGACAAACCACGAAGGCGACAGAACAGAGGCGTCGCTCCGGTAGTGGCAGTACCGTAAGTTGCGCCAGGTCCTAGTCCCGTTTACCAAGTCAGCAGGAGGAGGCCCCGCCCCCTCGCCGTCGGAGCCATTCCGTGCGGAGAAAGCAGCGGTCAAGAGACTCCCTGCCCGTTGATTTCTCCGCACGGGAATGGCTCCAACAGCGAGGAGGTGGGGCTGCCTCCTACAGGCTTGGTAAACGGGACTAGGACCGGGCGCAAATTACGGTACCGCCCCTACCGGAGCAATGCCTCTGTGGCAGAATTCAATGCTTGGTGCAGTTGGCGCGGAAATGGGACCACCTCACAAGGCAGGTCTCACCCCACGCAATGCTGTACGGCACGAGCGGCTGGAACAGCCAGGCGTGACGAGGCCCCACCTGATGGAAACGCCTCCCTTCACCCCGCCAAGAAGCGGCCAAGGGCCAGCTTCGACCTTGGTGGTCAAACAGCCGACGACCAGCCAGCATGGGCCTGGGGAATGCCTTGCAGGACCAAGGCCTTCGAGGGAGGAGGAGGTCAGGGGCAAGAGGATTCCTGGCAGGATCAAGCCCTGGGAGCACTGGGGGTAAGACATGGGAGGGGCTTCCAGTATCTAACTGCTCATCCCTGGCCAATGAAGAGGCTCAGTGTAGGGTAGGCAGTTGAGTGGTGCAGATGGCTGTCCTGCCTGTGACCGAGCCCTACACTAGAGGAGGCCTGGAGAAGACTGGAGGGTGCTGTAAACCATCCTGGACCTGCATCTGAAGCTTTGGGAAGCACGCACCTTGCAGCTGACGCCGGCTGAAGGGTACCCTTCCCTGGGGTGAGGACATGGCCCCATGCCAGAAATCAGTTGCTGCGAATGAGGAGCCAGCCCTGAAGCCAGGGCTTTGTTGGGCTGAGACTGGTCCAGGGGTGGGAGGGGGGCTGGAATGCAAACCTCTGCTTTCATTGGAGGCTCTGCTGGACCCACCAGAAATCCAGTTACGATCCACCAAGTGGGTCCCGACCCACAGTTTGAGAAGCACTGATGTTACTAGATGGTCTTGAAGGACCTCCTAACCCTATGATCCTATGAAGTGTGGAGGAAAGGTGGGGTGATCCACGGTGTCAGAGATCTGCCCTTCCACAATTCCTCGGTCACTCCGTCTTTTCTTCCTTTTCTTCCTCTTCCAATCCAGGGAGTAGGGCGAGGACGAGGAACAGTGGAGGCGAGTGGGCAGATGGAAGTGGGCCCCCCACCAACCTGCTGCCTGAGGCAACTGTCTCAGCTAGCCTCAGGGATGGACCAGCCCCATGTCTTTCCAAGGCAAAGAATAGACAGATGCCATCACCACATATTTATGGCATCTTCTACTCCCCGAGACAAAGTGCAAAGCTCTGCAATGCCTTTTTTTGTCTTGATAATTACCAGCAAATCTACCCCTTCTGTGCATTTGTAAAGGGGCTTCATTTTCCAAGTGTGCTAATGTTCCCCTAAGCAGGGACCATGAGAGGGGGGGTAAAGGGAGTAAATTTTCCCTGGGACCAGGGTAAAAAAGGGGGCCCAGGAGCCAAAGAATGGGGCTCAGCAATTTCCTGGGATCTCAGCTGGCCTCATGGTGAGTGAAAGATGGTGGCCAGGCCAACTGGAAGGCCACGACTACCGGGCAGGTAGACCTGGACACCACATCGGGAAGCCTGGTAGACCTGGGCTCCAGAGAGTTTTTCGGTCATTGTTGCCTCCCCTGCCCCATTTTGCCCCCTCCCCTTTTGGGAAGGCACCCAAGAGAACCCTTGTGCCCCCTGATAAAATTCATCTCAGAGGCCCTGCCCCTAAGTCATCAATTCTGGAAAGGTTTCATCAAATGAGGAACAATCCCTACAAGCAGAAACCCCAGGAAGACACCGGCCGTTGGTTAGTGGACCAACTAACCCCATTCAAAGGACCTGAGGCCACAAATTGCAGCAGCCCTGCAGCGAACTGAAGGACAATCCCGGTTTTCCTCCCTCTTGCTTTGAGCAGCAGAGCTGACTTGCAAAGGTAACAAATTTATGGCTACAGTAATTACACAATTACTTTATTACATGCCACCAGTGTGAAAAAATATATACTACAAAAATCACTTATGCCTAAACCCGAACTAGCCAGTAGAGAATTATTGAGGGCAGTAAATAAATGTGGCATGTGTAAATTATTTACTTGTATGGAGGCAAGCACTGCACAGTCCCCAAAAACAAATACATCAGTGTGTGAGCTCTGCCTTGCAGCCTTTGGTCACTTGAAACGGGGAGACTTTCCCTCCCTCAAACCAGCACCTGTCAGAGATGAGAACTTCATTAGTTCGAAAGCCAAGAAGGATCAATTTATGAGGACGATTGTCGGATGAGTTTTAATCGCACAGAAATGAACTCATCAAGAGGCCAAGGGAAATGAGGGGGGGGGGGGGTTTGCTGCTTTCCCTTGGTCAATTTATTTTGTCAAAGGACGGAGAGCTAATTTGAATAAGGGTCCCATCAACTTCTGCCCCAGCAGGAGTGGGATTCAGAGAGAAACTGGTGGCTCAGTATAAGCAGAGGACGTTTGCTTGCCCAAACGGTAGGCTGTCTCATCACACTTTGCATTGCTTGTACCGTATGATCACGCTGCCCAACAACAGCAACAATAAGGTGCACAGGGTCGGCCCTTACATGAAGCGCATTGAGGACCTCAGGCAGCAGTTTGGCGGAGGAGGGGGGTTGTTCACCTCTGTCCACCCACTCACCTTCACCAGTAGAGTAGCTGGCGTTTTTCCAAGGGGGCCCAGGGTGGGACGACGCGTCTTTGCCCCATCCCACCCCCGCCACTGGAATGGAGCTCATTGCTCCTCCTTCTACTGCCTGGATTGGAAACGGAGGAGGGGGAAGACTGGAAGTGCGGAGGAGAGGAGAGAAACACTCACTCTCTCGTCCACCCCCTCCTTCATACAGCCTGGAGTCTGAACAGAGGCTACTACACAAAGCTATGTTGCCCCTCTGCGTAGCTACTGAGGAAGCAGTCAATTCATATCTCTCTCTCTCTCTCTCTCCGATCTCCAGTGCCTGTAGATTTCATAATATTTATTTGGAATTTAAAAATTCAAAACAACAACAACAACAACAACACCTTGAGAATGTTCTTTTTCACGTGGGTCTGAAAAAACCTTGGGAATTGCCTCTGGTTCCCTGCTTGACAGTAGGCACGGTGTGTCAGATCAGGAGATTTAAAAAGAAAATATTTGAAACATCACTTCCTTCCTCCCTGTCAAAAAGATGCAAAGATCAGGGTTCTGGGTTTTCCTTCTGCGAGCCGATGGCTTCTCAGGGACCCAACAACAGATGGTTTTCCTTCACTCTGGCTTCATCAACTATTTAGGGCAAACCAGAAAACCCTGAATACAAGTCCCAGCAGGTAGACAGGACATTCAACAAGGAGGAAGAAAACGTCAGTTAGCTTTGGCCCAAATGCAGCGACTCATCCTCATTTTAGTTTGTTGCTTGCTCCAAAGGGAATTTGCTCCACATCTGCCCGCCTTTCCCCTGTCCATTTCTCATACTGTCTCCAGTTCACTTAATTTCCCTTGCTGAATTCAGAGTCCAGCACTGCAGGGGTCCAGCAGGGAAGTGTCTGCTAAACCTGTTTTCATTAGACTGAAGAACAAAATCGTTGCATCACCCAGCCCCCCAAAGCCCTGCTCATAACAGGGGGACATGAAAACCTTAATCCATGTGTTACCTACTATGCATATGGCTCCTTTGTTTTGTTTTTCAAAGGCCAAGGTGAATACATTTGTAAATGCTCCAGTAAGTACGTTTTAAACCAGGGGTTCTCAACCTGTGGTACGGGTACCCCTAGTGGTACGCGAACCCCATTCTGGTACGCCAAGACCTGCCCCTTATCTGCCCCATCAACCAGTTAATTAAGTGTTAATTAACATGGATTTTAAATTGTATATTTTGGGAGCCCTCTGTCTCTCTGATTTTGGTTTTGGGCTTATTTTTGTACTTTGGAAAATGTACTTTGGTGGGGTGGGGGAGGGAGGAGCTGATTTTGGGAAGTGTGACTTGGAGAAAAAAAGAGATCCTTGCATCTCTCTCTCTCTCTCTCTCTCTCTCACACACACACACACACACACACAGAGAGAGAGTTAAATAAGACATTTTTCACATTTAAAATTGTTGTAGTACTTTTTATTTAATAATTACCTAATTGATTGATTAATCCAATTAATTAGCAATTAATTAGAAGGGGGTACTTCAGAAAAATGGACCGTGATAGGGGGTACCCGGGCCTCCAAAGGTTGAGAACGCCTGTTTTAAACGGAATGCTGAAAAGGGCCCAATTTCCCTCCCAGAAATGCCTCTTGCCTGAATCTCTTTGAAAAGAACAGACATTTCCAAGCTCATAGGTCTGTATGATCTGCCATCTTACACTGATTGATTGCACACTCCTGTTCATTTCAAAGGCATTTTCACAGGATGTGCTCCTGACGCAGATCACTCTCAATTTATGGGTCAGGGCTTGTGAAAAGTGCTAGGTTTGGGACGGTCCAGCTTCTGTGGTTGCACTGCCGTGCAATCCCCAAAGGAGCCCTGCTAGGAAGAGAACACATAGAGCACATCACCAAGGAAACATCAGTTCAGTCCCAGGAATTAGTTTCCCAGGGGACAGTCAGTGAAAGATAGCCACGGATGCAGGCCCATTCATTCCGTAGTCCTTCCCCATAGCTGAATGTGGCACCTCTCCAACCCTTTCAACAACAGATTAGGTTCAGGAAGAGGCCACACTTACTTTATCCCACTGTTGTCTCTGCTGAGCACCTCCCTGGTTTCATGTGCCCGTCTCTCCTCTTGCAGCAGGTCAAGCCAACTGGCATGCATGCACAGTGCTGAGGTGTGCCCTGTCATCATGCCCTCCCCCCAAGAATGTTGCATGACCTAAGGTTTCCAATCACCAACCCACCTTGGCCCAAGCTGTGACTTGGCACAGTCTGGGTATTGCAATGAAGTATCTCCAGGCCAGGCGGGGCTTAGTGGTTAAGACGCTTAGTGGTTAAGACGCGGTGGCTTAGTGGTACAGACCGGAAGGTGGGTAGGACAGCAGTTCGAGACCCGAGTGCCGCGTGACGGAGTGAGCTCCCGTCTCCTGACCCAGCTCCTGCCAGCCTAGCAGTTCAAAAGCAAGAAATTGCAATCAGATAAATAGGTACCGCTGCGGCGGGAAGTTAACAGTGTTCCATTAGTCAAGCTGGCCACATGACCACGGCAGCGCCTTCGGACAGCGCTGGCTCTTCGGCCTTAGAAACAGGCAATGAGCACCGTACCCTAGAGTCAGACATGGCCGGCTTTCAAGCAGGGGAGACCTTTATCTTTCTCTCCAGGCCACAGGCTCCTTGGCATTCTGCTCCCCACCCAGGGCAAACAAAGGTCTGATGACATCACAGGGACCACCTTCTCCTGAGCACCTTTTTCTTGGAGACACAGGATGCTGCAGTTGGTTCTGCCACGGAGTTACTCCTATTCCAGATCAACTTCCAATAGGTTCAGAACCAGATTAAATCTGCGCTGAACCTTCTGGTAGAAAGGCAGGTACAAGCCAGTGATGCTTGTGAGTTTCTCCATCCTCCGCCCGGACCGCCCCAAGCGGGGTTGCTGTGTGAGAGGTGCACTCTGCTTGGTGTCTGAGCCTTTCTAGGTCCCAGGGAAAGAGGGGCAGCAACAGAGGGGGGCAGAGGCGTCGCTCCGGTAGGGGCAGGGCTATAAGTTTCGCTCTGTCCTAATCCCGTTTACCAAGCGAGCAGGAGGCGGCCCCGCCCCCCCTCACTGTCGGAGCCTTTCCTCTGTGGAGAAAGCAGCAGGCAGGGTCTCTTGCCTGCTGCTTTCTCTGCACGGGAATGGCTCCGACAGTGAGGGGGTGGGGCCGCCTCCTCCTCGCTCGGTAAACAGGACTAGGATGAGCGAAACTTACGGCCTCGCCCCTACCGGAGTGACGCCTCTGGAGGGGGGTTGCTTGTCCAGCAACTAGGATCCCCCAACCAGGCCTCAGAGTTCAACGCGGGGGGGGGGGGCTGCTTGCTAACGCCACCACGCCTCCTGGCTCCCTCTTTAGGCTTGTTCCAGTCCCAGTGAAAGCAGAGAACAGCCCTCAGGTAGCCTGTCCAGAGACCTCTCATCATCACCAGCCCTGAGTGCCTTATGAAGCCCAGAATGCCCCCCCCCCTTCCTGGGCTGTCTCTCTCCCATCCCCAACTTTACCTGGTTCAGCCTTGTGGTTAAAGGGCCAGCATTGCCCCAGAGTAGGGAGGCCCTCATCCTGCGAGGAGCAGCCAATCCTGTGCCTTGATGACCCAGTGGATGGTTGGAGGACCGGACGTACAGCCCTGCGTTGACTTTACGGTGCTGGTGGCTGCTTCCCTGCCAGGCTTGTGATGGGGCAGCTGGAGTCTCTGTGACGGTGGGGCAAGTCCAGAAGGGAACAAGACTATTGCTCCACAGATCCTCACTGTGGCTTTTCAAATTGAACACAAAACGGGGGGGGGGGGGAGAACCCTGCCGAGCCAGCTGTCCGGGGCTGGCTGATTAGCTGGCGACCCAAATGTGGGATGAATGAAAGGCTGCTTTGGAAATATTTGGCATGGCAAAGCAGGGCTGGGGGATCTCAAGGACTATATCTGGCTGCAATCAGAAAGGAGCAAATGGTTTGTTTCTGCTGATGTGGCCCCGGCTGCTTTTTCATATGTGCGATGTCTTGTCAAAGGCAGGGCAGAATGGGGGGGGCGCGGGGGGGGGTACGAGAAAGGAATCAAGTCAAAGTCTAAGGAGGGACCGAGAATGGACTGTGGGAAGCTTTAATTGCTCAGGCTGCCCTGGGGGGTTCCAAGGGTTCCAGACACTAATTGCTAATAAATGGTCTTGCTGAGTAGTTTTTCTTTTACCAATGAGATGGAATAACAAGGGGAGAAATGTGAAAGTTCCCTGGACTTCCAGCGGGTGTTTTTCTTTCATTTAGATTTTTCTAATTTGGCTGTCATAGATCAATGACAAAGCACACTCCCCCCCCCCCCAGAAACAATCCCAAAGTATACCCTGAGATCCCAGGGGCTGCAGGCAAAATGCAAAACCACGAAGCGTTGAAAAATGAAATGAGAAAACACTTTAAATTTCACGTCGCTGTGATAAAAAAAAAATTAAGACTATAATGTTAAATATTTACTGGCTTAACTCAAAATTCGACAGTCGTCATTGGGAGAATTATAAATAATTCCATCGTGACAAATATACATTTACATTTTTGCTCCACAAAGTTAATAAGTGGGTCCTACATAGGGCCCCCTCGGCAGAGCTTCATGCTGGGGGAAGTCTTCATGCACAGCCTGCCTGACATTGTGTATGATGCTTTCAGTTCATGCTTGCTTTTTTTTTTAAAGCTCTTGTTGACGTCTATTCTGAGTCTACGATAAGGGCTGGATAGAAATAAGCATTGGGACATGGTGATGGGAGGACTCCATCTGGAACAGGACTTGGCAAATGGACTAAGAAAAGAGTCTAGTTTTGTCCAAGTCCAACATTCAGACCCCACTGCATGACCAGTAACATCACTGAAAGAGTGAGCGGGTCTGAATATCCCCCATGGACTCTGGAAAATCTCACTGATAGTACAGCACAGTGATGGAGACTTGAGTCTATTGACTCGCACTTGTGTCGGACTCAAGTCGCGTCAGTGACTCGACTCAGACTTGACTCAGCGATTGCAAAAAGACTTGAAAGACTTGACTCTCGTAGCCTTTTACAAGTCCAATTTTATTCAGGTTTAAACCCATTGTCCCCATTAAATAGATAGGGACTCACAACTCACAACCAAAGACTTGGGACTTGACGCAAGACTTGGGACTTGACTCGAGACTTGGACCCAGAGAGTTGGGACTTGACTCGAGACTTGGAGTCAGAGACTTGATCCACATCCCTGGTATGGCAGTGTGAATATCAGGTACCTGGAAACATTTCCCAGGGCTCCTTCCACCTGGTGCTCAAATGGGCATGCCCTGCGGGGTGGTAGTGTGGAGATACCAAGGGGCCAGGTGTCACTGCTAAAGACCTGCTGAGACATCTTGGAAATGACATGTCTTGGGGTCCCCTGTGCTTAGGGTGCTGTTGTAAGCATGCTCAGCAACACTTCTTCTCAAGTCAGACCCAAGCTATCAATCAGAGGAGGGCAATTATTTTGTCAGTTTCTTGTTAAGAGCCTCAGTTACCTGCAAGGAAGGGCTGTCCTCTAAGCTAGTTGGGAGGATGAGCCCTGACACAGCAGGGTGTCCCAGAAAATTCCCTTCCTGTCCCTTCCAAGGGCCTAGGTCTACTTTAGACTAATTAGTTCCCCTTTTCCACTCACAGGTCTAGCAGTCTGAGTCAAAGTCCAAAACAGGTTTCTCAAGCCAGTCTAAGGTCAAAGCCACAGCAGATTCCTTGAGCCAAGCCAGCCTTCACCTCACCTTCCTCCAAGCTTTGCTCCTCTCTACAACCCACACCCATCCTTCCCCCAGGTGCTGCTTTTATACTTGAGGACCAGCTGCACCCTCTAGTGGCTGCAGCTGTGTAGCCTGCCTGCTCCTGCAGCCTTGGGTGTTAACCCCTTATTCCCTGGGCCTGTCAAGGTGAGGGACCACTGCTGACACCATATCCTATCTCCTTGGGAGAAGTCTTCCGCATTTTCCAATACTTGACTGGGAGGCTCCGATTGTAAGCAGCTGGAGGTAGCATCCATGTCTAGAAAGACAGGACTGTTAACATCCATCGCATCGAGGACATGTGAGTGTGCGCTGCAGAAAAGATGGGGCATTGTTGGTATGAACCAGTACAACACCGTGGATCTCTCTTCAGTGCAAGACCAAAAGATACTTTACTCAGGCTGTAAACTGCCATTGTCACATATTGAAATGAGAAGGGAATACTGTACTACTAGAATTCCCAGCAAAGCCAATAAAAAACTCAATGCACACACACACAAAATGAAACTATAAAATCTAGGTAACTGCCTGTTCCTGGGATGCAGCTATCATGCCTAAACATGACCAAGAAAGGAAGCCAGGCTCTGCAGGGGTGGATCCCGGTGAACAGGCTGCAAGCTGAGACACAGCTGAGAGGTGACCACATCTGACTCTCGCCCCCATTGCTGGTGTCATGGGGAGAAGGGAACAGACACATCCCCACCGCATGCAGTGTTATCCTGAAGTGCCGCCCTCCATTTTCTTCTCCCATATAGTGAACAGCTGATATCCACTTGTGGAAGGGGCAATGTATTTCTGTGCAATATACAGGCCATCCTTGCACACATGCACACACACACACACACACACACACACACACACATACACACCCCATCACATTGGACATTCCACTGCTCCTGTACGTACACATTGGTTGAGAAGTTCTGTTTCTTTGCTGACTCTAGTAGAATGACCAAGAAACAGACGTCGGAGTCAGTCCATGCACATTGCGGAGTGATGTAGCCCTAATTCATAAATAAAGGATCCCAAAAAGTTCTCCAAAACAAATGAAATGAAAAGACACAAAGTCCTCCAAGTCTGGGAGGGGGGGAGAGGCGAGTACAAAACGGAGATGCTTCTGAAGTGCTCTCAACTGAATGTTGGAGTTTCTAATTACTTGGTCAGGTCTTGTTTGCAAAGTGGCAACAATGGAATTCTCCACTGATCGTTTTTGTTGGGTTTTTTTTTTAAAAAAAATTGAATTGTGTAGAACGCACCATGCATATGTAATTTCCAGCTCCCTTCATTTCCTTCTTGTCTTCTCCCCACCCCCTGCAGCATTACTAATGAGCATATGTGCAGAACTGGTGCAAAAAGCAAACTTGATGTGGTTGCATGTACAGTTGAACCAATGCTCTTTGCTGTGGTGTTTTATCAATGATCAGAAGCATACGTGTGCACCAATAAAACACCACATACGCACACACACTTTGATTCTCTCTCTCTCTCTCTCTCTCTCTCTCTCTCTCTCTCTCTCTCTCTCACTGTATGCTCTGGTCATCAACACTGGCCTTTTTCTAGGTGCCATTACCTTGGGAGGTTTTGTGGGCAGCTGCTAGAAGCGGGGGCTTCTCGGTGAGAGCACCAACCTTTATGGACTTTCCTCCCCTTGGAGTTTTGGTCGGTCCCTGCACTCCTTCAGGAGATCAGTCGAACCTGGCTACTTTTATGTTCCGCTTTTGGGGGAGGGCAATGCCTGCAGTGCGGGGGGTGTGTGTGTGTGTGTGACACCAAGCCTGGTTTTTCAGTTGGGGTTTTGGCTTTGTTGATACTGCACTTAATGGCATTGTTTTTGTCTCCTCTGATGCTCTGTTCCGTTCTCTGTTATATTGTGAGCTACCCAGTAAAGTCAGGGTAGAAACATTTTGAAAAATGGTTCTGGGCTCTTCCTGCTCTCCAGCATATCAGATTGTGTAAGATACAGATATGTCGATACATTTTGTACATTTGTAGTATTTAAATGAATGCTTTACAATATATTTTCGCACCAACGGCTGGGGTAGGAAATATGCATAAGTACTTGAAAAAATTATAGGCCAACGGGTGGAGCAGTGAACCATGAGCTGTCGATCGAAACTGCTGAACCGCTGAACCATGAGCTGTCGATCGAAAGGTCGGCAGTTCGAATCCGCGATGGGGTGAGCTCTCGTTGCTTGGCCAGCTCCTGCCAACCTAGCAGTTCCAAAGCATATTAATGCGAGTAGATTAATAGGTACCGCTTGCGGGAAGGTAAACAGCGCTCCGTGTTCCAGCTGCATGCTACGCGCTGCGGCAAGGAGAGTCATGCCGGCCACATGACCACGGAGACGTCTTCGGACAACGCTGGCTCTTCGGCTTTGAAATGGAGATGAGCACCACACCCTAGAGTCGGACACGACTGGACTTAATTGTCAGGGGTCACCTTTACCTTTATTTGAAAATACATATTGAAGTATATATTTTATTTTTTCCATGATAGGAAAAAAATCCAGAGATTTTTAGTGGAAGAAGTTGGAACCCATTAAGGTGCACAATGGTCTCTCACCTCTTCTTTCTAAACAGCATTAATCCCTTGTAAGTGCCATGCTTCTTAATGGCTATTGCTTAAATACAAGTTAACACATTAAACATTGTCCAGGTGTATGGCATTGTGGCTGCAAATTATATATAACAAAGTCACAAGCAAAGAGGGGAGGAGAAGACCATGAACAGATCCTTGGAAGGATGTTTAAAATAGAAGAGTGTATCCCGTTACAATTAAATCTTGCGACACTTGAGTTGGCATTGTAAACACACACTTAAAGCCCAATCCTATGTAAGACACGGTGCCTGACCTAAAGGGCTGGGTGCTGTATCCTATCGAGGATAGGACATTTGTCTCCTTCCACTGGTGTAAGCTGTGGGAGACCCAATGGGCCTCCTCGAATGTGCGCAAGCTCTGGAGCTCACACACATTTGTGCCGCTTGCGTAAGGCCGTGCCGAGCCTGGAGAGGGCTTGGGATATCGGCGTATCTTGCTTTCCTCTCCAGGCCCGGGGCGGCCAATTGCCACCCGCCTCGCCGCCCACCCAGCCCTCCTTCCCGCCCCTGCCTTGGCCGGTGTACATGCTCTGGCGGTTGCGGGGACAGCGGAATGGTCGAGTAAGGGCCGCTGGCCGCTGCTCCGGCGTCCCTTACTCTCCGGGAGCCGTAAATGCGCTTTACGGTGCATTTACAACACCCTGCGCCAGGGGAGCGTGTGCTCCCCCAGCGCAGCAGCACACAGGACTGTGCTGTAAATCGGCTTAACTGTGCTGTTAAGCTTAACTGCGCTGACTTAATTGCGCTGTTAAGCCCATTTACAGCACAGTCCCATATAGGTCAAGAATGAATGCACATCTCAGCAGGGTTTACTTACAGGTAAGTGTGTCTAGGATTACAGCCTCACCACACAAGCCTCTGCAAGTCTACTCAGAAGGAAGTCCCACTGTGTTCAATGGGACTTGCCCCCAGGAAAGTGTCCACAGGAGTGCAGCCTTCGTCATCTTCCCGCCAGTGTTCCTGATTTATACGCATGTGCTATGACGCTTATGAAATCTATATCTGTGCCTCTCTCGGAGACACCGATATTTTTTCCATATGTTCCCTCTTTGCCGAGCAGAGTTACAGCAATGGACAAGGAGAACTGTATTCGATTACTAAGGCATTCCAGCCACATTCTCACCCGCAGAAGAGGCCGGGTCCCTTTAAAAATTAAAACCATTTACTCCCATTTTCCTGTCATTTCGACCCTCCCCCACCATGCATGTGCGCACACACGCCCACCGGGGCCTGGCCGCTGGGACGTGTGGGCTTGGAGTATTGCTGCCGATTATCCTCGCCGGCTAATGACACAATAGGCAAATTACACGTCTCTCCTCATAATGAATTGGAATTGATGGCCGTGGTGAGCGCAGAGCTCTAAAGCGGCGCAAACCTGTCAAGCCTGCTAGACTCCGGCTGTCACTACGACAACATAACATGGCAACGACCTGTGGCCTTTGGGGTAACCTCCTGGCCCCTGACATCATTTATCAGGCACTTACCGTTTCGGAAACCTCATTCCACTCATTCTCTCGCTGTCTTTCACACCCCCAGTCCATTCCGCACCAGATTTAACGCTCCTGGATTTTTTTTTTTTCTTCACATCAACTACAAAACCCCCCGACTGCTGGGGAGGGAACTCTGCAGGTTCGGCAGTGGACAGCTAAGGCTGTGCATTCTTCTTCATTTTCCCTGTGGATCCTATTAGCCAAAGAATGTGTTCCTTTTTCTAAAGGTTGCAGTTTCACAATTTCAAATTAATATTATGCAAAAGAATTTGGGAAGTACAGAGCTACAGACAGCAGCTTATCTGCACCGGAGTCACTGTCATTCTCCATCATATATAAACACACATTCATACGTGTATATATGAGGTACGTGTGCATGTGAACATGTGTTATGTGTATCATATGTATGTGCATTTTATTAAATGTGTATTAGTAGATATTAGAATCTCCACTTTAGTTAGATTCCCCCATTTGAACTACGCTGCCTGTAGCATGACACTCCCTTTGGAGTTGCATCGTAAGATGTACTTCATGTCTGCTCCCCTTTATTGGCAACCCCCCCCCCCCGTTCCTCCACAGAATGTGCCAAAGGAAGACACCACGTGTGGTGCAGAAACAAGAACCGTTCCTGGGCGTGGCTTGAATGCAGCCACGTCACTGCTTTTTCAGTGCAAGGCCTCTTTACAGAAGTGCATCCATCTCGATAACACTTCCATGTCCTGAAACGAAGTCTTTAAGACACTCACTCAAAGTGAAACGTATATAGGACACGTACCGGTATTTGCCAAAAGCAGCAATTGTGGCAAAAACAGGTCACAAAAACAGGACTCCCAAAGGCAATAAGGGGCAATAAGGACACCTTACTTGACATTCTAAGGGCCATTGCATCCTCCACCTCGGCCAAAGTCCCAAAGCTTCCACCCTAAGTTGCCACAACTGGTTCTTCTTACTTGCCCGGATCAGACTCCAGCCACCTGTAGAGCCTTGAACTGCAGCAGCTGGAAGAGGGAATCTGCATGGGATTCCAGTTGCTAGGAGGGCTTGAGGTCAAGGGTGGAAAGCGCCTGCATGCACATAGCCACTCTCCATTTCAAATTGTTGTCCATGTGCCGAGTTCAGAACATGCGCAGTGCTGAGCACCATCTAATCCTTCTCATGTCATCAGTTCTAGAAGAAAGTCACATAGCAGCCATCAGCAATGATCTGCACAACTCACAGGAAAGTAACACTACAGTGTGGATGACAGGATGTGTGGTCTCAAAGCTGAGCTGTCACCTTGCCTGAAAAACGAAAGCAGGTTCGTTTGCTTGGATGGGAGACCGAGAGGCCGCTGGTGTGTCTGTGCGGAGGGGTGGAGTGTGGAGGAGTCAGCTGACAAACAAAAGAAAAAAGGAAAACATCCTTGAGAAGCAGGCCTGAAGCTTTGTTTGCAGCTGCCTGCGAGAGCTCGAAAAGTGCAAGAGCTGGCAGCCAGGATAACGACTGCACTAGGAAGGGAAACACCTGGAGAAATGGAGGCTCTATGAGATGGTCTCATGTACTAATGCTAACACTTGTTAAAAAAAACCCCTCATTGAAAAGATGGATTTATGTTCAGCCTGCCTATGTAAACCGCCTTGAGCCTATTGAGAAATCAAAATCTAGGGAACGAGATGTGTGGAGACCTCCAGAGAAGTGTTGCTGGTGTTAACGGCTTCCTCCTTCTGGCACTCCAAGGTGGATTGGACCTTGAAGGGATCATAGAGAAGTCAGAACAAGGAAAGCCATTTCAATAAACTACCTTCTTACAGCATTGCTGTGGCCAAGACTTGCACACCAGACCTGCACACCAGAAAAGCCCATCAGAAAGGTTTACTCACACACCGTTCCTGAATGGGATCCTGTAGCTCATCCTGCCTCAGCTGCAGCCCTGAAAGTGTTCAAAGGTTTTTGCTATGAATGGTGATGTGGACTCTTTTAGGACAAGGGGCTTGTGCCACGAGAGCCTCTTACAACCGGCCAGAGCCCACAGGCTTTACTCCCAACAAGCCTGATGAGATGAGGGGTCACAATTCTCCAGATTCAAGCTCTTCCTGTTAAGTAGCCTGAAGATAGACCGCGGAGGCTGGCAGCAGTTCATTAGCACGAAAATCCTTGCAAGGTTCTCATCAGGGATGTAGATCAAGTCTCTGACTCCAAGTCTCAAGTCAAGTCCAAGTCTTTGCCCCCATGTCCCAAGTCTTTGGTTGCGAGTTGCGAGTTCCTGTCTATTTAATGGGGAAAACAGGTTTAAACCTGAATAACATTTGACTTATCGTAAAAGGCTCCATGTCTTGAGTCGAGTCTTTTACAATCGCCGAGTCAAGTCCGAGTCGAGTCAGTGACGCGACTTGAGTCTGACTCGAGTCCGAGTCAATACACTCAAATCTACATCACTGGTTCTCATCCACCCTGATAATTTGCAGGTCTGATTCATGTCACAGATCCAACCCAATAATGTGATGGTGTCCATGTGGCCACATTCCCCTCTGAGCCCAACTGACTTCTGCAAACATTCACACCTCCGCTCTTCATGCAAGACCTGCTGCTTCTGCAAACACACACACACACACACACACACACACACACACACACACACACACACACACACACACACACACACACACCCCTCACCTTTGCTGCTCCTGGCCTCATCTCCTAAAGAACTTCATCTGGACAGGCTGCTGGGGATCTGTTTTCCAGTTCTGTGACAAAGTGCCTTTCTCTGCTTGAGAGAAACATTAGCCCAGGTTTCTCTCCAGTTAATGGAAAGAACAGTGTCCAAGTCAGCCACTTGCAGAGTTGGACCTTTCGCTAATGGGGGCTCCTGGGATCGTTCTTCTGTGAACTATTACAGAAGGGAGTTTCCAAGTGGCCACAGCAGCAGACGTGAAACGCGTAGAGGCTGCTCTGTCAAGAGCCAAGCTGAGAAGAGCTGCAGTCCCTCCCTCCTGTGTCTGGAAGCAAACTGCCAAGAAGGGACCCGGAAGGATGTGGACGACGGCGCTGGGAAGACGTGGGATTCAAAATGTTGACGATACCTTATTTCTGGGGATGGCAAGATGGTGGGCATGGGAGGGGGTCTTCCTCCCTCCTGCCAAGTACATGCAAATCTATCTATCTATCTATCTATCTATCTATCTATCTATCTATCTATCTATCTATCTATATCTATATCTATATCTATATCTATATCTATATCTATATCTATATCTATCTATCTATCTATCTATCTATCTATCTATCTATATATATATATATATATATATATATATATATATATATATATATATATATATATATATAAGCTCAAACCATCCCTCCCCTCCCCACAAAACTGTAGGCACCACCCAGTAAGCTTCTGAATGGCTACTATGACCTCCCAGCCTCCACTCACCAGGATCCACCACAAGTAGATAGCAGAGCCATAGCCATGAAGAGAGGGGTCCTGACCCCCATCAGTAATACCCCACCCTGAATGTTCGGTATTTCAATCAATCAATCAATCAATCAATCAATCAATCAATCAATCAATCAATCAATCAAAACCTTTGATGGCATGTTCGACTTTTCATTTTAAAAGTTATAAGGAAAACTGTCCCTGGTGCTTTCACCGACTTGCATGGCTCCAAAGGCGAGGGGGCGGGGGCGCTTCGTGCTCCCGTGTAACGGAGGGTCTGACCATGGCGGAACTTAGAGCTCCGACCCCCTGCAGTGACGCTAGTGCCGGGAGTGATCTATCCCATTGTTCAGTAAGCTCCAATTCAGTCACTTTAAAGATATCCAACTCTCTAGGTATATTCTGGCTGGTCTGCAGTGAACCCTTGACCCCGTGAGCCCTTTTCTTGCTTGTGGGTGCAGAGGTCTCCCTGAGAGACATTTTTCAGGCCTTAAAAGGGTACCTCAGCTGGATTACAAGGCACAGTTGTTGTCCTGCATTTCATGGCGGAGTTGTAAAACACCCAGTTTCCAACGTGCCCTTAGCCAGCATTCTGAGATTAGGCATGCCCCAAATTCCAGGTGTTTCGAGACACTTCTAGAAGAGTCTTGAGTACTTTGCTCCTCCATCAGCAGGTGGGTGAGTGTGGCCCAAACCAACCATCTCGATCTGTCATCCCAAAGGTACAGGCAGTACATTGAAATATATAATCCAAGCCCATGTATTAATCATCACTCTCCCATTAAAGAGCAGGCATTCCAGTTGTGGGCTGACAGGCAGCATACAAAACACTTGCTCACCATTCGCTTGCCACAAGCAGGCTGGAGCACGTCGGGTCTCAGCCAGGTGGCCATGCCCAAATCGAGACTCAAAGCCTGGCTTCTCTGGCCAAGGAGCCCCAAGGCCAGTTCCTGGATCTGGAGACCAAGTTTTTTTTTCTACCCTACAGCCCTCAAAGTGTCAAGGGATTCCTAAAAGAAAGGTAAAGGTAGAGGTATCCCCTGCTCGAAACCCAGTGGCATAGCTACACCCCCACGGAGAGCCGTCACCGCTACAACCCCATGTGACTCACAAGCCCCGCCCTGGGGCGTGATGTCACAAGCCCCGCCCCTGCAACTGATTTGGTGGCAATTTGGCAGCGGCGTGAGAAAAAAGCACACACCCTTGGCGTTTTTTCGGCCGCTTTTAGGCCATTTGCAGAGGAGGCAGGCGGGCGGGCGAATCCTGTTGCCGCAAAAGGGTGAAAAACTGCCAGTGGGTGCTTTTTTCTGCACTGCCGCTGAATTGCCACTGAATTGGGCGGCAAGTGCACTCCCCAGGGGGACACTGCCCCCCCAACTACGCCTCTGTCAAAAGCCAGTCGTGTCCGACTGTAGGGTGCGGTACTCCTCTCCATTTCTAAGGCCGAAGAGCCAGCGCTGTCCAAAGATGCTTCCGTGGTCATGTGGCCGGCGTGACTAATGGAACGCTGTTACCTTCCTGCCGCAGCGGTGCCTATTTATCTGCTTGCAATTTCTTGCTTTCAAACTGCTAGGTTGGCAGGAGCTGGGACAGGAGACGGGAGCTCACTCAGTCACGCAGCACTCAGGTCTCGAACTGCTGTCCTACCGACCTTCCGGTCTGCAGTTCAGCATCTTAACCACTAAGCCACCACCTAGGGCTTGACACAGAGCCAAAGTAGGTGCCTGATGAGGAACTCCAAGAGGAGGAAACAGTGGCCTCAGTCCAGTTCACTGTGGATGCAGACTCACATTCCTTGCTCCTATTCCTTGCCCAAATAGAAGGGTCCGTCCTCACTGGTAGAGCACTACTTTGCACACAGAAGGTCCCATGTTCCACCCAGGGCAGCCTCTCTAGGGTGGTCTGGCAAAGACGCCCAAGCCTGGAGAGTCACACTCCCAGGACACGGCATCGGTGACACAGATCAATGCTCTGACAGCATATGACGGATGCTCCTGTTCAAAGGAAAGGGCCAGGCAGGGAGGCAAACACAGGTGTCTCACTGCCAGACAGGCCAACTCTCTACGTAAGGGAGGGAGAAGAGATACTTCTGCTGTCCCCCTCTGTACATGGCCACTGTGCCTGGGATGGATTAGCTGGAGTCCTTTCCATTTAGGTTCCTTTTCAAACATTGTCCGTACCACCCCTTGGGACCTTAAAGCAACAATCCAATCCAATCACGAAAGCAATAAAGTCTATCATAAACTGGCTCCATGTGAATAGAACAAGGAACAACCTCGCCCACCAGAGAAAAGCTGACACCCATTTTCCAAGCCTGGCAGAGTACCAAGGCATTTACCAGTCTTCTGAAAGTGCTAATAGTTGACCATACATGGGCATTATATGGGGCCTCACCAACTCAGGGGTTGGAGGCCCCTTCTCTATCCTCACTGGCCCCACACCATCACCGGGAACTGCAGGCTGCCCCCCACTCCTCTTCCTTCACCCCAATCCCATTTGCAAGGAGGGAATCCAAGATGTTTAGATTTTTGCCAGTGTGAGGCTGAGCAAATTAAGTGCCTCCTGCTACCCAAGAAGGAGAGTGAAAAGTTCCGGAATTAAGACTGACAAGCTGATGAGATAAACTGGTCAGATGAAAGGATGACAGAAATAATTTTACACGGCATTACTGTGAAAAGCTAATTTATACACAGATGAGTCCGTGACAGACTCACTGGAGGGTGGCGGATGAGTGGGGGGGGGAACAGCGCTTCATTTATTCTGTACAACAGGAGATTACAGCCATCCTTCGGAGATTTATTTATTTATTTTTGCCTTCTTCCCGTCTTCCTTTTCAAACTCATCAAAAGTTTATCAGGCTGCTGTGAAAATTAGAAGAGGGAAAATTAGTCCGGGGCTGACAGTGTTGTGCTGCGGAAGATGGGCAAATCCCTCAGCCAAGCAAGCAAGCTACATTTTTTTTTAAGGAACATTGAGGTGGACATGCCCCTGCTGCGCACTGGCTTGCATGTTTATTGCAGCATCTAGACAGTATTTAGTCAGGCTGCCATTCCTGGGTACGTAGGCTGTAGAAAGTGCTGAGCTAAAATGCCCTTCCTAGTTTCTTTGCCACATTCTCTGGCAAAGCAAATGGGGGTGGCAAGGGTGAGACAGACATGTCCCAGCCCACTGGTGGCAACCTTTTCCCACAGATGGCCCTCCAATGAGCTTGCATCGTGAAGCAGGTGTTGTTCACTGCCAAGGAAGGGGAGAGCCCACAATTGCTCCTGCCCCTAAAGAGCCAAACATCAAGAAGGAAAGTCCACTAAGCAGCAGTGAGCTGCTCCAGAAACTCTCAGAATGGATCTGGGCCCCTCCCAGAATTGCCCCATTTCCTCAACTTTGGCCACCGCCCCAAATCCAAGGCCAAAAATTCTTCCATTAGATGTTTCTGCTCAGCACTAGCTGTAATGTAGCGAGATGCTTCGGAAGGAAGAGACTTGGAGTGGGATTTCCAGATGTCAAGAAGAGGGCCCAGATCTTTAAACATCTCGGAGATGGCTGGGAAGCAACACTGTCCACAAAGCATTAACAGGGCGCCCCTGGCTGAGGTGAGATTTTAACTGGGGACTTCCTCACTTAAGCCACTCGGCTACACCAGCTCATCTGTGGAGATTCCATTAAAAGCAGCCCTAGTGTTGCAATCAACACTTTGTTTTTTTACAGCCCAACTATTATTATTATTATTATTATTATTATTATTATTATTATTATTATTATCCCGCTTTTCAACAAAAAGTTCACAAAGCGGTTTACAGACAAAATCGAATGATTAAATGGCTCCCTGTCCCAAAAGGGCTCACAATCTAAAACAAGATGCAGAACACCACCAGCAAATAGCCACCAGAAAAGACACTGTGCTGAGGTGAGAGGGGAGCAGTTACTCTCCCCCTGCTAAATATAAGAGGAGCACCCATTGAAAAAGTGCCTCTTGCCCAGTTAGCAGGGGAACATGCAATGGGCACCAAAGAAGTGAGAATGGAAGGAGTAGATGCATTTGTGCCGTTCCACAAACTTCTCCCAAATCATTTCTCGCCACTGCAGTGTCTTGCAACTGCATTATAGCACCTGAGAAACTTGTTGACTTAAGCCTGTGACACACCGGGTGCATCCTGCATGCGTCACGTCCGGCGCGCCCTTCGCGTTGCCTGAGCAGCCGACATGCTGCTCGAAACCCCAGGTCCACCAGCGAAAGCCACACGGAGAAAGCAAAGACATTCTGCCCCACCCACTCTCTTGTTGGCCAATCAAAATCGAGTCTCTTCAGACTCGATTCTGACTGGCTACCGCGTCCGGCTCCCAGGTTCAAAACAAGGGCTCTGATTGGCTGAATGAGAACACGATGCAACAAACGCAGGAAAACCTTGACATCGGCCAGGTGAGGCGTTTCAGAGAACGTCCCTCCCGGCGGCTCCCACACGGCAAGAAAGCGGCTACCGCCAGATGCACCAACACGCACCTGGTGTGTCTCGGGCTTAAAGGAGAGAAACTCTATTGGGCTATGAAGAAGTCCTGCTCATGAATATGCTCCACCAGAATAATCTGTCTGGACGTCTCAGGCAATCTTCTCATGCCAGGTTCAAAGGTCACCAAAAGTGAGTCGTGATGCAACCAGTCCTGCTTCAGTGGAGATCTTAAGCAGCAGCCCAGAGTTTGTTCCCTCTCAATCCCTTGATCCATTGCCCCTTTCCGCTTTCCCTTTCAAAAGGACAGTCCTTCTTTATACAGTGTATGGTAAGTGCGACAAGAACGTTATATGCACAATATTGGAAGAATTCAGAGATACCTTTGCTGGAAGATGGGTGGTAGAAAGTTTTGGATTATGCTGAAATGGATAAACTTACAATAAGTCAGTTAACCTTTTTGTGAATAATCGGAATCATTTATTGACTTTTTAAGAGAGCCTCCGTAAGCCAGGCTCGCCATTCGCCATCAGCCAGATCAGCAACACTCCTTGATCCCTGGGAAACTCCTCCTGGCTGAGAGCTGTAGCTATTTTGTAGTGGTAACCTCCTTTCAACCACCATTTCAGGACAAACCATGGTCATGATCAGAGAGCGACCATGGTGCTTAATCGTCTGACAAACAGAGTGCCACCCAATAATTTTGGTTACTTGTCAGCCACGAGTGAATTTATCCAGGAGGCACTCAGTTGGGCTCCCTATGTGCTTGGCAAGGAATGAAGGGCTACAGCTAGGCTTACCATTCATCCCGGAAAAACTGGGACTGCTCCAGTTTGCAGAGCCCAGGCCCAGCCAGCCAGGCCTGGAACTGGGTGTCCCAGTTTTCCGGGTCTGCCCCCTCCTGCTGCCATGATTTTAAAACTTTTTCCTGGGCGCCGCCATCTTGGATCTCGCGAAATCTCACGAGATCCAAGATGTCGGTGCCCAAATCTTGTGAGGGCACATGAGGCAGTAGTACTGGAAAAATGTCGGCCGCCCCAATAGGTGGCGAGCAGGCACTCTGCGCCTGTAAAAAAAGAAGAAGAAACAAAAAGGCCTGAAATTAAAAAAATAAATTAAAAAAATCTGGAGGAGGAAAAAGTAGGGGGCTGCCCCAGTTTTGACACCTCAAAATATGGTATGCCTATCTACAGCCAAGACCTGATCAATGAGGTGTGCATAACCTTTGTCTGTAGCAAGAGGTCTTTCGCTTCTCTCCAACGGAGATGGGCATGAGGTTTGCCATGTGCAAGACAGTGGAAGCCATCATGAGTGAGCCTGGCAGGTTCTCGCACAAACGAACAGCATGGTTCAAACTGGAGTCACTATTTTCTGGGATGCCACTTTAAGGATGTACAAATATCCAAACTGAATTGAGCTTTTGTATATGTTTCAAGCAAATATCTGCAAAGGCACCAGCTTTTGTGAACCATCAGTTCAATCTCACACAGTCAAGGATGTGCTCACAAAAGGGCAAATCTTTGTGAGCCCCCGCTGGCTTGCAAAAGGCTCCCAAAAGCTCACATGAAAACAAACCTGCGTTGCTCACAAAGTGTCCAATTTTGGCAGGTATATTCATGTTTGTGTTACTTCTGCAAACATTTGAGCAGCAGAGTTCAATATTTCGAGCTCTCTCCTTGCAGGATGCTTGCAACCTCTCTGCAGCGCCGTGACCTGGAAGTGCACATCTGTCAATACTGGAGGACAAGGACTGTAGGAAGCCTTCCTCAGTGGGTGCAGCTTCGACAGAGAACCAGTCATTTCCCTGCTGGATGGTCAACGTGAATATCACGGCAACAACAGAAAAGTGGTTGAAACTTTTCCAACAAGGTAGTGGTGGCTACCTAGAAACCATCTCGTCCACCTTCCTGTATCTCACAGTTGCCCACCAGTTGATGCCTCCAAGGCAAACCAATACGATACTTATACACTAGCTTAAGGCTACCATCCTATACACACTTTCCTGAGAGTAAGCCCCATTGAACATAATAACAAAGCTGCTGCTCTCTGTTAGCTGGCTGGGAATTTTCGATTCCTTTAGAAGATCCTTGCTCCAGAAATGAACAAACACCCTGTGGGAGGATGGGGTAGCAAAAAATGTCAACCCCCGTGACATCACCACTGGAAGTGACATCACCGCCGCCACCAAGGGCTTCCCAGGTGCAGGGCGGGCAGGTGGGTGGGCCCAACATTCACACCACCATCCGCCCACTTTTTGCACCGCCACTGACTATCCTGCTGCCCATGTGGTATGGTTGTCGCCCACCCTCCGCCACTTTGTGTGTCCCCCTCAGGCTGCCTGGGGGGGCACCACCTCCCACCCCCCTTTCGACGCTTCTGCCTTGGTCTCTTATTTAAAACTGCCTCTTTGGCTGGACTGAATTTAAGCCCCACATCTGACTTTTCTTTGAGTTTAGACTAGGCTGGGTTTAGCGCCTAAGCATACCATCTAAAGTGGAGTTTCTAATTCTAACATGAGCTTCCTCCTCTACCCTGTGATCTTACTTACAACTAGACTCTAGTCCTACTTAGATGAGACCTGGTTAGAATTAAGCTGAAATTGTTTTCAGATTCAGCTCCCTAGATGTCACCTGTTCAGTTTCTGCCCTTCTCCTGTTTATTTTTTATTTTTTATTTTTTATTTTCCCCACCTAGCTTCTATGCCCTATATCCTTTCACTAGATCCTCAAATTCCATCCTTCCTGTACTACAACTTTGTTAGTTTAAAGAGGTTGTACTTACCTTCTCCTCACACAGAGGCTTAAATTGCTTGTCTGTGTCTTGGTTTACATACATTTTTGGTGGTTTCCCCCCCCCCTCTCTTCCTCTCCCCCACTGACAGAGATCAAGGGCTCTCTCAGTTGTGGGGACCATATAGCCTAGGCAGGAACTGTCACAGAATGACTGGTATGGATTTTAAGGGTGCTTAAAAGACAGAGAGAGAATATTGTTTTCAAACCTGGCCTCCTTGTCACATGCAGAACATAAGAACATAAGAAGAGCCCTGCTGGATCAGGCCAAAGGCCCATCTAGTCCAGCTTCCTGTATCACACAGTGGCCCCACCAGATGCCTCAGGGAGCACACAGCCAACAAGATAACCTGTTTCCCGTTGACACTCCCTTGCACCTGGCACAGAGAAAATCCACTTCTAAAACCAGGAGGTTGCTTATGGCTTGTAACCTGTGATGGTCTTTTCCTCCATGAATCTGTCCAAACCCCTTTTAAAGGCATCTAGGCCAGGTGCCATCACCACATCCTGTGGCAAGGAGTTCCACAGATGAATTACACGCTGGGTAAAGAAATATTTTCCTCTATCCGTTCTAACTCTCCCTCCACTCAATTTTAGTGCATGTCCCCTGGTTCTGGTGTTGTGCGAGAGGGAGAAGAATTTCCCTCTAAATGAAGCCTGGCCCAGAAGATCATTGCACAAGAATGCCAAATTTAATAACCTCCACGTTCTGTGTGCAGCAATCAAGGTTTATCCTCATCTCTGTCACCTATGGAAGTAAATGCATTGTGAGAAATATCTCTCTGCAACAGCCTTCCCGTGTGAAAAAAATGGCTAGAGGAACATAAAAGAGCCCCGTTTGTCTCCTAAGGAAGATCCCACCATTGGGTTCCTTGGGGTCATGCAGCTGCCTGCACATGTGGAAAAGAAATGAATCTCTCTTCTGCATTGGACATACATGTAATTCAATATATTACTCCCATTTGCAAGAAATCCACCAAACTGGCTGAATTTCAAGACACACACACACACACACACACACACACACACACACACACACACACACACACACACACACACACACACAGTACAGAGAGCCTGCGCTGGGGAAGGCAGACCTGCTCTGGTTTCACTTTTCAGCTTTTTGTTTAATGCTCAACATGTTGGAAGGGAGCCAACATGTCAGGGCTAACACCCTTGCTCTGGGGGAAAGCGCCAGAAGGTTGTTACGATGTCCTGGTAAGCAGGCGCAAGACGCGGCTTTTGCTTCTTAGGGGTATCGCTGCAAACGCCAGGCCCCTTAGCATGACACGGGGAGGGCAAGGGAGCATTGAATCATAGAGTCGGGAGGGACCTGAAAGATCATAGAGTCCAGCCTTCTGCCAATTGAGGACATGCTGCAACAAATTGTTCAGGCATGGGACGAAATGCTCGCCTAGCACCTCATATGCCCATGGCTGGTTTTCTCGTCCTCCCCAGGGAAGAGAACTCTGTCAAGCTGTGTGTGGTTTAAGGGCCCTGAAGTTTCTGGTTTGAGGAGCAGGGTGAAGGGGATAACTGTGGGTGGCAGACCGTGGCCCAGTTCTCAGGGATATCACAGAAGCTCACCCAGACCCCGCCCTCCTTTGGTTGGGCTACAGAAGAGGACAAAACAGCACCCAGTATCTTTCCTCTTCCTAATAGAAAAGCCAGGAAGAGAGGATTTGGAAGAAGAAGAGAGGAACTGGGGGGGGGGGGTGATTTTAGTAGAAGAACAGGAAGGGGTGCCATTTGCTGCTCGCCTTCAGGCAGCAAAATGTCCTGGGCCAGCAGCAGCCATGACAGGTTGGCCGCGCGCGCTGTGCTGCAAGGGGACCGTCGTTCAGTGCCAAGCCTGTCACGTCTGGGCTGCACAGAGCAAACACACCATTGCTAGCCCCAGACAACAACGAGGTTGTCTGGCTATATGATTCACCTTTGAGGAAGGAATTTCTGATCACAAAAGCAGAACATTTGCCAGCACCCCGCCACAGCCTCAGCGGACAGATGGTTCACATGTGCCAAATGTGCTGTATGTGCAAGGCCTTCTGTGCATGCGCAGCAATGTTGCGCTGCAAGCCTGCGCAACTGTGCTGAAATGGAGGGCTCAGCTTCGCTTCTACAAGCCAGGGAGAAAAACCACCTGACTTCCCAGTCTTGGCATGGTCAAAAACTGCAGTTACCTCACTGGAGTATTAAACTGAGGTTTTTTCCTAGTAAAGCCAAGCTCCCCTCCCCCTTACTGAAAGTGAATTTGTAGTAATTAGCTCTTATGGGGTTTTTCAATGTTCACTCGGCTCCACTAAAGTGTGAAAAGTGCTTGTTAGACACAGCATTTAATGTACTATCCCTTTCGAGAGATTTCCCGTTCCATGTGTTATGATCAAGCCTCACCTTCGGGCTCCAGTGCCTTTCCTGCAAACGTGAGCCATGAACACACACAAGCACTCCAGCTGTGACCTGCTGGACAGAACCACAGAACGCCCAGCACCCTCTTTCCAGCAAGCCCACAATCAGGCCAAGAAGACCGCTGCCCTCTTCCGCTGCCTGCCCTAGCAATGGGTATACTCTGCCATTGGACAGGAGGTGCCATCTCTCCGAGGGAACACGCAAACAGGAATCCTCTTTTGCATATCTGCTTTGTTAGCCAAGCGCGCACACACGCACGCACGCACGCACACACACGATCTTAGCCAAAAGGCAAATCAAATCAAAAATGTGTTCCGTGTTAGGAGGGCTTGAACGATCTTTTTTAACCTGTCTGGTTGCCCAATTTATATATTTGGTGATTCAAACTCGACGGAATCTTCCTTTCCTAGGTTCTGAGATCTAAATCACTAATTACTACAGGGGATTTGGGGAAGCTGGGCTGTTAGACCATGTGGGTGCGCTAGAAACAGAGTCCAGTCATATGGGACTTTGGTACTGGGGTTTAGGTGTGTATTGTTTTGTTTTGTTATGTACTGTTTGTTTATGCCAATAAAGGGTATGGTATGGTATGGTGGCGCAGTGGGTTAAACCGCTGAACCATGAGCTGTCGATGGAAAGGTCAGCAGTTCGAATCCGCGACGGGGTGAGCTCTCGTTGCTTGGCCAGCTCCTGCCAACCTAGCAGTTCCAAAGCATGTTAATGCGAGTAGATAAATAGGTACCGCTTGTGGGAAGGTAAACAGCGCTCCGTGTTCCAGCTGCATGCTACGCGCTGCGGCAAGGAGAGTCATGCCGGCCACATGACCACGGAGGCGTCTTTGGACAATGCTGGCTCTTCGGCTTTGAAATGGGGATGAGCAGCACACCCTAGAGTCGGACACGACTGGACTTAATTGTCAGGGGTCACCTTTACCTTTACCTATGGTATGGTATGGTATGGTACTGTATGGTATGGTTAGCCTAGCTAAGACTGGTGGTAGTCAAGGAAATGAGCTGGGAAACAATATGAGGATTCACTTCCATTTCTGGGTACATGAAATCTCACAGTGTGAGCAATCCTGTGCAAGTCTGCTTGGAAATAAATCCTACTGAGCTCAATGGGGCTTACTCTTGAGGAAGTGTGCAGAAGATTGTCGCCATTGTGTGGACATGGAATGGAGGGCAAAGAAGGCTTGAAGTGAGGAATGAAGTTAGAATGCAGCTGCAAAGTGTATTCTTTCAATGAAGAGCTCTCATCTGACAGACACAAAATCAATTAAGCAAAATCACCCCAAGGATGTGCACTGTCACCGGCTCTTCTTGCCCAGTTTGTACAGCTTGCAGAATTCATCTTTTCTTGGCACAGAATTTGGATGATGGGGTGCAGAGGATTTTTATTTTTTTTACCCCGAGAGGGCCCTGCGTGGTGCAGGAAATCAGGTCTGCCCTGATGTACAGTTGAGCATCCCTGAGAGATTGTGCGAGTGGTAAGGTAAAGGTAAAGGTAAAGGTAAAGGTAAAGGTATTCCCTGACAATTAAGTCCAGTCGTGTCCGACTCTAGGGTGTGGTGCTCATCTCCATTTCAAAGCCGAAGAGCCAGCGTTGTCCGAAGACGCCTCCGTGGTCATGTGGCCGGCATGACCCTCCTTGCCGCAGCGCGTAGCATGCAGCTGGAACACGGAGCACTGTTTACCTTCCCACAAGCGGTACCTATTTATCTACTCGCATTGACATGCTTTGGAAGTTTAGTAGGCTGATCCGTATCGATAGGCAAAGCCGGAGCCTGGAGTGGTGCCCAGGTCGCGAACCAGATTGCTAGGATGGATGCTCGATGACTCTCTGCGGTAGCACCTCCTGGGGAGACCCAGCTGGTTTGCTGAGCAGCTTATCATGAGACAGCCGCCGCCGGTGGAGTCCAATGGCAACGAAAGGTCAAGAGCCTGCCCAGACAAATGCCAAGGTTACAGCCACATGACACACTCAGTTGCCAGACACAATCAGCATTTGTGGTTGACGAGGCGCCACCAAACGCGCCCCGATGGGGTTCAGCACATTCTCTGGAGAGATTCCTTGCCTCTGTTCTCCTTGCCAAATGCTGAAATGGCCCCCAGGGCTGAGCTTCTCGCCACTCCCCTTGTGGGGAAGGGTTCCGCCGCTTGGCCTTCAAAGATGCCTGCGGGTCTTCATTAAGAGCAAGACTCTTCAGCAGGCTTTTCAATGTCACTTGAGAATGTGCAACCCGATGTGCGTCTGGGGCTGGAGGGTTCCAGGCATGAACTGACTGTCCAGCCTCCTCGCTGCTTTTTCAGCAAAGTCAGAATAGGAATGAGAGACTGGAAAGAGAGGAGGAGGAGGAGGAGGACTGTGCAGGCTGCAGCACTGGGCAGCAGGAAGACGTCTTTCTTCCAGGGCCGTCTCTGTCTCCAGACTCTTCCTTGCTTCCCTTGAAATGTGGGGTTGCCTCCATGTCTGGCTGTAGCCCGTTTGTGTCTTCTTGAGTATGCACCCCCAGGCATTTTCTTGCCACCTTGGTGGAGCTGGACTCAAGACGTAAGATGCAATGGATGGAACCCCTAGGGTTCAGGGCTCTCCTGGGAGGGTCTTTTTTTTCCCAGAACGCCCCCCTTCTGCCTGGTTTCTGTAGCCTGGAATGGTGGCAGCAGATAGAAACTACCAGTTCCTCCCCATTCATAGGGGAGGACAATCCTTAGAGCACAATCCTAGGCATGTCTACTCAGAAGTAAGCCCCATTGAAGCCCCTTCTGAGTAGACATGCCTAGGATTGTGCTCTAGGACTTAACAAGCAACACCTGCCCACATTTCTTCTCCTAATGGTCTAGCACTCTGTCCCAGTTGGAGATCTGGTAAGCCTAGCTGCTGACCCAGTAAAAGGGGGAAAGTGGGGAGTAGGAAGGGGTATAGCCGTGCTAACCACTAGGCAGCACTTCCCTCAGTTAGCCTGTCTTCTCCCAGTATGACCCCTGACAGCAGCTCAGCCTCTTAGCCACTGTGTGACACCAGCCAGGTCCCTGGGTTGCCACAGCCATGAACAGCTCTGCTGTCTGTGGCCTCTGGTCCTCTCCAGTACAAATTCCCTGCAGATGGCAGGCAGCCACGCCCCTGTTCTCCTATGTTAGGTTCAGCTTAGATGGCCGACTTGTCCGCTGCATCATGTATTGGTTTAGTCTGAGCATAAAGACAGAGTGGGAGGCAGAGGGGCCTGATGTGTGGCTGCTGCTGTCGTCTAAATATTGCTTTTATGTCGCTTCTGCAAACCAGATGTCAATGATGCCCTTCGGCATAGTTCTGCAACTCCTCTCCTCCCTGAATGCCCCACAAATTGCCAGGAGGGGGGGGGGAGGACTGCATTGCCCATGGAAAAGGTCCAGTCTCCCTGTGTGTGGGTCAAGAGAGTGGCGCATTTAGAAAGGGCCCTTTGCATAAGACCCTGCCCGCTGCCTGCCCCTGGGGTGCGGTTCCTGCGAGCAGCCTGCCAAGAGGGGACTCCGTCCCCGGCTGCAGCCACACCACAGGCTTGCAAAATGATGCTTCCCAGCAATTTCAGACAATGCCTTGACGTTAAGAGGCTCCCTGGTTGCTCTGTCGTTTCCCATTAGAGGCCTCGGTAACGAGCACTTTGCGAAGCTCTGCAGAATAATTTGTGTGTTTAATCCACCTCCGAAGCCCGGGGTGGGCTGCAATTAAGACAAGGGGAGGGGGTGACGGATGGCAAGGGAGGGGAGGGCCCCTCCCACTGGCCTTGTACAGAGGGGGTTGGTAGAGTCGAAGATGCCTGGGAAGCCGGCATTAGAAGCAAAAGTATAATTTGTCCTTTGCACGTGTGCATCGGGTAGAGAGACAGGGTGGGCGAGAAGAGGGGCAAAAGAGCTGTGAATCCTCCGGGGGAAATGGCACTGAGCGGCAAAATGCCAGGCCCGGAGGGGAAAGGACCCCAGTGGTCAGCAAGCCCCTCTAGAAAGGCGAGCGTGGAAGCAGGGCTCCGTCGCAGAAGGTCCTGGGCGGGCCACGTGATCCAGGGCACAGGGAACCCCGTCCTGGGTGTTGCCACGGCTGCTTTGGGAGCAAAGGGAATCCCCGCCGTCATTGAGGCAGGCGTGGCTGTGGCTGGTCATCGCTAACTCTGCACCATTCTTCGGAGGCTGCTCTCTGCTGCTCCAGACCCTTGAGGTTGGCACTTGGCAGCCAGCCTTGGGGCTGGCTGTGCAGCCTGCGAACTGCTCTGTTGCATATGTACATAAGAACCTCAGAACCTCAGAAGAGCCCTGCTGGATCAGGCCAAAGGCCCCTCTAGTCCAGCTTTCTGTATCACACAGTGGCCCCACCAGATGCCTCCAGGAGCACACAAGACAACAAGAGACCTGTATCCTGTTGCCACTCCCTTGCACCTGGCACAGAGAAAACCTACTCCTCCAACCAGGAGGTTGCTTATCCCCATCATGGCTTGTAAGCTGTGATGGACTTTTCCTCCATAAATCTGTCCAATCCCCTTTTAAAGGCATCTAGGTGCCAGGTGCCATCACCACCTCCCGTGGCAAGGAGTTCCACAAACCAATTACATGCTGGGTAAAGAAATATTTTCTTTTGTCTGTTTTAACCCTCCCCCCACTCAATTTGAGTGGATGTCCCCTAGTACTAGTGTTATGTGAGAAGGAAAAGAACTTTTCTCTATCCACTCTCTCCATCCCATGCATAATTTTATACGTCTCAATCAGTGTAAAGGTAAAAGTCTCCCCTGCTGGAAAGCCAGTCATGTCTGACTCTAGGACTCATCTCCGTTTCTAAGGCCGAAGAGCCAGTGCTGTCCAAAGACGCTTCCATGGTCATGTGGCCGGCGTTACTAACGGACCACTGTGACCTATTTATCTACTTGCAATGTCTTGCTTTCAAACTGCTGGATTGGCAGGAGCTGGGAGAGGAGACGGGAGCTCACTCCGTCACGTGGCACTCGGGTCTCGAACTGCTGTCCTACCGACCTTCTGGTCTGCAGTTCAGCATCTTAACCACTAAGCCTCCGTGGCCCTTATGCACCTCTGTTGCGTAGGCAAAGGGAAAACTCTGAGCTCCTTGTCTTCACATCTATCTGAACCGATCCAGAGGCGTCAGGCCACCTGCCAAGCGCAGGAACTGTATTGCCCAACCCTATTTCCTTTGCATCTGAAGAGGGCTCTGTGGTCTCAGGTTCACCAGCCACAGAAGTGGATTTGAGCCCCCATTTGAAGGGTTGCCATTGGAACAATGGTTGCCATTGGAACCCTGCACCAATGCCCGGGGCTCGTGGAGCATCATCTCCCAGTTTGGGACTGTTGGAGGGGAGACTCCAAGCAGAGCTGCCCATTGCTAGAAGAGAACGACAACTGCAGTTTGGAAAACGATTGTTATCAATGGCAGAGAACATTCACAAGCCAATTAAGCCCAGCGGGCGCCTGAATCTTCTCAAAGGAGTGTGGAAAAAACCACAGTCTTCTCAGCAGTCACAACAATTGCCCTCATCCTGAACTGGGTGGAACTTTGAGTCCCCCACTTGGCGTTGGTCCAGCGGATAACTAGGTGCCTGGCGGATAACTAGGTGCCTGAGGCAGAGAGAAGGCTGTCGATTCAAGGCAGCCCAGGGGGCCCGTGGTCCATCAGCCGGTGCTGATCCGCCAGTCTGTTATCCGCCAGTCTGTTATCCGCCAGTCTGCAAATGCAGAAGACGTTTCTCGTTTTGGGCTGCTGCAGCCCCAGCCGAGGGCAGCTTCCTTGGCTGTGCCCCCTGACTTGTGCCCATTTGCAGATGTTCCCCCACAAGCCCCCGCCACTTCCTTGCGGCCCAACGGCACTCTTGGCTGCCTGCCTGCTCTGTAATCCCTCAAGGTAACTGTAATGCTGCTATTAGCTCCTTAATGTATTTGGCATATAGCTTCTAATTAAACTGGGACTCGTAAATCACAGACTCAACATTATCCTTTCACCTCATCAAGGCTCTGCACTACCTTACGGGCCCAATTTTGCATCTCTTACCTTGAACAAGCAAAGCCTGGCTCATGCAAGCAGACCCCCCCCCCCGGCTGCTTTCTTCAGGGTATCTGAAGCAGCAACTCATAAAGCCAGATCAGATGGTCAGCATCGATATGGGGGCCCAGTGGGACTGGAGAAACCCACAGCTGCTGCGGCTGCCTGCCTGGGTGGGACTGCAGGACTCCAGGGGAGAGGAAGGCATCAAGCACTCGGCAGGCTGTCCTGGGGGTAAAAGTGGGGTTGGTGGCACCCACCTATGGAAGCAAGCCTGCTGGGGGCCCTTCTTTATAGGGGTGTGCATGTCAGCTACCTGCCCTTCACTCAGAAGCTGGGCAGGCTGGAGACGGAAGGAGAACTCTCCTCTGCTGCACCACCACCACCACCCCCGCATCACGAGAGGGGGACAGTCTCTGCAGTGGCCTGTATTCCTTCCTGGGTGCCTTGGGACATTTTAGAGTTCCCAGTTGCCCTGGCACCCGACTCCCTGTCAGGCACTTTTAAAACAGATCTCCTTCCCTGGGGTGCAAATTGGAACCTCGGAACTTTAGGAACCATCAAGAGATTTTCCCCCACCCTGACAAAGAGAGACCCCTGCATAAGGACTATTGGCATAAGGTGAAACTAGAGGTTTGTCCTGGATGGGCCCAAAATGGTAGGGGAGCAAATGAGCCTCCAGTCCAGAGGAAATATTTGATGCTGCTCTCATCTAGCCGTTACTCAGTAGGTTTTTCAGCTCAAGAAACCCCCTCCCCCACTCTACCATGTTCAGTGTCTTTGAAAATAGAGTGGCCTTTCCTGCGATTTTCATGGAGAGGGTTGTCTTGGTGGAGCACTTTTTTGGGGGGATGGGGGGGCAGTAAAACTGACGGACCTCTGGAAGATCTGCCTTGTTCCACAGGGAACCAAAAAGGACCCCTCCATGTAAATTGCTCTCCTCCATTTTAGGTCGCCATGAATGAGAACGGAGAACTTGGTTGCAAGTTGCAAGTCCCTATCTATTTAAGATAATAATAATAATAATAATAATAATAATAATAATAATAATAATAATAATAATTTAAGTCCCTATCTATTTAAGATTTAAGTTAAGTTAAGTTAAGTTAATATTTAAGATAATGATGATAATAATAATAATAATTTAAGTCCCTATCTATTTAAGATTTAAGTCGGACACGACTGGACTTAATTGTCAGGGGATACCTTTACCTTTTTACCTATCTATTTAATGGAGAAAGTGGGTTTAAACCTGAATAAAATTGGACTTGTTGTAAAAGGCTCCAAGTCTCAAGTCGAGTCTTTCGAGTCTTTTACAATCGCCAAGTCAAGTCCGAGTAGAGGCATTGACACGACTTGAGTCTGACTCGATTCCGAGTCAATATAGACTCAAGTCTACATCACTGCACAATGCCTAGTTACTGCATGGGCATGTTCCTCTGTTTTCCCTCCACTGTCGAACGCACTCAAAGGCTGGGCAGGTGTAGGCATCTCAGAACTCTCCCCCCACCCCACCCAAAAAGGAGAAAATTGGTGAAAAGGCAGGAAAAATAAATGTCAGATCCGCACCCACCCAGTGTAGCAGCCAGCCACTCCTGGTTTCAGACTTGATTTTATCATGACAAGAATGTTCAGGCGTCACCATAACAGACTCTTGAACAAGACAGACAGTAGCTCCTAGGCCTTATGCTCATTCCTCATTTTCTGACGAAACAGCTCCCCAGATGACTTACACGGTTTTTAAGAACATAAGCACAGTATAACAAGACACAACAGCAATGAAAATTAAAAGAGCAGCCAATATAAAGACAATCTAATCAGGGGAAAGAACAATTACTCATCCAACTATGTCGATGCTCAAATACCTCAACTGCACCGCAGCAAAGTTTTCACAAAGCTTGAAGCGGGGGGGGGGGGGAAGGGGGGGATTTGGAAATCCCCATTTTGAAATTTGAGGTACTTGGAGGTTGAATTGATCGTTCCCAGGAATAGGAAGTGAATTGGGACAAGGAGAAACAAAGACCAGTTGCGCCGCCAAGGAGGGTAGAAACAGAGGACTGACTGAGGCTCCCTGGGCTAAAGAGACACACAGGATGGACTACTTTCCTACTGGCTGGTTCAATTTATATGTTGGGTTTTAGAATACATAGTTTCTTCCATTTAAAGAAGGCAGCTCTTATGGCAGATTGAGCTGGTTCTCTCCTTTCTTAAGGAAGCTAAGAAGGAATTGCCTTGGTTTATTTTTGGATGGGAGACCTGTGGTGATATTTTCTTTTAAAATAAAAAAGTGTGGCAAAAATTGGGGGGGAAGGGTGGCTAACAGTGTAAGATGAGTAATTTTAATGATTAATTTTTACATTTTAATAATTAATTAATTAATTAATTAACGCTAATTAATTAATTGGCACAGGGGGTACTTCAAAAAATTTGACCGTGCCAGGGGGTACACTTGGTGAAAAAGGTTGAGAACCCCTGGACTAGATGACCTCTATGGGCACTTCTAGTTCACACATTCTGGCCAAGGAAGCAAGCTCATGCTCAATTCTCATATGGACCAGCGTCAGGGCCAGGTTAGGGCTGTGGGCAGATGTGAATCCAGATCTGGGACCTGGCAGACCCAAAGCCCCCTCATCCTGAACGGACCCCATGTCTTTAGGACAAGTAACGGAGAATGGAGGGGAGGAGCCAAGACATGTGTGCAACCTGAGCGTTCACATCCATTATGAGGTGCCATTGGTTTTGCTGCAAGCTATGGTCAGAACCGGCCCCGGGACTGTCTGTTCTCCAGTCCAGGATTTCCTGGTTGCTGGAGATGGGCTGGAAGAACTTCAGGGAAACGGCGCTGCTCTGCTGACCAGGCAAGCACTGCAAGCTCTGGCCTTTGGTGTTCCGGCCAATGCGGAAGCTTCACGCTGCCTGCCCACTGCAGGGGCTGATGCTGCACCCCCTGTTTCCCTCCTGCACTGGAAGGCCTGAGTACCAGTGATGTAGACTTGAGTCTATTGACTCGGACTTGACTCGGACTCAAATCACATCAATGACTCAACTCGGTCTTGACCCAGCGATAGTAAAAGACTCGAAAGACTCAACTTGAGACTTGGAGCCTTTTACGACAAGTCCAATTTTATTCAGGTTTAAACCTGTTTCCCCCATTAATATAGATAGGGACTCGCAACTCGCAACCAAAGACTCGGGACTTGGGGGCAAAGACTTGGGGCTTGACTCGAGACTTGGACCCAGAGACTTGATCCACATCCCTGCTGAGTATGTAGAGCCCAGGTACGTAGCTCAAGAGACTGCCACAAGGTTCCTGCCCACCCCTGAAGACCTTCCAGGGGCTGCTGCTTGCAGAAATGACGGGCGCCCTCCCGGCGCGGGGGGCGGGGCATGCGTTCCGTCGACGCGCCCCTCGCGTCATGTCGACGCTCCCCCCGCCCATTTTGAACTCATTTTGGAGCCAAACGGGCTCCAGGGAGGGCGGGTGGGCCGATGCAACGCGGCACTTCGCGACGGTATGTGCCCCGAGCGCGCCCCCCACCCGCCCGAGCGCCTGGAGCTCCTGCTCCACGCGCTCCACCCACGTTCCGCCGCTGGAGCCTGCTTGGTTCTTTGCTGGCTGGCTTTGAACGACAGGGTGCGACTGTCATTCTTGGTCTTATTGGCTGCTTCATTGTTTTATGACTGCTTGATTGTTTCTCACACCCACCGCCTGGAGGGTCCTCTCTGAATGGAAAGGCAGGAAAGGCATTTCCCCCATAAAGACATAATTAACACTAGCCAATCAGACCCAGAGGAAATTCCCAAGCCCTAACTAACATGGCGCGCTCAGGCTAATTGTGTGCCATTTTCCCCAGGATCAAGGTCTCTCTATCTCTGAGGACTCCAGCAGAGACGCTTCCCCTTGGAAGACGCTATCGTTCTTGGAAATCTTCCTTCCTTGCCTCATCCGTCTTCACACATCCTTCCCCTCCGCTAAACTTTGCTCATGCTCATTCATGCACATTCTTTCATGCTCTCAATCCCCTCCGCCAACCTCTCACCCATTTCTCTCTTGTTGTTATTTACACCCTTCATATACATGTAGATGGTTATCTAGGTTCCTTTTTCTCCCTTGCAGCCAGATTTAGCTCTTTTAATCTTTTGTCACCAGTCAACCCCTTCATCATTTTTGTTGTCTGCCTTCCAAATTCCCAGCAAGATGGTTTATCCTGCTGCAGGGAGGGAAGACAAAGGTGTGTGTGTGTGTGTGTGTGTGTGTGTGTGTGTGTGTGTGTGTGTGTGTGTGTGTGTGTGTGTGTGAGTGAGTGAGTGCATGGCTGATGTTCAGGTACAAATATATTAATAATGGTTTGGGATACAGATAATGGCGTGAAATGGAAGATCGTTCCTTGACTGTGTAACCCAGAAAGAGTTCCGAGGTCTATGTAACATGGAATGGCCACATCCACCTCAAGGCAAGGAATGCCAGCACAGTAGAGATTAATCACAAGCTGATGGTGATAGCACTTTTGAAAGGGGATTGGATAGATTCGTGGAGGAAAAGTCCATCACAAGTTACAAGCCATAAGCAACCTCCTGGTTTTAGAAGTAGGTGATCTCTGTATGCCATATGCAAGGGAGTGGCAACAGGATACAGGTCTCTTGTGGTCTTGTGTGCTCCCTGAGGCATCTGGTGGGCCATTGAGAGATACAGGAAGCACGACTAGATGGACCTTTGGCCTGATCCAGCAGGGCTCTTCTTAGGTTCTTATGAGATGTGTCATGTAATGTCTTGGAGTCTGTGACTGGGTCTAAGCTCTCCTAATTAAAACGAAAATCAAAATAAGCCTTTATTTCATTCCGGATGTAAGCTGTAGAATCTTCTGTCCATCCAATCCTGCACTTTGGAAATGCCATTCTGAACGGCATGAGATATGGCGTACACCCCCGGATCAGATGCTAGTGCAACTACAACGGTGCCAGCAGCAATGATGCCTGCCATCACTGCCTCTGTTTCAGCAATGGAGATGCCACAGTTGCTGGCACCATGCTGCACCAGCAGGCAGCCATACTTCTGTTGGAGCAAAATGAACATAGGAAGAGCCCTGCTGGATCAGGCCAATGGCCTATCTTGCCCCAGCATGTAATTAATCTGTGGAACTCCTTGCCACAGGATGTGGTGATGGCACCTGAAGACCTAGATCCGTCTAAAAGTTGATTGGCTAGATTCATGGTGGAAAAGGCCATCACAAGTTACAAGCCATAAGCAACCTCCTGGTTTTAGAAGTAGGTGATCTCTGTATGCCAGGTGCAAGATCATGTCAGAGGAGGTACTCCTTGAAATGCCCCCCTTCCCAAGCCATTTATTGGCCGACACCAAGAACTGGGCTCAGAAACTAACCAGAAGCAAGAACAAATAGTGGTGGAATCACATGCTCCCAAAACTGGCTCCAGGTACAACTCTGGCAACTGTGTTTTGGATTGGCTGAAATTTCTGAATACTTCTCAAAGACAGACCCTTGTTTGGTGTTGTATTGACATCCAGCCTCTTCAATACGTTTTGTGCCGACGCAACTGTCACTCGTAATGAGATGTGTGAAACCTTCTCAGAGACATTTGATGGGTCTCTTTGCTTCCCTGGAAATTCTTTGGAAGACTATTTTGCCCAATCAAGAGCCCCAGACTTTTCCTTGAGGCAAAACTCAGTGGCACTTATGGATGTTTACAGAACTGAGAGAACTGCCAGTCCCTACATCAAACCCTTTTCTGCTTTCTCCCAAAATTCTTCAGAGGCTTTGCCTGAACAGAAATCTCAGCGTGCCTTGAGATTTTGTTTGGTATTCAGGAGCAATTCCAGAATAGAAGTAGCTGCAGCTTTCGGGACAAGGAAAGGGGGGCTCTCACACTTCCATCAGCTGACCATTGAGCTGCACAAGTTGTCGAACAGGCAGACGTACTTTGAGGCTGGCATTGACCTTGCTCTGCATTTGTGTGGGTAAGGAGAGCGGCTGGATTACCAACTCGGCACCTTTCAGCAGCTCTGAATTATTTTTTGCTCTGGCTTTATGCGAGTTCCTATTCATCCTGAATCTGCCCAGTTTTCTTTTGTTCGCAAGCTCGTCCGTAACGCGCAACCCACACCCGGAGAAAAGGTGTAGAGAGAGAATTGCTTCTTAATTGATTTTTCTCCTTTCTGTTTCACCCAGACTTTGTCATAGCACTTTCTGACGTGGGAGGTCTGTGTATTTGGTATTTGTGGACTGCTGGAAAGCCTTATGGTTCAGTGGCCTGCCTGTGTGATAACAGGCAGGCATATGGAAAAAGTCCAGAATGACTTTGATCCTCCGGGAAGCATTTGCTTGAGCGTACTGAACGTTCCACCAGCGAGAAGAGGGAGGGACCCTTCTCGCACCCTGGTAATAATGTTTCAGATCTTTCATGGGAAATACATAAAGCTTTGTGATCAAAGCGCCCCTGCTGTAGTCCCAGACCTTGCAGCACATTCCCGGGGAAATGGTCTCGAGCTTTGTTCTCGAACTGTGCAAAGCACCCTCCTCACTCGTGACTCCAGGACTTTGTGGTGGACAGTCAGGCCCTGAGGAATGTCTCTCTCTCCCCATTTTGGCCTCTCCACTGGCAGAGTTGCACCGACAACGCTACATCTGAGATACATTAGTGTGGCTTTTCTCTGACATTGTGTTGGTGCCTATAGCATGTTCCTTGGCAGGCTGACTTCTATGACAGCGGGACTGTTGTTGCACTGGCGCATGTTAAGACATACGTAACATGGTAGATCTGGGGTACAGGATTAGGGCTGTTATATTGTCCAGGAATATGTGGAAGCCTTTTACATAAAAGCATCTTCTATAACCTCATTAAAATCCACATTTACCTTTGTTTGACCTTTTCCTCCATTGTGAATACTACAGATCCCATGATGCAGTGCACCCCAACCTGACAAATGCATGTGCTTTCAGGACTCATTTCTTTGCTTGTTCACAATTATAGATAATTAATTATAATTTAAAATTATAATTAAGCAAGTGGAGGAGGAAAGAAAGTTCATTATTCTGTTTATGCAGATGAATGACTGATAGGGTTGTCACCCCTCCAGGATTGGCCTGGAGTATCTCAGAATTGGCATCAATCTCCCAGAGATTCCTGAAAGCAATCCTGGAGATGTTAACAGGGTCTTCTTGGCTGGTGCAAATGGGTGGTGTAACTGAATGATGCTCTGTTGGGAGGGTGAGGAGGTTTCAGTTCTCAGGAAACGATGCAAACCTGGGTAAATGTTGCATCTCAGTTCCATCTGAGTGGAAGGGGAAGGTGCTGTCTCTCTGTGCTATACGGGTTCTAGTCATGCAAGTGAAGGTCACAGGCGGTTTTGTTGCTGATTCAGGATTGTAACTAGAAGTGGGTCTTTTGATCAAGGAAACATGAAGAGCCACAGGGAGGGCATGAGGCAAATGCAGTGTGATAGCCAAATTTGGCTCAAGATGTGAGACTTGAAAGACATTCTCCATCATTGCAACATGTGAGCGTCAGAAAGGCATGTAACCCCTTCAAGCTGCGCATTCTCAACTTAAATCAAGCAGACTGAACTGAAAGAAGAGCGTTCACTCGCGCGCACACACACACACACGAACGCACACACACACTGTTGTATGTGCCAGTTTAAATAAATCCACGTTAACTCACACCTTTGGTTAAATTGGTGTAACCCTATATTGAGATAAGCCATTGGGCTGCTTCTAACGGTTCATTGTGTGTGCGCATGCGCATGTGTGCACACGCGCACACACACAAAGCGTACTTACTATGTACAGATCCACTTATATGCTCCATTCTCCTGTCCCCTGCCATGTGCATTCCTCTGCATGAATGTGGAATTTCTGCCCAGCTGTGCATCTGCTGCTTCTGCAAGGTTTGGAGGAGCATGATGCTTGCGAAACCCATGACTGACTGGCACAACCTTGAAGTCTAGTGTGATCCCCTAGCCATAGCTGCCCCTGAAGCTGACGGCTTCCCTCTGGCCATCTTCTCCTCTCCATTCATGGTCTAATACCTGGCCCTTCTCAAGGTCTGGGCTCTTTATTTGTTTTCTTGCTTATCTATTAAGAATGATGTCCTGCTTTCTGCTTCTGAAAGTGCCCAAGGAGGCCAGCAATAGGTTAAAACAATTTAAAAGCAATCAAAACCAGCTTGATAACATACAACAGGATCAAAACAGCCAGAGGCAGCGGAGAAAACAGCCCCCGAAACCAGCCAGATAATCAATGAGCCAAATTTAGTGCCTACCTAAACTGAACGGAGGATGTTCCTGGATGTGCATTTCAACTCATGTAACTTGCGCACATAAGGGAGAACTAATTCATGTGTGGGGGGGGGGGGATCCTGAGTAGTGGCCAACGGCACAGAACAGCGATTCGGCAGGGAATGGAGGGGGAGGCGAGGGTGAAAGGTGCAAATCAACCAACTGTATTGTGGGAATCACTAACAATAACAGGGACGGGGGAATTGGACGGAAGCAATGCAATATTGTCTGCCTAACGCAATCTGTCTTAGCCATTCATTCATAGCCAGCTCCTGAGCACCAGCATCTGCTATAAAGTGGAGAGAGCAGAGGGGAGGAGAAAGGAAGTCCTGGGGGGGGGGAGTGATGGTGCGAGCAGGTAGGGGGATAGAGAGAGGGCATAGGGGTTTCCCAGAGAGTCCTGGGGTGATGAAAAGGCGGAGCTTTCGGGTTTGAGGAAGGCAGGAAGAAGAGGGCCGGCAATTGGGGAGGGGAGTTGGTATGGAAAGGGGGCTGATTTTAAGGCTCAGCGAACGCCGCTCAAACATAGAATAAACTCACTCTCGTACAGAGGAAGGAGGGAAATAACAAGCACTAAACTGTAACATGTTATCCATTTCACAGACAATGGAAGACGGGGGGGGGGAGATGCTTTGTAGATCAGTGGCGAGGCTGTGCCAAAGGTCAACGTCACCTGTGTGTCCGTATCTGCTGACCTAAATGCCATGTCTTGCAGGAGGCAGGGGGTCAGGGCAACACGGCTGGGCGGATCTCCTGATCGAAAGGAGGGTGCAGAGGCCGAAAGAGGTCTTGAAGTTCGCCCTGAAAACTAGGTGGTCGTCCGGATCTGCTGGCATCGACCAGCTCTGGGAATGACCCGCTGAAGGACTGGCCGACCGAAACTTCCGCTGCAACCTTCTGCACCGGCTGACGTTTCCGGATGTCTTTCCAAGGCAGCCCCAGGTAGACCATGCTCTAGTCCTGAAGTGACAAACTCATGTGTCACTATTGCCTGTTTCGATACAGTAGCAACTCTGGAGCCCTTATATGCTCCTCGGTTTTCCTTTCTCCCCTCCATTCACAAACCAGGACGCAAAGCAAACTTCTGGCCCCACCAAGGGTGTAGTTGCAGGTGTGGGGCGAGGTGCGGTGCCAGAACTTCTCCTAGAGCTGAAGTGGTGATGCCAGCACTTGGGTGCTGCCAAGGAAGAGCATCAGGCTCAGCAAGAGGCAAACTGAGCAATTTGCCTAGGGCCTATGTTGATGCCTAGGTCATCTAATTTCCTGTGGCTGCCTGAGAGACTATATGTAGCTGCTTTTCTATTAAAGCTACAATTCTACACAAATTTACCTAGGAGTAAGTTGTGAGACTTACTTCTTGGTAAACACGCATCAGTTAGTGCTCTAATGTATCTTTTATTCTTATCTGGGATGTTTTTTATCACATTTTTTTTCAACTTATACCTTGGTTTTAAACTTTGGGATGAAACCAACTAGATCTTTAAACGACGTGCCGTGTGTTTTAAAGTAGGAAAAAAAGTTGTGGGAAAAAATGCTTTAATGAAGACATTCAACGTTGTTGGTTTTTTGGTACACAGTTGGACAGTTGTGCTGGTGTCATGATGAGCTCATGAAGTGCAGAAAAGAGCGACCAAAATGATTCGTGGGCTGGAGCAACTCCATTATGAGGAAAGGCTGCAGTGTTTCGGGTTCTTCAGATAGAAAAAAGAGGCCTGAGAGGGGACATGATTGAGACACATAAAATGATGCATGGGATGGAGAGAGTGGATAGAGAGAAGTTCTTTTCCCTCTCACACCACACTAGAACTAGGGGACATCCACTAAAATTGAGTGGAGGGAGAATTAGAACAGACAAAAGAAAATATTTCTTGACCCAGCATGTAATTCATCTGTAGAACTCCTTGCCACAGGATGTGGTACTGGCACCTGAAGGCCTAGAAGCCTTTAAAAGGGGATTGAACAGATTTATGGAGGAAAGGTCCATCACAGGTTACAAGCCACGATGGGTATAAAACCTCCTGGTTTTAGAAGTAGGTTACCTCTTAATGCTAGATGCAAGGAATGGCAACAGGATACAAGTTTCTTGTGTCTTGTGTGCTCCTGAGGCATCTGGTGGGGCCACTGGGAGATACAGGAAGCTGGGCTAGATGGACTTCTGGCCTGATCCAGCAGCCAGGCTCTTCTGATGTTCTTATGCGCTGCAAAACACACTTCTGCACCTCTGAGCCTCACTCGCCCTGTCGCTGAAATCCAAGGCAAACTTTCTTTCTTCCGAAATTTCGAGCAAGCGCGGGCAACTCCCCCACCCTTCTCCCTTTCCACCCAAAGACAGGGACACAGCTGTGAGGGGGCAGTGGTGGATGCAGGGATATAATGGATGGGGTGAGAAAGTCATTACCTGCCTTTGGTTTCACTGTGGGAACAACTGCACCTCTTGCGAGGAAGTGCTGGCATCTGGGGACGTCTGCTAGGGGGTGGGGGTGGGGAAGAGACAGCCAGGAGCCAGCGAAATGAGCGTGGTGCACAGGAGAAGGGGAGGGGCTTCTCTTCTGCACAGAGCCTGAAATGAATTACCTGCCTCCGACAAGAGTGCGTCAGGAGGCGTAATCGATTGAGCATGCCACACACTCCTCGCTTTGTAGCCCTGCAAGTGAGGCCAAGAGTAAGAGAGACGGGGAGGTTGTTAACTTGTTTCACCCTGTTCTTCCTTTTTGCAACAGCAGATTGCTCTCTCTTTAAAAATTTCTCCCTGGAGATTCCTCCCCCCCCCCTTGCATTGAAGAGCTTTTGTTTCTCCTGTTCTTGATTGTCCTTCTACAAAAAATGTGATCAGCCCACCACATTTTTTTTTGTAAAAAAAGAACTCTGACTTTTTTTGTAGCTCATATTAACGTGTCTACTTTCCCTCCATTTTCCACCAAGTTTTCAGCAATTTTGCATTTAACAAGGTTGTTAAGACACATCAAAGAGGAAGAGTTTGGGATATAAAGGGAATGCGAGACCAGGCCAGGTGTCCCCCCCCCCAGGCTCGGAGAGAGAGAGATGGAGGCTATCTGAGTGAGGGGCAAGAAGCCCACCCCTATGTTTTTACACACACTCGCTTCTGGTGAGAGTTCATAAACCTTCTCACATCGAACCACGAAATAATGTGGGGATATTTCTATTCGAGGGGAGGTGCAGTGGGTTAAACCACTGAACCATGAGCTGTCGATCGAAAGGTCGGCAGTTCGAATCCGCAACGGGGTGAGCTCTCGTTGCTTGGCCAGCTCCTGCCAACCTAGCAGATCAAAAGCATGTCAATGCGAGTAGATAAATAGGTACCGCTTTCGGGAAGGTAAACAGCGCTCTGTGTTCCAGCTGCATGCTACGCGCTGCGGCAAGGAGAGTCATGCCGGCCACATGACCACGGAGGCGTCTTCGGACAATGCTGGCTCTTCAGCTTCGTAACGGGGGGATGAGCACCGCACTCTAGAGTCGGACACACCTGGACTTCAATGTCAAGAGATAACTTTACCTATTTCTATTCAGCAAAGGACAAGCCCCCTCATTACATAAGAACATAAGAACATAAGAACAGCCCTGCTGGATCAGGCCAAAGGCCCATCTAGTCCAGTTCCTGTATCACACAGTGGCCCCACCCGATGCCTCAGGAAGCACACAAGACAACAAGATAACCTGTTTCCTGCTGTCACTCCTTTGCACCTGGCATACAGAGAAAACCTACTTCTAAAACCAGGAGGTTGCTTATGACTTGTAACTTGTGATGGTCTTTTCCTCTATGTATCTGTCCAAACCCCTTTTAAAGGCATCTAGGCCAGGTTCCATCACCACATCCTGTCACCTGCCTCTGCAGGTATCGTTACTCGCCCTCAAAGTAAGAAACGTCTCTCATTAAACGCCCCACTTCTCCAAGCAGTGAGGAGCCAGTGCCAGGGCCTTTGAGTGGCATTTTATCAGGGGGTACAAAGTTCTTTTTGGGCCCCTTCTCAAAGCGGGAGGGGGCAAACAGGGTGGGGGGAGGGCTGCAATAGCCGGAAAAGGGACTAAAGTTTAATACTTAATTAGCTGTAGATGGGAGAGATAAGGGGCAGGGCTTGGCGTACCCCCAGCACATGGTCCGCGTACCCCTAGGGGTACGCGTACCACAGATTGAGAACCCCTGGACCAAACAATAGACTAAAGCAGCGGTGGGGAACCTCCAGCCCCAGGGCCGGATCAGGCCCCTGAGGCCATCCGGTCCGGCCCCCGGAGAGATTGCCGGGAGGCCGCCCAACCGGTCCCTGGAGGCTCCGCCGGGTCCGCGCGTCACCTCCGGAGGCCGCCACCTCGACCCCTTCTCACCAGGCCGTTGGCCATTTCGCACATGCGTACCACGCCGATGAGGGCAAGCTCTTGCCCCTCTTGCCCTCATCGGCATGGTACGCCGGAGGTGACGTGCGGACCCGGCGGCGGCTTCGGACGGTGAGCGCGGAGCCTCCAGAGGCCGATGGGGGGGCGGGGGCAAAAATTAAATAAATAAAAATGACGCACGGCCTTACGGCCGGCCCTCAAGCAAATTTCTAATATTTAAAACGGCCCACGCCAGGGAAAAGGTTCCCCGCCCCTGGACTAAAGGGAGATATGAGAGCCTCCTGCAAGTATCTGAACGACTGCCATGTCGAAGAAAGGGAGGACTTCCTCTCTGTGGCTTCTGAGGTCAGGACTAGAACCAATGGACTGAAGCTCCAGGGAAGTCGATTTAGGTGAGACAGGAGGAAGAGTGTCCTCACTGGAAGTGTTGCCTGGCATTGAAAGAGCAGCTCTCCCTGCCTGGAGGTTTTCAAGCAGAGGCTGGGATGGCCATCTGTCAGGGATGCTGTCATTGCCTGGGCTAAGCAGGGGGCTCAGCCAGACGACTTCCAAGTCTCCCCCCACTTCTATCATTCTCTGATTCTATGAAATCAGGATCGGTGCCCTCCCCAGTGCCTCTCCAACCCCCCCCCCCCGCACCATGCCCGTCTCCTACCTAGAGCCATTTATCTTCATTTGTATTAAAGACCTGATAAGCCCCCGTCATACCTTTTGCCCTGTAGCCCTTCATTTGTGTTTATTTTTTTAAGAAGCAATTTGTGCCTTTCCTCCTTCCAGAGGAAGAAAAGTGATAAGAATCGTAAGAGACGGCAACAGCAAAACAAGTGAAGCAAGGAGAGGCACGAAAAGACAGTTTCCAGAGCCACAACCATCATGCATGAAATATGAGGACCTTGGACTGAGTTCCCAGGCTGGCAGTGCTGGTCGGCAGGAGTCTTAGGAACATGTCCCCAGATATCTGGCCGCTGGCAGGCGCTGAGGCTGAAGTATCTTGGGTCTCGCGGCCTCTCACGGCTTCATCCCTTTTACATAGAAGCTCCATGCTGCTTAGACAGTGGTTCCCAACCTTTTCAGCACCAGGACCCCCTTTTGTAGAACAATCTGTCGGGACCCCCTTAAGACCTAGGACCGGAAGTGATGTCATCAAGCAGGAAGTGACATCATTGTGCCAGCTGGGCTGGAAGTGATGTCAGTGAGCAGGAAGTGACGTCATTGTTTTTAATAAAGTACACAGTTTAATACACCACACTTTAAAAAATAAATGTATTTATTTAAAGAATGTACGCCCTGCCTTTCTCCCGACTGGGCAACCAAGGCAGCTTACAATTAAAACAATCTCGCGAGATCCAAGATGGCGGCACCCAAATCCCATGAGGGCATGAGGCAGTACCCCCAGGCTGGCTCTGCAGTTGAAGCTGGTCAGGAGAAGACCAGCGGTTTGGCTGAAATGCGCATCACTGGCGACGTCACCCTTTCTCAGTGACTGAGGCTCCATAATTAAAGTTTCTTTGAGAGAATAAATCTTATTCCCAATGTACATTATGGAGAAGCATGTTTAAATTATGGTCCTGTTTATCAAATGATTGCCCAATGCAATGCAGCTCCTTCTTTAATAACTTATGATAAAATATGTCGTTGCACGATATAGGAATTAATACCTACAGGGTGATGCGTTGACTAACGGCCATAATATGCTTCCTAATGGAAAAGGGGAAGTTTTATTTCAATATTCTTTTGATTAATTAACTCTCTCAGAAAATGAGACATTGACAACTCTGCCTTAAAGGGGTGCAAAGAAAGGAAACTATAGCAACATGGGAGTAAGCAGCTTATAATAATATAAAAGTATATTGTCCCTATGCAAGTCAGTGGTGCAGCCACATCTGGAATACTGGGGTTTTGCACCTCAAGAAAGATATTGCAGGCCTGGAAAGGGTGCAAAAGAGGGCAAGCCAAACAATGAAGGGCTAGAGTATCCTCCTTACAAAGAAAAGCTACTACCTCTGGGAACGTTTAGCTTAGAAAAAAGCTGGGGTGCAGAAAGTGGAAAGAGGGGAGGTTTTTTTTTTTTCTCCCTCTCTCACAATACTAGAACCAGAGATCATCCAGTAAAACTGACTGACTGGCGATTTCGGATAGACAGAAGGAGTACTTCTTTACACAGCACATACTTAGTCTGTGGAACTCCTTGCCACAGGATGTGGTGATGGCACCTGAAGGCCTAGATGCCTGTAAAAGGGGATTAGATAGATTCATGGAGGACAAGGCCGTCACAAGTTACAAGCCATAAGCAACCTCCTGGTTTTAGACGTAGGTTTTCTCTGTATGCCAGGTCTCTTGTTGTCTTGTGTGCTCTCGGAGGCATCTGGTGGGTCACTGTGAGAGACAGGAAGCTGGACTAGATGGGCCATTGGCCCTTCTGTCTCTCTGCTTTTGGTTTTGGGCTTATTTTTGTACTTTGGAAAATGTACTTTGGTGGGGTGGGGGAGGGAGGAGCTGATTTGGGGAAGTGTGACTTGGAGGAAAAAAGAGATCCTTGCATATGTGTGTGTGTGTGTGTGTGTGTGTGTGTGTGTGTCTCCCCCACACAGAGAGAGAGAGAGTTAAATAAGACATTTTTTCACATTTAAAATTTATTTAACGATTAATTACCTAATTAATTAATTGATTAATGCAATTAATTAGCAGTTAATTAGCTGCTTCAAAAAATTGGAGCATGATAGGGGGTACCCGGGCCTCCAAAGGTTCAGGAGTACTTCAGAAAATTGGACCATGATAAGGGGTGCCCGGCCGCCAAAGGTTGAGAACCCCTGGCTTATAACATGGATGAAGGGCAACTGCTGACTTGAGCCATGGGGGGCAGGAAGAGGGGCAGCAATGCACATGGTGGCTTCCAGGTCCCAGCCATGGCGCCAGAGAGAGGTCTTGACTCCCGGACCACTCAGGGCTGCACGCAGGATTGTCTTCCAGTTGCCCAACCGAAACACCTCTGCCAGCAGGAATGGTCAGGGCTGGAGAAAGCAGGGTCTGCCTCGAAAGCAGGGTCTGCCCTCCTGGCTGGCCACCTTGCTTGGAATCCAGATGGAGCTGTGCTTGGGGGATGCGCCCGCTGACACTTTAAGCCCTGTTAATAAATGATGGCAGACACCATGGCTTCCACCTTGCTCACTTGGAAGCATTTACGAGCACTTGGAGGGCTCTTTTGAAATATCACCCCCAAGAGATGCCAAACCGAACTCCAAAGATAGGAACAAATTAACCGTGTGGGCGGGGAGAGGAAGAAGGTGGAAGAACTCTGCAAAAATATTTCTCAGTTACATGGGTCATATTTGATTATCTCCTCTGAAAATTGAGTTCTCAGCAGGAGATGTAAATTCTTTTCACAGAGCAAATCTGCTGTCAAGCACGGTGTGGATTTCCCCTAAAGAGTCTTATAATTGCAGGCCCCACTCTTCCTCCTCACGAAATCCATCAGGAGCATCCGAAACGCACTGATAAAAGGAACCGATGGCCACAGCGTCGTTATGCAAAGGCACGCATGGGCACCCAGAAGCAGACACATGGGCAGGTGCTGGTCCTGCAGTGGGAAGGCAACGGGAATCCCTCCCGGGGCAGAGATAATGGGGCAGCCACTTGATACACACCCTGCGGGGGGTGATGGGCGTGTGGGTTTCCTGTTTCCTGACCATCTGGTTGAACAGCTCCATCCTTTTAAACTGCTGAGGGAATGTGAGGAGGTGGTGCGGAAGGAGAGAAGTAAAGGCAGAAGGGGGGTTTAAAGAAAGAAAGCCCGGCCCCCCCAAAGGGGCCTGATTTCTGTTTCCCATCATTGCTTCAGAAGAACGCTTGGGTATCATTAACTGACTACAGTCACCTTGTCCATATTTCACGACTCAACATTTACCAACGTGAATGATAGCGTTTGAGTGGGGTGACCCAACCCTTGGTCCAGGTGGGTGGCCACAGGGTGCCCTCTGCAACAACAGCATTTGCCACCCCCTCTGGAGATCACACACAAGTGTATTTTTGTAAAGATAATACTGAGAATCTCCTACCCCTTGCAACTTCCAGTCAGACCTTTTTATCCGCTGGGGTTCTGTTCCTGGAACCACAGTGGATAAGAAAATCAGTGTTATATGAAATCTGGGGGGAGGGGTTGGGAGCGGTGCCACATTACCTTTCTTCCAGCATCTTTGCCGCTTCCCTCCTCCTGAGTTTGTTTAAACACTACTGGAAGCAACCTGTAAATGGTGCCAGAGACTCCCGGCTGCATTTTTCAGCAGTTTGGACATGCGCAGGAGGCTGGAAGTGGCTGGCAGGCCCCCGATAACGCTGAAAAAAGAGGTAACGTAGTGTGGTTGGACTCCCTCTTCCACAGTTTTGCCATCCGTGTTGAGTCAAATCCGTGGATAAAAAAAAACGTGGATAAAAAGGTCTGACTGTAATTACATCTGACCAGAACGAAACCTAGTGTGATTTGCATGTGTGATGGGGTCCATGACTTTTTCCTACCTCCTCTGTGTGTGTGCATGCGTATCATGTGTGAAACAGACGGGACATGCTCCCAGAAATCCTTTTATTCCCCCAAGTCTGTAATAGTTCGACATACGATTCAAGACAATCGGAAGGCTTAAGAGACATTTGAACGGAACTCATTTTCCCTACAAGGCTGGCAAACTTCGGTTCGGGCTTGACCATCTTCCGGAGGGAACACAGGAATAAATGAAATAGGGGAAGAAAAGTGTCAATAAGGAAAGTGAAAAAAGTGAAGCTGGGGGTGGTGGGGAGGGAAGAGCAAAAGCTCATTTGGTGAACCCCCATCTCCTATTTAAACACCTTTTTCCAAACCTTGCTACACATTCACTTAGCGTGCAGAGAAAGAAGAGGCGATGGTGGCAGAACTGGCTTCCCGTTAGCCCTCGCAGACAGAAGTTAAAGGGCATTAAATTGCAAAAGGCAAAAATAAGGATAAGTATTAATGAGGTGTGTATGCACACACACACAGCTCTAAAAATATGGCAGAGGATGGAATGAGCTGTGCTCTGGAAGGCTGCTGAAATCCCCTTCCCTGGAGCGACTCAAGAATCCGCCTGGGATATGCATCTGTTCGGGGTCCCATTTATGAAACCAGGGCTGTTGATTCGCAGAGGGAGCCAGTAGGTTAGGGGGTCGATTTCATGTCGTTTGACACAAATACTGCATTTGTGCACATTTTGTGCTATGGGAAACACGCCTCTGTTCACGTCTGGCTGCTGCATCCAGTGGGCCTGAAGGCGACCTGAGGGAGCAGCTGCCACGATCAAGCCACGGAAAGGCCACGACAGAAACCGGGAGTATGGCTGTCAAGAACAAGAATGCAACGTGCCCAAGTGTTCTATACTGAGGACCTCCAAACTCGGCCCCAGGAAAGATGTGCACAGAGTGTGCAGATTTACTTCGTTTGCATCTTTTCCTGCTTTCAAGATTCAGGATTACAAATCATTTGGATTTTTTTTCCTCTCAGGAATGGGGGGGGGGAGAGAGAGAGAGAGAGAGAGAATGAGCAAGAAGAGAAGAACCTAGAGAGGGTTCAATGAAAACAGAAGGATAGGTGGACGGGAAGGGAATATCAGCAGTGGGACAAGGCAGTGTTCTTGGTGGCATCTCCCCACCAAGAATACTGAAACAAAGCAAAGTTTGGTTTGGGGGAATGTTTTGGCAGAGCAGGCAATGGAACGGAGAGGCCCAGAGGGAACTGCTGAATCCCTTCTGGCCTCTGAGAGCCCCCCACCATTTGACTTTGACAAAACGTTGGTGGAGCTGATTGCAGAAGAACCCAAGATGGATCCACAAGGAGGCCTGACGTAGCCCAGGACCTCTGCCACGGCAAGGGGGTTGACGGCAATCCAGACCTCTCCCTGCACTGCTTCATCGTGGGATTTGTCCTCATGTTCCTAAGGGGCAACACTCCGATGCCCCTCGCCTACTAGGCCACCCCACCACTCGCAGTTTTGGCCGGAGGCTGATGAGAGTTTCTAAGCACAGCACACCAGAGGCATTGTCGCTTGAAGATACCTCTCTTCTGCGCCACTGCTCTCTTAAGCTGCGGCTGAGCAGGCTGTGCAGGTTTCGGAAATGGCACCCAAGTGGCAACTGTGAGATCAGCACACAGGGGCAGGCAAGCAATAGCAATGCCTCTTCTCTGCCACCTGCAATGCCGACAAAACCCAGCTCCATTGCTTTCCGAAGGGGGTAACAATGGTGGCACCAACAAGTTCATTACTGGTTGGCTGGAGCACTGTGGGAAGCAATGGGCCAGCAAAAAAGGGGGGTTGGTGCCCTTTGCCACCTCCTTTCTTGAGGAGAGGTCCTTGACTTTTGTCATTTAAACAAGATCAGTTGGGGCTGACAGCGGGAGAAGGGAAGCCGCCTGACCCAGCCGCTAATCTCTCCATCGCACCCAGTCAATTTGTAAGGCATTACTGAGATGTCGACTGTACATATGTTAGTGTTAAGTCAAGTGGAAGGTATGCTCGAAATGCTGCGATAAAGACGAGGAGACTGCGAGGCTGGAGGAGCGGGCCGCAGGCCGTGGGGCCGATCATATCCTGCACTTTTAGTGTCTGCAGACAGGATGATGGGGAGTTCCACTCGAGAGAGGACTGGAGAGGGGAGCGCAGGAGGCTATTAGGAGTGACCTCATTTTCCGTGTGTCTACTGGGCTCTTCCACGCCTACTTCCCTTTGATCCATAATGGGTTCCAGATAGTCACCTCTCTCCCTCCCTCACCCCCCACCCCGAACCTCAGAAGAGCAGCCTTGAAAAACTTCCAGCTGCCCGCAAAATAAATGAATTAAATAAGAAACAAGAAGGCGACGTTATGTCTTGTCCCAAGTATGGAAGAGCACTGTGGGGTGTTGCAGATTCTCTCTTTGGTTCACCGGAAAAAGAGAGAGAGAGAGAGAGAGAGAGAGAGAGAGAGAGAGAGAGAGAGAGAGAGAGAGAGAGAGAGCGCAGAACAGAAGAACCATCTCTCTCTCTCTCCCACCCAAGTCCATGTGTGCATTCTCACAAACAGACTTCACAAAGCCTTTGTTCTCTTGAGTCCTGGTTCTGGTTTTGCGACATGGAATTCCCAAAACGTGGTTGGTTGAGACGGAGGCTCCAAGACGGCCCCAACGATGTCCAGCTGTGCCTTTGGGCAGCGCAGCTCGCTTTCTCTGCTCGGCAGCGATTCTGTCGCTCTCGCTGGCTTCCGCATCCGTCAGATCCTGTATCTCAAAGGCCGGATGATGCACCGCAGAGCACCATCAACATGCAAATGATGTTTTCCAGAGCACAGATCCCTTCTCCTAGGAGCTTACAATCAAAACATTCAACACAGGAAACAACAGCAGGAGAGAAAGGAGAGAGAAGCAGGGATAAAGAGAGGAAGAAGACACCTCCCCCAGACCAGAGTTTCCCAAACGTTTTCGACCTGCAGCTCCCTTGACTGTTGGCAACCATTGGCTGCGGCTCCCCACAGTGGTGTCGCTACCACGTGTGGGGGGGGGGCAGGACGCCGGGGATGATGCGGAGGGAGGGAGGGGGTGACGCGTCAAGGGTGATGCACCCAACGTTGCGTACCGCATCACCCCCCGAACCACTCGCCATCACACACACCCCGCCACTGCGTCGCCCCCTGCTGCCACATCACCCCCTGCTGCTGCCCGGTCCGAGCAGGGAGAAGATGATGATGCGTCTTCCTCTGCCGGCGGCTCAGCCACTTCTGACTAGGACAACAGTGGCATTCTTTGGACATGCGCACAACGCTGCTGAGGGCAAGAGGCTTCAAGAGGCATTGTGCGCATGCGCAACGAACACCGCTTTTGACCTAGTCAGAATCGGCAGAGCTGCCAGCCAAGGAAGACGCGTCATCACCCTCTCCTGGCTTGGACTGGGCGGCAGCAGGGGGTGACGTGTCGGCCCAGTGGGTGACATGGCGGCAGTGGGGGATGAGGGGGTGATGTGCCGACAGCAGGTGGTGACGCACTGACCTCCTGCAGAGGGTGACGCGACACCCAGTGACGCCGCTAGCTCCCCATGACATGATGTTGATGCCTGTCAATTGGCATTGCACTGTTTTCTGAGAGGATTCCGTGGCACTCCGCGGCTCCCCTGGCTGGTATCCGCGGCTCTGCTGGGAAAGACTGCCCCAGGCTTTGTGCCAGTAGCGCAGGGGTGCTGAGGGCGCCAAGAGCTTCAGCGGGTTTGGAGCAGTGGTGCGATGGTAAATTGGCCAGTTCAGAGTCTCATCATGACACCTGCTCCATGTCTGGGCCACATGACACCTGTATAGCCAAATGTCCTCATTAGAGTGTTTTCTTCTCCTGCCACTTATTTCTGCTTAGAAACTTATTATTCTTCATTTAAAGATCTAGTTCATCTCACCCCAAACTCTTGGAGGGTTTTTAAAAATGCAATAGCTTTAAAACCAATGTTTACAAATGAAAAAAATGAGACTTTGAAATATCCCAAATAAATATAAAAATAAATAAATAAATATAAAAAGGTATATTAGGCTGCAATCCGATATACACTTTCCTGAGAGTAAGCCCCACCGCACACTATGGGGCTTTCCTCTGAGTCACGTGTAGGAGTGTGCCATTAGAATGTTAGAAACGCGTAGGAGTGTGCACCATTTGAATGTTAGAACCAAGGGTTCTCAACCTGTGGTACGCGTACCCCTAGGGGTACGCAGACCACTTGCTGGGGGTATGCCAAGCCCTTCCCCTTATCTCTGCCCCATCAGCAGCTAATTAAGTTTTAATTACCTGTAATTATGTTTGAGTCAGCGAACTCCGCAGCGCTAACTGTTAGCCTATGCATGCCTACTCAGAAGTTAATCCCACTTACATACAGAGAAATGATCATAGGATTGAATGTGAGATGTGAATGTGAGATGAGTGACATACTGCCTCTCAGGTAGCTCTTGGGAAAGATAATGGTATTATCATTCATTTACGTTCTGAGGCAAACTTCTCACTTTGCCTCCTGCTGAGCCGCTGTCTTTTCTCTGCTTTGGAAAAAGCTTCAGAGGTGGCACCTGTGAGTTCTGTCCATGACTTCACTGCTCCTGCTGGAAGCTCTGCTCTCCCACCCCCAAATACAGTACACTCCTGCAAGAGTACCACCCAAAGACTGGAGGTGGTCTTGGAGTTAGTGTTGAGGTTCCCAGGCTGTTAGTTTTCAAGGTGTCAATATCTACGTTGAGATTTCCTCCTAGCTGGTGCCATTGAGGACGGAGCTGTCTGTTTTTTATCTGAGCCCAGACGAGGCTCCCCTCAGTGTGACACATGTGCATGAGCTACTTGTAGTTCCTTGAAGAAGTGGAAAATACTTTGCATATGCTCAGAGGCACTCTCCCCTTCATCACCACTTCACATATTGCAGGGCTGTAGTCTTGCTATTTATTTATTTATTTATTTATTTATTTATTTATTTTTCACATTTTTATACCCCCCTTCCTCCAAGGAGCTCAGAGTGGTGTACATATTTCCTCCCCTCCTTTTTGTCCTCACAACAACCCTGAGAGGTAGGTGGGGCTGAGAGATAGTGACTGGCCCAAGGTCACCCAGGAAGCTTCGTGGCTGAGCGGGGATTTGAACCAGGATCTTCCAGGTCACAGACATGGGTACGTGTTGCTTTTTAACAACAAAATCTGTCCTTTTTGGTTTGGCAAAAGGAGGATGCAGCCACAAAGTTCTGAACAGTTCTAGATCTGTTCTACAGGAACACAGGAGGGACCAGACAAAAACTGTGCAATGCAGAAAAGGAACCCACAGGGCTTCTTGTGCACATCACCAAAGGCTGGCTGCTGCAAACCGGTTCCAGACCTCAGCCTTGGATCCAATTAGGCCCTGCGCATGGAGCTGGAGACAGCCTCCATTCCTCTTGGACGATGGACAGGCAGCTGCTCCATGTCTGCGACTCCGGTCAGCTCTGGCTTGTGCTGCCAGCCGTCCAGCCTGAACGTTTCTAGGAAAGGAAACCTCTCGCTGTGCGCAATTTGCCTTCCAGTAGCTGTTGTGATGTGATGTTATGGCTGTCACATTAGTGATTGCTGTTTAATATTTGATGTTTAGTCTCGTTTCATCTGCGTCTCTTCTTTTTTTAATCAGAAATATTCCCAAACAAACAGAGACGAAAAGAATCTCTTCAATAATAAGAATCAGGTTCCACCCACGGGGAAAAAAAAATTGACTTCAGAGGCTGGAGAAGCTGCTGATCCTCGTTTGCAACCCAGTTAAGGGCTCAAGTCTCCTTTTCCTCCCTTTACAACCTGATCCTAGGAAGGGACGTCTGAAAAGTGCAGGAGGGGCCCCAGCCGACAGCCAGTCAGCGGCGGAACTCCGGTGGAACGCGTGGAGCAGGAGCTCCAGGCGCTTGGGCTGGAGGGCGGGAGGGCACTGGCAGGGCGCCTGACGTCTCTGCAGCCAGTTCTCCCTGACTGGCACAACTGATTTCCCTGGAAAGTCTCTGGAATGCACTGGGGGGGCTCCTTCTAGATCCAGCCCTTTGGCTGGTGCCCAGCTGCTTGAGCAGACTGGCCAGCCGCAGTCATTCAGGCCCTGGTGACTTCCAGGAGAGACGAGTCTTGTGGTGCTGATTTTGAAGCCAGTTTTGAACCATCCACCAGTCCAGAATGCTTTCTGGACCTGGTAGGATGGAGCACAGAACTCCGGTGTCCTGTTATCTACATTTGTGCCCAGGCTCTGTTCAACGCTTTAGTCTTGCCCTTTACAGCCCTTAAATGGTCAGTACCTTCCAAATAATCGCCACTCTTATGAGTCTGCCTAACGACAGCCCTGCGCCATGCCCCCACCCCTTTTGAAATACAACTGGTGAGCACAAGAGGCAGGGCCTTTTCTGTGGTGGCACCATGGCAGTGGAGTGCCTGCCGAGGGAAATATCTCTGGCCCCATCTTTTGGCAAGAGCTCAGGTATTTCTTTTCCAGCAAGCTATTGTAGATACCATTTTCTGCCTGCTGCTTATGCACAGTCTGCTTGTTTTAAATATTTTCACTGTACTGTTCTTGTTTTAAACCTTGTTAGCCACCTCAAGTAATGTCGATTTCAAAAGGTGCAACATACATCTGGAAAACAAATAACTTAGAGCCAACCGGCTATGAGTTCTTCTATTTCCTGTCTTCACAGAGCAATTTCTTGCTTCAGCTGCTGGCCCCAGTTGTTCTTGTGCCTGAGTATCCTTTGGGTTGACCTAGGGCAGGAGTTTTTACTTTTTTGGGTTCCAAGATCACTGCAGACGGAGACAGCAGCCATGAAATTAAAAGACGCTTACTCCTTGGAAGGAAAGCTATGGCAAACTTAGACAGCATAATAAAAAGCAGAGATATCACCATGCCAACAAAAGTTCGTATAGTCAGGGCGATGGTGTTCCCAGTAGCAATGTATGGTTGCGAGAGCTGGACCATAAGGAAGGCTGAACGCCAAAGAATAGATGCTTTTGAACTGTGGTGCTGGAGAAGACTCCTGAGAGTCCCTTGGACTGCTAGGAGATCAAATCAGTCAATTCTAAATGAAATCAAGCCTGACTGTTCCCTGGAAGGACAGGTACTAAGGCTGAAACTCAAATATTTTGGCCACCTAATGCGAAGAGAGGACTCTCTGGAGAAGACTCTGATGCTGGGAAAGATTGAAGGCAAAAGGAGAAGGGGAAGGCCAAGGATGAGATGGTTAGACAGCATCACCGATGCAACAAACATGAAAATGAGCGAACTCAGGAAGATAGTGGAGGACAGAAAGGCCTGGCGGGATATGGTTCATGGGATCACGAAGGGTCGGACACGACTTAACGACTGAACAACAACAAGGGCAGGAGTTCCCAACCTGTGGTACGCAGACCACTTGGGGTACGCAGACTGCAGGTCAGGGGTACGCGAGATGCTGTCCCTTATCAGCTGCTGCAGTCAGCAGCTGATAAGGGACAGCATCTCGCAGTCAGCAGCTGATAAGGGGCAGCTGCTAAAGAGGATTTTTTTCCGGGTTATGGCGCGGCCCCCCCGCGTTCCCCTGCGCGTACCCCCGCATTCCCCTGAGTACCTCCCCTGCATACCCTTTCCCTCCGGGTTGCAGCGCAAGCAGGAGGACCCACCTGTGCCGCAAGCCGGAAAAAAGGCCCCGAGATGTCCCCGGTAGCTCCTCCTACCTGTTCTCCTGGGTGCCGCCATCATGAATCTCATGAAATCTCGCGAGATTCATGATGGCGGCACCCAGGAGGACAGGTAGGAGGAGCTACCGGGGACATCTCGGGGCCTTTTTTCCTGGCTTGCGGCACAGGTGGGTCCTTCTGCTCGCACCACAACCTGGAGGGAAAGTGTACGCGGGGAGGGGTACGCAGGGGAACGTGGTGTGAGAGCTCAGCACACCACCCCCATGATGGATTCCAGAGGTGAATAGGAAGAAACAAGGTTGGACTGAGCTGGGTTCTACAAAAGAGGCCCATCAGGCAGGACTGTGTATTTCCACAGATTACTCCTGGTCAGTGGTGTCACTAGGGTTGGTGTCACCTGGTCCGGTAACTCATGGTGTCACCCCCATTAACTTTATTTTAATATACTCTATAACAGTACAAGTCACCCAACAAAGCAGTAACCAACTCGGTTCTGAACAATCAATTTCATTGGTCTGTTTTGAGTTAAGGAAATCCACTTTTTGTTACATAAGGCAGTTGTGTTTTCTGTTTCCAGTTACTTGGCTATAATATTCGATAGAATACAGATAATTGGAAATGGTTTGTTTCGTTGCATTCTGCATGTAATTACACATCAAATGATATAACGTGATATTATTCCTAAAGACAATGTTTTCACAATTTTGGCCACTAGTGTTGTCACTACCACCACCCTGAGGGTGTCACCCGGTGCGGTCCACACACTCCGCACCAACCTAGGTGCTCTAGTAGGTGCTCCACTGTTCGGAAATCTAACCGATTTAGATTGGTTAGATTTCATTCGGAAATCTAACCACCCCCTCACCTACGTTGCGCAGTGGTACAGCCTGATCCTACACATTACATGCTGGTTTCTTTGCACAACTGTCATCTATAGACTCCACAAAGTGTTAAGAACCCTCTTGGGGGCACGTGAAAGCTTATTGTTACAGCTCCATCTTTAAGCTGCATGACTGTCAGTTTGAACCGAGCCTAGCTGTTAGAACGTGCTAGCTGCGTCCGGGCCCCTGCATGTAAAACTGGAGGTTTAAGTCATCACCCAGCTGTGCCTGTAATCTTATTGGCTGTAAAAAGGCAGCCTAGCATTACACTTTCAAAACGATGCTTACCTAGGGAAATACCAGCAGTAGGAACTTTCGCCTCTGACTCAATGTGCTATTTCTGGAAGGCTTGAAAGCATTTTGGAGGTGCGCTCCTCTGAAACTGCTTTTATTTAGCTTTGCTGGCTGCCATGGAACTCTTCCAAGCCCCAAGAAGAACACGTCCCACCCCTCGGCTAAAAAAGCAAGATGAGGATGGATGGACAGACCTCGACGTTCTCACCATCACCACGACTGTGACACTGTGCTCGACACATCAGGGCTGCCAGAGACCCTCTAAATCCAGTCCTGTCTTCCTTCGACAGGGACAAGGTCGTAGGAGGGCACAGAGATGAGTCATCCCGTGAATCTCCAGATAGCTTCTTTGGAATCTCCTTCCCCAGAAGTTTAAAAAAGAGACTCCAGAGTGATTCTCTCTCCCTTCCCCGGTTTGGAGGAGAGCAGGAGGAATCTCCAAACTGTGGAACTGGTTGAAGTTCACACCACTCAGTCGTCCTCCTCTTTGGGACTTTTACGACTCAAGTGTAAGCGCTTAGTTGTCACTTGAAAGAACTGTGTGTGTGTGTGTGTGTGTGTGTGTGTGTGTGTGTGTGTGTGTGTGTGTGTGTGTGTGTTTAATGGTATCCTTTCAAGCTCTCCTCCCTCCCCATTTTGCTTTTATTTTTTGAAAACAAATGCTAAGTGGTGGCAAAGGCAGCCCTTACCTGACCCCCGAAATGCTTGCGTTGACCTCTTCACCCACTGAGCCTACCAGAGCAGCTGTTAAGCAAGCGCTCGGCATCCCTGGCCAGACACCCGGGAGCCAGAGGTGGCCGGGGAGGATTAGCAGGCAAGAACAGTTCTGATTCCAGAGGAAAGAACCCGGCAGCAGGGACTCGGGGGCAGCCGATCCACCACCACTTCCGTGTCGCCCGGCACTGGAGGCTCCATCAGGGCAGCATCCAGGAGCAGAACGGGGGGGGGGGTTATTTAAAGTGGCGAACCTGCCGTGGCAGTCTGTCCTCGCTAAGGGCCAGCCAGGGCCTGCTTTCTCTCTGGCGCTGTTTACAACGTTTCGGGAACAAGGTTGGCGCCTGTGCCGAGCCTCTCCGAAAACTCTGGTCTGCAACCCAGGCCCGGTGGTGTCCGTGTCGACAGGTGCCTTTCTCCCGCTTAGCCTGGAGCTCCAGCTGGGTCCAGAGAGCAGATCTGGCCACAGAGCCCCATGCTTAACAGCTGTCTACATAGCTTTATGATGGGCATGCGTCTAATGTTTACTCAGAAGTAACTTAAGTCCCACTAGGACCAATGGGGTTTACTCCCAGGCACGTGTGCAAAAAACTGAGCCTCCGTACGCTGGAGATTCGATTCCTGAAAAGCACCTGGAAACGCCAGCTGGGGCAGAGTGAGTCCACAAGGCTGCAGAGTGGAGCCTCTCCTTGTGGGGGAGCCAGTAGCGTAGCTGGCGTTTTTCCAAGGGGGCCGTGGGCAGGACAACGAGTCTCCCCCCCCCGCCACCGGAATGGAACGGAACCTTTTGGCTCCGATCCCACTCCATTCTGGTGGCAGGGGTGGGGCCGAAGTCGCGTCATCATGCCCACGCCCCCCTTGGAAAAACGCCAGCTACGCTACTGCCGTGAGCTGCTTTCACTGCCTGATCCTTTGCTTCTGGGCTCAGGCCAAGGTGCTGGCGATGCCTTCAAAGCCCCAAACAACTTTAGGGGCTTAGGCTCAAGGAACCACTTCCCTCTCTCTGAACCCTCCCATAGTCTAAGGCAGTGGTTCCCAAACCTTTTTGCACCGGGACCCACTTTTTAAAACGACACTCTATCGGGACCCACCTAGCTTTACGAGACTTTAAAAAAGGTGATCTAGAAAGAAATATATTAATTTGTTTACAAGTAATATTTATTCATTTGCAAAAAACCTCAATCCATTTCTTGTAATGAGGCAGCCCTAATGAATAGCCTCAAGGTTTGAGGGGAGCTCAGCTCTTTGCAGGGCAATTAGCAGCGATCTGGTTTTTGAATAGCCTCAGGTTTGAGGCAATGACTTATCTGATCTTTCCATCACCCATGTTTTCACTGGAGGCTCTGTGGGACCCACCAGAAATTTGGCTGCGACCCACCAAGTGGGTCCCGAACCACAGTTTGAGAAATACTGCTCTAAGGGCCCCTGGAGTGGCCCTTCCTCGTTCCAGGGCTGCAATTGTCAGCACATAGGAGCGAGCCCTCCCTGGGGCAGTGCAGAGTTTATGGGGCTTCCTGCCCTGAGGAATCTGTCAACCCCCTTCTGTGCATTCATTTCGCTGCCCCACCTGGAGACCTTTGTATTAAGGCAGCTTTCTAGCTCAGGGGTTCTCAACCCCTTCCCGGCCGAGTACCACCTCCAGCGCCACTCTCCTGCTGCGTACCACTGGAAGTGACTGGTGATGACATCATCGCCAGTTACTTCTGGGTTTTCGGAGGCCAGAAAACCCAGGTAGGAGGCTCTGGGCAGGTGGGAGGGCCCTTCTCAGCATTCCCAAGAGGCTCGGCCAAAAGCAGGAGCCTCTTGGGAGCGAAAACGCACCACTGAAAGTGCCACGTCAGAGCAGGGTTCCAGCAGTCCGAGTACCACCAGCAGTCAGCCGAAGTACCACTGGTGGTCCTAGTACCACTGGTTGAGAACCCCTGGGCTAGCTGGACATTTTTTGCAGTTTCATTCAAAGTGTTTTTGTGTTTTCCTTGTTTTATATAATTGACTTTTAGCCTACAGCAGTGATGGCGAAACTTTTGGGCTCGGTGTGTCAAAAATTCAGAACTTGACTCTACTGATGTGTCAACACCCACCCACCCCCACGAACAAAAGAGAAACAATTCTTCTTGTTCACGTGAACGAAGCCCGCGAATATGGGGGACCCTTTAAAAATCATTTTAAACAGTAAAAATAAGTCAGAAAAAGCATTCCCTACTGTTGTGCGGCTAAACCACGCTGTTTGCAGGCCTGCAGGGCAGTCTTCTGTGCTCCTGGAAGCCACTTCTGGGTTGCGCGACAGTCCCCCTTTCCCCTGGCTCGCCCATCATGATGCATTGCTGGGACAAGCCAGGGCACGGGAGCGCAGAAGACTGCCCTGCAAACAGCGCGATTTTGCCACATGATGGTAGGGAAGGGATTTTTTCTGATATTTGAAAATGTTTTTTAAAGGGTCTGCCATACCTGCTGCCTCCACGGATACTGAGATCCTGTAGTTGTTGTCAGATGTTGGTGACACTGATGTGCCACCCAAAACATCATGGCGTGTCACCTTTAACACCTGTGTCATACATTCGCCATCACTGGCCTACAGAGTAAGTTGCTTTGTGTATGCAGGAAACACGGGGTATAAATATTTTCAATTCCAATTGTAAATAACTTTTCACTTTCGATGAATTTCTACTTAGAGAACCTCCCCAATTTGGTGTTGGGGAGTTCTGGGGAATCCATGAACAAATACTTATGGAAAAATTCTAAATAGTTTTTTTGGGGGGTGGGTGGGTACCACAACCAAGTGGTGGTGAGTATGGCATTTTTTTCATATTAAAAAGATTGTTTTGTGCCCTGCCTGTGCGGGCAAGGACAGGCAGCTGCCACTGTGCTCGAAACACTGCAAAGCTTCCCACTCACCAATCCAAGAACCATCACCACTATGGGCTGCTCAAGCTGCGGTTTGTGGTGTCAAATCTTTCATAAAATATAGGGCTTTAAAGTTGCAAACCTTTCATTCTGAGAACCAGCCTCGTCCAAAGCTTATTTTAAGTTTTGGAGCTTAATCCGGGACACGTTTAATCAAAAGCATACCCAACTCTTCAGCTATTGGCAGAACATCCCATTCTCAGACACTCTCTCTCTCTCTCTCTCTCTCTCTCTCTCTCTCTCTCTCTCTCTCTCTCTCTCTCTCTCTCTTGCTTTTAATTATAACTTAATTCATTTTAAACACAGACAACTCATTGCAAAAGCCAACGCTCCTCAGCTTCACCCATCAATACAGTTTTCATGTTCAATTCCCTGCATCTCCAACTAAAACTCAAGTCAGGGAGCAAGGCGGGAAAAGACCTCTCTGCCCAAGACCCTGAAGAGTCACTTCTCCTTGGAGGAGACAATACCAGTTGAGGTGGACAAGAAGTCTCACTTACAGCCCAATCCTAGCAGGCTCTATTGCAGAACTAGCATTCCGCCCACCAGCAGCAACTGCCTGATGGTAGTTACAGAAGGCGCTCCGACAGCACACGAAACCGCACGGTGTTGGAGCACCAGCAGGGAGGTTGGAAAGGCCTCGTGCACAGCAGTAGACCACCCACTGGCCCAGATAAGAGGGTGGGAGAGGCACGGAATGCCACAGGGGAGGGCAAGATGGGGCGGGAATAGTGGCAGATCAGGACCAGGAAGGGGGCGGGTTCAGTGACAGTGACAGCCGCCAAATCCAACCCCCCTTCTCGGACCCGATCCCGCAACCTGGGTCCACGCAGACCTGCCTAGTGATTTATCTAGCACAGGTCCAAGTAGACCCCCACCACACCATAGAGGCTTACCCCCAGGTAAGGGAACAAGGCCTCCTACACTGCCACCCCCGCCCCCAAGATGCAGTGCAAGCTGTTTTGGCGTACCTAGATGGTGGGGGAAAGCTTAGGATTGGGTGTTATACAACGTAGGCACACATCAGGACTGATCCAAATGGACAACCCCTCCCCCCCCATTCACCACCCTGTTTGCAAATGACAATGTTTTCAGGATGATTTCTTCCAATATAATGTTCTGTGTATAGTAAATATAGTTTACTATAGTTTATAGTTTACTACAATATAGTAAAACTATAATATATGGTAGCACCATTTCCTGGAACACACCAGCATTTTTAAAGAACACACACATATATACACACACACCGCACTGTGTTTTTGTGGGCGGGGGTTGATGGAAAAGGGAGATCAACAACTGGACTCAAAGATTAGGACTTCCAATGGGAAGGGAGAGGAGCGGGCATGACTTTTTTTTCACAAGAAATATGCATATTTCACAAGAAATATGCAGATTGTACTCATTGGTTGCACAAGATCCCACTTTCTTCCCTCACCTAGCATTGGGATCCTGAGGACTTGCCATTTTCTCAGCGCTTATACGGCAGTCTTTTGTCACTGCCTCTCCCCCCCCCCCCGGGAGCCTCTCTCACCCAGCCCTGCCCTGCCCCAAAACGCACGTCAAGGGCAGTCACACAAGCACCCTGTGAAGGGTGCGGTTGTGCGAGTGACGTGGCCGCCACCGCAGGCAGTCTTGTTGCTGGTTCCCTTTACCGTGGTCTTCGCTCCAGAGGCTGTGCATGTCTGTTTCCCTTTGGTGGCAGATTCCTTACCCTTCTCTGAAAATGTTCCCTCATCATGATGCTTCGAGTTTGGAACCTGCCTTCAGGTGCTGCTGTCCCCCCCGCTTCATTTTGCATGTTCTCCACCCTTGAAGTTGTTTCCTTCGCCCCAATTCTCACCATTGATCAGTGACATCTCTGCCTTGCGGCACGAGAGCCATCTTTCCTTTAACTAGCCTCCCCTGTGAATTAGCAGAGCTGTCGGGGTTGGAATCCAGCCAGGGCCCAACACCAGGAGCTCAAGAAAACAGGCCAGCATCTCCTGTAAGGGGAGGTCAGGCCAAGAGAAGCCGCTGTACGAGAGCAAGCAAAAGGACTTGGTTGAGAGATGCTGCCCTCTCCTGAGGGCTGAACAACATCTTTCTCTGGAGCCCCACACTTCGAACGCCCCATGTCAAAGGTGAACTCAAATTTACATGCAAAATGAATGCTAACTACAATGACGTCACAATCCTATGGCGTCACAATGTCTACTCAGAAGACAGTCATGTTGAATGCAATGGGTCTTGCTCCCAGGTCAGTGTGCATATAAGACTGCAGCCTTGGAGAGACACAAATCTAGACCACTGAAGGTGCAGCCTCACTCCGCGTACTGGAGCTATTTGCCACTCACTTTTGCCTGAAGAGCCACATACTGTATCCACACACTGATGTAAACTGTATCTCCTCCTTGTGAAATCCGATCGAGGAGTTAACCTCTGCAAATTAATGTTTATATTTGTGGTTTTACCGGTTGCAAAAAAAATAAGGTACATACAAGTTTGTTTTTTAAACGTGCCAAAATGCAGCCATGGAAAGGATCATGGGCTCCAGCGGAGAGGGGAGAAGGTTAACCCTTTGTATGTGGGTATGTGCAATTGAATGAACTTAACCCAACCCAACGTAGTTTTAATTGCCGCCTTCATTTGGCAGCAAGACTCCTGTGCTTGAGCATGGATGCAAAAGGCATGTCTATGTGGAACTTTCCTCCTCTCAGTCTGCTTCTGATTGCTCTCCTTCTGACTCTGGTAAAGAGGAAGGGGAGCTCTCAGGGGATGACCCCACACTTCAGGAGACCAAGATTGACCGTTTATTCCCTCATGAGTTATTCCCCAGAGTGCTCAATAAGGTGCTTCACTCCCTGGATTTAGCTCCTGCCCCCACTACTGAGGCAGTACAAGATCAAACGAAATTGGCTACCCGTGTTCTATTCCCACAGGGACCGCCTAAGCCAGATTCAGTTCCACTTCCCGAGGCTTTTCAGAGAGTCTTGGATTCGGAATGGGGCACCCCCACGGCCGCCTAATCAACAAACTTTATTCCTTCCCTGATTCGGTTATGACTTCTTTGAAGGTACCCTCGGTGGATGCCCCCGTGGCAGCCCTGGCTACCTCAGCAGTTATCCCTTCAGAGGGCGAGGGGGGCCATGCGACCCCTGCGATAAAAGGGTGGAGGCGGCATTACAAAAGAATTTTGACGTCTTCTCTGTGGCGGTAAGGGCCTCAGCCGTAGGTTCTATTTTTTCGCGGGCTGCTTACCTCTGGGCGGAGGAACTCGCTGCCACTGACCCGAGCTTATCCAAGGGGGTGAAGAGTACTTTAAAAAAGATCGCCCTGGCGTCGGCTTTCTCTGCCGATGCGTCGTTTGACTCATTGCAGATGGATGCTCGGGCCATGGCCTCGAACGTGGTGGCTCGTCACAACATCTGGTTGCGGCAATGGTCTGTGGATCCTGGGTCGCAGACCAGGTTGGTGGGAGTCCCTTTTCAGGCCATGAAGCTCTTTGGGCAGGCTCTGGACACCATTCTGGTGGAGACCAAGGATAAGAGAAAGGTCTTGCCCTCGGTCTCTAAGGAGCAGCTGCGGGTCAGGACGCAATTTTTTCGTCCCCCAAGGTCTGAACAGCGCTCCAGGGACTCCCACAAACTGCATAGCAGATGGAATAAAACCAGAGTGTTCCCCCGGAATAAGGGAGGGTCCTCCACCAATAGCTCCAAGCCCTACAAGGAGCAGCGAGCTGCATGATTCCTCTCCCGACTTATCGCCAGCTGCTATCGGGGGCCGTCTCCTACACTTTGCGCATCGCTGGAAGGAAATTTCCAGCGATGCGTGGAATCAGGAGACGGTTTCCAAGGGTTATGCCCTGGAGTTCAGTCACCGACCCAGGCCCAGATTCATGAGGGTGGCCACTTCGAAAGACCCAACCAAACACCAGGTACATGGAACAGAGAGTCAGCAAAGGGAAGCTCTTTCTTATCAGTGCAGATGACAAGGAATAGCAGGAGGAAAGGAGTGGGATAGGCAGGAGTGACAGCTCAGGGGGAGACTTTGTGCAGTGTAGCAATTAGGGGGTTGTGCTTTGGCTGGGGAGTTCCAATTGCTGGCCACTCATGACTTCATTGTCATGATTTAGATATGAATGTTCATCCCACTTTTCTTTCAAAAGCAAAGGCATGACGCAGTCTGGGGGGACTGTGGGCCAGCGCCAGCTGGCCTCCCCCCCTCTCTTCCCCTCTCAGTGTAACAGACCTCACAGGGTTGTCATGAGGACAAAATGGGACCAGCTGCACCTGTGTTCACCACCCCGAGGTCAAAGGAGGAAGGATGCGACCTTGTGAATCCTGACAAGGAAGCAGCACATGAGCAAAGCTGCCAGCCGTTCCTTTGCAGAAGGCTCTTTGGGTTGCTGTTTAATAGAAAACAAACAAACAAAACACAGGCAAAAGAAGAGGGATGACATCAGGGGGGCACAAAGGAATTGAGCCTCGTGTTCTGAGAGTGGCTGTGCTCAAGTTGTCCTAAGATGCAGAGAGCCCCCCCCCATCAATGCAAGGGACAATACACAGGAGGGGAGGGGCATGGAAGGAGAGGGCAGAAGAGAGCAAGAGGCGGGTGTCGCAGGGGGCTTCTGCTTCGTCCAGCTGTGGATGGAGGCAGCACAGCTGCTCAACAGCAGCATTGGGCCCCACCATCCTCCTGCTGCTGCCTGCCCTGTTTGCAACAGGCTCCGCCGGACTTCCCCTCCCTCCGTGGCCCCTGGAGCCTGCTACATTCCAGCCTGGCCTGGCCTCCTGCCTGCCTGCCCTGCAGTCCCTCTGAACTGATGGAATTCTTCTCCAGGAGGAAGCGTAATCAGTCTGCTATTTAAGGCGTATTATCTCAGCTTGGCTACGAGGCACTTCCTGATAATTCCCTGAATTAGACCAGCAGCAAACCTTTGTTCTTGAGTGGGTGCCCCCCCCTACTGTCAGATATCATGGAGGCGGGAGGGGTGGGCTGGGCTGGAATGGGAGGTATCAGACTGAGATGCTGCCTTGGCTGCTGCTGGTGCAAAGAAAGAAGTTACAGGGAAGAATTACAAAGCAAATTAACTTCTCACTTAAAAAAGAGAAACATGAAGGATGGTGATCATATAACTTCTGCTCATATATAACTTCATTCTTATATATGAGCAGTCATTCCTAAGGGCTTTTTCACAAATAGCACTAAAAGCACCTCTGAACATTTTTCCTTGCTCCTTGTACACATGATGTTTGAATGCTGTTTGTCCAGGAGGAAGCATTTTAAAACCAAAAAGAGTGCACGGCACACTTGAATTAATTTTACACTGAAACTACAACCATGGTCAATGCAAGGACCAATTTAAGCATCACTTCTTTGGAAAGAGCTTGACTCAGGGCTCCCTCTTACACCAGGGGAATCTACTGTTACACCAGTGCAAAAGTTGCATAGGATTGGCAGCCCAAGGCACAAACTAGTTGCACCAAAGAACATGCATTTATTCTGGTTTAGATGGATGTGGAGGTAAAAAATTCGAGGCTCACGTTGGATGCATAGACATTACAGGTTGAGTACGGCAAGTTTCACCAGGGGATCTACTGTTACACCAGCGCAAGAGTTACACAGGATTGCGTGTAAGATTCCTCAGTGAATCGTTATTTTCTCATGGAGCCAGCCTCAACTTCCTTGCTATGGTTCCTGAGAACTGGTCCCTTCATATGATTAATGAGTACAGGCAACTCTCCAGCGTTCTCAGACCACAACCATCCTTTCATCATTGGAGAAGCCCAAGATAGCCTCCTCACTTGGCCTCACCACTGGGAAAGTGTCCAAATTACCTCGAACCAGCTGAGCGATACACTTGCCAGCCCTCAAAAGAGGACTTGGTGGAGCTGGCTAGACTTTTTCCTTGTCCACAAAACCCATTTTCTGCAGATGGCTCGACAAAAGTGCCTGCTGCCTGTGCATTAAAAACAGGGAAAACAAACATCCGTCTTCCAAGACGCTGCCAGATTGCTTGTGCTGTTCAGAATATGCAGCATGACACAAGTGCTTTGAGGAGGTATCTTTCTTCCATACTGATTCCCCCCCCCCCATTCCATATATTTTAAGAGCGACAGAATTGGCCCATTTTGTAGCATTTGACATACAGCCTATTTTATACAGATACATTGTCTAAGATATTTTAACTATGCAAACAATAAATTTTGGCAAGCAAATAATGGATGAAGGTTCAGTATATTGAATATATATTTCTTCCATACAGAGTACACAGTTAGAAATATAAATTGGCCCCTCCTTCTCAGCCACTTCATTGTTATACACATAATCTGAGGTCACCTTCTTGTGATCAATGGATTGTGCTGTGGGGAAGAGTGACGGTAGGGATAGGATGACCAGGAAAATCAAGCTTTGGCTCGACACGCAGTGAGCAAAGCATACAGGCGAGAATGGAAGTGGTCAAACGTTTTGGGAAAAAGTGGAATTCAAAGTGGACTTCGGGTTCCTCCCACAGAGAAACAGCTGAACTTTTTCAAGAAAAGACAAGCCAGCTTCAGACTTCAGTGATCTATCTCACATCCCTAAAATAGACCTCCTTACCCTCTTGTATGTGCTCTGAGCTTCCTAGCCACCATCCTAGAGGGAGAGAGAGAGAGAGAGAGAGAGAGAGATCTGTGGACATTGAGAGTGTGGACCCAGAGTGCACACAGAGAGAGAAGGGACATAAGATCTGTGGACATTGAGAGCGTGCAGAGTGCACACACAGAGAGAAGGAACATAAGATCCGTATGGACATTGAGAGCGTGCAGAGTGCACACACAGACAGAAGGAACATAGAGTGTGCAGAGAGGGGAGGAGGGTCCTGCCAATCTTGGCTGCCAGCTCCGAATCACATCCAAGGAGTGGTGGTGCTCAATTCCTAAGCGCTCATGTGCAGAGAATACCCTTGCTCCTCCTGGCCAGAGATGCAGGTTTCCAATGTCTCCTCCTCCACCAGCTGAGCAGGGTGCTTCACTGGGTGGTGGGGCTAGTGACTGGACTGGCCTAGATTCAGCTGCATGCGCAAAGATTGCTCCCAGGTGCCTCACCCTGGTGCTGAGAGGGGCCCTTGGTGTTTTGATTATTCACCAGGTTCTAGATGTGTCTTTTCCTTCACTATCTATCAGCTGTCAAACTCCCAAATTCAGCCCAACACTGCCTCCCACTCAGTGTGCCAGCTGCAGAATTCTCTCTCCCACCGAGGTTTCTGCAGCTTGTCAGCGGTGTGTCAACAGCTCTCGACAGGTCTCGAACTGCCATTCTCAAATCTTCAGGCATATGAGGCAGCCACTCTACCAACTGAGCCAGATCCCTTGCCCTGAAGATTGAGGAAGAAAGGCAGGTAGGGAAACACCCCCACAGGTCAAAAAGGACAAGAGTAAAGATCTGAGACAGGCTGCTTCTGAGTCAGAGCTGGAAGGGACCCACAAGATCATCAACTCCCACCCCTGCTGATGCAGGCTGACTACAACTACAGCATCCCCAATAGACGGCTATCGAGCCTCTGTTTAAGGAGATCCAATGATGGAGAGTCCACCACCTTCTGAGGCAGACTGTTCCTGATGATGGGCAGAGGTGTAACCGCCTCCCTTGGCGCCCGGAGCACGGGGGGGAGGCACCCCTATAATTAAATAGCGTGCTGCGGCCGACAGGCCGCGGCACGCTCCGGAGGGGGGGTGCGCTCCGGGAGGGAGGGGCGCGCTCCGGGAGGGGGCGACCTGGCGAGACCCCCCCCCCCAATCGGGAGAGCCGGCTGGGGACGTCTTCCCCGGCCGGCTGCCCGGGGCCTTAGAAGGCCTGCTGCGCAATTTTTTGAGCATGCTCAGACTGTTACTGAGGGAAAAGGGCAGCCCGAGTCAGAGTCTGACTCGCGGGCAGAGCGGCGGGGTGGCCTTCGGGCGATGGTGCCCGGAGCGGGTGCTCCGCTTGCTCCGCCCTAAATACACCTCTGATGATGGGACAGTGGAATCTCTTCCTAATGTTTAACCAAAATCTCTCTTGTTGCAATTTAAATCCCATTTGTCCTGGTCCTGCCCTTCAGGGCAACCATGAACAAATCCACTTCGTCCTAGCCCCTCAGATATTTATAGGTAGTTACATTCCCTCTTCTTAACCATCTAAACATGCCCAACTCCTTCAACTTGTCTTCACAAGTCACACTTGTCTTCAGTTGCCACGAGATGTGGTGTTGGCCCCGACTTCTCCGATGCTCTTCTGTTCCCCAAAAGCATGATTCCCTGCAAGATTAGTTCATACGCTGATAATGAGCAAATACCATGTGTTAGCCCCTTGTCCAACAGTTGACAAGTAGGAGTAAAAAAATTTTTTGGAAAGATCAGCTTAAAAAATGTCTCCCTGCTCTGTAGAAGATGCCCACTTTTACATTCCAATCCCAGAATCTGTTGTTTTTCAAACATATATTTCTTCCTTCCAAAATACTATAATTTTCACAATTGCAAAACTCAGTAGAGCCAGTAAATAGAACAGATGGAGACAGCACCGGTTCATGGCATTGTGCTGATTGAAGTAGAGCACCAAATGGTACCCCCTTCCCTCCCCTTCCTCTTTTTTCCATTAAAATCACACACACACACACACACACACACACACTTCTGCCTTTCAAATATCTTCCCCTCCTATTAGGAAGGGAAGAGGAAAAAACAGCATGGTGTCATTCCTTGGCAAGGCGGCATTTGTGGTGGCTTCCCGGCTTCCTGGGTTCGTGGAAGCGCCAGGTTATCGTGAGCCCTTTTCAGCCTGGCTTCTGACCTGGGTTTGGTCAGAGCCCTACTTGTTGATCCTTGCAGGCAGCTAGAGGGGCAGAGTGCATCCCGGTTGGTTCTGCTGGACCTCTCAGTGGCTTTTGGCACCACCACCGACCGCGAAATTCTTCCGGATGGCCTGTCTGGGTTGGGGCTGGAGGAGACCGTGCTGCAGTGGCTCTGCTTTTTCCAGAATGTGCTGCCTGCTTGGTGCCTTGGTCTCTGGCCTTCTTCTGTGTGAGTCTGTTGTTGTTGTTCAGTCGTTAAGTCGTGTCCGACCCTTCGTGATCCCATGAACCATATCCCGCCAGGCCTTCCTGTCCTCCACTATCTTCCTGAGTTCGCTCATTTTCATGTTCATTGCATCGGTGATGCTGTCTAACCATCTCATCCTTTGCCTTCCCCTTCTCCTTTTGCGTGTGTGAGTCTACCCAGTGTGTGAGTCTACCCAGCCATTAAGAGGATGCAGGGAGACTCTCTTCGTCAGCCCACCCAACCACTGCGGTCCTTTTCGTGGGGCAGCCTTCTCAGTGCAGATTCCCAGAGTGGGGGATCCTCTGCCTTGTACTGTGCGCCCCCACATGCAAGCATCCCAATGCCATGATCCTGCGGGGAAACCTTTATGTGCATTTATTTTTTTTTTCACATTTTTATACCACCCTTCCTCTAAGGAGCTCAGAGTGGTGTACATATTTCCTCCCCTCCTTTTTGTCCTCACAACAACCCTGTGAGGTAGGTGGGGCTGAGAGATAGTGACTGGCCCAAGGTCACCCAGGGAGCTTTGTGGCTGAGCGGGGATTTGAACCTGGATCTTCCAGGTCTAAGTCCGACTCCCAAACCACTACACCATCCTGGCTGTGTGCAGAGACAGGTGGTAGCTGCAGCCATTGCTTTCCCCCAAACGACGCCATGACAGACACGTTGCAATGTTGTCCACATACAGCCTGGTTCACATGACTGCCGGCCGCCTCTTTGTTCCCCACCAAACCACTGAGCTTCCAGTGGCAGAATGGTCTCCTGCAGTTTGCAACATAGCTTCTTACTGCCCTGCGAACAGCTGAGCTCCTGCAGTTTGCAAACAGCTGAGCTCCTGCAGTTTGCAAGTTTTTTCCAGTGATAAAGCAGAATAAGCCCAGGAGCCAGGAGCCCTCGCGGCCTCATCCAACAGGACAGTTTGTGGGTTCTTCTGAAATCCCCATGTGACCTGCCCGTTCCACGTGTTCCTCGTAGTCAGTGCTGCCTCTGCCCAGCATTTCTCACCCTGCCAGCCCCAAATGGCCAGCTATTGTCTCACTCCGTCCACCCCTACCCTGGACTCCAAGACCACAGGGGGCTTCTTCACTCTGGCCACCCCACCAGTCTCTTGGAAGAGTCTCTGTTTGGAAAGTGTCAGTCCAGCTCATCAGGTTTTACGACTCCCATACAGAATCTCGTTTCAGGTGGTTCAGCTCAGTCCTCCAGGGGGCTGTTGTCGCTTCCAGTGCTGAAGATGCTCCCATTGGTTGTCTGTGCCTGCCCAATGGCCCACTGCGCGCACTGCTGGTTCTGATGAGTCTCTGGACAGCCCATCCCCATTTAGCGCTCCCGGGAGAGCTCCATCCCTTCCGCGCACTAATCAAAAGCAATTCTCGCTTCATTTGTTCTCAGTGCCAAATATGAGCCTCCTGTGATTTATTCCTCATTAGATAATTGCTTCATGTTACAAAGGGGCCAGAAGAGTAACAGTTACCCTCACTTGAGCTTAAGGAGGTTGGTGCATGAGCCTAATACCAATTTGGCTCAAATCTTGTGAGTTTTTTCTTTACGACTTGATCTCTAGATTATCAAGAGTCTCCCTTATGTTACCACTGCTGGTTAAAAAGCACAGGCTTAGTTTGTCAGCTGTCCGACTGCAAGAACAGAAGGTTTGGATGTTGGAAAACTGGGCAACTTCCGTATGCTGGACACTGGAGGGTGTGTGTGTGTGTTGTTTGATCACCTAAGTACCTAGGTAGACCCTCTTGTCTTTGACCCCTCATCGTCTTAAGGAAGGGGCGTGGCCCCAGACCCAGTTTCCTCCTTCTCCTCCCTTCTCTCAGTCACTTCTTCTCTTGATGCCCACCGAGTAAGATGATGCCTTGCTCCCAGGAGCCCAGCGGCCATCTTTTGCCATGCTTTCATGCAGAGAGTCCCGGTTGTAGAGGGGTTCTGTCCTTTTAAGTTTAGTGTATCCTCTGATCTAAATCAGATGCTGCTGTATGAATGAAACTGTAAATAAAACTCTTCTTTTTGCAACTTCAATCTGCCTGTGCCTCGTGTGTTTTATCTAGCCAAGTAAGCTAGCAAGCAGTCTGCCGTGGGTGTAAAGAGGGGAAGCGGATTAGAATATCCATCATTGGATACATAAGGGAGGGAAAGGGGGGGGATCATCCAAGATCCCCCGACTTCAGTTCTTCTTGGTATGTTAGTTGGGGGCAGAGGGGAATGATGGTTTGATACAAATGGGATAGTCTGACAAACCAACAACCAGTATCTCACTGGCCCAGTGGCGATTCCCTGACCGCTGCCACCCGCACGCCGGAAGTGACATAACTGCAGCCGTTATTGAGCATACCAAGGTGCAGGACAGGCGGGACAATTCGGGACAATCCACCGGCCACCATGACACACACACCCTGCCCACCTGCCACCTGGGACCTGATCCAGCCACCCGGGGGCTCAACACCCCATCCCTGACTGACGACACCTCTGCACTGGCCCAATCAGGCAATAGCCAGTACTGGAGCCTGAAATTTATTTTATTTTTTATTTTATTTTTCACATTTTTATACCACCCTTCCTCCAAGGAGCTCAGAGTGGTGTACATATTTCCTCCCCTCCTTTTTGTCCTCACAACAACCCTGTGAGGTAGGTGGGGCTGAGAGATAGTGACTGGCCCAAGGTCACCCAGAAAGCTTCGTGGCTGAGCAGGGATTTGAACCTGGATCTTCCAGGTCTAAGTCCGACTCCCAAACCACTACACCATCGTGGCTCAGTAACCTCCTCCCAGCTCGACCAGGCTCCACCCCCAACCTCCCAAGTCCTGCTCTGGCTACTCTACTGAACCACCAGCCCTGATCCTGATGCTGTCCCAACTCATTGTCATCTGTCTAGGCAGGTTCTGATCTCCCATGTCAGCCCCTGTGATTGGCCGGCAGTATGAAGCCTCTGGGTTGGCCAGGCATGGGATGACCTGTGATGCTCTACCGTCTCCATCTTTTCCTGACCAACAGAAACAAACTGACGACGTTGATTTCGACGATGAGTTTGCCCATGTCAGAATGCTTCTCAACATGCTACAAATTGAATGTATGTACTTTCCCTGAGAAAGTATTCTGCAGCTTACAGTGGAAGACAAGATTCTGCACGTGTTTAGTTTAAATCTAGCCTTTGGCCAAGCCCTCAGTGCTAAACACAACCCTGACAATTGGGCCAAGCCACTTTTTGAGCTTAACCTTCACACAGACTCAGGCTAGCTGGGCTTGAGCCAGGCTGGCCTAACAGCCTACTGGAAGAGCAGCCTGACTCTGCCAGGTGAGCTGGGCAGGCCACAGAACGGGTTGAGGAGGTCAAGGTGTCTTCCTAAACATTGGAGTCGGTGCCGACTGCCCAGCCTGGGTCTCTGCGCCATGAGCACAACAACATCGAAAGTTTAAAAAAAGCTAAGGAGACAGATGGGGGACGGGGTGTGTGTGTGTCTCTGATCACAATAGTGGGCTTGTAAGATGCCTGCATTTGTCAACCTCCAATTATGCCAGTCCTGAGTTTTTGCACCTTGGGCAACTTACAAAGCACAATCCTATCCATGATAAAAGGTAAAGGTGTCCCTTGACATTTCAGTCCAGTTGTGTCCGACTCTAGGGTGCGGTGCTCATCCCCGTTTCGAAGCCAAAGAGCCAGTGCTGTCCGAAGATGCTTCCGTGGTCATGTGGCCAGCATGACAACACAGAATGCTGTTTACCTTCCCGCAAGCAGTACCTATTTATCTACTCGCATTAACATGCTTTCGACCTGTTAGGTTGGCAGGAGCAACGAGAGCTCACCCCATCGTGCAGATTCGAACTGCCGACCTTTCGATCGACAGCTTGGAAGTAAATCCCAGTCTGCTCGATGGGGCTTAACCACCCCCCTGTACATGTATTTAGGATGGTACCCTTATCCTCTCCATGTACACCAGTACTTGCTCTGAGAGAGAAGAATGGAGGGAACTCTGCTATCAAGCAATGCTCTGGATAATTAAAATCCCACCTACTTTGCCACTAACGTGAATACAAATGGTGTTAATATCTCTGGTTAGTAGAAGAGGATTCCGCAGTACCCTTTAATTGCCCAATTAAATCACCAAAGGGTTGGCTACCGATAAGGCAATCCCGAACAGCATCTCATTTGTAGATTTATATCAGGCACATTACAAGACCGTTGTTTATCTAATTAATCCCCAGGGTCTCATTCAAAGATGCTTGTTTTAAGATGGTGTAACTTAGACTGAATTAGACCTACTTATACCCGCAGCTCTGCTCTGCTTAAAAGGAGATCTGCATTTTTTAAAAAAAACACACTCGAGTGGAAGGGCTTAGGAGGAGCATGTTACGGTGCATGGAATCTGTGAAAGAATCATTCCTTTAAAGACAGGAGCATTAAAATTGGCAGAAGTGTCCTTCTCTAGAGTGTTATTAACAATCTCAGATTTGGAGCCACACTAAGACATCTGATTATTTCCATTCATTTCTGAAACAGATGCCAGATTCATGTCAGGAAGGCTCCTTTTGTGATGCGAGCTTGCAAAGCGGTGCAAGACTATCTGACAACATTGTAAAGCATCTTAGATGTGGGCTTGGCACCACATTGGAACAGTTGGGGTTATTTTTTTGTATTGCCGGCTAATGGGATACATTTCGCTGCATCCTTGATGTGAAAACTTCACATTAGTTTCTCAGGAAACTTTATGCACCAAAAGGGACAGGACTGCACATGCTGATGGTTCTGAACAACATCCTATCCTATGCAAGGACTGGCTCGCTCAGCAAAGGCTCAGTTAGCATAACATGTGCTACATGAGCTAACCTCCAATGCAGTTGTTCCCAAATGTTTTAGCACCAGGACCCACTTTTTAAAATGACTCTATCGCGACCCATCAAGTTTTAGAAGACTTTTAAAAAAGGGGTGATCTAGAAAGAAATAATATATTGATTTATTTACAAGGTTTTATTTATTTATTTATTTATTTATTTGCAAAAAAAAAAAAAAAAGGCTCAATCCATTTCTTGTAACGATGCAGCCCTAATGAATAGCCTCAAGACTTGAGGGGCTTAGTTATGTGACCCACCAGCCTTCACCTGCCCCCACTACCTGTCATTCCAGACTTGGGGAAAAAAATACCAGAAAAAAGATGCTCAAACATTTATCTTCCAATATTTACACAAGCTTGCAAACTGCAGGAGCTCAGCTCTTTGAAGGGCAATTAGCAGCTATTTTTGAATAGCCTCAGGGCTTGCTTGAGGCAATTAGTTATCTTATCTTTCCATGTTTTTATTGGAGCCTCTGTGGGACGCATCAGAAATCAGCTTGCGACCCACTAAGTCTCAGACCCACAGTTTGAGAAACATTGCTCCAATGCATTTGTAATTGCATTTTTATCCAAGATCCTGTTGTCAGGTCAGAATACGTATCGGTCTTGCACGGTCTTGCTTCCCCCTACAATTGCACATAGGGCCAACATGCATCTCAGCTGCAGTTGACAGCATGCAGCTTGTAGGTCTCAAATGTCCAGTCGCTGGCTGGCCAACCACAAATCAGAAACAAATCAGAAACAACAGGAAACAGGTATCTTGTTGTCTTGTGCTCCCTGAGGCATCTGGTGGGGCCACTGTGTGATATAGGAAGCTGGACTAGATGGGCCTTTGGCCTGATCCAGCAGGGCTCTTCTGATGTTCTTATGTCCCCCACAAAGGGGTAATGTGGTCCATCATTTTATTTATTTTATTTTTCACATTTTTATACCACCCTTCTTCCAAGGAGCTCAGAGTGGTGTACATATTTCCTCCCCTCCTTTTTGTCCTCACAACAACCCTGTGAGGTAGGTGAGGCTGAGAGATAGTGACTGGCCTAAGGTCACCCAGGAAGCTTCGTGGTTGAGCGGGGATTTGAACCTGGATCTTCCGGGTCTAAGTCCGACTCCCAAACCACTACACCATCCTGACTCATGGCAAGCAAGGAGGTCCAACGGCAGGGGTTATGCATGCGGGCCCTGGTCTCAGACCCTGAAGGGCCACTGCCAGTTGGTATCAACAGTTCTGAGCTGGAGCGACTCTCATGGGCTGACTAGGTGCAAGGCAGCTTTGTATGCGTTTACTCCATCATTGATCATGTATATACAGCTTTTCAGCAAAACGCAGTTCACAACGCGGTTTCCAATGCAGACTTCATAGGAAGGCCCCTGCATCATGGCTCAAGGCTGCCTGGCCTGGATACTGTGCTGTCAAGTCGGGGACGGGTTCGCTCCGCAAGCAGCCAGAGCACCCTTGCACCCTCTCACACAACACTAGAACTGGGGGACATCCACTCAAATTGAGCGGAGGGAGAAGTAGAACAGACAAAAGAAAATATTTCTTTACCCAGCATGCAATTAATCTGTGGAACTCCTTGCCACAGGATATGGTGATGGCACCTGGCCTGGATCCCTTTAAAAGGGGATTATGGAGGAAACATCCATCACAGCTTACAAGCCATGATGGGGATAAGCAACCTCCTGGTTTTAGAAGTAGGCGATCTCTGTATGCCAGGTGCAAGGGAGTGGCGACAGGCCACAGGTCTCTTGTGGTCTCGTGTGCTCCCTGAGGCATCTGGTGGGGCCACTGTGTGATACAGGAAGCTGGACTAGATGGGCCTTTGGGCTGATCCAGCAGCCAGGCTCTTCTGATGTTCTTTTGTTAACCTGGCACTTGCTCCACCCCCATCTGAACTGCGTCTCCAGCAGCTGAGCTCATCTGCTCTGCAGATAACTGACATCACCATCAGCGTGCTCCCATTCTCACATTACACCGAACACATCAAAGACGGGCCTGCAGCCAGAGGAGCACATGGGAAGTCCGCGCAGAAAGGGGTGAGCCAAACCAGGTCTGAAGCGGATTTCGGCTGCCTGGTTCCCTCCCTCTTTTGTTCTTCTGACCTCCTTTTCCTGCCTTCTGGCCGGGAGAGGAAGAGAGCCTTGTGAGGGAGAGCCTTGTGTTTGGCCCCCTGGCTCCTCCCTGTTCATAGTTCCTACCTAACCTGAATGTTTCTCTCTGCTCCCTCCAGCCCTGGGTGGGGGCTCTGTTGCTAGGCTTGTTCCATAAACCCCTCGATGACCATGTGTCAGGTTGCTTTCCACTTACCTTCTGTGTCAGATACTTGCAGCCCTTTTAGCTATCAGTTATAGTCAGTGGAGTCACTAGGGCGCGCGCTGCCCCGGGGTGACTCCACTAGGGGTGACTGGAGTCACTAGGGCGCGCGCTGCCCTTAATGACCCCCATGCCGCCGCACTCTCCGGCCGGCTGTCTTGGGCCTTCTGAGGGAGGCCCGATGCACGACGTCATATTTAATTTGCCCTCAAACGTTCTGCGCAGGCGCGAAAACCTTATAAATATGACGTCGCGCATCGGGCCTCCCTCAGAAGGCCTCAGAGCTCCGCCAAGGGCGGACGCTCTGAGGCCTCCTCCTGGAGCGGGAGGCGACGCGCGCAACATGCGGGTGCGCACGCAAGTGTACACGTGGGACCGCGTGTCACCCTTTGCGCGCGTCGCCCCCAGGCGGTCCGCCCTCCACGCCGCGCTCCAGCGACGCCTCTGGTTACAGTGATTCTCAAACGTTTTAGCACCGGGAGCCACTTTTTAAAATGACACTCTATTGGGACCCACCTAGCTTTATGAGATGGTCAAAACATTTATTTTCCTATATTTATACAAGCTTGCAAACTGTAGGAGCACAGTTGTTTGCAGGGTAATTAGCAGCTATCTTGCAGACTGCTGGAGCAGAGGCGTCGTCTGATATGGGGCAGTGGTGCGGTGGGCCCCAGGGCGTTGGGGCGGAAAGGCTCCGTGGGGGGCGGGAGCCTCCTTAACTTTTGTTTTTTTTCCCTTTTTCGGGTTTTTTGAAAGGTTTTTTTAAAGGTTTTTAACGCTAACGGGGCTTCTAAAAGGGTATGTGTGCTTTGCGCAAACTTATCTGTAGTTCTAGGACCCTCCAGCAACGATCAGGGGCGCAGATCGTCCCTCTGCAGCTCTACTCCCCGGCATGAACTCTGCAAAGCGTCCAGGAGCGCGCTGCAGAGTTAACGCATGCACAGAGCGACGATGTTTCCAATGTTAGCGTTAAAAACCTTTAAAAAAACCTTTAAAAAAACCCAAAACTCATTATGCAAATTAATTATTTAATTTGCATAATGGGGCGGCGGGCTTTTCCGCCACAGTAGCAGGGGCGCCTGGCTACGCCTCTGTGCTGGAGCTCAGCTCTTTGAAGGGCCATTAGCAGCTATCTGATTTTTGAATAGCCTCAGGGCTTGAGGCAATTACTTATCTGATCTTTCCATCACCTGGGACCCACCAGAAATCAGGTGGTGACCCTGGCCACTGAGTTACCCTATGTGGATAGAATAATTTGCATTTTCTTTCTTCATTCCAATGAAGTGCAACCACTGTTGGGGGTGGCATTGGCAGAGCTATAACCCTCCCCGATACAGCGCCAGTTCGGGCCACCAGAAGTTCACCTTTTGAGGGGTGCCCAGCGGACTGGCTCCTGCCCCGCTGCTCACCAGCTCCTTCTGCAATCAGACCTCCTTCCTACTGGGCTCAGCACACAGTGTGGCTGAGGCTTTATTGCGACACCTGAAAGATCAGCCACTAACTCACCACAAGTGCAATATTGTACCTCTCCCCTCCTTCCTCCCTACTCAAGCACATTCCTCTCCTCTCCATTTCCTTTAAAGACGCCTCTCTGACAATATGAATGCCTTTTGGAGAGTAACTATTCTGTCTGAATTCCTGGGCAAGCTGTCGTAGATGGTATATACTGTCTATGCCTGGAGAAGGTGGTTTTCCATTGTCCTCAAATCAGAAGCAGATGTGGCCCCAACAGCCACAGACTCTGCCACAGGCAGCACTGGGTGGAATTGGGAGAGAAGCCTGGCTTCTCCTGGCAGGGCCTTGCCTTGGGCTTGTTCTTCAAGCAATTGCAATGAAAGATGCAACATGGAACGAAGGGGGCACTGTGGATAAAGGCAAGGGGGAGGCAAAAAGCACCCCCTCTTCTGCCAGCTGCACCCTGCCTGCCTCGCACCAAATCCTACCCAAAGCTACTCATGTGCACCATTAATAGACTTCGATAAGCTCCCGATTAGACTACTGTAATGTGTTATAACTGGGGGCTACCTCGGGAGTCTGCCCAGAAATTGCAGCCACTTCCAAATGCTGGTTGTTTGCAACACAGCTTGCTGGTGCACCACTGGTTCTGGGTCCCTTTCTGGGCATGATGAACAGATTCGCAGTGTCGGCACTCGCCTTTAAAGCTCTTCGTGGTTTGGGGCCACCTGTGTATTTGGGAGACTGGTGACTCAAAGACGAGGTTAACTCAGGTCAACCTTGGAACTTGGCCTCTGGGAAGGCGCATGACTCGCGTCAGGGTAGCCACCCAGTTTTGTGGCATCATCAGCCTTTTTTTTTTTTCTCAAGGTTCTCCAGCGTGATGCAGGGAAGGAAACAGATGGGCATTCGCCAAAAGGAAACTGCTGGGGGGGAGGTTCTGATGCTACTCTTTATCTCTAAAAGGAGCTGAAAAATCAAGAAAAACTAAGGCAGCTGGTCTGGCTTCTCTACAAGGCCCTTGTCTTTTTTCATGCAAGATAGGGTGGTTTGTGATGAGCAGAATGTGACTCGCCACAATCGGACACCAACATGAGCTTTGAACATAAGCAGAGACATGAAGCGAAACTTTTGCCTTGTGGTTTGCACTCCCCTAAGTGAGACCTGTGGAGAGGTCCGTCCCCCCCCCCCCAGCTTGGCCCACCTCTGTTTGTGCCAGTCAGTGCCAGCGGTAATAAGCGAGGCCCTATTTGTTTGTTTCAGCAGAAACGATCGTGGGAAAATCCCATTCCCCGTGATTTAGTATCCTGGAATCTGAGCCAGCAATAACAGCGCAAAATCTGGCGTTTCCAGGAGTCGCGATGGCACAACACCATTCCAGCTCCTCTAATCCCATAATTCTTGGGACTGCTTGTCTTAGTTCGCACTTGCACACATGTGTGGATGAAGGAAAGCTCTCCAGCAGCAGAGTTATGGGGGGGGGGGAGGTTTTTGCAGAGCGACGCTTTAAACGTTTTAAACAAAAACGCACTACAGTGCAGAGTCTGTTCTTTATCCAGAAATAATACCTGACTTGAGGTCATCGATGTCCCAAAGAGAAGGACTGTGTTCAACTGAATTTTTAAAGAGAGAGAGAGAGAGAGAGAGAGAGAGAGAGAGAGAGAGAGAGAGAGAGAGAGAGAGATTTTGGAGGGAGTGGTTTTATTCGTTTTATACTTTTAAGTCCAGAGACTTTCAGGGTGACTTACAATGACTTGCATCCTATCAGGAACACTGCAGAAATAATAATAATAATAATAATAATAATAATAATAATAATAATAATAATAATAATAATAATAATAATAATAATAAGTTCAGTTTGCAATTATTATTATTATTATTATTATTATTATTATTATTATTATTATTATTCACCTTTCTTGGTCATTTGATTTCTCCTCTAACTTTAATTCAAGGCAGTTTACAACAGGTAGACAATTCTAAACTAAACAGTTTGTACATTGAATAAATGTGCTAATCTTTCATAGGACGCTTCTTTTCAGGTGTTTCCTTTCATGGTCTGGCTCTTTGCTGGCATTCACTTCCCATGCATTGACTGACAGGCAACTCCCTCTCACGGAGCACCAGCTGCAGCTCTCTCTCTCTCTCTCTCTCTCTCTCTCTCTCTCTCTCTCTCTCTCTCTCTCTCTCTCTCTTTCTTACACACACACACACACACACACACACACACACACACACACACACACACACACAGAGGGCATCTGCAGCTTTGTCAGCGGCGACAGAGTCTCAAACTGCCATCCTTGATCTTCAGGCATGTAAGGCTGCTGCTCTCCCGACTGAGCCAGACCTCCTGTCTGGACCCAACTGCTACACCAACCAGCTGGAGTGCATCCAGAGGCATTTCACGCCTGAACACAGCACTGTTCACATGTTGAACTGTCCTGAGGTCAGTCTGTGTACAATGGTAGTTAGTTCGTGCTTAGGAACAGTGATTCACACATTCCGTTCAGCGCAAGGCACAACCTGCACAATGCGCTTGGACTGCAGATCGGTCAAAGTCAACACAGGTCCAGTCACCCTCGCAATAATATGTGCCCAGGGGGAGACTGCGACACCTAAGGTGCAGACATCCTGTACCTGGGTGCAGAATGAGGTGTAGTAGTCCTCCTCGATGCCCGCTTCATTGCCAGGCAATGTTTGTCTGCCCAGCGCTGCCTGCTCAGAGGGATTGGACTATATAGAAAAATGCATGTTCAGAAATTTCTGATAGATTTAACAGGCCTTTTTTTCCTTAGCACATTTCTCACCCCTTTGCAATAAAAGGCATTAGCCTAGTTCAGTGTTTCTCAAATTGTGGGTCGTCGGGACCCACTTGGTGGGTCATGATCTGATTTCTGGTGGGTCCCAGGTGATGGAAAGATCAGATAAGTCATTGCCACAAGTCCTGAGACTATTCAAAAATCAAATAGCTGCTAATTACCCTGCAAACAGCTGAGCTCCTGCAGTTTGCAAGCTTGTGTAAATATAGGGAGATAACTGAGCGTCTCGTAAAGCCAGGTGGGTCCCTCCCAATAGAGTGTCATTTTAAAAAGTTGGTCCCGGTGCTAAGACGTTTGAGAACCACTGGCCTAGTTTGTTGGTCAGACCACAAGATGCCCCCTCTCAAATCCCTCCTCTGGCCTCACGGCTCCCCCATTCATTCCAAATCCAGTGCAAACTCCTTGGCCCCCTTGCTTTTAACTTGGAAGGCTGTCCATGGCCCTTGCCCATCCAACTGTCTTCCTATTGCATTGTATTCCTGCCTCTGGCCTTTGCTCTTCCAGCTGAGGTCTCCTTGGATTCCAAGCATCCTCTCCATTCGTAAGCAACTCCCTGCTTTCTCGCTTCATTGCCACAATACGTAGTGCTGATCGCGATCTTATTACTTTAAAAAAAGTGTTTCAAGAAATCCTCAGAGGAAAAGGCATGGACTAGTACAGGAGTTCTCAGCCTTTGGAGGCCAGGGTACCCCCTATCATGGTCCAATTTTCTGAAGTACCCCCTGCTAATTAACTGCTAATTAACTGCTAATTAATTGGATTAATCAATTAATTAAGTCAGTAATTGTTAAATAAAAAGTACTAAAACAATTTTAAATGTGAAAAATGTCTTATTTAACTCTCTCTCTCTCTCTCTCTCTCTCTCTCTCTCTCTCTCTCTCTCTCTCTGTGAGAAAGAGAGCAAGAGAGAGATATACAAGGATCTCTTTTTTTCTCCAAGTCACACTTCCCAAAATCAGCTCCTCTCTCCCCCCACACCACCAAAGTACATTTTCCAAAGTACAAAAATAAGCTCAAAACCAAAATCAGAGAGACGGAAGGGCTCCAAAAATAATTACAATTTAAAATCCATGCTAATTAACACTTAATTAGCTGCTGATGAGGCAGATAAAGAGCAGAGCTTGGCGTACCCCCAGCAAGAGGTCCGTGTACCCCTAGGGGTACCCGTACCACAGGTTGAGAACCCATGGACTAGTATTAATAAGAATACTTATATACCTCTTTTCAACATGAGGAGTTCACAAAGCAGTTTGCATAGTAAAAATAAATCAAGAAATGGTTCCCTGTCCCCAAAGGGCTCACAATCTAAACAAGGGGTGGGGAACCTCCGGCCCGCGGGACGATCCGGCCCGGCCCACGCGGGACCGGACCGGAGGCTCCGGAGGCTCCGTCGCCGCTTTCCCACTCCTCCTTGGTTTAAAAGCAGGCTTCGCACAGCGCCGCTGAAGCCGAGATTGCCGAGAGGGCAATCTCGGCTTCAGCGGCGCTGTGCGAAGCCCGCTTTTAAACCAAGGACGAGCGGGGAAAGCGGCGGCGGCGGCCCCGGCCCCGGCCCGGAGCCGAGGTAAGGAGAGCAGTGGGTGGGTGGGAGGGGGGGGAGAGCGAGCGGTGGGTGGGTGGGAGGGCGGGCGAGCGAGCGGGCGAGCGAACGAGGGAGGGATGGCGAGCGAGCGAGGAATGGCGAGCGGGCGAGCAGTGGGAGGGAGGGTGGGAGGGCGAGCGGTGGGTGGGAGGGCGAGCGAGCGGTGGGTGGGTGGTAAATTCGCGAGGGGGGGTCAAATTTGGGGGGGGAATCGGACGGCCTACCGGCCGGCCCGCACCAAATTTTCCCTATGGGAAAATGGACCCCCACTGCAAATAGGTTCCCCACCCCTGATCTAAACAGTACAGAAGAGAAGAGACACCAGCCACAGCCACTGGAAAAGATGCCGTACTGGGGTGAAGAGGGACAGTTGCTCTCCCCCTGCCAAATATAAGAGGACACCACTTTAAAGGTGCCTGTTTGCCCAGTTAGCAGAGGTATGACAGGAACAGAGAGCCTCCATGTACAAGGGTAGTTGTGCATCCTTGTTGCTAGGATGGCAAGCAGCAGCGAGAAGACTGCAATCTGAACATAAGAACATCAGAAGAGCCCTGCTGGATCAGGCCAAAGGCCCATCTAGTCCAGCTTTCTGTATCTCACAGTGGCCCCACCAGTTTTCTCCGAGAGCACACAAACAAGATAATCTGTTTCCTGTTGTCACTCCCTTGCACCTGCCACAGAGAAAACCTACTTCTAAAGCCAGGAGGTTGCTTATGGCGTGTAACCTGTGATGGTCTTTTCCTCCATGAATCTGTCCAAACCCCTTTTAAAGGCATCTAGGACAGGTGCCATCACCACATCCTGTGGCAAGGAGTTCCACAGATGAATTACGTACTGGGTGAAGAAATATTTTCTTTTGTCCGTTCTAACTCTCCCTCCACTCAATTTTAGTGCATGTCCCCTGGTTCTGGTGTTGTGCGAGAGGGAGAAGAATTTCCCTCTATCCACGGCTATCCATGCATAATTGTAAGCATCTCAATCATTGTCCCCCCCCCCCCCGGCGCCTTTTTTCTAGACGTTTTTCTAGTCTTCTCACCTTGCTCGGGCAATTCCAAGAAGCAGCAGCTGATTGGCCCCTGTTGAAAAGGGGATGCTGGAACTGGCGGCACGTGGTCTGATCCAGAAGGGTTTTTCGCATGCTCTTATTCCAGAACACACACACACCACACACATTTTCTTCCTTATGTGTTTTCAAGCCCACCCTTCTCCATGAAGTCTTTGGCACTTGAACCATCATCTCTAGCCAAAATCAAGAACAAGCTGTTGCTTTTTTTCTTTCAGTCAATGTATCAATAAACATGTGGCAGAATTTTTCTAGTCATAAGAACATAAGAAGAGCCTTGCTGGATCAGGCCAAAGGCCCATCTAATGCAGCTTCCTGTATCACACAGTGGCCCCACCAGATGCCTCAGGGAGCACACAGCCAACAAGATAATATCCTGTTTCCTGTTGTCACTCCCTTGCACCTAGCACAGAGAAAACCTACTTCTAAAACCAGGAGGTTGCTTATGGCTTGTAACCTGTGATGGACTTTTCCTCCATGAATCTGTCCAAACCCCTTTTAAAGGCATCTAGGCCAGATGCCATCACCACATCCTGTGGCAAGGAGTTCCACAAACCAATTACACGCTGGGTAAAGAAATATTTTTCCTCTATCCGTTCTAACTCTCCCTCCACTCAATTTTAGTGCACGTCCCCTGGTTCTGGTGTTAATTTTAGTGCATGTCCCCTGGTTCTGTCAAAAAGCTATCACTACACCTTGTGGCAGGGAGTTCCATAAGTGCATGATGTGTTGTGTGAAGAAAGTTTTCTTCTTTTGCCAGTCCTGAATTGGCTGCTAACTGGCTTCACTGAGCAGCCCTGAGTCCCAGTATTGCGAGAGAAGGAGAAGCCATTTCCCTCCTCCCACACCGCTCACAATGTTTTAAATCTCCATCATATACTCTCCCTTCCCTTTTTTCCAAATTGAAAAGCGCTCAACAGGATGCCTCCTCTCGTGAGTTACTGTTTCACGCAGTTCTGATTCTGAGCTAAATAAAATTCCAAATCGGAAGCCCTGGAAAATCTTGTACAGACGTGCTGTGGGTCCCAGACGAACGGGGGGGGGGGGGGGAACACCTCCAATCCCTCCTGTTGCCAACAGAAGGAAGTTTAGCTCAAGTTGTAAAGAACCACCAGGCTGCAGCAACAGTGATTCCAGACTCAGCCCCACACACCACAGATGTGGGAGAAGAAAGGAGGCCAAAGGTAGTTCTGGCAGGAAAACTTGGAAGAGACTGAAAGGACAGATCTGCCGTGCAGCTGGTTGCGCATGCAAAAACTCAAGACATGACAGCGTCGCTGGTGTGTGGGGCTGGGGAAGGTTCCAGGGGGCCGGGAGAGATGCTTTCTTGTGTGGTTTCCAGCTCCCCTATTGCCAGTTTTTCTCATAAAGCGATTGTGGGCTCTAATGCTGCATTGGTGAGATTAGATCTTTGCAAGCAAGATGGTTCCACATTCCTCCAGCCTGATTTGTCACTCTGTGTTCTCATTCCCCATAAACAGAAAACAGGCAGGCTTAACCACCCCTCGCGTCCTGGAGCCCCACTCCGTTTTCAGCTTTGTAATCACTTGCAGCCTGGGATCAGCCAAAAGCCCATTTCGAGTGAATTTGCCTTGATTTAATGCTTTGATTTGAAAGTTATTTTTTACAATAAGGGAACGATGGGCTGTGCCAAAGAAAGCAGTTTCATAAAATGCTGAACATGATTTGCATTCTGTAACTGCAAACCTAAGAGACTTGGAGTAATTGACATTTTGGACGTATCACTGGTATCGTATTTAATCTTGAAAAGCAGGTTCCAGGCAAGGGGGGCGTCTGCCAAACCAAACTCCGACTCCTTGCCGAACGCCTACCATAACTCATTTTCAAATCCATTCAATACGGCCCTAAACCTAAATGTTTACATTTTTGATTTACTAAGATAACATTACTGGGTCACTGAAACGGTTTTGTCAGGGAACGTCTCAAATGGACAGCCTGCATTCGCGATGCGCCAGTTCAGGTTTCATAGATGTGCAAAGATGCCACGGAAATGTTCTCAGAGCCAAGGATGCATGATGGAGGAGGAGTCCTGCAGATATGCGCAAGTCCAGCAACTAGCCGGAGTCAAGTAAGCTTTTCATAGCTGCAGGACTCCCTGTAAAAAAACATTAATAGCTCTGTGGCTGCTACACACCTGTACCTTTTTTGGGGTGGGATGGACTAGCCAATGTGATGGTCGTTTCTGGAATGGCATTGAGAAACAAATAAAACTCCTGAAAAGGAGCCAATCTGGCAGAAACAGCAAAGGAGGCGTTTCCAGCTGCTATAAGTCAGGGATGTGGATCACGTCTCTGACTCCAAGTCTCAAGTCAAGTCCCAAGTCTTTGCCCCCAAGTCCCAAGTGCTGCTATGTTTGGTTGTGAGTTGTGAGTCCCTATCTATTTAATGGGGACAACGGGTTTAAACCTGAATAAAATTGGACTTGTAAAAGGCTATGAGTCTCGAGTCGAGTCCTTCGAGTCTTTTACAATCACCCAGTCAACTCTGAGTTGAGTCATTGACACGACTTCAGTCCGACTCGAGTCCAAGTCAATAGACTCAAGTCTACGTCACTGCTATAAGTATTTTATTTATTTTATTTATTTACAATATTTTTATCCCGCCTTTCTCCCCGGAGGAACCCAAGGCAGCTTACAACAAAAAAGAAAATAAGTACAAAAAATACAATAGAAAAATAGTTACGTTTTAAAACATTGAAAAACAATTAATGACAATAAAAACAGTATATACAAATAGATTAAAAAGAACACTACAATTAAAACAAGAGCATAAAAACAGCAGCACTTCACCTGTACCAGCAGGATGTTAAAAGAGGCAAGAGCTCAGAAGGCTTCTTTGAACAAGAAGGTTTTTAGGCCTCGCCGGAAAGTGTCCAAGGAGGGAGCGGTTCATCAGTCAAAAGGGAGGGAATTCCATAAAGTTGGTGCTACTACTGAGAAGGCCCTATTTCTGGCCGCCGCCCCTCGTACCTCCCTAGGCGACGGTACCTGCAAAAGGGCCTTCTCTGATGACCTAAGGAGATGGGCCAGACTATATAGAAGTAGGCGGTCTCTCAAATATCCTGGCCCTAAGCCGTACAGGGCTTTAAAGGTCTAAACCAGCACTTTGAATTGGGCTTTAAAGGTCAAAATCAGCACTTTGAATTGGGCTTTAAAGCCCTAAGTATATATAGATGCCATCAAATGGTGAGCTTGGTTACAAACTTATGTTCCATAGATAATGTGCTGCTATGTTTGACGCAACAGGCTTGGAAAAGGCGGAGAGGCAAGGCTGCATTGTAAGGGGAATTTCATAAACGTGAGGAATTTGAGGTTGCCAGATGAATGCATCCTAAATACAGGATATGAGCATCTCTCCAATGGTGCTTGGGTGGAGAAGGTGCGATGCTGGAAGGACACCCACTGGGACCTGCTGTGGGCCTTGGTCATTGTGGAATGAGGACCATCCTTCTCGAAGGGAGCTGTTCTGCATTGCAGCCTGGACTCCAGCCTGACGCCCTTATTTATTTATTTATTTAAAGAATTTATATCCCGCCTTTCTCCCAGCGAGGGCCCTCAAGGCGGCTTCCTTCTGGGCTGCTGGCCAAACTGGACCTGATGGGGTAGCCACATCGGTTGTCCACGTGCCCCTGCTGCTGCCTAGGCACAGGTCAACTTGGGGGGGGGGGAGTTGATCTTAGGAGGTTCCTTCCAGTAAAGCAGACACCCACTCAGCATCCCATCATTTAACCAAAACCCGATTCTCAGAGAACATAAGAAGAGCCTTGCTGGATCAGTCCAAAGGCCCATCTAGTCCAGCTTCCTGTATCTCACAGATGCCTCCGAGAGCACACACAGACAACAAGATAACCTGTTTCCTGTTGCCACTCCCTTGCACCTGGCACAGATAACCTGTTTCCTGTTGCCACTCCCTTGCACTTGGCACAGAGAAAACCTATTTCTAAAGCCAGGAGGTTGCTTATGGCTTGTAACTTGTGGTGGTCTTTTCCTCCATGAATCTATCCATCCCCCTTTTTAAAGGCATCTAGGCCAGGCGCCATCACCACATCCTGTGGCAAGATGTTCCACAGATGAATTACATGCTGGGTGAAGAGTTGTCAATCCAGCATCATTCAACACGACAGAAAAGGCCCTTCTGTAGGAACAAAAGAAGAAAGAGGTCTCACCTGCCAGAAGCAGAGATGGAGAGAGAAGTGGGCTCTGAATGAGCTGGTGTTAAGACTGAGCATATGCGCTGTGTGGCTTTAAAAAATGTTTAAGCAGGACTTAAAGCACTCTTGGACCTGAGTGCTGGCTGGAGGAGACTTGGCTGCTGTCTGCTCCGGCTCAGAGCCCTCCCAGGATATTGCTTGGAGAGGCACAGGTGCACCCCGTTAAGAGGTCATTTCCTGTTCACACAGCAGCTTTGGGAAATGGATTTACCAGAAGTCCTCCCTTCTCTCTCTCTCTCCCTCTCTCTCTCTCTCCTGCTTTGCCAAGTCACTAAATGGGTAGAGAGTGTGTGCACATATGCACATGCGCGCATGCACATAAGATACAGCAAAATATCAGAGGCTGTTCCCTCTACCCCACTGCATCCTTGGTAAGGAATAGTTTTGTCCCAGCCAGGTTCCATGAAGAAGCATCAGTTCTAAAGGAAATGGTGGTTGATGTAAAACAAAAACCCAGAAAACGCGCCCAGAGAAAGTGGTCCTCGTCCTCCCTCCCTGCTCCCAAAGCCCCACTTTGCAGGGAAAAAGCACCTTTAATTGCCAGTCCCCCCAAGAAGGTGATCTGCAGAAGTCGCCATAAGTGGCGGCGTTCATTCAAAACAGGCGGCAGCGGCAACATCTCTCAGGCAGCCAGCGGAGGTGCAATTAAGCGCTGGAGAAAGGGACCTTTCTGGAGTCAGTACAGATGGTGGTCTGTTCCTAGGGCGTGAGATTAAAAAGAAAACAGCGCTTCCAAATTGCACATTTCAGACATGGGAAGGCAGAAGGCTTGCCCTCTGCCCCTTTCTCTAACCCCCGTGGATCTGGGGGCAGCAGAGGGGGAGAATTTGCCTCCCAGAGTGGGCACTCTTGGGGTCACGGACCAACCTGTCCACGCTGTACGTGGCTGGCTGTTCCTTGCTTGAATTATCCTTTTTCACTTGGCTTGATCTGCTGTGTCTCTCTGGTGCTTTTTGGCAGACTTGCACGCATTGGCGTCATTACAGGGGGGGCGGAGCTCTACGTTCCTCCGTGATCCGAGCCTCAGTTACACGGAGGAACGAAGCGCCCCGCCCCTGCACCTTCCGAACCAGTCAAAGCGGTGAAAACAACATGCAGGGAGTCTCCTGCGCATTGTTTTCACCGCTTCGACTGGTTTGGAAGGGGCGGGGGCGGGGCGCTTCGTTCCTCCGTGTAACTGAGGCTCGGATCAGGGAGGAACGTAGAGCTCTGCCCCCCCCCCCGTAGTGACGCCAGTGCTTGCACGGAATGACCCACACGTGACTGCCGTCAAAAGGGGTGTCTCTGGGTTGAGGTCTCTGCTCTGTGAAGGTCTATCACACATGCTTGCCCATGTCACGACGATATCAAGGACTTCTCCACCTTTGTCAATGAGGTGAGCTTATTTATTTATTTATTTATTTACCGCCTTTCTTATCCTCAGATTGCTCTTCAGAGGCAGTTTACACAGGCAGGCTTATCTAGATCCGATAAGAATCTTTACAATATTGTTCTGTATAGGTAAAGGTAAAGGTATCCCTTGACAATTAAGTCCAGTCGTGTCCGACTCTAGGGAGCGGTGCTCATCTCCGTTTCAAAGCCGAAGAGCCAGCGCTGTCCGAAGACGTTTCCATGGTCATGTGGCTGGCATGACTCAACACCGAGGCGCATGGAACGCTGTTACCGTCCCGCTGACGCGGTACCTATTAATCTACTTGCAATTTCTTGCTTTCGAACTGCTAGGTTGGCAGGAGCCGTCGCGCGGAATCGAACTGCCGACCTTTCGAACGACAGCTCCATGGTGTAGTCATCTTCACTAGTTGCTGAACACCAGGCTGCAGGACGCCACAGATCATGCTGAACAGGGAAACATTTTTCCAGTTGTCACTGACGTTCTCAGCATTCCAGTCTGTTCTCTCATCGCACCACGCAACAGCCACCGAGGGTCATGACAGCTTATCAGTGACTTCCTGCCACCTCTCTGCCACCGAGGGTCATGACAGCTTATCAGTGACTTCCTGGTCTCCCTTCCAGCATGAAAACAGGCTGTTCCTGCTTGGCTTCAGCAGTCTTCAAGCAGTTCAACCTCGGGACCACACCACCTTATGAGACTGCCCTGAACTGAGCAGGTGACTGGTGGCAGCTCTCCGGAGTTCAGCCCAGAGTTCTTCTTGGTCTGATCCTGGAGATGCTGCCAGGGATTGGACCAGGGACTGACCTCCTGCTTGCACGGCATGCGCTCCCTCCACCACTGCGTTATGACCCCATCCCGAATGTCAAGCATCACATCTGGCAAGCGCAGCAGAGGGACATCAAAAGAGCCCAGCTGGATCAGGCCAAAGGCCCATCTCGTCCAGCTAGGATGGTGTAGTGGTTTGGGAGTCGGACTTAGACCTGGAAGATCCAGGTTCAAATCCCCGCTCAGCCACGAAGCTTCCTGGGTGACCTTGGGCCAGTCACTATCTCTCAGCCCCACCTACCTCACAGGGTTGTTGTGAAGACAAAAAAGGAGGGGAGGAAATATGTACACCACTCTGAGCTCCTTGGAGGAAGGGCGGTATAAAAATGTGAAAAAATAAATAATAAATAAAATAAATATCTCCCAGTGGCCCCACCAGATGCCTCAGGGAGCACTCAAGACAACAAGAGACCTGTATCCTGTCGCCACTCCCTTGCACCTGGCATTCAGTGATAGCCTACTAAAACCAGGAGGTTGCTTATCACCATCATGGCTTGTAACCTATGAGAACATAGCATAAGAGGAGAGGAGAGTGGTGGGCTAGAGCAGAGGCAGGCAGTGGTGGGCTAGAGTGGCAGAGGCAGGCACTGCGTCAACCTGCTTCCTGAGGCAGTCACCTCAATTGGCCTCATGGATGAGCCAGCCCTGCTCCTGACATGCAGATGAAGGAGGCCGGTGCAACCGTTGCTAACAACTGCCTGCAGTTCCTGACTGAGCGACAGCTGGTTTTCCTTCTCCGCTCCCCCCTTCCCCAATTTTCTTCTCCCTTGCTGGGTCTTCATTCATCAGCTTTCTTGCCAAATCAGGGGCTCGCTCTCCTCCAGAAGTCAATAGCGGGGAGTCCTATTGAGGAAAAGGATTGGACTCTGATTGTAGAGTTAACGGTGATAAATGACTTGAATGGAGAAGAAGATTCCTTGCTCTAATTACCCTGTGGAAACACCACAGGCTTGCACGCTCGCCCTGCTTTCGGAGCAAAGGCCTGGAGGTCAGCATGCTAAAACAAGCCGCAGGGAGAGGAAAGTAAAACCCACTCGAAAAACCATTTGTTATCTTCGGAGGATGAGGCTCTTTAGCACGAGGCACCTCCACAAGCCAGCCCCTCTTCTCTCTGTCCTGTGCACTGTCTCTTGAAGCAGAGGTGGAAGATGTCAGTCTGAGAGAGAGCCGGAGAATGCAGAGACCTAGGCTGCGTGGCTCTTGATCGGATCCAGCACTCACTGGCTCGGCAGCAGTATCGAAGCCTCTTTCCTTGCTCTCACACAATGTTTCTCAAACTGTGGGTCACAACCTGATTTCTGGTGGGTCCCGCAGAGCCTCCAGTGAAAACATAGGTGATGGAAAGATCAGATAACTAATTGCCTCAAGCCCTGAGGCTATTCAAAAATCAGATAGCTGCCAATTACCTTACAAAGAGGTGAGCTTCTGCAGTTTGCAAGATAGTTGCTAATTTCCCTGCAAATAGCTGAGCTCCTGCAGTTTGCAAGCTTGTGTAAATATAGGGAGATAAATGTTTGAGCATCTTTTTTCTGGGGTTTTTTTTTCCCATCTGTCAGTGACAGGTAGTGGGAGGCAAGTGAAGGCTGGTGGGTCACATAACTTAAGCCCCTCAAGCCTTGAGGCTATTCATTAGGGCTGCCTCATTACAAGAAATGGATTGAATTTTTTGCGGGGGGGGGGGTGTTTGCAAATTAATTAATAAATAAACATTACTTGTAAAGTTAAATAAATAAAATATTATTTCTTCCTAGATCACTTTAAAAAAAGTCTCGTAAAGCTAGGTGGGTTCTGATAGAGTGTTGTTTTAAAAAGTGGTGCTAAAAGGTTTGGGATCCACTGCTCTAACAAAGGTCGGGCAGGAATGGAGCCATGCATCTTCCAGGGGCCCCTGGTGGCGTCATTGGGATGGCAGCAGCCATGGCATCTCATGAACCCCTCATGGCAAAGACTCCTCCCTCTCTGCTCCTCCCTCTCTGCAGCGTCCGGTCCCCTGCCCTGTTCCCTGACTCCCATCCTGCTCCACATGGCTGCTTCTGGTGGGGCAACACTCCTTGTATAATGACGTTGGGACGCAGATGAACTGGGCATTATGGATAGACTTACCATCCGTCCTGGAATTTCCGGGACTGTACTGGAATCCGGGCTCAGGTCCCGGAACGGTCCCGGAACATTCTGGGCCGGTTGGCAAGCCTCCGCCGCTGCCAATTTTACCCGGGCGCCGGCATCTTGGATCGTGAAATCTCGCGAGATCCAACATGCCCAAATCTCGTGAGGGCATCCTTGTAGCGCATCGTGCCCCTGCCTTGAAAGAATCCTTCTCATTAGCCTGCAGAGTTACAACACGCCTTCGAAACTCATCTGCAAGCCTGAACAAGTTCCTGGGAAGATTAATCAACACCAGCTTGGCTTGATTAATCTTCAAGGGCTGATTTTAACTTTCCATTTACATGTGGACAGACCCCTGTTCGCACACACACAGCTATGACTGCTGCCCCCTTCTCTCTAACTAATCTTCCTGTCCATTCTTTTTTTCTGGCAATCCTACTTAAGCTCTTTTAAAAGCAATTAAGTCAAGATTATTTGGGTGATAAACCATCATTGACTGTGCAGAGCAGACATTCACAGCCCGACTGGGCCTCTTAACCCACTGAGAGGGATAGGAGCAAGCTGGCAATAAAATGCTGCCAAGTTCTTTTTGCAGGTCCAGCATAGGATGGGGAAAATGTCTTTTTTTCTTGTCAATTTGGGCAATTTGGTACTGTGCCCTCCTGGTGAGAAAAGCATTTGAGAAGAGGAGGACTACCAGGCTGGAGCTTGATGCTGGTTCTGATGATATAGGAGAAACAACACACGTGGGGGGGGGGCGTGAGGGGGCAGCATCGTCCGTTGCAAGATCCTCCCCCAATTCATGCTGCTGCTGCTGCTTCATAAAAATGGCTACTACTGGAATTTAAGGTCAGAGGGCAAGTCTCTAAGTCCCAGCAAAACTCCCTCCCAATAAAATGAATTTACAGCCCACTCTTAAATCCTCTCAGAGGGGCATGTCTGCCTTCAGATGGGCTATTTGTATTTATGGCCTGCTTAAGTATCCTACAGGAGCTGAAGATGGGGAATCGGATATGATCTCACACAGGAGGGCCACTGACCGCTCAAACAGGAAATCCAAGACAGGGTTTCAAGGAGGGTCAAGCACATCTCAGTAGGGCTCACCAAGAAAGGGCTGTGCTCCTCCTGCCCCTGGGAGCTGAGGGCAACTTGCAGGGTCAACCACCCACCCCACCCCATCAGTCCTGGTGCAGAAGAGAGGCAAACTGCGGCCTTTGCCGGTTGCGGGGTGCGGGTCTTGTCCTAGGGTTGCCCTCTGGGCTGACCTGCTCATCCAATCAGGTGAGGGGCTGCTTTGGGGGGCTGGCAAATGAGCTGGGGGTGCCCCACCCAGAGGCTTCACCTGCAACCACCCCAGTCCTCGCCTTACTCACTCTCTTTCAAGAAGAGGACAGGGGCGGCGACCAGCGCTGCTGTTGAGCAATAGGGAACAGGGTCACAGTGTGACTCCCCCAAGGCCATCGTTTAAAAAAAGAGAAAACTCACACTGGACCATCCATGTTACATGTTTTCATGTAACTTGGCTCTCATCAGACTTACTTGTTTGCACTCTCATCATGTGCCCATCCCCCCTACTCCTGTATCTCCTGCCTATTTTTCCATACTGTGACCAGTATCTCTGCTTTATTATTTACTTAACTAGTGTTTTTTTTGCCATGGCTGTACACCCATCTCTTATAGAACATTTATTTTTTTCCATTGTTTACCTTAATGAACATCCAGTTTAAGGAAGAGTTCTGTGTGGCTCAGAAACTTGCATATCCTGCCTTTGTGTCCATTACTCGGTCCAATGACAGTCGCGCACTGGCCCAGCAGTTCGCATTCTGTGGGACCCACGCAGCGTCGCCCATGCACATCCACACAGTCGTTGTTGCTGTGACTGCACGCACTGAATGACCCTCCCAACTGCGCTGCGCCTGGGAAATGTGGACAAGCCCCTTTTGTATTGCGTGATCTCCATCTCTTTGTGTTTCTCTGTACAGGAATTGCAGGCTGCTGTGTGAATGCCACTCTGTCTGCCTTGAAGCCCTATAACGCCAAGCAAAATTTCATTCACTGAAAGCAAAAAAAAAAAAGGGGGGGGAACTAAACATCTAATTGGCAGCAGCATTTCAGGAGCTGCCGATCTCTGCGATGGGCTCGATAAGGTTCCTGGGAAGCTCTGCAAAACGGGGGGAGCTAGCATGCCAAATGCAGCCAATTAACGGCAGCCCCTCTTTTCATGGCAGCCAATTAAGTCCTGTATAGTTGTCACCAGCCTTTGGGAGTTTGGGGGTGGGGGAGATCTGAGGGCAGAGGGAGGCGAAGGCCAACAGCCAATTCCATTTCTCCAGTGGTCTTGTACATCGAAAGGCCCCTTCATTTCGGAAGAAGGCAGGGGGCTGAGGCATCCATGCCTGGTGCCTGAATCCAAAACGGGACCTGATTAATGCCTTTGCTAATTTCAAAGCCGCTGGGCTCTCTTGACACAGCGAGTCTCCATTTAGCAGAAAACAGCCTGGCACCAGCAGCTAGGGACAGCTTAACGCTGCTAAAAAGCAACAGATGGGGACTTCGATCCCTCTGCCAGGCACCCAAACGGTGTCCTTGTAAACACTTTCTCTGAAACCTCTTCCAGAAAGGGGGGGGGGGGAGAAAAAGTGGGGTGAGAGATTAACACTGGCGAATAAATAGCCTAATCATCACAGCAATAAAAGTACAAATCTGAGGCGGTGGAGTAGTGCCAGCAAGGCAGCCGCCGTCCGGAGCCGCTTCGCAAGGAACTGCCGGGTTGGCAGCAGTGGCGCCAGAGGACAGCAACGCATGCCGGGCCACGTTGTTCTCCGAGAGACAAGCTGGTCAATGCATGAAGGTCTGCGAGCATACGTTTCCCCGCCGTTGTCTGGTTTGCGCCGCTTCCAGCTCAGACACCATGTCAGCCAGCGATGAACACAATGGTTCACAGGCGGCTGCAAGAGCCGGCGGCACTTGGCGGCAAAGGCAAAGCACGGGACGAGTGTGCCAGAACGTGGCCCCTGCTCAAATATTGCCTTGGCCATGAACTTGCCAGGGGGTCTCATGGAAGCCCAGGCCTATCCCCGACCTGAGGGCGCAGCCTCCCATCTCAGGCTTCCTGGGCTGGGATGACTTTTCGGCGAGGGCTCAAAACGTTTTTGTTTCGTCTGGCGTTTGGGTGATGGGTTGTAGCTGCCTCCTGTGTCTCAGGATGCTCTGCCATGCTGCTTCTCTGCTCCATTCTGTCCCCCCCCCAGTGGATTTTATTGTTTTTAAATTATGTATTTTTTAAACTTATTTTCTGTATATTTAAACTATGTATTTTAATTTTTGTTGTAAGCCGCCTTGGGCATATGATAAGGCGGGATATACATTTTTAAATAAATAAATAAATAAATAAATAAATAGAGTCTACCAAGCCGACCAAGAATGTTCTGGTCAGGCATGCCGGGTGAAGCTTCAATTCTGTCTGCACTTCTTAAAGGCCACGTTGCACATGATGCAGCCTGGTGTGTATTTTCTCTCCCTCTTTTTAAGAAATAGCAGTGGGGGCACAAAAAGGGAGTGGAACTGGGGGGATGCTGGGGGGACAAGACTTTGCCCCTACCAGGCTTCTACTCCTCATTGCCCCACCAATATGCCAATATTTTAAAGGGGGGGGGGGAAAGCTTCCATTGAATGAATGAATGAATGAATGAATGAATGAATGAATGAAAACTTTATTGGCATAAAATGCTTCCATAGAAAAAGCTTCCATTGTGTCACGTTCTTTGGGTTCTGATGTTGCTTCTCTGTTGCAAATGTTGACTCCAGGATTTGAGCTTCCTCGGGGTCTGCCTTCCCCTGCAGTCCTCTTCTCAGTGTGGCTGCCAGGTTGAAGGGGACCCTGCACTGGGGGCCCTCCCCTGGCATTCGGAGTCGCGGTGGCTCAGTGCTTGTGATGTAGACTTGAGTCTATTGACTCGGACTCGAGTCGGACTCAAGTCGCGTCGATGACTCGACTCGGACTTGACTCGGCGACTGTCAAAAACTCAAAAGACTCGACTCGAGACTTGGACCCTTTTATGACAAGTCCAATTTTATTCAGGTTTAATCCCACTTTCCTCATTAAGTAGATAGGGACTCACAACTTGCAACCAAAGACTCGGGACTTGGGGGCAAAGACTTGGGACTTGACTTGAGACTTGGACCCAGAGACTTGATCCACATCCCTGCTCTTTATCTTCTGCCCTCTTTGCTTCCTTATTCAAAACTGCTATTGTTCTACCTGTCCTTGAGAAGCGTGCGCTGTACTCTTCTACCTTTTCCAAACATCACCGGATTCTTTTCTTTCCAAAGTACTGGAGTGGTATTTCCTAACTGTCTTCCTCTATTTCTTTCCTTCCTATTAACTCATGTTTTTATCTGTGTCAGTCTGCTTTTTGTACCCATCACTCCACTAAATCTGTTCTAGCTCTTATTTCGAACAATCTACTAATTGCCAGATCTCGGTCTCTTTTCCTGTTCTTCTTCTTTTTGATTTATCCTTGGCCTTCAATAAGGTAAATGATCTTTTTGGCCCTTATTACTTTACATGATCTTGGCTTTCATGATAGCGTCTTGTCTTTGTTTCATTCTTATCCTTCAGGTAATCATTCCTTCTCCATATTTTCTTTCCTGTTCTTATGCTTTTGGTTTTTTCTTTTGATCTTGGGATACGCCAAACTTTGGTTCTTGATCCTTGTCTGTTTTCAGTCTTTGTCTCCTTTGTTTTCATTAGTTATTTACACATACACACACACACACACACACACACACACACATATGGTATCTCAAGAAAATACATACACAAATGTTGCAGGTTTTCTACAAGGAAGAATGTACAAATTAGAACTCATTAAAATGTGTGTACATTTTTGAGACATCTCTGTGTGTTGTGTGTATGCCTGTATAATCTGCATTTTTGCCAAAGCTTCAATGTGGCTTACAGCGCAATCCTAACCAACTTTCCAGCACCGGTGCAGCGGCAATGCAGCCCCGAGGGAAGGGAACAAATGTTCCCTCACCTTGAAGAGGCCTCCATGACAGCCCCTACACTGCAAAATGCAGCGTGCGCCCTGTTGGCATGGCTACACTGGTGCTGGAAAGTTGGTTAGGATTGCACTGTAACAATCGTTATGTATAAATATGGACAGGAGAAAATGGTGATAAAATAAAAACACAGAACGCCACTTTCTGCTAAAAAATCTGCGATAAAATTAAACGAAACCATGTAATTTTGTGTCATTCTTCATCTGCTGACACTGTATAATCTATACCACCTACCTAGTACACTTTTAAAGTAGTTACAATGGATAAAAATGGGGAGAAATGGAATAAAAACATATAACACTGCTTTCTGCTATTTCATTTTGGTTAAACACCAAAATCTGCAAAAAAAAAGCAAACCATTTTCTCCCACCTCTGTAAAAGACAATAAAGCAAACAAAACATTGAAATGATAGCAACAAAAGAGAAAATAAAGTTGACAATAAACATGGCCAATGAAGAGATGTCAGAATTAGTATTCCATTTATGAGGCGGTTGCACAGGCGCATCGGGGGACAGGGGGGGGACGACCCCGGCCACCACCTGCCCACTTGCTTCCACTACTGTTTCTCCTCCTCCGTGGTTTGGGCTCCACCCCTGAAAAGGCTCCCAGTCCCCACCTCAGTCAAGGGGGCGGCAAGAGCAGAAACTCTGACAACGTTCCTAGAATTTTCTGTCGATGTTCTTTGCGGGTTGCTTATCGTTTCCACTCAGAGTATCTACAACGTTCCCTTTTGGTGCCAGGTCATTAATTTTCTCGTTCTTGCCTTTCAGATGATTTTCTTGCTCTTTCTGTTTTGGCTCTTGTCTCATTTTCTTAAAACAAATGTTTCGAAGACGGCACCTCCACGCACTATCCCTCCATCTTTTCCTTTTTTGGTACCTTCTGGTGTACATCGAGAATTGTATCATCTTGGTGTTATAATTGGTTCTTTGCAAAGTTGTATAAAATTTAGGCAACTTCTATTGCGTGTTTTTCTTTCATCATCTGCTATGAAAACTGTAATAATTTGCTCAATTCTGGCATGTCTCAATTCCCAAAACCTCCTTCCTGTTTCCCACCTCACACTTCCTCCTTTGTCCTTGTGGAGCCAAACTTGTTGTTGTTGTTCAGTCGTTAAGTCGTGTCCGAGCCTTCGTGATCCCATGAACCATATCCCGCCAGGCCTTCCTGTCCTCCACTATCTTCCTGAGTTCGCTCATTTTCATGTTCGTTGCATCGGTGATGCTGTCTAACCATCTCATCCTTGGCCTTCCCCTTCTCCTTTTGCCTTCAGTCTTTCCCAGCATCAGAGTCTTCTCCAGAGACTCCTCTCTTCGCATTAGGTGGCCAAAATATTTGAGCTTCAGCCTCAGTACCTGTCCTTCCAGGGAACAGTCAGGGTTGATTTCATTTACGACACTAATTGCACACCATTGTGTACTTAGTGACAGGATACGTTTTCACGTGTAGGAGCCGCACGGGACTGCAATTTGATCTGGGACTGCAGTATGGGGGTAGAGAGTGTTTCTCTTTACCTCCACAACATTTTCCTGCTGAAAATCGCCACTACGAAATAGCAATTTAACCTTAAAAATCCCGTTGTCACAAATTTACATTTTAGGGGGAAATTCTCACTATTAACTTTCAGGTCCTCCCTGGTCTGGCTGCCACGCCCACCGACCTCGCTGCTGTCCTGCCTGTGCCCGTCACTCTCCCAGCACCACCACTCGCACCGTCTGAAGGTCCTCTCCACCTTTTCTCCTCGCTGATGCCTGGAATCACCTCTCTGAACACTTGAGGGATGATCTCCCTCTCTCGTAACTTTAATATCCCATCTGGCTACCTGCCTTTGCCAGGAAGCCCTAGGCACCCCGCCAAGGTCCGCATTCCCTACTGCCTCAAAGGTGTACTGTACGAGGAACTGTCTCCCTTGCATAAGTTGCTAGACTGCAAGCCCTTTGGGGAGAGACCAGTACTCGCCTACAGGGATGGTGCTGTATGAATCAAAGTGAGAATCCCGAAGGTGCATTTGGTGCCACTCTAACTTGGCCCTTGCCCTGCTGCCCTGGTTGTTTGTCCCACTTCTCCCCTTGGTCATATCCCTCTTCTTCTCATTCCTCTCATGCCACTGGCTCCCTTTACTTCAGCACATTCCTCTGAAGCCCCTTCCTTGGCGTGTGGCACAGGTTTCCACTATTATTGCTCCAGATTCCCTTTCTTCTCCTCCTCTTAGAACATAAGAACATAGGAAGAGCCCTGCTGGATCAGGCCAAAGGCCCTGGATCTAGTCCAGCTTCCTGTATCTCACAGTGGCCCCACCAGATGCCTCAGGGAGCACACAAGATAACAAGAGACCTGTGTCCTGTCGCCACTCCCTTGCACCTGGCATACAGAGCAAACCTACTTCTAAAACCAGGAGGTTGCTTATGGCTTGCAACTTGTGATGGACCTTTCCTCCATAAATCTGTCCAATCCCCTTTTAAAGGCATCCAGGCCAGGTGCCATCACTACATCCTGTGGCAAGGAGTTCCACAGATGAATTGCACGCTGGGTAAAGAAATATTTTCTTTGGTCTGTTTTAATACTCCCTCCACTCAATTTGAGTGGATGTCCTCTAGTTCTAAAACCAGGATATTGCTCTTTTGCCCGTAAACCTGCACTTGTGCTGTGCAGGACCATCGAAAAGGCCAGGCACTTCTGGAGGCCTGGTCTGGGAAGGTGGGAGACTCCTCTTGTGAGAGACCAACTGGGGATCCTCCTGTACAGCAGTTTGTTCCCATTGCACCATTGCACACCCACACAGCAAGAACCACAGAGACCCAACTGTTGCATGGAGCAAAGCCAGCTGAGCAGGCTGCAGTCACTGATGCGCTCGCAGCTGGGGATGATCAGAGAGGCAGCCTGGTGTCTGGATCCTGCTGCTCGCTGCCACTGGTCGCTCCTGAAGTTGAAGCTGTAACAAAACACTCCAGCAGATTTTCCAAACTCAAATTTGCATTCGCATTTAAAACAAATCTCCCAATTAGGACTGCTGCTGGTTTTCAGAGGAAACGCCCCTGATTCCCCACATCCTGCACTGGCATTCATTTGCTTCTCCAGATGGCAGCGGTGCTGCTGCTGGTTATGCAGATTTTCCTTCCCAGCCTTTAAGACATAGCAAGCTCAGCCTGGTCCCAGGTTTGCCAAGTTCAAGGCACACGAATGTACATGACACGAGGGGGCTAGCTTGGCGCAACGGCTGCTACTTTACAGGGGCACACGTAGCTCCATAAGGCAGAGGAGCACTGGGCCCTACACTGGTGCGAGGGGTGCGGACCGCACCACGTGACATCCTCAGGGGGGTGACATCACTAGTGGCCAAAATTGTGAAAACCTTTGTCTTTATGACATGTTATATATCATTCGATGTGTAATCCCATGTAGAATGCAACGAAACAAACCGCTTTGAAATATCTGTATCTTATCAAATGTTACGACCAAATAACCGGAAACAGAAAACAACTTCCTGGTGTAACAAAAAGTAGATTTATTTAACTCAAAACAGACCAATGAGACTGATTGTTCTGAGATTGTTCTGAGAGCCGCGTTGCTTACTGTTACTGTTACCTGTACTGTTATATACTGTATATATAAACAAATAAAGTTAATGATCTCATACTGGATTATGCAAACCCTTGTGATGCCTCTGTTTAGGCTGTGCATATAATATTGTAAATTTAAAGGTGTAATTTTGATTAAGCGGGAGGTGGGGCGATGGCATGGGGGCGGTGCATTTCCCTGCCCACTGCATAGGAGAAGGTTCATCAGGGGGTGATGCACTGGCCTTCCGCACCGGGTGACGCAAACCCTAGGAACGTCCCTGACTGGGCCATGCCCAGGAGAAGGGGCTTTCAGGGCTCACTAGCAGGGGAAATGTCCAGGTTTCCCAAACACAGACAGCAGTCACACCCTTCCACTCTATCATCATTTGGGAAAGAGGGGGTGCACCAGTGATGTAGACTTGAGTCTATTGACTCGGACTCAATTCGGACTCAAGTTGAGCCAATGACTTGACTCGGCGATTGTAAAGGACTCAACTCGAGACTTGGAGCCTTTTATGAGACAAGTTGAATTTTATTCAGGTTTAAACCCATTTCCCCCATTAAATAGATAGGGATTCGCAACTCGCTACCAAAGACTTGGGACTTGGGGGCAAAGACTTGGGACTTGACTCAAGACTTGGAGTCGGAGACTTTCCACATCCCTGCAACTCAGGTTGGGCTACTTCCTCTGAGGCCTTGCACTTTCCCAGCCAGCATGATGTAGACTTGAGTCTATTGACTCGGACTCAAGTCGGACTCAAGTTGTGCCAATGACTCGACTCGGACTTGACTCAGTGATTGTAAAAGACTCTGTCTCGACTCGATAAACTAGGAGCCTTTTACAACAAGTCGAATTTTATTCAGGTTTAAACCCGTTTCCTCCATTAAATTGATAGGGACTCGCAACTCGCAACCAAAGACTCGGACTTGGGGGCAAAGACTTGGGACTTGACTTGAGACTTGGACCCAGAGATGCGGGATTTGACTCGAGACTTGAAGTCAGAGACTTGATCCACATCCCTGGGGCACACACACCCTGATGTGTGTGCAGAAAGTGTCAGGTTCACTCCCTGCAACGTCTTCGGGGAGGGCTGGGAAAGGAAAGACCGGTGGACCTCCCAACAGAGCCATGAAAATCACTTGTGACCAAGTCTCACTGAAGCCAATGGCACAGACTTGCCATGAGGACCCACAGCCCTCGACAAGGTGGTGTTTTGACTAACAGCAGATGGGCTGGAGCTGCACAGGTATGCGAGATCCTGTCATGTGGCGATCAAAAATATTAACTGGGCTTAATAAAATGTTAGCACAACAACAATGCCATGTGAATGTATCAACAAGACTTCAAGATTTACTTTTCAGGAAGCATCCCTGAAATTCCAACAGTCTAAAATGTGATATATATTTTTTGAATTTAGAAAAAGTATTGAATTTTGAATGTATGTCAGATGGTTAATTTGTAGAAAGTAAAAGGAGAACATTTCTGCCGTAGTTCGAGGAAAGCAGTCCGAGTTGTTTTGGAAAGGTGGTGCTTCTGAATCCTTGCAGATCTCTCTGTATCACAAATTCTCTCCAAGAAGACCCACAACATCCTTTTCTGCAGCTGCCTTCTTCTGCTTTGTGTGTGTTAATAATTACATGGCCAATAGCATGTAGAGGCGAGTTAATTACCAACAATTAGCATGTGGCAGCAAGTTAATTACATGGCGCTTCACAAGCCAATGACTTTGTGGACATGCATGACATTTGCCTGCAACTAGCAGTCAATATGTGCTATTTGCAGGGCAAAGCAGCACATCGGTGCCGAGCAGATTGTGGAAGACTAACAGAGTACAGGAGCTGCCAGGAATCTGTATTTATCAAACAGCAGTTTCCATTTGGAGGCAGGTGAGACAGAAATAGGGCACAGAGCAGGGCAGGTTCCTCCATATCTATAGCATATTAATAGGGGGGGAAAGCCATAAAGCAAATATCAGCTGGAGAGTCCCACAGAGTCTTGCCAAGTCTTATTACGAACGGCACCTGGTGGAACTTTGCCGTGCCAGCTCCAAAACGATCCATTCTCCTCTGAGCCAGCAATTAGATGAGGAGGATGTGGCAGACAACAGACCCCTTTGTGACGGATGATGGTAGTCCAAAGTCTTCGTTAGATAAAGGAGATATTAGGCCAGCCAGTTTGGAGAAGTCAAAGCAATCTGCTTCCCTCCCATTCTGCAAGAGCCATTTTTCATACTTTAGCATCAACATCTGGGATATGCAAAATGACACCTGGCATTTCATTACCTGGATTATCGTCCATTAGGATGCTGATGGTGGCGATTAGCTGTAATGCTTCATAGCCCTAGAGCAGAGGTTCTCAACCTGTGGTACGGGTACCCCTAGCGGTACGCGGACCTCTTGCTGGGGGTACGCCAAGCCTTGCCCCTTATCTGCCCCATCCGCAGCTAATTAAGTGTTAATTAACATGGATTTTAAATTGTAATTATTTTCGGAGCCCTTTCATCTCTCTGATTTTGGTTTGGGGCTTATTTTTGTACTTTGGAAAATGTACTTTGGTGGGGTGGGGGAGGGAGGAGCTGATTTTGGGTAGTGCGACTTGGAGAAAAAAAGAGATCCTTGTCTCACTCACTCACTCACACACACACACACACACACACACACACACACTTAAATAAGGCATTTTTTCACATTTAAAATTGTTTTAGTACTTTTTTATTTAACGATCAATTACCTAATTAATTGATTAATCAGCAGTTAATTAGCAGGGGGTATTTCAGAAAATTGGACCATGATGGGGGTACCCAGGCCTCCAAAGTTTGAGAACCCCCTGCCAAAAGGCAGCCTTTGCCCCTTCAGCCTTGAGGCCCTTTTCAGACCCCAGTCTGGGGTAGGGAGGCCTGCACCTGATGGTTTAGGTTACAATTAACCTCGAATCTGAGGGTCACTTTTCATTTGTCTTCGCTTCCTTGAAAAGTTCCATGTGCGTTTGCATATTTTAGGGTTCCTGACTGTGCTCGCTTTTCTGCTGACAAACTCCTTGAGGGCATTTTGCTCAGGTTGAACTAGTCTTCTGAATGATTCAACAACACTATGGGTCAGGTTGCCGGGAGAAGGAGGGTCTTGCTGGATCAAGCCCTAGCGCCCCCAGGAAACATTTACGGTGACACCTGCTCTTCAGCATTTGGAAGCCTTCTCACTGGAGAGGCAGAAATGTCGGGGTTCATTGGAAGATGAGGAGGGGGAAGACAGACAGGCACCTGCATGCATCATAAATGTTGGGAAGTTTGCAGTGGTTTGTCACTGTTCCCTGTTTCAGGAACAGGATGGTAAATCCACTCTTACAGTGCAATCGTATCCAACTTACACCAGCAGTGTAACCAGTGGGGGAGGGCAGGGCAGGAGGCTTTGGAGGGGAGGGGAGATTTAAATCTCCTTTTAAACCCCCCCCCTCTGGAGGGGATTTGAATTCCCTTTCCATTCTGGGGCCTCCCGTTCTCGTTGCATCCACTGGCGTCACTGGAGCGTGGCGGGGGGGCTGGCCGCCAAGGGGTGACGCGTGAACCCCCGCGCACGTCACCTCCGTGACGCGTGTCACCCTTTGGACGCAAAAAGCCCTCAAAACGGTCTCTGCGCATGCGCGAAAATCCGGAAAATACCCGGATGAACGCACTGCGTGGGCCTTCTTTCAGAAGGCCCTGGAGCGCCGACGGGGTCGGACGCTCCGAGGCCGGCTCCCGGGCCGGCTCCCGGGCTGGCCTCGGAGCGTCCGGAGGGCGACGCGGGGGGGGAGCTGGGTCGTCTCCCCCCTGCGTCGCCATCAGAGCGTCACTAAGGTGATGCACGCCCCTGCCCCAGGGTGACGCGCGTCCTAGTGACGCTACTGGTTGCACCACTGGTTACACTGCTGGTGTAAGTTGGATAGGATTGTGCTGTTACTCTCTGCATTTATTTATATACCATAGTCTTCTCTCCGTGGAGTTCTCTCTCTTAGGGGGAAACATCTGAGCTTTAAAGGAGCAAATTGTGTTGATTTTTAAACCCGCCAAATCCTCTGTTGCAATTCTTTGAAGCAGAGGAACTTGATCATTTTTGTGTGTCTAATGGGAACTCGTGTGGTTTGCCTTGAAAATTCTCAGATGATTCTCCTTGGAAGGAACTCCACCCACATTTGTTTCAAATTTCACTTTTTTGAAATTTCAGTACCAGCCTTAAAGCTGCCTATTGTCTTTAATTTCACACCTTACAATTTAATACTGTAGTATTACTTTGTCATCCAAAGATCTGCTGCTGTGTGGGTGGGGTGGGGTGAATGGCTTTTTTACAGTGTTTCACTTCGATGCCAGCCTACACTAACAGTAGCTTCAGAGCTATGGCTACGGTTTCTCTGTTGTTGTTTTTTCCAAAAAACAAAAAACAAAAAACAGTTAAAAAGTTCTCAGACTCTCTGTAGGAGACCATGATGATAAGTTTTGTTGTTCCAGAAAGAGCCAGTTTTTTAGATAGCAAATAAAAGTGAGCAGGGGTTTTACTTGTACATAAGAAAATGTATGAAAATACAAAGCACCTTAAAAAAATTCAGTGAATATTCAAACATTCCTCATAAAACCTTCCATTTGCCATCCGAGGATCTGCTGCTGTGTGGGTGGGGTGGGATGAATGACTTTTATACAGTGTTTCACTCCAATGTCAGCCCTATTTATTTTATTTTATTTATAGAATTTATACCCCGCCTTTCTCCCACAAAGGCAACCAATTTATACACCTGCAATTCCATTTATACACCTGCTCTGCTCCCCTCAGCACCCCTCCAAGTGGTGACCCACTTAGCATCCATAATGCAGCACCAGGAAGGGATTGCACCCCAAATATCTGGGCAACCAGATATTAATATGGTAATGTATTAATGCAATTAATCTGTGGAACTCCTTGCCACAGGATGTGGTGGTGGCACCTGAAGGCCTAGATGCCTTAAAAAGAGAAGTAGATAAATGGAGGAAAAGTACATCACTGTTACCAGCCATAAGCAACCTCCTGGTCTTAGTAATAGGCTCTCTCTTAATGCCAGATGCAAGGGAGTGGCGACAGGATACAGGTCTCTTGTTGTCTTATGTGCTCCCACCCTGAGGCATCTGGTGGGGCCACTGTGAGATACAAGAAGCTGGACTAGGTGGGCCGGCCTTTGGCCTGATCCAGCAGGGCTCTTCGGAGGTTCTTGTTCAACCACCTGCTGGCCTGCCTAGCACATCTTCTTGTGCCCTGTTCTTGCCCGACGGAGGCGGGTTATACCGCTGTCTCTGCCGCGCTGGCTCCACTTCTGCGCAGGCATCTGCTTGTCCTGCCAGTGTTTTCGATAATGGTCATTTTATGGCATATGCAGCAGGTTTGCTGTTTTCAGCAGGGATTGAGCCGGACATATTAACAAGCCTTGTAAAAGGAAGGTCTGTGATTTATTTAAGGGCTGCCTGTTTCATCATGAATGGCTTATTAAAGAGCTCTGTACTGTTTCTATCTCCATGTGTGGAGTACAGTATATTATGAGTGATTTATTAACGTGCTTTAACTTGTCAACAGCCACTCGAAAAGTGTTCCCTTATTCTTTTTTTTCTCCCCTCCTGGGCTGCGGAGATCTCTCTTTAAAAGCCTGAAATAGCTGCTCTCCTCTTGCAGCTTGCAGTTGCTTATTTGAGGCAGCAGAGCCCCCCCCACCCCCCCAATCCAGTGTGAGGTGAGAGGCAAAGCAGAAATGTTCGCATTGCAAGCTGTGTGTGTGTGGGGGGGGCGAATGAATCCCCCTCTACTCTCAATGCTGGAGTGAGGCCTCTCTTTTGCAGATCAATAGGAAGAATTGCTATCCTCTGGGAGTAAAATATGCTCATTACTTCTTTGCTTATGTGCTAACACCATGTTTTAAGAAACTGGAACTGCCTCAAGTATTGATAAAAATCACAAATAAAACCACACCAATCCAAGCATGTTCCCATATTGCAAGTACAAAATGAACATGAGAGCCATTTAGGCTTTAAATGTTGTAATATAAGGAGGAGGAGCGAGGAGGAGGGGGGGGGGGGAATATGATGGGAAAGCAAGGGAGGGGTCATAGGCTACACAGAGAGCCCTCCAGTCCAGTAATGTCCTGTTGCCTGGTCCTCCACCTCTGGGGAGGTGAGGAGAGGTTTGGGCTGACAGAAGGTTGGGCGCTTGTGGGGAGAGGCATTTGGACTCAATGAAGTCAATCAGAAGCACAACAGAGTCCAAATGTTGCAATTGTAAAGGGGGGGCTGCTATTCCAGGGGTGTGTGTGTGTGTGTGTGTGTGTGTGTGTGTGTGTGTGTGTGTGTGTGTGTGTGCCAGCTATTAATTCTCTCTCTCTCTCTCTCTCTCTCTCTCTCTCTCTCTCTCTCTCTCTCTCTCTCTCGTGTGTGTGTGTGTGTGTGTGTGTGTGTGCCAGCTATTAATTCTCTCTCTCTCTCTCTCTCTCTCTCTCTCTCTCTCTCTCTCTCTCTCTCTCTCTCTCTCTCTCTCTCTCGTGTGTGTGTGTGTGTGTGTGTGTGTGTGCCAGCTATTAATTCTCTCTCTCTCTCTCTCTCTCTCTCTCTCTCTCTCTCTCTCTCTCTCTCTCTCTCTCTCTCTCTCTCTCTCTCTCTCTGTGTGTTCCAGCTATTAATTCTCTCTCTCTCTCTCTCTCTCTCTCTCTCTCTCTCTCTCTCTCTCTCTCTCTCTCTGTGTGTGTGTGTGTGTGTGTGTGTGTGTGTGTGTGTGTGTGTGTGTGTGTTTAATAGCTGGCTTTGTCAAGCTTAATTTGACTCCTCTGCCAAGGGGAGCTGCTGGTACATTGCAAGCCCAGGCGGGACACACACACACACAGATCAATTTTTCTTTATTGATGACTTGTGACCCTCTGCCAATGGGGTGGGTGCCTGCTGGCCTCCACTTGAGCTCACGACAAGGCGAGGTTGAGAGCGCCAGCCAGCCTCAGGTGGGGGTCGCGCCCGCGCCGCCCTTGTGCCCCCCTCCCCCCCTCCAGGAGCTGGGTGTGCTGTGCAAGGCTATCAAAGCAGATGGACGGAACATGTTCAGCGCCCTCCGGAGCGGTCGGCTCTTCTTCCCTGCCTTGAAACCTGCCTCCACGGCCTAGAGTCGGGGGAGCTTCTCTCTCCGAGGCGCGGCGGCCTCACCATCCCGCTCCCGCCTGGATCACTGAGCTCCAAGCCGCCCGCAAGCCATATGCTCGGGACGCAGCGCTCTCCCTGCCGCTCCGACTCCGAGGAGACGCTCCTCAAGAAGAAGCCACTTTTAATTTGTAATCTGATTAAGCCATTAGAGGCGAATGGAGCAGTAACTAACGCAAATTGTCGATCGTTTTTCCACCAGCAGCAAATCCTCCTCAATTAATCCTGAGATTAACCCTGATGACATGCGGGAATAGTGATCAATGGACACTAATGGGGGGGGGGTAAATCCTCCCCCTCCGCTGCTCTCCTCCACATCCGGGAAAGATCAATGCTAAGCAAATCTGGCTGATCGCGCCAGCCAGGATCCAGAGAGAGGAGACAGACGGGGCGCTCCGAGCGCCTCCAGGGACAATCGCCGAGCGCATTTGCGCGCTGACCTGGCTGGGGAAGGAGGAGGCGCGTCAGGCCGGGGGGCGCTGCTGGTGGGGCCGCTGTCCATCTCTAATGGCCCGCGCAATCTTTCCCTCTTGGTCTCCCTGCTATGAAGAGCCGGGGCGGGCGGGGGGGGGGGGCTCCAGCTGCTCCTCAAGGTTTCTGGAGGGCCTCAAAGAGCAAAACAGTCCGGCGCACTCCCTCTGGGGCTGCAGCAAGGAACAGGTGGCTGCCCTCTTGGCGGGGGGGGGGGGCAGGAAGCAATGGCCGCGTCCCCGAGGGAAGCAACGGCGCGCCTCTCTCCGTGGGGCTGGGAGTTGGACCAACAGTGGGACGAGCGCTCGGGACTGTTGCAGACTGCCCAAGACGGGAAGGGCGCGTCCTGAAGCCGGCGTGTGGCCAAGGAGGGGGGCGGCAGTGCAGAAGTTCCCCTTCTGTGCTTGACACTTTTTCAGCTGCCTCAGAACGACCCGTAATTTCATGGACAGGCTTCCGACGTTTTCATCGCCTGAAGGACAACACCCCCCCCCCATTCCCCACCCGGTGGTGTTTCCAGAGTGCAAATTGACGCACTGCAAATCCGAATTGTCAATTGTGTAGAGGGAAGGTGCTGTGCGAGGGTGCGTTGGACGCCACAACATTTGCTTCCTTCAGCAGCTCATTCATGCCCCCCCCCACATCCGGCCCAATGACTAAGTGCAGCCTGTGCATGTACTACGCTGTCACCTGCGAGTGCACCCACGTTCCCACGGAGGTTCATCCCGTGTGATGTGCAGATCACTTCCCGTGTGATCTGTGGTCCAAGGTGGGGAAAAAAACACTGGTCTACAAAACAAAATTTTTCTGGCCTGGACTTTTGCAGCTGTTTTAGACTAATTTCAGGGAGCTGATTCCAAATCTGGCATCAGTTTTTGTCTGTCACATCAGGTTTTTGAGATATCAAATATTGCATTTGATAAAATCAATGAAAAACAGCAAATTTACACTGGTCTACACATTTTTTTCTAGCCTGGACTTTTGCAGCTGTTTTAGACTAATTTCATGGTGCTGATTCCAAATCTGATCTCAAATTTGCTCTATCACATCTTGTTTTTATGCTATCGGCATACCCCATTTTCATTGATTTTACCTGAAAATAACTCTTTGTCACTTTTGATTGCAAGTCGTTGCGAGTCAGTGACTGCTTTACTGTTAAAATATGGTGCTGTATTTTTAGGATAGTGTGTTTATAATATCATTTTATGTAGATATCCACATTTATTTAATATTTTCCTTCTGCAGGGTGTGATCTAACAATGGCTACAGCAGGGGTTCTCAACCTGTGGTATGGGTACCCCTAGGGGTATGCGGACCTCTTGCTGGGGGTACGCCAAACCCTGCCCCTTATCTGCCCAGTGAACAATCTGTTGTCAACAATCAATGAACAATCTGTTGGGGCTGCTGTGGCTTAGTGGTTAAGACGCTGAACTGCAGACTGGAAAGTTGGTAGGACAGCAGTTTGAGACCCGAGTGCCACGTGACGGAGTGAGCTCCCGTCTCCTGTCCCAGCGGCGGGAAGGGAACAGTGTTCCTTTAGTCATGCCGGCCATGGAAGTGTCTTTGGACAGCGCTGGCTCTTGCTCTTCGGCCTTAGAAACAGAGATGAGCACTGCACCCTAGAGTGGGACAGGGGATACCTTTCCCTTGCTTTTGAGCAGGGGATACCATTACCTTTTTTATCAATGATCTGTCTTCTCGCTCAGACAAAATGAGCTCAACTGCAAGTCTCAGAAATATACAAATTCCACTCTTGCAACCCTCTAGGAGCCCAGTTTAGAGCACACGAACAGCCTCTAGGGCACCAGGCCATGGGTCCATCTCACCAATGTTTTGTCTTCAACACTGGCCAGCTGCTGGAGTGAAGTCCCTGAGAGGTACACATGCGGGGGTTGGGGTTGGGGGCAGGATGGAGAGGGCCATCTCTCTTACGTGTCCCCAGCACCTGCTAGTCCGAGCTGTCGGTGATCCATCGGCTGGCTGACTCATGCAAAGAACTGCTTTTGCACGGTGTCAGAAAAGATCGGTAAAGCTTCAGAGGAGGGACTTGCATGAGCCAGCAGCAGAGAGTTGCCATTTTTCCCATCGCGGAAGAAGGCTGTGGTATCATGAAAGCCCCCTCTAAGTCACACAGATCACCCTAGTAGACCAGGGGTTCTCAACCAGTGGTACTAGTACCACCAGTGGTACTTTGGCTGACTGCTGGTAGTATTCGGACGGACGGACCGCCAGAACCCTGGTCCAATGTGGCGCTTTCAGCAGCACATTTTTGCTTCCGAGAGGCTCCTGCCTTTGGCTGAGCCTCTCGGGAATGCTGAGAAGGACCCTCCCAGAGCCGCCAATCTCTTGTTTTCTGGCCTCCAAGAACCTGAAAACCCAGGAGTAATTGGCAACGTTGTCATTGCCAGTCACTTCCGGTGGTACGCAGCAGGAGAGAGGCGCTGGAGGTGGTGCTTGACTGGGAAGGGGTTGAGAACCCTTGTAGTAGACCATTTCCTGGAGTGGTTGTGCCTGGAGGACAGCATAGCAATTGCCTGTCTTGCAGGGAGGTGGATTTCCTTCCTCTGAGGTGGGCAGCCAGGACTCGCCTTGGTCACCACCAGCCATTTTGCTCCGTGGTAATTGCTGCTATTTTCCCCGCAGGTTTCCCTCTGCACATTCTCTGGTCGCCTTAAGAAATATTGTCAGAGAAATGAGAAAAACGAACTGTGTAAGTATCAATCAGCGTTACAGTCCCCTGGGGAGGAAAGGTTTAGTTCCCCTGCAGGAGCAGCAGTCAATAAACACAGCACACGCTTTATCTCCTGTCAAAGCTGCCCTCACCTATTGACAGAACTGACACTGGCTCCATGTCCAAGTGATGGGAGAACATAGGGGAGAGAGAGAGAGGGAGAGAGAGAGAGAGAGAGAGAGAGAGAGAGAGAGAGAGAGAGAGAGAGAGAGAGAGAGAGAGAGAGAGAGAGAGAGATGCATTGTCAATGTTCTATCGCTGATGCACTCACCCTGAGTAGTTAGAATGTTGGTCAACATTCTGTAATGTTGCAGCAGTGAGTGAGTGAGTGAGTGAGTGAGTGAGTGAGTGAGAGGTTCCTTCCTCAATCAAGCTGTAACGTGTCCTGCAACTGCTGCTCTGTCAGGGCAGGCCGAAAGAATGGCTGCCACCAGGACTCAGCTGAAAGAAAGCAAAGTTCTCTAGAAGCCACACTCATCGCGCCACACAGACAGGAAGAGGCGGGCTCTGGGCTGCTGCTCCAAGGGAAGCCCGCTGAATGGGCATCATGCATCCCTTAACTGACTCAGATTCAGGCTTGTTGTCCCAGAGAGCCACGGCACCATCAGTTTTTTGCCCAGGAACATCTCTACGGTTGAAACAATAATATAACGTGGCCTGCATGTTGCAGAGGGTTCTGCGACTGCAGCGCATCCTTAGTTTGCACAGGGAGCCAGCGAGGCCTCTTGGACCGACTGTTGTGGGTGTTGGGAGAAAGGGAGGAAACAGCGGAAGAGCCCCTCCCAGTGGTAAAAAGGATTGCCCCACCACCCAGGCTCGCTGCTCTCAATAAAACACCCACTGGCAGAGGTTTAAAAAGAAATAGTTTGCTTACAGATCATAGTAGATTACAGGTGTCGCACTTAGAGAGAGCAGGGAGCCCTACGTAGCTGTCCCTACTGAGTGCAAGTGTGTGTATGTGGGGGGGGGGTCTGCGAGCAACGAGCTCCAGCAGGGCACATCCTTCTTGTCCAAAGTCTGGTGACAGAGAGAGAGAGAGAGCATGTCTGAGAAAGGACAGGAAGGAAATAGGGTCAATAGAGGCCACACCTCATGCAAGAACCACAGAGACAATAGGTAGGTAGACTGCCCTCCAGAGTCCTGCAAACGGTCTGGCTCCAGTTCCAACAGTGTTGCCCTGACTGAGAGTGTGCCTGAGGAAATAAGGGCAATATCGTCTGAGGTGCCTTTCACCGATGCTTGTTGTCCACCATTACGGGTCTTCTCGTTGAGTGCAGAGAACAAAGAAAATCCCTCATGTTTTATGTTCCTCTCATCTCTGCCGCACTTCAAATGGAATCTTAGCAGTTCCCCAAGATGCCCGGCTTGAGGAAGTGGGAGATTTGAGAACAGATGGAGGACAACAGTTCTGGAGGTACCAAACAGCTAGAGAGACTAGCGCTCCTCTGCTGGTGTGTCCTGTTCTCTCTCTGCAGTACCGTCCTGGCCAAAACTGCCCTGATAAACTCTCACGTTACCACCCTAACTGGCTGATGTAAAAGAAAATGTCGGCCATCCTTGCTCTATCTACAACAACGTTTTCTTATTGGCTCAAGCAATCAAGGAACCACTACAACGATCAGGTCTGCTGTTCCTCCACAGTACTTGTGGGTTGTTGTTTCTTGCTGGTTACATGATGCTCGAAGATGGCCAATCTCTTCTTTTGTGGTTCTTAAGTTATTTCTCATTAGAACAGGAACCCCAGTGGGCTATGTGAATGTCACATGAGTGATGAATCAGAAGTGATTTATTCACTGCGTTGATATACTGCATTAATCGATATGCCTTCGGTTGATGTAGTGCAGTGTGCGTCGCCATTGACCTGGTGTCATTCATTCCACACAGCACTGACAGATTGCACATTGTTCCAGTGTGCTACTCCTAGTTTAGAAATGGCTTTACTTGGGAGCTTCTGCACTGTGGATCCGACATCTGCACCTAGGAATGATGCTGCTCCTTAGAAGTTTATCAGGGATGCCTCCTAGGATTGGCACTGAGCGTTTGAAAAAGGTGATATTTGAATTGAATTTCAGGGTTCCTTCCAAGGAAGAAATATCTGAGATTTTTCAAGGGAAGCCAAATGATCATCTAGGATTGAAGCCCAAGAGGCATTTCACGCAGTGAGGGAGAGACAGTGGTGACAGTCCTGCAGGGTTGCCCAGAGACCGCCATCTGTTTCATTTTCCGGAGCCAGACATCTCTGTACAGGTCAGGGATCAACCATCATGTGCATGAAAACACACTATACACACTGTTGTTCAGTAAAGTTTGTTAAAATTTACTCCTGGTGACTGTCGTTCATCTGAAGAATCAATCCTGAATCTAAAATGGACCATAGAATTAAGGACTTCTGCCCCAAATATAGTACTATATTACAAGCTATCATTTGACTTGGGGAGGGGGAGGCAGATGGAGGAGGGGGAAGGGTGTGAGTCACAGTTTCTTCTTGGTCTTCCATTACATTGACTTGGGTTTACGGTAGGGGTGGGGTTGTGTCAAAAGTTCTACAGAGAAGAGGACTTTGCTTGAATTCAGCCCCCATATGTATATGCATTTTGCCCCCATCCCACTCAAATGTGCAATCCAAACTGGCACCCCTTCCCCCCAGGTGGCACCCCCCCCCCCGAATTTCCTCCAGCCCCCCTCCTCGGCCGGCTGCATCTCCTTGGCAGGGTGGCAGCTGCTATTCTGCTCTGTGCTGTTTCCACAGGTCAGGAGGGCAGTCAATATTTGCACAGAGCTGGGCAAGGAGACAGCTAACAACCAGGCTTATTTACGAGCTTTGGCACAAATATTCCAACATAGGGATTGTTTGGCTCTAGCCTGGAACTTCAGCTGTTTGAACAAGGGCACAAAAGAAGCAAAAAGTAAAAATAAAATCCCCAAGCCCCGGACGCTGCAGACAGAGATCCCTCATCCCACCCTGCCCGCCACTTCCTGCCCCGGCTGCATCTACCCTGCACACTTTGTGGCGATTCAGCATCATCTAGAAACTCTTCCGTCATACAGAACATAAGAACATAAGAAGAGCCTTGCTGGATCAGGCCAAAGGCCCATCTAGTCCAGCTTCCTGTATCTCACAGTGGCCCCACCAGATGCCTCAGGGAGCACACAAGACAACAAGAGACTTGTAACCTGTCGCCACTCCCTTGCACCTGGCATACAGAGATAACCTACCTCTAAAGCCAGGAGGTTGCTTATGGCTTGTAACCTGTGATGGACTTTTCCTCCATGAATGTATCCAATCCTCTTTTAAAGGCATTTAGGTGCCAGGTGCCATCACCGCATCCTGTGGCAAGGAGTTCCACAGATTCTTGTGCAGTGTGCAGAATTGTTGCCATCTTTTGCAGAACTTGTCATCGTGCGATGAAATTGTTTTGCATGTGACGGCACAGGAGGCCCAGCTTCACTTACGAGGTTGTGGAAGCAATTCTGGACTCTGTGTTCTCAGGAAATTGCGACAGGCGGAGGATACAGTGCCAGGGGTCACCTGTCTGGGGCAGAAGCCACACTCCTTAATTCTTGGTACATAAGGACAGGCTGAAGTTTCTCAGTGGTGACCTGGAGAGAGTTCTCTGCACATGCTTAGAGCTGCTTCCCTTTACTATGCAAGGTTACTCCATATCCCTTCCTTTCAAGAGAGGCTGCAGTTGTGCAAATTGCCTCATATGCATTACCTTCACATGGTACTTCAACAACCCTGAAGAGTTAAGTGGTGGGTATTATCCCCATTTCACAGATAGGGAAGACTGAGGCAGAAAGGGCAAGACGGGAGGCATGAGATGATCCGGGCGACAGACTCAAGACCAACGTCTCGGCTGCAGGAGTGTTTCCTTCACTTGCTCATGGACTGACAGCAGCTATGCTTGTCACCTCTCTCCTGGCAAAGCGCTGGTGCGCTTAGCAGCCAAAAGGCAGGCAGAACTTCAGCAGGTGGTACTTTTCCCAGCTGGTCTCCAAAATTTCACAGCTGTCACTGGTGCCCAAGGTTCATTTCTCTGCACCGTCCGTCCCACCCCCACCCCCCTGATCCCTTATCTGTTTCAAAACAAGGGAGAGCTGAGTGGTGTCTTTCAGCTCCATTTGCTTCACATTGTTTCAACACCTGATGTTTCTGTCTGCCAGACTTGGCAGCATGGCGCATAGGTCCGGTGCGCAAGGGTACATGCACTAATTTATTTATTTATTTATTTAAATAATTTCTACCCCGCCTTTCTCCCGACAAGGGCACTCAAGGCAGTCGCGTCACAAGGACGTGCGTCCCCCGAGCGGGGCGTGCGCGTCGCCTTTAAGGGTGCGGCTCCGCCCCCGCGCGTGACATCACGCGCAGGCGCGGAGCTCCCCCCCCCGTGCCGTTTTCGGCTCATTTTGGAGCCAAACGGACGCGAGGGCGGGCGGGTCCAGCTCCAGCGAAAAAATGTAAGTGCCGGGGGGATGCGCGTCACCCTTGTGCGCGCGTCACCCCCGGGCGCCCCGCCCCGCGCGCTTCTCCTTGTCAACGCCCCTGACTCAAGGCGGCTTACAGATAAAAACGTTAAAATACATATACATTAAAAATGATTAAAAACAAGTAATTAAAACAATGTCCCATGAACCCTCCTTCCTGCCCCTGGCATCTCATGCCGGGTCTTCTATGCATTCTGTAGAGCAGAGACTGAACTCCCATCTGCTTTGGGGGGGCCCTCCTCACTCCAGTCAGCAGCCCTGGCTCCCGCCCACAGTCCCTGAGATCATAGTGTGCCTGCCTCTCCCTCCTGCGGCCAGCCCCTGCTGGCTCCTCCGGCGACAATGCTGCCAGGAAGCAAGAGACTCTGGCACTCCTCGTCGTTCTTGGAGGACTGTCTCCCCTAGGGAGGCACACTTCTCTCCATCCCGCCAACGAGAAGTTGAGTCCTAGAGGTTGCTGTACTGGACAATGGTCATCTCTTTCCCTGACCCTGGGGACGGCCTGGGCTGGCAGATCTCTTGCAGGGCTGCTTGTTCTGTTCTGCTTCTGATCAGTTCCGGCAGATCTCAGAAAGTCTGGCAAGATCTGGACGTCCCCTGTAGGAAATAAATTTTCCCTGGGGAAGGGGCTGCACGGTAGCAGTCCGAGCCCAATACAAACAGCCTGGCACTTGGGCTGAGGTGGTGCTGGGCCAGGGCAGAGAGGGAGAAACGAAGCGCGATCAAAGGGCCTTGCGGTTTGCTGGCATAGGGGAGGGTGTGGCTGGCTGCAGCTGGCGAGGATACGGAGGGGTTTTCTGATCTCTAAGTGCTGTTTCCTTCCCCTTGCTAATCCCCACATTTCATGTTTTGCTGGAGGCACCTGACAATGAAAAGAAAGGGAAAAGACACCTCGACAGCTGGGGGTCCCACCACCTGCTTTCTTTCAACCAGCGGTGGATCGAGAAGGAAGCGGCCTGGGAGGGTGAAGAGTGTCTGATCCCCCTTCTTCCTGACTGTCTGTGTTTGGAAAACCCAGGCCCATTAGGAACCTTGTGGGGTGGCGGCGGCTCAAGGACCCTTCTAGCCTTCAAAGGCTGGGAGAAGGGACTGCAAGGGAACCCCCAAAGGAGCGCCAAAGAGGAAGGAGAGAGGGATTGATGCAGTAATTCTCCTTCCTCCACTTTGTAGTCTTCCAGGTGCTTCTAGCGATAGGCGAGCTCTTCACTGCTCCTCTGGGATTGGCTCTGCCTGCACTGTCTTCCTTGTGAGGCTCTTCTGAGAATTCTGCCCTGCGCGTAGCAAGCTGCCTTGTGGGGCCAGACCCTCGGGGACCCAGTCCGGGCTTGTCTACTCCGATGGGCATCAGCTCTCCAGGCCGAGAGCTCCAGGTCCTTCCCATCACATAAGTCACGGTCCTTAACTTCAGAGGTGCGAGGGGCCAGTGATGTAGCCTTGAGTCTATTGACTCAGACTCGAGTAGGACTCAAGTCACATCAATGACTCGACTCGGCGATTGTAAAAGACTCGAAAGACTCGACTTGAGACTTGGAGCCTTTTACGACAAGTCCAGTTTTATTCAGGCTTAAACCGGTTGTCCCTGTTAAATAGATAGGGACTCGCAACTTGCAACCAAAGACTTGGGACTTGGGGGCAAAGACTTGGGACTTGACTTGAGACTTGGACCCAGAGACTTGATCCACATCCCTGCAAGGGGCACTGCTGGCCCAGCCATGAATCCACCTGATGGTGGGTTGGGGGTTCAAGGGGTAGTGGATTCGGGGTGCCTTTTACCCTGCCACCAATGCAAACCGCCATGATCTGCCATGAAACCTGGAAGTGTGAGATTTCTGGTTAAATGAAATGAAACTAGAAGTCCCACATTTCCTGATTCAAGATAGCACACAAGGAGGGGCATGGCAAGAGTTTAGGACTTTCTTTTTTTGGTAGCACAGAGGTGGCAGGCCCAAGATGGCACCCAGGTCGCGCCACCCCTGGATAAGGGGCTTGACGTTCTGCATGCAAAATATGGCGTTTTAGCACTGAGCAGCAAATCTAGATACGGGGAGTGCCGGCCTCTGAGACTCTCACAATCTTTAGTTTTGTTTCACTCCGAGGATGGAAATTCCTGAGAAGAAACAAACTGTCACTGATGTATATAGACACCATCTGACCAACACCCCATGAATTTCTGGAGCAAAGATACCAAACTCCCATAATGCTCCAGGGTAGGCCTCCAAATGTGATTCAGAACTCATGTTTGGAGGTGGGGGTGGGGGTGTCACACTGTATGCATTGCAGGGTTGTTAAGATGTCATTGTTCACTGGAGACAGGAGCTGGACGAGCCAAACTCCCACACAGCACACCTCATGCTTATTTTGAAGTTTCCTGCTGGGGCAAAACTAATTTCAGGGGGAGAGACAAGAGTTTCAAGAGAATCCAGGAAAGAATCTGCTTTGGCAGTCCTGGGACTCCACCCCATGCTTCTCCTTCAGTGGGGCTGGGGCCCCTCAACAGCGAGGCTGACTGAGGCAGTTATTTCAAGCAGCAGATTCAGGCAGCACCCACCTCTGTCCATCCACTGGCACTTCCTCCCCCCCACCTCACCACTCTTGCCCTCTCCTCCCCCACCCCCATGTCTCCTCTTCTTATCTGCCCCCTCTTCTTTTTCCAGTCCAGGGAGTGGGAGGATCAGAGGTTGGCACATCGCACGGGGGGGGGGAGCATTTGGCACACTGCCTCAGGGAGGGAGCTAGGAGCTCTTGCGCTGGCCTTGAACAGGACCTCTGGCAGGGAGGGGATGTGCTGGAGCCACACACAGAATCACCTGGACCTCATGATGAGCCACTTGGGCGGCAGGAGAGTCTCTGCCTTGGGGACCAGCAGCTCCTTTGTCACCTGGGCCGACTGGCTCCACCTGGCCATTGCTGCGACACTTCCTCCCCTTCGCCCACTTCCTTTGTGAGCAACAATAGGATTCGCTTGGTGTATTCTCATGTGGCGACATGGCCAGCTATCTGGAGCATCTCTGGAGGGATTTAGGAGATTCCTCCCCACCTCGTGAGAGCAGAAGTGGGCTAATTCCAATTTTCAAGAAGGAATGTCCCGTCCCCTTTATGTCCCCTAGCAGGCATTGCATTTCTAGAGTCAGGGCCATGTGATGTGAAGCCCCCCACCTGTACTCTTGTAATGTCACTTCCAAAGCCCCCCCCCCAGCCCTGGGCAGCACCCTGTGCCCCCTTCCCCTTGGTCTTCTGCTTCTTTGTTCTCAGTGGTTGGAAGAGGGCCGGGGGTGGGCTGTTGGGGCCTCCACCCAGCCCCTGGAGATTTTCATTCCAGCCAATCAGCATCTGCAACAATGCGGCAAACAGAAGCCCAGCAACAGGTCTGCGAGGTTTGCTGCCTCTCCCGGGACGGACACACCGGACCGTCCCATGACGGCTCCCAGCCAGCGCCAAAGCTCCCGAGCAGCACTCAGGCTGCAGCACCTGCCTCCAATATCTCCTGAAGAATTGACCGGGCTTTCCAGCTCCAAATCGGAACTCGAGCCCAGCCCTCCTCTCTCCCTGTTCCCGCATTGAGCAGTAGCAGATAAATAAACCGACATCAATCACCCGCCCGCGTGTGGCAGTGCGATCACCTTACCCTTACGGGACTCATTTCCTCTCAAAATACACAAGCTTCGTTTCCTTGTAGGCTCCCTTAAATGCTAATGTCTGCATTTTACATAAACACTGTTTGTACTTGGGGGGATGAGGAGGAGAGTCGACTCGAGTGGCTGTGGGGAATTCGACCCAGCTGGCCTGCATTGCGCGCCTTTCCGTGTGGTTGGCAGACGCTAATCATGACTCAGGCTGGGTGGCGGTCCTGCTGGGACTGATTAGGGCTTCTCCCCAAAGCCCACCTGAAACAAAATGTGAAGCAAATGCAGGGTGGGGAGGGGGCGTCCTCTGCAAGCAAAACATCCGAGGAATGTCAAAGTGAGAGCTCAGACACATTTCAGCCACGGGGCACACGCTCCTGACAGCCTAGAAGGGCCCAGCTGCCAGATCAGATCAGACCAGAGTGGGGCCATCTAGCCCAGCACCCCATTCCCCGCAGTGGCCAGCCAGAGGCCTCCAGGAAGACCGAGCCCCTATCCCACCATTGCCCATCAGCTACGCTGCCTCTAACACTGGAGGTGTCTAGCCATAGTAAGTCGTAGCCATTGACTGATGTCCTCTGTCACTAGGCCACCACCAAATGTCTCCAACATGAATTTGGAGACTTCTCTTGGGTGAGGGATGTACCAAACCAAATTGCTTTGACCGAATTCCTCCTCTTCCCACTCTCCAATTGTTACAGGATCTTCCTTAAACATGGAGGTGTCGAAACAACATTTGGCTTGCGTGTTTAGCACAGAAGTCCATGTTTGGAGCTCAAATTCAGAACTTTGAAGTTAGGCCCCCAGTTGTTTTAGAACTGGAGCCTAACTTGTAAATCACAGTGTGGCTGAGCTGGAATTTGAGTTCCAAACATGGACCAAGGGCCACTGAGGACAGTCAAGACTTACTTCTGAGTCGATGTGCCTGGGGTTCTGCTGGCGAGCCTTTAGACAGTGTCTGGCTGCTGTACAAGACATACACAGGACAGGCAATTCACAACTAGGAGAGAGGGCTTGAGCCGCACTGTCCCTTTTATCAAGAGATCAATCAATCAATTTATGAATACGGTCAATGACCAACATAAAACACAATACAGCAATTTCTACACTCTTAAAACCTTGCGGGAAACATTGGTTCTTGAACATTACAGAATCTTACTATGAAGCACACACCACTATTATATAAACACCCCCAAAAACACACCCCTAAAATTATAGACATGTTAAAATTCTTTTTCAATGTGAACAATTTCCTGACGAATTTTGCAAGCGGCCACAATGAAGCTCGCGCTATGAGCTGCAATCTATGGGTTAGAATCCATGAGGAACATCTTAGAAACCTCTAAATCAGAGGAACCAGGAAGCTTTCTAATCAAAGGGTGAGAGAAAACCTTAAGCAATTTCTTGGTAGTAAGAACAATAATAAAGTAAAATATGTTCTATTGTTTCAGCCTCTCTCCAGACCCACAGGGACAAATCCTATCTGGCTTAGGTATTTTTGTAATGCCCCTCTACCACTGCTGACTACCCTCCATTGGGCAAGGGTGAATGCCCTCCCAACGACATATCTCGCATTCTCTGCAGCCAAAACGTTTGGAGTTCTAGTCACATCACCCTGTCATTCTAGCAGCCTCTGCTTATTATGGTTGTTTTCACATAATCGTAACCCATTTCTAGAACAGCTTGTGGGTGAAGGCCCAGACTCCTCAACTTATGATGTGCTGCCGTTAACCAGGACAATTGAAAATTATCCCGTAAGATTAGGGAAGTTGGTCCCTGTGGAATACAATTTAATTTTAAGCCAAAACTTAATAGAGGCAAGGGGAACCCTGACCTCTCACCAGGCCAGATTCCACACATAAACTTGTATTGGACACACAGCTAGGCAATTTAAAATTGCGATTGAACTGACTCTAGTAAAATGAAACTGAATGGAGGAGGGCCTAATATTGTCCCATACAAAAGTTGGGTAGTGTTTTCACCTGGTTATAGATTGAGGGTAGCCCTCCTTTCGTATACAGGTGGGCCCCCATATCCGCTGGGGATATGTTCCAGGCCCCTCCATGGATACTTGAAACCGTGGATAAGAGCGAACACCCCCTCCATGGTTTCCTGAGGACCCCCCCCACCCTGCCTCCCCTGCAGGCAGGCATGCTTGCCCCCCCAGCTCTTATATTTCTTTCAGCAAGCTTTGTTTCTTCCTTAAAATAAACAGAGAAGCAGCCTCCATTGCAGGCAAGTAGAACGAGACTAAGTCCTAGAGAGGCTCTGCAAGGTTTCTGCTTCTCCTGTTACTTTAAGGAAGAAACGAAGCTTACTGGGAAAAAAGTACAAGCCTGGGGAGGTCCCCATGATCCGTGGATAACTGAAACCGTGGATAGCGAATCAGTGGATATGGGGGCCCACCTGTATAAACGTTTGGCTATGGCATGGGCAGATTTTTGCCCGACTTCAGCGACACATTCATGATGGGCATTTCTTGCTCCAGGTGATTGTAACACTACTACCCCCAAGTACTTATAGCTTGCCACCTGTTCCCTACCTTACGGCTATCAAGTGATCAGCTCTAAATTCCTAATCCGCCACATCCAACTCAAAGCAACCAGGTCTTCTGAATGCTCTCAGGATTTGCTTTGCGGCATCATCATCTCCATGTTCCTTTGAACGGATTTTGCCATGACTTCGAAAAGTAAAAAGCTCTCAGTCTCACAGGGCTCTGGGCATCTGCCAATGGTTTGTAGCTTGTCTCTTTCTATCATCGTTTCCCACCATTATCTTTTACTATCCTGGTCAAAAAAAATTGCCAGAGACGGTACAGAAGAAAATGTTAATCGCTTCTTTCAAGTTGCTAGGAAACGGGACCCTCTTGCCCTGGCAGATGCTGCTTAAATTCAATCAGAGTATCCCAAAGACACCTGTCTTCTTCTCTGCTACCTTCTAGCTCCTGAATCTGGGGGTCGCCTGATGGCTATAGGAAATGGTGCCCGGAGTAGACCGGCCTGGGAGGGCTCTTGCAATGACCCGGCTGTGACCGAGAAGCGCTGCTGAGCTCTTCAAACACAACTGGATGCTGGAAACTGCATTGCCATGGATGATGAAGTATGTACCGAATCCAAGGAAAGGGAGGAACAAGCAATGAAAGGAGGGAGGAGGAGTGATTCCACACACCTGTGTTTGCTTCTCCAGCAAAATCTTTTAGACGAGGGTCATTATTTCAAGCCAGCAAGGACGTTACCGGTAATTCCTTACTTTCTCTTAATATGGTACTGCTGGCTCCTGAAGCTTGAGCTACCGACCTGGTGAAACTGACCATACGCTCCATCACAGACTTTAGATTCCTTTGGCAGCTCCTGCCCAGTAGCCCTGCCAGCCACCTGCTCCTTGTAATACACCTTGGAAAGGGGGGGCACCAGTCATCTCCCCAGCACACTCTTTGCCCTCGCCTCCACTGCAGCGATTAACAAAGAAACTGCAGCCCTTATAACTCCACTTAACAGGCTCGAAGGCAATTTAATGAATGATCATTAACCGGGGACATTTCGGATGAGAAAATTGTTTTAGGAACGAGCAATTAAATTCTAACACTTAGATCACGTAACTCATTTCTAATTAAACGTGCAGTAAATTATAGCAATGGTATTTATTTTTTAATGAGAAATAAAACTGAGGAGAAATTACAGCCCTTAAAAAATAATAATGAAGAGTGGAGGGGGGGGAGCAGAAGGTGAACTGCAGAAGGAGGAAGAGAGAAACGGGTGTCCGGTGACAGTCAGGAAGGGAGGGATAGGATGGACGCTCGGCAAAGTGGTATCTATCAGGACGTCGATCAATTGTTTATTGGGTCCTAAAGCCTGGGACACACCGGCCGCGTTGATTAGCGTAGAGCAGTGGTTCTCAAACTTTTTAGCACCGGGACCCACTTTTTAAAATGACACTCTATCGCAGGGGTGGGGAACCTATTTGCAGTGGGGGGCCATTTTCCCATAGGGAAAATTTGATGTGGGCCGGACGGTAGGCCGTCTGATTTTTTTGGGGCCACCCCGCAAATTTGACCCCCCCGCGAGTTTACTACCCACCCACCCACCGCTCTCTCTCTCCCTCCCTCCCTCCCTCCCTCCCTCCCTCCCACCCACCGCTCTCTCTCTCCATCTCTCCCACCCACCCAGCGACCGACCGCTCGTGCTCGTGCTCGCGCTCGCGCTCCCTCCCTCCCTCCCACCCACCCACTCGCTCTCCTTACCTCGGCTCCGGGCCGGGGCCGCCGCCGCTTTCGCGCGCCTCCTTCGTTTAAAAATGGCCTTTGCACAGCGCTGCTGAAGCTGAGATTGCCCTGAGGGCAATCTTAGCTTCAGCGGCGCTGTGCGCATGTCCAGGAAGGCCGCTTTCCTCCTCCTTCTGAAAGCGGCCTTCCTGACCATGCGCACAGCGCCACTGAAGCTAAGATTGCCCTCAGGGCACTCAGCTTCAGCGGCGCTGTGCAAAGGCCATTTTTAAACGAAGGAGGCGCGCGAAAGCGGCGGCGGCGGAGCCTCCGGAGCCTCCGGTCCCCCGCAGGCCGGATTGGTCCTGTCCCCCGCGGGCCAGGCCGGATCAGGTCTGCGGTCCGGATCAGGCACGCGGGCCGGAGGTTCCCCACGCCTGCTCTATCAGGATCCACCTAGCTTTATGAGACGCTCAAACATTTATCTCCCTATATTTACACAAGCTTGCAAACTGCAGGAGCTCAGCTCCTTGCAAACTGCAGGAGCTCAGCTGTTTGCAAACTGCAGGAGCTCAGCTGTTTGCAGAGTAATTAGCAGCTATCTTGCATACTGCAGGAGCTCAGCTCTTTGAAGGGCAATTAGCAGCTACCTGATTTTTGAATAGGGGCTTGTGTCTCAAGGGCTTGTGGCAATTACTTATCTGATCATTCCATCACCTGGGACCCACCAGAAATCAGGTCGGGACCCACCAAGTTTGAGAAACACTGTCGTAGAGCAACGTCCATGCACAGCTGGAAAATCTGTGTGTCTTGACTTTTACAAGAGAGCCTGACCAAAGAAGTGTTGTTTTGTTTTGTTTTTTTACAAGCCACCCAAAAAAGGGAATCAGTCCTGGTGGCCCTTCCTGTGGATCCTAACTTAGGATCCGCTGCTCTTAGTAGATTCATGGATCTGGTAAGATTCTTGTATTGTGAACATGGCTGATGTTTGTTTGGTATTTCTATCTTGTTTTAATTTGTTTTGTGGTGATTACTGTTAGCCGCTTTGGTTTATGCGCTGTTTAGAAAAGCAGAATAAATTGTTTTTGAAACAAGCCAACCAAATATATTTATTTGCTGGTTGGTTTGAAAACAAATTATTCAGCTTTTCTTAACAGCGTAAACCAAAGCGGTAGACTCCATCCCTAGAGGTGTTCAATTTCTACAACATTTTGAAGGCCTAATAAGGCCTTCCTACAACATTTTTCCTACCCCCAAAAGAGGAAAATTGGGGTGTAAAAATGGAAGTATATTTAAATCTTTCTAGTCAAATGTCTTTTTTTTATAGGAAAAAACAATTCCCAGCCTTCAAAATATTGGGGAGATTATATCTCAGAGTCTCACATTTCAGGGGAATAGGACTCCATCAACCTGGGTTTTCAAGAAGACAAGTTCACTAAACGTTGGGGTCCAAGATACCCACTAGGTGTTCCAGCCAACTCCTCCTCCCCCCCAGTTTGCAAGTGTGTTGAGCTTGGTGTCACTCAAATGGAGAAGCTCCCCTTAGTTTAGCAGGGGAACAGCTCTTTCAACTTCAAACCTCCCACAATGCCTCAGAACCCAATGTAGGCTTACCTCACACCACCCAGATTCAACCCCTTCTTTAACACAGACTGGGGGCCTCTCCACCTCCAATGCGCCCCTCCCCTCCCTCCTACAGAGTTTGCAGCCATCCCCTTTGTTCTCCACAGTCCACCAGGTTTTTGTTACATGCCCACTTTCTCAACGTTTTCCCCACCCACGAAACATTCCAATTCCCCATCTCAGCTCAGAGACTAGCAGTTCCAAAGCATGTCAATGCGAGTAGATAAATAGGTACCACTTGCGGGAAGGTAAACAGCGCTCCGTGTTCCAGTTGCATGCTACACGCTGCGGCAAGGAGAGTCATGCCGGCCACATGACCATGGAGGCGTCTTCGGACAACGCTGGCTCTTCGGCTTTGAAATGGAGATGAGCACCGCACCCTAGAGTCGGACACAACTGGACTTAATTGTCAGGGGATACCTTTACCTTTTTATCAAGACACCTACATACCGGGCCCCCTTAGAAGGGCTGCTTCCTTGTGCTTTTATCCCTGCAGTCTCTTGTTCTGCCGGACTTGGCGGTCACGTCCCACAATGCTTCCACTTCTAAATTTTACGCTGTCATTGACTGCCTGCCTGCTCTAGAACATCTCCACCCTCGTCCCATAGGTATGAGGAGTCCTGAACCAGATGCCCCTCGGCTCCTGTCGGCTTTCCCCCAGTTTAAAAGCTGCTCTGCCACCTTTTTAATGTTACGCACCACCAGTCTGGTTCCGTCTCAGTTCAAGTAAAGTCATCTGATCTCTCTTATACAGACCCGGCTTGTCCCAAAATGTTCCCCAGTGCCTAACGAATCTAAACTCTTCCTCCCGACACCACCGTCTCATCCATGCATTGAGACCCCTGAGCTCTGACATTTATGCAGTACACTGGATATCCCCCACCCCTCTGCTGACTTTCTGCCTTCACATTTTGTGGTGTGCTTTCCTTTCCTAGTTGGATTTTGCAAAAGAAGTTAAATGGAATGGGGATTCTTTGTGTATGCTCTGTAAGTGTGTGTTCGGTAATTAAGAGGTTTGTGTAATCCCTTTCTCAGAGGGAGGGGAGTGTGCCCTGGCTCCTTCATCCTACTGCTCAACTCACACAAATGTAGGCTTACCATCTGTCCCGGAAAAACCGGGACTGCCCCGGTTTCCAGAGCCAGGTTCCAGCCTGGTCCCGGCCACTGGGCTGGAACCAGGTCAGTCCCAGTTTTCCTGGTCTGCCACCGCTTCACTGACGATTTTAAAAGCATAAAAGTTTTCCTATGCGGCCATCTGATCTCACGAAATCTTGCGAGATTCAAGATGGCGGCACCCAACTCTCATGAAGGCACATGAGGCAGTAGCACATCAAAATTCTGCATCAAGATCTCAGAGTGTGCTTTCTGCACACCATTTTCCCTGAAGAAGCTCATCACAGAATGAGCAAAACGTTGGATCCTCTGTAATTTATAATTCTAATAAAATTCTTTACATGGCTTCAGTACCCAAAAGTTTTTATTCTTCTGGAACTTCTGAATTTTCTGGCCATGAAAACCTGAGAAACTACTATATATTTATTGTCCTGACCTAGCTGCTATGCCCTCTGTCCCACTCACTAGATCCTCAAATCCCCTTCCTCAAGTTAGATTTAAAGTTCTCACTGTAAGTTAAACCTTAAGTTTAACTCTCCTGCTTGTGGGGCTTCCGAGTGGTGACTGATGATCCTCTGCAGGAAACAGCACGCGGACCTGTGCAGGCTATTGGCCAGATCCAGCAACTAGGTGTTTCTTATCAGAAAAAAAAGAGTTGAAGGGGATTAATAACTTGCTTCCAGGGAGAATTCCCACAAAGCTGTTTGGAAGTCTTTTTCATTGCGGGAGGCATGGTTTTGAGAAGATGGGCATCTCTCCTTCTCCCAAAGTCTTGCTCATGGCTCTCCAGAAGGGACCCACTCAACACTGCTTGGTCAGCCTTGGATGTAGACTGTGCAGCTCGACTTGCCAGCTGTCTGCGCGCAAATGTAAATCTGATCTGCATTTGTGCTGCCGAACACCAAGAAAAACAGTCATGATGGTTCTGCTCCGCTCCCCAGGAATAAACCTTGTCGGGTCCTCGGGTTTCCTAGCAATGAGTCATTGATGGGCTCTGGCTTGTCCTCCTCATCCCTGTTGGCTGCACTCTGAGCTGCGCTGGGCTTTGCACCTCCGAAGTACACACTCTCTCCTCCCTGCTCGAAGTCCTTTCTGCTCTTTGCTCTAAGTCGAGAAATACAGGCTGGTGCAGACCTGGATTGGGGTGAGGAAAGATCCAATAGAACTTTTCCAGAGGCAGAAGAAGGACGGAGCGCATGGAGCAGCTGCTCCAGGTGGGGGCACAGGGGCACAGTCAGCGTTGGGGGGGTACTTACCAACGGGCGATATTCTGACCCTCCCACCCTCCCTGGAGCTTGTTCGGCTCCAAAAAGGTGCCAAAACCGGCGGGGAGGGGGCGTGTTCGGAGTTGCACTGGGCGCGACAACGTCACGGCACTTAGGCCCCGCCCCCTTGGCCCGGGCGCTGGGAGGGCTAGTGGCATTACTGAACTTTTCTGTGTGTCCCTGCACAGTTCCTGTGGTTGTGTGAAGTAGCACTTTCTCCTTTGCTTCCTCCTCCACCCCTTCAGATCATTTCTCTGTGCCAGGTGCAAGGGAGTGACAACAGGAACCAGGTTATCTTGTTGGCTGTGTGCTCTCGGAGGCATCTGGTGGGGCCACTGTGAGATACAGGATGGAAGCTGGACTAGATAGGCCTTTGACCTGATCCAGCCACGCTCTTCGTATGTTCTTATAAGTGTGTGTGTGTGTGGCAGGGGGACTGGCTCTGTGCTTCAGATTTGTTAGGGGTGAGATTGGCTGGCGCACAGCAAAGGGCCTTCTCTGTGGTTGCACCCCCACTCCTGAACGCCAATCCTAGAGAGAGCCTCGTCTCTTCCTTTCCAGAAAAACACTTTCCCTGTTGCTGAACGACAGAGACATTGCTCCGATTCTTCACTTTACCTGGGTCTATTTTAAGGTATCTTTTTGTGTTGTGTGATTTTGAAGGTTTGCAAGGCACTTTGAGAACTTTTCTGAGTCGTTCAGATGCTTTTTGTAAGCTCCTAAGTGCCTGTTTAGTCATTTTGGGCTTGTCATTTGTGAGACGGGCTTGGATGATAAATAACAGGTAGAAGCGGTCTCCAGCCAGGGGTGTGTTGCGACAGCCCCCTCCCCAGCCATTTGGGCCATATTGTGAGACACCCATGAACTGTGCCTTTTTCATCGGGTTCACCCTCACAAACAAGCACAGTTGAGGCTGATCCAAGTTGCTGCCATTTCGTTAGTTATTTAGCCGGTTTGGTCTCCAAGGAAGGAGCACCCCCCCTCCAGTTTACAAACTCAGCTGAACACTGAACTCAAAAAGGGACTTGTCCACAGTGGAGGTGGGTCTTGACCCAGGTCTCCCAAAGGTGGACCACATTGGCTACTCCAAATGGGAACGGCTATATCTATATGACAAATTTAAGCTTGCTGAACAGCCATTCTCTCTTTCCCAGGAATTCTGGGTAATGTAGTTCAGTGAGGGGAGAGGGCTAGGACTCATGCTACAGTCCTATCCATACTTACTTGGGAGTAAGCCCCATTGACTATAATTGGACTTACTTCTGAGTAGATAATGCATAGGCTTGGGCTATGACGTGTTCTCACCACTCTCAACAAACTACAGTTCCCAGGATTCTCAGGGGGAAACCATGACAGTAAATCCAGCATACAAGTACGTTCAAAGGATACACAAAAGGTTGCCTTATACGGAAGCAGACCCTCACCTGTCCATCGAGCTCAGCACGTGTTTGCACTGCCTGGCAGCATTCCCAAACCCTCCAGGGGCTGAACCTGGGAGCGTCGGTCTGCCTGGAACGCGGCAAGGGCTCTCGACCGCTGAACCAGAGTGCGAGGGAGAGAGGGGAGCTGTGCCTCTGAGCTTGACTGAGTTATGTGTATACCAAGGATTACACTTCAGCCCCAAAGCCTTCCCAGATCAATGTTGTACATAAATAACAATATAAGGAAAACCAAGTTAATGGTAGAGGCAGAGCAATGAAGAAATACCAGTAATGCAAACCAAGTCGTGAAAGGTTTGAATGTCTTGGGCAAATGAAAGCATGTCCACGTGTCGCCAAAAAGAAAAGAAAAGAGGCTCAGGGCCAGGTGCCGGTACCTAGGGAGAGAGTTCCACAATCGGGGTGCCACACCCAAGAAGACTCTGTCCCAGATCACCGGCTGCCTGACTTCTGATGGCAAGGAACCTCGGAGAATCATTGCAATATCTAGGCGTGCTCATAGTAAAAGAGAAGGCAGTCCTCAAGTTCCCAGGTCTCAAGCAGTGTGGGGCTGTAATGCTATGTGGCCCGTGCGTTGAACTGGATTGGAAGTGGACCAAGAGCCAGTGTAGCTGTGAGAGTTGCGAGGTACACGTGAAAGTCTGCAGAAGCTCCTCTGAGCTTGTCTTGAGGAAGGTCTTGGATTCATATTTGGCTGCCCAGATCTATAGACTGATGGGGCTTTGGCCATTTTCTGCCCACTTAAGTGTTTTTTCAAAGGACAAGTCAGGAGGTGTAAAGCACACGGATGGAGAGTTGATCTCACCGTCTGTCCTGTCCCGTCTGTCTGTCTGTCTCTCTCACACCCGTTCTGCAGCAGTGTGTGCCGGAGGCAGCAGCAGAGGCCCCGATAGTGGGCTGTGCAGTCAGGCCAATGTTCAACACATGCCCCTTTTGAAAGATTATATGGAACGTGTTTTCCATGGCTTCAGACAGCTGCGCTCTGGCAGTATCATCTGTCTTTTAATGGTGCCCTGCAGAGTTCTAAGGTTGCCACAACATTCGAGGAAGGCGAAAGGAAACAGAGGGAGGAAATTGGGAGGGGGGGAAAGCAACCCCACCTTCCGGCCAGGGAGTCGGAAAACCCTGCCCTCTGCCAGCCAGAGCCTGGGCTTACTTAACTACTGTCTCCGAGAGGCTGCCTTGTAGCACAGGTGAGACTCCAGAACTGGGAGTCAGTGAATCAGGCTCCAGCCAAGTGACTTTGCCCACGTGGCCTGTGTGAGAAGCCCTGGCCCCCGAAGAGGCTCTATCTTCACCCCCTCGCTCCCCCCCCCAGTGTGGAGCAGTAACCTGAGCAGAGGAAGGCCCTTTCAGGACGGAGGCTTAACGACTTCCCACTCCAGGACCAAAGAGGCAGCGCTCAAAGGCGGGGGCGGGGGCGAGAGAAAGGGCTACTGTGCTGGCGTGACACCCGCCCTCTCTGCTTGCTTAGCCACCTGCTGAGGGTGAGGCCGAGCATCTGTGCCGGCTCACACATTGTCAGCCCCCCTCTGCGTTGCTCTCGAGAGTCCTGGTCCCGCAAGGCCTGTGCTGCTGCTCCTTCATAATGGAGCTTCTCATCCGAACAGCTCTGCTGCCCCGGGACAGCTGCGCACAGGGCTGCCTCCGGCTTCGCTTGGAATGTTCGGACATGCACTGGACGGCCCACGACAGAGGCCAAAGAGGAAGGCACGGAGCCCGGCCAGTGCGGGGGGGGGGGCTTCGGGCTTTTTGGCTCTGCATGCCATGGCTGTGACCTTCAGCCCTGGGTCTCTGGGCCCGATCCAGGCGACACTTTGAAGCCTCGCTTCAGAATCCCTAACGGTGTTTTTTATTGATCGGAGCTGGAGGCTTGGGGTCAGTTTCACCCGCAGATTATTTAACAAAAGGAGGAGGGACAACAGTTAGGACGTAAGAAGAACTTTGCTGGATCTGGCCAAAATAGGGTGGTCAGCTCTGACTGAAGCTACTCCTGGAGACTTTTTCCCACCATGATGGCAACACTGGAAATTCTTGGAATCGCCCTCGGTCGTCACCTGCAGATGACCGCTGATGGCTGGAGACTCCAGGCCAATCCTTCCACATGCCCTAAAAAAACCAGCATGCTGATTTCACATTGCCCAGAGCTGAGAGGCAGCATACAGGATGGCTGGGAGACTATTGTATGTCTTGCAGGGGCGGAAGGGGGCTCTTCCGCTCTGATGTTTTCCCTGAGCGCTGCGCTGGAGTTTTTTCCAGCTTGAATCCAGGGCTGATGCCTCTCATGAGCTAAAAACGCTGCACTTTGCACCACCATCCCAGGTTGGCAAAGCTGCTTCACTCTTCCATTGCCTTCCCACCAATCCCTTGCACCATAGCCAGGGGAGGGGTGTTTGTCTTCCACAGCTGCACAAAGCTGCCCCAGATAAATGCTGGACAGCTGAAACAGCCGGGGAAAAAGCTGTAGGGCTGGCTCTTCAACTGCCGGCACAAAGCGATCCATCACTCTGGTCCTGGCACCTCTTTGCGGCAAGGAATCAAAGGGCTTCTTTCGTGAGAAGGGATGGAATGACAGGTAGAAAGGCCAGAGGAGAAGTCCTGCTGCCTCCTGGGACTGTTAAATATTAAGAGAGATGAGCGTCTGACAGGAGCGAGGAGGGCAGGAGCCCTGCTAAGCAGCCGCGCTGAGGACTGTCTGGAATTTCTGCTCTCTTGTCAGTGCTTAAGCAGAACACTGAGGCTGGGAAAAAAAAACTGATTTCGATCAAGAAGGATCTTGCGCTCCAATAAGATAAGTTACGAAGTTGCTCCATAAAGATAGATAGCTCCTCTATGGCCAGCCGTAATTAGAGAGAGAGAGAGAGAGAGAGAGAGAGAGAGAGAGAGAGAGAGAGGCTGCCAGGTTGCAGTTTCCACAACGGCCTGCAGGAGATGCTGCAGCCTCCACCGGCGGGCCATCTTGAGAGACTACAGAATCGATGGCAACGTTTCCATGGGCCCAATTTTCTGCTGCCCCCAGTATTGTACTGGAGAGCAGCTACTGCTGCAACCCACTGATAGGTGCTCATTTCTCCCTAACAATGTATCTCAACCTGCTCTTCCTGAACAACTTTTTCTACAAAGCCTTTGGTTTTCTACAAAGCCTACAAAGCCCTCTCCATTGCTCCATCGATGCACCAGGACCAGCATGAGTGGACTGCAGTTCCGTCTTCCATTGACTCCCCACGTAAACCCATCAGAGCAGATACCTGTCCTCTTTGTGAAGCACCATGTACCTGGATTTGCACTGTATAACTATTATTACGGTTCTTATGAGCAGCCTACAAGATGTTGGTGGCTGGATTTGGCCTGCTGAACATTGAGACCTTCCCAAGGAACTGGAATATTCACAGATTATTTTTTTTTGGGGGGGGGGATTTAAGGATGTTCAAAAGATCCAAGTCTTTTGGTGTTGCGTTTAGAGTGCTGAGGCTCTTCCAGTAACTCTATAGTCTCCAGCCCTGTTTGCCCATGTGAAGAGCCTGAGTCCTGAACCCACCTTTCGCCAGGTGCCCAAGAACGTAGACACCTGACGCGGTCCTTGTTGTCCCAGGTGACGACCGATCTGGTATAGGATTTCTTGTTCTAGTTAGACTTACCATACGTCCCGGAATGGCCGGGACCCTCCCGGATTTCGGGCTCTGATCCCGGCATCCTGGGAGGTATGGCGCCATTCCGGATTGTTGCCGCTGCCGCCTCCTCCTCCATTTTCCTCCCAGGCCGCTCGTTTGCATGCGTGCGGCTCGCAAAGCCGCACACATGCACACAAACGGCCAGGGAGCCCTTCAGAATGAAGGGCTTCCAGGCCGAGCCAGGACGATCCACGATCCAGGACAAAAATGGCGGCAGCGACAATGACAGCAGCAGCAGCAGCACCGAGGCTGCAGAAAAAGCAGCGGCGGTGGACAGAGTATGGGGGCAAATAACTTTTTAAAAAATTAAAAAAACCAATTTAAAGGGAAAAAAAAACCAAAACCAGAAAATTTCTCAAAAAATTGGTGCCCCCCAAAAATGGGGGGGGTTTTTCCCAGATTGAGTCACCAAAAATATGGTTAGGCCAACCATGGTTAAAGATAGGGATGACATTTGCCCTTCTCCAGTTCTCGGGCACCTCGTTCTCGGGGGGCCATTGACTTCCCTCTTTCAAATGGGAACCAAAGCTGCCTCCCAGTTACTCCAAGATGATGTAGAAGATAGTTTGGGGCAGGATGCTTCATCAGTTGATCCCCAGTGAAGAACCAGCCATCGCAGGATGCCTTGGGTCAGTCAGAAAACCCTCTCTGAGCTCTTGGTCTTTTGCGTCTCATGGCTACAACCCGGGACCAAAAGGACACTCAGAGTCATTTGCTTCTTCTCCCTGATTCCATGAGTCGAACAAAACGTTGTCCCCAACATTCCCGGGGTTTCTTTTTTTCCCCTTCCCTTCCCAGCCACAAGCCATCAGCATCATCAGAACGATGAAAGGAGTGAGAGAGGGAGGAGCTGAAGGTGAGGTGTGGAGATGGGTCCAGAAGCCAGCCAATCAGAGGAGAGCCTGCCTAGCTCCAAGGTATCATTTAGCACAACTGCTTGGGGGGGGGGGGATGACGGAAGGAACCAGAGAGCACTTAGCACAGGGCAGTGAAAATGCCAGTGTCGGGGGGGGGGGGGAGGTTAAAATATTGCAGGGGAAAAAGGACCAATTTTCATACCTGAAATGTCTGCCATGTCACAGCTTATTAAGTAGCCCAAGGATGACTTTAGTAGTTGGAACACGCAGTGAGCGAGCGAGTCTGCACAAGAGCGAATGGGATGGGAATGCATGGCAGCGAAGAAGACGCTTGTCGACTGAGTGAAGGAGAAGACAAAGAGCCCTGCTGGATGAGGCCACTGTGGGCCCATTTAGTTTGCTGTCCTGTTTCCAACAGTGGCCAACCGGATATGCCCCAATAGGAAGTCTGTAAGCAGAGCATGGAGGCAACAGGCATCTCCCTTTGCTTTGCTCCTCTCCAGCAACTGCTATTCAGAGATAGACTGCCTTTGTACACGGAGGTTCAAAGGCATCCTTACCCACAATGCTGTGCAAAATAGGGATGCTTCCAAAATTTCCTCCTCCAAGTATCGCCCCAGATAACTGGTCTTGTTTCCATTCTTCATTCTTTCCGAGTTGGTTTTTTAATCCAAATTTTTGTACAGAGTGCTATGCAGCTACACAGTCTGCAACAGCTTTTCCTTTCCTTCTCTTCATTCGTGTTTTCCCCCATATCTGCCTGATCGAGGAGCATATGTGCCTTGATAAAACACTGCAAAGAAACCTATCTAGGTGCAATTATGCCTATGATTGCATCAAGGTTCTTTCTGTGCTGTGTTTTACTGATGCCACCTTTCCCCCAGGGTTGCACTTCTGCACCTGGGGCCAATTCAGCAAGACACACACGCAGTCACTGCAAGCTGGCAGGTGCCCAGTCTCCACCACTGGCAATGCCAAGGAGGAGGGTACCTTTGGGTGCAATCCGAGAGGAAAGAAAAGATGATCTCGGAAGAGGGCACGTCTCCTGGGTCCTGGGAGTCCGCTCTCACGAAGAGAGCACCCTGTGGGTTCATGGTTTCTCCTGCTCTCTTCTCGTGTTTGTATCCAGGGAAATACATTCCTCCCATTTTCTCAGTCCCACCAAATAAAAGAAGAGAGAATTCCAGTGAATGGAATTTCATTGAAAGGGGAGGGGTGTGTGCGTGTGTATGCATGCGAGAGAGAGAAAGAACATAGGAGATCAGCTTGAGGAAAAGGGGTAGTGAGCTTGCCTAGGTGTGGTTGGCGGGCCTGCTGTTGAAAGTGTTCCATGTTTCCATTTTTTTAAAACCACTCCAAAATATTCCCATTAACATGTCATCTGAGGAGATAAATAGCAGCAGGATTTGTTTGCAAAGCCCTGATGTTTTTGAAAAACCCAAGTCGCATGAAAGAGGAGCTTTTAAAAGGGCTTGGTCTGGCTCGCTTCTGGCTGTCCCAGATTGCTGGAGACAAGGTCTGTTGTTGGTGCTGTTCTGGTTGGGAAAGAGGGCTGCTGGCTCTCTCTTGTCGTCTTCTCCTCGCCCCCCCTGAGGCTTGCGTCTCCCGCCTGTCACACAGATCTGTGAAATCAGGAGTGCTCCTCGCATCCAAGATTCGCAGGCAAGCAGATTTATTTGCATGAAGCACAGACAGAAACAAACTTCGAGTCATTGTTACTGATGCTGTAACTAAGCAGAGACATTACCTTGCTGTCTTGGTGACTTGCTTTGCTGCTCTCCCCATCTGGTCCCATCTCCTCTCCCCCCCCATCTCCTCATCCCCCCCATCTCTCCCCCCCATCTCCTCTCCCCCCCCCCATTCCCCATCTCTCTTTCTTCCTCCCCCTTCAACCAATGCACAAATAACTAACTGGCACATAGACAGCACATTACATCTCAAACCGACTGAGTGTCCCCTTGGGATAAGTGGGAAAAATGATATACCATTAAATCCTACCCTTTCTCTTCCTATTAAAGCAACAATGGCCGGAGAAGCCGGCAGGTGCGGTTTGAAGGAGAGGACACCTTCCCTGGAAGCGAAAGGTATTGCTAACATAACCGCACGGATTGGCTGCCTTTGCTAGAATGAATCTGCCTTCCTGGTATAGGTATGTATATGCATATATTTCAATATATGCCCAGTATATACAGTATATGCATATAAAAAGGTAAAGGTGACCCCTGACAATTAAGTCCAGTCATGTCCGACTCTAGGGTGTGGTGCTCATCCCCATTTCAAAGCCCAAGAGCCAGAGTTGTCCGAAGACGCCTCCGTGGTCATGTGGCCGGCATGACTCTCCTTGCCGCAGCGCGTAGCATGCAGCTGGAACACGGAGCGCTGTTTTTACCTTCCCGCAAGCGGTACCTATTTATCTACTCGCATTAACATGCTTTGGAACTGCTAGGTTGGCAGGAGCTGGCCAAGCAACGAGAGCTCACCCCGTCGCGGATTCGAACTGCTGACCTTTCGATCGACAGCTCATGGTTCAGCGGTTTAACCCACTGCGCCACCCGCTGGCCATATTCAATATTTCAGTCACCGGGTGCCTTGTGGCGGAAATGCACAGCATAGCATGACTGTGCCAAGCACTGCCAAACCTCCTGCTGCTACCAGTCTCTAAAACATTTGGGGCAGGTGACAACAGGCGATCTAATGAGTGCCTCTCAAACACAGTTGAATCTTTTTGCTTTCCATTTTTTGGTCTCTTCCCTTCCCCGCATCTTCTCCTCATCCGAGAGCATCTCATTCTGAAACTGTGCTCTGAGGACTCCAGTATCGACAGGCTGCTGAAAGGAGGAAAACGGGCTCGTGCTTCAGTTGGGTGTCGCTCCGAAGGGACTTGAGAGAGGGCCGATTTGCACAACCGCATCATCACACAGTGATCGCCACCATCACATGAGAGCTGGCGGCCCCTGCTCCATACAACGGGACATGTACCATGTATGTCAGCCGCTGTTTTAGGAGTTTGAGCATCATAAGAACATAAGAACATAAGAAGAGCCCTGCTGGATCAGGCCAAAGGCCCATCTAGTCCAGCTTCCTGTATCTCACAGTGGCCCCACCAGATGCCTCAGGGAGCACACAAGACAACAAGAGACCTGTATCCTGTTGCCACTCCCTTGCACCTGGCACAGAGAAAACCCACTTCTAAAACCAGGAGGTTGCTTATGGGTTGTAACCTGTGATGGTCTTTTCCTCCATGAATCTGTCCAAACCCCTTTTAAAGGCATCTAGGCCAGGTGCCATCACCACATCCTGTGGCAAGGAGTTCCACAGATGAATCAGATGGGGGAGATGGAGGAGTTTCCCTTCAGATGTTACAGGATGGGTCGCCAGCTGAATGTGTGCATTTTGTAAGTCATGATAATGTGGGCAGCTCCGGAATGATTGGTTGTATGAAATATGGAAAATATTGTTAGCTTTATCAAAACACTTTTGATGGTCCTTTACATTTGTTGTTTGTTGGTGTTCTTTAAAAGAAAAACCTTCCCCATTTGCTTTAATTGTCACTTTAGATAAAATGGAAATTTTGCCGGGGGGGGAGCTTGGGGGCATTGAAATGACACCCTCATTTCTGTGCTTTTGGAGCTTTGTAGTCAAATGAAACAGCTCAACGAATGTGAGAAACGAAATGATCAGGCAACCAAAACAAAAAACCAGAGATCAAGCAGGCTAGATGGATGGAGTTCTCAGCACGCCCAGGAATGCAAGTGGTCACTGCCCGATGCTTTCATGTGGTCATGTCACATGATCTCATGCCACCATTTTCCAAGAAGCACATGGCAACTGGAACTGGAGAGGTCGTGGAGAGCTGAAATATGAAGCCAGAGGTCAGCAAATAAGCTGAGCACATGAATCGTCGTTGCGGCCTGAAAAAGTTGTATTCATTTCAGAGCGTTCCAAGGAAACAAAATGCTTTTAAGCTCAGTATGAATGGACTCAATCAAATACGAAAGGAAAGTTCCATTGTGCACTCTTTTTTTTTTTTTTTGCTGACTTCGTACTTGCGAGTTCCAGCTGGGTCTGGAAGCAAAGATACTGAAAACACCCTAGCACTCTTCTTGCAATATTTCTAGCTGATCAGAAGCAGGGGGCAAAATGGAATTTCAAGCAAGGGGCTTCTGCTTGCAAGAATGTCCAGACGGTTTGTGTTCTTGAGCCAAAAAAAAGTTCAGCAAACTCCCAGCCTGGTCAGAGGCTCCATCTTGGATCCATTAATAAGACAATTCTGTCAGATTAAATAGACAGCAAAGAATACAAAGGCAGCTGAAATAGATAGATCCAAACGCTTGACATTCCCCCGTGCCACAATCCTTAACTTCAGCTGATGCACACAGTCAGTGTGTGAGGATATGGTGAGCTGCTTGGCTGCATGGCAGATTGCAAGTTATGAACTGGTTGTGTGAAGGCTCTACCCTCAGCCCAGACTGTGGTTGGGCAGACCATTACAAACCTGGTCAAACTCCACCGACTGACGGCTCCATTGGGTGTCAGGCAAAAAACCTGTGGCCAACTATCAGGTGGCCCTAGTCAGTAAGTAAAGGTAAAGGTATCCCCTGACAATTAAGTCCAGTCGTGTCCGACTCTAGGGTGTGGTGCTCATTCCCATTTCAAAGCCGAAGAGCCAGCGTTGTCCGAAGACGCCTCCGTGGTCATGTGGCCGGCATGACTCTCCTTGCCGCAGCGCGTAGCATGCGGCTGGAACACGGAGCGCTGCTTACCTTCCCGCAAGCGGTACCTATTTATCTACTTGCATTAACATGCTTTGGAACTGCTAGGTTGGCAGGAGCTGGCCAAGCAACGAGCGCTCACCCCGTCGCGGGAATCGAACTGCCGACCTTTCGATCGACAGCTTATGGTTCAGCGGTTTAACCCACTGCGCCACCCGCTGGTCAGTACTGCTATGTATTTATTTATTTAAGGCATACTTACCCCAGCTTTCCCTAATGCAGTGGTTCCCAACCTGGGGGTCGGGACCCCCAAGGGGGTCGCAAAGCGGTTTCTGAGGATCGTGGGATGTTGGCTGGATGGTCGCACCCAAGATGGCGGCTCAGTCCTCCCCCCCCACTACAGAAAAAGAAATGTCTGGTGTTCTGTTGGGGCTTGTTTGATCACCTTGTGTTATTTTCTGCTTGCCTTTTAGCATCTCTGTTAATATTAGCGCACTCCCCCCCCCATGGAGCTGCTTATGAGTACAACTTTAAAAATGTGATTTATGTTTTAAAAAATGTGATTTATTAAACATTGTAACTTGTTAAAGAAACAATGATATCACTTCCTGCTTACTGACATCACTTCCTGTCCTAGGTCTTGGGTGGGGTCCCCAACAGATTGTCATTCTACAAAAGGGGGTCCTGGTGCTAAAAAGACTGGGAACGGGTGCTCAAGAGGACGGACAAAATCACAAGCATAATAAATACACAACAAAAAAGCCAAAAGGATAATAAATAAGAAAGCAAAATTATACAATGCAATAATAAAATCAAGTTCACCCAAGCGACCAATGCACAGCCCAACACTCTTTGCCCTTTAATGGCACACACACTCTTAGGCTTCACATGATGAGTGAAGGTTTACCCGGATACAATCTGGGACAATGGAGAAAACCTTCATCATACTACAAGTAACACGCAGGCAAGTCTGACAATTGCGTCCCGTCCAAGTGGTTGGAAGCCAAGGATGGTGTAGCTGATGATGGCTGATTTTGCATTGGAAAGTGTTTTATGTTTTCAGCATGTTGTTACCTTCCCCAAGACCTTGGGACAAGACATGCGATGACCCAGAGAGAAGGAACCAACAAGGGGCCCACAGTGTGGATTGCTTATAGATGGGTTTTATTATTTAAGACATGAAAGACCATTACTTTAAAAAAAGGCCCAGAGTTGATGCTATAAACAGCTGTAGAGAGATTTGCTGTTGGACCGTATCCCAGGTTCCCCAGGAGTCCTGGAACGTTTTGGATTTTCTAAATGATCCCCAGAAGAAGAAGATCCTTGATGGATGCCCCACCCATCTGCTTCTTCTTTGGCCTGTTCATTCTGCCCCGTCTCCCCTGTGGTTGTTTGTAAACCTGAGTCGGGCAGAGGGGGAAATCGCCCAGCTCTAGCGAAAGAAGGAGCTTACCAGACCGGTTCTCGCTCCTGCCTTCCCCATGATTGAGTTTGACATGGTTTCCACTTCTTATGGATCCTGGCCATTGGAATATTCATCTGATAATGCAATAACATTGCCGAGCCCTCCTGCAGAGTGTGCATATTTCATACCCAGCTTCCTAACTTCCATCGTTTCACATTGCTATTAGTGAGACAACTGCAGGAGAATTTAACTCCATTCTTGGCTCAGTCTAGGTAGGAGATGGATGCAGGAAGGCTGACCTCAGAAACAGCTTGGAATGCAACCACCACATCCAGGGTCTCTTCCATAAGGTCTTCCAGAATAGACAGTGCTGAAGGCCCAGCTTGACCCTTGCAGGGTCAGAGGCGTCTCTCCGGTAGGGGCGGGGCTGTAAGTATCGCTGCGGTCATAGTCTCTTTACCGAGCGAGGAGGAGGCAGCCCCGCCCCCTCACTGTCCGAGCCAGTCCCCTACGGAGAAAGCGGCAGGGAAGAGACCCTGCCTGCCGGTTTCTCCGTAGGGGACTGGCTCGGACAGTGAGGGGGCGGGGCTGCCTCCTCCTCGCTCGGTAAAGAGACTATGACCGCAGCGATACTTACAGCCCCGCCCCTACCGGAGCGACGCTAGTGTGCAGGGTTTTTCACCACCTGGAAATTCTTATATCCAAATGCTTGTTCTGGTGTGCTAAGGTCAAGGTCAAGGACTCCCCTGCTCGAAAGCCAGTTGTGTCCGACTCTAGGGTGCGGTGCTCATCTCCGTTTCCAAGGCTGAAGAGCCAGCGCTGTCTGAAGACGCTTCCGTGGTCATGTGGCCAGCATGACTAACGGAACGCTGTCACCTTCCCGTCACAGCGGTACCTATTAATCTCCTTGCAATGTCTTGCTTTCGAACTGCTAGATTGGCAGGAGCTGGGACAGGAGACGGGAGCTCACTCCGTCCTGCGACACTCGGGTCTCGAACTGCTGTCCTACCTGCCGACCTTCCGGTCTGCAGTTCAGCATCTTAACCACTGCGCCACCGTGGCCCCGAGAAATATGCCCAGCCATTATTTATTTATTTATTTAAAAAAATATATATTTCACCACAAGGGAGGCAACTATGGATGCCCCATATATGGTTGTTGTTGCTGTTGTTGTTGTTGTTGTTGTTGTTGTTGTTGTTTAAATAATAATTGCACCCTCTTTGCTCAGCTTTTACCCAAGCCTGGCACACCAAGGCCAAATGGACCGTGCCAGTCTTCCAAGCCTGCTGGGTTGTGCTGTCTGCATCACCACTGCTGTCCACAGAGCGACAGGGCAGGCTCTCCTTGCTCTCCTCCTCACTGGCAGCAGAGAACTAGGCCTAGGCTTGCTCTATTGACGTGGACTGGGCCTGCCCCTGCCCCTCTTGCGGCCTGGTGAACTGGTGCATGTACAGCTGGTTCACAAGTCGGCCAAACCCTTGCATGTAACAAAGCAGCCCCCAGAGGCGTCGCTGGAGGGGGGGCGGGACTGTAAGCTCCACACTGATCCACTCCCTGTTGACTCCCTGGTACGAGTTGGCCCTGCCCCGCCCCTTGCCATCAGAGCCATTCTGTGCGGCCGCTGTGGCAAAGGCAACGGGCAGGAGACTCCCTGCCCGTTGCCTTCGCTGCACGGAATGGCTCCGACGGCGAGGGGGCAGGGTCTCCTTGTACCGGGGAGTAAACGGGGAGTGGAACGGTGCAGAACTTACAGTACCACCACCACCCTCCAGCGACACCTCTGGTAACCCCCCTGCACTCACTTGGCAAAATTATTAATTATTATTATTAACAGTATTTATATACCGCTTTTCAACAAAAAGTTCACAAAGCGGTTTACAGACAAAATCAAATGATTCAATGGCTCCCTGTCCCCAAAGGGCTCACAATCTAAAAAAGATGCAGACCGCCACCAGCAAACAGTCACCAGAAAAGACACTGTGCTGGGGTGAAAGGGGGGCAGTTACTCTCCCCCTACTAAATATAAGAGGAGCACCCATTGAAAAAGTGCCTCTTGCCCAGTTAGCAGGGGTGAATAAGCTCCAAGGTTCACATCATCTGGGTGTGAAACTCACTGGCTTCAGGGTTCACCCTTCCATACCTGCATCTCAAGGTGGGGAATAATCCCCAGGATATTGCAAGTGCTAATGCCCCCCCCTCTCTCTTTGTGTCTACATTTCTCATTCCTACAGTAACATTAGGATACTACAGAGCAACTAAATACAACATGAAGCAGATGTCGAGAAGAACATGCAGACCACATGTCATGCGCATACACACGCATAATCTTGCATGTGTGAGGAGGAGCACTTGATGTCTTCGAAGTCCACTACAGGCCCCCTGATTCCACCTCGGAAGCATTTAAGGGCATGTGAGATCTTGCAAATCTGGCCTGCAGATTTCTGAGCGATGCTCCGCGGAGAGGAAAGCAAGCTTCGATTTCAGGGAGTCTCTCATTCACTTCCCTGAAGAGTTCTTTGTTTCTAGTACAAATATTGACGAGGCAGAATCATGTGGTGCCTTTGTTGTTGCTCTTCTAAAAACGACACCACTCACTGTTGTGCATGTATCCCGAGACGCGCATTTTCTGCTGGCAACAGTTGCTGTTTTTGCTTCTCGCCAGCGAACCTTTGGCAGAAGCTCTGATGAGCTCCTCTTCCCAGAGAAGCAAATGAGCCAAAGCCTCGCAGGGCTGCTTCCTCCACCCTTGCCTGTCGCTGCTCCTCAGCTCCCTTCCAGCGCCTGGTGCCCAGTTCGGCAGGCAGGTGCTTGTGAGATGACCAGAGAGTTCCCTCCCCCCCTCTTTTGGGCACCTTTCTTGCTATGTCCTTCCCATTCCCACCTGCCCAACCCCGAAGTCATGTTTATTTATTTATTTGTTTATTTTTCACATTTTTATACCGCCCTTCCTCCAAGGAGCTCAGGGTGGTGTACATAGTTCCTCCCCTCCTTTTGTCCTCACAACAACCCTGTGAGGTAGGTGAGGCTGAGAGATAGTGACTAGCCCAAGGTCACCCAGGAAGCTTCATGGCTGAGCAGGGATTTGAACCTGGATCTTCCAGGTCTGAGTCCAACTCCCAAACCACTACACCATCCTGGCTTCACGGTTCAAGGTTACCCCCCCCACACACACACACACACACCCTGAAAGTCCAGGAGCCCCAAAGGAAAATGTGCAGGTCTTGTGCATTTTTGGAATTCTCACCCAGCCCTCTGGTTACAAGCCTGCCAAACGTCCTGAAAGTGCTCCGCTTGACAGCGTCTGCGGCTCCTCTCCCCATGACCTTTGCCCAACGTTGAGCTGCCAGCGCTAAGTGCGCCTGCTGACGCCTGGCCCCGTGGAATGCGGTGTTCACCGGGATCACCTGTCCAGGGAAATTACCACTGCCTGTCAATCAGGCACAATTTTGTGGAGGGCTGAGTGGGCAAAAGGAGGCCTCCCAGCCCAAGGGGGTGTCTTCCCAGCCAGCCACGCAGACGCACTGGCTGCCCAGTCTCAAGGAGCTCCAATGGAGATCAGCTCGCGCTGTGACAGGAGCTCTGAGTGCGCCAGGGTCTGGCCAAGCTTTACCCAACCCAATTAGTGATTCCGTTTTCTTATGCACCATTCTCCAGAGTTATTCCTTGACACACCAACAACTCCCGGGGCTTGTTTACCCTCTAAGCAAGGTTCTTGGGGTGTATTCACTAGAACACCCTGACATACCACAGAGACCCCCGGAACTGCCCTCTCGAAAATCACCTGCGATCTTCTCATTTCTCAAGGGAAATTCTTCTCCCTCTCGCACAACACCAAAACCAGGGGACATGCACTAACATTGAGTGGAGGGCGAGTTAGAACGGACAAAAGAAAATATTTCTTCACCCAGCATGTAATTCATCTGTGGAACTCTTTGCCACAGGATGTGGTCATGGCATCTGGCCTAGATGCCTTTAAAAGGGGATTGGATAGATTCATGGAGGAAAAGACCATCACAGGTTACAAGCCATAAGCAGCCTCCTGGTTTTAGAAGTGGGTTTTCTCTGTGCCAGGTGCAGGGGAGTGGCAGCAGGAAACAGGCTATCTTGTTGGCTGCATGCTCCCTGAGGCATCTGGTGGGGCCACTGTGTGATACAGGAAGCTGGACTAGATGGGCCTTAGTTTGGCCTGATCCAGCAGGGCTCTTCTTATGTTCTTATGTTCATTGTCAAGTCAAAAGGTGCCTATACTGTCCTGTCCTCCTCTCAGGGCTCTTGCTTGACGCCGCTTGTGCCTTGGGTGTCTTTGCTTCTCCCCTTGGATGATTCTCTTCCTACCATTCTGGTTGCACTTTCCAGGTTCCGAAGGATGCAGAGCTGTTTCCAGAGTGGAGCCAGGGCCTGCTGTATTCCACCAGCATCCAGGAATGCGGAGTCAATTCTTCTTAAGGCTGATTCAGACTAGCCTTCTGACGGAACGCTTGTCCTGCCGTTTCGTTTTTACTTGCGTCTAGACGCTTGAAACAGGGGGCTGATTGCCGCCTGTTGTCCCTCCTTCTGTCCCGTCTTCCTGAAGAAAGCGCAGCTGTGATTCGTTGAACAGAACTGCGCTCCGATTGGCCAAAAAAGCGACCCTTCTTTGACCCTTCCCCTCTCCCAGTTGGATTTTTGCACTTTTTCCTTTGCCTCCCGCCGTTCCTGTATAAAACAAAGATCCTCGTTACAATTACAAGAAGATCCTCGTTGTTGCCCTCTGTTTTGCGAGACTTCCGCTGAGAAACCTGGAATGAACCCTTGAAAGAAACACCCACGATGATTGGAGGTGGCTGTGATTGGCATGCCACCACTCTCCTCCCCCTCCCAACTGATTGGTGGGCTGCCGTAAAACGTTAGCACAAACGTTAGCTGAAACGCGAGCGCTTCAAAAAGATCCACAGGAGCCAACTCTCCTGGCCGCGTCGGAAGCTCATGCTGCGTCAGACGCAGCATTGAAAAAACGGAAGAAAAAGAGGCAAAACGCGCACGTAGTGGCTAGTGTGAATCAGCCTTTAGGATGGAAGACTCTGCCCCCCCTCCTATGCCTGGAGCCTCAGGTTAGCCACTGTCACTGCCAGAGGCCCTGATGTCATGGATTCTGCAACCCATTCCACAGTGAAGCACATGCATTCCACCCTTTGCCTAGAAGGCACCAGGGCAGGGGGCCGGCCACAGGACTCAGCTGCCATGTTCCCTTCACCTCTGGTGTCTCCCAGCAGAGGGTGATGTTGACCTGATCTCTGCTGTGCTGCAGCACCACCCATATAATGGTCAAAGGTGGTACTGCAGCTCTTCAGTCCAGGTGGTTTGAGGAACCAGTAGAGTCCTGCCTGCCTGGCTCTTGTCCTCAGTTGCTCCAGTCCCTGCTCTGCGTAGCCTGCCCAACTGAGTAGCAACACTGCTTTGCCTTGCTAGCCTAATCTAGTAGCCGACTATCTGCTCATTCACGGCTGCATCTTCTGCCTCTTGGCCTTGGACACCTGTCCACCTGATCTGGTCCTCGAGCACCTGAGCATCCCTGACTACTACCTCTGCCCGGTGTTGATCCTTATATGCCTGACTCCCAGCTTCTGTGGCCTGACTTGGGGCTCGCCCAGTGTCTGAGACTTCCAGGAACCCCTCCCCTTCTTCAAGACACATGACAAGCTCTGGTCCGCTTCAGTCGACGTATGCAACAATAGTTACGTTAACAGGAGAAAAAAATGAAAAACCGCTCTAAAGGTTTTGTTTATTGATCTGTCAAATACTACTATCTCGCTGGTTGTGCAAAAGCACTCTTGGGCAGCTCACAAGAGGAAAGCCAAATGCATGTCCACATAACGCGGCGTAAAAAAATGGCGCAGCACCAGCACCACAACGCAGCAGCAGAAGGCCCCCCTCCCCCGCACGCCTCTGAAGCAAAGCAGACTTGACTTGTTGCTGGAAGCCAGTGGCAAAGGCCTGCTGCAAACGTCCCCCTAGCCCTAGGAGGGCATCCGCAGCCTGGGCACCACCTGGAAATGACCCTGAAATGACTGTAGCTGCTGTCCCCTCATCTTGCACCACTACGAGAGCCATGAGTGATAATTGGCCCAGCAGATGGCAAGGGGTGCCCTTTGCAGGTCAGGTGGGCGGAGCAGAGGCAGGAGTGGGCGGGGCTATGTGCAAATGACAGAGAGGCGCCGCACTTTCAATCACCGGAGCCCTTCAGCACCACTTTAATTAGCCCAAACAGCAATAACTTCAACAGATGAGGTGGGTGCCTTTTGTGTCTGTTGCTGCTGGGGAGGAAAAGCTGCTGTTTTTGTCTGGTTTGGTTTGGAACTTGTCTGGTATTTTTGATCTCTGCAACATTGCCTGTGGCTTAGGAGAGGCACTTAGAAAATGCAGTGCAGTTCCATACCCAGCCCCACCTGGGAATGCTGAAGCCCCCGCTGAACAGATCTCTGGTCTTGCGTTTGAGTTGGGGGGGGGGGAATCCAGATTCATGGTCTCATTCCAAATCCAGGTCTCTATCTAGTGATGTGGGGAGGGCAGCTTGCCCAGCATTGGGGCAGTTGCCTGGTGTGGTGGGTGAAGAGATCCGAATTGGAGACTTTGAGGAAGGCCACCCTTGGGAGTAGAGTCTAGGACAGAGGTTCTCAACCTGTGGTACAGGTACCCCTAGGGGTACGCGGACCTCTTGCAGGGGGTACGCCAAGTCCTGCCCCTTATCTGCCCCATCAGCAGCTAATTAAGTGTTAATTAACATGGATTTTAAAGTGTAACTATTTTTGGAGCCCTTCTGTCTCTCTGATTTTGGTTTTGGGCTTATTTCTATACTTTGGAAAATGTACTTTGGTGGGGAGGGGGAGGGAGGAGCTGATTTTGGGAACTGTGACTTGGAGAAAAAAAGAGATCCTAGCATGTGTATCTCTCTCTCTCTCTCTCCCTCCCTCCCTCCCTCCCTCCCTCCCTCACACACACACATACAGAGAGAGAGAGAGAGAGAGAGAGAGAGAGAGAGAGAGAGAGAGAGAGGAGTTAAGACATTTTTTCACATTTAAAATTGTTTTAGTACTTTTTTATTTAATGATTAATTACCTAATTAATTAATTGATTAATCCAATTAATTAGCAGTTAATTATCAGGGGGTACTTCAGAAAAATGGACCATGATAGGAGGTACCCGGGCCTCCAAAGGTTGAGAACCCCTGGTCTAGGAGATTCTAGTTTGCTCCAAGTTTCAGTGTGAAGCAGCGGAGACACCCTGGCACTGGGTCTTGGAGGGAGGGTCCTTGGCAAAGCCCCATGTTGCCCCTCCCAGGGTGTGCACATATATCATACCCTCACAAGTCTTGCTAAGAAGGTGAAAAAAGTTGTTGAGATGCTCCTGTCGCAGTGGCTTGGTGGAGCTGAGAGAGAGGCGCCTCTGGAGAGATGGCAGCCTGCCCCTTCCTTTCCCTGCCAGGAGTGCCCTCTCTGATCTCTTCTGTCTCATCGGTGCTGAGGCCCAGTGGGCCATGATTAGGAGCACTGCTGGCTGGGTAACAGCAGGGGAAGTTGCCTGCTGCTGCCCACTTCATGCTCCGCTTGTGAGCTTCCTCTTTGGGCCTCTGGCTTGGCTCTGTTTGAAAAGGGTGCCTGGAAATGTTCTCTTGGGCTCGCTCCGTATCGCAGACAAGCAAAAAGATAAGGCCACACTCTAAGTCTGCCATTTGCAGGAGGCTCGGGGGGGGGGGCAGAAGTGCGGGGAGTGGGCCACTGCGACAACACGCATGAACTTGGCAGGGGTCAGGTGCATCTCTTAACCCAGGCTGTCCCTGGGGGGTCCTGAGAAAGTTTTAATGAAATGGTGAGCAACCGTTTCGGGCCCAGTTTGTACATCTGTCATGCAACAGCTCGCCTGATGGGTTGGCCTGGTGTGGGCAGAGCGAGGCCTGGCAACCCACAAGGATGCGTCCCAGGCAAACAGAAAGCAGAGCCCCTCCAAGCTGGTGGAGCGAGCCTCCCTGAAACACACACACACACACACACACACACACACACACACACACACACACACACACACACACACACAGGAAACAGACTCTTGCTTGCATCTGAGCTCGCTTATGTGGAAGGAGAGAGAGAGCGCGCAACTGAAGCCCCTCCATGGAACAAATGTCCTTTGCACCTGCTGCCACATGCTGCATACTGCATCACTTGGAAAGAGTGGGGGGGGGTTTACAGGCCAGGCCCTCCCTCTGGTTCCCTCCCTCAACAACCCCTCTCCTCTTCATGCCGAAGGAGCACAAAAGGGTTAACTCCCAGCAGCTGCACCCCAGATGCTTACGCCGGGATTCGCATTTGTGTAATAATAAACCATGGGGTGAAGGGGGGGGGGTTGCTTTGTCCCCTGCCTCCAGTCAGGCTTCTGCTGCCAATGGACCAGGCTGGAGGTGGGGGGGCAGAATGGGGGGTGAGCAAGAATGGGGGGGGCGGATGTCCCAGGTGTGTGTGGTCTCTTCCAAAGGACTTCTGGGCCACTGGGAAAAAAAAAGTCATGATGATTTTTCCCATAGGGTTGCCCCAGCCATGTCTGTCCCCAAAGGGGACAGCGGGGGGGGGGGGGCTTGTCTCCAGCACGGGCGGGAGAGTCAGAGAGAGAGGGTGTCTTGCACAGGGCAGGACAAGAGCTCTGTGCTTTGAGTGGGGAAGGGAGCAGGGAGGGAGGCGATGGAAATTCGCTTCATCGCAGGAGGCAGGGGTCTCCCCCCCCTCCCTAGCTCTCATCGCATGGCAGGGCGGCACACCTGCTTCCAATCGCTGGCCTCCACTTACCGCTGCCCAGTCTGGGCTTGGGAATGAGAAGGGGCTGCTCCATTACCACGTCTGCTGTTTCCTTTCTTCCTTGAAACACTTCTAGGGGCAGAGAAACCTGAGGGGGGGGGGAGGCAGAGGGGGGGGCAGGGGCTGCTTAATTCGAAGAGGCTGCCAGCAAATGTTGTGTGAAATGAAGCACTTTCCCTCCGCCTGCAGCAGGGCAGACGTGTCATGCACAGGTTCGTGTGCGGAATGGGGGGCGCCCCTCCTTCTCTGCCTTTTGTCCCCCAGAGGATGAAATCCTGGGGCACGGCTGCTGCAGAGACTCCTGTCCCTAAACTGGGGGGGGGGGGTTGCGCTGGTGCACTCGCTTGCTGGCTTGCTGTGCCTTTGTCACCGTTGGCTCCTTCAGTGCCAAGCTCACTGCAGTGAATGGACGCTTGCCTTGCTGTGCTCGCAGGGTTAGGGTTAGGGTGGACAGGTCAGGGCCTGGCAAGAGCTCTGCTGCCTCCTCCGCTGATGCTCGCATAAGAGTTGGGGAGCGGCACCTTCACTTCCTCGCCCTTCTGAGGGGACCATGGGGCAGCAGAGGGAGGATTTGTCTCCTTTTCTTTGATCCCCCTTATTATAAGGAGGCCCCCGTCTGTTGTTCCTGCCTTTGGCAACTTCACACACCCTGCTGGTGTGGTTTGGGAGTCGGACTTAGACCTAGAAGATCCAGGTTCAAATCCCTGCTCAGCCACGAAGCTTCCTGGGTGACCTTGGGGCCAGTCACTATCTCTCAGCCCCACCTACCTCACAGGGTTGTTGTGAGGACAAAAGGAGGGGAGGAAATATGTACACCACTCTGAGCTCCTTGGAGGAAGGGGGGTATAAAAATATGTGAACAATAAAATTAATAATAAATAACACGGCCATTGCAGAGGACAGCATGCAGGAAATGACTGAGAGTGAGAGAGGGCTTTCGGGCTGGGAGATCCTGTTGTTTAGACACAACACGAGGCATGTGCTCCCCCCCCCCCCCACATACACACTTGCCAACTCTGGACCAACATGTACTGGACTGGCTTTCCTTTACCGACCGCTTCTGCGTTTCAAATCACAGGGTCCCTCTCCCCCTCAGAAACCAGCGCTATCGTGCCTGTGCAAAAATGTCCGAGTGGACATACTAGGCCTGCGCGAAAGTGTGACGCAGCTGTTCTTAAGTTGCAGTGCCTGCAAGTTGGCTGTCCACAAGTAGGGGCACATCTGTACACCTGTACGCTGCCGAGCTGAGCTAGCAGGGGTACAGAGTCCAGCTCGTGGGAAGTCCAAGTTTTGCTGTGCTCTGCATAGGCCTCACTTGTAATCCCTGCATCCAGTCTTGCCCACCAAGTTTTCAGAAAGGACATTGATACGCTGGAACAGGTTGAAAGGAAGGCAAGAAAGATTGCGAGGGGTCCAGAAACCAGGTCCTATGAGGAACGGTTAAAAGAGCTTGGCATGTGTTGAGCCTGGAGAGGAGAAGACTAAGGGGAGATACAACAGCTGTCCTCAAGAATCTGAAGGGCTGTCACATGAAAGAAGATGAGCACTTACTCTCTGTCTTCTGAGGGCAGGACAGAACCAATGGGTTGAATTTAAAGGGAAGTAGGTTTCGGCTTGACATGAGAATTGCTGAGCTGTCCAGCGCTGGAACAGTCTGCCTCACACAGTAATGGGCTGACTCTCCTTGGAGGTTTTCAAGCAGAGGCTGGATGGCCAGCTGTCAGGGATGCTGCAGCAGTTGCCTGCACAGAGCAGGGGGGGTGGACTAGATGACCTCCAAGGTTCCTTCTAGCTCCCACATTCTATGATCTATGATTAATTTCCTTGAGTAGCAAGTATCCTAAGGTAGAGATCTGTTGATGCCAGACAACATGTATAATTACAGCCCATCTGCGGGAAAGCTGTGTATATTTACACAGTGTATGCAAGTTACAGAGTTCTGCTTGTCTTGGCTAAATGGAGTGAGTGGAGTGAGTGACACAGCTAGGAATGTGTGACGGCTCCCACTTTATTGCCAGGGGGACTTCTGCCTCCCAACCGCAGGAAACGGTGCAAGCTCCATGCAAATTTGAATCGTCACTGAGCACAAGTGTTTTGTCTTTTAGAAAGCAGTTGCTGGATGTATTGTGCATGAGCCAGTCCCCGTTTGCATATATGCCATGACCTGAGCTTGGTTTATGCATGTACATAAGAACCTCAGAAGAGCCAGGCTGCTGGATCAGGCCAAAGGCCCATCTAGTCCAGCTTCCTGTATCTCACAGTGGCCCCACCAGATGCCTCAGGGAGCACACAAGACAACAAGAGACCTGTTTCCTGTTGCCATTCCCTTGCACCTGGCACAGATAACCTGTTTCCTGTTGCCACTCCCTTGCACCTGACACAGAGAAAACCTAGTTCTAAAACCAAGAGGTTGCTTATGGCTTGTAACCTGTGATGGACTTCTCCTCCGTGAATCTATTGAATCCCCTTTTAAAGGCATCCAGGTGCCATCTCCACATCCTGTGGCAAGGAGTTCCACAGATTAATTGCACACCGAGTGGAGAAATATTTTCTTTTGTCTGTTCTAATTCTCCTGCCACTCAATTTTAGTGCATGTTCTGCTGTTGTGCAAGAGGGAAAAGAACTTCTTTCTATGCTCTATCCACTCTCTCCATCCCATGCATAATTTTTTACATCTCATTCATGTCCCCCCTCAGGCGTCTTTTTTTCTAGACTAAAGAGCCCCATATGTATAGTATTCTTTCCTGCTTGTGAGATCATACTCATGACCTGGCTTGGCTGTCGGTTGCTTTCACAGTGGGGATCATCAGGCAGGCGTGGAAGGATTCAACTGGGCTTCTTGAATGCAACCAAGAATCTGGCAGCAGCCGGGGTCAAGGAGCAGAAAGAAATGAGGCGGCGGCAGAACATGCACTGGAACCGCAACCCTGGACGCCATCTGCATGCACAGATTTCCACCTCTCCTAGCAGGTTCCGTGTCATGAAGACCTTGAAATGTGGAGTAGGGAAGGGATGAAGACCCAGGAGGAGGCCCTGTTCTCTGACAGGCTTGCCATCGAGGCTGGGGGAGAAACACCAGCCCCTTTCGCTTTTCCCTCAGGAGAGGGCAACCATGAGGAAGCTGGAACGAAGGCAGGACGTGGTCAGCTGAAGGCCATCGGCAGTCCAGTCAGGAAGAGTTTCCTCAGAGCTCAGCTGGATGCCGAGAAGTTGAGCCAGGCAGACGGAATGAAACCGGGTGCTGTTTCACCTCTCTGCCCCTGAGACCCGAGTGGGAGCCCTGGGAGATGTTCACTCCCACCCATTGCAAAATGTCAATCCCCCCCCAATTTGCAGGCTTTGAATGAGGATACACGGGGTGGGGGGGTCACTCCAGTCTTCAATGCAGGCTTACCCAGCCCGCTGACATGAGGTGACAGTACCAGCAATGCCAAGAGCAGGAGGAGGAGAGAGAGTGGTCCTTTCTTTCCTGAACTTCCCTTGGTCCCTTTGCAACCTTCGCCTGGCTGCCCCATGTTCTCAAAGTCACTCATCATCAGGGATCGTGAAGCCTTCTGGCCCTCCTGAGTAAAGCAGCTCAGAACAAGCAAAACACACCTGCAAACTGGGTGGGGCCCGCCAGCCCATCCATGAGGCTGACCAGGGCGGCAACGGATTGGCAAGGGACGCCTGCTTCTGTGTGTCCCCCCCCATCTGCCTTTAAAGGTAAAGGTGACCCCTGACAATTAAGTCCAGTCGTGTCCGACTCGAGGATGTGGTGCTCATCCCCATTTCAAAGCCGAAGAGCCAGCGTTGTCCGAAGACGCCTCCGTGGTCATGTGGCCGGCATGACTCTCCTTGCCGCAGCGCGTAGCATGCGGCTGGAACACGGAGCGCTGTTTACCTTCCCACAAGCGGTACCTATTTATCTACTCGCATTGACATGCTTTGGAACTGCTAGGTTGGCAGGAGCTGGCCAAGCAACGAGAGCTCACCCCGTCGTGGATTCGAACTGCCGACCTTTCGATCGACAGCTCATGGTTCAGCGGTTTAACCCATTGCGCCACCTGCTGGCCTCCATCTGCCTTTACTGCTGTTCTTCTTCCTCCCTGGACTGGAAAAGGGGACGGAATGGGAGGGGAAGTATAGAGGAGAGGCACATGGTGCAGGAGATCATCAGAAATCTACCCCTCTCCTCCACTCTTCCTTTTCCAATCCAGAGGGTGGGAGGAGCAGAGCAGAGGCTGGCGCATCATCAGATTAATGGGGGAGGAGATTTGGCACGGCCTCTCGGGTGCCACGAGCTCTAGGGACAAGGACTGGCCTCAAGGCTGTTGTGTTGCTGGCATGAGGACATCTGCAAAGTCCCTTCCCAAGGCAGATCCCCCGGCTGACCCTTCCAGAGGCACTGCGCATTCTTGTGGCAGAATTGCACCCACAAGAGAGCCCTCAGTTCGCCCACATGCTTGCCTGGCCTCTTGCATTCAGTGCCCAGGATCTGTGTGATGCAAGGAAGGTCACAAAAGCCCACAGGAAGCGCTGAACACTGGAATGTTTAGAAAGCAGAGCTGCCCAGAGGGTGGCACATCCACAGCACAAGCAGGTGCACTCTCCTCTCTCTCGTTTTCTGGGCTGTTTGGAAAATCCTTCATTTCTACCAAGCCGCAGATACCTGCAGAGGTCGGTAATCCAACAGGAATGACTTTTCCAAGAGCTCATTACGACAGGAAGCAGCCCCAGCACCCTGGCATGGAAAGGAATTGTGCCTTTTGTGATGCAACTGTCATAATTCAGGCTTTTTTTGTTAAGGGACTTACAGTCAGAAAGTACTGACTAGAGATGCTGATGAACTCTGCAGAAGGAAGGGGCTTGTTGTACGCACTTGCACTGATTGCAATGTTTTGACTCCGAGTCAAGCACTCTTACCCTGAACCTCTTACTGTCTTGGTCATTAATAATGAGACTACTGCATTTTGTGCCTGCACAGTGGCCATGTCTTGGAACAGGCTGGTCAGGAGCTAGAAGAAGCCACATCATCAGAACACACTTATTTTCAGCTCTTATTCAGTCACCTGGTTTTAAAAGTACTGTAGGCTATTTCTGAATGAATGCCAGATGCAAGGGAGCGGTGACAGGATACAGACATCTTGTTGTCTTCTGTGCTCCCTGAAGCATCTGGTGGGGCCACTGTGAGATGCAGGAGGCTGGATTAGATGGACCTTTGGACCTGATCCAGCAGGGCTCTTCTGTTGTTCTTATGTCTGACCAACCCAGACTCCTTTGGTTTTTCTTCTCCAGAGCAGAAAATCTGCTGCTCTTGCCTCCCCTTACAGGGCTTTCCCCGCAGATCTGCTTTGGATATGCCAAGATCCCCCTTTATTTTTCCCTTTCAGAGTTATCCAGAACAGTTTCATGCTTTGAGTCGGACATTGGCTTGGTTAGGGAAAGTGGTGCAGATTCATCAACCTGTTGCCATCTTCATGAAGAGCACGGATGGAAAACCTGCCGGATTTAGGCTGACACGCACGCATACACACACACACACCTTCTCTTGCTCTCTCTTGCTTGAGTTGTCGAGAAGCCACTGGAGGGATTTCAAGCTCTGTAATACTCCAGCCACTGGAGGGCTCCCATAGATTTCTAGCAAGACAAGGAAAAGCTCATTGGTGAAGGTGATCAAAGAACTTTTAGGAGACCTGCTCCAGGTTTCCAGCAATAACTCTTCTCAGGTGGCACACTCAGACTCCACCCAGCATTCAAACATTTCAAGACCAAAGTTCACAAAGCTGCTGGCTGCAGCATCCTGTTAATGTGATGCTGAATGAATCCACATTATAAACGTGGTGCCCTAACTTCTCAAAAATAGCACTTAAACAAAGACAGACACAAGCGAAGGACGAATGGTCAACGTAGCTTTAATGTACCATTCAGAAAAAAAAAAAACAATGTTGCTATATGTTTGTGCAGTTTACAGCATGGGAAATGTTGATTCATATGAAACCTGCTCCATCCCTGCCCCCCGCAAGTGCTTAAACAGATGAAGCTGCAGTGATCCATTATTCACCTTGTGTTTGCCCTACTGTAATGCACACTACTTAGGGCTGCCCTTGAAGACTGTCAGCTGGTGCAAGATGCCGTAGTCAGGGAAGGTGCTTTTGAGCGTCTGTTGGTCAGAGCATATAACTGGGCAAAGAGCACTTTTATAAAGTGTTATATTTAGGGTGGCTTAGTGGTTAAGATGTTGAACTGCAGACCGGAAGGTCGGTAGGACAGCAGTTCGAGACCCGAGTGCCGCGTGACGGAGTGAGCTCCCGTCTCCTGTCCCAGCTCCTGCCAACCTAACAGTTCGAAAGCAAGACATTGCAAGTAGATGAATAGGTACCGCCCTGGTGAGAAGGCAACAACGTTCCGAGTCATGCTGGCCACATGACCACGGAGGCGTCTTCAGACATCGCTGGCTCTTTGGCTTTGCAACAGAGATGAGCACCACCCCTAGAGTCGGACACGACTAGCTTTCGAGTGAGGAGGGGAACCTTTACCGTCTTATATTTAGCAGGGGGGGGGGAGCAATGGAGAGAATCTGCCTCCTAAGTCAATCTGCCTCCTGGACAATGCCCTCCAGGTGCTACACCCACTTTCCAACACATGCAGCGCAAGCTTCATTTTTGTAATCATTGCCATATGCTGTCTTTTGAGAACCTTGCCTCTAAAAACGGGGGGGGGGGGGATTATTCATCCAGAAATGCACGCTAAGGCTAGTTCACACCTGCAAGGACATCACATCAAGTGCTGCCTGTGTGATACCTGTGTGAGTTGCCTGCTGAGGAGTAGTGTTTCTTTCTTTCTTTCTTTGTTTATCTAGCACCATCAGTGGGCATGGCGCTGTATAGGCCGCTGCCCCAAAGGGCTTACAGTCTAGATCAGTGGTTCCCAAACCTTTTAGCACCAGGACCCACATTTTGAAATGACACTCTATTGGGACCCACGTAGCTTTTCTATTAACCTTAATAGAATATATTAAGTGTAGAGAGGCGTTTAAGTGTTTATTGCGTTTTAATAACGTAAAGAAAGGTGATCTAGAAAGAAATTCTATATTTATTTATTTACGAGTAATATTATTTATTTGCAAAAAACCTCAAGCCATTTCTCATAATGAGGCAACCCTAACTTGAGGGGCAACCCAAGGCTTGAGGGGCTTAGTTATGTCACCCACCCTTCACCTGCCCCCACTACCTGTCATTGACAGACTTGGGGAAAAAAACACCAGAAAAAAAAGAGCTTAAAAATTTATCTCCCTGTATTTACACAAGCTTGCAAACTGCAGGAGCTCAGCTGTTTGCAGGGCAATTATCAGCTACAGTATCTGATTTTAGAATATCCTCAGGGCTTGAGACAATTACAGTACTTCTCTGATATTTCCATTCCATCACCTGTGTTTTCACTGGAAACTCTGCGGGACCCACCAGAAATCATGTCACAGTCACAACACACCAAGTGGGTCCCGACGAGGATCGTCCTCATTCACAAACGCGTACAGTTAGCTCAATCCCCACATGCCGCAGGCAGGCCTGGTAACGCACTCGGGTCCGAGAGATGCTACCAGCCAGAGCACACATGGCTGAGAGAGACAGCCCAGGCGGCAGCAGCGGCTCCTCGTAATCTGAAGATCCCTGGGAGGCAGGTCCTTGGGGCTTCGCCTTCTTCTCGCACCCGTGACCCGACTTCGTGCTGCTGCACACCTGGTGTGATGGGAGGGGGTGCAGGCAGGAGGGGACGCTGCGCTGAGCGCTCACCTCCTCTCCCCGCTCGTGCGTGGTGGTGGTGCGGCCATCCCGGACCGGGAGGATCTCTGGGCTGCAGCCTGGCGCGCTGGGCGCGTCCCCTTTGGGCAGCGGCAGGCTGGACCGTCTGACTGCCTGGGGCTGCTGCTGCCTCTCCAGTCCGCGCCGCCGAGAGGGAGCGAGGCCGGCTGCTGTGACTTGTGGCGGCAGGCAGACTACAGATGGCGTTTTGTTGCCCTGTGAGTCCCACTTGACTGACAGACGCTTCGCCTTGGCGGCCGGTTCCCGGGCGCGAAGTGGCTTCTTTCATCCCTCCAAACGGAGTCTCAAGAAGGGCTCCGTGACTCGTGACTGCTGCTGCTCAGCCAGCCAGCCCCCCCCCCCCCCCCTGAAAGCGACGCTTCTTCCCTGGATGTGCTCTGGCTCTTCTCTGTGGTTTGGAGTCAGATTCATCCGTGAGATCAAGAAGCCCCAAAGCAGCAGTCGAGATGGCCGGACTGACTGACTGTGCAGCTTCCTTTCCTAACCTCGACAGACGCGGGACCAAGTCTAGCCAAGCTGGCAGATCTCATGAAACCTTCAGCTGCTGCTCCTGTTCCTTCTGCTGGTTTGCCAGGATCCCGGCGGCGTTGGGTCTTCTTGTGCAAGCTGAGCAAATGTCAGAGAGGCAGAGCTCCTGAATCTTGGGAAAGACCCAGAGAGCGCAGCCTGTTCACACGTTCATCATTTCGCACAGATGGAGGCAAGGGCAACCGGAGGCAGCATGGCAAGTGCTCCCCCCGCCCATTTCTTTATTTGAATGCTCATACCCCACCTTGCCGCTAACTATGGTTAAACCGCTGAACCATAAGCTGTCGATCGAAAGGTCGGCAGTTCGATTCCCGCAACAGGGTGAGCGCCCGTTGCTTGGCCAGCTCCTGCCGACCTAGCAGTTCCAAAGCATGTCAATGCGAGTAGATAAATAGGTACCGCTTGCGGGAAGGTAAACAGCGCTCCGTGTTCCAGCTGCATGCTACGCGCTGCGGCAAGGAGAGTCATGCCGGCCACATGACCACGGAGGCGTCTTCGTGTTGGGAAATTGGGCAACTTTTGTATGCTGGACACTGGAGGGGGTGTGTGAGTTGGTTAATCACCTAAATACCTAGGTAGACCCTCTTGTCTTTGACCCCTCATTGTCTTAAGGAAGGGGCGTGGCCCCAGACCCAGTTTTCCTCCTTCTTCTCCCTTCTCACAGATCATTCTCTCTTCTATCCTGATGCTAGACCAGGCGGGATGATGCCAAGCTCCTCTGGAGCCCCAGTGGCCATCTTGCTGCACACCTCATGCAGGGAGCCCCACCTCTAGGGGGGTTCTATCTTAAGTCTAGGATGTACCTCTGATGTAAATCAGATGCTGAAGCTGTATGTAAGTAAAACTCTTCTTCTTTTTGCAACTTCAATCTGCCTGTGCCTCGTGTGTTTTATCTAGCCAAGTAAAGCTAAGCAAGTCTGCCACGTGGGTGGGGAGTAAAGCAGAGTAAGGGAGAGGGGAACGGAGCGATGAATAGCTACCCCCCCAAGGGAATTCCAACACTTCGGACAACGCTGGCTCTTCGGCTTTGAAATGGGGATGAGCACCACACCCTAGAGTTGGGCACGACTGGACTTAATTGTCAGGGGTCACCTTTACCTTTACCTTACCCCCACCTTGCCACCCTTCTGGGAGCTCCAAAATACAAGAATGAAAACAATCAGTTAACAGTACAACAGTCCATAAAATTAACCAGCACATCCTCATTTGAGGGGGGGGAGTGTTCCAGAGACCCTCCTCTCTTCCACACTTCCCCCTTCTTCCCTTTCCAGTCCAGGAAGTGGGAGGAGAAGGAGGAGCAGTGGAGGCGAGAGGGTAGACAGAGGTGGGCCCCATCCCTTGTCAGTCTGCTGCCTGAGGCAGCTGTCTCAGTAGACCTCATGGACGTGCCGGCCCTGAATGCATAGAAAGGAAGCAGAATTCTGTAGTGGGGAAAGGGCTGCTTCTCACTCAGGGGCGGGGCTCCTGCTTTGCGTGCAGAAGGTCTCAGGCTCCGCCCTTGGCAGCCGTCGACTGACTGACTCACACGGTCACTTGGGACAGCAGGACCAAGTGATCGGTCGGTGAAGATGGTCTTCTTTCCGAGGGGCTCTCTGGCATTGGCGATGGGTGATTGGACCCCATCAGCCCTTCCCCAGGACAGTGTTGCCCCATGAACACCCAGAGGACCAGAAGCCAGCAGCTCAGGTAGCTGCTTGACAGTCTGCAAGCAAGGAGCAGAGTGGACTAAGCTCAAAGATGCCCCCTGGGAGGTGGGATCTGTGCACCAGCTGTATTCACGGCACTCCCAGATCCTGGGACGTTTCATTGGAGTTCCCATTTTTGCAACTCCATTAAAGTGTCCATAGCCTGGTGGCTCACCTGGCCTGCCCTGCTTGAAGTCCCCCACCACACACAGGTAACGCTCCCCGCGTATAAAACTATATCAAGGGTAAAGCTAACCTTGAAGCTTTCCCGGACGTGTTATTTTACAGTATGTCTGTCGGCAGGGAGCCCAGGAGCAGGTTGTGGGAGGAGGACAGCCCAACATCCAGCCCCCACCTGCAGACCAAAGGGGCACATGCCGGCAAGAGAGGTGTCCCAGGGGAGGGAGGGCTTCTGCTCCTCTGTTTTAGCTCTAGTTCCCATTGGTCCCTCTCTCTCCAGCCTCCCATTTGCCCTGGATCCATGGTGCCTCCATCATCATGTCCTGGCCAGTCGTTCAACCACCACCTTCCAAGTCTGCATTCAATTCCACTCTAACTTGGGAGGCCATTGTATAGACACTTCAAGTGAGTCCCACGTAGATCAACAGGGCAGACCTCCAAACAGAGCCGCTTAGGACTGGACTCCAGGTTAGGCAAGGCAGGCAGCAAATGTTCTTAAGTCCTGCAGCTGAGAGAATCACGGCTGGCCTTGGAGTGCGCCAAGAGCGCCGTCCATTTACTCCAATGTATGTTCTACTGTGTTCAGAGATGCTGACTCCCAGGTTGGTGTATATTTCGGATGGCAGCCCAAGTCAGGAGCTGGCCGTGAACCCAGAGACACTTGGGGGCTGATGGTCACCCCTGACAGCCCAGTGCCCCTGTGCTGGTCACCACTGCAGCGGGACTGGCAGGGGCGCCATGGCTGCCCCCGGTCCTAGCAAAGCACTCTGAGCACTGCCAGGGCGGCTCCTTATGCAGCACAGCTGGAGTTGCGGTGCCTCTTTCCAGCCACACTGAGCAAACACGACTCCAGAGTTGAGGCACACAGGGCCTGGTGTGGCACAGGGCCTGGCGTGGCACTTTGCCCCAGTCCCACCCTAACCTGCTCTGGTCCTCGGGGGAATAATTGCTCAAACAGATGAGTAAGATCCAAGGACCTAGTGCTGGTCTCAGTTAACACCGAGTAAAATTAGAAGTAGCTCCAGCATGTGCAGAACTGCACAAGGATAATAATCTGGACCCCCCTCACCCACCCCCAGCCCACACTGGCGCCCAGATGCTCCCATTCATAAGCTTTTCTTTGCAGTAGGAAGAAGAGAACGTTCTGGGACAGATTAAGGTTAATAGAAACCAGGGCGGGGGTGGGTACTGCGAGCAACACCAATGGAAAGCCAAACGGAGAACTGAAACTGGATCCAGGCTCAAAGGAAAAGTTGGTGGTGGGTCAGCCAACTCTCTGGAGGGCGCAGACTTGGCTGTGATTGACAGGAGGTCTCTTATTTATTTATTTCTGTATTTATATACCACCTTTCTTATCCTCAAATTGCTCTTCAGATGTTATTCAAGGCGGTTTACAGAGGCAGGCTTATCTAGATCTGATAAGGATCTTTACAATATTGTTCTGTATAGAACCCTACAATTCCAGCTGGTTTCCTCCATGATGTAGTCATCTTCACTAGCTGCTGAACACAAGCCTCGAGCTCTCTGCAGGTCACCACAGATCATGCTGAACAGGTAAACATTTTTCCAGTTGTCATCGCTCTCTGTCACTGACATTTTCAGCATTCCAGTCCGTTCTCCCACCAAGGCACGCAACAGCGACTCCTCTCTGCCACCGAGGGTCATGACAGCTTATCAGTGACTTCCTGGTTGCCCTTCCAGCACAAAAATGGACTGTTCCTGCTTAGCTTCCGGCAGTCTTCAGGCAGTTCAACCTCGGGACCACACCTCTTGCTCTGCCTGCCTGATGTGGATCTGCAGACTTAGGCGCTTCTCAGCCCAGCAATGGGAGGAGAAAAGCAGTTTGCTGTGTTGGCTGCGAGAGAGAACCTCCTCTCTGTCCTCTCCATCCTGGGGGGTCCCAGCTCATGACTCAGCTATCCAGGCTTTGGAAACACTTCCATCTGTTGGGTTCCTGTCATGCGCTGGGGGATGCAGGGCCACCCTTGGGGACAGCTCAGCTGGTGTAACATACTGCTGCCGCCCAGCATGGTGATGCCATGCATGCATTTGGCCAGGAGGTGGTGCATGGGGTGGGTGACTGCTGCACGAAGTGACAATCCGCCCCTGGACCCAATTGGAAGAGCTGGATGGAGCTTTTGAAGCCCTCCACAGCTTGAGTCCTGTTTCACGGCTTTGTGGGCCATTGAAATTTGTGGGGCTGGTCAAAGGGACCACAAGGAAGGAACAGGGTGAATGGCTGCTTCTCTTTGTTTGCGTCTGGGTTTTGGAGGGTAGGGATCTGCCAGATGCCCAGGGAGCACAGATGCCCAGGGAGCACACAGGTGCCCAGGGCAGATGCCCAGGGAGCACACAGAAGAGACCTGTATCCTGTTGCCACTCCCTTAGCATATGGCATTCAAAGATAAGCTACTGCTACAACCTGGAGATTGCATATACCAGTGGTTTCCAAACTAGGAGGCGCAGCTCTCAGGGGAGCTGCGGAAAACCAGCCAGGGGAGCCGCAGATACCAGCCAGGGGAGCCGCGAAGTGCCACGGAATCCTCTCAGAAAACAGTGCAATGCCAATTGGCAGGCATCCACATCATGCAGTGGGGAGCCACGGCCAATGGTCGCCAATGGTCAAGGGAGTTGCAAGTTTGGGAACCACTGCTTTCAAGGGGCCACGCAAGGAAGGGTGAAGTGAGACCTCACTCTGGGTAGGGGTAGGGAAGTGGGGAAGTGCGGCTCGGTCCACAATGGGCTGGTCTCAGGCAAAGGGTCTCCGAGTCTTCTGCTCCCGCGCCATATTCTTTGCTTCATGGATGGCTGTCCCTGGCCAGAGGCGTCTGCTTGGCTGCTTGGCCACTTACCCAGGGCCTGAGTGTTGCAGGTTGAGCCTCCCTGGGAGAGGAGATATCCCTTGCTCCTCCACCTCCCTCTAAGCCAGCACCTGGCCACTGAGAGCCGGGAGTGCGTCCTCCTTCCCTCCATGGTGATCTATTGATATTAGAAAAGTTCCATCAGGCTCCGGCTCAAGACAATCTTGTGTTTTGGTGAGCAAAACGAACCCAACTCTGACATTTGCATACAAACCATTCTTTATATGGGCACTAAACGGAATCTGAATGAGACAAGAATGCTCCAGATGAACACAAGGCGTATTGATTATTGAAGATTTATTCCCTGAGGTTTAAATGTTGGTAACAGACACAGATCTTGTTGCGCGCGGAGTTACCCACAACCCCCCCCCCCCACGACTTTTAATCATTTATGAGCCAATGAATAATTCACTCGTATTTAACAAACACACGGCGGCGGTGCGAGAGCCTCCCGTCTGCCTCCAAAACGGCATTGGAGAGAGGCGGGTTTATGAGGGTGGTTTTCCAAGCCATTTTAGTTTTATTGATCCTGTAAGATTTGGTAAATTATCTTAAGTGGTTCTTCCTCCTACTGCTCCGTCCTGCGTTCACGTGGATCCCTGAGCTGGCTTCTTACCACCAGGAAACTCCCGGTTTCAGAAGTGAATTGCCAAGTGGTATGGAGCGTGGGCGGAGAGCGCGAGGAAAAGACGGGCTTAGGCCCCTGTGCTGTATGTGCAGAATTCACCTGGGCCTTGTGCGGTTTCAAACGCTTTCAGAAGCAGCTCCCAGGAGACTGCAACGAGCAACACAGCTTCACCGCAAAGAGGGACGCCAATGATGATTTTGGACCTTCCAACCTTGCTTTCCTTCCCTCCTTGCCAGCCTCACTTCTTCCAGAAAAGGGGCTCGTCTTGGACGACACCTGCACAGCTCCCTTCTGCTCAGGGTCTCTTCTCTCGGCCTTGAGCCCTTGTCAGTTCAAGACTTGTGACAAGCACTGTTCCAGATGTACGTGGGATGCTCAGTTTTTGCAGATTGGATTTTATTCTAAACCAGTGTTTCTCAAACTGTGGGTCGGGACCCACTTGGTGGTTCGTGACCCAATTTCTGGTGGGTTCTGCAGAGCCTCCAATGAAAACAGGTGATGGAAAGATCAGATAAGTAATTGCCTTTGCCTTAAGCCCTGAGGCTATTAAATCAGATAGCTGTAAATTGCCTTGCAAAGAGCTGAGCTCCTGCAGTTTGCAAGCTTGTGTAAATATAGGGAGATAAATGTTTGAGTGTCTTTTTCTGGTGTGGTTTTTTTTCCAAGTCCGTCAATGACAGGTAGTGGGGGCAGGTGAATGCTGGGTCACATAACATAAGCCCCTCAAGCCTTAAAGCTATTCATTTGGGCTGCCTCATTATGAGAAATGGATTGAGGTTTATTGCAAATAAATAAAATATTACTTATAAATAAATAAGTCTCGTAAAGCTATGTGGGTCCCGATAGACTGTCATTTAATAAAAGTGGGTCTTGGTGCTAAAACGTTTGGGAACACTGTTCTAAACGTAGTGAGCTTATGGACAGCATTCATCCCCCCCCCACTGCCTAGTGGAGGGGGAGTTAGAATGGACAAAAGAAAATATTTCTTCACCCAGTGTGTAATTCATCTGTGGAACTCCTTGCCACAGGATGTCGTGATGGCACCTGGCCTAGATGCCTTTAAAAGGGGATAGATAGGATAGATTCATGGAGGAAAAGACCATCAAAGGTTGCAAGCCATAAGCAACCTCCTGGTTTTAGAAGTCAATTTTCTCTATATGCCAGGTGCAAAGGAGGATACAGGTTGTCTATGCCAGGTACAAGAGAGTGACAACAGGAAACAGGTTATCTTGTTGGCTGTGTGCTCTTGGAGGCATCTGGTGGGGTGACTGTGAGATACAGGAAGCTGGACTAGATGAGCCTTCCTTTGGCCTGGTCCAGCAGGGCTCTTATGTTCTTAACATTGTGCCTGTGGAGATAGTTCCAGCCCATGGGAGGTTTCTTCCCACAGACAACTATATCCATCCAGGATGGATGGTAAGCTTATTGCAACCTCCTGGTCTTAGTAATAGGCTCTCTCTTAATGCCAGATACAAGGAAATGGTGACAGGATACAGGTCTCTTGTTTTCTTGTGTGCTCCCTGAGGCATCTGGTGGGGCCATCGTGAGATACAGGAAGCTGGACTAGATGGACCTTTGCCCTGGTCCAGCAAGGCTCTTCTGATGTTCTTCTTATGCCTAGTTACAGGCTTGATGCTGCTGCCAGCTGAAGTTGCTGCAGGATGCTGCTCATTTACCCATTTATTTACCCATTTTCCTTTTCCTCTCTGCCCCCCCTCTTCCTTTTCCAAACCAGGGATAAGGAGGGAGAAGGAGTGGAGGAACAGTGTAGGCAGGCAGAAATGGGTGCCCCCCCATCTGCTGCCTGATGCAACCATTTCAGTTGGCCTCATGGATGCGCCGGCCCTGCTTTAGTGATAACAAATCATCACAACGGTTTACATTTCTGGAGTGATGGTTAATTATAAACCAAATCTCCATACAGTCTCTCAGATGCAACTTTCCGAACAGAAAATTGACATCAGTTCTTTGGAAAGTTGATCTGAGAAGCAGATAAGTCATTTGGTCCACATGGGAGCTGCACGTTCTGTCTCTCTAAGCCAGTCGCAACCCACTGAGTGACTCATACCTTGGCAAAGAAAGAAAGAATTCTGAAATTGGTCGGAACAGGTGTGGTCCTATGATGGAATGTGTCTGGGTGAGTCTGTGGCCTAATTCATGCGCACAGCAGAAGAGGCAGCGACCCTGTCTTCAGACTCCGGCATCTCAGGCTCTTGGGACAGGGCATGGCTGTGTGTCTGGATGCTTCTTTGTCCCTCTTCTGCGGCAAACTGGAAAACAAGGAGATCTGCTGGTCACATTCCTGCAGGGAACGATTCAATGGGAAGCACCCAGTTTGCAACCTGAAACAGCGGAAGCACCCACTTCATGGCCTCCACTGCTATTTGTGTCTTCTGTTTATTTCATTTGGGTAAATGTGTATATCACCAATCAACAAGTGTTTCGGGGAGGGGGGGGGTTGTGCCCATAACAGAAGGAAACAAAACAATGAAACCAGGGAACAACCACACTCACGGAAGCACCCGGATAGCAGCAGCAGCAGCCTCAATTACCCCACCGTCAAGTATGACTTTCTCCTCTACTGATCAAAGGGATTTGGGACAATAAGCAGGTCTTCCTGGCTCAGTTGGTAGAGCGGCCATCTCATATGCCTGAAGATCTCAAGGACAGCAGTTTGGGACGGCCGGATGTATCTGTGTCTGTCGGAGAACTGCCGGCACGCCGAGCTGACAAGCTGCAGAGCCTCTGTAAGGGAGAGAAGCTGCAGCTGTACTTTGAGTGGGAGTCAAGGTTGCCTGTCAGTCGAAGCGTGGTGAGGTGGACGCCATGTGGCTGCTTTGAATTTGTGACCCTGTGTCGAACACCGTGGACCTGAAGACCTTGTCAAGGTTGCAGAGTTCAACAAACCTTGGGATGCCATTCTGGTATTACGCTATTGTTAAAATGACTTTTACCTCATCCTGATGTTGCTTGCATTATGAAGAATATTTATATGCCGCTTGCAACAACAACACTACATTCACTGAGCTTAAGAAATAAATGGTTCCTTGTCCCCAAAGGGGCACAATCAGGGACCAGGAAAGGAACTTTATGTGAAAGGATCGGAACTCAGCGTTTGTAGTAGGAAAAATAGAAGACAGTACCATCCTCAACTGAGTGTGTGCTTGGAGAGGTGTCAGCCAGTATTTGGCCTCTCCCCTCCCTGAGCCACTATTTCAGAAATGGCTTCAGCTGCTTCATTGTGAATTGAATGTGTTCAGTCTGAGGGGAAAAAAAAAGAGATTTGCAAACACAAGGAGGTGATGATGATGATGATGATGATGATGATGATGATGATGATTAGAGACACGTATATCCTTTTGGTCCCATCAGGGACCCCCAAAGGATCTAACTTAGGCTTACCATCCATCCCAGAATTTCCGGGAGAATCCCGGGTTCAGGAGTCCATCCCGGGTCCCATCCACCCGGCAGCCCGGGTGCCCCCTGAAACTGAAAATGCCCTGAAAAAACGCCTGCTTTTCTGGTGACCGACTGCTTTCCACGGCCACTGGAAGTCTTCTGAGCCTGCCTGACTGCTAGCCAGACACCTCGAGTGCCTGCACAAGGCTTGCGCAGGTGCACAACACTCTAAAAGCTAAAAAAAATGCTTTGAAAGAGTTGTGCGCATGCGTGAGTCTTGCAGGCACGTGAGGAGTCTGGCCAGTGGCCAGGCAGGCTCAGAAGACTTCCGGTGGCCGTGGAAAGCAGTCGGCCGCCAGGATGAAGATGCAGACGCAGCAGCGTGGTGGTGGAGGGCAGCTCCGGTGGCTGCAGAGAGCAGTCGGCTGCCAGGATGGGGGCAGTTCCCACGGCTGCAGAGAGTAAACGGAAAAAATATGGGTGTGTGTGTCCCGGTTTGGGTTGCCCAAAATATGGTAACCCATTCTAACCACAAAACAAAGAAACACACACACAAAAATATGGTGTCATGGGCGATTCAGAGATCGTTCCAGCTTTGGGTTTTTTAGTGAGGAATCTACTAAAGCATGTACTAACTCGTGCAATCGTACATTTGTGGGGACATGTCATTGGGGGATTTGTTGTCTGTGCGTACAGGTGTGTGCTCAAACATCCCGTCCTTTGTGTTCCTCCAAGCTCCAGGGCACCATTTTCCTTGGGGGCCGTTTCGTCCCCATTTCCATTCACTTTGCACCAGTTAGCTGCTTCCCATTATTCCTCTAGAGGCCCTTTTCTTATTTAGCACATTTCCTCTCCTCCTCCTGTTCCTTCTACTGCCACAGAAGCATCTCTTACCATAGCTGTCTTTGTGCACCCATAAATCTTTCGCAAGGACTGAATTAGTGTCACGGAGGAAAGAGCCCCTCTTTTGTGTGCATTCCCATAAACGCCCGTGGAATTGTGCAGTAAATGATCCTGAAAATACACGAGCAAAAGCGGGGCAAAATAATGGCCACTGAGGGGAAAGAGGGAGCAGGCCGCTTGGATGTAAGACTGCCAAACGATGCATTTAAATAATTCAATCTGAGAAAAGAGAAAAGAAGGAGAAAAAAGAGAGAACAAAAGACCCGACAGCCTTTTGCATCAGCCCCACAAATAACCATAGAGAAAGCTAGGGCCTGGGAGTGCGGCAGGCAGATAGGCCCTCTCCTGTTTAGAAGGGAGTTCGTTTAAAATGTCAGCCAAGACAAGAATTATACAGATTGGGGCCATAGTTTCCGTTTAAATTCCTGCAGTCCCCATGGGCAACGGTAGCGGTGCTGCCTGTTCTCGCCAGCATGCAGCCCCTTTTGTCCCCCAATGCTCCTAGAATGTTCTCAGCAAGCTTCTGGAGACCATAGGAAGAGATGATTGGAATTCAGGAGCAGGTCTGTCTGGAGAGGTAGGTCCTCGGTCACGATCCATTGATCATGTGGACTACACAGGTGCCTCTCTTGGTGCCCTCACTAGCAGACTGCAGTGGTGCATTCCACACATCTCTGCTCTCTTGCCAGGGAATTCAGGAATTCGGAGACAAATCCTGCAACGACCAAAACTGACAGACCCAACATTGACTTTCCATCAGTTGTGGAAAGATGGGGGGGGGGGGGAAAGATGGAATATGGAAGTTATGATGACCCAGCGCCTGTAAGGACCAGCACTGGCCTCCTGAGGAGATGTTAAGGCAGTCCCTGCCCCACCTTCCCAGGGACTGCTTAAGATCTGTGTGCCCTGAAGGGAAGGAATTACGAGGTGCCCAGGTAGCTGAGAACACTGTCTCCTGAGAGTCCAGCACTGGCTGGAGAGTTTTATGGTTGTATTCTACTTTAAATGTTGTAGCCTTGGGAACCTCTTTGGAGGTAGATACCTGGGTAAATCAAGAGAGAGCCCATTTAGGAGATGGTGTAGTGGTTTGAGAGTAGTGGAGCCCATTTAAATAAATAAATAGAGCCCATTTAGCCAGGATGGTGTAGTGGTTTGGGAGTCGGACTTAGACCTGGAAGATCCAGGTTCAAATCCCCGCTCAGCCACGAAGCTTCCTGGGTGACTTTGGGCCAGTCACTATCTCTCAGCCCCACCTACCTCACAGGGTTGTTGTGAGGACAAAAAGGAGGGGAGGAAATATGTACACCACTCTGAGCTCCTTGGAGGAAGGGCGGTATAAAAATGTGAAAAAATAAATAAAAATAAAAATAACAGTATGAGGAGCCTGAATCCTGGAAAAAGGTTCCACTGGGCTGAAAACCTTAGCATAAGAACAATAAAGACTGGGTCCGTCCGACAGAGAACATTCGTCTAGGCCGGCATCTTGTTTGTGTCAGAGAAAACCCAGTGACCCCAACGGGAAGCCCACCAGCTTGGCAGGGTGACAGTCCTTCCCCGCCACGTGTCTCCAGCACCTGGCGTTCAGAGGTAGACTGTTCCTGAGTCGGCCATCCTGACTCAAAGCTACTGAAAGACCCTCCCCCATGAATGTGTCTTATCCCTTTTCCAAGCCATCTAGGCTAATGGTCCATAAAGTAACTCTGTGCTGTGTGAAGAAAGCCTGGCCATCAATTTCCCTGGATGGCCGTGAGTTCTATGCTTGTTGTCTCTCCCCACTCTTTGCACACCAATCACAATTGTACACGCCTCAGTCAAGCCCCTCAATCATTCAAGCCCTTTTCTCAAGAAAACAACTCCAAGACTTGGTAGCCTTTCCTTGGTGTGAAGGCGCTTCAACTCCTCGGATTATTTTGGCTGATCTTTCTCGAAACAATCCTCAGTCTTGGACACCTTGGTGCACTTCATTGTTGCCTGGGTGACTGAGTGGTCCTGGGTTAAAACGTTTTTGCCTGTTGCTCAGTTTGTTTGGTCGGCCCTAGCCTTGCATGAGGGCTGGAAGCACGTCCTTCACGACAACTCCGTCTCGTTCAGTGCTTTCGTCATGAAGCCAAATCTAGGGCCCACCTGCTGGGAAAAAAAACCAGTTGTCCCACCTGGCAGGACCATCGCGGCCACCATGGAGGCTGCAAAGCACGAGGCAACAATGACTTCTATTATGGGATGGATGTGCACAAGTTGGTCCTGCTATAATGGCCCCAGTTTTGAACTGAAAACAGTTCCTCAAAGAATCTACACACTGGATTTCATTTTTTTCATGTGGGCGTAAAAAAATGTTTAAAAAAATCATTAAAAATGTAAAAAAAAAAAAAAACCCTACCAACACCACTTCACCCCATGTCAGCCCTAACGGATGCATTTCTCTGAGCAATGGCTGTCCTTGAACTGCTGAAGTGATCGGGGAAAAACATTCACTTTCCCGCTTCCAGGATTCAGGAGCGTAGATTCCCCCCTTATTTGGCATGCACTTTCCTCCAGCTCTGTGCCAATGAAAGAGGGGAAGATGCTTTGCTAAGCCAGGAGGGGCTGGTGGGTGGAACCCAGTCGTTGCCACTCCAGTATGAACCTCTCTTCTTTGACAATTTGTGGAATGTCTTCACATGCTTAATAAAGACGTTGGTTTAACCACAATTAAGCAGAGCATTATCCCTGTGCAGAATTAATTAAAACTTTGCAGCCAACGCCTCTGGGATCTCCATCTCGTACCAGGCTCCAGGTTCCCAGGAGATGTGCAAGCAGCTGCAAGTTGAATGTGCATTCTAGATAAATCAGCCTGGGAAAGCCATCTTGGGGTGACTGGTCAGAAAAGGTGGGGTACACAGTCCTAAATATAATAAATGATGTCACCAGTGACCACAGGCCAAGGTCTGCTGACTTTCCACAGGAACTCTCCAGGAAACAAGAGGAGAGGTCTTTTTTATCCAAGAGCACAGTCCTCATATATCACATGGCCGCAAATTAGAGCATAATTAAGCATGCTGAAGTCCAACTGGAATCGATGGGATTTAAGGGTGATTAACTGTGCAATGGATTGCAGCCAGTCAAGTCACACTGCAATCTTTTGCTGGTTATTCCGCACTGGCTAGCCTTTGGTCTTTGGTTGTGGCAGCTCCTATCATTGTCCTGTCCACAAGTGGGAACCCACAAGCCACGAGGAGGCAACAGCAAAGCAGGCCAGAGGCACAGCAGGCAGGGCATCTGTGAGTGCTGACCGCAGGCTGAGGGGGAGGATACTCCAGGCCACTTGAAGATGCTCCGCCTTCCAGGGAGAGTGTGAACTCTGGGAGGGGCAGCCGAGAGGCATTGAAGGCCTCCATCATCAAGCAATTACAAAGCAACAACAGAAACGATACAACAAATTGTAACAGCAGCAGCACAGCAAAAATCGCTAACCCAGGAAAGGAAGAGCCACACCCGATGGACAAAAGCATCTTCCTCAAGAACAAAGCCTCCAGCCAGTCCCACATCTTTCCTGGATGATTCCTGAAGGAGGACCCTGCAGGGGCCAGAGGGGTTTCTGGTGGGAGGGCATTCCACAGGGAGATCCCACTCCTTGCCCCTAGGGGGCGCCTTCCAAGCCACTGACAGAGGAGGAGGAAGGCACATTTGGGGTGTTGCGAGACTCCTTAGCTTATGCCTGAGGGCTGAGGCTGGATCCAGGGAGCATCGTCCCTCACCACCCTCCAGGCACCACCTACTCAGGCCTTTTCCTCCTGCAATAGGAGTCACCCCGTGGTGGAGCAAAAAACAACTTAAAAGTGGGCTGGGGTGGAAAGCACAGGTGGGGGGGGTTTGGCTCCCCCTGTGGAGGAGGGTTTGGCTCCCTCACACTCATCCACCATCATGCTGCACCTTAGATCACCCCTCCATCCTTCTTCCAGGATCTAGAATTGGGTCTTGTTGCCAAGGCATCTCCTTGCACCCCCGGATCTGTGCATGCATGTTGCGTGACGCACTTTGCATCACCATTTTGGTGCAAAGGGCGTGACAGCAGTTCGGTGGGGAGCCCATGCCTTGCATGGAGAAGGCCAAGGAGCAGTGTCACGAGGTAGGGCTGCCAGACCGAGCTAGGGGGACCCTTAATGGTCTGACTCAGGAGGCAGCCGTCTCCTACTGGAGGTTCATTGGTTCATTGCCACAATCTCACCCTCCCTTGCCTGCTACTACCATAGCCTGACCTAGAAATCTTCCCCCCACCCTCCCAGAGCCAAGGCATCGGTAGCCATCTCTGCTGAGACATCACACATCCTCGGTGCAATGGGCAGAGGAGGTGTCCAGGAAAATCTTCTCAAATACCAACAGAGGAAGGTGTGACATTGGAGGAGGAATCAGCAGCTGCACCACCGTCTCTGGAGGCTCCTGCTCTTTGGCGCTCAAAAGGTACAGCGGCAGGTTTCATATTTGTAATGCCAACATTTGTTTGGAGTCCAGGGCAGTGATGTAGACTTGAGCCTATTGACTCGGACTCGAGAGTTGGACTCAAGTCACATCAATGACTCGACTCAGAGTTGATTCGGCGATTGTAAAAGACTTGAAAGACTCGACTCGAGACTTGGAGTCTTTTATGACAAGTCGAATTTTATTCAGGTTTAAACCCATTTTCCCCATTAAATAGATAGGGACTAACCAAAGACTTGGGACTTGGGGGAAAAGACTTGGGACTTGACTTGAGACTGTTGGAGAAATGGGCAACTTCCGCATGCTGGACACTGGGGGGGGGGGATGTATCGCCCGGTCACCTGAGTAGACCTTCCTTATCTAGACCCCCTCTTTGTCCAAAGGGTGTGGCCCCTTGTCCCTGTTTTCCGCCTTCTTCATCCTTTCTCTTCCCTCGCTTCCACTCCTGATGCCAACCAAGTAGGATGATGCCAATGCTGCCCCTGCAGCCCAGCGGCCATCTTACAGCAGACCTCCATGCAGGGTAGCCCCATCTGTAGGGAGACATGCTGTCTCAAGTTAGAGTAACCTCTGATCTTAATCAGATGCTATGTATATATGAGCTGAAACTGTGAGTAAACTTTCTCTTCTTTTTGCAACTGCAACCAGCCTACAACTCATGTGTTTAATCTAGCTAAGCAAATTAGCAAGTCTGCCTGGGTGGGGGAGGAACTCGGAGGTTAAAGATACCTCCAACAGAGACTTGGACCCAGGGACTTGGGACTTGACTCCTGGTCTAGAGATTAGCAGTGATGTAGACTTGAGTCTAATGACTCGGACTCGAGTCCGACTCAAGTCGCATCAAAGACCCGACTTGGACTTGACTCAGCGATTGCAAAAGACTCAAAAGACAGAAGACTCGACTTGAGACTTGGAGCCTTTTATGACAAGATGAATTTTATTCAGGTTTAAACCCATTTTCCCCATTAAATACTATAGATAGGGACTTGCAACTCGCAACCAAAGACTCGAGACTTGGGACTTGACTTGAGACTTGGAGTCAGAGATCCACATCCTTGGTCCAGGGCCAATTGTGTCAGCTTATCTGTCTGTAAAGCTGCCATGGCTTAATTACAGGTTTATTGATAACGTTGAGATCCATTGGAAATATGTCCGGTCAGTGGGATACAGTATGATCCTATTTCCCTTGCACCATTTCGTTCTGTCGGGAATCCGCCGTCCCCATCGCCCCCGATTCACCTCCTTCATGCCTGTCCAGGGCCTCATCATCTGCGTCGCCTTCAGTCCACATTGCCCCCCTCCAGGGTGGCCGCTCCAGCGGGAGAGTTCAGTCCCCAGCAGGGCTGAAGCCGCCGCCACGACCCCCTGCCGAGCCCAGCCTGAGCCCTCCAAGGGCAGGCAGGATCTCACCCCCAACACAAGAGGAGACCAAGGTTGGGAAAGAGGGTGGAGTAGCTGAATTAGACAGCCTTAAAAGGGGACAGGGGAGGCCGATGAGGGCTCAGTACCTGAGAGGCCTGCTGTCAGAGAGTGAGGCGCTCCCTGAGACCAGGAGCAAGAGAGCCTGGGCAAATGGAGGACTGTGGGTGTAGTAACCCCCTCCCCTGCCCGAGGCGTATTCCCACCCCATGAGCAAGGCCAGGGTGGGAACCTCACAAGTTCATTTGTTTGAAAAAAGCTGAAAAATCAATGGTGTTTGTTATTTGTTATCCCATGCCCACACCAAACCCCTACTTGACTCAGCAAGGGGAGTGTGGGGAGAAGGATTCCAGAAGCGCCATTTTTGTGCTGACTCCCGTCCCTGGGACGCCCTCGCTGAGAAGTGGATGGGGCCGACGACCGACCGCCATCGGTTTGACCCCACTTCCTTCAGTGTTGCCTCTTGTAATTCATTCAGGAACAGCATAAAGCTTCGGAAGGTTGAGGCTATGCTGACCTGTTGCTTAGATAGGGAGAGGGCAAAAGAGTAAAGCATGGCCTATTGATCTGCAGAAGACCCTCGGATCACGTGGGGCTGGGGAATGCTGGCACGTCAAAAAGCATTAGCAGCAGGTGTGATCATCACTCCATGATGTCCTTAAAGGTAAAGGTGACCCCTGACAATTAAGTCCAGTCATGTCTGACTCTAGGGTGTGGTGCTCATCCCCATTTCAAAGCCGAAGAGCCAGCGTTGTCCGAAGACGCCTCCGTGGTCATGTGGCCGGCATGACTCTCCTTGCCGCAGCGCGTAGCATGCGGCTGGAACACGGAGCGCTGTTTACCTTCCCGCAAGCGGTACCTATTTATCTACTCGCATTGACATGCTTTGGAACTGCTAGGTTGGCAGGAGCTGGCCAAGCAACGAGCGCGCTCACCCCGTCGCGGATTCGAACTGCCGACCTTTCGATCGATAGCTCATGGTTCAGCGGTTTAACCCACTGCGCCACCTGCAGGCCTCCTTGATGTCCTTACTCCCTTGTAATTGGCTTGGCAAAGCACCTGAAATGGCAGCAAACAGGGAAGGAAGGAAGAAGCCACTCCCTCCGTTTGCGACACATGGGAGGGGAAGGGGCATCCCTCCCTCTGCTCTGCTGGAGCTCTGTGCTGCCTTTTCCACGCTGGGCAAAAGAAGGCGGGAGGGGGGGAGCAGCTCCCTGAGATCCGGGGGGGGGGGGGGTGTCCAGAGAGGGTCTTTTGCTACCTAGCATTTGCCCCGTGGTAAAAAGTGGGATTCCCTAGATTGGGGCGGACTTCACGGAGAGGGTGGGGGTCATAGAACTGAAACACAATAGTATGAGCCTTGAACAATCCAGATCCTGGGATTGACTGCCAGTTTCCTGCCCCATGTCTGTCCCCCCCCCTCCAGCCGCCCTTTCCCTGCAGACTCGCTGAGAAATGAGCTCATTGGGTTACTACTCCATGGGGCTTCATATCACACCTTTGGTTCAGCCAACTCCCCCCCCCCCCGATTGACGAGAGTTTTTGAACAGAGGCCTGGCCCTCCTGGCTTCCGCCAGCCAGGCAGTCCCTTTCAGCAGCTCCGTTGCAGGGAATTGTACACAACATTTCCTCGAGGACGAGCTTCCACTTATGGAAAAAAAAATGGATGTGGCTGCTGCGGGGTCAGGCTCCAGGCTCCCTTGAGTGATCTCTTCCTGCGAGGTGGGCAAAAAAAGGGCTGTCCTGCTGCTGTCTTCTGGTGAAGAGGTCTCAGTTCTCTGACTGCAGCTCCCTAGATAAAGGGGGAAACATCCACGTCACTAGGGCGCGCGTCGCCCTAGAGTGGGGCGCACGCATCACCCCTGCCCTAGGGTGACATCAACGCGCATCACCCTAATGACCCCCCTGCATACCCCAACTTCCGGCTGCCGGCTCCAACTTCGTCCTTCCAGCTGGAGCCCCAGGGCCTTCTGACGAGGCCCCAATGGCTCAAAACGTGAAGTTTTACGTTTTTCGCGCATGCGCAGTACATTTCTGAAGGCAAGGGCTGCCCATTTGCCCTCAGAAACGTACTGCGCATGCGTGAAAAATGCATATTGAGCCATTGGGGCCTCGTCAGAAGGCCCTGGAGCGCTGGTCAGGGCGGACGCTCCGAGGCCTTCTCCCGACCTCGGAGCCTCCAGAAGGGTGACGCGCATCATGGAGGCAACGCGCGGGGGTGCACACATCACTCCTGTGTGCGCGTCACCCCCGGCGGTCCGCCCCCCGCCACACTCCAGTGACGTCCGTGGGGGGAATTGCAGAAGGGATTGAATTACACCGCTGGCATCAGAAGGGAGAGACAAGGAGGGCCGCCTTGCCCACTGGTCGTTCAGAAGCCCATACAAGAATTTGGCAGAGAAAAGACCACTTCAGGGAGAAGACTCCAAGGTCTGTTCCCCCTCTCAGGCTCTTGACTGTCCACACGTCAGGAAGAGTGAGAGAGGGCGAGCATTTTTCATCAAGGAAAGAACTGCTCAGGGGTCCTTGCAAAGTGGAAGAATGCAAGACTATGAACAGAGTGGAAGCATTTTTACACTCTGTGACCTGGGGATGCTGTCTGTGTCTTTATTTCCCTTTATCATGTGAGGAACCCTGATGTCGAGAGATTTGCCCCTGACAAGCCAGGCTGCGCACCCTAATGGCCTAATGCAAATTGAGCGGACTGAAATCTCCTGCAAGTCTTTGCTTGAGTCGCAGAGAGGACCTGCTCCCTCTCCCTGCCATTTGTGATGGGCCTGATGGCCCTACTGGGTACCATTTGTGGAAGGCTACAACAAGGGCCATCATTTGGCTAAAACAGGGAGAGCCTCAGGGCGGAGCTTGTGGGTTTCATGAATGACCCCACCTTTTCCACCTTAATTCGAGTTTTGCTTGAAACGTCAAGGCATGTTGCATCATCATCACCCATGTGGAGAAATTGCATCAGTGCAAGCAAACGTGATCCCAAAGAGACCACCCTAACATTGTTTCATTGTTGTGCAAAAACTCTGGATTCTCTCGGCAGCTACATTCAGGACTGCCCAACTCCAGATCCCACTTGAGCACATGAGATGTGCCCAACAGGCCATCATCACCAGTCATTCTCAGGGGTTAAGGAAGCTCTTTCAGCTAGCAATGCCTTAAAGAAGGCGGGGCCATTCTGCATCGCCAAGGAGGACACTGTCTTTGTTACTATGGAAGTCTCTCAGGCTGCATCTCCCCAGCTGTCAAGTTGGGACATTGAATGAGCTCCTGCACAGGGCAAAAAAATGAGAGGCCATTGCCACCCTTGGGCTGCAGAGCTCTAAACCAGTGGTTCCCAACCTGGGGGTCAGGACTCCCAAGGGGGTCGCGAAGCAATTTCTGGGGGGTCGCGGGATGTCGGCTGGATGGCCACACCCAAGATGGTGGCTCAGTCCTCCCCCATCCCACTGCGGAGAAAGAAGTGTCTGATGCTTTCTTGGGGCTTGTTTGCTCACCTTGTGTACTTTCTGCTTGCCTTTTAGCACCTCTGCTACTATTAGGCCACTCCTCCCCCCCCCAAAAAAATGGGGCTGCTTAGTAGTACAACTTTAAAAATGTGATTTATTTTTAAAAGTGTGATTTATTAAACAGTGTAACTTGTCAAAAACAATGACATCACTTCCTGCTTACTGACATCACTTCCGGTCCTAGGTCTTACAGGGGTCCTGACAGATTGTCATTCTACCAAAGGGGGTTCCGGTGCTAAAAAGATTGGGAACCACTGCTCTAAACGGAGCTGAAGAGAACATTGCTGTGCATTTGTACAATGTGTGCAGTAGAGCGAGCGGGCTGCCGTCTGGTACCGCTGCAATTAGAAAGACTTACTCTCCTTATTAACCTCTTAGAAATTGGCAGGTATCACCTGGGGGGGAGGAGGAGGGGCAGTCTGGGCTTGGTTGCTATGGTCCTGATGCTGCTACTGTCTTTCACACATGTGGAGCCTGAGTAACAGCAGCAGCAGCAGCAGCAGCAGGTGAAACAAATACCCTTCATTGTCCTTCGATCCTTTTCTCATGCAAATGTCCCTTGTGATCCAGAAAAAAAGGCAGTGAAGAGCTGAAACAAAAGCTAGATTGTCTCTCCGACAGAGCGCTGCTTAAGGTTTTCCAGGCAGTGGCAGCTAGCAGGGATCCCTAATGAGTACTACCCAGAAAATTAATTGTACCATTAGTGGAGGAATGCAGATGTAATCCGTTTGTGATATTTTGCCTTTCTATTAGTGTGTGTGTGTGTGTGTGTGTGTGTGTGTGTGTGTGTGTGTGTGTGTATAGGGAAAGGTATGTCATTTGGCTTTTGAGATGGGTCGCCCTGTTATCTGAAATGCAAGGAAGAGCACAGCACAGAGCACAGCACCTTAGGCTCAGTTCCTTATAAATATTCACCGCCTGCCACTCAGTCACCATCCGCCTGGCTTTTTTCCTCCTGCTCCGCTGTTAACCGGGTCACCTTGTCTAACTTAGCATTGCCTACTACCAGAGGGAGAATGTGTGTGCACATCATTGCAGCAGGGGGAGGGGGGGAGACACCAGCCCTATTGTGCAATAGCAGCGGGGGGGGGGGGGTTGGCTCAACTCAAATCCCAGCAAAAGACGCAGGACTGCCAAATTCTGCAGAGTGATGTCACTGATGTTTCACATCGTTCACCCATTCGTACCTCCAGATGATTTTCTGTCTCTCCCAGGTTCATTCCAGAAGAAAAGGCAACAGTGTGTCGGGAGCTGCTTTTCAGAGCTGTACTTGTCCATTCATTTTACTTCCCTGACCCTGAGCCAGGGAAGGGGGCGGAGCAGCAGAATTAGACAGCCTTAAAAGGGGTCAGGGGAGGCTGGTGAGGAGGGTAAGTAGTAGGCTGTCAGCGAGTGAGGAGCTCCCTGGCTGCCTAAGACCAGGAGCAAGCGAGCCTGGGCAGGAGGAGGACTGTGGGTGTAGTAACCCCCTCCCCTGTAGGCTTACCAGATCTCCAACCGGGACAGAGTGCTAGACCTTTAGGAGAAGGAATGTGGACAAGTGTAGCTTGATAAGCCTTAGAGCACAAGCCTAGGCATGTCTACTCAGAAGCAAGCCCCATTGTGTTCAGTGGGATTGTGCTCTAAGGTTTTACAAGCCTGGGATTGTGCTCTAACGTTTAACAAGCTACACCTGCCCACATGCCTTCTCCTAAAGTTCTAGCACTCTGTCCCGGTTGGAGATCTGGTAAGCCTACTCCCCTGTCCTGTCCAAGACTTATTCCCACCCTATGAGCAAGGGTGGGGAGGGAACTTCACACATAGCATAGAACATAAGAACTCCTTGCCACAGGATGTGGTGATGACACCTGGCCTAGATGTCTTCAAAGGGGGGTTGGACAGATTTATGAAGGAAGAGACCCTCACAGGTTAGAAGCCATGATGGCTATGCAACCTCTGGGTTTTAGAGATAGGCTATCTCTGAATGCCAGAAGCAAGCGAATGGCAACAGGATACAGGTCTCTTGTTGTCTTGTGTGCGCCCTGTGGCATCTGGTGGGGCCTCTGTGAGAGACAGGAAGCTGGACTAGATGGGCCTTTGGCCTGATCCAGCAGGGCTCTTCTTATGTTCTTATGAGATAGAATCCTACAAACTAAAGACAGGTTTAAATGTGACATTGATACAAGTTACCACACCAGAGTAAACTATCAGATTCAAACTACCCCAAAGTATCTGAACTTTGAAGTCCTGCAATATATTCAGGCTGGTTCTGTAGGAATATGCTGTTTTGTGCCACAGGAAGTGTCCTTTTTCCATCAAAATCCCACTTTTCCCCCACTGGAACTCTTCTGTGGGGTCAGAGTTGGTGGTCAATAACATGGTTCTGAAAATAGGTCTCTCAGCAACTTAAAAAAAATACATATATGATTATATATGAGAGCCTTCTCGGTGGTGGCTCCCTCTCTCTTCTCCTTTAGGAAGCAATTAAAGACTTCTGTGTTTCATCATCTTGCCTGATTTTGTCGCATTATGTTACTGCTCTGAGTTGATGGTGTAATGTTTTAATCTTTTAATGTTTTATTGTTTTTCTCTTGGTTTTCATGTTTTAATTATCCTGCTAACCCCCTCAGGTCTTTGGGGAAAGAGGCAGGATACAAATCTTTTAAAGTAAACATTAACAAAATTATATATAGACAGTACTATCAAAGGTTATCTTGCCAAATTCAACGTCTGACACTCTGCTATTCTACTTCTGAGTAAACATGTTTAGAATCCAGCTGCCAAACCTGCAAATCCAGAAATAGAAGATTATAGAAAATTGGGACAGTTGTAAACAATTCAAATTAGGCAAACGTCTGTTGGGCTTTCTGGCAAGTAAACGCGAGTGTGAAAAATTCAAGAACTCCCAGGACCAAATCCATTTTGGCTCTAACAAGGACATCCTCCATTATTCCTCACCTCCTTTGCACAGTCTCCCCTGCCAGTGAAATGTGCAAGACACACCAAGCATATCCGTGTGTGCCTTGTCTGGTGCATTGCCTGAGCATCCGACTTGCTGGAACGTGACACTACGAACCCCAGGCACACCAAAGAAAGCTGCACAGAGAAGGGAAGATGTTCTGCCCCACCTCTCTCTCTCTCTCTTTCACCCTCTCTCTCTCTCTCTTTTAGCCAATCAGCATCGAGACTCTTCAGACTTGATTTTGATTGGCTACCACATTTGCTCTGCGTCCCGCCCCCACAGTTCCAAATATGGGCTCTGATTGGCTGAACGTGGCACAAGTCAGCAAAAAATGAGCATGGATCATCTTAGCGCATACTAGCGCATGTATAGCGCATGTGCCTTCCGGCACTCCTGTGCGTTCCGGCCAGAGGTCAGACATACCAGACAACGCGGACGTTGCTGGGTGCAACGCACATGGACGTGCTTGGTGTGTCACAGCCTTTAGGCTCTGGAGAGTCTGCTGGGCTCTGGCCTTCCTTCACTTCAAACAGGACTTGCATTCTGGGCTAATGACGTGCCAATTGCTTTTGCAAGGGATCCAGGCGGAGGGCTCCCAGACGGCGGGGCGATTCTTGTGGTCTGCTCTCGACATTACATTCTGGAGCTGCTGCTTGCCTGGCCATAAATATGTTTTTAATGTTTCATTTGCATCTCACTCACATCCAATAACTGCTCTGGGAAATCTAAAGTGCATCTTAAAAACGGAGTTACAATAATTATTGTATATTAGATACCATCATTGAAGTATTAAAAACATATTTCTGTACAGAAAGAGCTGGAAGGCAGAGCCTGGAGTTGTGCTGTGTAGGCACAGGAAGCGTCTGGCTGGAAGTGACAGCAGCAGCACACCTCTTTGGCGCTCTATAGGACCGAAGGATCCCTCTCCAAGCACACAACAAGGATTGACCTCCTCGTATCTAATGGGCTGGCTGGATCCACACAGCCCAAATGCTGGGCCCAGGAAAGGCTGACGTTCTGCAAATGCCTCCATTTCTATACCTGTTTGCAAAGCTTTAATCATCACTGGGTGAGCTTACTCTGGCCATCGAAAGAGAAACGAAGTGTCACATGAAAATATATACTACTGTACATGTAGATTTGCAGGGGGGGAGGGGATTTGCTGTTGTCAATCTACTCCCAAATCAGACAAACTCAACCAAAGGAGGGGAAAACCTGAAGGGGGAGCCATCTTCACCCTTGGGGTGCTCTGAAGCCGTTGGCTGCGAGGTGGTGGAAACAGTGAGCCCTCAAGGCCGCAAGGTGTGTGCAGTTGGCAAGCTTTGGCATCCTTTGAATGTATCAGGTCACAGCCTCCAGGATCTCTGGTGTAAAGTCTTTGAAAGACCTCCAGTTGAGACTCTGTCAAGCTGCTACCAGACTGAGAACTGACCCTGCTTGAAATAAGGAGTCTCCTTATCCCACTGCCCCCCCCATCTTTGATATGCCTTCTGCCCCACCAGCTATGGAGTCCCTTTATGTTCCCACATCACAGCCTTAATATCAGCCTTTCGGAGTCAGTAGGTAATGCCGCCACTGAGCCCTAAATATCCACCGGTGGCATCAGCATGTTCGGAAGGCGCACACAGCCTGCCTGTGTATTGCTCGTCATACACCTCACTGGTCACCTGGGAGACGCACGCATGTTTGCCAGCCCATGTAATTCTGACCTCTGACGTAAGAAAAAAAAATGGCACAATCCAATTTTCACAGATGGGCTTTTCTCGCATCAGAGTGTAGATAGGGAGATGGAGCCTCAGGACTCCGCTTGCCTGTACTGTTGTTCACGAGGCTCACAATTGCCGCCTGCACACTTGACGCTGGCACACAGACAGGTGATCCACAGTGCTCTGGAACCTGGTTTACACACGTATGCAGATCACTGGCTGCTTGTGCAACTGATCATTGTCCCCCAGCAGTCGGAGGAGTGTTCTGGTTCCTTTGCACATCGGCACATTTGGAGGTGGTGTGAAGTGCAACGTGAAAGCTTTGTCCCCTTGTGTTGCTCGCATCCCCTCATCTGCAGAAAAGCAAGCAGGAATTTGCCTGCTTTGTTTGCCAGATTGCACAGGGTCCTGGAAATGTCATGCATCTTCTAAGCCGTTTGTGAGGCTGAATTCCTACAAACAAATGTAATTTCTAGATTGTGAGCCCTTTGGGGACAGGGAGCCATTTAATCATTTGATTTTTCTCTGTAAACCGCTTTGTGAACTTTTTGTTGAAAGCATGGTATGAAGATTCTCATGGCTTGTTGTATTTTGTAAAGAAAACGAAGTTATGGGTCTTGCAGCCATGTGATTTTATTGAAAGAATAGAGTTCAATACTTGTACTGAACAAGAACTCAGTTCTTTTTGTTGAAAAGCGGGATATAAATACTGTTAATAATAATAATAATAATAATAATAATAATAATAATAATAATAATACCATAGATATGCTCAAAAAGACATTTCGTGGAGGGGCAGGAATGGACTCAGCGCTTAGGATGAGCAGAGCGTTCCTGAGAACTTGCACTTGTCTTGGAGAAACTCAGTTGACATCCCTTGAAAATTCGCTGGCAATTTGCCCTGCAAGGAACCCTGAAAACCTCTTTGAATGAAATGTTGTAGCACAGCAAGAACATTCCGTTTGCTTTGTGGAATTGTGAGGCATCTTCGGACAACGCTGGCTCTTCGGCTTTGAAATGGGGATGAGCACCACACCCTAGAGTCGGGCACGACTGGACTTAATTGTCAGGGGTCACCTTTACCTTTAAGGGGCAAATTGGTCAGCATTCTGGTTCCAGTGTCAGCCAGCCAGATGTTTCTGGAAAGTTCCTGAGCAGGGTGTGACAGCAGTGCCTTCCCCATTATTTTTTCTAAGCCAGTGTTTCTCAAACTGTGGGTTGGGACCCACTTGGTGGGTCGCGACCTGATTTCTGGTGGGTCCCAGGTGATGGAAAGATCAGATAAGTAATTCCCACAAGCCACACACGTGGTGCTTCCCTTCTCACGGCGTCCCTGTGGAGGTGACCAGCCTTGTCTTCCTGCAGCTGCCGCCAATTTTATCAGACTCCTGGCCAATCGCCTCGCAAACCATCAATTCACTCCATTAGGTGCTCCTCTGAGAGATGAGGAATGTGGGGGCCATTTTTCTTTCAGTCGCTTGTGATGAATACACCCCCACCCCAGCACACTGCCATCCTCCTTCATCAGAATCGGCATTAGGCACTGACCCATTCCTTTTAATTGCCATTTTAAATATACATTTAATGAAATTGGTCGCTGAGTTCCTGTCATTCTTCAGCTTGTAATCCACCTCGCCGGCTGGTTGAGAGAGCCAAAGAAAACAGGAGGGGAGCAAAAGGCAGACAGACTTTTTGCTGGTTTGTTTCAGGCTGAAATGCAATGCACGTGTGCCAGCCCTTCCCAGTCGCTGAACTGTTGCCTGACAGATGACTCCCTGTCTCTGGCTCCAGGACCACATGGAGAGATGGAATCTCTCCCCAGAACCTCTCGGGCACTCCAAGACCAGCTATTTCCAGGGATGTGGATCACGTCTCTGACTCCAAGTCTCGACTCAAGTCCCAAGTCTTTGCCCCCAAGTCCCGAGACATTGGTTGTGGTTGTGAGTCTATTTAATGGGGGGGGGGGGAAACGGGTTTAAACCTAAAAAAAATTCCACTTGTCGTAAAAGGCTCCAAGTCTCGAGTTGAGTCTTTTACAATCGCCGAGTCAAGTCTGAGTCATCGACGCAACTTGAGTCCAACTCGAGTCCGAGTCAATAGACTCAAGTCTACATCACTGGCTATTTCTGTGCGGGTTTCAGAGGAGTGGTCTTGAACTGCTCAGAGTGGTTAACACTTTCCTTGCAGCAGCAACAGAGCCTCCGCTTCAGCTCAGGAAGGAGTAGCATGAACCTCTGGGGTAGCCTGGTCCTCTGAGGGCTTCTTCACGCAAACAGCAGGTGACAGCAAAGGGGAGAGTTTGAGCTTAACTTTGTTTCCAGATCTGCATCCTCCTCCTCCTCCTCCTCATCTCAGTTTTCTACAACAACTTGTAAACAACGGTCACATTAAAACACAGCAACAAGCCCACTCTACACTTCTAATACTTTGCATTGATGGATTTTATGTATTTATTTGCTCCAATTCTAAACCATGTTTTCCAATGATCAAAGTGGCGCACAAGAGTAAAAAATTAAAAAGAGCCACAAGAATAAAACGTATTAAAACAAAATGTCTCTCTCCAAAGAGTAGTGTAAAACCATCGAAAGTTAGGGATGCAGCATGAGCTAAAAGCAGTCAAAGAGCTGGGGATTCATTTATTGCCAGATAAAATCAGTTTTGGCTCCTTCCTAAAACAAAACTTCTTCCTGTTTTTGTAAGCCGCCTTGGGTCCCTTTGGGGAGAAAGGCGGGATAAAAACACTGTAAATAAATAAATACTGTAAATAAAACACGCCAGTGTGGGAGCTTATATGGGCCTGTCTGGGAAGGGGATTCGATAGCAGAGGAAGCCACCACTGAAAAGGTCCTGGTCTTTTGTGTCTGCCAGTCAGATCACTGACAATGGCAGGCTAGAAAGGAGAGCCTCCCATAGAGACCACAGGGGCTAAACAGGCTGATGTGGGAGACGATGGTCCTCCAGGTAGCTTCCCACCTGGGACCAAGGGGACATCGGGAGATTTTCAGGGGATAAAAGGAGGTCATTTACCACGATGTTCCTCCTGGTGGCCACCACCATCATCCCTACCCCTACAGTAGCACATGCACAATGCCCCCAAACTATGTTACATCATCCTGTATAGTTACCAGATTCTCAACTGGAGATCAGTCATTGCCTTTAAAGCTGGCTCTGGCTGAGTCTTGGAACCCAGTGGGTGGCACCCACCACCCTTCTGATCCTGCAAATAATATTATTGTAAATCCCCACTTCCAGCCATTGTGGGGCAATCACAGAGACCTAGGAATCCCCGCCCCAACACACCCCAAGGATAAGAACATAACATAAGAACATAAGAAGAGCCCTGCTGGATCAGGCCAAAGACCCATCTAGTCCAGCTTCCTGTATCTCACAGTGGCCCCACCAGATGCTTCCGAGAGCACACAGCCAACAAGATAACCTGTTTCCTGTTGTCACTCCCTTGCACCTGGCACAGAGAAAACCTACTTCTAAAACCAGGAGGTTGCTTATGACTTGTAACCTGTGATGGACTTTTCCTCCATGAATCTATCCAAACCCCTTTTAAAGGCTTCTAGGCCAGGTACCATCACCACATCCTGTGGCAAGGAGTTCCACAATTACACGCTGGATGATGGTGTGATGTCTTGAGTGCCCTGGAGTGGCCTCAGAAAGGTCACAACAAGTCAGCGCCCACAATGGACCGCACATGAGAGTCGTAAATTGGTCACTAACTGGCTCATGGTTTAAAGGGAAATGGTGGGCAAACATTGACAGCTGGTAAGACATTTGTCAAAACAAAATATAGAGACTGTTTGGAAAGATCCTTGCTTGGGGAAAAGTCCAAGGAATGTAAAGAGAAGCTTCTTGCACTGGCCAAGCATCTCAGGGGCATTTTGCGCACCCCTATTTTGAATGATTTTCCAGATACTCATAGTAAAGTTCTACACCCCCCCACACACACACCAAAAAAAACCCCTCATCTGTCTTTCGGGCACTGAAAGCTGCTGGGCTTTTACTCGCCCCGAAGAATTGCTTGCAATAGCAGAGTGGTGCTTGACCTTTCCTAAGGCTGCGGCCAATTGTTGTGGCGCCGAGTCACACCTATGCTATTGATACGAGTCAGCAAACTCAGTGAGTGTGTTACAATGACTGTCAAAACAGGGTCAGGTTTAGGACACACTTTCTGAATTTGGCTGAGTGAAGGAAGAGCAAAGAAATCAACTTGACAGGCCGAATCCTGGAGATTGGAGCAGGAACCCACGCTGGGAGTCAGCGCCACTGAGGGAGAAGAGCTGGGATGGGGCTGAGCCTGGGAGTTCAAAGGCCAGAGCTCTATCAGGTGATCAGAGGATGTGCTCTTAACTCAATGTGACAGACTCAATTGGTATCAATGTCAGCCTCCCAGATCATTCCACTGGGGAATCCTGCTCCAGCCCCTCGGAGCCAGCTAGCCTGCATACCTGGGGCTCTCCCAAGCATGGCATATGCAAAGAGAAGGAGGCACACTACAAGCACACGAGGCTTTCGTGGCTGGGCAAATCTAAAATATATTTTAAAACATTGCTCAAGTTAAAAACGATCTAAAACTCTCAGGGCCAGCAACAATGTAGGATGAACGAACCATATTTATGAGTTTAAACGCCATGTACAGTACTCCCCTCATATCCGCTGGGGATATGTTCCAGGCCCCTCCATGGATACTTGAAACCGTGGATAGGAGCAAACACCCCCTCCATGGTTTCGTGAGGGTCCCCCGCCCTGCCTCCCCTGCAGGCAGGCATGCGCGCACCTCCCCAGCTCTTATTTTTCTTTCAGCAAGCTTTGTTTCTTCCTTAAAACAAACAGAGAAGTAGCCTCCATTGCAGGCAAGTAGAACGAAACTAAGTCCTAGAGAGGCTCTGCAAGGTTTCTGTTAACCTTGCAGAGCCTCTCTAGGACTTACTCTCATTCTAGGTACGGTAAAGGTGACCCCTGACAATTAAGTCCAGTCGTGTCCGACTCTAGGGTGTGGTGCTCATCCCCATTTCAAAGCCGAAAGGCCAGCGTTGTCTGAAGACGCCTCCGTGGTCATGTGGCCGGCATGACTCTCCTTGCCGCAGCGCGTAGCATGCGGCTGGAACACGAAGCGCTGTTTACCTTCCCGCAAGCGGTACCTATTTATCTACTCGCATTAACATGCTTTGGAACTGTTAGGTTGGCAGGAGCTGGCCAAGCAACGAGAGCTCACCCCATTGCGGATTCGAACTGCCGACCTTTCTATCGACAGCTCATGGTTCAGCGGTTTAACCCACTGCGCCACCCGCTGGTCTCATTCTACTTGCCTGCAATAAGCAGCCAGAGGCTGCTTCCCCTGTTTGTTTAAGGAAGAAACTAAGCTTACTGGGAAAAAAAGTAAAAGCCTGGGGGAGGGGTCCCCGCGATCTGTGGATAACTGAAACCGTGGATAGTGGATCAGTGGATATGGGGGCCCACCTGTACTTAAAAGCCAAGTCTGCAGTATTACTCCAGGTTAGCTGACAGTTGCTGGCTTGCTGGGGTTAATTGCCTTTAATCTCAGTTGTTTTCTCTGCTATATAAGATGAGGGGGTGGAATGCTTTTCACCATCTTTTGCAGCCTGTGTGGAGCTCTTGCTTTGCATCTGACGAGGTCCATAGGAATGGACAAAACATTATGCACACAGTGTTTAGTTTTGTAGCAGCAGTTTGATTGTTTTTAAATTGACTATTTTAGGAGTAGTTTTATTAAAGCGATATTGATTTTAAGTACATGGCTTTTAAACCCGTAAATATGGTTCGGTCATCCTACATTGCTCGATTTCTTGAGCCACGGACTACAGTAGCGTCACTAGGACGCGCGTCACCCTGGGGCAGGGGGCGCGCATCACCCTAGTGACGCTACAATATCGCAGCGCGGGGGGGCGACCCGGCTCCCCCCGCACATCGCCCTCCGGACGCTCTGAGGCCGGCCCGGGAGCCGGCCTCGGAGCATCTGACCCCGTCGGCGCTCCAGGGCCTTCTGAAAGAAGGCCCAGGCAGTGCGTCCATCCGGGTATTTTCCGGATTTTCGCGCATGCGCAGACCCGTTTTGGGTCTGCGCATGCGCGAAAATCCGGAAAATACCCGGATGGATGCGCTGCCTGGGCCTTCTTTCAGAAGGCCCTGGAGCACCGACGGGGTCGGACGCTCTGAGGCCGGCTCCCGGGCCGGCCTCGGAGCGTCCGAAGGGTGTCGCGCGTCACGGAGGTGGCACGCGCGGGGTGCGCGTGTCTCCCGGGGGCGCCCCACCCCCCGCCACGCTCCAGCGACGCCCCTGACGGACTAGATGTAGGATTTGATCCCAACGTTTCGCTTTCAGCTGTGGAAAGCATCTTCAGGGGTTGCAGGAAGTTAGCGTCCTCTGCTTGGTGTTCTAGGTAGCATCTCAGGCAAAACTGTCAGTTTTGCCTGGAATTTTTAAGGCACACTCACACTTTTTCTTGCCTGTCTATCATTGCCACAGTATGCAATTTTCACCTCCAGAGTTTTGTAAGCACTCTCTAGGACTTAGTCTTGCAGAGCCTCTCTAGGACTTAGTCTCGTTCTACTTGCCTGCAATGGAGGTTACTTCTCTGTTTGTTTTAAGGAAGACATTGCTTATGCTGAGAGGGAGGGACATCTCAGCCGTCCTGGCCACAATTCCTTCCTTCAAGCTAAGAGCTCTCTGTGCTCTATAAGAAAAGGACATCTTCAGTAAGAGATTAATAATCGCATTCCATGACGCTATCGCTAGAATAACAAACCATTTTCCCAGTGAGATGCTGCGTCTTCCACTTGTTTATGACTCCTGCATCTGGGGCCCACCTTGAAAAGTGGTGCTGTAGTTAAACCGCTGAACCATAAGCTGTCGACCGAAAGATCGGCAGTTCGATTCCCGCGACGGGGTGAGCTCTCGTTGCTTGGCCAGCTCCTGCCAACCTAGCAGTTCCAAAGCATGTCAATGCAAGTAGATAAATAGGTACCGCTTGCGGGAAGGTAAACAGCGCTCCGTGTTCCAGCCGCATGCTACGCGCTGCAACAAGGAGAGTCATGCCAGCCACATGACCACGGAGGCGTCTTCAGACAATGCGGGCTCTTCGGCTTTGAAATGGGGATGAGCACCACACCCTAGAGTCGGACACGACTGGACTTAATTGTCAAGGGATACCTTTACCTTTAGCCTTTGAACAACCCCCTGAGGTTGACGAGGCTTACAAGAGTGCTTTGCCCATGGTTACCCAGTATGACTCAGGCAGGGCAATGTCAGATCTGGACCTGCAGTTGCCCCCAGACAAAACGCAGCACTCAAGCTTCTACGTTGGCAGCATTCAACCAGGGAGCGCGACACATGAGCTCCTCTGCTGAAACGTTTTCCAGCAGCAGGGCTGAGATGAGCATAGATGTGCCTGCAAAGATTCACAGCGCAATCCTATCCAACTACACCACCGGTGTAACCAGCGGTGCAGCGAAGGGGGATTCAAAGGGGATTTAAATCTCCCCTCCCCTCCGAAACCTCCCGCCCTGCCCTACTGGTTACACCGGTGGTGTACGTTGGATAGGATTGCACTGTCAATGTTTGAATCTCCGCAGTTGACCTTTTTACATTGGCCCCTTTGCAAGCGGCCGATGCTTGCAAAAGTTCTGCCTTTGGGGGGGGGGGCACATTCGAGCCTTTGCAAGAGCAATTGAGGGTTTGCTTGAGCTTTTGCAGAAAACTGCCTGGCTGGAACATGCACAGAACTTCGACTTGATTTCAGGTTGAATGGTGGGATGCCCAACACATTCCCGGCACATCCCTTTAAACAAAGTGCTGCCTTTGGGGGGCACAGAAGTCCTTCATTTGTTTGTGCTTTCCCAGCCCCCCCCCCCCTTTCTGGAGAAATCTTTGAGGACAGCACAAAACCAGGTTCTCAGACTGTCCAGGCCTGCTAAGCTTCCAGCACCATTTTCTGCATCCATATTCCTTTCCGAACATTTAGTGTGCTCTTTGCATTTCAAATGAAAGAATGCAGCGTTTTCATTTGCCTTCCCACATCGTCCCTCCACACATACGCCTGCTTTTTTGGAGTGGAAATGGAAAGAGGGTAGAAGCAAGGCCAGACCGACACAAACATGCCCAATTGCACATACAAACACCCAAGGAAAAGAGCAGTGTGTGAACAGAAACATAATTCTCTGAAGGAAAAAAGCAAGAAAAGCAGTAGGTGATCCGATCCAAGTCTTTTCCCACATGTTTTATGGCAAATCCCCCCCCCCCCAGTCAAGTCTAATCTACGGCGTATTCTGCAACTTCTGGCACTGGCATGCTAAGATACTGTAGAATTTTAAATCGCTTTTATTTCATTTTCCATGGGAACCTCTTTTCCTTTTGTCAGGTTTATTCCTCCTCTCTCGCCTCTGATGATTTTATTCAAATGCAACAGCAGGAGAAGTGGCTGAACAAAAGGCCCTTTTTAGTTTTTTAATGTGTCTTGTAATCTTTGTACTCTGAGGCGTGTAGTTGTGTTTAATGGACTAATTTTTCCAGCTGTTAGAGAGAGAGAGAGAGAGAGAGAGAGAGAGAGAGAGAGAGAGAGAGAGAGAGAGAGAGAGAGAGAGAATTTGTGTGACTACAAACACAGCTTACAGAAATGCAAGGACAAATAAACGCAGGATTGGAATAGCAGCTTAAGGGTTCAGGTGAACTACTTCTTTAAGTGGATTTCACAATATGAAGGCAGCGGTCAGGACTCCCCTTCTACAAACAACCCCCATGAAAACTCGTGAGGTGCTTCTTGCAGCAAGTATGAGTTTTGTAGTCCCACATACAGCACTCATGCAGGGCCACTCAGAGGAATTTTATCACGGGGTACAAAGTTTCTTTTGGGCCCCCTTCCCTTCATGTGAATTTGGCTTCTGGGCCCCCCTTTTTTTGTTCCAGGGCCCCCCTTTTGACCTATTTTTGCCCTAGGCCCGGGTACAATTGTACCCCCTAACCCCCTCTCAGAGGCCCCGCCTGGTGTCACAGAGCCTTCGATTTTTTTATTCCTGCCAGGATTCCTCATGACTGAATCCTGGCTTCTTGCACTGAGTCTACAGCAGGCATGCACTCTCCTCCCCCTCCTGAGGTTTTATGAGGGAACTTGGTGGTACTACTACTAACCACTCCTAACCTCTCGACAACTGCCAAACAAGCCCAAGTGCACCAAGGGCTGGAACATGCTCGGCCCGAGGCAGCCGAGTGATCTCATCGGGACACCCACAATGTTGCGAGACGGGATGAAGACAGGGCTGCCGCCTCACCCGTGTCCAGACATCACCCCCCTGACTCTCTTGTTATTCAGCATCCCTGGAAAACGATTGTGCGTGAGGAAGTGTGAATTGGTGTGAGTAATAAATGCTCACCTGTAGAGTGTGTGTGTGTGTGTGTGTGTGTGAGAGAGAGAGAGAGAGAGAGAGAGAGAGAGAGAGAGAGAGAGATCTGCGCTGGCTGTTTCACGCATACAGATTGTCACTTGATGCTGCAGCCGCTGGGGGACACACGTGTGGAAACAAACCCTCAGCTGAGGAGGCAAATCACCACAGGCAGGTTCTGCAGTGTCGCATCCCATCAAGATGATGAGCCACCATCTGGTGACCTGAAACGCAGGACAGCCTGTGGCCCTCAGCCTGAACCTCAGCCGCCGCTTTGGCTGCAACCTCTGCGGATTATAAGCGCAGGTGAACGGAAACACAAGAAAGGGCTTCGCCACAGGCGGAGGCGACAGCAGCTGTCAGGTGACTCAAAGGCCAGCGGACGGAACTCTCCTGTCCCTGTAAAGCCGCCGGCTCTGGCTGGGCCACTTGGTCCCTTTAGCACAAAAGCCAAACCGGCGTGTGGGATCCGCTGCTCCTGCTCTGTCTATCTGTCTGTCTGCCCGGTTCTCCGCGGCTTGGTCTCTCCCCGCCTGACTAATCTGGGCCTGGTGCCCTGGGTTCACCTGACCCAGCCATAGCCGTGCCTCCAGCTGCCAGCCCTCCGACTGATTTGGGAGAGAAGACGGGCTTCTCTCCCCATCTGCACAAGCGATAACAGCAGAGTTGGGGAGAGAACAAAACGTGTCATAAATCCAGCTGGGAACCATGTACACAAATCACATTGCTGCTGAAATTCGACTCTTGCTTGTGAAATTCAGCATTTGAGGATTTCAGAGCGGGGGGGAAAGAAAAGAAAAAGCCTACAGTCCGGTGTTTGTTGATGCATTTTTAAGGCAGCAGGGTCAAAGGTTAGCTTGCCAAATCCAGTTGTTGTTGTTGTTGCTGCTGTTTTAACCCAGGCTCTCTTCTAAATTCAACAGCACCTCTAACTGAGAAGGTTGAAAACAATGGAATTAGAATTTAAATGCAAAGATTTGCGTGCAAATTCTCCTTGCCCCGCTGCCAGTTCATTTCCGTTGCAATCAGAAGTTGCACTAAAGGTGCTCAGTTAGTGAATCATAACAGCAACTGAGCAACACCAAAAAGGTGGGGTTTTCTGCCCTCTTTCCTTCCTCTCCCCCAGTCTTGCATTCCAGACACCTCCCCCTCCTCCACATGTCCAGCTTCTGACTGCTATCTTTGCCCGTCAAGAGAAACTGATATCGCCCATTAGTTGATCCTCTCTTCTGCAATTATCCCCTCCAACAAATCTGCACACACAAAGGGAATGTGACACTCCACAGCACAGCAGCGGAGCACATATGGAAGTCGTCTGTCAGAGCAAACGTGTTACAGCAAATGGCTTTTCCGACCAGGTCCCATATATATACTGTACAAAGTTAGTGCTGTCGCGCCTCAAACCGAGAAGCGTAAGATAAGCGGAAAATGCCGGTCCCAGAAGCTTCAGAGGAAGAGTGAGGCCAAGTCACTGGGGCAAGAAGACTGCAGGATGATAAATGGTGGGGAACGTCTCCAATCTTCAAACAAACGAACAACTTGAGAAAGTGGTTTGGGGGCGGGGAGTTATCCGACAAGCCGGAGGGAATAACTCAAGGGCAGGGATTAAGGGTCCTAACATTTTAAAAATGTGGGAAAAGAAGATTTCAGGGAGCAGGAAAGACTCCCCGCTGAGTATGGGGCAAACATCCTGGTTGTTCATCCTCCCCCCCAAAAAAAAAAAATAATGGGAGGATCTCAACTGGAAAGTAGAAGGGATGCTTTGGCCTCACTAGCACACACACCGGCACACACCAGAGGGTGCGGAGAACAGGGACCCACCTTGACCCAGGCCAGGGGGTCCTGTCCGTTCCCTCCTGAACTCTGGCAGGCTGCCAGCATTTGCACCCTGTCTCCAAGACACATTTGGGGCAATGTTGGATACCTGGGAGGAGAGTTATGTATGCAAGACAGAGAGCTTTCCAGCCACCTGCCGGAAACACCGCATTCGGCCTCCCGGAACACCTTCCAGCAGGGAAGAGAGGCCTGGGTCACGAAGGGGGAAGTGCCTGGCTTGCAAATTCACCTCTCGGAGAAAGGTTCCAATTCAAGAATGACAGAGTTCCAGACAGACATTTTAAAAAGAAAACCAAAGGTTCAACTCACCTCACCTACTCATTTGAAAATCTAGGCTGGTTCAGGCCTCCTGATGTATCCTCATGAAAGGCAAAACATCAGACCTCATGTTCTTCGGAGTTACTACAACCAGTGGGAATTACTTACATGCACTTAAAAGGTTTCTTGTGTTCCTGAGATGGAGAGGCACTGTCCATGCCTCTTACGCCACAGTTACACCCCCAGAAGTAGGAGGCTCAGCTAGTCTGTTCTGTTGTTATACTGTACAGTTTAACCCAAAGAAATGTAAGTTGGGACTTGAATGCAGAGCAGAACAAGGTCAATCACCCTGAGTGTGCTGCTGAGTGTGCTGCACAAAACAAGGTTCTTGTGCTACTTTCAACAGCGACCCAGCAGAGTGGCATTTTGCGCCGGGGAGGAACGTTTGGAGAAGCTCATCCTCTGCAGCATGACATCAGTTCCATGTGTCAGTTGCAATGCTAGGAAAATGCGGTGGGATCATACTGGTGGAGAAGCATTCAGGAAAGGGAAGGGCTCAGAAACAAATGCCCCCCAGTTTGGAAAGCCTTGAGCCAATCCCATTCAGGACTTTGCCTTGGCTTCTTCTTGTTGCTCACCACCAACCCTCTCATCTGTCAGCTTTGGCTTCCTCATCCCCACACCCCTTTGCAGGGGTGTCGCTAGGGCTGGCGTCACCTGATGCGAGAGCTCAGCGCGTCACCATGATGGATCCCAGAGGTAAATAGGGAGAAACAAGGCTGGGCTGAGCTGGGTTCTACAAAAGATGACTAGAAGGCAGCAGGACTATATATTTACAGATGACTCCTAGTTTCCACACTTTTTACAAACTGACCAGAAGGACCTCCAAGTTAGAAATTAACATATTGCCGGGCAACGTATCTGACCAGAAAGGGTAAAATCGAGACTTCCCACAACTAAGGAAGGACTGTTGTAAATCGTTCCTCATCCTACAGCGAAAACTCAGAGCTTGCACTGATGCAAAAGCTTTACAAACCCTGTACTATACTACTAACCATCCCTTCGCCACCATTCTGCTGCTTCACCATTCACGGTGAAGTGCCGGCAGAGTCCAGCCCGCTGCTTTCTAATGGGTCGTGTGGCCTTTCCATCATCATCATCCCTCCCTCTCCCTGCTCTCAGGTGCCCAGCAAAGGCATGAAGAAGGGAAGATAGCAGAGAAGGCTGGATAAGATGATGAAAGGGGGAAATGGGGATAAAAAATGAGCAACTGAAATGAAAATGAAATAAAAAGAGGCCAGCGGGTGGCGCAGTGGGTTAAACTGCTGAACCATGAGCTGGCGATCGAAAGGTCGGCAGTTCGAATCCGCGACGGGGTGAGCTCTCGTTGCTTGGCCAGCTCCTGCCAACCTAGCAGTTCCAAAGCATGTTAATGCGAGTAGATAAATAGGTACCGCTTGCGGGAAGGTAAACAGCGCTCCGTGTTCCAGCCGCATGCTACGCGCTGTGGCAAGGAGAGTCATGCCGGCCACACGGCCACGGAGGCGTCTTCGGCCAATGCTGGCTCTTGGGCTTTGAAATGGGGATGAGCACCACACCCTAGAGTCGGACACGACTGGACTTAATTGTCAGGGGTCACCTTTACCTACCGTCATTTTAGGCAATTGCTTGATGATGTGAAGATTGACACCCCACCATTCCGGTCCCCAATGGAAATGGCCAAGACCGCGCTTACATGGTTTGAAAAGCAATAAAATATCATAATAGTTAAACAGTTAAAAATATACAAAATGTAACAGATAAAAAGAAACAATGGAAAGTCGTCGTCCCCCCAAAATAAAATACGTTATTATTGAGAAGCAAAGAATTCAAACACTTGTTGGAAAAGAAAAGTCATCAGCCGGGCCCACCAACAGGGGGCAGAGATGAAGCCAGCAGTAATTAACAGAAGGGCACAAGTTCTCCAAGGCCACTGCTGATGACATCATCAGACTGTGCCAGGCAATGCCGGCCATTAGCAACAGTATGGTGCAGCACTGCTCCAGCCACTCTCTGCCTCTGCCATGGCAGGCTCTGCCCCCCCCCCCCTTTCCCCATTCTAACTCCCCTTGGAAGCGACCAGCCCCCCCCCCCCCGGGCCATTTTTCTGCCCCACATTGTGATCATCTTTCTCACTCCTCCCTCCCAATGAATTAGCTCCTCTGCTGGTCCTTGTGACCTCAATGTCTTCCCTGCCGCTGGCTTGTGTTCTACATGTGTGTGTCACTCCTCCATTTTGTCCTGTCCCAACACACCTCCTAAACTAAAGCCTTCCTCCTCAGTCCATTCAATGCTCAGGCACTCAGAGCAGGTCACTGGAGGCAAACGAGGAGCACATGGTGCAACAACAACCACCAGCAGGCTGGTGCATCATGGAACATCATTCCTACTTCTGCTTTATCCTGGGCACCGAAATGGATGCTGAAGAGTCTATCTATGGTGTGCTGCCAGCCTGCCCTGCCCTGGAAGATCCAGGTTCAAATCCCCGCTCAGCCATGAAGCTTCCTGGGTGACCTTGGGCCAGTCACTATCTCTCAGCCCCACCTACCTCACAGGGTTGTTGTGAGGACAAAAAGGAGGGGAGGAAATATGTACACCACTCTGACTGAGCTCCTTGGAGGAAGAGTGGTATAAAAATGTGAAAAAAAATAAAATAAAATAACACAGCAACTGTATTCTTCACAGACATGCAGCTTGTGTGCAGCAAGTCTTGGGAATGTGCTGCTGGGTCAAGGGTGGGGCCCTGTTAACACGCTCAGCCTCACGCCCTTGTTCCCTGCTTCAGTCCGTGCAATCCATGAAGTTCTGAATTGTCTTGAGTTTGGACTTACTAAGCCAAGCGCTGGATGTGTCGACATCCTTCTTCGCCCGCCCCTCCCTTTCTTTGAATGAAACGCTTGCTTGGGACGGGAGAGAGCCTGTGAAGAATTGCATGTGGTGCCATTGCAGCGATCACAAAGAAAACAAGACGGACTTGGTCTGAAAGAAAGGCAAACTCCTCTTCCCCTCCCCTCCGAAAAAAAAAAGCACCAAGACTCCAAAGGGAAATGTGCAAGAATGCATAAGCTCTCCTTTCTGCACTCAAGAGCGACTCACAGCCCAGGATGGCCCAGCGGACAAAAGGCTGGCTCCACGGGGCACTGTGGCAAAAGGCAGCCGTGGCTGGGGTGGGAGGCGGTTCAACGGTGGGAATGCGACAAACCTTCTCAGCGGCGGTGTGCGCTGGAATGCCCGGACGGACGAGGCTCGCATTTCAAAGTGTCGCTCTCGAACCGAACGTCCTCCTCCCTCCCCCACCTTTGGACTGAATGCAAAGTTATGATAAAAATCTGACACAGAGCAGCGGAGAGCCGAGGGGGTCGCGTTGTGTTTGGGCGGGGGGGGGGGCTCATCCCGTGGCAGGTGGCGGGTTGCCAGAGAGAGGACGTGCCTCAGGCGTGGTGGAAGGGATCTGGTATCTCAGGGCTCCTTTGTGAGAGAGAGAGAGAGAGAGAGAGAGAGAGAGAGAGAGAGAGAAACCCAGCCAAGGGTTTGCTTGTGACCGTCGTTCCAGGTGAAAAGTGCAAGACGACAACTTCTTCCCAGGGAACGAGGAGGGACCGGCATTTTCTTCTGCGTCTGCTTCCCCCAGGTCTCAAGTGAGCATTCAGGGTTGCTGGGGCAGGCAGTGATGGAGCCTGGCCCCCACACCAGCCTGGCCCCCATCCTCATGGGACAGACAGAGGATGCCTGCTCTGGTGCAGCGAGGGAGCTTCTCTCGGGGCTCTCCACAGAGGAGCAACTCCATTCATTCTCGGACTCTCTCTGTGCATCATTCACCCCTGACTGTGTAGCTGGAACAGGGCGGCAAACATAAGCAGGAGGGGCTGATCTGGCTCACCGCCGATTACAGCTTTGGGAAATCTTTGTCCATTAAACTGTCAAAGAGTTTAGGTGGGGGGCGGAGGGGCAGATCAGGGGAAAGAAGCCCAGATTTAAGAGACACCACAGGGTCAGTATATATACTGCACGGCTGAGTTACCAGCACAGATTAAAGTCCTGAGCCTTTTCTCCGACGACGAGGCTCAAGATCCTTTGCAGAGGGATGGGCATCAAGCAGCTCTTTCAAGGAAGACTCCCAAGGGCTGACATGAAAAGCCGGAGGATGAAAGGGGCGCACACAAAACGGCCCACAGGATGGAAGACTCCTCTCTCTCGCAGGCAGCCACTGCCTGTCAGTGTGGACCAAGAAATGGGGGGGGGGGGGGGGAATCCAGGTAGTAAGTCTGGAAATACTACATGACTGCTCTTGCAGAAAGGCTCTGAGAATAAGAAGTGAGCCAACCCCATCTTCACACCAAAAAGGTTGTGTACACACACACACACCGAAATTTCACTAGTTGTACTGAAATGTGTTTGCTTCCCCTCAGAACCCCCAAGGTTCATCTTTTGCCTAAGCAGGAGCCTCCAGGTGTGCCTAGAATTTGGCGTCAGGTAAGTGAGACAGAGAGGAAACCCAGAGCCATCCACCCCTCGGAGGCCTGCTTCTTCAGCCACCTTTTTGCCTGTGGGAAATTGACAGCCCCCAAAGCCACTTCATTTGAGTTCAAACATGGAGGTCTCTTCCTGCTCCCCTTCGCATTCCAGCCACAGCTGCACCCACCATGTGCCAGACAGAGAAAGGGGCCAAGACCGACACTGGCCCTGCTGCCTGCTAAGCCAGTCCCTTGACCCATCTAAAGGTAAAGGTTCCCCTCACTCGAGAGCCAGTTGTTACCGTTTCTAGGGGCGGTGCTCATCTCCGTTTCAAAGCCGAAGAGCCAGTGCTGTTTGAAGACGCTTCTGTGGTCATGTGGCCGGCATGACTAATGGAACACTGTTACCTTCTCTGCCATAGCAGTACCTATTTATCTACTTGCAATGTCTTGCTTTCAAACTGCTAGGTTGGCAGGAGCTGGGGCTGAAGATGGGAGCTCACTCCGTCACACGGCACTCGGGTCTCGAACTGCTGTCCTCCTACCAACCTTTTAGTCTGAAGTTCAGCATCTGCACTACCTTTCGGTCTGCACTAAGCCACCACGGCTCCTTACAAGGAGCTAGATGGCTCCTTGACCCATCTAGCTCAGTATTATTCTCGGCACTGGTGGCCTGCAGCAGCTCTTCACACTTTCAAGCAGAGAAGGCTCTTCCCCAGCCTCTCTGAGAAGATGCTGCCAGGGCCTGAGTCTGAGACTTGCTGCCTGCAGAGCAGGGGGGGGGGGCTCTGCCACTGAGCCCCTCCAGGCAAATGGGGTCTTGAGGCGGTGCACCACTTTCCAGACAGAGCACAGACTCAGCAGGATGAACCCGCCTGCAGCTCCCAGGCTTCCTGGCCCGAGGGCAGAAAGAGCAACCTGCACATCTCCATGATCCGAAGCCCAGCTCTGTTGCTGCTGGAAATCAAAAGAGAGCCAGGCATGCAGAGACTGCAAAGGTGAAGGAGACACTCCCGCCCTCCCTCCCAGGCGGGTTGTGGCCATCGCAAGAACATGGCAGCGAAAACGGAGTCGGAAGAAGAGGAATACCGAAGGAGCAGAAAAGGACAATGGCAAAGAACAGGAAACAAAGGGAAAGCAAACCAGGGAAAAGGCATTGAAAGCAGCTGACTGCTTTCCTGGCACCTGGAATGGCTTTCCAGGCACCGTAGACTTGGACCGCCATCACCTGGTGCCTAGAAGACAGCAGGGCAGGCACCAGGCACACACGTGTCTATGGACAGTGCGAGTCCACACTTTGGCGCCACCACTGAGAAGGCCCTCTCTCCAGTCACCACCGGCCTGACCTCAGCAGACAGGGCACCCAAGGAAGGGCCGTGAAGCCCCCCAAGGAAGAGGCTGCAGCTCAGTGGTGGAGCAGAGGCTTTTTGTGCAAAGGGCCCAACTGCTGCCAGCATCTCCAGTCAGCGGGGCTGGGAGGGACCCTTGGAGCGTTCAGCGTTGTGCTGACAAGAAACCCGAATGAACCCGAATGGATGGGCTGAGTCAGCCCGAGGCAGCTTCCTGCAACCTTGAAGGGCGGGGAAAGAACGAAGGGGGCTTGAATCTGGCGCGGTCTGCATTGGAATTGGAATTGTGCAAGAATTTGGCCCATATCTGAACAGCCCCCTCCCTCCCCCACCCCATCGTGTACATATCGGGGTCTGATGCTGGACACCAGCCACCGGCTCCCGAGCTGGCCACTTAGCCAATAGCACAAAAGCACTTTGTCGTTTCCATATGCAATTAGCTAACAGCAGCTCAGTAAAAAATTTATACTTTATAGCAAAAGCCTGTTTAATTTTTCATTATTTTAAACTCGCTCATGAATGTTTTACGGCGCTGATCTCTCTTTTTGGTAGTGAGTTTGAATGGGAATTTGCACCGCACGACTCCTGGCCACTCGTGGACGGGGAGGGGACGAGAGGCAGCCTCTGCCTCTGAGTCCTCCTAATTTATCCTGCTAATGAGCATACCTGGCAAGGATGCTGGACAATGTGTGTGCGGTAGACACGACACCGGGTGCAATAAATGGCCACGGCGGGCTACTATTTATTACAGCTGTAATTAAATTGCCTCCTGTACAATGGGCTGAGAAGGAAAGCAAAGCTGCCGGGCCAGGTGGCGACCGTCCGGTGGTGGTGTGTGCACCTGTGAGAAATGAGATCGGGTCAGAACCGCAGGAGTGATGCGCTCATTTCCACTTTGCCTCCAGCGGGGGAGGGGGCGGCTCCTTTTCAAACAGGAACCATGCAGCCCACGACAACCCTTTACTCACACCAGCCACGAACCGGGCAGAGACAGTCGATCCACGTGTTCAGAAAAAAAGACATGCGGAGAGAACAGCACGTTTGCATCATGCTCCTCTGTGGTGAAAAAATACTCCTTGAATGGAGCATTTGGCGGGGGAAGGCTAGGGCAGAGTTCTTCTGCCAAATGCACTAGATTTCCAGAGGCAGGGCGTTTTTGATGTGGGAAAAACTGTGTCCCGTCATTTCCGCAGCTGCAGGCTGCACAGTCCAAAGAAGGCTCCAGCACCTGGGCCCATTTTAAATAGGTGCCTTTTATTTATTCCTTTATTGTACATGGGAAGTCAAGTCGCCTTGTAGTGTCGGTCCATCCAGACTGATGCTCTTCGACAGAAGGCTTTTCCCAGCCCCACCTGGAGATGCTGCCTGGCTGGGACTGAACCTGCAAGGCCCTTCTGTGTCCAAGCAAGGACCACTCTCCCAGGCAGCCACAGCCTCTCCCCTTCGAACAGCCATGTTCTGCATTTTCAATCCAAAAGCCCCCCAAATGTGGCTTACAACGTGTCTGAAAATACAAAGCCATGCAAGAGAAAACAGCCATCGAAAGAGAAGGGGGATTCAGAGACGGGCCCCTCCAGGTCAGCATTGTCAGCAGTGACTGGTAGTGGCTCTAATAATAATAATAATAATAATAATAATAATAATAATAATAATAATAATAATAATAATAAATAACAACCAGTATTTATATACCACCTTTTCTTTGGTCATTGGACTTCTCCTCTCATTCAAAGGCGGTTTACATGGGCAGGCTTTCTAAACCCTGAGATGTTTTTACAATACAATAACATGTTCTATTCTTGCATAGAACTCTTCATTCTAGGTGGTTTCCTTCACAGTCCAGTTTCTCTCTGGCATCCACCTCATCACACCTCAGCTGACAGGGCAACCTTGACTCCCAATCTATGTCTGTCTGTTATGCCAATAAAGGTTTATGAAGGAAATGACTCCCACCCATTTTTATTAGAGTATGTACAGTACTGTAAGGGTCTGGGGAGATTAAACGTTACATTTCTGTGAATGCTTTGGGATTATTATTTATTAATTATTATCATAGTTAATATGATATGTAATGAGTCTATTGGTACTCGAGGGGGGTGCAAAGGTTTCATGGGCCCCCGGACCTCAGCTCACCCTGCCTCTGATCGCCACTGAAGTGTCTGGAACAGACCCACCCGGAGAGTCAAATCCAAACACACATGAGCATCTGTGGGCTTGACAAGTAAACAAGGTTCAAGGAAGTCACAGTTGGATGGATGGCCAGTTGGGTGATTGACAAGACAACCACCTAGGCATCCCTACCTGCCCCCTGAACAGGTCAGGTGGGCCTGGATGCCCAGTCAGCGGGCACTCGCCAATCCCAGGAGGTGGGCTGGCTGTGGGCTATGGGTGGGCTCAGATGCTGAAGACAAGCAATCTTGGCCATGCAGTCTTTCTGCAAGGTGTCTCCAGGAAGCTTCTTTCTTGCTGATCCTTAAGCCGAGGTTTTCCTTAAGAGGAATACTGTGGGGGGGGGGGAGAGAGTCATCACCTCGCTCTCTCCCCTCTCTGTGTCTTGTCTTCCCTTAACTGCCTGCTCTCAAGCTCATTTCACCTCCTGTCCTTTACTGAATCTTCAGCAAGAGGGACCCAGTTCTAAAGGATGAAAACCTGACTGGATCCCACTGTTTCCGTCTTTGAGCATGACTCCTGCCAGCCCTTCAGAACGCAGAAAGGTTGTTTTGTGCCACAATGCAGCAGCTGGGATCTACGAGAGCTGAACTAGCAGGAGAGGAAAAGAAATAAACAAGAAAGACAGAAAGTATCAGTTCATTCCATTATTGCAGGATTTATCTCAGTAATATTACAGGGAGCGTTGCTTAGCAACAAAGTCTTACCCAACAATCCCTCCACCAATTCCCCCCAGCATCTCCCAAACAAAAGTTGGCTTTCCAGGCCAACTGTCAAGCAATGATTTCACACAGACTCCATTAGTCTCTCAAATAGGCATGTCCCACTCCCATCTCGAGCCCACCCTCCTCTCTTCTTTTCTCCATAAGCTGGGCCTTTCACACAGAAAGCCCTTCGAAGACCTCCCTGATGCTTCTAGATGGCCCTGCAACTGGATAATTCTACGATAGTCCAGCTCAGTCGACCAAAACAGAAAGCCGTTAATGCATGACGGGGGGTGGGTGGGGGGTGGGAGGGTCAGATTCGGCCAACTGGCCCCACGCCAAACTCCACACATGAGGTGGGGGAAGCTGCACTTACATGCACAGAATCTGCACATTGAAAATGTGTACATGAGTAGCCTCTAGGCCAGTGGTTCCCAACTTGGGGGTTGGGACACCCAAGGGGGTCACGAAGCATCTAGGGGGTCGCAGGATGTTGGCTGGATGGCCACACCCAAGATGGAGGCTAACTCCTCCCCCCCACTGCAGAGAAAAAAGTGCCCGATGCTCTTTTTGGGTCTGTTTGCTCATGTGTTACTTTCCACATGCCTTTTAGAATCTGTTAATATTAGCTCAACCCCCCCCCCAAAAAAATGGGGCAGCTTATGAATACAACTTTTAAAATGTGATTTATTTTTTAAAGTGTGATTTATTAAACAGTGTAATTTATTAAAACAATGACATCACTTTCTTCTTAATGACATCACTTCTGGCCATAGGTCTTAGGGGAGTCCCGACAGATTGTTATTCTACAAAAGGGGGTCCCCGGTGCTTAAAAGATTGGGAACCACTGCTCTAAGCAGAAGAGCTGGATCATGGAGGCTGGGGCAGAGCCAGCAGGTGCACTACTGTTGCTCAGTGTGCTGTAAGACATGTGCAACAAGCCCACACAGGGAAACTTGACTATGTGTGCAGGGATCGGGTGCAGTAGGTCAAGGCTCAGCTCAGTGGATTGGCATGAAACGAGGAGAGGGCAAGGGTAGAGGTGCAACAATATAGGTCGCTTCTATTGTAGGGATCAAAACAGAATAACCAGGAAGGAGAATCAAAAAGAGAATGGCAATGCAATGGGATTTGGTGTATGAGCCAGGATGGTAGTGGTTTGGGAGTCGGACTTAGACCTGGAAGATCCAGGTTCAAATCCCCGCTCAGCCACGAAGCTTCCTGGGTGACCTTGGGCCAGTCACTATCTCTCAGCCCCACCTACCTCACAGGGTTGTTGTGAGGACAAAAAGGAGGGGAGGAAATATGTACACCACTCTGAGCTCCTTGGAGGAAGGGCGGTATAAAAATGTGATAAATATGGGGGGGGGGGGTGACGCGCGTCCCTGCACCAGGGTGACGCGCGTTTAGTGATGCCACTGGAAGAGAGGCAGGAGAACAGGGTTTGGAAAATCCGGGAGATTACCCAGAGCGAACAGGGACTAAAGAACCGCCTTGGGCATTTGCCTCGGCATAGGATAAGGCGGGTATAATTTTTTAAAAATAAATAAATAAACCAGCAGTTGTGTGGGAGTCGGGGTGGGAGGGGAGAAGAGATGGAAGAGCAGAGGAGGGAGAGGGAGAAAGTGAGAAAATGCCAGAGGCTCCAAATGTGTCCTGAGAGCTTTGGGGCTTTGGGGGTGTATTCTCTGTAGCCAGACCCAGGTCTGCAGGCAAGGAGAGAGCCCCTCAGCATGGCGTGAAACCCCTCTCTTGCCATGGGGAAGCTTGTCTTCCCCACTGCCAGATGACTCCTAACTGTAATTAAGTGAAGAGCCTCAAGCTTCGAGGATGGAGATCAACTGGAAGCAGGGATTCTCCTCATAAGAACATAAGAAGAGCCTTGCTGGATCAGGCCAAAGGCCCATCTAGTCCAGCTTCCTGTATCACACAGTGGTCCCACCAGATGCCTCAGGGAGCACACAAGACAACAAGAGACCTGTATCCTGTCGCCACTCCCTTGCACCTGGCACAAGAAAACCTACTCCTCCAACCAGGAGGTTGCTTATCCCCATCATGGCTTGTAAGCTGTGATGGTCTTTTCCTCCATAAATCTGTCCAATCCCCTTTTAAAGGCATCCAAGCCAGGTGCCATCACCACATCCTGTGACAAGGAGTTCCACAAACCAATTACATGCTGGGTAAAGAAATATTTTCTTTTGTCTGTTTTAATACTCCCTCCACTCAGTTTGAGTGGATGTCCCCTAGTTCTAGTGTTGTGTGAGAGGGAAAAGACCTCCTTCTCAGAGCTCTTGGGAGATCAGTTAAGGGGAACCATGCGCTGGAGGCCTGGGGCTAACCTCTAGGTCTCCTCCTTAAACAGTCAAGAGACAGACCAAGGAATCCAAAAGACACTCACGGGAGGAAGAGATGGAAATACCAAGTATGTTATCAGTTAGATCATGCTGATGCATGCAAGAACCTTGTTGTCAGAACATCTTTCCAAGTCCTTCCTTCTCCCCACTAACAGTGTGGTGGCTCTGGAAACCAGGTGGCTCTGAATGTATATCCCAGGTCAGAAGCTATCAAATCAATACCCTGCATTCTAAAGCATTTTATTTATGGAGAGTCCCACTGGCTTGAGACAAATTAGAAAAACAGGCGTAGTGGCTACTCCGTCCAGGACACACAGGTAGCCAAGAAGTCTGGGCCGTTACACTGAAATTGTATCCTTTGTTTGGCACAGATCTCACTGGCCTCTCATTGCATTTAAAGAACAGTATATTGGCCTCTATCAGTGGGGGATTACTCAGACTTGGAGAGTGGGGAGGGGGAGTCTTTGAGGCCTCTTTTCTCTAACCAAAGCAGTAAAACCTCTAAGATGCTGAAACCTGATTTGCAGGAAAAATGAGATTTGTTCAGATCTGCATGTGAACAAGAGAGACCGCTTGGCTTCAAGTGCTTCGGTACTTTTAAAACGCAACTGTTTGGATCTCCAAGATGCTCTGAAGGGGCTCAGATGAAAGACCCCAAGCAACAAGGCGGGTTTGCTTACGTTCTACACAATCCAATGTTCTGTCGCTACTGGCCTGGGATGCTGGCTGGCTGCATCATGCTGGACAGATGCAGGAACAACCCATTTATTCCAGCATTTGCCAGGGATGTGGATCAAGTCTCTGGGTCCAAGTCTCGAGTCAAGTCCCAAGTCTTTTCCCCCCAAGTCTCGATTCTGTGGTTGCGACTTGCGAGTCCTGGTGAGTTGCGAGGAAAATGGGTTTAAACCTGTGTATCCTACAGAGAGCCAGGATGGTGTAGTGGTTTGGGAGTCGGACTTAGACCTGGAAGATCCAGGTTCAAATCCCTGCTCAGCCACGAAACTTCCTGGGTGACCTTGGGCCAGTCACTATCTCTCAGCCCCACCTACCTCACAGGGTTGTTGTGAGGACAAAAAGGAGGGGAGGAAATATGTACACCACTCTGAGCTCCTTGGAGGAAGGGCGGTATAAAAATGTGAGAAATAAATAAATAAATAAATAAATAAATAAAATTGGACCTGTTGTAAAAGTCTCGAGTCGAGTCTTTCGAGTCATTTACAATCACCAAGTCAAGTCCGAGTCGAGTCATTGGAGTCAAGTCAGAGTCAATAAACTCAAGTCTACATCCCTGGCATTTGCCATGTTGGTTTTCTTATCTGATTTCTTATTTTGATTCTAATTGTAAGGCAAGTGGAAAGGCCAATGGAAAGTTGGGCTAAATAGGCTTACCATTCGTCCTGGTTTCGCCGGGACAGTCCCGGAAATCGGGCTCGATTCCCGGTCCGGTCCCGGGGGACGAATGGGCGCCGCCATCATGATGCCCTCACGAGATTTGGGCGCCGACATCTTGGATCATGCAAGATTTCGTGATCCAGGATGCAGCTGCTGCCCGGTAAGTTTAAAATTAAAAGAAGATGGCAGCGCGGTGAGCGATTGTCCGCCCGCTCTCTCACCGGCATGGAGCCAGTGAGGGAGCAGGCCAACCGACAGCCTGCTTGCCCGTGCTGCGTGAGCCTCTGGCAGGCTCGCGCAGCGCGGGCAAGCAGGCTGCAACCTGGTCTCCCAGCAGCTCCCCATGGAGCCGCTGGAAGACGGGGTTGCAGCCTGCTTGCCTGCGCTGTGCGAGCCTGCCGGAGGCTCGCGCAGCACGTGCGGTGCCGCTGGGAGACCGGGCCAGCCTGCTTGCCCGCGCGGCGCGAGCAGTCTGTGTTTCGCCCGAGGCCGGAGAAGCAGCAAAGCAGGAGGCCGGGGAGCAGCGCCAGGAGCAGCAAAAGTAGGTTAATTTATATTTATTTATTTAATTTAAATAATTAAATAATTAAAAATTTCGGACGCGCTTCGCGTCCCCTTCACTTAATTAATTATTTAATTAAAAATGACGGCCAAGCTTCGCGCAGCAAGAGGGGGCGCTTCACGCCCCCTTCAAATGATTAAATATTTAATTAGAAAGTAATAATTGGTCTTATTGTATTGTATATTTGTGTACTTGTACTTTGTAGGTTGATTTTTAAGGTTGATTTTTGGTTGTGGTTGTTTTGGGGTTGAGGTTTGTAGTTTGTGGATGATTTTTGAGGTTGTTTTTGGGTTATGGTTTGTGCTTTATGGTTGATTTTTGATGTTTGTGGTTGATTTTCCGTTGCTTTTAAATTAATTAATTAATTACCTTGCGGGGGTTTTGAGCTTTCTAAAATATGGTAAGCCTAGCTAAAAACATCCTTAATGAAGAAACAATCCATCAAATCCCCTCCTGGCTTCAGTGCTGGGCCCACAACCCAGCCTGGCGTTGTGCTGTGAAGACTCCAGAGTGCGTCACACAGACACAGTGCATGTGATCCCTGTCTGGATGAGGCGTGAGTCTGGCTGAAGGGTTTGTCTAGCAAAAGCACTCACTTTCAGGGAGCTGAGAAGAGCCTGATGGAAATGGTACGTAGTGGCCATCTGGGCTTGTGCGGTGGGTCAGTCTTTCCATCAGTGTCAAGTTTCTGGGGCTGGTGGTGATGACCATTGTTCTTGAGGGTTCAGGACCACTGGACTGTTATGCATCACACTAGTTGTGCTGCCTGAGACTGAACTGCAGTGAAAAGCAGTGGTTCCATATCACATGACACCCTGCAGAGAACTGGATAAAGCTCATTCAAATATTTAAGTGTGATGGATCCACCTGCAAGTGCAATGTGAACAACTCCAAGCAAAGTAACCTGATCGTAGGTTGTCCATCGCACAGAGCTGGGAGAAAGGGGCCACAGCAACACCCCCACCCCACCCCTGTTCTCTCCTTCCGCTCCTTGGGATCTGGCGGGAGCAATGCTGGCTCAGAGTCCACAAATTCTTTTCCAGGGATACTTAATCAAGGGCTCCCCTGTTACCCAAGCAGAAGTTTACATTATTAAACCAAAAAGGCCCAATCCTAAATAAAGAGATAAAGCCGTCCGACAGGACAGCAATAATGTCTTTCAGGTGCATTGCTCTGCATAAGGTTTCCAGGCAGTTGGCTGAGTTAATGGATTCCCTTCATATTTCAGCTGTCAGTATGCGATATGTAGTCTACTGTTTCTTCCACACTGTATTTATTTGGACAAATTCAAACTTGTATAAACAGACAGGAGTATCTATTGTTGTGTGATGGCGGAACACGGCGGGAGTTTGTTGTTAATATATCACAGCTGTCAGGGAACCAGATATGCAAGTTTGAAGTTGGGGGGGGGCAGGATACGAGCCTGAAGGGAGAGTTGCTTGGAGTGGAAGGGTGTGGGAACACAGGGCAAGGCCAACTCTTGGAGAACGAAATGGACACAGAGACTGCAACAGACCAAGAAGGTCACTCCAGACTAAAGCGATTCTTTGCCTAAAGGCAGGACATATGGACTGTTTGGAAGGGTTAGGATTCTGTATGGGTGCAGATGTTGCTACCTCTACTCATGTGTGGACTTCCAGACTTCGTTTTAAGGCTCCCCAAAGCTTAGTTCCAGATCCCAACATCTGTAAGCAAAGTTCATGTTAGCTGATGAGCTTTGATGTAAGAACACAACGCGTGGGACAAGAATAGAGAGAGTAGAATTGTGTAGAATTCCTTCACAACTGAGTACGTTCAGTGTCCCTGGGATTTGGGATAACGGAACGAAAGGGTGACATCAGAGTTTCCCAGATGGCAGCAGCATCTATACCATAATAATCAGGAACAGTCTGGCAATGAAAGTCATTGGCCAAATCCACTGGTGGGTCAGGTAGCAGAGGGCTGGTGTGACCCAGGCAGAATGCAAGAACTGGTTCACACAAGCATGCATGTTCGTTGTTTGGTGAGTGACTGCCACATGAAGTCATGACTCCCATGTCTGAATGGACCATCACAGACCCAACACAACAGTCATGACTTATTTCCTTGTTAGATTTCCAGATTGTCCTGTAGCAGATCTCTTAGAGCAGTTCAGCATAATATTTTACTAGCTTGCTGATCGAAATGTCATGGGGAACTAACTTTGTTGTTGAATGCTTTACTGAAATCAAGATCAATGATATCTGCAGCATTCTCGCCATACACTAAGCTACCATCCTGATGGGATCTGTCTGGCAAGATTTATTTTGGACAAATCCATGTTGGCTTCTAGTAATCAGTCCATTGATATCAAGATGAAATTTCCTGGAGAAATGCCTGCAATTTTCCCCCCTTGAAACTCATGGGTTCCCCTTTGAACTGACTTACATAGTTCTCCTGCAGAGAAACCAAAAACATTCACTTTGGCTTTATGCTGAAATGTCAGTGGGTGTGCTTCAGGGCTCCAAATACTCATGAGGTATGACGCCAGTCCTGTGCAGCTTCAACTTTGCACTCAGCATCTTGCAGTGGAAAACCAGGCATGATGGTGAAGTTGCTCCGAAGAACAGCCCCAGCCTCCCTGGGCAGGTGGACAAACTGACCTTTTGTGGGCGGAGAAAGGAAGGAAGGTGAAATGAGATGGGGTAATTTGCAAAGACATCATCCCTGAGCAGCAAGAGGCTTTTCCGCTCCTCTCATTCTCTCCCACTCAGAGGTTTCACTGTCATCTCTCATGGAAGGAAGAACGTTCTGCGCTAGTCATGTCTGTGGGTAGAAATGAATCCCAAAGTTTTAGTGTCAGCAGCAGAAAATGCCATCACTCTTCGGCTTGTCTGGAGATTTTATGTTTTGAAGCCCAGTAAATTCCACAAAGAGGAGCATTTCTGCAGAGCACTGCCCCAACAGCTTGGTTTTAAAAACCTGAAATATCATAAAAATATCACTAACAGTTTATTTAAAGTCACTCCATTGGGGCCAGTAAAATGCTTCTCCAATTTTATGGTGACTCTCTCTCTCTCTCTCTCTCTCTCTCTCTCTCTCTCTCTCTCTCTCTCTCTCTCTCTCTCTCTCTCTCTCTCTCCCCTTTCCACTCAGTCTGAGAGATAGCACCACAAATGAGTTTTCTTCCAACTGCCCTCTTCAGAAAGCGAGGTGACTCCTACTCATTTTGGGAACCATTCTGGTTCCCACACCTCAAGAAGGAAAAGGGGCAAAAGAGAGCAACCCAACTGCTCAGAAAGGGTCTGAAGCCAAGCAGTGTTTCCCAAACTTTTTCGACCTGCGGCTCCCTTGACCACTGGCGACCATTATCCGCGGCATTATGTTGACACCTGCCAATTAGCATTGCACTGTTTTCCCGCGAGGATTCCGTGGCACTCTGTGGCTTCCCTGGCTGGTATCCGTGGCTCCCCTGGCTGGTATCCACAGCTCCCCTGGCGCACAGCAGCTCAGCGGCATTTCTGGACACAGGTGTTGTTTCCGGGAACGCTGAGCTCTGAGCTGCGTTCAGTTTTGAGCTGTGCAGCTTAAAGGGAACAGTGGCTGGAGCATCTTTCTGACACTGGCTCTTTGCCAGTGACTGCAGGCTTTACTTGCTTTTTATTTTCTGTACTTACTTCTGAGTAGGCATCACATACACATGCACACACACACACACACACACACACACACACACACACACACACACACGCACCCTCTGGTCTGTAGCCATGTTTTGGAAGATGGTCTCTCTGTGATGGGAACCGAAACGGGGGGGGGGGGGAGGGTTGCTCGATGGAAGGAACTCTCAGGTTTAGTTAAATTACATTGAAGTCCTCATTCATTCTGGATGTTGTGGCAGGCTCTGATTGGCTGTCCTCCTTGATCTCCTCAGGATCAGGGCCCAGAGACAGCTGACTCCCAACTCCACCGCTTCCTTCCCCTTTCTCTTCCCTCTCCAGACCTTGCTGATATGCTCAGGATCTTCCTCCTCCTCCTCCTCCTCCTCCTCCTCCTCCTCCTCAATGTATTGTACAGCTGTTCATATTATTATTGAACTATACAAAAATGTAGTGTTTATAATCATTTTCCTTTCTTTTTGGAAATGACACCTTACATTATTTCAGCGTTTACTCTGTGCTACTTTCCAACTGATAAGCTAGTTGCAGATATAGCCCTGGCAGTTTTTTTTTTACTTATCCTATGGGAATGATCTCTAGCCACAGTAAGTTTGCAACACCTTGGAGATAAATGCTACATCTTGGCATAGCAGTGCCATCCAGGCCATGCTGCAAAATGTGCCTGAGCTTTCCATTATTTTGACACCCCAGTCTACTCGTATAGCTCTCCAAAGCCCTGGGCAACATGTAATACTTTGGACAATTACATTTTATTTAATAAGAAGTAGCAACTGAGATAAGCAAACAAGCATCTCCCCTATTCCTCTCCAGAGTATTTAACGAGTTGGGAAATTTTCAATATATATTCAAATCACTGCGGCTGCTGGGGAGTTTAAAGCTCTGTCCATTTGCTGACTGTTCTGCACTCGCACCCTTATCTATCTCAGCCATCGGGGATGAGGTGACAAGGCAAAGAGAGGACAGGTCTGGGAAGCTCATAGGACTCTTTTGATCTTCAGCATGGTGCCCAGCACTGGTGGAAACGGATGGTGTGAAATTTTCAAGAATTTTTTTTCAAAAAAAAAAAAAAAGTTCATTGAGCAGCAGAAGTTTTAAAAGTTATTTCTTGAAGTAAGGTTTGTTTTCACTTGGTGATTAAGCCAGAATCTATTGTCTGCTTCCAGATTTGCCCCACAGTCTCGGGGTCTCCAGCTGGCCCCTCACAACCCTGGCCGGGGGGGGGGGGAAAGCAGCCACTGACACTGTATGGCCAATGCATGGCAGTAGGTCCAGACCTTCCACTGTCCCCAGGGCCAGCAAGGCACAGGGTTGGGTGCTCCTTGCAGGATGGGGGCTTCCCTACTCCAGAGCAATGCGGGACCTTTAACCCCAGGGCTGGACCAGGTGGAGCTGAGGGTGGGGATGAGAGAGAGACAGCTCAGGAAAGGGAGGGCCCAGGGCCAGGGATGTTGATCAAGTCTCTGACTCCAAGTCTCTGGGTCCAAGTCTCAAGTCAAGTCCCGAGTCTTTGATTGCAAGTCGCGAGTCCCTATCTATTTAATGGGGAAAATGGGTTTAAACCTAAATAAAATTCATCTTGTCATAAAAGGCTCCAAGTCTCGAGTCGAGTCTTTTACAATTGCCGAGTCACGTCCAAGTCGAGTCAATAGACTCAAGTCTACATCACTGGTTTCTGGCCTCAAGATCGTGTGTCCCAGTGGATTCAACACATTCCTGACTGCTCCAGCCCTCACTTTTGCTAGGAAGCAAATCCCTGTCTATTTAATGGGGAAAATGGGTTTAAACCTGAATAAAATTCATCTTGTCGTAAAAGGCTATAAGTCTCGAGTCGAGTCTTTTGAGTCTTTTACAATCGCCGAGTCAAGTCCGAGTCGAGTCATTGACAAGAGTTGAGTCCAAGTCGAGTCATTGACAAGAATTGAGTCCGAGTCGAGTCCGAGTCAATAGACTCAAGTCTACATCACTGCCCAGGGCTTCGTAAGGCGCTTCGTAAGGCGCTCAGGGCCGGTGCTGAGAGGTCTCTGGCAGGCTACCTGAGGGCTGCTCTGTGTCTGCTCCCCTGGGACAGGGAAAGGTGGAGGGGGAAGAAGACGATGGGTGGAGCAACCATCTCCCCACTGTTGACTCTGGGGCCTGGTTGGGGGATCCTGGGTGTTGGGCCAGCAAACCTGCCTTTGTTTCTACCATCACAGGCAATGGCAAAAAATATATATAACACATGGGAAAAAATAAGCAAGACAAACAAACAAAATGAAAAGAATGAGATTCTAACAAAAAGATATAATACAGTTGGAAGAGAATGGAATAACAAAACAGCATTTTTCTTGCAGATTCTTAGTAGTCATTCTTCTTAAATTAATGGGAATCATTGCTGGTACAGGCATGCTTAAAAAGGCAACAGGCCAAGAGTTTGTTTGCTCTTTCACCCATCTCAATGTACTGTACTCTTGGCTGATGTGGGTCAGAACAAGTACACTGAGCATTGAGATGCAGACCATAGATGTTCACCAGGTTTACTTTTGCCAACAAGTGTGATGTGTCAGTTAGTGCTCCTTTGTGCCTGCAAATTTCTGGAGCATTTTGGTTTTGAAACCCTTACAAAGGAGTGTCCTCACTCCTTGGGAATCCTTGTGTATGCCATCACAATAAGTAACCACATGTTTTAAAAATGAAAACATGGTCACAATCCAGTCAAAGTTCAGTAACAATCTTTTCTTTGATCCTTCAAAACTACCAGACATACAGTGCAACCCTAACCACCTTTCCAGCGCCATTGCAGCTGTGCCAACACTACATTTTGTAGTGCGGAGGCAGTCACAGAGGCCTCCTTAAGCATTGTGGCTGCACCATCCTTGGAAAGTTGGTTAGGATTGCACTGATAATATGTTTACCTTTGGCTAGGTCACACCCCATTTCTACTTATATTTTGTTGTTGTATCTGAATGTTGTTATCAGTGGGAAATTGGCAGCACAATCCTAACCAACGTTCTAGCATTGATGCAGCCGCAATGCAGCCCCGAGGTAAGGGAATAAATGTTCCTTCACCATGAAGAGGATTCCATGACTGTAATTGTACTGCAAAATGCAGTATGTGCCCTGTTGGCACGGCTACACCGGCACTGGAAAGTTGGTTAGGATTGCGCTGTAAATATCTGAGAGGGGTCTGTGTGTCTGGGGCCATCGCTGGAGCGAGGAACAACAGAGTCTGGTTGGGTTTGAAATGGAGCCCAGTTCCTACTCTGTGGGACTGTGGGAGTTTGCTGCATCACTGATTCTGGTTTTATATCCCCAAGAAAGAACTAGAAGAATAATACTTGGCATTCATAGGACGTTTTTTCCTAAGCGTTCAAATGATTTTTGTTATATAGTGTCAAACTGATCCTTTCGACAGTTCTGGTCTCTCCTATTGTTATATTAGAGAGAACAGAGCAGCAGTGAAGAGGATACAGGAGAGGTTTAGACTCCCCAGCTCCCCATTCACATTCAGACATTATGTGCCACTGCATCAGCTCTGCAAAAGACCAAATTACTTAACTGGGTCAGTAAAAAAAGCATTGGGTTGGGAACCCATAAATGCGAGAGGGAAGCAAAGGCGAAGAGAGAAGCCACAGGAAGTGGACGAGGCCCCCATACCTCAGAACGGGAAGCAATTTGGAGGCCTGTGCAATTGGAGCCAGGCCTGGCTTTCCAGACACAGCTCGTCATCTCTCTCCGGTGTAATGCCGGCCGCCTTGAGCACCTGGTGCCCACATTAATTCTGTCACAAGCTGATGATATTGTCAAGCGAAGCATAGCCCCCGAGGGAATGGAGCCTGACTCCTCACACGCGGCTGCTGGAGCTTTGGCAGGGTCCGGCAGAGAGAGGAGAGAGAGGGGTTAGAGAAAGGAAAGCACAGGATTCCAGCCGAGAGCGTAAGGATCCGTATCCAGCTGCCAGTACCACTGTACAGGGCTCCATGCAGACAGACCAACCTCGAAGGATTCTCATCATGAGGGTAGGGTTGCTAGAGGACACAGATGCCTTGAGCACTATGCAACAGGCAGACATTCAGCAGATGGGCACCCCCAGGGTGGACGAGCTCAATTCCTACCTTGCATGGAGCACAAGGGGGCTCCTGGGGAAGAAAAGTGGCAGCCTAGTTCTGGAGAAGACTCTGATGCTGGGAAAGATTGAAGGCAAAAGGAGAAGGAGAAGGCAAAAGATGCGATGGTTAGACAGCATCACCGATGCAACGAACATGAAAATGAGCGAACTCAGGAAGATAGTGGAGGACAGGAAGGCCTGGAGGGATGTGGTTCATGGGATCACGAAGGGTCGGACACGACTTAACAACAACAGAGAGAGAGAGAGAGAGAGAGAGAGAGAGAGAGAGAGAGAGAGAGAGAGAGAGAGAGAGAGAGAGAGAGAGAGAGAGAGATCTTATCCACAATGTAAAGAGAGTCAGAAGTGTTCAGTTACGCCAGACCTTGAGGGGCTGAAGCCCCATTGATGGCGATGAAACGGACAACCTGAATTTAGTCTGTTGGGTCCACACAGGAATCAGTTCTACAGATTTGTCAGGTAACTGCACCCATGATCAGGGGAATGTTAGAGCCAACAAACTTATGAGACAATGTCACCAATGCACAAGAATAATTTCTCTGGGCAAGGGACAAACCCGTATCCCAAGCCTGACAAATCCTGGTGGGTCCCAACAGTCGGTGTTGAGAACGCTGAGCTACCTGACCCAGTGGCCGAACCCACTAGAAGGCAGCTTCACCTGTACCTGCCCAACCCAGGCCACCCTCCATGCACAGAAGATTCCGAAGAGGAAACGGCACCCAATTCAGACATCCACCGGACATTGTAACATTGCTTTTTACGCATCAAGGAATATGAGCTTTGGCCCAATCACTAGTTCATACTTTAGCACACAACCAGATCCGCGTTGTTGTTTTATGCTTTTTAAGCCACTCATTCTAGGGCAAAAAGAGGGTATAAACTGAAAAGCAGGGATGTGGATCAAGTCTCGGACTCCAAGTCTCGAGTCAAGTCCCAAGTCTTTGCCCCCAAGTCCCGAGTCTTTGTTGCGAGTTGCGAATTTAATTATATATATTAAATAGATATATTTAATGGGGAAAACAGGTTTAAACCTGAATAAAATTCATCTTGTCGTAAAAGGCTCCTAGTCTCGTGTCGAGTCTCGAGTCTTTTACAATCACCGAGTCAAGTCCGAGTCGAGTCTTTTACAATCGCCGAGTCAAGTCCGAGTCGAGTCATTGACGTGACTTGAGTCCGACTTGAGTCTGAGTCAATAGACTCAAGTCTACATCACTGCTGAAAAGCACAATCAGGCCCTCGATGCTGAGCCTGCCTCCCCCACCTCTGGAATCTTTGCTAGAGATTAGCTCTGATGCCCTACACTTGTTCAGCTAAGACCTACGGAAGAGATGCCTCCTTTGGGATGGGAAATCTCATTGGCCATGCAGAGCTTGCTTGTCAATGTCAAAGCGCGTTGAGAAGTCTCCTAATAATGGATGAGGAAAGCCTTCTACAGACCCAGCCAAGCAGCCAACTTGGCCGAAACAGCCCTTCTCTGCCTCAGCTTGATTGCAGGCTATGAGATAGGTAACTACAGCATCACCCTAAATTGGGTTTCGGAGGGGAGGACAGGACTGTAATCTGGAAACAGCAGCCTGCTCTTTCCACCGTTTATCCTTTATTCGTGACTTTGTTCAGAGGCACTCTTGCTAACTCCTACTCAGTCCTAGTTTCCCTGCCCCATTTTCTCCTCTCCCTGATTCCTCCAACGTAGCCTATTGTGTGCTGCAAACACCACCACATTTAAATCTTTTAGTTTCATTTCCCACAAACGCAGCTGAGAGAGGAGTTGTGTGCGTGAGAGACAAAGAAAGAGAGAGAGAGAGAGAGAGAAAGAAAGAAAGAGAGAGAGAGAGAGAGAGAGAGAGAGAGAGAGAGAGAGAGAGAGAGAGAGAGAGAGAGAGAGAGAGAGAGAGAGAGAGAGAGAGAGTGCAAATGCCTACATCACGTTAACATTAATGGATGATCATGATCTGCTTCCAAGCAGAGGGGCTAAAGGCTGAGACACACCGCACGAGTTCTGGTGCGGAGGCGAGCGAGCTTAGGTACCTGGCTGCTCGCCTCCGCGCGCTGACCTCGTTTCCACGAGTGTCTCCCAGCAAATAGTCTCTCCTGTTGTCCCGCCTTCTTAGAAAGCGCAGCGGTGATTCGCTAAGCACAAGTGCAGTCCGATACACAAGAGAAGAGAGAGAGGGGGGCAGGAAGGAGAGAAAACTAACAAAACAATTTGTGCCAGGAATAGAATTCATCTTGGTAACTTTTATGAGAAGGAGAAATGGATCCAAGAGAAATCGGAGACTCAAGTGAGTTCCGATTGATTGACAACCCCTTTCATCCCGCCCTCGCATCTGATTGGTGGCTGCAGTAGCTCCGCGTACCCCCCCCCCTCAAAGATGGGCAAGAAACAATTTTGCTCATGCCGGAACTCGGGAGAGCGCAGCTGCTCCGCGTTCAGCTGCTCTCTTCCGGAATGGTGACCACACAGCTCAGCACAGCTCCGCGTGTGTCTGGGACGCGCTGGAAATTGTGTGGTGTGGGTCGGCCTTAAGATTCAAGGCTGAAAGGCTAAAACGGAACGTGTGTTAAATAAATAATAATTTGGGGGTATATAATAATTTGGGACAGAAATGGCCTCCCCTCCAGTCTGCTGCCTGAGGCGACTGCTTCAGTTGGTCTCATGGGTGGGCCAGCCCTTCCTGGTTACATCTTGAGCAATGCTGAATGTTCACCTGTTTTCATGTTGAGGTTAAAGTTCATGCTGTTGAGACTGCTAAAATATTTGCCCTCCTCCCATCCCAAGAGCTGAGAAAGTGTGTCTTCTTTCATATTTGTTCCCTGAATCCACTGCTGCTTTTGCACTGTTTTTATTAAGGCTTCTGTTTCATTCACCGAATTAGCTCAGCCAATCAGGGATCACATAATGAATATGATTAAATCATTGAGCTTTGTAGGCAACCCCTATTGCTAGCTGCTTACACTGTCCCAGGAATCCTGGCCCCTGCACTTACTGGAGTGCAATTGGGTGCACCTTCTCTGAACCAACACTGGGGCTGCAATCCTATGCACACTTTCCTGTGAGTAAGCCCCATTGAATGCAATGGGACATACTTCTGAGTAGCATAGGATTGTGCTGTGGATATCGTGTCAGACCTGGCAGAAACAAGCTCGAGCATCTCTGAGCTTGAACTTAAGTCACCTAGGTTGATGATGTTATACCATTCCCTGGTTGGAGGAGTGAAGCCCACCTGGTCTCTCTATCGTACACTTTACCTATACTGTATAGGCTGGTTTGTCCACCCCAGAGATGTAACCACAGTGGAGCGCGTGGTTCACTCGAACCAGGCGCTCAGGCGGGTGGGCAGGGCCGTCACTGACATAGTGTCAGCCCGCCCTCCCTCCCTGGAGCCCATTACGCTCCAAAATGAGCGGAAAATGGACAGGGGGGTCGACGTGACGCAAGGGGCGTGTCTACGTCACGCAATGCAGGCCCCGCCCCCGCACGCCAGGCGCCGGGAGGGCGCCCGACACTTCTGGTCCACCCAATCAGGGAGCCCATGCCTCCCAGACAGGAGAAGGACTGTGAATCCACAAACACGTGTGGTGATTGTGTTTTCACACAGAGGGCAGGCTACTACAAGCGGTGGAGCTCTCAGCTGCTTCTAGACTGCTGAACTTACACAGGAGCTCCGGGGGAGTTAGAAATGTCCAACAGTAAGGAAGGGAGGGGGCGGGGCATTTATCACAGAGTGAGACTGATCTTGAAAGCAAACCCAGGAAGATTCACTGTACAGAAGCCAGATTGGATGGCCACAATGATTGCTGGGAGGGTTTGGTGTCGAAACAAAGTCCTTGTCCGTGTGTGTGTGTGTGTGTGTGTGTGTGTGTGTGTGTGTGTGTGTGTGTGTGCGCGCGCGCGCGCGCGCGCTTGTAGGAACTCAAGCAAATTCCTTCCCAGCTGGACATGAGATGCTGCACAACAGGGGAAGGTGCAGTCCCCGGTGGAATCTCCAGGTAGGACGAAGAAAAATGCCTGCCTGGAACCCTAGAGAGCCACTGCCAGTCAGTGCTGACAGCCCTGAACCATATGGTCCAGGAGTCTGACTCTGTAGGCAGCAGCCTCCCCTGAACACAACCGCAAGACGCCTCCTTTCTTTCGGGACAGATGATGCCCACAGGAGCTTCTGCATATGTGAGGTTAATGATTTTAATAAATAAATCTGCAAGGCGAAAGCCAGCTCTGGATGGGGTTTAATTAATTATTAAGGGCTGTTGTTCCACTTACCATGCAAATGCGCTCCAATAAACTGTCTTTAATGAAAAGAAGCCAAGCCGGTAGTCAGAAACAGACGAGAGAGTCCTCATTCAAAGGCACCTTAAAGAGGCAGGAAGCAAACACCCATTCCTCCCCCCCCCCCTGCAAAAAGATGTTCTTCCTTCTGCCTTTAGGGTACCCTTGGGAAGCTCTTGCTGCCCACGCTCTAAGTCAAGGGTGGCCAATTTTCCCACCATGAGGGCCTCTGTGTTCTTAAGAGTTATGTAGAAGACAGAATCTGGGCAGCTGCAGTCGCTGATGGTGCTGCTCAAGCAGCTGCACCTGCTGAAATGCCCTCACCTATGCCAACATGAAAGGGCCAGGAGCATTTGTGTTGAAAGGTTGGCCACCCCTGCTCTAAGTCAAACTAGGCAATACGCTGCAGGATCGGGACCAGCAGGTTTGCATTTAAGCTGCCACCTGAGGCCCAGAAGGAGGCTGGACCACCACAAGGGAGGCTGGCTGCAACACTGGCCCCTTGGTGTGGGGCCAGCCCGAAACACCTTTACCCCACAACTGCTGTTTGCTCAGGGAGGAGAGATCCCACTGGAGCCACCATCGTCCAAACACACGCAGCCTTCCCTCACTGGTCCTTCTGCCTTTCCACGATGCAGCCAATCACTGCATATCCCACCGGGGTACTGTCACTGGGTCAGTGGTTACCAGCAGACTGGTGTAGTGGTTTGGGAGTCGGACTTAGACCTAGAAGATCCAGGTTCAAATCCCTGCTCAGCCACGAAGCTTCCTGGGTGACCTTGGGCCAGTCACTATCTCTCAGCCCCACCCACCTCACAGGGTTGTTGTGAGGACAAAAAGGAGGGGAGGAAATATGTACACTACTCTGAGCTCCTTGGAGGAAGGGCGGTATAAAAACGTGAAAAATAAAATAAATAAAAATAAACACCCTTCACCCCAAGGCACCACCCTTCAGGGCTGGGATCAGTAGTGTCACCAGGTGACTAGGCACAGTTTGGATGTAGCGTCGTGGATGACCTTGACTTCCCAGAAGTGGCCCACTGGGCGGCTGGGAGAGGTGTGTACTTGCTCCTCACTGGGCGGCTGGTGGGTCCCTTCATCTGAGCTGGCCCTTTGAATTCCAGGCTTCCCTAGCCCTTTTCCTTTTGACTTCCTGTCTTCTGGATGACTTCCTGACACTCTTGAGGTAACGTGTGTTGTCTTTGCCTCCATGCTGGGTTACGAAGTCTTGTTCAGTTTTCATTAAGTCAGTTCATCTATTTTCGCCGCACAAAGGTGGCAGGCAGGATTTTCCGTTCTACCATGAAAGGTGGAGCAACTGCCAAAGATGAATCAGGGCAACGTTTCCCAGACTGGACCTTATTTCTCTTCTTTCCGATACAACCCAGGAAAATAGGAAGCTTCCTTGTCCTGAGTCAGGCCCTCGGCCCACCTCTCTGTGAAATGGGTCTTCAGGGCTGCAGAGCAGGGGTCTTCCCCAACCCAACTCTGACGCTGAGACCTCCTGCATGCAAAGCTACGGTTCCTCCCACCCGCAGCTGCAGCAGCAACCCTTGTCATTGGCAGCGTTGCCTAGCACCACAACCCTCCTGCAACTGCCGCACAGATCCAGCATGTCGAGGTTCAAATGGATGCCACAGACGAGATGAACCCGTGGGGGCCAGGCTGGCTGAACGTGGAATGAAGGTAGCCGCTCCCCACAGAGACCATCCCTGGTCTTTGCCTGTTGACTCTTTTTCTTTGCCCAATCCCACCCCCCAGATGTTAACCTCACCACGTTGCTCCATGTTCGCTAAAAATAAGCGACAGGCAATTTGTGCTAATCCCTGTCTGCTTCTCCGCCATTCAAAGCCAGGGCTGTTTTCACTTCAGTTGCCTCGGGATGTTTTTCTGGGGGGAATGGCTCCCATCTGGCCCTGCTCCGATTGCATTGTGGCACTTGGCATCTTTGTCCTGACAGCAGTGGGCCGATTCCTTGCGCTCAGCCACGGGCCCCTGCCTAGCCCCCCCCCCCACAGCCTCCTGCAGCAACTGCCAGTCCAGTTGCAGATGCCTCGCTCTTCTTCCCCTCTTTTTTGACCCCACTGGCTGATTTCCCCTCTGGCAGCATTTCAAGTCAGCCCTTCTTCTCTCTCCCTTTTTCTAAACATTTCGACCACACCTGGACACCTATGGATTTTTCCAAAGCTCCCCGAAGGGTGTCTCCACACTGGCACTTTGCCGCAGATGAGGGTTTGACTGACGCCGCTCTGTAACTGAAAAGGCCATGACAAGAAGAAGGTCTGCACCAGGTGCAGTCAGGACATCAGGGGATCCAGCCAGCCATCCTGGACGAGGCCGTCTAGAATGAGGGTGCACCAATGCGGAAGACCCTCTCTCTCCCTGGTCACCTCTGGCTTCCCATCCAGAGACAGGAGGACAGGGAGTGGACGGGGCGGGGCTTGCTTGGAGGCGGAGCTCAGAGTCTAGGCAGGTCCATGCAGTGTTGTCTGCTCCTGACTGGAGGTGTCACTGCTGTCTTCCTGAGGGTGCTGGATACTCCCACGGACTGCAGGGCTGATGTCAACATGCAACACCCCTGGGAAACTGCCAGGGCCCAAGTGCCCTTCCTTCAGCACTGAAGCCTGCACTGTTCCTACTGGATAGGGCTGGTCCCAGCCTGCAGCAAGTGGCCACTGGCTGGTGGGACCTCGTCCCCTTCCACTGTGGGGGTGTCAGGGGAGGCTGGAGAGAAACAGGAACCTGGATCCACCATCAAGAAAAAGGGAGGAAGCTCAATGATGGGATCTGACGGAGGACACCTTGTTGTCAACGGCCCCTTCAAAACTGGAGACAGTCCAGCTTCGGAGCAAAACGGTGCTCAGAATAGGCCCCAGCACCATTCCTTGAGGCCTGTCTGTATTCCCCAGCTACTGACTGGGATCCGGCGATCCTACGTTCTGTGGAAGGGGTAAAGCGGAGAACAGCCTGGCCCACATTGCAGGACTTGCGGAATGGGGTTCCCTCCTTTAAATGGGGGATGTGGAGGGTGTGGCACAGCAGGCAGGGTGCTGCAGGCCCTTGACAACTGGAGGTGCTTCGCTGATGTCCCTACAGCACTCGACACTTTCCTTTCCCTGGGTGAGGGCGGCCTGTGAGATGGAGATTGCAGAGTCTGCCTGAAAGTCCTCGCGATCAGGGTGGGTTAAGAGTTCTGCTGAACCCGCCCCATCGCAATTGCTCTGTTCATCACCTCGCAAAGCCATAACACAGGACAGGAGCGCCATTAAGGGTCAAAGTCAGACCCTGACAAAGGTGGCACTACAGACTGCAGCACAAAGGGACTCATGTCAGAACTGGCTTCAGAACCTCAGAAGAGCCCTGCTGGATCAGGCCAAAGGCCCATCATCTAGTCCAGCTTCCTATACCTCACACTGGCCCTACCAGGTGCCTCAGGGAGCACATAAGACAACAAGAGACCTGTATCCTGCTGCCACTCCCTTGCATCTGGCATTCAGAGATAGCCTATTACTAAGACCAGGAGGACGAGCCAGCGGGTGGTGCAGTGGGTTAAACCACTGAACCATAAGCTGTCGATCGAAAGGTCGGCAGTTCGATTCCCGCGACGGGGTGAGCGCTCGTTGCTTGGCCAGCTCCTGCCAACCTAGCAGTTCCAAAGCTTGTTAATGTGAGTAGATAAATAGGTACCGCTTGCGGGAAGGTAAACAGCGCTCCGTGTTCCAGCTGCATGCTACGCGCTGCGGCAAGGAGAGTCATGCCGGCCCCATGACCACGGAGGCGTCTTCGGACAACGCTGGCTCTTTGGCTTTGAAATGGAGATGAGCTCCCTAGAGTCGGACACGACTGGACTTAATTGTCAAGGGATACGTTTACCTTTACCTAAGACCAGGAGGTGTTGCTTATCCCCATCATGGCTTCCCTTTAGAGCAGAAGCTCAGTCCAGAGGAACTGCAAAAGATCGCTTCTGGAGGGAAGGTAGAATTCGGGTTGGGAGCAAGAGCCCAGTGGAGAAAGAGCTGCTGCCCTCTGCTTCCATCTGCTGCCCTGGGAGTAAAAACGCATCGACCCACGGAACGGAATCCTGCCAATAAACCAGGCCTGTACTTGGACTTATTTGCAGGCCCAGCTTTACCAAGCCCCTGGGGTTCAGCTCAGCGGGTCAGCATTCGCACACCTCCTGCCATGCATTCTTCAAAGGCAAAGCCCATGGCCCCCCCAAACAGGAAAGTGATGGGGTAAGGCAGCTGCGGTGGCATAGTGGTTAAGAAGCTGAACTGCAGACCGGAAGGTTGGCAGGTAGGACAGCAGTTTGAGATCCGAGTGCTGCGTGACGGAGTGAGCTGCCGTCTCCTGTCCCAGCTCCTGCCAACCTAGCAGTTCGAAAGCAAGGAATTGCAAGTAGATAAATAGGTACCGCTGCGGCGGGAAGGTCACAGCGTTCCATTAGTCATGCCGGCCACGGAAGCGTCTTTGGACAGCGCTGGCTCTGTGGCCTTAGAAACGGAGATGAGCACCACACCCTAGAGTCGGACACGACTGACTTTCGAGCAGGGGAGACCTTTACCTTACCTAAGGCAGGGTCAGCTGGTTGGTTCCTTAATGAAAGCAGACCTTGGTCTGCTGAACATTGCCAGACCGGGCAGAATTTGAAATGGAAGAGGCTGAGCTCACTGCACTTGACTTACCGGTGGCTCATGTTGTCGTCCCCCCCCCCCTCTCTCACCTTGTGTTCTGTTCCATGAAGGGATCATTCTCCCTCTGCCTTTACCCACAAACAGAATAGGGAGAAGTGATCTCCCCCGTTCTGTTCCTTTGGTTCCAGGGTTTCACTTTGCCCTGTGTTCTGCTCTAGTTTAACTCAGAACATTTCCAAAATGGACCCCTCTACATTACTGATTATGATGATGCACAAACATGTGTGCACTGATAAAACACTGCAACACACACACCCCATTCAGTGACTGAATGTATAGGCTATTGTACTGATTTCTTTAAGATGATTTTTGTGTGGTGTTTTACAGATGTACACATGTGCTCCTGCCCAAGTGGGCAAAAAATAATGGGGTGCAACCCTAAGTGCAAATCTCATCCAGGTGGCTTCTTTGCAGTGTCCTACCAATGCACACAAATGAATTTAGAGGGTCAGAAAGCTGAGGGAAACTTCACATGCCCAGATGAAATGAGGATTAAAATGGATGGAGGATTCTTACCCCACCAATTCAGACACTTAGCTAACCTGGTCCTTATTGACATTTACACTCTGTCATGTGAATGAAGTCCAAGTTCTACTTATATGGGGATTTTGTGGGTGGGTGAGTGAGTGTGCAAGGTGGGTGGAGCTTCTGTGGGCCCAGGGGTGGAGCCAGTTTCCACCCACTTTGCTTACAGTGGGGCCAACAGGTCCCATTGTTGGACTCCTTCAGGGCTAGGCTTGTGCAGCCCAGCTGAGGGCAAGCCACGGCTTTCACTCCCTCACCTGCCCCCCACACCACACTCCTTCCTTCTCTCTTGGAAACGGAGAGTGTGGCTCCTGCTGCTCCTACCGCTGCTTTGAAGAGACTTTGAGCTGGCGCTAAGTAAACAGTGGAGCAGTTGATGCACACCTTATAATTAGATAGCTCCCCTCTGCAATTATTATATTTTCCAAGCTGCAGCTGCTTCCTACTCATTATCAGGTTAAGGAACTTCTTCTGATAGTAACATCGCATTAACCCTGCAATTAAGAGGCAGACCACCCAGAGACTGCTGCAGCCGCCGCACTTCCACTGAGCAAGCGAGCGCAGAGCCTGGGAGCAGCGCAGAGCCACGGCAGCAGACCTGCCTTCGGACCTCACGCCCCTCTTCGCAATGCAGTGGCAGCCTTTTGCGTGCCCGGGTGGGAGAAAGGTCAAGCAAGCTAATGGGGGCCCTCTGACATTTGGGGTGCATGAGGCTGAGTCAGCCCAGTCGACACATCCGACGACGGAGAAGGCCGGGTCACGGAGCTCTGTCGGCAGCTCGGAGAAACCATCAAGGGTCTAAGATGGCCCTGCTTTTCCAGTCTGTGGTGACAGGTTTGTATGGTTTAGTCTTGTAAACCGCCTTGAGTTCCTTTGCCAAGGCAGAGAGCAGAACCGAAATGCAGCCAATGAGAAAGAAACAGCCAAGCAGGCCCTCCTCTGCCTGACAGCGTCTCTCCAGGGTCTCAGGGTTGGCCACCCCTGGCAGGCAAACTGCTTTGTAATCAGAAGTGCGAGAAAGGGAAGCTCGGGGGAAAAGCTCATGCTGTTCCTGCCATGCATGCAGGGAAAAAAGGGGGCCTGTTGACTGCTGCAGAAGTCCCTGGCATCTCTCACCACAGAGCCCCTGTTCTTCCAAGCAGAAGACCCCAGGTCCAAGCTGCAGCCTCTTCGGTCCAAGTTGTGGGTCCCTAGGAAGGACTCCTGCTTTGTGCCTGGAAGAGCCACCCCCAATCAAGGGGGCAACGGCAGGCGAGATGAATGAATGGCCTGATTGGCAGGAGGTCTGGCTCAGTGGTAGAGCTGTCATGCCTGAAGAGATCAGAGGACGCCAGTGCGAGACAACCGGAAGTATCCCAGAGCTGTCGACACGCCTCTGACGATCTGCAGAAGCCCTCGGTGAAAGCGGGGAAAAAAACTGTCAGATAACACTCTGAAGTGAGAGGCAGAGTGTCGTCAAACCGAGCGTGGAAGGCGAATGCCAGAGATAAGCCAGATTGTGAAGGAAACCATCTGGAATGAAGACGTTATATGAAAGATTAGAACTTCGTGTTGTAAACCCCCCTTTGGGGGGGGGGAGAATTGCCTGCCTATGTACACTGCCTTGAATTAAAGTCAGAGGAGAAATCCGATGACCAAGAAAGACGGTATATAAATACCAATATTATTATTATTATTATTATTATTATTATTATTATTATTATTATTATTATATCGGGCATCTTTATATTCTTACCAGCTTCCCCCTTTCCGGAGCAGTGAGATGCCCCCCAGGGTGGTGCTTCGGGGTTTCTGTTTCCTTCGCAACAAGAGCAGCAAAAGAGACTTACGACGCCCTTGTAACAGCTGCTTATTTACAAATAAGCAAGCAGAACGTTGCAGAAACAAATGGATTCCTGCTCAGCCGCTGATCCAAAGAGCGACTGTGACTATTTTTTGCCAACTCCAGTGAAAAAAGCTGGCAGCTCTCTCTGCCCACCGCAACACTCCTCCCTTCTAGCTGTCTCTTTCCCTCCCCCAAACAGTCGTGGACCCACATTTCAAAGACTGGGGAGAGTTGCCAGGCCCTTAAGCTCTCCGAGTTCCTTTTCCAACACCCCTGATCAGCCGTCAGGGAATTCTAGACAAAAGTGCAGGAACCGGCCCAGTGACAATTATCAAGATCCCCCAAACCATAAAATGTTCACCTAAAAGGCCCTTTTGTTAATGAGAGCAAGCTTGGGGAGGAGGTCAAGGGGCTTTCCCCCCTCCCCCATCCTTCTTCGGCATTCCAAAGAACCTTCAGTATTAAATTCCAGTCCCTCTTGTTGACTTTGCCCAAAGCTCCAGCCCTTTGCAGCCAAGGGGGAGGGGGTGTTGATGTCAGAGAGACCCCTCCCCTGGGAGGCCTCATTCCAACTTCCTCTGGCACCAGAGGTGCCTGCTTGAGGCCAGCCTCGTGGGTTTTAAGGGGCGGACTTGGCAGCTGATCCTTCAGGAGCTCTCCCCTTAATGGGACATTTCCGGTGTTATCCTGATGGCTCCAGTTTCCAGGTACTTCATCACCCCCTCAAATACCATGACAAGTCATGGTGACCCTCTGACTTGCAAGAATAAATTGGCCCCTCATTATCACACGGGGCTCTTTCCCAAGCACTTTTAGCTCTGGAGTGGTCCTGACCTTTTTCAACCTTTGGTCATATTTCTCCCAACTCCCTCACTTTCCCTCTCCAACATTTGTTTCCCTGTTTGGTGGTAGGTCGTCTTGTCCGCTGCTTCACTGTTGCTCTGAGGAGGGCCGTGGCTGCCATGCAAGGACAGATACACACCACACAGTGGAAACCAGTTCAACTGCCATGGTGCTCTGCCGTCCCCAGAGAACTCTGGGAGATGTGATTTTGTGAGATTGACGAGAAGCTGATGCTCTGTATGTTGAAATGCTGCTTCCCGAGGAACGATTCATGTGGCACCTTCCCTCCCCCTTTCCCAAACCAGACTGGTTTCCAGAGAGCTAGAAGCTGTGTGGTCCAGTCCTCCAAGCAATGGACCGCCACCAGCTCAGGGGACCTACTACACCGACCATTCTCCAGCCCAAAGAACAGCGGTTCAGTCAAACGTTGCCTACTTGACAGATGCCAGAGTCTTGCAAGGGACTGGGGTGGCATCGTGCTGAGAGAAGACAGGACTCCATCCTTAACATTCTTGATCCCTTCCTTTCTGGCCTTTTCTATGTGACCTTTGCTGTAGTGTGAGGTGTGACTGATAGTGTGTCACACACGCCAGTAGGTCTGAGGTAAGGGTGGGGATTGGCGGACCAGCAGCCGATGCCTCCTAAAGCAGGGGAATCCAAGACCCTGTGCAGATCCTGGGTAAGAGAGTACTGGGGAGGTCTCCCAACCAGGGGAAAGACTGGAGGCCCCCACCTGGGGACGAGCACCTTCCCTTTTCTCTCAGCTCTCGCAGGTCCTGCTGCTTCTCGCCAGTGTAGTTCCCAGGGGCTTTGAGTCACCCAGACAGGAGAGCTTTTCATCACTGGCTCCTTTCAAGGGAGTTGGATACCTATGAAGGAGAGCGAGATGAAGGCTATCAAGGTTCCCTGCAGGGTCAGGCGAGAGATCGGAAGGAGGCAGGTGTCGAGGTGCGGCAGGTGGCGCGTTCCCCAAAAAGGAGGCCTCACAGAAACATTCGTCTTGCATGTCACCAAGTTGACCAGCCAGCTTCAGTTGACCAGCCAGCTTCATCCGGGGGGGGGCAGTCCTTCTTCAGGTCCGTCCTCATTCTGGATGAACCGTCTTGGCTCCCCCTCCCTCCCAAAAAATCCTGGGAACTGTAGTTTGATGAGAAGTTTGTTCGAGATCAGTAGCCCCCTCCCTCACAGAACTACAGTTCCCAGGATTCCCCGGAGATAGTGAATAACTGTTAAGTGGCATAAAAAAAGAGGCAAAGATTAAAGTAACTCCCTTTTCTTTCTGGTGGTGTCCAACCCAGTGGAATTATAAATGGGATGTGTGAAAAGCTTTCCACCTCCTTTCAGAGCCCGCACAATGTCTCCTCTACTACTACCTACTCTCTCTGTTATTAGAGCCTTTGTGCTTGAGATCTTTGGACCCACAACACTTTCCTATCCCTTCACTTTCTGGATGCTTTTAAAAAGTGAAGCAAATGGTGACTTTAGCCGGCACGTCTCCGTGATGTTTTTGTCTTCCTCGGGCTCCTGTTGAGTGGAGCTCTTTGTACTCCCAAGCAAAACTGCTTTCTGCAGTAGACCTTTCAAAGGGCATCGGTGTGGGATGATGACTCCTCCTCCTCCTCCTGTGGGGACAAAGGAAGGCTGCCTGGCATGAGCTGAACTTCTTCCCTTTCCCTCCTCACATGGCAGGGCACTGGCCAGGGTCAGACGCACTGCTGTGGAGACAAAAGGAACAGACTCACGTCGGAGCCAGAGGTTGTTGTGGCATTCCCTGCATGCACATGCGCATGAGAGGGGGGGGGAGAGGTGGCTGTCCTGAGGATTCGTGGGGAAAGAGCTCATAAAGCATCCGTCAAAGCCAAGGAGAATCCCTGGGATTTTCTAAAGCAAATCTCGCCACAAGCGAGAGCCTACAAAAGATCAAAGTGATTAAGAGCATCCCCTCCCTAGTGCCGGGCTGTCAGAGCCATTAGCCCAGCGGACGGAGTGCAGAGCTGCAAGGAAAGGGATCCTCGATGATGGAAATGCAGTGGAAAAGCAAAAGGGAGCTCTTTCCAGATGCGTCAAGCCCCCCAGCTCAGTCAGCCGCTCCCTGTCTTTGCGAGTGAAAGCCGGCAGTCACTCCCCCCCCCCATGGCTGACCTCTGGCTCTGCCCTTCCTTCGGAGAGCTCTGCTCTCTGGGCCTGTGCAGCCTGCTGCGTCCCTGCTGCCTTGGGGATTCTGAAAGGGACGCGCTTTTTCTCTTTTGGAGTAGAGGGATGTGCACGAACAGGAGACCATCATCTGGTCAAGCTCCCAGCACTGAAATACCCCCCACCGCTGTGGCCACCTTCTCCCCACCCACCTTGCCAACAACCATGGGTGAGGAAGACCTTGCCTGCGAGAGCTGAGAGAGAGAGATTCCCTTATGAGGAAAGACTACAGCATTTAGGGCTTTTCAGTCTAGAAAAAGGCGCCTGAGGGGGGACATGATTGAGACGGATAAAATTATGCATGGGATGGAGAGAGTGGATAGAGGGAAATTCTTCTCCCTCTCGCACAACACCAGAACCAGGGGACGTGCACTAAAATTGAGTGGAGGGAGAGTTAGAACGGACACAAGAAAAATATTTCTTCACCCAGCGTGTAATTCATCTGTGGAACTCCTTGCCACAGGAGGTGGTGATGGCACCTGGCCTGGATGCCTTTAAAAGGGGTTTGGATAGATTCATGGAGGAAAAGACCTTCACAGGTTCCAAGCCATACGCAACCTCCTGGCTTTAGAAGTAGGTTTTCTCTGTGCCAGGTGTAAGGGAGTGACAACAGGAAACAGGTCTCTTGTGGTCTTGTGTGCACCCCGAGGCATCTGGTGGGGCCACTGTGAGATACAGGAAGCTGGACTAGGTGGGTCTTTGGCCTGATCCAGCAGGGCTCTTCTGATGTTCTTATATTCTTAAGACCTTGCCTGCAAGAGCGGAGAGAGAAGGGACTGGGCCACACGGCTTCCACCTCTCCGGAAACCAGTCTGGTTTGGGAATGGGGGAGGGAAGGTGCCACGTGAATCGTTCCCCACTCCCCACAACTCCCTAGTGCTCAGGAAGCAGCCTCTCCACACATGAACAGGACCTCATTCAAAGAGGGTGCAATGCTCAGTGGGCCTGTTCGACGTCTCCTCTGACGCAGGGTAGCCAACTCTGAGAGAAGCAATTCCTGGAATTTCTCCCCCAGCACCACATAATGTCATGGAGCCAGGGAGGCCTTGTTAGACTCTACGTAAGGGAATGCTGGCATTTGTCACCTGGAGACGGAGGCCAGTCCTGGAGGGTTGGCGATGGCAACCCTGCCCTGACAAGAGGAGCGGGGTGAGATAAATCATGTATCCGAGGCGCATCTCTGGTGGTGGGGAAATGAGGAGGAGCCCTGCTGTGGCAAGCAAAACACTGTAGCAAAACAGAAATTAGGTCATATCCCTCGATTGTCTGAGTAAATGGGACACTGTGTACATTTTATTTACCTTCCTACAGGGCAAATGTAGCGAGCATGTAATAAATCATCTCTGCAGCTGCCAGGCACACCTCCTGCTGCAGACCCAGCAAAATTCATGCATGCTAAACCTGCCCTAATTACAATTTCCCTCGCTATCTTTCCCCTCCCCGCTCTGCCTTTCCCACTCAGTCATCTTTCTCTCAGATCGCGCTCGCCCTTCTGAGTCCTCAGCTCCCTCTTCCTTTCCCTGCTCCGACTTGTGGCGTGTGCCGGCATCACGCACGTGCCACCCGCTGCTCTTATGCAGGGCCCCCAGCCACTAGTGTCGCTGCAGGGGGGTGGAGCTCTACGTTACACCGAGGCTCCGACCCTCCGTTACACCGGAGCACGAAGCGGCCCCGCCCCCTCGCCTTCGGAACCATTCAAGGCGGTGAAAGCAACGCTTTGAATGGTTCCGAAGGCGAGGGGGCGGTGGCGGTTCATGCTCTGGTGTAACGGAGGGTCGGAGCCTCGGTGGAACGTAGAGCTCCACCCCCCTGCAGCGACGCCAGTGTACCCCAGCCACGGCTGCAGGGGCACCACCAATGCAATAAATGTGAGCTTTCCAGGCTGGAGAAGACCCACACAGACATGGGGAGAACGTTCAAACTCCACACAGACAGTGACCCCCACTGGGAATCGATCTTTTTTTTTTTCTCAACAACTTTCAAACGAAACGACTTTAAGCGAGGACTTGCTGTACCTTAACACCGCATATGATGAGAAACCCAACAGAAAATAGCAGAAGGCATCTTTTCAGGCAGACCTGAGATGTTTATAAGAACATAAGAACCTCAGAAGAGCCCTGCTGGATCAGGCCAAAGGTCCATCTAGTCCAGCTTCCTGTATCACACAGTGGCCCCACCAGATGCCTCCGGGAGCACACAGCCAACAAGATAACCTGTTTCCTGCTGCCACTCCCCTGCACCTGGCACAGAGAAAACCTACTCCTCCAACCAGGAGGTTGCTTATCCCCATCATGGCTTGTAAGCTGTATGAAAGAGACACCTAGAAATGTGATGTGCGTCTGCCATGAAACTGTTGGGTTTATTTTAATATTTCTTGAACCTTAGGGGGTTTAAATATGCAGAGTTTGCAAACGGAAGAAGACCTTATAGTTATTTAACCAGTAGAGTTATCCCAGCACCCAGCTATCATTACCATTGAAATGATACACGGAGTCTGAGGCTTGTATAGTAAAAAGAAAAATAGTTTTACTTACAAGTCAGGATTCATAAGTTACATGCATCTAGTTGTGACTAGAGGTACTCTATACATTAGTGGTCAGTATGCCCCTACAGCTGGCACACCCATGTGGAGAAGATGGCTTCCAGGCGAGGAGCCTGGAGAAACACGTCCTCCCCCTTGTAGGCAGATGCGAAGAAGAGAGAGACCCATGTGGTCAGAGAAAGGATGTTGGGAAAGGTCAGGGTCACGCCCCTTCCAGGACGAAGGTCCTTGCAGGTGACCAAAAAACACACACCACCCTCCCAGGTACTAGCAGCCAAAATACTGCTTATCTTCAACAGAAACAGGGGGCCCCGTACAGACATACTATGCACATGAAGAAGGGAGTTCACCAGAAATCCCTTAGGGAGCAAACCTGGGGTTAGGCCATCCAAGGTGTGAGGTCTGGGAGTATGTGGTGAGTTGCATCTCCAGGATTGAGCTGCAAGCTGTCTTGCGCCCCTTCTCTGGCACGCACGGGCCATTAGTCAGGATCAGCCCACTCACGAGGTGGGGGGGGGGAAGTAGCTGCTTTAAGGCCAGAGGAGGCACCAAACCCATGACGGCTGGGTGCCTCATGCCTACCACCCCCCTCCATCTGATCCTCTTCTGCGGACCAGCGAGTGAGCAAGAAGGGACTCAGGGACATGGCAACAACTCACCACGTCCTTCAGCACCACTGCAGCACGCATTTTATGGCGGCAGTGCTGGAGACAGTGCAAGAGGAGGCGGCAGCAGCGGCGGGACTCCTGTTCGGACTGCTCCCCTTTCAGGAGAAGGAGAAAACAGGATCCCTCCCTTCCTGCTTGCCAGCCGCTTCTGCAGACCGAGAGAGGAGTCCGGTCTTTGTTTGAAGAAATGTCCAGGCAGGCAAGATTATGACTGTACTTATTATTATTATTATTATTATTATTATTATTATTATTATTATTATTATTATTATTATTATTATTAATAATAATAATAATAATAATAATAATAATAATAAGTACAGTCATAATCTTGCGAGGGCTGTGTCGAGGGCTGTGTCGAGGGCTGACTTTCAAGTATTATTATTATTATTATTATTATTATTATTAATAATAATAATAATAATAATAATAATAATAATAATAATACTTGAAAGTCAGCCCTCGACACAAGCTTTTGTCCCTCCCCTCCGCGCGGTAGACCTGGCCTACAGAGCCCCAGAGAGCCGGGTCTTGCGCACACAAACACCCCCTCTTGGGTAGACCTGGCCTCCGCACGCCTTTCGGCCCGTGGCTGGAAGACCTCAGGGATGGAAAGAGAGCGCACGCACAAACAGTATAATGCTTTTCAACAGAAAGCAGTTTACATAGCTTAGCCAATGAAAGAATGGTTCCCTGCTGCCCCCAAAGGGCTCACAATCTGGAAAAAGATGGAGAGGAGACCCCAGCACTAGTTGCTGGGTGGAGAGGGACTGCTGCTCTCCCTGCCCTGAGAAAGAGGCCAGGTCTGCTGCTGCTGCTGCTCAGCCTGCAGGGAGCACTTGGCCCCCTCCGCTTCCACCCACCCCCAGTGCTCAGCCCTCAGCCAGCCAGTCACACGCTGCGTTTCGCTCACCTCCCACCAGGAGCATTCCAAGCATGCTTCTATCCCTCCTGCCCTGCCGCCCTGGCCTGAGGGGGGCAGGTGGGGCACCGTGTGGGTGGCTCCTCATCAGCTGTTGCATGACAGTTGAATTCCAGGAGGCTACCAGGCAGGGTGGCGCTGGGGATGAGTGGAACTGGCGCCGGTACAAGTGTGGGCTCCTCTCGAGCAGCTGGCTTCACATCCACAGCTGGCCAGTGTCAGGCACTCCAGCTGTTTCCGGGGGCTCATTGCCCTCTTTCTTGGCCAGTTGAACTCCAGGTAGGCCTGGACCGTGTGTTCCCCAGCCAGAGGCCTGGGGAGGAGGAGGTTTAAACTAGAACACAGAGATTGCTCACCAGCACACCAGCCTCCATGTCTCTCACCTTCTTCACCCACTGTCGTCCGATATCAGTGCTTGGACTGGAAACCCCTTGATTGGGGCAGGACCCGTCCTCTTATTCCTTGCAAAGCACCCTGTGTGTGGTTGGTAGGATATAATGATGTTTGGCTCCCACTATTTTATACACCACGCCACGTCCACAACCGATATTGTGCCACCATCATCACCACCCCAAAGCACATGCTGCCCACGCCAGCTCATGAATCCAGGTCTCCGTTTCAGCTCATGAGCTTCTGCTGCAAGCCCTGAAACCCCTGACAAGAGCAGCGTTCTTGCAAACAAAGGAATCTTGCAAACAGGCCGGCGGATCCCGGAAGCCTCCGTTGCTGGGCCACAGCAGCAGCAGGCAGGCAGGCAAAGCAAACAAACCCTGCCTGTGTGATGCAGACACCATTGCAGTTTCTCTGGGGAGGCCATTGGGCAAAGATCTAGCAGCAGAAGCTAATTCCTTCGCTTGCTCATGGTTCTGATGCACCTTAAACTCTTGCCAGGAAGTTCAGGAAGTTCTGGAGTGGCACTGCCCTACTTTCCCACTGCAGAGTGAGGTCTCCTCTTTCTTTGCATGCCAAAACACACATCTCCGGAGACTCCGCTGCTGCCGACAGAGTGTAGGATAAAAAAAGAAGTTCGAAAACAGGGTTCTTGAAAGGCACAGCAGAGCAGGGAATTCGTTCTTGGCACTGGGGATGAGAAGAGAGGCTGTGGGAGAATTGCTGATTAATCAGGGGCCCCTCCTGTCTCTCTGTGCAGAGGGGGAGGCAGATGGGCAAGCTGGAAACACCCCCCAGGCCTCCTCTCTGCTGTAGGTGCTGTGCTGAGTAGGGCTGTCAACTCTGGCTGACGCTATTCCTGAAGATTTTTTTTTCCCAACATGACATAACGTTGGAAATTCCAGGAGGCTCCGTGACCATCTCCCGGATGGCTTTCAATAGTTACCTTGAGATGGGTACTGATTCCGGGAGACCCCAGGGGGCCCACCCTGGAGGCTGGTGATCGGAGGCAACCTCCTCTGCTTTTGATTCTTCCACAGAAGCTTTTCTCCATCATCATCCTTATCCCTACTCCACCTCTTTCCTTTACTAGAGGACAGGGATGTGGATCAAGTCTCTGACTCCAAGTCTCGAGTCAAGTCCCAAGTCTTTGCCCCCAAGTCCCGAGTCTTTGGTTGCGAGTTGCGATTCCCTATCTATGGGGAAAACAGGTTTAAACCTGAATAAAATTCGACTTGTCGTAAAAGTCTCGAGTTCAGTCTTTCGAGTCCTTTACAATCCGCCGAGTTGAGTCCGAGTCAAGTCATTGATGTGACTTGAGTCCGACTCGAGTCCGAGTCAACAGACTCGGGGCCATCAGAACAGCTCTTCACAGACTCAGCATGGGTCATGATCTTCCATAGGCAAAATGTTGTGAGTCAAGGCAAAAGGATCTGCAGGGTGACCTGCTCTGCATCCCTCAACTTAACCAGCCAAGCAATGGCTGCAATGGAACCGCAGCAAAACCAAATGCAGGTGGGGAGCATGTGGCTGCTCACTGCACTCACTTCTGGGGGACGGTCTTCCTCAGCTTTATGGGTGGGTGATGCTTTTTAAGCGACTGCTTTCTATACTTGGCCATGAACAGCAAATGTTTTCTCAAGGACCAGAAATGGCCCATCCAACTATAAAGTCGTTGTGGAAGATCCAGTCGCTGAAGTTACATTGACCTGTAGACCGGTGAGTGAAAAGAAATGTGTGCAACTTTGCATTTGCCCAGAGAAAAAGAAAGAGGGGTTGAGTTTGGGGGCTATCGGCAGAGGCGAAGCAAGGGTGGAGCGAAGGCAAGTAGTTCTGCAAGACTCCGTTACACTGGAGTCAGCGGCCCCTCCCCCTTGCTGTTGGAGCCATTCCAGCAGCAACAGGGGAGTGTCCTGCGTGTTGCCTTTGCTGCCAGAATGGCTCCAACAGCAAGGGAGAGGGGCCGCTGACTCCAGTGTAACGGAGTCTTGCAGAACTACTTGCCTTCGCTCCACCCTTGTTTCGCCACTGGCTATCGGAACAAACTGGGCACAAAAGAATCATAATAACCGCGGCAGCCTGGGGGTGGGATGCCCAGCAAGCTCACACTGGGAAAGTGTAAAAAAATATCAAAGACAGTCCAGCCTTTCTCAGGTTGTACCATGTTCCATCTCGGTCGAGACTGAAAACAGAACATACAAGATGATGACAGCCCTTAGAATTAGGAATTTAAAGAGAGGGGGAAGACGTTTTGGTTCTTCAGGACAAGTAGGGCAAGTGAGGTCTTGCCACTCCCACCAACATCCTTGTGGCAGGAAGTGTTTTCTTGGAGGAAAACCACTAAGTGGGTGTCGTGGTAGTACTACGGAAGGAGACACCCCATCAGGAGGAGAGGCCATGGAACGTAGGTCACAGCAGCGAGCCAGGCCTCCTCTTTGGGAATGACTGGTGGAGGCTGCTCAAAAATGCCCAGGTTCCTAATCCCCCACCCTCTTCCTGTTGTAAAACAAGAACGGCATTTGTTCAACATTTGTTGGAGCTCCCTTCCTTTGGCCAGTGAAAGGGAAAGAGACCTATGAGCATTTTTAGAATAAATGTTTTTGCTGGCTCTTCATGCGCAAGTGAGAACTTGGTTCCTTCTCAGCTGAGAGGACTGACTGAGAGGAAGGAGATGGGAGTCCTGGTTGGCCAGCTTAGAATGAATGTGGAGGCCAGGCAAGGATGTGTCGAGGCCTGAAACGGTGGCATCACTAACAGAGGGTCTTATCTCCCCCACCCTGTGCCCCCAAACAGGCTTTTGCTCCTGCCAACGCCGGAGCCTCAGGCCTGGGACCTCAGAGCACCAGACTAGCTGCCCAATGGAGGCCTCCAAACCCTCGCTGTTGGCAGAGTAGGTCAGGAGGGAACAGGGTGTATTTGGCGCAGTGAACACCTCGGTGACTGGAGAGCAGCCTCTGCTCCAGTCCCAGGCAGAGAGCGATTCGATGTTATTCAATGTGGCTTTGATAAGTATCGTGATGCAGTTCCGTAAAGACAACCAGTAACAGCAGATGCAGACAGTTTAAAACTGCAGTGCCCGAAGGACCCCCCCCCAAAGCACCTAACCACTGAAATACATTAAAAGTAGCAGGAAAATCACATGCCACTCCCCTGCCCCCCCCACCCCTCCAGAAGCTAAAAGAAACAGGGGCGACATCGCCTGGCACCTAAAGGGCACCAAAGACAGTGCCAGGCAACCTTCCCTCAGAATGGAGGCCCACAATTGGGGCGCACAACCTCACCTACAGTTGGGCAGGTTCTGGTCTCAGACTGTAAAGGGCTTTATAGGTCAGCTCCCAAGCCAGCCCTTTGAGGGTACGCAAGTTACAAGTTACAAGCCATAAGCAACCTCCTGGTTTTAGTAGCCATCACCACACCCTGTGGCTTGATCCACTGGCTGCCCTACCAGGCCGGGGGGGGGGGGGGAGGAGCAGCTACAGCATTTGTCAGCTGGCACCAGGGGCAGAAGAGAAGGGTCTGCTGCCCCCCAGGAAGCCCAAAGGGGAGGAGTCCCGGCCGGGAGGAAGTGTGGCAAGCAGGTGGCCACAGCGGATCGTTCTCTTTGTTTCCAATTCCCTGACACAGCGTTGGGGAACCGCATATCCTGGGGCTTGCAATGGCCCTTGGGGAAGATGACGACAGCTCACTGCTGCAACGGCTCCCCTACAATCACCCGAGGAGCAGCCCCTTGGCCCTGGCTGGCTTGCCGGGACTACCCTGTTTCCCCGAAAATAAGACCGGGTCTTATATTAATTTTGGCTCCCCCGAAACACGGTAGGTCTTATTTTCAGGGGAGGCCTTATTTTCGGGAAAACAGGGTAGTTGTCCAATTGGCAGTCCCAATTCTCTCTCTCCCCTCTCTGCTCCCTGGGGAGGGCTATTTTCCTAACAACATCATTTTAGTTTCCCCCCCCCCCCCAGGACGGTGAAACAGCAGCCAACCCCTGGGAGAATGACAGAGTGATATGCAGGCATCAGTGGCCAGTAGCACCCATCCACAAAGCTTCCAGCTGCCAAGCACCTCTCTCTGTGTTTTCCTGGGGGGGTGGGGGGGTGCATGATTTTTATAGGGGTGTGCATTATTTTTATTTTTCTTACTGCATTTGGTTTTGTCAAATACCTCTTTCTTTCACTGGGCTGTTCATTCATTTGTCTCATGTTTTCATTTGCATTGATTTCTTTACAATGTTTTTTTGCTCACACATCTCGTGACCATCTTTGGCTGTTGCCATTTTGTAACCCAAAGTGCCCAGACTGTGCCTGCGTTTGTTTTTCAACTTGGAAATAGCAGGAAGTGACCTTCCTAGCATGCTTGATATCGCTGCTACCGGGGGCTCCCAAAATGAACAGAAATGATCCAAATCAGAATGGCTGCTGTTGCTCCTCATCCCTCCCACGACATCTCCCACCTTCCTATTGGTGAATGAGGCTGCCATCATTATTTCCTCGTCCCTCATACTACATCTCCCAAGCTCCTTTACAGCCAAGCAGCCTTCCTATTGGTGCTGGAGGCTGCCATTTTTTCTAGTTTGGAGCTCGGAGTTGAAACTTCTAGCGTGGTGCTGGAAGGAGGGAAAAAAATGCAACCCGAGCACTCTACAAGGCGGAAAAAAAGTATCTCAAGCGCTCCTAGCGCTAGAAGCCAAAAAACAAACACAGCCATTCTCTTGTTCTGGAGAATTCTGGGAGATATACAGAAGACTCAATGCCAGCTGCCATTCCTTTCCCTCCCCCCCCCCCTTCCAGCCTCCCAGAACGCTGCCTCAGGACCTGGTAAGCCTCCTCAAGAGAACAAAATGGTGATGCAAAATGAAAATGGAAGTGATTCATTATTCCAGCTGGTGTTTGGCTTGTTATAAATGGAAAATGAGCCCATTGGGCCCTGTTGAGTTCGTGTTTCCATTCTTTTCAAATGAATGCAAGCCCTTATCTTATACACTCACCCATCTGGGGAGCCTGCCTGTGTCTCCAGGCCTGTGCGTCCAAGAAATGCTTCAGGTGGCAGCTATGTGGGTGAGCTGTTCTCTACAGCCTCCACCGGGCTTCCCCTCCTAGTTTGAGACTGAGTGAAAGGTATCCAGATAAGGCCTCTGTGCATAGAGATGCAAATGCTGGAGACCCACCCTGCACATGTTGTTACCTCATGTGTTCAACGGTGGCTCTATTCTCACAGCCCATGATTGACATGATTGAGACATATAAAATTATGAGCGTGGGATGGAGAGAATGGATAGAGGGAAGTTCTTCTCCCTCTCGTTCAACACCAGAACCAGGTGACATGCACTAAAATTGAGTGAAGGGAGAGATAGAACGGACAAAAGAAAATATTTCTTCACCCAGCGTGTAATTCATCTGTGGAACTCCTTGCCACAGGATGTGGTGATGGCATCTGGCCTAGATGCCTTTAAAAGGGGTTTGGACAGATTCATGGAGGAAAAGACCATCACAGGTTACAAGCCATAAGCAACCTCCTGGTTTTAGAAGTAGGTTTTCTCTGTGCCAGGTGCAGGGGAGTGACAGCAGGAAACAGGTTATCTTGTTGGCTGTGTGTTCTCAGAGGCATCTGGTGGGGCCACTTGAGATACAGGAAGCTGGACTAGATGGGCTTTTGGCCTGATCCAGCAGGGCTCTTCTGATGTTCTTAAAATTGTGCCTGTGGAGATAGTTCCAGCCCATGGGAGGTTTCTTCCCACCAACAACCACCGTCCTTCAGCTTAAAGCGGAGGCCAGGCTGGCTTGCAAGAACGGCCGTTTTGTGAATCCGCCAACTCCCTTGCATCTCAAGGAGACAACCTCTTTCCTTTCATCACAACTCTTGGGTGTGACTCACACCTTGCTGCAGGAGCCTCCGGTCTGCCCGCGGTTCTGTTACACACTGGAACCACCACGTGGGCAGGACCAACGACAGGGCTTCTCTCCCCCCCCCCAGTCAGATACTGGCCTCCCTGCAAACTGCGCGAAGCAGCTCATGAGGGAGGGAAAGGAGGGTTGCATTGGCCCACAGCCTGGTCCCAACACACACACACATTCTCCAAGCCCTGGGAAAATGGCTCCCAGGCGGCCTTGGCGGCCCCATCATGCCGCGGCGAGCCGGCCTCCCCCTGAGCCCTTCCGCCTGCTGCCTTAGCCACACTGGGGTGACTCATCCAAGTGGGTCATTCAGAGCTTCGCTGCGCGGTTGGTGGCAAGGGCAGGACTTGGCTACTGGCGGCATCCCAGGCACCACTGCCGGCCTTGTGCTGCTATTGCTCAGCACGCTCAGCTGTGGTGGGACACCGAGTCGTATTTAAAGGAGAATTTACGCCGTGGTGCCAACAGAGGAGATGTGATGCACTGAAAGCAAGCCTCTGATTTTCTCCATAGCCGGCGGCGGCATGGTCCACGTCCCCTGCTGCTTCAAAGAATGACTTGTGCCTGACAAGCACAGCAAACAGCTTCACCACCACCCATTGCCAGTCAGGCCAACTGCTGCTTCTGCTGGACTAACTCTGCTAGTTTTGGGGCACAGTCGGGAGCAACTCCCTCAATATTTGTAGGGGGTTTTGCACATAAAAAACCCTCATTTCCTCATTTGGGCTCCACCTGGGTGTGCCAGGCACTCTTGGAACTAGATACGCCAGGGGTGGCCAATGAGGCCAATGAGGCAAAAAACCCTCAAAACGGTCTCTGCGCATGCGCGAAAATCTGGAAAATACCCAGATGAACGCGCTGCTTGGGCCTTCTTTCAGAAGGCCCTGGAGCGCCGACAGGGTCCCGGGCCGGCCTCGGAGCGTCCAGAGGGTGACACGTGAGGGGGTGCGCACGTCACCCCCAGGCGGCCCCCCGCCATGCTCCAGTGACACCCGTGAGGTCTAGCACTCTGTCCCGGTTGGAGATCTGGTAAGCCTATCCTGAAACCCTTTCCCGGGCTGCTTGCAAACTGTTGGAACTTCAGCCTGACCACCTCTTGCCACATCCTGGAAATGTCTCTTGTGGGTTCCACAAACCTCGTTTGCCTGGAGAACAGGTCTGTGTAGTGAAAGTGGATTTGGCTGCAGGAAGGCAGGGAGAAAGTGCAACGAACGTCCCCCAAGTGAGGCTCAGGCAGCCAAGGCGGGAAGCTCTTTTGTGCTTGCAGTCGTAAAGCTGTAATGGCCCTCTATCCTCAAAGACCTCCAGGAGAGACTAATGGAACCGCAGGTCATCCATTAGTAGCCACCGCATAAATCAACAGGATTAATCAAATTCTCCTGGTAAGGATTTCATTTCTATAGACCCGTTGAGACTTTGAAGTACGGAGGGATCATGTCATGACGGCATATCGGGGATGAGTTAAGGCATTAAGCTGATGAAGATCCTTTCTGGAGACAGAAAGAGGGCAACGGCTTCTTCCCTTCGGCTCAGGAAAGGCACCTCCCACTGAGCTGGGCACCGCTGAGAGTGGACAGACACTCGAACGTTTGGCAACATTTGAGAAGTCAAAAGCTGCTTGGGAGTTGTGAGCATTTCCTGATTGCCCTGTTGCAGTTCAGCTTTGAATGGGACTTCATTCTTGGGAAGAATAAGCAGGCGGCATCTTTGGGGCACTATGCGCAACAGCAAATTGGACTGGACAATCTTTTCCCTGACTTGGGAATGGTGGGCGGGGGGCTACTAACCCTTTCCCCTCCTGACCCTTGTCCTCGACTCAAGACCCCTCCCCAGCTGCTTTCCCCCCTGCATCTTTTCTCCTGCAACTTCTGGGGCTACTTTGCTTTAAAGAAAAAGGCTCCAGTGGGGAAATAATCACCGTGGAGCTAATTGTCATCATCATCATGGATACGTTTGAGCCCAAAATAAAACCTAGCCCCACATTTGAAAGAAATGGGCCTTTCTGTGTCCCAGAAACGGGCAGATGCCCAGAGAGATCATATGTGGGCGCTATTTATCACCCTGGCAAGGCCGTCAGCTGGCTTCGCAGCATTTATCATTGCGTTTGAAGCAAGTGCTCCAGTTCCAGAAGGATGCAACAGTTAACTGCCATGGCATTAAGATACTGTTTCTGAAAGTGTCATTGATTGTCCCCAGAAAGGTCTCTTGGAAAGCAGTCCGGAGGCTGTGAATCAAGGCCATTTGGCTCCTGTTCTTTTAAAAGTTCTTTTTTCCAAGCTGGTACAAAAATACCATTAATTGGATCAAGCTAATGCAAGTTCCTCTAATCAGAGCACTCTGAAAGAATCGTAAAAAGGGTAATTATTAAGGCTTTCTAAATGTGAGAAAGGGTGGGGATAGGGGAAAGTTTCCATGTTTGCCAGAATGCCAGCCGGATCACGGAAGAATAAAGAAGGGGGGGGTCTCCCGTCCGGCTCCTCCATCACCAATAATAATAGCTTGGCCTGGAGGACGTTTGCAGGAGAAGTTTTTTAAGTGCCATGAGCTCCGACATGTTAACTGCTAACTATCTCATTAATTGAAAGATAAGAGGTCTCAGCAAAGCTGGAAGCCATTATGTGAGTAGCCCAGTGAAAGTTAATTATTAAAGTAAAGCTGCTGTGGTTACTCATTAAAAGGAGAGAGGAAAAACAAAGCCAGACCTCTCATTCAGGGCAGAAGGAAATGACGATGTATTCGATGTATTCGCAAGAAATGAATGGAAGCCAAGCACTCGGTGGCCTGTGGCTCGTCCCAGTTTTGCTTCCACCCCTTTGTTCGAAGACAGGGGTGCCAGGGCCTCCCTTTCTTAACCCAACAGAACAGCCCCAGGCGCCTCTGATAACAGAACTCGAGAAACAAAAAAGCAAACTGACAACTCAGAGAGCTGCATATAACAGGAAAAAAAAAACATTGAGACAACAAAAACCTCCCGGCAAAAGAAAATCAGTCCAAGGCCTAGAGGAGCAGAAAAGTGCTGCTAGCTGTGAACGGGGTGCATCTTGTCCAGTGGCTGATGGCCAGAAAAATGCAGCAGCTTGATCCGGCAATTTTTTTCACAGCATGGAAATATACGGCACCCATGGCAAATGTCTGCAGATCATAAGAACATCAGAAGAGCCTGGCTGCTGGATCAGGCCAAAGGCCCCTCTAGTCCAGCTTCCTGTATCTCACAGTGGCCCCACCAGATGCCTCAGGGAGCACACAGCCAACAAGATAACCTGTTTCCTGCTGCACCTTTTCCAATTCAACTATATCCTTTTTGAGGTGTGGTGACCAGAACTGGACACAATACTCCAGATGCGGCCTTACCATCGATTTGTACAAAGGCATAATGATATTGGCCGTTTTATTCTCAATTCTCCTTTTTTTTAATGATCCCAAGCATGGAATTGGCCTTCTTCACAGCCGCCACACACTGGGTCGACACTTTCATCGACCTGTCCACCAGCACCCCAAGATCTCTCTCTTGATCCATCACAGAGTTGCCGCAATATGACACCTCTTGATCCATCACTCAGAACTCTGCTATTTCCTTCCAGCCCAATATAGCTGCTGGGAGGAACATGTGTGCATCTGTATCACTGGAGAGACACTTACACATTGAAAGCCACAAGACGACTTGGTGATGCTATTGGAACAGCACCATCTACAAGGACTTGTTTGCCCCCTTAGGACTCTCGGGCTGTTTGGACGAAAAACAAATTATATAAGAGCAGCAGGGTGCTCTGCGCCTAGATTGTTGTTGGAAAGGAAGCTTTGGGAGACAGAGGTTGAGAGAGTAAGGCCTGGTGGTTATTGTGAGGTTGAAGACAGGAAGGAGAAGTCATCAGAAGACATCAGAAGAGCCCTGTTGGATCAGGCCAAAGGCCCATCTAGTCCAGCTTCCTGTATCTCACAGTGGCCCCACCAGATGCCTCAGGGAGCACACAGCCAACAAGATAACCTGTTTCCTGTTGTCTCTCCCTTGCACCTGGCATACAGAGCAAACCTACTTCTAAAACCAGGAGGTTGCTAACTGCTTGTAACTTGTGATGGACTTTTCCTCCATCAATCTATCCAATTCCCTTTTAAAGGCATCTAGGCCAGGTGCCATCACCACATCTTGTGGCAAGGAGTTCCACAGTTTAATTACACGCTGGGTCAAGTAATATTTTCTTTTGTCCGTTCTAACTCTCTCCATTCAATTTTAGTGGATGTCCCCTAGTTCTGGTGTTGTGCGAGAGGGAAACGGACTTCCCTCTATCCTAATTTTGCACGGCCTTCAACAACAACCAGACACGCAGCTATTTGGCAAGCGAAGCGTTTTCTGCCATTGTGCGGAAACCGTTTTGCCTGCTCAGGTTCTGCATTGTTCCCTGTCTGTGCCAGGGCCCGGGGCTGGCCCGACAAAGCTCAGCAAGGCCATGGTGGGAGATACTCACCTTGAGCTCCATGATGGAGGAACACGTGAAACAACTTCATTTCGGAAAGCTTGAGCAAGCAGCCAAGAAGGGGGCGGAAAATGGTCGGAGAGCCAACTGTTTCCCCACTCCCATGCAATTAGGGATACTTCCCGAGGAAGCAAGGAGAGGGCCCTGGGCACATCCGTGAACCCATGGGGGGCGAAAAACGTATTGCCTGAATCAGCCCTCAGAGGAGTGGAAGTCAGGTGCCTGACAATATTTCTCCAATAGAAAACATCTCCCCATGTGGGACCAGGAAGGAGAGGCTGGTTCAGATTGTCCAGTTAGCCACTCAGCTCACGACGAGGACCAGCGAGGGAACAACAACAACCAGTATTTATATACCGCCTTCTCTTTGGTCATTGGATTTCTCCTCTGACTTTAATTCAAAGGCGGTCTGCACAGGCAGACTTTCTAAACCCCAAGGAGTTTTTACAATACAATAATATGTTCCAATCAGGGGCGTCGCGACGACGCGCGACACCCCTGAGCGGGGACGCGCGTCACCCTTAAGGGGGAGGCTCCGCCCCCACGCGTGACGTCACGCGCAGGAGCGGAGCGCCCTCCCCGCTCCGTTTTTGGCTCATTTTAGAGCCAAACGGACCCAGGGGAGGGAGGGCGGGCCCACCTTCACTGCAAAAATGTGAGTGAGGGGCATCGCGCATCACCCCCATACACGCGACGCCCCCCGGCGGCCCGCCACCCCCGCCACCCCCCGTCGACGCTAGTGGTTCCAATCTCTCATAGAGCCCTTCATTCCAGGGGTTTTCCTTCACAGTCCAGCCTCTCTCTGGCGTCCACCTCACCACCTTGACTCCCACTCAAGTGCTGCAGCTGCAGCTTCTTTCCCTCGCAGAGACTCTGTAGCTCGTCAGCTTGGCGTGTCGGCAGCTCTCCGACAGACACAGACACTTCCGGCCGTCTCGAACTGCCATTCTTCAGATCTTCAGGCATATGAGATGGTCGCTCTACCAACTGAGCCAGACCTCCTGCCTGCACATCTCCCACCTATCCCTGCCTATGCACAGTCATGCGGAGGGGGTGGGACGTCTCCATTGTGCCTGATCGCACAGCTGAAAGAAAAGACCATCATCTCTCCCCCTCCCCAACACTGCCACGTCCTGTGTACAGTAGTTTCGTCAGCAGACTGCGGTCAACAGCCCAGGAGCAGGGCCAGCCCAAAATCAACTGCCCCACTAGGGAGACCAGGCACCGGAGGATTTGCTGTGGGTTTCCTGCCTGCCTGCAGTCCTTGTGTTTGTGCATGAAGGATGTGGAAGAGTTCCTGGCCATGCGGCGCAGCCATGAGCGCCAGAAGGATCCTCTGCTTTCCCACATGGGGTCGGTTCTTCCACGGTTTGTGTTTTTCCTCTTTGAAAACCAGCTTCTTTCTTATCCACAAAAAAAAAAAAAAATCTGCTCGTAATTATAAGCGAATGAAGAGGAGTTTTCTGGAAAGATGCTCCTGCCGCGGTGCCATTTTCACCTCTTCCCTCCTCCACAGCTGCTCGTTTTGTGCAGGAAGGTCTCACAATGCCACGGTCCCTGGGGATGGGTGAGTAAGACTCCAGGGGGTGAGAAAACTGGGGGTGAGGTTTACGGCTTGGCCACCTGCCCAGGTGTTGGTGCGCCACACACTGGCCACTTGAGAACACGCAGAAGAATACTGGGAGGAATGCACAACCTTTGGGGAGGGTGCCTGGAAAAGCGGGGGGGGGGGCTCAATCCCAGTAAGACAGTGGTTCTCAAACATTTAAGCACCGGGACCCACTTTTTAAAATGACTAGCTTTAAAATGACCCACCTAGCTTTATGAGACTTTAAAAAAAGGTGATCTATGAATGAATGAATGAATAAATAAATAAATAAATAAATTTATTCTTTACTCATATAAAGAACTCAGCTGTTTGCAGGGTAATTAGCAGCTATCTTGCAAACTGCAGGAGCTCAGCTCTTTGCAGGGCAATTAGTAGCCATCTGCTTTTTGAATAGCCTCAGGGCTTGTGGCAATTACTTATCTCAGTGGTGGCCAACCCGTGGCACACCATGTGCCACATTTTATGTAGATAATCTTTTGAGCATGCCACTTAAATAAATAAATAAATAAATAAATAAATAAATAAATCTAAGGTAATGAAAATATTTAAAGCACATTGAGTGACAGCGCAAGAAGAATGAGGCACAGTGGGGTGCAGAGACCACCTTCTAGCTTGGAAAGGTGCACTGGGGTTGAGAAAGAGAGAGGGACTTCAGCGCTCAGCTCGAGCAGGAAAAGCAGTGCGTGCCACTTCAAAAGGCTTGGCGTGCCACTAAGTGGCACCCATGCCATGGGTTGGCCACCTATGATTTATCTGATCTTTCCATCACCTTGGACCCACCAGAAATCAGGTTGCGACCCACAGTTTGAGAAACACTGCAATAAGAGAAGCATCCTTCCAGCCAGCCCTCTCACCTCTGCTGAGGTTCTGCCTCCAACATCCTCGTTTGCAGAGGGCTTGCAGAGGGCAATTCTCGTCTCGGCAGAGTGCTCTCCCACAGGGGGCCCGCCTGACCCCACCCTCTGCTGCAAACAGGATTCCCACCCCACAGGTCCTTATGGAGTCTGCCCATCCCGCAAATGATGGCATGCTTTGCAAGCCTCCTGCCAGGCAATCTGGGAGCCCACAAAGTTCTACAAGGAACAGGTTTTGTCTTTTTGATGCCAAACGTTGCCCCAACCTTAAAGTGGTGTCTGATTTTACTTACGAGTTGCTTGTAGGTCCCTTTAAGCCTCACTTGTCCCACGCTCTCTCCCAAGTACTAGCATCCAATGGCAAATCATTCTTAGGCAAGCAGCTGGGGGCCTCTGGCTTTCAGTCATGGGGGAGCCTTTTTGCCAGAAGCCAGCAATAGATTCAGTTTTGCATTTGCTTTGATTTCCCTTGGACAATCAGCAGCAGCTGTGTAAGTAGGTTCCCTTTGGAGGGGGAAATTTCGCTTACTTTTCCCCCTTTGCAAATTGTCTCTGAGTAGCTCACAATTTTCTCCTTCCTGAGCAGGTAATTGCTAACCTTCGTATTACACAACCCAACAAAAAAAAGGTTGTTTTTTTTTTCTGGTGCTTCAGAAGTTAGACCTATTCTTGGGTATATTTGAGATGCTGATTCCAAAAGTGACATCAGTTTTGCCCCTAGTTTTGGAGATATGGCACAGCCACCTTATATGCTGATTCAAGCAGCTTCCTCGTGAGGAAGCCATGGCATCAACTTCCTCATGATTGAACGTTTGGCTCAGTTGGTAGAGCGATCGTCTCCAGTGGCGTCGCTTGAGGTGGGGTGGAATGGTAAGTTCCGCACTGTGCTAACTTCCATTTACTCCCCGGCACAAGGCGGTCCCGCCCCCTTGCCATCGGAACCATTCAGTCCAGCAAATGCGTGTTGCCTTCACCACACTGAATGGCTCTGACAGCAAGGGGGCGGGGCCGCTTTGTGCCGGGGAGTAAACGGAGGTTAGCACAGTGTGGAATTTACCGTTCTGCCCCACCTCGAGCGACGCCAGTGATCATCTGAATCTGAATAAAATTGGACTTGGCGCAAAAGGCTCCAAGTCTCGAGTCGAGTCTTTCAAGTCTTTTACAATCACCGAGTCAAGTCCGAATCGAGTCATTGACGTGACTTCAGTCCGATTGGAGTCCAAGTCAATAGACTCAAGTCTACATCACTGGTCTTTTCTAAGAGGGTCCTGGTCACTGCCCCAGAATCCATCTCAAGACACCAAGTTTGAAATCGAGCATCTCTGGGACTGAGTTGCCAGAGACCATAATTTTCCAGATATTAGAATGTTTCTGTTGGAGGAGCTGTCAGTGTCACAGGGCATTGTCAGTTTTCCTTCATCATCAGCAGCGTCAGCTGCAAACCAGAAGTCAAGACTGGTGAGCTCACCAAGCTGGCAATCTGGAGGATCAAACAATCAAACATTCTGGAGTAGCGCAACTTTGACTGTACTATGAACACTTTATTTTGATTACAAAGGGCACGGTGTTAATTCCATTAGCTTTGCCATTCTTTTGGCCAACCATCTCCAATGAACTGATAGGGCAAAACTTGGGTTCCTTCCTCTGGCTCTTGTTTTCTTACGCCTTGCGTCACTCCCACTTCCTCCTGGATGGCATCAATCTGCCAAATCCGCTGTTATCAATTCTTTCTTGAATAGCTGGACGACCCTCCAGCTTGATCGGTCACCTCTTATCGCTCTATCTTCCCTGGTCGCTCTTGGAGCCATGACATTATGGTACAAGAGACGTTGTACAACTGATGACCATGGAGTGGCCTTTGGGAGTTTTCTGAAGCTTCCCTCTCTGCTTGACGTTGGAAATTCTCCAATTAACTTCAGCCATGTCAGAATCTCTCAGCCTGCTTCAGCTATATCCTTTGGTGTACACACACACACACACACACACACACACAGAGTCACATCCTTTTGTGTCTTTTGACAGCATGTAAGTGCTACTCTACCAAATACGAAAAATACACAGCAGTAAAATGCACGGCTGTAATTTAATTGGGCAACAGCGACGTCAGATGCAAGGGAGACAAAGGGCCTCTCCATGCGGTCCACTCCTCCTCGTGCAATTATCCCCAGTTGCTTCTCTCTTGTGCCGAGTGCTCGGAAGAGCTTCCTCCTCGTGAGACCTTCGGGTTCTGCCTTGCAGAGGCACTGCTGGGGGAGGGGCATCTCCACACTCCAGATCTCATCCAAACCCGGCCTTTGCAGGCCAAGTAATATCCCCTTCCAATGCACTGGAAATTGCATCATCCAGCTCTTTTTTTAAAAAACCAGCCAGCTTTCTTCCCTCTTTCAGCCACATATTCCGCCCCCACCATCATCGCCACACAGCAAAATCTTTTGATATGACATTGAAGCCGGGCTTGGATCTAAGCCCTGCAACACAGTTAAATGCAGGAGGAGAAGATCTGCTTTTGAACAGATTGTCTGGCTAAGCGAACAGTTGGAGTTCTCCGTCTTACAAACAGTCCATGTTCTCTGGCAGCCCTGGCTGAGGCTGGATGGTTCTGGCAGAGCTGAGTGGGACGTGGCTTACGACATGCCTGGGTCTACCTGGAGCGCTCTTAGCACTGAGCGATGCGACTGGAGTGGCGCAATGGCGAGACCATTGGCCTGGGTGTGGGGAACCCAGATGCTGAAGCAAACACACTGGATGGCCTGGGCAAGAGACGGTCAGGCTGCCTGAGCAGCCAAATCGCAGCGCTTGCAGTTCTGGACCACTTCTGACTGTGAGGGGCAGAATTAACCATGCCCCCCATTTAACTATTATTAACAACAACAACAACAACAACAACAGTATTTATATACCGATTTTCAACAAAAAGTTCACAAAGCGGTTTACAGACAAATAATAACAGTATTTATATACTGCTTTTCAACAAAAAGTTCACAAAGCAGTTTACAGACAAAATCAAATGATTACATGGCTCCCTGTCCCAAAAGGGCTCACAATCTAAAAAAAGAGGCAGTCCACCACCAGCAAACAGACACTGTGCTGGGGTGAAAGGGGGGCAGTTACTCTCCCCCTGCTAAATATAAGAGGAGCACCCATGGAAAAAGTGCCTCTTGCCCAGTTAGCAGGGGTAGCTAACTGCTAACTAGCTAACTAGCTTCTGCTTGGGTTGGAAAAGGAAGGGGGTGGAATGGAAGAAACAGTGTGGAGGAGAGTCGTGGGCTAGAGAGCATCCATCTCTCCTTCCGGTCTGCCCGCTCTTCCTTTTCCAGTCCAGGGAGTGGGAGGGAGGTGAGTGGATGAACGGCAGTGGGCAAGCTTTTCTGCACACAGGAAACTGAGGCTGCTGATGGGGGTCACAGTCTGGAGTGACAAACCCTTTCCCTGGTTGGTAACATGCTACTTTTTATGTCCAGGGGGTTTGGCTTCTTAAAGACGAAATAACGGGATTAAAAGCCATGATAATTAAAATCTAACGTTAAAAAACAAGATAAAACTCCGCTTTAAAAACGTTTATAGATTAAAATCTGGATGGGCGACGTTTCGATCGTGCGTTCGATGATCTTCCTCAGGCAAAAAGCACAGCAGTTTGTAGGATGGTCCTCGTTTGTCTATCTTAGTTTCAGGTTTAAAAGATGCAAAACCTCTGATCAGCTGATCTGCTGTGCTTTTTGCCTGAGAAAGATCATCGAATGCACGATCGAAACGTCGCCCATCCAGATTTTAATCTATAAAAGTTTTTAAAACAGAGTTTTATCTTGTTTTTTAACGTTAGATTTTAATTATCATGGCTTTTAATCCCATTATTTCGTCTTTAAGAATTACCGCTGGCCATGAAAACCTCAACTCACAACTGAGTTCGGCTTCTTTCACTCCTGAGGTGTGTTTGCTGAACTGGATGGACTGTGGGCCTCTGGCGCAGTTCTCCGTTTTCCGTCGGGATGACTTGGCGGGTGTGTCCTGGTAATTACAGGGTCCAACAGCTACTTTTGGGATGGCAGGAAGGGTGTTGAGTTCAGATTGGCCAGAGACTGTAGATTGGCCAGCCTTCCTTGCAGGGTGTGGCTCATTTGGCTGGATCACTCCAGCACTTTGCTCTCGGAGCCCCCACTCTGCAATGCTCCAGCTCTTTGGCTGTGACGTCCCATGGTCTAGTTCAGTGTTTCTCAAACTGTGGGTTTCTCAAACAGTGTTTCCCACTTGGTGGGTTGCAACCTGATTTCTGGTGGGTCCCAGGTGATGGAAAGATCAGATAACTAATTGCCTCAAGCAAGCCCTGAGGCTATTCAAAAACCAGATAGTTGCTAATTGCCCTTCAAAGAGCTGGGCTCCTGCAGGTTGCAAGTTTCTGTAAATATCGGGAGATAAATATTTGATCGTCTTTTTTCTGGGTTTTTTTTTCCAAGTCTGTCAACAATAGGTAGTGGGGTCAGCTGAAAGCTGAGTCACATAACTAAGCCCCTCAAGCCTTGAGGCTATTCATTAGAGTTGCCTCATCTCAGTACAAGAAATGAATTGAGTTTTTTTGCAAATACATAAAATATTATGTGTAAATAAAGAAATATTTCTTTTTAGATCACTTTTTTTTTAAGTCTCGTAAAGCTAGGTGGGTCCCGATGGAGTGTCATTTTAAAAAGTGGGTCCTAGTGCTAAAACGTTTGAGAACCACTGGTCTAGTCCGCATGACGATTGGGATGTTCTTCTTTGGGCAAGGGAGGCTGTACCAGGTAGCCTCTGCAGAGTCTTACACAAGGTCTGCTGATGAAAAGATGAAGGCAGGTGTCATATTTTAAGCATGGTGAAGGTCGTTTGACGGCACTGTTGCTGCCACATAAATGTACTATTGTGGCTGCTCTCCGTTCAGTTCTGAACAAAATGATCCTTCAGGGTTTTTTCAATACAGTTCAATTGAACCAGGGAAAAGCCAGTTGGGAATTTGCAGTAAGTAGTACTGTACCTATTGGTGAATGTTCGTACTGTTGCAAACACAATTCTGAAATTCTGGGGGGAAAAACACACAACCCAATTCTGAAGTGTTTTTGCAAGTGTTTTAAAAATGCTTTTTTGGTAAGATGTTGAGTGAATGTATAGATGGATGTACGGTGCTTAAAGGTGGAGGGGAGCGGAAGGCCCACCTGGTACAGATGAAGTTGAAAAGGACTATGAGTTGATATATCTCCTAGCTCCATCATCTTCTTCATTGTATGAGAACATTGTCTTCTCCGCTTTGAAAACTGTTGGGTACCAGTGCTGCTGATGTGAATTTGTTTAGCAAATGGGGGGAAAACAATGCCTGCCCTTAAAAAGAGACTGCCAAAAGGGGAAAAAAAATACCCACTGCCAGCCTGACTACAAAGCAGAACAGCAAAATCTACTGGAGTTTGTAATTTGCTGCGATGAAGCTGCCTCAGGCAAAGAATTCTGCAGCAATCACAGCTGACTGAGCTATTGATGGGGTGGGCTACGCACTCAGGCACCGGGACTTAAGCTGCCCATTGAATTCCATCTCTGTGCTGGAATCAGTGAGATAATCGCCCAAAAAAAAAAACCCAGCAACCTCTGACTGGCGAAACAGTCCGGCTGAAGCTGCCATGAGCTGTCAAAAGGCAGCTGGGATTTAGGGAGCTCAAGATGGGTTTTCCAGTCAATGGATTAGACAAATGCTCTTCCGCACATACAAAAGCTGCTCCATCAGCACTAATGTGCAGCCACGTCAGGAACACAATGGATGAGGAGGCTTGGATGTGCAGTTCAGCTCGTTGATCGGTGCGGTGGGATGTATACAATGAAACAGGATCAAGTCGATCAGGTAATGGGCCAAGAGGAAAAGGAGAGAGCGAGAGCGAGAGCGAGAGCGAGAGCGAGAGAGAGAGAGAGAGAGAGAGAGAGAGAAAGAGAGAGAGCCTTAACAAAAGCAGGAGGAACGCCCAGGGGGCTCTGCACAGTTTAGCCCCTTTCAATCGACTGTTCAGTTCATCCCCCCCAAAAAAAAGTCACATGGCCCCTTCGTGTTATTTAGTTAATAGGTGCTCTCGCTACACCAGGATGGTGTAGTGGTTTGGGAGTCGGACTTAGACCTGGAAGATCCAGGTTCAAATCCCCGCTCAGCCACGAAGCTTCCTGGGTGACCTTGGGCCAGTCACTATCTCTCAGCCCCACCTACCTCACAGGGTTGTTGTGAGGACAAAAAGGAGGGGAGGAAATATGTACACCACTCTGAGCTCCTTGGAGGAAGGGCGGTATAAAAATGTGAAAAATAAAAATAAATGTTCATGTGCGTTTGGGCGCACTCCCTCTCTCTCACACACACAGAGCCTATGTGCCTGGGAACTCTTGCTCCTTTCAAAGCATTGCATGACGTTGAGGACATCTTGCAGAGACTCCAACACCTGCTGGATTTCTGTAGCTTATGGGGTTTCCAGAACCCTCTGGAAGGACAGTTGGACGTTTGGTGTGCACCTGGATGGAAAATCCAGGTGCACAGGATCTTATTTTGAGCATGGTTCCAGCCTGCTTAAGTGGCACAGCTGGGCGTTATATCAGTGTAGCAAGTGTGATCTGTGGACTGTGTTGCAGGTCTGAGTGGTCCAGCCGCCCGGAGTTTGTCTGGTGTTTCCGGGGAGGTGCTGGGTGATGGTGATGCTCGTCCGCAGTACAGCTGCTTGGCAGCCCCCAGTGGTAACAAAGCCTGGCCATTAAATTCCTACTCTGCTCTCTGGATCACTAGATCAGGGTTTCTTAACCCTTTCCTGGCCGAGTACCACCTCCAGCGCCACTCTCATGCTGCGTACCACCAGAAGGGACTTGCGATTACATCATCGCCAGTTACTTCCAGTTTTTCAGAGGCCAGAAAACGCAGGTAGGAGGCTCTGGTCAGGTGGGAGGGCCCTTCTCAGCATTCCCGAGAGGCTCGGTCAAAGGCAGGAGCTTCTCGGTAGCAAAAATGTGCCACCTAAAGTGCTGCATTGGAGAGGGGTTCTGGTGGTCTGACCAAGTGCCACCAGCAGTTGACCCAAGTACCATTGGTACTAGTACCGCTGGTTGAGATCCTCTGCACTAGATGAAGGAGCTGAAGACGATAGACCCATTTGGGCCCACATTGTTTCAGCAATTATCATAGAAGAGAGTTGTGAGAGACCTTGGAGGTCACCCAGCTCTGTTACAAGTGATGTTTTAGTCCTGAATTCTTTTCCTTGCTTTTCTTTTGTACAATGCTCTCATATTTGCATAACTGTGAACCGGGCAGTGTACAGATGCAAGCCAGGCTGCAACGCTCAAGTCACCTCTGCCAGCCCTGATCCACTGCGACCAGCATGGCATTCTGACCTGTTTTGCTGGGCATTCAGATGATCTGAGCCAATGACCCAAGAACTCAAGCCCTGAGCAACATTGCGAATTCTGCCTGCCATCAGAGACCTTGGAAAGAATGATGTAACCCTTGTCTAATTGTATGGCGTTCTACCTCCTGTGTGTATTTTCCTGGCGCATTTGCATCTTGACTCTCTCTGTTGAAACACGTTCCTCTGCATTTTGGACCAACCCCTTGAGCAATGTCCTCTATAACTGCATTTTGGTTTGCTTCACCAGGAAGGACTGTATCAGTGCCCTCTCAGAGCCTGTTCATCCGCCACAAACACACTAATGCCGAACCCTCCGGAGTCCTTTCAGACCCCTCCGCCGGTAAACTATCACCAGAGCTGTGCCTATGCAGAGCCCTTTTAAACATTGGAACATTTTGACCATCAAGCTGTGATTTCATCTTGGTGCAACAACCCTCCACAGATGTTGTGTCAAGTTAGGGTCTCCATGCTGCTTAGAACCTCTGGACCCCTGCAAGTCTTCCGAACCACGTAGAACCAACTGTGCTTTCAACTCTTTCACTTTCTTCTCCAACATCCTACCCCTCTATCCTCCTCCTGCCCTGTCTTAGCTTAAGGGCTGGGGTAAAAGAGGAATTTTCCGGGTAGTCTCTTCTTTCCAAGGAGATTCAGTTCAAAAAGGCTGCAGGATGCACATGTGTGTCCTTTTAATTACAGGGTTCAGCAGCTATTTTTGGGATGGTAGGAAGGGTGTTGGGTTCAGATTGGCCAGCAACTGTGTATCCAACCTGCAAACACCAGAACTGCCCCAAAGTGAAATGTCACTGCAAATGTGGACATTCCTACACTGTGCTGTGGTGGAATAACGGAAGACATTTGATGCCAGTTATCAGTCAAGCAGAACTGGACTCAAAGTTTTCTGGGGTTTTGTGGCCTGAGAAGGAACTTTCCGCACACTGGGCAAAGGTGATGGCCTGGCGCTAGAGTGAAGCAAATATGGGAGTTCTTCCTCCAGCAAAATGTGCAGAAAGACTTTCAAGACGATTCCGGAAACATATCGGGACATTTTGCGTCTCTAAAGCAAAGTCCCAGCATGTGCTGCACCTCTAACTGAAGCAGCTGTTTCTGGCGAAGTCCAGACAGGGCACCCTGGCCACTTCCTCTTAGGAATCAGAAGTCCCACCTTCTTACTCAAGCCACTTATTAGGGAGAATGCAGAGAGGTCGACTGTCTGCCGTGGTCCATTTTGCAACCAAGAGAAATGAGGGGAGTTCGGTCGAGGCAGAAGAGGAGAAGCCAGTAGTGTTGCCTAACGGCTGCCCCTCCATCAAGACACAAATTGCTCCCTGGAATTCAGGCCTCCAAACAAGGGAGGCTGTAATTATCCTTTGGCCCTGGCACAAATTGTCAATTTGACTTCAAGTGCCAGCCGCGGACTCTTTGGCGCAGCTTGGAATGAAGCTTAAATCAAATGCTTCCCTCGGGGAGATGCTGAGGGAGGGGGGAGTGGCAGGGATGTAGACAATTAGGTCAAGTCCTGAAGTTTTACAAGCCTAATAAATATTCTGGTGGCCTCGGGCTGCCGCTACATTGCAAGAGGCAGGCTGGTGGACCCCCAGTGGCAGGGAACTCAGATTTCTCAGGAGTAAGAGCCAAGATGGACAGCAACTCAGGCCAGTTTGATGAGACACAAGCAGGAAACATGTTGTGTATATGCCCCCAACACACACCAAGAGCTGCTGAGTGGAGAGACGGGTCCCAGAGCAAGCATCAATCTTTCCTCCCCCTCCAAGTTCCTCACCCCTGATTTCTTTAGCTCAGGTTGGCCAACCTTCCACCATGAGGGCCTCTGCGTTCTTAAGAGTTGTGTATTAGACAGAACTTTGGCAGCTGCAATTGCTGATGGTGCTGCTCAAGCAGCTGCACCTGCTGAAATGCCCTCACCTATGCAACCATTTAAAGGGCCAGGAGCAGTCCTGTTGAAAGGTTGGCCACTCCTGGTTTATTAAATTAGACATGTTTGGATGAAGCAGAAGGATAGAACATCAAATGTTCACAGTATACTGTACTAATACCATTATTAGTAGATAGAAAGATGCATCTTCAGAAAGTTTAATAAAAGGTCCCACTCCCATCTTCCATCCATTTTGACCTGGACCATCTTCCATCCTGGTAGGGCTGGAATTTTTTTTGTTAACACTTTCATTGGAGTAAGTCTCATTGAACACGGTGGAACTTTCTTCTGAGTACACATGCATAGGGTTATGTTGTTAAACTTTGTTTTCAGAGGGTCTGTTACCATTTTAGCAGAATACTGTACCTTTAAATTCAGAAATTCCAGAGGAATAAAAACTTTCGGGTCCTGAAGCTATGTAAAGAGTTTTATTAGAATTAAAAATTACAGAAGATCCAACATTTCGCTCATTCTGTAATTTTTAATTCTAATAAAGTTCTTTACATGGCTTCAGTACCCAAAAGTTTTTATTCTGAATTTTCTGGCCATGAAAACCTGAGAAACTACGTTTAGATTGACAGCCTGCCCCATTCCCAAGGCTTGAGGGCAAGTAAGAAAAGCAAACCCCTGCAAAAAAGAAGAAGAAGAAGACATCTCACCAACTCCATTCTCTCCAGACTTCACTGTGAGCCCCACCAGCCCTTCGGAAAGAGCCTTGGCCTTTGGAGAGTCTGCCTAAAGGCTGATCTACACCCACCCCTGTTGCGTTGCTTTGCGTCGTGGTGAGGTGCGCGAGCGTAGGGGGCTGGACGCCCTGCTCGAAACGATGCCCTGGGCTCCACCAGTTTCTTCAACGCAAATAGTCCCTCCTGATTGTCCCGCATTCTAATAAATCTCAATGGTGAGTGGCTGAAACACAAGTGCGCTCCGATTGGCTGAAAATCCCCTCATCACATTGGTCAAACAATTAGCTCCACGTCCCACCCTCTCAAAATCATGAGCATGGTCCACGGCGAACGCAACAGAACTCCGGAGAGCGCGGGTCTCCCATGTTCCGATACAATCAGATAAAATGGAAGCCACACAGCTCCGCCTGCGCCCAGGACGCGCTGGAATTCGTGCAGTGGAAGTCAGCCTTAACTCGGGGAGTGGAGAGACAGCTCTTGCTGCTACCTGAGCCTGATGCGGTTGTGATGCCTTCGCGGAAGATCCACAATCAGAATCAGGCAAGAGGGACCAGGAATCCCCCTCGGGAACTTTTACGACCCAATGCTACTTGGAAGCCACACCGACGACAGTACGCCAATGCGCGTGCAACATCCGCCATGCCCTCAGCCACCCAGGCAATGCCACACCAGCACAGCCCTCCCAGTCACACTGGCAGCCTCCGTGGAAGCCCCTCATGGAGCTGTGTCCTGGTGTCAGTACATCACTAGCGTGATGCGCATTATCAGTGTGACGTCCAAGGAGCCAATCGCTGCATCCGCCCAGACTAGATGAGCGCCACCAGAGGGCAGAGGGCCAATGAGTGGCCACTGCTGGGGGGGCTCGCTAGGAATGGTTGCTCAGTCGGCTTTGAATGAACAGCAGATTCATTCAGTCATTTCAAGAAGAGGGCTACTAGTTGTTTACTGGTAGGCTTACCAGATCTCCAACCGGGACAGAGTGCTAGACCTTTAGGAGAAGGAATGTAGGCAGGTGTAGCTTGTTAAACCTTAGAGCACAATCCTAGGCTTGTTAAACCTTAGAGCACAATCCCATTGAACACAATGGGGCTTGCTTCTGAGTAGACATGCCTAGGATTGTGCTCTAAAGTTTAACAAGCTACACCTGCCCACATTCCTTCTCCTAAAGGTCTAGCACTCTGTCCCGGTTGGAGATCTGGTAAGCCTACTTACTGGTAGTCCTAGTTGCCACAAGCCTTTTGTTTTTCCTGCAGTCGATTAATAGGCTTACCCCTTGGCACCATCTTCAGTGACCTCTTGCCAATCAGAGCAGGCAACACTGGGGCTGATGGCCCAGTACCCGGACTCTGCAGGAAGCAGCAGCATCTATATGTTCATGGGAGCAAACACGCACAGGATTGGGCAGGGCGGGTGTGATCCTGTGTGAATGAAATTTGCTTGGAGCTTGGCAGGGTTTGCTCCTGAGTAAACGTTGTTGTCGACGACATCGTGATCTTGTCGTTTCTCCAAGGAACTCAGCAGATGTGGCTCTTCCTCATTTTATCCTCACTGCAACCCTGTGAGGTAGGCTAGGCTGAGGGAGGGTCAGAGCCAAAGTCACTCACCACCGTGAGCTTCACAGCTGAGTGAGAATATAAGCTTACTTGGAAGTAAGTCCCACGTAGTGCAAGGGTGGGGGGCACTTTCCTCTCAAATTAAGCATATACACAAGGCTGCTGCAGTGGGGCTTTGAGAGGGGGGGGGCATTCCTGGCTTGTAAAGCACTTACTTGCGACGGGCAGCAGGTTTAAAGTCCGGGCAGCCTCTCCAAGCACAGCTGGGGGAAAAAAAGACCCTTTCGCCTGACCCTTAGCGAGCTGTCGCCAACCCTGAGCGAGGTCTGCCTGCGTCCTGACTCAACGTGAGGCCGCTTCCTAATGCCCCGGTGCATCTACTCACAAGTCATAATCTTTTGTCAATGAGGCACCCTCCCAGCGGCATCCTCTTCTGTACATTTACTCGCAAGTCAGCCCCCTCCTAGCCAATCCTGGGAAAGTGCGCATGGCAAGAGAGTCTCCCAGCTCCCCGCCCTGACTCACCTACTCACGAGTAATCCTATTCTCTGGTGCACGAGATTCCCTCCCGGGCAAGTCCTCACAGGACCGGGGGCGGGGACCCGAATTTATAAAGCAGCGCACTCCGCTTTTCCCCCCCCCCTTCAGAGACGCTCCGCGTTTCTCCGGTTCGTCCCTCTCTCTCCCCCCCTCCCCCCCCACCGTCGGGTGGCGGCGAGGGGGGAAGATTCCCCGCGGTGAGGGCGCTGGGTAGTAGTACTATTACTTGTGTAGGAGAAGGAAGGAGAACGCGACCTCAGCTGCCTCGGATCTCCATCTCCGCACTACTCCGCTGAGGGTTGTGCGCTTCCCCAGGTAAGTCGAAGGGAGATTTGGGGAGGGGGTAGCTCTCTTTCCTCCCCCCCCCCCCATGTACGTCTAGGACCATTAAGTGAGAATAGTGCAATACATGGCGCGCTATTACCGGCGTAAATGAGAATGAAGCTACTGCTACCATCGGTGAACTGTTTTCAGAGGGACATCTCATTTTATGTAGGGGGGGGATCACTGTCTTAGGGCAATTGAGTCATTGGAAATGAAACTTGGGCATATTGTTTATGGTAAGGGACTACTCAATTATAATTTTATTGCAAGGCCTGCTGCTAGTGACTAGGGTGCAATACGGGAGGCATTCTGTTACCAGGTGATGCTTCTGTAGTGGGTTAGTAGCAGTTCTGATGGTAACTGATAATGTGGTGGCTCAGGCATAACGGTGCACTAGCTTGAAGTCATTCTATCAAGTAATAGCAGAATAATCCAAGTACCAAATAGGGGTTCTCTGCAGTGTCTTGTAGTAATAAGTAATACTGCTAAGTCTTTATAGACATTCTGTGTCAAAGGAACCATGCAGGGGTGAACAGGCATTCTTACATGGGAGTTAGCTGCCCCCCTGGATGGGACTTCTTAAATGTTGAGACACCCCATGGTCCTTTTATGCACATGAAAGAATGCTTGTTTTATAGTGGAGACATGAAATGATTGCAGTTTACTTTTGTGGGGGCTGGAGGGGTGAGGCTCATGGATTCCCCCTTGAATTTTGTTTCTCTTTCAGGAGCTAAAGTGAGACCCATGGTTAGGCTTACCATCATCCCGGAATCGACGCTGGTTTCGGCCTAGAGTGGACCCAAGCCGCTCCCAAGGCCGAAGCCAGTGTCGATTCCAGGATGATGGTAAAGGCTGAGCTACATTACATGCAGAGGCTCTGCCGCCGCCTCTGCCTCTGCGCGTGGAGTGGGGGAGTGTCTTCCCGCCTGTTGTCCCTCCTGTTGTCCCGTCTTCTTAAGAAGGTGATTGGAGGTAGTTCTGATTGGCATGCAGCCACTCTCCCCCCTCTCCTACTATTGGTAGGCTGCAGTAGCGCCGCGAGCCGCCCCCTAGGTCTGCGAATACGCCCCCTCAAAAGTAGGATTCCAGCTTGAGGTACGCGCCGGCAGTGCGGAGGTCGCAGCGGCTCCGCTTGCTTCAAAAATGATGTCAGAAGCTCTGCAACGCATGTAATGTTAATGTAAAGGTAAAGGTATCCCCTGACAATTAAGTCCAGTCGTGTCCGACTCTAGGGTGTGGTGCTCATCCCCATTTCAAAGCCGAAGAGCCAGCGTTGTCCGAAGACGCCTCCGTGGTCATGTGGCCGGCATGACTCTCCTTGCCGCAGCGTGTAGCATGCGGCTAGAACATGGAGCGCTGTTTACCTTCCCGCAAGCGGTACCTATTTATCTACTCGCATTGACATGCTTTGGAACTACTAGGTTGGCAGGAGCTGGCCAAGCAACGAGCGCTCACCCCGTCGCGGGAATCAAACTGCCGACCTTTCGATCGACAGCTTATGGTTCAGCGGTAGCCTACCATGATCAGTTTAGCTTAGGCCACAATACTCAGGTGAGAGGAATTGGCTTCAGTAAGATACAGGCATTATAAAGAATAGCTTCCCTGTCTTTGCATGGATATAATGGTCACACATAATGAAGTCTTTTGAGGTAGATATTCTTGCAAATCTTTTGCACTCAATTTTTTTTTTACTCCTGTCTAATTTCATACTTTGCTAAAGAAGGGGTAGCCATTCTGTGGTTCTACATTGTTATTCCTAAAGGGATACAGTGTTCATGTTTTGTGCTCAGTGTGTTTTAACAATGGGCACCCATGCTTCTTTCCCAACAGCCACACTGGCAAAAGATTGAAACTCTGTCACATATGCACCAGCTCAAGCATCTACAACTCCGTCTCTCACTTTTAGATAGATTTGAAAGAGAGAGAAAGTTATAGAGACTGAGAAAAACTTTCATTGTTAGATTGGAAAATACTTTGTCTCCTGTAAGTTCACCCTCCTTGAACTGGTGTAGATGTGACAGTTCCAGATTCAACAATCTGTTCTCTATTATGTTTTTAGTTTGGGTTTCATACTTTGGCAAAGAAAGGGTAGCCATTCTATAGAAACAGACAATGTGACTGTTGGGGAAAAAAGCATTTTTGGGGGGCTCTCTTGGCTCAGATGGAGAAGACTGCAACATGCTGCCTCCAGTAAATAGATTGGTGGTGTTGTTTTTTTCCAAAGGTAATATATTAGGAGGTCATTCTGTTGCTAAAAGGCATCAAAAGATAACAAGCCAAAGCTTATGTTATATGAATGTCAAGGTTACTTCCAATCTATTTTATAAAGACTGAGAGAAAGATGGATTTGAGACACTAGATCTTTGGGTTTTTTAGCAGCAGGATCTTAATATGTTGCATTTTTCTTACAGGCTAAAGAAAGCTGCAGGGGAAAAGGCACACACTCGACAACTTTTGAATTGTGCACATTGTATGGATATTTATATGCAAATACCAGAAGACATCAATGGAACTTTGTTAATTAGAGAGAACATCTTTTTCTTTTGTATGCAAAAAGTCAGTGTTATGATCTGTGGATTTTTAATGATGAAGAAAATTTCTTGATATGTTTTTATATCAATAAAAAATCAAAATAGGTCTCACTTTTTTAACACACTCTGTGAAAAGAAATGTAAGCAGACAAAAACAGCAATGCAAACACTAGAAGTTTCTTCATGACATGGGGTAGATATCTGTTGATCTTCTCAGGGATAGAGTCTAACGAACCCATCTGCAAATGATAGAAAACATACAAATAATATTAAGATCAATGACTTTGAAAAACAATAAAAAGACTCTTATGACACACAAAGATCTTAAATTGAATGAAGAAAGTAACTAAGACACTAGATCTTAGTTTGTGTCATAATTTAAGATGTTACTTTCTTAGATAGAATGAAGAAAGTAACTATGTATCTTAAATATGTATCACAAGAAAGATACATAGTTACTTTCTTCATTCAATCAATCTAAGAGAGTCATAATTTAAGCACATTCTATTGAAAGTAACATAACACTTTTTTCTTTCTTAGGACACAAAGCAGGTTCAGATGCTACAGTTCTAGATTCAATAATGTCTTGCCAATGTGGCTGTTGGGAAAAGCATTGTATTTGGGCTCTCATTGTTAAAACACACTGAGCACAAAACATGAACACTGTATCCCTCTTCAGTAGAACACATAACACTGAAGGAGGGCAGAACGGGAGTCTTTGGAGGGGAAAGAGGATTTAAATCTCCTTTGAAACCCCCTTTAGTGCGAGTTTGGATCCCCTTTCCTTTCCAGGGCCTCCAGTTCTCGCTGCACCGGTGGAGAAGCAGGATGGGATTGTGCTGTAAGAGGCTGAAAAACAACGTTCCTTCTAACAACAAGAGCCAAAGGTAGCCAAAGCTGAGAGCATCCTCTGATATCTTCCTTACACCAGTCTGCCATTAGAAGCCCTGAATAGCTTTGCTTACCTGCAGTTTGGCATGGAAGAACCAGGTTATAAGTTCCACCAACTGATCAAATCTCATGTAGATCTACTGAAAAATGCCAGAGCTACTGCGGTGCAGTCAGTTCTCCTTATCCACTAGGTTCCTGGAAAACCTAGCGGATACCGAATCATTGAGCCTATGGGAAAAATGGGGTTAGGTTCCAGGGCACCCTCTTCACCATACACTATATGAACTTTGTGAACTGAATCTTACCTTGAAGTCTATGGGCCGGGTAATAGCGGGGGGGGGGGGCAGCATCCAGTATACCACACTGGCTCTTTGTTATGGAACAATTCCTAACCCTAACAAATTAATTATTATTCCTTCCTAATAACATTATGTGAATATAAAAAGGTATTGTACAGTAGCCTGGAAGCCCAGAGAGAGCACCCACAGTTTCCATTGCGTTGCAAATGGAATTTCAACAGGAGAGGGGGAGAGAGAGAGATACACACACACAGAGAGAGAGAGAGAGAGAGAGAGAGAGAGAGAGCACCCACAGTTTCCATTGTGTTGCAAATGGAATTTCAACGAGAGAGAGAGAGAGAGAGAGAGAGAGAGAGAGAGAGAGAGAGAGAGATTACCTTTTACAGTAAATGCAGCAAGGCGGGGACATTTGCATCCAGAGCAATGTGGAGACCAACGGGGAAAAAAAAGTTTGCACCCATGGGAACAATGGCCCCACTAGAGATCACAAATAGCAGGAACAGACTACAGATGTGGAGAGATAGGTGGCAATTCTGCCCCTCGCAGATATGTGAATTTGCATATAAAGAGAACTATCTGTATCCCTTTGAAGCCTGATGTCTGCAACTAAAAAAAAAAAAAAAGATAAACACAACATATTTTGGGGATTTCCTTTTAATGATGCATCAGGCAGACATTCATCAGGTGCATCTCTAGCCAGTGATGGGAAAGCTGAATTACCCTTGAATTTCCACCTGGATGCCTCTCTCCCTAGTCCAGTGTTGCGCTAGAGACTAACAGCACAATCCTGAATCCTGTGTAACTCTTGCACCAGTGTAACAGTAGATCCGCTGGTGTAAGTGCACTTATGCCAGTGTAACTTGCCGTACATCGATGAACACAGGACGGACACCAGCGTAACCCCTCTCAGACGGCGTGCATGCACAGATGCCAGTGCAACCCCGCCAGTGCAGGGAGCATTCTGGAGGCGTTCGGACGCTCCCGGAATGCCCACCTGCACCGGCGGAGTTGCACTGGCATCCATCCTGCATCCAAACTGCGAGTGCACGGCGTCTGAGAGGGGTTACGCTGGTTTCTGTTTCGCGTCCATCGGCGTATGGCAAGTTACACTGGCATAAGTGCACTTACACCAGTGGATCTACTGTTACACCAGTGCAAGAGTTACACAGGATTGCACTGCAAGGCAAGGTGCAGGAGCCTACGTTGTAAGGCCAGCGTAATATACCAGACTGTACAAAGTCTTGGCTGCTTACAGGGGTATGGAAGGTGACCACATTCTTTTATAATTAGGGGCAGGAGAAACTGGTGATCAAATAAGAACACATAACCTAACTAGTACACTTTTAAAGCGGTTACCATTGATAAAAATTGGAAAATTTGGAATAAAAACTTTCTGCTATTTCATTTTGGTTAAACACCAAAATCTGCAAAAAATTAAAACAATTTTCTCCCACCTTTACTTATAATTTTCATGCTTTGTAGAGCACACGTGAAAATTGTAAGCACCTGAACTCTCACCTGAAGCTTAAGTTTTGTAGACTTGCTTTTACAGTCAGGATTGACTGTGTGGGGAGATCCCATGTAACTGACCCAACCTCCACATGCTTCATCTGCATGTGCTCACCAGTGACAAGGGCTTGCGTGCTGGTGAGCTTGGACACCTTCCTAACCCACAGAAGTGCTGCTACTGCCTATGCCCCATGACACGTACCCGCCAGGCCACTTGGCAAAGCTGGGTTTCAAAAATGGACGGGGAGGTGGGCAGAGAACTGCCCTTTCTCTGTAAACCACATCTGTCCTTCCATAGAGTTTTATAAACTCCTTGCCTGAACAAGCTGAATTCCTGAATTTATTATATACCGTATATACTCGTGTATAAGTCAATTACGTGGCTAAGTCGAGTGCAAGTTTTGAGCCAGAAATCATTAAATTTGCTATAACCCGTCCAGTGTAAAACTTGGGGCGGGGCGTTATGAAATTCTTTGAGTTACAAATTGAACTAAGGAGAGTGCAAATTTGCTACAAACAAGGAGTCTGCAAACTGAAAACGAGGAGGGTACAAATGGCAAACAACGCTGATAGTAAGCAAGGCTGATAGCAGAGCAAACAACTAACAGAGCTAACTACTACTACTACTACTACTACTAGTAGTAGTAGTAGTAGTAGTAGTAGTAGTAGTAGTAGTAAGAACCTTTTTTGGCATATAAACAAAACAAACATATAACACTTAACATATAACACTTACATTACAAACATCTAAAATCTGTAAACACAGAACAAAATTACAGCTCAAACATAATAGGGAATACTATCTGATTTACGAGCCAAAACAATTATATTGTTTTATAGTAACATTATATTAACACAGGCTGCTGTCCTTTCCATTAGATCACCCAGCTAACGGAGCAAACTAACCAGGCTGCAAATTGCAAATGAGGAGGCTGCAAACTGTAAACAAGGCTGATAGTAAAAAAGGCTGATAGCAGAGTTACTTCCCCCGGTGTAACGCGGGGAGGCCCCAATGGGCCTCCTTGGATTTCCACCAGCTATTTAGCTGGCGGAAGTTGGAGGGGGCCATGTAAAGGCCGCAGCAGCCTGGGAAGGGGACGGGGATATGGCAGCCGCCATCCTGCCCCCCGGGCTGGCTTGGCCAGTGGCCCCGCTCCCTTGATGCCCGGACCACCCACGTGCCCGCCGGGGGATCAGTTACCACCTACAGTGGCCGCATGGGCGATCCGGCAGCGGAGTGAGGGCAGCCGGCCTCCATGTCAGCCGCCCTTACTCTCCAGTCATCACAAATGTGCTTCACGGCATGTTCGTAATGGCTTAGATCAGCAGAGTGCTTGCTCTGCCATTCTAAAGTTGGGCAGGATTGCGCCCATATCGATTCACCCCCCCCCCCCAGTGAAGAGTGCAGAGCAGCTGGCGTTTGTTTTGGGAAATGGAAGTTTTCAGAGCAGATTTTGTTTGTCATTCAGATTTCTCAAGTCAGTCAAATACGACTTTTTGCAAATCTGCAGGGTCTCCATTTAACACAAGAGCCTCTCAAACACTCCTACCATGTGGTGAATGTCCTCAGATTGCCCCTGCAGAGGAGCCTGGAGAGTCACCCTCTGTGCAAACCTGTGCCTCCATTTTGAGGACGGCAAAGACACACACGCACGCACGCACACACACATGCACCCTTTCTGTCTCCATCACAGCTTACTGGACATACGTATTCCTCATGCTCTCAGAAGTGCAAAACCAGGCGCCATCCCCTCCATCTTGGAACGCGCTGCCAGGCAGTTGGCTACCCTGGGGCTGCTTCTTGGCTCTCAGTGGGTTCCTGGTCTCACTTCCTTTGACAGCAACAGCAATTAAACCTTCATGCCTGTGTGAGGAACAGAGCACTGCCCCCCCCCCCCCCGCGTGTGGGGCGAGGGTCAGAGGTTCCTTGTTTGTAATGCAAAGGAAAGTCATGAGCAAGGCTTGCAGATGCTCACAAGGTAGGCTCACCTGCAGTTGCCATGGTAACGTGGATGAGGGTTACAGAACAGAGCGGCTCGCTTGGGACTGCAGGGCAAGGAGGGAAACCAACGGAGGGCTTGGTGTCTGAAGCAGAGAAGAGGCTCCTCCTAGCCAAGAAGAAGAAGCTGGGTCAAAAGCAGCATCCACTGCTCCTCGGGGAGGGGGGGTCAGGGGGGTCGTCTCCACTTGGGGCTTTGCAGGGGGGCTTCCAGGTTATCTGTTTTCTCTGGAACTGACACTGTCGTTCACACGCTCATCATTCATATGTGACTTGGTCAGAAATGGCTAAACAGTGCTGAAGTGTCCTAAGTGTGGAAAGAAGCACCTGGGAGAAAAGGCCACTGTGCCCTAGAAACAAATCTGGATTTGCAGCCATGTAGACAGAGAGCTACGGTGGCTTAGTAAGATGCTGAACTGCAGACTGGAAGGTAGGCAGGGCAGCAGTTCGAGACCCGAGTGCCGCGTGACGGAGTGAGCTCCCGTCTCCTGTCCCAGCTCCTGCCAATCTAGCAGTTCTAAAGCAAGAAATTGCATGTAGATAAATAGGTACCACTGTGGCGGGAAGGTAACAGTGCTCCGTTAGTCACGCCAGCCACATGACCACGGAAGTGTCTTCAGACAGCACTGGCTCTTCAGCCTTGGAAACGGAGATGAGCACTGCACTCTAGAGTTGGACACGACTGGCTTTCCAGCAGGGGAGACCTTGACCTTTTTAGACAGACAGAGGCTCCAGACAAGCAGCCAGCCCTGGCTTAAAACATAGCCCCTTGGGTTCTGCTCATCGCATAGTGATGAAATTCAGTATCTTCCAAAAACGACCCTTGCAAGAGGCAAATCCCCAGGAGAGTGTTCCCATCTGGGCAGGCGAGCCTCTCCAGGTCAGGTGTGGGAGAAATCGCCGCAGGGTCCACTTTTGGTTGCAGAGGCCAGACTACAGAGAACCCCGCTCTCAAATGGGACTTGTAGAAAAGAGGCGGGGAATAATGAAGGTCTTATCACGTTTGGTGGAACAGCAGACAAAGACGGGGTTCGCGGGCATGTGTAACTAATTAAATGGTACAGGCAGAAGAAAAACACCGATTTTGTAGCAACTCTGAATTATGTCTGGAGGTGAAAAAGTCAGCATGCTCAGGGGATAATTAATCACCCAGAGGTGAGATACCCTGGCGAGCCAAGCCGCATACGCACTTCCTGAGAATGCCAAGCCTGGCCGCTGCAAGTCCAGGAGCCAAGACACTCGTTTTGCTGCAGCCAGGAGGGCTGGAACTTGATGTGAGGGTTGGAAATTCATCACTACCACCAAATTAAAAAGGGCAAGCTAAAAAGAAACAAGGAGGTGGAATAATTGGATCCAGTTTGATGTGGCAGGAGAAAGTGCGGGAGGCTCTGGTTATCTTGGGCAACTTTGAAATGGCTCCGGCCAGTAACACACAGGTGCTGCAACTAGGTGGCAGATTCTTACATTCAGGTTTGGTAAGAGAAACCTGGCCCAAGCTACGTCCTCCCCCCCAGCGGCGTCGCGCCCGGAGCAGGTTGGGGCGGGGGCCCACGGAGCCCCCCAATAAAACTGTCAAAATGTTAGGTTTCGGTTTCGTTTGTTGTTGTTGTTGTTGTTTTATTGTTTTCCGGGGGGGGGGTTAAGTTGTAACGGGGCACTGTGTGTTTGTGTATGTGTGCTTTTCCCCCACTTATCTTGAATATGGGACACTTCCAGCGACGATCTTCTTCCTGCGCCGGGCACATCTTCTCCCTGCGCCCAGCAGCGCTTTCCAGAGTTTGCGCAGGTGCAGAACGTCGATTGGAAACTTCGTCGTTCTGCGCATGCGCAAGTCTTCCACAGTTCGCTCAAGCGCAGAACGACGAAGTTTCCAGTCGACGTTCTGCGCCTGCGCAAACTCTGGAAAGCGCTGCTGGGGGCTTAACGGAGTTCGCGCCCGGGCGCAGGGAGAAGATGTGCCCGGGCGCAGGAAGAAGATCGTCGCTGGAAGCGTCCCATATTCAAGATAAGTGGGGGGGGGAAGCACACATACACAAACACACAGTGCCCCGTTACCACTTAAAACCCCCGGAAAACAGTAAAAAAAAACCCGAGAAAAATACGAAAAAACCCAAAACCTAAGGAGCCCCGCCCCACCCCCAGGGCCCTGCGCCCTAAGCCCGGGGGCCCCCGCCCCCCGCCCCACATCAGGTGACGCCATTGCCTCCCCCCCCCCACACACACACTGATATTGTGAAGGATGAGCAGGGCAGGGAAAACCTACAGAGGCTTGATTGTCCCGAGTATAAGACGCACCTGATTATAAGACGCACCCTTAAAGTTTGGTGCTATTAAAAAAATTTAATTAAATCACTGGCATTAAATTGCAACAGCCTGATTATAAGATGCACCCCTAGTTTAAAAACTTAAATTAGGAGAAAAAAGTGAGTCTTATACTCAGACCGATACGGTATTTATTAATAGAGGTGTTTGAAAATGGTGGTGTTTTTTTTTAAAAAAAAGTGTTGAATTAAGTTGCAAGTGTGGTGTTTTGTGTTTTTATTCACAGGTGCAAATTCTTAAGCATCAATATCAGGTTTAATATGTTTAAGCCTACATTGCAGGCTTCAATGCTAAAACAAGAAATTGTTCCATTGTTTCTAACTGGAAAAATAATCTGTTTCAACCAGATGCATTCCACAACCAGCGGTGAGTCGTCGGGAAAAACGCCCCCGAAATTGCCGGGTTTTGCCTTACCAGGGCTTGGTGGGGCTTGCCGTTTTTCAGGGATCCGAAGATCAGGGAGTCCTGCAGAGGGTTGCACAGGTCTCCGCGAAGCCCCACCAAACCCCGGTAAGGCAAAAAACTTTTGTGGCCGTGGCAATCCCCAGGATCGTCACTGCCGGCATGCTGTCCCTGCCCCTTAAGCTTTTGTACTCAAAAAGAAGCACGGAGGATGGAATCATGAGACTCCACAGCACATGGTTTGACTTTGAGGACGTCCAGCCCCTAGCCTATGCCCATGGTGTTGCTAACAGGTGCAGAAAAGAGCGACCAGAATGTTTCGTGGGCTGGAGCACCTCCCTTATAAGGAAAGGCTACAGCGTTTGGGGCTTTTCAGTCTAGAAAAAGGGCGACTGAGGGGGGACATGATTGAGATGTATAAAATTATGCATGGGATGGAGAGAGTGGGTAGAGTGGAGTTCTTTTCCCTCTCACACAGCCATTGGCGTCGCTGCAGGGGGGTGGAGCTCTAAGTTCCGCCGCGGCTCCGACCCTCCGTTACACAAAGCGGCCCCGCCCCCTCGTCTTCGGAACCATTCAAGGCAGTGAAAGCAGCGCTTTGAATGGTTCCGAAGACGAGGGGGCGGGGCCGCTTCGTGCTCCGGTGTAACGGAGGGTCGGAGCCGCGGCGGAACTTAGAACTCCGCCCCCCCCCCTGCAGCGACACCAGTGCACACAACACCAGAACCAGGGGGACTTGCACTAAAATTGGGTGAAGGGAGAGTTGGAACAGAGAAAAGAAAATATTTCTTCACCCAGCGTGTAATTTGTGGAATTCCTTGCCACAGGATGTGGTGATGGCACCTGGCCTGGATGCCTTTAAAAGGGGATTGGACAGATTTATGAAAGAGAAGTTCATCACAGGTGACAAGCCATGATGGGGATAAACAACCTTCTGGTTTTAGTAGTAGGCTATTTCTGAATGCCAGGTACAAGGGAGTGGCCACAGAATACAGGTCTCTTGTTGTCTGTGTGCTCCCTGAGGCATCTGGTGGGGCCACTGTGAGATACAGGAAGCTGGACTAGATGGGCCTTTGGCCTGATCCAGCAGGGCTCCTCTTATATGTTGAGGGTCCCTAGAACAGATCTTAGCTCACAGAAGAAGGTGACCTGAGCCCAGCCCATTTGGGCCTCAGAGTCTGGAACCAGCACCTTGAAATGTGCCAGAAAAGCCCCCTTTCCCTTTGTTTGCTCTCTGTTTTCTCCCACTTCATCTCTTGTCAAGCCAAGTATCTTATTAGCTAGTGGAAAAACAAGGAGTCTTCCAGCACCTGAAACACTGGCCAATTTATTTCGGCATCAACGTTCAGCCCACTACATCAGGCGTGTCAGAACTTCAGGTGCAGTAGGCTAGGCTCAGCTGTATGTCCATCAAGACTGAGAAACTGGATGAAAGTTTCAAGAAGGGCAAAACTACTTTAGAAAACAAAAGTGAGCATTAACTAGTGCAGGGGTGGCCAACCTTTCAACACGAATGCTCCTGGACCTTTCATGGTTGCACAGGTGAGGGCATTTCAGCAGGTGCAGCTGCTTGAGCAGCACCATCAGCAACTGCAGCTGCCAAGATTCTGTCTTCTACACAACTCTTAAGAACGCAGAGGCTCTCATGGTGGAAGGTTGGCCACCTCTGAACTGGTTGGTCAAACAAAAAGAAATAAGTGTTGTGGCAGCCACATAGGCCACCACCACGTTTTTGGATCAGCAGAGGCTTCCAAATGGTTTTTAGTGGCAGCCCCACATGTTGGATTGCAGAGGCATATTTAAAATAGATCTATAGTCAATAAAATAATCTAATACCTATAAATCAATATTTACAAAAGACAGACACCCACTATCCGTCTCATAAACGAGCTAAGAAACCCAGAAATTCAGCCGACTGGGGAAATGGCAGCTCTGCAGAGATTCTTTGTAAAAGTGGGTCTTTTTCTCTTCCATTTTTTAAATTATTTTTATTGTTATTTGTGTGTGTGTGTGTGTTTACTGTTATTATTTGTTATTTGTTACTGTTATTATTTGTGTGTGTGTGTGTGTGTGTGTGTGTGTGTGTGTGTGTGTGTGTGTGTGTGTGTGTGTGTGTTTACTGTTATTATTATCAGACTTTTCATCCTGTGCTGATGGTTCCTTGCTCTGAAGCCCTTGGAAGCTCATCTTTGAATCTGTAGTGCAAAAAGCTGACTTGACAAGAGGGATGAGGATATCGAAAGGACCTCGGAGTAACCCTTGAAGTGCACAGCGAGGTGGAGAGAAAAGGGGAGAGCTTTGAACCGGAGAGCTGAGAGATACAACAGGCCCATTAGCTCATACTTCTCCATTCTCCAGGGAGAGAGGATGATAGTTTTCTCTGTTTCCCTTTCTGCCTTTTTTTAATCTGGAGCTGGGGCTCTTCCTATTCCCCTCCCTATTCCAGTATTTGCTCCAAACAGGCACAACAGGAATGAGATAGAGATTTGGTTAATGAGGTTTATGTAGTGGGAACATAGAATAGTTGGAAGGTACCTTGAAGGTCATCTAGTCCAACCCCCCAGTTCAGTGCAGGTGACATCCCTGATAGCGACCATTCGGCCTCTACTTGAAAACCGTCGATGAGGGAGAGCCCACCACTGTACGAAGCAGACCATTCCAGTGTAGGACAGCTCTTACAGCTAGGAATAACACCCTTATGTCTAGTCCAAATCTCCTCTTACAGCGCGATCCTGTGTAGAGATCTGGCAGGTGGCCCTGGGCCGCCCACCAGATCCCGTGCTGCCAGGTGACCACCATGCGGCGGGCCTTAGGTCTACTCCGGGAAGGGAATGTTTGTCCCCTTCCCCGGGTGTAAGCCGGGGCCGGTCCGATGGGCTTCCTCAGATTGGCTTCCTCGGCTGAGCTGGAGGCTTCGGAGAAAAATGGGGATTTAAATCTCCTCCCCCTCTTTAAGCCTCCTGCTCTGCAAGTCGGAGGAGGTTGTGTAACAGCCTATCCAGCCTGGTGGGGACAGGGAATTATGGTGTGCGCCATCCCCTGCCCCCTCCTGGGCCGGCTAGACCAATGGCCCCCTCCCTCGCCAGCCCGGACCGCCACGAGGCCGGCAGGGGAGCGTTTATCTTCCTCCAGCGGCCACTTCCTCCATCCGGCGACGGAGTCAGGGAAGTCGGCCTTGCCCTAGCCTTCCTTACTGTGCTTTACAGCACATTTGCGATGGCTTCGTGTGACGGAGTGCTCGCTCCGTAGCCGTGTATTTCCGGTGGATTGCGCTGTTTCTGCTTCTCTTCTGCAGGCTAAACATACAAAGCTCATTTAACTGTTTTGCATAGGACGTTGTCTCCAGACCCCTCCTCACTGTTTTCATTATCCTTCTCTGAACCGCCTCCAGCGTACCAATGGCCTCCTTAAAACCTGGTGCCCAAAACTGGACGCAGGATTCCAAGAGAAGTCTGCCTCGTGCAGCACAGAGTGGAATTCGAACACAGCCCAGCAACGTGTTTGCTTTTCTGTGGCTGCATCCCAGTGTGGTCCAACTAAGGCACCATTGCATCCCTTTGCTTCACAGGTCTTTCTGAGCTGCCAGAAGGCAAAACAGCAGAACTCAGACTCCTAGCAGCTTAAGGGGAGTGACGGAGACCTTCACTGACAGCCTCACTCCTAAACAGCAACCTCAGTTAGCCTTTTGCTAAAGGGAATCAGTCTCAAATAATGCCTGGCGTCAAACTGGCACAGCCCTGCTCATAAAGAAGGCAGTCAGGCTACTCACGATGAATCACTGTCTGCCTGGCCTGGCCTGGGAGGACCTGGAGAGCAGGGGGGAGGTTGCTGCAAAGCCCCCTCACCCTTGCCCTCGCAGCCCCCCAAGAGGCAGCCCTCTGAGCTTGAGGGAAGGCAGGCTTGTTAGCCGAAGCCTAGCTGTGAAATGTGATCTCCGTCTCAGTGAAATGTGACAATTGCATCTAATAGTGAGAAAATTGCCCTTATTTAGCCATATTTACTTAGTCATAAATCAGTGCAGAGACACCTTAACTCGCCTTGGCGGGCAAAACAACCGGGGCTGTCCACAAAGCGCAACATTTCTAGCAAACCCCTGACATCCCCACCCCCTCCCCTCTTGGCATCATTTGCCAAGGGGCACATATGTCATCGTGAACTCAGGAGAGGAAGAGTGGAATGTCAGTGTCGTACTAGATGCATGTCTCCCGGCATACTTTGCAAGGACTATGCTATGCGTGACACGTAAGGCACTTCTTTGAATTGAAAACCTGAATTGAAAGTCACTGAAAATGAACGACCCCTTTTACGTGTTTCTCCGGAAAGATGCTTCCATTATGCAGTAGAGAAAGTAGAATTCCCGGGTCATGGACAAAGGTGGCCTGGAACAGAGAGAGGCAAAGGGGCACAAGCAAAACGTACATCAAATGTAAGCTAGATTTCCCCTTGTGTAGTACAAGAGTGAGTGTGACAATACCAAGAGGCCCAATGTCCCCCATTGGAACCCCAAACCCAGACACCCCCTTGTTATCCCTGCCCTAAGGCCTTCTGCAAAACCACCAACCTCGAGCTCGCACTGACACCATTGCAAGGGAGGGGGGTTGAAATGGACACCACCACCGTTGAGGTCCGAGCAATCCTTAAATGTCAGTTGTACCCGCAATTTTCCCCCTCTCCAGACCTCCCAGGTTCTGTTTACGATCATCCGGAATACCTGCAAGGGGCATAGCCCTTTCTGATGGGATGTTTAAGGCTAAAATCTGGCCAAGAATACCGGCTTCTGGACTCGAGCTTGAGTGACCTTTTCTGAGGATAAATTATAGGACTTCAGTGCATAAGGCTGAAACTATCACAAGCTTCCCACTCCACCAAGACTCCCTGGAGTCAACTAGGTCTGGCCCTTCCTTGAACAGGCTGCTTGTCGTCACCTGCCCCATTCACAAAGAAGAGTCATGAATCCAACGATTTCACCCTCATGACCGGCTCTTCTGAGCGCTGGTCTCCCTTCTCTGTACCTTCTCTTTTTCCAGGGGCTGCTCAGCTTTGCTGTAACACTTCCTGGCGTGTTCCAGCTGTGGCATTTGAAACGAGAGAGATTTCAGAGACTGATGAGCAGGTTCTCAACGCTTTGTTCAAACGCACAACAAAGAAATCCCCACCATCAAAAGAGCTCCGGAGAGATTTTAAAACACGCCTCTGCAATTCATCTGAGTCTAAACCTGAATTATCTGAGGACCAACTAGATGGGACCTGCTGCACAGGGATGAATCTTTCTTGCTTGCAACCTTTTCTTTTAAAAAGCCACCTCAAGAGGCGGTGAATTTGAGCGTAAGAATGGGAGGGGGGGAATGGCATGAACCTTTCCCTCCTCCTGCCTTTGCACCTCAAATTGTCTGCATGTCGCATGTACAGCAATACCTTGCACTTTCATCAGGTTAGGGACCAGAGCATGGACGAAAGTCAAAAATGGATGAATGTCAAAGCAGAGCCTTATTTAACTTGCAAATTTATTTTGGCCGGTGAAATGTGTAAATAACTAACATGAGAATATGTGCAAAACCTAAATAAAGAGAAATAAAAGAAAAACATAATGTTGACAAAAATCGTGGAAGGTTGGATGAAATTGGACGAAAGAGGAAAGCATGTGGACGAAATTTGAAATGTGGTTATAATTGAAAACGGCTGGAAGAGCAAAGCGATGAAAGTCATGTGGATGAAAGTTCAGGTTTTGCTGTAGTTTGGACTATGTCTCAGCAGGTCTGGCTTCCTGACACAGCAGTCTTATTGAATCCACACCCACCGTGGTTGTGGTGGGGGTGGAATAGGATTGCTCATAAGAACCTCAGAAGAGCCCTGCTGGATCAGGCCAAAGGCCCATCTAGTCCAGCTTCCTGTATCACACAGTGGCCCCAACAGATGCCTCAGGGAGCACAAGACAACAAGATAACCTGTTTCCCGTTGACACTCCCTTGCACCTGGCACAGAGAAAACCTACTTCTAAAGCCAGGAGGTTGCTTATGGCTTGTAACCTGTGATGGTCTTTTCCTCCATGAATCTATCCAAACCCCTTTTAAAGGCTTCTAGGCCAGGTGCCATCACCACATCCTGTGGCAAGGACTTCCACAGATGAATTACACGCTGGGTGAAGAAATATTTTCTTTTGTCCATTCTAACTCTAACTCATTTATTTATTTATTTTCTGTATTTATATCCCATCTTTCTCATCATCAGATTTCTCATCAGATTTATTCAAGGCGGCTTACATAGGCAGGCTATCTTTAGACCTGATACGGGTCTTTACAATATTGTTCTATTCCTATATAGAACCTTCCATGCTCGAGATGTTTTCCCTTCCGAGTGCAGCCCTCCTTCTGGCTTGTGCTTTGCACTTCCAAGGTTCGCAGTTCACTGCAGTTCACCCTCAGACGGTTGTCTTAGATGTTCTCTCTCTAGCTGTCTGCTCCGCATTCCACCCTCTCACGATGCCTTCTCAGTGTCTTTGTGAGGTTCGTCAGCAGCTTCCATCTCCCATCCAAGCGGGAACCGAGGTTGACCCTGCTTAGTTTCTTCAGGCAGGGCACCGGCTCAAACCTCCAGGCCACACCTCATAAGTCTCCCTATGCCAGTAGAGCACAATCAGACCTTGGCAGCAAAGGTCTGTTCAGGGTCACAGGAACACCCTTAATCTGTTCAGGGTCACAGGAACACCCTTAAAGTCAGTCAATTAATCAGTTTGCTTTCAAGTGAAATTATCTGAATCCATAAAACATATGCAGATGTCCTGATCTTTGCTCTGTTCTGAACCAGAGTTTTTGCAGAGTTTGGAATAAGTGTACAAAGAATGAGGCCACCATGCAGGAGCACATACCTTGGCATGTTGCAAGCAGTGGAGGATGTACATCTGCAGAGCTGGTGTTCCAGGAGGCCCACACAGGCAGTCACCGTCAGGCAGCACATTGACGCGTACCTCTGTCCACGGCTTCACCCACTCCCTGAATTTGAAAAGGAAAAGAGGAACAGAGGAGAAGAGGAAGTGTGGAGGAAATGAGAGCTTCGGAGACACTCTAGCCCACCACTCTCCTCTCCTTCACACTTCCTCTTCCGCTCCTCTCTCTGACGGTCTTGCCCATCACTCTGCTGTCCAACTCCAAGAAATGAAAGCAGGAGGAGATGCAGCAGAAGCAGTGGCCAATGCAGGACTGTGTAAGGAGAGGCATTTGGTTCCTCACTGCAGGTGCCAGGAGGTTGTGGACCAGCCCTGGGTGTAGGGAAGAAGAACATGGCGGAAAGCCATGAGAAAGGACCGTTTATTGACAGGGCACAGAAGAGGGATGCTGCCTTGAGCATGAGTGTCCATCTGTTCTTGCAGGGCTCCAAACACATCTCTAGAGCCACATGAGAGAGAACCTGGCTTATACGCGACTTGGGAGATTTTTCTTTTCATTTCCAAAATTCAGGCGAATGCCCTGCTTCTCTCCCTATTTTTTGACTGGTTTCCCTCATTTCCTAACTCCCTAGAAGCCAGTGATGTAGACTTGAGTCTACTGACTCGGACTCGAGTTGGATTCATATCACATCAACAACTCGACTCGGACTTGACTCGGCAATTGTAAAAGATTCAAAAGATTCGACTCGAGACTTGGAGCCTTTTACAAGAAGTCGAATTTTATTCAGGTTTGAACCTGTTTTCCCCATTAAATAGATAGGGACTCGCAACTTGCAACCAAAGACTCGGGACCTGGGGGCAGAGACTTGGAACTTGACTCGAGACTTGGAGTCAGAGACTTGATCCACATCCCTGCTAGAAACTCCTGCATAGGTTCAGCAGTCTTAGAGCTGCTGGAAAATCCTCCTGAAGCAGCTTTGTTTGGAAACTCCCATTATTCCCCAGCCATGTGCAGGATGTGGATCGGGGCCCTTCTTCCTGTCTGGGGTAGCTATTCTGCCCAGCCATAAGCTTGCTTTGCTCACTGGGCAGCTAACCTGCCAGTCCAGATAAAAGGGGTGGGATGGAGAAGTCAGGTGGGTGTTTGTTTTTTAGCCTAAGCAGCTCAGGGACGCTCAGTGACCTTACCTCCTAATCAGCTGTGAGGACTCGTGCTGGTACACAGAGGACACCCACTTACTCTCCAATAAGTACAAGGACTAAGGATTCCTAGGATAATGTGAGTAGCTAGTGCTGGGGACAGTAAGATTAGCCAGACGCGTTAAGAAGTTTTCTTGTGTTTCTGTTACCTTTTTTTCACTCCAAGCCAGGCTCTGCTCTGTGTCCATCTAGCCAAGTCAGGAATTTTCCATCAGTCTGCCTGTACTTTTCTACCCTCGTTTGGTTTAATTCTTTTTCTTTTGAACTTTTAATAAACTAGTTACATTTTGATTCTTTGCCTGGCTGGTCCATGTTCACAGGTAATTCAGTGGGTTGTCACATCTCTTCGCTTTGCAGGTGCTACTGAGGTTTGGATTTTTAATAAGAGCCTCTGGAGTCCAGTGCTCTCCTGGGAGAAGGATTTTTCCCAGATGCCCCCCCCCCTCTGCCTGGGCTCTGTAGCCTGGGACGGTGGCAGCAGTTAAATCTACCAAGGTTCTCCTCTGTCCAGCTGCTGGTCCAGTAATGGGAAAGCAGGGAGTCGAGAGGGGTGTGTATATGCTAACCACTAGGCTCTACTCTTCCAGTCAGTCTGCCTTCTCCAGGATCTTTTCCCCTGACAATCACAAATCCGGCTTCCCATAGCAGAAGCTTGGGTGTTGCAGAGAATTCCAGGCATGCGATATCTTGGAAGGCGGAAAGCCCTGGCACTAGGCTCCGTGCCCGGGAATCCACATTTGGCTTGTCTGTATGGGGGATGCCGCCGTACTCCATAAAACTGAAGTCTTCCAAACCCCAGGGATGTTAAGTCTGAGTGAGTCCAAGTGTGTCGGGTAAACTTGATCCTGCCAGATTAAGGGAGGCATTAGCCAGGCTTGGAGCCCTTGAATGGGCCTCAGTTGGAGATCTATGCCCGGTCCCAGTTATGAAAGTGACATTGTAATACATCACACACACGCACACACACACACACGCGCGCACACACACACACACACACACACACACACACACACACACACACACACACACACACACACCATGGTCAGGGTTTCCTTGGCCCTGGGCCAGGCAAAGGTAATTTTGTGCTGAGTGATATCAGAAGTTGAAATGAGCCCCGCATATTTTGTATAATTCCCAGAGGTCATAAAACACCTCAGCCCTCTCCCATCCAACATTTATGTGTTTTGCATTAAACTTCCCCCAAATTAGTGCTAAGTGCATTAAAGTAGTAAAAATAGCCTGCCTAAAGCCCCATTAAATTCTTAAATTTACAGATCCGGTGCACTGGGATCCATAATTTAGGCTTAAGCTTGGGAGCCCCATGACGAGGCATAAGCCATGCCCATGCTCTGCTTTGGTAACTGATATGGAGAGAGGAGGAGGAGGAGGAAGCACGTGGAGATAAGAGGGAGGCTCGTGCCAAGGTGAGAAGGGGTGCCTCGCTGTGGGAGGATGAGAACTTGCTATGTCCGCATCTAGAGCCACAAACAAACCCCAGTGTGTTCTCCTCAGAGGCAAGGTGGGAGACCCAGGGTCAGGCAGGGACTCTAACCAACCTGTGAGCGTCTTTATCGGCGAGCGCTCCATCTGGTCATCACGGACCCATGTGAAGGAGCTTTGCATCCTCTTCCCTCCCCTTTCCCTTTCCTCTTCTGGTACTACCGGCTACTACTCCATGCATGGCAGGATTCTTTCCTTTTGCAGACAGTGTGCATGGTGCAGGACACCAATCCGGATCAGAACTGTGGTACAGGGGGGGTTGGGTTGGCGGTTGGACTCCAGTGCGGTCCTGGTCTGCTGGCCAGTTTACAAGGAAAACACTCCCACTGGCATCAATGGTGGCGGAAGCGGTTGTAGGGCACACATGGCATGCTGCTGGGTAAGGTGGGGGTGGAAGGGACGCCCCCTGCGCTGTTGCTCTGTGGATTTCGCCCCTGTGGGCACCAGGATCTAGGGCCTGAAAGTCAGTTTTTGGTTAGGTGTGGGGAGCATTCCCTTTGCACAGGACAGGCACTCTGCACATGATCAGGGGCAGAGCCAGCCCCTCCTGCCATCTGAGGCGGTGTGCCAAGTGCTGCCCCTCTTACCCAATGATGCGCCAGCCTCTGCTCCTCCCCCTCTCCAATGCTCTAGCTCAGAACTCTCCTCCCCCTACACTTCCTCTTCCTCGCTGTCCTCCTTTTCCAAGCCAGGGGAGAGATGGGCCCCTCCCTCCACCAAACTGCAGCCTGAGGCAATGACTTCAGTTGCCCTCCTCTCCTGGATAAGAACATAAGAAGAGCCCTGCTGGATCAGGCCAAAGACTTCATGTATCTCACAGGTCCAGCTTAATATACCTCACAGTGGCTCCACCAGATGCCTCAGGGAGCACACAGCCAACAAGATAACCTGTTTCCTGTTGTCACTCCCTTGCACCTGGCACAGAGAAAACCCACTTCCAAAGCCAGGAGGTTGCTTATGGCTTGTAACCTGTGATGGTCTTTTCCTCCATGAATCTATCCAAACCCCTTTTAAAGGCATCTAGGCCTTCAGGTGCCATCACCACATCCTGTGGCAAGGAGTTCCACAGATGAAGTACACACTGGGTGAAGAAATATTTTATTTTGTCCATTCTAACTCTCCCTCCACTCAATTTTAGTGCATGTCCCCTGGTTCTGGTGTTGTGCGAGAGGGAGAAGAATTTCCCTCTATCCACTCTCTCCATCCCTTGCATAATTTTATACGTCTCAATCATGTCCCCCCTCAGGTGCCTTTTTTCTAGACTGAAAAGCCCCAGACGCTGTAGCCTTTCCTCATAAGGGAGGTGCTCCAGCCCACGAATCAATCTGGTTGCTCTTTTCTGCACCTTTTCCAATTCAACTATATCCTTTTTGAGGTGTGGTGACCAGAACTGGACACAAATTCTGCATAGGGCAGGAGGTGTGGCCTGGAGGTTGAGCTGTTACCCTGCCTGAAGAAAGCTAAGCAGATTCAGCCCTGGTCATTGCTTGGAAGGGAGACCACTGCCACATCTTGCAAAGGTTCTGTCAGTGTGGAATGCGGAGCAATCAGCTGGAAAGATGGAGAGAACCAACTGAGGGAGACCTGAGGCTGCTGCGAAAAGCTTGGAAGGCAGAAGCACAGCCGGGACGTGGCTGCTGCACTTTGAAAGGAAACCTTTGGGAATGGAGGGTTCTATGTTCTCATAGAACAATGCTTGTAAATCTCCATTGGAAAAAAGAATGGGGTTTAGAATTTCCTGCCTATGTAATCTGTCTTGAGTCTGTAAAGAAAAGGCGGTCTAGAAATACCATAATAAATAAATTAATAAATATGCTCAGATACTTGGATTTTAAAAACAAGAAGTACCAACCATAGCAGCACAAAATGCTCATCTTTAGTGAGGTGCATCTTTTTGAAAGCGAAATCCTCTATATCCCTTCACCCCGCCCCCATGTTTCCCCCATCTATGCTCTGCCCCTTACCCTCTCTCCTCCCCAGGGGCCGGGCACACGCGTCACCCTAGTGACCCCTCCCCCCGGACACACACCCTTGGGGAGGGGACGCCCGCTCAATCGTTGCAGCCGGCTCGGGGACGTCTTCCCTTCTGAGGAAGGCCCGCTGCGCGAACATTACTTATAACGTTCTTTTGCGCATGTGCAGACTGTTGCTGAGGGAAAAGGGCAGACCTTTTCCCTCAGGGACAGTCTGTGCATGTGCAAAAGAACGTTATAAATAACGTTCACGCAGTGGGCCTTCCTCAGAAGGCCCCGGGCAGCCGGCCGGGGAAGACGTCCCTGAGCCAGCTCTCCGGGCCTGGCGAGGGGGGCGGGAGGCCCCCAGGTAATACGCGCTTGTGCACGCAGGGAAGGTGACGCGTGCGTGTGCGTCACCTTTCTGCGCGTGTGTGTGCGCGCGTAACCTGGGGGCCCCCGCCCGCCTTGCCACGCAACAGCAACGCCCCTGCTCCTCCACTCTTCCCTTTCTCCTGCTGCTAACTCACTTTCCTTGGGGTTCCACTGCTGTGTGCTTGGTTAGCATCCGATTTCCCCTGGTGTGAGTCAGTCAGTGTGATCATTCAGAGAGAGTCCCACTACGCAGGGTGCCTGCATGCAATTGCTCCCCCACTATTGTGTGAGCACGTTGCACATGCTTTCAAAAGCCCTGCTGATAACAATGTGATCAAACTCTGCACAGACAGAACTTCCAAGTGTCCTGAAGCAGGAACACTTTTCAGCTGAGTCGCTTCACACATCCAGCTTGCAAGTCACATGAGGCTCTTACACAATTTGGGATATACAGGTGAAGATGCCATGTAGGTTAAAGCCCAGCATACGATTAAAAACAATATTCAGTCACTGCACGCAGTTCCCAAACAGTAGCAGATCGATGCGAGCAGGAAACAGTTTCATTTAAAATCTGGGGCTTGTAGATGTGCCAAGGACCGACGTTTCGTTCCTACACTAGGAACATTTTCTAGGAACAATCCCAAGGATTGAAATGAGGCTGTTTCCCAGATGTGTGTTCTTTGTGCAGTATCTGCATGTCCGAATCAGCCCTTTACAGATCTCTCCGTAGAAATTGTCCAAAGAGACCTCAAATGCAACACTTTTTAGGCATCAAATGCTGAATGGGGAGAAATTAAAGCTGCAATCCTACTACAGACACTTACTGGGAGTTAGTCCCACTCCATTCAACAAGAGGGCTCTCCACTGAGTAGACATGTATAAGATTGCAGCCTTAGTGATACGTATGCATGTGTGAATGCAGCTAAAACTGGCTGTTTCACCAGGCCAGCCCCCAAGTGGGAACCATGTGCCTGACCACAGGTTACTTCCTTTCCCGAATTAGGATGCGAACTAGTATGCTGGCAAGTGGCCCTGCGATGGCACCAACTCGGACAGGATGGCCACTGCTCAGACAGGTCTGGGGCTAGAGAGCAACTCCTAGGTAAAGGTCAAGGTCTCCCCTGCTCAAAAGCCAGTCATATCCGACTGTAGGGTGCGGTGCTCATCTCCGTTTCTAAGGCAGCAGAGCCAGCGCTGCCCAAAGACCCTTCCGTGGTCATGTGGTCGGCATGACTAATGGAACGCTGTTACCTTCCCGCCGCAGCAGTACCTATTTATCTACTTGCAATTTCTTGCTTTCAAACTGCTAGGTTGGCAAGAGCTGGGACAGGAGACGGCAGCTCACTCCGTCACGCGGCACTCGGGTCTCGAACTGCTGTCCTACTGACCTTCCAGTCTGCAGTTCGGCGTCTTAACCACTAAGCCACCGTGGCCCTGATTGGAGCAACTCCTACCTGCGAGCAAAAGCAAAGAGAGCTGCCAGGCCTGTGGGCGTTGTGCTGGGCATTGTCTTTCGAAGGGTGTATGGCTCTCTTTATGACTGTCACCTCCTGAGCCCTTGGAATTCTTCCCAAGATGTACTTAGGGAATTACTCTGCCTCCTCTGAAAGGGAAAACAGCTAAAGCCTTGTTATAACTCCTAAATGTTAACATCTGAATGGAGGGATTATCCTCCCTGAACAAGAGGCTGCGGGCTTGGTTAATGCGGCTTCCTGTTTGTTTGAAAGTGGCGTTCCAGGCTGCTCTCCCCTCCCCTTGTTTGCTGATTCAGAAAGGCTCCGTCCATCCGCCACAATTTCACAGAGAGGGCAGAGCCAGGATTCCATCCACTGAGTCTGCCCCCAGGATATCCCCACTCCATGATATCCAGCAGCAAAGACTTCTGAAGGCAAGCTGCTTGTGGGTGGGTCTTCTTGGAGATGTCTGCATCATCGCATGGAAGGGGAGCTCTGTACATTTTTCCCCCCAGTCCTCACAGGAGTCAGCACCTGCCAAACATTTCTCCTCTGTGATCCTGGAGGAATGCAAATTGCATTGTGGGATAGAATCCAGGAAACCCCATGGTGACTATCAAGGATATTAGTAGTGGTTTATGGGCTTCATGTAAACTGGTCTGCAGGAATGGAAGCGGAGTCAAACTCTGCTCTGGCCCATTTGGTTTCCAGAAGGCTGCAGCCTTCAAAGAGGTGACCCACCAAGGGCCTTCGTGGCCCACCTTGTGGCCCACCAAGGCCCTGGCACAAAGCTAAACTAAAGCAGAACTAATGAGCTTCACCATCACCCGTCCTGATCTTAACAGAAGTTGATCTTAACAAAAGTTAACAGAAGAAGCCTTCTCTAAGTTATAGCTCCAAATCTAGGGAACTGTCTCCCTGAAGGGGTGGGGTGGAACTCCCCCTGTGCTGAACTTTCTCAGAGAGATTGTCGAAACCTCTCGCTTCCATCAAGTCTTTGGCTGAACTGGCTGTGCCCATTTTACCTACACAATGTTTTTAGTCTGCTCTTTTTAATGTCATTTACAGTCACTGTTCTTTGTACCATTGTCAACTGAGCTTTCAGGAAAAAGTAGTATAAAAGTTTACACACACACACACACACACACACACACACACACACACACACACACACACTTTCTTTGAGAGTTGACTTGATCCAAAGATTCTCTCACAAGCAGTTTTGTTGAGGTGCTGAAAGGCTTCAGGATGAAACATGGTGATGACTCTTTTTTTTTTGGGGGGGAGAGAAATCCTTGTAAAGTTTTGAGGAGGTGGGCTTTCCACTGATAGCAACACGTGTCATTTTCTGTTCCCACTATGTCTGCAGGTGGCCATGGCGGGCCTAGTGGCCTCAGGTTCTTTGAGTCTAACACTTCTAAATAAATCAAGGATGCCTTGTCATTTGAGGGAAGGCTGTTCTGCAAACTAAAAATGGCAGATGCTTGGAGCCTGTGAAGTTTCTCAGACTCTGCCCCAGGAAGGACTGAAACCAGCCTCCCATTTTGGCCACTTGGAGAGGAGGAGAGGGGAGCAGGCTTCCCAGCCCAGGGACATAAAGCAACAGAGACTTCTCTTCCCTCTCTCTCTCTCTCTCTCTCTCTCTCTCTCTCTCTCTCTCTCTCTCTCTCACAAGCCGGAGCAGAGTAAACAAGGCGCAGGAAGGCGACAGAAGGACATTTGCATCGTCGTACAGATCACAGAAGAACACAGCTACTCCAGCGTTGCCAGCATGTTTGTTTAGTGGAGCTTCTTGTCTTCTGGCATCAGGGCAGCCAGGCCACAAATAGAGAGAATGCAAAGACAAGAACAAATGAAACATGTTTATACACGGCATGATGAGCAATATGAAAATTAAAAGGCCAAAAGAGCAAATGAAAACAAAGTCGCCTCATCAGCCAGAGAAGTTGCTGCTTCTGGGCCTGTTGGGTTCTGCAGACAATGGCTGGTTTGCATCTTTCGCCTGCCTGCCACACACTCCCTGGGGAAGCCTCGGTCTGCCCTGTGGGGACCACGATAACAAGCAATGGCCAGCCTACAGGGTTGTAGGAAAAACCACTCTCTCTGGGGCCAGCATGTGTGAAGTAGGTTGACTTAGGCTTACCATAGTCCCGGATCCAGCTGGGACTTTCCCGGATTGCAGCGGTCCGTCCTGCCTTTCCTTCCTAGGTCCCGGAATGTCTATTTTTTTTTTTAAGTCACAGGCGCCTTTGTGCGCCTGTGCGAGCCAGGCCAGCTGCGTTCTTGCCCAGGATGCTCGCACAGGTGCACAAGGTGCCTGTGCCTAAACAAAAAGGAGACAAGTAAGCAGAGGCTAGAGGATCTGTAGACTGGGGCACTACCCCAAACTCTGGCCTTGGGCAAGGACTCAGACCAAGCACTTCGCAGCAGCCCTTCCCTCAAGCAGTCCTCCAAGTAAGGAGGCAGGAGGGGCTCATGCAGATTCCCTGCCCTTCTTCCATTTCGGCAGAGGCGAAACTAGACTGGAGCGGGGGCAAGTAGTTCTGCAAGACTCCGTTACACTGGAGTCAGTGGCCCCTCCCCTTTGCTGTTGGAGCCATTCCAGCAGCGACAGGGGAGTGTCCTGCATGTTGCCATTGCCGCCAGAATGGCTCCAACAGCAAGGGGGAGGGGCCGCTGACTCCGGTGTAACGGAGTCTTGCAGAACTACTTGCCTCCGCTCCAGTCTAGCTACACCACTGCATTTCGGTGCTCAACAGTCCTTTGGGTGCTCTTGACACGAAACCTCTGCTGGGGGAAGGAGTGCCTCTGGGTTGGGGTGGGGCACACACTCAGATTGAGAACTTGCCAGTGAGTGCCCCCCTTGAGGGGGCTCCAAACATGCCTTCCTGTTCTCCCCCTTTTCCCTCTCCAGAGCCTGGTGAACATGGCTGGACTTTTCTCTCGCTTCAGCAGGTTGACGTTATTTGGCAAGTAGCGCTTCTCCCTGCCTGGTTTCCCCTTCCTGAGAAAAGTTCCAAGCTATTCATGGAAAGCCCACATCTTCCGAAATTTTGACCAAAGACTGTGATACCTTTTTCTGAGCAGCCACAATATTTACAGTACGGCTGGTAAAATATTTATATAATGAACCAGATTGCCGTGTTGGTTTAAAAAATTAATCTCACATTAAATGTGCTCGGGACGTTTTGCTTTTTAAAAATTGAACTGAAAATTAAACAATAGTTTAATTTGTGGTGAGCGTAAAGTGCCAAAAGGGGCATTTATCACACAGAAAAGCAAATACAACTTCCACTCTTCTGCCAAAGAAATCAGCATTTGAGATATTTTAATCTCCTGGATAAATATCCCCCCCCTCCTCATTTTTTTAACTTTAAAAATAGTAATAATAAAATTTGGCACTTTAGGAAAATTCAAACAAAGTTGAAGACACTGATGTCATTACCAAAAAATAATATTAATAATAATAGCAAAATAAAAGAAAAAAGAGAAACTTTCACACTTGTCAGATACAGAAATGGATTAAGCTACAGTCTCTCCTGTAAAGAATTCCCCTTTGAAGGAGGACTTTTGGTGTTGTCTTATGGAAAATATTGATGTAAAAGTGGTCTTTCAGGACCACTTTATCATAATCGCCAGACAGTCAGGATACTTTTCAGTCTTTGTCTGTGAAAACGGGGCCCAAATTAATTTCTGGTGCAATTTCTCTCAGACTAAAAGGAGCTAAACGTTTCATTAGTTTAGCCTGCTGCTTTCTCCACAGGGGAATGGCTCCGACAGTGAGGGGACGGGGCCGCCTCCTGCTCGCTTTGTAAATGGGACTAGGACGGAGCGAAACTTACGGCCCCGCCCCTACCAGAGCGACGCCTCTGCTCTCCGCTTAACCTACCCCACAAGGTTGTTGTCTGAGGGTCAAACAGGTGGGGGAAAGATCCATCTACACTGCCCTGGGCTCCTTCGAGGAAAGAAGACTGTGATATCAATGACAAAAATAAACATTGTCAGATATTAAGTTTTTTTTGTCAGATATTCCCTGAAGTCAAGAATGCCACCCTGTGGGAAGCAGCCGTGCTCCTTCTCTGTTCGGATGTCATGACGGCATCACTAGAAGGCAAAGATCACTATGATAACCCATGATTAGGAACCAGGGAATATCCCTCCACGTGGATCTGGTGGTAAAATAAAAAAAAATCAGTTTTTGCAAAAATAAAATTAAAAACGTGAATTAGCTGTTCATTCCCCTCAAGCTCATTCAGTAATATTAAATGCTTTACAGCCCAATCCGATGCATGATCCCTCTGCTCCGAAGTAAGTCCCACTATAGTCCAAGGGGCTTCCTCCTGGGTACATGTGCTCAGGATTGCACTTGGACTGGTTGTTTCTTCTCCGATGGCCATTCTTGAAAAGGGACAAAAAATTCCAGTGAAAACCGTGTCTTCTGGCGATGCCCCCAAAAGTTCAGAAACCTCCGCATGTGTCTGGACCTATTCACCCAACGAGCAGGTTCAGCTACATGCTCCTTAACAGCTATAAAGGTCCTCTTCATGGTGGTGTCGCCATGGTGTGTCTGCTTGTACACCTCTGTGTGTGTGACCCTTTCCGCTAAGCAGGAAGGACAGTGACAGGGGCTGCACATGCTCAGTGAGTTTTGGTTTAGCTGGAGAGGTTCCAGATTTACTTTCATTTTTGTAGCTCCAGCCCCAGTTTGGAGGGGCTACCGAGTGCTGTTTTTCCTGCACAACCCCTGGGCAGCTTGGCTTGGGGGAGTTCGAGGGAGGTTGAAAGGGCATTCATTCTCAGCATAGCCCTAAATTAAACCCTGACTGCTGTTTGCAAGAAGGCTCATCATTCAAATTTGCCATTAGTCAGAGTTGATTGCTGCCTGCAGGCACACATCCGATGAAGAATTTGGCAGAACCTGAAAATTGGTGCAGAAGTCTGAGAACCTCCCATCTTCTAAAAAGTGAGCTTCTGGCCCTTGTGAAGCTCTCTTTGAAAACTTTCAGGCAACTTCTGCAAAATGTTTCAAGACTGGAGCTTGTCTGATGTGACCTTCAGTCAGGGATTTTTGCTGACCCTTAACCTCAAGAATGAGTGAGTGAGTGAGTGAGTGAGTGAGTGAGAGAGAGAGAGAGAGAGAGAGAGAGAGAGAGAGAGAGAGAGAGAGACAGAGAGAAGCTGTGGCTACTGAAGGGTAAAGAAAAAGCATTTTCATGCTGTTATATCACCATTATTGATAGTGCTCTTCAAATATCTGAAGGCTGTCATTTGGAAGAAGGAACACATTTTTTTCTTATCTGTCTCTGAGAGAAGAACTAGATCCATTGGGTACAAACTGCAAGAGAGGAGATTCCAGTTGGACATCAGGAAGAAATTCTTGACAGTAAGGGCGGTTCGGCAGTGGAACAGATTGTCGAGGGAGGTGGTGCACTGGCGTCACCAGGACGCGCGACACCCCAAGGCAGGGGTATGCGCGTCACCCCAGTGATGCCCTTTGGGGGCCCCCCGGGGGCCCCCCCGCCACTTCGCGTCGCCCTCTGGACGCTCCGAGGCCGGCCCGGGAGCCGGCCTCGGAGCGTCCAATCTGGCCGGCGCTCCAGGAGCCCACTGCGTCAATACGCAACCTTTTCCGGTTTTCGCGCATGCGCAGAGACCGTTTTGAGGGTCTTGCCCTCAAAACGGTCTGCGCATGCGCAAAACCCAAAAAAGGTTGCGTATTGACGCAGTGGGCCTTCGTTCAGAAGGCCCTGGAGCGCCGGCCAGATCGGATGCTCCGTTGGAGCATCTGGAGGGCGATGCGCGCCACAGAGGTGGCGCGCGGGAGTGCGCGCGGAGTTCGCATGGGATGCGCGCGTCACCCCTGTGCGCGCGTCGCCCCGAGGCGGCCCGCTCCCGTCGCTTCACGGGAGCAACGCCAGTGAGGTGGTGGGTTCTCCCTCACTGGAGATTTTCAAGCAGAGGCTCGACAGGCTCCTGCTGGAGATGCTCTAGGAGGATTTCCTGCTACTGGCAGGAGGTTGGACTAGATGACTTTGTGGGTCCGTTCCGACTCTATGATTATCATCTCTGTTATTGTTATAGCGCCAACACACTCTTGTCATGACCAAAACATGGAAGCCAAATTGACCCAATATCGAAAGGAGCAGGCGGGACTGATGGCTTGGGAGGGAGAGGGTCTGGTTCATCCCCAATGATGTTTACATGGCTTCCATCCTGCAAATCAGGTATACTGGAGGGCCCCATCTACGCGTCCTCTTTCTCTCATTCATTCCTTTTGGAATCAGTACTACACACACTGCTCTTAGGTGGCCCATCAGTCACCATTGATGGGGACACTGAACAGGGGATGTGGAGAGAGAGAGAGAGAGAGAGAGAGAGAGAGAGAGAGAGAGAGAGAGAGAGAGAGAGTGCACAACACCCTCTCCCTTCTGGCGGTGGGAGAGGGGAGTAGTCCAATCCTCACCCCTCTCCTGCCCATCCAACTTTGCCAGCTAGACCTGGATTGTGGCTCCATCTTTCTTTGATAGAGTCTTTCCTCTTTCGCTTCTCTCTGAAAGAGGTGACACATTCACCAGCAAGGGCAGAACAGGGCTGTGCTCCTCAAGGAAAACATACCCAAGTGCCCCTCTGGCCCAGATCCAGGTACAGGGCTGGCTGTAGCCTACAATGCAGAAAGACTCCACTGCCCATCTGCAACAGTTGGGGGGGGGGACAGGGTTGTCACGTTAGAGGGATGCATGACTCCCTGGGGTCAGACCACAACCCCCCACCCACAAGAAGCTGCCTCCTAAATCGCTTTCATTTAATCCATTGTTCAGCTGACTACATTGAAAATGGAGCATGTAATTGTTTCCGCGAATAGAGCTGAAGACCATTAAACGCCGGTTCTGAAGCTTTGCCATCGAGCAAATATTCCAGCTGGCTAGAGCTCCTCTGGGATTGGCTCCACGTCACCATGGTTACGGACTGTCCATGGCTTTATTCGTATGGTTAATTAAAAAGCCTGTTTTACTAGGCTGCTACGCCCAGAGGTACACTGGTACGCCGGCCCTACTAATTCCCATCAAAGAACTTAACAAAATCATCGCGCTCGGATACTGCCAAGGAAGACGTGGGGTCAGCAGTTGGAGAGGTTCGCTCCACAGTGACACTGATCGCCCAACAGAAGTCTGAATCAAGACCACCATTCAGAAAGGGGCATAGCCAGAGCCAGGAAGGAGAGGGCTTGCGGCCCGGCCTCACTGGAATGGTCACTGCCTGGGGTCTCGCCCTGAAACAACACATGGGAGAAGCCATGCAATGGCAGAATACGGACGCTGGGGTCAATGATGTCCAGAGCTGGTGCTCTACAGCCTCTGTGACTCAGGCTGTCTTTCCCCCGAGTCCAAGGTGTTGGAATAATGGGCAAATTCCGTATGCTGGACACTGGGGGGGGGGGGGGTTGCATGCATGTTATTTGATCACCTAGGTAGACCCTCTTGTCTTTGACCCCTCATTGTCTTAAGGAAGGGGCATGACCCCAGACCCAGTTTCCTTCTCTCAATCTCTTCTGCATCTGACCACTGACCAGGGAAGACGTGGCAAGCTGCCCTCCAGCAGCCCAGCACCATCTTTCCAGCATGCCTCCACGCAGATAGCCCTAGCTTTAGAAGGGTCCTGTCCTTTCAAGTTTAGTGTATCCTCTGATGTGAATCAGACGTTGTAGATATGAATGAAAACTGTAAGTAAACTTCTTTTTGCAACTTCAATCAACTATGCCTAGTGTGTTTTCTCTAGCCAAGTAAAGCTAAGCAAGTCTGCCACGTGGGTGGGGAGTAAAACAGAGTAAGGGAGAGGGGAACGGAGCGACGAATAGCTACCCCTCCCCCTAGGAATTCCTACACAAGGTGTTCAAATTGAGAAGCCCAGGCAGTATCAGGGCTCGTTTTACAGGGCCCTTATATGCTCTGACCCTGTGGAGTCTAGCTGCAATTCCATCCCCTGGCCTTCCACAATGGTGGAGCTAAAGCACAGCAGAGTGCTGACCACCAGCAGCTCCCTCCACTGGTCAGCTGCCATAGTGGTACAGAGAGCGGGCACCCAGGTGGTCCTATGGCCACCATCCTTGGCACCATCAACTCAAGTTCAGAGCAGGAACGAGCCACTCCTATTACGACTGCAGGCAGTCGATTCCTCTGGCAAATTGTTGGAGGCTGGAAATATATTGTGCCCCGGGAACCAGCCTCCATGATCATGAGTCTGATCACTCTACCATTCCCGAGGTGTCAGAGCTTCACCATTATGGCGTCAATGTGCTCAGCCACAGTCAGGGCAAAAGAGAGGCGCAACATGCAAGTGCAGAGAGTTTCTCACAACTTGAAAACAGTTTTGGTTTCCTTATGAGCAAAACTGGGGTAGATCCATTTTCCCAGCCATATTTTGATGCAAACTTAGTAGGACTGGCGGCCGGGGGGGGGGGGGAGGAGAGATAAAATTGCAGCATGCATGAGCCCAATCCAGCCTGTTGACAACCAGTTGACCATCCCTGCTGCAGAGCAACCTTTGCATTGGTGTGTTAAACATTTTCCCAAGCCGCATGGACAGCTGCTAGCCTAGTATTAAACATGTATGGTTCATGCACAGCTCTGGATGCAGGTCACTCACTGTGCTCGGGAGGCCCAGCAGTGTGGCTCTCAGCAGGCACAATCGAGGCCTCAGAACCGGAAGGCTCAAGTCCTCGTTCTACCAGTGGCTTGCTTGGCGAATCAGGACCCCCCAACTCCAGGTCCCCATGAGTTGAAGGGGGCAATAGGGGGCCACTTCACAAGGCCGAGGTGAAGACAAACAGCATATGAAGCCAAGACGTGCAGTGCAGGGACCAAGAGAGGAGGTTTGGGCATCGACCCCCCTGGGTCCTGCAGCAGCAGCAGCTGCCTCTCTTGCTTGGTGGTCTGTGTTGGTTTGAAGGAGAAGATGCGCAACAGGGTCCCTGGAAAGTGCAGGACTTTGCTCAGAGTCAGCGGGTCTGTTCCTGGTGGCCGGCTGGGCTCGATCCTCCCCAGGGGCCAAGGAGGGCAGCAGCAGCAGCAGTGCCTCCCTGGGCCCTATAACCTCAGCAGCCTTCCGCTAATGCCTTCCGCTAATGCCAGCTCTGAGCCTTCCACAATGGTGGAGCTAATGCCTTCCGCTAAGGCCAGCCAAGGGTGCTAATGCCTTCCGCTAACGCCAGCCCTGAGCATAGCAAGCTAAAAGGAGGGCCTGGATGCTGGGTCAGGCCAAAGGCGGGCCACCAAGGGCAGCACCCTCTTTCCCCCAGCGGCCCACCAGTGACCTCCGAGAGGCCCAAGGGGAAGAAAGGAATGCCGCCCTCTCTCACCATTGCTTCCCTGCCAGCGAGATTTGAAAAGGGCCAACACTTCAGACTCATGCACTGGTCGCTTGGGTCATGGTTCCTCCAACAAGTGGTCTTCCAGATGCATCAACTCTCCCCTGGATCTTTTCCCTCCCTGAAGCCCAGACATGAGCGCAGGGGGTGGGGTGGGTGTCCCAGGTGGGATCTCCTTGGCAGGTTCCACCTGGAGCGACCCTCCCATTTCCCTGCCCTTAGGAAATGGTCATCATCTGTTGAAGGCAACCAACATGTTTTCTGTTTTAGAAAGTGGGCCTTTTTTTCCCTTCTGAGTTGTCGTCAAAGGGTTATGTAATGCTGTGACACCCTCCAGCCCCACTCTGGTGACATGCTCAGCATCTCAATTCCAGAAAGACTTTGCCAAAGACAAACTGGTTTCTGACAACCCTTCAGGGAAGGGGACTGGGTCAGGCTGAGTTATGTGGGAAATTACCTAATTAGTGCACCAAATGAATGAGCAACTGGGAAATGCAAACAAACAATGGCCGAAAATGGACGGGTGCAAATTACCGGAATCAGCTCAATTAAGGGAAATAAGCCCTTCAATGTGCTCATTACAAATGATACCAGCAGAAGGAACGACTCAGATGGATTTTCAGGAGTCTGCCAAAGACAGAACCGAGCAGGGTGGCAGCTGGTGGAGACCAGGCCCCTCCCCAGAGAGAGAGAGAGAGAGAGTCCAGGAGCCTTTGGGAAGAGTGGGCCATACCTGGCTGCTTTCGTTCCAGATCGGGCCCCTGGCTGGTTTCAGAGCAAAGACTCCACTGGGGTTCCTGTTCGAAGGGCTGCAGCTCTGCCTAAGCCCTTCTGGAGCCCTACACTTCAGGGCTCTACACCTTCCCAAGGCCTCTCAGCCCTTCCAGGCAAGCAGACCAAGGAAGACACATCGAGCTTCTTCTGCAACACCTTCTCTGCCACACCAGGCGAGGCAGAAGGGAAGTGGCCTGCACAAAGCTTTCTCTGGGTGGGCATTTTGCCATGTGCCCCTTTCCTCAAGCAGTTTGGGTCTGAGCCCCCCCCCTCCGACCCCTATCCCTGAGCCTGCTTCCTCTCTAATGTCCTGTCAACGCATGAAGCTTCCCAAAGCAGGAGGGAAGTATCATGATCCGGCTTTCAGCCAATGCTACGCATTCCAAGAGCTTATCAGCCAATGAGGATGTCATAGGGATCATGGGAAGCTGCCTGGAGCGTGGTCCCTCTCTGGCTCAGCATTGTCACTACTGATTGGCAGCATCTCTCCAAGGTTTCAGACTGGACTATTTCACTTCCCTGCCCAGAGATGCTGCCGCCGGGGATCGAACTGGGACCTTCTGCATAGAAGGCAGGGGGTTGGCCACGGAGCCCCAGCCCCTCCCATCTCAAGCCTGGGCTCTCAAATCTGCAGCAAGAAGAAGGGGTGTGGAAAGGTCTTCCACACTTTTCCCCAATGGACTTCTTGCCTGAATCAGGTCACAGACAGTCCTGGCTGGAGGACACAGAAGGAAGCCCTTCAAGACCACCAGGACCCAAGCAAGGTCTCTGCTGCCCTTTCCAATCTCACAAGCCCATCATTTGGGGCAGAGCCAGAGCAAGGTGCTCTCTCAGGGAGGCCCCTGGCATGGAATGGCTCAGTCTGTCCTTTGGTGGTTGCAGCTGTGCACTGTGCTCCTCTGGAGCGACTTCTTGGGTTCTTCACTTTGGCTTGCCCATGAAACTTGTTTTCAGAGCTCAGAGCACGTGCGCTGCATCTCTCCCATCTGCTCACGAGCCACGGCCTGTCTCCCTGGGATCAGGAGAGACGGCTTGGAGATCCAAACAGGCTGCTTATGCCTGCTGGGATTCTCCTCGGGGAAACCTCCTCAGGAGCACGCGAGGCGAGCGTGGCGAGGGTGGCTGCCAGGTCTGAGAAGCCCCCACTTCCACTGAGCGCACCATCCCTCTGCCAAATCAGGAGTGGGGATTTGATATGGAAACTCAGGCTGTGTGTGGAATATTATCTTCTGGGTGATGCTGGAAGGAGGTCCTCCTGCCTCTCTGAACCAGCAGCGAAAAAACCCCCAAAAACAAACGAGGCTTAATTGTAATGACTGTATGCAGCTGATTATCAAAGCTACCGTTTAGAGTGCAATATCAGATGCCATCTGGTGCTGCCTGCAGCAACCTAGGGAGGGCTGAGAGAAAAAAACCAACGCAGGCTTAAATTATTCAAAGCAGCAAGCTTGGCGGGGGGGGGGGAGCTGAGTCACTCTCGGGGTTCCAGGGCCCCCCCCTCGCTTCTCTCCCCTCCTGCCTGGAGCAGAAGTTCTTGGCAAGGAGTGAGCCCAGCTCCGAACACCTTGCCTGCCCTAGAAGCGGCAGCCTGCTCCGAGGGAAGGCGGCAGCAGCCCCCACAAGCCAGGGGCAGGCACAGCCCTGCTGCAGGAAAGCAGCTCACTGGCTCCCACTCCACCACAAGCCTCTGGGGAACTGGAAGGGGCGAAGCCAGGAAGGAGTGGCCTTGCTTGGGTGTGTGTGCGCACCTTGTTGTTTACCCCTGGGCTTCCCACACCTGCTCAGTTGCTTGGAGAGGCAGCTTCCACGTGGTCCACACCCACCCTGGGTGGGGAGCTGTGCTCCACCCAGCCCTCAACACACATTCTCCCACTCGTTCTTGGAGAGCAAAAGAGAGGGCATGAAGCTACAGGCCGTTCCGCACGCGGGGGGAGGGGCATGCAGCAGCCTGTCTAGTGGTGTTACTCACCTCAACGGTGGGTGGGCCCCCAGCCTGACCAGCCTGCCTGCCTCCCTCCTAGGGGCGAAAGGATTGCCCATTCTGACCCTTTCTTATTCCTCTGCTTTGCTCTGCCCTTTCTTCCGTTCCTGATCAATGTGTGCACAGGTGCATTGATAACAATCTCAAGAAGCTCCCAGCTGCTGGATTAGGCCAATCGGGGACCAGCAAGCCCAGCACCCTGTAGCAGCCAACCAGATGCCCCGACAGGAAGCCCCTAAGCAGGGCAGGAAGGCAAGAGCAGCAACTGTTCTGACCCTGAAGGTAGAGGCTCCACCCAGCCGTCTGGGGAAATAGCCATGGGACGCATCTCTCCTGCCCCGTGAAGGACATCCTTGACCACAGCCATGGTGACCATCACCACATGTACAACAGCATCAAGGCTCCTTTTTCAGCAATGTGCTCCTGAAACCTGGAAAACACCAGGGATGTGGATCAAGTCTCTGGGTCTAAGTCTCAAGTCAAGTCCCAAGTCTTTGCCCCCAAGTCCCGAGTCTTTGGTTGCGAGTTGCAAGTCCCTGTCTATGTAATGGGGAAAGTGGGTTTAAACCTGAATAAAATTCGACTTGCCATAAAAGGCTCCAAGTCTCAAGTCGAGTCTTTCAAGTCTTTCAAAATCGCAGAGTCAAGTCCAAGTCAAGTCATCCGACTCGAGTCCGAGTCAATAGACTCAAGTCTACATCACTGGAAAACACCATACAACAACAATACAACGATGGCATAACTGTGTGTACAGTCACATCCAGGCTGCTGTTTTGTGGAGGGGTGTGTTTTTATTTTTTGGGGGGAAATATCGATGTGCATTGATAACACTCTGCACAAAAGACACCTTGGTGCAGTCTCGGGGCATTTCCCTGAAACATCCTCATATTGCTTGCAGGGCATGATCAACACATGCATGTCTAGGGGTAGCATTGGGGTGCAGGGAAGGTTCAGAGGTGAAAAATCACCTGAATGAGGACCTGAAAAACATCTCAAACTGTGCCAGGACAATGCTCTGTGTAACCTCCAGGAACAGAACATGGGACAATGGAGAATTCCTTGAATTCCAATTAAAACCAGTAATGCAGATCTCCAAGAGATTTGGAGGAGGAGCGACCTGGGCACATCCCCCTCCTACAGCAGTCACAGATGGAGGAAGATCCTGCCAGTTCCAAGTCTAGGATGGGAGGGGGATCAAAGGAGGGTGGGGGGAGGCCCCCAGGCTTGAGCCCAGTCGAAGCACATGTGATGAGTCTTGAGGAGCACATTTTGCTTCTGGTAACGACGACGAGGTATTTTGACGTCTCTTCCGACATGTCAGGATGATGGTTTCTGTTACGGATCTCCCAGAAAAGTGATGGTTTTATTTGCTGCCTCCAGTCTCTTGTGTGTTTGTAATTGTTGCTGTTCCTGTTTTCAAAGGATGCTGTGGTCGGCCTTGAGCATTTTAAATGGAAATGTGGGGTTTAAACTGTGAACAGAACCCCCCATCCCTCCCTCCACCTAAAACGCACCCCTGTTCAAGGCAGCCTCCCTTTTGATCGGTCTCTGAAGTTGCCTCCTGCTTGTGCTGCCTGCCAGAGGGGAATTCCATGGGTGAAGCTTCTGCTTGTTCTGGTCTTTTCCAAAAAGCAGCCATAGGGAACGGATACAGTGTGGATCAGGGCTGTGGGAGGAGGGAAGGGGCTTCAAGCATCTACACCGCATGAATTCCAGCGCGTCCCGGGAGCGTGCGGAGCGGTCTGCCTTCTATTTTAACTGATCGCAACGGAACGCGGGAGATCTCTGCTCTCCCGAGTTCCGTTGCGTCCAGACATCAGGCATGTTGATGTCTGGCCGTGTGTGGGCGGGGCGTAGAGCAACGTGTTCACCAATGGGAGGAGAGGGAGGGCTTTCAGCCAATCGGAGTACACATGTGCGACCAATCAGGAGAGACATGCAGAGACACTAGGTGGGAAAAATATCTGGTGGAGCCAGGGCAGCATCTCAGGGTGGGGCGTCCCATTCCCTACACTCGCAACAACCCCCCCCCCCGAATGTGAACGGATTTGGTGTGGCTCCGGCCTAACCCCTTATAGCCAAACTAGATGTGTGTGCAATCCGAGGGTGGCTCCTGGCATTTTTTGCAAACAACAACAAACAGCTGAAGGGGCAGGTCGTGTAGGGAGGGAGAGGTTCACTCACTCTTCCCATGGTGCTTTTTTCCAAGCCCCTCAACAGTGGTTGGAGGGAATCCCCACTTCAAGAAGATGATTTCATACTCCAAGTGGTGCAGGGAAGAGTGGACCTCCCCACCCCTCCCCACCCCACCCCACTCCACCCCTGCACGTCCTGGTTCCGACGGGGGTTGCCCCTCTTTTTTGCAGCAAAGTCAAGCCAGTCTGGATTGCATGTGCTTGCACTGCAAGTCTAGTCTGGCCCTTCATCACTCCCCCCCCCCGAAGGTGTTCTTAAGAGGGGAAAACAATAGGCAGAAAAGACTAAGCGGCTTTGTGGGGGTCCTCCCAGCATGGGGAAGAGGGTCAACCTGCTTGTACCAGAGCCCCAGTCCAAATATGGACCCTGAGAAAAGCAGACGTCCTTCAGGCTTCCAGACACGGAACTCCCTGCTTCACTCTCCCTTCTCATTTTGGCCCTGAGGTTACCTAAATCTGGCAGGTCATGATATGTAGGCTTACCAGATCTCCAACCGGGACAGAGTGCTAGACCTTTAGGAGAAGGAATGTGGGCAGGTGTAGCTTGTTAAACCTTAGAGCACAATCCTAGGCATGTCTACTCAGAAGCAAGCCCCACTGACCACAATGGGGCAAGCCCCACTGGACACTGGGGCTTGCTTCTGAGTAGACATGTCTAGGATTGTGCTCTAAGGTTTAACAAACTGCACCTGCCCACATTCCTTCTCCTAAAGGTCTAGCACTCTGTCCCGGTTGGAGATCTGGTAAGCCTAATTGATATGTGGCTGTCAGCGAGAGAAAGCGAGAGAGTGCGCGTGGAGGGTCATTGGGGATCGTGTGGGCCTGTTGCACCTCCCCAGGTCATCCAAACTGCTCCCTACATGCTTACGGATTCTGACCACAAACTGAGGGGAGGGGCCAGAATGAGCCTGTGCTGCCCACCAGAACAGGGAATGCCTACTGCCACCCTGCTCCAGTTGCGTGTTTCCAGGACTGGGTTGTAGCCAGCTGCGAGACTCGTTCTTGACCTGCTGGTCGGGCGCAGCGAAGCAGTCCTTCTTGTGTTCCCATCACCTGCCCCAGCGCCCATCCAGGGCTGCGAGGAAGGCAGCGAGCCGAAGAAAGCAGATGCAAGAGACTGGTTGCGAAGGTTGTAGGATCATGCTGACTCTTGTTAGCCAAATGGTCGTTCAGGGGCAAATGAAGCAGGACACCCCACCCCTGCCGCCATTGTTGTAGACTTGAGTCTATTGACTCGGACTCAAGTCGGACTCAAGTCTCATCAATGATTTGACTCAGAGTTGACTCGGCAATTGTAAAAGACTCGAAAGACTCAACTCGAGACTTGGAGCCTTTTACGACAAGTCCAGTTTTATTCAGGTTTAAACCCAGTGTCCCCGTTAAATAGATAGGGACTCGCAACTCACAACCAAAGACTCGGGACTTAGGGGCAAAGACTTGAGACTTGGACCCAGAGACTTGAGGGTTGACTCAAGACTTGGACCCAGAGACTTGATCCACATCCCTGCCTGCCACCATCAGAGCCAGGGACATGTGACCACGTTCTGTGTCTGTAGCTGTTCACGTGAATTCCAGAAACAGGAGGCAGTCTTTAGGACATGCCCTTGATTAGGCTTGCCAGATTTCCCCTGATGCAGGAGGGGGGGCAGCAGTGACATCACCGGAGGCAGGGGCAGGAATCCTGACACTCGGCAGCGGGTGCTTCTAGCCTTGCGGAAGTGCACGCGAGGCTAGAAGCACTTGGAAAGCGTCCGAGTTCACTCAGACGCTTTCCGAAACCTTCCAGCCTCGCACGCACTTGCACGAGGCTGGAAGGTCTCAGAAAGTGTCCGAGTGAACTTGGAAGCTTTCCAAGTGCTTCTAGCCTTGCGCAGGCGCGAGAGGCTGGCACAACAAAGAAGAGTACCACAGTCCTGGACAGCCGGGACAAACAGGAGACTGGCCGGGAGACCGGGATTTGGGCTCCCAAACTGGGATTGTCCTGGCCGGATCCTGAACTTTGGTAAGCTTGATGACATCGTTGCAATGTAAACAGCATTCCACTAGCTCAGATTTTGCCTCTTTTTTATGGTTGCAAACACAAAATGAACAAGACGGAGCCAAGTCGACAGGCTTTCCTGCTTGCTTGTCATTCAGAGGGCTTCTTGCGTGACTGGGGTGCCCATGGGGGAGGTGTAAAACTCAAATGCTGGCCTGACACCCTCCTGCAAAGCATGTGGCAGGAGGGAAGCAACAAGGAAAGGAAGCTCTTGCCGGGTTTCCTCCAAGGAGCTCTCCTTCTGCCGCAGGTGAAACAACGGTGAGGGCAAGTGTGTGTCTCCTGAACCAGCTCAGGGAGCAGTTCAGAGAGAAGGAAAACTGTCCCAGAGTGGAATGTGGGGGCTCCAGATTCCTGCTCTGCCCCGCTAGGCAAGTTCATCTCCCTGTCCTGGGATCAATGAGGTGGCAGCTGTAAAGCCCTTTGCGTCCTGGCCTAGGCCGCTATGACCGTGATCTTCCCCTGCGCCGTTGTGTGTATTTTCCAAGACTCACAAGAGTTAAGCTCCTTCGCCATGGAATGTCTCCACTCATCACTGAATTCAAGAGACATGGCAGTGAGTCAAGGCCTTTCTTGGCCAACGTCATCCATGACCCCCCCCCCTTCCTAGTGGAGCTGGTCACACAGCACCTTCAGCCTGACATCACCTTGGGAGCCGGCTGGACTCGGACTCTAAAGAGCTGCAAATGTTTCGATTCACTTTCTCAAAAAGCAGCCATCCCCAAATATGCGGCCTCTTTATGAGCCTCGCAAATGAACTTTACATGCAGATATCCGGTGTTTTTTCCCCCCAAAATTATATATTCCACTTGATAGTCATTGGAGGATTAATTGGTTCATTAAGAACATTCCTCTATACCCACAAATTCAATAATTCTGTTTGACTTCAGTTGGCCGGTTGTACCAGCACAGGGTATGTGCTCTGGCTGAGCGAACTGTGATGCATTCAGACTCCAAACTTAGACTAAATGGATGAATCAAACTTAAAATGCAGCAAGTCCATTTAACAGGGTGAGTGGATCTATTAAGCCTCAGCTAGTTATATTCAAAGATTTGTTTGCATAGTAGCATTACACCATCCTAGAACGCCAGAATCATGAAAAAGGGGAAACGTCACTCTGAAAACGGGCAGTTCTACAGCAGGTGCTCCAGACCAAGGCTTCGTCGTCAAAGCCCTTTCCAAGCACTCATTTGTAGAGGAAGATGCTGCCAGTCAAGTGCCCCCCCACCCCACATATGTTCAGCCTGTACATGCAAATCCCTGGACAGTGGACAGAACTTCCTGCAAGAGGAGCTGCAGCTGAACTGGCCCAGAAGTCCCAAGAACCTCAGAAGAGCTCGGCTGCTGGATCAGGCCAAAGACCCATCTAGTCCAGCTTCCTGTCTCTCCCCACCACTTTCCCGTCTAAATTCCAGGAACATACTGAGAAAGTCTGCCTGTGTAAACCACTTTTGAATTAAAGTCAGAGGAGAAATCCAATGACCAAAGAAAAGACGGTATATAAATACTGGTTGTTATTATTATTATTATTGTTTCATTTTGTTTTCTGTACTTTCCCATCTGAGCAATTTTCCCTTAGAATTTCTTTAAAAATATGACTACACGGAACTTTCCAAACCAACCGACCACGTGACTCCTTTACTTGGCTGCAGGGTTAGGGTGAAGGGAGCAGACGGCCAGCTGCGGAGAATCTACTCTCTCTGACTCCTGGTCCTCTTTCTCCTAACATCGGATTCCTGTCTTTGGGGGTGGGTTTCAAGTTCCACTTTCCAGGGGCTGCTGGGGCCACCTTCCTTCCTGAGCCTGGTTGTAGCCACTGGGACTCAAGTGAGAGAAGAGCTTCTGTCCATTTTAATACTAATAGCTCCATTTTTAATAATGATGTTTTTCAAGCAATTTCAGCCCATCATGGTGTCACGGGGGTATTGATGAAAAAGCTTCTAATCCCTTTTAATAGATTCCATTTGACAGCAGACGTGTCTCAACCTTCATTTCCAAGAGGCCCTAGTTGTCTCGGTGTCACTCAGAGCTGACCTTGGAGGATTATGGAGACCTTCCCTGGAATAACGGCCCAGTGTCCATGCAAGGGGTGGGTGGGCCCTTCTTCTAGGCTTCCCCTTTCTCACGGAATGGAGGCCTCTCTCTGCCTTGCTCTGTGCCGCCACCACCCCTTCTCTCAGGGAGGGGCTTAGGCTGGTGAGCTCACTGCCCCAACGCCGATATTCCCTTTGCTCTTGCTAATCATTGCTCTTGTTAATCATTGCCCTTCTGTGGCTTGGAAGACCATCCATGTGTGTGGCAACAGAGTTCTTGCAGAATGTATCTTGAAGGCATAGATCGGACCACTACTCCAGGTGACTTGTAATCTCAAGCTCCATGTGAACCACCTCAGATGGCCTGAGGGTGGGCAAGGAAGTGTCCCCTGACCTCTACACAAAGATAGATAGATAGATAGATAGATAGATAGATAGATAGATAGATAGAGAGAGAGAGAGAGAGAGAGAGAGAGAGAGAGAGAGATTCTCTCTTTCCCCCAGCTTTGAGGATGGGTTTGGCTTTTGGAGGCACTGAAATGCAATTTTTCTCTTTTCATTTCTGGATAACGTCCAATATTTGATAGGCTACAAGCCTGTAGAACGTTCACTGTGCCATCATGGAAGGGCACAACCTGTGCCACTTTTGGAATGTCTTTCAGGAGATACAGACCGCGGACCCTCCCCACCCTCTTGCGTTCCAGAACATCTTTTAAAAGGGCAAAGCGGATGATTGATGGAGAGAACCAGCGGTACTTTGTGGCACAAGAAATTGGAGAATGACCATCTCTGATGAGCACAGGGTTACTCTGACGCAGGCAAGGCTGTGTGCTGTTTCTGCAAGATTCTCTGAACTGGCTTGGCCTCATTCCATTTGGCCTTCACTGCTGACGGGTCATGTTCTGACATCTCTGCAATGGGCCAATCAGTCCTGCTCCAGAGGCCGAGTAGGGCTTATCCACCATCAGAGGTTGCTATCCTTTGTGTTGTTGCAAAAACTCGCTGCTTAGGTCTTGCTTCTTTCCCACCAGTAGGCCTAACCTGTTCAGCGACTCGGGTAGAAAGGAACACAGGGAGGAGTGAGCATTTAGGCGGGGGAATTCTCACTCTTAAACAGTCTTCACAGTGAACCTTTGGGGTGCCTCCACACTTAATTCAGAAGAAACATGTGCTCAACCATCAGAAGCTTGGGAAATGCTGGTCTGTCCTGTGATCTCGCGAAACAACGGACATCTTGTGGCAGGGAGGGAGCGGGGGGGGGGGGAAGGAGAGAAGTACAAAGCCCTGTTGTACTTCACGCCTAAATGCTACCTTTCATGCTGACATTCTCAAGAAACCTAATGAGAACAATTAAAGGTAATTTTGCTTATTTTGGTCTCTAAATAGACAAGGGGACTGGCCAGCAGATGGTGTTTCACGGCTCAGAAGGAGCGCCAAGCAAATGGCGCTGGAGGCAGCTCAAACGGAAACTCTCTGGGGTGCAGTCATCGTCCACCCCACCCCACCCCACCCTTGGCAAGCACACATGCTCCACTACAGCCCAACAGAAAAGCCACTTCCCAACATTCTGTCACATTTGGGGAGTCAGGATGGTGTAGTGGTTTGGGAGTCGGACTTAGACCTGGAAGATCCAGGTTCAAATCCCCGCTCAGCCACGAAGCTTCCTGGGTGACCTTGGGCCAGTCACTATCTCTCAGCCCCACCTACCTCACAGGGTTGTTGTGAGGACAAAAAGGAGGGGAGGAAATATGTACGCCACTCTGAGCTCCTTGGAGGAAGGAATTAAAAAAAATGTGAAAAAAAATTAGAGTGTGACCAAGTCCAGGGCAGGACTGTGCAACACAACTTGGCTCTCGCGTCACTGGCTCCCATTCAGGTCTATCGAGCTAAGCGAAAACGGGTTACATTCTAGCACCTTCTTGAGTGGAAGCAAACCCTGTCCTTGGCAGTAAGGCAGGTGGTGTGGTGAGCCCCCCGCCCCACTAATATTTCCAAATGCATCCATTTACTTTTTCCCCAGATATACTAGTAAAAAGCTGCCGGTCACTCCGATGGGGTAAAACAAATGTGATTCAGCACATGAAATGTAGTATGCAAGGTTGTTGCACACGATGAGCTACGCAGGGGTCACATAGAATGCTGCACCAACGTTTCTTGGACACCAAATCTTGGCAGGTGAAAGAGGATTAGAGAGAAATGTTCTCTAAAGACCCCCCAAATCTTGCCTTTTTCACACCAATTCACTGCTCTTCAGAACCTGGCTGGGCTGCTGCTTCTGCAACATCTTCGTCCTCTCTTTTTGCATGTCTTCCTCCTCCTAGAAACAGAGCAGTCATCTCTTAGCACAGTGGTTCCCAAACTGGGAGGTTCCCAGGGAAGCCACGGAAACCAGCCAGGAGAGCCACGGAGTGCCACAGAATCCTCTCGGAAAACAGTGCAATGCCAATTGGCAGACATCAACATCATGAAACGCGGCTAATGGTCACCAATGGTCAAGGGAGACGCAAGTTGAAAAAGTTTGGAAAACACGTTCAGCTATGTCAGTCTGCAAAGAATTACTTATTCTTTGCAGTCTCTCCCCCCCCTCTCTTCAGTTGTCTTGTTTTGGGAAACACTGTCATAGCAAATCATAGTTGGCTGCTCACTGATGATGTGTCACTGAGGGCAAACAAAGCCAGTTCAGAGGGAGGGTGATGCCAGTTCAGAGGGAGGGTCACTGAGCTCAATCTGGTTGGTCAATCAGGGACAAACTCACTGTTTCATTCCAATTTCCAAGAGTGGTTTTAGTGGCACCAAATCAGTAACTGACTGAAGCTTCAAGCAGCCTAAAGATGTTACCGGAGAGCAGAGTGATGAAGTTGGGTGGTGGTCACTGTGAACAAGTCCCGAGTTTTTGTTGCAAGTTGCGAGTCCCTGCGGTGCTGGAGAAGACTCCTGAGAGTCCCTTGGACTGCTAGGAGATCAAATCAGTCAATCCTAAAGGAAATCAACCCTGACTGTTCCCTAGAAGGACAGGTACTGAGGCTGAAGCTCAAATAGTTTGGCCACCTAATGCGAAGAGAGGACTCTCTGGAAGAGAGGACTCTGATGCTGGGAAAGACTGAAGGCAAAAGGAGAAGGGGAAGGCCAAGGATGAGATGGTTAGACAGCATCACCGATGCAACAAACATGAAAATGAGCGAACTCAGGAAGATAGTGGAGGACAGGAAGGCCTGGCGGGATATGGTTCATGGGATCACGGAGGGTCGGACACGACTTAACGACTGAACAACAACAACTCCCAGGTAAGCATGTATGGGATTGGGACTCATAAGAACATAAAAATAAGAACATCAGAAGAGCCCTGCTGGATCAGGCCAAAGGCCCATCTAGTCCAGCTTCCTGTATCACACAGTGGCCCCACCAGATGCCTCAGGGAGCACACAGCCAACAAGATAATTTATCCTGTTTCCTGCTGCCACTCCCCTGCACCTGGCACAGAGAAAACCTACTTCTAAAACCAGGAGGTTGCTTATGGCTTGTAACCTGTGATGGTCTTTTCCTCCATGAATCTGTCCAAACCCCTTTTAAAAGCATCTAGGCCAGATGCCATCACCACATCCTGTGGCAAGGAGTTCCACAGATGAATTACACACCGGGTGAAGAAATATTTTCTTTTATCCGTTCTAACTCTCCACTCAATTTTAGTGCACGTCCCCTGGTTCTGGTGTAGTGCGAGAGGGAGAAGAATTTCCCTCTATCCACTCCCTCCATCCCATGCATAATTTTATACGTATCAATCATGTCCCCCCTCAGGCGCCTTTAGACTCCCTTTTATGCACCCTGTCCAAAAATCAGTAAAACGGCAAGGGGAGTAGAACATGCTCGTGAAATGTGCCCCTTTGTTTTGACTGACTACTTGCACGCAACTTGTGACATGGGAATGCCGGATGCACAAGAGCATCGCAACAGATGAAGCCGCTTTTAAAAGTGCTTGTGAAGAGGCAACAGTCAGATGTCCCTGAATACAGAAGAGAAGCTTAGCAGAGAGCTTTGGTTTGATGGCATGAATAAATTTCACCCCTCAGACTTCCCAGTCATGAAGATCCAATTTTAAGCTCAAACATCCCACAACAGCAAATCTTGTCCTGTATATTTGACTGGCAGATGAAACCCACATTGTACCAGTGAGATGCATCAGCCCCCCAATCCTGAGGCGGAAGGGCTGTCAGGTGACTTGCACAGCTCACTAACAGAGTGTGACTTCCAATATTTGACTGCGGTTGTGTTCAAACACGCTGCTCCCTGGAAAACGATGCTGGGGAGAAATCATTTCAAGCCGAGAACACAGTTGCAGACATGGTGCGGTGGCCATGAAGATGCTAGCAAGCAGAAGAGGAGTCAATGTTTGAGAAGACAGCCATTTGTTCTACCCCTACTCTCCCCCCCCCCGACAATTGATTTCAACAATGAAGGTTTGGTGCACAAGCTAAGGCGGTCCCCTTTTCCAGCAGGGTTTGCCACTTGGCAGAAATTCACTGGGCGAAGCTTTCCCTATTGACCAGAATCTCTGGCAGAAAAATGAGTCTCTTCAGCTGAAGCATCCCAGAAAGGCACCTCCTCATTCCTGGAAGCCTTGAGCCCAATGGTTCTCAGACTGGGGGGTTGAAGGGGGGGGCTGGGACCTGTTGAGGTGCAAGACACATGGAAGAGGGACTGGAGGTCCCAGGAGGGAGGGTACCCCTGCTACTCCCACTGACACAGCCAGGGATGGTTCGCCCCTCAGCCCCCTAAGCTGCAGCAAGGCAGGACACATATCATGGGGGCCTCCAGAGACAGCTGCTGTTCTGCCTCCTGCTGGCTAGAGGCCTGCTAGACCATGGCATGGACGTTTCACACTGGGGAGGAGAAGTCCTGGCCTCTTTGGCTTCTTCAGGGAGAAGTTGTAGGGGGTGCTCTCCTTTGGAATCCAACTTTCAGGGGAGGCAGGGTTGAACCCTTGACTCTCACTCCGATTCCCCCACTTGTAAGTGCTCCCCCATCACTCCACTCCACAAGCTGCTGCTAGGCAGAGGGGGAAGTGACTGGCACAATCTTGAAGCCTTTGACACACCGCACGCGTTGGGGTGCGACAGCAGCTGATGTGCTGCAAGGCAACGCACCGTTTACACCAAGAAAGCTGAAGGGAGAAGGGTAAGATGCCATGCCCCGCCCCCTGCTCCTTTAACCAATCAGAATCAAGTCTTTTCAGACTCGAGTCTGATTGGCCAGCACATTGCTCCATGTGCCTATCATTGGCTGAACATGGCTGAACATGGCCGAAGTTGAATTTATTGAAGTTCGCTCGCACCGGAATGCAGCTCTACTGTGTTGCGGTGCGAGTTTGTAAAAGTGAAGATACACCCGGATTTTTTAGCCACACGCGAACACTACTTGACACAATGCACCCCACTACCACATGCAGTGTGTCTCTGGCTTGTGCCAGGCTTCACTTGCCACATGGCCTCTCACAGGTGGGACATACTACACAGGGACGATCCACAGGGCTGCACCTTTCTTTCATGATGAATTCTGAAACCTCTGCTGAATCTGGCCTATTTGGCCCCATTTTCATTGCTCACAAAATAAAGGCCACAGGGTCAAATTAGCCAAACAGCATCTGACCAAAGGTGTGTGTGTGTGTGTGTTCTTTTCTTTAAACTGTTTTTAAAGTGTAAGCAGATCATCACAGTTCCTACAGGTAGCTGCTCTCTGTGGTTTGTTTGCTTTTCTTCTCACAACAACCTGGGTTTTTTGGTTTGTTTTTAAAAATGTCTGTGTCACCTTTCGGTTCCCATCAGGGTGACTTATGAAAATAAAGCCACTATGTTTTAAAAATATTTGAAAACAACAATTCAAACAATCAATGAACCAGAAAACGCCAAGTAATTTGTCAAAGAAGGACAGCAGCTAAAATAAAACGATCCAGTAAAATACTGTAAACTCAGGAAAAGACAAAACAAAGCAGAATTTTATTACTGCTCACTTAAAAATGGGCAGTCTAAGGGCAAGTTGGGCCCTCGGAGGAGGGTGTTCTCACAGCTGGGGGCTACCACTGAGAAAGCCGTGTCCTTTGGAAGCTCAGTTTGTACTTTAAAAGCAGCTTAAAGAAAAGAAGCAAGCCCACCTCTCTGCCCTACTCCAAAGTAAGCCCCTCTTGGTGACTGAAAATATGATGGAATGATAACAGATCATGCTGAAACAAATGTGCATTTAATGGAAGAATGAGGACATGAGCAGAGGCTTAAAAGGTGATAGCGCATGGCATGCTGGACTGAAGAACACATTTGAGCACCCGCTCACTCCAACATCCTGGACAGGAGGAATCTTTGACTTCTGCTGTGCCCAGAAAGATGCCAGGAGTTCCGGTTCTGCCAGGGGCAGTTGCTCAGTGTTGGGCTCATCTGGATCCGCCCCTTGTTTCCAGACTCCTGGCTCTGCCCCATGGAGATGCCTACAGGGTCCAAAAGCTGGCATCCAGCCAGCTGTGCCCCCCCCCTGTTCCAATCAGCTGCAGTGGAAGGCAGCCCAGCCAAGGGTCCCGTCCCCCCCTCCGCCCCAACTTGAACAATGAGTACCTCTGGAATCTGTAAGCCATTAGTTCTCTGTTATCTTTCTGGAGATGCTGAGGTGAGCCATATGGAAGCATTTACTCGTCAACAGCCTGGGACCGGGTTTGGTGCGGTGGCCAGAACGCAGCAGCCCTTTGTGAACTGCGGAGAAGTTGGAACGGGTCCACTGACCCATTTAATGAGCTCCGGCAAGGGGAATTTCACACTGTGCCTGGAGCGGCAGTAACCTTATATGTGGAGAAGGGTGGGGGCGTGGGGGGAGCGTAATTTCTAATCTTGTCAATCATTTCATTGTGAAATCTTCAGCAGGGTTCCTCCGGGTGTGAAGGCCAGAGAGAGAGAGAGAGAGAGAGAGAGAGAGGCTTCGATCCGGTTTCTTGGGTAGCAGCAAGAGTGCACAAAAAACTGTTTTAACTGCTGAAAAAAAACCAAAGCCAAACTTTGCAGCCTCATTTCCTTGCTGAAAGAAAGAACAACAGGTTTATTAACTGTGCAAATATTTAACCAACACTGTGCTGAAATGTAAGCTACTGAGAACTGAAACCAGGCCTTCCTTCTCTCCAAGAGGGGTCTTTTCTCACCTGGCAAAGTCCCCTTTTCGCCCTTCTTTTGACACCCACCCATTTCCTGCAAGCATAAGCAGTATCTGTTCCCCTGAAACAGTTCCAGAACTTTAGCCAAACATCTAAACACCCTCCCAGCATGTGAAGGCTGCCCCTTTTGATGCCCTGTGCCACCAGCCACCAGGTTCTCTTTCTGGGACCGGATTTAAGGAGAGGGGACCACCTGGGATGCCAGGGTTTTTTGGGGGGGGGTTGTTGGGCATTTCACTTAGTCTTCAGATGACAATGCTGCTGCTCTAGGAGTAGAGGAAGCAAATTCTGTGTTGCTTATCTGGGACGAATGAATAGCCACGTCAAGTTCCTTGGGTTCATGATAAAGATAAATCATGCTGGCAGTTCGTTCATCAAAGTCATGAAAGGAGTGACAAATGCAATTAAAAAAAAAACGTTATTCCGAATTTGAATGAATGGAGGGAGGCCCTGAAACCACTTGGCACATGGTTAGCTCTACGTCGCGCTCAATTCCAGAATTCTCATATTCGAGTTGCTCTGACTGAGATTCGTTGCATCAGAGAAAGGACGGTCTGACTGAACGGAGCAGAGAGTCGTGGGGAAAGCTGAAGTTGCTACTGGCCGTTTCCTAGACCAAAGCTTGGGGCTTCCTTGCTCAGGAGAAATGCCTCTTGAGATGTTCTTCCGAATCACGGCATGGAGGATTGAAGCCCCAGTGTAGGTGCCCTGGTCCCCCTCACCCCCGCCAGCCACCTGACCATCTCTGCCCACAGAATCCTGCTCCTTGCCTCCTCTTTCCACAATGCCCCCCCCATTAGTGGGTAATTCTGTCTTCCTTAGCAGATGCAGAATGAGTTTAGCCACAGAACTAAGCAAATACATTTGATGGCTGTATTAGATCAGCTGATCCACCAATATTTGCTTAATTGCTCTAATTTCTTCTACGTACAGGGAATCTGGCTCTTTCAGTCACTGAACGATGGAGGCCTTTGGTGTGCAGTAAAACAGGGTCCCTTATATTATGGAGGCCTCTGGCATTCTCGTGGAGGTTGGCATTCCTCACTGACCACGGGAGAGGACAAGCTTGTGGCAAGACCCTCCCTGCTCATAGCTACAGATCTGCCCAGAGACCAGGGCAGGGGGAGCTAGTTGTGGCTTGAGGGGAAGGGTCCCAGGGATGACTACAGCCTGCCCGTCACCCCTCAAAACTCCTGGTTGCTGTCCAGGAGTGGACTTGCAGCCAGGAACAATGCTGAGCTGGCCTTGCCCGCGTAACACCCCCCTCGGGCTTGCTGAGGTGCTGAGTGAGACAACAGGAACTGTGCAGCATTCACCCACGTGGCTCGCCTTGAAAGGGAGGTTGTCCCCCCCTTCACAGAGGAGGAGGGGGACGGAACTTGCATCACGGGCTATTAGCCACAATGGCTACTGGGCGGGAACCTCCAGGTTCAGAGACAGCATACGTCCAAACGTAAACGGCCGAAGGGCTGCCCGCGAGAGAACTGTCAACAGTGATGTAGACTTGAGTCTATTGACTCGGACTCGACTCGGACTCAAGTCATGTCAATGACTCGACTCGGACTTGACTCGGCAATTGTAAAAGACTCGAATCGAGAATTGGAGCCTTTTACAACAAGTCGAATGTTATTCAGGCTTAAACCCATTTTCCCCATTAAATAGATAGGGATTCGCAACTAGCAAACAAAGACTCGGGACTTGGGGGCAAAGACTTGGGACTTGACTTGAGACTTGGAGTCAGAGACTTGATCCACATCCCTGGTTGTCAGTCTCATGCCCTGTTTGTGGGCTTCCCATTGTGGAAAGCAGGTGGCCCACTGACGACTGGGGACTGGAGGGCTCGTCCGAAGCAACCCTTCCAAAGTTGGGCTCCAGTGATGCCACCTCATCTCAGCCCACTATTCCTGGCTACTTGTCCAACTGAGTCTCAACACAAAATGGCAGAACTGCCACATCACACTTGATGCCTGGTTGTCACACACACACACACACACACACACACACACACACACACACACACACACACACACACACACACATCCTGTTGAAGACCTCTGGCTTCGAGAGCCTTCAGTCTCACCTTCGATGGGCTCCTCCTGCTGGTTTAAGAGCTAGAAGTCCTGGCAATAGGAGCTCTTCTGAAGCAGGCCAAGGCAGCTCGACTGTTAGCATTTTGTCCTCAGCATATGTTGGATGTATTCTTCGGTAGGTTGGTGTCATTGTCCCATTTACCCATCTGAAATCTAGTTCCAATTCACCGTAAACTAGGGAACTATACCAAGTGGTATGGTAGGAAAAGCTAGAAACCCTGAAAATGACAAGAGAAGCCAAATTGCAGGCCCATGAAGTAGACTTCGGGGTCATACCCTACCCCAGCTCTTCTGAAAAGGCCCTGGAGTTGCCGAACTCCATGGTTGCTAATGCATTCAGCATGGAGCGACTTTTCCATCAGCTGCTTCCCAGAATAGGCCCTCCTGCAGCTTGCTGAAGGTTTTTGCTGGAGGCAATGGAAACACTCAATTTATGGTCAGAAAATATGAGCTTGATAGTTCTTAAGACTGAGTGGAAAGGGACTTTCACATCAGGCAGGCGACAGCTGCTCATATCCGACCGAGTCCGATGACTGAAGCACTGAGTTCAAATCCCAGCTAGGTCCAAATGTTTGGATTCTCTTATCGCCTCCTTTCCAACAGATGTTCGCTCATAACCTCACAGCTACTAAAAAATCCATCAGTGTTCATAACACTCCTTCAAACCAGCCAAACCTTAATTGGTCCAACAAGCTTTCCCAAAAGATCATCTGCACTTTAGCTCAGAAATATCAAAAGACCAGGATATTGTTCCCTTCCCTGCTTCCTCTTCTAGGCTAGCTGGACACGAGGAGTTTCAGGTGCAGCTCAAATGGGTTGTGGGAAGCCATCAAGCGGGAGGGGGGGTCTCCAAAGCAGAGGTTTCTCATGGTGGTGTTTTCCTCGGAGCGTGTCTTGAGCATGGTTTCTTTTATTGACTATTTTTATATTCTAGTTCTCCCCCAAGGAGCTCAACGTGGCTGATGTGCTCTTCTCAGACAGGCACCCATCCAGGTGCGTTTGGGCCAAGCTCCTCATCTCCACCCCACCAGCAGTGCAGCCTTTTCTTGGGCCTGAGGCCATTCCTGTGCTTATTGATAAAACGCCTAAAGATTGCCTGGAGAACGTCTTCGTTGTGACAGCGTTAAGTGTTTCAGTGCATTTGGGGGTTCCTTGTGCTCTCTCCTAGCAGAAATTCGCCTTTAAGAACACCAGAAGAGCCCATCTAGTTCAACTTCCTGTATCTTCCTGTATCTCACAGTGGCCCCACCAGATGCCTCAGATGCCCACCAGCACACAAGACAACACAAAATATCTGTTGCCACTCCCTTGCATCTGGCATTGAGATAGCCTACTACTAAAACCAGGAGGTTGCTTGAAACCTGTGATGGACTGTTCCTCCATAAATCTGCCCAATTAATCTATTAAAAACATCTAGGCCAGGTGCCATCACCACATCTTGTGGCAAGGAGTTCCACAGACGAATTACTAACTGGTTAAAGAAATATTTTCTTTTGTTTGTTCTAATTCTCCCACCACTCAATTTTAGTGCATGTCCCCTGGTTCTAGTGTTGTGTGAGAGGGAAAAGAACTTCCTTCTATCTACTCTGTCCATCCCATGCATAATTTTATACGTCTCAATCATGTTACGTCTTCAGGCGCTTTTTTTTCTAGACTGAAGAGCCCCAAACGCTGTAGCCTTTCCTCATAAGGGAGGTGGCTCCAGCCCATGAATCATTTCGGTTGCTCTCATCTGCACCTTTTCTGCACTCTATCCTTTTTGAGATGTGGTGACCAGAACTGGACGCAAAACAGTGGGGCCAATGTGAGATACAGGAAGCTGGACTAGATGGGCCTGATCAAGGACTAGATGGGCCTGATCCAGCAGGGCTCTTCTTATGTTCTTATGTTAAGTGTTTGTTTTGGGACTTGGCTGCTAGTGCTTTTGTAGATAAGGAAGCACATTAAAATGCTCGACCTCCTAGTTTCCTGCCAACCCTGGGGCTGAGCTGCCTTGTCTATGTACCACAAGCTCTGCTAAGTCGAAACACGGGACTGCACACCAGAAACCGCGGTCCATGGAAACTGGATGCATTCAGAGGTAACGAACCAAGCCCCCCTGGTTCTGACGCTATTGTTGATAGTCAGTGCCCTGAACGTCTTGCAAGCAGAGCCCCCCTCCCTGGATCTGGAACATGGTTCCTTCTGTCCCTTTGGAAGCTTGTATGATGGGGGAGGGGGAGGTACCACATGTCCTATAGAGGGTGGTATGCAAGCAGACTCCTCCAGACAGTCCTTTTTCTGGTCAGCCCCTTTCCCACACTCCCCCCCCCTCCCTTGCGTCAAAGAACGCTTGTTGCTCAAACGGCACGCTAAAGAAACAAGCAAATCTCTCTGTGCCTGGCTCGTCGCAGTCTTCCTCCCTTCTCGCCCCTAAGAAATGTAATCTTAGAGGAAAATAAATATGACTAGCAGGAGGCCGAGGCCAAAGGATGCTAGGCGGGCAATTCCAATAAAGGCAGCCTCGAAAATAAAGAAATGAATACATAAAATAGAAATGAATTCCCAGAGCCATGCAGTATATGAAACACAAGAGAGGACAACGGAGGTCAAAAAACGACTAGCTTGGCAAAGGTTTGAATACCAGGGTTTTGCTCTGGAGCGGAGCCGGCACTTTTCTCCAGTGTGAAGAAGAAGAAAACAAACCAGGCTGTGCCCCGACGTGGACTCCCAGCGTCCGTTCCAGGCTCTGTCCACAGGGGCCAGTGTAGACAAGCAGCTTAAGGGTCACCCTGGCTCGCAGCTCCTCTTTGGAACCCCACATAGTCAAAGGAGCCACAAGGCACAGATAGCAGCAGCTCTGGGGTCTGCTGACTCCCAAGGTGAAATTAGGTTTCCTCGTCTGGGACATTCAATCATAGGACAAAACAAGGTCCTTAGCTACTCCTGTAACTTGATTAAACCGTCCCTGAATTTTGCCTCAAACACTTGCTGAAGCAGCTGTTGGGAAACCCTGCAGGAAAGAGGATGGGCCTGATCCACCACCAGCTCTTCTGATGTTCTACATTCATTGGCAACTCCAGGTGGAGCCTGGGAAGCAAAACTTTGTCTTTTTGACCAGCTGAGTTGATCGAGCTGTGCTGAGTCGGGACTGTCATATTCTGTCGGCGCAGCTCGGAATGTCTTCCTGGCACTTCAGGGTAGGTAAACACTCCACACAGCGAATAAGGCTTTGGTGGGGGACGGACACTTAGCATTACTTAAAGTAAAAGGTTGATGCAAATTTGGAAGTTCCTGCCTTGAAGGAATACCTGAGGATTTGGGGTGGAAGCAAAACACCATTTCAAAAAGTCTAGAAACCCCAATATGCAGGTATGAGTGACATTCTGGAGCTCCCTGGTCTTTGACAAATGGATTGTGGGATTTCTGGTCCTCCACTCATTGAGGAAGTAAATTTGGAAGTGCTGTGATTCATCTCACCATTTTAACCAGCCAATACATTTTGGAGGGAAGGAACAACCAGGCCTCAGAGAGGGGGGTTAAGGGGGTACAATCGTACCCGGGCCCAGGGTCAAAACTGTGGCCCAGGAGCAAATAAAAGGGGGGCCCAGGAGCCAAATTCACATGAAGGGAAGGGGCCCAAAAAGGAAAAAAAAAGAAACTTTGTACCCCCTGATAAAATTCCTCTGAGTGGCCCTAGGAACAATGGAAGGGGCTCTGAATGGGCTCTGAAGGGGCTCTGAATGCTTCACTGCTCTGTGTACCTCCTAGCACCTCCCCAGGACCAGAGTGGTAGAATTTTGCTGGCAAACCAACTACACATGCACATTTTTTTTTTTGCACAAAGTGTATTGTTGCAGGATTAAACTTTCCTTGGAGTGGAAGTGGGTTCCCTTGCGCATTATTATTTGTCTTTTTCTAATCACAGAGAATAAACATGACCTTGGTTTAAGCCATCCTAGTCATGTCAAAGTGACTGGAAGAGGACGCAGCCGCTAGGCACTGTGCCCTGCAAGTCCAAGCACCACAGTTGCATGTGGTCATCGGCACATCTGCTAATCCCCCCGGCCACGTCTGTCTCCAGGTTGCTCTTCCTCTGCTGAGAGTGGCCAGCACTGTTGACGGCACTGGTCTCATGGTCCTCCACTGCATAAGATGGGGCATTTTCTGTAAGCCCCCCATTTTTATGAGTTGCCACAGGAAAGGGGTGCTGTATAGGGCCTGAGTGCCTCAGGGCGGGAAGTGGGGACGATTGGGCTGGGCAGGCTGGCCAGCAACCAGCCCCGAACACTCTGCGGCCTATTAAAGTCATTGCTTTGATGTTCCCTCGTCAGAGGGCTGTAACGTCAAGCTGCACCAGGTGCCCCATAGAGCAAGAGCAACAGCTGGAGGGCAGTAGCCAGGGGAGCAGCAGCAGGTCAGTTGCTCAGACATGCAGGGGGAGTGGGGCAAGGAAAGGACTGATTCTGTGGCAACTGTCAAGCAAGAGGGACAGGCTGATTTGTGCAGGATTCACACTGTTGCAAGTGTGATCCCAGGTTTTACAAAAGGCAACACACATGGCTCTAGTTTTTTGTATAGCCTGGTGGGCTTTGGGGGCCTGTGTTTTCTGGGGCTAACTTCAAGGGGCTAGTATATTATTATTAACATGATTAACAGTATTTATATACCATTTTTCAACAAAAAGTTTACAAAGCAGTTTACAGACAAAATCAAACGATTCAATGGCTCCCTGTCCCAAAAGGGCTCACAATCTAAAAAAGATGCAGAAGACCACCAGCAAACAACCACCAGAAAAGACACTGTGCTGGGGTGAAAGGGGGGCAGTTACTCTCCCCCTGCTAAATATAAGAGGAGCACCAATCGAAAAAGTGCCTCTTGCCCAGTTAGCAGGGGCCCAGGCTGCATTTCCATCGGGCTGAGAATGTGGCATCCTAAACTGGGTTGGGATCCCATGTAGGCTTGTAGGGGGGAATGGGTGGGTGGCTGCACACCCTTGAAGCTGTGCGACTGCGCAGCTCAGTGTCCTCCACAGCCGAGCGCCTCGGAGCTCGGTGTTCCCGGAAGTCCAGTGATAATGCCCAGTTACTCTTGCCCCAGTTAGCAGGGGTAATTTGTGTCACATCCCACCTACTGAAGAAAAGAGAACTGCAGCTTGACTCTAGCTGAGACTTTTGGAGCTGGCTGATGAAGAATTGGGAGAGGCAGCAGGGTCACTGCAGGGGGGGGCGGAGCTCCAAGTTCCGCTGGGCTCTGAGCCTCCGTTACACGACTGGAGAAGGCGGCTCTGCCCCCTCGCTTTTGGAGCCATTCCGGTACTTTCATCGGCTGGAATGGCTCCAAAGGCGAGGGGGCGGGGCCGCCTTCTCCCGTCGTGTAACGGAGGCTCAGAGCCCGGCGGAACTTGGAGCTCCGCCCCCCCTGCAGTGACGCTGCTGGGGAGAGGGGTTGCCCTGTCTTGAAATTCACCCCCCCCAGCAATGCTTAATCGCATCCATTAGAGGTGTTTGAAAATGGTGTGTGTGGGTTTTTTCCTTTTTCTTTTTGAAAATTTTTTGAATGAAGATGCAAAATGTGGAGTTTTGTGTTTTTATTCACAGGTGCGAATACTTAAGCCTCAACATCAGGTTTAAATATCATAACATTGCAGTCTTCAATGCAAACAACAACAAATTATTCAGTTCTAACTGGAAAAGCAATCTGTTTCAACCAGATGCATTCCACAACCAGTAGAGAGTTGATAATTTGGTTCCAATTCTGGTTGAAAAGGTGGTGTTTTGTGTTTTTATATGGTTTGAAAAGGTGGTGTTTTGTGTTTTTATATGGTTTGAAAAGGTGGTGTTTTGTGTTTTTATATGGTTTGAAAAGGTGGTGTTTTGTGTTTTTATATGGTTTGAAAAGGTGGTGTTTTGTGTTTTTATATGGTTTGAAAAGGTGGTGTTTTGTGTTTTTATATGGTTTGAAAAGGTGGTGTTTTGTGTTTTTATATGGTTTGAAAAGGTGGTGTTTTGTGTTTTTATACGGTTTGAAAAGGTGGTGTTTTGTGTTTTTATATGGTTTGAAAAGGTGGTGTTTTGTGTTTTTATATGGTTTGAAAAGGTGGTGTTTTGTGTTTTTATAACACCCCTATCCATAAGAGAGCTTCTTGGGCTCTGGGTTGGGCACCTTAACACACAGCTGGAGAAGAGGGTTCTCAAAGTAACAGCCCTATTACCCAACACTAGGTTTACCAGATTTCCCCTGATCCGGGGAGGGGGTGGCAGTGACGTCACCGGGGCGGGGACTTTGAACTCGGACGCTTTCCAAGTGCCCCGACGCCGCGGGGGAAGTCCTGGATGGCCGGGACAAACAGGAGGCCGGCCAGGAGCCCGGGATTTGGGCTCCCAAACCAGGATTGTCCCAGCTGGATCTGGGACTATGGTAAGCCTACCCAACACCCCACTTGAGTCAAATAGCTGCATGGACTTCCTAGGCTTTTCTAGCCCCTCCGTTGTCTTTGGCAGCTGCCTGGGTTCTAGACATTCCCTCCTCCTCCTCCTGTGGCTGCCCCCAAGCCATCCAGGCACCTGCTGCTGTGGAAGTCTGCATCTCTGGAAACCTTGCCAGAGAAGGTTTCGCTCAGAGAGCATCATTCAAACTTCCTTATCCAGCAAGGAAGGCTGCAGTAGAGTGAACCAGCCAGCTCTGGGATGGTGGTGTGCAGTCAGGCTGCAAGCTTGGAAGCCCAAGTCATGGTTCTGGAGGTAGCCAGACATCCAGTGAGCCGTGTTGGAAAGTCTCCTATTTCATTGTTGCTAAGCCACTTCCCAGCCAGCCTCATCCCTGGAGGTCTCAGACTTGAAGGGGGGAGGGCGTCTTCATCATCTCCTCTGGCTTCTCCATCTCCAGTGGTCTTATTAGCAATGCCACCGAGAAGAACTCAGCTCTTCCTCAGCATCTCTCTCCACATGCCCATATAGGGCCAGACATCCAGCATGTGTGGAAAGGGGGAAAGGCCGAGGTGCCTCCCCCGTCGCCATCAAAGCTACCACGGCATCGCTCCCCTCCCCACCAGTCCCCAGCTGAGGAGTCCAGTTCCCGCTTGCTCTCTGCCTTCCACTTGGCTGGGGCGATCCTATCACCATGGCAGCCAGAATCCCTGCCCATCTGAGGTGATCTTGGGTACACACATGAGTTGCTTGGTGGCCTTGGAACAACCCCCCCCCCCCATACCTGACTTCTTTGCAAATGTCTTGTAAGGATGTCTATGTAGCTTTTGTATGTCAGGTGCTTTGAATGAGGAAGGTAACTAAAGTTATTAAATTATATCTTATTGAATATCCTTTGGCGCAGCGGGTTAAACCGCTGAACCATAAGCTGTCGATCGAAAGATCAGCAGTTCGATCCCCGCGACGAGGTGAGCACTCATTGCTTGGCCAGCTCCTGCCAACCTAGCAGTTCCAAAGCATGTCAATGCGAGTAGATAAATAGGTACCGCTTGCGGGAAGGTAAACAGCGCTCCGTGTTCCAGCCGCATGCTACGCGCTGCGGCAAGGAGAGTCACGCCGGCCACATGACCACGGAGGCGTCTTCGGACAACGCTGGCTCTTCGGCTTTGAAATGGGGATGAGCACCACACCCTAGAGTCGGACACGACTGGACTTAATTGTCAGGGGTCACCATTTTATTATCCTATTTGTCTGGGGGCGTTCCCCCCAAATAAACAGCTTGCCACACCCCATTCCTGGTCCCCTGAAGCAGGGGTTTCCAAAGTTTTCCAGTTGAGGGCTGGATGCGTTTGATTGATAGGGCAGACGGGGCCAATGCTCTTGCCCCTTCCGGTGGCCCCGCCTCTTCCGGCCATGTCATTCAAGCATGAGCAGCCAGTGAGGATCGCTAGCCAGCTGCCGCAGCCTCCCACAGCCACTCACTACGCACTGAAGCATTGAAAGGTAGGCGGGGGGAGCCTTGTGGGCGGGCCAGAGGCCACTGCAGGCTGCACTGACAGATAAAATAATCCCACGGTCCAAATGTGACCCACGGGCTGTAGTTTTGAGACCCCTGCCCTGAAAGAAAGGCACTTCTCACCTCCTCAAGAAGTCTCTCACCTCCTCAAGAAGTCTCTCTCTCTCTCTCTCTCTCTCTCTCTCTCTCTCTCTCTCTCTCTCTCTCTCTCTCTCTCTCTCTCTTTCACACACACACACACACACACACACACACACACACACACACACACACACACACTACAATGCACATTATTTTTTTTCAGAAATCTAACATGCAGTTCAAAGTTCATCACCCCCACCCTGAAATGCACTTTGACTCTTTTGTACCCTGCATTTTTATTTATTATTATTATTTTTTGTGTTGTCACTCTCAACAGGCCAGTGATTTTTTTTTTTAAAGCAAGATGGAATTCAGATTTAATATTGTGGCCCTGACGTTATTCAAATCTTCATCCAACATTCTGGCAGCCTTCCTAAAATCCTCCCTACTGTCAACAAATCTGCTTACAAATCATACTGACACAAACAAGCAATACTAGTTATTGCAATGTCTGCAGCCTGCATTTTGACATTTTCACAGGAGCCCAGAAGCAACCTTGCAATACCGGAATGGCTTCACACCAAGAGATACAGTATTTGATGTCTCGTGCCAAATGGTCTTCATTCCCACGAGCAATACATGCCTGCACAAGGATTGCCTCTGCGTCTTCAAGACTACAAAGTCCATGATGCAAGGACTGCTTCTGCATCTTCAAGACTACAAAGTCCATGATGCAACACGAGCTCAAGTGGCATGCACACATGTGAAAACATCTGGAGGCAAGCACAGATGAAGCAACTGACAGAAGTTTAAATAGGCTGATGGGTTTTCCACAGAAGCCCACTCTGGGGTGGAAAAACAGAATTCAGAAGAAATCACACCCTCCTTGCTCCACACACACCTTCCTACAAGCTCAGAGCTTCCGCCACAAATGTGGTCTGGCTGTGGAAGACAGCAGAGGATCCAGATCTCCAGGGAAGAAGATGGCCCAATATTTTTGGGAGACGGTTGCACATGACACACACAAACAAAGGCAGGGAGAACAGCAACACCTAAGAGCATTTGATTTCCCTTCCTCTAATGATTTCTTAAGCTCTGCCTCCAGCTCACTCACCTCCTGAGTGAGGGAGGTGAATGGAGGCAAACCCTGCCTGGTATGTGCTGAGCGTGCACTGGGGGAAGGGATGTGGGCTTTTCGGCCCCTGCAGGGCAAAGCTGCTCTCCCCTTGTGCATGCTACATTGGTGTGCACGTGACTCCAGGGAAGAACGTGTGGCGCAGTCTGTTCCATCCAAGAAGCGGGGGAAGAAGCCAGGCACAGCCTTCTTTAGCCCCCCCCCCTTCCGCAGCAGGCAGAGCAGTGATTGCCACCGACGCCTGCCTTCCACGCCCCTGGAGAGAAGACGGCATCCCAAGGTGTGGCGAGGGAAGCAGGGGAGCCTCCTAATGCCCTGCTGCCAAGTGTGGAATGGCCACACCCAGCTTACGTGCCAGGGAGGAAGAGGAGAAGGAGGGTGTCAAGGGGGGGGCGTGTGACAAGGCGAGGCTTCTCCAGCAACAAAGAGCCTTTCAGCCCCAGTCAACAAGCAGGCTTTCGTCATGCCAGAAACCCAGGGATGTGCCATGAGATCTTTTACTGGCTGAGCATAAGAGAGGAAAACGAAACCTGCCCTCAGGCCCTGGCTTGTGCCTTAATGTGTGTGACCAGGTGCAATAGCACCGGGAGCCAGCAAACAGCCCTGGCCACTGTCTTCTCTGATGCGATGGAGTTGTATGTGTATTGCTACAAGCAGGACTGATCCAGGCCAATTTCCCCCCCCCCCCCCAGTTTCTTCCAACCATCACTTTCAACATACTGTCGATTCCGGAGGCCACTGAGTCTGGCTCCGTCCTCATTAGGCTGTTTGAGGTTTTCCCCTCACTTGTTTCTTTATTACAGACGTACTCGGGGGACGACCACCACCACCCCTGAGTATGTAGCGCTGCTCCTGTACTTTTAGATGGCCCCTTTTGTTTTCAAGCGACAGGCTATTAGTGTCAGTGCACGTCCAATGACCCTTGACAGATTCTCGTACGCGAAATCCATGTCACCGCCCCAAGGAGGTTACTGTTTAGCTGTCGACAGTGGTGGAAAGAGCAAAGCCACAGGGGGCAATCAGCTGCACATCCATGTGTATCAGGCTTCTTTCTGTGGGGGATAAAGATCCAGGCTTTATCTGAGATTCACCCTTTCCTGAGAGAAAGTGCCACGGAACATAATCAGGGCACATGATGTGGCTGATGAGACTTGAGTCAGCGGCGATGGCAGATGGGGGGGGGGAGATTGGGGTGCTCTTCACCCTGAGCCGCCCCCGCCTCCCTCCAGCTTGCAGCAGACACAAGCAGCATTGATCCACTTCCTGCTCGCTAAAAAGTGGGTCACCTTTTTCTCGGGCTCCGTTATGCAGTTTTGCCCAACCCGAAAGGGACTTCCATCTTTATTAAAGAGACTGTGAGATTGAAGGAGCATGGTGTAAAAATGCAAATCCATAGAAAGCCTCAATATCGCACCTCCAAGACTCATCCAGCCCCTACTGCCACCCAATTTTCCAATGACACACGATCGTATTTCCCTTCTAAAACTGGCAGATTGGCTTCTTCTTCCGCTTTGTCAGCTGAGAAGTCTCCTGGGATCCCCGAGGCAGATATCCTAACAACCACTTTCCTTTCCAGCAGCAACACAAAGAGAGAGGAAAGCTGACAATTGGGGAGTGGCAACAACTGCCCAGGCATCACCTTACATTAATCAGGCCCAGACCCTAGAATCTTACTTGCTTCCAAGTCGTTAGCAGTTTTTGCATTTTCAAATCCCTGCATTCATGAGGGCTAGGACCTTACTATATATATATATATATATATATATATATATATATATATATATATATATATATATATATATATATATATATATATATATATATATATATATATATATATATATATATATATATATATATATATATATATATATATATGCTCAGGATTCTAATGCCAAACTGGTAAGAAGTGCAAGGGTCCATCCATGCTGGCATTCAGCCTCCTACGGTGGCCAACCAGATGCCTCTGAACTCCCAAGAGAACAGGAATGAAAAGCTCCTCCCCAGCAACTGCTGCTCAGTAAGAGGCTGCCTCTGGAGCAGGGGGCCTCCCTGAACTCGCCTGGCTCGTGGCTCCTCCTTCTCTGTGAACCTGCCCAACCCCCTTTGAAAGCCACCTGAGCTGTCCTCACTCCTGTGGCAGCAGGTTCCACAAGCAGAGGCCTTGGGTCACACATTAGAGACACCCACCTGGGGCACGGGAGTCTCTGCTGGGAGGCTTGGATCAAGGAAGGCCCCTCAGAAGTGCCAGGTTGGTTAGCAGGGATCATCCGAACATCAGAAGAGCCCTGCTGGATCAGGCCAAGGGGCCATCTAGTCCAGCTTCCTGTATCTCACAGTGGCCTCACCAGGTGCTTCAGGGAGCACACATACAACAAGATACCTGTTTCCTGCTGTCGCTCCCTTGCACCTGGCATACAGAGAAAACCTACTTCTAAAGCCAGGAGGTTGCTTATGGCTTGTAACCTGTGATGGTCTTTTCCTCCATGAATTTATCCAAACCCCTTTTAAAGGCATCTAGGCCAGGTGCCATCACCACATCCTGTGGCAAGGAGTTCCACAGATAGTTCCATCTCAACATCTATATTTAACTCCATTCTTCAGACGCAGTCAGGAGCCAGCCCCTATGAGGGCCAGAACTAGACACCATGCTGCCTGAGGTAGGACATCTAAAGGACATTCCCATCACACACACAGCCACAAGGCGCTTCTGTGCTAGCCGCCTTGAACTGAAAAAGAGCCACCCTTGTGTTTGCCCAGCTCTCTTTCATTTCAATGGGGTCTGCATAGAACATCCTCGTGGATTACGGCTCACGGCTCCCCTCTACGGATCTCACGGCTCCGTCCTGCAGCACAGGAGGTCTGCTTTCTACCCCACCCCCCACTGAGCCACCCCGCGGTGGCATCTTGCTAATCCTCTCCCCTTGCCCCTCCCTCGAGAGTCCTAACCCTTTGGTGACACACTTTCGGATGCAAAAGGAAAAGGCTCGCGAGAGGTGACCTCTCACCCAAAGCTGTGCCTCTCATCAGCCGAGCAAAGCGCACACAGGCTGAGCCAGGCAGCCAAGCCCCCCACCCAGATAAGACCCAGCCCCAACGACAATTCCATTTGCTCCCATGAGATCAGCTTGCAGCTTTAGCAAAGCTACTTGAGAGGTCGCTGGGCTGAGACCATCTGGGCTGATGATGGCGATGCGGCTGGAAGGCACTCAGCACGCTGCAGCCCCCCGAATGGAGATGCTGCAGCCACCGACAGCAGCACGGCCCTCCCAGTCTTCTCTGGTCAAAAGTGGGGCGGAGGCTCCCGAGGGAGGGCCCAGGTTTGCTTTGAATGCCCTGGAAAACACCACGCTATCAATAATCCATCAGTTGCCCTTTCCAATCTTGAGCTATCTTCCCCAATATGTGCAGCCTCCTTTTGCCTGCCTCTCTCTTTCTCCCCTTTCTTCCAAGGGAATATTCTCCGAATCTACGTGCAGATGAGTCCAGGGGCTTCAAGTGTGCTGAATCAGGCACTGAACTTTGGGGTCCTTCTACAGGGTTCATTTAATTCCCAAAGCGGCCTGATGCTCGTCTCCCCTCTCCATGAAAACCGGGGACTGACAGCCATGTTAGAGAAACAACCGTGTTATTTCCCACTCTTCACTAATCCCTGTTGCAAGATTGGAACCAGATATGCAAAACTGTCCCTTGGCAACACATGTGCAACACACACACACACACACACACACACACACACACACACACACAAGGGGGCACTGATTTGGTTGGGAGAAAAACACCCAGCAGAATCGAGGGGGTGGGTGGGATTGGTGGCTGCTGGCTGGCACATATTCAGGTGGCCTTCAGCTGTTCTACAAGCATCTGCTGCAGTCAGCCCCTCCCCTCTCCCCTTCCCCTTTCTGTGGTGCTGTCTAACATCCCAGAACATGCAGGAATGAAATGGAATGGGGGCGCAGGGGGGTAGAGAAAAAGATTGGAGAAGGGGCATGGCTTTTTTCCACTTTGACCTGAATAAAAACATACAAGAGAAGAGATGCTGGCCCCATTTGTATTTGCTGATGCTGATCTAGATGCCCTGGCCACCTGACTTGGGCAATGCGAGCAGTCAGGCAGAAAGGTGGGTGGGGGCGTGTGTTATCCTCTGCAGGTATTCAGGAGGACAAGAGCTGCTGCTGGGATGTGACCTAAATCAGAACTGGGGAGTTTCTACTCTGCTGGAAGGACCCTGCAGAGCTTCTCCAAGATAGATTAATGATGTTTCTCGGGGGGGGGGGGGAGGCTCCAAGAATCCCTTGATGACCAGTCACCAGGTTTTGCCTAAAGCAAAATGGAAACCCACGGCCGGCCGCCATCATGCTCTCGGTTTATTGTGGGAGGCTCACATGCCACTGAACAGAGGCAGCTTGCTAGCAAAAGCCAATTCAGTGGGAAGAGTGGGGAGTGACTGGGCAACTCGCCAGCAGAACAAGATTGCGGCAACCAGACAGAGAAGGGCTATTGCCAGGCCCATTGAGAGACCCGCCCACTTACAGCCAGTGCGTCATCATCACCTTGGCCTCTGTGCCAAGCCCTATATCCCACAGCTGGACGCAATAGCGTCTCTGGGGCTCAGCATGCAGATCGTCCACATGGAGCAGCCATGGCTTCAGGCTCCTTCCCTTTCTAGGCAGAGGAGGGTCTGAACTGAGTGGAATCCAAGCACTTTGTTCTCTGCACCACCATGGCAGATCCCAGAAGGAGGAGCTGTCTTTTGAATGCTGCTCTTTAGCGCCACCACTGTGGATGGCCAGGTTAATATTGCAACGAACAGCTTAGCAGCCGTCAGGGGCCATGAGGCCCGCAACAGTTCACCTGGTCATCTAAAGCTGTCAGGCTCAGGCCAGCCTTCTCCATCTCAGAAATTTGCTGCTCAGACACACACAGAGCTGGACGACTCTCCAGCCCCTTGTCCCTTCAGGCTGCATTCAGCCTACTGGTTCCGAGAGGGGCAATCCAGGGCCAAATTGCCTGAGGATCCCCAAAGGCCCCGGAAAGAGAAAGCTGGACCTAAGGAACAATGGGCTTATGCACTGCTGACAAGGGGCTACAGCACTTAAGTGGCCAGTGGTGGGATCTGTACTTTAAAAAGAAAGCATTACCAGACTGAAAGGGTTGCTAAGGAAGTCAGCCCAGGCTGGCTACAGACATTGCAGAATGTGTGGAGAATGGATCGCAGGGCAGCGCTGCCTGCGGCTGCATTCAACAATTCAATGAAAGGCGAGGGGAAAGCCTCCGTTTTCTGGTTCTGCAATTCAGTGGACCTGCTGGAGAGGCACAAGGGCTTTTTCCCCCACCCAAAGTGAGAGTGGGTGGTGCTGTGTGCTGCACAAGTGAGAGTGCTGGAAATGTAAAAGATGCACTCAAGCAACAATCAGATCATACAGCGCAGGAACCCCGATGCTCAAAGAGAAAAGCTGTGGCAGCAGCAGAGCAAAATCATACCACAATCGCATTTGGCAAGTAGGCTGCGTGTTGAGTGTATGCGTGTGCGCATGACTGGATAATTCTGCTGTGGGTTGCTGGGGAGCCACACCTGCTATTCTCAGCCATAGTGCATGTGAACCCAGCTTCCCTTCCACTTGCAATGCAGACTGTCAGCTTCTTGGGGGAGCAGGTTCCTCCCTTTTGTGCATAGGAAGCACCATCTGCAAAGATTGATACGCATCTATCAGGTTCTAGAGCTGGTAATTGTAAGCAAACCACCAGCGGCACATACATTTTCCATCCTCAGAGAGCCCTTTCCGAATGAACCTGTCTGTTGAGCAACCATAGAATCAGCCTCAGAACCCTTGTGCAGTGCAGAGAATTCTGCAAAAGATCCTCAGTTGCCCAGGCAGTCCACATGGGACACTGGGAGACCAGTTGGGTCTGTCTATCTATTCTCTGTCGATAGACAGAGAGGTCCCCCCCCCAAGAACACACACACACACACACACACACACACACACACACACACACACACACACACACACCTAGTGATGAACAATCTCCCCTCAACTTTCAAAAAAGCTGCAGGTCTTTCCAACCTCTTTCTGAGACACTTTCGGTCAGAAAAACCTCTCAAGGGGGAGATGGCCTCCAGCCCCCTCTAGAGGGTTGGCAGCTCTGGCCAAAGCTGTTTTTTTTTCCCCCGACATGACGAAATATTGGAAATTGCTGGAGGCCCTGTGACAACCTCCAGCGTTGCTTCCTGCCACGAGTCACCTGGAGGTGGCTGCTGATTCCTGGAGACTTCAGACTGGTCCTGGAGGGCTGGCAGCCCCACCTCCCTTTCCACGCATGCCCACTCTTATGAAAGAGGGCAGGCGGGGGCATGCTGGAGACCTGATCCTAAAATTAGAACACCAAATGCTCATAAAAGAATAAGGCGGGTAACTGCAGATCTGGCAAAGCAGCAGATCGAACGAAAGCAGCACTTCCTCCCTCAAGAGTGATTCTGTCGCCTCAGGAGGACCATGGCAGAAACGTCCTGCTCTTCTCCCCCAGAGTCCTGACCCCTCCATGACTGAAGCTCTTCATGGAGGGAGAGACTCATGCATTTGTGCCATCTCTAAGATGGGTAACTCTTCCCTGGTCTCTGCTTTCCCCCTCCTATTGTCACACGGCAAAGTTGGCAGTCAGGCCGCCCCTCGGCAGATGGTTGTGTCCCTCTCTCACTGAAAGGGATGCTGGGACACCGGCTCGCTGCTGGAGTACCACAGGCTTCTTCTTGCTAAGGGATCATTTCCTCCTCCCTTTGGCCATGCTAGAGCTTCCCTTCCTGCTCCCAGGAGGTGCTGCTGTAGCTGTGATCAATGAGGGGGATGTGTGGAGGGCACACAGCAGTTGCATGCCCTCTTCTCTCCTCTCTCGCCCGTCTGCTGCTGCCCAGAGTGTAGCTTCTCTTCCCTGTCAGGCCAGGGTTGGCTGCACACCTGTCAGCTCCCATTTGGCACTCTGGCATTGCCGGGAAGAGATTTAATTGGAAATATGCTAATTGGACCACATGTAGCCAGCCGGCTCAGCTGTTCACTTGGACGGGGCCAAGCTGAGCATCATTTGGTGATCCATGTCCAACCACGGACCCATCTCCAGACACCCAAATCTTTCAGTTGCAGCAGACAGCAAACTGCGAGACAGAGTGGAACATTTCCCACGAATGGCTGCTCAGCAAGGCCTCCTTGTTGGTGGCTTCTCTAGACAGACTTACCATACACCCGCTCCCTATTTTTTTTCCCCCTCCAGAATTTTTTTTAAATATGTTTATTTTCTGGCCTTTTTGCTTCTGGTTTTTTGTTTGTTTGTTTGTGGGCACAGAGCACCCACTTCCCGCGGGCAGTGTGCTACTACCCTCACGAGATTTGGGGTCTTGGATCTCATGAGATCCTAAATGACCGGACAGGAAAACGTTTACCTTTTAAAATTGTTGTTGAAGCAGTGGCGGTGGCAGACCTTGAAAACCGGGACTGCCCTGGTTCCAGCCCGGTGGCCGGGACCAGGCCGGGACCAGGCTCTGGAAACCGGGGCAGTCCCGTTTTTTCCGGGACGGATGGTAAGCCTATCTCTAGATAAGTTTGGGCATGGCTATTAAATCACAGGAGGCTGTGGGAATCCCTTCCAAGTTCAGTCCCCTTGAACTTCATACAAGCTGAGTTTGCTGAACTTCATGGCCATGATTAGGGTCCCCTTGCAGAAAAGTGGGACCCAATGAAAGGGAGAGCATTGCAAGGTCTGCACAGGACAGCAAAGAATACCTCTTCTCTCGGCGCCTCTTCTCCTGCATTTGCTTCCTTGCTGCCCCTTAGGTCTGGGCATGAGAACGACAAAATATGGAAGCTGGGGGAGATTTGTTTTCCTTTAAAAAAAAATAAAAAATTAAAATACGATTCTCTGCACCTTTTTCACAGATTCAGGTGACATATTGAAACCGCAAAACCAAAATCAATTACCCCCCCCCCAAAAGCAGGGAAATTAAACCACAGATCAAAAAACAGGAAGACCAGAGCAGCCGATATTCATTCACAGTGACATGATATCCTGCTGAAAAAGGCCGGTTGTCATACGGCACTAGAAGATCGGCAGTGATGGGGGGATGGGGGGGCTGCCCGACCGAGGGGAGGTCGGGCAGGGGGTTCCCCAGGACAGATGAAACATCCTGGAAAGAACTGGGAATTATGAGAGAGGGGGAAATGGAAATGTTCTATTTATGCATGTATTTATATGCTGTTTTTAAATGAAAAGTTCCCCCAGCAAAGAAACAATAAGACACTTCTCTTTCCCTAAACAGCTTACAGTCTTAAGAATATGCAACACAGACATCCTGGCATTTAATTTATTTAACCCCAGTGGCTTGGCAGGGTGAGAGTCAACAGAGACCAGAGCCGGTGGAAAGGGAAACCTACTCCGCTGAGGCCACGGAAGGAATTAAGCAGCAGGCCGCTAGCCCAGGCGGAGTCCCTTCAGCTTCACTGCCAATGCAGAAAGCGTATTGTACACTTGTTTCTGGGGAGGGGGGCAAGCAGAAGCCTTTGTTTCCATTCTCCCTTTCAGCTGCAGACTCAGTGGTGCTCGGGGGGGGGGGGGAACAGGGACTGAGGGGAACAGGGACTGAGACAAGACAGGTGTGACACAAATAGACATGAGAGACGTGTGCCAGAAACTAAGAGCAGCAGCAGTTTTCCTTGACTTCCCAAGGAGACGAGCTGCGGAGGGCGGCATCGCTGCCTCACTCTTGTAACCTGAAAGGAAACTGGAGGCTGTCAGGGTGTTCGGATGGCACCACATTGTATATACCGGGGACCTCAGACTACATTGGGTTGAGGAGGGAATCCTGGAGATCACGCTGAACTAGATCTCCCCAGATCTGGGGGAGGGGACCGTGACAATTAAAGCATCTTCGAACCAGCACATTTATCGTGTAGCTATGTAATTTATTTATTTATTTAAATATATATATATATATATACCACGCCATAGCAAATGCCCAAGGCAGCTTACGACAGTCAAAGATAAAAAGTACACATAATATAAATCAAGACATAAAACAAATTAAAAACAATAAAATCCACCGGGGGGGGGGCGGCAATATAGAGCAGAGAAGCAGCAGAGCGAATCATCGTGAGACCCAGAAGTCAGACATCAACCCGTCACCCAAACGCTAGATGAAACAAAAACACTTTGAGCCCTCGCTGAAAAGCCATGAGGGGGTAGTTCTCAATTCCCCTGGCAAGGAGTTCCACAGTTGTGGCGCCACAACAGAGAAGGCTCGCCCACATGTTGTCATTCCTCTAACTTGAGATAGAGGTGGCACTCACAGGAGAGCCCCCTCAGATGACCCAAGAAGAGGGCGGGCGGGAATGTATGGGAGAAGGCGATCCCTCAGATATCCTTTGTCTTCTCTTTCGCGCAGGCCCTTCTGAGGGGCACTCTTTGTAGCCCCAGAAGGGCAGGCAATAGCATGGACTGTCATTGCTCCTGTTCACGGAAAAGAACAAGGGGTCCTACATTGTGCGCTTGATGAGAATCAGCTCTGGGGCGGGGTGGGGGTCTCTTGAAAGCTAACTGCCTAGTGGGTGCCCTTCCCTTCCAAAATACAACCCTCACAAGCTGCTGTTATCTCTTGAGAAAGCCAAGTGGCAATTTGGGGGATCACAATCTGAACATTATCCGCAGCATCCCATGAACTCTGCCCAGAGAATCAGCTGTGATGTCAACACCATGCCGTAGTAGTTGTGCATTCTAACACCTTCTGTGGTCCTCAGATAAGTTGCTCTGGATTCCCGTGCAGGTTATCTGAGGTCATGGGGGGGGGCACATGAAAGTGTTTTGCTATGGGTAGGAGGATGGAATATTTATTTATTTTGGTATTTTTTAAAGACTCAAGGCAGTTTACATAGGCAGGCAATTCTAAACCCCATTTTTTTCCCAAATGGTTTTTTTTTTTTACAAGTATTGTATGAGAACATAGCACCCTCCATTCCCAGATGTTTCCTTTCAAAGTGCAACAGCCACGTCCTGGCTGTGCTTCTGCCTTCCAAGCTTTTCGCAGCAGCGGCAGGTCTCCCTCAATCGGTTCTCAAGGGGTTCTCCATCTTGCCAGCTGACTCCTCCGCATTCCACACACTCGCAAGATCTGTCAGCTGCAGTGGTCCCCCTTCCAAGTGATGACCAGGGCTGAATCTGCTTAGCTTTCTTCAGGCAGGGCAACAGCTCGACCTGCAGGCCATACCTCCTGCCAAAAGGGAACGTATCAGCTTGTGCTCAGACAACCAGGCAGATGCTCCCCAGTGCCCTGCAAACAGTGAATGGAATTAAGTGCAGGGCAAAATCCATGTAGCAACCATGCTGAGGAGAAGGCCGACACACTCCCTCTTCTCCACTGCAGGCCAAGTGAGGGCAAATGAAGCCCTCTCGTTGCCCTCCATCGGAATGGGGAATACATTGGAGCACCCAGTACTCAGTTGGCATGCCTCCCACCCATTTCTTAAAAGAACCTCAGGAAGTAGGTTAGGCTAAGAGAGGGTGACTTGCCCAAGGCCACCCACTGGGCTCCACAACCAAGAGGGGATTTGAACACAGGTTTTCCTGCATCTAGCGGGTGGCGCAGTGTGTTAAACCACTGAACCATGAGCTGTCGATCGAAAGGTCGGCAGTTCGAATCCGTGCGACGGCTCCTGCCAACCTAGCAGTTCGAAAGCAAGAAATTGCAAGTAGATTAATAGGTACCGTGTCAGCGGGACGGTAACAGCGTTCCACGCACCTCGGTGTTGAGTCATGCCGGCCACATGACCATGGAAACATCTTCGGACAGCGCTGGCTCTTCGGCTTTGAAACGGAGATGAGCACCGCTCCCTAGAGTCGGACACGACTGGACTTAATTGTCAAGGGATACCTTTACCTTACCTTTCCTGCGTCTAGTCTGGCTTTCTATGCATTTCACTTCATCAGTTGCAACTTTGGATGCTAATTGTTCTTCTGCCCCCCCCCCAGCCTTTTGCCATCAAAATGAATTTTCCACATGCACTCGTTCCACAAATTCACATCTGCTATCTCGGAAAATGACAGCATTAATGCTATAGTTTGTGCATAAACTGCCCAAATGAATTTTGTGCCTATGTAGTCCAAAAACACATAGAAACATCCAGATTCTCTGCACTTCTATGTTTTGTTATGAGAGTTTATAGAAGGCCCAGGAGGAAAGAAGACAGACAAGGAGTATCTATTCTTGCCTTGGGCAGGGAGACGCATCATGTTCCCTCTTCCTCAGAAGTGTTGCTATCAGAGGTGAAACTAGACTGGAGTGGAGGCAAGTAGTTCTGCAAGACTCTGTTACACCGGAGTCAGTGGCCCCTCCCCTTTGCTGTTGGAGCCATTCCAGCAGCGACAGGGGAGTGTCCTGCGTGTTGCCATTGCCGCCAGAATGGCTCCAACAGCAAGGGGGAGGGGCCATTGACTCCGGTGTAACGGAGTCTTGCAGAACTACTTGCCTCCGCTCCAGTCTAGCTACGCCACTGGTTGCTATACAGCCCTGTCATGGCCAAGAGAGGGTGGGGGGGAGAGACTTTTGTCAGTAGCTCTGCTGCCACCAGCCCAGGAATTAAAGTAACTGGAGGGGTTCCCTGGGCTAAACTTCCTCCTATTACAATTATTAAAAAAACCAAAGAGTAAGCAGATAGCATTCCTTAGTAGAGTAAACGTTTCCGAGATCTAAAGCCATGCTCCTGTTTGATACAACTATAAGATAGCCTTCCTATCATTTCACAGATATAGGGTTACCATATTTCTAACCCACACTCTCCAGGGTTATTCCTGTCTCTCCCCAATATCCACACCAGAGAGATTGCAAGAGCTCCACTCTTCCTGAAGAATTTCTCCTTCCCATAATGAGGAGTCCTTCTGCTTCCAATTAACTGCAGTCCCTCTCCCATTTAAATTACCTCTCTACCTCTGGCATTTTACACATGAGGAGTCCTGCAAGGTAGGTCCTGCAAAGATCTACTAAAAAAGCTATTACAACAACAACAACAACAACAACAACAACAACAACAACAAAGAAAAACCCTGAGCTTGGATGACATTATGACATCTGATGGGCTGCATGACATTATTACATCATTGTGCTCTGTATGTGATCCCTGATTGGCTGGGATCACACCATGCAGAAGACGAAAGGAGGAGAAAATGGTACCAAAGGGTGGCAGAGACTGGGAGCACAGCTATGAAGAATAAGCATGAAAAAAGGAACCGGAGTAAGTTTTCTGGGAGGCAATTCTCTCTCTCTCTCTCTCTCTCTCTCTCTCTCTCTCTCTCTCTCTCTCTCTCTCTCTCTCTCTCTCTCTCTCTCTCTCTCTCTCGTAAACACACACACACTGAAAATGTTTGTGTGTGAATGTTCCATGCGTCTCAGATTTTCTCGAATTTGAAGCCTCTGCCAACAAAAACTAGAATGGAATTTCACATCATGTTCAAAATAGATTCTGAGATGTGCGTTTTACCATGTATAATTTCAAAATCTGGAAATTGATTGAATAAGACTTTTTTCTTCAAAATTCATTTCAGTTCTATTATGTGAACATTAGAGTACTCTTCAAATCACGTGTGTGAAATTATTATTTCTCTTCCTCATCAGGAAAAATGGATCAAAATATTATACTATGCATCACCAGGGAATATTCAGCATTCAGAGGAGAGACAATTGATAGATGCATTTTAAGTGCTCCTAGTTTGGGCTGAAATTCATATTTTACTAGCTAAGTTGTGCATGTGTACACACACACACACACACACACACACACACACACACACACACACAATTGTACCTCACTCTGAATTTAAAACTGGAACAGTTGCATTATAACTTCCAGATTTTGCATCTGGGATTTGCATTGGGCTAAATTACTCAGCCACGATCACCTTTCTTCAGCAGATGAGTAGTTGGAGCATCTGCCTGCAACAGAGAATGACCGCATGATGCTTTCAAAGAGGGTGTCAGATTTTTCTGATCATGTCTCCACTTAAAGATGCATCTGCCTAGCTATGAGTTAAGTAGAAGTGTGTGTGTGTGTGTGTGTGTGTGTGTGTGTGTGTGTGTGTGTGTGTGTTTTCTTTTCCCCATTTTCCTCAGGACTAATGGGAACCTAGTGGGATAATTGAGGTGCACAATGTAACCCTCTCCCAGTGAAAGGAGACCTTCTAATAGGAACCAGGTGGCCCTGCCCCTCAACGGTTGACCCCAGGTCTCTCCAGAACGAAGCTGTGAATCTGACCTTGTCTCCAGGATGAAAGGAGCCGCCCACTTCCTCGGTGTCGCCCAAAACAGCTCCATAGAGCACAAACAGGTGTGGGTAGGTTAGATCCCATCCCACGCTAGGAAATGTTCCCCCGAGCCCAGACCCCAACCTCACAGGCGGCATGTGTGTCCCGAGGCCTTCGGTGAGCCCCTAATGGACCCCGAGACAAGGAAAATTGCGGCCAGGGTCAGCGCCAGTACAGGCAGGACTGAATTCCAGGGCTCAAACAGACAGATGGTCTGTGTCAGTCAGAGGAGAGAAGTGGCCTTTCCTTGGGCCTCCCCCCTCCCGTGCCCCCCCATGGTGACGTTTCTTCTTCTTCTTCTTCTTCTTCTTCTTCTTCTTCTTCTTCTTCTGCCCGCATGACTACTGTGAGCAGCTCACAAAGCCAGACAAGGCCTCGCTCTTCACGATGTAATCAGCTGCCAGGCATTTCGCCAAGGAGATGAACCCGTGATTGATTTCCTTTTGATGCTGCCCTCTGACCTGGAAGAGGAACCCTCTTGGGCTGCATTCATCCCTACTACTGGGCCCCCTACCCCCAATGCCCCCATGGGTGGCTTTCTTAGGAGTGCCAAGCAGTTGCCCTCTCTCCTGCCTGCAAGGTTTTCTCAAGAGTGACTTGCTGGGTTCAGAGCTCCGGCTCACTGTCCTTTCCACAGACCCAGAGCTGCGGACCGGTGGCTGAAAACGGCTGCTCTCCGCCGGCCACTCTCCATAGCGCAGTGTTTCCCAAACGTTTTCGACCTGCGGTTCCCTTGACCATTGGCGACGACTCCCCATGACATGATGCTGATGCCTGCCGATTGGCTTTGCGCTGTTTTCCGAGAGGATTCCGTGGCACTTCACGGCTCCCCCGGCTAGCTTCCGCGGCTCCCAGGGGAACCACTGCCCTGCAGTTTGGGAACCACTGCCCTAGAGGTATCACACTCCCAAGAACAGTCTATGCCAGGGGTGGCCAACCTTCCACCATTGGGGCTACTGTGTTCTTAAGAGTTGTGTAGAAGACAGAATCTTGGCAGCTGCAAGTGCTGATGGTGCTGCTAAAGCAACTGCACCTGCTGAAATGCCCTCTCCTATGCAACCATTTAAAGGGCCAGCATTCATGTTTTTTTTCATATATATTTATATTTTATTGATATATTAAAACATAAAAACAATACATATTTCATAAAGTTATAGCAAGCGCAAAGCAATACATCCTACTAGCATACTATTCACTATATTCTACATATAATTTCCAACAAAGCCAAAACAACACCCACATTCTATTCATTAAATCCGCATATCATCACATCATTCCTCTCTCTCTCTCTTAAAAAGTCAATAAATGGTTTCCAATTATTCACGAAAAAGTTGACTGACTTTTCCTTAATTAAAATTGTAAGTTTATCCATTTCAGCATAGTCCAAAACTTTCAGCCACCAATCTTCCAGCGAAGGTATCTCCGAATTCTTCCAATATTGTGCATATAAAATTCTTGCCGCAGCTATCATATATAAAAACAAAGTTTGAAATTTTTCGCCTACATGATCCTCCCACATACCCAACAAAAATGTTTCCGGTTTCATTTGAACCTTAATCTTTAAAATCAACTCAATCTGTTTATGAATCTGAGTCCAGTACTTCTTTGCTTGGGGGCATGTCCACCACATATGGTAAAAAGTTCCTTCTTGCTTTTTACATTTCCAACATCTATTCGTCACCTTCTCATACATTTTTGCTAATTTGCTTGGGGTTATATACCATCTATATATCATTTTATACATATTTTCTTTAATATTAACATTTAACGTAAATTTCAACTGTTTTAACCATAGTTGTTCCCATTGGTCCATTAAAATAACATGACCTACATTTTTCGCCCAATGAATCGTACATTCTTTAACCTGTTCTTCTTCTGTTTCAAACTTCAAAAGCAATTTATACATTTTTGAAATTATCTGGTCTTCAGATTTTAATTGTACCTCCAATATTGATTCTTCTTCTACAAATCCATATGCCTTCTTGTCCACTTTAAATCTCTCCAAAATTTGAGCATATACAAACCATTGGCGGGCCAGCATTCATGTTGAAAGGTTGGCCACCACTGGTCTATGCATAGAATTGGGAGTCTGCAATTCAGTGTGTAGAACAGCGGTGCAGAACCCCAGACCATAAATCAAGGTTCCTGGGAGCTTCTCCCTGCTGAAGCTCAGATGCGGGGGTGGGGGGACTAGGTTTCCTAGTCAGGAAGGAGCTAGATGAGAGAAAGGCCAACCAGAGCACTGCTGACCCAGTTGGTGGCCCAGGGCCAGACTCGTGCAACGCTTCCACCGAGTCTTCGGAGAGCACCGTCTCATTCCTTCCGAGTTTATGGGCCTGACTCTTCTTTCCTAGGCTGCAAAGCTTTCTCTGCCATGGGGGATTTTCTTGGCGTATATTCTAGCTTAAAATCATCAAGCATCCATGTGTTGTCCTTGGAAGACCAGCGGGGGGGGGGGGGGGGCTTTGCAATTCTCTTCCCTTCAGCCAGTGGTTCCCAAACTGGGAGGCATGGCTCCCAGGGGAGCCCTGAAAACCAGCCAGGGGAGCCGCGGATATCAGCCAGGGGAACTGCGGATACCAGCCAGGGGAGCCGCGGAGTGCCACGGAATCTTCTCGGAAAACAGTGCAATGCCAATTGGCAGGCATCATCAACATCATGTCATGGGGAGCCGCAGCCAATGGAACAGGGGAGCTGCAAAGTCTGTCCTTCAAAGTCACTTGGGGAGGTGCATCTTCTGCCAGTCTTCCCCCAGTGTACACACACACACACACACACACACACACACACACACACACACACACACACACAAAGCTGATACAAGTGCATGCAGTGCAGTGCAGCTCCTTTTGCGGGGGCGGACTTGCTCACTCTCTGTGGAGGAAACCTCAGGGCCTGAATGTGAGCCAGTAGTGTCCCATTTTCAGACTGTTTTGCAGATCACAGATGTGATAGAGGCGATTCATTATCAGGATCACTGACATTTTTTTCCCAGAATCAGAGCAGCTGAGGGTGCTGTTAGGGTGTCAGGGTTTAGAGACCTTTCCCTTGTGCTGTTTTGCAGATCTAAATTGGATTCCCCCTGAAGCTGATTTTGCCCCATGATGGAAGACATACAGGCAGCAGTCTTGAATGTTTTTTACAGGCAGCCTGGGGATCCCCACCACAGGCTCCTGAGACATGTCTATTCGGGCTGTGTGCACACCTGATCTCAGCTCCTGGCTAGTGAGGAAGATGCTCAACCATTTCTGGGGACTCTTCATGCCACCCATTTTGTGGGTGAGACATAAGGTAAAGGTGACCCCTGACAATTAAGTCCAGTCGTGTCCGACTGTCCGACCCCATTTCAAAGCCGAAGAGCCAGCGTTGTCCGAAGACGCCTCCATGGTCATGTGGCCGGCATGACCCTCCTTGCCGCAGCGCGTAGCATGCGGCTGGAACACGGAGCGCTGTTTACCTTCCCGCAAGCGGTACCTATTTATCTACTCACATTAACATGCTTTGGAACTGCTAGGTTGGCAGGAGCTGGCCAAGCAACGAGAGCTCACCCCGTCGCGGATTCGAACTGCCGACCTTTTGATCGACAGCTCATGGTTCAGCGGTTTAACCCACTGCGCCACCCGCTGGTCCGCAGGCCTTTATCTTTACTTACAATCTGCTAAATTGCAGAGTAATTACTTTTTCTAATATTCTTATATCTACTAACCTAATACTACCCTGAATTAAAAATGGCCTCAATTTCTTACCTTTTTAATCTAAACAAAATAAAAACAGAAAACAAAACAAATTAAAAAAACAAATCATTCTACTCAACAAAGCCACATATCATTAAGTCATTATTATTTTCCTTTACATATAAATAATCTATAAATGGCCTGGGTGAGACATACATGTGTCCTATTTTCAGATTTCTCTATTCATCGGGGCGGAGAGGAAGTCCTGGGCTGCATCTGTACTGTACCAAACACGAGCGCTCCTGTTCACGGAAAAGGCTTTGAAACATTTCAGTGCCACCATGATCCAGGCCGTACATTGGTGAGGAAGCCTGGGGCGGGTATCCTGACCCTCCTAACACGTTACACACACCATTCTCCTTGCCTGTCTCTTTCCTTTGCCCCCTTTCTCAAGCATTGTTTTACTCGGGTCAATTGCTAATCTTCCCAAGGATAATTTTGTGTCATTGTGTGTGCATTCATTTTCTGCCGTCACAGCTTGGGCACCCAGTAAGCATGCATGGGGTTGTTCATGGCTACCGTCTAGCCAAAGTGAAGTCCCAGCCGAGACCCCCCCCCCAAGTCCCTTCCATCAAGCATTTGAAGGTTATCCCAGTTTGTTGGCTGAATTCCAGCTTGCAATTTCTCTCGGACATGGGTGTCTCCTCAGCTCCCTGCCATGTGCTGTTGGCTGTGTGCTTTGGAAGACGGGTTGTTTTTCAAGTTGGGGTCAAGCAGCTGCACTCGCCCTGGGGCTGAAATGGCACACATTGGATTCAACACCACCACTACCACAGAGAGAGAGAGAGAGAGAGAGAGAGAGAGAGAGAGAGAGAGAGAGAGAGAGAGAGAGAGAGAGAGAGAGAGAGAGCGCAAAACTTGACAGAAGAACCAGAGAGCTCTGTGACTGAGCTTCCTGCAATATTTTTTTTTTCCTTTTGCAAAGAGCCAGGCAGGAGGAGGGACTTTATTGGAAGATGTATCATAGAAAGAACAAGTATGAACCTTCCCCATCCCCCACCCAGGGTCGAAGCCCTGATCCAAAGCACAGACACCAAAAGCTACTGTCAGCTGCGAAGGGGGAAACTTAGACGCACAAGGTGTGCTGATAGGTTTTCGTGCCTACAGTTACAAGCAAATTGGGTGGGTGAGATGTAAGTTGGGGAATTGGCCCAGGAGCAAAGGGTTAAAAAAACCCTCCCCCACAAACTTGTCCCGATCCAGGTGACAGAAAATGGTGACAGGGAGATCCAGTCCCAGAACTCTCACACCACAGCGCTTTGGGCCCAGAGAGAGACTGACGCAAACATTCCCAGCTTCCCGGCTCTCAGTTTTACTGATTTATTGACAACTCAGAGAAGTGAAAGGGTCTCCTTGGAGTATGTGTCCCTTTTACTAACCAGTTTCTTTACATTCCAAAACACTGTGTAGGGGAGTTGATTTTTCAGTCTCCGCGCTCTGGCGGTGGCTTCCTTGTTTGAAGAGCAAAACCCGCTCTCTCCGGCACTTTTGAGCATTAAGAATTCCTCTCTTGTGAAGCCCATGAGTTTCCTGGGCTGTCTTGCAAACGCCCAGCTGCTTGCCCCTTGTGAGTCCTCGCAGAATCTTCTCCAGACATGCTTCAGAGAGCCAGGGCTTCCTGTTGTATTAATAAATGATTAAAAATATCCATGAGATAACAATCCTTCCATTTGGTTCCAGAAGTGGCTGGGAGATGCCAGCAGAGAGTGTGTGTGTGTGTGTGTGTGTGTGTGTGTGTGTGTGTGTGTGTGTGTGTGTGTGTGTCCCTTTTATGAGAGCAGCAGGGCCTAATTTCTTGGGCTTGATCCATTGTGCGGCTCTTTGAAGGCTTGAGGCACAAGTCCTCCACAGCATTTTTCCGTGTCCAGTACTGATGGGCCATTTCCCAAATTGTCTTCATGTGACGCTGGCATGCTGCACCACGGGAGAAGTTGCGTCACAGTGGCTGGCATGGAAAAGGCCCCACCTCCACTCTCTGGCAGCATCTCCCATTACAGAACCAGGGAGGACTCCTCTCTGCCCGAAACCCTGGGTTGCTTCTACCAGTCCGAGCAAGCAATGCCGGGCAGCCTACGGCCCAATGGTCTGACTCAGCTTACAGCAGCCTGTGCTGTGCTGGCTGAGGGGAAGGGACCTGGTGCAGGATCATCGCCCCTCCCTCTGCACTGTGCCTCAGAGTAAAGGCTGATCTCCACCAGCTCCGGTTGCGTTACGCTTGCGTCTGGAGACGCGCGAGCGTAGGGAACAGGACGCCCTGCCCAAAACGCTGCCCTGGGCTCCACCAGTTTCTTCAACACAAATAGTCCCTCCTGATTGTCCCGCCTTCTAATAAATCTGCACAGTGATTGGCTGAAACTCAAGTGCGCTCCGATTGGCTGAAACCCCCTCTCATCCCATTGGCCAAATAATTAGCTCCGCATCCCGCCCTCTCAAAAGCATGAGCAAAATCACGATCACAACGGAACTCAGGGGAGCACGGCTCTCCCGCATTCCGATGCAATCTGATAACATGTAAGCCACACAGCTCCGCACTCTCCGCACGTGCCCGGGATGCGCCGGAATTCGTGCGGTGGAGATCAGCCTTAACAGATAAGGCCACTTTTGCTGGTGTTTTTGAAAGGTAGAGACTGGGAGTTGTGACTGTGAGTGAGGAACACACCCAAAGGAGTCCTGGTGGGTGAGCCGCCTGGTGTCCGCTGGTCACGGAAAAACTCGCTAGCTCACAGGAGGGAGGCTGTCAGAAGGACTTCCAGCAGGCCGAGCCACACTGGGGATATCCGAAGGGAGGAGAAAGGAGCGCCAGGCAGGCATTGGCGGCACACGTTATTTGTTATTTTTTATAATGTGAAGTTAAACAGTTTCCATTCCAGCTTCCCAAACCGCCCCGTATTAGCCTTGATAGGATGTCGCAGTGGGGCTGCTCATCCAGAAACCAAAGAGCCTGTAAATCTTCTAGGAGTACATCTGTGCGCAGGCAGCCAACTCCTATTCTCGCCGGCGCTTCAGGTGAAAGCCTCTCATAAATATCTCTGCCTGTGCAGGAGGCGAAGGCTGGCGGGAGGACGGGAGGAGAGGGACCCCCAAACTGTTTGAACAGAAACACTCAAAGCTCTTTCCAGGGAAAGAAGAACTTGCAAGCGTGGACGTAGCTGCAATGTGGCTCAAAGAAAGAAACCAATGTGGTGCAAATGATGGCAGATTAACTGTTATTATTCATCATTGCCATTAATACAGTCCCATCCATGTGCATATGGAACTTCACAGTGTACAAAACGGCAGGAAGTGGCATCACTAAGGGGGCGCGGGGGGTGCAGACCGCATCGGGTGACACCCTCAAGGTGTGTGTGTGTGTGTGTGTGTGTGTGTGTGTGTGTGTGTGACATCACTAGTGGCCAAAATTGTGGAAACCTTGTATTTATGAATACCATCAAGTTATATATCATTAGAAAGGTATTTTCATACATACCATTTGAAATAATCTGTATTCTATCACACGCTATGGCCAAATAACTGGGGAAAAAAGAAAACACAACTGCCTTTAAGTAACAAAAAGTGTGATTCCTTAACTCAAAACTGACAGATTGTTCTGAGAGCCAATGAGGTGTTGTTATGACATAGCCTGGAACCAATAAGGTGTTAGTATGAGTCAGCTCTCATTTCTATGTATCAGAGCTAAAAGCATGACAGGTAGGGGCAAAATGGAAGGGGGGGCAATGATTTTACAGCGACAGGTGCCAGAATGTAGGGACTGTCCTTGCTCACTAAAGGGCAGTTGGATCGAATGGAGTGACCAGTGGGGGGAGGGGCGCTACAACGGCGCTACGATTCTTCCTGCCTGCAAACAAATGGACACTTGGAGTGTAATTGTTTTTGCACCTCTGCCAGATGTGCCCCCATCTTTGTTATCATGTAATATTAATCAAAAAGGCCTGTGTGTAATTTTGGAGTTTTGATTAGAGAAATCTCCCTTACAATAATAATCGCTCCGGGGCCTGTATAAATACCAGCGGCTCCAGGTTTGTGGGCTGGACGAAATGGCCTGATGAGAGAGCTCCACTTACCTGCTCATCAATCATCTGTCGGTGCCCCCCTGGCAGTCATCACCATTGTCCTCCGACTGCACCGTTCTCCCTGTCCTTCTGCAGGTGACCTCCCTTCAGTGACTAACTCACTCCCCCCCCCCCCCGCCACCTGGTTTCCTGTTGCCTGATTTCCTCTCTCCTTCTCTTCCCTTTTCTTCCCGCTACACGAAGCTCCTGGTGATCTCTGCATTCATCTCAGATTATATGAAGTTTGGCAGCCTGGAGACAAATAAATTGCAGGTTCTTGAAGGGCCCGGGACCGTGTGTATTTTTACGGCTAATTAATCTTCCTGTTGGAGTTGGGGCGATGGGAACTTTTTCCCTTTCTCGCTGTGATGTTCAGCTCTGGCCAATTAAACGAAGGGGGAGGCAGACGCAGGGTGGAAACATCCCCAGCCCAGAACCGCAGAGGCCGGTTATGGCCTCGTGTTCTTCCCAGGCAGCCTTTGCTGTGGAATTGGCATAGCTCAAGTGTCCAACCACAGAACAGCAGGGTTGATGCACCATACTTAAAAGACTGGGCCCAACTTTGGGCACCACATTCTGAGAAGGGCATTGATAAGAGCAGGAGGTGTGGCCTGCAGGTTGAGCTGTTGCCCTGCCTGAAGAAAAGCTAAGCAGGTTCAGCCCTGGTTGTCACTTGGAAGGGGGACCGCTGCCGCTGACGGATCCTGCGAAGGCACTGTGAGTGTGTCGAATGTGTAGGAGTCAACTGGCAGGATGGAGAACACCTTGAGAACCAACTGAGGGAGACCTGAGGCTGCTGCGAAAAGCTTGGAAGGCAGAAGCACAGCCGGGACGTGGCTGCTGCACTTCGAAAGGAAACATCTGGGAATGGAGGGTTCTACGTTCTCATAGAACAATACTTGTAAATCTCCACTGGAAGAAAAATTGCCTGCCTACGTAATCTGCCTTGAGTCTGTAAAGAAAAGGCGGTCTAGAAATAACATAATAAAATAAGCTGGAGCAGGTTCAGAGCATGGTGAGGAGTCTGGAGGAGTCTGCGAAGAACAAGTAAAAGAGCTCGGCATGTTTAGCCTGGAGAAGAGACTAAGAGGAGATGTGATCATCATGATGATAGCCACCCTCAGGGATGCGAAGGGCTGTCATGCAGGAGAAGGGGAAACATCCTCGCTCTGGCTCCTCCTGAGGCAGGAGTAGAACCGATGGGTTGAAACTACAGGGCAGTAGATTTAGGCTGCGAGACATGATGATGAATTTCCTATGTGTAAGTGTAATTGAGATGTACAAAATTATGCATGGGATGGAGGGAGTCGATAGAGGGAAATTCTTCTCCCTCTCGCACAACACCAGAACCAGGGGACATGCACTAAAATTGAGTGGAGGGAGAGTTAGAACGGATAAAAGAATTTCTTTACCCAGCGTGTAATTCATCTGTGGAACTCCTTGCCACAGGGTGTGGTGATGGCACCTGGCCTTTAAAAGGGGTTTGGACAGATTCATGGAGGAAAAGACCATCATAGGTTACAAGCCATAAGCAACCTCCTGGTTTTAGAAGTAGGTTTTCTCTGTGCCAGGTGCAGGGGAGTGGCAGCAGGAAACAGGTTATCTTGTTGGCTGTCTGCTCCCGGAGGCATCTGGTGGGGCCACTGTGTGATACAGGAAGCTGGACTAGATGGGCCTTTGGCCTGATCCAGCAAGGCTCTTCTTATGTTCTTATGTTCTTATGAGCTGCCTGGCACTGGCATGATCCGTCTCATGCTGTCGAGGGCTCTTCCTCCCTGGAGGTTTTCAAACAGAAGCTGAGTGGCCACCTGTCAGGGTTGTCATGGGACTCCACCCGCTCCAAAGTCTCTACAAAAATGTAGATGTCTGAAGGAGGCCTGATGGGCCTCAAAGGGGCAGGAATTCCAAGGTGTCAGGACCAGGACTGGGGACTTGCCCTAGTGCAGGGGTGGCCAAACTGTGGCTCCTGAGCCACATGCGGCTCTTCGACCTATACTGTAATGTGCGGCTCTTGGAAATAGGTTGACTGAGCTCCTTATTGCATCACAATTAATATAAAAAGGTAAAGAAGAAATTTGCAAGCTTTATAATTATTGACCAGGAATAAACTGAGAGTCCACTGGATTAAAACATAAGTTTAATTAGGCTTACCAGATCTCCAACCGGGACAGAGTGCTAGACCTTTAGGAGAAGGAATGGGGGCAGGTGTAGCTTGTTAAACCTTAGAGCACAATCCTAGGCATATCTACTCAGAAGCAAGCCCCATTGTGTTCAGTGGGATTGTGCTCTAAGGTTTAACAAGCTGCACCTGCCCACATTGCTTCTCCTAAAGGTCTAGCACTCTGTCCCGGTTGGAGATCTGGTAAGCCTAAGTTTAATGTTCATGGTGAGTAAATCTATTTAAGAATTGAAATGCTTCTTAAATATTGCGGCTCTCCAACATCTGAAGTTTACTGTATGTGGCTCTTACTTTAAGCAAGTTTGGCCACCCCTGTCCTAGTGGATGCCTGTCTCACCTCCGAAGGCAAGATAGCCGGCACCTCTAAGTCTTTAAAAGCAGGGACTGGGAGGGACACAGACACCACTGTTACTCTGTTGCTGGGGGTGGTAGTATGTATTTTCTTGGTAAGCAACCTTGAAATCGGTTGCAGAGCCAAGACAAGCACAGCAAAGAGATTCTTGCGACGACCACCCTTTCTGGCACTTGCTGCCCAAGACATGGTGATGGCCACTGGCTTAGTTGGCCTCAAACGGGGTTTCAACCCATCTGCGGAGGGCATGACGGCAGCGAAAGGGAACTCCCACCTCTCGGTTGCAGGCGGGGGAGGAGGGCTGCTGCCGTCGCGGCCTGCTTGTGGGCCTCCCACTGGGGCATCTGACCTGTCCCTCTGCACACTGGGCTAAATGGTCTGACCCCAAGAGGGCTCCTCATTGGTCACGCTCCCCCTGATGTGTCTGTGTGGGGCCTTGTTTCCCATAGTGGTGCATTTAGTCACATCTCTGACAGTGTCTGGTGCAGCAGGAGCAGTTAATGCAAAACGTCCATGGGTGGGAGACCCCCCCCTTTGCATCCACGCTGCAGCCCTGAAGAGTCCTGCATGTCTTTGCGGCTTCCCTTCGCCCTGAAGAAGTCGCAGCTGGGGAGCGGGCGTGCATGTGCCATCCGACTGTCCAAACGTCACATCACGTGACCAGCTGATCGATCACCCTAGATCAGTGGTTTCCGAACTGGGAGGCATGGCTCCCAGGGGAGCCGTGGATACCAGCCAGGGGAGCCACAAAGTGCTACGGAATCCTCTCGGAAAACAGCGCCATGCCAATTGGCAGGCATCAACATCAACATCATGGGGAGCCGCGGATAATGGTCGCCAATGTTCAAGGGAGCCGCAGGTTGAAAAAGTTTGGGAAACACTGCCCTAGATGACCGGGCAGTGAAAGGCATGATAGGGCCAAGGAAGGGGCCTCTGGAGTGTGTAGGAGGAGGGGGAATCCTGTTCGCTTCCGTGAAGGCACTGCCGACGATCTATGTGGACTGGTTTTGAGTGAAAGGTGAGACCCTTCTTCTTCTGCCACCCACAATCCCACACCCCAATGGATTGGTAGAGAGACGGGGGGCTGAAGAGGAGCCACATTCTGGGGACGGGAAGCAGGAGGCTCCTCTTTCCACACCCTTGGCAGCCTGTAGCAGACAAGGAAGGTCCCGCACTTGGCCTCCACCCCTGGCAGCACTGCAGGGAAAAAAGACCTTTGAAAGGACAAAGCATGGGAGTGAAGGTGTAGCAGTCAAGAGGTGGGGGCAGACGCAGGCGTAGATGGTGTTGAAAGGGAGAATTAGACAGTACCATGGAGGAAGAGGAGAGTGATCCCAACAACGGCCTTGATAGATCCATCAAACCTCCACGTGGCTTGGAGGCTGTCACTCTTGGGGGTCTTCGCAGAGGCATCTGGTGAGCGACTGTGGGGAAGAGGGTGCTGAATGAGCCGGCCCCCTTCGACTTGATCCAGCGGCCAGGCTCTGGTGCTCGAACGAGAAGGTGGTCACTGGACCAGCAACTGCAGGCCTTGAGAGACCAGCTCCCTCGCCTCCCCGACAACGCTAGAAATAAGGCAGCCACAGATGTCACTTGTATTAAAATGCCAGCATGGAAAGGATGCCGTTCTGTGTAACCCGAAAACGTGCACACCCCACTTTTGAAGGGAGCTGGCCAAGACATGGCAGGACTGGCTCTCTGCTTCCCACAAAGTGGCTTCAAGAGCTTTGTGCTGGGGAGGGCAGGAGCTGCCGAAGGAGCCTTGAGCGGCCAGGGAAAGTCGCGGAAGCAGCTGCAGCGATGGGCCCACTCCTTGGCTTCTTATTAAAGCGAGTCCTCATTCATTTATCGGATCCTATTAAAAACCACAGTAATGACAAAGACAACAACGGCAGGAGCAATTTCCTCGTTCTTGTCAGATGAGAATCTTCAAAGAACGAGTCGTTTGCGCTCTCTAATGTGGCACAGCCTTATTACAAATGGATCAGACAGGCAGACATGGAACTAGGGCAAGAGGGAACACATGCACGAGAGAGAGAGAGAGAGAGAGAGAGAGAGAGAGAGAGAGAGAGAGAGAGAGAGAGAGAGAGAGAGACCTTTATATCTGATAGTGCAGAAAATATGTATTAGTTTTTCAGATGTTGGAACGGAATTGCATCCAGATGGGACCAGGGTCAGACGCGGTGACACTGGCTTCCTATTACATTGCTAGCAAATGCAGGGAGACCAGTCCTACTCTGTAAGTATTCACAGTTTGGGAGGTTTATGAGTCTTTGCTGTGTTTCTCTTGCACTGTGTTTCCTACAACATGGGAGCCCATGAACCAGTGCCTCTCTTGTTCCCCCCCCCCGACTCTCCCCTGCACTCTGTCCAGGTGGCTAGTTTATTAATCGGGAGTGATTAATCGGGTTAGGGTTAGGGCTAGGGTTAGGGTTAGGGCTAGGGCTAGGGTTTTTAGCAGACAATAACCTGACAGTAGTTTATTTTCCTTCACCTCCAAATTGTCACATCTGAGGATGAGATAATACGTTGGCATGCCATCATCATGGGTGGCTTTTTAATTTTAGTTCATTATATTGTTTAAGCCGTTGTTGTTTTGGAGGATCGGACAAATTAGAAAGAGCAATTGATAGGGAGAGAGCAAGATTTAAAGATCAAACCAAAGTTCTTGGCCTCTAATCGTGATTTGCCACACTTGAGAGACCATTCTAAGAAAGGACAATGTAACAGCATCTCTCGATTTATGGACTTTAAAGTAGAACATTATAGAGCCAGAGCACAAATATGCTGCTGTTAATAGCCTCATTCCACCTCTGGTGGCATCTAGTGAATCAAAATACCCTCTCCTGCTTTTATGCCAGAATGAATTGATGCAGGAATGGCAGTAACATCTCCCCTATTCCCCAGCTTCCTTCCTTCCTTCCTTCCTTCCTTCCTTCCTTCCTTCCTTCCTTCCTTCCTTCCTTCCTTCCTTCCTCCTTCTCTCACTGAAATTTGGATTGTGACTTACAGCGCAATCCTGTGTAACTCTGCACCAGTGTAACAGTAGATGTACTGGTGTAAGTGCACTTATGCCAGTGTAACATCTAATGTTACACCGGTGCAAAGTAACACAGGATTGCGCTGTCAGTTTGCCAAGGCAGAAAGGATTCACCTTTTCTGCTTGTGCTGCATCCTCACATGATCCACACCACATACATTAATGGAGCTCCATCGTGGGTCACTACGAGGCCTTCCCTCGGCCATCTTTGTGCAAAGGGGTCAGCTCACAAGCTGCGTCCACTTCTTCTCCTCCTTCTGTATTGGTCTTGAATAAGCCATGAGCAGATTATCTGTTCATATTCCCAGATTATTTTGAGTCCAATCTACAGAAAGTTGTTCTGTTGGTTTTGGGATTAGGTCTTTATCTAATAAATTTCTACCAATCATTCGCCCTTGATATCATATTTGCAAGGAGCTTACTGAAAGCAATCAAAATGTGATATTTTTTAAAAATAAAACACGCCAAAACTGGTCCCAAGGGCAAGTTCAAGAAGGGCCTGTCCTCCCAGGGATTCCTACTATCTTCATTCTGTTAGCTCATTTTCTTTGCTAGAATATTGATTGAAAAGTGAAAGCAGACATCACTTTCCAAAAACAAAAATCATTAAAAAAAATTAATTAAACATTTGCATGGAATGTTTTGCAGCAGAGCCGCTGCCCAGTTCGACCAAAGAAAAGCCTACAAAATCAAAACAGAATAAGACTCAGGCCCGGCAGCCTTTGCAGCAATAGATGCAACATCTTTCAGGGCAAAAAAAAAACACCACCACCACCAAAGACAGCTATAATCAATTTTAATCATGCAAGTTTTATGACTGTAGTTATTAAGCTGGTCATCTAGTAGTTATTTCCCGTTGATGGACAAGATCCAGAGACTGCTTGTCAACGGGTTAGGGATGGAGTTAGGGTTAGTTTTAGGGTTAGGGCTAGGGCTAGGGTTAGGGTTTTTAGCAGACAAAAAGCTACACATAAGCTGACAGCAGGACATTGCAGCAGAGAAGGCAAATGTGTTTTCAGGCTGCAACAACAGAAGTGTAACACAGGTACTGACATCGCGAAAGGAATGGGTTAGGGTTAGGGTTAGGGTTAGGGTTAGGATTAGGGTTAGGGTTAGGGTTAGGGTTAGGGTTGGGGTTAGAAGTTGGGGTTAGGGTTTAGGGTTAAGTTTAGTGTTAGGGTTAGGGTTAGGGTTAGGGTTGGGGTTAGGGTTAGGGTTAGTGTTAGGGCTAGGGCTAGGGCTAGGGCTAGGGTGAGGTCTAAGGCTAGGGCTAGGTTAGGATTAGGGTTAGGGTTTTAGTAGACAATAAGCTACACATAAGCTGACAGCAGGACATTGCAGCAGAGAAGGCAAATGTGTTTTCAGGCTGCAACAACAGAAGTATAACACAGGTAATGACATCCTGAATTGGATGGTTTAGGGTTAGGGTTAGGGTTAGGGTAGGGGTTAGGGGTTAGGGGTTAGGGGTTAGGGTTAGGGTTAGGGTTAGGGTTAGGGTTAGGGTTAGGGTTGGGGTTGGGTTGGGGTTGGGGTTGGGGTTAGTGTTGGGTTAGGGTTTAGGGTTAATTTTAGGGTTAGAGTTAGGGTTAGGGCTAGGGCTAGGGTTACGGTTAGGAAGATTTTTTTAAGGAAGATTTTTTTAAAAAAACCTACTACTTTGGTTCAGTTAGGGTTAGGGTTAGGGTTAGGGTGTTTCGCAGACTTAGGATTAGGGTTAGTGTTAGGGTAAGGGCTAGGTTTAGGTTTAGGGTTAGGGCTAGGGCTAGGGTTAGGGTTAGGGTTTTTAGTAGTCAATAAGTTACACATAAGCTGACAGCAGGTCATTGCAGCAGAGAAGGCAATTGTGTTTTCAGGCTGCAACAACAGAAGTGTAACACAGGTACTGACATCGCCAACGGAATTGGTTAGGGTTAGGGTTAGGGTTAGGGTTAGTTTTAGGGTTAGGGCTAGTGCAAGGGTTAGTGTTTTTACCAGACAATAAGCTACACATAAGCTCATACTAGGACATGGCAGCAGGGAAGGCAAATATGTGTTCAGGCTGCAACAAGAGAAGTGTAACACAGGTAGTGACATCGCGAATGGAATGGTTTAGGATTAGGGTTAGGGTTAGGGCTAGGGTTAGGGTTAGGGGTTGGGGTTAGTGCTTAGGGTTAAGTGTAGTGTTAGAGTTAGGGTTAGGGCTAGGGCTAGGGTTACGGTTAGGAATATTTTTTTTAAGGAAGATTTTTTTTAAAACCTACTACTTTGGTTCTGTTAGGGTTAGGGTTAGGGTTAGGGTAAGGGCAAGGGTTAGGGTTAGGGTTAGGGTTAAGGTTAAAGTTAGGGCTAGGGCTAGGGTTAGGGCTAGGGCTAGGTTGTTTAGCAGATTTAGGGTTAGGGTTAGGGTTAGGGTTAGGGTTAGGGTTAGGGTAAGGGCAAGGGCAAGGGTTAGGGTTAGGGTTAGGGTTAAGTTTAAAGTTAGGGCTAGGGCTAGGGTTAGGGCTAGGGTTAGGTTGTTTAGCAGATTTAGGATTAGGGTTAGGGTTTGGGCTAGGGCTAGGGTTTGGGTTAGGGTTAGGGTTTGAGTTAGGGTTAGGTTAAGGGTTAGGGTTAGGGTTAGGGTTAGGGATTGGGCCAGGGCTAGGTTTGGGTTAGGGTTTTTAGCAGACAATAAGCTACACATAAGCTGACAGCAGCACATTGCAGCAGATAAGGCCAATGTGTTTTCAGGCTGCAATAACAGAAGTGTATCTCAGGTTAGGGTTAGGGTTAGGGTTAGGGCTATGGTTTTTAGCAGACAATAAGCTACACTTAAGCTGACAGCAGGACATGGCAGCAGAGAAGGCAAATGTGTTTTCAGGCTGCAATAACAGAAGTGTATCTCAGGTAGGTTTAGGGTTAGGGTTAGGGTTAGGGTTTGGGCTAGGGCTAGGGTTAGGGTTAGGGTTGGGGTAAGGGCTAGGGTTAGGGTAAAGGTTAATGTTAGGGCTAAGGCTAGGTTTAGGGCTAGGGTTAGGTTGTTTAGCAGGTTTAGGATTAGGTTTAGGTTTCGGGTTAGGGTTTGGTCTCGGGCTATGGCTAGGTTTGGGTTAGGATTTTTAGCAGACAATAAGCTACACATAAGCTGACAGCAGCACATTGCAGCAGAGAAGGCAAATGTGTTTTCAGGCTGCAACAACAGAAGTGTAACACAGGTACCGACATTGCGATAGGAATGGGTTAGGGTTAGGGTTACGGTTAGGTTTAGGTTAGTGTTAGAGTGTTTAGCAGACTTAGGATTAGGGTCAGGGTTAGGGCAAGGGCTAGGGTTAGGGTTAGGGTTGGGGTTAGGGTTAGGGTCATGGTTAGGGTTAGGGCTAGAGCTAGGTGAGGTCTAGGGCTAGGGCTAGGTTAGGATTAGGGTTAGGGTTTTTAGTAGACAATAAGCTACACATAAGCTGAAAGCAGGACGTTGCGGCAGAGAAGGCAAATGTTTTTTCTGGCTGCAACAACAGAACTTTAACACAGGTAGTGACATCGCTAATGGAATGGTTTAGGGTTAGTGTTAGGGTTAGGGTTAGGATTAGGGTTGGTGTTAGGGGTTGGGGTTAGGGTTTTTAGCAGACAATAAGCTACACTTAAGCTGACAGCAGGACATTGCAGCAGAGAAGTCAAAGGTGTTTTCAGGCTGCAATAACAAAAGTGTATCTCAGGTTTGGGTTAGGGTTAGGGTTAGGGTTAGGGCTAGGGTTAGGGTTAGGGCTAGGGCTAGGGCTAGCGTTTTTAGCAGACAATAAGCTACACTTAATCTGACAGCAGGACATGACAGCAGAGGAGGCAAATGTGTTTTAAGGCTGCAATAACAGAAGTGTATCTCAGGTTAGGTTTAGGGTTAGGGTTAGGGTTAGCGTTAGCGTTAGGGTTAGGGTAAGTGTTAGGGCTAGGTTTAGGGTTAGGGTTAGGGCTAGGGTTTTTATTAGACAATAAGCTACACTTAAGCTGACAGCAGGACATGGCAGCAGAGAAGGGTTAGGGTTAGGGTTAGGTTTATGGTTAGGGTTAGGTTTAGGGCTAGGGTTAGGGTTAGTTTTAAGGTTAGGCTTAGGGCTAGGGCTAGGGCTAGGGTTTTAGCAGACAATAAGCTACACTTAAGCTGACAGCAGGACATGGCAGCAGAGAAGGCAAATGTGTTTTCAGGCTGCAATAACAGAAGTGTATCTCAGGTTAGGGTTAGGCTTAGGGTTAGGGCTAGCGTTAGGGTTAGGGTTAGGGTTAGAGTTAGGCCTAGGGCTAGCATTTTAGCAGATAATAAGCTACACTTAAGCTGACAGCAGGACATGGCAGCAGAGAAGGCAAATGTGTTTTCAGGCTGCAATGACAGAAGTGTATCTCAGGTTAGGGTTAGGGTTAGGGTTAGGGTTAGGGTTAGGGTCAGGGCTAGGGTTTGGGTTAGGGTTAGGGCTAGGGTTTTTAGCAGACAATAAGCTACACTTAAGCTGACAGCAGGACATGGCAGCAGAGAAGGCCAATGTGTTTTCAGGCTGCAATAACAGAATAGTATCTCAGGTTAGGGTTAGGGTTAGGGTTAGGGTTAGGGTTAGGGTTAGGGTTAGGGTTAGGGTTAGGGCTAGGGCTAGGGTTTTTAGGAGACAATAAGCTACACTTAAGCTGACAGCAGGACATGGCAGCAGAGAAGGCAAATGTGTTTTCAGGCTGCAATAACAGAAGTGTATCTCAGGTTAGGGTTAGGGTTAGGGTTAGGGTTAGGGTTAGGGTTAGGGTTAGGGTTAGGGTTAGGGTTAGGGTTAGGGTTAGGGTAATTGCTAGGGCTAGGGTTTTTAGCAGACAATAAGCTACACTTAAGCTGACAGCAATACATGGCAGCAGAGAAGGCAAATGTGTTTTCAGGCTGCAATAACAGCAGTGTATCTCAGGTTAGGGTTAGGGTTAGGGTTTGGGTTAGGGTTAGGGTTAGGGTTAGGGTTAGGGTTAGTGTTAGGGCTAGGGCTAGGGTTTTTAGCAGACAATAAGCTACACTTAAGCTGAGAGCAGGACATGGCAACAGAGAAGGCAAATGTGTTTTCAGGCTGCAATAACAGAAGTGTATCTCAGGTACTGACATCATGAAAGGAATGTTACTGCTTTGTTCTGTTTTAGCTAGACTGAATCCACCTTGAATATTGTATCTGGTGCTTGATGCTTCAGTTTGAGAGGGACATTGAGAAACTGGAGCAGGTCCTGAGGAGGATGCCGAGGCTGGTGAGGTGCTGTAGAGCAGGTCCTACAAAGACAGGTTGGAGGAGTGGGGCATGTTTAATTTGGGGAAGAGACGGTGAAGAGGGGACATGACATCTATCCTTCAATATCTGAGGGTCTGTCCCATGGAAAATGGAGCAGATTTGTTTTCGGTTCCTTCAGGAGGTAAGACCAGAACAAATGGAAATGGGTTTAAATTACAACAAGGGAGATTTTGATTCAACTCTATGAAGAACTTCCTGGTTGGAAGAAGTGTTTGGTAGTGGACTGTTCTGCCTTGGAGGGTGGTGGGCTTTGTTCTATTGGAGGTCTTTCAGCAGAGGCTGAACTGGGGGTGCTTTAGTTGTGGTCAACCTGCATTGGCAGGGGTGCGAGTTAATGATCTTGTGGGTCCCTTCCAGCTCTTTAATTCTATGACCAGAACAGGCAAAATTGTGTTATATGGTTGCTGCAAAATATGCAAATATTGAATCGATGTGAAGGGTGGTTATCTTATTTACCTTGCAAATTCTCTGCTGTCCATTTTTTCCTTTATGTATTCAGTGACAATGGTTTTCAAATTGTGTTCCGAAGAACACTGGCGGTGGATTCCTTAGAGGAATCAGTCATGCAAATGATTGACAGCCGGACCACCACCACTGGGCTTTCCTGGCTATGCAGTATGTACTGAGGCCGGAGACCACATCTGGGCTCTAGGGTTCCCCCTTTGTTCATGCAGAGCTTCAGTGATTTGCAGCAGGCCAGGATTCTGTGAACAGGGGCGCCCCCCAGAATCCTTCCTGTGCAGCTCACAGGAGTGCTATGGCCATTGGTGACCATGGCTATGGTGGGGATTCCTCTGCAGACAAGCCAACATGGAAAGGTGGCTTCCCTCTGGGTAGAAATGCTGAAAACCACCGGTGAAGGTCTGTGGAAAAAAAACCCAAATAAATCCGGAACCAAATGGGCATCATCTATGTTTGTGTGTTAGAATGAAGCCTCAGCCGAACTCCAGACTGAAAGTACAAGGGAAAAGAGGGGGAAATGCCACACGGAGGACTGCCGTTCTTCGTACCGGAAATGTCTTCAGGGATCGTGCACAAACAAAAACACCCCCAACACCTTTGAAAGTGGGAGCATCTGGCCATCTTGTCAATGAGAGAGTTCTCTAAAGCGTAAACTTCCCACCTGGCCACCGTGTGACCCATCACCAGACATTGTCTCTGTCACGCCACCAGCCTGGATTCCAGACTGATGCAATAACCTCCAAATGGGGGAAACTAAGAAGATGGCTACTATGATGAATGTCCAGTTCCCTCCCCCTCTTATTTTTGGGCCCTTCTAATCCCCTAGATGCTTCTGTGCTGGTTCCACCACTTTGACATATTCATGCCGTAGCCTTTGACCTTTGTTTGGAAAACGCCATTCCCAGGCAGCCATGTGCTAGATGTGTATTTGAACTTTTTCTGCGTCTGGGGTAGCCAAGCCTCCTACTGAGATTGGTACACCTACTGACTGGGTTAGTCATCCTGCCTGTTGAGGTAAAGGGATGGGGTGGAGTGGCCACGTGGGTGCCACTCATCCAATCAGGTAACCCGATGACATTGTCAAGCATGGGATGCTTGGGGGCGCTTTGCCAGGTCTGCCATATATATATATATACCGCATCCAATTTACCGCATCCAATTTACCGCATCCAATTTAGTCAAGCAATTGTGTCCATCCAGCCAAGTCCAGGCAATTTCCATCAGCCTGATCTTCTTTTCTCCACCCTATTTGGTTTACTTCCATTTTCTTTTGGGCACTTGATAATAAACTGCTTATATTTTGCCTCTTTGCCTACTTAATCTGTGTCCCTGAGTAATTCAGTGGGTTATCACATCTGATTGCTCTCTCTGCAATTACTGTGATGTAATTTTAAATAAGAACCCCTGTCATTCTGTGTTCTCCTGAGGTGTGCTTTTTTCCCCAGACAGCCCACCTCTGCCTGGTCTCCTTAGGATGGGGTGATGGCAGTGGATAGAACTACCAGTCCTCCCCCCATTCAGCTGCTGACCCAGTAAAAAGGGAAAGCAGAAGCCGGAAGGGGTGCTTGAACGCTAACCACTGGGCTCTACAGCCTGCAGCCTTCTCTGGCTTCCTTCCCTGATGGCTTCTTCCAACATCAGTGGGGAGTAACACATGCGCTTTGCATAGTTTCTGTGTGTAAGAATCACCCCCAAGCTACCCCAGAGCAGCTGCCACTGACATCAGTAGATTTTTATGAGTCCAAATAAGAGGAGGGCTTTTTAACCCATCACTCCCCCAGGGCCTCTGGTTTACTGCTTCCATGATGCAATTGAAACACAAAAACACAAAGCCCTTTAGAAAGGAGTTCAGACTCTGATTGCTGAAATGTGTCCCTGCATTTGGACTTGCCGTTCTAATAGATTCTGATATGAACTTTTCAATATATATGAGTACATTATTTATTCCGGGCCATCTGGATTTATTTTTCGCAATGTGCTGGTTTCCTACACCTGAAATTTCCCCCTTGCATCACATTGCACCAAAAAGAGGAGGAGGGGGGGTTAAGAAAAGCAAAGTTAATAACAGAAAAACCTGAAATCTATTAAATATGCATTAAAATGCATTTTGTCTCCCAATGGGCATCAAGATGGTCAATACATTTTACTGGGTTTATGATGCTGGTAAAGGTTCTGACTGAAAACGGAGCAGAAAGCCAAAATCCCTGCTCAGGAGTTCATTGGGAAGACAAGACCTCTCCCTTCCCCCCCCCCTTCCCCCATCAGCTAACGTTGCAAAAAGTAGAGAAAGGTTCTGTGATGCTCTCACCATGAATGCCTTTCGCTTGCAGAAAACCTGCAGCAGTCAGCGCTGCACAGGTGGTTCTCAAGTCAAGCAGGCTGCTTTGGTCTTCCGCTCAGACCTACAACATGTGCCAGCCAATGCCCCTCCCATTCTGCAGCAGCTGGATGGAGCGTCAGCCAGAGGCGTAACAAGGGTGGAGCGAAGGCAAGTAGTTCTGCAAGACTCCGTTACACTGGAGTCAGCGGCCCCTCCCCCTTGCTGTTGGAGCCATTCTGGCAGCAAAGGCAACACGCAGGACACTCCCCTGTTGCTGCTGGAATGGCTCCAACAGCAAGGGGGAGGGGCCGCTGACTCCAGTGTAACGGAGTCTTGCAGAACTACTTGCCTCCGCTCCACCCTTGTTTCCCCCCATTGCAGCTTGCATCACCTGGGGAAAACCACCAACAGCAAAGTATTGGTGCCAGGTTGCCGAGGCCTTGGGTCAAAGTCCATCACTGAGGGGCCACCAGAGTACCCCACTCCCTCTCTGATGGCTCACTGATGCTCCCAAAGGAGGCCACTGGGGTGAAGGGTCAGGGTCAGCTTGGCCAGTTGGGCCCTAGGAAGGGTGTGAGCCCAGGTGGATGACCTCTGGTGTTCCCTCTCTGATGACAATCATCATCATCACCACCACCATAAAGTGAAATGTTGCAAGATCACCACTAGGCCTTCAGTGCTCTGGCACAAGCCCAATTGAAGTGAACTGGCACTTTCTGATCTGGACAAAATCTTAATCTCCACCAGGCAGAATCTCCCAACTGCCCTGCCTGGCCTGGGCCATGTTAGCACTGGATCATTTTGCCGTGGCTGCTGTTTTGTATTGATTGATTTGATTTCTATCCCACTTTCTCCCCCCATGGGGGGGGGACTGCTGTTGGATGCACTGGCTGTGAGAATGAGCCCTGCAGGGTACATTGTGCTGAACGTAGAAGCAAGTCCCTGGTGTTGAAGAAACCGAACCTCAGTTAAACTGAGCTGGTATGACAGGAGAGCAGGTCATTCTCTAATTCAGTGTTTCTCAAACTGTGGATCGGGACCCACTTGGTGGGTCACAAACTGATTTCTGGTGGGTCACAGGTGATGGAAAGATCAGATAAGTAATTGCCACAAGCCCTGAGGCTATTCAAAAATCAGATAGCTGCTAATTGCGTTTCAAAGAGCTGAGCTTCTGCAGTTTGCAAGCTATTTTATTTTTATTTATTTTTCATATTTTTATACCACCCTTCCTCCAAGGAGCTCAGGGTGGTGTACATGGTTCCTTCCCTCCTTTTGTCCTCACAACAACGCTGTGAGGTAGGTTAGGCTGAGAGATAGTGACTGGCCCAAGGTCACCCAGGAAGTTTCATGGCTGAGCGGGGATTTGAACCTGGATCTTCTAGGTCTAAGTTCATCCCCAGAACCACTACACCATCCTGGCTATTAGATAGCTGCTAATTACCCTGCAAATAGCGGAGCTCTTTACTTGTAAATAAATAAATATATTATTTATTTCTAGATCACCTTTTAAAAAAGTTTCATAAAGCTAGGTGGGTCCCGATAGAGTGTCATTTTAAAAAGTGGGTCCCGGTGTTAAATCGTTTGAGAACCACTGATCTAATTTGAGTGGGAGGTCCGGGAAGACAGCAGAAAAGCCGCCTCCTCTGGCCAGATGGGACTAGCAGTGACTCAGCTCCTTCACTCCCACAACTGTCCTTCCATCTCTTGGTATTTCCCTAGAATACTCCTGACCGTCTTCCTTTCCCTCCTTCCTGTTGTTCCCTCCCTCCTTCCTTTCGCATCCAGTGTCCAGGAGATTGTAAGCTCTTTGGGTCGAGACTGCTCTGGTTTGCAGACAAAGTGTAGATGAGTCTCAAGTGCCCAACACCCATCAATTGCTGGCCATGTGCCTTTTGTGTTGGGTGCAGAATTTCCTCCTCCAGGGTCACGGCTGGGGAGGGGGGGAGCCTGGTTTGTAGTGGAATCCAGTAGCCAATGTCCAAAAGTGGTCAGGACAATGGTGGGTCAACTTGCCAGCCTGGGAGAGGGAGAGTGGGGAGAGCCCACTCCACTGCCAGAAACTGGGTGGCAGAAAACTCCTTCCTGAAGTCAGAGGCAACCCAACTCCTGCTCAGCAAAGGAAGGGAAGCTGGGCACTTGCCGGTTGGACCTGGAAAGGCAGGTGGCCCCCTGCGGCGGCCCCAGGTGTATCCTCTGGGCCTCAGAGAAGCATCTTTCCAGATGCCCACTCCTGGTTGGCTCTCTTTATGGTGAAGCCCCACAGAAGGCTTGTTTTCTATCCAGGTGTGAGGAGAATAGCTTTGGGGTCAAGTGAGAGGAGTCACAGGGCACCTGCTTGGTCCATCAGCAATCGATGCACTGCTGACTTAAGAGTTTTGTCATGGGACTCGATCTGTGAAGGGCCATTCACACATGCAGGACTCCCTCAAGGGCTGATCAAGCATGTGCAAAGCAGCTTAGAAACTTCATTTCTCATAACAGGGGCAAAAGGGATCCAAGGTTACTTAGATGCTCCACCGTCAAATCATGGGTGTGCCTTAAAAATGGACAGTAACAGAGACTCCTCATCTCAGTGTGAATCTCTTAGAAAGCACCCTATTCCATATTAGTAGAGTCACCACAGAAGTAACATTTCCTGTTCAGGCACAACATCCATTTGACTTTCAAGAGATTCACACAGGATTGCCAGAAAGAGGTGACAGCTCCATCTGATTATGTATAGCCCAGGGGTTCCCAACCTCTGGAGACCCATGTACCCCCTACATGGGCCTCTGGTTGCGCCGTGTACCCCTGGACCGCGTACCCCCACATGCCCCCACGTACCCCCTGTTAAAGTGTTTTATTTCCGGGTTGCGGCATGGGCCGGCGGCGGGTCCTCCTGCTCGTGCTGCAACCCAGAAAAAAAGGCTACAGCCCTGCCGATGTCCCCGGTAGCTCCTCCTACCTGTTCTCCTAGGCACCACCATCTTGGATCTTGCGAGATCCAAGAAGGCGGCGCCAATATCTCGTGAGAATTTGGTGCCGCCATCTTGGATCTCACAAGATTTTGCAAGATCCAAGATGGCGGCTCCCAGGAGAACAGGTAGGGGGAGCTATTGGGACATTGGCAGGTCTCTGGCCTTTTTTCCGGGTTGCGGCACAAGCGGGAGGACCCGCCTGCACCGCAACATGAAAAAAACATTAACAGCTGCTCATTATCAGCTACTGATCACAGCAGCTGATAACGGGCAGCGTCTCGCGTACCCCTGGCCTACAGTCCGCATACCCAAGGGGTACGCGTACCACATGTTGGGAATGCCTGGTATACCCTATATACAGTATAAGTTCTTTCCTGCAAAAATGGAAGCACAGTTATTCAGTCATAGACCTGTGAGTCTTTAAGGTACCGTAAGACCCTGTGTGTGTTGGGCAAGTCTCCTGCGTGGGATTCTTCAGGAGGGGTTGCATGTCTCTCCTTAATAACACCATCCATGTCCTGGGGCCAAGTTCTGACATTCAAAATGGGTTCTCAGGCTGAGCTCCCACTCAAATTACGCCCAAGCAGATTGCTTCTTTGTTTGTTCTTTTGTTAGAGGATTTCTATCCCACCTTTTCCATTCCAAAAGAAGTGCTCAAGACAGCTTTTAAAATGAATTAAACAATAACTAATTATCAACAATAATGAAAACAGGAAACAACAAAGAAGCAGAATAACCAATGGGAGACCCATCAAACAAACAACAAAAAACGTTTTCTTTAAGCAGCAGAGAGACCAAACACTTGCAGGAAGAAAAGAAAAAAAAGCAGAGCCCTTGGAGCGAAATACCATGGAGCTTTCTGGACAAAGACATTTTGGAAAAGAGGGGGCCACTGGGCCAGGCAGGTCCTCATTCTGGGTGCCACAACACAGAAGGCCAGGCAGTCCCGCCTCCCCACCAGCCATACCTCCGAAGGTGGGAGGGAGGATGCCCGAACAGGCCAAAAGAAAAGGCCGTGAGGCTGGGAAATTTCCAGCAGTTTCCCCTAGGTGAAGAAGGAGAACAAGAGCAGCACAAGAAGTTTAGAATCCAAATGGTAGAAGACACAGCAGTGGTTTGAAAAGAATTTCAGCAAATGCCAACAGTGAGTGACCTTTGCAAAAGCAAAGAGAGCAAAGATTTTTCCAGCCAGACAGCTGTGCACAGGGTGGAGCAGCCGCCAGTCGCTTGGCCCTTAGACGCAGTGGGAGGCAAGTGCTGCAGCACAGGCAGGGCAGTCCGATGTCCAAGAGTCTTCTGCTGGCCTTCAGCTGACGATGCCGCACCACAGGTAAACAAACAACATCAAGGGCAGAAACACCTCGATATGCATAAAAGGGGGCAGTGGTTTCCAAACGTTTTAGCACCGGGACCCACTTTTTAAAACAACACTCTATTGCAGGGGTGGGGAACCTTTTTGCAATGGAGGGCCATTTTCCAATGGGGAAAATGTCCCGCGGGCCGTGTGGCCCTCCATTGCAAATGGGTACCCCGGCTCGCATGCGCGAAGTGCGCGCGCGCCCCGGGGGGCACACACACACCACCCCCTGCTTTCCTTACCCCCCCCCCCGCTCTCCCCCTTTTTCCTTTTTTTCACCGCTCTCCTCCTTACCTTTTTCAGGCGGCGGCTGCTGCCGCCGCCACCGCCAACCCCGCGTGCGCTGCTCCCGCGCCTCCTTTTGAATTCGGCTGCTTCTGCGCATGAGCAGCAGAAGCAGCCGAATTCAAAGAAGTCGCGCCGAGGTGAGCGCGCGGGGGGCCGGCAGGGCTGGCGGAGCCTCCGGTCTGCTCGCGCGGGCCGGACCTGATTGATTCGGGTCTGGTCTCGCGCGGGCCGGACCGGATCGCTCCGGGGGCCGGATCCGGACCGCGGGCCGCCAGTTCCCCACCCCTGCTCTATTGGGACCCACCTAGCTTTACAATACTTTTCTTAAAATGTGATCTAGAAAGAAATAATATATTGATTTATTTACAAGTAACATTATTTTTATTTATTTGCAAAAAAACCCCTCAATCCATTTCTTGTAATGAGGCAACCCTAATGAATACCCTCAAGGCTTGAGGGGCTTAGTTATGTGACCCAGACTTCACCTGCCCCCCCACTACCTGTCATTGATGGACTTGGAAAAAAAAACTCCAGAACAAAGACACTCAAACATTTATCTCCCTAAATTTACAGAAGCTTGCAAACTGCAGGAGCTCAGCTCCTTGAAAACTGCAGGAGCTCAGCTCCTTGCAAACTGTAGGAGCTCAGTTCTTTGCAGAGCAATTAGCAGCTATCTGATTTTTGAATAGCCTCGGGGTTTGAGGCAATTACTTATCTGATCTTTCCATCACCCATGTTTTCATTGGAGGCTCTATGGGACCCACCAGAAATCAGGTCGCGACCCACCAAGTGGGTCCCAATCCACAGTTTGAGAAACACTGGGTTAGATGGTGCATGAGATGAAGAGGGCAGGTCCAGACTCGGGGCCATCTTTGGCTGGGCCCTTGGGGAAGAGAGTCACCCTCACCAGCTAGCCCCCCCCCCCGCCATCCAGGAACCGGGCAGCAGATGGAGAAAAAATCTCCTTTGTGCATCTGCTACAGACTTTTCTCTTGCTGGTGTCTTGGGTGCTGGGGGGCTTTGGCGATCCACCGGGTCTGCCGGTGCCCAGCTTGGCTGACCGCGGATAGCAGTTCTGAACAGGCCTCCTCAGTGGGGTTCCCTCGCAAGTCAGCGCCGTAGCCAGAGCGCGTTGCGTTTGGCCAGGCAAAGGGCCACCACGTGCCAATCCATAACTTCAGACTGCCCTGAAGAGTTCACAGTGTGGCTGCAGAGAGGGAGGGAAATCCCCCTGGAGTCAGAAAAGTGGCTGATTCGAATGAGCTGGTGGCTCCCAGACACAAATTTGGGGGCCCCAGATGGAAGCCATATCCGAGGTGGGAAAGGCGACGTTGCACCAGCCTCCCTTTTCCTTAATTTAATTTCCTCTTTAATAGTCCCTTCAAGCAGTCTTTCGCCAGTAACAAAAGCGGCTTTAAGGTCTCCAGGAGCAGCGAGCCCTGATGGCTGGAGCAGAACTGGCTTGGAAAGCCCCAGGGAGTTCATTAGGGTAATTGTTTGCCAGCTGCCAAACACAGGAAGGTTGGCCGCTTCCAAACAATGATCCGCAATTAAAGCCCACCGGAACGTCTCCTTCTTCCTGCTGCCCTTCTGCGATTCCCAGGATGGAGGATGAATCCTGAGGCGGCAGCAGCATCAAAGAGTTGCCATGCCAAGAGGCTGCAATGACTGCTGGAGGATGCAGGGCTGGGTGTCTCCGAAAGGCCTTCTTCCAACCAGCCGCAGGAAGGGGGGCATTCCTCAACGGGGAGGGGGGGCATTCCTCCTCACCACCACAAAGGGCTGCTGAAAGCATTTATGAGCACACCAGGGTCCTGTCCGCCCTCCTTCCCCTCCCCAAAGGTGTTTGAAACTGACCAGAGTTGTCTCCTGCCTCTTATCTGGCCGGACCCTGCACTCTCTCCTCCTGCTCTCTCCTCCTCAAGCAGGAAGCAACCATCCCAGGGCCTTGGTCCAGCCCAGAATGGCTCTCTGCCGGGTTTGCTGTGGGATGAAGTGTGCCTTGGCTCACTGGCAGCAGAGCCCTCCCTGCTTTGCATGAGGAAGAAGAAGGCCTCGGGCTCCAGCCCTGGCAGGCAGGGCAGGCAAAAGCCCCCTGAGCCTGGAGCCCTCCAGCCCCCACAAGAGTCTGGCTCAGCAGACGGCAGCTTCCTGGGACCTCTGTGGGCCACCTGGACCTCTGGTGCCAGCAGGCCGTTTGGAAAGGGCTGGCGCTTCTTTGAGGAGCAGGAAACCCTCTCCAATGAGCTCCTTTGGGTCTCTTGCCTGCTGCTTTCTCCGCAGGGGAATGGCTCCGACAGTGAGGGGGCAGGACCGCCTCCTGCTCGCTCGGTAAAGGGTCTAGGACGGAGCGATACTTACGGCCCCGCCCCTACCGGAGCGACGCCACTGCCTGTACAACTGTGCACTGCCTGTCCATTTCCTCTCAGACTGCAAACTCAGACTGCAAACTCCCAGACTGTATTGTACGTTTTGTATTGTATTCTTTTTTCATGTTGTAAGCTGCCTTGGGTCCCTTTGTGGGGGAAAGGCGGGGTAAAAATACTGTAAGTAAATAAATTAAATAAATAACTCTCTTGTCCGGCAGATGCACCTCTTCCTTAGTTCAATGTGGGACTCTGATGTCTGCAGGATTCAGATCCTGCATTCAGTGGCCATTTGGGGGGAAGTAAATTAGGAAACGTCCATATTGTGTGTCTACTGGCCAAGACATGTTCAGGCCTCATTGTATGTTTTTCCATCCTTGGCCCCAGCAGGGTCATTGCAAGAGGGGTGCGCCCCCCTTGGGAGCCTTCCTTGGCCCCAGTGGCAGGGGTAGAAATAAAGGCAGGGTTGCTGGCCCAACACCCAGGATCCCCCAACCAGTCCCCAGAGTCAACAGTGGGGAGGGGTTGCTCCACCCATCATCTTCTTCCCCCTCCACCACCTGTCTCCTTCCCTGGGCTTGCCCCAGTCCCAGGGGCACAGAGCAGCCCTCAGGTAGGCTGCAAGCACTGGCCCTGAGTGCCTTACGAAGCCCTGGGCAGTGATGTAGACTTGAGTCTATTGACTCGGACTCGACTCGGACTCAACTCTTGTCAATGACTCGACTCGGACTTGACTCGGCGATTGTAAAAGACTCAAAAGACTTGACTCGAGACTTGGAGCCTTTTACGACAAGAAGAATTTTATTCAGGTTTAAATCCATTTTCCCCATTAAATAGATAGGGACTTACAACTTGCAATCAAAGACTCGAGACTTGACTTGAGACTTGGACCCAGAGACTTGGAGTCAGAGACTTGATCAACATCCCTGGCCCTGGGCCCTCCCTTTCCTGAGCTGTCTCTCTCTCATCCCCACCCTCAGCTCCACCTGGTCCAGCCCTGGGGTTAAAGGTCCAGTATTGCTCTGGAGTAGGGAAGCCCCCATCCTGCGAGGAGCACCCAACCCTGTGCCTTGCTGGTCCTGGGGACAGTGGGAGGTCTGGACCTACAGCCATGCGTTGGCCGTGCAGTGTCAGTGGCTGCTCCCCCCCCCCGCCAGGGTTGTGCGTGGCCAGCTGGAGACCCCGAGACTGTGGGGCAAGTCTGGAAGCGGACACTCATGAAAGTTCCTTGTCTCCCAGGTCAAGACGTCAACTCTTGAAGGTGTGTTGTGAACCTGAGCAGATGATGCCGCCGCCTTGTCCAGCGACTCAGACCCCTGGCCCACCTGGCCCACTTTGTCCCCTCTGCCTGGCAATGGCTCTCCAGCAGAGGACCACTTACCCATCCCTTGGTCCCTTCAACTGAACCAGGAATCTTCTGCATGCAAACCAGGCTCTGGACAGTCTCCCAGGAAGAAGATCTCTGCACAAACCAGTCCGATGAATGTCCACCTAGAATCACGCTGAAAACCAGCTCTGTCACGTGATATTGTCGTGGGTGGGAGTGGTACTTTTTGCATACCATGGGATGCAGACGGACCTCACAGTCTTGACCTTACCCACCAACTGTCACCAGACAGGTACCGTGCCTGTAGTGTTTGTGGGTCATGTGGCTTCTGTGCTTATGCAGGTCAGCCCTGTTCATGGCTGTCCCCACCCACCCGCTGCACAAACAGGGCCTGTGTGCACAGACTGCTCTTGGTGGACAGCATGCAAGCCTGAGACACTCCCCCCCCCCGTCTCACGGATGCACATGCGCGGCTGTGCATGACCCGGCGGCCTTTGTTATCCTTGGAGAGGCTCAAGCCGTGTCTTTCTCAGCCTGTGGAGGCTTCGCAGTCGCTCAGACCGAAAGTCCTTGGCGAAGATTCAAGATAGCCTTTCTGAAGAGATTGCGACACCCAGTCGTATCTCCCCCTTCCACGGACACTGCTGTACTGTAGCGTTCCTTAATTTTCAATATGTGATCTGACCAAGCGGATGCCTGGAGGCTGCCCAAAAGCCACAACAGCAGAGAGGGTCTGGGTTTTCCAAGCACTTTTTCATCCTCCAGGATTTAGTTGTTAATTGCACTTTTAGCTTTGCAAATAAAGATAATTTCTCAGAACGGGGCAAATTCCACCTCAACTGGCACTGTGACCCAGGAACCCGGAGAGATTCACTCTCTGGAAGGCACAGACCACACAGAGATACCTTTTCTGCTAGTCAGGGGGGCGGGGAGCAATTTTTTCCTTAATCAATGCTGTTCCGTCTGTGGTTACATTTTGGCTTCCTGATGGAATTGTTGGCAGCTCGCAACAGACTTTTGGTGAAGATGTTGCAAATCTCAGACTGAACCTTATTTCAAGGTTCCCAGGCTTACGAAAACATCCCTGCTGACTGACCCTTCGACAAAATGTTTGCTACACAAAGGCTACAGCTACGGTGCTGAAGCAGACGCACAACAGCCCACATGCCCCTGCAACCCACGGTTCCCCCCCCCCGAGTTGCAAAGGGCTTCATCCCTGCACTTTTCCTGCATCGTTGCCGTCCCAGTCGTACTTACTCGTCAAATCTTTCCAGTCCAGAGCGCTTTTGTTTGTAGAAATCAGATCCCCTCTTATTCCTGGCTATCCTTTCCCTCTCTGCAGTATGTTCTCAGCCATTCCCACAAGCGCTTGTGTTTGCAAGGGTTGGGGTGGGGAAGAGAGCTTCATTCCACAGCCAGGCAAAGTCCGTCTTCTCCAAGAGTTGCTCTCCCGGTTCCCAGGGGTCAGGGTGGAAAGAAAGGGTCAAGCAGGTTTGGGCCCAAGGCCCTTTCCACGCATTGCCAACTCACCTGAGCCCTATTCATACAGCACATCTCTGGATATGAATCCAGATATGAATTTGGAAGCAAGGGGGAGGGATGCAGGCCGCTGCCCCCCCTAATCTCTGTATGGCCATTGCTTGTGAGCTTCCTGGAGTCATTTTTGTGATCAATGTTCGGCACAACAAGAGGCTGACTAGGTGGACCCATCTGGGTCTGATCCATCAGAGGTCTTCTGGACGTTTGTTCTGTTGACACACAGGAAGTTTTAGCCTCTGGACAGATGCTGGTTGTGTGTTACCTACGCAGACAAGTAGAGCTGAACCAAGAAGCAAGAAGCCTCCCGCATTCCTCGGAGGAAATGGAGCTCCACTGCACTAGGGCCTTGTTGCTGGGGGTGCGGGGCTTCCTATGTGGTGCTTAAAGCCCCCTCCTACTCCAATCAATATTACCAGCCTCTCTCATCAGCTTTTTCTGGTGTCAGGACTCCTGGGCTTTAAGAGCTGCATGTCAGACACCAGTCCAACAGGTGAAGCTTCCCCTCGACTTGATGCCCTATGCCCAGAACAGGTGCACCTGTTGAATTCTGTGTGTTCCTTAACTGCTGCAAGTGCAGGAGCCTTTCCAGGCCGAGCAATGGCAACCTGGCTCCAGCGTCCTTTCCTGCAATTGCTCCCAGTCTCTCCCCTTCTTCTTCTTTGCTCCCTTCCACCCCCTACGCCGTAGCACTTCCCCATTAATATCCTTATTCTTCTTGTATTTTTCTGACAACCTGGATAATTAGCCCAGCTAAAGCAAACACTCTCCCACCCTTTGCTTAAATTGCTTTCAGATTAGCTTCCCCGTGGCTCCATCTTTCCCCGCCCTTCCCTGTTCCCCACTGGCTGCAAACAGGAGGCTGGCCAGTACACTGACAATAACTGTGTGTTTATTTAATAAGGCTTAGAAAACTAATTTAGCTAAAATGAAACCTAACTACCAGCAGCTGGGGTGGCGGCAGCGGCCGGCGGGTGGGAAGCAGGGGGCTCACACAGGCACAGGGCCCACTTTCATCTCCTCGGCTCCCCTCCGCCACCGGAGCGTTGACTTCTTGGCCAGGAGGCAGGAGGAAAAGTCAACAGCTTTGCGTGGCCTCAGGAGACTCATATTTTCGGGTATAAATCCTATTAGAGGGAGCTCAAATTCCTCCCCCGTTGGCTTCCCGGGAATCTCAGGCAAGGTCTTCCGACACAATAAAGTCCGGGTGTTACCTGACGAGGAGGGGAAGGCCAAGCCCCAGCCGCCTCGGGGTAATGCGACACATCTGAGGAGCGAGGGGGAAACTCCCCAAGTGTTGCCCGCCCCTAGCCCTGTCAGGAAACAGGAAGGCCATTCGTGGCGCAGAAAGACCCGGGCAGCGGAAGCAGGCCACGTGCCGGGTGGAGGAAGTGCCTGTCGGCACAGGGACATTTTATGACAAGAAGAGGAAGAGGGAACTTCCAAGAAGAGGGAAATGAGTCTCTTGGGAGCCAGGATGGTGTAGTGGTTTGGGAGTCGGACTTAGACCTGGAAGATCCAGGTTCAAATCCCCGCTCAGCCACGAAGCTTCCTGGGTGACCTTGGGCCAGTCACTATCTCTCAGCCCCACCTACCTCACAGGGTTGTTGTGAGGACAAAAAGGAGGGGAGGAAATATGTACACCACTCTGAGCTCCTTGGAGGAAGGGCGGTATAAAAATGTGGAAATAAAAATAAGGAGCAAGCAGCAGCCTCGTTGCACCAGGGTGTCCCTTCGTGGTCCAGGCATCTCCTCTCCATTGACCAGGGGCACTGCAGAGTGAAACTAGTTTACCAGGCATTCTGATGGCACGGTCTGAATCCTAGGAACATGTCTGGAGAAACCTGCTGCAGCCACCTCACTGTAACCAAGCAGGTCTGGTCATTGCCTGGACGGGAGACTGCCTCGGGGTCTTGTGGAGGAAAGGTGGGCTATGAAAGTAATTGGACAACTGAGAGAGCGCTCAACTTTCTCATGTAACCTCAACTCCCAGGGGCCTCTGAGAGAGGCCATGGCAGTTAAGCTGTTAAAAAAAATGGCACATGTTTCTTGTATAATTCTGCCACTGACATAGGTCAAGGTAAAGATATTCCCTGCTCAAAAGCCAGTCGTGTCTGACTCTAGGGTGCAGTCCTCATCTCCATTTCTAAGGCCAAAGAGCCAGCGCTGTCCGAAGACACTTCCGTGTGGTCATGTGGCCGGCGTGACTAACAGAACGCTGTAACCTTCCTGCCGCAGGAAGGGGATTACCTATTTATCTACGTGCAATTTCTTGCTTTCAAACTGCTAGGTTGGCAGGAGCTGGGACAGGAGACAGGAGCTCACTCCATCATGCGGCACGTGGGTCTCGAACTGCTGTCTAGCTGACCTTCCGGTCTGCAGTTCAGCGTCTTAACCACTAAACCACCACGGCCCCTGCCTCTGACAGAGCAGCTCTCAAAAGTGTTCTGAATAAGGGCTATCCTCCATTCACAAATGCATTGTACTTCTCTTCTGTCTGTCTTTGCCTTACACCTAGAAGATTAAAGACACCGACTAATGGCGAAGAAAAAAAGAAGCTACTTTTTCTTTCTGCACAGAGTCACATTGCAGAACTCAGCTTGTGTGATGATGATGCTTGGTTGCAACATTGCTGGACCCTCCACTGGCTCCTGGGGGGGGTTTCCAGTAGTGTGTCCCCTTGGATGCCAAACTGGCTCCTGAGCCTTGCCTCTTCAGCAGGTGAAAGGACGTGAAAACTAGTGTCAGTCCTCAGCTCCTGCCCTGAGCAGAGGTCAGGTTTCCAAAACTCTCCTCCTCCGAACGTCTCCTGAATGATCAGGGTCAAACATTGCCACATCTTGTCTGATGCCGCAGGAGTGGTGTCCGACACGGGCTGAGGGCCCCCGCTCGCCAGGAGGCTGGCCCCCGAATTCTCCATACTCAGGGCAGTAGCCGATGCTGCATCAAGAGGAGGTCAGTCAGTGGGTCCTCGAGAACCCGGTAATTCTGACACATTCAAAATCATTCTGTTGGGTTTTGAATTTCTGGGTTTTGTATGGAGCCAGAGGCACAGGCAGTTTCCCATCCTCAACGTTCAGTTCCTTCAGCTCATTTGTGTATTTTCTCACTGCTACAATACTAATGGCACAGCTACACCTTGGATAAGAACATAAGAACATAAGAAGAACCCTGCTGGATCAGGCCAAAGGCCCATCTAGTCCAGCTTCCTGTCTCTCACAGTGGTCCCACCAGATGCCTCCGGGAGCACACAGCCAACAAGATAACCTGTTTCCTGCTGCCACTCCCCTGCACCTGGCACAGAGAAAACCTACTTCCAAAGCCAGGAGGTTGCTTATGGCATGTAACCTGTGATGGTCTTTTCCTCCATGAATCTGTCCAAACCCCTTTTAAAGGCATCTAGGCCAGGTGCCATCACCACATCCTGTGGCAAGGAGTTCCACAGACATGACCAGAAATACCCAACACAGCACTGAATCCGGATTTTATTTGTGTGGGTACCATCTGCGCTTGGCTGCACTGAAACCATACCCTATGGTTATATCAAGATTCTTAGAAAAATGAGTCTGACTTTAGAACAGGCGTTCCCAACCTGTGGACTGTACAGGTGGGCCCCCATATCCGCTGGGGATATGTTCTAGGTCCCTCCGTGGATACTTGAAACCATGGATAAGAGCGAACACCCCCTCCATGGTTTCCTGAGGGGCCCCCCACCCTGCCTCCCCTGCAGGCAGGCATGCTTGCCCCCCCCAGAAGCATCGCCTGATAGGGGCGGTGGGCGGTGGGCCCCAGGGCGTAGGGCTCAGGGGGTGGGGCGGGGCTCCTCAGGTTTCGGTTTTTTCATATTTTTCTGCGTTTTTTAAACTATTTTTGTGTTATTTTAAGTCTTAACGAGGCATCTGTATGTATATGTATGCTTTCGCCCACTTATCTTGTTAATGTAAGGCTTCCAGCGACGATCTTCTTCCAGCTCCCGGGCGCATCTTCTCCCTGCGCCCAGGCGTGGGCTCCGTAAAGGCGCAGAAGGTCGGCTGGAAGCTTCGTTGTTCTGCGCATGCGCAAGTCTTCCACAGTTCGCGCAAGCGCAGAACAACGAAGCTGTTCCAGCCGACCTTCTGCGCCTTTACGGAGCTCGTGCCCGGGTGCAGGGAGAAGATGCGCCCGGGAGCTGGAAGAAGATCGTCACTGGAAGCCTTACATTAACAAGATAAGTGGGCGAAAGCATACATATACATACAGATGCCCCGTTAAGACTTAAAAAACCACGAAAATAGTTTAAAAAACGCAGAAAAATACGAAAAAAGTTTTAAAAAATAAGGGGGCACCGGGCGGGCCAGGGGGTGGGGCGGTGCCCACCCGCCCCCTATCAGGCAACGCCTCTCCCCCCCCCCCCCAGCTCTTATTTCTTCTTTCAGCAAGCTTTGTTAAAGCTCCTTAAAACAAACAGAGAAGCAGCCTCCATTGCAGGCAAGTAGAACGAGATTAAGTACTAGAGAGGCTCTGCAAGGTTAACTGAAACCTTGCAGAGCCTCTCTAGTACTTAGTCTCGTTCTACTTGCCTGTAATAAGCAGCCAGAGGCTGCTTCTCCTGTTTCTTTAAGGAAGAAAAGAAGCTTACTGGGAAAAAAGTAAAAGCCTGGGGGGGGGGGTCCTCGCGATCCGTGGATAACTGAAACCGTGGATAGCGAATCCGTGGATATGGGGGCACACCTGTATTTTTATATCTAAATACAGCTGCAAGGCTGTTGTATGCACAAAAATGGAAATCGACAGAGGTACCTTTGGTGGAGGAATGGTGGTTGAAAGTTTTGGAATTGACAGAAGTGGATAAACTGACTATCAGCGCAATCCTGTGTAAACCTGCACTGGTGTAAGTGCACTTACACTGGTGCAACTACTAAAGTTACACAGGATTGTGCTGTATGTTAGTTGAAGAGAAATCTGTAGATACTTTTGTAAAGAATTGGAAACCATTTATAGATTATTTATATGTAAAGGAAAATAATAATGACTTAATGATATGTGGCTTTGTTGAGTAGAATGATTTGGTTTTTTTAATTTGTTTTGTTTTCTGTTTTTGTTTTGTTTAGATTAAAAAGGTAAGAAATTGAGGCCATTTTTAATTAGGGTAGTATTAGGTTAGTAGATATAAGAATATTAGAAAAAGTAATTACTCTGCAATTTAGCAGATTGTAAGTAAAGATAAAGGCCTGCGGACCAGCGGGTGGCGCAGTGGGTTAAACCGCTGAACCATGAGCTGTCGATCAAAAGGTCGGCAGTTTGAATCCGCGACGGGGTGAGCTCTTGTTGCTTGGCCAGCTCCTGCCAACCTAGCAGTTCCAAAGCATGTTAATGCGAGTAGATAAATAGGTACCGCTTGTGGGAAGGTAAACAGCGCTCCGTGTTCCAGCCGCATGCTACGCGCTGCGGCAAGGAGGGTCATGCCGGCCACATGACCATGGAGGCGTCTTCGGACAACGCTGGCTCTTCGGCTTTGAAATGGGGATGAGCACCACACCCTAGAGTCGGACACGACTGGACTTAATTGTCAGGGGTCACCTTTACCTTTAAGTAAAGATAAGAATCGATTTAAGTGTAAATGTTGGTGGCTAATCTGGATCTTTTCCTTTTTCTGTTGTTCTGTACTTTTCTTTCTTCTTCCCCCCCCCTATGCTTTTTATTGTCAGTTTTTATGTATTATAATAAAATAAAATAGAGAGAATGGGTCTGCTAATGCAGTATTCTATTGCCCCCTCACAACTCTATAGTGCAGCGACATATGGAATACTGTGTCCAGCTCGAGTCGCCAAACCTCAGTGAGTTTAGAGCCGGAAAAGGTGCAAGATGAGCAGACAAATGATCAGAAAACTGGAACACCTTCCTTGTGAGGCAAGGCTGCAGCATTTTGGGGGGCTTTTTAGCTTGGCAAGAAGGTGATTAAGGGGGACCATGATTGGGACATAAATTGAGCCTGGTGTGAAGAGAGAAGCCTTTCTCCTCTCACAACTCAAGAACCAGACTGGGTCATTCCTTGAAACCGATTAGCAGGAGAGTCAGGACAGACAACAGGAGGAGCTTCTGCACACAGTGTGTAGTCAGTCTGCGGAACTCATTGCCACAAGGTGTGGTGATGGCCACTAGGGGATTGGGCGGCAAAGTCATGGAGGCCCAGAGGTCTATCAATGGCTATTGGTCATGAAGATTAAATGCCAGTTCTAGGTTTAGTGGCAGCCTGCCTCCTAATCCCATTTGCAGGGAAGCAATGGCGCACACAAGAGATGCTTTTCTCTCCTGCTTGTGGGCTCTCCAGAGGCAGCTGGTGGGAAACAAGATGCTGGACTAGATGGGCCCCCTTGGGCCTGCTCCAGCAGGGCTTTTCATATGTTTTTTTTTTTCCTCTGTGGTGTTTACCTAGGGCTTAGCCAAACGTTGTCAATGGAGAACTTTAGTTTTGAAAAGGGGGGGAAATTGGGGTCTAAAACTAAGAGGCTAGTTTATTTTCAACTTCTCTGAATGTTTTTGTTTAGGGGGGATTAGCCCGCCCCTTGGGCAGCAAGGGTGGTAGTTGGCTTCCCTTTCACTTGAGCCATCCAACCACTTTTGCCAGCTGTCAGCTGGGGGCTGTCACTTCCCCCCCCCCAGCATGCCCAGATGTACCACTGTTCTGGCGGAAAATGGTGGCCCCCAGTTGGCAGGCATTAAGAGGAGTTCTGCCGCCGCCACCACACAGACAGGCAGGAGCAGCAGCAAGAAAATAATCATGCCTTTGGTAAAACAAAAGGCAGCGCCATTGCCCAGTGATGTGCCCACCACATGAACCCTTTCATTGCTTTTTAGGCACTCCAAGGCTCCCAAATTCATCACCTGCAACTGGGGTCTTTGTTCATTCCGCCTGAATCTCACCAGGGTGCCTGGGCACATTCGTCAGTCCGAAAGAGCCTCGCCACAATGAGATACTTGTCCGCGCTGCCTTATCAATGGATGCAGTGGTGATATGGGGAGGTGGGGGGGGGCAATGTACATGAGCAGAAGGGACGGAAAGCAGTGGCAAACAGCCTCAGTTCCCATCTCAGTGTAACTCCTTTGCCTTTCGGCATAGGAAAAGGCGGGATATAATTTTTTAAAAAACTAAATAAATAAAATAAACTCCGTGTATTCAGAACTCCGTGTAAAAGTCACACTAGTTCAACCAGCATTCAATTCGCATGGAGTGCAAGCCAGAGGAGTCCAGAGAAACAGTGGAGGGAAGGGGGGGCTCCTCTCACCCTCCCTCCCTGGTTGTCATTCACTGCCTCCTATTCCCAGTTAGCTTCTGCTTGCTTCTCCTGCCCCCCCCCCTCTTAGCCAATTGCCTCTTTTTTTTTTGGGCAGTAAAGGGGAGGATAAAGTTGCCTCGGAGAGAAGCTTCCGGAAGGCAGCTGCTCCTTTCCATAACCGCCAGAGCCTGGACTTGATGAGGCCAGAGCCGGGGCCGCCCAGAGAGCTCATGGCACCAACGTCGTGGTCAAAGAGTCATATCACCCCCTAAACATGACCTTCTCCATTCTTCAGCTGGGGGCCTGCAGACCACCTCATGACTGAGCCAGCCACGGCACAAGCCAAGAGCTTCAAGTCAGTGTCACAAGTAAGTGAGGGGATGTAGCAGCGGAGGTGAAGATTCTTTGGCTTCCTCTCCACCATGTGCCTCTTCAGTGCCCAGCTGTGATTGCTCCTGCACTATTGCAGCCCTGTGCACCCTTGTCGCATGAGCATTGCAAGACCAGCGCATCTGCCAGTGCTAAACCGCTGGGGAGATGCTGGATCGCTGTGGCTCCTTCTTTCGTAGCTCCTGGCCAAAGAGCAGGTGAGGAGCGGCTCTGCCAGCAGGAGCCCAGGTGCCGGAAAGCAATCGCGAGCTGTCGGGGGCAGATGGGGGAGGCTTCCCAGGACAACGCTGCAGCAGGAAATATCACTGGGGTGATGCCGCTTGTTAGATAGACCCATAAAAAAGCAATTAGAGTGGCTGGATGGATGGATACAGCCCTCCAAGTTCTTGAAGGTCACTGACCTGCCAGTTTTATTTGCCTGTAAATGCTCTGAGCAATTAGAGTTGGGTATGAATAATGAATATGGAGGATTGCTCAGGCCAGGGACGGCGGCTGCTCTGTCTCCAGGAGAGATGTGTCCAAGAGGCAACTTCTCAGCTGCCTGTCTCTCCTCCATCACGTGTGCTGCAGCTCGGCAGCCCTGGAGCCTCTTTTCCAGATCTGGGCTGCTGGCTGAACAGGAAAGAGAGCCAATTCTCCCCATGCCGCTTCCCTGCGTGGACGGCGGCATCCTGGAGCACTCGGGCACCGCGGAAGCACCCAGTGTGGGATGAGGTGTCGCAGAATGAAGCCGTGGCGTGTTTGGGGGAGCACAGAAGAAGGAAGGGGGCCTCTCGCTGGCTCACCATTGTTTTCCACAGGCCAGAAACTGTTCTCAGGTTCGCTTATTTGTTCAGCGTCCTTCCCAGAGAAACACTGATCAAGAAAAGTCCCTCCTGGGGTCCGTAGGTACAAAGGGAGGAAGAGGAGGGGTTAGGGGAGATGCAGGGGACCAAACACCTGGTCACAGCCAAAGGCATCAGCTGGGGCGCAGACAAAGACGCCAGCAAAAAGGAGGCTCTCTGTGGGAGATTTGAAGGGAACACCTTCACACCAGGGAGGGAGGCGGCTCCAGGCCGAAGAGGATCCAGGGAAATGCAAGGAGTCTGTCATTCAAGAGAGCAGGAGAGGGTCGTGTGACTGAGTGTGGGATACACTAGACAAGATGCAGGAGGTCTCCCACAGCATTTCAACACATGAATAGCAGCCACACGAGACCCAACTGGACCAGGACCAGGTTGCTGGGGGAGAGGAGTTAACCCTCTCCCCCCCCCCTTGCAATTTTCCTGTCAAAGCTGCAACTTGTTCTACAGGGGAGGGGAAACGACAGCCTCTGGGGGTGGCCACCAAGAGGGGGTCTGCCCTCCTTTTAAAGACAGGGGTGAGCCCATGCACACCCACCACGCAACAGGTAAGCCCTTCCAGTTCCTCCCCGTGAGGGTAGTGAACATGACTCAAATAGTTCATGACCCCAATGAATGTGACTTTAGTGACTGAATAACAAGACAAAGTTTTTAATAACGTACATGAATGGAATAAGAAGCAAAACGTTGCCGTGAAGGGCTGAGCAAGCTCATCTCCCTGGCAAGAAGGGTCACAGAGACGACGGCAAGAGGGCTGTGGAGCAAGCCCTTCACCTGCAAGGGAAGCAGGAGCTTAGAAGGGAGCCGGGCTGCCTCTCGCCCCAAAAGGAGGGAGACAGCAGTGGCCCATGGAAGTAGGCGGACCAGTCGGCACTGGCTTCATCGAGTTGGTAGCGCTCAAGAGAAGGGAGAAATGCGGAACAACAAGAGAGAAGTCGGAAGGGCACCTGGTTGCTGGGGGTTGCTGTCTTGGGTGCTGGTTGGCACAGCAGTTCTTGGAGAGAGGCTGGAGTGGGGGTGCTGGTTGCAACACCAGCGGGTTAAAGGCCGCTTCAGACCGCACGAATCTCGGCTCATCCCGGATCTTAGCGGATCTTAGCCGAGGCGTGCTTGGGTGTCTGGTTAACACAGCGGAAGCGAGCGGTCTCCCGATTGCCGGCACGCTCGAACATCCCCTGGGCCATGTTTTCAGGGGGACGCACAGCGACGCTACTGGAGCCATCAATCAGAAGAGAGGGGGAGGAGTGTTAGCCAATCACCGTGGAGGTTTCTTCCAAGAAGGCGGGACAAAAGGAGGGACTGTTTGCAGGGAGACACTCCTACAGACAGGCAGGTTGGTGGCCAGCCTCTCGCGCTCGCTCGTCTTCGTCCGCTTCCGCAAGCGGTCTGAATCCGCCTTAAAAGTATTGCCACAAACTGGCTTCAATGCAGGCAGGACTCGATGATGAGATGGGGAACAAAGAACAAGTTGTGGAAGCAAGAACATGAAACATGAGGCTCTGAAGTCAGGGGGTTGTATAAGTCATGTGCCCTGTAGAATCCAATGGGTTTCATAGGTGGGGTGGCTCCATCGTAGGGTCATTGTTAGGAAAAGGCCTGTGATGAGTTCTGCTTTTGTCTCACCCACCCAGTTGAGGTGTGGTGACTGGCTGGCTGGCTGTTGGATCAGCTTCATCATGAGGTTGCTGAGGACCCCTGGAGGAGGGAAACCTGTCCTTTGTCTTTCAAGGGTCTTTTTCCCAACTGGCCAGGTGGAGCAAAAGCCGCTCGCGGTGGCGTTCCCAGCCCTCCCAGTGCCTGGGGGGGCGGGGTTGGAGCGCCCCCCCCAAGCAGCCGGGCTCGGGGCTGAGTGCCCACTCGACGCGTCCCCGGCCTCCGGAGGCTCCGCTCCGAAGACTGGGGACAAGCTTCCTCAAAGCGACCGCCCAGTTCGGCGGTCGAGGGCTTTCTGAGAGGGCCGAACGTGTCGCCGGCTTTTATAGGGTTTGCACATGTGCAGAACCTTTCTGGGGGCAAACGGGCTGCCCACTCGGCGCCTGATGTGGAGCACAGCAGCTCCCCCCATTAAAGAACGCCCCTCTGGCCGCTCAGGCAGGAGAACTGGGCAGCAGAGCCCATGAGAGAGGGGTATAGGAGGTAAATTGTACCCAGGCCCAGGGTCAAAAAGGGGGCCCAGGAGCCAAAGGAGGGGCCCCAGAAATTTCCTGGGATCTCAGCTGGCCTCATGGAGAGTGAAAGACAGAGGCCGGGCCAACCGGGAGAGGCCAGGTCTACCAGGAAAGACAGCAAGTGGACCTCACCTCAGTGCTGTATCGGGAAGCCTGGTAGACCTGGGCTCCAGAGACTTTTCCGGCCATTTTTGCCCTTCCCAAGCCCTGTTTTGCCCCTTCCCCCTTTGACAAGGGGCCCAAAGTGAACTTTGTACCCCCTCATAAAATCAGAGGCCCTGCTGGGCAGCACCACTAGCCCGTGGGGGGGGGGCATTGCAGTGGTGCACGGCATTGACCAGAGAAAGGACCTTGTTCCATCCAGTCTGAAAGCCCCAAGGCAGCAGAGCCCCTTTGGTTCCCCCCAGGCTGGCTTCTGTTCTCACCTTTTCAGCCTTGGAGACAGTGGAGGTTGCTGCCATTTCCTGCAACAAAAACCATCTCTCCGGCTGTGTTTATTGGCCCTATTTACTAAGCTCAACTTGTAACCCACCCAACCTCTGTAGCCCTCAGGGTGACAATGCTGTAGAAAATCAAATATTCTAAAAATATACAACGTTTTGTTGAAATAACACCACAATTGTTCCCAGCTTCGGCTCTACATTCCTTACATCAGAAACCACATGTTTGCATGTCTCATATCCAGCAGCACCCCACATGCAACGAGGCTCCTGAAGACTGGGACGGTTCCAGTGGTTTCCAGTAACACACTGAAACTTACCCCGACACTGACATGGAGCCAAAGCCAAAAAAGAGAACCGACCTCATGAATATCTGTTAGAAAAGCTTTGGAAGAGCTACGCTGCCAGGCAGACCAGAAGGCCATGCAGTTCCTCGCAGGTAAGCTAGGAGGACAACAACTGCAGGACTTCAGAGGGTCGTATTCTTAAAGGGGCTTGTCCAGATTGCAGAATCAGGTGCTGGAGATCCTGAGGAGCAAATGCGACAGCTGCAGTTCAGGGGCTTAGCACCAACTGGGATCAGGCTGAACAGTGAGTAGGTGACTTAAGCCAAAGACTGTCAGTTCCTTTGGCCAGTTCCGAACATTAACACTCGATTGACCACAACGCAATATCTCCCTTGACACACTGAGATCTGGGGGTGAAACTTGGTGTGCACATTCAAGAAATAACTCTGTGTTTCAAGGTCAACCATCCGTTGAACCGATGGCTGCAGCCTCACAATTGAGCTTGGTATGCTGGTTTAGGACATAACCACCCAATTGAAGTTCTAAGATCCATCTTACAGGAGGAAGAAATGAGCACAAAATGGTACATAATAATATAATAATAATATACAGTATCTATATACCGCCTTTCTTGGTCATTGGATTTCTCCTCCGACTTTAATCCAAGGTGGTGTACATGGGCAGGCTGTCCTAACCCCCCTTGGTTTTTTTTACAATATATAAATGTCCAATCTTTCATGAACGGCTACATTTCAGGTGGTATCCTTTTTACACCCTGGCTTTTTTCTGCTGGCTGGCACCTCCCACACTCGACCAATGCAGCTGGAAGCTCTTATCTCTCCTCCCGGAGGCTTTCACAGCTTTTTGTCAGCGGCGTGTCTCGAACGTGTCAAGTTCACCGGTCCTCAGGCTTACAAGACGGCAGCTCTCCCGACTGAGCCAGACTCTTCTGCCCATCATCATGCTGGTACATCATCATGCCATTCCAGAAGCGAGGCCACTCAAACTCTGTGCTGGAGGGTTTGTCTTTAAGCATGTCGATCTTTACACAGCAGTTTCTTCCCGTGAACCTGATTTGTGATCAGTGGCCACAACAACCCAAGTGGTGGCCTGTTTGTTGCAGGGTTCACTTTGGGGTTCCAGCTGCCCTTCTTCCGTGTGAGTGGGGTTCCCGCCGCAAGGCTGAGGTTGGCTCAGAGCTGCACCACAGTCGTTAGTGCATTTTGACCCTGATGGGTCCCCAGTGGCATCATTCAGATCGTACCGCTGCAGAAATTAATGCAACGGCAGGAAAATAATTTCCAAATGTTTCTTTCTTCAAATACAAAACAAGTTCAAAGGACGTTCTCGGGGGACCTGTTTTCCTCCAATCATGCAGCCTCCAAGAAACCCAGCAGAACAATCCGTCCTGTTGGCTCATCCAATCAGCAACGAGCCTGCACTGCAAAAAGTACCTTCAGGAGGCATAAAAGGTACGGAAGAGCTGGCCAGAATCTGCCTGAGGTTTATGCAGCAATTCAGCGAAAAGCAGGAGATGATGGATGGAATTTAAGGCAGGTTATAGGTTAGACTAAGGAATGAAGGCCAAGGGAAGCATTGGAATAAATCCGCACAGGGGGGAGCAAGGCAAGAGACACTGTTCCAGGGGAAGAATCTGCAGGCTGGGACTGGGGCAGAATGGAAGAGGGCAGCAGACAGGGTGATTTGTGTTTCCTGGGCCTCACGGAGAAGAAGGCCGTGTGGTTTGTCCCCCCAAGCCCTGATCTCATGGTGCAGGCAAGACAGTGGAGTGGGGAAAATGTTCTTTGGAAACTTCTCTTTGTTTCTTTAAAAAGTAATCTTTTCTTTAACTGATTATGGAGACAAGTACCCCCAAGCACAGACTAAAAGACGCACCAAATACTCAAGAACAATTCATGGGGAAAACTTCTCTTTTGTTTCCATATCATCCATTTCAGCTCCATTGAGAGATAAGAGCTTCCAGCTGTGTCGGTCGAGTGTGGGAGGCGCCAGCCAGCAGAATTGTCAGACTGTAAAAAGGATACCACCTGGACAGTAGCCGTCCATGAAAGATTGGACATTTATATACCGTATTGTCCCGAGTATAAGACGCACCTGATTATAAGACGCACCCTTAAAGTTTGGTGCTATTAAAAAAAAATTAATTAAATCACTGGCATTAAATAGCAACAGCCGTATTATAAGACGCACCCCTAGTTTAAAAACTTAAATTAGGAGAAAAAAGTGAGTCTTATACTCAGATCAATACGGTATATTCTAAAAAAAAAACCAAGGGGGGTTAGGACAGCAGCCTGCCCATGTACACTGCCTTGGATTAAAGTCGGAGGAGAAATCCAATGACTGAGAAAGGCGGTATATAAATACTGATTATATTATTATTATTATTATTATTATTATTATTATTATTATTATTATTATTATTATTATTAAGTCTCTAGTCAAGTCTTTAGAGTCTTTTACAATTGCAGAGTCAAGTCATTGACGCGACTTGAGTCCGAGTCATTAGACCAGGGGTGGGGAACCTATTTGCAGTGGGGGGCCATTTTCCCATAGGGAAAATTTGTTGCGGGCCGGCCGGTATGCCGGCCAATTCCCCCCCCTGCAAATTTGACCCCCCCCACGAATTTACCACCCACCCACCCACTGCTCACTCGCCCGCCCGCCCTCCCACCCACCGCTCGCTCGCTCGCCCACCCTCCCTCCCACCCACCGCTCTCTCTCTATCTCTCCCACCCACCCACCCAGCGACCGACCGCTCGCGCTCGCGCTCCCTCCCTCCCACTCACCCACCCACTCGCTCTCCTTACCTCAGCTCCGGGCCGGGGCCGCCGCCGCCGCTTTCGAGCGCATCCTTCGTTTCAAAGCAGCCTTTGCACAGCGCTGCTGAAGCTGAGATTGCCCTGAGGGCAATCTTAGCTTCAGCTGCGCTGTGCGCATGTCCAGGAAGGCCGGTTTCCTCCTCCTTCTGAAAGCGGCCTTCCTGGACATGTGCACAGTGCCGCTGAAGCTAAGATTGCCCTCAGGGCAATCTCAGCTTCAGCGGCGCTGTGCAAAGGCCACTTTTAAACGAAGGAGGCGCGCGAAAGCGCGGCGGCGGAGCCTCCGGTCCGGTCCCCCGCGGGCCGGATTGGTCCGGTCCCGCGCGGGCCAGTCCGGATCAGGCCCGTGGGCTGGAGGTTCCCCACGCCTGCATTAGACCCAAGTCTACATCACTGCTCTCTTCTACTTTTGGGACCTTTGTGAAAGGGTACATGGTTCAGGCAGACTCAGTAGCAGCCAGTGATGTAGACTTGAGTCAATTCAGAGGCGTTTCTATGGTAGGGGCCCTACCATAATTTGCGCCCTGTCCTAGTACCGTGTTTACAAACTGGAGCGAGGAGGCCCCGCCCCCTCGCCTTCGGAGTCATTCCGCGCTGCGAAGGCAAACGGGCAGGAGACTCCCTGCCCGTTTGCCTTCGCAGCGCGGAATGGCTCCGAGGGCGAGGGGGCGGGGCCTCCTCGCTCTGGTTTGTAAACACGGTACTAGGACAGGGCGCAACTTACAGTGCGGCCCCTACCGTAGAAACGCCTCTGTATTGACTCGGACTCAAGTCGCATCAATGACTCGACTCGGCGATTGTAAAAGACTCGAATGACTGGACTCCAGACTTGGAGCCTTTTACGACAAGTCCAATTTTATTCAGGTTTAGACCCACTTTCCCCATTAAATAGATAGGGACTCGCAACTCGCAACCAAAGACTCGGGACTTGGGGGCAAAGAGTTGGGACTTGACTCAAGACTTGGAGTCAGAGACTTGATCCACATCCCTGGCAACAGCCCAGAGCTGCAGCTTACAAAGCAGAGGATGCTAAGCGTGGCAGATTTGTCTCTCCTTCCCAGTTACCCCACCCCCAGGTTGCTCCAGTGTGACCCCTAAGCAAAGGTTGAGGCAGACTGGGGGGGGGGGGAATCAGTGTCCACCTCTGGGAGCTGCCAAGGCCAGGTTTCCAGGGCGCTACCTGCCAGCCACCTTTCGCAGCGCCTGCCTTCCACAATCACATGAATCCATGTGCGCCACCAAGTCACTCAAGAGGAAACGGTTTCTGTCTGCTTGACTCAGCATCAGGAGAGCACAGCGGATTCTCACTGTACCGCAAGGACCTGATTCTTGCCTGTTAAGGCTGCAGTCCTCTGCGCACTCCCTTGGAAAGAAGATCCATTGCACAAAACAGAACTGATTTACAAGAAGAGGATCAGAATCAGTTACTTGTTTGTTTGGAATTTGGAGTCGACATCATTTGAGCACTTATGGAAGTTGCAAAAGTGACCTCAAAGGTTATCAGTAAATCAAGGAGGTAAATACAACATCGGTCGGCATGTGCAATTGGTAGCTGTAGCTCATCGTTGCTTGCAGTCCAGTGTCCAGTCTGCATTTTTCCCAACACTGGGTCTTCTCTGTTTGGCCTTAGAAAGCAGGAGAGTCATTGCAGTGAAGACCAAACCAGTCCGTACATGCAGGTAAATAATGCCACACTAGATACGGCTGACTGTTCGTACTGGTTCCATTAAAAAGCACTGGTTGTGAGTCAAAAACATTCTCTCAGTGGCAATGAATGGCTCATTATCCCACATGCAGGTCACCATGTGAATCTTGTGAATCATCAAATGACAAACATGCATGTGTGAACCAGGTCATTGAGTGCAACGGGGTTGGGTGAGAGGTGCCTACAAGCCCAACCTATGATCTGAATAGTGGTGAATGACACAACCCCTCCCTTCACAATGTCATAAGAACCTCAGAAGAGCCCTGCTGGATCAGGCCAAAGGCCCATCTAGTCCAGCTTCCTGTCTCTCCCAGTGGCCCCACCAGATGCCTCAGGGAGCACACAAGACAACACGAGACCTGTATCCTGTCGCCACTCCTTTGCATATGGCATTAACTACTAAAACCAGGACGTTGCATACACCCATCATGGCTTGTAACCTGTGATGGACACAGTGGTTTCACTGCTGCGTGGCGGGAGGGGCAGGATGCACAGGGTGACACCCAGAGGCACCCGGAGGAGGGTGACACGCCAGGGGGGTTACATGCCGGGAGTCCCAGCGCGTCACTCCCCCGGTACACTCACCCCATCCCGGCGCGTCACTCCCGGGAGCCAGTAGGCCGAGCCACATCTTCCTCAGCAGCTTGGCTGCTTCTAAATAGGCCGGGCAAGGCTTCGAGAGGCGTTGTGCGCATGCGCCGCTCGAAGCCATGCCCGGCCTACTTAGAAGCGGCCAAGCCACAGAAGTGTGTGTGTGGGGGTGACGCGACAGTGGGGGTGGGGGTGATGCGCCGAGCCAGCCGACCCCCACATGGGGTGATGTGCTGGCTTGTGATGCCCCTGGATGGACTTTTCCTCCATCAATCTGTCCAATCCCCTTCAAAAGGCATCTAGGTCAAGTGCCCTCACCACATCCTGTGGCAAGGAGTTCCACAGATTAACTACACGCTGGGTATATATATATATATATATATATATATATATATATATATATAGATAGATAGATAGATAGATAGATAGATAGATAGATAGATAGATAGATAGATAGATAGATAGATAGATAGATAGATAGATATAGATATAGATATAGATATAGATATAGATAGATATATATTGTCTGTTGTAATTCTCCCACCACTCAGTTTTAGTGGATGTCCCCTAGTTCTGGTGTTGTGCGAGAGGAAAAAGAACTTCCCATGTCCCATGCTGTTAGTGGCACTAACAGCCTGATGCTGTTCAGAATTGGGTCCTGTACTTCAGAATTACTCTGAAGTAAGCTGTTCACCCAAGGAAAGCTTAGTTCTTCCTCTGGTGCGAAGATAAACCTTTGCCTGGAATGTGACAGTTCAGGCTGGGGAGGGGGACGGGGGGTCAGGGACTGACTCATATGATTGGCTGCTCCTCCATGCCAAAAAGACTGTCCACATAGAAACAAGACGTGTGGCGGAGAGGACGCTCTCAGAGAAAGCTCTGACAATACAGAGCAGACTCCGAATGGAGATTCCCATCCCACAGAGCCAGTTCTGATGGCATCGCCTCAGGCTGTCTTTCCGGCCCCAAAAGGTGGGGAGGCTGAACAAATGCAGGTGTGACCCAGCCAGGGCGATCCTCCAGGGTGTTTTGAAACACAAGCCCTGCTAAAGGCATCAGAGCTACAGAAGAGCGAATGTGCGAAGAATACATTGCAAGAATTCCTGTGGCAAAGCGCATTCTTTCCATCCGTTTCTCCTTCAGTATTGTCTTCTCAGCAGGCATCTGTGAAACGGTGCAGTTCCTGAAGAAATTCTGGGTGTAATTAGACTTACTAATTCAGGACTTTATTTTGTGCCCTCCAATTACTGGGGGGGGGGGGAATAAAAGATCTGTGCAGAAAAGGGGGGAAGGTTTTCCCACCTTTCTTGCATTTTTGTTTGTTGCCGGAGAACTCTGCTTGTTTTTCTAGGAAGACGACTGGCAAACAACCTGTCCATTCTCCTTTGCTCTGCTCTGCCCATTTCCTTGGCTACGCCTCAGTTCTCCGCCTGCCCAGTCCTCTTGAGTCCAACTGCTGTGAAAACTAGTCCTCCTTGTTGCCTTTCCTCCCTCGGGTGCTATGCTACTTGTTAACCTCTCCAACAGGAATTGAAAGTGCTGCTTGGGTGAGTCCATGATGAGGTGGGAGATGGTAGAGGACAGCAAGCACCGTCTCCCTCAGGGTGATGCACCCCGGTGCCCCTCCAGGCTATCCTACTACCTCCTCCGCCCAGCCAGCAGCTCTGCCTGCCCCCTTTGTGCAAGATTGTCAGTGACACACAGCGTCCTATCAATCAAGCACTGCCTGCACAAAGCACAGCCCCTAAGCCGATTGTGCGCCTTTTGTCACACGCTGGGCCTTATTGCAAATGCAAAGCGCCTGCCTCCTACAGATCCACTAGCAGCAAGTCTGCCAGAGGCCCCCGCATGAGTGACTGCTGTTGCTGCTGCTGCTGCTCCTGCAGCCCCCAAGGCAGAGTCTGGAGTGACTCTACAGAGCTGGCTGCTGTCAAATCCTGCTCTCGTCATCACCAGACTTCCAGCTGAGACTGGGGGGGGGGGGGGGAGAAAAGGCTGCCTTTGAAGATGGGTTGGAAGCCTCAGCTAGTGCAGAACTTGATGGCAGACCTGCGAGCCCACATCTTCACACTGTGCAGAAACATCTGCACTGGCTGCCGGTTCCTTTCTGGACCCAATTCAAAGTACTGGTTCTTAGTTTCCCAGTAAGCCCCAAATGGCTTAAGTCCCGGACGGTTATCTCAGGAAACGCCTCCTCCTGTATAAAGCGTACTTTCAAAGACCCCCTTTTGCTGAAGCTTTTGGGGCTCTGCTTTCAGGGACCGTTTTCCATATGAGCTCCTCTGCCAGGACCCCTCAGTGTGCTCAAGAAAGTTCTGTGAATGGGGGATATTTTTCTGGCTCACATTCAATTCATAGGTCCTCTTATCTTCTTGGGCCTCACTGTTGCCCCATGTGGATTAAAGCTGCAGTGGTTCTCACAGCCACACGTTGCAGTGGAAGGTGGCTTGCGTTCGGAATGCAAACTTTCAGAGACGCTTTTCACTGATCTTCAAACTGAGGAGCCCCCCAATAAGCTTCCAAGGGCTCCCAGGACACAGTTTGAAGAATCACTGCCCTGTTGGTTCGTGGACAAAATGCTGCCTGCAGGTAGCAGGATCTCCAGGGGGTTCAATCAGTATGAACCCTTCTAGGAGCTGCTCGTCTGTAGAAAGAGTTCTTGTAACACTTCGATATCCATCCGTCTGCATGCGGAACAACCTCCTGGGAGAGTCAGTTCTACAGCAGCCTTTGCTAAATGCCTTTTGGCGCATCTTCATCCTATTACATTTGAAACATTAAAGAACTTTGCTGTTAAATTATTTGGAATTAAGTTTGGCAGGCAAGTCCCTTGGGCAGGATTGGATTGATTTCCTAAGTGAAATGAATTTGGAGAGGGGATTCAGTCTCATTCTGCATGCTAATTACCTTGTAAAGTGATTAAGTCATCAGTGGTTGGGGTGAAGAGAGTTTGACTTGGGAGTGGCCGTAGGTGGTACAAACCGACCACGGGGAATAGGTGGGCAGGGCTGAGAGGGGGGAAGAGACTTTTCGAGGAGCAGAGCTGGATTTGGCTTCTTGCAATTGACTCGGGTCAAGAAAAAGATGGTGACCCGCAAAAAAAGATAGGGCAGAGGAATTATTAGAGCAGGAAATTTCAAGTGATATGGAAATAATCTTCCGGGTGTGGGCTTATTTTGGAGCCTTGGACTTAATAATTCAGCACTCACAGACTTGGAAAGTGAAGCGACAGAGACGAAAGGCACATTGTCAGGCTGGCAGTCTTGTACTTTCGGAACGCTTTTGTCCTTACCTGCGTTCCAAACATGGCGGCAGGCCCTTGTGTAGGCTTCATTAATTCAAAGGATTCATGGTTCGCATGCACAGACATCTCCCCTCGTTCTCCCTCCCATCCCCTTTCCCTTCCCGGCGCTGAGTGGCTGGGGACATCTCCTATTACCCAAAACTGGCTTTGCAGAACAGCTCTGGAACACGTGCAGGCGACGAGTGTAATAAGAAATTAGGAAAAGCTCTGCTACACTTGTCAAAGCACATTTTGGGGTGACACACCAAGGTGTCGCTTTCTGTTCCCTCCTCCTCGTACTGCTTCATATTGGTTTTGTTTACTATTAGAACTAGACATTCGGAACTAGAACAAACTAGAATGGGTAGAAAATACTATTTACGGGACCTGTTGTTCTAGATCAGGGGTGGCCAACCTTCCACCATTAGGGCTACTATGTTCTTAAGGGTTGTGAAGAAGACAGACTCTTGGCAGCTGCAAGTGCTGATGGTGCTGCTCAAGCAGCTGCACCTGTTGAAATGCCCTCACCTAGGCAACCTATTTAAAGGGCCATCATTCAGGTTGAAAGGTTGGCTGCCACTGTCCTAGATAGAATCATAGAATCATTGAGTTGGAAGAGACCCACAATGTCCTCTTTCCTCTTTTCTGTCGACTGTAGATTGGTGTTGATGAGCAGATTTCCCCTCTTTAGTACTGATCTGGTTGGAGGTCTGGCTCAGTTGGCAGAGCTGAAGAGATGACAAGAGCTTGCATCAATAGCAGCCCCAGAGAACCGTCATCTCTGCATGGATATATGCATGCATGGCATCTCTTCCTGAAGTGAGTCACTCTTGCATTGACCTGTGTTTCGGAAGCCCCCCCCCCCTCCATTTATTTCATGAGATCCAGCTGCATGGATGGGGAGACATCTCCATGACCTATTATCCAATCCATGTCCTATTCCATGACCTCCGTCCACTCTGTTCTCCACTTAGACTGAAGAATATTTTCCAGTGTTTACTCCCAAGTAGGCCAAGGGCGGTTTGCCTCCCAGCAAGTGACTTCCGCCTAGTTCTCACTGAGAGAGTCAACCTGCTGTGTCTGAGCCGTAGCTAGAGCATCCAAGGCTGGCCTGGGGTCTCCTGGAATCAGCATCAACCTCCTGGTGCTGACAGAAAACAGTCCTGGAGGTATTAAACAGGACCTCCCTGGCTAAAGTTGGCACCCAAGCTGCAGCAGCCTCACCTTTTCCATGACATGCTACTTTTCTATGTGCAGGGAATTTGGTGAAGGAGCATTCCGTCACCTGCTCCCCCAGCTGCAGCCTGATCTGGGTTGCTACCCACCCCCAGAAACCCTAGGAAAGGTGTGACGTGCCAGACCCTCTATCACTGGGGTGGAATGTCTGGAATGCTTCCGGCTTGGAGGGAGGCTGGTGGAGCCCCACAAGAAGAGAAGCCTCTCTCCACCCACCCCATGAGTGTACAGCCAAGAGCAGGGGAAAGGAGCGAGTCTGAAACAATGAAGCTGCCGCAGACACCATGGAGCTGCTGCTGCCCCACCCAGGGCCTCCAGTTCCAACCAGGACCACACCCTGGCGGAGACAAAGCACTGGGAAAGGAATTTCACCTGCAGGCTGAAGCAGCCTCGTCATCCCCTCCTCAGTCTGGCGTGGGCTGGTGCCAGCAAAGAGGAGCGTCCAACCTACCCGGTCGGGAAATCTTCCAGCGCAAAAGCAGCCGGGTTTGCTGGAGGGCTCCAGCAGCCTCGCCTCATCCCTCCGCATTCCAGACCACTGATGGCCCGAAAGGTTGGGGGGTGCTTTGGGCAAGGCACATTTCCCAGGCAGGCACGCACACACCACTTCCTTGTGGGAAGGAAGGAGGACATCTGCCCAGCCTTGTCTACCACCTGCAAAGTATGTATTGTGTCAACACAGATCCTGGTATCTGTTTTGCTGAAAGCCGGGAGTGCAGGGAGCCTTTGCCCACAGGCAGGGCCCACACCGCAGGGTTGCAGGCTGGAATGCAGAAATGAAAATGACCCACACCTTGAAGCAGTGTGTGCCCCAAGCATGCCCCTCCTCCCTCTCCTCTCCTCTCCTCTCCTGCTGTTTTCTATCACCCCTAGAGTGGCTGCCTTGATGCTACCGAGGTGCAAGGTGTCCATTGTCATTGTGACAGTCCTCCATGACCTGCACTCATTTCTGTCACTACGGAAACGCCAAGGAGCCACCCCATTCCAGGAGACCTGCTGGGAGGCCTCGCTCAGAACCCCTTTGTGGCATATTATTATTATTATTATTATTATTATTATTATTATTATTATTATTATTATTATATACCGCTTTTCAACAAAAAGTTCACAAAACGGTTTACAGACAAAATCAAATGATGAAATGGCTCCCTGTCCCAAAAGGGCTCACAATCTAAAAAAAGATGCAAACAGCCACCAGAAAAAGACACTGTGCTGGGGTGAAAGGGGGGCAGTTACTCTCCCCCTGCTAAATATAAGAGGAGCACCCATTAAAAAAGTGCCTCTTGCCCAGTTAGCAGGGGTTATAAATAAATTAATAATAAATAAATTAATAAATACATTGATAAATAAAATAATAAATTAATGCATCTCCTGTGGGCCCCATCTGACGGCAGCACTGAACCTTTGGAAACCATGGCTGCCCAGGGAGGCCCCTGCCAGCCCCACCCCCACCCCCCACCCGAATAGTCAACTGTTGCCTGGAGACTGGAGGAGAGGTGGTGGAGGAGGCAGCTAGATTGAGGCCCGGATCCTGAGATTCCTTCCTTTGATGCCAGTAGAGGGGTCTGGTGTGCAGCGAGCTGCCTTGGCTCCATCTTGTCTTCGGATCCTGCCTGTCCCAAGAGGGTCGGTTTATCCTGAACACAAAGGTTTGGCCCTGCTGCAGGAGACACGGAGGGCTGTAATAACACGGAGACGAGCGTGCGAGGGATTTTAGACTTTTTCCGTGCCTTATTCCCCCCTTCCTAAATGCAGAAAATGAAGAGGTACTTAAGACTCTGCTGTGTATATTGAAAGCTCAAATCCCTTTAGAATTTAATCTCCCAGTGATGGATTTAAAACTGTTACAGGCAGCTGGGCTCTTATTTTATCCCAGGAGTTGTGGTAACTCTTTGAAGGAGAGTGCTTTTATTGAAAACAGCATTTTCGGTTCCAGGGCGCTTGTCACTACAATGTCCATATTTGCTTCTGTTTGACAGATATTTACTGACAGCTCCAGCGAGGGAAGCCCTTCTTCTCGGGGGAATTTTGGCTTGGTGACATCATCACGTGGGTGTACCCCTCCTCCCCCAGGTGCAAATTCCAGCCCAGCAATGAGATCATCATCTTATGGAAACCTCAGCTCTGCTCCCACGGACAAAAGCACTTCATGCTGGCCAGCTACAAAACTAAACTGTAGAGAAACCAGCTGCACGGCACTCTGCAAAACAGCACATTCAAACTGGCTGCCAGAGCGAACTTGAGGACTCATTCCCACATGCACACCGATCAAAAGAAGACTGCAGCCCCATCAAGTGACAACAACCAGCATGTGTGGATGGAGCATCGCAGACACAGAGAGAGCTTTCACTTCCTCCCCACTCCCAGAATAAACATAACTCATTTCAGTGGAGTCAGTTCACAACACTTAGCTCCCAGAGATGAAACTGGCCGGGTCGGGGGGGGGGGGGGAGGCAGCAGAGAGTGTTCAGACCCCTCACTTCTTGCAATGCCTTCCTCAGCTACTGGTTTTGGAAGGGGACCATGAGTTGGCTAAGTTGGGGGGGGTCATGGGAGGGGCTTGTGAATTTCATTTCTACCTTCTCCACTGACATAATTCTAGCACTGACACACAACCAGAAGCACACACAAATGTGTGAAGCAGACCTTAGTCAGGAACAAGCGACCAACATCCATGTCTTGAACGAAAGCTTTCATGGCCTGCGATTATCCAACACGATTTACAAGATACGAGTGTAGATGCCGTGTAAATTTATTTCTTTCTCAATCCAAACAGAATAAAAACGATATATACTGCTGTCAACGGAGTCTGTGAAAAATCAATATCCGTTTGGCAGACGATATACAATTAAAATTCCAAATGGGAAAGTAATAGAACCAACGTTTCGGTCCAATCCTGGACCCTTGTCAAGGTATAATCCGAAGATCAAAGGTGGAAAACCAGGAATCTGGAAACCTTCACTTAAAAGCACTAAAGCGCAGGAAGAACAGAGTTAATTAGAAGCGGAAATCACACCAGCTGCAACAGACGCGCTGACCGCAGTTAACCTTAATTGCGGATCGTTTTTTCTCCCGTTTCTTGCGCGTTCTGTTTGAAAGGACTTATGCAAAATTGGAAGCCAGATCCTGTTTTATAACATTCAAATCTTGCTGTTTATTCATCAAGTCACCCACTGACCTCTTGCTGATCTCAAGTGCTTCCAGGCTGCGTAATACTCTGGGGTTGTTCTCACTCTTTAGGCACTTAGTGTCCTCAAACAATATGGTGTGCCCTGTGCTGGGTTTCAACATCCATGTATTGCTGGCCACAGATGACTTGTGGGGCTTTGGGCAAGCCACAGCCTCTTGGGCTTAGTTCCCCACCTGGAAAACAGGCATAATGTAGCACGACCAGTCAGGGCGGAACGGTTCACCAAGGGAAAATTCAGCTTTCACAGCTTCCTGGAAGGCCTCTGACCTGGAAACCCAGCTAGGCAGCATCCATCTGCCTGAAGGAGGGTCTGCCGTGCAAGTAGACTATGGCTAGGTTCATGCAGGCCATAGCAGACCTGGGAACAGATCCCACATGACTTCTCCCCATGGTTCTCTGTGGGCAGGGGAAAGGCCTCTCGCTTCTTCCACATCAACACTGTTTGCTTCCCAGGAAGGCAAGAGAAGGACCCTGACTCTTTGGGGGGTTGGTCCTTACGTGACTAGGGTGGTGTGGGAGGGAGGGAACAAAAAAATCAGGGGGACAGGGCTCCCGCACCGTTGTGATGATGTCTGCCCTGCCCAGGCCCTTAGCTGCAGCACTTTGCACATGCTCAAAGAAATGGGAGCCTTTCTCCATATTTCCTGTGCTTCGGTGCTGAACCTTGGCAGACAGGCTCAGGGGCCCAACATTTAAGGATTGGCAAGTCCCTGCTCAAGTGAATTCCTGTTGTGACCTACTAAAGCAGGGGTTCTCAACCTGTGGTACGGGTACCCCTAGGGGTACGCGGACCTTTTGCTGGGGGTACGCCAAGCCCTGCCCCTTATCTGCCCCATCAGCAGCTAATTAAGTGTTAATTAACATGATTTTTAAGTTTTAATTATTTTCGGAGCCCTTCTGTCTCTCTGATTTTGGTTTTGGGCTTATTTTTGTACTTTGGAAAATGTACTTTGGTGGGGTGGGGGAGGGAGGAGCTGATTTTGGGAAGTGTGACTTGGAGAAAAAAAGAGATCGTTGCATATGTGTGTGTGTATGTGACACAGAGAGAGAGAGAGAGAGAGAGAGAGAGAGAGAGAGAGAGAGAGAGAGAGAGAGTTAAATAAGTCATTTTTCACATTTAAAATTGTTTTAGTACCTTTTTATTTAACGATTAATCACCTAATTAATTGATTGATTAATCCAATTAATTAGCAGTTAATTAGCAGGGGGTACTTCAGAAAATTGGACCGTGATAGGGAGTACCCATTACTCCAAAGGTTGAGAACCCCTGTGCTAAAGTAAATATGGTCCGCACTTGCAAATTTATTTTTATTTTATTTAAAAAAATTATATCCCGCGTTTTCCTATGCCGAAAGGCAAATGCAAATGAAGTTGTGTTAATAGAATAACAGTTGTTGCACCAAAATACTGTAGTGGTCTTGATCCTGACTTCAAAAGATGCCACGAGATGAGGGACGCTGCAGGCTGTTCAGCAGCTGAATCTCACCCGACCAAGAGGCCGATCACTAACTGGCACAGGAGGAGTGCCGGCTGGCTGGCATTGCTGCATTGCAGGTTCCTGGGCTGGATGCCGGATCCAGAGGTTGGCACCGTGCTGTGCCAGTGTGTATGTGGCAGTTCCAGATACCGAGGGGCTTCAGTCAGGGCAGGGGGAAGAACAACCTTGTCTTCGAGAACTGGATCCATCCAAATGGGTATGTAATATAGCAGTCCCTGGCTTAGGGGTTTGCAAAAAGTGATCAAGATTCATTGGAGAATCTCAACATTAGGAAAGCTGGGAAGGGGCTGTGGTCTCCTCTTCTTCTTCGTCTCTGCTTGAATTCCTTGGCCAGGCAGAGGTGAAGGGGCCCTGCTCAAGTGCCGAGATGTCAACCTGCGGACTGCCCTGACCCCTCCCCATCGATCAGGCTGCCGGCAGGAGGTGGTGACCTTGGTCCCATCTTTCAGCTGCCATTTCAGGAGGCTCAAACCGGAGACACAAGGTCACTGTCTTCACTCCAGGCTGGCTGACTCGCCATTTCATCACAGCGGAATAGGCTGGTGCTGAAGAATATCTTGGCTTGGGGAGAGGGGCTGACAGATCGCTGGTATGCAGCGGGCCTGCGGCTTGCTGAGTAGGGAGCCTCTAAAGGGGCAGAGGGGCACGGAGGGCAAATGGGCTCCAGATACAGCCCCGACATTCTCCTACGTCCTGATCCGTTGCTACTTTTTTGGCTGACTTCGGGAGACCACCCGGCCCTCAGGTTCAGGGGCTTGGGTCGCCAGGGCCACATACCGGCCTGCTTTAATCCAAGACTGTGAAATGGGCTCCCCCCCCCCCCAGAAAGCGAATTGAGGCTGTCTGTCCTGAGACCAGGTGGTGTGATGGGAGTGGATCTGGGCTGAGGGCACATGTTGTTCTCAAGCAAACCTCCTGCTTTGCTTGTAAACATTAAGAACACAAGAAGAGCCCTGCTGGATCAGGCCAAAGGCCCATCTAGTCCAGCTTCCTGTATCTCACAGTGGCCCCACCAGACGCCTCAGGGAGCACACGAGACAACAAGAGACCTGTTTCCTGCTGCCACTCCCCTGCACCTGGGACAGAGAAAACCTACTTCTAAAACCAGGAGGTTGCTTATGGCTTGTAACCTGTGATGGTCTTTTCCTCCATGAATCTGTCCAAACCCCTTTTCAAGGCATCTAGGCCAGGTGCCATCACCACATCCGTGGCAAGGAGTTCCACAGATGAATTACACGCTGGGTAAAGAAATATCTTCTTTTGTCTGTTCTAACTCTCCCTCCACTCAATTTTAGTGCATATCCCCTGGTTCTGGTGTTGTGTGAGAGGGAGAAGAACTTCTCTCTATCCACTCTCTCCATCCCATGCATAATTTTATACATCTCAATCATGTCCCCCCTCAGGCGCCTTTTTTCTAGACTGAAGAGCCCCGAACGCTGTAGCCTTTCCTCATAAGGGAGGTGCTCCAGCACACGAATCATTCTGGTCGCTCTTTTCTGCACCTTTTCCAATTCAACTATATCCTTTTTGAGGTGTGGTGACCAGAACTGGACACAATACTCCAGCCTGGATTCTCCCAGTTCGATTTTCGGTTTGGTTTCTTTGTCGACATTCCCGATGATGGGTGCTGTACTGAAAATACAGTATCAAAGTGCAGAATTTGGCAAACTGATATTCTAATGTGTTATTGATGTTAATTCATTACCAGGACTTGAGATTTGGTTTAAAAAGAGAATCAAAGTTTGTGGGGTTGTTTTTTTTTCCCAAAAAGGGACTTTGAACATCTTCAGAATGCAGAACTCGTCGGATGTTGCCAAGTGTCTCAATCCACAGGAGATTTCATAACATGCTCACTGGGCTGCGAGTTGGACTTTCCCAGGGCCATCATGTGACCTGCTTCCTGCACCAAGACAAATCCCAGCTCTGTCCAGAGTGATCCAAAGGGGATTTCCATAACTCTGTTAAACGGTGTGCAACTTAAACAACGTTTGCATACATGTGCTGTTCATGAATCATGTCCTGTTCAGCCTGGGTTCTGATCCGATTTGGGGACTGAAACTGCCTTGCTCGCTCGCCCTGGTGGACGACCCTTTACCAGAAAGTAGACAGCAGAAGAGTGTCCCTGCTGGTTCTGCTGAAGCTCTCTGCAGCTTTCCGTACTGTCAACCATGTATCCGCCTCGGCCGTCTTGCTGGGTTGGGTTTGGGGGACACTGCTTCTCAGTGGCTCTGATGCTTCCTAGAAGGCAGGTCCCAGAAGCTGGTGCTGGGAGACTTCTCTTGGCCTTTGGGGTCCCTCAGGACTCCATTTCGCTCCTCCCATGCTTTTCAACATCTGCATGAAACAGCTGGGAGAGGTTTTCTGGAGGATGGCCTAAGGCAGTGCTTCACAAACTGGGAGGCGAGGATCCCAAGGGAGCCGCGGAAACCAGCCAGGGGAGCCGCAGAGTGCCACGGAACCCTCTCGGAAAACAGTGCCATGCCAATTGGCAGGCGTCAGCATCATGTAATAGGGAGCTGCGGCCAGTGGTTAAGGGAGCCGCAGATCGAAAACGTTTGGGAAACATTGGGCGAAGGCACCATCAATATGCTGATGACCCAGCTCTACCCCACTTTTTCCTCTGACCCTCAGACTTTTTCCTCAGTCTGACCTCTGACTGAGAGGCAGCAGACACCCTCCTCGGAGGAGGAGGTCCTGAACGGGTGTCTGTGATGGGCTGGATGTGGGCTAAGAAATTGAGACTGAATCCATTTGTGACAGAGGTGCAGAGGTGACAGTCTGCTTGACATCTGTTTCAAAGTGTTTGCAAATGATGATAAGGGTGGTGCGCTATGCTTAAAAAAAGGTAAAGGTGACCCCTGACAATTAAGTCCAGTCGTGTCCGACTCTAGGGTGTGGTGCTCATCCCCATTTCAAAGCCGAAGAGCCAGCGTTGTCCGAAGACGCCTCCATGGTCATGTGGCCGGCATGACTCTCCTTGTTGCAGCGCGTAGCATGCGGCTGGAACACGGAGCGCTGTTTACCTTCCCGCAAGCGGTACCTATTTATCTACTCGCATTGACATGCTTTTGGAACTGCTAGGTTGGCAGGAGCTGGCCAAGCAACGAGAGCTCACCCCGTCACGGATTCGAACTGCCGACCTTTCGATCGACAGCTCATGGTTCAGCGGCTTAACCCACTGCACCCTAAAGAGAGAGGTGCTGGTCTTCCCTTGCAAATGCCAGCTGTCCCTCCCAGTGCATGGTGGGATGCAGGAAGCTACTGGCGTGGTGCACCTGGCTCCAGTTGGTGAACCTCAAGCCCCTCTCCTGGCCTCCACTCCTCCTGCTCACGGTATTTGAAAGAGGAATGGAGTGAAAAAGGAAGTGTGGAGGAGAGGAGGGATCTGTTAGAGTAGTGGTTCCCAAACATTTTAGCACCGGGACCAACTTTTAAAAATGACACTCTGTCAGGACCCACCTAGCTTTATGAGACTTTAAAAAATGTGATCTTAGGAAGAAATGATTATTTATTTATTTGCGAGTATTTATTTATTTATTTATTTATTTATTTATTTATTATTTATTTATTATTTTGCAAACAAAACTCAATCCATTTCTCCTAATGAGGCAGCCCTAACGAAAAGCCTCAAAGCTTAATGAGCTTAGTTATGTGACCCACCAGCCTTCACTTGCTCCCACTACCTGTCACTGACAGACTTGGGAGGAGAAACCCAGAAAAAAAGATGCTCAAACATTTATCTCCCTATTTTTACACAAGCTTGCAAACTGCAGAAGCGCAGCTGTTTGCAGAGCAATTAGCAGCTATCTTGCAAACTGCAGGAGCACAGCTCTTTGTAGGGCAATTGGCAGCTATCTGATTTTTGAATAGCCTGAGGGCTTGAGGCAATTAGTTATCTGATCTTTCCACTGGAGGCTTTGTGGGGCCCACCAGAAATCGAGTTGCGACCCACCAAGTGGGTCTCAAACCCACAGACTGAGAAACACTGTGCTAGAGCATTGGAGATGCTCTAGCCTGTCATTCCTCTTCCACCCTGTTCCCCTCTTCCATTTTTTAATGCACGAAGCCGGAGGAGGAGGAGTGGCAGAAGCGGATACACCACAGGGTAAGAGGGTGGTAGCATTTGGCACACTGCCACAAGCCGGAAAACTACAACAAAGTAGCACCATTGGCTCCAAACAAGGGTAAGCCACTACTCAGGTAGAAGCCTGCTGATAGGGGAAGCTCTTTTGCTCTATCTTTCAGCTGCAGCATGTGGTGCCGTCTTCCGAACCAAGTCCCACAAGGCCGGCCTTTCTCACCTGCGGTCCACAGATACCAGAGGGACCACACACAGCCACGGGCTGAGGCCCAACAGAAGATGCTCCTCTAGATGCTCATCATTCATGGCGGACTCTGCTGTTGGCCCAAATGCTGCATTGCAGAATCCACTTCTTTGTGGAATTCAACAAGGTGTGTGTGTGTGTGTGTGTGTGTGTGTGTGTGTGTGTGTGTGTGTTTGAGGGCTCATTCACACCTCATAAAGGAGGTGTGAAGTGCCAGAGATTAACCATCAATTACCCCAGAACAGATGTGTTCACACTTCATCTGAGACTCTGGGGTTTCAGGCTGGGTTGTGGTAAGCCACAAGTGTAAACAAGCCCTTTGGAGCAGGAGCGCCATTAAAAGTCACAGCGCAGCGGCTGTTTTATAACGGGGGAGAGACAGAAAGAACGAGAGAGGCCGGCCAACTGCTCCTCAAACAAATCGTGCAATGTTGATGGTAATGAAAACAAACACACACCTGAGCATGCATGAGCGGCAGTTCCTGGGCTGCCAAGTGGCCCGGAGGGAGAGCCCACCTCCAGGCTCAAGCTGGAACTGCTGCTGATGCAGGCAGCCACCACAGTGGGGCTCAGGATTTCTGTCGGGGGGGGGGGGCTCCAGACTGGACGTGCTGCCCAGGGAGGGCGATGGGTGGCAGTGATGGAAACAGCGTCCACAGCTGTAGCTCAGCTGGCGGACAGCTGGCGGACAGCTGGCACCAGGCAACAGACAGAGCATTGCAATGTTGAGGGGGGGGGAGAGAAGCAAGGACAGGATCATGTTGATGGGGGGGGACACCTTCAAGCCCCATTAATACCTCTGCTGGTCCTTGGAGGTGCACTCCTCTCTAGTGCAGCTAACTCTGTGCTCGGTGACTGTCTTCCTTAGCTGCCAACACACAATGGCTGGAACATTTGCCGTTTGGCCGGTTCTGAAGGTGAGGGTGACCTGAAGCAGCAGCCCTTTCTGTTGAGGAGTGGGGAGCTTCTCTCGAGAGAAGCCATTCCGGTGAGCCTCCCTCCCCCCAGCAAGAAAAGGGAGCAGGAGTTGCAGCACTTAGGGGTGGGGGGGGCTATCAAGAAGGGAATAAGAAGCATTTATGGGGAAAGGAAACTCAGCAAAGGGAAGTCCCCCAAACGCCAAGGAATGTGCCGTCTGTAAATGGAGCCAAAGGAGAGGAGCCAGGCGGGGAGACCAGGACGGAAGAAGGGCTTCGAGGACAGTCTCTGGTAAGGTCGGCTGTGCCAGCAGCTAAACTCAAGATCTGTTGCAAATGTGACGTTGATCCAGCTGCCCCAAGGAAGGTTTTCAGATTCTGGCACATAGTTGTTGTTGCCAAGTCTATTAAGCGTTTCTGTTGAAAACGCCCGAGGTTGGTTGGGGGTTGTTGTGTTGCTCTGTGCTGCTGCTTTGCTGTTTGTGTCCTGAATGTGTAACAGGCACCACGTTGTGATTCGGGAGGTCATGTGAAGCTGAGTCGTGGCTGCCAGCAGCTGCTGCGTGGCCCCCACGTGTCCTGCTGTCGCTCAGCCAAGCCGCTGCAAAGTGCATTCGCGGCCATCAGGCAGGGGATCCATCCGTGCACCTCACTGTGGCTGGCTGCGCTAAAAGCAGCGGTGTGGATCAAATCTCTGGGTCCAAGTCTCGAGTCAAGTCCCAAGTCTTTGCCCCCAAGTCCCGAGTCTTTGGTTGCGAGTCCATCTATTTAATGGAGGAAACAGGTTTAAACCTAAATAAAATTGGACTTGTCGTAAAAGGCTCCAAGTCTCGAGTCGAGTCTTTCGAATCTTTTACAATCGCCGAGTCGAGTCCGAGTCAAGTTATTGATGTGACTTGAGTCCGAGTCGGAGTCAATAGACTCAAGTCTACATCACTGGCTAAAAGCCAGTTGGGTGAGTTGCACCTTCAAGAAACCCTGTGCCTGTTAGGAGCTGGTTTCCTTTGGTTTCTGAAATTTTCCAGGTTGCCTCTATCTATCCCCCCCCCCCTTCACCACCAGCTTCCACTACAATGTCCTGCTGAAAAAGGCATCATAAGAACATCAGAAGAGCCCTGCTGGATCAGGCCAAAGGCCCATCTAGTCCAGCTTCCTGTATCACACAGTGGCCCCACCAGATGCCTCAGGGAGCACGCAAGACAACAAGAGACCTGTATCCCGTTGCCACTCCCTTGCACCTGGCATTCAGAGATAGCCTATTACTAAGACCAGGAGGTTACTTATCCCCATCATGGCTTGTAAGCTGTGATGGACTTTTCCTCCATAAGTGATGGACTTTTCCTCCATAAATCCTGGTTTGCTGACGCAAACATAAAGCGTTTGCATCAGCAAACATTGAAGCATCCCCCTCTTCGCAAGGGTTTTATTTTGGGTAGTGGCTGACCTTGCAAAAACCTTGGAAAGATAGAGCAAAAGACCTTGCAAAGACCTTTTGGTTCACAACTCTCAAGCTCCCAGAAGGTCTGTAGTCTTTGGATGACTATATAACTCTGTAGGAAATCGGCCTGGTTCCCCCGGAGAGACACAAGCTGCACAGGAGATGCAGCGATTCCCTGCTGATTGCTCACATCTTGGCCCTTCCTCCAAGGTGCTCATGATGAGTGATGGCACTTATGGGGATATGTGGAACATATGAACAAAAAGGCAGAAGCATGTACGAAACATGAGAACCTGTCTCCTGAGTCAGGCCCTCAGTCCCTCTGGCTCAGGATTGCCAGCACTGACTGGCAGTATCTCCCCAGAGTTTCAAACAGGGCTCTGCATGCTTAGATGCTGCCAACAACTCAACCTGGGATCTTCTGCTGTGTCCCAAGCACATCGTTGTGATCATTTGAAATATGGGCGAGTACGGCATTGCACTCCGCAAATTAAAAGTGCGATATCGATGACAGCAGTCGTAGCCAGTGTGAAGCCTTCTCGGGCAGAACCTGGGTTCCAGTTAGCGTCCTGTCACTTCCAAAGCAGCTGCCTGATTGCAAGCAAGTGGGGGGGGGGGGTGACAGAAGGCATTGGGAGAAACAGACTCCAGGAAGGGGGGGGCTTTTATTAGGTGAGTTCTTCCTTTGTTGGCTGCCTTTCAAGAGAGATGGCTGGCCGCCATGTTTTGATCTCAGCACCTGCTGGCCCCTTATCTGGGTCCTGAAAGTGATGCAAGACCAAAAGGTCAGCCAGGTATTTTTAGTGCTGCCTTCAAGGCAGAGAGATGAAAAGGCAGCCAAGCGGCTGCTCCTCCCTGCTTGCTCACCTCCACGGTTACTCATCCCTGGGCCTGGCTCGATGTGGTGCCCATTGGTTCATTGACATTCCGCCTTTCCCTCTGCATAAATGGAGCGCCAAGGCAGCATGCAGTAGCAGAGAGAGAGAGAGAGAGAGAGAGAGAGAGAGAGAGAGAGAGAGAGAGAGAGAGTCCGGCTGACTGGCCGGCCAGGAGATGATGGGTCCCAGGCGGGGAAAGTGAGGGTGCTGGAAGCACACACACACACCCCAGGGGCACCCACCTCCTCACCGAAAGGAAGCCCCAGTCCATGTTGCTGCATCTGCTGGCATCACCTGTCTTGCTGCTGTGCGGTGCCGTCATCCTTGGAGGGGACTCTGTCTGTGGTGCCCTCCCTCCCTCCCATCGGAGCTTGGGATGGCTCCCTCTCTCCTCCTTTTTGGCGTTCGGAAGGCACCTTCATGCTTCTCTGTTTCAACAAGCTTTTCGATGGTCTGCTTTTGCTGTGGTGGTGTGTTCTGTTGGTGGGGCTCACCGTGGACTGTCTGTTGGCTTTGCTTTATTCTTCTTGCTGCCCCTTATGTCTGGACCCCCCCTCCTGGAGCACCTGCATAATGCTTCCCCCTTTTGTCCGTCAAATCCCACCTCTCCATGAAGACTTTGGCACAACCCCCTACTGCAGAGTTTCCCAAACCTGTTTGACCTGCAGCTCCCTTAACCATTGTTGGTGACCACTGTGTTGATGCCTGCCATTATATTGGTTGCCTGCCAATTGGCATTGCACTGTTTTCCAAGAGGATTCCGTGGCACTCCACGGCTCCCCTGGCTGGTCTCTGCGGCTCCCCTGGCTGGTCTCTGCGGCTCCCCTGGCTGGTCTCTGCGGCTCCCCTGGCTGGTCTCCGCGGCTCCCCTGGCTGGTCTCTGCGGCTCCCCCGGATGGTCTCCGCGGCTCCCCTGGCTGGTCTCCGCGGCTCCCCTGGCTGGTCTCTGCGGCTCCCCTGGCTGGTCTCTGCGGCTCCCCCGGCTGGTCTCCGCGGCTCCCCTGGCTGGTCTCCGCGGCTCCCCTGGCTGGTCTCTGCAGCTCCCCTGGCTGGTCTCTGCGGCTCCCCTGGCAGGTCTCCGCGGCTCCCCGGCTGGTCTCCGCGGCTCCCCCAGCTGTTTCTCCGCGGCTCCCCTGAGACCCATGCCTCCCAGTTTGGGAGCCACTGCCCTACTGCAATGAAGCAGCTGGGCAAGGGTATGGTGGGGAGTAGTACATGAAACTGATAACCACATTCCCCCCCCCATCTCCCTGCCTGGTACCCCCGTTTTCCTCTGTTTCCTTTGTGTCTATTTTAGATTGTGAGCTCCTCAGGGCAGGGACCTCCCTCTCCTACTGTAAAACACCAGGCACATATAAACAACATGTTATATAAACAATACTGTATTTCTTCAATTCTAAGATGCATTTTTTTCCCAATTAAGCATTTCAAAAAATGGGGTGCGTCTTGGAACCGAAGTTCTCCAAAAAGCACCCCAAAATGCTATCTTCTTACTTACCGGGGCTTGGAGGAGCTTCAGGGAGACCTGCGCGACCCTCTGCAGGCCTCCCTGATCTTCAGTTTGGCGAAACATTGTGATTTTTGGCCATTTCCGGTTTTCGCGAAGGGTTGCGCAGGCCTCCCTGAAGCTCCCCCAAGCCCAGGTAATGAAGGAAATGGCACTTTCTGGCGGGGCCAGAAATGCTAAGCAAAGGCACTCAGTCATCGTCAGCTGCAGCGCAGGACATGCTGGGGAGAGTTGGTGCTGAGCGAGTAGATTCAATGAAGGGAGGTGAGTCTTACAATCGATGGATTTTTTTTTCCCTGCTGGTGGTACTGAAAGTAAAGGTGCGCCTTAGAATCGATGGCGCCTTAGACTCGAAGAAATACGGTAATATTCTTTTATTGTAACCTTTGTTTGTGTAAGGCACCCTGGGATTCCCCATGTGGAGAGGAAAGGTGGGATTTTTAAAAAAAAATGAACACTGTGATTGTGGGTCCATGCTGGATACACTCCACACCTGAAGAGAAATTGTTGCCTGGCTTTGAGTCCCACCCATTTAAAAAAACACCTGTAAATGTACATCACAAATCCAGAGACAACTGATATATAACAATCAGCGCGTTAAACCAAATTGACCGTGACGAGAGAAGCAGTGTCTTCGACTTCCCATGAGGACTGCATGAATGTGGCTTCCACCTTAATCCCTCCAAACGATGAAGACACCCAAAGTCAGAGAATGATTTCTTTATAGTGTGTCAATTGCTAGATTTCACAGAGCTCCTCCTCTTGTGGCTGCCCGAAGAACACTGGTGTGAACTGCAGACCTTCATCTGCTCTCCTCCTGCCCAGCTGCAAAACGTCTCCTCCGTCTCCCTTATCCTTCCTGGCTTAGAATGGGAAGGGCCAACCTCCTCCTGACATGAACAGGGGTTTCTTCCATCTCATGTTGTTGTTGTTCAGTCATTAAGTTGTGTCCAACCCTTCGTGATCCCATGAACCACATCCCGCCAGGCGTTCCTGTCCTCCACTATCTTCCTGAGTTCGCTCCTTTTCATGTTCATTGCATCAGTGATGCTGTCTAACCATCTCATCCTTTGCCTTCCCCTTCTCCTTTTACCTTCAATTTTTCCCAGCATCAGAGTCTTCTCCAGAGAGTCCTCTCTTCGCATTAGGTGGCCAAAATATTTGAGCTTCAGCCTCAGTACCTGTCCTTCCAGGGAACAGTCAGGGTTGATTTTATTTAGGATTGACTGATTTGATCTTCCATCTCATACCTTCCCTATTTCCGGTCAGACCAGCTCTGGGGAGGCTGCCCTGCTTGTTCTGTCTCTCTGAAGCCAGGCGCATCTGTTCTCTCTGCATTCCTACAGACAACGAAGCTTCAAGAAGTTCAGTTCCCCCGTCTAATGGTTCCCCTCCATTCCAAGAAGCTCTGCTTTGCGGGAGGAATCCTAAGAGGACACCACCTAGGGAGGTTGGTGCTGGTGCCCTTCCCGGTGCCATTACTGCAGGGCTTTCTGGCAGGGATGTGGATCAAGTCTCTGGGTCCAAGTCTCGAGTCAAGTCCCAAGTCTTTGGTTGCGAGCTGCGAATCCCTGTCTATTTAATGGGGCAAACGGGTTTAATAAAACTGGACTTGTCGTAAAAGGCTCCAAGTCTCGAGTCGAGTCTTTCCGAGTTTTTTACAATCGCCGAGTCAAATCCGAGTCGAGTCAATAGACTCAAGTCTACATCACTGGTTTCTGGCCTCAAGATCGTGTGTCCCAGTGGACTCAACACATTCCTGACTGCTCCAGCCCTCACTCTGAGCCTGAGCTAGGAAGCTGCCGCCATGGGAGCAAAGTCACATGATGAGGACACCTGGCCTGGCAAGAATGCAGCAGCAGCAGCAGCAGCAGCAGCACATCCACATCCCAGTCTCATTCATAGCAATTTTACTCTTGTGGCCTCCCTCCAAAGAGCCTGGTTTGGGGGAAGCTGCGCTGACCTCTCTGCTCCAGGGACATAGGCAAAGCCAGGGAGGGGGCACCTGGGAAAACTCCCAGGGCAAAATACCTGCCCCACCCTGTCTGAATTAGAAATATAGAATGTGGAATGTAGAGTTGTCTCTGGTTGGGAAGGTCGTACTAAAAGAGTTCCCACCCCACCTACCTTCCCCCTTCTTTGCCCCTCCCCTCATTTGTTTTTCACCCCCTGCACACTACACTTCCTGGGGTTTTCCGAGGAGAAGCGGCTACTCGTAAACTAGTTTACGCTCATGGCACACAAAGGCTCATGTGACTGTCTCACATCGACACGAGTACAATGATGTCTGTTTAGCTGTGGAAGAGTCACGCCAAGGCCTGAACTCGGCTGTTGGGGGTTAGAAATCCACTTTCTCCCCATTTATTTGCTCTGCACGGGGGCTTCAGCTCCCATTTCTACACACGGCCCAAACCAAACATTGAGCGGATGCCTGGATGGAGACACTCTCTCTGCAAAAGGACGGAGACCCTCCACTCCCGCCCGGCTTGGAGTGCCGTGCAATTTGCTCCATACGTCCTTCTGGCACTGCTCATAAGAGCTTCCGTGTGTCGGGATGCAGCCGGGGCCTCTCCTAGCTCCCCTAATCCAGGCCTTTTACAAGCCAGAGTGGTTTGGATGAAATCACACACAATGCCACGGGTTATGTTTACAGACTGTGATTAAAAAGCCTGCCTGGTTACTGCAGGGCTGCGCACAATGGCACCTTTGTCCTGCCCAATCTGTAGATCGGTGGAATGAAGGCCTGGAAGAGGCAGGCCATTGTGCAAGCCCTGGGCTGAAGGCAGATCTCCTTCTCCCAGCTCCATGGCAGAAGAGCGAGGAGGAGCCTTTTGGTCATGGGCTGCTGCCTCTGCAAGTAGTCAACCTCCCCCTTTCACGCTTCCCAAAGGCGGCCTAGAAGAGATGGGTGGGGATGGGGGTCAAGGGCTATATATCGTCCTTCCCTCCACCAAGGTCAGTTTCTTTCTCCAGTGTGGCATCTGAGGACGTGCACTGAGCATTCGTACAGAGAGGCATCCTCACTCACAACCGGCCCACATTTAACTATGCAACACCAAGCGACACTACACAGTTGTGGCAGCATCACGACGACTAACCACAGCAGCAGCAGCAGCAGCAGCAGCAGCAGACTTTACCAAGGAGCAGGGAAAAAGACTGCAGGAGCGGTTCATGCACCTGTGTTTCTGGAAATTCTGTCTGACATCCCAGGGCAGCCCTCAAGGTGTGTGGGGAAAGATCCGAGGGTGACTGCTCTTGGGGAAGGTCAGGTGCTGGTGGAAGATGCTGCTGGGATGGTCAGCAAAGGTTTTGTGGATGGGGATGAGGAAGGACGTGAAGTCGAAGAGCAAGGCAGTATCGGAATTACGCCTGGAGAGCCCAGCTGCCCTTAGCCAGTCCTTCCTTCCTATCAGGCTGGGATGGCTTGGACATAACAAGCACCTCTGGTCATCTTTTCCTGCACTTATACCCGACTCTGAAGTGACTATATTTGTGCCTGCCTTGGCTTACTTGTCCATGGTTTCGTCTAATCATCTCGTAGTCATCTTATGGCCACCATCTCCTGTAACTCCCTTTTGCTAGCTTCACCTATAGGCCAATTCATAAAAGCCAAATTATTCTCACACACACACACACACACACACACACACACACACACACACACACACACACACACACACACAGAGCAAACCTATAATCAGGGATGTGGATCAAGTCTCGAGTCAAGTCCCAAGTCTCTAGGTCCAAGTCTCGAGTCAAGTCCCGAGTCTTTGCCACCAAGTCCCAAGTCTTTGGTTGCGAGTTCCTATCTATTTAATGGGGGAAATGGGTTTAAACCTGAATTTTAAAAAGGCTCCAAGTCTCGAGTCGAGTCTTTCAAGTCTTTTACAATCGCCAAGTCAAATCCGAGTCGAGTCATTGACGCGAGTTGAGTCCGACTCGAGTTCGAGTCAATGGACTCAAGTCTACATCACTGCCTATAATCCACAGTTAATATGCAAACTTTACTCCAAACCTAATAAACAATCCAATTATTATATAAAGATAACAGACAGTTCTGGGGGAGCAGTGCACTGGCCACATGTCTGTGACACACAGAGCAAGGGGAGAGGGGAGTCTTTCGAGGAGTGACAACCCAGCAGGCGGCTCTTCCGGCGTTCCAAACAAGACTGGTTGGTTGGCACACGAGCATCGGTCATGCAGAGGGACAAAAATATGCAACTGAACAGGAGGAACTGAACGCTGCATTAAACTGCATACGTCCCAATTCTGGAAATAATTTCAGAAACTCTCCTCATTAAAACCAGAATTCAGGAGGTGTGAACATTTGGAGAGCAGATAAAAAGCAGCGGAAAAATCACAAAATGGAACGGAAGGATGCGGAAGTGAGCCAATGGAGGAGGAGCGTTAAGTGTCGTCTCTTGTGTCCCTCCCCCTCACAGTGGCCCTGGCGCACCAAGTGCCTTGTGAAGAGGAGGAGGAGGGGGAAAGTGTGTTGTTTTCTGTTGTGGTATTTGTAGACTTCTGATGTGAGCCTCCTTGGAGGCCAAACGTCAGGATAAAACTCTCCAAAACTATAAAGACATGAATGAGGGACTGCTTCTCTCCTCCCTGCTCTAGAGACTTGGCTGCCCCACTCCTTTGTGCCTGATCTGCCTGGCGGAAGCCAAGGAGGGACAGCCATTGGTGCACCTGAGTCTGCTTCACTGGCAGGCAAACCTTCTCGCTGGCGCCATGGCAACCATTCCCACCTGAGCTCAGCACCACCTCTGCCAAGAGAGGAGGGCCACACTCATGGCAGATGCTCCTCCAAGGAGCCTTTGACCCCTTCCCAGAGACTCTGAACTCATGGACTTGCTGGATGTTGAAAGGCTTCCGTTGCGGAACAGCTAGCATCCCCTTGGGTTATAGATCCTGAGACATTTGCGGAACAGGGCTGGGCAGCGCAGGGATCCTCGTGTTTACCCACATCAGCTGCTGGTAAGTAAGAGGTTTCTGCTGCTTGAAAAAATCTCCTCACCAGACCAAGTCGGAATGGGCTGGTCCGGCACAGTGGTGGTGAAGAGCTTGAAACAGGAGGAGGCGACCAGGGTCCAGGGCAAATTCCACCTCAGCAGCAAACTAACCAGGCAGCCTGCACAAGCCTCTCAGGCACAAAATGGGGATCCAAGGGCAAGCTCACCGATCAGGGCCGTGGTGACGATTGCTGGGAGAACGTCTGTGAAATCTAACGTGTTGGAGGGTTGTGTGTGTGTGTTAGAGATTAATGTTCAATATCCTCCTGAAAACACAATTCTTTGGAGAAAAATCAGTATGTATGTATTTATTTATTTATTTTTCACATTTTTATACCGCCCTTCCTCCAAGGAGCTCAGAGTGGTGTACATATTTCCTCCCCTCCTTTTTGTCCTCACAACAACCCTGTGAGGTAGGTGGGGCTGAGAGATAGTGACTGGCCCAAGGTCACCCAGGAAGCTTTGTGGCTGAGCGGGGATTTGAACCTGGATCTTCCAGGTCTAAATCTGACTCCCAAACCACTAGTAGCAGTTAACGTGACTGAAACTCAGGTTTAATGCTTGTAATATGAATGCATTTCCCATTATGGGCATCTGGCTCAGTTGGTAGAATGATCGTCTCATAAATGCCTGAAGATCTGAAGGACGGCAGTTCAAGACGGCCAGAAGTGTCTGTGTCTGTCGGAGAGCTGCTGGCACGCCCAGCTGATAAGTTGCAGAGCCTCTGTGAGGGAGTGGAACTGCAGCTGCAGCACTTGAGTGGGAGTCATGGTTGCCCTGTCAGCTGAAGCGTGGTGAGGCGAAAGCCAGAGAGAGAGAGCTGGACTGTGAAAGAAACATCTAGAATGAAGGGATCTATGAAAGATTAGAACGTCATTGTATTGTAAAAACCCCTTGGGGTTTAGAAAAGCCTGCCCATGTAAACTGCCTTTGAATTAAAGTCGGAGGAGAAATCCGATGACAAAAGAAAAGGCGGTATATAAATACTGGTTTATCATCATCATCATCATCATCATTATTATTATTATTATTATTATTATTATTATTATTATTATTATGGAAGCCCTTTTTCCCAGGCTGGCCATAGGGTCGTCACCCTCCAGGATGGACCTGGAGTCTCCAGGAACCAGCACCCATCTCCAGGTGGTTACTGCATGCAACCCTGCAGATTTTCACAGGGCCTCCAAGAATTTCCAACATTCCATCACGCTGAGAAAAAAGAAAAATCTCCCAGTTCAGCTTCATTCAGAGTTGGCCACCCCACCCCTGGACCATGGACACCACCTGCTCCGGAGCAAGGGCAGGGGACGCTACAGCTTTGGAGAAGCCCTGAATGAACTTGAGAAGCACCCTGAAAGTATCCAAATGAGGGAGGAAGGTGGGAGGAAGCCAAGTAATAAATTAATGTCAAAATCTATTTTGGTTGGATCTTTTAAGGAGCTTTAGCTTTTGGCGTCCCATTTTAATCTCAAAGTTCTTGCAATTTGCTAAGGCTCGAGGAGGTCTGAGCTGAGCTGATCATCATGAAAAATTCTTGCCTCCAAGTCCCCCCACCTCCACCATCCTGACTTCCTGCGTTCCCTGCCCTGTTCAAAGAGAATCTCTTCCGCTTCTAGATACCAAGAACCTCTGTTCTCTCCTCCCTCGGTACCCTTGAGAAATCCAAGCGTTTGACTCCAGGCCCTGGAGGGAACAAACAGCTAGGCCTTCTAGGGATTTGGGTTCTTAGAAAAACACTTGAGTGGATGGTCTCAGGAGAAACGGTGGAGGAGACAAGGTAGGAGAAAGCGGCAGCAGCAGCAATAGCAATCGGGTAAAAGGGTCACCCCTACATCCAGCACTACAGGAGGGTCTTGCCCGTCAGCTGATGCCCAGCTCGTCTGTGGAACCAGTCCCTACGAGGCTCTTCTCCTCAGTGGAACAAGCACATTCCTGCAAACGAACCAGCATGAAACGGTGCACACGTCATAATCGCTTTGACCAGAGGAATATACCCCAAAGGACTTTATCACGTGTAGCAGCACTTTTCCTCATGGCTGTGCAGTATATTTGGGCTCACAGAGAGACGTTTGCATCCGGGGAGCCACCGCCCCAGCAAGGCCTTTTGCGTTCGCCTCACCATTGCCTCGCAGATGCCCCTGAATTTGTTTGCAAGCAGCTCTTTGCATTTTGCTTGCTACTAAGCATGCTACTAAGCATGAGTAACTTGTCTGCTGCTTTTATGACCAACGTTTCCCTTCAGGGCTTCTTTATAGTTCTTTCCCTAACCTTGTTTCGTGAGGACTGTTGCGTAATAAAGGCCATTCCTCTTATTTGGACTCACTGGCCCATGACACCACTGTGGCAGTCAATGGCCTGTCTCTGATTTAATCTCTCTGTTAAGCTATTTTAAGATTTTTTAAAAAAAAAATTGCATTTATTTGAAAATATAGATAATACAGACAAGTAAACAAACAGGCTGTAGATTTAGAAGGCACTAATAAGAAGCGAGTACAGTATAGGTCAGCAAAATGTAATACTTCCAGTGCTGTAATCCTACAAACATGTAACCAGGGCTGGCCCATCATTAGGCTGAGTGAGACGGTCGCCTCAGGCTCACTTCCATTTGTCCACTCGCTCCAACTGCTGCTGCTCCCTGGACTGGAAGAGGAAGTTGGCAGAAAGGGGAGTGGTGGGCTAGAGCCTCTCTGAAACGTCTCTGTGTGTCTCCCCCACGCTTCCACACACGGCCGGCCCATCCATGAGGACAACTGCAGCAGTCGCTTCAGGCAGCAAACCAAACACTGCCCCCCTTACCCGATAACGTGTCCGCCTCTGCTTCACCCCCCTTCCAATTTTCTAGTCCTGCACTCTCCTCTCCATTTCTTCTCCCTATCTGTTCCCCCTCTTCCTTTTCCAATCCAGGGAGTGGAAGGAGAAGGAGGCACAGTGGAGGCAAGGAACTAGAGACAGAGCAGAGCTCCTCCCACCAACCAACACCAATTTGTTGCCTGAGGCAACTGCTTCAGTTGGTCACGTGGATGGGCCAGCCCCAGTCAGTTCATTCCCATTCAGCTGTGAGTCAAGTATTCAGTGATCAAGTGATGGGATGTGCAAACCCTGTCTTTCCTACAAGAGCAAATGTGCTTAACTTTCCCTTTGAAATCAGTCAGACTTCAACATGCTTTATTTGGACTGCGTTGGGCCCTCAGTGAAATGCAAACAAAACTCCATGTAATGGCAACAGGGCATGGATGGGGGGGGGCACAGGAGGGGATCCCTTGCTGGGGCTTGCAGACTCTTGGCCAATCCGTGGCCAGGCAGCCCCCCTTCCATTCTGCCAGTTCCTCCTTCATCACTGCCAACTACAGGTATTTTAAGAGCCCCCCCCCTCCATTTCTTAAACAGTAGTGCGATTTAAAGTAATTATTACTTTGCCTCCTTGATCCTATTAAACCTTTAATTCCTGGACAGCTGTCAACTGAGGGAGTTCAGGCAGACCCCAACTGCACTGCCAGGCGTGATCCCAGATCTGACACCTGCCACGCGGGGCAGTGTCCGGATTCTTGGCGCTGCCGCTGACCCTTGACCTGAAGTCCAGGACTGATCGACTTGGAATCCTGACATCGGTCAAACCCAAGGGCAACAAGAAATGCAGCCTGGAAGGACAGGCTTTTGGGACTGGCTTGAACCAATCTGAGGCTTGTGACTTCTTGGTCACTGAGATGGTTACGGGTTTTGAACAACAGTACCCTTGTGTTGTTGTTGTTCAGTCGTTAAGTCGTGTCCGACCCTTCGTGATCCCATGAACCACATCGCACCAGGCCTTCCTGTCCTCCACTATCTTCCTGAGTTGGCTCAGTTTCATGTTCGTTGCATCGGTGATGCTATCTAACCATCTCATCCTTTGCCTTCCCCTTCTCCTTTTGCCTTCAATCTTTCCCAGCATCAGAGTCTTCTCCAGAGAGTCCTCTCTTCGCATTAGGTGGCCAAAATATTTGAGCTTCAGCCTCAGTACCTGTCCTTCCAGGGAACAGTCAGGGTTGATTTTATTTAGGATTGACTGATTTGATCTCCTAGCAGTCCAGGGGACTCTCAGGAGTCTTCTCCAGCACCACAGTTCGAAAGCCTCTATTCTTCGGCGCTCAGCCTTCCTTATGGTCCAACTCTCGCAACCATACATTGCTACTGGGAACACCATCGCCCTGACTATATGAACTTTGGTTGGCATGGTGATATCTCTGCTTTTTATTATGCTGTCTAAGTTTGCCATAGCTTTCACAATTCCTTGGTCAGGGAGAGTGGTATTAAAAGATACAGAACAGCATTTTCCCCCTTGAAAAGGTGGCAGCTCCTGTTTCTCATGGCTTAAGTTGAGTATAGTAAGTCAGTGCAGTATGACTGTTAGACCAAAGGCATTGGATCAGGGAGAGCTGGGTTCAAATTCTTCCTCAGCCATGATCTGTGAATATTTGTTCAGTGAGATCAGAATTGAAAATAGAGTCTGCTCTTCCTGACACATAAAGCACTTTGTTGGACAATTCTTCTGGTTCTAGAGTGAAATTCAAAGACGAGCCTCTGCCAGAGATATCCTTTGGGATTATGATGAGCTCCATCCTGAGTGAGAATGAGCTCCCATGAGTGAAGACTGTACCCAGATCAGTGGCCGAGCCTCTCTGACCTGCTCAGAGGGTTTTTCTCTGCCTAATTCTTTCCACCGTTTCTCTCTGTGGCTGAGAAGGGCAGTCTGGTCTCCAGCTCTGCATTGCCTGTTTTCCTGAGACTATCCAGATCCACCCCTGTTATCTCCCTCCCCAGGAAGAACCTCTCTTTAGTTGCCCATCTCTCCCTCTCCTCTTCTCCCTGCTTGGAAACTTGCCTGATATCTGGAGCAGTGTTAGGATCTCCAAGGATCTGACCGCAGCCAAGGTCAGTGGCATCACTAGGGGGTGTGGGAGGTGCGGACCTCCCCGGGTGACACCCTCAGGGGGGTTGACACCACTAGTGGCCAAAACTGTGAAAACCTTGTATTTATGAATAATACCATCAGGTTATATAATACCATCAGGTTATATATCGTTCGATGCACATACGTTCATGCTGAATAAACAAACTGTTTTGAATTATCTGTATTCTATCAAAAGTTATGGCCAAATAACCAGAAATATAAAGCATAACTGCCTTATGTAACAAAAAGTGGATTTCCTTAACTCAAAACAGACCAATGAGACTGATCGTTCTGAGAGCCGAGTTGGTTACTGATTTGTTGGGTGACCTGTACTGTTATATATTAAAATAAATAAAGTTAATGGGGGTGACACCATGAGTTACTGGACCGGGTGACACCAACCCTAGTGACACCACTGACCAGGAGTAATCTGTGGAAATACACAGTCCTGCCTGATGGGAATCTTTTGTAGAATCCAGCTCAGCGCAATCTTGTTTCTCCCTATTCACTTCTGGGGTCCATCATGGGGGTGATGCGCTGAGTTCTTGCTCTGGGTGACGCAAACCCTAGTGACACCTCAGAGCCCAGCCTTGAACTCTTGCAGGGGAAGGAGAAGGAGAGGGTTTGGGCAATCCAACTCCAGGGTCTACCAGCGCCGCTTTGGGCGAGAGGCAACAGCATGGCTTCTGCCTCCAAGCTCATGCTTGGCTCTTCGAGGGCCCAAAATGTCATGCAGAGCTTTCCCATGTGAATGGACTTTGGAAGGGCACCCCTTGCTGCTATCTCTCAGCTGATGCCCCTTCCCGGGGGGGGGGGGAGCATACTTCCCTTCTGGATCCCACTTCTCACAAGCAGAATGAGGGCAGAGTGGATTCTTATTGCTGCAGGGATTTGGGGGACAGCACCCCAAAACTGGGAGGTCTTGAGAACACAGGCTTAGTTCTGCTGCTGGTTCAGTGCAGTTAAATGGGGCAGGAGGTAATCATACTTGGCACATTGCACCATAATCAGGTGTTTCAGTATATGCCCCATTGTCCAGCACCCTGTAGGAACTGTGGTGGGGTGTGGCTTATATGAGGGGAGGGGCTAACACAGGAGCTGGCTGGGGCTGCAGCAGGACCCTTTTTTCCCAAAACTGACGCACTGGTTGTGGTGTAGGAGACAGGAAATGCACTCGCAATGCTGCATGCCAAGCCCGTAAAGGACTCTTATTATTCTCCTCCCACAACTGGGCCTCTGGAGAGTACAGAGTTCGTTTGGGGACATGGATCCATCCAACCACAGCAGGAAGTGGCCTTTGCTTTGCTCAAGAACATCCCTCCTTACATCTGCCCTGCCCACAACGGGAGGGCTCACGGCCAAATTGGCCCTCTGTCTGTTTCCACAACAGGGGAGCTTTCTAGGCCATGCTCCGCCCCACGGAGTCGGTGGGGCAGCCCCAGACTCTCTGGAGCCATTCATTTGTCCCCTCAAGACCTTTGGACTCCTATGCGTCCAAGCATCCCAACTTTCTGTGTCAAAAAAGGCCGACAGGTGTTGGCTGGTCTTGCTCAGTCATGCAGCCTTCTCACTTGGTTCCCACAAAGACAGCAGAGAACCACAGATGGATTGTGTGAAGTTCCTGGCAGTGGCCGGGCTGGTGTGAGCCCCAGCTCGCTCGGGGCATGCATTGCCCCATTTGTGGTGTCACTCATTCCTGAATGAGAAAGCTCCCAAGTCACTGAGCTGTGACGCCTCAAGGAGTCGGTCCCCCCCCCACCCTGAAGAGAGCTAAACTGGACAAAATGGAAAGAGAGGCCACTGGGGGCGAGAGGTGATGCACTGGTTCAGCTCCCAGTCAAGAGCAGAAGAAGGTATCAGCCAGCTTGTGAAATGGAGATCTCAGAAGCCCCAGAGTCACTCTCAGGGTGGGCGTGGGGAGAAAGAGGCACAAAGAAACCGCATCCTGGAGAGAAACCACACCATTTCTATTCAGCATTTCTATGTATCTGGAGTGAGAAGATTCCTGGTATTGATGAACTGTTCAGCCAGAACAATAGCAGAAGTGATGGAGGGGGGGAAGAGAAGGGAGCTGAGCAGCTCTCTTCTTCCCTGGTCTGTCAAAAGTGGTGTCAGACCGCTTCTGGAAGGATAACGCCCAGCTGGAGGCCGCTGAGCCGACGGAGAAAGGAGAAATCTCTGCTGCCCAAGAGACCGGTTTGAGAGTGACTTTTGGGGAGAAGGAAGACAGCTGCGGCTGTCTTATTTCTGTGGACTGTTTTGCAGAAGGGTTTCTGTTTTGGGATAATTTACGGTGTTGGAGATAAGGGATGCTGTAAAGCAATAATTTTTGGTTAACTGTCCATCTGAGTTCGGCACTTTTTTACACACAGCATTAACTATTTGAGGTGTTGTCAGTCCAAGTGGGCATTTGAGTGGGCATTTGAGAGAGTATTTCAGATTGAAATTATTTAAAGGGAACAAACTTGCTCCTAGGAGGAGAAGTTGGGTCAAGACAAAATGCCATTTTCTAGGACAATCAATAGTGACAGCAAAATGGCCAAAGTGTAAAGAAGCACACCAGAAAACTGCTCACCCTGGCCAAGTGAGGGGAGACCAAGAATATGGATCAAGTCTCTGGGTCCAAGTCTCAAATCAAGTCCCAAGTCTTTGCCCCCAAGTCCCGAGTCTTTGGTTGTGAGTTGCCAGTCGCTATCTATTTAACGGGGAAAAACAGGGTTAAACTTGAATAAAATTCCACTTGTCGTAAAAGGCTCGTAAAAGGCTCCAAGTCCCGAGACGAGTCTTTTACAATCGCCGAGCCAAGTCATTGACGCGACTTGAGTTCTGCCTCGAGTCCGAGTCAATAGACTCAAGTCTACATCACTGGGAAAGATTTTTGTCAGTAGCTCCACTGCCACCAGCCCAGGAGTTAAAATAATTGGAGGGGTTCCCTGGGCTAAACTTCATCCTATTGCAATTATTAAAAAAAAAAAAAGAGTAAGCAGATAGCCTTCCGATCACTTCACAGATAACCCCAGGCACAGAAAAATCTATCATTAAAGGTTTTATTTAGAAACCCATATTTTTTTAAAAGGGGTTTCCCCAACATGATGGCACAGTCAGCAAATAAAAGAATATATTAAAACTTTAAAACAGCTAATAAAAACTCTCTTCAAATATCATAAACTCAGATCTCCCCTTGACTAGTCAACTAAATACAACTTCCTTCTAACCCTGACTCTCCAGGGTTATTCCTGTCTCTCCCCAATATCCACACCAGAGAGACTGCAAGAGCTCCACTTTTCTTGAGGAATTTCTCCTTCCCATAATGAGGAGTCCTTCTGCTTCCAATTAACTGCAGTCCCTCTCCCATTTAAATTACCTCTCTACCTCTGGCATTTTAACACATGTGGAGTCCTGATATATATATATATATATATATATATATATATATATATATATATATATATATATATATATATATATATATATATATATATATATATATATATATATATAGTAAAGGTAAAGGTGACCCCTGACAATTAAGTCCAGTTGTGTCTGACTCCAGGGTGTGGTGCTCATCCCCATTTCAAAGCCAAAGAGCCAGCGTTGTCCGAAGACGCCTCCGTGGTCATGTGGCCGGCGTGACTCTCCTTGTCGCAGCGCGTAGCATGCAGCTGGAACACGGAGCGCTGTTTACCTTCCCGCAAGCGGTACCTATTTATCTACTCGCATTGACATGCTTTGGAACTGCTAGGTTGGCAGGAGCTGGCCAAGCAACGGGAGCTCACCCCGTCGCGGATTCAAACTGCTGACCTTTCGATCAACAGCTCATGGTTCAGCAGTTTAACACACTGTGCCACCCGCTGGCCTCTGCATATGTCATCATGACAGAGGGTTCATGTAGCCTCACTTTTTTTTTTTTCAAAAAATGAAAAACCGCAAGCCTACATGAATCCACCATCATGATGACACTGCTAGGCCTTCTCTTTTGTTGGAAGATTCAGCTGCGTACTCCCCAATATGAAAAAGCAAATATTCTCTTCAAGGTTATCAAGCCACAAAAAAAGTTCTGACATTTACCTCTACTATCCTGTCCTGTCTATCCTGACAAATGGGCTTATGTTAAAAATCTCTGCATGTATCAGGAATAAGGCTAGACATGAACCACTTCCATGTAATTTGCATGAGAACCAGGGCAAATTCTGTAGCGTCTGTTTGCCAAACATTTGCATTCCATGGAGATAGCAGGGCCTGAGACATGAGTTCTCCTCATCATGTCTCATGTCCCCCTCATGTCCCCCTCCTTGCAGCACCATTTGCAGGGTCAGTGCCCGTGCTACACAAGCCAAAAGCCAAGACATTGGCATTTGCAGGATTGGCAGGGTACAGAAGATTCAAAGATCTATTCAGCTCTACACAGGATTCTGAAACTTGCAAAATACCATTTTCATGTCCATAGTTCTTCAGTTCACAGTTATGACAAAAGCAGTACCCATGGACGAATATAATAAAGGTATCCCAATAATATCTTGAATTCAAAGGAAAGAACTGACCAATTCCATCCTTTTCGGGAATTTGTGCATTAGTTCTTTTCTGATTCTAGTGTTGATTTTAATTTAGAAAAGGTAAAGGTCTCCCCTGCTCGAAAGCCAGTCGTGTCCAACCCTAGGGTGCGGTGCTCATCTCCGTTTCTAAGGCCAAAGAGCCAGCGCTGTCCGAAGACGCTTCCATGGTCATGTGGCCGGCATGACTAACGGAACGCGGTTACCTTCCCGCTGCAGTGGTACCTATTTATCTACTTGCAATGTCTTGCTTTCAAACTGCTAGGTTGGCAGGAGCTGGGACAGGAGACGGCAGCTCACTCCGTCACGCGGCACTCGGGTCTCGAACTACTGTCCTGCCGACCTTCCAGTCTGCAGTTCAGCGTCTTAACCACTAAATGATTTTAATTTACACTGGAGTAAAAACTTAACTTTGGCTCAGATTTGGTATTTGGCTTTCATTTCATGATTAATATTTTATCATGTTTTTACATAAAGATTTGTTTGAAACCCCTCTCTGCTCCTCCCTCCCTCCTGCCCTCTCCTTCATCTGCCCATCCAGCTTCAGTACGCATCAAGTACACAAATAGGCACATTCTTGAATAAATAGACGGAAAAAGAAATCAATGTACACATAAATGCAAATGAACAAATTCAGCCCAGCTACATAGCTTCGTCTTATCTAACCAAATGATTATGTTTCCTGCTCCGACATCTAAGCTTCCTGTTCGGTCATCGTTTTACAGCCTGCATGATGAGGTGTCTCCTCTCTTGTAACTTACACATTCCGGTTGGCTGTGTTACTTTTCCTATTCCTGTTATGATGCCACAAGGAACAGCCCACAGAACATGACAGCATGAGCACACTTCCACGCTCAGGCTCTCCCCCTCCTCACAGGAGGTGCGAGCCACAGTCTCCGTCTGTCCTGCCTGGAGGGTCATCCTTCTCTCCACATGCCTGTCTCTTTTTTACTTGTTCTCCATTCATTTGTCACTCCTTGTCATCAGAGAAGCTTCAGCTCTTTATCCTTGATCAACAGGAAGACGGGAAACTGGCCTTCCCTGGTGAGACAGGCTTCCTCTTAACTGGCACCACCATACGCACACACCTCAGGCACAGCTCAGGGGGGCTTATACGAGCTCCTCCATGCAGAGAGCAGCTTTGTGGGCACCAGAAGCAAGCTGGGACTTGTTGGGACAGTGCAGCCAGACCTGAGGTGGGACTCAGAGAGTTTCCAGGTCGGGCTCTCTGGAGAGGAGAGTCTGGAGGTTGAAGTTCATTCAGGTCCAGATGGAACAATTTATGTGCCAGGCCTGATCAATCCACAGGCAAGCTCCAGCCTGCCTGTCATATCCCAGCTGGCGCACTACCTGTGACTAGCAGGTGGTGATGTGTTTCATCATCGTTCTGGCTGTAGTGGCCTCCCTGTTGGCTGACTGTCCTGGCAGGTGTCTGACGCTGTCCGCTCTTGCATTTGCTCCCCAGTACTGTGGGGACAACTGGTGTGGCTGCCACACTGCCGGGATGACGAGAGCTCCTGGTTGGTGAAGCTGGTTAGGCTGAAAGATGGCAACTGCCTGGCAACAGCCCCCCCCCCTTCCCAGAAAACATCGTGGCTGAGTGGGGATCGGACTCCAAGTCTCCTTGGTGGGTATTCCAGGGAGATGCAACAGTTCTTGTGCTATACCTGGATCCGCAGCTGGGAGCCAGGCAGGGCGATCCCTTTTCAGTCATACAGGTTGATAAGAAGGCCAAACTGCTTTGGTGAGGAGACCCAAATGTACCAAGGAGGCGCCGCGTGTGCAAGAGCCAAAACTGACTTTTCCACCAGTCTCCATTTTTGAAATTGATGCATGTTTGTTCACGTCGCATAACTGCATTCTACTCTGGATAGGTGAAGAGCTGTGTTGGTCCCTGGAGGCCTGTTCGTCCAGGACTGCCTTCTCCACCCACTCTCTTCCTGGCTCCTGAGACTACAGCAGGCACAACGAACGAACACCCACCTCCAAGCCTACCTGTGCAGGCGTAAGGGTTAGGATCGTGTTCTTGAGTGAGTGTGGTTCTTGGGAGGCACAGCTCCTGTACTAGGAAGCTGCTTTGAGAGAAAACTAAGCAGACCATAGTCCCAAGACTGCTTTGAGGGAGGAGTGGCGCCATGGCAGCTGAACCAACGGAGTCTGGACATGCCCTGCGATACAGTATTCAGTATACAGGAGCCAGGATGGTGTAGTGGTTTGTGAGTCGGACTTAGACCTGGAAGATCCAGGTTCAAATCCCCGCTCAGCCACGAAGCTTCCTGGGTGACCTTGGGCCAGTCACTATCTCTCAGCCCCACCTACCTCATAGGGTTGTTGTGAGGACAAAAGGAGGGGAGGAAATATGTACACCACTCTGAGCTCCTTGGCGGTATAAAAATGTGAATAAATAAATAAATATGCCTAAAACCACTGGGGGGACGACAACGACTGCAAAACAGAACCAGCACTGCTCCTCACAGTTCAGACAATGACACACACTTGTCTGCGCTGCTATCCTGCAATGTCATAAGAACCTCAGAAGAGCCCTGCTGGATCAGGCCAAAGGTCCATCTAGTCCAGCTTCCTGTTCCACACAGTGGCCCACCAGATGCCTCAGGGAGCACAGAAAACAACAAGAGACCTGCATGTATCCTGTCGCCACTCCCTTGCATCTGGCATTAAGAGATAGCCTATTACTAAGACCAGGAGGTTGCTTATCCCCATCATGTCTTGTCACCTGTGATGAACTTCTCCTTCATAAATCTGTCCAATCCCCTTTTAAAGGCATCCAGGCCAGGTGCCATCACCACATCCTGTGGCAAGGAGTTCCAAAGATTAATTACACACTGGGTAAAGAAATATTTTCTTTTGTCTGTTTTAACCCTCCCTCCACTCAATTTGAGTGGATGTCCCCTAGTTCTAGTGTTGTGTGAGAGGGAAAAGAACTTCTCTCTATACACTCTCTCCATCCCATGCATTAGTCATCCAGTGGCCAATCCAAACTATTCCTCATGCAGAGAAGGGCCTTTCTAGCCCTGCTGCCCTTTCAGGAAACCAGGTTTGGGTCCTGGCCTCCTTCCAGCCAGAATTGAGCAATGGCCCTTTGTAGACATTTCCAGAAGACCCTTCCTGGCAGCCCAACCCACCTCCAGTACTTAGCCTCTTCAGCTGCAAGTGGTCCTTGGAGAGGGGGTGGGTGGGAGGCCTCCTGCCTCCTATGGGAGCATGTCTCTGACTTCCAGGGTGGCATTGCATCAGGGCCAAGATGATGGGGCCATTGGTATTGAGAAGGTCAATGTCATGTGTTGAAAAGGATGGTGTAGTGGTTTGGGAGTCGGACTTAGACCTGGAAGATCCAGGTTCAAATCCCTGCTCAGCCACGAAGCTTCCTGGGTGACCTTGGGCCAGTCACTATCTCTCAGCCCCAGCTACCTCACAGGGTTGTTGTGAGGACAAAAGGAGGGGAGGAAATATGTACACCACTCTGAGTTTCTTGGAGGAAAGGTGGTATAAAAATGTGAAAAATAAATAAATAAATAAATAAATAAATAAATAAAATGCAGGATTTTAGCATCACTAAAACTGGTCAGCAGACTCTCTGCTGGGATTTTGCAAGGCTAACAAAGGACAGAAGATGTGACCCAGAAGTCTTGCTTCCCAGGGACAGTGGAGGTGGCATTAAGACCACACAATTCCTAGTTTTTAAAATGCATCTGCACATTTTTTTAAAAAAAAATTAATAAATAATAAGTGCTATTGTATTATTTTGCATTTACACAATTATAGGAACAACCCCATTTTTTTAAACTGGCTGCCTTTTGGGGAAAGTATATTTTCAATGTTATACTTTTGGTGGTTGTTTTGAATTGTAAACTGACAGAAAGGGAGCAGGGATCTCCCCTCACCCAGCTTGCCAAATTCTAGAACTCTCCCCGCAGAACACAAAGAGACGGCAGCCTTGTTCTGAGTTCCACGCTGGGAAAGATGTCCTCAGATTCTGGGCTGGGATCCTGCCTGAGGCATCCTGAAGTGGGAGTAGTTGGAAACGCTGGTCAGGAAACATTCCTCACGTTTCTGATCCCTTTTATTAGTTTCTGTTCTGCTGCTTCTAGTTATTGTGATTCTTCCTTGTTCTATTGTACTTTTTGGATTTCCATGTTTGTGGTTAGCCGCCTTGGGCGTGCCATGTTGTGGGAGTAAAGGTGGGATAAAGGTCAAGGTCTCCCCTGCTCAAAAGCCAGTTGTGTCCGTCTCTAAGGTGCGGTGCTCATCTCCATTTCTAAGACCGAAGAGCCAGCGCTGTCTGAAGACGCTTCCGTGATCATGTGGCTGGCGACGGGAGCTCACTCCGTCACGCGGCACCCGGGTCTCGAACTGCTGTCCTACCTGCCGACCTTCCAGTCTGCAGTTCAGCGTCTTAACTACTAAGCCACCGCAGCCCCTAAAGGTGGGATAGACAGAGTTTAAATAAACACACAGAAGTGTCCTCTGGTCGTGCGGGGCCTGGGGCCTTCCTGGCTGGCAGGTGGACTCACTCAGACATCTTGTCCTCTCCGTCAGGCTCTGGAAGCGGACATTCTTTTGCTCCGTCTTCTTGATCTTCCCTCTTCTCACGCCTGACCCCCTAGCCTTTCATAACCATTAGGACTACACCCTCACTGGGGGGTCAGAGGGAAGCAATTTGACCTTAGTTGAAAGGGAATTAAACATGTGAGTAATTTAGTTAAGTTTGATTTGTCCCGTGAGTAGAAGGGATTTATGGTTCAACTGCTTTCCACCTTTGCAAGACTCTTCAGCTGCTTTTCCCTGTTGGGGAAGATTCCTGGTCTAGGAGCCAACCCCTCACCCACCCCACATATTCTTCAGTCATTATTTTTTACCTCCCCGAGTAGCTTCAGTCCATGTTTTATGGCGAGTGATACTGTCCAATCCAAAGGACATCCAAACCTGGGAAACTGGCCTTGGCTGGAACCTCCATTTCTCCACTGGGACTTTCGCGGGGTGGGTTTAGTCTGCTAGCTCCTTTTCCAGACTGAAGCAGGAGAAAAGGATCGTGGCTCCTGAATGGCTGCTTGAACCAACATCAGACTGTGTCTGAAATATTTTACAGCCCAGGAGGACGCCCTCCCTCCGCCCCCAAACCTGACCCCAGTAGGAGAGTTTGGAGCCTCCTCAGTCCCGTTTCCTTTGGAATCAACGTCTCTCTCTTTCTCTTTTCTGGCTCAGGAACATTGGAGAGACCCTGGAGCTGCAACAAGAGCCAATTTCCAGCAAGAAGCTGGCGCTTCGCTTGCTCGGGGGGGGATTACACCAGCCGGCAAGAATTAGGAGGGAAAAATGCAGCTGAAATCCTAGACACGTTGCCCTGTTAGTGTTTCCCACCAGAGTTGCAAAAGGTTCAGGTCCAATGGAAGAGCAGGTAACTAGTGTCCAAATAACTTCTCCACCTTCCGCACCAGGAGAGCAGGAGAGCTGGGAAGTATTTGTGTTGATACTGCCCACAAGAGGAGATGGGCATTCTGGGAGCAGTCTCAGCAGACAGCACTACTTCAGCCTCTCTTGGTGCCCAGAGGGAAGAGAGGCTCAAACATGGCCGCTCTGAAATCTAGGAGCAGAACAAAGTCTTCAGGAGGAACTTTGTAGGAGTTTGCAGAGATGCGTCCACACTCGTCTGAACGTAAACTGGTTCTACTAGAGAACTGTAGCCAGAGATTTGGGGACCAAGATGTGAACTTCAGCCCACGTCAGGTCACGTCCCTCTGGTTCCCCAACAGACTGTCCATGTGCTTTCAAAGCATTCATATTTCAAGTCCTGTCTTCAGCAGCTTTTCCTGTCCTTCGATCCAGCATTTCTCTCCCCGAAATTCCCTCTTTCAAGTCCCAGATTTATCAGCATTCCGAAACCACTTCAAGCAATTAGAATTCTTCTGCACATCACACAATGTCACAGGGCCTCAGCTACAGACTGGGCATGGGAGGTCCATTAGTGAGAAGTGACAACCAGTTGTCAGCCCCTTATGACCTCTCTCCATGGAAACTGCTTCTGGCAGGGGGCTGGGTGGCCTAGCAGAATTCTCAGCACCTTCCTGAAACTACAATTCCCACAGTTCCTGACTCCATGGCAGTTATAAAAAGGTTTACAGCTGTAATGTTGACCTATTTCAATGCAGATATAGCTCTTGGCACTAAAGGTTGAGAAAGCTAAATGTGGCCTTTTTTAAAAGAAGAGTTTAATAGGTTGGGCCACATCCTGTCAAATGTCCCTTGCCACCCTTACTGGCACCCAGAAGATGACGCACCTCTTAAAGACCAGAGCAAGAGGCACCTGGGGCACCCCACGGACCTGGTGCAAACTTCGGCATAGCAGTCTCAGTTGTTCACCACTTTGGGCAAGCAAATTGTCGGACTTGTCCATCACTCATACACAGCCAATGTTCTACCTGCTACACTGCACTGGCTCTCTAGTTTTGCACAGTCCAAATGAGTATGGCTTATGTCAGTATGCGAAACGATCACCAATCTTGTGCATGCCAAATGACTCAGATGATGATGATGATGATGATGATGATGATAATAATAATAATAATAATAATAATAATAATAATAATAATAATAATAATAATAATAATAATAATATACAGTATTTATATACCGCCTTTCTGGTCACTGGATTTCTCCTCCGACTTTAATTCAAGGGCAGGCTGTTCTAAACCCCAAGGGGTTTTTACAATATAATAACATTCTAATATTTCATAGAACCCTTCATTCTAGGTGTTACTTTCACAGTCCATCTCTCTCTCTCTCTCTCTCTCTCTCTCTCTCTCTCTCTCTCTCTCTCTCTCTCTCTGACATTCGCCTCAGCATGCTTCAGCTGACACAGACAACCTTGACTGCCACTCAAGTGCTGTAGCTTGCAGCTCCACTCCCCCACAGAGGCTCTGCAGCTTATCAGCTCGGCGTGCCAGCAGCTCTCCGACAGACTTCCGGCTGTCTTGAACTGCTGTCCTTCAGATCTTCAGGCATTTGTGAGACGAACGCTCTACCAACTGAGCCAGACGTCCTGCCCATGACCCATGACATAGATGACCCACAACTACGGTGCAATCTGGGCACAAACTTCAAAATCATCTGACCATGTGCAGAGGGACCATGGTACCTGGCCTGGAGGGTCTTCTTTCTGCTTCCATAAAGATCACAATGGATCAATAGGCGCTTCTGGGAGTCCACAGGGCAGTACATGTGGCTGAAAGGTAAAGGTGGGAACAAGGAGCTCATCAAGGCCTGACATTTAAGGCTGGCAGCTTGACGACCTCCGGCTGTGGATACACAAGAGTTGTTGTTGTTCAGTCGTTAAGTCGTGTCCGACCCTTCGTGATCCCATGAACCGCATCCCGCCAGGCCTTCCTGTCCTCCACTATCTTCCTGAGTTCGCTCATTTTCATGTTCGTTGCATCGGTGATGCTGTCTAACCATCTCATCCTTTGCCTTCCCCTTCTCCTTTTGCCTTCAATCTTTCCCAGCATCAGAGTCTTCTCCAGAGAGTCCTCTCTTCGCATTAGGTGGCCAAAAGTTTCAGCCTTAGTACCTGTCCTTCCAGGGAACAGTCAGGGTTGATTTCATGTAGGATTGACTGATTTCATCTCCTAGCAGTCCAAGGGACTCTCAGGAGTCTTCTCCAGCACCACAGTTCGAAAGCATCTATTCTTCGGCGCTCAGCCTTCCTTATGGTCCAACTCTCGCAACCATACATTGCTACTGGGAACACCCTGTAGATCACCCTGACTATACGAACTTTTGTTGGCATGGTGACATCTCTGCTTTTTATTATGCATGTCCCCTCTCTTCCCATGGACACTCTCCATGTCTCCACTTCCTTTTTTGTGATATGATATTTATAGATCAGCCAATGGGAGCAGAATGGCTATGGCCTGCTCAGTTGGAGACATCACACCAGCACAGCCAATCAGAGCAGCTTCACCACCTCTTCAACCACCACTACAACAAAATCCTTTAGCGTGTCACAAGACAAAAGAGAAGTATTGTGGAGGGCAGATGTGTAGTTCCAGATTACTGTATATACTTGTGGATAAGTCGATCTCATGGATAGGTCGAGGGTAGGTTTTGAGCCAGAAATCATGAAATTTGCTATGACCAGTGGATAAGTGTAAAACTTGGGGGGTTATGAAATTTTTTGAATTAGAAATTGAACTAAAGAGGGTGCAGATTGGAGTGTGCTAATTGGGTGCAAATAAGGAGTCTGCAGACTGCCAATGAAAAGGGTGCAAATTGCAAACAACACTGATAGTAAGCAAGGCTGATAGCAAAACAAAAACCTAAAGGAGCTAACTAACCAGGCTGCAACCTGAAAATGCTGATAGTAAACAAGGTTGATAGCAGAGCAAACAACTAATGGAACTAACTAAGGAGGCTGCAAACAATGAGGCTGCAAACTGAAAACAAGAAGGCTGCAAACAGCCAGGACTCACGAAAAGAAGGAAGATGACTTACCAGTGTCGGGGGATAGCCCAGACGTTAGCTGCGGATAGCTCCCAAGAGCTAGTGAAATTGGCTAGTTACATTTAGAATGGCTGCTGAGAGCTGTAGAGCTGTGGATGCAGCTGAAGTAAGTTCCCTCCCGGACACATTGTAAGTCAATACGTTACAACCGCTACCGTATAACCCCATGTATAAGTCGACCCAGGTTTTCTGGGCCAATATTAAGACCGAAATATTTCGACTTATACACGAGTATATATGGCAAAAGACTGAGTGGACTGAGGCACAACGTCCCATGGAAGGCGGATAACGAGCTAGCTGGGTCTTACTCTGCATGACTAAGCTATTGTGCAACCCCACTGTGTGTCCCCTCAGGGAGGGATGCTTCCTCCCCCAATTGCTGCTCTTATTCACGGGGTGCTGCCAGCTCTCGGACGCACAGGCAGCTAGTAGAGCCATCGCATGGCAGGGCCCGAGCCGATGGAAACCATGAATCATCCTGGTGGATTTCCATTCACACGGAAATGGCTCCCAGCTGGAGAACAGCTTTTGCACAGCTCCTTCTGGCTTGACCAGGCAGAGGAATCCCTGGAGCTCAGGAGGAACGTGTTGAGCCTGATTCACCAGGAGTCTGGAATTAATGCTGTAAGCCCCTGTAGTAATGGGAAAAGGTAGGAGCTTTATTAGCTAAATCCAGCCAGGCTGGAGAGCTCCACGGAACTGACAACAGAGCAACTCCCGACTTCTTCGCTCCTCTCACAAGTTAGCCCAACTTGGGGCATGATGTAAAAGCTGGGATGGATTTTCTGGGTCCCTCCGTCTCTGTGCTGCCTCTTAAGGACTCACACTAGAGGTGGGTGGATACAGCAATGTTCAGAGGGGGGGGGTTTCCTTGTCCACCTTTTCTTGTCAGAGGTGCATCAAGGGGGGAGGAGTTGGCTGGCGGGTGGGGAACTGAGGAAGCGCAGAGGAAAGAGGCCCCTGTGACCATGCTCTGGAGAATCCGCCGCAGACTAAAGGCGGAGACACACCGCACGTGTCGGGGTGCATTGCTTCCAGCAGCGTCTGTGTGCGGCTCAAAACTCCTGGTGTGTCTTCTCTCGCACAGGAACGCACAGGAACACCCGAGAGCTGAGTTCCAGTGCGTGCCAAGTTCAACCATGTTCGACTTTTGCCGTGTTCAGCCATGATAGGCAGTGTTGGAGCTGTGGGAGTGGGACGTGGAGCAACGTGGTAGCCAATCAAAATCGAGTCTGAAAAGACTCGATTCTGATTGGCTAAAAAAGAGAGGGGGGCAGGGCAGGACATCTTCCCTTCTCCGTGCAGCTTTCTTTGGAGTGCCGCCTAGGGTGCGATGCGTTGCGTACACAACGCGCCCCAACGCGTGCGGTATGTCTCCACCTTAAGGGCCAGTCCACAAAATGCTGCCATCCTGTGATCCTCCCCAGGCACAGGGGATGTGTGGCAGCTGATGCCCATCTTCAGGAAGGACCTGATCCACCTTTAGCTGGAAGAGGAGGCGGAAATGGGCACCAGGAAGCCCATCTGTCCGGGTCCTTTGGCACCAGCGCTGGCATGTGAGGCTGAGGCGACCGCTGTGGCGCAGGGACAAAGTCCTCTCGGGAGCCGCCTCTTTCCCTGGGGTTTTGTTTCCACCCTCCAGCGTGGGACAGGCCCCCAAAGCAGGTGAAGGGCCTTTGTTGCTTGGGGTGCCCCAGGATGCTGGCCGTGTGCCCAGTAGTGGCTGCCTGATGCTCCAGCAGATGGAGGCCTCTGCTCCCCCCAACACAATCGCTGCCTCGGCAGGAGGGATGGGGGGGGGGGGAGATGAGGACCCTTCCACTTCAATGGGAGGAACTGACAGGCAGCCTGAGAGGCAGAAAGGTTAAGCAGGTCACCATGGCAACCTGCGCACTGGCAACTGACCTAAAATACTTTTCTAATCTCCCGTTAACATGACTGTTCAAAGCCCTCCTCCCCCCCCCGCCTCTGCTTCATTTTGATCCCAATAGTATTCAGGGGCCCCTTCCCGCCTCCCCATTGCTCCAAAGAGGCCCCCCCAGCCTCCATCCAGGGCCCCTCCTAGCAATCTCTCATGGGGGGGGGACACTTTTCCCAACCTGACTTCCTTGTACCTCTCGACAAAAGGAGCCTTGGTTTGGACCCAAACTGCAGGAGCCTCTATAATAAAATTCTCTCCTAATAAATCGTGCCTGCCTGCGCTGCGCCAGCTGCTGCAACAAAGATTAGGATGGCCATCCTCCTCCTCCTCCTTTTCCCTCCGGTGCCTATTCGGAATAAACAGCAGTCCAGGCAATGCGCGTTTCCCACACGCAAGCCCCTTCCTGACCTCCCCTCACTAGGCTGCACCTGGTTTCCACGCTGATGTTGCGAGGAACCTGGAAGATCCATTAGGCCAGTCAGGAGCGGCTACGAGTCCCACCGGCCTTGCAATTAGAGGACGAGTAATGGTGGGCGGTTTTTTTCCTTGGGCCTTCTGAAAACGTTTCTCTGCTTTCGGAGGATGGGGTGGGGGTGTGCTGGGGGGCCGCACTGCTGCAGCATGCCTCAAAAGGCAGGATGGAGTCCTCTGGGCTACCCAGGGGAAGGTGTGCTGGAGTGCCAGGTGGAAGAAGCCATTATCCAGCTGGTGGCACTGGTTTCAGAGGACATCAGAAGAACCCTGAGCTGGACCAGCGCACAGGGGCCTGTCTTGCGTCCATGCTCCTGCTTCCAGCAGTGCCCACTCGATGTTCCAGTGTCAAACCCACAAGCAGGCAAGACACCCCATGCTTTGTCGCCAGCCCAGAACACAGAACTTCACTTTATTCACAGAGAGCCGATCAGTAGCCCCATCCAGCGATGTAACCCTTTCAAGAAAGCTGTTGGAAATCTGGCTAGAGCTACTTCCTCAAAAGAAGGAACGTTCAGAGTCTCCAGTCCTGCAAGATCCATGGGGAAGACGCGGATCTGCTGAGAGATCACTTCAACAGGAGGAGCAGGAGAGTGGTGCTCCGAGGAACCCTCCCTGTCAGAGACAGAGAAGGATCCACAGCACTTTTTTTGGGAGGGGGGGATGGAACTGAGACAGCTACAGATGCCCCAAGACTCTCATGGACCAGGACAGGTTGTTGACGACACCCTTCCCAGCATGCCTGTAATAACCGAGTTCACAGGAGAGTCTCAGCAGGACGCGACTCGAGGATTGGCAGCTCAGAGACGCATTTGCAGTGCATCCACACCCCGCCTGTGCATCCACAAAGCTGTGCATCTACACCCCGCCTGTGGAGAGAGCCTCGCCCACAGAGGAGGCCTTCTGGCAGACTGGCATGAGTCCTGCGTGAGCATTTCTGCGGCTCCACGCCCCTGCTCAGGGTTATGCAGAAGAGAAAAGCCCCTGTGCCCACAAAGACCTTGCAAGCAGAAGCCCAGAGCTCTGCTGTACATCAAAGGCTGAGTGAGGGAGGGAGGGAGTGTAGGTTCTTCTGGCCACTGCAAGGAGGGGATCGCTGGGCACCTGGCACAGGTTGTCCCACTCCTGGGGTGCTTCTCCAGCATAGTCCAGGGTCCAATACAGAGCAGAAGAGGTTCCCAGAGGCCCATTTCCTCGTGTTCCCTTCTCAGGTGGCCTCCCATTGGCTTGAAGCTTTGCCTCAACCCAGTGGTGGGTGACCTGCTTTGCCATCAGACTCCCTGGGGTTCGGTCCTTGGAATCTCCAGCTCATAGGAGTTCAGCTCACAGGGGATGAGAAAGGGAACTCTTCCCTCTTGAGAGCTGCTACCAGACTGGTGGTGGCACCGATGCGCTGATCGGGCACGTCAGCTCTCTTCTCTTCTCTACCTTCTGCCCCCACCTCTTGCCCATTCCCCCCTGTACCTCCTCCTTTACCCACCCTCCCCTGCACCCCACTGTCTCTGCATGGTGCAAGAAGCTCTCAACACCCTTCCCACGCACACCCCTCGCCCTCTCTCTGCACGGCCACCCACTCAGCTCCACGTAGGGAAGGTGAGTAGCTGCTTTCCCAGCGCCGGGAGGAGGCAGCAAGGGCAGCAGAACTGCCTCAGACTTCACCAGCAATCGCAAGGAATGGTGTAGTAGAGGCTGCAGCAGCCAGACAACCTCCCCTTTTCGCTCGCAGAGTTGACTCCCAGCCAGCCCACAAACCGCCTGCCCAGTTTCAGGGCGAGGAAACCTGCTCCTCCCTAGCTCTGTGGCTCCCAGCCAGGGCGCTTTTGGAGCAAGCGGCAGCATTCCTGAGCCCTCTTGTGCCCGCTGCTTTGGCCGCTGCTCTGGCCGCGGGCAGGAGGCGGCCAAGGGCACGTTCATAAACTTGATGGAAAGTTTCTTTCTGTGAAATAATTAACTAGCTTCCCCATTTCTGCGAGACTTCCAAAGCAAGCAGCAACTGTTTTAGGGCCTTAATGAACTTTCCAGACCACGAGGCTCACTGGCGGGCTCAGTCCTTGTCCTCCTTCCCAGTCCTTTTAAAATGACCTTGCTCTGATGGCACTGAGAATACAGTGGGCCCACCTCCTTATCCGTGGGGGTTTGGTTCCAGAAGCTCCCGCGGATAAGGAGTTCCACGGATGCTGGAGTCCCACTAGAAATCAGTATAAAACAAACACACACACACACACACACACACACACACACACACACACACACACACACACACACACACACACCCCTCCATACCTTTGGCCTGTGGAGTGCCACTAGCTGCAGCCCCGCAGGGTACCTGGCACTCCTGGAAGCCGCTTCCGGGTCACACCAAGGCCTGCAACCTGCTCCGTTTGGCCTTGTCTTGCTCCAGAATGCATTGCGGAAGTGTTTTGTTTACCCCAAATCCTCTAGTGAGGCTGGGTAGACTGTCATTTGGGCGCAGAACACGCTTGCACACACGCCTTTGAAACGGACGGAGTCTGCCATACTAGCAATGTGGGGGGCCCCGTTCACCTCAGTGGGGCGTACTCAGGAGGGCTTCCCACTGGACGGTGCCCAACAAAACTCCTGTGTTAGTTCCCATGCTGGCTGTGGTGGGCATGTCAGATTGTGGCAGAGGTCCGAGCAGGAAGGGATTCCGAGCTCAGTGGCAGAGCCAGTCCAGCATTGCATGCAGAGGAACTCCAGGTCTTCCCCAGCAAGGGCTGGGACTGGGAGAGTCTCTTCTATGCTCAGAGCAGCAGCTCGTGCAGTGCAGGCAATTCTGCGCTGAATGGATACTGCCTGCACTGTACAGGGGGCGAGCCTGGCTCAGCAGGCAGAAGCTTCTCGTAACTTCAGTACGTTCAAGCTCCTGAGAAGCTGCTAGACACAAGCAAGCCACTCACCTGCTGTCTCTGTGGACCACCATGAGAGTATCAGAGGCCAGAAGGAACAAGCCGGCTGGCAGCTGCCTTCAGTGGTCATCAAGGAGGGTTTCTGAGCTCACAGCTATGCAAGCCTCAATGCCGACCCACACCGCACGAGATCTGGCACAGAGGCAAGCGAGCGTAGGTGCCTGGACGCCCGCCTCCAAGTGCTGACCTCGTCTATACAAGTATCTTCCTGCAAATAGTCCCTCTGGTTGTCCCGCCTTCTAATCGCTGATTGGCTCAAACATAAGTCAATTATGTTTGACACTCCAATTGGCTGAAACCCCCTCTCATCCCATTGGTGACAAAACTAGCTCTGCATCCCGCCCCCTAGCTCTGCGTCCCCGCCCCCTCAAAATCTTGAGCGGAGTCATTTGAGATCGTGCGCAGGTCTCCTGCGTTCAGCTGCAAACTCTCAAAATGGGAGGCCAGACAGCTGCGTGAGCTCCGCACGCGTCTGGGACGTGCCGGAACTCGTGCGGTGTAGGTCAGGCTTACTTGAGCAAGCGGGGCTGAGCAAGCGGGGCTGACGATGGTTGCGTTCTCAGCCGACACATAAAGCGCGTGGAGACAGGAAGGTGGCTGCCTGAAGCAAGAGACTGACGTTGCCTCATGGAAATGCCGGCCCTGGCTGAGAATGGCCTGGTGGGACCTCTCTCACACACAGGAAGAGCTGGAACTGCTTCCTCTTTCTGGTCCTGGGAGCACAATGCTTTTGGGCGCTTCTCCCATAGAGCAGCTCAAAGCAAAGCTCTGCCCCCCCCCCCCGGCGAGGTCCCACAGTCTCTCCTTGTAAGAGTCGCACACTCAGTATGAGCCAGGTTGACTGGGTGGGGGATTTCACACCTCACAGTCCCTTGAATCAGTTCTGCAAACACGGCACCCATCTGGTGCTGAGTACCATACGGCAAAGGCCAAATTGTGCTTCCATCATTTGTGTCTCCTCCTCGGGGGGGGGGGAGGTCTGTCCCTGGCTTCTAATCATGGTGGCTCTGTGCTACCTCCGGACACCAGCTGCAGGGGAGCAATAGTGAGAGCTGTTGGGTTCCTTTCCCGCTATGTGGTCTTCCCACTGGGGCAGCAAGTGGACAACGGGGTCGGGGGGGGGGAGGCAGAATGCTGCACTGAATGGGCCCCCTTGGGCCTGATCCAGCAGACTTTCCTTCAGTTTTGATGTGTAACATTCTGGGAGCTTCTGCTAAGAGGTCATTCCGCTTTCTCAACTGGATGTTTAAATCCTGGTCCACTCAGAACACGTGGCCTGTTCCTTCCTTGCAGTAGAGAGGCCTGCACTGGCGGCCTCTGCTTTTAGGCGGGTGAAGGACCCAGAGAGAGTCAGGCCGGGAGGAGCACTGTTTGTCCGGCAGACAGACTACTTCAAGGGCAGCCAGCGATGGGGTGGGCAGGGAAGCGCTTTGTTGCATCTTCTTTCTTCCGCCACCTTGTGTAACACTGTCAGAGGCGGAGAACCTCCAAGGGCCCCTCAGGCCCTTCCCATGGGTGTGTTCCTTAGTCCCTGAGCTCTGCAGGAACCTTGGTTGCAGCTCTGCACAAAGCTTCTGGCCACACACTCCGCACGTCATCGGACGATAGTCCTGCAGGCAGACAGCCCTGAACCAGCGGCAGGGTAGCCCCTTCCAAGACAGTTGTCGCTCCAGCTGTTCGGGATTTACAACCGGGCCATTTCCCCCAAGATGACTGTTTAATGGCATATTAATTGGCGCTAATCATGCCTCGATGGGAGTGATCATGTCCCTTCCCTTTCCTAATGGTCTCATCTTTTCTCTTTTTTTAAAAACCGTAAGCCTGCAGGAAGAGTTTGTTCTTTTTCACTTTATTATGGCAAAGGACTGAGCCTCTGAGGGGCTTTATAAATCATACGTGTTCGCAGCCCAACGGGCTTGCGCTATCGTGGCAGTAGAAAGGGCCACGAAATGGGCACAAAGGCTCCTCGCTGCTTGGCTTGTCCTCTGACCACTGTGAGCGGCTTTAGCCCTTGCCAGCTCACTGGGCCAGCTGGCCCACACCCCTTCTGGCTCAGAAAAGATCTCCGACAGTGAGCCACTTCTCCCGTTCCTGCTATCCTGGTCCTTCCAAGAACTGAACCTGCCATCTCCTGCCTTTACCACTGAGCTACAAGCCCCCCCTCCCCCCTCCCCAAGCATCATGGAAGTTTAGAAATCCCTGAAGGGGACGCCGCCGCCAGGCCCCCACTATTCTGAACCAGATGGCTGGAGGCAGCCAAGCCCCAAGGCCCATTTGCTCAAAGCCATCGCTCAGGCGGGGGGGGGGGCAGAAAAGGACTGAACTGGTTCTGAATGAAAAGTAGTTGGTTGCATCCCTTGCCTCCCCCCCCCCCCCCGTACCCTCTGCTTTTGCTCCCCCACCCCATCAAACAGTAGTCTTCCCAACAAAAAGTGCCAGAGGCAGAATGGCTCTCTGGGGGTTGGAGAGTGAACTGCATCCCAGAACTTAAACTGGAGACACCGGGCACTTTCCTAAGCAGGGACATCAATATAAGGACCCTCCATAGGAATCCAGGGCCCTCACATCTCCCTTGTAGGGCTGACTTTTGAAAAAATGCCTTGCTGTTCAGACACTGGTGGAGGTAAACAAGTGATCTCTCTTGCAGAAGTAACATTTTATATTTTAAAGGCTCTTGTAAAGGATTACTGGGAGAATATGTGAAGCACGTCGAATGCTCAGAGAGCATCTTCTATGTGCTAATTATTAGTTCTCACTGCCTTCCCCATCCCCCACAAGGCAGGGTGCTCCAGGAAGCACGTTTAGTCCTTACCATCACCTGTCTCTTCGGCAAGCATGCATTTCTGCGAGTCTTGACTATGGGGAACAAAAAGCACATGGGAGACGGCCAAGTTCCATAGGAAAAAAATATTTTATTTAACAATATATCAGGTTCCATCATGGCTCCAGGGAATTTCAAATCCCATATTATTGATTACTGATGATGATATGATAAACTGGGTGAAAGCGGTGTGTCAAAAAACAAACGCAAAAGGATCTTAAAAGAAAAAGTGACAACGACAAAGAGAAGAAAAAATACACTGCTCTGGTAAATTTGGTGTCAGCAACAGGAGACCCCGGCACCCTGAGCGCTTGGCATGGAGATCGAAGGTGGAGTGGAAGCCGGCAGGGAGATCAACCAGGCAGCAAAGCCTCAGCTGCTGCCTTGCACACGCCCAGCTGGCCCGTTCTTGCACAAATCTGTCCCCAACATGTTTCTCTTTTTCAGCAGGAGTTGCTGTTCCGCCAAAGAGAGACTGGAACAGCAAGGCAGCAACACATTTACCCCTCCCTCCCATGCAGGCAGCCAGGCACTTCAGGGACACTGCTGGCGCATGGATGCTGCCCAGAGCAGAGGGCAGCAACAGCTGGGCCAGCTGCACTTCTGGTTGATCACGTGACCTAGAGACTAACGCTGCAGGGAAGAAAAGGCAGCTCTTTGCTGGCATGTGTGGCCCCGAATGAGGTGAGCTAAGCAAGCAAATGGATGGCTGGGAGGGGCGACGATGTACGTTTGCACAGGGAGCGCACCTGTACACAGGATGGCTACACCCACCCGCTCCAGAGATGTTCTGGGTGACGTCCTTGCAAGGCGGGACATTGGTGCACATGTGCATGGCGATGAGATGGGTCTTCAGCACATTCACTGCTCTCAGCACCACTGTCCACTCGCCCGCTCCAGGGGCTGCTTTCCTTCCAGGGATTCGGCTAACACAGTATTCGGCACAGGGCTTGCTATGGGCTTCATCATGTTTTCTGCTTCCTCTACTGCAAATGAAGATATGCCACCAGCCGATCATGGGAAGTTAGGTGGAAGGAAAGCACCTCTCTCAGAAGAAAGCAGGGCACATAGCCACCCTTGTGGCCAGTTGTTACTCTCTCTCTCATAGGCACTGCTCCCTAGATACTATCACAGAGGGTTTCTGGGGCCCGGGGAGATTCCCATCAGGCCTTGGCTGCCACGAGCCCACGCTGGCAAAGCATGCAAAAGAAGAGCCAAACAAGGGTACTGCCCCGAGCACTCTGGCCTGCAATGCCAGTGCAGCAGCTCCTGCCACCATGCCGGTCTGCAATGGAGGTGCCAGGTTCATGGCTGCACACTGCAGGTTACGCAGGGCAGCTGCGCTCCAAAATACTGTTAGAGCTCCCTGGCCCATGAAAATGTATGGTTGCAGATACATCTCTAAACATCTGGTGGCTAGCAGTAAGGAATTTGAGGAACCAAAAGCCCAGGCATCTGGATGCTGGAGCTTTAAGGGCAGAGCCAGTCTGCACTTGGGAGTGCTTTTGTCATGCCTCCTTAATCCAGAGAGCCCTGGAACGGGTGGCTCTGTAAGGCTCTCCAACAGAATTCTCACCCACTCAAACTACAATCCCCAGCATTCCTTGGGAAATGCAAGGCCATTCAGCTGGCACAGAACCCATCTAGGTCAGCAGTGCAGCCAAGGAGCCAACCATTTCAGGGCAAAATGTAGGCCATTCTAAGCTATTTCCGGCTCTCTGTGCAGTGTGGGTTGCTACATTTTTGGGAAAAATTATTCCAGCTTTGTTTGAACAAGCAACTCGCTCGTTTCATCTTGGTCAAAACTGGGACAAATGCTGGAACCTGAAATGGATCCAAACCTGCCCCTGGCTTCAGCCAACTCAAGCTAGCCAAACGTTTGCCTTTTAGTGACGGGTCTTGTCTCTGCCCAAATGCAATCTCTGCTCCTCCCGGGAGAGATCCTGGAAGCCCTCTTCAAATCCTTCCTTTGACCTGTTCTCTGGTGCTCAGGAGAGCGCGCACACGCACGCACACGCACACGCTGATGGATGAATCCTACTTATCGGACTGCTGTATGATAAATGGAGTACACCCGTTCTTGTGGTTATTTTTTTTTGTTTTTTTTTTAGTTCGCATTTGTTTTTTCTAAGAAAAAGCAACCAGAAAATAATCCAGAGTTTATACAAAACATCTTTACATTATTTCTTTCAAAAAAGACTAGTTATTTACACAAAACAAAGCCTCAAGATAAAAAAATGTCCTCTTGATGAAGAAACAGAATAGAACCTATTTCAGGACTCAGCAGACAAGAGGTGCCCAACACAACAACGTTTTCTCATCCATTTCTTGCCCCCCCCTCCGCTATAATACAAGGGTTTTTTTTTTTGCTGCCCCCCAGCTCAATACGTTTGCTCCTTTCACACTGGTAACCAAACCCACACACCCACCTTATGGTGAAGCTGAACCTCACACATGAGATGATAGGCGGGGTCAGGAAAGAGGGTACCGTATAAGACAGCTGAGAGCACACCCGGGGATGGCGTAGTAAGGGGGGTTCACACACATGGAAGAATTCCCTACGCTTTGGCTGCAATCCTACACACACCTGCCTAGGAGTAAGTCCCATTCAGTAGAACCTGTTTCTGAATGGACCTGCAGAGGGTTGTGCTGTTCCTCATTTCCACGTGGCAAAGAGCATTTCCCTTTGCACAAGCCCCATCATCATCTGTAAGACATGCGTGTACATTAGGTTGCCCTGCGTATAACCTGCAGGGCGCCAGTGACACCCAGGTTGTCCCGCCACACACATGAGGAAGCGGCCACGTCCAACACGACAAGCTCACATTCAGGGGAACAACTACAGTTCTGCTGAGCAGAGTATTGTACAGCCTCTTCTCATTTCTCACTCTCCCTGCTAAAACCCTCTGCCTCTGGATCTGCTGTCTTAAGCAATGGACTGGTGCAACCTTACTTTTTCTGCACTGCATCATCTTTCTACGTCCTTCCAAACGAGGGATGCGCTTCCACTTCCCTGACCTATGAAGAATTCCGCACACATTAGGCCCACCTGAGTTGGGCGTTTCTGAATTTCCAAAAGGGTGCCATCGTTTATTTTTTTTGGGGGGGGGGGGAGGGGGTGTAGGGTTTCCTTCCCTGTCATTTGCATGTTATCTCTTTCTGAAGACTGGAAAGAGTGCTCACCAATACACAAGACAAGTAGATAAGAGAGACAATTTTGTGCACGACACTCTGCAGTTGTGTGGACAACTTCCACAAAGGGGGCTTCCGCAAACCACTCGCTCCTATCTAGGCCAGGGATTGAAATGTCCTGCAGTGCAGACATCAGCTACTACCCAGAGACTAAGAGGAAAAGTTCTCTCCCCACCCCTTGTTTAAAGCAGCCTACATTTCTGGCAAGATAACATGGGAGAGGGAGATGGGGGGGGGGAGATTTCTTTAAAAATCTTAAATAATAAAACAACAACAACAATAGAAAAAACTGTCAGTCATCTGTGGAGTCCTGAGAAAGCCCTGCTCATCCTTGGACTGACCTCCACCAACATAGCCTCAAAGTGCACAATTATCAAAGCCCTTCCGGGAACTCCCCTCTCCCCTGGCCCCCGGTATCCTGCATAGAGATCCTGATGGGAGAAGGAACAGTGCACTTAGAGGAAGGGGACTGGACGGGGCAAAACAGGTCTGCATCACACGCGGCTGTCTCTGGAGAATGGCGAGGGGTTGTTGCCTCTTTCCGGGACGTCCGTTCCCTTCCGTTCCGATCAAGAACCCAACAGACCAGCCAGAGGGGGAACAAACGTCCAGACACTCTCTTCTAGCCCTGTAAAGGCAGCCCGGTGATGGCCCTGGCCAGTTTATTGCCTTGTGCAGGAGCAAACTGGTATTTAAAAAGGAAAAAGGAAGGCAAGGAGGCTTCTGAGCAGAGCACGGAAACTTGGGAGGGGGGGGGGCTGCTGCTACTGCTGCTACTGCCGCTATCTCCTCCTCCTGCAGCATCCCAGAAGTCTCCCCATCCGACGTGTGGGGCCCTCCAGAGCCGGCTGCCTGTCTCGAAAGCAGAAGCCAGAAATTAGCTACAAAGCAAAAGTAAGGCTTTGGTGCAGCACCAGTGCTAGGGAAAGGCTGGCAGTTGCCGCCTGGGAGAGCCCTGGGCTGGGGCTGGGATAAGGGCCTCTCTCTTTCACCACCTCGGAGGGAGCAGGAGAGACATGGGGCAAATTGCACTGTTCAGGAAGGCAAAAAAACTGCTGTCCATACGACCTCCTCCACATAAAAAGTAAGGCTTTTGGCATGACACAAAATGCAAGATGACCGGGGGGGGGGGGGGGAGAAGAGAGAGAGAGAGAGAGAAGACCTTTCTCCAAATGCCCTTGAATCTGCAGCTCCGCCACTGCAGGGACGTTCCTCTCTCCCCAGTGGACAAGACGGCAATTGTTTCCACCAATGAGGCAAGGTGCGTGTGGATGGGAAGGGGTGGGATTCGTTGCCTGGTGACCAATGAATGGTTGGAGCGGGGTCTTTGATTGGTGCTCCAGCCCTGATCCCAGCACATCCTATGGAGAGTGCTAAAGCCATCAGAGGAGCTGAGCCCCGCTTCTAGTGCAGAATGATGAGCTGGGTTCCCAGCGGCCGGCCAGCCGGCCAGCCGAGCATCAGATCGGCTTCCGCTCTTGTCCGCCACTTTCCTGCATGGGAAGCAGCACAGAGCCTGCTGGAAGTCATGGCTGCGAGTCACTCGGGGGGGGGGGGGGGAGGCAGACCACGTTGAGGAGTTCTCAGCCATGCTCAGGAACTGCAACTGGACAAGCCAAAGGCTCACTCCCATCCATGTCCTGCAGAAGGGGGGCGAGGAAGAAAGTGGCCCAATTTTGGGAGGGAAAAAAACACTACTGAACATTCAAGAGACAGGTAGCTATGTTTGTGTCCAAGGAAAGTCTGTCCTCCTGAAAGGAGAGGATGGAGTCGGGGTGGGGTGGGGGGCTCAGCAGCCCCTTGGCCTTCAGCCAGCAGCCCAAAGCACAGAGCCACTCCGCAGAGAACGCAATGTTCACCAACTCCTTCCGAGGAAGGGGCTGGTCAGCCGCACCGCACACGTGGCTCCAGCTGCTTCTCTGCCTTTCTGCATGCCACGGAAAAGACCACACCTGCTGATCGGGGTGTCGCTCCCCTGCTCCAGGGGGTCCTGGCTCCTTTGAACAGTGTGGAAAGCAGACTTCCTCCTGTGACCCATTAGTTGCTGCTGCACCTCTCCTCTCCTCTCGCCCACTTCTCGGGGAGGGGCTTCAAATTGCCCCCCACTTCCCAGAGGCCACGAGCAACTAATCCGGTTATCTTCCTAGAGTGGCCAACAAACAGAAACCAGGGTAAAACTATGCAGGTCAAAGGAGGGCTTGGTGCCCGGTTCCCAGAGCCACCGGGAAAGGGGGCAGAGAGCGGAGCCAGCCACCCCCATGGAGAAGATGTAAGTGCTGCAGGTGGGGACACATTGGAGAGAAGAACCTGTTTCCCACCCCTGGCCCCGGATAACACTGACCCTACGAAAAGGGAATCTGCCGGGTGGGGGGGCAGTGCATCTCTGATAGAGACATATTGCTGCCCCAGGAGGTTCCTGCAACCCCCTACCCCCAGCATGTTACAGTGAGGGGCACTTTGCTCTGACTGACTATGAGTGGACAGCCAACCCCTGCCGGGAAGAATTCTTCTTTCCAGGGGACGGGAGAAAGGCAGCCGGCCCCTTTCCTTCCTGCTGGCTTCAGAACGGGATTCTCTGTTGTACTGACCACTGGAGACTCGACACTGTTTCCTTTTTCTGTTTTATAAAATAAAATGGAAAAGAAAACCCCCAAACACAGACAAAATGCAAAGAGAGCTGACTGCTCTGAACAGGGAACACAGCAGCTCCAAAGGGAAAGGACAAGAGCGCGAGAGCTGGCGGAAGAGTCTGTCCGTCCCCAGGCTCCTCAAGGCTGGGTGAAGTTGGGTGGAGGATGACAGGGTGGCAGGAGAAAAAAGTCGCTCAGGCCAGGTGGCCGCAGGGGCGGCTCAGAGCCCGTTTCACGATGGGTTCAAACAAATAAAAATGACAAAATATGATACTTAGAATTGTTATCATAGTAGAAAAGCAGGGCCCAGCTGCTGCCTGCCTGCCTGCCTCCCTCCGCAGGGTCTCCGTCTCGGCTGAGCAAACGATGGCCACCGTCCCCGGTCCGTTCTGGGTCACCGCCAGGCACAGCCCTGCCTCCCCGCCAAGAAGACCAGGAGCGCGAAACGTTGGGAGGAAAGGCCGGGGAGAGCGAAGGAGGAGGTCTCTGGTGTCCGCCAGGCGTGTTCGAGAGCGAGGAAAGGCACAGATCCCAAGAAGGGGGCCTCCGAACCTGCTGGGGCTGAGGCAGAGGCTGGTGAGGGCTCCCTCCCTCCTCGAGTCCCGGGATTACAAAAGCTCCAGACTACAAAACTAAAATACTAGTGGGGGAGAGAGGAGGAGAGCAAGGGGCTCCCCGCTCCGCCTGGGTCTCGCCCGGGGACTGCAGTGCAAGCACGCTGCTCCTGGGGCGGTGGGGGAGGCGAGCCGGCAGAGGCTGCCCCTCCAGCCCTCATGCCTTTAGTGCTTTTCTGTTGGGGAGGGGGTGCCAAGGCTGTTCCTCAAACCTTGTAGTAAATGTTAGCCGGGCTCTGCGGGGGCATCTCCTGGACAATGTAGACCGGGTGCCCGTAGTCCCCGCTCACTTTCTCATAGTGAGGGCAGTAGTTGTTCTCTGTAGTCCGTAAGGGGATGATGATGTCACTGGGTTCTGAGCCCGCATTGCCACTGCACTTGGGGCTGGCCAGGGTGCTGAGCGACAGGGCCGCCGCCCGCTGCTGGGTGTGCTTCCGGTGCCGCTTGCGGATCTTGATCAGGAGGACCACCAGGAAGATGATGATGAGGATGAAGATCACGCAACCGGCCCCAATGGCTGCAAAGACCGCCACCTTGGAGCTGAAGAATCCATCGGAGGGACTTTGTGCATCCTGGTCGCCTTGGTTGACAGGACCTGGGCGGAAAACAGAAGGGGGACAAGGTTGTTCCACTGAGTCTCCCCAATTCTCATTCGCCTCCGAGGGAACTGGCCTCCGCCTCACCCCTGCTTGAGGCACCCTGCCGAATGCGCAGCTTTGGGCTGTTCTACCTCTTCTCTCGTGTTGGGCCACCATCTTTTAAAGTCAGCCAGACACAGCCTTGAGCTGCTGGAGCCCGTGGAGAGGGGTGCTGCTCTCTGGGGCTTGATCCACAACTGCTGCTGCAGCACTGCTCTCTCTCTCTCTCTCTCTCCCCCCCCAGTCCACATGCACTCTTGATCGACCCAAGCCTATGTTCAGACCCCGTGCAGGCATCCCTTGGGATCAGAGTGTGTGGACCGGCAGCTTTTAAGGGCTGGATCTGAGCAAGGGTGGGGGAAGTTCTCAATCCTCGTAGTAACTGAATGGCTTGTTTTAAGGGATCAGTCTAGCACTCGCCTGTCCCGACCTCTGCAATCAGGCAGACTAGAAACTCGACGACACACACGGCTACAAACCAGTAAAGACCAAGTACTCACTTCCTGAAGGAGACGGCAAAGGGCCAGTCAAAGCAGCTGGTGCTGTATTCAAGGCAGCCCATCTGCTTCATATGGGAGCGGAAAGGTTGGTGACCTCCTCCCAAGTCTTCCCCCCCCCCCGGGGCTCAGTTTTGCCATTGCAGTCAGTTGCCGGCACCATCACCCTCCTCCTCATTCCCCTTCCCAAGGAACTGGAGCCCCCATGGCTGCCTTGTGGAGGAAAAGAGCTCGGAGCTGGCACCACCAGCACCCCGGTCCTCGAGGAGTCATCCCCCCCCCCCCGGGCATTCCTTGGGCTTCTGGCGCATCCGACCACCATCACAGCAGTCTGGGGAGGACGTTGGGTCCACTTATCAAAAAAGCTGTTCCCTGGCATCGCCACCAAAGGCACCTCCCGTGTGCAGTGTGCTTATATGACCAAATATGCACCATATAAGCACACTGCACACGGGAGGTGCCTTTGGTGGCGATGCCAGGGAACAGCTTTTTTGATAAGTGGACCCAACGTCCTCCCCAGACTGCTGTCTGGCACAAGGCGGGGGGGGGGGAAGAGAGAGTCAGTTGAGGGAGGAGGCCAAGGAACTCTGTGCCGTCTTCAACTTCAGGGTCAGATCCCCTCCCTGATTTCTGCCTTCTTTCCTGTCCCCTGTGTTCTGCCGGCCTTCACGTTCTTTCTAATTAAGCTGCATGCCTGGGGGCTCCCTACTCCCCCCCCCCCAAGAATCATCGCACTGCTTCATCTAGAAAGCACCACTTTGGAGGAACCGGCCCTTCTTGCGCTCTTCCTCAACTCCCCCCCTTCCAGGCCCTTCACCCTCTTCCTCCCCCATTTGAGGAAGATCAACCGGTGGGAACCAGGTCTAAGCACCGATTCCACTCGCCCCTCCGCTGAAGATCCTCCGTCAGTCTCCACCCTTCACAAGTTCCGGTGCTTGGCCCATAATACTGCAGGGGGCTCTAGTGACACCCACACAGCACATCTGCAGACTTGCACTGGAGTGCAGAGCTGCTGAACACCCCCCCCCCCCCCGCCTTGGTTTCTGGCATCTTCTTTCCCCATCAAAGGCATGAACTACACCGCGGGACAAAGGCGTTCATATCCGGCCTGCGATTAAGGCTGCACCCCAGGAGCTCCCCTCTCCCCCACAAGTCAGAGAGCCCTGACGACTGCAGACCTGCCAGATCCTGTTTCTGCTTTGCCCAGGCCGAAGTGGGGGGGGGGGGGCTGCCCTGTCCATCACGGGCAGAGAAATAAGCAGCTCCCAACGCCTGCCAAAACCCCCCCCCCCCATTTCATCTGATTTTACTTTTCTCTCAGCAGGGTCAGGAACTCAGGAAGCCACCTTCAAAGGCCTTTGGCACAGGCAGAGCTCTCCAAAGTCTGTACCCCCCCCCACCACCACCGCAAAAACAGATGGCCAGCAACCAACCAGGGCAGAAGAGCACTACAAGAGCTAGGGCCGTGGGGGCTCCCTTTGATCTACGAAGCCAAACCCCCCCCCCCAAAGTGTCTTCTGGCTCTTGCAGAGTTTGAACCGCAGGAAGGAAGGCTCGGGGGAAGAACCGGCAGCAGAGACAGCCACGGGCAGGCTAACCCAGAGCTGCAAACATGCCCTGTCTGATTCACCACATAACATTTGCAAAACATTTTTTAAAGGAAAGCAAGTTACTAGCTCTCATGATTCTGAAGGAAATTTTAATCATCATGGCTATGTCACAGCCAGAAATTCAAAAACTAGTCTCGGAAGTGGTGGGGAAGGGGCACCGCGTAAATGCAGACTTCCCAGTGGAGGGGGCTTCCCAGGCCTCTGCCCCAAATCCTGTTTCCATGCCAATATGTGCGGCCCTCCGTCTTCTATACCTGAGCCTCACTACAATCCTAATCCTCGCCATAGAATATGTTGTCAAGCACAGAACGCAGACACTCGGGGCTGTGTGATCATGCCTTGATCATACAGATAGTGCACAAAGAATTCAGCAGAGATCTCCAGCTTTTCAGTTTTTGCTTGTTCTTAAAGCAAGCCAAGTTTCTAGTCCTGAAGGATGGCAGTGAGCAGGATTGCCCTCAGCTCATGTGCAAGGCGCCAGTGTCCTGCAAAGTTCCCCCCTGCCCCAGCAAGAAGGAACAGGCAGATTGGCATCGCTGGCACAGATCAGGGGTGTGCGCACGCAACTTTTCCTGGTGCAGAACCTTGTTCCACTAGCCTAGAGGAGGCACCCTGCCTGTCCTCCTTTGTTTTCTACTAACGTAATCCTGGTCAGAAAAGAGCCAGGCTTTCAGAGAGTTTGGAAACCTTCTGCGTGCTGTGGCAGAAAGGTACAGGTTTTGGCCACTGCAACGTATGTTCCGAGTGAAGAATTCCAGTTCTTTTCTCCACTTCTTTTTTTATGGGCCTGCCAAGCAACGGAGGGCAACCTCTGGGTCGAGCTGCATCTACCATCTCAGCCTTCTGGCATTCTATTCTCCCTCTGACTGGCTCCCAGCCAAACGGTACCTGGCTTCCCAGGGTCCTCCACTACAGGCGGGGCTCTGTTTCGTGGGCTCTGTGTGGCAATTTTCACTGTATTGTCTGCTTCCTTGCTGGGTCGGCTGGTTGTCAGCTGCTCTGGTATCACAGTGTTGGGATCTAGGAACAAAGACAGAAAAAGAGGCGGGATGAGAAACCTGGAGCCAGCGGGGGGGGGGGGGGGGAGAGCGTCTTCCAGGTCCTTGGCACTTGCTGGCTGCTGGCCTTTGCTAGACAAACGATTGCATCAGCCGAGAAGCATGCAAAGAACAGGCTGGGTGGTTTCAGGGCGTCTAGATCAAGGAGTTCATGCAGACAGCATGCAGGGATAGGCAGAAGAACTCCAGAAGATGCTACAAAGGACGGGGTCTGCAAGGCGGCAGTCTCCGTTCCGACTGCCTGCTTCAAGACTCCAAGCCAGTTCAGCTCCAGAGAGCTCTGAGCCCACTACGCCCAAGGCACGGCTGCGTGCGCACACAGGCCCCGACGGCATCCGTCTCTTCATTTGTCCTGATGGCGGGCAAGACTCTTGGCGATCTGCAACAGCGTCAACCTTGGCTTGCTCTCAAGGTGCTTCTCTCGACCCAGGAGGAGCTGCAGCCTTCAGGCGCTCATTCCCGAGACCCGCCCTCTCGGCTCAGCTCCACCCCTTCTCGCACACACCTCCCTCTACAGAGCTACTGCTGCTATCAGTCAAATCTGCTGCTAGATCACTCAAGGGGAGCTATGGAAGCTGCAGCTGAGTCTGGGAACTCCATCCTGCAGTAGGGAGAGTTTCAGAACAAGGGCTCTTTGAACTCCACGCGCAACTCTCCTCGCAACTGCTCTGTTGCGCCAGAGAAGGAAGACGGCAGATGAAGCACCGGGGGGGGGGGGGGAGGGAGAACGAGAGACACAGCAAGGACTTGTGCTTGCTGGCCGTTTCCCCTTCGCAATTTACAAGCATTCTTGCGGTGGTGGCTGTTTTCGGCAACAACTGTCAACAATCTCACAAAACCACTACTTTGCAAGCTAACGTCTGGCCTGCCAAAGTCTCTACGTTGCCACGTAATCAGAAACAGGGCTGCTCCCAACCCACGCCCTTAGGAGGATGGCTTTGGCCCTCCTAATTCACCCCACACGAGGGCTGGACACCCACAAGACAGGCCCAGAGACAGTCAGGAAAACCACATGACAATCCTTCGGTCTAGGAGACAAGATGGCGGCTCATGCTGGGCTGCTTTGGGGGCTTGCAGAAGTAACTCTACTAGACACCTGACATGCGACTGAGCACCTCTTGGCCGGAGGCTGCGGCTTTTGCGAATCAAGGGGGCCTCCCCCTTTGGAGCACCAGCTCATCCTTCCCAGCTCCCTTCGGTGACCTTCTCATCCGCTCCACCCCCACCCCAAATACACTGAATTTGGAGCACAACACTTCAGGACCAGACGAGAACGCAAGGGAAGGTGCCAAGGCAGATCAGCCAAACCATTTATCTCTCTTAGCAATGTGTGACCATCTCTGTCATTTCTGTTTTAGCCAGAGGAGGGGCTGCGGCAGGCAAAGAAATGCAGCATGCAACAGGCAGGGGTGGCTGCGGCGATGAAACCTTCCGCAATGCCAAATAGGGCACGTGTGTGTGTGTGTGTGTGTGTGTGTGTGTGTGTGTGTGTGTGTGTGTGTGTGTGTGTGTGTGTGTGTGTGTGTGTAGGGGGGCATCAGGCAGAGGCCCATTCGGTGAAAACAGGGGCTCTGACAAGCACACAGCAGCACCTGAAAAGGAAGGAGAGCTTGAACGGTTAAGGTTGCTCAAGGAAGCCGGCGGTTCCAGAAGCGTCGTGGGAGGGGGGGTGCCTTGGTGCCCATGGCACCAGATGGTGCCCAGGGCCCCCAGGCGTGGACTGCTGAAGGGGCGGAATCGCGGGCTGAGGAGGGCGGAAACATACCTTCCTCGGACCGCGTTTCGGACCTCCCTCGCCTTGAAGCGCCTCTGAAATGAAACGGCGCGGGGTGTGTGTGTGTTTGGAGGCGGGGCGTGACATCACACACCCGCATCACGTGGGGGTGGCGTCGCGTCATGTGGGGATGGCGTCGCGTCGGTGCCCCCCCCCCCATGTGGGGCCGGAGCGACACCACTGGGCGGTTCTGGCTGGTTCTTAGCTAGGAAACTGCCAAGAAGTGTCCATGGCCCCTTCTGAAGAACAGCCCGACACGGTCTTTTGTGAAAGGTTGACAGAAATGCATTGGCCCCAAGCGCAGGGGTCATTCCCAGGCCTACTGCTTGAATCCCTTTAACTGGAAAGGCCAGAAACTGAACTCTGGACTTTGGGTACATGCAAAAGATGCACATGACCAGAGACACGGAAAGCAGCCAGTTTTTAAAGAGGGATCCCAGGGAGCCAGGACTTGTTCAGGTAAACTGGTGGGAAGCATGATTCAAACAAAAAGTATTAAGCATCCAGAAGAACAAGCCCCGCTGAAGAAGAACCAGCATCACTCCTTTTGCCTATAGCATCTTGTGGAGAGATCCCTCTAGTCTGGACCCATTTGCAGCCCCCTTGGGCTTTCATCCTCCTCCAGAACTTGGTGCCACTTTCAAATTTGCCCCCCAACCCCCCCCCCCGATTCCAGATTATTTATGAACAGATTATATAGCACTAGTTCCAATACAGGTGTGTAGGGGGTGCTTTTCTGTTCAGAAATGCAGCACTCAGGTTCTTCGGGACTCTGGGAATGAATTTCTTACTGTGGCACACAGGACTCCCAACACATAACAATGCAGGTCACGGCAAGCTTCTCCCGTGGCACAAGCTGCAGTGGCTGTACAGAGGCAACCCAGCGATTTGTCCCCAAGAGCAACCAGCCAGATGCCTCCAGGACTCTCACAAGCAGGGAGGAGGAAGGCAAATGCTGCTCCCGGTTCCATTCGTCAAAAACAGCTCAAGTCTGGACAAGGGCTGCACCAAGAGTCCTCTCAACCTGGATTGAGTTTTAGGGGGCTGCGGGGATGACCCCCCTCTGTCTCACATCTTTCATTTGGACAGATTCATGGAGGAAAAGACCATCACAGGTTACGAGCCATAAGCAACCTCCTGGCTTTGGAAGTAGGTTTTCTCTGTGCCAGGTGCAGGGGAGTGGCAGCAGGAAACAGGTTATCTTGTTGGCTGTGTGCTCCCTGAGGCATCTGGTGGGGCCACTTTGTGATACAGGAAGCTGGACTAGATGGGCCTTTGGCCTGATCCAGCAGCCGGGCTCTTCTGATGCTCTTATGTTCACTGTTGCTGCCTAGATAGCATGCACGGTTTGGGTCCAGGATATCTGAGGGACCGCCTTCTCCCATACATTCCGGCCCGCTCTCTTAGGTCATCTGAGGGGGCTCTCCTGTGAGAGCCACCTCTATCTCGTTAGGGGAATGGCAGCATGTGGGCGAGCCTTCTCTGTTGTGGCGCCACAATTGTGGAACTCCTTGCCAGGGGAATTGAGAACTACCCCCTCCCTCGTGGCTTTTCGGCAAGGGCTCAAAGCGTTTGTTTCATCTAGCGTTTGGGTGATGGGTTGATGTCTGACTTCTGGGTCTTAAGATGTTTTGCTCCATTGCTTCTCTGCTCTATAGTGTTGTCGTCCCCCCAGTGGTTTTTATTGCTTTTATTTTATGTATTGTTTTAAATTATGTATTTTTATCTTTGTTGTAAGCCGCCTTGGGCATTTGCCTTGGCATGGGATAAGGCAGAGTATACATTTTTAAAATACATAAATGAATATCACAACTGCAGTGGTCCGCCCAGGTGCCCCATTTTCCCCCCTAGAAGCTCCCTTGAAAATATTGTTATATGTAATGTTTTAGCCTCCAGGGCTCCTCATGCATACAAAAAAATGCAAGACTCTAGTCACATGACCACTTCTGCCCCCTGAGGGCTGTCATTTTGTCTCCCGTCATGCCACCTCCCAAGTCACCAACACAGACAACACCCCCCCATTTCTCCCCCTTTTAATAAAACTCCTTATATTTTTACAGATTTTCTCGCCTGTCTCAACTTCACTTAGGAGGGGGATTGCCCCGCCCCTCTGGCCGTCAAGTTTCGCTGCCATTTACTGTTGTGTCTTTAAGGAAAATCTCTTTAAGGTCTGTCTCGGTCTCTGAGCATTGGATGGTTTAACTACCAGTTCCCCCAGTGTGCCCAGTGAAAGGAGGGATGTGGAAGTAGGGGAGCTGTGTGCTAGTCCCTAACCACTAGGCATCAGGGCACAACCTGGCTGCCATTTAACAGCATCACCAAAAGGACAAGCGCTCAGGCTGGAGCTGGCCGGGTCAAAAGGCATGACATCAGGGCTATGAAACAGGGAAGAGTAGGCCGCTATCGGGAAGGGAAGCTAGGCGCACCGAACAATTCCTCAGCCTCTCCACTTTGCTTTTCTTCCATTCACAGACCTTTCCAAGCTTCTATCACATATTTATGAGGACTAAACTCACAGAAGTCATGACGGAACTGTTCCTGTCCAAGTTTTTTTTTTAAGCCCTGAGAGGCTCATTCAAAGTTCCACTTCTGGACAGGACAAGGAGGCTCCCGAAAAGGATCGACACCAGGCAGCAGCACAGCTTCCCACGAAGCTGCAACACAACGAAGCTGCAACACAAACAATTCACAGCCTTGCCCTGCCCCACCTTCTTCCCCTTTTTAATGGTTGCGAAATCGCCTGCTCCCTTGGAGCTGTAAACCTTCGCCTCTCCCCTCTCGTTCCCACAACTGGGCCGAACTCCCGCCCTCACCCCAGCCACAACTATTTGGTGCAGAGAGGAATCCCAAGAGAAAGCAGAGCTGCTGACTCACCCTGGCCCACTTTCATGACGATCTTCATGGAGCGCGTCTGGCAGACCCCACCTTCGCGGTTCTCCAAGCCCTCCAGGGACCCATTGGAAGTGGCTGCAGGGAGAAGAGGAGGAAAGTGCAAATTGTTATTTCCCAAAAACAGCCAAGATGAGGCAAAGCGAGGACTGTTGCTGCTGCTGAACAATGAGTGTACAGGTGGGCCCCTGTATCCACGGATTCGCTATCCACGGTTTCAGTTATCCACGGATTGTGGGGACCCTCCCCCACCAGGCTGTTACTTTTTTCCCAGTAAGCTCCGTTTCTTCCTTAAACAAACAGGAGAAGGGGCTGCTTATTGCAGGCAATTAGAAAGAGACTAAGTCCTAGAGAGGCTCTGCAAGGTTAACAGAAACCTTGCAGAGCCTCTCTAGGACTTAGTCTCGTTCTACTTGCCTGCAATGGAGGCTGCTTCTCTGTTTGTTTTAAGGAAGAAACAAAGCTTGCTGAAAGAAAAATAAGATCTGGGGGGCGCACACACGCCTGCCCGCAAAGGAAGGCAGAGCGGAGGCCCCTCAGAAAACCTTAGAGGGGGTATTCGCTCCTATCCACGGTTTCAAGTATCCACGGAGGGGCCTGGAACATATCCCCAGCGGATATGGGGGGAGTACTGTACTATCAATGGTCTGCTGGGTGCTGCACACGACAGGGCACAGAAACTGCATCCCCTCTGCCCGGAGGACTACTCCAGGGCCGACACCGAGGGATGCGCTGTGCAGTGACGGAAGGCGAGGCTAGGATGGTCCAGGAGAAAGACTGGCAAGCACAGGGCAGAGTGCGGCAGGGCTGGGCTCGGGGGACCCAGGTTCACCTCCCGGCTTTCACTGCGAGATTCAAGGCTAGTTATGGAAACGCTGGTACACAAGTGTGCGAGGAAGAGCTCTAGCTACCCAGGCATTCCGGGACATGGTGCCTAGCTTTTGTGCAGCGAGTCTGCAGGGCCTGATCGGTGAAATTTTTATTGTTTGTTTAGTATCCTACAATATTTTAGAGACAGGTTTTGAGTAAACGTGTTATACGGGGTTTCATTTTCATTAATACCAGCTTTGTAAATGCTATAATACTGTTAAAAAACAGAATTAGGTTTTATTCATTACCCTTTTCCTCTTATATCCCCTGCTAAGTGGGCAAGAGGCACTTTTTCAATGGGTGCTCCTCTTATATTTAGCAGGGGGAGAGTAACTGCCCCCCTTTCACCCCAGCACAGTGTCTTTTTTGGTGGCTGTTTGCTGGTGGTGGTCTGCATCTTTTTTAGATTGTGAGCCCTTTTGGGACAGGGAGCCATTTCATCATTTGATTTCGTCTGTAAACTGCTCTGTGAACTTTTGGTTGAAAAGCGGTATACAAATATTCTTAATAATACTGTTCATAATAACATATCATGATTTGCTTAACCATTTTTCTTTTTAGGAGTCTGTTTAGTTTGTCTGCTTATCACAGAGCCTCTGAAGCTGGCACACCCACCAAAACCCATAGGGCATATAATTATGTGCACGCACGCGCACACACACACACACACACACACACACACACACACACGCACGCACAGATCCTCTTTTCCAAATTAATTCCCACATATCCTTTTGTGTCTTGCTGGAGTTTGCCTCCTCTTCCCCATCTGCTGCTGCTGGGGTGTTGCCCCCTTTTTTCTTCACATGCCAGTGTGACCCCCCAAAACAGAACTCAGGGTGGAAACCTGAGCCCCCAGTAAAACTCTCCTTCCCAACACCCGTCATTGGGAGAGGGCATTTCTCTCCCAGATTCACATTTCCTATGAACAGGAAGTGGTTGCAGCTGAGGATGTGCCTGTGGCGTTTTGCAGACAACGCTAAAAACGTCTCCAGCAAGTCTCCCTGGCGCCTGCCAACTAGGGTTCCCAGGGTTCCTTGGGCGGAAGGTCCTGGCAAGCCAACCCAGCCAGTTGAGCAAAAGCAGGGAGGGCTGCTGAAAAGGATGCCTGCTGCCACCGCCACTGGAATAAGAAGTCAGCCGAGGAGGACACTCTCGGGGGGGGGGGTAGGAAGGGGGCATGTGGGGGACCTGGCCGCTTCCATGACAGGGGCTCTGCCCATCTTCCAACTGCCGAAGGAGTGCTTATTATGTCAGAGGGAAAGCCCCCGAAGTGCAAGGCAAGAGCCCCGAGCCCCTCCAAAAGCAATTAAGCCAACCCCAGAGAGGGCTGCTGCTGAAAAGAACATTTCAAGTTTTGTCCCACGGGGTTAACAAGCTCCCTATTAAAAGGGGAAACAAAAGGGGGGCAGGGATCTCGGGGTTTGCGGCTTGGCCTCCGGAGCATTCCTCTTCGCCAGGGGCTCCGGCAGCCTGGCTGCCACTTTTATTATCCCCATTGTGCTGCTGGGTTTGGAGTGGGAGACTTTGCCTTTGTCCAGCTCCTCGGCCTTCCCCTCTCTCGTCAGAGCCCAATCTAATTAGCAACTCAGCAACCGGCTCAAGCAGGAGCAGAGCCGGATGAATGAATGGAACTCAGGGGGCAGAAGGGCTGGGCGGGAGCAGGCTGGTGAGCTGCCCAGGCCTCCGCTTCGGGGAAAGGCTTCGACTACCAACCAAGGCTACAGCTGGTCCCGGGGGCAGGGGAGAGGGACGTCACCATCCCGCAGAAAGGAAGGTGCCTGCCAGGAAGGGCATAGGCAGATCCACAGTCAGGAGGCTTCCAACAGCGCTTGGCCCGTCTCCATTTGCTATCCCAGTTCTAGCCAACCGTTTTCCCCAGAACCAGTCCTCTCCTAAGCTAAAAAGACAAAGCAAGATTAGAGGTGGTGTGGCACATGCTAACGCCTTCAGGTAGGACTGGAGAGATTCCAGATGCTCAGAAGTTTGAACCTGGAAAACGGCCCTAAATCACTTAGGTAAAGGTCAAGGTCTCCCCTGCTCGAAAGCCAGTCATGTCCGACTCTAGGGTGCGGTGCTCATCTCCGTTTCTAAGGCCGTAGAGCCAGCGCTGTCCAAAGACTCTTCCGTGGTCATGTGGCTGGCATGACTAATGGAATGCTGTGACCTTCCCACCACAGCAATGCCTATTTATCTACTTGCAATTTCTTGCTTTCAAACTGCTAGGTTGGCAGGAGCTGGGACTCGGGTCTCGAACTGCTGTCCTACCTGCCAACCTTCCGGTCTGCAGTTCAGCGTCTTAACCACGAAGCCACTGCAGCCCCTAAATCACTTAATGCTCAGTTTAAAGTTGGAAATAGCAGCCAGTGGGCAAAAAAAAACACCACTGAATTGGGGGGGGGGGGATTTGCAAGCCTGGAGGGACTTCAAGGCACGAGGTACGATGCAGAGGGCCTTTGCCTTTTGCATGCTTCACCTGGACCAAGGCCTCCAGCTAGAAGCAGCATCTCCATGTCAAGGACACACGTTCAGTCTCGTGGGCTGGTCTGCTGGAGCACGCCAGGGCAGCTGCACCCAAGAGTTCAAGTCATTGACACTGAGCAGGGGCCAAGAGCCACGGCCACCTCCCCCTCAAAAACTTGTGGAGGACAGAAAACAGCCAGCTGGCGACTGGCACACAGGCTCTCGCCGTTTGCTGTGTTCAGAGGGAGAATCCTGAGCTATCGCTTTTGATTTCGAGATCAAGAAGTGCCCGAAAGCAAGAACTCCGTGATGTGCTACCAGGGTGCAGCTGGGGGAGAAAGAGGGCACCGAAACAGAACAGGGTGGAGACCAAGAGAAGAAAATTGAAGTTGCCAGCTCGTGGCGCGCACGGGGGTGGGGTGGGGGGGGAATTGTCCCCGGTCATTTGCCCATATTAAGTGAAGCTCAAGGATGGCAAAATCCCTGCTGCCTGATTGCTAAGAAATGCAAGACTTGTAAGCTGGGGGCTGTTTTCTTCTACCCCCTCCATACATCCACTGTATACTGCGGATATGTGTCCACCATCATGAGGGCAGACATGGGCAAGTGGCAAACTCAACCAAACATGAACTGGAAAAGAAGAAAAACACGCACACACACTATGATATGCGAGAGAGAGTGCATGTGCCCACACCAAACTAGAGAGCGGGATCTTCACCCGTCCTTTGCTCCTGCCCAAGACTAGAGAGAGTCCAAGGCCCACTCCCTCACCGCCATTTTGAATTCCTCCTCCACAGACAAGAGTGAGTCCCTCTCTTCACCTTTCAGTACTTGTGTCGTCTCCCCCCCCCCGCCCCGCTCAATGAAATAAACAACTCCCGTTCCAGTTAGGCGTCACTGACCCACAGCTCTTCGACCACACAACAGCAACAAGCCTTTGCCCTGTTCTGCAAAGTCTAACATGCAATTAGGCACAATTGCACACAGCTTCGGATGAACGTAAACGTGGTTTGCAAAAATGGCTGTAGCTGAGGGGCAACTGCCAGCCAGGCTCCCTTTAGTCCCTCCCCTGACCCAAACCCACCATCTCTCCCGTGTTTGGTTGTGTTTTTTTAAGCCGCTCTCATTCCGGGCAGACTGGAGGGAGCCAGCCCCATTCCACAGACCTCCTGGTGCTGGTGGGGAAGCAGGAAAACGCTCCCAGCATGGTCAAAAGCACCTCTTGCTCCAGCAACTACAGCAGCTCTGATGCCCTTCTCAGCACCACTGTCCAAGGAAAGAAGGGCCACGCGTGGCTGGGAAGAGGGGAGCAGCCCAACAATACCAAAAGCATGTTGGTGGCGAGGGGCAGCCAGCAAACACAACTCCCCGAGGGACGTGGCCCCATCAGGTCGGTCGTGCAACAGGCCCCACCTCATCGCCAAGACAGGACGTTGCGTCGCTCCCAAAGGGAAACATGTCGCCCAGGTAATTCCACCCTCCCAAGGACCACACGCCTTTTCACCTTGGGGAGCCTTCTCCACCCTTACCCCTCGGCCCCACCAGGGCCTTGATTTAGAGGAGGCTCCCAGAGGCAATGGAGCCCCTTCCCAACTCTGCTACGCCCCAGGAATTCCGAATCAAGAGGCAAACACCCTGAGAAACGCTGCCGGTTTTAGCTCCAGTGCTTCGACTCCCCTTCCAAACGCCTCCAGTGTTTTGCATGAGTAGCCATTCCAAATTTGGCCTCAGTTGCGATCCAATAGAGGTGAAAATCCAGCATCCACCTTATGATGCACAGGTAGGTCGGCCGGCGGAGAAGGAACCCAACAGAGGAAGGACATTTGCTAGGCCTGGGGAATCTCTTCTGCCTTTTACTGAACTTCCTCAGGCATTTCATCCAAGGAGCACAGAGATTCAATTCCAATGTCAGGCTGTGTGCAATGATGGTGGAAACAACCCCGAAACTGCAGTTGCCATGTTACCATGAGCTCTATCACTTGGTCCAGTAGGGGGAGGTCAAGGGGGTGAGAACGGAGGGCCCAATCCTATTCAACTTTCCAGTGCCCATGCAGCCCCGAGGTAAGGGAACGATCATTCCCTTACCTTGAGGAGACTTCCGTGACTCCCCCCCCCCCACTATCCCCCATTGGCACAGCTGCATCAGCGCTGGAAAGCTGGATAGGATTGGGCCCTGGAACAATTGTGCTGTGGGTTTCCAAGACACCTGCTCACTACTCGCACTCTTTCACACCTGGAGAAGTCCCCCAGTCCCACCCAAGCCTGCTACACTGAGGCCAGCCACCGACACTGGGCGTTGCGTTCCAAAATGCCTTTTCTAAGCTGAAGGACAAGACAAGCACGGGGGCTTCCGAAGAAGCACAAACTGGATTGGAGCCAAGTCACAAGGGTCAGTCTCCTCACTTTGGCTCCTGTGCACAGCTCCTCTTCCCTACCGGGCAGCACAGGGGAAATAATTATTCTGGACAGGAGAAGAGAAGAGAGGCTGGAGGCAGGAGAAAGCACATTAGACTATGCAGAGCTTGCTAAGCCGAGCGCGGCGGATCAGAGCAGGCAGCACATCAACCTCCCAAGCATGCAAAAGTTGGTGGAATGAAGGGAGCAGCTTCTGGATGTGCCAGTTACGGTAATCCCATCATTTTCTGACAGCAGTTAAAACATCAGGAGGTATCGCGTTCAGGGCTGCCTGTGAGGCCTGGTGGCAGCACCAGCATGGCTGAGCAGCCGAGGCAACAGGTCTTAATGGAACAGGATCTCCAGGCTGGTGGAATGTGGGGCTGGGGCGTTTCTAACCCCCCCCCCCCAAATCTACCCCTGCTCACTGGGCCAAGAGGAGTTTCCTGAAGTGGTGCTCCACTTATACCGAGCAGGGGGACAGTCACTTTTCGAGTGGGGGTTGTTGTTCCTGGCGTTTCTTCCGCCTCTTTTAGATTATGGGCCCTTTGGGGACAGGGAACCAGTTTGATCTTCTCTGTAAACTGCTTTGTGAACTTTTGTTGCTGTTGTTGCAGCATATAAATCATCATCATCATCATCAATTGTGTAATGACTGAAAACTAATCCATTTCCTCCAAGTATGCCTGATTTTTTTAAAAAAAATAATAATGGGGGCCATTGCTACATCTTTCTGCTTGAGAAGACACCACTCGACAGAATCCCACAGACCTTGAAACCTTCTTCCACACTGGTGCCAAGCCTATCGAACGCCAGGTATCCACAGATTTGGGCTTGGCCAACTTGCTAGACCTCCCCCACCTCCCCCCAAGTCTTCTTCATCCACATGAGGGTGCATGCAACTAAAGCTCAAGCTCAACAGAGGTCCGTGCCCCAATAGGATGATAGACGGAGACCTGCCCCTAGCTATATGTGGAGAAAGCAATGCCCTCTCCCCCTTCCTCCCCACCCCCATGCACATAAGCAGTTTCAGTATTGGTCCCTCCCCCCATTTTCTGCTTTAATTTTTCAAGCAGAATATTATTTTGGCGGTTTGGAAGATCTGGAAAGCAAACTTGGCAAAAGATAAATGCAAGGGTCTCTTAAATGGTAAGCTTTGGATGAAATTAAATGTTTGAATTCGCTCCCAGATTCCCTTTAGCAGGTCTCTGTTATGATTGCAGCCCCAAAGCGCAATTAACATGCTGAGACTGTTGCAAATCCAAGTCGCTCATCTTTTATTGTTCGTAATGACTCTTCCATCTGGGCAGAACAGCCAGCACAAGGCACAGTCGAAGGCTGTCTAGATCCTTTAAGAGGCAGGTTGGACGCAGAAGCCAAACGAGCTCGCAGTTTTCGATTCCCTCTTCACTCGGATTTCTTCCCCCTGGAGCTCGTTTGGCATATTTTGGCTCCAGGGAACGTTAGAAGGGTCTGTGGGCTGCACACCTTCCTGGATCATGTGGGTCACACCCAAATCAGATACACAGGCTGGCAGGGGCACCCAAGGAACACCTCCAAGGCTCCTTTGAGCACCCTTTCCGTAGGGACGTGGAAACTCTTCTCTGGCAGGGGAAGGGGGACATTCCTGACCCTCTGAGATTTAACCGAGCAGAATACTTCCAGGGCAAGCCCAAGACCTGCCTCCCGAATACTGCTCCTGCAGAGGAGAAGGCATCAGCCGCACTGCGCTGGATGAAGATGCGAACCAAAGCCCAGACCGTTGCCCTACATGCATCTTCCAGAGAGGACAGACGCCCACAACGCAGCCACCACCTCAGGGAGCGGGTCGTGGTTCTTCCCCAGTGCTGTATAAGCCAACCCAATACCAGACCAAGAGAGACCACTTGTCACCACCATCCACGAGGTGTCAGATCTGGCTAACTGTCAAGGGGGCTCAGCCAAACACCCTGCTGCTCCAGCACGAGGCAGGGCCGGTCGGAGGGGGGGGGCTGGATGTCCCGCCACAGAGGAGGAGAAATCGGCAATGCTACGGAGGGGCTATCCCCGAGGGTCAGCAACGCCCCATTTCCTCTGCCAGAGAATGCCCATTTCAAGGCCAAAAACTCAACACTGCAAATAGCTGGCCCAACCGTAGCGACTTAGTGCCACTTTGCCCCCCCCCCACATGATGCTCCCTTTTCCTTCAAGCTGCGCTTCTCACCCCAGGGAGGGAGGGGGGCATCGTCTCGCTTCAGCTCCATTTTATCATCAACACTTTGTTTTGGTATATAAATTACAGAAGACAGCTTCTTTTGAAACCAGGGGGCTGAAAAAACATTCCTCCCCCCCCTTTCATTTTGGTTAAAAAGGTAAAGGTGACCCCTGACAATGAAGTCCAGTCGTGTCCGACTCTAGGGTGTGGTGCTCATCTCCATTTCAAAGCCGAAGAGCCAGCGTCGTCCGAAGACGCCTCCGTGGTCATGTGGCCGGCGTGACTCTCCTTGCCGCAGCACGTAGCATGCAGCTGGAACACGGAGGTTAGTCCCTGCTTTTTGACTGTTTCCCCTCTGTCTGAGATTTTGTTTGGGTGTTTTGCCTTTTGTTTCTTATTACTGTTAGGCTGCTGGTTTTACTGTTTTACTTCCAGCTTTTAACTTTCTATGGTTGCTGCTTTTATGATTTAATATTATTGCATTTATTTTTTATTGTGTTTTTAAGATGTCGTAAGCAGCTTTGGGTGTCTCACTCGGGGGGGGGGGCAGAAAGACAGGATATAAACAAACTTATTTTCTCCTCCCACCCATAGATCCCCCCCCCAATCTCTCCCTTTCTATTTATTTTTTAGTTTTTCTCCCTTGACAGCCCCCAGGGTTGTCACAAGTTTTTTAAAGAGGTGGCAACAGCTGGAGGGGGAGACAAAGAGGAGAGTAACGTATTTTTCCGATATTAAATATGTTACAAAAGGGAATGCATATTTAGAGCATTTACAGATGTTCTAGGCTGCTTTGGGTGCCTCACTCGGGGGGGGGGATTTTTGTACTTCATACAAAAGGACAATGGTTTGCGTCATGGTCGGGCTGGAGGCCCCGATCCTCACAGCAGCTGAGTGCACTTTGGATCCAGAGCAGATTTTTTTTTCCTCCATGTAAATGGGTGCTCCCCTTCTCTGTTTTGGCGATGTTTTCCCTCCCCTTTGGGTCCAAGTCCTAATACTGGGCGGGAAGGAGATCAAGTTTATACTCTACTTTAACCTTGAGCAGTTGGATTATTCTTGCTGGGTGTTTCTTTCGCACCAGATACTAACAGGAGGAAAGTGGGCAAAGACAAGAAACAAAGGAGTGCTCAAAAAATCATTACCGTTTCCAGTGTGCAGTTAAGACAAGGTGTATCTGCATTCACACACTCCTCTAAAGGCCACACACGTCGGGGTGCATTGCGTTCAGCAGTGTGGCTGAAAAATCCCGGTGTGTCTCTCGCAACGCATCGGAATGCCGGAGAGCTCCGTTCCGGTGCATGCCGAATTCAACCCTGTTCGACTTTTGCCATGTTCAGCCAATGATAGGCAGTGTTTGGAGCAGTGGGGGGCGGGACACAGAGTAACGCAGTGGCCAGTCAGAATCGAGTCTGAAAAGACTGATTGGCTAAAAGAGAGCAGGGGTAGGGTAGGATATCCATGTGGTTTTCTTCGGTGTGCCTTGGGTGTGTTGCATTGCGTTCCGGCATGTCAGCTGCTCTTGCAGCGCACCGGGACGCAACGCACCCTGATGTGTGCGGTTTGTCTCTGCCTTAAGCTTGTCACTTGTACCTGCTCCTGTGATACATACTCAACCAAAAGGACCCTCTCACCACACACACACACACACACACACACACACACACTTGCTGCTTTTGAAATCGCGTGAGCAGATACCCCGAGTCTCCTAACCCACTGCCTCCTCCAATCGCGAAAGCTCCTATGAGATCTCTCTATGCTTTGCTGCTGAACTGCCAGGGCCTTTGTGCGAAGGCGTCTGCTTCGCTCAGCTCCAAGAAAAGCAGCACCTGTAGAGAAACATGGCAGCCTGTCCCTGCCTCTCTCCCCACCCTACTCGCCAGCACCCCAAGACACTAGTCCAGAGGGAAAAAGAAAGCAATAGTCGATCCACACATCAGGCCATAATCGGAACGACACCTTCAACTACCAAGACGGAAAACGCCCTTTGCAATGCAGAACCAGCAAGCAACAGCTGCAGGTTCCAGCCCTGTCTGTAAGCCAAGGGCCGGAGGAACTCTTCCATCTGCAGTCTAATTCAGTGCATGGCCTGCTGGTCAACGTCCTTCAAGACAAGCAGCGCTGGAAGGCCACTTGACCAAAGCCAGGGGTCCCCTGAGACCATGGAAGAGCCTCCAGTTCTGCTGGTGCTGCCGAATACAGGTGGGCCCCCATATCCGCTGGGGATATGTTCCAGGCCCCTCCGTGGATACTTGAAACCGTGGAGAAGAGCAAACACCCCCTCCATGGTTTCCTGAGGGCCCCCCACCCTGCCTCCCCTGCAGGCAGGCATGCTTGCCCCCCCCAGAAGCGTCGCTTGATAGGGGCGGGGGGCGGTGGGCCCCAGGGCGTAGGGCTCTTATTTTTCTTTCAGCAAGCTTTGTTTCTTCCTTAAAACAAACAGAGAAGCGGCCTCCATTGCAGGCAAGTAGAACGAGACTAAGTCCTAGAGAGGCTCTGCAATGTTTTTGTTAACCTTGCAGAGCCTCTCTAGGACTTGGTCTCATTCTACTTGCCTGCAATAAGCAGCCAGAGGCTGCTTCTCCTATTTGTTTAAGGAAGAAATGAAGCTTGTGGGGGGGGGGGGTTCCCCGCAATCCGTGGATAACTGAAACAGTGGATAGCGAATCAGTGGATATGGGGGCCCACCTGTACTCACATTGCAGGCTTGCAAGTGGGCATTCTGCCGATTCACCTGGGTCCCCAAGGGAAGGCGGTGCCTTCTTCACAGCACAAGCAGCTTCCACCAGCAGCAAGGTGATCAGGGATCACTCTGCAGCCCCCCACCCCAGCCCTAGTGAAGCAGCAGCAGAGCAGGTGCCAAGTCCTGCTGGATGAAAGTCAGCAACTGGGGGGTGGAGACAAGAGACTCATTTCCTCCCCTCCCCCCCCCTCCGAGACTTGCCTGGGGTGGCGGCAATGCAATGCAATTGGATGCACTTTCCGTACCAGGCCAAAAAAAAAATGCCTCTATTTTTCCAGGCATTTTAAAGGCCCAGTGAGGTTTTTGATGCTGCTCTGTTTATCAAGAGTCCACACATGCGCAGCGGTCAACAGGCCTCAACTTGCAAAATGTTGAGTTGCTACACACCAGCCAGCTGTGGTGGGGCAGAATGTTTACAAGATGCTTCAAACAGGCTGGTGGGTGAGTAGCCTTTGTTGCCGGCCCCAAGTCTCCCAAGCAAAGAGCTCTTGAAGCCAAGGTGGATCTTGTTCCACACCCATTTCCTCAGGTTCTACAGTGCAAGAACCCTTTTCGTTGGGGAAGGAAGGAAGGAAGGAAGGAAGGAAGGAAGGAAGGAAGGAAGGAAGGAAGGAAAACTGGAGCTCCCTGCCAGGCTGAGCTGCTCAGATGGCCTCCCCCCCCCCAATTCCAAAACGAGGTATATTGTGATGGGGGGGGGAATTGGTTCTAGTGGGCCCAGAGTGGAGGAGAACCAAACACCACAAAATTGTTGAGCAGAGCAGGCAGAGAGAGAGGAGGGGGCGGAGACACACATCTGCCTCTGGCTGATCAGTGGACAGCCGGCCTGCCACCGGCTCACAGCCACGCACTTTTGCAGGCCTCAAAATCCAGCCCCATCCACTTCGGCCCCTCAGTGCTCACATCATCGAGAGCTCAGCTTTCCTTCCTTCCTTCTCTGCCAAGCACCCTGTAAGTGCTACAATCAGCCTTTGCTGCAGTAACGAGAAGAACCCAATTAGTTGTGTTAACACCAGCTCCAGGCTTCAAGGCGGGAGCAGAGGGCACACTAGTTACACAGAAAACGCACAAAACTCAATCACTCCCAAGGCAAGGAAACTTCCAAAACCATCCAAGACTGAGTTCTGCAAAGCAGGCAGAGGCTTTTTGGGGGGTTGGGATTAAAAAAGAAAGAAAAATAAACCGTTAAAGGCACAGAACATACACTGGGCAAATGCAGAGAGTTTAAGTAGAGAAGAGTCCCAAACAAACCAACATTTCGGCTCAGTATTAGTTACTGAAGGTCAGCTCACCCTAAACACACTTATGCATGACCGCTGGCGTCGCTGGAGGTGGGGCGGAAAGCTAAGTTCTGCAGCTTTCCACCCCACCGTTACTCTCCTGCACGAGGCGCCCCGCCCCCCACATCGTGGGAGCCCGTCAGCGGAGAGAAAGCAATGCGCAGGGACTCTCCTGCACGTTGCTTTCTCTCCGCTGACGGGCTCCTATGACGAGGGGCGGGGCGCCTCTGACCGGAGAGTAACGGTGGGGCGGAAAGCTGCAGAACTTAGCTTTCTGCCCCACCTCCAGTGACGCCAGTGTGCATGTCCCTCACAACCCCCCACCCCCTGTAAAAAGGCCTTTTTATATTTTCCTCCCATGCTCATTTTTGGAAACAGGCGACTGACAGCTCTGGTGCAAGTCCAGGCTCATCACTCATCAGGTCCACCTCTGATGCAAAGCCCTTTTTTAGCAGCACACGCATCTACCCCAGTCTGGCAGGCCTTGCTCTTCCCCACCCAACTTTGTTCTGTTTGTATGAGTGACGGAACACAGAGCAGATAACCTTTAACGTGATACACTTCAGACCAGGGGTGGGCAATTCATTTTCCTAAGGGGCCACATGAGAAACTGGGACTGTTGCGGAGGGCAGGAGCAGCTAATTAAGGTAAAATAATGTGTCCCCCCCGGGCATTACCTTCATTAGCTGCTCCGTGTCTTCCTTGCAACAGACGCTATAAGCAGCAGCATGCACAGACGTGCTTATAGCACAGACGTGGAGTGCTAGAGAGGCTCAGCTGAAGAACAGGAAGGAGCCTCTAGCACTCCGCGTCTGTGCTATAAGCAGCATGCTGCTGCTTATAGCGTCTGATGCAGGGAAGACACAGAACAGCTAATGAAGGTAAGAGAATGGCCAGGGGTGTGCGGGCGGGGCATTATTGTATCTTAATTAGCTGCTTCATGTCTTCCGTTAAACCTCCCACGGGGCGGTCAGGGACAGCCAAAGGTCCGGATGTGGCCCAGGGGGCATACAATGCCCAAGTCTGCTTCAGACCCTGGTTGTATACCAGGAGAGCACCACAAGCACAAATGTGTGCAACCCCCCCCCCCGTCCATTCTTATGAGAGGGGTACACGTTCTAAATGGACACTTGTTGCTGCAGGTACAGAACCACCGGCTCTATGCCCCAAGGACAGGAACCCTTCAGCACCACTTCTTAGCCCAAAGCCAGGGAGCGCATTCGGAAGAATCGGGTAAGGGACGAAGTGCCTGCGTGCCTCCTTCAGTTATAAAACAAAGAATCCAAACACACAAAAGGGATGCACAAACTGCAGCCAATTCTAGATATGCCTAGATGCAAAAATCTGTCCTTCTCATCCGACAAGCACCACACCAAGTCACAGATGAAAATTGAGACGGGTGGGGGGGGGAGGGAAGACAGGATGCCTCCTGGTAAGAGGGAGGGGCACCGGTCCTTTCACACAGGGCCCCCCATTAGGATGCTAAAAGGGCTGAGGTACAAAACCAGCTGCCAGAAGCGGTGCGAGCCACAAAGGTCAGGAGGGAGGAGGAAGAAAAGCCAGAGAGAGAGAGAGAGAGAGAAAGGCTCAACAAAATCACATTTACTCTGGTCACGGTTTCAGACAAGCTTCCAAGACAAAAAGCCCTGCATCACACAATGGCCATTAAGTTGGGTTTTGACACGGTCTGTTCAGGGCTTTGGAGTCCTGGGAGAGACCACCAGAGGCAGCCCCACTCTGCAGCACCAAGAGGCTTCCGTGCACCCCACGTGGGGAGAGAGATTGTTGGGGAGAGGCATCCGTGGGGCCAGGGGCCTGTGGCCGCTTCTCACCTTGGCAAGAGAAGCTTCCCACTCCACCACCCTGCCCAGGAGTCCGTGGTGCCCTACAACAGGAGGGCCCTCAAGGTGCGTGAAATGAAAGGCCATGTGCTCGGGGGCAGGGGGGCAGAACCCTCCTGGGGGGCTCCCCTGGACAGGGAGGGGTTCGACTTCCTTTAAAACAGAACTGCCTCAGAAGTCTTCAGGTCACCTCAAAATTCTCATGGCGTGCTTTGCCCCCAAACAGACGACCCTGCACAGACGTTAGGAGCAAATATAGCGGAGGAAAGAATTAGCCTCCGACTTTCAGGCGAGGGCAATTCAAACAGCGTGAACCAAAACTGCCAATATCACCATGCGAGGACTTTACGACTTCAGAACTGAACACATGAATCACGTTTTTAGATCAAATGTGAACAGGCAGCTTGGCTGAAATGACCGCTTGACCTCTGCTGGACAGACCAAAGACCAACAAAATAAAAGTGGGGGACAGACGGACGGACACGTGTCTGGGAGACCACAGGGTAGACCCCGAGGAATGAGAGATGGGGAGATCTTAGGTGTTTGGGGGACCCAGCCGCAGGCTGGCCCCAGGCATCTCAGATAGATCATCATCCCACCCGCAGGAGGCCCCCTAACAGAGAAGCTAAAGGAAGTGGTTATGTGTAGCTTTTCAAATATTTTTCAAATATTTGAAAAGGATCTCAGAAAGGGGGGGGGGCACTCAAGTCCCACTGACAGGGCAAAGAATCAAGTTTCTGTTTGCCTTTTACAGCCACTATTTTAGCAACCGAGGGAAATCTCCACTCTCTGAGCTTCTGGCTCTAGACGCAAGACAAGGAGACAACAATGCACCAACCCCAAAAGACAGGACAGGTGGCTGGTTTTCAAGGACCGACGTTTATTTAAGAAAGGTTTCTCCCGCCATTGCAACAGGTGCTCAAGGCAGCTAACAGAAATCAAACACACAACATTGTGTCACACAACATTGTGTGACAAAAACAAAGTACAAATAAATCAACCACCATATGATTTTAACATTCCAAAAGACAAAACTAATACAGTAAAATCAACTCACAGCCATGAGCCATCATGTAACACGGATGTGCTCCATAACACGGAGCCATCATGCAACACAGGCTCACGGCAGCGCAAAACTTGGCATGAATAAGCAGCGGCATAAAACACTATTAACTCGATAAAAGTGCACATAAAACTAACCAGTCAGTAGCAGTAAAAACGCAGATGAGAGTAAGCAATAAGTAAACTGCCCATCCACCCACCCACACTTAAAATGCTAATCTAAATAAAAGTCTTTAACCCCCACCAGAATACCTCTAAAGAGTGGGCAGTTCTCAAATTACCAGAGAGGGAGTTCCACAAGTGTGGTGTCACCACAGAAAAGGCCCTACAGCTTGCCGCAGCCCCCCCACCTACTGTCAAGGGTGGCACTCGCAGCAGGGCCCTATCAGATTATCTTCAGGAACGGGTCAGAATACATGGAAGCGACAGTCCCTCAGGCCCAGGCCATAAAGGTCTTTAAAGACCTTGACTTGTGCCCAGAAATGAATCGGCAGCTAGGGCAGTGACCTGACAGAGTCGAGCTGTCGAGCCCCAGTGACTATATGAGCTACAACATTCTGCATTAATTCCCAGTGGGAGACGGGTTAGCCATTCCACCCACACGGTAGCCATCACACGCTGGTAATGGCTCCGATCGGGGAGGGGCGCTTACATGCACGTAGCAACGTCCTGCTACACTTTCACATCCGCACCACCCTTGGAACGCCAGTGACAAAGGGATATCTACTAAAACCGAGTGGCAGTAGAATTAGAACAGACAAGAGAACAGACAAATGACAAAGAGACAAGAGAACAGACAAGAGACAATACACCCAGCATGTAATTAATCTGTGGAACTCCTTGCCACAGGATGAGGTGATGGCACCTGGCTTGGATGCCATTAAAAGGGGATTGGACAGATTTATGGAAGAAAAGTCCATCACAGGTTACAAGCCATGATGAGGATAAGCAATCTCCTAGTTTTAGTAATAGCCTATTTCTCAATGCCAGATGCAAGGGAGTGGCGACAGGATACAGGTCTCTTGTTGTCTTGTGCTCCCTGAGGCATCTGGTGGGGCCGCTGTGAGATACAGAAGCTGGACTAGATGGGCCTTTGGCCTGATCCAGCAGGGCTCTTGTTAAGTTAATCTCTTTAACCAACAAGTGAACAAATGTTGCCAATTCTGGGAAAACGACTGGCGCGGAAACACGACAGAACTGGCCACCACCTCAACACAGGATTGGGGCAGGGTTAGGGGAAGGAACTTAAAGAAGTGGCAGAGCTATGAAGGAGAACTGAATCCAAGCAGGCTTATGGTTTCTGTTGGGATGCTTGATAGATAAATACAATCTGTTTACAAGACTGTGGGAAGGAGCGGGAAGATGGCTGTGTGCCAAAAACAAAAAATCACATTTTGGAAAAAAGCAAGGCGATTAAACGAGGATTTTGCTGGGGGTCAGATACAAGAGACAAAGACACACAGACTGTGTTTGGTCATGAGAATTAAAAGAGCAGGATCCCAACACAACCTGAACCCTCGAGTCATCCAAACATGTGCTCCTCCCTGCAGAACCTGCCCTGGAGGGCCGGGCTGGAAGATGCAGCTTCGTCCACTGGAGGAAGCTGGCCCACCGTAATCCGGATGAACAGCTCTGGACTCTCCAGGGGTCAAGTCCTCCACCTCTTTTAACGGCCTCCTCCAGGAAGTGATCCAGGCTGGCTCTGGTGGCACAGCTGAAGCAGATGCCTGGGCTTACCACACATCACCGAGCTCTCCTTGTGGCTCTGTAACGGCTAGTACATGCGTTCGCACAGGTCACGAAACCGAATGGAGATAAAAGCAGGATAGATCTCTCGCTCGCTCGCTCACTCACTCTCTTTCATCCGCACGTTTCATGACTATTGTGAGCGGACAAGCGTTGGGCAGCCCATTCACCAGGGATGTGGATCAAGTCCCAAGTCTCTGGGTCTAAGTCTCAAGTCAAGTCCCAAGTCTTTGGTTGCGAGTCCCTATCTAGTTAATGGGGAAAATGGGTTTAAACCTGAATAAAATTCAACTTGTTGTAAAAGGCTCCAAGTCTCGAGTCGAGTCTTTTACAATAGCCGAATCAAGTCCGAGTAGAGTCATTGATGCGAGTTGAGTCCGACTCGAGTCAGAGTCAATAGACTCAAGTCTACATCACTGCCTATCCACAGTTAATATGCAAACTTTAAAAAGTTAAAGGTGACCCCTGACAATTAAGTCCAGTCGTGTCCGACTCTAGGGTGTGGTGCTCATCCCCATTTCAAAGCCGAAGAGCCAGCGTTGTCCGAAGACGCCTCCGTGGTCATGTGGCCGGCATGACTCTCCTTGCCACAGCGCGTAGCATGCAACTGGAACACGGAGCGCTGTTTGCCTTCCCGCAAGCGGTACCTATTTATCTACTCGCATTAACATGCTTTGGAACTGCTAGGTTGGCAGGAGCTGGCCAAGCAACGAGAGCTCACCCCGTCGCGGATTCGAACTGCCGACCTTTCGATCGACACCTCATGGTTCAGCGGTTTAACCAACTTTGCTCCAAACCTAATAAACAATCCAATGATGATATAAAGATAACAGACAGACTGTTCGGCAGGTCCCGAGTCTTTGGTTGAGAGTTCCTATCTATTTAATGGGGGAAACGGGTTTAAACCTGAATAAAATTCAACTTGCCATAAGAGGCTCCAAGTCTCGAGTCGAGTCTTTACAAACACCAAGTCAAGTCTGAGTTACTTGCCCAGAATCAGTCATAAGTGGACACAGGAAGTAGCCTTGGAGTCAAACGGTGAATCGACCTAACTTGGCTCTTGCCGACATCGCGTGTGGAGCGGCTCTCCAGGGTTTCAGGCTCAGGGGTCTACTTGAAGCTGCTGCCATGGATTGGGACCTTCTGCCCGCAAAGCAAATCACTGGCCTGGTCACCTAGGGCGAGGAACAAAGGCCTCCAGGTGACAGGGCAAAGAATAACAGAAGTTGACTCCTCTGCTCTAGACCAAAACGAAGGATATTTTCCATTTTTTTAATATTCACTAATTTTGGTTTTCTTCACCTTTTAATTCATTTATATCTGTTTTGGTCGATTTACAGATGCATTGATTGCTGCAAACAGAAATGCAATATCTACTGCAGTTGTATAGAGCAGTGGTTCTCAAACGTTTTAGCACCGGGACCCACTTTTTAAAATGACACTCTATCAGGACCCACCTAGGAGACGCTCAAATATTTATCTCCCTATATTTACACAAGCTTGCAAACTGCAGGAGCTCAGCTCTCTGAAGGGCAATTAGTAGCTATCTGATTTGTGAATAGCCTCAGGGCTTGTGGCAATGACTTATCTGATCTTTCCATCACCTGGGACCCACCAGAAATCAGGTCACGACCCACCAAGTGGGTCCCAACCCACAGTTTGAGAGACACTGGTATAGAGAAAGGCAGCTATTTTTTTGAGCTGGTAACTTTAGTGGACTTCTTTTACAAAGCTGCCTTCAAGCCAAGGACAGCTACGACACAGATCTACAGCAGCCCAAGTCCCTCAGCCAACGACTGGCAGGCAGGCAGGCGAGCGAGCAAAAGGTGCACACGCACCTACACTGGATCCGCCCCTCAGTAAGGGGGCCGCACAGGGCCGCACACGAGCGCTAGAGGTGGGCTGTTCCCCTCCCCACAGCAGCCTCCTCTGCAGACTGCTTCTTGCTTTGTCAGGATGAAATGACCGGAACTAAGATACAGAAATAGGCCAAGTTGATAATAATAAAAGGGCGGGGGAAGAGTTCATTTTGCCAGGCCAAGAAAGCATAATTGCTTTTTAAGAGAAAATGCAGACGCTTCAAGATGGAGGCTGAAAAGAACAAATATCTCTGGATGCTTGCAAAACGTCGCAAGCGTGCCCGATGAAACCTCGCGGCTCAAAATTAATTTAAATTGGCTTATATGCGCACAGCAGCCTGAATCCAAAACACGGCCGAAAGACTTAAAGGGTAACGATAAACAATCTAGCAAATTTGCAGGGCACTCCGAGCATCTCCTGGCAATCACATTGTCAAGTCTTAATTAAAGTGAGCCGACGAAAAACAAATTTGTAATTCAAGTGTATAATACAGTGGGCATTAAATGAAGCAAGCCGGCCTCCTGCAGTAACACAGTCCTTTATTCTTGCTAGCCTTCCCCTTGTGCAGCAGGCAGGATCATGCCTACAGCCCTCTGGGTCTGTGCTAGAGATTGCAACAGCATAGGCTTACCATCGTCCCGGAATCGAGGCAGGCTTTGGCCTAGTCTGGGCCCGAGCAGCTCCCAAGGAGGCACTGCAACTGCCCAATGGGCTTCCGGAACGTCCGGTCGACGACGCGACCGAAGCTGGAACCCCGTTGGGCAGCCGCAGTGCACCCTTGGGAGCAGCTCGTGCCCCATCTAGGCCAAAGCCAGCCTCGATTCCGGGACTATGGTAAGCCTAGCAGGCAGGCACCTCATCGGCCCTGTGACCACTGGAATGTTTCCACCAACCTGCTCCTCAGGGTGGACTGTACCACACTGCGGACTATTCCAGAAAGGAGTGGGTTCGGAAGAGAGATCGTGCACGTGTGGGGCCTAGCAGTCACTTCGCCTCATCCAAAACTCTTGCAGCATCCGAACAGAGGACACGTGGTCAAGCCAGATAACCAGCCCTTAATTTCCTCTCTATGCCTTCCACAATCAGGCCTCAAGCCTGCTTGGATACAGCTACAAAAACCATTGCACGGACTTGCCACAGAGCGAAATCGAGACATTTCTCTCCCGGCGCCACTTTGGTGAAAACAAAAGCCACTCACCAGATCCTGGCTGGGATTTGGGGTGGGGGGGAGGAGGGGAAGAGCCACATCATAAGAACCTCAGAAGAGCCCTGCTGGATCAGGCCAAAGGGCCATCTAGTCCAGCTTCCTGTATCACACAGTGGCCCCACCAGATGCCTCAGGGAGCACATAAGACCACAAGAGACCTGTGTCCAGTCGCCACTCCCTTGCACCTGGCGCAAGAAAACCTACTCCTACAACCAGGAGGTTGCTTATCCCCATCATGGCTTGTAAGCTGTGATGGTCTTTTCCTCCATAAATCTGTCCAATCCCCTTTTCAAGGCATCTAGGTGCCAGGTGCCATCACCACCACCTCCTGTGGCAAGGAGTTCATCCTTGCTCAGCTCAATGCTACTCTACCTCCCTACCAATTTATTCTAACCACAGGGAACTGAGCTTGCAGCTCGGCTCCAGCAGCATCTCTGTGTCTGCGCCCTGCTAGTGAGAACATTCACATAAACACGAGCGACAACAACAAAATCACAAAGCGGTTTACATGGCAAAACCAATGAACAGAAACGCTCCTTGTTCCAGGAGGGTTCACAGGATGGTGTAGTGGTTTGGGAGTTGGACTTAGACCTGGAAGATCCAGGTTCAAATCCCCGCTCAGCCACGAAGCTTCCTGGGTGACCTTGGGCCAGTCACTATCTCTCAGCCCCACCTACCTCACAGGGTTGTTGTGAGGACAAAAAGGGAGGAAATATGTACACCACTCTGAGCTCCTTGGAGGAAGGGCGGTATAAAAATGTGAAAAATGTGAAAATAAATCTCAGGCAGCTACGCCTCCTGGGACAGCCATTCTTGCCCTCTGCTAAATGCAAGGGGGGCACCGCTTTAAGAACAATAACAGTAACGTATTAATTCTAAGGGAGTGTACTACACACACTATTGGGGGGGGAAGGAGAGAGCAGGAAGTGTGATGTTAGTTGAGCTTGAGAAGGGAAGAGCAGGACGGAGTTACTCTGCTCATGTTCAGAGGTGCCTCTTCCGTCTCGAGGATGAGAAGCAAATCAAAGCAGGCAAAGCCAGTGTAGCTCTTTCAGAAACAGCCACTGCTCAGACTTGGGCACAGAGTCCAAAGCAAGCAGCCCGAGCCGCATTTTGGCTTCATGGAGCCGCTTGGCCTACGGACTGACGTACGCCTGCCAGAACATTTGTATCTCGTTTCAAGAAAATAATCAGAAATCCTCTCCCTCGGAGAAGAGATGCTTTTCACAAAAGCCTTTTGGTGTCCAGGAGTCTGGCGTCATGGAGAATCCAAGAGGGCGGAGCAGCCGCCACAGCAACCCCCACATTCGCTCTCAGAGCCGCTCGGAAATCTCAAGCTCCAAACGTTGCCGAAGCAGAGTTGTGCTGCCACCCCCACCCAAAGGACAACGAAGGAGCCCCGAAGAAGCCCTTCGCAGGTCCAGAGCAGCTGCACTGGGCGGGGTGGTGGTGCTTAATGAGAATGAGCCCCAGGACCCTGCCGTGGCCATCAGAGAGGATTTCTCCGCTGGCCCTGGCCGGTGCACACACACACACACACACACACACACACACACACACACACACAGGCCTGCCGGCAGCCTCCTTTCTATCTCAGCGCTTCCCCCAAGCGTAGAGCTGCCAGTCAATGGGGAGGAAGAAAGCTCTTGGAGGGGTGGGGGGCAAAACGTGGGTGGTCCGGAGGACTTTGCTTTTTTGTGGTGATTGGATTCCTTGGCAGAGGCAAGTTCCTGGAACCAGATGAGAGGTGCAAGGAGGAAGAGTCAGGAAAATTAAGGTTCGAGACACGAAGCCTTGCTGAGCCCTGCTCCCCAACCCCCCCCCATCTTCAGATCCAAAGGAGACGGTCTTGTGGGGAAAAGCAGAAAAGCGGAGCCCCCTGATTCCCTCTGCAGAAAAGCGGAGCCCCCTGCTTCTTTACTCCCTCCCCTCTGCTGCCGAATTTGCTCAGTCCCACACAGAGGTCCCATACAGGGGTCTCCATCTATACATGCCCCCCTCCCAAGTAAAGAGGGTGTTGCTTACACACAGAACCTTTGCTGATAAAAATGTGGATTCTGTCCTCTTGCACAAAATCAGGGACATACAGAAGGAATTTGTGCCCCTCCCCATTCTCGACAGCACGTGTCCGTTTAAGGGCTTACGGCAGTGGTTCCAAACTGGGAGATGTGGCTCCTAGGGGAGCCGCGGAAACCAGCTAGGGGAGCCACGGAGTGCCACGGAATCCTCTCGGAAAACAGTGCAATGCCAATTGGCAGGCATCAACATCACGTAATGGGGAGCCGCGGCCAATGGTCGCCAATGGTCAAGGGAGCCGCAGGTTGAAAAAGTTTGCCAAGGTTGCACCTCTGGCGACGTTACCCCGGAATCCTTGGATAACCACTGGGATGATGGAACTTGGGGACTAGTGGCGACCCCCATTAGAAGTAGAAGGAGCATGGGGACCCACCTGTCTCAATGCCATGGGGTGAATTTACACATTTCAAAGCAAGCAAACCTAATCAGTCAAGAGGGCCGAGGGAATCAGACGGAGCTGAGTGGGTTGCAAAAAAAAAAAAAAAAGGCCTGGGGTGCAATGACTAGGCGGCCCCCAGGGGAACTGCCCTGACAAGGCTGGCGGTAGAGGCTCCGAGGAAGCAGCCCTGCGGATCCGGGCTCTCTCACTAGCTCAGTCCACTAAGACAGAGCAACAGGCTTGTAGGAGAGAGCGTGCTTCTTGGATTCCTTTCTACCTCCCTCCAAAGAAAAAGCTGCATCTGGTGCAGCTCTCAAAGCAAGCCAGGAAGAAGAGGGTTTTTGGTCTAAGCAGCATGGCCATATCCATCCTACCAGCCCGGCCTTCAGACCGTATCTGCCACAGAGGCAGCCACAGAGGCTGAAGGGAACCATCAGAATCTGGGCTGTTGTTCCAAGAATCCCTGACTTCCCAAGGGGCGTCACCCGGAGACCCCAACAGAGACCCTTCCTTTCAATCCTCAGTAGTTTGAAGAGTCAACCTCTGCTTGAATGTGACCCCGCTACCCTTGACATGGAGGAGCCAGAGACCTCCCGTCAGAGGCTGACGGCCCGGGGATACAAAGGACCAGCTTCCACCTTCCCCTCTTGCTGCCCCACACCTTTTGCCTGCTCCCCCTCCAGGAGGAATTACTGTATTTCTTCAATTCTAAGACGCATGTTTTTTCCCAATTAAGCATTTCAAAAAATGGGGTGCGTCTTAGAATCGAAGGTCTCCAAAAAGCACCCCCAAATGCTATCTTCTTACTTATTGGGGCTTGGGGGAGCTTCAGGGAGACCTGCGTGACCCTCTGCAGGCCTCCCCGATCTTCAGTTTGGCAAAACCCGGTGATTTTCAGCCATTTCCAGTTTTCACAAAAACCAGAAATGGCCAAAAATAGCTGTTTTTCGCCGAACTGAAGATCAGGGAGGCCTGCAGAGGGTTGTGCAGGCCTCCCTGAAGCTCCCCCAAGCCCAGGTATCGAAGGAAATGGCACTTTCTGGCGGGGCCAGAAATGCTATGCAAAGGCAGTGCACTCAGTCATCCTCAGCTGCAGGAGACATGCTGGGGAGAGTTGGTGCTGAGCGGGTAGATTCAATGAAGGGAGGTGAGTCTTACAATCGATTGATTTTTTTTCCCCTGCTGGTGGTACTGAAAGTAAAGGTGCGCCTTAGACTCGAAGAAATACGGTAACTGGCTCCACTCACACCTGAAAACAGGGCAGCCAACAGGGCAGACAGAGAGAACTGCTGGTACAGAAGGTCTTCAGATGGGCACAGAGATCAAGAGGCTTGTTTACCCTGCAAAGTCGACCTGGTTCAACTGGCACAATCCTCCACCTGCTACGAGGACACTTGTGTAGCGGCCAGCCCGCTCTTGTCTGGGCAGCTCTGAAGTCACTGGACCGGTTTCTCATCATGAGAGAATCCTTGATCTCTTCACTCCCACATGAAAGAGGGAAGGATTCTCACGCCGGGCCTCTCTGCTGCTACCTCTGTGTTCCAAGGGCAGCTGCAGCAGCCAAAGGGGAGACAAGACCCTCGGAAAAGATTCCCCGCCGATACCCCCTAGAACTAAAAGAGCACAGTGCCGGGGGGGGGGGAGAAACGACGCTAAAACTGGACACCGCCTTGGCTGACGAAGCACAAGAGATCAGGTCAGAGACCACATCTCAGCCATGAGGCCTCGTTTTGTTCCAACACTTGGCCCTCCAACGAGGGGTTTCCTCGCCAGAAAAGCGTTGCTGGTGGCACCCAGCTCCCGGTCCTTGAGCAGGGAGACTCGTAAACTGTGTTTCATGTTTGATTTTAGGTGCCTCCAAGGACCCCCCACAGAAAAATGTCAGAGGTCTTTTCCAGGAAAACCACCACCGTATTAAAGCAAGCTCCTTCTGCACTCCAAAGCAGCTGTACTGTGCGTATGCAGGAGTGCACTCACAGCATCTCAGCTCTCCAACATTTCCAGGCGAGGCACTGGACAAGCCTAGCTATGTCCGCTGCTGTTTTAGCGATGCCTCCCTCCTTCCCTTTGCCTCACACGAGCAGAACAGCTGCACCAGAGAGCAGAAGGAGTCCAATTTTAATTCAGGAGCTATCTGTAAAAAGAAAAAGAAAAAGTGGTGATCCACAAGAGGACAAGCAGCTGTGGACCACATTCAACCAAGTCACTGCTGCAGAAGGACAGCGTGGTCTGCACCTCCTGGAGAAGTGAAGACATGTCCAAGAGAGGCTTCCTCTGGCAGTTAACATCTACTGGCTGGTGCCAGGTTTTTTGCTCTGAAGAAACCCTAAGTGCAGGGTGAAACATCAGCGGGGACTAGAGTTTTTTCTTTCCTTCAATAAAATCACATAGCTGCAAGACCCATAACTTCGTTTTCTTTACACATGTCCAAGAGATGGGAAAAGGCCTATGTGCAGAAGGAGGGGGGGATGAGTCACAGACCCTCAAAAGGGGAGTTCAGTGCTGGAAAGGAGGAGAAGGAGGAACAACACTCACAGGTGATGAAGTAGTCTTGATGCCTTTTGAATTCCAAGCCCATGTAGTTGGGGCTGAACTCCTGGAACTTGATGGTGAACCGGATTTCCTGTTCCGGCCTGTTGCAGGTCACCAGCACATTTGGGTCCATCACTGTACTGCAGGATTCCGCTTGGTCCCGTTTCACCAGGTACAGCTTGTAGTACTCGTACGGTCTGGACTGCTCTGCTACCGGGCAGATTATGTCCAATTTGTCCCCAATTTCTGGATAGATGACCAGCCCCTTCCCAGACACAAACCTAAGAGAAAGGGAGAGAAAAAGCGGTGAGGGCAAAGTTCAGCCAGACACACAGCACAGATCAGGATGAGCTTCTGGTAGGGAGGACATTCCAGCAAGGTTTGGCCAGGTGGTCCGGGGGGGGGGGGAGAAAAACCCACATCTTGTGGAAACAAGAGGAAGAGTCTTGACAAATGGGGGTCAGGCCCCAAAACAATCCACCTCAGTGCTCCAAAATGAGCCGTCTTCCTCAATCAATCTAGAGTCCTGAGCCCCTCCCAAATCCTGCTACCCAAAGAGGATTTTCTAAGCTTCAAATACAAGGAGCTTCTAGGCTGCATGTTGAAATTCAGAAATTTCCAGCATTTTTTTTTAAAGGATCCTCTCCCCAACGGCTGCCATGATCTTTGACTACACGAGACAATACCCTACTGGACAGTGGAATTCAAAGGAGCTCCCTGATGTACACATCTATGCCAAAGTGGTTTCAGTTTGTGTTTCCCAAACTTTTTCGACCTGAGGCTCCCTTGACCATTGGCCGCGGCTCCCCATGACATGATGTTGATGCCTGCCAATTGGCATGGCACTGTATTCCAAGAGGGTTCCGTGGCACTCCGTGGCTCCCCTGGCTGGTTTCCGTGGCTCTCCTGGGAGCCGCGCCTCCCAGTTTGGGAGCCACTGGTTTACAGGTTCTCCAAGGGAGCCAAAAAATGTGGATGCCCCCCCCCCCGGTCAGCACACACAGGTAACTACAGACCTTTGAGCAAGCAAAGGTTGCCTGCTGGCTGTAGCCCCTTCCCTTACAAGGCACCACCTACCTACCCCAGGGAAAGCTGCCCCGAGTGGGAATGGGGACGACGACCCAGTAGCAGAATCTCCCCCTGCCACTTAACCTTTCCGATTTCTCTACCTGTTGTCCAAACCAAGCTGACCATGTGACTTTAACCAGCCTGCCCACTTGGGGGTGACTCATGGGCTGGGGAAGATTAAGAGTGAGTGAAGGGAGGGGAATTAAGAAGCAAACAGAAATCCATCCCTCCTGCCCACCCCCTTAAAATGGATTGCACAGAGAAGAAGAGCGCAGCAGCCCCAAGACCAGGGCAGCCCCTGCTCCCCACATGCAGCGTTTTTCTGGGCAAGATGTCTCTCTCTCTCTCTCTCTCTCTCTCTCTCTCTCTCTCACACACACACACACACACACACACACACACAGTGACTGGGGGAGGACAAGCAAGACGGCTGGACAGAGGCAAAGGGGAGGCTGGTTGGTTGGCTGGCAGGCAAGCAGCGCGGAGATGATTAAGACACAGACTCCATTATTACAGGGCAATTACTTGACTGCATTTCTGAGTTACATGAATGAGAGGAACTGGGGCAAACAGCAAGGAGGAGGAGGAGCCGCCACTGAACATCTATTTAGGCTAAGTAGCATAATCTGCTCTTGATGAAAGATAACTTGGGAACAGATGTTAAGGCAAAATTATCCCGGCTGCAAGGCAACCACAACCCCACCGACACAGAGCGAGTGCTCTGCGAAGTGGACCTGGGCAGCTCACTCCTCCCTCCCCGGCTGCCACTACCTCCCCAGAACACCGGAGGGGCGGGCAGGCCAGGCGCCCTTCCGCCCTCCTGCGCTGGAGGCAGCAGCACTACGCAGGGAGAGGCCTGGCGCCGCCTGGACAGCATTTTGCAGGGCTTTCCCTACAGAGTCCCACTTCCGCCCTCTTTCACAGCCTAATTTTAAAGTCCGGGGCCAGATTTTTCTGCTGGGTTGGGTGAGGGGGGGGGGGGAATGCTGAAGTCAACACTGCTACAGCACAGATTGTGTTTGCCAAGTCCAGTGCCATCTGAAGCAACTTAGGTGTGCCTCTGGGCAGCAGAGCCAACTCGCACGCACGCATGCACAGCAGGAAGCTCTTCTTACTCTGACAGGAAAGAGGAAGATTCTCTCCAGCAGCTGCAAGTGTGGCAGAGCCGATAAAGTCTCCGGTTCAAATCCTGCCACGGTCTCAGGCCCGCAGAGGCAGCCAAAGCCCCCAGATGCAATTTGCAATACCTTCCAATGCTGCTGCAAGGACTTCTGAGAGCACGCCAGACACTCGGGAAGTACTCCAAAGAAGGGGAGGCAGGTCTCCTTGTGAGTTGCACAGCGTCTCAAGCAAGCTGCCAACCCAACTCTAACTTGCAACAGGTCTTGCTTAGCAATCTAGGCTCACAGTACAGCCAAGAAATCACCAGCATCTCCACAACTCACCCTGCCTGCCCCCCTCCCCACAACAGCCCATGTTGAAGATTTCACGGTCCAGCCCTACCTGGAGTGGGAGCAACTCTTGCCTGGCAGGAGGCTCTCTCAACTCCCACCACAGCCAAGACAAAAAGCGACAAGTGACTCACCAGAGCAACCCACAGAATTCAGGGACAACTGCACACCAGACCCCCTTGCTCCCTGCCCCTTGCAGGGAGAGGAAGGGGGGAATTAAAGCTACCCTCAGACACGCACCCCAAAGCCAGGTTCTCTGTGTATGTGATGTACCTGCCAACATGGGCGAAGGAACTGACAGAGCCACCGGAGAGGCGCGTGGCTGATTTCACTGGTATTCCTTCATACACCCCCTTTCTCTCCCCCCCCATGCAGTATTCTTTACCTCTGTGTTCCCTAGCACTCTAGAAGTATTTTTTCCCCTGTCTCTCTAATAAAAAATAAAAGACAGGTAATTGCACCATCCTCTCAACAATTTTGGACTGGCGTGCCGACACGTAATTCCATCTTTTAATTCCATTTCAGTCTAAGAGCTGCCTACTTTAATTTCCCTCTGGGAATTTTCTGTTTTTCTTTCCAAACGTACAGAAGAATAGACCACATCTAAACCCAGAGCATTTTAGTCTAAGCAAAAAACTTTTCAGTGCTTGAAACACAAACAGTGCCGCAGTTGGACTTTGCCACTGCCAAGTGCCTCTCTGGAACCGGGGGGGGAGGGGGGAGAGAACCTTCCAGCGTTTGGGGTCAGGGGTCTACCAACAGGGAGGGGAGGCTGACTCAAGTTTCTAGAGCTTGGGAGCCAAGTGAGGCTTCAATCCCCCCCTGCAGTGTTCCTTGCTGTGCCCGGGATATGCAAGAGGGAAACTCAGAGGGCAGCTTTCCGAGGTGGGGGCAGAATTCTGCTGCCCAGCTGATCCTGCCATAGCAGGTCTGACTCTGGATTCAAACCGCAACAATGACCACACAGTGGTGGAGCACACTGACTTGGGCACAGCTGAGGCCAAGAGGGGAAAGCGAGAGGCAGAAGCAGTTTGGCCCACAACTGCTGGACAAAGACCTGGTCCCCTTGTCTGCAATGACAATTGGCAAGCCTTTGGGGAGTGCCGGGGAGATCAAGTTGGTCCCTGGGCCACAGGCCGAGTCAAATGGCCAGTCCTGCCCTCAATTACGAAGGAGGGTTACAAACAGCTTCTCCTTGCAGAATTCCAGGGATTGACGGGCCAAGCAAGTCACAAGCCCCTCCCCAGGAGGACAACGCACTGTACCTCCAGCGGGTCCCTGGAAACTCAAGCCCAGGAATTGCGCACCTGAGTGATCACACCGGAAACCTTTAAGCGCAGAGGGGAACCCAATGACTTTGTGGGCAGCCTGGGGCTTTTGCGCAGGAAGAGGCGCTTCGGAAGGTCCCGCCTTCTAGGTAAAGAGGGACCTCCAGTAGCAGGGTAAGGGAAGATCCCCCAGGCCTGGTGCGGCTGGCTGCCTTCCGGGTCACAGTAGATGTCAGCACATCGTATAGCTCAGAATGGTTGGAACCAGGTTGGTGTAGTGGTTTGGGAGTCGGACTTAGACCTGGAAGATCCCGGTTCAAATCCCCACTCAGTCACGAAGCTTCCTGGGTGACCTTGGGCCAGTCACGATCTCTCAGCCCCACCTACCTCACAGGGTTGTTGTGAGGACAAAAAAAGGAGGGGAGGAAATATGTACACCACTCTGAGCTCCTTGGAGGAAGGGCGGTATAAAAATGTGGAAAATAAATAAATAACTCCTTCAGCAAAGGCTGAAAAGGGGCTCAAAAGGGGCTGACCAGAACTCATCACCATCTAGTGGGCTGAATGCTCAGTCTTGCGCCCCGAAGGTCAAGGGGGTATTTCCAGACAGAAGCGTGCACGGAACCCAACACAGCTTCAAGACATTTCGGGATGGTGCCCGGCCCTTGCAAACTGCCGCACTCAGAAGCGTCGTCAGGGTAGGGGCAGGGGGCCCTGGCCCCCCCCAGGGGGTGTGGCTTGTGGCATCACGTGGGGGGCTGTTGAGTCGGCGGGCCCCCCACAGGGGGTTGTACGGTTTTCACTGGCCGCACTGGTTCTACTAGACCAGCAGAACCCCGAGGAGCAACACTAACCCCCCACCTTGTGGCCACCACTGCTGGGGCAGCTCAAACCAAGAACCAGACCTGCTACGAAGGCACTAGCTGGGCAGCAGAATTCTGCTGGAACACTGAAGCCACCAGAGTCATGTCAGTCGTCGTCGTCATCCCCCCCCCCCACGTCTTTCCTAGACAAAGAGGAAGAGTGGCCCCACATTGCCGTGCCAAACTCTCTCCACCAGCCCCATTCAGGTTTGCTTTTGCAAAGCAAACAGCACTGGAGACAACCCGCCAGTCCGAGTCCTCCGCCTCTGCAGGAAGAGAGGGGAACCTTGCATTCCAAGCCCTTTCACAGCTATTCACATAGTGCACCTGCTGGGCTGCCAAATTCCTGCAACAGCTATGGAAACCGCCGGGGAGGGAGCTCCCACCCCAGCCAGGCTGGCATCTGCTCTTGGAAGCAAAAGGCACACACCTGTTTTCAACGGCCAGGGCAAGATCCAGGACCAGGACTGTGCAAGGCCTGAAACACAGGCATAGAGGTGGACATTGCCGCCTAGAACTATTTATTCACTTACAATATTCTTACTCCGCCTTTCTCACCAAAGGGACCCAAGGTGGCTTACAAAGAACAAATACAAATACATAAAGATATAATCACTATTTAAAATAAAAACAGTCCACTAAACTCATAAATAATGATCTAAACATGATAAAAGAGACCACTATTACAATTAAAAACAAGAACATAAGATCAGCAGCACCACACCTAGAAAGATGTTACAAAGGCCAAAGACTCAGAAGGCTTCTCTAAACAAAAAGGTCTTCAGGCCTCACCGAAAGGTCTCCAAAGAGGGAGCAGTCCGTAAGTCCAAAGGGAGGGAATTCCATAAAGTTGGTGCCACTACTGATAAGGTTCTATTTCTAGCCGTCGCACCTCCCTAGGCAGCCTAACTAATGCAGCCTACAACCGAAGAGACCCTTTTTTTGGCAGGGGCCAAAGACACAACTGTGTAGCTTCCAGAAATTCAGAGCAGTGGGCATCCTTTTTGCTCTACCTCCCACAGCCTCTCTCATTTTTTCTCAAGTTCCCTCTGATGTTGGCGGCAATCATCCCCATTTCACAGACGAGAGAACTGAGGCTAAAGGCAGATTCAGGCATGACCAGAAGCAGCAAGAGATCACGTGACTCCAGTCCTGAGGCCACTGTGCAGGACCATTCGGACTGGCATTGCTCCTCTCGGGAGGTAAGGCATTCAGACCAAGTCGCGGAAAGAGAAGGCAAATGGGGGGGGGGGAGAGAGAGAGAGAGCTGCTCCTTCCCTGCTGCTTCCTTTTTCTTGGAGGGAGGCCAACGTTCTGGCCCCCTGACCAGTGAATCATTCCCTACAGGGCAACATCTCACTGCTGAGTTCAAGGAGCAACTTGGAAAGATCAAATCATGTCGACTAGAGTCTGCCACAGTTTCCAGGGAAATATAGCTGCCTCCCCATCCAGTCACATCCACAACTGCTTCCCTTTCGGCAGCCTGGTGACTCACCCACAACCCCCCCCCCCACGACTGATGAGGGGGCTGGCAGGACAGGAAGCCCCTCCACACACAGCTCCCCTGCAGACGCTCTTAAGATGGGTCTTTGCGATATCGTGGTAAAAGACATGCAGTGCACAAAGCAGACATTTCTAAGCCACCTGTCGAAAAGCAGCCACTGAGCCTCTCCAGGTTTCTACCCGAAATGTCTGGATTTCTACCACAGCAGCTGAGGATCTCATCAGCGACAGCAGGAGGAGTATCAAAGCTTTTCAAAAGGACTCCCCACCAGCACATTAAAAGGTGCACACCGACCAGACACGAACGCTGGGACCGATATGCTGCTGGCACAGGTCAGCGCAACTTCCAGCAAGTTGTGCTCTTACTTTCAGGCCCTTAAAAGGTGATTTTTCTCCTTATTCCCCCCCCCCTTAGTCAGCGAGTGTTGCTGCTAACCAACAGCTCCCCCTTCCTCCCAGGAGCTCCAAACCCTCCTTTGTGCCGGGCCGGCAAATAAAGCCCCAGCAGGCCGACCTGCCAGCCCTCCATGGCCGGAACACAAAGGAGAGTTTTCTCCCTGGCTCTTCTTGCTGGCCGGCCACATACAGAAGCCTGTTTGCCCAGAGAATTCCTTGCTGGGCAGGTTCCTTGGGAGAGATCAGGTGGCAGCATCCAATTTCCTCATTGTTTCAAGAGGTGTTTTCTGATGGGAAAGGTGAAAAGGGTACTTGTGAGGCTTGTAAACCGATTCCTCCGAGTTGGGTAAACAAGGGGAGCTCTGTTGGCAATAGGCCTCCGGGAGCCGCAGAGATGCCCTTGCAGAGAAAAGGAACATGAAAGAGCGGCCCCTTTTTCCAGAAGAGGGAGGGGGAGCCTCGTCTACGCTAAGCAAGGCCCTCTTTGGCTGGGCTCTGAGAGCAAGCCTGTGAGGGACAAGCTCGCTACCTTCTTCCACCTCCTGAAAGAGGCAAACCTTGAGGACGGCCCAATGAAAGGGCAAGAGAGGCAGGGGAGAGTCCCAGAGTTGACAGGGTGGGGCTGCCCTCAATAAGTCCCCGCTCCCAAACTGGTGCAGAACAGACATGCAGCGTCAGACTGGGGCCAGGCTCCCCACACAACACAGCCAAAGACACAACACAGCTCGGTTTCTAGCTGCCCCCTCACACCTCCTTGCTACCAAGGTAAAAAGGTAAAGGTGACCCCTGACAATTAAGTCCAGTCGTGTCCGACTCGAGGGTGTGGTGCTCATCCCCATTTCAAAGCCGAAGAGCCAGCGTTGTCCGAAGACGCCTCCGTGGTCATGTGGCCGGCATGACTCTCCTTGCAGCAGCGCGTAGCATGCGGCTGGAACATGGAGCGCTGTTTACCTTCCCGCAAGCGGTACCTATTTATCTACTCGCATTGACATGCTTTGGAACTGCTAGGTTGGCAGGAGCTGGCCAAGCAACGGGCGCTCACCCCGTCGCGGATTCGAACTGCCGACCTTTCGATTGACAGCTTATGGTTCAGCGGTTTAACCCGCTGCGCCACCCACTGGCCTTTGCTACCAAGAGACCCCCACAATCCTGAGCTTGTGTGTGAACTCCCCCCGACATGCCTTCCTGCTGCCTCCCCAGCATTCATCAGCTCCCAACTCGTGTCGAGGCTGGAGGCTGATCCGTGTGGACATCTGCAGCACTCTTATGTTTCGTCATCCAGCGACGCCTTCAACTCCGCAATGGTCAGAGGAGTGCATGACTCGCCTCCACTGAAAAACGCCTTGCCTTAAAGAAAGGGACACAAATCACTAGCAGCATTTTGCCTATGGTGCTTGGTGCGTCCTGGGAGATGCTGCAGTGGTCACATGGGAACGCGCCCTCCGACTCATGCATGTGCTCCGCCGGGAAAGGGAGCATTTCCTGCTTGCCAGCTATGCTCCAGGAAACTCCAGGCTCCCGCCTCCACTGTGGAACCTAAACGAAGGGAGGCATGCGCTGGTGATCGGGTCCTGGCAGCCAGTGCCTTCTGCTCATCCTGGTCTTTTGCCGAGGCCCAGACCTTCCCTCAAGAGGGCAGAGCAACACAGGCTTAATCCTTGTTCGCTCCACGCAGGGGCTTAAGGATTCCCAGGGGCTTAAGTGGAACCTGATCTTATGGCATCAGTACCACATCTGGCTTGATAATCCACCAGCTCCCAAGCACAGATTCTAATAGACTGCGCTGGAACAATCCTGGCTCCAATAAATTAAAATCTGGGGGGGAGGGGGGAAGGAAAGGAGCGGAGTGGTGAAGGGCAATCCTTGAAAACGTGTCAAGGGAAACTTGGAGGGGCCTGAGCAAGGGCCTGTCTTACCCACCCCAACATGCAGTAGCCAAATGCAGTTTCTTTCACAGCCCTCTTCCCTCCCTTTAAGGCTCCTGCTTCCGTCACTCCATAATTCATGGGTCAACCTGGTGATGCAAGTCATTATTCCCATTTCAAGGATGGAGAACAGAGGCTCAAGGACCGAGTGTGGAAGGCCACGAGGCATCCTTGATCAGTTTGCATGCGAACCCAGGGCTCGCATGTGGATACGAGTACAAGCATTTCTCAGACCCACTGCTATACCGTCAGTTCTTCAGCAAGACTCCTGCACGTGGACAGAGCTGAAATCCGCCAACAAGAGAATTATGAGCAAGATTTGGAACTCTCTGGAACTGGGTTACAAAAACCCACATCACTGCAGTCAACTTCAGTGTGGAGAGTTGCTATGTAAATGGCAATACACCATGCATAGTTCTTCCCACAGTTACATGCATCATGAGTTCTGCAATCTTAAGAACACAAAAATATGCAGTGAGCTGCAACTGAAGAAAGCCACAGGTACACCTGTAAATGTAGAAATGTCAGCCAGATTCTGGCAGGACAGTTAAGGGAGAATGTCCCATGAAATGAAGTGGGAATTCTGGTACAGGATCAAGTTACAAGAAATGTTCAGCAGTTAGCTGCAACTCCTCCGTGCCGACATGTGAGCACAGCCCCTCTCTGGTCAGCAGCTTTCTGCCTCAACTGTGAATTGACATTTGCTGAAACAATGAAAATTGGACTTTTGGTCCTGATCCAAAAGAACACAATAGCATCCACCTATCACAGGCACCATAAACCACCATCCAAGGCAACCCCCATCTGAAGAGACTGGACACCCCCAGACTCAAGCCGACCAGCAAAGCCCATAAGGAAGGTTCCCTCACAATTCAGCGCAGACAAGAATATTTAAGAGCCTACAACAAGCAAGCCCTGGAATTTGAACAGACGAGGTTCTACCTAAGAGCTTACAGTCTAGTGCAGTGCTCCCAAATGGTGTAGCACTGAGACCCACTTTTTAAAATGACAGTCTATCAGGACCCACCTAGCTTTACGAGACTTAAAAAAAAAGTTATCTAGAAAGAAATAATTTATTTGTTTACTTGCAAAAACCTCAATCTATTTCTCCTAATGAGGCAGCTCTAATGAATAACCTCAAGGCTTGAGGGGCTGAAGTTATGTGACCCAGCCTTTACTTGTTCCCACTACCTGTCACTGAAGGACTGGGGGGGGGGGGAACCTAGAGAGACGACACTCAAACATTTATCTCCCCTACACAAGCTCCCTACACAAGGTAAATACATAAGCTTGCAAACTGCAGGAGCTCAGCTGTTATTAGCAGCTATCATGAAAACTGCAGGAGCTCAGTTCCTTGAAGGGCAATTAGCAGCTATCCGATTTTTTTTAATAGCCTTAGGGCTTCAGGCAATTAGGGATCCACCAGAAACTGGGTCGCAACCCACACCAAGTGGGCCCCGAGCCACAGTTTGAGAAAAACACTGGTCCAGTGAATCCGCTGGGCTTCCTTTGCCTTGTCTCAGAGATATGAAAGCAAAGGTGATATGCAAGACAAAATGAGGCCACCTTTTGCTACAGTACTGGAGCCCAAAGCGCTCTCGGTGAGCAAGCCTGAGCAGAGGATTCCCACCCACATCCCGACACAGAGCAGAAGTATCTCATCAGCTGAAATCACTCTGACAAGAGTGGAGATGGGCAGAATCAAAAGACGTTTTAAGAAGTGGATCGGACAAGATCATGGAAAGCTCCAGAGTTCTGGACGTGGAGCTCCCGGAAACCAGGGCGTGGACCAGAACATCGTGTCCTTGTGGACTTCCTGTGTAGCTTGTGCCTGCTACTGATCCAGGCCTCTGGACTTAGGAACCAAAGGTCTGATTCAACACAGGATTGTTTACACTCCAGACTTCCTCTTTGAACAGTCGGTTGGCTCCAATTCAGCTGGCTTTCCACTTTTGTCTTGGGATTCTCCTAAACAAATCCTCCTTACCCCCTTCCCCATCAATTTCCGCCTCCTCCAAGGAAAAATGGCAATGACGTTATTCAATATGCGATAAGCGAGTCCTTCGAACCCTCCAGGCAGGGTTCTGCTTGTTTTGCTGCTCCCCTGCAAGTTTTCCATCGGTGCTTGGCGCCAGAAAGAGGTGGAGATGACGGAAGTGACGGTAACCTCATCACAAATAAGCCCCAGGCCACAGTCACCCAGTGGGTGACCATGTGCTTGCAGTCAGCCCATGTGCAGTAAGCAGGCCTATGAACAGAACTGCATGGGTCTTGCGCATTTATTCCTAAGGGGAAGGGGTGCTACAGCTGGGAGCAAGGAGGACGGGAGCGAAGAAGGCCGGTCAGAGAGAGGAAGACAAACAAAGCTGGCCGCCTTCAACTTGTCCAACCCTTTGTGTCCAGGGGAAAGGAATCCCTCCCAACCGAGCCCAATATTCCCCAGCCTCTGGCGACAATGCTCTGAGTGTGGCATCTCTTTACACGCTCGGTTCCAGCTCCCTGCCAGCATCCAACATGCTTACAAGCGGGGACCGAGGGGCCTGCTTACTGGGGCAGAGGGGTCTGGCTCAGTCGGTAGAGCCGCCGCCTTGCAAGCCCGAAGATCGGCGAATGGCAAGTTTGAGACACGCCGCCGACAAAAAGCTGTGAAAGCCTCTGTGAGGAGAGGCCAGACCGCAAAAAGATACCACCTGAAATGTAGCTGTTCGCGAAAGATTGGACATTTATATATTGTTAAAAAAAACACCATTAGGGGGTTAGGAAAGCATGCCCATGTTCACCGCCTTGGTTAAAGTCAGAGGAGAAATCCAATGACCAAGAAAGGCACTACCACTACCACTACCACTACCACTACCACTACCACTACCACTACCACTACCACTACCACTACCACTACCACTACCACTCCTCCTCCTACTACTACTACTACTACTACCCTCAGCCCCATCTCTCTCCAGATTCCACCCTGGAGTTAGTTTCAAAAGCCACTCCTCGCAGGCTCTATGTCCACCATAGCAATGGCCAAAACTCTGCAGCAAGGGTCCGTAAAGCGACCACTGTCATTTCTCAGCTATCCGTTTCCATCAAAACTCTTCCGGGAGCACCAAGATTAGACTGCCTCGGTCCTACCTGGAACCCACTCTCTGGGGAGGAATTGAGCTTCCTGCAATTTGAGGGGCTCCCCCACGACTGTGGCCTGGAAAGACCCACAACCCAAAGTAGTCGGGTGAGACTAAGTCCGTCAACGGGGCTTCCTCGACACACCAGAGAAGGTCACCAGAGTTGTTGGGGAGCCAAGCCCCAAGACACAACAGCAAGTTATACTGCCCTGGGCCAGCCCGGAATGGCCACTAAATCAAAGTGATGAGGCCCCAAGAGCCTGTGTCCTGTCGGCACCCAAGCAAGGGCCGGAGTCCTCCACGTGGCAGAAGAACATTTTAGTGCATAGGTGGCCAACCCACGGCACGGGTGCCACTTAGTGGCACGCCAAGCTTTTTGTAGTGGCACGCACCGTCATTTCTGCCCAAGTCGAGCGCTGAAGTCCCTCTCTCTCTCTCAACCCCAGCGCACCTTTCCAAGCCTGTGGCACTAGAGGAGGTCTCTGTACCCCACTGCGCCTCATTCTTCTTCCACTGTCACGGTGCTTTAAATATTTATTAGCTTAGAAATATTTGTTTATTTATTTACTTAAGTGGCACACTTAAGATTATCTACATAAAATGTGGTACATGGTGTGCCACAGGTTGGCCACCACTGTTTTAGTGCCTCACACACAGAGGATAAGAACAGGCTCAGAAAGCATCTGCCTGCTTCTCACACGGAGCTACACTGAACTTCCCCAGGCCACCACTTGCCAAGCACTAGATAAGCTCACACACACCACTGCCTGAAGGGCAGAGATATACCAGAATGGGGAGGGGGCACATATAGCCTCCCAAGTAGGGAGCTTCACCTGGGTCCCAACAGCACCATGCCCCTCCCAGCTCCACAGGGGCTGGCCCCACACCAAAACTCCCCACCACCTGGGCAACAGCATGCACAACACCCAGCAGTTCGGGATGTGGCCCAACATGAACGTTCTCATGGGCCTCCGGTGGGTGACCCTCCCTGCAAGAGGAGAGCCCTGGTTTGGCATTTCTCGGGGGGGGGGGAAGAGAACAAGAGAATGAAAACTGGCAATTGATAAATGCCTCCCCCCCCCCGCCAACCAGATCTGTTCAGAGAAACAGGAAACGCATCCAGCCAGGCATGCAAACAAACAAAAAGGGTCACATCTTCGGGGACGACCAGCTCAATGGCGACCAGCCCACCATGTTTCCTATGTCACCTCCAACACTTGTCACAGCCACAAGTTTCACACACACAACAGGGACCAAAAGCATGCCTGGAGTCTCTCGGGGAAGGGCCTTTCGTGTTCACACAGTCGGCTCAAACGTTAAGCTGTCATTCCCTTCCCTGCAAAAGGAGATGATTTCAGCAGCACTTCTGCACCCCATAGGTAAAGGTCAAGGTCTCCCCTGCTCGAAAGCCAGGCGTGTCCGACTCTGGGGTGCGGTGCTCATCTCCGTTTCTAAGGCTGAAGAGCCAGCACAGTCCGAAGACGCTTCCGTGGTCAAGTGGCCGGCATGGCTAACAGAACGCTGTTACCTCCCTGCCAAGGTGGTACCTATTAATCTCCTTGCAATTTCTTGCTTTCAAACTGCTAGGCTGGCAGGAGCTGGGACAGGAGACAGGAGCTCACTCCGTCACATGGCACTCGGGTCTCAAACTGCTGTCCTACCAACCTTCCGGTCTGCAGTTCAACGTCTTAACCACTAAGGCACCACAGCCCCAGTTCTGCACCCCATAGCACCACAGAAACCCCACCAGTGTCCTGCCTCCCCCAGGTGAGGCGCCTGGTCCTCCACTGGCAACACTCCATTCCTGCTCCACTGTGGTGGGGTTTGCAACCCACGCGCTAAACCCCGGAGCATCTGTGGCACCGCAAGCTTCCCGATACCAACAGAAAAGGACAAGAGGATGCCAGCAACCCACCCACGGCCCCAGTCCAAACGAGACATGCTGTCTTCCTAGACAGCTCATCCCTGAGCAGGACTCCTCCTTGCAAGGAGCGCTGAGACGTCTCTGCCCTCCCAAGGGAGAGGTCAGAGGTGATTCGGGAGTTGGGGATGAACCAACTCCCCCCCTCCCGCCAAGAGATCGCAAACTCCGGCAGGTGCGGTGGCAACATGGGGACGCGGCAGCAACAGCTGGAGAAGGCGCCCGGCTCCAGCACGTCACCAAGGGCAGCAGTGCGCACCACAACCAACAGGGGTTAAAGGCCTCCATTAATCCAGGCCGAGAGATAAGGAGTGGCTTGAGGGCCTTTGTGCCGGACTCTCCTCCACTCGACCCGGCCCCCTCCGAGACATACTCAGAGGCCATTTTTCCACGTTTCGATTTTAATGAGGCCCATTCGAGACTCCCAAAGACAAAAGGGCCTCCTCGTTTCTAAATGGATTTACACGATGCATCAATGAGGCATGAGCAGGTTGCCTTGGCAACCTCAGCTCCCCCAACCAAGCCCCCTCCTCCTCCTCCTCTCTGGTGCCCCAACACAAAAACAGTTTAGAACTTGGAAGCCTCCTCAGATGAAACCTTACGCCGTGGTTAACCCCAAAGCCCCCATGGCGGCTCCCCTCCCCCAGCCCCTCCTCCCAAACAGCTGCCATTTTGTCACTTCATTACCCCACCGCGCCCGGTCTTGCTCCTTCTCAAAGCAGCCTAGGACCAACCTTCCCATGCCAGACGCCAGAGCGAGGTGGGAAGACCGAAACCGAAGCCCCCGCAGTCTCGGCAAGAAGAAAACTGGACCAGGCAGGGCGGAGGCACCGATTCGGCCACTAAGGCGACACTCAAGCGCTCGCTCTGCAGAGAAGCACTGGAAGCAAAACAAACAGATGGACGGTGGAGAAATTCACCTGTGTTGTCTACTGACGTCAAAAACTTTCCCGTGCTCTCCTGCAGATAATCCTGCTCCTCCCAGGATTAATCAATTGCACACTCACTCACCGATTCTTTTTTTTCCCTACATCTTCTTGTTGCACAATAAATGTGCATTCATTTCTCACTTGCGTGCATGGTCTACTGCAGTGGTTCCCAAACTTTTTAACACCGGGACCCACTTTTTTAAAATGAAACTCTATCAGGACCCACCTAGCTTTGCGAGACTTTGAAAAAAGGTGATCTAGAAAGAGCTAATATATTAATTTATTTGCAAGTAATATTATTTTATTTATTTATTTATTTGAAAAAAAAAAAAAAACCTCAATTCATTTCTCGTAATGAGGCAGCCCTAATGAATAGCCTCAAGGCTTGAGGGGCTTAGTTATGTGACCCACCAGCCTTCACCCACCAGCCCCCACTACCTGTCATTGACCGACTTGGGGGGGGACACACCAGGAAAAAGACGCTCAAACATTTCTCCCCCTATATTTACACAAGCTTTCAAACTGCAGGAGCTCAGTTCCTTGAAACTGCAATTAGTAGCTATCTGATTTTTGAATAGCCTCTGGGCTTGAGACAATTTCTTATCTGATCTTTCCATCACCTATGTTTTCATTGGAGGCTCTGTGGGACCCACCAGAAATCAGGTTGAGACCCACCAAGTGGGTCCCGACCCACAGTTTGAGAAACACTGGTCTACTGCATTTTCCCAGTGCTCTAAAGCAATATATTGTACCAGGGAATTCAGGCATTTGCCTTAAAAAGCGCACCCAGTGCTCTGGTGGCCGCCAAGCACCAAAGGGCAATGAATTGGTTTTTTAGGTGACCGCATGAGCAACCAGTGAAACAATCTTGCTGGCCCAACACACACAGTCATTCCCCCCCCCCTTTAAAACATACAGGAACTGGAGACGTTCTCTGCTGAAGCGCACATCTAGCAAGTTTCTTCCAGGGAGGGGAGGGGAACACAAGCCCTGGTCCTGCAGCCACGTGGCCCCCCTGCCCACAGAAAGGCTGCCCTCCCTGCAACCTGGGCAGGACGCAGCCAGGAAGGTCAACAGTCTCCGGGTCCTTCAACTCACCGCAACCATAATCCCAAATGTGGCACTCATTTTCCTCTCTCAGAGAAACTGCCCAGGATGCCCAGCTGGGGAGGGGGGAGGGCGATGGATTCTGGCTTCCCATAAAGAGCAGGGTTGAACTCCTGGGAAACCAAACCTGCAACTTTCCTGCCAACAGCTCTGCTGATACAGAACAAAAGGGAGCGGCTGCCAGAGAAAACACATTGGCCCAGGCCGGAGGAGCGGAGCGTTCCTAAGGCTCAGCAGGAGGCTTTCATATGCAGAAGGGGCTGCTCCCACTGCTGGAGTTGAAAGGGGAGAGGATTTTGCCCCACACCCCCTGCCCCAAACAGAGCTCAACCTTTGCCTTTCAGATATGAAGAGAGGCAGGACTCTGGCTGGGAAACCGGTTTGTGGAAAGACAAAAGGAGGAAAGCGATCCATCTCTTCCACCTGTAATTTTTTGTACTAACCTGCCCCAGGATCACAGTCAAAAAGCCCATGAAATGCATGCAATTGTGATGACAAAGCAAGTCCTCCAAGGAGCCACAGAAAGATCTGAGGAGCGACTGCAAAAGCCTGAGGAACAAAGAGCTGCCCTTCAGTTTAGGCTTCAGTTTAAGGCGAGCCTTTCTAGACCTCCTAGTAGTTGGTTACAGGCAGACACACATCCCGAAAGATGGAAAGAGCAAGGCAAGGCCCCACGTTTGCCTAGGGCTCTTGCATCAGGGAAACAACTCTGACACATTTGCCTTTGGGGGGGGGGGTTGTCTGTCGAGCACACAGTAAACCCCCTTCTGCCGGGCCTTGGAGAAACAGCTGCACCTCAGACATGATTGCCCTTGTCATCAGGACAGGAACCAGGTGCAATAAGAACATGTTTGTACTGTATGAACCTCTTGTGTCACTTGAAAAATTGTCTTAATATGTCAAGCAAGCATATGATTTATATAGACTGGCACAATGAACGGGGTGGGGATTTGGCTTCCAATGTTTGCCCAGAAAGACGTGGTGCGTAAACGCATATTGTAATAAACAAGTTGAAGAGGAAATCCATAAGCATTTGGGTGGAGCCTTTGTGCTCATCATCACTACTCCCAATTCCTCCCCACCCCCACCCCGATCCTTGTACTTCAACCCTTGCATCAATATTGCCTTGCAAATTCCCAGGGATGTGGATCAAATCTCTGACTCCAAGTCTCAAGTCAAGTCCCAAGTCTTTGGTTGCAAGTCCCTATCTATTTAATGGGGAAAATGGGTTTAAACGTGAATAAAATTCAACTTGTCGTAAAAGGTTCCAAGTCTCAAGTTTTTTACAATCACAGAGTCAACTCTGAGTCGAGTCATTGACGTGAGTTGAGTCCAACTCGAGTCCGAGTCAACAGACTCAAGTCTATATCACTGCAGATTCCAGAATTCTGCAAAACCAATTGAAGAAGTAGGCACAATTTGCGCCATCGGTGCGCCAACCGTTTTGGCTGCCCTTGGTAGCCAGCCACACTTTGCAGGTGCCCTAGCCCCCTCCCCCAGTCGTCTGGCGTGCTCAGAGGACTCGGGGAGAAGAAGAATCTGCCTCTCAGCAACTAAAACAAAAAAGCTTAATACTATGTTAAAAGCAGCAAATTAAATGCTTTTCAGGATGAAAAAGATCTTCAGTCTGTTTCTTAAAAATGAGAGGGCAGGGATCAGCGAAATCACTCTCCCTTGGCAGGACAAAGTTGTGCCTATTGGCTAGTATCTGTGAAATTAGCAACTGCAACAGCCTGGAGCAGTTTTGCAACTGTATTTTTAAGTGTTTGAATTTTTTTTTCTTCCAGCAAGGTGAAGGATTGAAGTTAATAACTTACTCAAAAACGCTGCTTTACCACTTTTTGTTTTTAATGTAAGGACAGCCGACCTGAAACACGAGGGGTGGAGTATGATTGACAGCTGGACTGGCACTCAGCTTCCTGGTTTGAATGAATGAGCATAAGACAAGTTGCAAGGCCAGGACGACAGTGTGGGTGAAGGAAGAGCTGCAACAACGTAAAGGGTTACACCCACTGTCACCCGACTGGAGCTACCAACTGGAGGTGTTTCCAAGTGTTACAAATGCCAAATCCACCCACTCAACGCCCACAAGCCACCCAGCTGCCATGCCAGTCCTCTCTGACTGGCGCAGCAATAGGAGCACCAGCCCCCTAGTCCTTCCATTCCTTCCATGGAGAAGCTGCCATTCCTTCATTTTCAACCTTCATTGCTGACTTTCCAACTTGAAGAACAAGCACCCAAAGCAGGTAACCACCAAACAAAAGGAAAAAAAGGAGGAGAGCAAACTTGAAGAGCAGAAGCAGAATAAAAATCAACTCAGCCCAGCACAATAAAACCACCTGAAACGCTGCAGGCTGGGCCTTTGCTGTCATTTGCTCCAGACCAGAACCACGAATCACACCCAGAAACAACCAGGCAGCCAGCAGTGCTGCTTCCACACTGGCCAAGTGGGCTCCAGGCAGCCTTGAACGCAGGACGTGGCCTGCCTGGCCACGGACCATCAATAGGTCTCCATGGCATTGGGCAGAGAAGGGTCTTTCCCAGCCCCTACCCCACCCCCCGGGAATGCTGAACCCAAGTCCTTCTGCTTGCAAAGTAGCGACGCCTCCGCCATGGAGTTCCAGCCGGCACCAGCTCACAACCTGGCTGGGGTGTTTTGCATCCGCTGCCCTTTCCACGTGGTCTCCACACGTGGCACCCTCACATGCGAACATTGCAGAGCTCTCCTCTGGATGCTACCAGGGCAGCTTCGGCAAGACTCCCATACCCCAGGCCCCCTCTGCCCCAGGGGCGTGTGGATGATGCACCAGCCTCAGCCAATCACATCTCGTCATCAGTATCATCAAGCATTTGAGCAGCGCTCCGAGCGTGCAAAACACGTCTCGCGTATTATCTGGATGTAGCCCTCACAACCACCCTGCGAGGTGAGCGAGTGCCATCCCTGCATCTCTCCATCCTGCAGCAAAGGTTCAGCGGAAGTGGATTGCGCAAGGACACCTCATGTGGATTCACGGAATGGTGCAATTCAGAGCAGGGAAGTCCTGACTCGCAATTCAGTCCTAGCCAGTAGGCTACACCTGCCAACGGAAGGCGTCTTGCGCCACAGAATATTGCTGGCGCACACAGCATTGGCTCCAGCGGCATCCCCAGCGGATGCGACCGGAGCAGGATTGAGAGGAGGGACGGCGCACTGTTGAAGGAAAGTCCCAATGACATTCGGCAGAAGGGAAGCGAGAGGGCGATTCCTCCCTCCCTGCATCCTTTATACTCATTCACAAACATGGGGCTAAACACATCGGTACAAGTCTCACATTCCCCACAGGGCAGATGGAGGTGCTTCCGAACGCCATTCTGGAGCACTCAAAAGAAGAGGCCGAGGGCACCCTTTCCAGAGGAGAAGGTGTCTCAGTCCCAGCAAAAGAGGGTTCCCAGGCGAATGTCACACCATCAAACCACAATGAGCCCCCTAGGGACTGCCTTCCCGCCCGTGGGATCGGAGGGAAGAGGAGGAGGCGGCACCAGCGCCTTCCCGGGACAGTGACACCGAGGCCAAGACAGAAGGAAATTCCGAGTGGTGGTGATGAAGGCGCCAGTCGAGAGGGCAGCTTCCCAAGCCAGGCTCCCTCCTGGGCAAGGTTGGGCAAAATAACCAGTTTAGCAGGGTGCCTTAACCCACTGCCTTGAGTTTCCATTGCAGGTGCCCTCACCCTGATGCCAGAATGCTGGGCGAGGCTTACTGGAGCCAGCGGCAGTCCAGCGAGGTCTGAAACAAAACAAAGCCATGGCACGCCGACGACGGGGGCCAGACTCGTCCTTCAGAAGCACTTCCTGGATCAGGACTTGGCGAGGGAGCACTTTGATCTTGGCAGACAGAGTGCATAAGTACACAGTGCCTGTCCCCTCTCTCCACACACACACACACACACACACACACACACACACACACACACACACACACACACACACACACACACACACACACACACACACACACACACAGAGTTTTTACAAGTCTTTTGATATCTGTTTGAGGACAAGAAAGGAACGCTGGTGCAAATCACATGAGGGACACATCTTGAGAACCAGTTTAAAGACAAGAGACCTGATAGCAGGGGACCGGCAGCAATGAGCCTTCAGCTCTTCGGGAAAATGTGAAGCAAGCCTCCAGAACCTGGCTGAGCAACATGAGAGGAGCTGTAGAGACAAGCGCCGAATTATTAACTGTATTACACATATATAATCACACCCCTTTTGTTCAGATTCCATCCCAACACACATCTCTGCTTCAAGCACAGGCCCAAGCCAAGCCATCTATCCACAGCGGTCCAAGTTTTCCTCTCCTTAAGATGGAGGCAACGAAGCTCCTTGTGGCGGAAGCAACTTTGTGAGGATGGCTCCTCCACTGGGTTTCCAAGAACCGAGGAAGACCCTTTTAATGACCTTCTCTGTGCCTCGCCACCAGGCTTGGAGCCCTACTACAAGATGAACACCAGGCAGCCATTTCCTCTCCTCCTCCGAGCTTGAGCAGCACAACCAACACTTGCTGGCACACAGAATCTCAGCCATCTCTCCCTGTGCAAAAGAGGGATGTCACAAGACAAAGCAAAAGTCGCTTAACTGTCGGGAGCACCAAGTTGTTTGACGCATCCTGCAACACGTCAGCTTATTAGCCAATGCTTTCTTAGGAAACGGGAAAACGAATTGTTCTTAGGGTGATCAAGCCCATTCAATCTGGACCACCAAGGATTGATTTGCACCCATTTTCCTGGACGTTTTGGACAATGCTGTTCCTACTATTTTTCAAATTTATATCCCACCCTCCCTGCAAGGAGCTCAGGGCAGTCAGAAGGCAAATTCACGGCCACTTGGTCGGCTGGCGCTGGAAGATCTGCATTTGACCCACAGAGGCACTTTTAAGCTCTGTGGAATAAGAGTGTAGACACAGATGCATTATGTCCCAACTGCAAAGAGAACCTGGACTGGGCACTCGTGTTTGATACACCGAGTGTTGCTAAGCCACGGGGGCTACCGGGGGTGGGGAGGGAAGGAGACTATACAAATCCACGTGGTCCACCCCTGCCTGAGAACAAAGCAGCCTTGCCTGCCCCCCCCCTTTTCTGGCCCAGCAGGGCCCACAGCACATGGCACCTCGCTCCAGAAGCATGCAGAAATTATGTATTTTTCACATTCTTATACCACCCTTCCTCCAAGGAGCTCAGAGTGGTGTACATATTTCCTCCCCTCCTTTTTGTCCTCACAACAACCCTGTGAGGTAGGTGGGGCTGAGAGATAGTGACTGGCCCAAGGTCACCCAGGAAGCTTCGTGGCCGAGCGGGGATTTGAACCTGGATCTTCCAACTCCCAAACCACTACACCATCCTGGCCACACTATCACCATCCTTGCACGCGCACTGGAATCAAAAGCCCCTCTGGGAGTTTTTCTAACATCCCGCCTCGCACAGTCAATCTTTGTTGGGTCAACACGAATATCAGAGGCTCCATTTTTTCCCCCCCTTCAAACTGAACTCCATCTCAGGGTTGACCAACATTGTGAGTAGCCTCTGCAAGAGGGCAGGAGGTGACACCCAGGAGCTCAGCCTGTTAAAAGTCAAGAGGACAGTCCAATTTGTCGCACAGAGGAGGGGGAAAGATGCACGCCCAGAGCGGCACACTCACAGAGCAGTCAAGAGGAAACAAAAACAGGATGGAGCTCATGGCCAGGAAAGGCCAAACTGCCCGAGCTCAGGCACATGAGCCTCACAACCGGTCAATCCCGAGGCCCGTTGCTGCACGGCTGGCAGAAGCTCCAATTACCAGCCTGCATGACGCAGTGCTCTGGGCAGCTTCAGGAAAGCTTCTCTCCCTCAGCCCCACACTCTCTCCCTCAGCCACCTCAGGACCTGGGAGGCACACGTCTCCGATACGGCGTGGGGCACAAGTCAGAGCTTGCCACTGTCCCATTTTGCACCTTACCAAGGCCAGTGGGTGGCGCAGTGGGTTAAACCGCTGAACCATGAGCTGTCGATCAAAAGGTCGGCAGTTCGAATCCGCGATGGGGTGAGCTCTCGTTGCTTGGCCAGCTCCTGCCTACCTAGCAGTTCCAAAGCATGTCAATGAGGGTAGATAAATAGGTACCGCTGCAGGAAGGTAAACAGCGCTCCGTGTTCCAGCCACATGCTACGCGCTGCGGCAAGGAGAGTCATGCCGGCCACATGACCACGGAGGCGTCTTCGGACAACGCTGGCTCTTCGGCTTTGAAATGGGGATGAGTACCACACCCTAGAGTCGGACACGACTGGACTTAATTGTCAGGGGTCACCTTTACCTTAAGGACAGAAAGACCCTTGTGTGCAAAAACAGAGTGTGGTGGCACAGTGGGGAGCGCATATGCAGATCTCCACTCTACCACAAAGCAGAGGACCACTATACAGAGGAGCCTGAAGAAGCATAACCAGGGTGGCCACTCCAGGGCGATGTGGCAAAGTCTCGTCTGCCTCGTTCTCATAAAATACATTTTTAGGCATAAGCACCAGACACACCTTCAGATCCAATTTTCTATACTGTAGGTATTCTACCAGCTTAACTACGACAGTCTCTCCCAAAAGAATTCCAAGTCTGAAGAGGGTGCTAAGAATTCACCCGTAAGAAGAGATTCTGAGCCCCACCTTAAAGACTACACTTCCAGGGTTCCCTAAGGAAGAAGGAGCGCCTGTTGATGTTGTGCGCACACACCCTTGTGAGCACACCTGGAAAAAGGGTGGCAAAGAGAGATATGGCCCACACTGGGTGGGTAGCCTTTGGCAAGTTGCTACATCTGTTAAGCTCAGCTGAGAGGGCCTGTTTAGAATGCCACTCCCTGGAGGCGAGGCGGGATACATACAGAATGAAATGCATTATTGAGGTGCTTCTGTGCATGGCGCAACAGGCTTCAAGTGCGCACGCTGCGCTCACTCGGTTCCTGAATGTGGAACAGCTTCTGGGCACCACGGAGTCATGCCAGTCACTCAAGTCCCCCGCCCCCTCCCCACCCAGGTTCCAGGCAGCAGTTCAACTGGGAGAGCCTCTTGGCAGCCCCAGTGGGGCTACTTTCCTGGTCTTGCTACCAGAAACGAAGGCCGAAAAGCCACCTTTATCCAACTCCCATGCACACTTCCCGCCTTGGGAGATCATTCTTTTTTCAGACAAAACGAAGAATATTTGCAAACTATTTGTGGAAGACTTGCAAGAGCAGGCTGTGTTATCTTCCAGCTCACCCACCTCAAACAAGCACCACAAGCTTTGCACAGCATGAGAAAAAGGCGTCCCTGGATGAATGCCTTCCAGAAGAAGCGGCCACGACACCCGCGCCCATCACGACAATGGAAGTCACAGGGAGTGGCCTCCTGGCTCCCCCCCTCCTCCTCACCACCCCCACGGCGTGTCAATGTGCATAGCTCCATCAATGGGCTCCCATGCTGGGAATGAGGTAAGATGCAATTCAAAAGGGGGGCTTTCATAAGAGGTTTTGTCTCTTGGTGTGTGTTTTTTTTAAAAGGGGGAGGGAGGGAGGAACAGCGCCTGACAAGAACTGACAGACAACGGAACAAAACCACAAGGCCCATGAATGGCAACGCGGCACTTTAATTGGCACAGGAATGGAAGGAGAAGTGAGACAATGAGGTGCAGGCCTGGTAGAGGAGGGAGGGGGACGAGGCGGAGTGAGGAGGCCAGCCGGGCCACACTTTATTGTCAGGGGCCAGGGAAGGAACGCCCCCCCCCCGAATGGAGTTATAGGCCCATGCAGTAGTATGCCGAACCCTAAGAGAAGGACCGGGCAGCCCCCAACATCTTTGGCACCACGGTGGCGCAGCCGCCCTTGCTGCAAATGCGCCTCAGTGGCAACCCGCCAATGACACAGGCACTTCTTCCCCTGTTGCTGCCACCCTTCCACCAGACAGAAGGAGGGGGGGGACTGTGCCACGAGGGAAAAGGTGCAGACCAGGCCAGAGTTGGGTTGCACTGCAGAAGGAAAGCCGTACGGTTCCTGGGCGAAGGAGCAACAGCCAGACGGTGCTCGCCTCTCTGGCTGGAATGGTACCAGGAAGCGGCCCTCAACTCACTCTGCCAAGCTCAGCGAGGCCTCCTGGCTGAGAAGCGGGTCTCTGCAAGCCCCACAGCACCGCACTCCCTCACAGCTGGCCCCGGACTGCAGGAGGGGGCTGCTCCCAGGCCCCCTCCACCCAGCAGCGCTGCTGGCAGGACCCCAGCCAGAGAAAACGTTCCTTGGCCAGGCCCTGCTCACCACCAGGAATGTCAGAAGCGAAGATTCCTTCGGAAACGGCACGAATCCAAAACCCTCTTGCGCTTGGACGCGGCAGACATTAAATGATCCGACAGAAGGGGGATCAGGTTCCCAGGCTTGGCTCAGGCGCTCGGTCTATTTTGATTGGGCTGCGAGAAGATCTGCTCCCCAGAGCAGCCCTGTCCCTCTCCATTCATTCCTGGGGAAGGTTAAAAGGGAATGAGCTTCCCCCCCCCCCCGGGCAGGGTCTCTACTCCTTCCCTAACCCTTCAGAAACCTGGGGCGTGGGGGGGGGGGAGGGAGAGAGAAACTGCATTTCCCAGATCCAAAACAAAGAATTACTTTGGCACAGGACTCGGTGGCGGCTGAGCGTCCATTTGGAAGGGGGGGGAATGGTGGCGGCAGCAGCAAAACACCCAGGGAACCTGAGCAGGGACCTCCCAGCCAAGCCCTGCTGATTGCAACGCAGATTAGTCCCAGAGAGAACAGAGAAGAGGCCGACTGCGGCACTCTTGACAACTGTAGCACAGAAGACCCTAGGGACACACTGCAGAACCTCCACATTCCAGGGCAGTCTACCTCTGAGCAACAGTTCTGCTGGTGAAGACAACGTGGGGTGTTCTGCTCCCTTCCTGACCTGCTGGTGAGTCTCTCGGATGCAGCTGGCTGCCAGACTGGGGGGGGGGGCTTACTGGGGTCTGCTCAGCAGGGCTCTTCTCAGCTACGCTCCTCCCTATTTCAACATCTCACCTCCCCTGCTCTGAGCAAGGGGTGGGTGGGAGGAATCATCCTACTCATTCACACATCCAGTGTCAAAATGTAGCTCTCTTGTCATTGAAGCAGGACTGGCAAAAACCCAGAGGCCTTGGCCCAGTCAGGCTCAGAGTCTCCTGAAAGCAAGACGTTCTCTCCTGACCTTCACCCCACTTTGGTGGGAATCCCCTTCCACCCCCTCCTCAAGAAGGTCAGCTTCAAGCAATGTGAACCTGTATCCCGCCCCCCGCATCCTGTCCCAATAGCAAGATCAAGTCCTAGCTTGTGGCTCTGAGCCAAGACAGTCCTTCCTTCGGTGGCTCAGCCTCAAAGAGCAAATGTCTGCTGCAAACCTGGGAACCTGGAGAGGCAAAAGTGAGGCCCCCTTTCCCCCCCCCTCACGGCTAGATGTTGGATTAGAAACAAACAAAACATCATAAGCAGCTTTACCTTGCCCCTTGCAGACGGGGGCAGGGGAGGAAGGGGGTGTCTGCATCCCAGAAGCTCAGATACCGGTATGTGGATGGGAGACAGCACAGTTACACACTAAATTCCTTTATCTCCAAGAAGGAAACAGCAGCTTCTGTTTGACACCTGGGGAGGCAGGTTGCAAGTGCCCTCAGCCCTCCCAATTCAGCAGCCGGTTGCAGCAAACATGACAAATGTTTTCAAAGACCCTCGCGCTCACACTTCTATTTATATCCAAAAGGTCCCATTTGGCAAAAATCTTCACAGTGACAAAAGGGGGGGGAGGGCAGCCACTTCTTTGCTCCAGCCCCACCTTCAAGCCGGCCGTAGGGCTGCAACCTCCCCAAAGCTTTGCACCCAGGAGGGAGCAGATCCAGTCCAGCAGCTCTGAAGCCGCCTTACAGCAAGCAAAACCCTTGGTCCATCTCTACCGCCAAGGCGTCAAGCCAGGGGGGCTGAACTGGAGGAATTCCCCATGTTATTTCCCCACTCTGCTTCAGGGGATTCCTGCTCCCCCCCCCCCCCGGGGGCTCACTTCTGGCCCAATTTCAGTTAAATGATGCCAAGGGCAAAATAAACCAGGTCCCAGAGAGGGAGCCAATTCAGAAACAGGCTCTGCCCCCCCCCCTTCCTCCTGGGAGCACCAAAAATATCCCCTCTGGTTGCCTTTGCCGTCATCTCACTGAGCAAGCAGGAGGCCAATCAGCCCCATCCTTTCTAGGGAGAAAGCCTTATGTTTGTCTTGGCAGGGAGAGGGCAGAACACACACACACACACACACACACACACACACACACACGTCTGGTCACCGTTTGGCTGTTCCCAAATGGTTACAGATTCCAGCGCTGCTGCTCCAGGAAACGGAGGATTCATCCACATCCCAGGGTGGCCAGAGGTCCCAGACCGCACGGGATTCTTCGCCGCTCAGCCCCTCCCTGGAGGACATCAACGAAGCCTCCCCGATTCCCAAGCCACAACTCCTCACACACAAGGGGCATTAAGGGCAGCCATTGTACCAGGACTGCTGCATCCTAAGCATGCTCGAGCAGGTACTCCCGTCGCTGCAGCAGCCACCTGCTAAAACACACGTATTCCGCTGAAACACCGTGAGGTGTGCTATGTAATGGGGGAGGGCCAAGATGCACACACCTGCTATCCCTTTCATACAGGACCATCCACCCACCACTCAGAGGCTCCTTGCCTCAGGCCTACCAGCAAGGACAGGACTACCCTTAGAAAAAAAGGCGCCTGAGGGGCGACATGATTGAGACGTATAAAATTATGCATGGGATGGAGAGAGTGAATAGAAGGAAATTCTTCTCCCTCTCGCACAACACCAGAACCAGGGGACATGCACTAAAATTGAGTGGAGGGAGAGTTAGAATGGACAAAAGAAAAATATTTCTTCACCCAGCATGGAATTCATCTGTGGAACTCCTTGCCACAGGATGTGGTGATGGCACCTGGCCTAGATGCCTTTAAAAGGGGTTTGGACAGATTCATGGAGGAAAAGACCATCACAGGTTACAAGCCATAAGCAACCTCCTGGCTTTAGAAGTAGGTTTTCTCTGTGCCAGGTGCAGGGGAGTGGCAGCAGGAAACAGGTTATCTTGTTGGCTTTGTGCTCCCTGAGGCATCTGGTGGGGCCACTGTGTGATACAGGAAGCTGGACTAGATGGGTCTTTGGCCTGATCCAGCAGCCAGTCTCTTCTGATGTTCTTATGTACCCTGCATGGGGGGGGGGGGGGGGAGAGATGTTGAGAAGTCTGTCCAAAGCAACAGGACGGGACTTTAGCTCTCTTTGCACTTCCACAAGGCCAGCACATTTTCCTTATTTATGGAAATGGCACAACTGCAATTGTTGTGGTGCAGAGGTGAGGAATGTCACTTTTGCAAGCTCAGCTGCCTACAGGCCAGGATGGGGCACTGAAGCAGGAACGTGCCTCTCGCCCCTCCCCACCTCCTAAAGCCACAGGCAGTGCCTGGACCAGGACCCTGGGCAAGACAGAGGGGGGCTGCCTGCCAGGCTGTTGCCATGGGACGCATACACTGAACAGCAGAGAGTCAGGACCCCTCTCACACACAGACCCAGCTGGAGAAGCCCCGCCCCAGCAAGCAGCCCCCCCGCCCCCCAGCCAGTGCAGGCCTCCCCGCTCCAGCCTTTGCAAAGCTCTCAGGAGCAAACTCCACATCCATGTCTTGGCCACAAGTGAAACCAAAGCTCCATTGTGGGGCGAGAGTGCAGAGCGCTCCAGGGGCAGAACCCGGTGCCCGAGAAGAGGCTGGCAGAAGCCCCAGCTTTAGATCTCTCCAGAGCCACGGGGGGGGGGGCTTCCCTCCCCGTCCCCACGAGCGGGATCATGCTTGGCCTTTCAGGGATCCGTCGTCAAGGAGGAAGTCGCTCTGCAAGGCTGCAGTCGCTCCGCAAACAGGGAGAAGGGAAGACGATGGCGCCCAGCCCAACCCTGGGATGTCAGCCTTAGGGAGCCGAAGGAGCCCAGTCCTGCAAACCGGGCTGGCTACTCTGCACATACTAGTGCAGCCTGGAGCCCCCCGAAGGCCACACTTGCCCCCTTCCAACACTGCTCCGCTCGCCGTGCCAAGCGCAACCTGCACAACCAACGAAGTCAGGGCGCACTCCGGGGGGGGGGGACAGCAGGCTGTGTGGGGTGAGGTCAGCCAGCTCTGGTCACAAACCAGGGCTCAGTAATGGGCCCCTGGCCCCATACGTGGGCCGTGCCAACTGGAAAGATCCCCAACTTTTCCCACCATTGCCCAAATTGCCTCAACGCCCCTTTCAGAGCAGACACACACACACACACACACACACACACACACACACACACACACACACCAAGGAAAGTCTGGCACCCTGTCTTTGCTCTGCTACTACGGACCCGTCACCTGCCTCTCTCACGGGATAATGACATTTACAAAATGCTCGACGATCTCGGCCTTCACCCCAACAACCCTGCAAAATCTGGGATTCGATTCCGTCCGTCGCATGGCCTCGAGCAGCAAGTCCCTCCCTAAGCCCCTCTCTCCAGTTGCAAAATAGAAACAGGAGAGCAGTGGCGATTTCGGTTCCTTTTTATGGAAAGGGGAGTCTCTGTCTGTAACGATGCCGTGATAAATTTATATTTTTTTATTGTTCACATTTTTATACCGTCCTTCCTCCAAGGAGCTCAGAGTGGTGTACATATTTCCTCCCCTCCTTTTTGTCCTCACAACAACCCTGTGAGGTAGGTGGGGCTGAGAGATCGTGACTGGCCCAAGGTCACCCAGGAAGCTTCGAGGCTAAGCGGGGATTTGAACCTGGATCTTCCAGGTCTAAGTCCGACTCCCAAACCACTACACCATATGAATATGGTGATACATGATGAATAGAATTCATCGTTTTAGACTGCTAGGCCTATTTTCCAATGCAGGGCTACTGTTCCCATCTGTAAAAGAGGAATGTCCACAATATTCCCATTCGACAGTCAAGGAACCGAGGGCGTACCCTGGGCCCCGCAAAGAGCAATGCGACTTGCACCCCTCTCTTTGCAAGTCACAGCACCCTGTTCTGCACAGCAGGAGGCTAAAGGAAACTCAGAGGGGATTTTCCCCGTCCCATAGGCTCCTCATGGAAGTCATGAGCATCCAAAGACTATTCAAGCAGAACACCCCCTAGATTTTAGAATTAAAAAACAACATTCACTGGCCATTTATTAAAAGCACAATTTAAAAATGGCCCCGACGTTTCACTAGGTAGTATTCCCAGCATCTTCAGAGGAAGAAAACAAGCAAGAACAGCAACTCACAGCCGCAGCCGCCCCTCCTATATTTATTTCCCAAACAAACTCTTCACACCTTCAAGAGTCAATGCCAAGAGAAACACATGCAAACAGAAGTATCTTGGCTTGCAAAGCAGCCCTGAGCAGCCCCCATCCCACATCTATGCTTCCCTCCCTTTTCCAACTCCCACCTCCAGCAATTCCAACTTGCATCCTGTGACTCCAAGCTAACTAAACCTCTCTCTTTGGAGCCTTAATGACAGCTGCCCTCACAGAGCACACAGCAGGCCTTGTTTTATGGAATCATAGAATACTAGAGCTGGAAGGGCTGTGGAGGTCATCTAGTCCAACCCCCTGCACATAGCAGGCAACTGCAACATCCTTTGAAAACCTCCAGTGAGGGAGAGTCCACAACTGCAGGAGGCCAACTGCTCTGGTGCTGAACAGCTCTTAAGCCTCAACAGGTACAGGAGGCTACAGGGAGGGGAGAGTATCAGGATCCGACACTGGGAGTCAGAGGTAGGGCTTGTGGATTTCATCAGGACCCTCCCCCCATGGGAGCGCACGCCCCACCTGTCCGACACATCAAACGGCCTTCTTATTCCGAGGCCTACACCAAAATCGGTTTTTCAGCTTGAAAACAAGCCTCCACAGCATAGACAACAAAAGGTGGCAAGGTTGTTATGCAAAGACTCCTTCATCTCAGAAGTGAACCTTTCATAGCCAGACTGACAGGCAATGTGGCCTGAGACTGAGCCTCTGGCCTGCATCCTTCCCCACTCAATATGTACGTCGCCTTCACGGTAGACTCCATCCAAGAGGCGATGGCAAAAAAAGAGAAGCCTCCTTCCATGTGACCTTGAGGGGCTTCGGCTCTGGCTTGCTTTTAAGGAGACACGCAGGACATGAGGGAGGGTCATCCCTCTGCATACGGCCAGGACACGTGCAAACCAAGCCTGAGTGTTTAGGGCAGTGATGGCGAACCATTTGGGCTTGGTGTGTCACAACACGAACACCAAACAAGGAGTTGCCCGCTGGAGGAAACGTGCGAGAGACGGCTCCAACATTTGCCTGCCATTTCCCCCTTTTTCTGACCCCGTTGGGCCCACCGCAGGTTTTAAAGTGAATTCCGAAGGGCCCCCCACAGCACTGGAGACGGCGGTGGATTCGGCGTAACCTCTCCTGGTGGCGCCACACCTGCTACCATTTAAGCGACTCCATAAAGTCGAGCGTAAATACAGGTTAGAAGGACAGGACCAGGGAACACTGGTGAACACTTCTGGCCTTCTGCTGAACCATCCTCCCCACTCTGAACACCCGGGCGGCAGGCGCTATCCCCAGAGACCCTCTCTCAAAAGGCTTTAAGGCGGGTCAAGGGCTCGGCTGCTGCCAGTGTCACAAACTACTGGGGGGGGGGGGAGAGGCAGTCCCGGCAGAGGCTCACTAGCAGTTGAGCAGCAGCAGCAACCAAGCCGCCCACACCTGGAAGACTCCTTCAGCCTGGCTTGGGAAACAGGCCACAGAGACAAAGGAAAACTAGGGAGGGAGGCGAGAGAAGCGCCCAGCTCAACAGCCCCGACAAGCCACAGCTGTTCCTCTCGCTCTGCGGCGGCCACGTACTGAAGCGCTTTCCTTGAGCGGCAAAGCTGTTTAAAGTTGCCTGCCTGCCAAGCATTGTGCGGCGGTGAAAGATGACAGCAGGCGACCTGGGAGAAACCGGCAGCCACATCATGGCATGCCGCGACATCTCAGCTGCGGCACAAGGAACATTAAGATTAATTCCTGTTGAGGTTTGGGGGGCATGGAAGGAGGAGGGATTTGATCTCAAAACAGAGCTCTCCACCACCACAAGGTCGAGAGAGAGAGAAAGAAGGGCACTCAACCCACCCGCCCTGGAACTGCGTGGATGGTCTTGCGGGGGGGGGGGCTACTTAGTCTCAGGGGGCTCATGTGCCTGAACATGGAAGATGCATTCAGCGTCCAGCCTGGAGTCCAGAGAGCTTGGGGGGAATGTTCCCGGTGGGCCACGGTGCAGCCGGTCCGCACGACAGAAGGCTGCAAGGGCAAGCGGCAGCAATTTGGTGTGTCCAATTTTTCGTGGCTTGTTGTGTCCCGTCGCTTGTTAAATAAGACATCCCCCAAAAATAAGACATGCTGCGTTTTGGGGTGCAAAAAAAATAATATTAAGACATGCCTAATTTTCGGGGGAAACACGGAGAAGACTCTGATGCTGGGAAAGATTGAAGGCAAAAGGAGAAGGTGTAGGCAAAGGATGAGATGGTTAGACAGCATCACCGATGCAACGAACATGAAAATGAGCGAACTCAGGAAGATAGTGGAGGACAGGAAGGCCTGGTGGGATGTGGTTCATGGGATCACGAAGGGTCAGACACGTCTTAACGACTGAACAACAATTTTCGGGGGAAACACGGTAGCTAGCAAATCCCGACCCTTGGACAAGAGAGACTTGCACGTCTCCATATCGCTTTACGTGTAAGAAAAAATGTCTTGGCACGGCCTCCTCATCTCTGCATCACTCTTCCTATATTTTAGGGGGAAACACTGGGTGCCCTTGTCAGCCTTAAATGGATTCCTCGATGTAGGAAACAGCAGCAGTTTCACGTCACAGCCCTACTCCTCTTTCAACAGCCCAGTTCTCACCCACCTGCACTCCACTCATTAAATTAGGCCCAGACCAGACGTGCAGCACGGCAATCTGTACAAAGCCACATCCATGAGCATCAACCCACGTGGGACTTGCAAACATGTGTCCAGAGGGGTATCCATGGAAGAAGCCGTGCTAGTCCCTCCTCCAGTGTGTCAATCATCCTTTGGCATTCTACCTGTGTGTGCATGCATTTTCCAGCAGCACTTGCCTGCTGAAAGGTGCAGGAGGTTTAAAAGCTTGAGAAAACAAGGACACGTACGTTCTGGCGAAGGAGCCCCCCCCCCCCCCGGAGACAGTCTAGGACACCACCACCTCACCTCCTCTGAAGCCTCAAAACCCACGGACATCAGATGACCACGAGAGGTTCAAAACCCACGAGGATGATTAAGACATGGAAACGTCACCTGGCTTGTGCTGTGGGAAGACAGTCTGGATAAGGAAATCCATGTGGGTTGTGCATCCAAACGTGCGCTACAACCGTGGGAAATGCTGATCTCCCCGCTTGCTCTGGCTTTTATCTGGGTTTGCAAGGGCTGCGTTTGCAAGAAAACACTGCCCTTTCAAGCAACTCCCTCCCAAGCTCTTCCAAAACTTCATGGGTCAGGACAAGTGAGGCGGGAGGAACGGGAACGCAGGCGAGGGAGACAGACTGGCTGGCTATGTTAGAGGCGTATTGTCGGAATGCAGGACACTGGGGAAGGCCTGTGCGGGTCTCACCCGGCACGTTCCCTTAGGGTGGCCAACCCAGGGCTATGCACGGTGCAAGGTCCTGCACGTGTAGAAGAGATACAACACTGGTCTGGGGCTCAGTGCGTGGCACCCAGAGGCTTTTTTTAAAGTGAGTTCTGAGTTTGAGGCCATGTGGGCCACCCTGCTGCATCTCAAGAAGCAGGGGGGGGGAACCTTCCGAGCCCCCTGTGGAACAACATGCTTCCCCCACCCCGCGACTAGCAGAAGCCCCAACACATTTGCATCTTGATATGGATTGCAGAATTCTGACCCTTGTCGCAGAATTTAAACACACACGGCCAGAAGCAGACGCTCCACGGCATCTCGGTTCAATTCGCTGAGCGGCATGGTAGCAGGGCCCGGCCCAGGCACACAGCTGCTGTCCGGCCAGCTGCTCACAACACACTGTACCTTGATAACTTCCTCTCTCCCCCCCCCCCCGCATGATCATTCCTTTGCCCCCCCCCACACAGCTCCAGCAACGCATGTTAAGAAAAACAGCAGTGATCTGTTCACTGAGCCAAGCACAGCAACCCCTCAGCCGGCACCAACTGGTAGCAGCCCTGCAGGGATTCAGACACACACAGGACCTACTTGGAGGTAAATCCTCCAGGGACTAATGCTGGACCCTCCTGTGTGCAGGGCAGAGGCTCCTCCCGGAAGCGCCAGTTCCCACACGCCCCCTTGTCTGGACCTCCATGCAAGGCAGAGGGGCCCATCGGCGAGCTTCCAAGTCCCTCCAGGGGACCTGCTTGCAGGGAAAAGCCCCTTGCGAGAAAAGTCAGACCCCTGACCGCCTTGGGTCCCCACCCCTTCCTCAGCCTGCCCCTCCCTTTGCGGCGACGGACCACCTGGAGTTACGCAGCCCCTGGCAGTGCATCAGAATGGAGTGGGAAAAGCCCACCCCCCGCGCCTGACACTCCGCCAGTCCGTGTTGGACGGACCAATGGATAATCCGACAGACTGAAGGCAGCAGAGCTGCATCGAGGCCAAGGAAGACGTCTGCCAAAGGGATATTGAAACCAACTATTTATGTATGTATCTTTTTGGTATTGTATTTTTCTCTGTTGTAAGCCGCCTTGGGTCCTTTCGGGGAGAAAGGCGGGATAGAAATATTGTAAATAAATAAATAAATAAATAATATCTACAGGTGAACGCCAAAGCCACTTCAAAGGCCTCTCCTGGCAGCCAGTCCGACGGTCCAAAGCCCTTTGCTTGGCCAGGGCAGGAGGGGGCGAAGGGGCTGTCAACGGTCCGTCCCACAGCACTGCAGATGCAAAGGTTCAAAGGCGTCCACTTTTGTGAGGACCGAGAGCACCACCAATCTAATTACTGCTCTTCCATTGTCGCAGGGAAGGAGCTCCCTGAAGGAGGACATGGGGGCTGTAAAGACTGGGAGGGGCAGTCAATAATCTTCAGGAGCACCCAACAGAAAAGCCCCCACTGGCAATGATGAAAGGGGCACCCTTCCCTGACAGCGTGAAAGGGCCGAGAGCTCAGACCCACAAGGCGCCTCCGGCCCGGTTGAATGAAGGCCGATGCCCTTTCTGGCGGGTGCCTGTCAAGAGTCCATCAAAAGTCCCATTTACATCAAAATGCTCTTCCAGACATGCTCACGCTCCAGGGTCGTCCTTTTACTTCTCTCCCCCACCCACCCCACCCCACGTCCGCCCCCAATACCACCACCTTCAAAGCATCTTTGTGCGGTCGACTTTTTAAAATGTATTTTAGAGCATCTTACGCAGCAGCTGACACAGCCAAGACAAGCTGAACAAGAGCCGAAGAAATGGAGCGGAAAGAAGGCGGCTTCAGTCCGCCAAGAAGGCAGAAGCCGCGCTTGTTTTGTCTCCAGCGAGAGGGGCCTCCCCACAGATTTCATCGGGGAAGGGGTGTCCTAGCCTTCCCATGGGGCAGATTCTGCCTCTGTTCAAGACGGATGCAATGAGAGGGGGGGTTCTCCCCCCCCCATGTCCTACACAACACACTTGGGTGCTCTGCTAACCGCAGGGGCTTCAATGAGAACAAAGGAAGTCTCCGGAAACAAACGGAACATTGAGGCTTCTTCACCTACAGACCCCATAAGGACTCTGGAGGACCGACCAGCAAGACTAGGTGTGTGCGTGCTAGAGAGGCACCTAGTCTCGCTGGCCCTCATGCCAAAGAACAAAGTCGTCCCTGCACCACCCAAATTGCCCCCCTTGGTGCACCCCCGAGGTTTTTTCAGGGGGGGGGGTCGGGTTTTCCCTTAATTTTTTGTTTTAGGGGCAGGGCTTGTGACATCACATGGGGGTGTCACGGCCAGTGGGGGGGGGGTGCCAAGCCGCCTCCCCCCCCCCAGCGGAGGCTAGCTACACCTCTGTCTCCGGCCATGGGTGTGCCAGACCCTGGAGGCAAATTCTGTATGAACAGGCCTGTTTGGGGCCTCTCTGCCCTAGCTCTCATTGGCCCCACACGTTCCTGCTCTCCTGGCCTGATAACAAAGCATTCGACTCCAGTCACGGATTTGGGGTCCAGAGTCTCACGGAGACCATGATGACACCTGACGAGCCAGTACTGATACACTGTTTAAAGGTGCATCCTACTTCAATGCAAGATGCCCAAAAGAGAGCTTTGATGAAACAAGGTACAGGTGGAGCATCCCTCAGCTGGACTGCTTGGGACGGGAAGTTGTCTGGATTTTGGATTTCGGAATATTTGCATAAATATAATGAGATATCTTGGGGATGGGACTTCTAAACACGGAATTTATTTATGTCTCATATTTTACACACATAGCCTAAAGGTGATTTTATACAATATTTTTAATAATTTTGTGCCCCAGCATGCCTTGCGCTATGCCAGCCAGGTGCTGGAAAAAGTTGTGTGGGGTGCTTTTTTTAAGTTATAGCCCCCCAAAACATCTGCATTTCGTATGTCTGGATAATGGGTAACCACCCTGTACCATCTCCACAGTATGCCACTCAGAGGAGAGGTGCCCCCAAGTTCTGGAGGCAGCCAGCCCAGCTCACAAGTAGAGTCAAGGAGGCTGTAACAAGCAAGGCGGCTTCCATCAGAAAATGGAAGCCTTGCACAAACTCTGGCAAAGGAACATAAAAAGAACGCAAGGAAGGGACGCATGGCTGGAAACAGCCAGGCAAATAATGAGAACTTCTTCAAATACATCAAAAGGCAGGAAACCTGCCAGGGAGGCGGTTGGACCGTTGGGTGACAAGGGAATAAAAGGGAAGCTAAAGAAGGATCGATTGCAGAGAACCGGGATGAAGGCTTTGCAGCTGTCTTCATGACAGAAGTTATAGGGCAGATATTCGAGCCTGAATGGCCCTTCTCAGAGAGGCAGGCAGGCAAACAAACAATCAGAAGAGACAAGTGAAGATGCTACAGCACGTTGACAAATTGAAGATTGACAATTTACTGGGTTCCGATGGCATCCACCTAAGAGTCCTTAAAGGAGTTCACATAGGAGACTGAGAATTTTCTCACAAAAATATGCACCTTGACCTTTAATTATTATTATTATTTATTATTATTAACAATAACAATAACAATAACAATAACAATAATTCAGCCTCCATGCCAGGCAACTGGAAGGCAGCCAATATTACACCAATATTTAAAATGGAATCCAGGGGGAATCTGGTCAGCTTAACGTCTGTTCCAGATAAGCTTGTGGAAAACATAATTAAAGACCAAATCATGGAGGATTTAGAGGAATGAGGCTTGCTGAAGAAGAACAAGCATGGTCTCTGCAAAGGCAAGTCTTGCCTCACTAACCTTCTGGAGTTCTTGGAGTGTCACCAGGCATGTGGATAGAGATGATCCAGTTGACATCGTCTACATGGACTTTCAAAAAGCTTTTGACAAGGTCCCTCAAAGGCTCTCGAGTCAATTTAGTAGTCATGGAATAAGAGGACAGGTCCTCTCGCAGACTGGCAACCGGCTCAAGAACAGAGCAGGAATAAATGGCAATTGGCTCAAGCAGAGAGCAGGAATAAATGGACCATTTTCACAGTGGATGAAGAAAGAAATGGACCTTGATCTGATGCAACAGGATCTCTCTTATGTAGGTGACTCCATCACGCACATGGCAGGCATCATCATCCCTCCTCATGAAGTGCCAAATTTCAAGCAAGTTAGGATATCGTACGGCTTGAACAACAATAGCAGGACTCCTCCGCAGCCACAACACAACTGTAGGGTTTACTCAAAGGCAAGTCTTGCCTCTGGATTACACAACCTTTAAACACAGAGGTCAATTCCCAAAGTCCTGCCCCCAGGACAACTCCCATTTCATGCAAAGACTCGCAACTGTCGTAAAAGCACACCCTGACCTCTCAAGGGCAGCTCGTGCCAGATTGCGGCTCATTGGAAAGCCCAGGAAGCATGTCGCACCGCTCGCAGGACATGCGTCGGGGTGGCAATCTTCCCATCTCTTTGCAAGTAAAAATATGCCTGGTCGATCTGGAGCAATTCTGGGTCCCTTTCTCCCCCCCACTGGGTTCTACACCGCTGCCATTTCATGGGCCTCAGTCTCTCCCCCTCCTGCCTGGAACCTGCCATGGCACATCTGCAGAACTCTGGCAGCCGCGAGGGGAGATGTCTGTGCACAAAGTGACGGGCACAGAGAAGAAAGCTTTAACCCCCACCCCACCCCCATGCAGGAGGCTGCATTGTGCAGCAGCTGGTTTAGGGATTCCCCTCCACAACAATGGCTGACAGGAGGATAGAGGCCGACAAGGGCGCTCCTTGCGGGGGCCATTTTGCATCCATCAGTCTCAAACTTGGAGCAAAGCAAAGGGAAAAGAGAATGCGCCGGTGCACACTGCTTTTGGTCTGGCAGCCACTGGGCCCCGTTCCCGATAGTTTCGCATTCCCGTTACAAAGGGCTGGTTCCCAAAATACCACGCTCATTTCTTCTGCCTTTGGCAGGCGCCCGCTCACTTTCACGCAAAGGATTCTCCCTCCATTCCTAAGTTGCTTCCTTTTGTGGAGCGTCTATTTTTAACCCCGCGTCTTAGGTCTCCCTGTGTGGCTTCAGTTGCTCTCTAGGGAAGTGGCAAATGGAACTGCCAGATTAACATGAGGCCAGACTGGCCAACAGGAACGAGGCAGAAGTCGAGGGACCCATGTACTTCTATCCAACCTCACTGCCTTCCTGCCTCCACACCCCACCACCTCCTGACTAGTTTCTTCCCACTCCATAGTGGCCTTCAAAACAGAGCCAGGATGGTGTAGTGGTTTGGGAGTCGGACTTAGACCTGGAAGATCCAGGTTCAAATCCCCGCTCAGCCACGAAGCTTCCTGGGTGACCTTGGACCAGTCACTATCTCTCAGCCCCACCTACCTCACAGGGTTGTTGTGAGGACAAAAAGGAGGGGAGGAAATATGTACACCACTCTGACTGAGCTCCTTGGAGGAAGGGCGGTATAAAAATGTGAAAAATAAATAAAATAAACGTCCTTTTGCCCACTGATCTGGGAAGAGAACCCTTCAATGGCTCCCTCCACCAACACTAGCCTGGCTTGGCATACACGGTCCCTACACAGCCAGCCGCCAGGGGGATGTGCTGAGAGAACAGAGAGGAAAGGAAGCCAGATGCAAGCTTAGCTACTGCAAGGAGGGGGAGATACCAGCAGAACAGCTGTTCTCCCCACTAAGCCAAGGCAGCTTGGAAGGCAAGGAAATTATTCAATTGGCTGAAGGTTCGCTAATGCCTTAAAGGCTGTGACACGCCAAGCATATCTGCGTGCGTCTTGTCCGGTGCACTGCCGGAGCAGCAGACGCCGCCAAATGTGACGCTACGAACCGCAGGCACACCAAAGAAAGACACATGGAGAAAGGAAGACATTCTGCTCCGCCCCCTCTCTCTCTTTTAGCCAATCAGAATCTAGACTCTTCAGACTAGATTCTGATGGGCTACTGCGTTTGCTCCACGTCCTGCCCCCACAGTTCCAAATACAGGCTCTGATTGGCACAAGTCAGCAAAAGATGAGCATGGGTCATCTGAGCGTGCACCGGAACATGCCTTCCGGCGCTCCTGTGCGTTCGTGCCGGAGGTCAGATACACCAGACAAATGCAGACGCAGCTGGGCACAACGCACGCAGACGTGCTGGGTATGTCACAGCCTTTAGAGTTGCAGCCGACGGTTTTGTACAAGTACTTCCAAAGGCAACCTCAAAGCATAGCCAGACATCAAGGGAAACAGCTACCCCCTTTGGCAGATGAATGAGAAGGTGCTGCTTCTGCCCCAACAGTGGCCAATATCTTTGTAAAGTCTGCGGGGGGGGGGGGTGTCCAAGGGGGGTGTCGGAACACCACCGACACCACAGGTGCGAAGAAACCAAAGAAGAGACTGTGTGGCTGGAGCCCAGACAACTACTGTGAATAGGGAGCACGCAGGATGTGACCCCACCTCTCCCCTAGCACCTTGGGTACTACGCAGCGTGTCAACATCCGAGGTGGGGGCAGAACCAGAGGCATTTCTACGGTAGGGGCCCTACCGTAAGTTGCACCCCGTGCTAGTACCGTATTTACAAACCGGAGCGAGGGGGCAGGGCCCCCTCGCTCCGGTTTGTAAACGCGGGTACTAGCATGGGGCGCAACTTACGGTAGGGCCCCTACTGTAGAAACGCCTCTGGTGCAGAACTCGGATCCCAGGCCCCGAGACAGGCATTTTGCAGCCTTGCTCACCCACGGAGCTTCAGTGGGCAGCCCACCCAAGGCCGAGGGGGCAGGTTTGGGCTGAGAAAGCCTCGTTGCTGTGCCACTCTGGCTCTTCCCAATGAAGCATTGCTAACGTTTAGGAAACACCCAATCCTTGCCAACGTTCACTCCGGAATCTGTCTAAGACACTGCGCTGACCTCCCAGGCAACAGGGGAAAGAGGAGGTCTGTGTGAAGGGCAGGCAAGGCGGCCCTTGGGGACAGAGGGCGGGAAACGTGCAGCGGGGAAACTAGTGTCCCGTCCGTCCCCCCCCCAGCCACTGACCTCTGGCCCAACAAAACGGACTTGACAGGCTGCTGCTGCCCAACGTCTCTTCGCAATTCGTTCTAGACGACAAGCGGCTGATGGCCCAGAGCAGGTCGAGGAACAGAGCGCAGTCGTGGCGGGCAAGCAGCAAAGACGCGCCCAGGCGCCGAGGCAAGGCCAGAAGACAACAAGGGCGCCGAGTGCTCAGAGCAGCCCAACCTCTGGGCCAGCAGCTTCCACCTTGTCACACTTCACAAGGGGCCTCTTAACACTCAAGCCTGCTCTGGTCCCATTTCTCCCTCTCCTTTCTGCCTTGACTGCTCCATCCTCCTGGGCACCCGGGTCATGGCTGCCCACCCCCCTACCCCGCTTTGCACAAGGCACGCAGCACTGCCCTGGATGGTCCAGCTGCTAACAGACCCTGTTGGCACCATCCCTTTGCCCTGCTCTGCCTGGGTTCCCATAGGCATGGCAGGGATACACAGATCTGTGAACTCCTGGGCTCCACTTCATTTTCTTAAAGACACATGCACACGATCTTGCACCACTTTTTGTTCCGATGCGGCACACCCAAAGTGCAGGAATCACTCAAGGGCAAATGCACTGCTTGAGAGGCGAAGACACTGACACTCACTCGCACGCACGCACGGCAGGTGGTCCCGCTTTCCATTCTATGTGGCAACTCGGACAGGAATGGGCCTGGTTTCAAATAAGCATCGATATCTTGCCTTTCCAAAGCCTGGCTTACACAGTCCTACCAGTGCAAACGGCACTTTACTCACAGTGTAACTGAAGCGCAGAGAGGGGCGTTCTTTGGGGCAGTGATCTACAACTCCCAGCAGAGGGTGGGGGAGGGAGCCGAGAAAGAGGCAGGTCCCAAAGGGTTGAATGGGAGCAAATCCGTTCCGGTGTCCTTAGACTTCACTGAGCATTAAGTAGGCAGGTATCACTCCAAAAGGAGGGCTTTTGGGGGAGGGTGGAAGAAGGGAGAGACTTCCAGGCACGGAAAAGGAACCAGGAGGTGTGGAAAATGCCATTCAAAGGAAGAGGCCTTGAGGCAGTCAAGAGAGATCATAGAATCATAGGGTTGGAAGGGACCCACAAGGTCATCTAGTCCAACCCATGCTTGTAGCTGGAATTATTTTATTTTTATTTTATTTTTCACATTTTTATACCGCCCTTCCTCCAAGGAGCTCAGAGTGGCGTACATATTTCCTCCCCCCTTTTTTGTCCTCACAACAACCCTGTGAGGTAGGTGGGGCTGAGAGATAGTGACTGGCCCAAGGTCACCCAGGAAGCTTCGTGGCTGAGCGGGGATTTGAACCTGGATCTTCCAGGTCTAAGTCCGACTCCCAAACCACTACACCTGTCCAGCCTCTGCTTGAAGATCTCCAGACCAATCAGGGAGCCCAACTGCGGCACTATGTCCCAGAAGCAAGTCTGCCCCGGTTCAACGCCCCCAAGTCTCACAAGGTCCTTGGACTCAGCCAGGTTTGAACAGCAGTCGAAATGCAGGAAGCAGGAACAGGCTTCCTGCTTCAAGGGGGAGATTGTAAACCAACTTGGATTGTGTGGTTATCACCACATCAAGGCCTCGAGAGCGAGAACACAATTACTACACACGGCACTGTCTGGTTTCACCGAAAGATTCTAGAATGGCTCACTCCATTTTCACCGTCCTCGGGGAGCCTAAGCCCATAGCGACATTTGTTGCACGTGTCCTTGGGCAAAATTCAGCTCACCATCTCCCTCGGCACTCAACTCTTGCCTAGCCAGCCTCTCTGTGGCAGAACCGTTGAGCCGAGGGTCGCAGTGGGCCTGCAGCCCCTCTGACCATCCACGCCCATGGCAAAAGGGAAGCAACCCGACTCGCGGCTCCTGAGCTCTGAACGCACCCGTCTTGCCAAGGCCTTTAAGCTGTCCCGAGCTCTGGCGATGAGAGGGAAACTCACTAATCCAGCTAAGAAACAGGGAAATCCGACCACAAAGCTCTTTCCGACATGGCCTGGAGCACGGCACACATTTTCAGCCTCCCTTTCCCCACGTGGCCACTGGGACCCCAGGGGCCTCGACCACGGACAAGCGTCCTCGTCGTGCCACACGCTGAACAAGGCTACCATTTTCAAAAAGCCTGCCGAGTTTGCTGGCAAGACCCACATCTTCCTGTGTCCTCTAGGCCAGCGCTACTCACTCAAAGTGCGGTCCACAGACCAGCCGCCGATCTGCAGCAAATTTCCAGGACACAGCAGAATAGGAACAGCACAAAGGAGAGCCCGGGGCCCCTGGCACATGGGGAAGAACTGCCAAGCCGCCAGATCCAAAGCTTAGAGAAGCAGCGCTCCAGGACAAGAGTGCACCCCCAATCCCCCAGCGCTTCAAGCCATCACCTCCCCGCCTTGAAAGCAGACCCAGGCCAATATTTATTCTGGACAGGAGGTGCCACAACCCTCCCTCAGCTTTGGCCCCAGCAGCTTCCCGGGGAAAGGCTGCTGATACTGCTGCTCACTGATGCATTTCGCCAGGCCGGCCTCCTCCGGCTTCAAGGCAGGTTTTAATTTTTATGACTTACTCTAAAATAATTGACTAATTGGCTCTGGCCCAGCTCAATTCTCAGAGCAAATTCCAGGCTCACTCTTGCATGAAACGTTTATTAAATATACCAGGGAGTTGGAGATTAGAACAGCCCACACCAAGAGGGTGACCAACATGGAGTGAAAGCCCCCAAGGGCCAGGATGCCATGGTTGGACCCCACTGATTTCACTAAGGGGAGGGGACAACACTACGTGGGCCCACCAGTCATCGCAGAGCCAGCAAGCAGGGCAAGCGTTTCCTGCCGGCGAACCGGAGCACCCCTCACCACAAGCCCAGATTTGCAGCCCAGCCTTGAAGAACCCTGAAGTGTTGTGAGAAGGGGAAGGCAACTGAAGGAGCTTCCTCTTTGGGGCGGGGAAGGGGGGGGAAGAGGACGACTACAGCTCATAAGCTCTGCAACTGGCAGCCCATCAGATAAAGGGGACCCTGAGTTACTCTATTGTCCACAGGTTTACGGGGGAGAGCAGGGCATCGGGCGAGCCCTCCTTTCACATTTGTCTCTAGCACAAAAGCCAGCCGAACAAACCCGCACAAGTGCAGAGGCCACACAAGCTCGGTGCCTTTGAAAAGGCAGGAGTTCATTACTTGTCGAGGCCGTTTCAAAAGAGTGGAATCTGGGAGGGCCTCCTTTTCAAGGGCAATCCATCACCCGAGGATGGGGGGTGGGGGGGAGGAGAGAGGGATGGAGGCTGTAACCATTACGGAAGATCGGGGGGGGGGGGAACACATCTACCGCCTGGTCAGCTGAGGACGGGACCTGAGGACGGTAGAGATTTAAACCTGAACCGACCCCCAATGGGTTTTTCTGCTACTTGAGAATAACTTCTCAACGAAGACCACACACAACCCGAAGACACACACAACCCTCCCTGCCCGGACTCTGTATGCTAGGAGGAGGAGAAAGGGGCTTGCTTGCAAAACAGCGTCTTGCCACAGCGCTCCTCCCCAAGCAGCTGCTGGATGCAAAGCCGCAAGTCCTGACTGCGATGGGATGAGCATGAAGCAAATCTAAAAGGCAGCGGTTGAAGGGGGGGGAAGGAGAGAGAGAGAGAGAGAGAGAGAGAGACTGGCCCTGAGCAACAGCCTCTGACTGGAAAGAGATGACTTCCCTCTGAACTGAAAAAACATGAACCCAAATTTACCCCCAGAAGTCTTTATTCAACCACGTAAGATTACGATGTGTGTTCCAACATATTGTGAGTAAATCTATCCATCTATTTGCAGTAGGACTGAAAGGCCAAGACCCACTTCTCCTTTGCAACCCTTCTCCATCTCTGCAATATCGAGAACGGCGATGACGAGCCGTTCCTTTATCGAGGGCGCTGTTGCCACCGCCCAAAGGCAGCACGTGTTCCAAGAGGAGGGCGGCTGCTTAGAAGTCACCCGTGGTCTGTGCTGCCTCCGTTGGCCAGCTAGCTACCAAGGGATGCAGGAGGAAATGCAGGTGCAAGTCTGGAGGCTCTGAGATGCTGCACCCTTGGTGTGTGGGGCAGGGGGGGGCAGGGGGACCCTCCATGTTCTGTAGTGCTCACTTTACCCGCCATCAACAATGTAAAACCGGCTTACTTGGCATGCGCATTTTATAAAGGTCGTAGAAAGTCTATTTTTCAAAGGCACAGAGGGGTTCTCGCACATGGATAAGAAGCGATGCAGCCAGGAGAGTATTAGGCAGCCAACACAGCCCCCCAAATGCCACTCAGAAGACTTCTCTCACCGGAACAGACATGACCAATATTCAGTCAAAGCGCTCGTCAGTCCTCAAGGTGAACAAAATCAGGTCAGAGTGAAGCCCTCCCTAGACCGGCAGGGGTCAGCTGCCTCTGCTTCCCCACCCCCCACTCAGGCGACCTGCCCCTCCAAAGCCCCTTTTTCAAAAGAAAACTTTGGAAAAATTGAGCAAATCCAACCCGAATGAAGGCACTTGGGATCCCAGAACAGGGAGGTCTCCTTGCAAAATCTTCTCTAAAGAAGTTCTAACTGAGGTGCAACTGAATTCCCTCTTCTCAGTGACCCCTGCAGCTCAAGGAGGGTGCCCAACATCAGCCACAGGGCGTGGGGATGACCTTCCAGCCTCCAACCACAGAACATCCAAGACCACAAGCCACCGGTTCTCGATTTCCACAATAACTCCAACAGCTACTAGCCCCCCCCCCCTTCCCGGCATGAAAAGCCAGCAGGCTAGAATTCTCTCCGCCTGTTGGAAAGGCTACCCATCAGACGACATTAATGCAACAGCACGTATGCGGAGAGGACCAGTCGCTGCTTCGAGAGGGACTCCAGGCTGCCAGCTTTGCAACGTCCAAGGGAGGCTCCGGAACCCACCTAAGCCTCCCCCCAACACTGGATTTGTGTGTGTTCAGAAAGGTCTCCCTGCTCCATGCCAAGACAACCCCTAAACTATGCAGGAGGAAGAACTGGAATGGTTGCAAAGCGAGCACGTAAAACTCCCCCAACTTTTGCCAGCAGTGAGAGGGACGCCCAGAACAACTATGAAGGCTACACAAGAGACGCAGGACTCTCCATTCTGACCCACTTGCGAAATGCCGACCCTCTGCCACCCTGTGCAGCGTTCACACAAAACAGTGGCCGCCAATTGCTCTGCAACTTGCCAGGCGACCAGCCTCCAAGAAAAGCGGCAACAGCTCATTTGCCCAGGCAAGTCGCCACTGGGTGGTCCTGTAGCAACAGATACGCTGCAGGTGTGAACAGGTGTGAATGGGACCCATCCCACCAAACATGTGCCAAAGGGAAGGTTTCTACTCCTGGTACATGAAGAGATGGGAGCAGGTAGCAAACGTTCCCTTGAGCAACACAGGCAGCAGCTGCTAAGCGCTGCCCCAAATCCAAACCCAGCGATGTTGCCCAGCTGCCCCCCCCCATCCCCACCAGTCGTGGGCCAGTCTAGCCAATCTGCAAGAGCCTCCTTCAGCCTCTGCTGGCACACCGGCCCTCTTCCCCGAGGATGGTAAGGAGGAGACAACTCCCAAAAAGGCTCTGAAGTGCAGAGAATTTTTCCACAGGGGGTTTAAGTCCTTAAGCAGAAATAGGAAGCAGTTGGAAAAACGTGCCGGCTTCGAGAGGAGGGGGAAAGGAACGGGGAGCAATGCCTTTCGCAGACGCCTAAGCGATCCAACAGGGCCCATTAAAAGGAAACAATTTGTAATACAACAATTATTATGTCGTTTCTCTGGCCCTTTTTCCTGACGTCCTCCTTAAAAAGTTGAGAGGGAGTCGGGACGTGCCTGAATAAAACAGGCATGATCTATAGGTCTGGGAAGCTCAAGCAGCCACACGTGGACTGCAAGACGGGCTCTCCTGCAGCCGCCAGCCACCAGCTGAGCCGCCGAGGCTTCTTCGGAGCCACCTGCTCGTCTGAGACAGGCCAGAATCAGGAGCAGCCAGTCGGATCCAAGAAGCCGCTGCGCCCCCCCCCCCCCCTCGACTCACTCAGCATCTCTCCGGTTCCTCTGGAGAAATATTCCACATTCCTAAATGCCAAGATCAAGCTCCTCTCCCCCGCCCAGCCCAGAGTTAGAGTTGCTGAAATATCAGCACAGTCCTGCAGATCACTTCCTTGTCCAGGCAAGAAACAACGCCGATTGTCACGACCAGCAACATCCCACCGTCCTCCTCCACGGGAGTCTCAGGCAGTCGCAGCCCACCCCCCATCCGCACACTGGAACTCGACACACATGCATGGGAGAAAAACCCACCCACCTCACAACACACACAAAACTAGTTTGCCAAGCGCACACTTGGGCGCCTGCAAATCAGCAGCAAGCCCCCCAACCACCACCACCACCACCTGCGTGGCTGGAACACATTTCAGGCAATAAGAAGCAGACGTGTCCCTCTTATACTCCGCGAACAGGTCTAGCAGGATCTGGCTTCTTTGACCTGCCCGTTTGGTGTTCTCTATTCCTTAGAACACAATATGGTTCTTGAGCAACTGAGACACAGAAGTGAAATTTGGTAGACATGTTCAGGACAGCATTCTACGTTTTAAGTTTGAATACCTCTCTCTCTCTCTCTCTCTCTCTCTCTCTCTCTCTCTCTCTCTCTCACACACACACACACACACACACACACACACACACACACACAGAGAGAAGGGAAAGGAAAATGCAACACATGCTACAATAAGAGATCTGCCCTGAACACTAAGCAACGTTTATTCTATTGTCTATGTACATTTACAACATCATTCTCCTATTAAAATTTGGAGGCTGTTCTGGAAAATCAAAACACACTTTTGTTTACCCCTGACCTGGGACAAACTTGGGGGGGGGGGCAAAGACCTGTGTTGTAGATTTTCAGACTGCCTTCGTCTGAATGGGGTCACGTTGGCTGTGAAGATTGCCTGTTGGCTAGTGCTTGTGACATCAACACAATCTCTAGAACAATTTTACAGTAGTTTTCCAAGGGTTTTTCTCCCCCCCCCTTCACAGTAAGCTGAAGACCAAACATATACTGTACACCAAAAAGTGTATGTGTGTTGTGTGTTTTGTTCTTAAAATGTGGACAGCCTGCCCTATGCACAGGAAGAGGGGTGAGACAAGAGGGCTAATCCAGTGTCTGACTTGCTGGCCTATCTGCCCGTCATGAAAGCCGCGACGTTGGGCGCAAAGGAGACTCTAAGGTGGCCCTGCAAAGGCTCTTAAGATGCACATCATCTCTCTCTGCCCTCAGATTTCCACCTCCTTTAAAAAAAAAAAGAGAGAGAGACTCGGTTGTCCATGAAAAAAGTGATGGGGGAAAAAAGCAAACATAAAAAACAGGGCACAGCCTAGGATTTCTTGCTCCTCGTCCAGAACTCACAGCAGAGCAGGTTAGGGATTCTGAGCGCTTCCGTCACAGCTGGCGAGGAAACCCGTTAACTCCGTGCATCCTGCAGTCTGGATCCAAGAACTTTTCACTTACACTTACTTTAAGCGTTTGCCTACTTTGAAGTCTCTGGCAACACTTGCTCCCCGATGGGGCTTTTATTGCATTTCTTATGAATCATTGCTATTAGGGGGTTCTTTCGGTAACACAAGTAATTGCACACTTCTTCTTGGGTTCTCTTTCTCCACCCCCACCCCTTTTTTATTGCACGGACTTTTAAGTTTGCGTTTCAGTATTGAGTTTCTCCCCCATACAGTATTTTACTGGCAAACAAAAGACTTCCACGATCAGATAGGAGGAGGGAAGGAAAACCAGATGCAAACTCCGTCCGTTCTGGCTCCCATAATTGCAAAGCCCAACGCCACCAGCCAACCTCACAGGGCAGTTGTGAGTCTGAGAGGTCACATCTGTGCACCACCCAGTCTCCAGATGCCTGGAGGCAGCTTGTCATAATAGTGTCGGCTTCGCAGGCAGAAGGTCCCTACAGTCTCAGGCAGAAGAAGGAGGAAAGGTCCCTCTTCCCCCCAAAGGCTGCTGCCTGCCTGCCTGTCCCAGGTGAGATGGACTCAACATGGCTGAGTGTCCATAATAAGAGCAACGTGGTCCATAAGAACTAGGAGCACGGGATCATCCACATGCAGCCAGGGGATGAATCTCTTGGCCAGTCGCGCACTCAGCTTAGCCTCCCCCACTGGGTTGTTGTGAGACTAATGAGGGACATTGCCCAGCTATGCAGCCCTGAGAGAAAGGGTGGGGTCGTACAACCAAGGAAAGCTGTAGACTGTAGCAGGACAGGTGGTCCTTGGTTCTCCCACCCCTCAGGAGGCAGAGAAGACGGAGGGCTGCGCGAAACAGGTCCACCACCTGCGCTGTGGCCCGTCTGAAAAGCCAAGTCCCCAACTTATTCTCAGCCCCACCAGCACAGTTTCAACAAGTGCTCTGCAGCTTGCTTAGCACAGTGGCTCCGAGAGCTGCAGACACAGAGCCATGCCAGCTCAAACCTCCTCTCCGAAGAAAGCAAGAAGATCCCTGCCGGATCAAGCCAAGGGCCCATCCTGCCCAGCTTCCTGCATCGCGCAGTGGCCCACTAGATGCCTCTGGGAGCACTCAAGACAACAAGAGACCAGTCTCCGGTGGCCACCCCTTGCATCTGGCATCCATCTCGGCCATGAACTCACTGGGGGGCCGTGGCAAGCTGCTCCCTTTCAGCATCCCCCATCAGCAACATGGGGATGACTCGGCAGGAGAAAGGTGCAGGGGACTATTTTTCAGAGGAGGGGAGCAGGGAAGGCATCTTGGGGCACCACCTGCCCCCGCCAACTCAGCTTTGTTGTACCCCGACAGCCTTGACGGGATTCCTACAGCAGGCAGGCAGCCCAAGCAGCAGACCTGGGAAGCGACACAAATCCCTCGGCGAATGAGCAAGGAGACTGTGGGCTGCACCAGAGAAGGGCACCATGCTTTGACTGGCGCAGCCTAAAAGAGCGGCAAACCTTCCGATTCCCATGCAAAGTGCTCCCCTTTCACATCTGCCTCCCCAAAAGGTAAACACAGACGGGTCACCACAAGCCACAATCTGCCCCAGGAGAACAGAACAGAGGGCAGGTGCTGCTTCACAACTGTCGTTGATTGCAGTGCAGGCATTTGTGGCCATTTTTGCGTGCTGGGGTGCTTAGAGAGCTACATGCCCCTTTCCAGCAAATTGCCCTCCAGGCGGAGGCAGACATCAGTCTGGCAGGGTTTCCTCAGGCACTTCACTGTAGCCCCCAAGGCCACCAACCAGAACCCAGTGAGAACTGGAGGCAGTCACTTCCTGCACCCAATTCCTGCACCCATTTTACAGGCGACGAAGACTGAGGCTGAGAGAAAAGACATTAGCACAAGGCCAACCACGGCAGGCAGACACCAACAAGAGGACACCATCTTGCCATTTCACATCTGCTGCTGTTAAACTAGGAGGAGGCAGAAACCCTTTTGCTGAGCTACCGAAGATCACTGCCGCCTGCCCCAGCTTAGAACCGCCTTCTAAGAACGTTCACCAGCAGCCGTTTCCCCTCGGGGCAGTGGCTGAGGCCCCTTCAGCAGCCAGGGCATCTCTACCCTGAGGAAGTGGTTGGTTTTACACACTGCAACTAGCCCGACGAGACAGATTTGGTCCAGTGTCTTTCTGCGAGCTACTCCTCAAAGGAAGCACCTACAGGTGACAATGGAAGCACAAACGCACAACGCAGTTTTAAAACCCTCTGTATGTTGTTTGGTCTGCAAACGGGCAGGGAAGGAAGTTGTCGGTCCCAACACAACCTCTTCAAAAGGACGGCTGAAGCCACCCATTGCCAGCGGGAGTGAGGGCGACAGGACCAGCAGCTGCCTCATCCCAGGGGTCAGTTGGGGAGAACTGGCTTCTGCTCGCTGTCTCAGCAGGGGAAGGGAAAGTTGCTCCAGAGAGAACGCTGCCCAGCCGAAGTCCCCTCCCATCAGCATCTCCTGAGCACAAGTCCTGACGCTGCTGTTCGGAGAGAGCAAACCCCTGATCTCCCCCTTGTGTTCAGCTAGGGTTACTGCAACACAGCCAAACAAAGGAATAGCTCTCAGCTTGGAGAGAGCACACCGCCGGCCAGTCAATTCGCCTGCTTCCTGGGCAGCCAATGGGGCACCCCTCCTCACTTTCAAGCGACTGCCTCCAAGAGCCGCCCTTCCAGACAGACATGCTCCCCACAACGGCGAGACGCGCAACCCCCTTCTTTCGCAAAGGCAACATTTCCACCAGAGGGAACAAAGCAGCAAGGGTCACAGCTACATCTGTTTGGTGCCCGGCCAGATACGAGGGGCTTGCAGAGCTAATGAGAAAGAAGGGCCCCGTGCATACGCTCAGAGGCTGCTACAGAAGTGGCAAGCAAGCGCATGAATACGCCGGATGTGAAACAGAACACAAAGGGGCAGAGACGAGACGCACCTGGAGCTTAACCCAAACCAGAAGGAGAAGAGAGGCGATTCCAGAGTGGGGTGGGGGGGGGGGAAGAGAACTGGTTTGGCATGCAGGACTGAAAAGTAGCTCCAGTTCTCAGATACCAGCATCAACCTGGATTTCTTAAGGCTGATCTACACGACAGCGGAGGGGCTCCGCCGTCGCCTCTGACTGGCGCCTCCGCGCTGGAAGCAGGGGGAGTGTTTTCAAGCATGTTACCCCTCATGTTGTCCCGCCTTCCTAAGAACGCGCAGTTGTGATTGGTAGCTCTCTTCCCCCCCCTCTCTGTTATTGGTAGGCTGCAGCAGCTCCGCGAGCCACCTCCAAGCTCTGCCGTACGCCTCCAAAAAAATAGAGCACTCGACTTGGAGTACGCGGCAGTGGGGCGGAGGTCCGGCGGCTCCGCCGGATTACAAAAACGCTCCGCGACGCTGTCGTGTAGATCAGCCTTTAGGCGGCCACAGCTGGTATGAAGAGTAGTCCAGGCAAAAGAGACCAACCTCAGCTGCTAGAAGAAAAATGCTCAGGGGAAAAAAAAAGCTCTCTGAAGGATCAAATCACACCTCAAGGAGTCTTCAGACTGGGGAAAGAAACCCCACATGGCTGGCCGCCAGCACTTCCCCAGATGCCCCGCCGGGCAACTTGTTCCATGGCGCAGCACATCTCCCCTCCCGAGCAACTCTGACATGACCCCTGGGAGCACTCCCAAGAGCAGCCTGCAACCCAACTCCCTGTTCTGCCAAGTCTTGTCATGAGTGCTGAATATTATCATTCTCTCATATACAATCAGTTCTCTTTATATGCGAATTCGCTTCTGGGGGGGGGGGAAGAATTGCCACCTCTCTCTCTCCCCGTACCTGCGATCTGATCTCTCTGGGGCCATTGTTCTCGCAGGTGTGTACCAAGCTTTTTTTTTGTGGGTGTCTACATTACTCTGGGAGCAAATTTCCCTGCTTGGCTGCATTTACTGTAAAAGGTCATCTTGGCTCTTCTGGAGTTGCCGTGTGCGTGTGCGTGTGCGTGTGCGTGTGCGTGTGCGTGTGCGTGTGCGTGTGCGTGTGCGTGTGCGTGTGCGTGTGCGTGTGCGTGTGCGTGTGCGTGTGCGTGTGCGTGTGCTATTTGAAACACAATGGAAACTGTTTGTGCTCTCTCTCTCTCTGGGCTTCCCGAATACTGTACAACACCTTCTATATTTGCATAATGTTGTTAGGAAGGAATAATAATTTACTAGAGTTAGAAATTGTTCCATAACAAAGAGCCAGTGTGGTATACTGGATGCTGCCCCCCCCCCATCACCCAGCCCATAGACTTCAAGGTAAGATTCAGGTTCACAAAGTGAGTGTATGGCAAAGAGGGCCGCCTGGAACCTTCCTACATTTTCCCCATATGCTCAATGATTCTGTATCCACCATGTTTTCCTGGAACCTAACCCTAGAGGATAACGAGAACTGACCGTACTTGCCACATTCCTGAATGCTGTCCTGAAGGTCTTCAGACAGAAGGGAGGTGTGCACGCACACACACACACACACACACACACACACACACACACACACACACACACACACACACACACACACCCTAAACTCAAGAATCGCTGGTCAATGGTCAAGAGACTCTCCTGTCCGAGGGTCAATCAAAGCTGCAACCCTAAAGCTGCAACATTTGCTCCACAACACATGCCACGGAATACAGTGGGCATCACTCCCGAGTCACCGTGCCTAGAACTGGGCAGAAAGGGTCTGCCTCACACCCACCGTAGGGGGCCAGGAACCACAGCCCCAACTTTCAGCCCCTGGAGACATCAGCCATCTGCCTCACGGAGATTCAGCCAGGGCAAATCCTGGGACACCAATGCACTGCAAACCCCCACCTGTGCGCAATCTCACAAGCACCACAGGCTGCCACTGAGGGGTCTGCCCACATCCTTCCAGCAGAGGCAAAGCTGTTGGTGAGAATCAGAACACCAGGTAACGGGCAAGGAGTGGGCCCAGCGCTTGAGGGAGACCAGGCCCAGCCTCCCGCTTCCAATTTTCCTTTTGTAAAGACGATTTCCCTCAAATTGCACTCTTCAGGGCTTCCTAACAGCGCACCCTGACCAATGCTACGTTTCTGTTTTCAAAATTGCCCAATTCCCAAGGCTTGCGTCATCCTCCCAGCCGAGAAGGGACCAGCTGTAGGCTGTGCTCCAGCAACCACCACAGCAATCTCCAGCCCTGCTGGTCTCCCTTTTCCTTCCCATTAACTGAAAACCCTGAACGCCGGAGCTCTCTCTCAGGAGAGACCGTTTTGAGAACGGTTGCAATTCCATTTGCACCCACGATTGTCATTCCTCTCACCATGACCTGCCACAGAGCAAAAGGGAAGATCGTTCCGGCCACTGATGAGTTTGTGGCATCACGTGATCGAGCCCATCTTCGTTCCAGGCTGCTCCTGCTCTTCGTGTCTGTGCAGCACTCGAACCAGTTTACGTGCTTCATAAACGTGCGCAAAAGACGTTTAATCAGATAATCGGTCTGTTCTGAACCGAAGCCGAGAAGCTGGAGGAACACTTGGACACCTGGTGCTTACAATTTCATCCCGTTTCAATTCCAGCACTAAGTAGCTCTAAACACAAATCAGACCTCCTCTCTCCGTTTTGGCTGTTTCGGAGCAACTTGTGATCCTTTCCGCACCTGTGTTTCTAGCTACAGAGGTGCAAGTCTGACTCCTCATCGGAGCACACCTGAGGCACCTCCCGTTTCCATCAGACACTCTCCAAGCGAGAAACCAGAGCCCTTCATCTAGAACAGCGGTCTCTAAACTGCGGCCGGCTGGGCAGCTGAAAACAGCACCTGGGAGCCTTACTGTTCTGCCTGATCCCGCCAGGTAGCCTCCTATCTTGGTCTCCGATCTTTGCAGAAACTCACGCCAGGCAGCCGCTTCCCCCAGGAAATCAGGGAGCAGAGCCTTCTGGGGTGACGTGCAGCGGAAGTGACTGCCCAGCACGAGTTTCTGCGAAGATCGGAGACAAAGATAGGAGGCTACGGGTGGGACAGTAAGACAAGGCACCGCCACCGCTGCACCTGGACGCCGTTTCTGGTGCGCCGGATCCGGTCCACGGGCCCTTGATCTAAAAGAGGAGGATCCTTGGGTCCCATTCAAAAGCTACCCCTCCACACTCATTCAAAGCAGGGCAGGGCCGTTCAGAGGAAATTTATCAGGGCGTACAAAGTTTATTTTGGGCCCCTTCCCTACATATGAATTTGGCTCCTGGGCCCCCCCTGTTTTGCTCCAGGGCCCCCTTTTTGACCCTTTTTTTGCCCTGGGCCCGGGTACAAATTACCCCCTTAACTCCCCTCTCAGAGGCCCTGGGCAGGGGGCAGTCAGTGTGCCAACACTCTCCCCCCCCCCCCCGAGGCTGCATAATGGACTATTTGCTTGCTAAGCACAGCCCTGAACATAGAGAAGTAACACTCCATTGCTGGACCAGATACAGAAGTGCAAAACAGAGGTTGCCCCTGGACTGGGCCAAGAGTAGTGAGAGCAAGTTACTAACAGCGAGGGTTTTTTCAGAAGAGACGGCTGCTGGAGTTCTCAGGTAGACTGCTCCTGCCGACCAACTATGAGTCAGCTCAGAGGCATGTGTGCAAAAACCTGGCTGATCAGAGTCCCATGCCTGCCTCGGGTTCTCTCTTACAGTTCTCAGATGCGGAACAAGCCCCAAAGCATCTGCTCGAGGCAAAGCACAGAGTCAATGAGATGCCACATGGCACATGTTTTTCCATGAATCACCTGAAAAGTATACTTAATTATCTCAAATTGGGAGGGGACACACACACTGCATTCGCCTGTTGTCTTGGGCTATTCTGTTACTGTTCTAAGATATGGTTGTCTCTCTTTTGTTCATCTATTATTTTACAAATATATTTTCGCCATCGGGAATAGATGCGGGGGAGAAAAATCAACACAGGGTTGAGCCAAAACACAGCTCATTTGCAGGTAGACCAAACAGGGAGGCATTTCAGTGATTGGGGGCAAAAGGAGGTCTTGTTATTGGCAATGTTCCCCGGAGGCAGAAGTACACCTGTCACAGGAACATTTTAGGAACCAAAAGCAGACATGGGGAAGACAACAATGAACAAGGTAGGCCAGCCTGCTCTTTGTGCTCTCTACCGACACGTCACACCAAAAGCCTTTTCCTCCCAAACCCACACACACTGCTGCAGTCTACTTGTCACCCGTGGCCAGTTGTGTCTGGAGTCAGAGGTTTGCAAGGCTGGAGACTGCTCTGTGTGTGTGTGTGTGTGTGTGTGTGGGCGGGAGAGATATGCTTTGAGCCCAGAAGAATCCCATCAGCCACTGAAGCAAAAGGACGCAAGACCTAAATGTTACCGAAGTAGTAGCAGGGTGGATAAACTTATCCATCCTGGGAAGGGTGGAAGCTCAGGGGTGGAGCCCCTACTCTCTGCATGCAGAACGTCCTGCAGGATCAGGCCCCGGCAGCACCTGCAGGAAGGGCTGGAAGAGACCCTCAGCCTGAAGCCCTGAGGAGTGGCTGCCAGTCTGGGAGACAGTGCCGAGCCAACAGGGAGCACAGCCCAACCCAGCCAGCACACGCAGACAACATGCGCATGCGCACGATAGCTGGGTTCGTTTCTTCTAAGCTGAAGCAGCATTTTTTTTATTTCTCGGAAATAAGATGCTAGTAACAATGCTGCTGTGTGTTTTTTAAGACAACATCCTCATTTTAGTGGAACACACACAATACATTCCATACAAATAGCTATAATCAGTCAAACACTGAATGGATGGCGGTGGCTCCTGACAGCCCCAGGAGGTGGCATGACAATGTGGGCACTGGGGCCCAGGGGACGTCGCCCCACAGGGCCCAACCAAGGGGATCCTGAGCCGCTCCTTTTACAGGGGCTTCTCAAACCAAGACAACCGACGGTTCTCCTAACCAAGCAGCCAGGCATTTAACTTTGTAGTTCTACCGAGAAATTGATGCTCGTACCCAGGAACTGCCACCTCTGGCTTCTGGAGAGTTCTGGACGTTGACGCTTCCTTGCAGGCACATCAACAGAAAGGGGCTCACAGCCCAGCAGTCTTCCCCAACATGACAAAGAGCAATCTGCCCCACCGTGCACCCCCCAAACAGCTCCGCAGTCCTTGTTTATCCCATTCACTCAAAGAAACATTTAAGAGACACTTATCTCACATGCCAGGTAAACCCCATCAAATCCATCACGCTCTGAAGAGGCTACTCAGCCACCCCCTCTGCCCTGAAAACAAGCTTAGAGACAACTGAGAGTACATCAGAGTTGCAGACCTCCTCCTCTTCCTCCTCGGTCCTCAGGGCAGGGCGTAGCCCGCTTGCACTGCAACAGACCACAAGTTTTAAGCACCAACAGCTCTACTGCAGCGCCTGCCTAGTTAACACAGCTTATTCCATGGTCAGCGTCGATCTGACAAGCAACTCACTGAAGCCAGCACAGCCGGCAAGCCAGCTAGCTATGGCCACCAGAATCTACTTTCTTGAAAAGGGGGTAGGAAACCAATCAGGGGCAGCCCCCAGGTGCATTCAGGAAGCTGGCAGGCCTCAGAAGGACCAGAAAATATTACAACAGCAGCTCAGGTTACATGTTCTAATCTGGGGGCAGACTTCAGGCATTCAGACAAGACACCTGTCTTGCTACAACCAATGAAAGGAGCCAGTCTGTGTGAACACTCTCTGTACTCATACTTGGGAGTAAAGCCCATTGACCCCCCCCCCCCAGGAGCCTCACTGCTGAGTGTCGCATGGAAAGAGCAGCATTTTTAACAGGATGAGGTGAACACCCTGGACGCTTCCTCAGAGAAGGAAGGTGCAGCCCGTTTCCATCTCAACCCTCATTAAACAACTTTGAGGAAGGCAGAATTCCAGCCTTAAATTAATTTTTCGGCCTGGAATGTTTTCTTTTAGCGAGAGCCACAGATGCTTGCCGGGATCACTATTTCTACAACATTACAGCAAAGGGACTTTAAGCACGACTCGGCTGCAAGCCAACGACTCTGAACACCAGGGTAGCAGGAAGGTGACTGGAATCAGGGGGCTCTCCTAAGAAGCGGCCCACTAAAGGCTGATTCACACTAGCCCTTCCGTGCACGTTTGCTCTACTCTAGCGTCTGTACATGTGTCTAGCAGTTCTCTGAACGTTTGCCCGCCTTCTTGAAGAAAGCGCAGCTGTGATTGGGTGAAGAGAAATGCGCTTCTCTGATTGGTGAGCTGCCTAGCACCGGGAGCATAAACGCTAGCTTAAACGCGAGCGCAGCAAAAAGATAAACTGAAACCATCTCTCCTGGCTGCGGCGTAAGCTCATGCTGCATCTGACGCAAGCATGAAAAACGCACGAAGAGACCAAACGTTAAGCCAAAACGCGCACGGAAAGGGCTAGTGTGAATCAGCCTTAAGAATCTCCTGCCTCCGTCCCTTGGGCTAGTGTGAATCAGCCTTAAGAATCTCCTGCCTCCGTCCCTTGCACAATTCAGAGCAACCCTTCGCTCAGCCCTCCTTCAGGCACGAGGGGAACAAATCCAACACAGACTGGCTCGCCAAACCACCGCCACCCCGCCACCCCCAGCAAACTACGTCCAGGCCCAACTTTCCACACAAGGCCAGCTGTAAGGACAGCGGCTAATCAATGGGTGTTTTAAAACACAAAACAGAGTCCAACAAAGTATTGCAAGAATATTTTCAATCTGCAAACAAGAATTTTATACAGAATATGGTTTTAAGCCATCAGGAAAGCTAATCAAAAAAGCAACGTAGAAAAGGTCTATTTCCATTCTCTCCCCTGAACTATAAAGGGAAAAAATACACAAAGCAGTATAGAAAGAAACGGCACCATTTGTCTAAATGAAGGATTTAAGAGGCTACGACACCAGCACAGGATCAGGGAGGAAAGTCGACCCCTTCCATTTGATAGGCAACCCGACAGTGTGTCCCTTTGGTAGCCAAAAGGCTATTTTAAGCCCAGCTGCTCTTTCCCCAAGATTGGTTGCAGCGTTCTGCTTTGTTCATGGAGTTAGCAGCAGATATAGCAGAGCAGCAAAGAAGAAAGAAGATTGCGTGAATGATTCTGAATGACATTCTCAGGGCCAAATGGCCCAGGGTGCAGCACCACCTCCGATGGGTTGAAAAATCCAAACACAAAGTTGCTCTTTGTAAAAGGATATTCTGATATTGTTTTATTCTAAAAACAAACATTCAGGCACAGCGCTGGTGAGGGCAGCAGAGGAAGGAACTATCCACATACGCTCCCAAAGAATACGACAGGATTTTAAAAAGGCATGAGAACAGCTTCCAAAATGATCTCGTAACAGCATTTGGAAAAGAGGACAGTGATCTTAACAGAACAAGTGAGGAATTGGTTGCTTTTGATAGCTTGTGCATCTCTTTGCAAAGCACCACACGGAGCACGCACACACACACAGAACACAACAACACATGCACCTTTTCTTCCATCAGTTTCATTTCTACACCTACCCAACAGAGACTCCGAGATCATTAAAGCTTAACAGGATACAAACAGAACGTTTTCACTGGGAATCACAAGCTCTCCAAAGCGAGCTGTCAGGCCACAGGCAGACGGCCGCAGTCAGAACGTTTCCGCACAGCGATCTGCAGCCGACGCCAGCAGCAATAGAGTAGTTGGACTTTTAACTGGCTTGAAGCTCTGGCCCTCCAAGGGCAAAGGGAGGTGTGCCTCCCAGCCACACAGCACCGAGGCAAACACTTCCTTAAGATACTCCCCCCACAACACACTCTACAAAAGCAGAGGCTCCTCTTTCTCCACTATTCTGGTGCACCGATGCTGAAGGGGCAAAAGCACAAAGGTCATGAGTTGTGTGGAGTGGCCAAGACCTCACACAGCTATGATCTCACAGGGGGAGGGCGCTTAACACAACTAGCATACCTTACAGGGTTGTTGTGAAGCTAGACGGGGGAAAAACTGCACGTGATGTACCGTGAACCCTCCAGAGAACGCTGGCTGGTGTTAGGGGCAGAAACCGGACATCCTGCCAGGGGAGAAAAGGAGCGGACGTTCTGTGCCATTTGCAGGTTCCCCACCTGGCATTCTACCGTAATTCCCTGGAACTCCTTCAGTGGGTCAGCGGCAGGCAAGGGAGGTCAGAGGAGAGGATTTGGGGCCTCCTCCATTGAAACTCTACCTGCAAAGCCGAGGGGGAGCTGGAGCTTCAGTCTCTGTTCACTCCCAGGCTGTTCTGGCCTGTTAAGCACAGAAGGGGGGGAAAAGGAAAGTGATTTCAGTTGTGCTGGGGGACGATGACCGAGAAGAGATGAACAAGTTATGCCGAGGCAGCAAAGCACAGGAGAGGCGGCCACAAGACAAGGAGGCCACCGTCCCAGGCATGTGGACCTAGAGCGCTAGGAGGAGCCGTTCCGACACAAGCCAAGGGGGCCCCTGACGCACGCCAAATTGCGCCGAGAGCCATTTACCTGGGGAGTCAGAAACTGTCACCTACACGCCAGGCTTTGCTTCGTACCAACTTACTTCAGGAGAGGCCGGCCCACCCCACTCTGGTGGACCAGAAAGAGGGGGAAGAGCCCAGCCGGTGACAGCTGAAGGCCCTTCTCTCCACTTGGCCATGGAAGGGCAAGCAGGAGGGCCTGCAGGGTGCGCGACCCCTGGCCAGAGCGGTCACATTCTCTCGAGCTGGGCCTCAAAAATTTCGCACTGCAGTATTTTAACCAGAAACACACAGCAGCCCCATCAGAGACCAACCACCACACTTCACCACTGACCTAGGAAGCCGAGGCCCTACCAACAGAGGTGCCTCCTTCAGCCACAGCGGGCCATAAGTAGGCACAGTTCAGGGTCCCTCAAGTGACAGGCAGTTACCGACCGCCGTGCAACGGACTCACTTAACTAAGCTCCCCTCAAAGTGGGTCCACAGATCTATAAAACAAGGCCGGCCGCTCCTTCCGCAGGGAAGTTTCCTATTCCACGTACACCTAGAAAAATATCTTCCAACAACAAAGCTGAAATCTAGACATTTACTGCAACTGCTGAAAGCCAGAAAAGGCTTTTAATTTCCCACTTATTTGAGTAAAGAAGAACAAGCCACGTTTGTTGTAATCTTCTTTACCCCACAAACAGGGTGTTTGCTTAATTTTCCTGAAGGACAAAACTGGGGCTGTAAGGGCACGGCTTACAAAGGGTGGCAACTGCTTCACCTTACTTTCTCTCCCCCCTTCACAACTCCCAAGACCCATTTGATTTTTCCCTTTCCTAAAACAGAAAAACTAATGTTAGAGGCCTGTTTTAAGAAGAAGAGGGAAGGGATAAGATAAACAAACACAGATCTACAAGATAAAGCCCAGCAAGGCTGGTTACCCAAAACATCTTGATGTAATCAGTCTCCCAAATGTCGACAGTTAATTAGCACTCAAATTGGGAACCTAAACAACTTTCCTGGCCGATAGACCTATTTGGGGAGAAAAGAGCTGCCACTGTTCGTATTTTTCAGCCAAACACAGAGCCAGGGCTGGGATAGCATGCCGCTTACACGAGACGGACATACCGGTACTTGCGAACGACACTTCCAAAGCAGGCCCAAGCAGGACAGGATAGGCCCATCCTAAGGGCGGCGGCAGCAGCAGCAACAGGAGCCGAAGGACCCCTGACATGGCACCATCTGCAGAGAATATGCCTCGGCTGGTCAGAGCAGTTTCCAAAGTCTGCCGGCAAGAGAGCTGGGCTGGCTACTGCGATCTGGACCCGGGAGATGTACAGCCAATGGCTTACTTTGTAGCACAGTCACAGAAGAAACTGCACCGTTCTCCACACCCTCACACGTTCTCGCCAAAAGATTCTTTTTATATAGTGTAGTGCCTCCGTGTATGTACCACATCACAGAACCTCCTGAGCAAAAGAAAACAGACTCTGCCCCAAGGAGCTTACAATCCAAATTTCAAGAATGAGAAGGGGAAGAGTGAACAAACATGAGCCAAACCTACTGCGGCAAGCCAAACATTTGCTTGCAAACCTCATTTGAGCACCCAACCACCCACCCCAAGCCTTTGGACCCCAATGCAAGAATAATGAGCATGACCTGCTAGCCCCAATGAAACGAGGAGGGATCCAAGGTAGGCTCTTGTTGTGCAACCAGAAGTGCTAAGAGAGAAGTGACCTCTTTGCGGTGGAAGCAGCACCTACTCTCAGGCAAAGACATTCCCAGCTCCAGGTAGGCTGCTGCGGCTTTGTTTCAGGGACGGAGAACCACACCTTGCCCTGTTGCCAAGGAAAACACCTGCCCAGGCACCCCACACCATCAGCGGATCTCTTCAGGAGCACCCAGCAGCGTTTTCTCCTCCGGGCGCCCAGCAACATTCCTGCAGCTTGATCCGAAGACGAGCGACAAGGTGTCAGACGGAGAAGCTGCTGAACAGGCACGCACCACTCCCCCCCTGGCACCAGCCCCGCGGCCGGCCGGCTGGCTCTGGAGAAGCTGACAGGAGCGCTTGACGGCTTTTCCCGGAGCAGCAGCAGCGAGCGAGAGTCCTCATTTTCCGGTTCAGATCAAACGATGGGAACAGGGCTTGGCTTTCAACGCGCTCTCCCCGGACGGGCTTGATTTCTCGGGGAGCAAGCCCGGCCTTCAGAGCCCCCCCCCAACACACACACACACACACACACACACACACACACACACACACGAGAGGAAGAATTCCTCGGGAGCCTATTTTTAAAGAACTAGAACGGAGGGGTCTAAATATAGCGGCGGCTGCCCTTGACGAATCCCAGGCTGCCTGCGAGCGAGCGGCGCTGGAGTCGAGAGTCCGACGGCGGGGAGGAGGAGAGTTCTCGGGCCCTTGCAAGGCAGTTCGCCCTCTCGGGAGAAAAAAGAGCCGGCCAGGTTCGGGCGGGCAAGCGGCACCGGACGTGCCCTGCTCCGTCTACAGAGCTTTGTCCGGGGCAGAGAAATTAGACTCCGAGTCCCGGGCACCCAGCCACCCCAGGAAGGCCTCCCCAAGAAGCCCCTGCACAACAACAACAAGGCAGGTGGTACCTGCTGGCTCGCCGAACAGAACCCACTGCAGCAGCTGGCCAAGGAGGCTCCTCTGGACCTGCGCTCAAAGCGCAACACCTACAATAGCGAGGAGGCAGACCAGACGGAGAGGCCGGTGGCTGCCCCAAAGCAGGGCCCCGACGGCGGGCACCACTCACTGCCCTGCCCCGACAGAGGTCCGAGGCGCGACAGGCCCGGCCAAAGCGGGAGCCTGAGAAGTAGAGGCCGGTCCTGCCGCCAGGCTGTTCCTTTCAGCCCCGGCGTGTCTGAGGGGAGCAGCACCCCGAGCTAGCGACGCCCTCAAGCACCGCCACCCAAGCGCCAGGCGAAGGATCCGGAGATCTGAAGGGAGCCTCCACTCCTCCCGCCACTATCAAGGCACTGCCTGGAAGGGCGCGCTTCGAAGGCGCTCCCCGAGCCCGGCCCTCGACGTGCTGGGTGGCCGCCTGCGGGGCTGCGCCTGCAGAGTCAGGGACGGGCGGAGGAAACTCTGGAGCAGCCGGAGGAAACAAGGCTGCTGGGGGGGGGAGAAGGGGGGGGAGAGCAAGACCCCATCTCTGCCCCCCCATCCAAATCGCTATTAAATTCGAGGTGCCCCTCAGAATCCTCCCGCCGGGCGCACTCGCCCGGCCGGACCCGCCCTCGCCAGTCCGCTCTACGGAAGGGAAACAGAGCTTCGAAGGGAGCCCTCGCAAGCCATCTCTCCAAACTCATCGGAGCGTCCCGGGGGAGAGGAGCGCCCCACGGCTCCCTCCGGGACGTCCCGTCCATCCGTCCGTCCATCCGCCCTCCTGCCCGCCACTTAGGCAGCGCACAATAGCAGCAGCACGTACTTGGAGTTGGCCGAGCTCCAGGACACCGGATCCAGGTTCTTGGCCAGCAGCGGCGGCGCCAGCCGGCACAGGGCGAGCAGCAGCCCCAGGAGCCCCCGGCAGAGGTCGGGGCGCCCCGCCGGCCGGCCCATCGTCGTCCTTCTGCCCCAGCCCCGGCGCTGGCTGGGCGGGCGGGCGAGCGAACAGCGGCGCTTAATCCAATCCGCGGACAAAATCCCTCCAGCGGCAGCTTCACGGCGTTCCCATCGCAGCAACCGGGCGGCGCTCCAGGCGACCGGCCAGACGGAGCCTCTCCGAGCGCGGCGGCTTCTCCAGCCTTTTCCCAGCGGGGCTTCCGAGCGCACAAGGCTGAGCCGGCGGCGACACTCCGCTGTTGCAGCTAACTGCCCACCGCCCGCAGGTCGAGCCAAGCCCTCTCCTGCCGGCGGCGCGGCGCTGCGCCTCCCCGTCCCACTTGGGTGCAGCTCCTTGCAAGCGGCGCCCAGTCCGTGCTGCTTCTCTGTTCCTCCTGCCGGTAGTCCTGGCAATGCAATCCAAGGGAGCTCAGCAGCACCTCCCAAGACGACTCCTCCAGCTGCCAAGCTCACACTGCGCTCGCTCAGCTCCACCTCGCGCTCTACTCCCCAGTTCAGGCAAACGCCGAGGACAGCCCGTGCCGGTGGCCAATGGCAGGACGGCGCGGAATGGTCCTCGCCGGGCCTGCCCACCCGGTCGCGCGGGGGGGGAAGGGGCGTGACAAGTCTGGGCCAGCTCCATTTGGAGGGAGGAGCGGGGCGCGCGCTGGAGATGGAGGCGCGGCTAGATAGATGAATGAATGAATGAGTGACGGGCTCGCGCTCTCCTTCCGGCCGTCGGGGGAGCCGCTCCGTGGCCGGCGCCTTTGCACTGACGACGGCCGCTGGGCTTGGCGGCGACATTCCAAAGCCAGCCCTGCGGGAAGGCACCTTTGACCCCCCCCTTGCCGTTTCGCCAGCCGCCCTCGAGGCCCCTTCAGAGCTTGACGCATCCGTCGCGCCTCGTGGAAACTACTGAACCCGTGTGCGCGTTCCCACGCACCGTGCAGCCCCGTCCAAGCCATAACAATGTCAGTGCTGCCGGAGCCTGTGCAGGGTGAAGCCGGCTCCAGCCCGGACAGTCTCTGGTCTGTTTTGGAGCCCGTTGCTGCGCAAAAGGGCACTGGTGGCGGGCGGCCTCAGACGTCCGCTCCTGTCTGCTGCTCCAGGCTGGGGCTGAGCTGGCCGGTCAGGTGGGAGCGTCTCCAGGCCGTGCCCCGCGCAGTCAAGGGCACCCCCGCCCTGCCCCAACTCTTGAGCCCGTTGCCTTCCTGGGGAGGGGGGGTTGTATGCCAGCCCCCCTTTCCTTTGGCTTGGGTGTCGACTGCTGCTGCTGGCAGCGCAGCCGCCGTGCCCCGGCCCCAGCCAGCCTAGCTGTTGTCCGGCCCTCCCCGGTTGGGGCTCTCCCCCCCCCCCCATTGGCTGCTTTCTAAGGGTGGCCTTGGGGCTAGTGGGCCTTTCTGCGACTCGCTTAGTTTCGGGGCTTTTCCGCCCATTGGGCGCCCTCAGTTCTCTCTCTTCTTCCCCCCCCCCCAAGCGTGGCCAAAGTGAGCTCTCAAATATGAATCAATACTTCCCCCTGCTGGACAGCGGCTGCACTGCCGGCTGAGACGGTTGTCCCTCTTGGTTCAGCGCCATACGCTACGACTGGGAAGGGGCGGACGATGCTTGTCCGAAAGGCGCGGCTGCGCTCCCTCTCTTCCCCTGGCCGGGGCCGGCCAGCGATAGCCCCCTAGGCCTGCTGTCGGCGCTGCTGCTGCTGCTGCTGCTGCTGCAGCGGTGGGTGGAGGCGAGGCGCAGCTGTCCACAGTAAATCAGTGTCCGGCGTCTTCTAAACCGTCCGCACTTTTTCTCCTTTCGATCCATTCTTAATCTTGAGAACTCCTTTTGGTCCGTCCAGTCGAGGGAAGTGAAGTTTTCCCCGGCCCGCCTGCCCCACTTATTAGGCAGTCCTCAAAGCTCTCTTGTGGCCTCTGTAAAAAGTGGGGGGGGGGGGCCGTGACTGGTGGCAGCTGGGATGCGCCTCTTGACTTGAGTGACAGGCAAGGGATGCGTTTGTCACCCCTCCCCTTCCTCCCCCCCCCCAGTTTTTCTGGCTGAAAGCCCCTTTATTGGGGGAGGCTGTGCAGGGTCCAGATGGATGCTGCAGGGTGCAGGCAGACACTGATAGCAACTTTTCACCCAGCCTTTAATAGCGTTTCATTTCAGACATTTTGGGGGGAGGCGGGGGGGGTGATCAGGCAATCAAAATGAGCTTTTGCACAGCCCTAAAGAGGTCACTGGTGATCACGTGGGGCACTCTGAAATGGCCCCCCTCAAGCGACATTCCAGAGGTGGCTGCAATCCCCAAGGCAGGGTTCCTTCTGGCTTGGTGACCCTTTTGCCCCCCCCCCTCTCGCTGTGTTTCCAAACAGGCAATTGCATTTGCTGTTTTTTTGCACTTAGTTAACAATCCAACAATCCAACAAAAAGAAGCTGAGATGGGCAGGAAGAAAAAAAGAAGTTATTTTAACTGTCTTCAGGTGGGAGGATTTATAACCACTTTTACCACAATAAATTATATTGTAACAAAAGTAATTATTCTAAGTTGGCTGGGGAATTGAGAACGCTCGCAAAGCATCATCATCAGCTTCTCTCTTGTGTCTTCCAGCCGGAGAAATTAACTACAATGTGGAGAAGAGAGAGGCAAGTCGAAACAGCCTTAATAACCCCTTAGCCCTTCCTGACAGGAAGCAGCTTACCTGCCACAGGTAGAGGTTACCTGGGCTTTGCACTCTTGTCATTTGCATATCTCTCCGTTCAGCAAAAAGAAAAAGCTGCCAATTATTCTCCCTTCTCCTGGGCTGCACAAATCTGCATACAGAAAGTCACATTTGCGAAGAACGCTCCTGCCCAATTATCCTCTCCAAGTGACATCATAATTGATTGCTGCGGAGTTGACTGATGTCATAGAATGATATTGAGGGGGGGGGCAGCAGTCAGGTGGCCTCCTCCTGAGCCTTATCAGCTGGGATGGAAGCGTGCCACAAGCCCAGGGTGCAGCCGGTGGCGGGTGCACTCGTGATGCCTATGCTCAATATTGGCATGTCCTTGCCGCAAACGCGCGAGACACCACGGTGGGGTTGATGGAGCACTTGCATCCCTTTTCCAGTGGCATTTCTGTTGTGATTTTAATGACGCTGCTGTTGCACTCCGATAGGGAAAGCCTGATTTATCCTCTGTAAAGGCAGTATTGTGTGGAGGTTAGAGTCAGCTTGGGACCAGGGATCTGAACTCGAGTCAGCCTGCCCATGTGTGGAAGACTTGGGGTCAGTCACACGCCCTATTCCCCCAGGCACACCTACCTTGCAAGGGGGTTGTGAGGCGGCTCCATGGGGATAACATCCGAGAATGCTCCCTGCAGGAAGGAGGTGATTCACAGCAGTCCTTGACAAATGGGGGCCAAAGGCACTGCCCTTTCTTCAGTCCAAGATCTGCGTGACTTCAGCAGGTGCCCAAGAGGGCTGCCTTGGAGCGGACCAGGCACGGTGACGACGGCAGCCATTTGTGGTGTTGGTCTTCCTTGCCTTGTAATTGGTGGCCTGCTCTGCCTGCGAGGCGCTATTTCTCCCATCCTCTTTGAAAGTGAGTGGCCTCGGCCATGCTTTCCCCTCCCTGGGCACATGTGCCCTCTAAATGCCTTTTCCCCTTAAGGCTCTGGGTCCCTTATCCATCAGTTCTCCTTTTCCAGCAGGCAGATTGCCCCAGAGTCCCTCCATCGCCCAGTGTCTTCAGGCACGAGGGGCAGAACCACCAGTCAGCACCGCTTCCTGTCTGGCCAGATGGGTGCTGCTCTCCAAAGGTAGCTGCCCCCCCCCCCACCGTTGCTACCTTTGCACCACCCAGGCGGCTCCAGGGTGTGTGTTGTTGTACTCTTGACACCTTCGTTTTGCCTGATGCTAAATATCATTTATTACGATGTTGTCTTATGGCCAAAGCAAATCAAATACTGTTAACCTTGCAGAGCCTCTCTAGTACTTAGTCTCATTCTACTTGCCTGTAATAAGCAGCCAGAGGCTGCTTCTCCTGTTTGTTTAAGGAAGAAACGAAGCTTACTGGGAAAAAAAGTAAAATCCTGGGGGGTCCCCACCATCCGTGGATAACTGAAACAGTGGATAGCGAATCAGTGGATATGGGGGCCCACCTGTAATCTGAACTTTGGTGTTTTGTTTTTAATGAATGCCATCCTCAGTCCCTTCTTTCTCCCAGCACACTTTGTTCTTCTGTCCAGGTCAGTCAGGCCTTTTTCTGTCCCTGAATTTGGCCCACTCAGAAAGTCTTTGCAGAGGGATATTCACAAACAGGCAGGATCCCAGGATCCTTATCAGTGACGTTATTCTTTTGTGTGGCCAATGATAGGATTTAGCCATCCACGTTCCACACCTAACCCAGCCAGGGCTTCTCGTGAGGTATTGCCTGGCCCTCTTCCTCTGCTCGCCAGCCCTGGGGTCCTGCTGCCCATCTGCAGCAGATTCCCGGCTCTCCGTTTGGGATACGCACGATGCTCAGGTGCTGGTGAGGAGAGACTGACTGGCCACTTGTCTTCAGTCTAGTCGAATGGGCGCTTGGACTCGATTGCTTTACAAGAATAAGCGTAAGCAACTCATCCACCCAGAAGCAAAGCCACAAATGAACTCCTTCCCTAGTGGGACAGGAGCCTGGACATTGTTCTTCTTGGTGATGGGTGACCAGGAAAATAAGCGAAACGACTTCATATGGAGATGATGACGCATACTCTGAGCCTTTGGAAGCCAGAAGTGGAACCTCCATATTCAAGGCCAGTAGATGCTGGCACGAAAGTGTCTGGCTGGCCACTCCTGGAGGCAGCACTGGACCAGGCCTTGCCTTCCTCAAATAATCTGGCCAGAAGGGGCCACACCAAGGTTCTCATAAGAACCTCAGAGGAGCCCTGCTGGATCAGGCCAAAGGCCCTGAATCTAATCCAGCTTCCTGTATCTCACAGTGGCCCCACCAGATGCTTCAGGGAGCACACAAGACAACAAGAGACCTGTATCCTGTCGCCACTCCCTTGCACCTGGCATTCAGAGATAGCATACTTCCACAACCAGGAGGTTGCATATACCCACCATGGCTTGTAACCTGTGATGAACTTCTCCTTCATAAACCTGTCCAACCCCCTTTTAAAGGCATCCAGGCCAGGTGCCATCACCACATCCTGTGGCAAGGAGTTCCGCAGATTAATTACACGCTGGGTAAATAAATATTTTCTTTTGTCTGTTCTAATTCTCCCTCCACTCAATTTTAGTGCATGTCCTCTGGTTCTGGTGTTGTGCGAGAGGGAAAAGAACTTCCCTCTATCCACTCTCTCCATCCCATGCGGTGACCAGAAAAAAGCCCAAAGGAAAAAAGCCCACAGGACAGTTCTAGGAAAAACGGCCAAAGGGGAAAAAGCCCAGGGGTCACCACATGACAGAAAAGGTGTATTTAGGGTCAGGGTCAAAAAAGTTTGGGAAGTACTGCAATACCTCCTCATTATATGTGTGTATTTGTCCTTGTGGGCTTTTTCCCTGTGGGCTTTTCTCCTAGCACTGGAGCCCACCATGCCTGGAGGGCACGCACACGCATGCACGCACGCACACACACACACACACAGAGGACAGAGCTCCAGGATGTCCAGTTCACCCCCTCACCATCCTAGGCATCGTCTTCTGGGCCTGCTCCAGATTTCAATATCCCTCTTAAACTGGACACCGCGTTCCAGGTGACTAAGCCATGCCGTGACTTCTCTCCACATGGTTTCTGGTGGTCTTCCGTGGGTACTGAACGTGTTGTCCTGCCACAGTTTGGTGGTCACTGGATGGTTTATACTTGTTTCTGCCAAGCGCAAATTTGGCCAATATGTCCTTGAGCCCCCAGGAGGGTTGTCGTTCTTTCTCCCATTTCATCTCAGTTTTGCCCACCCCCACCGTGCAGAGCACACCTTGGCAAGCATTTATCTTGATGGGTGGGTGGATTTCAGGTGAGGTCTTTCTCTGTTTGGAACACGGGGGGGGGGGGGGGGAGAGAACAAAAGCGCAGTTCTTGATTTGATGCCCAAAACCACAAAAATGCCTCTTCAAGACTATCTCTCCCACCCAGGCAGACACATGTGGGAGAAGCTGTGAGATGGAGGAAGGAAGGAAAGAGGCGATAGGGAAAGCAGATAGGCGGAGACCTGTGAGTGTGGCGGCTCGGGGGGGGGGGGGTTGCATTCCGTGTATATAAGGCTAACACTAACAGCCCCGTGTGAAGTCCTTAAGAGGACTGCCTCCCCCCCCCCCTATCTCGCTTCCTATCTTAATCCAGCTCAGTGTCTGTCTAGCCCCCAGCCAGCCAGCCCTTCAGCCTCCTGGGGAGGCTAAGCCCAGAGGCTCCTCAGCTTGTTTGCAGGGATGTGGTGGGTGACGGCCCAGGGCTGCAAATAGTTTCATAGCTCTCCCCCCCCCCCTTGACCATAGTTTCAGGACACACCTCTTCCTCCTCCCAGCCTGCTACTGCCATACTCAAACCACTGACTGGCTTAGCCAATTCACTTCCATGGGATTCATCCAGGTTATGTAACTCCAGGATTGAAGTCGTGTAGAAATGGGAACATGAGATGTTCAGTGTCGGGCTTTTGACTCACCTCGTTTCCCCCCACCCATGCACCCACCCACCAGCCTTCCTCACTTCCACTTTGCAGACCCAAAGGAGTCTTACTGTTTCTTCGTTTTTATGAGGGACTTTTTCCAAGTGCTCAATTCATGCCTTATCTCAGCAGTCCTTACAACAGCGCTGTATGGTAGTGATGTACACTTGAGTCTATTGACTCAGACTCGAGTCGGACTCAAGTCGCATCAATGACTTGACTTGGACTTGACTAGGCGATTGTAAAAGACTCGAAGGACTCAACTTGAGACTTGGAGCCTTTTGCGCCTAGTCGAATTTTATTCAGGTTTAAACCCATTTCCCCATTAAATAGATAGGGACTCGCAATTCGCAACCAAAGACTCAGGACTTGGGGGCAAAGACTTGGGACTTGACTTGAGACTTGGGCCCAGAGACTTGGGGCTCACTTGACTCAAGACTTGGAGTCAGAGACTTGATCCACGTCCCTGCTGTAAGGTAGGCCACTGTCGTCATCCTCAAAGGGCAAGGTCTGAGGGTGGGGCAGGGGTTAGGGTTGCTTACAGTAATCAGTGAATTCACAGCTGAATGTCTCTTTGAACCAGAGATGTCCACGCCACCTCTTCCCTGTGCTCTCTTTCTAGCCAGTGTGAAAACTGACCTGGACCAATTTGTGGATGGATTCAGAAAGGAACCCAGGTTTTGAATCCGTATTTACTTAATGCAGTATTTCTCAAACGGTGGGTTGGGACCCAGTGGGTGGGCTGCCACCTGATTTCTGGTGGGTCCCACAGAGCCTCCAATGGAAACATGGGTGATGGCAAGATCAGATAACTCATTGCCTCAAGCTCTGAGGTTGCTCAAAAATCAGATGACTGCTAATTGCCCTGCAAAGAGCTGAGCTCCTGCAGTTTGCAAGATAGCGGCTAATTGCTCCTGTATTGTTTGTGTGACAATATTGGCGTGATGAAAGCTGGAGGGAACACTGGGGGACGGGGAGAGGGAATCGGGGACACAGAAGAGACTGCTGCCCCTGGTTCCTCTCTTGTTTTCTCAGAAGGTCTGTTGGGCTCGGTTCAGATTTGCCTCTTGGTTAGAAGGGAGACACTGCAGGGCTGATGTCAGCTGACCACAATCCCCTCTGCATGGCACCCCCTCCATGCTAAAGCAGGGGGACTGGCTTTCTTTGGTTTTTTACAAAGAACCTGCCCCCCCCCCCCATGAACCAGCGGATCAAAGGAGGCGAGATCGCCTGGGCAGCTTCTAATTACCAGCCGCCAGTATCATCTCTGGGCAGTGCTGCCCAAGAAGTCGTGCTGTGCATGATAAGGGGGATCTGAGGGATGGCTCTAAATGACAAATGCAGACAAGAGACAGCTGCCTTCAGAAACAGCGGAGCCCAGCCTAGCAGAGGGGGTGAGGCGGATGAAGCAACCTGAAATTGGGGGATCCCCAGCCAGAGGGTCAACGTGGGTGCAGCGGACTCCAGGAGGCAGCCGCCTTGCCTGGGGAGAGCTGCTGCAAGCCTTGGCAGAGGTTTATCTCTGGGAAGCAGCAGCTCCCCAATTTTGGTCTCAAACAGGGGTTCTCAACCCCTTCCCAGCCAAGTACCAGCTCCGGCGTCACTCTCCTGCTGCGTACCACCAGAAGTAAGTGACCAGAGATGACGACATTGCCAGTTACTTCCAGATTTTTAGGTTTTCAGAGGCCAGAAAATGCTGGTAGGAGGCTCTGGGCAGGTGGGAGGACCCTTCTCAGCAATCCCAAGAGGCTCGGCCAAAGTCAGGAGCCTCTCGGGAGAGAAAACACACCACTGAAAGCGCCACATCAGAGCAGGGGTCTGGCATTCTGAGTACCACTAGCAGTCAACCGAAGTACCAGTGGTGGTACTAGTACCACTGGTTGAGAACCCCTGGTCTGGAACAAAAGCATTTGCTCCCCTTTGAGCAGATTCTCTCTACTGATCGAGCTGCTGCTGCTGGGCCAGAGCTGGGTGTCGTTGCCCCCCCCCAAAAGTGGACGTGGGTCTGTTTGCTCCCAAATGGCTGCATGCTGTGTGCTTCATTCTCTGTGTTTCCCATCAACTTAAACCGGGGCACTTCCAGAAATAGTGTTTTGAGCATTCAACGCCCTGATTGAGCATGTGCGCCCTGATTGTTGCCCAGGTGGAATTGGAAGCAGCGCTTGGGGTTCTGCCACAGCGGGTGGCTCTGAGTATGAATGAACCCATGTGCACGGTCCCAGGGCATGGACTGAGGGTGCATGATGCAGCCAGCTTACCGGAGCCACGCAGCAGGTCTAGGTCTGCTCGGTGCCTGACAGAGCCTGTCTGGGATCGCCAGGGATGTTGCCTTGAGATCTGTGGCAGAAGACACAAGGGCTAAAAATGTCAACCAGCATGCAGAGCTGCCTCCCGCCGTGTCAGACCTCTGGCCCCTGTAACTCAGGACTGGTTGTGCTGACTTTCTAGGCCCCTCTGCATGCTGAGCCGACCAAGGAGCTCTGCCCCCCCCCCTTGACCGCTTCTTAAATGAACACTTGGAGAGACTGGGGGGTGGCCTGAGTGGACCGGGTTCCCATCAGGCGAGTGCTGAAGGGTGCTGAGGCCCACATGCTTCATGCCTGCTGAGGGGCACCCTAAAGGCTGATTCACACTAGCCCTTCCGTGCACGTTTGCTCTACTCTAGCGTCTGTACGTGCATCTAGCAGTTCTCTGAACGTTTGCCCGCCTTCTTGAAGAAAGCGCAGCTGTGATTGGGTGAAGAGAAATGCGCTTCTCTGATTGGTGAGCTGCCTAGCACCGGGAGCATAAACGCTAGCTTAAACGCGAGCGCAGCAAAAAGATAAACCGAAACCATCTCTCCTGGCTGCGTCGTAAGCTCATGCTGCGTCAGACGCAAGCATGAAAAACGCACGAAAAGACCAAAACACGTTAAGCCAAAACGCGCACGGAAAGGGCTAGTGTGAATCAGCCTTAAGCCTTGCACAGCACTTGCCCGTGGAGTCGGCCTGGGAGGCTGCAGGAGCCCAGCAGTGGCCGTCGGATACCGACTTGGCAGCAGTTGCATTGTCTGTCCCAAAGGACAAGAGAAGATACACATTAGGCTACATGATATCTTTAATTGGACCCACTTAGGCTGGCAGGGAAGTGTTGAGTTTCACCAGAAACCTGGGCCAAAGGGAAAGGCAGCAAAACATCTCGGGCAGGAATTTAGAAAACAAACTCCCTTCCAGGTGGCTGCAACTGTTGACATTGCTGATAAGGGGCTGCTTGAAATGCTGACAACAATCGCCTTGTACAGTAGATAATGGGCAGCGCTTGGCTGCTGGTGACGGAAGACGCTGGCATTTGGCAGGTCATTGGCCACTCCCAAGTGAGGCGCGGCGTATACGTGACCCAGAAATCCATATCAGAGCCAGAGATGGGAACCGCTCTTCATTCTCGAGGGGAGGGGGCAGTCAGTGGTGTTGATGGTGGCGACCTGGATGCTCGTGTCTCTTCTGAGGGTGTGTGAGAGCCTGGTGGAAGCCACATCCCTCCCACACGCTCTCAAGGAGAAGCCCAGGACTGGTGGATTGATGGAGAGAGTGGATAGAGAGAAGTTCTTTTCCCTCTTGCACAACACTAGAACTAGGGGACATCCACTAAAACTGAGTGGAGGGAGAGTTAGAACAGGCAAAAGAAAATATTTCTTCACCCAGCGTGTAATTCATCTGTGGAACTCCTTGCCACAGGATGTGGTGTTGGCACCTGGCCTAGAAGCTTTTAAAAGGGGTTTGGATCTATTCATGGAGGAAAAGACCATCACAGGTTACAAGCCATAAGCAACCTCCTGTCTTTAGAAGTAGGTTTTCTCTGTGCCAGGTGCAAGGGAGTGACAACAGGAAACAGGTCTCTTGTTGTCTTGTGTGCTCCCTGAGGCATCTGCTGGGGCCACTGTGAGATACAAGAAGCTGGACTAGATGGGCCTTTGGCCTGATCCAGCAGCGGCTCTTCTGGTGTTCATATGACTCTGCATGAACTTGCAGCACCAGGGTGCCGGAAGTGGGCGCTGCCTGTGGTGTTGTGCACATCTGAAGTCCCACTGTGTACAAGCACAAGATCTGGAGTGTGGCACAAATTTCAGCATCTTAAAAATATACTTGGACGTCATGTTCCTTGGACGTCATGATGACTGAATAAGTATGCTTGAAAATGTTGACCGTAGGAGGTGAAATCTTAGGATCTGCAGGATGCCTGCAGTGGGCTGAGCCAAGCGATTGTGGCAGAAAAGCTGACTGACCTCCCCCCTGCACGCTAACTATCTTGGGGTATGCGGGAAGAAGTTCTCCCACATGGGCCTCATTGCACAGGCAGGTCCCATTAATTTCAGGAGTCCTGATGCAGAAGCACTTCCATAGACTGGGCACCACGGCTCGCATTAGTTTCTCCGCCGCTTTGCAGCCAACGGGCCGCCCTTCCTGCGGTCCACACACACCGCTGCTACTGCCTGCCCTTGCCTTGTGGAAGAGCCGTTCCCTGGCTGGGCCGGCCAGTGAACCAGTTCTTGGGACGGGGCCTTCTGTGCCCCGCTGGGCTCTCTGGCCTCCCTCCCTCCCTACCAAAGGCTCCCAGGAGCATGATAAGTTATGCAGACTGTGCCAAACATGTGCCAACTTGCATCATCTGTTCTGGCAGATGCTGGCTTCTCCTCCACGCAATGCCAGAAACTGTCACCACGGGGGGGGGGGGCAAACGGAACTCCAGAGACATCTGGGCTCCCCACCACCACCACCTCCTCTCCAGCTCCTCATAGGTTTTGTTCGGCCCACAGCTGTTTGCTTGCCTTAAAGTGTATTCACCCTTCCTTCCATTTCAAAGGTTAACACTCTAATCCCATTACCCGGCTCTATCTGTCACTGTCAGCTCCTTGGTCCACATCATGGGAAGCCGATGATAAGGAGTTGATCAGATGCCTTAATTAAACTCAGTGATATCTGGACCCTTCAGCTGGTTCCGTAACAGCAGGCAAATACCTTTGCACTTCTTGTCCAGCCTTGGTCTTCAGCCAGTGTCCTTTGCTACCTGCCTTGAGGTGACCTCGTCGTCAGGTCAAGGGGTTGCTTTTGCACGTCTGGCTGAAATGGCTGGCTTATTTTATTCGGCAGGAATGTATATCCCACAATCTGCATTGCACTCAGAGTGACTCAAAACAAAATGAAAGCATAGCATGCCTAAGCAATAAAGCACTAAAAAGAGACATACCAGAGATTAGAGGCTGTTGCTGCTGTGTACTACTCCCCCCTCCCATGATTACTATGAATAAGATGCTAAACTGCAGACCGGAAGGTCATTAGGACAGCAGTTCGAGACCCGAGTGCCACGTGACGGTGTGAGCTACTGTCTTCGGCCCCAGCTCCTGCCAACCTAGCAGTTCGAAAGCAAGAAATTGCAAGTATATTAATAGGTGCTATTAACCCTCAGCGGGAAGGTAACAGCGTTCCGTGTGCCTCGCCGTTGAGTCATGTCGGCCACATGATCATGGAAGCGTCTTCGGACATCACTGGCTCTTCGGCTTTGAAACGGAGATGAGCACCGCACCCTAGAGTTGGACTGGCTTTCGAGCAAGGGGATCCCTTTTCCCTTTTCTATGCATGTCTATGCGGAAGTCAATCCCGTTACGTTTAATAGGACTCTCCCAGATAAGTGCCTACAGGATGGCAGCCTTAGCCTGGTGTGTATATATGTCTGTAACGTATGTGGAAAAAGCTGGACAGCATTGATCATTTTGGGGACTTGACACGGCAAGAAAAATTAAGCCCTGTTTGGAGTTGACATTGCGAGCGGATCTCGCAGCTCTCTTGGCATTCATTTCCCGCTTCTCTCAGTATTCAAGGATCTAGGCCTTGTCTCAGTTTTGCGGCTTTTGACCGGCCTGCATCAGTGCATGGAGCTGCAGACTGCTCTGCTTTCCACACCGTCTTGAGCCCATCTCCATTGCTTGGAGATAATGCTCCATGCAGCTCATTTCTCCTCCTCCTGTTTTCCCTTGGTAGACGGGGTGGTTGTGAATGCAGGTTCCATGCCATTTTATGCAAAGAATGTTTTAGTTTGTGCAACTTGAGGGTGTGGACCTGATCCTGGGAAAGGTGAGGTCTTCCTGTGTGCGCCCCTGAACCTTGCACCTCCTAACTCATCAGGGAGGACGGAGCAGGGCCCTTCAGGGCTTCTCTGAGGCGTCTAGGAGTCTAGAAGCCTTCAGGGCTTCTCTGAGGCGTATAGGGTAGCAAGACTGGAACCCAGAACCGACGTATTCTTGGGCCAACTGGGAGCAGCTGAGGCACAGACAGGAGGAGCCTCCTGTGAGAAAGAGACCCCTGTCTGTCGGGCTGCTGAGATGAACTCTCCTGGCTCCGTCCTTTCAGTCTTGGAAATAAATGCACAGCAAAAGGAACTACCCGGCAAGACCTGGGGAGGGGAAGAGAGAGAGAGAGAGAGAGAGAGAGAGAGAGAGCAGCAGCAGGCTTGTCCCAACATGTGTTGAAGTGTGCAGAATTTCCTCCACACAGAGCAACTCCATCTGCGCTCATTGCCCCGTCACACACCTGGGGAGCTGCCAGCTCTCCGCACGCCAAACGCACCAGAATCGCTCGTCTGTGGAATGCCATGTGCAGAGCCCCCCGCGCTGGCAGATGGGAGAACGTGGCCGGGGTATCCGTGGTCTGCTTTCTCTCTCGATGGTGTTTTCAGCAGCTCGGTCCCCCCTTGACTCCAAACTGGAGCTGGAGAGAGAAGGGGAAGCTTTCTAGACCCGCCAGTGTCCAGTTCCAGGCGGAAGAGCTGCACAGAACCAAGAATTCCCCCAAGGGCTGGCTTTTCCTGGCAGCACCGACAGGCAGGCCACTGTCTGCCCTGTGGCCCGCTGCTTGGAGGCTTGTCACCCTTGTCTTGCAGAAAGAAACGAGGCTTGTTACGTATCAAGACTGGAAGTCGCACGCACGGATGCCCCCCTCCCAGGCAGCGTCTCTGCATAGCGGCTTCTGCCTCTGCCTTGACTTCTCAGGACGTTGAGCCGAGTCGCATCCGGGCCTCCTCAAGCTTCTCCTGATGCCCTCAGACTGACTGGGGGGAGAACTCCCAGGACACCTCAGCGCGCCTCCCCTGCCCCGTGGATCCAGAAAGCTTTGCCAGAGAGGCTCCTGGAGAAGAGCCGGGCCGGCTAGTGTCAAAACATTTCAGGGTGCTTCTCATAAAGCACAGCCTGGCTTCCAAACAAGTTCAAAGAGCGCAGGCAAGGCCTGGTCACCTCATAAACTACAGATAAAACCATCCCAGTGGCTCTGAAGCAAGGCGGATCTTCCTTTCCTGTGGCACTTCGATAAACATTGGAGGGGTCATGTCAGGGGGGAAGTCTCAGCGCCCAGGACTCTGGAAAAGAAAATCAAGGTGTTTGGAAGGATGCTTTGCATCTGGCGGGGGGGGGGGCTGGAAAAAAAGGCCAGGGGGCTGTGCGCTCCCTTTCCCCCTCCCAGCCCTCTTCCCCCACCATCGTCCCATTTATCTTCCAAGGAGTTCAGTGCGGTAAACCTTGGGGGAGGGGGCAATGGGGGGTGCTGGCCTATCGCATTCCCACAAGTTCCTTGTGAGGAATGGTGCCCGGTCCCCAAGGGATCCAGTGCGCGTTGTGGCTGAGAGCGGATCTGGGCCCAGGTTCCCAGGTCCGAGCCTGGCCCTTGGCCACTGACATCTCTGCTGGGCGCGAGGTTGGAGGCCTCTTCCCCTTGAGGCTCTCTGCCTGCTTGCCTTGGACTATCTTCTTCACGTGGTGCTTTGCTTCTCTTCCGTGGGACAGGCCCACATGTCTCCCTCCCTCCCCCCACCCCGCCCAGGCAGTCAACTGCATGGTGGCAGGACCTGTCCCAGCAGGATCGGGCTCCCTTCACGGGCCTGAACTACCCCACAAATGCAATTAGTGTCACTGAGCCCAACTCTCCTAGTTAGGGGAAGAAGGGGAACGAAACCTGCCAGGCCGTTCTCTCGGCTGGCCATCCTCCCCGCCTTGGGTTTAGACTTTTCGGCTGGTCCCGCCGGAGAGGCTGCTGGCTGCTAGCTTGGGCTGCCCACGTCTTTCACCCTGATGCTGCTACCCAGCCATTCAAGAGACACTGCAGGCCTTTGTTCTCCTGTCTCTGGGCAGGTCCCGGCACTGATAATGATAAGGTTGGCGGGCGGGGGGGGGGGGGAGAACCATGGGAGACAAAGCTGGAAGTGGATGCAGGCCCAGGCAGCAGCAGCTGGGGCAAGGCGGGCTCCTTGGCAATCCTACAGGCGAGAGGGGAAAGCAGCTGGAAACACCCCCCCAAAAAAATTCAGCAGTGCCCGCAGGAAGCCATTGGTTCAGCAGGGTGGCCACTGGCTGACACAATCGGCTACTCCAAGGGGGGCGGGAGCCAGAACAACCCCCAAAGTCGTGGCCAGGTGACCGAGCAACCTGTTAGCGTTGCAGCCACCTCCAGGGCACCAAATATTTATTATTATTATTTCTTGGTCATTGGATTTCTTCTCTGACTTTAATCCAAGGTGGTTTACATGGGCAGGCTTTCCCAAGCCCCCTAATGTGTTTTTTTAAAAAAACCAATATATAAATGTTAAATCTTTCATGAACCACTACATTCCAGATGGTATCCATTGCCGTCTGGCCTCTCACTGGCCTTCACCTCCCACGCTCGGCCAATGCAGCTGGCAACTTCATCTCTCCTCACAAAGGGTCTCACAGCTTTTTGTCAGCGGCGTGTCTCGAACTGCCGTTCACTGATCTTCAGGCTTACAAGGCGGCAACTCTATCAACTGAGCCAGACCTCTTGCCATACATGGCTTCCAGAGTCTGGCAAATCTATTACAGCAAAAGCAGTCCAGAATCTTGTGTCCCCAGAAAGGCTCACAGATCGATTGTGGCAGAAACGGATTACACTCTGTGCTGGAATCATGCTGTTTTGAGTGTGCAAAATGCTTCACGCCTGTTCCTTGTTGTTGTGACTCTGACAACAGCCCTGCAAAGGTGAGTGCGTGAGCGCACACTCTGGAACTAGGGAAGGAACTTGGTCGCCTCTGCAAGCAGCAAGGGGGGGCACAAAAAAAGGCAGTTTGGCCCACCTTCCCCTGCATGCTGAGCTGTGACAGCCCAATCCTGTGTAACTCTTGCACCAGTGTAACAGTAGATCCGCCGGTGTAAGTGCACTTATGCCAGTGTAATTTGCCGTATGCCAACGGACGCAGGACGGACACCGGCGTAACCCCCCTTGGACGCCTCGCACGCGCAGTTTGGACGCAGGACGGATGGCAGTGCAACTTCGCCGGCGCAGGGGGGGCATTCCGGGGGTGTCCAAACACCACCCGAACGTCCCCTGCGCCAGCAGAGTTGCAGTGTCATCTGTCCCCTGTCCAAACTGCGCATGTGAGGCGTCCGAAGGGGGTTACGCCAGTCTCCGTCCTGTGTACGGCAAGTTACACTGGCATAAATGCACTTACACCGGTGGATCTACTGTTCCGCCGGTGCAAGAGTTCCACAGGATTGGGCTGTGAGACTCCCTGGCTGGAGCAGGTCAGTGCAAGAGAGCAGCACCTTTCGCAGACCGTCCCGCCACTGCTGGGCTGCTCAACAGAGTGACTCGCCAGTGGGCAGCTCCCACCCTTCCGCTGCCCTCTGCAGCCTTCTGGCAAAACTCACCCCGTGTTCAGACACAGCTCCAAGAAGGGTCATGTGCTGAGAGCACGCAGCCTGCTGCTCCTGGCTCCTGCAGACTCCTGGGAGCATTGTTCTGATGCCCTCGTAGGAGAAGGCCCGGCGGCAGGGAGCCATCTCTCTGGCCCCCAGAGCCGAAGGAGGCTGTCCAGGACCACTGGGCGTGTCCCCCGCCATGCCGTCCCGGTGGCTCCATCAGGTTCAGTCCAGGCACCAGTGTCTGAGTCAGGGGTGTCTCTGATCTGCAGCTGGAGCAATGGCAGGCAGGGAGGACCCCCTGGAGGGGCGCAACTGCCTTCACCTGGGGCAGCTTTCCTCCACCACCCCCTGCCCTCCGTTTCTGGCACATCAGAGTGGCTATTCAGCAGTCATTGGGCTCCAGCCACATGCGTCCCACATGCCTTCTTGGGAAGGAGCATTGCCACCATGCGTGTCCACATCAAACTGCTTTGCAAAGGCCGAGATTCCTTCGGAGTCCCAAAGGCACAGCTGGTCCTGCAGAGAGGAGACCATCCGTCTTCTGCCTCCTCCTGAGAGGTGCAGGAGCCCCTGCCGGCTTCCTCTGCAGCCGCTCACCTCTTAAAAGGAACGAAACATATTCCAGTTTGTGGCTCTCTGAGGTGGCACGGAATACTGTGGGATGGATCCCGGGCCTGACTCCTTGCTATGGTTCTGGCTGAGCCAGTGTGACCAGGAACAGGGGCAAAGTGCTGGTGGGGCTAAGTTCCACAGGCTCTCATTCAGGTGCACATGCAAAGATGTCCTGATAAGCCAGGAAAACATTCCAGCTACACAGACACACACATCAGCACTCGCACTCGTCACAGGGACAGTCGCCACGCAGAGGCCAAGCAGAGGGAGGAGCGGCACAGTCGCCGGGGGCCAGGGGAACTAACTTGGGCCCCCGTCTTATCACCTGGTGTGAACCCTGCCAGGCGGCTTCCCAGCCTTTTCTTCCTCGGGTGGGATCGGAATTCCCCAAACCACACCTGGTCTTCAGGCGGCAGAGCATAATTGCCACTGCAGACACGGCAGGCGTTCCCCCGTGGCTGTCTGGGCAGCCTTCCCAGTCTGGCTGGACGGGCTGGCCGTGGTTGTCCCCCAGCCACAGACAGAGCCACTTAAAAAAGGGAAATGGGATTGTCAGCGTGGAAACAAAGGCAGCCCTGTTGGCTCTACCCCCTCTTGATCCGGAGTTCCTGGCTGCTGCTGCGTTCTCTGCCGTGCAAAGAGCGCCACCTCTGTTCACCAGCATTTTCAAAGGACCTTCTTTGGGACGAATATCAGCTACACCTGACAGGTAGTTCTGAGACCCCACCTTTTTTTTGTTCTTCATGTGTTACAGTCTGCATTCTGTTTTTTAAAAGCCTAAGAAAAGAATCGCAGAATGAGGGAGAATGTGTAGTTAGCAAGGCTGGGGAAAACCTCTCTCTGCTGGGCAGACACTGCTAGTCTCTGGAGGCTGTACCAGGCTAGGGGGAGCAGTACCAGCTCCGCATCCCTCTTCACAAAGTACCATGAGCATGCACAGAGGGCAAAGCTGAGTTGCCATCCTTGCCTCTGCTTCTGCCTCTGCCTGTCCTTGCCTCTGCTTCTGACACCCACTCAAGACAAGTTAACTTCGGATGAAGTCTCTGCGCATTTACACGCGGGTTCCAGGGATGCAATCGTTTTATTTCTTGTTTCTCTCTGAAGACACTTGGAAGTAGGAGAGACAATCTGGGTCGGTTTGGGGCATCATGCCTGGTGCCAACAGCCTGGATGCCTCTTCCGGAGGGATCTGGTGCTCAAAGCAGAATTGACTGTCCAGTGTGTAGCAAACACGGACCCTCTTATCTCCATGGGAGGCGGAGTGACGTAGAAGAAGGGATATGAATAACAGAAGTAAATAAATAGGTAAATGCATCACAGGAGGCGAGAGCTGTAAGGAGATGTTGGCAGCACTAAGGAACTCCTCCGCAGCGCTTTCTGAACTCCCTCCCCTTCTGACGGCAGACGGCCCAGCGCAGGAATGAGTCAAGGGAGCGGAGGGAGCGACGCGTGACCCTGAGTACAGCATGATGACACCTCTCCTAGCATCATGTCACCGTAGCTGTGCAGAATACTCTGCTTAGCAGGCTTCTGTGTGCATGTGTGCGCGTGAACTGAGGAGAGCGCATCCAAGAGCTGCTGGCGAGGGCCCTGTCCACGCGGGCTTCTGCCACATTCGGTCTGCTTATTTGTTCAAAGAGCCACAAGACTTGTCTTGGCTGTCTCTGCTGCAGCAGACTCACCCACAGCCGCTTCCCCTGGCAGCTCCTCCCCCAAGCAACCCTCCTGCACCCTTCGAGATCCCTTCCTGAAGACAAAGGAAGACCTGGGCATGCCTCTTGCACGGTCTGGCAGATGCGATTCCTATTCACCCTCCTGCCTAGGACTTGGGTGGCGAGGCTGGCACAGAATCCCTGCCAGATTAGCTCCCTTGTGCTGACACGCACAGAGAGCCGGGGAGAGGGCTCAGCCCACGTGGGGCAGGAAGGTGATACTGTGATGCTTCACACCTCCATGGAGCCTCCAGTGGTTTGTCCCGGCACTGAGTGAGAAGTCAGAGGGCTGGCAGGTGAGGCCAGGAAAGGGGGCTTTGGGTGTTGTGCATGTGCTGCTATCCTGTTTGGGGAAAGGGAGACTCCCCTGGCAAATGTCCTCAGAACTTTTAACTCTCTGCCAACCTTTGTTCTGCTTTCGGTGGCTCTTTTCACCTGCTTGGACTTCTATCCTGACATTTGATCACCTCCCTTTTTCTAAGCCACCCTGAAAACGGAGGCACTGAAGGGCAGGCACTAAATAATGTCAATCAATCAATCAATCAATCAATCAATCAATCAATCAATCAATGCTGTCACTGACCTGCACAGGCCCCTTGAGGCCCCTGGACGGGTGCCGGACCACAGAGCACACACACCTTGGCAGCCTTTTGGGGAGCCAGATGGAGATGGAGCAAGTTACGACCAGCCAGAAACCGCTCAACTGGGCAGCTTTCCGCAGACGCAACAATGGCAGAGGAAGAAGCCGCCTCCGCTGCAATTGCCAGTACAGGATAGGCTCTAATATATGCTCTCGCCTGCCTTCAGTGAGATTCGCAAGTCTTCCGCTACCGTCACTCAAGGCGCCTGTCCACATTGCATGATGCTCCCCTGTAAGCCAAGGAGCCACCTCAGCTCGATGTTGAGGCAAAGGCTGTTTGAGAGCGATTTGGTCCAGGGCTCTGGGCATTTCCCCGTTCCGGAGGTGGACCAGCACTTCAGATGGGTTGCCAGCCCTGGCAGGAGGGAAATCCCCCAGAGCCACCAGAAATCCATCTGGATTTGCAAACTTCTGAGGGTGGACCATACAAATCGGCAAAAAATGAGGGTCTGCAATAAGCTTAAACCCCACCAGAAGGTGATCTGGCCATGAGAAAGGAATGATCTTAATCTCCTCCCCACCCAGATCACCATTCACCTGTCCAGCAGCAAACACTCAGTCCAGTGTCTGTCCCTCCACATGCGTTGGGGCAGCAATCACTGAGACAGGCCCACGGTGGCCATGAAATCCCAGGGGGCTCAGCGTGAACATTGAATCCCCCAGAAACAATATATCGGGGCACTCCAAGGCCATGCTGGAAATCCCCCAGCCAGCTCAAGCAGGGAAACTGTTGGGCTACAACGCAAGCAGAATCCCATTCCTGTCTTGCCCACTCAGCATCACACGAAGCCCAGAGGACCACTACACAGAGGAACCCAAGCCCAGAGGACCACTGAACAGGTGAGGGAGAAGGAATCACGAGAGATAATCACAACCCCGCCTCCCTGCCTTTGCAGTCGTAGCTGCTGCAGCACCTGGAAATTTGGCAGGCAACACTAGGCGAGATGAACTCCTCCCGCCACATTCAAGCAGGTTTCTGGGATTCTTAGTCCAGGACTAAGGTCTGGATCAGGCTGCTCTTATTCTTTACTGACTCGGCATTCAGCATTCAGCCACATGAAAATGGTTTATTGCCGCTCTACAGCAGGAGTTCTCTACCTGGGGCCATATGGCCCCCAGGGGGGCCCAGGATATTCCAAGGAGGCAGAGGTGAAAAACATAAAAGGGTGGCCACGACATGAGATTAGGGGGCCACAGAGAGAAGTGAGAGGTGAAGAAAACAGAGAAGTGACCGAGAAAGGAAAACAGAAAGAAAAGAGAAGTGACCGTGCTTCCCAGTGGATGGATCGCCAAGTGCACTCTGCGGCAGCAGCGTCGATTCCCTTTCTCCCTCCCACTTTCGCACTCCACCGCCATGCGCACTAAGCTGTCCACATCTGTTCACAGGTGTTCACAATGGACAGGGGGGGGCCTCAGGAAGGAAACGAGGTTGGGAAAAGGATGAGAATCACTGCTCTACAGCACCTTCATCAGTTTTCCCCACAGAAGGTAAAAGGGTTTACCCATCTGATCTTCCATGACTGCTAAGTTGGCTCCAGCGCCTTTGGTGAGAGACCTTCTCTCGAAAGCTTTCTGGAAGCCCAAGGATAGTGTTGTCTGGATGGCCCCTATCCACACGTGTCTCTCTTTCTTGACACTCTCAAGGAACTCTAGAAGGTTATTGATGCAGGACTTCCCTTTGCAGAAACCACGCTGATTTTTCTTCAGAAAGGCTCACTCTTCAATATGCTTAATAATTTACTCTTTAATTATACTTCCCATCAGTTTACTCAGAGCAGATGTTAAGCTGACTGGCATGTAATTTCCTGGGTCCGTTCGGAAGTGTCGGTGTTGCATTGCCAGCCTTCCAGGCCTCTGGCATGGAGGCTGGTTTGAAAGACATCTGTGGAAGAAGCAGTGATGTAGACTTGAGTCTATTGACTCGGACTTGAGTCCAACTCAAGTCGTGTCAATGACTTGACTCGGACTTGACTTGGCAGATTGTAAAAGACTCGAAAGACTCGAGACTTGGAGCCTTGTACAAGAAGTTGAATTTTATTCAGGTTTAAACCCATTTTCCACATTAAATAGATAGGGACTCGCAACCAAAGACTCAGGACTTGGGGGCAACAACATGGGACTTGACTTGAGACTTGGACCCAGAGACTTGGGACTTGACTCGAGACTTGGAGTCAGAGACTTGATCCACATCCCTGGGAAGAAGGTTCTTCCTTTTAGCTGTCTTGACCTGCCAGTGCTACCAATCACATCTACTGGTGTAGATCCCAGACGATCAAGTCAAAGTTGTGTTCCCTTCTAAGACAAAGTGACTGAGGAAAGGAGCAGCTGCAGAGCCCCACACCTTCTGCTTGCGGGGCGTGAGCCCTGCGCATCCTTCCCCTTGCTTCGTTCCTTGGCAGGCATGGATACCATGAGAGTCTTTAATCCCCTGGCTGCTTACTCAGGTGCCAAATACAGATTCCAATCCATGCCTGCAGGCACCTTGGTTTTGGACAAAGTAAACGGGTACAAGATGGATCTAGTCCAACCGTCTCACCCGGGCAGGTGAATAGGCAAGCCTCGACTGCCACATAAGGGAGAGGCTGAAACCCAGGGAGTGGCTAATTAAACAATGGATCCATGAGTCACTCCAGGCCCCGTGTCCTGGCCAAGGAGAGAGAGTGCGAGAGAGCGGCAGCGTCGCAACAGGACCAAGAACACCCTGGACTGCACTAAAATTGAGTGGAGGGAGAGTTAGAACGGACAAAAGAAAATATTTCTTTACCCAGCGAGTAATTCATCTGTGGAACTCCTTGCCACAGGATGTGGTGATGGCACCTGGCCTGGATGCCTTTAAAAGGGGTTTGGACAGATTCATGGAGGAAAAGACCATAACAGGTTACAAGCCATAAGCAACCTCCTGGTTTTATAGGTTTTAGAAGCGGGTTTTCTCTGTGCCAGGTGCAAGGGAGTAACAATGGAAAGCAGGTTATCTTGTTGGCTGTGTGCTCCCTGAGGCATCTGGTGGGGCCACTGTGAGATACAGGAAGCTGGACTAGATGGGCTTTTGGCCTGATCCAGCAGGGCTCTTCTTATGTTCTTATGTTCTTATGACTGGCTACCCAGTTGTACAGCTACCAGTTTCAAAGCCTCTGGTGTATGTTGCGATGATGAACTGAAACCCAGTCTCGGCAGGAAAGATGTGCCCTCCGTCAAGGACGCACCAAACCAGGGTAAGGTCCCATAAGGGTGGAGCCACACCCCTAAAGACCAGGTTTCTTGTTTGGAGGGATTCTGGACTGATGACAGCAGCATGAGGGAAAAAGATGCCTTGGGTCTAGTTACACTAGAGCCTAGTCCAGTGTCCAGCTCTAGCCTCTAGTCTACAGGCTCCTCTAGTTACACACAAGCCAGACTATTGGGCCAGACAGATTTGCGTTGTCCATGGAGCTGTCTTTGGAAAGCGCCTGGAAACGTTGTGGTGTGCAACAGCAAGACTGAATTGTTGAGCGAGCGACACTGACTGCCTTGAAACCCCAGCGCTTAAAGACCTTCAGAGGCTTCCAGTTTCTTTCTGGGCCTTAGTTCCAAGCACTGTTTTTGCCCTTTGAGGCTCTACACTCCCTGGGCACAGGGTATCCAAAAGGCTACCTGCATCCACCTGAACCTGCCCGTCCATGGAGATCATTTTATTTATTTATTTATTTACAGTATTTTTATCCCGCCTTTCTCCCCGAAGGGACCCAATTCATTCATCTCCATTCATCTCCAGCCAGGGGTCCCCTCCTCTCCTGTCTGAGGTCAGGCAGGCGACAACAGGAGAGAGTCCCAAGGTCTGGAGTGCCTTTCTGAGACACATGTACCTGGAAACTTCCTTGCTGTTCTGTAGTAGGCACCAGGTGAAGTCCATCCTGATTTCATAGGCTTCGACTGGTATTTAGGGTCTTTTTACCAATTTCATAAGAACATACGAAGAGCCAGGCTGCTGGATCAGGCCAAAGGCCCCTCTAGTCTAGCTTCCTGTATCTCGCAGTGGCCCCACCAGATGCCTCAGGGAGCACACAAGACAACAAGAGACCTGTATCCCGTTGCCACTCCCTTGCACTTGGCATTCAGAGATATTATATTACTAAAACCAGGAGGTTGCTTCTCTCCATCATGGCTTGTAACCTGTGATGGACTTTTCCTACATCAATCTGTCCAATCACCTGTTGTCTTTCCGGTTCTCCCCCACCAATGCATGACCCTTCTCATGTTCCTCATCAGAGACTACCTGGAGAGGACCATTTGGTGAGGACACAGGATGTTCTCAGCGAAGGTGCCCAGATTGTGCCCAGCGATTATGTCCAGAAGACACGGCCGGCTCAGAGAAGTGGGATGTGAAGCTACAACTGTTTCGGTTCGGTGGGCTCTCTGTTGATACTGCTCTGCTTTGACTCTCTTATGCTTGTGCTATTGTAACATTTTACTGTCTCCTGTTATGTTCATTTGTTATATACAGTCAGTTCTCTTTATATGCAAATTTTCAATCTGTGAATTCACTTATCTGCAAGGGGCAGAATTGCCACCGACCTCTCCATATCCACGGTCCGCTCTCACTATCTGCGACCTCGTCGGGGCCATTGTTCTCACGGGTGTATACTTGGCTTTTTTCTCAGGTCCCCATGTTGCTCTGGGAGCAAATTTCCCTGCCTTGCTACATGTACTGTAAAAGGTAATCTTTCTCTTCTGGAGTTGCTGTGTGTGTGGGGGGGCTCTCTCTGGGCTTCCAGGATACTGTACAATACCTTTTATAATTGCATAATATTGTTAGGAAGGAATAATAATTTGCTAGAGTTAGGAATTGTTCCATAACAAAGAGCCAATGTGGTATACTGGATGCAGCCCCCGCCATCACCCAGCCCACAGACTTCAAGGTAAGATTCAGGTTCACAAAGTTCATACAGTGTATGGAGAAGAGGGTCCCCAGGAACCTATCCCCATTTTCCCCATAGGTAGGCTTACCAGATTTTCCCGGTTGTAAACCGGGGCAACCCCCCCCCACAATTAATTAATTAATTAAAATGTTAAAGGTTTGGGGGGGCGCGAAGTGTGCCCGCCGAAGAAGATGCAAGCAGCCAGCGAGCGGTTCGTACCGGGCGGCAGCGGGGGGTGACGCGGCAGCAGGGGGGTTTGACGTGCCTGGGGGACTATAGTCTGGTCCCACCAACTATAGTCCGGCCCCCCAACAGTCTGAGGGACAGTGAAGTGGCCCCCTGCTTAAAAATCTGAGGACCCCTGGTCTAGATCTTTGGTTAGTTTTAGTACTTAATAATGGATAATACGCAGTACAGGTCTGGACAAGCGTGGATAGAAATGGCACTTTTATGTTACGTGTTACACATTGTTGTATTACTGTTTGTTATATAAAGACCAAACAAAGCAGAACATTACGGGCTGACCAACCAAAAGATCTAAAATGCCTGGGCAAATAAAGGTTTTTGCCTGGCACCGAAAGGATATCGAATGCTATGCCAGGCATCCCAGAGTCTGGGAACGAACCACCACTGAAAAGGCCCTGCAAAGAGGCACCAAAAGCCAGGCATCCTCCTCCCGAGGGATCTTGCACCCCTTCGTCCACCTGCTTGTTGTTTGCTGAGTAAACGTCCCTCCTCCACCAGTGCCCACTCAGCTACCCTTACATAAGCGCGTTCACACAACGTGGCACTTGGGTCTTCGAAAAGCAACAGGTTCCTGCTGCAGACCTGCTCCCAGAGGAGGATGAAATGGTTGGATCCTGATGGTGCAAATCCAGCTACAGCAGACTTGTTCACACTGGTCCTACTCCCAGGTAGCCTTCTTCAGGCTACCTGGGAGTAGGACCAATGTGGCGGCTGAGGATACGGGACATGGCCAGCTGCGACTTCCCAATACTGCCAGTCCAGGAGGAGCTGGAGAGGGGGAAAAGTGAGCAAATGGTCCTGGGTTCAACCCACACTGCGTGGAATACAGGAGGCTTCCGTAAGCACAGCCACCCCTGCTGCCAGGGTCCTGCCAAGGTTTGGATCAGAGTCCCACCCAACCAGAGCCATTCCCCTGCCCTTAATTCTCAGCGCTGCAGGCAGGCAGCCCAAACACAGCCTTTGTGGCAGGCTGGCGCAGAGCGTCCCATCCCTTTGCCAAAGTCAACACCCTTTGAGCTGCTTGCCTGGTCCTTTCAGCTGGAAAGGGAGGACCTTCCCAGCCTTAATCACCAGGAGGGAGGAAATAAATTATGTTTTCCAGATAAACAGAGTCAACAGCGATCTGACGGCTTTGTGGCAGAGGATGTTTGCACATGGGATGTGTACAGTGACAGAAACTGGGCGGGTTTGTGTGCCCAATACAGCTGGCAGGGGTTACCCCCACCGAGATGGGAGGGCAAGAGAACAGGCAGGGGTCTCTGGAGGTCAGTTCCCTGGAACAAGCCTCAGGCGTATATGGATTCACTGCTACCGGAGAGGAGAAGAGGGAGATTGCTCAGGTCAGGTTAAGGCAGTGGTTTGCAAAGTGGGAGGCGTGACTCCCAGGGGAGCCGTGGAAACCAGCCGGGGGAGCTGCAGAGTGCCACGGAATCCTCTCGGGAAACAGTGCCATGCCAATTGGCAGCAGGCATCAACATCATGTCATGGGGAGCCAAGGGTCGCCAATGGTCAAGGGAGCCGCAGGTCGAAAAAGGTTGGGAAACCCTGGGTTAAGGCCATGTGGCACAAAGCAAGTGGAGAGGAGGCAGCTGGGGGCCCCTTCTCCTACCCAGTTCCTCCTCCTCTCAGTCTCTTAGCCCGCCTTCATCCCCGTGCCCTCTGAGGGGCATCTCCTGACTGCAGCCTGACACAAGAGGCAGCAGGAGGGACATCAATATACAGAGGGGTCGACATGGCAAACATGTTCTGCCACTACGGAGTGGGCGGGGGGTGGGCGTGCGTAAGGCGGTCCAATACGTGGATTTGCCCCAGGGCTGCCAGCCACCTGGCACTGATGTTTTCTGTGGTGCAGCCCCGAGGGCAGCTGGCCTACAGACGTCTCACATGTGGTTCAGTGATGTAGTCAGCGGAGCGACAGAAGCATTGTGTGGGTGAGTCGAGCAGCCCAATTCTTCCCTCTGTGCAACCCGGCCTAAGCCCAATGGGTCTACTCAAAGGTATGCCAGCTCTGGAGCTGGCGTACAGTCGAGGGCTGGGTGTTGGGGCCAACGGGGCCAGGGGAGGGCTGGGGAGATTGGGCGGAGCTGCTGTCGATATCCCCACCCTCCCCCGCCCGGTTTGGCCAATGGCTGCCCTCTCTCCCCGCCCAGTCCGCCCTCTCTGTGCTTTGTGTTTTGCTTTGTGTAAAAAATGTTTTTTTAAAAAAAAATTATCCTGAAGAAGGAGAGACTGCTGCTGTCTCCATGCACGCCCATCCTCTTCTCTCTCCTTATACCCCCTTCTAATTTATTTTTTTAATTCTAATTTGTTTATTTCCACAGGTGGTACTTCAGAAAATTTGACTGTGACAGGTGGTACACCAGGCGACAAAGGTTGGGAAACTCGGATCGACATGCAACCACTGAGCGAGGTCATTCTGGGATTTGGGAGGTGAGGCTGTTGACACCCAACTTTCCTCCTTTCCGTCTGAGTCAGGTAAGGCTGTGGAAGTGCTGTGTCAGTGTCTGGAATTGGAAAGGGCCTGGAGGACAGCCAAGCTCAACCTCTGGCAAGGCAGAGCTTCTGCGTGGAGGTGGTTCCTCTGTTTAGGGAGATGGGCTGTTCTGGATAGGGTTGCAGCCCCGTTCCCCCCCCCAAAGGGTCAGGTCCATAGAGTGAAGGGTTTCTGGAGCCCACCGTCTGAGTGACCTTCTGTGGCACCTTCCTCCAGCAAAGACTGGAGTGCTAGCCTGACCACAGTTATCCATTCTCTGTTAACTTCCCAGGCAAGACTACTGTCCTGCGTTGTACATAGGGCTGCCTTTGAAGAACACCTAAACACTCCAGCTTGCTCCACACACAGCAGCGAGGTGACTACCTGGGGTCACAGCTCCACGGGGGGCTGCAGCCCGTTGCCCGAGTGCTCACCATTCCAGCCTCCTACGTAGCTTGGGGCCGACAGACCTTCTCCTCCACCTCGGTCTGTTCGTGCCCCGAGCTCGTCTTTGGGGGTCTTCCCTCCGGTTCCTTCTGAGGTGAGGTGTCTGGGGGTGGAGAAGAGGCCTGTCCACATTCCCCGCAGGCAGAATGGGCTCCCTGAGGAGGAGGCTCACCTGGGGCCGCCTGGGGCCCATTTGGTGGTGAGTGGGAGCCTTTCTATTTTGCCAGCCTTTGAGATTGGCTGCTTTCAATCTTGCTGCCTTTTAAAATAGTGGGTCTTGTCCTGCTGCTTTGTTGATTTGATTGCTATGGATTTTCACCTTTCATCAGAAGCTGCTCTGACAGTCCATCAGAGCTTTGCACGTATGCCGCAATACGATGGCATCGTACTTATGCCATCGTCGGCTATGAAACTGGAAAACAAATGCAGCCGGCTGTTTTGTCTTGTATCCTGCTGTTCCCATAACCTCGCTTAAGGTGGGTGGCGAAACAACAGGGCAAAAGTGGTTTTTTCTGACTCTGGAATAACATGGCAAGTCTATGGCAACGCTGCTGCTATCAGCGTTGATAGCTGTGTCCTGCTCATCTCCGTCTCAGCTCCAGGGATCCTGGCAAGAAGGAGAAGCCCGCGATCACTGCCCCTGTCCAGCGGGCCCCAGTTGTGCTCAGCAAAAGCGCCATCTGCTGGCTTCCCCAAGAAGACCCAGGTAACAGTCGTCCGTCCCCCCCCCCCCCCCGCCTTGCCTGATCAGAAATGTTTCCTCTCCCGAGAAGAGGAAGAGGAAACATTTCTTAGCTCTCTGATCTTCAGGAAACATCACTTAGCTCTCTGATCTGAAATGAGCAGCAAGGCTCAAGGACTTGAGCAGACTGTCTTCTTCTGGGCCTGGCATTTCCTGTGAAGAGGAGTAACACACCCACCATCTCTCCCGCCCGCAGTGCTGCATTTGAGAGAAGACACACACTGAGGCTCAGATCCAGTTGTGGCATCCGTGGGGAAGAAGCGAGCATACGGAATAATGGACTGCATTCCTGCTGCGTGACCAAGGCGTCAGGTGGGCCCACCTGGGCCCCCCAGGGACTCCGGCCTGCGGCTCCTTTTCTGCAGCAATGATTCACTGCTGCCTCTCTTGCAAGGATGATGGCAAGCATCTGTTGCCCAGCCTGCAGGGGCGGTTCCTGTTCTCGGCTCCTCTGAGTCAGGGCCGGAGGGCCAAGGGTCGCTGTAACACACACGCTGGGGGGCAGACATGAAAGCAGCGATGATGGGCTCAGCAGAAGCAGCCACAGCAGGAATGGAGGGCGGAGGGGGCAGGCAGGCAGGCAGGCAGACAACCCCAGTCCAAAGGGGGGGGGGGAGGCCTTGTGCTAATTCCAGGGGTAGCAGCGGCCTTTCTTGCAGGCAGTAAACACAGCCCAAAATTCTGTAGCACCTTTGATTTGCCGAAGGCCCCTCAAAGCCTGCCCATAATACCTGTGTCCTTTGAGGGGCCTTCGGCAAAGGGCCCCCCCAGGCTCATGGGCAGCTTGCCTTGATGGCAGCCTTCCTATCAGCAGCTTCCTGTTGCCTCTGTCTCCGCTTCGTCCCTGATCCCCCAAACGCAGCTACCATTTCCCCCCTTCAGTTCCCTAGAACGTTGCTGGAACGCTGCTCCATGACAGGCCAGAGAGGCGGCTGTTTGTTTCAAAGGCATCACGAGACTTCTGGCTGCTCCCCTGGCAAAGGCAAGACTTCTGGCCTGGCGGGTGTCCCCTACTGCTGCTCAGGAGTGCCGACCACCACCTGGGAGAGAGCATTCCCATGGGCCCAGCAGGAAGCGGCCTCCCAGCTCAGGAGGACCACACTGCCTGGCAGCCCACTCTCCAGAGCCCCAGGCAGAAGAGGGTCTTTCCCAGCCCACCTGGGATCAGTGGTCTTCTGCATGCAAAGCAAAGGCTGGCTTGACCCCAGAGTGGCAGCTCTTGGCCAGGCAACACGAAACGAGAGTCCCTTGGGCCAAGAATTGCAAGACCAAGTGCCTGCTTCTGCTCCAAAGGAACGGTCTCCCCCTCTGCTGCCCTGCAAAGGCCTCCCCTGAATGGAGGACAACCAGAGGCAACGGAGGAGGAGACTGAGAGGCCTCCTGGACCGTTGATGTCGATGTGGAAAGAGGAACGTGGGCAGAGGCCGCACCTGCTGGACTGAACTCCCTCTTCTGCCGCTCCAGCCAGGAAGGCCCAGGAGCCCGGCTGGCCTCCTCTGTGTCTGGCTGACCTCCTGCTGAGACACCGTCATCAGCCATGCAACCCCTGAGCTCCTGGTACCCCAAAACATCCCACCTCTACCCCACAGCCATCTAGAATTCAGAGCAGGCCCACGAAAGAATTTTTTTTATCTTCCCACCTCAGCCTGACCTTTAGGGGAATCCTCCCAGCTGCAATCTCACCAAACACCTCCCCGGCACCCGCCATTATTCATTAACTGGCCTCTGGGCCAGTATCAATATAACAAACCATAAATCAAAGACAGCAACCTCCTCGCCACCGGCCTAGGAAACCCAGGAAGGGAGGGGCCATGAGGCCCGTCCCATCAGCCCCAGTCTAAGAGCCAGGACAGCCTTTGGCCCCAAGAAAGAGCTGGCTCTGCTGGTGCTTGGGGGTCTGACCCCTCAGCATCCTCCAGCACTTTCCTCCCGACTCCCCCAGGCTCCTGGACTCCTACGTGCTGCCTCTGGGCAATGCATTCTGGTTTCCTCACAGGCCACTGAGGGAGGGCCAGAAGCCCCTGCCCAGGACCCCTGCCCAGAACTGGGGCAACACTAGCAAGGGGAGCCCCTCCAGTGGGAGGTCAGGCTCCTGTGATTCTGGGGGGTCCAGTTTGGCCACTCTTGGTCCTGTGAGGTTGACAAGAGGCACCTGCCAACATTGCCTCTTCCACACAGATCAGAATCAGTGTGCCATCAATGGGGGGGGGGGGAATAAAACAACAACAACAACAACAACAATAATAATAATAATAATAATAATAATACCACCAGTATTTATATACCGCCTTTCTTGGATTTCTCCTCTGACTTTAATTCAAGGCAGTTTACATAGGCAGGCAATTTCTAAACCAAACTGTTTTTACGATAAATGTTCTAGTCTTTCATAAAACGCTTCATTCTAGGTGGTTTCCTTTCATGGTCTGGCCTCTCTCTGGCATTCGCCTCCCACGCTTTGACTGACAGGCAACTCTGTCTCCCACACAGTGAGCCAGCTGCAGCTTTTTCTCTCTCACAGAGGCTTCTGCAGCTTGTCAGCGGCGTGTCGACAGCTCTTCGACTGCACACGGATTCTTCTGGGGATCTTGAACTGCCGTCCTCAGATCTTCAGGCATATGAGGCTGCAGCTCTACCGACTGAGCCAGACCTCCTGCCCTGGTGCTTTACAGAGGGTGAAAAGCCAGGCCTCTGCCCTGGGGGGCTTACAGTCTACACTAGCTATTGGCAAAAGAGAGACAACACAGAAGTGAAGGCAGGAGGAGGCTGGGGCAGAGCCGACCCAGCCAAGCAGGCCAACTGAGATAGTCCCCTCAGGCAGCTGATTGGCTGGTCAGCCTCTGTCTTCCAGCTGCTGTTGCTGCTCCCTGGATTGGAAAAGGAAGAGGGGTGGACAGGAAGAGGAAACGGAGAGGGGAGTGCTGGGCCACGGCACCCGAGATATGCTAGCCCACCGCTCTCCTCCCCTCCACAATGTCTCTCCTGCTCCTCTTCCGATCCAAAAAAGCAGGAGGAGTAGCGGCAGGCGCCTCCTCACCATTTTGCCTGCGCCTCAGACCCCAGCAGGTCTTTGGCTGGCCCTGAGCAGGGAAACGAGCCCTTGCGGCCTATTTGGGGGTGGGGGTGGACTGCCTCTTGGTCCTCCTCCAGCCCTGGGCTCCTAGAGGGGCTGAATTCTACAGGACTGCCAGGGAAACATCGCCTCTGGGAGAGACGGGAGCCAACACAGCCCCAAGCACAATGGCATTGTTTTCGGGGCGGGGTGGTGGTGGTGGTGGTGGTGGGCGTAACGATTGTGCTGGAAGCAGCATTCTGTCGTCCCTAAGCAAAGGAGGGTCCTGGAGCAAACATTCAAATAAAGGTAACTTTATTGGTATTCACATTCCCGTATTCACATTTAATAACTTTAATCTGCAAGTGGAGAGAGATGTAATCTCTTATTAATCAAGTCATTAGTTAAGAGACTCATCATTAAAGGGTTTGATTAGTTGACAGTCCTAGCCGTAACCATTTATCAACAATCCGTACCTAGGGATCGCCAATTTTTGTACTGACCCTCGCTCTCCTATGTCTTGAGCAGGTGACAGGGTTTCCCTCTATGACCCTGAAACCTTCAGCTGGCAACCCCATCTATAAAGCACAAGTCCCCCCCCCCCCCAACCCAGTGTGGGACCTGCTTGTTCCTCCATCCACCTGCTGGGCTTGGCTGACTCCAGCTTAATCTTCTGACAAACAGATTCCTGAGATAAAGGAGCCGGTGACCGACTTGGCGAATCTCCACTCCCTGCAGCTGGCACGTCCCACTTGTTTAGCCATCGTTTCAGTTTTACTGGTGTTTATTCGGCGATCACATGGGCACGCCGCCGGAGTGGCTGGCTGTCTAGGCCAGGAATGCGCCTGTCCCAATCTGGATCGGGCAAGCTGGGGCCACAGCGCCACCAAGACGGTTTTACGATGGCTCCTGGACAGTGGGGTTACGCAGGGTCACTCAGGAGCGTTGGCACCTGCCGCCTTGATTACAGAAAAGGAAAGATGTCCGTTGGCAGCCAGCACTGTCCTGAAAGCCCAGCAGGGGCACCCAAGACCAGCCCAGAGCATGACGGGCACGAAACCACCTCTGCCCTGGGGATTTTAGGGCTGGTTGTCTCCCAAATGGCCCAGCTCAGCAGCAACAGCGCTGATCTCATCCTGGCCCAGGTCTCCCACAGCATCTTCTGGGGAAAGCGTCCTCTCCTCTCTGTGCCTGCAAACCCTCGCGGTCGCGTCTGTTTTCCAGATGGTTTGCAGCCCAACCAATTAAGACAGGCCTGCTTGAGCCGTCCTGTCTCTTTGTGTCGGCTCATCTGCTTGGGCATCTTCTTGGGCCTGTTAGCGGTTGTTGCGGTGAACACAGCTTCGCTTGTGGTGGCGGAGAGGCAAACAGGCATGACGTGGAGCCCACCTGGAAGGACTCCGTGTGCCAGCTGGCACCCTGTGGCAAGCTGTTGAGGAACAGGGGCTCCCTTGGCAACAAGCAGGCTTTTTCCATATGGCCACATGCCCCAGCCCAGGGCAAGGGCTGTGGAGACTGACAGTGCCCCTCACTCTGTGCAGTAAGGCAGGCGCCAGCCAGACTCACCCCGTGGTGCAAGCTGCAGCAGCCTGCAAGTGGCTGCCATTGTGTGCCTCTCTTATCATTCTCAGTAGCCCATTTGCTTACAAGAACAAAAGCAAGGCTTCGGCAAGCTCCTCCAAAACAACAACAACCACCAGCATTTATATACCACCTTTTCTTTGGTCATTGGATTTCTCCTCTGATTTTAATTCAAAGGCGGTCTGCACAGGCAGGCTTTCTAAACCCCGAGGGGTTTTTTACAATACAATATGTTCCGGTCTTGCATAGAACCCAACACTTCATTCTAGATGGTTTCCTTCACGCCTCACCACACTTCAACTGACAGCCGACCTTGACTCCCACTCAAAGTGCAGCTGCAGCTTCTCTCCCTCACAAAGGCTCTGCAGCTTGTCAGCGGCATGCCGACAGTCCACGGATACTGTCGGGCATCCCGAACTGCCGTCCTTCAGATCTTCAGGCATATGAGATGGCTGTTCTACCAACTGAGCCAGACCTCCTGAGTCATCTTCCAGGTCATGGTCAGCCAATAACCAGGACTTCACTGGTCCAAACAGAACCCTGGTTCTGGTCAGCAGCCAGTGTTCATGTCTGGATGAGCCAGTACATTCTGGGTTCTGCAAGGCTCTGCTGGTGACTGACCCAGCTCTGCTAAACTCCACCCAAACCCACCAACTGTAGGGCACGATGTGGAGGGGGGGGGCTGAGCTGGGATTGCAGCAGACAAGCTCTGGGCTCCTGCACGGCTGCAACAGTCGCAGAACTGCCCCTCCAGCGGCAGCGGACCCGGGCCCTGGTCAGGTGAGCCAGGGAGCCAGTGCAACTCCAGGAGGCTGTTCCTCAACCTGAGCAACTCACCTCCTAGTGAGAAGGCTCTGTGCCCCTCCTGCCCTGGTCCTGCTGCTTGCAGCCTCTTCAGCCACATATCCCTGATATCAGAACCGGAGCTGGCTGCACGGAAGGCACAGATCCAAAAGAACGTGGAGAGAGGAATTGTACGATGCTCAGCCACATCCCCTGCTGCAGGGAGGGGTCCTCGCTGTTCATTACGAAGGAAGAGGAGGGCATTCTTCAGTTGTGTGTGGTGGACAACCATGCCCTGGGCGTCCACGCCTGCTGCACTTGAAAGTGTGACCGCTTGGTGCTTCATGTGTCAAGCCATGAAGACCCCAAAGCGAAAGGCGGAACTTTAAGAGGGACACAGATCTGCTTCAGGTTTCGATTCATGCTCTCATATACTACTAGAACCTGGAGCTGTCCAAAGAAACCCGCTGGTGGAAGGAAGAGGGATTCAGGACAGATCCAAGGATTTGTCACCTCCATTCATTCATTCATTCATGAAATTTGCTGCCACCTCCTGTGGTTATGGCTACTGGCTTCTTAGGTGGCATTCAAAGGGGACTAGTCACATTCATGGAGGGTACATCTACCCTGGCTATGAACATCCGGAGAGGGCTTTGCCATCACGTCTTCATCGCCGGCTCCCCGGAGTCACCTGATGGCCACTGCGGGAAAGGGGCCACTAGCCTAGGCAGGCTCTTGGCCAGACCCAGCAGGCTCTTCCTAGGCACATCTTCAGATCGCAGTCAAAAGCAGGATCGTCCTGTTGGGGAAGCTGCTTCTGATGGCCACCCCGCGGGGAGGGAGGGAATGTCCTTGTCAGCAGCAGCAGCGGCAGCCAGTGATCTTCTGCAAGCGTCAGCAGCCTGGCAGCGGCTCTCGGGCTTCCAGGCAGGGGAGGGTCTTTCCTGGGCCTGGCTGGAGATGCTGCCAGGGACTGAGCCTGCTGGGCCCTTCTGTGTGCAGAGTAGGGCCACGACTGTTCCCAGCCATCTGCTGGTCATCATCAGGCGCCAAGTGAATTGCAGCAGTGCGCATGTGTGGGGGGCGTGTGCCACACCCCTGGCATCTCGGACAGGTGGAGGTTTGTTTCTGAGCCAGGAGGCCTGGCCACAGCCCCAGGCAGCTTCTTGGTTTGCTGCTGCTTTCCTGCTCGGTGCCCACACAGACCCTCCGCTGGAGGAGGCCTGGGTGTGGATGGCTCCCAACCCTTCTCCCCCTCCCCCCCCCTGGCCTTTGGAGTTCCTTTCCAGGTCACTGCTGGTGTCCAGCAGGCCATGCAAGCTCTGTCAGCAGCCTGCAGGAGGAGAGATGAGCCCAGCGGCTCAATGGCCCGTTCCGGCACACACGCTGTGTTTGCCTTCACTCTCCCTCCCAGCTGTGGCATTACAAATGGGTCTAGACACGGTTCAGGAGTCCCTCCTGGGATCTTCTTTAACTCCTTCCTCCCTCCTTGACGACAAAGTTGGAAACATCTGAGCAGAAGACAACGCCGGCTGGATGGCGGTTCGTGCCCTCGGTGTCAGGTCGAGGCTCCCGAGTGACCTGGCTCTGCTGCATCCTCTCACAACTCCCCAAGCATTCGTCATCGCCCAGGGCTGCTGCCTTTCATCAGCTCCTCCCCCTCCCCAACATCTGCCACCCTTTGGCCTCTGCGAGCCAGTGAGAGATCCTGGAAGAGGATTCACAGCTGCCCTCTTGCTGAGTACCAGGGAGGCAACCTCCTCCTTAGCACCGAAAGCTGAAGCAGAGGGAGCGTCGCTTCCAAGCCAATAAGAGGACAGTTCTGTTGTGCAGCAAGCCCGGCCTCCAGGTGGGCCTTTTGCGGAGAGCTCAGGTCAAGGATGCCCGGGGTGGGTGGGTGGGTGGGTACAGGGCCGCTCAAGTTGTTCCTCTCGCTAGTCCGTCCCCCATTCTGTCTCTGATGAGGTGGGGGGGGGCTGCATCAGAGTCCTGAAGCACATACATGGAAAACACTCTCTCGCGCACACCCCTTCCACCCTGAAAAGAACCTGGGGCTCAGAGACAACGTCAGTTTCCATCCATGCTCTTTAAGGGCTATTAACCATAGGTGCATTTAGAATGAGTTTTGTCAACTGGTTAATGATCCCTGTAATGCGCCGTAGATCCATTTTCTGTCGCCGAGTGGGCATTTAACGACTGCATTTGGTTTGTCTGGATAACCAATTAAGCAGCCTCCACTCAATACATGTCCAGTATAGATCTGCTGTTAAACCAATTACTAACTGCGCACAGGTCCCGTGAATGTACCTGAGGGGGTTATCTTGTTCCCTGTTAACTGTTTCCCGTCTCTTTCTTCCTCTGTGTTCTTCAAGGGCCTTGGGCCAAGGACCAGACCTTTGTCCTTTATCACTTTCTCACCTTGCAATGCTTCAAAGGGCATAACATGGTGCTCTGAAATCCCCAGGGGCTGGAAGTGATACCCAATGGCATTTGTTTCGACAGGATATCTCCAAGAAGTGCATTAGGAGCCACCCGGGTGCGACTGGCATTGCCCCAGTGCTGCATCTCCTGCCGCATGTCACACGAAAGAGGAGGAGAGGAAGAGGCCACTTCTCGTCTAGTGCCATCTGTGCCAGCGGGTGGCGCAGCGGGTTAAACCGCTGAACCATAAGCTGTCGATCGAAAGGTCGGCAGTTCGAATCCGCGACGGGGTGAGCGCTCGTTGCTTGGCCAGCTCCTGCCAACCTAGCAGTTCGAAAGCATGTTAATGCGAGTAGATAAATAGGTACCGCTTGCGGGAAGGTAAACAGCGCTCCGTGTTCCAGCCGCATGCTACGCGCTGTGGCAAGGAGAGTCATGCCGGCCACATGACCACGGAGGCGTCTTCGGACAATGCTGGCTCTTCGGCTTTGAAATGGGGATGAGCACCACACCCTAGAGTCGGACAGGACTGGACTTAATTGTCAGGGGTCACCTTTACCTTCACCTAGTGCCATTATAAAATGGAAAGGATCACTTGACTCCTTCATTGTGACCACATAATTCATAATCTGGGGAGGGGGAGAGGCTAGATCACGTCTTGTTTGATTAAAATGGTGCCCCCTCTTCTTCCGAAGTTCTCCGCCAGTTTCAGTGCCACCGACTCTGTTGTCCTTGCAGATGCTTGACTGGGCTGGTAACTGGGGGCTCTGTGTTCTGGTTCGTGCCTGACCTGGAGTTTTGAGAAGGGGGTGCTGGGAGGGAGACCAGCGACTGGCACGCCCCTCTCTCTTGCCCCAACGTGTTCCGGTCAAGGAAAGGAAAAGCAGCCAACATAGCTGTCGGAGAACCGAGGGAGAGGCATCATCCTCCATCCCCAGCCAGCAGTCCTGGGAGATGCCTCCCCCTCAACGCTGCCAGGGCACCTCCAAGATAGTTTGGTGGGTTAGGGAGGGGTTGCGTGCAGCCACAGAAGTGCTGACGGGGCCAGAATCAGACTTGGCCCAGACCTTTCCTGTCACCAGCACTGCAAGCTAAGCAGTGAAACCGAAGTGGGTATCTCTATTTTGTCAACGGTAAAAACCCTCCCTGCAGTGTAGGTTCAAAAAAGGTGGCAAAGCCTGGTCATCTCTTCTCTCATCGCAGGGTCCCTTCCAAACAGAGCTCCCTCTGCTGTCACCTGCGGTAGCCTGGGAAGAGCACTCACAGGATCCGTCCTCTTTTTCGGACTGCAAGATTTGTTTCCTTTGAACTACCTGGAAGACAGGAAAGTAGGCCAGGTGGGACCACCTTTGGTGGGCAGGATCCTGCCAGCGTTTGGGCTTCCAAGTTGTGCCCCTGAATGCCCGTTGCTGGTGGGAGCGGGGAGGGCTCCTGCTTCCGTCACCTGATCCTGGCCGCCTCAGAGGTGGCTGGTGGGGGGGCCACTGTGAAAAGCAGCAGGGGGGCTTGGGGGGGCCTGATCCAGCAGCACCCAGCTCTTCTGCAGGTCTTTGCATGAGCCACGGTGGCTACAAGGCGGTAAGGGGCAGGCGACCTCTGCGTGTCGGTTGCAGGAGGAAGAAGAGACCATTCGAAGCCGTGAGGAGCAGCCATCGCCTTCCTCTCCTGCTTGTGGGCTCCGTCCTGGGGAGGGTGCAGGACACCAGGAGCCCCTTTGGCCTCACCCAGCCGGGCTCCCCTGTCCTTGCACTTCCAGCACCCCACGGCTGGAATGCCTGCCTAGGTTTATAGCGGCTGACTATCTGTTTGCAGCTTAAGGAGTTTATTCTAAATCCTTCCTACCCCTGTTGGTGCCATGTGTTCTAATCCAGGGGGCGCAATTATCTCTAGCCTATCAGTTTCCCACATAATTTCCCCTTCCTGGACTTCTGATAAGGGCTCCTCTTTACAACCTGAAAAGAAGCGGCCTGGGGCCGGGCTCTTCCTAACCTCCACTCTGTGAGAGAAATAAACAGGGGGAAAAAAAGGCCCTTTGCACTTCTGGGACATCCATGCTGCTCCCACTGGTTATCCTACTGGCTCCTGCCTCTTAAAACGACCTCAAATGATTTTCCTCCAGCCTTGACTTTTGGCTCTTCACGTTTCCACTTATGACCACTTTGGTCATCTTGACGAATGTCCCGCGGCGGGGGCAGCTCGCTGGGGAAGTGAGGCCCACCCTGTTGGTCCTGCTGGCCTTCTCAGCAGCTTTCAGTCCTCGCGACCACAGCACCCTTCTAGATGAGGCTTTGAAGCACTGTTCTGCCACAGTTCTGCTCTGTCTTCCGGGGCGGTCTCAGAAGGTGGTGTTGCGTCACACGGCCTTCAGCTGTGGCATCCCACAAGGCTCAGTCTTATTCCTCCCTGCGACCTGAAACTTCTGGGTGAGGGCATCGGGGCTTAAGAGTTGGGTCTCAGCAAGACACTGGTGACACCCGGCTCGGTCTCGCCGCCACATACCGAGGAAGCTGTCAAGGTCATGAACTGGTGCCTGGAAGCAGGTTGTACGCTGGATGAAGACAACTGAAAGGAAGCTGCTCAGAACCTTCAGCGGGCCCAAAACAGCAGCCCAGTTGTTTGCGTAGCGGAGTGAGCTCTTGGGAACATATCTCACCCCTGCTGAATGTCTGCATGGCCACCAAGGCGCTCCCAGGCAACGGACAATGTGCAAGCTTTGAACTTGGACAGCCTAAACAGTTTGCACCCAGGGCCATGTCCTCCAAACTCTTTTTTCCTATGACCCAGTGCAATCATATCACATACTCTCATGACTTTATTGCTGTGCATAATCTGAAAATGCCTGGCATGTAATATAAAACAAGGTAACAGGTAAGGTAATTTAAAGCTTTTGGCTCGTTAGTCAAGATGTAAAGAAAAAAGGTCTGCCCTGCTCGAAAGCCAGTCGTGTCCGCCTCGAGGGTGCGGTGCTCATCTCTGTTTCTAAGGCCGAAGAGCCAGCGCTGTCCGAAGACGCTTCCGTGGTCATGTGGTGGTCAGCATAACTAATGGAACGCTGTGACCTTCCCGCCACATACCTTCTAACTCTCCCCTGCTAACTGGGCATGAGGCACTTTTTCAATTGGTGCTCCTCTTATATTTAACAGGGGGAGAGTAACTGCCCCCCTTTCACCTCAGCAGTCTTTTCTGGTGGCTGTTTGCTGGTGCTGTTCTGCATCTTTTTTAGATTGTGAGCCCTTTGGGGACAGGGAGCCATTGAATCATTTGATTTTGTCTGTAAACTGCTTTGTGAACTTTTGTTGAAAAGCGGTATATAAATACTGTTATTAATTATTATTATTAATTCCCGCTATTTATCTCCTTTTAGCCTTTTGGTACTGTTCATCACCGATGCAACAAACATGAAAATGAGCGAACTCAGGAAGATAGTGGAGGACAGGAAGGCCTGGCAGGATATGGTTCATGGGATCACGAAGAGTCGGACACGACTTAACGACTGAACAGCAACAGCAACAATTTATCTCCTTGCAATTTCTTGCTTTTGAACTGCTAGGTTGGCAGGAGACGGGAGCTCACTCCATCACACGGCACTCGGGTCTCGAACTGCTGTCCTGTCGACCTATAAGTCTGCAGTTCAGCATCGTAACCACTAAGCCATCGCGGCCCCACAGTCAAAATGAAGTCTGTTAATTTAAGGAGATTCTTTATAATAAAATATACAACAAATTAAATATATCAATTTAAAATGTACGTGTTCAGTGTGACTGGTGGGTCTTCCTGGTGTAATTTTGCGCGCACACACACACCTTCCAACACAGTACTGGGTCACAACCTATTCCATAAAGAACACTGATCAAGGATACTCGGCGGAACATCTCCCATATGAACGTGCTAGCCTGTCAGGATTGGAGGGGGGGGGCCTCCAGTGTCAGATCACTGGCTGGCCGAGGCCTGGGAGAGCGCATTCCCTACTGTCATGCCAAGGCTGTGAAACTCCCTCTCTAGGGAGGCACACCAGGCCCCCATTCTTGCCTTCCGCCAACTGAGAGATGCTGCATTTTAGCCGCTTGTAATCTTGTGTGTTGTTCCTTATTGCTGCCTCACTGCTCTTTCATTGCTCGTTTGTGTTATTACATTGTTCCTATCTGATTTTATTGCCCAACATGTCTTTACTGCAAGCCGCCTTGGGCATCATGGAAAAGATGAAGTACGAATTAATTGAATGAAAAATGACATCACTGACATGTTGTCTCCCTCTTGCCTGCATCCTTTCCTCTGGCTTCTGTCTAAATTGGCAGGGCCGGCCCATCCACAAGGCCAACTGAAGCAGTTGCCTCAGGCAGCAGGCTGGTGGAGGGAGCTCTGCTCTGCTGTCTATCTCCTTACCTCTGCTATCCCTCCTCCTCCTTCCACTCCCTGGATTGGAAAAAGAAGTGGGGAACAGAGAGGAAGAGGAAATGTGGAGGAGAAGAGAGTGCTGAGCTAGATCACTGGAGAGTGGGAGGAGCAGAGGCTGCCACATCATTGGGTAAGAGGAGGAGCATTTGGTACCCCACCTCAGGCATCAGGAGGTCTTCGGGTAGTCCTGTAAATAGGATTACCATGTTCCCCAGGAGACAGCTTGGTGCAAAGAATGTCTCTGTCCTTCCCAGGTAGCTTTCTTCACCACCCAGTTTTTTAGCAGCTGTTTAAGCCTCTCTTGCAGGGATTTGGCTGTAATTTTCTTAAGTAGCCTCTCATTTGGGATCTTGAGATTTCCATCACCAGCCACAGAGCTGAGAGTCTCGTGTGCACACAGAGATTTAACTTTTTAGCGATTTAAGTCTTGATATGCTACCTCTGGGCCAACAAAAAGACCTCCACAGTGGTTAACAAGTTAAAAATGCTCTAAAAACAATAACATGTAAAACGGCTCAGTCAAGCACACCAGTCTCCAACATGATGAAAGCAGCAGTGAACACAGTGAGAAGACCCAAACGCGGAGGAGGTGACATCTCAACGGCGGCGCAGGATATGTGGGGGTCCTGTTCATCAACTGTCCCCAATGTACTGGAGACTGGACCCAGATGGTGAGGCTGGGGGATACCTGTTCGGCTCCCCAGACATTGATCCTCAGGGATCTATCTTGTCCCCCATGCTGTTTAACATCTACATGAAACTGGGAGGTCATCAGGGGATTTGGAGTGGGGTGCCACCAATATGTGGATGACACCCAGCTCTCTCTCTCTCTCTCTCTCTCTCTCTCTCTCTCTCTCTTCCACCAGTTTTCAAGGGGGTTGTCGAAGATCTGGGGCACTGTCTGGAGGCGTTTTGGGCCTGGATATATACTTACCAGATTTTCCTGGTTCTAAACCGGGACACCCTTTAACAATTAACTAACTAACTAACTAACCAACTAACTAAGAAATGTTTTGGGCGTCCGAGTTTTAAATAATTTATTTATTTTTGTTAGCAAATGAATTAATTAAATACGACGACGCTGTATTGCCCGCCATTGCTGCCGCCGTTCTATTGCCCGCCATTACCGCCACATCCTGCAGCAGCCTAAAAGGGGCCAAGCCCACCAAGAACAAGCCTCGTTTTTATAGGAGCTGGCCTTTCAGAACCATTTTGAAATATGTCAGATATTTCTGTTACTCTGTTCTTTATCCAAAGTGATTAAAATGAGATCAGAGGCAGCACAGAGCTCAGGCATCTCTTTGTCACCTGCAGGAGCTCCAGGGATGAGGGTGAAGGGAGTATCCTGGCTACATTAAGGAACACAACTTGCTTTTCCTTCAAACTATGCAAGACTAGGCAGGACTTGCAGCAGATGAAATATGCCCCATATGCCTGTTACCCTTCTCCTAACCTGTCTAGTGATCAAAAGTAATCCAAGAAAAGCAAAAAGAAAAGGGAGGGAAGAGGGAAATCTCCATGGATGCTCACTGTACAAAACGACCACTTTACAGTGTGACACTGTGGCACAATTAACACATAATACACACGCACACACAGGGGAGGCAGGTAGGAGAAACAGGAGACAACGTTCTCAGTCACTTTGAAGTTTTTTTCCCCTTTCCCTCTACCTGTTTTCAGTAATTTTCCGCTAAAAGTGGGATATTACATATATGAATAGCGAAAATGAATTGGAATATCTACATTTTTAAATGCCAAATCAGGATCTCTCACACACAAAGAGTTCTATGAGAAGCAAGACAGGAGCAGGTCTAAAAAAACAGTGGCAGCTGCTCTGTTAGCTTGCAGCAACAGCAGCATCTCTCTCATCAAAGTACCCACAACAAACACCCTCCCTGCCTCCAAATTGAATAAAGATGACTCCTGCTGGTGCCCCCCAGCCGCCGCTTTTACGAGGCTTGACATTTTAAAACTTACTTTTTTTCTTGTCGGCGGCCATCTTGGATCTCACAAAATCTCGCGAGACCAAAGATGGAGGCGCCCAAATCTCGTGAAAGCAATGAGGCAGCCTCATGCCCTCACGAGATTTGGGCGCCTCCATCTTGGATCTCGCGAGATTTCGTGAGATCCAAGATGGCCGCCGACAAGAAAAAAAGTAAGTTTTAAAATGTCGAGCCTGGTAAAAGAGGCGGCATCGGATAGTTATCATTGCATCTGTATATATCCATTGTCTGTTGCATGAAGCTCTCCTGTCCTGAATCTACTGATAGTCAACTTCACTGAGTGACCTCAAGTTATCCTAGCATCATGAGAAAGGAAAATAAATGTCCCCTGCATGCTTTGCACCACTTGTGAAAGAGCCTTACAGCAGGTGCGTGGCACCCCTACGGACTCTGTCTGTGCTGTGCAAACAACAGGGACTCTGCTTTGGGCACCTCACCCTGCAGATCAGTTCAACGATGAACCAGCAACATGTAAGGGACAGAAATTCAGATTCACTTGGGTCATTGCATGATACAGGTCATAAGCATGCTTGCCAAAAAGAACGCCCCACTGAGCACAGTGGGCCTTCCAAGAAAAAATGTATAGGACTGGACTTGTTGTAATGTTGTACAATTGACAATGAAATGTGCACACACAGGTATCTGTACAAGCTGCTGAGGAGCATGTTGAATATTCAAGGGGGAGACTTGTTATTAGACCGGATATTCTAAAAAGGAAGTTGTTTCTTGTAACTGTGCTATACTGATGCAATAGATTAAAAGCACAATGTACACCATGGTAGTTTCCTCAGTGGTCTACTCTATCATCAAAGCATCTCTGTGGAAGATCTGCATGAATGTGTTACTCATAGGTAGGGGTGTTTGTTTTTGTTGATAGCCACATAAAAACACAAGACACCCAGGGGCGTAGGCTGATATGGGGCCCTGGGGCAGTGGGCCCCAGGGCGTAAGGGCGGAGAGGCTCCTGGGGGGGGCGTAGAGGGCCTCTGGAGGAGCGGGAGACATCCTAGGTTTCAGTTTTTTCTTTTGTTTTTTCCTGTTTTTCCGGGTTTTTTAAAGGTTTTTTTTTAGAAGTAACGGGGCTTTGTAGTCTTCCCCCCCCCCTTGCATTGCAGCCTTGCCTAGCAGCCCAGGAGTCCTGATTCACACACACACACCCCAGAGGGCATTAAGGGGCAATACACTTTCAAGTTTATTCTGCAGAGCAAAATTCACATCATTATGAATGCCTCATCATGTGTGCTGCTGGAAATGGAGACAGGTGGTACAAAGTGGACAAGGAAGCTTCCAAACTGAAATCAAAAAATCCCAAAAAATTGCTGCGCGGCTGCACTGTGGGGCGTAAAGGATTACGGCCGCGCGTTTTTATGGGGGGGGCGTCAAGGGTTTGGGCCCCAGATCAAAAATGGTCTGGCTCCTTAGACACCACCTTTTCAACCCGAATAAAAACACCCCATTTTCAAACCGAATTGGAGCCAAATGACCAACTCTCTACTGGCTGTGGAATGCATCAGGTTGAAACAGATTACTGTACTTTTCCAGTTAGAAATAATGGAATAATGTGTTGTTTTTGCATTGAAGACTGCAGTGTAATGATATTAAACCTGATATTGATGCTTAAGAATTCGCACCTGTGAATAAAATCACCAAACACCACATTGTGTGAGTCATAGTCATAAGGAGCCAATAGTGAATATTTATGGGACTAACATCTTGAAAGTTTCCTTCCACCTTCCACCATGCATTACTTCCTACCCCGGAAATAACTATTTCTTAGCCTCCTGCTACCGAGGAATCATTTTGCTACATCAACTGCAGATCCAACCCTCAACTTTTTGTTGGTTGTTTTTCCATGCGTCTTGTGAGTGTGGTAAAAAAAAATCTCTAGTAGCAGTCAGTGTGTAGTCAGGTTTCACAAACTGGGGGGAAAGTGCTATACAGGTCAAGAAAATACTATGTTTGAATTTAAAACATTTCAGAAAAGTCTTTATTGAAATTATTGTAAAAAGCAGGTTTAAATAGGAGTCTGACTCAACATTTTGATAACAGTCATGCATAGAAGAAAACAAGCTATACAGTTAAAAAAATCTAGACATAAAAACTGTCTTTCTCTTTTCTTAAATAAGGAAACCAAGCAAATTATTTGCTATCTTTACATTTAAAAAAAACAATACAATATCAGAAGTATAGTATATTGCCGAGGGAAACTATGGTAGGTTTTGTGGCATACAGAAGATTTAATATGCATAGTCTGAAGAAAAGGGGGGGGGCGGATACTAACATGGTTCTATTTTTCTAAGGGCTTTGCAAAATATGAGATACTTCATGCAGAGAAAATCCCAGAAGACATAGCATAAAATGCAAAAGAAGAGTATTTTTGCTTATAGGAAAGTCTAATTGATTTTTTTTTCTTCCCTCGTATAAAAACATTTGTGGAAAAAATGACACGTTCTGTGCTGGAGAATCCGGATGATGTGAATTTGCAGTAGGAATCTTTGGCATCCATAGCATCGACCATGTTCACGCACTCAGTGCTGCCTTGCTTGGCAATGTCCTTGTTGTGGTCAGTTGTTGTAATTAGGACTGGAGGACAAATGGTACAGTGTGATTCTTCCTCTCGTTTCTGTTTCTTTTTACACTGGCCTCTTGCGTGTTTGGCTTCTTCATAAGTCCTGCCCATGCTTGGGCTTCTCCGTCTTTTTATCATTTTCTGCTGGACTTCCGTTTCTGTTGGTTTTTTGCACGGGAAGCTGCTTGTCTTTTTTGAAGAGGCCCCTTCTTCGCTTTCCTCCAAGCGTCTTCTCTTTGCTTCCCTCCAAGTGTCTTCTCTTCTCTTTCCAGTTGGTTTGTCAGCTGGCATTCCCCTAATAGGAGACCTAGATCTGGTGCGTTTTCTGGATCTTAAATCAGAATAATTTCTGCTTATCTTGTGACCTCTTCTACTTTGTTTGTCTGCCCATTCAGAAGACTTCCTGTTTTCCACTTCCTGTTTTCTACTGTCTGGGCTAGTGGATGATGGCCATGGGCTGTGAGCACTGGCCTGACTCAGCTTCCTGCATTGGTTATCGTCTTCGTCTGTGACGATATAGTAAAGGGTTTTTATGTCCCCTTTGTAGGTGCTTTGGTCCTCATCGCCTGAGCAATACGCACTGTCAGTGCTCTCAGATCGTCTGCTGTAGCCAGCGCTGCTGCGGGATGTAGATCTCCTTCGATCTCTAGACCTAATGCTGTCCCTACTTAGGGACCGAGCTTGCCCTCTTCTCTCCTCATTGCGACTCGACTTTCTGTATTTTTGCCCATCTTCATCTGTGATGATATAGTAAAGGGTTTTTATGTCCCCTTTGTAGGTGCTTTGGTCCTCATCACCTGAGCAATACGCACTGTCAGTGCTCTCGGATCTTCTGTAGCCAGTGCTGCTGCAGGATCTAGATCTGCTTTGACTTCTAGATCGCATCATGCTCTCACTACTTGTGGACAGAGGAGCTAGTGTGTTTTGAGCCAAGCCCCTGTCTTGGGTTCCTGATGATGCAGTATTCTGCAAAGGAAAACAACATCAATGTACATGAGACTTAATTCCTGCTGATCTAAACCAGCGCTAAGCTAGCTTTTCTGTAGAGCTGCCCTCGACTTATCCAAATAGCAGCTGATTCACCTGGACAGATGAATGCATCTCTACTGACTTAAGTTGCTTACTCCCTTCTGCACTAACTCATTATTCCTCCTGGTTTCCCCCCCCCCCCCCACTGTAAATTCAGACAATTGCAGGTTACTCTGTCCAGAGAGATGACGGAATGAATGGTTAAGACCTCAATCCTCAGCATGCTCACTTGGTAGTCAGTCAGTTCCACTGAAATCAAGGGAACTTCTGAACAAGGCTGTGAAGGAACATGATGGCTGGCAAGCCTTGTGCACACTTACTTGAGAGTAAGTCTTCTTGAACTGAGTGGAATTTACTTCTGTGTAAACATGCTTAGAACTGCACTGCAAGTGCCCTTTTTAAATGATAGTCAGGGACACAAAAACGCATGCTTTTCTTGTCCCTTGTAACTACAGTATTTGCACAACAGATTCCGGGCCCTTGCAGGTCTCTTATTTTGCAGAGCACTGTGTGGCTTGAGTGCTGCCTGCAATGTCTCTGTGCAAAAAGGCTCCGGCACCTACTGGAATGAATGAACAGCAATTCCAGTCTCTGCCCACCCCATGCCCAGGACACCACATTTTCCCTGTTTAGCTTAGGCAGTCTCCAAGTGCTGTGCTGCTGTAGGTGTGCTTTGTTGTGGGTCTGTATTCTACATGTTTGTGCTGTGCTGCTCACCCTCACTCAACCTATATACCAGTAGATCCCTTATAGAGGTTATCCCTATATAGAGGTTAGACCTCAGGATCTCTTTGCAACTCTCAAGCATGAGAGGCAATTTTTTTAGACGTCCTGGTTTCCAACAATTCAAATGTAAGTGGTATTTACTGTTCTTGTCAGATACAAGTCACTTGCTCCTGAGCTCCAGAAAAAAGACATCTAAACACTGCTGGGTGGTTGTTGGTTGATTTTTTTTTTGGGGGGGGGGGAATCGTGTTCCAAGCCAGAGGACGTGGTTTTCAGAAGGACTGGAGTCTGACTGGAGCCCCGCTCTTTAGGAAACGGCTTGCTCCGTATTTGGTCCTTCAAGCGCAGGGCGCATCCTCCCTACTCCACATTCCCCTCCTTTAAGCCTGCCTCCGTCCCTCTACACACCGAAATCCTGAAGACAGAGCAGGCGGGAGCGAGCAGCAATTGAGCCACAGGGCGAGGGGTCCTCGTCCTCCACCACGCGCAGAGATGCGCGCACCGCGGACAGACACGGGGAGCGGGTCTCGCGTCTCCGTCGTGCGCAGCGGCTGCGGCGGACTGGCGGAGCGCAAGTGGAACCGGCAGGGCTCGCAACGGCCAATCCGGCGTTCGATGCACGTTGCTGTGCTCCGGGGCCCACTCAAAGGAAAACAGCGCCCCGGCTCCGATCTCTCCTAGCAACCAAACCACGTTTGAACCGGCCGTGTTGGTTTGCCCCAACCGGCTCCCTCCGAGGCCCCTTCCGTGCCCAGAACTCGCCCTCTTAGCTACGCATTTTTTTTTGGGGGGGGGGGAGTCATGAGTAATGATGCCTGTTGCTTTTTTTTAGAGAAATGGCAATCATAGAAGGCCCCACGAGTTCATCTAGTCTAGCCCCCCCAACCCCCTGCCTGTAGCAGGAAATCCCCTACTGGAGCATCTCCAGCAGAAGCCTGTCCAGCCTCTGCGCGAAGGTCTCCAGTGAGGGAGAAGAACCCACCACCACCTCCCTCGGCAAACTTTTCTCTTCCATTGCCGAGCCAGATGTTCTTCCTGGTGTCCCACTGGAATCGGTGACCATGAAAATCAAAGTGCTCCATCAGAGGTTTCAACTGAACTGACATTTCAGTTCTAGCTTGGTTGGCCTAGCTGGAGAATGTGGATATTCCTAGCACAGGTCTTCTTTAGCAAAGTATTTAGAATATTTTGGATATTCCTAGCACAGGTACTCGCACACATTCTCTCAGGCGTCAATCCCATCCATACTTTCCTGGACTGGGAGTAGGCTCCATTGAACGCAGTCGGGCTTGCTTCTGAGTAGACATGGTAGGATTGGGCTGGCAGTCATTTGGAGATCTGCACTGCAGGGCAGGCCACTATTGCCCCCATATTGCAGGTGGGTGGGTGGTGGTGGGTTTCACTTATCCATCTGGGGAGTAAAATTGGGGCCTGGGGAAGCTCACTTCCTCTCACCCAAATCCCCCCCCTATATGCACATTGCAGACAGTACAAGGGAAATTTACCCCCCCCCCAATACTGGACTACTCAGATTGAGTGCAGATGAGCACTCACCCAGCCCCAGATGTCAGCAAACTCATACTTGGGGGGGGGGGGGTCCCAATTAAACACTCCCACGTTTCCTCCTGGGTCTCGTTGGTTGCCTCTAACAGCAAACTGATGCCCCCCCCCCCTTGACCAACAGAGAATACAGAAGCAGCTCAAAGCCCTGTCAGGGACCAAAAGGAAGAGGGTCAAAGATGAGAGGGGTGGGTGACAGAAATGCCAGTCCCCCCCCCTTCAAGAGGGAAAAAAGGATTCTCCCAGACAGCACTAGCAGGAGGGGAGTGACCCCCACCCCATTTTACTGCTCAGATGGGGGGGGCAGACAAACTGTCCTCCCCACCAAATGACATCATTGGAGGAGGGGGTCGCTAAGACCCCACAGATCCGCCAGTTCGCCCATGATGATTAAGTATCAGCCCTAATGTTAAACTCGGATTAGGGTTGATCCTTTGGCTGTTGGATTGCTCTCCGGTGGCCTACGATCACCACGCCTGACGCAGATGAACCCAACACGATGGCACACAAGACTTAGCCATCGTGCCTCTGAGCCTGTGCAAAGTGTCATTCCGCTGACCACAACCAAGCCTTTTAGGTCTGACTGCTGTCTCACTCTGTTTTCGAGGGGTGGGTAAGAGAAATCGTGTTCCAAGTCAGAGAACGTGTTTTTTTTTTTTTTCAGAAGGGCTTCTTGCGCTCCCGCATCTTGTTTGTTTAGGAAACGGCTTTGCCTGTATTAAGAATGCGCCCTGCTCTGGAAGGAGCTCCCTACTCCACATTCATTCCCCTCTCCGTCCCGGGGCAGTCCCCAACACACCGAAATCCTGAAGGCAGAAAAGCAGAACAGGACAGGAGCAAGCAGCAATTGAGTCAGCAGGGCGAGGGGTCCTCCTCCACCACGCGCAGAGATGCGCGCACCGCGGACAGACACGGGGAGCGAGTCTCGCGCCTCCGTCGTGCTCAGCGGCTGCGGCGGACTGGCGGAGCGCAAGTGGAACCGGCAGGGCTCGCAACGGCCAATCCGGCGTTCGATGCACTTTGCTCCGGGGCCCACTCAAAGGAAAACAGCGCCCCGGTTCCGATTGCTCCTAGCAACCAAACCGCTTTTGAACCGGCCGTGCTGGTTTGGCCCAGCGAACCGGCTCCCTCCAAGGCCCCCTCCGTGCCCAGCTGGCCCTCCAACTCTCATAGCTACACATTTTGAATAGGATGGGGGAGTCATGATGCTTGCTGCCTGCAGCTTTTTTTAAAGTAGTCATTGAGAAATGGCCATCAGTGAGCATGAAAATCAAAGTGCTCCATCATTTATGACACTGACATTTCAGTTCTAGCTTGGTTGGCCTCCTAGACGGAGAATGTGGATGTTCCCAGCACAGGGATTCTTAAAATAACCTAAAGCAGGGTTTCCCAACCAGTGGTACTAGGACCAAGGTCATGCATAGGGTGGGGCTGCTAGTCTAGCCCACATAGGGTCAGCATTGTCGTGTTCGGGCTGCGTTCTTCAAGCTTTTTCCCCATGGCCCAGTGTCACAAACCCTCCTGACCCTATTCCTGTAAATGTCTGCCATGTAAGATAGATAACAGGGAGTTAATTAATGTAAGACTTTTGACTCATTAGTTAAGACATACCTACTGTACTAGAGATTCTGGTTAACGTAAAAATGCTTCCCCCATAAATACCTAATAATAAAAAAACATAAATGGTACTAAGCACAAGTAAATAACACTTACATAACACATAATAAAATTATGGTTACAAAGGACACCAGTAACAGCCCAATTCTATCCCCCGCCACACTGTAGGTGTGCACTGCTTGCTGGGGGGGGGGGGGTCAGGAGGCCTGCAAGAGGTAAGAGAAAATGTATTTCCCTTACCTCTGTGCAGCCCCACCCCTTATGGGTCTCCTCAGACCTTCAGTATGCCAGCTATATAGCTGCCGTACATCTGAGGAAAGCAGAGAGCGAGCCAAAAAATGGGGGAATAGGATCACATAGGCACATGTGACTGCCTCCGGATCACCCCCTTTCTCCCCCAACTACCCCCTGCCCCTGGCCCACCCCTGCCGCCACCTTACCGGGCTGGGCAGAGCCTCCAGGAGCTGCTGCTGCTCAGACCGTGCCACTCGCTGTCTGCAGCAGTGGCCCCGCAGCGTGTGGCAGTGGCCCGGCTTTTGTGGCACAATAACACCCTGCATTGCCAGAATGCGAGTTCCGTCAGCGCAGGGTGCCCATAGGATCGGGCCCTAAGATAACTGATATTTAACATTGAATTGAGTGCACTATTGTCAAGCACTTGAAATCCTGATGCCCTTTGCAAATATATTCATTTACAAAATACGTAGATATTATTTAACAATATATTCAGGATGGGGAAGAAATTAGGCTAAGAATCAACGAAGAATATCGACACTTCGTGTGATTTTGTGTGTGTGTGTGTGTGTGTGTGTGTGTGCGTGCGTGCGCGTGCGCGCATGCGTGTAGCACAGGAGCTGGGAGACAAAAATAAGGTATAGGAATATATAAGAATATAAGAAGAGCCCTGCTGGATCAGGCCAAGGGCCCATCTAGTTCAGCTTCCTGTATCTCACAGTGGCCCCACCAGATGCCTCAGGGAGCACACAAGACAACAAGATGCCTGTATCCTGTCGCTACTCTCTTGCATCTGGCATTAAGAGATAGCCTATTACTAAAACCAGGAGGTTGCATTTCACCATCATGGCTTGTAACCTGTGATAGACTTTTCCTCCATAAATCTGTCCAATCCCCTTTTAAAGGCATCCAGGCCAGGTGCCATCACCACCACCTCCTGTGGCAAGGAGTCCACAGATTAATTACACGCTGGGTCAAGAAATATTTTCTTTTGTCTGTTCTAATTCTCCCGCCACTCAATTTTAGTGGATGCTCCCTTGTTCTAGTGTTGTGCAAGAGGGGAAAGAACTTCTCTTTATCCACTCTTTTATCACTGATCACCCCTTGTTCAGAATCCTGGTTTGGAAGTGGACAAAGGCATTGCATCTCAAAGCAAGACCCCTGAATAGCTCTTTATTCACTGTGGAGAAAACACCCATATTGACCATTGTGAGAACTAGCTTGTGACTCCTCCTACATAATTTATATTTGCAAAGCTATATATAAGCCTTACTAAGGCGGATCCCCACCAGATTCTTCTGCCCTGTGCAAGGCCTGCCATGTTATTCTTGGGCTGGGAGAGTTCAATGCCTCTAAGTATTTGGTCATTATAATGTCAACGCAAAGCATTACAGGAAGCTATGGAAATGTCTGGCATGGCGAATGTTCCACATATTTTCATTAAGCTTCTTTTATTAAGGTTGGCATAGTCTCTCTGTGTGTAGGGGGGGGGTGGGGGAGACAGGCTAATAAAAGGATGACCCCCCATCTGGCCACATGTTTTGCTTGGTGGGCCACACGTTGCCACCCCTTTCCTGGTGATGTGCCAGCCTCTGCTCCTCTCACTCCCTGAACTAGCCACGGAAGAGGGGGATGGAGCAGAGAAGGACATGTGTGTGTGTGTGTAGGGGGGGGGGCTAGAGCACCAGAGACACTCTAGCCCATCACTCTTCTCTCCCCAGGTTTCTGCTCTGTGTCCTTCTTCCTTTTCCAATCCGGTGAGTTGGAGTTATAGGAGCAGAGGAGGCCCGTGGGTGGACAGAGGTGATCCTGCCAATCTGCTGCCTGAGGCATCCGCCTCAGTTGGCCTCATGGATGGGCCGGCCCTGCACATGGGAATAATACTAACCTGTCTTATGGGATTCTTGTAAGGATAAGAAGGATGTATAAAAGTGCTCTATAACTGTTCTCTTTGTATCCAGGGCCCATTTAGGGGTTTTTGGTCTTGCCAAAACCAGGCTATGAAACTGCCTTCAGTGGCATCAAGACCACTGTGTTTTATACGGCCCAGTACTGTCCAGTGATGTAGACTTGAGTCTATTGACTCGGACTCGAGTCGCATCAATGACTTGACTCAGACTTGACTCAGCGATTGTAAAAGACTCAACTCGAAACTTGGAGCCTTTTACGACTAGTTGAAATTTATTCAGGTTTTATTTATTTATTCAGGACCCCCCCCCCTTTTTTTAACTTTTGCTGCTCTGTATGCTGTTTCTTTCTCTTTTAATCTGCGCTGTACCTTCTTTTAATTGTAATTATATTTTAATGTTTAATTTTAATTGTGAATGGTTTTAATGGGTTTTTAATGATGTACTAATTGTTTTGTTTCTGTGTTTGAATTTTAGAAAAGCGGTATATAAATCTTTTAAATAAATAAATGTACTGAGGAGTACCCGGGGACCTTGGCTTCCTCAGCTGCAGTGAACGGGGAGCCCACCCTAGCTGGATGCTACAAGCAAGCAAACATCAGCATCCGCATTTCGGGAACAAAAGGCCAGATCAGAGCATCTCCCTTCCTTCTACTTGTGCCAGGAGGGAGCTCCTTTGCTCGCTGTTTCGAGAGCCCCCTGCTGCTGCTGCTGCTTGTCTACAAATACACAGGAAGGAATCTGCAGACTGGACAGAAAATGGCAATGAGAAGGAACAGAGTGGTGCCTTTTTTCTTCGGAAGGTGGATTTCTTGCCCTTGTCTTGGAAATTCCAGGTCGCACACAGTCCTCCTTCCTTCTGTCTGTGAAGTGGGAAAAGGTCTAAAGCTGAAATGTGACATCAGTGCATAATTCGGTTGAGCAAGAGAAGCCAAAACCACCCCAAACGGGCTGGATCTCTCAACAGCTGGACACAAGGATACACAGTCCAGCTCTGCTTGACGGAAATATAAATAGAAGATCCTAGGTAGATTAATCCCTTCTGCCTCAAGCCGAAAGCCACATGTCCTTCTAGGGAGGAAGGGAAATGATGGAAATAATTTCCTGTACAGTTTTTCAGAAAGCACCGTGGGCCTCACTTGCACAAGCGAAGCATCGTTGCCAGGGCAGATGGCTTGGAGTCAAGGATGAGGCCGGCCAGTCGGATAAACATGAGACCCGTGCGACTGGTGGCGACATATCTGGGAAAGGCCGGCAGAACTCCTTCAGGAACCCCCAACGCCACCTCTAAGCGTGAGTGACTGCAAGCTGTGCTGCGGCTTCGGCTGAACGCAAGCAGAAATGTGACTGCTCAGCCGTTTCAGAAGTTAGCATTTGAGGCTAGCTTTCTGTGCTTCGGGAAAAACACGGGGGAAAAAAAATGAGGGGAAGCATTCCAAAATGTGATTTCCCCACCTGCAATGATCCAGTCTACCCATCCCGTATCTGATGCTGCAAATTGGGTCACTCAGATCCCCTGGGTCACCTCCTACGTAGAAAAAGAACACTGTTCTTTCTACTGGGTGTAAACTACCGGAAAGTAATTGCCCTGCAGCACAATCCTCTGTGGGCTACTCAGAAGTAAGTCTCCTTAAGTTCAGTGGGACTTACAGCCCCATCCAACATCGGGCTGCTATGTCATTTGCGACAGCAGAACCAGTGGCGTCGCTGGAGGTGGGGCGGAACGCTACGTTCTGCTCCACGTTGATACTCTGTTACTCTCTGCGCGTTGCCTTCGCCGCACTGAATGGCTCCGAAGGCAAGGGGGCGGGGCCGCCTCATACCGGCGAGTAACGGAGTGTCAACGCGGAGCGGAACTTAGCGTTCCGCCCCACCTCCAGCGAAGCCACTGACCACCTTTCTATGGTCGTCAGCGCCACGTTGCCACCGACCAAAGGTTCCACCACGCCACAGGTGTCAGTGTTAACAAAGCAGCGGGTTCACGACACAAACTTCTCTGATGTTTCTACAAAGCTGGCACAGCCGTAAGATGTGCCGGCAGCGTTAAAATTCATCAGGTGTCTATGAAATGTTTGAAAGTGAAAATATGAAAGCAAGCATATAAAAATGCCATGAAAAGTATAAGACAAGATGTCGCTTTTGAACTCTTTTTGAATGTCCGTGGGCCAATCCTGTGCCTCGTTACGTTTTCCTGGCTCATTCCTTCATCCCAGGGCAAGGTCAGCTGGAATGAGATCCTTCGGAGGGCAAAGATAAGCCTTTGCTGAGTACCCTGTAAATATTGGCCCATGGCAGTGCAGGCCTTGTCTGGCATTCCTATCCCCAGGCAGCCCTGCAGCCCCCTGCCTCAGCACAGGCTCACGTGCCCTTGAGAGAAAGGGGGGGGGGAAGAGCCTGGGAGTCTTTGGGCAGCATCGCCCTCCCCCTGGGGACAGTGCCCTCGATAAGTTACGGGTGGGAACAACACCCCCCCCCCCCGAGTGTCTGTGTGCGGGGAGCGTCTCCAGGCACAGGCCACAATGAGATGATGTTGGCAACACAGCCAGCTCTGCTGAGCACAAAGCCGGCTTAATATTTCACCAGGCTCTTGCAGGAATAACAGCAGCAGGGGTCAGGTGGGAGCTGGACCTGAGCTGAGGGGGCCTTGTGAGTGACATGGCCAGGCTGCTGTCCTCTCCCTCCCCAGGGGCTTGGGTAGCACGTCCATAAGCCCTGCTCAGTGGGCCAAGGCACCTTTAAGTGGTGGGCCTCTTCTGTTGAGCAGGGAGAGAAGCCCCCCCCCTGCAGAACGTGCTTCTCGGTGGCTCTTTGCTGATCTCTCCCTTGTGTTTGTTTTTAGGCTGTGAGCCCCTTTGGGACCAGGAACCAACTTCGCATTCATCCTGCGATGTGAACAGTTGGTTGAGTCTCAGTATTCTAAATAAGTCAATCATAGTCACTTGAAAGAGCCTTGCATGCCCGAGGGGTTCAGGAGCCAGAGGCAGAAAGAAAGCCCCATTGGCCCGTCCCACTGATCCACCGGGGAACGTCTACCAGGGAATTCTCTGCCTGCAAAGGTCTCGCCCCCAATAACAATAAAGCTTGCACAGATGAACTTTCCAACAGGTTTTACCCCCCCCCCGCCCAGGACCATTCTGGCCCCTTCCACTTGAGCACCCTCTAAAGTGCCCCAAATCTGGTCACGAGGTGGTTGCCTTGCTTAGTGGGGCTGGCTCTGGGCACATGGAGAATGAGATCCCAGGGTGCCCACTGGAAGGAGCGGCCGGCCTTCTGTCCAGTGGCTCAAAGCAACCTGCCCCCAAAGATGCTGAGTGAAACCACTCACAGCAGCGCCATCGTATCCAACTTACACCACCGGTGTAACCAGCAGGGCAGGGCAGGAGGCTTTGGAGGGGAGGGGAGATTTAAATCCCCTTTGAATCCCCCCTTTGGAGGGGATTTGAATCCCCTTTCCATTCTGGGGCCTCCCGTTCTCGCTGCACCGCTGGTTACACCGGTGGTGTAAGTTGGATAGGATTGCGCTGTAATTCACCTATTTATGATGACTGTTGTTGCTATTGTTGTAAGCTACTGCTTTTCAACAACAACAACAACAACAAAAGCCACACAGTGGCTTACAGATGTGATACAACATACACATGAGGCCTGCAGTGAGTGTCAGCTCAGCACGGCACGAACAGGCAAGCCTCGCTGTGGCTAGCAGAGAAGGAGCTCCAACGGAACAGAGATGGAGAGGAACCCAAAAGCCACCTCCACCCTTGTCACCCCAGTCTAGTGTGAAAGAAACGGTCAAGAGTTTATTTCTGGCTCATTCAACGCGTGCAGGAGACACGCTTTTAAACATAGGGCGGTTGGTGCTGAGCACGCGCCTGGAGAGCAGAGAGCCAGGCCAGGACCATGGCTAGTAGAAGGCCTGTTGCAAGAAGCCACGGATCCTCAGGCCAGGAAGGCCACGTTTCTGACCTTGCATTGCACACACGCGCACGCACACACGCACGCACGCACACGCACGCACGCACGCGCGCACACACACACACACACACACACACACACAGAGTGCTTTCCAGCTCTGAATCCATCTAGAACAGCACATCTGATGGTTTATTTATTTATTTATTTACAGTATTTATAAATAAGTAAAACAATTAATGAAAATTAATAAAAACAGTCTCTAAAAACAATTTAAAAGATCATGGCTTCAGTCAGAGCAGGAGCATAAAAACAGCAGCACCCCCCACCTGTACCAGCGAGATGTTAAAAAAAGGCAGGGGCTCAGAAGGCTTCTTTGAACAAGAAGGTTTGTAGGCCTCGCCGGAAAGTGTCCAAGGAGGGAGCAGTTCGTAGGTCAAAGGGGAGGGAATTCCATAAGGTTGGTGCCACTACTGAGAAGGCCCTGTTTCTGGCCGTCGCCCCTCGCACCTCCTTGGGCGACGGCACCCGCAAAAGGGCCTTCTCTGATGATCTGAGGAGATGAGCTGGTTTCTGCCCCTAGCCGCTTCCCTGGACCCCTGAGTTGGAGAATTAGTCTGTCCCTGACTAACAATAATTAAGTCTCCCCTAGTCTCCCTAAGAACCCCAGAGGGCTCTATGGGGCAAATAAACCTATCAAAACCCTCAACTTAGAGCCTGGTGTTCCTTGGTCCACACTCATTCCCGAGTCCTGCCTGCCTGCCAGCCTGCTTGGGTTGTTGTAGATTGCCGGTATTAACCCATTGCTGCGACAACAAGTCACCCTGTTCCTCCATTGCAGAACCACCCAGGGCAGTGATGCCCAGCAACCCCTTCTCTGGCTTTTCCTTCCCTGACTTCCCAAGTGCTGAAATCAGCACAGGCTGATCAGCTTCTTGGGCCACTTCTCTCTCCCCAAGTGCTCCTGTGTCCTCTCTCTCTCTCTCTCTCTCTCTCTCTCTCTCTCTCTCTCTCTCTCTCTCTCTCTCTCTCTCTCTCTCTCAGGAAGGCAGGCAGATGGGCTCCCTTGCTCAGCTCCCGTCAAGGTGACTGCCTCCCTTGCATGTTTGGGGCTTTCTTCCTAGCCTTCTTTCTGCCTTTGAGACCCCTTTTTGTCCAGGGAGAGTCATGTGCTTGGCCCCTTTGCCACTACTGCGACCCCTGCAACACACTGCTCTCAAGCGTTGCAGAACAGGAATGGCAACCTTGGTTGGTGGCGCAGCCTCGTCAAGGACCCGCCAATCCCGCTCTCTTTCCTTGTCTTTCCTCCTGTGACATCCAATTGACTCGCTCAGGTGGGTGACATTTCTAGGGATTCACCCCTCCCTGTAGCCCCGCTTCAGGCTACGGAGAGCCGTTCCCACGTTCCCAGCCACAGCCCTTCGCTGCGGTCTGAACCGCCTGCCCCCCACTTCTTTCCTCCCTACTAATGCCTTTGGCTGCCTACCCTCTTTTTTCCCTGCACCCCAAAACCTGTCCTTCTCCTAGGTTCCTCTGGGAAGGCCAACTCACCTACCTATTTCACACACACCCGTATTTCCCCCCCCCCTCTTTGCTCTGCTCCGTCTCCTTCTAAAGGCTGATCTACACTGCACTGCGTCCGGCGCTTTGCGGAGAATTTTACAGTCTTGCGGAGCATTTGCGCGCTCCCGATGCTGCGGCGTGTACAATGCGTCAAAGATGGTTCCTGCCATGTTTTGAGGGGTAGCTTCGCCGAACGCAATGCAGCCACCAATCGGATGAGAGGGGGGAGGAGAGTGGCCAATCACAGCTGCGCTTACATAGGAAGGCGGGACAGCAGGAGGGACAACAGGCAGGAAGACACTCCTCCGACCCGCTCGGCGGAGGCAGGGGCAAGACGACTCCACGTTGGATGCAGCGCAGTGTAGATCCGGCCTAAGGGGTTCCTTCCTCCTTACGAACGGCTTTCCTTGGGGCTCCACGATGTATGTGTGCATGTTAGCCGCTGTATCGTTTAAGAGGTGAGTGCAGCGAGTTCCAGTTCAGCCCCCATTTTGCTTCTCAAACCCTTTTCAGTCAACTCTGGTGCACCTTAACTTTGGCCTCTGGACCACCGGACCAGCGCCATTAGCCTGAACACGGCGGGGTCCCTGCACGCGGCTGTTTCCGCACTTGTGCGTTCCCGTTCCGCCTGTCCTTAGAAAGCACTGCTGCCCTCACCCAGGAATCAGGTCCCTCTTTGTCTGGCATCTGGTGCCGAAACCCAGCCTCTCATCCAAGGTGCCCCCCCCTGCACCCCTTGCCCTGGTCCACCACACACCAGTGTGGAAAAGCTGAATGCTGGCGGAGGAGGGAGGCTGGATTTTGCCCTGCTGATAACCCAGAAACCGGGTCTGAGAGAGGGCAAACACCCACCCTGGCCGGGGGCTCGTATTGTGGAGATAAGGGAGATAGCCAAGGCAGGGCTGAACATTCCCAGATAACCCTCTGGCAGATATATGGCTCTCACCCTCCACCCCCACCCCAGGAAACTGAAACAGGCCGAGACTGCTTGGATGCCGATCCATGTGACAGAGTCCAGAGACACCCTTGGGTCCCTGTGCGAGGGCGAGGAGGAGCTCTGAAGGCTAAAGACTTCTTGCCAGGCCTGGCCCAGAGACAGATCAGGCACCCTCCTCGGCCACAGGCCAGGCCAGGCCGTCACCTTTCAGTGGCGAAAGAGCCACATCAGTCCCAGAGTATCCCACAGGCAAATCCGACGAGGTCAGGCTGCTGGAGTACGCTCAGAAGCAAGAGTAGGATCCTCAGACTGACTCAAAGTCGACCCGATCCTGGGGCACCCTGAAGGTCCTGCCTGCGGGAGGGAGGGGGGGTCACATCCTGAGGCGCCTCCTGCTTGGCTGTCACCCTCTCAAACCGCCGGTCTCACCACAAACAGGAGTGGAGGACAGTGGCAGAATTCGCTACAAGGCGCATGACGACAACTTTCCATACCGGCTGCCGCAATGCAGAGATGTGGACAACAGGGGGCTCCGGCGTCTCCTGTGGGGGAATATATTGGGGGGGGAGTGAACAAAACATGCTTCCTCTAGTTGACGCATGAGTAGTGAATGGAGAGTGCTGAACAGCGCAAAGAGCGGCATGGGGGGGGAGGAGGAGAGGGTGAGCCTAAAGTCCTCACCTACATTTCACTTCAAAAGGGAGTCTCTGTTCCCAAATGGTGTCCTCAACCCACCCGTAACACATAAGGAGATCGTTAATACCTGCTGACACGGAGGTCAGAGGTCGGATCTGAAACCTCCTGGCCGGCAGAAGGGAAGTGGCCTTTGCAGTGATGCAGAGCCACCCTCTGACGCCGGCGGTTTGCATCCCACTGTTCACGCAGTCAGGGTGGGGAGCTGTGCCGAGGTCTTTCCTCCTGCAGAGCTTTGCACGGGGGCTTTACAAGGGCCCTCTTACCAGGACGCTTCTGGCCCCTCTCTTTAAATGCAGTTTAGGGGTCTCGTCCTCGCATCTGAACCAACCTCCGTAGACCTGGACAGCAAATCGTCACACAGTGCTTTCCCCCCCGGTTCTACATCTGCAAAGGAGATTTTGAACTGGTCCTGTGAATACCCCCGATCTTGTGTATCATGATGACATCCATCCCGGTTGAGTTCATCCCACTTGGAGAAAACGTGTCATGATGTGGAGAATAGCAAATGCTGGGTGGACATGATGGGGTTCTTGGAAACCCCAGGCTTTGTGCAGGAGCAGGGAGGGGACAACACAAGTGAATGATTTTCCTCTGATGACTCTGTGAAGCAGGTTAGTCTGAGAGAGAGAGAGAGAGAGAGAGAGAGAGAGAGAGCGACCAGCTTCATAGCAGATCTGGGAGGGAGCTACACTCCCATGTGCTACAGACTTCTAGCAAGGTCCTGCTTCAAATTCACAGAATCACGGCATGTTTGAGTTGGAAGAGTCTTGGAGGTCATCTAGTCGCCCTGCTCAGCACAGGTAGGCTTACCATACGTCCCGGAAAATATGGTAACCCTATCCATAACCTACATAGGGCTTCCCAGGTCATGCCCACCTGGCTTGTCTCTCCTCCTCCTGGCCTCAAATCAAAGGCAGGGAGCGGGGTTACAGCACCCTACTCCTCCTCAGCCTTCTTAGAGCCTTCTCCAGGGCTCTGGAGTCTTTCCTCCAGCCCTCAAACATCCCCTTCTCATCCCTAGCCCATTTTGTATTCTCTTGGCCTGGGATGGTCCCTTCCTGTTTCCACCCTCCCTGCCTGGTTGCCCTCTGGGTCCTAGCCTCCTGTCACGTGGGACGGGAAGGCTTCTGCAGGTACTTGCAGTTGTGAGCTTTCCCTCATTGGATGGAGCATTTCAAGCAGAGGCTGAATGAATGGCCACCTGCCAGGCATGCTATAGTTGCCTGATGATGAACCCTACACCGGTAGTAACCCCAGTGTCCAACAGGAGCCCAACAGGAGCCCAAGACCCCCTTTCTCAGGGGCCCTGACAAACATGTAAGGGAAAATAAGAATGATTTGATGATATGTGGCTTCGTTGAGTAGGACAATTAGTTTTTAGATTTAAATAGTAAGAAATTGAGGTTGTTTTTAATTAAGGGTAGTATTAGGTTAGTTGGTGTATGATTATAAAAAGAATAAATTACTCTGCAATTAGGCAGGGTACAAGTCATTTTAAGAATTTATTTAAGTATAAATATTAGTGGCTAATAGGTACGTTCTTAGATTCTCACGACATGTCCAGATCTTAGAATTTAAACCAAACATTCTGCCGGGAAACTCCGTCGTATAATATAATTTTATTATTATAATTTAGATGCTTCGGCCTCTTTCTAATTTAGAAAGTTTTAACCATCTAAATTATAATAATAAAATTATATTATACGACGGAGTTTCCTGGCAGAATGTTTGGTTTAAATTCTAAGATTAGTGGCTAATCTGGATCACTGGCATCGACGAGGGGAAGTGGGCTGCCCGAAAACTCACATTTTCGTTGGAGCTGGGCCCGCCCGCCCTCGCGTCCGTTTGGCTCTGAAATGAGTCGAAGGCGCAGGGGGGTGCTCCGCGCCTGCGCATGACGTCATGCGCGGGGGCGGAGCCGCACTCTTAAAGGTGACGCGCGACCCCGCTCTGGGGTGTCGCGCGTCCCTGTGACGCGACTGATCTGGATGTTGTCTGTTACTGTACTTTTCTTTCTTCTTTTTTCCTTTTCTGTATTGTTTTTGTTTATGTATTACAATAAAATTTTAAAAAAATTAAAAGGGAAAAGGAAGAAGAGATAGAGCAGAAGAGAAAGCTTGGAGGAGGAGAGTGGTGGGCTAGAGCGTCACTCTCCTCTCCATGCAACACCTGCCTCCAGGCTGATATGTCGCCATTTCTTAGCATTCATTGTTGGGAACTAGAGTGAACTCCTCCCAGCTAAGGAATGTGACTTCTCCCTCCAGCTGCTTGGTGACTCATCCCTACAACAGCTCAAGCAAATACCAGCCCGGAAGGCTGAGCTGGCTCCTTCACAGTGCAGCTCCCTCCCAGAAATGGCCTGATGGGCTCCTTGCTGGAACATTTACAAAAAGTAGAGGGAGCATTTTCATTCCACCAGGCTTTGTGAGGTTAAAAGTGCATAGCTTTACCCTCTGCTGCTATGGTAAAAAGTTCATAAATTGTTTTACTGCGAGGATGACTGCTATATCTGTTCACCAGTCTTACAGCAGAATCCTATGTATGTATGTTTACTCAGAAGTAAGTCCTACTAGGTTCAGTTAAGCTTGTTCCCAGGTAACAGTGTTTCTCAAAATGTGGGTCGGGACCCACTTGGTGGATCATGACCTGTTTTCTGGTGGGTCCTGCAGAGCTTCCAATGAAAACATGGGTGATGGAAAGATCAAATAAGTACCGTATTGCCCCGAGTATAGGACGCTCCTGATTATAAGCCGCACCCTTAAAGTTTGGTGCTATTTTTTTAAAAATACATTTTTAACTTTTTTTTTTTACTTAAAGAAAATATACACATTAGTAGAATAGTAAAACAGTACGGCTTTAGTACAGTTAAAGGCATAGGCACCCTGTCCCTTATTGAATCTGGGCACCCCAGTGGCGTAGCTAGACTGGAGCAGAGGCAAGTAGTTCTGCAAGACTCCGTTACACCGGAGTCAACGGCCCCTCCCCATTGCTGTTGGAGCCATTCTGGCGGCAACGGCAACACGCAGGACACTCCCCTGTCGCTGCCGGAATGGCTCCAACGGCAAAGGGGAGGGGCCGCTGACTCCGGTGTAACGGAGTCTTGCAGAACTACTTGCCTCCGCTCCAGTCTAGTTTCACCTCTGGGGCACCCTAGCCTTCCCAGATCCAAAGGGGGACAGAGTGCCTACCTTTAACCTTTGGAATTTGGGCAGCTGCAGCTTGTTGCACCCTTCCATGATGATGAGCTGCACCTGCCCAAATTTCAATGGTTAACAGCACAATCCTATGCATGTCTACTCAGAAGTAAGTCCTATTGCATTCAATGGGGCTTACTCCCAGGAAGGTGTGCATAGGATTGCAGCCTAAAGGTTGGCACTCTGTCCCCCTTTGGATATGGTAAGCCTATGCAGGAGCTCTTGCTCTCAACTTTCAAACTGCAGGATCAATAAATATCTTAGTTTCCACACAGTCCTGGGGCTGGAACTTAAGGGTTAATTTTTTCAAATGCCTCTAAGAGAGATCCTGGCCATTTAGCAAGTGATTAAGAGCCGAAAACACAGCTTTTGCAGTTTTAAAAAAAGAAAAAGCGTTTTACCTTTGAAAGAGACTTGGAGAGGCTTGAAAAAGGGAGGCTTTGCAGAAAACTCTAGGCAGAAAACCCTAGACTTTGATTGTAGGCCACACCCCTACTTTAAAGACTTGCCTTAGGGAACAAAAGTGAGTCATACTCAGGTCAATACGGTAATTGCCTCAAGCCCTGAAGCAATTCAAAAATCAGATAGCTGCTAATTGCCCTTCAAAAAGCTGAGCTCCTGCAGTTTGCAAGCTTGTATAAATACAGGGAGATAAATGTTTGAGTGTCTTTTTTATGGTGTGTGTTTTTCCAAGTCCGTCAATGACAGGTAGTGGGGGCAGGTGAAGGGTGGGTCACATAACTAAGCCCCTCAAGCCTTGAGGTTATTCATTAGGGCTGCCTCATTATTAGAAATGGATTGAGTTTTTTTGCAAATAAATACAATAGTACTTGTAAATAAATAAAAATATTATTTCTTTCTTTAAGCCTCGTAAAACTAGGTGGGTGCCGATAGAGTGTCGTTTTAAAAAGTGGGTCCCAGTGCTAAAATGTTTGGTCACCACTGGTGTATAGGATTGTTGCCTTAGACATAAATTGCACTTTTTATTCTTACGTTGTGCAAAATTGTAGCCACCTTAGGGGGTTCTGGAGTCCTATGCAGGGCAGCCCTCTGAAAAATAGTTTTTGCAAACCAACAAGCACCTATTCAGCTTGACAACAATCACCAACAAGGGCATGAAGCGATGGTGGTAACAGCAATAATCGGATACTGTATATTTACCACTCTCCAGTCAATGAAGTTCTCAGAGTGGTTTACATCAAATATTGAAAAGAATGGAAATACAGTTCGAAGCACAACCGAGCCCGACGCAGAAAGAAAACCACAGCAGGGCAGACACAATTCCTGGCTAAAACCCAATTTAGAGACTCGTGACCCTGAAAGGCAACTGCAAAGTCTTCTTCACTTGGCACCAACAAGAAAGCCTTGCCAGTGTCAGGCAGGCCTGCCAGGGAGGGGATGCTTTTGGTGAAGTCTGTTGTTGGCAGGACTCTGTCTCTGGCCACGGCTGGCCTTTCTTCAGATGACCGGAGGGATGGAAAGACAGGCCCAGAGAAGAGCCTCAGGGGAGAATCTTAAGAGCCGGGCAGAAAGTTCCGGGGTGGTCCATTTACACATGCCAGTTGTCACTTGATGGTGCAGTCATCGAGTGATGAATATGTGTGTATCCACCAGGCCTCTGGACTCGGCACAGTCCAAACTGGCCTTTCAGTAACGCAGCCCCACGTTCTCTGCCACTGTCAAATCACCTGATCCTCTACCAGTGTCTGCCAGCAAAGCATCGCCTTCATCCCGCAACCCCCCCCCCCCACACACACACACACACTTTCTCATCTGGGTTACTGGAACCCAGTGTCCCCTGCACCTTGAAAGGAGGAGGGTGATAAGGAGCTGCCTCCCCGAGACAGCAGCATCCCTGCTGAAATAACACTTTGGTGGGAGGGACACCAAGCGTCTTTCCTCTGCCACGCTGAAGGAACTGGGGAAGGAATATCAGTCCCTGGCTGACACGGTGTCCACTTCCATGGCCGTGACCTGCTTTGTGCTTGCTGCGGTTGGATCCAGGCTTCCACCTTTTCCTTATAGAGGAAAAGTCCATCACAGCTTGCAAGCAATGATAGGGATAAGCAACCTCCTGGTGAAGAAGTAGGTTTTCTTTGTGCCAGGTGCAAGGGAGTGGTGACAGGATACAGTTATCTTGTGGTCTTGTGTGCTCCCTGAGGCATCTGGTGGGGCCACTGTGAGAGACAGGAAGCTGGACGAGATGGGACTTTGGCCTGATCCAGCAGCCAGGCTCTTCTGAGGTACTTAAAGAGCTGTCGAGTTCCTGAGAGAGCACTGCAACAGGCAAAGCCCACCTGAAATGACACAGGACGTGTAATTCATCTGTGGAACTCCTTGCCACAGGATGTGGTGATGGCACCTGGCCTAGATGCCTTTAAAAGGGGTTTGGACAGATTTATGGAGGAAAAGACCATCACAGGTTACAAGCCATAAGCAACCTCCTGGCTTTGGAAGTAGGTTTTCTCTGTGCCAGGTGCAGGGGAGCGACATCAGGAAACAGATTATCTTGTTAGCTGTGTGCTCCCTGAGGCATCTGGTGGGGCCACTGTGTGATACAGGAACTGGACTAGAGGGGCTTTTGGCCTGATCCAGCAGCCAGGCTCTTCTGATGTTCTTATGTTCACCCAGCTCTCTCCAGGGGGCAGCAGCTTTGCTTCCATCTCACTTCACACCTGCCGGAGGGTGCAGCAATTTGAGTGTGCCTCATAGAAGGGTCTTAAGGACACACACACACACACACACACACACACACACACACACACACACACACACCTCAGCACTCTGCTTGCATTTATCCATTTCCAAACATTTTTATCCCTCCATTTCCTTTGCACATAAGGTACCCAAGGCGAGAAGAGATGGATGAGATGTGAAGGCAAAGAGTGTCCGGAGCAGGGGCTACAGCAACTCCACTGCCACCCCATTAACTGCAGCGGAGGGGAATGGTGGCCCAGGTGGGCCCGCCTACCCCCTTGTAGCTGCCATCCAGCTGCTGACAGACTGCGACCCGCCCAGGCCGGAGAGAAGAGCCACCCCAAGTGGGGAGCTCCTCCTTACCTGGCCATCATCTATCAAGCCTGATAAATGTTTGTATAATGAACACAAAACGGGAACAGCCTAAAGATTAAAAACAGTCTCCACTTTCTCAGCCAGCCTCCCCCTCCCCTCAGCGTTAATGTTTTCCTGGGGGCCCCAAGTAAAAGATAAGTTGCAGTTAAATTTATCTTCAAAGACCCCCACCCCTCCTCAGCCCACCCCTGGAAAAAGCAGGTCTTTAACCCCCTGCTCGCCGACTCCTTCCTCTCCAGTATAAATCTTGGTCCTTATCACATCTTGCAAAGAAAAGGAGAAGCACAGCAGGCTTTTCTAAGCCAAAGAAAATTTCTGGTTTGCATTAAAGAGGAAGGATAAAAGAGCGCCAAGGGCCCGCTGAGAGCATAAATTACGCGGGATGGGCACGTGAGGAGATTTATGGGCCCTGGTTCTCGGCTCTCAGAGAAACAACCACACCAAAAAACAAAAAAACCATCACAGACAGGCCCGGAGCACAAAAGGGGTCCTGTCTCCCCCTGCCAGGCGTTTCCGCATCGCAGGAGAGCTGCCTGCGCACAGAAGATGGGAGCGCAGCAGCTGCCAGTTGGGCTGGGAGAGCTTCAAAGCTGCTGCTGCCCCACTGGGGAAGCCTCTCGGGGCCATGGCAGGCAGCGCCAACGGCTGGGGATGGCAGAGCAGGATGGCCCTCGCTGCCGCTGGGTCTCCTCTACACACGGTCAGTAAGGAGGAGGAGGAGGCACGACTGGGAGTGGTGTGTGAGATGGGGAGAGGCCAGCAGCCAGAGAAAGCGGGGCAAGGGCCCCCGCCCCCCGCTAAGCCAGGCCACTGCTTCTGTCTCCATTGGCCTGGCGAAGCGACCCCTGACCCCAGAGAGGGTCCACGCGGTGAGGGCACCATTCCCCCACCACCCAGGGCAGATCAGTCCAGGCTAAGTCCATCTTTCCAACCCAGCCCCCGGGGCCTCAGTGGGAAGTCACGAACAGAGGGTGGGGGGCAACATCCCTCCCCCACTCTTGCTCCCCAACAGCTGGTCCACGGCTGGCTATGGAGGCTCCATTGCTGCCACGACAGCCATTGACGAATCTCTCGTCCTCCCTGCAGTTGTCCCTCCAAAGACTACCCAGCCAGTGACTCATCCGTGGAAGATCCCAGCCGTGAAGTGGCGGATAACACGGCCACGTCAAGAGGAGGGCTGGGGGAGGAGTCAGGGATGCCCCACGCTCTGCACCTGCTGCCACCACTTGCCTAGGCACGCCACCCAGCCCCTGCCCCGTCCTCGCGCGTCCTTGTGTAGTGGTTTGGGAGTCGGACTTAGACCTGGAAGATCCAGGTTCAAATTCCTGCTCAGCCACGAAGCTTCCTGGGTGACCTTGGGCCAGTCACTATCTCTCAGCCCCACCTACCTCACAGGGTTGTTGTGAGGACAAAAAGGAGGGGAGGAAATATGTACACCACTCTGAGCTCCTTGGAGGAAGGGCGGTATAAAATGTGAAAAATAAAGTAAAATAAAAATAAATGAGAGGTGGAGGGAGGTTTGGCTTGGCTTGGCTCACCTCTTCCTCCTCCGTCTCCTGCTCCAGCGGAAGAGTTGGAGGAAGAGATGGCCTCCTCTGCCCCCTTGCTGTTCCTTTACACTGGTTGGATGCGGAGGGGGGTGCTGCTGGGAGCAGAGGTCTCCTCCCCCCCACACCTCCCCACATGGCCAGTTGAAGGGAAGAGGTGGCAACAGGTGGAGGGAGGGGGAGCAGCGAGGTGGTAGAGACCGTGGTGGGGGTTGCATGCACTGGCCGGGCCTGGTGGTGGGCAGTGCAATTTGGTGCCACTTGGGGGGCCGGATCGCCTTGACTCGGGCCTTGGCTCCTTCTCTAGCAGTATCTCCAGCAGCCACCTGGAACGCAGCGGGGCTGGAAAGACCTTTGTGGAGCCTCTGCCAGTCAGAGCAGGCTCCCTGGCAGCCTTTTTCTGCATGTTGCTGAGCCAGACTGCCCTGCACTGCTGAAACAACCATGGAGAGCCCCCTATCTGGACAAAAACGCCAGTGGAGGCCCCCCCCCCCCTGTACATGGTGCTGCTGGATGTTGGTGTTCTTTGCTCATCATCAGAAGAACAGGGGCTCCTGCCAACTCTTGGGGCAGGAGGGGCATTGAGGTGGCAGGAGGAGGAGGGAGAAATGGGCTCCCCTGGCTGAAACCATCTTGCAAGGAAAGGCCTTGGAAACCAGGGAGAAGTGCAGGGAGCTTTCCTTGCTAAGCCTGTGCTGTAGGAGACTCAACCTCTGTTTATTTTTCCCTTTGACTAAAAAAAAAAAGCTAATAAAGGAGAAAATGAAAAAATAATTTTTAGGAATTTGCTTGCGTCTGCCTAGTTTCCTTTGTCCGCTCGGGGTGGGGGGGAGGGTGTTGTGGTGTCAGCATCAGGTTACCACAGCTCCCCTTCCCCACGACAGCAGAGATGGCCCACTGCAGGATCCCAATCCCCTTTCCCCAAAGTTTTTTTTTTTCCTGTCTGGTCCTCCAGGAATGTAATGATGGCATGATTGTCTAGTCATAATTTGGAGCATCTGCACACGCCTCTGCTGAAAATCTTGCGAGTGCGGCAGGTGGAGGCCGGGCAGGCTTCACTTAATGGGCTGTACCCCTTATATACATCAAAAGCACACGTGTTTGCATGAAAGCACAGCGCTGAAATCTTGCCTGGATCCTCCCATCCATTCAGCAGGACTTGGAGCAGTCCTGGGTGGGCTCTTCAGCTGCAATTCCCAGGGTGGCTGAAGGGTTGCTGGAGAGGCAGGGCATCCCTTGGGAGCCTTGGGAAACTCCCCTTGGGAGCCTTGGGAAACTCCCCTTGGGAGCCTTGGGAAACTCCCCTTGTGAGCCTTGGGAAACTCCCCTTGGGAGCTTTGGGAAACTCCCTTGGGAGCCTTGGGAGCCTGCCAGTCTCAGCTCTTCCTTTCTCACCTGGATTCAAAGCCATGTATGATGTGACCCTGAGGTTCCTGTCCTGCAGACCCATCAATAAAACCCCAATAGACCATGTGACAAGGGCTGGGGCTCAGGGCACTGTTCTGCAGTGGATCTGGTCCTTCCTGGTTGACAGATACCAGAAGGTGTTGCTGGGAGGACGGGGTGTTTGTGCAGCACTCTTGCCTTTGGTGTGCGGGGTGCCACAGGGTTCTCTCTTGTCACCTATGTTGTTTAACATCGACAAGAAGCAGCTGGGGGACATCATCATCTGGAGCTTGGGAGTTGGGTCCCATCAATAGGCAGATGACACCCAGCTCTGTCTTTTCTGTTCTTTCTAATCTGGGGGGGGGGGGTGTTGGAATCCTGGAGCGCTGCCTGGAGGCGGTTGGGGCTCAGGATGAGGGTTAACAAGCTTATATTCAATCCAGCCGAACAGAGGTCCTCTTGGCTTGGAAGCCTCCGATTCAGGTACTGGGATTGTCACCAACCTGCTCTGAGTGGGGTTGCAGGGCCTCTAAGAGGGGGGTTGAGGGGGTACAATCATACCCGGGCCCAGGCCCAAAATTGGATCAAAAAGGGGGCCCAGGAGCAAAAAGGGGGCCCAGGAGCCAAATTCACATGAAGGTAAGGGGCCCAAAAGAAACTTTGTACCCCCTGGTAAAATTCTTCTGAGTGGCCCTGTGGGGTTGCACTCTCTCTGCAGAAGCAGGTTCACCGCTTGGGCCAGTAGGGCCTTTGTCCAGCTAAGGCAGTGGTTCTCAAAAAAATTTCCCCGCGCCCCCCCGTCACCCGATTTTGGGGGGTGGCGCCCCCCCTTCGCGTCGCCCTCCGCACGCTCCGAGGCCGGCCCGGGAGCCTGCCTCGGAGCGTCCGGAACGGCCGGCGCTCCAGGGCCTTCTGAAGACACAAGCGTCAATCCGGGTATTTTTGATGTTTTCGCTCATGCGCAGACCCGTTTTCGTCTCTGCGCATGAGCGAAAACATCAAAAATACCCGGATTGACGCTTGGGCCTTCAGAAGGCCCTGGAGCGCCGGCTGTTCCGGACGCTCCGAGGCCGGCTCCTGGGCCGGCCTCGGAGCGTGCGGAGGGCGACTGTGGTGGTCGAGCCCCCCTTTGTGGGGCCTCGCGCCCCCCCTGGGGGGCGCGCCCCACTATTTGAGAACCGCTGAGCTAAGGCTAGTGTGCTGGCTGTACTTGGGTTGATCAGACCTAGCTACAGTGGTCTATGCCCTGGTGACATCAACACTCGACTACTGCAATGTGCTGTATGTGGGGCTGCCCTTGAAGAGAGTCTGGAAACTGCAGTTAATACAGGGCATGGTGACCCATGTGGCAGTGCGACCTTGCCACACCCTGCGACTGCACTGGCTTGTTTCTGGGCCCAATTCAAGTTGCTGGCTTTGACCCTTAATAGAGCAATCCTATCGAACTTACACCACCAGTGTAACCAGCGGTGCAGTGAGAACGGGAGCTCCCAGAATAGAAAAGGGATTCAAATTCCTTTTGAATCCCGCTTTGGAGGGGATTTGTATCCCCTTTCCGTTCTGGGGCCTCCCGTTCTCGCTGCACCGCTGGTTACACCAGTGGTGTAAGTTGGATAGGATTGCGCTGTATAACTCTTTATGGTTTGAGGGTGACGTATCTAAAGGACCACCTGTTTCGTATCACCTAGCCCATCATGTTCTGTCCTAACCCCTGTTCATTGTTCTGTCCCTGGTTGAGGCCAGCTTGGTGGCCACAAGGAATAGAGACAAGATACATTCAACCTGCCCTCCATTTATTAGAGATTTAACTTCCAGAAGTTGTTGAACCCTGAAAAATGGCCATGCTGGCCCGTCACTTTGAGAACACGTTAACAAGGCATCTCCAAAAGGCAAAAATAAGGCCAAACCAGAGATTAACCGGAAAGGGGGCTGGAAAAAAGGGGGCCCTTCTGGAGTCTTCACAGGCCACCACAGTGGGGATTGTCCTTTTTCAAACAGGAGACCTTCCCGTCCCCAGCAGTGCTAAATAATAACCCGCTGGCTCTACCCACTGGCTCTACCGGAGTATTTTCAGACGGCTGCCACCCTAGTGGCCCCAGAAACCTCTGGGTCTGATGTGGTCAGTCGGCAAAGCACCTCTGCAACAGCTGGGCACACATTGGTCTTGCTAACAGAGTTAGTCCAGCAACCATTTCGGTTGAGACGCCACCAGGAAACCACAACAAGCACAAGCAGCAGCGTCCCCCCCCCCCAACCCTGCTTCTCCCGCTTCCCTTCTTGAGCACGGTGCTAATTGCATACAGGGTGACCTCAACCTCTCAGGCAGGAGCTGCAGGACTCTGGGCCAATTACCGGGATGACCCCCAAGGTCACTATCACCCAAGTGGCGTGTTTATCCCCTGAACGCTGTTCAGACTTGACCTAATTGCTCCCAAGAGGTTTGCTAAGCGCTGCTGCCTCCCCTTTTAGCGCAGACGTGGAAAAACCGGTCTGTCGTCAAGCGCGGGAGCCAGCCAGGGCCCAGCAGCAACAGCCCCCTCCTTACGACAGGTACTCGGGCCGTTGAGCCCCAAACCTCAGGGTCTGTAGACGGGACAGCGCCCAGCAAGATGCTCCGACCCACCAGCAGTACTGTGCGCAACACCAGCGCCTGTGATAAGCTTCTAGTAGGAGGGGCCTCCCTTGAGTTGATCGGGGCCTGTATCAATCCCAGCAGCCTGCCTGGCCCACCCAGCAGGGCTAGATGGTACCTGCCGCACTTCAGGCTCTCTCTCAATTCCCTCACCCCAGCCTGCGCCAGCAGCGCCTCTGGATCCAGCAATAATAATAAATAATAATAAACCAGTATTTATATACCACCTTTTCTTTGGCCATCGGATTTGTCCTCTGACTTTAATTCAAAGGCGGGTTTACACAGGCAGTTACACACACACACACACACACACACACACACACACACACACACACACACACACACACAGAGGCTCTGCAACTTATCAGCTTGGCGTGCCGGCAGCTCTCCGACAGACGCAGACACTTCCGGCCGTCTCGAACTGCCATCCTTCAGATCTTCAGGCATATATGAGATGGTCGCTCTACCAACTGAGCCAGACCTCCTGCCCAAGTCTGAGCCTCCAAGACCCTCCAGGCCTGGATTTAGGGGCACCTGCTCACCCCCTGCACCCAGCCCAAACCCTTGGAGAGTTCCTTAATTTGGTGCGACTTCATTCTTGTACATTGTGATGGTGGCGGCGGAACCCCTGTGTTAGGCCCTGTGTCGTGCCAAACAGGTACAGAACAGTGCATGGGGGCAATTTCATGCAGAGAAAGTGGGTGGCCAAGTGGGGCAGTCTTTCCCCACCTGTGGGTTTTCCCTGGAGTGGCTTGAGTGGCTCTGTGCCCTGAATAGGGCAGATCTGCCGCCCTGTACACCCAACCCTAAACGAACAAAGCCTTCAGCACATGTTAGTGCGCACACGTGCCCCGCCACCCCTGCCTCCTCGCCCTCCTCGCCCTTTTCCTCACTACCCAGCTGCTGAGGAAAGCTGTTTATTTGAAACAGGACTGTGTGGAGGAAAAGAGGCTGTGTCGGAACTGAAGCTCGGGGGGGGGGGCAAGGCTGAGGGTGGGCTCCAGATTGCTGTGCTCTGCCTCTCGCTGCAAGGAGAACTGAACTCACCACTTGAAACGAGCACCTTCTTCCACTGGCCTCATCGCTAGGCCAGCCCTGGGCCCCGACCCCCCAAGCTGCCTCTCCACCCCAGTCTCTTGTCCCCCAAGTGAGCTTGGAGCCTAGTCAGGAGATAAGGAGATAGTGAGAGATGGCTCCAGAGGGAAAGGATGGTTAGGAGGGGGCAGATTCAGCCCCGTCTCCTGCCCCTTCTTTGTGGTGGAGAGGCGACCGCAGGCGAGTTGAGCAGCCCAGTGGGTGTCTGCTCCACAAGTCTCCACAGTGGGGAGAGTTGTTGCTACTGGAAGAGCTTGCGGGTTGCCTCTCTCCCTACATCCGCCGGGCCACGCAGATTGGGCTTCTTTTCCAATCCTGTTGTTTCTGTCTCCGTCATGATGACTGCAGTTCTCTCTTTGTCCCAGTAAAGTTCCTAAGAAAAGTCAGTTCACTGAGGATGGGATTCCTGGGATCCCTTCGCTCTGCTAATGCTTCACACGGAATTTCCCCCATTCCCTGACTTAGAGTCCTTCAGTGGCAGCCCAACAGCATGAGGAGGCTGTGGCACCACCCCGTGTGTCTGGTTAGACTCTTGACTGCTAGAGTCTCACCCAGGGAGGGAGCTGCAGAACCTGCACAAAGAAGGTGGAACGGCAACTGCAGGGCTCCCGTGCGTCCCCCACCTGCGCCCGTGTGCAAAGCCCCTCCCCCCACCTGCGACCCCCCCCCTCCCGAGACTTCCTTCTGAAGGCCAGGTGATCCAGCACCTTTTCAACAACATTTCACGGCAAGGAAAGCATCGCCAATTCAGGCGGGAGCCAAATATAATCTTATGAAATCAATTTCCTCTGCAAGGCGCAGCAGCCCTTAGTGCTTCCAGATGCAGCCTCCCCCCCTCCCCCCCCTGTCAGCGCAGACAGATCGGCCTGGGCATTTCAAACCCTCACCCTGACCCTTCTTCTTGTCATTTCCTTTTTTTAATCCTCAATTGTTTTGCTTTCATGAAGCCTGCAGAAGAAAAGGAGAGAGGAGGGAGGGGGGGGGAAGAGACATTATTCAGAAGATGCTGCACTGCAGGATCTCGCTGGGCCTTATCCGGGGACACGACTTCCAGGCCGTGTGAGTGCAAGAATGGGGAGCTGGTGTTGCAACGTGTGGAATCCTGTCCAACATCATCTCAGCTTCACTGCTGGTCCTCGTGGTGCTGGAGACAGATTTGGAAAGAGGCAAACAGCTGCTGCCCCCAACCACCACCTGCCCCTTCGCTTTCCTGCACAGGAGCTCTGATGTGGCCTTACATTTATTTATTTTATTTATTTTTCACATTTTTATCCCGCCCTTCCTCCAAGGAGCTCAGAGTGGTGTACATATTTCCTCCCCTCCTTTTTGTCCTCACAGCGACCCTGTGAGGTAGGTGGGGCTGAGAGATCGTGACTGGCCCAAGGTCACCCAGGAAGCCTCGTGGCTGAGCGGGGATTTGAACCTGGATCTTCCAGGTCTAAGTCCGACTCCCAAACCACTACACCATCCTGGTCATTAGACTCCCTGTTCACGTCGATGGAGGGAGCAAGCCCAAACACACAGTCATGTGCACAGCTAGAACTCTCCCTCCACTGGACTGTATGGGGAAGTCTGTGCCCCTTGAAGCAACCGCAGCGTTCTGGTTGGGAATGGGGCAGAGTTTGGAAAGGCCCCAATGTCAATGGTTCTTGCATCAATGGTTGTTGCAGGAGGATTCAGACCGCTTGCGGAAGCGGACGAAGACGAGCCAGCGCGAGAGGCTGGCCACCGACCTGCCTGTCTGCAGGAGTGTCTCCCTGCAAATAGTCCCTCCTTTTGTCCCGCCTTCTTGGAAGAAACCTCCACGGTGATTGGCTAACACTCCTCCCCCTCTCTTCTGATTGGTGGCTCCAGTAGCGTCACTGTGCGTCCCCCTGAAAACATGGCCCAGGGGATGTTCGAGCGTGCATGCAATCGGGAGACCGCTCGCTTCCGCTGTGTTAACCAGACACCCAAGCACACCTCGGCTAAGATCCGCGACAAGCCGAGATTCGTGCGGTCTGAAGCGCCCTTTAGCCTATCATCCTATTCTCATCCCCAAATTCCATCTCTACCTCCCCTCTCAAACCCCATAAAAATGTAAACATTCGATGCAGCAAGCAGACTGAGCAAATATATGAACATGAAATGGTTGTGATGACGGGAGCATATTTGCATAATTTCTGCAGGCTGCAGAATGTGAATCCTATGAATGTGGAATTGGGATGCAGGGAGTTCCGTTCTTGAGCCCTTCTGCTAAAGCCTCCAGTTTGAGACCCCCAGTGCTTTACGTTCATGCAGACAGGATGGTGCAGTGGGTAGAGCAGGGTGTATTCAAGGGAAGCAGAGTTCTAGGACCCTCTCCTACAGCAGGAGCAGTGCTATCCAAAGCTGGAGTGCCCACGTGCTGCCTCTGAAACATTTTCCAAAGGACCTGAATTAAGAAGTGTCGGGCTCAGCAAGAGGCAAATTGAGAAATTTGCCTAGGGACATAAAGTGCCATTCTGCCCTGCGCCAAGATGTAGAAGGATGGATGAATAGGGGAGGGGTGGATGGGTGGAAGAAAGAAAGGGAAAAGATACACCTGGGTCATGCTTGCCAGGAAGGGGAGAGAGGGTCTGTGTCATTGTTTGGGGGTCCCAGGTAACACAGAATAAACACAGGATTGCACTCTAAAATACCTTTTATATTTATTTGGGATATTTTTCATCCCACCGTTCAATTTTTGTACTATTTCTTTTTGCAGCCCACTCCAAGAGTCTGGAATGAAATGAGCTACAGCGTTAAATGAAACATATTTTCAAAGTAGAAATAAGTGGCAGGAGAAGAAAGCATTCTAACAAAGAAATTTAAAGTTGCTTTTTTTGTTGTCTAGTCTTAATGGGGTTTAGTAGCTACTTGGGGGGGGGTCACGGTGAGCTTCTGTGCTGCAAAACCGAGCACAAGACTGCTGGTCAGGTGTGGAGGAACCAGATTCGAACTCTCAGCTCGGTCTCGCTTGCTGGGTGGCCCTGTGGAAGTATCTCCCAGGATCGCAGGGAGAACAAAATCCAGGATATTCCAGGAACTTGTTTGGCAGAAATTCTGGCTACGGCAGAAAGTCAATAATGATGAATCTTCCAAACAAGACCTGGGATGGGAAACATGCTCGAGATTCCAACAGAGAAACACCCTCCGAGCAATAGAAGGGTACCGCCGGAGAGTGCTGGAGCCAGCCCAAGAGAGACCCCAAGAACAACTCCTCCTCTTCTTCCTCAGTCCAGTTCACGCTAGCAAAGGCTCCCTCTGGGCCAGCTTGGAAATTGGTGGTGCAGGCAGCCTGAGCACCATGCGTTAAATTGCACACCTCTTCTGAGGACGGGCTAGAGAAAGACCCCACCCTTGGAGAGACCCCATCCTTTCCAGCTCCTTCCAGTTTCTGCGTTTATTCCAGAAGCAAACAGCTTGTTTTGTTCGTCTGCACATCGAGTGTATAGGGGACTTACTTATACGCAAAGGGCTCCTCCTTTCCAAAGGGGGGTGTCTCCTTGGCTGTATGGAGCCACAGGCCACTCTGCCTGCAGGTGCAGGGAGAGCAGCCGCACACAGCTGGAAACTGAACACTGGGGAGGGGGGCTGCCAGAGGGAGTCTCGAACAAAGAACTGACTGCTGACAGTAGCATGGCTCCTGGGAGTTTCGGTGGTGGGCAGCCACCATTTTTTCTTTCCCAGTAGTCCCTAGAATGCCCTTCATTCATTCTGATTGGTTCGTCACGACGACACTACCTGATGACATCATGTCACCGTGAAGCCAATGCGCGTACTCCCCCCGCTTACAGACCTTTTGAGTTATGGACGTTCGAGTTATGAACATTGACCGGGTTGTCTAGGATTGCTCCTGGTCTTGGAGTGGACTCTGGCCTGGCAGGCTTTGATGCAGGCGCAACAACGGGAATCCGAGGATCCTGGGCGGAGGAAGGGCGAAGGAAGCCATCAGCAGGGCCATGAGCGGAGATGTTGGGAGGGCCGGCAGGTTTAGATGGATAGAGGGAAATTCTTCTCCCTCTCGCACAGCACCAGAACCAGGGGACATGCACTAAAATTGAGTGGAGGGAGAGTTAGAACGGACAAAATAAAATATTTCTTCACCCAGGGTGGAATTCATCTGTGGAACTCCTTGCCACAGGATGTGGTGATGGCACCTAGATTCCTTGAAAAGGGGACTGGATAGATTCATGGAGGAAAAGACCATCACAGGTTCCAAGCCATAAGCAACGTCCTGGCTTTAGAAGTAGGTTTGCTCTGTATGCCAGGTGCAAGGGAGTGGCGACTGCACACAGGTATCTTGTTGTCCTGTTTGCTTCCTGAGGCATCTGGTGGGGCCACTGTGTGATACAGGAAGCTGGACTAGGTGGGCCTTTGGCCTGATCCAGCAGGGCTCTTCCGATGTTCTTATGTTTCCAGATGAGACCACACAATATTGCGCACAATGCTGTGGGTATGCTGTAAATAGATCCTTTTTTCATATTTCATTACATGTTCGTTACCAATGCAGAACAACTGACGAACAGACCCCTGGAAGCTAACCTGCTCGGAAGTAGGGGAGTAGTGTGAGAGTGAGGACCACGCATCCTGCCTTCACTCGACAGGCTGCTGGGGATGGGGAAAATGGTTGTTGCAGTGCTGAGGGGTCAGTCAGAGCACCTTGGACCCCAAACCCTGCAACAGGGGGCAGCAGAAAAGGCGAGCCTGGGAGGCAGTGGTCTGGAGAGCTCTTTCCACCGCTGCCCCCCCCCCATGCCTCCTGTTTTTGCCTCTGGCCTGCTGCTCCCAGGAAAATGCATCTCCGCAGGAGCCTTCCCGCAAGCCAGCCTGCCTTGGCATCCTCTGAGCTGGCATGGCTGATGCCAGGCTCAGTTGCCTCCCGTGGGCAAGGTAGCTAAGCCGGTCACGTCCTGTTTAACTTCAGCCTGGCATCCAGCCATTGTTTATTGGCCGCCCAGCCCTTGTGCAAACAGAAGACAGCTGAAGGCTGAAGGCAGCTCTCTTGTCCCTCCTCCTCCTCCTCCTCCTTCAGTGGGGCTGTTTGGAAATGGGGCTTATGGGGAGGGCTCTGGCATCCTGCCTTGTTTACACTTTGTCTTGTTGCTTCCTCTCCCCCACAGCCCCCCACAGCTGAACTCTTGTGCAGGGAGACACAAAAATGCTCCAGTTTACGTGTTGCCTGAACACTATTTATGAACGGCAGACTCAAGCCGGCTGCTCCTTGCGAGTGCCTCTGTGGCACCCCAGCAAGCTTTTCAATCTGCATGCCAGCCATACAGCAGATGGACAGTCGCAGTTCTGCAGGGTCCGACAGCCCTGCCCTTCCAGCACCACCAAGACGTGTCCCCAAAGACCAAAAGCAGGCGAATCACACACACACACACACACACACACACACACACACACACACACACACACACACACACACACACACACACACACACACACACACACACACGGAGCGTGTGAGAACATCTCCATCTCCAAACACTGCATAGGGGAATGATGTGGTGATGAATTCACAGCTTTGCCTGTGGCGGTGACACCGGGGGCAGACCGGAGGTTTGGCTGCGGCCTCTGAGCCAGGAAGGATTTCTCAAGGTCCCTCAGTAGGCCCATTTTCACGCTTCATAACAAGCTCTTCTTCTTCTTCTTCTTTGTTTAATCAGGCCCTAAACCCTGCTATTATCCCATGTTGGAGTCCATTTCCTGCGCAGTCAGGGTAGGAAGTGAAGCGTGCTGTGCGTGGGCGTACGGAAGCAAGTTCTGTGGACGCTGGGGCAGGTTCCAAGCCTAGAGTGAGGGAGGCAGCTGCCACATGGAGTTTGGTGACAGACAGGGAGCACTGCAGGCATGCCATTAGGCCCGGTTTCTTCCACACTAGAGGATCCTGCTGCCTCCTCTCGCACCGTCTGCAGCAGCAAACACTGGCTGCGTTTGTTTTTCAACTCGGAAATAGCAGGAAGTGACGTTCCTAGCAATAGCATGCTTGATGTCGTTGTTACCGGGGGCTCCCAAAATGAACAGAAATGACCAAAATCAGAATATCTGCTGTTGCTCCTCGTCCCTCCCACTACATGTCCCAAGCTCCTTTGCAGCCAAGCAGCCTTCCTATTGATGCACGAGGCCGCCATTTTTTCTAGCTTTGAGCTCGGAGTTGAAACTTCTAGCGTGGTGAGCGGGCTGGAAGGCAAAAAAAAAAAAAAGCGACAAGGCGGGAAAAACCGGCTCTCAAGCACTCCTAGTGCTAGAAGCCGAAAAACAAACGCAGCCACTGTGTTGTTACACGGTGCCAGAAGAGAAACTGAAAGAAAAGCAGGGAAGCAGCAACCCCCTGACTCTCCAAAACCTGCAGGGAGCTTTTGGGGAGGAAGAGGGGCATCGTTGTACAATGAATGGAAGAGACTGGCCATGGAAAGAAAGGGCATGCTCGTGCTGCCTTCTGAATGCCTCCAGGAACGCAACGCCCTTCCGAACTGCCTTTGAGTCCGCTCTGTTTGAAGGAAGGCTGCAGAGAACGGAGGAAGGTGGAAAGTGGGCTCTGCTGCGAGTGAGGCAGAGAGGCGCAGTCAGCCCCATCACCTCTGGGAGCAGCAGGGGCACACAATACACGTTGTCACTCTGAAAAAAAGTCATCCCGTTTGGATCCAGGCAGCGCCACGCTGAAGAAATGCTCCGCGTGACCTTTGCCAACGCAGAACTCTGAGCGGAGGAGAGAAAGCAGAGGCCCAAAGTGGCTGATCGGAAGGGGTATGAGCACCGCACCACCTTGGGGGGGGCCTGGGAGAGTTGTGTGTGTGGCATTGGTGCAGTCATTGCTGAAGCCTGTGACTTTCAGCCTGTCTGCATAACGATAGACTCAAGACACCTTACCTAACAAGAGCAAATCAAAAGCAGTCACGAGAGAAGCCCAACACAACAGCAGTAGAGTCCGCCCTCTTCTCCAAGTCTGGAAAGGCTTTGGCCGAAAGAGAGCAGCTTCCTGGCCCACCTGAAGGCTTCATGGAGTTTAGGAAAGGCCAGATAATAACAATATTTGACATACATAAAATGAACTCAACCGGACAAGAGTGTGCTGAGATTCTCCCTGAGCTCGAAACTCTTCCCAGCTTTTCAAGGCAGCAGGTGGCTGCTGGAACTGGCTGGCTGATCCCAGCAGCCTCCCAGGAAGAGGAAGGAAGGGAGCTCACACATATGCAGCAGCGATGCAAGACACGGCGAGACAGTGACCTTGTCCAAATCTTGGAACACGTTCCAGGCAGGCAACACACTGAAGAGTCTCTCGGCTCCTGGGCTCCATTGTCCGTGTACGAATCTGAAGAGGGAGGGCAGTGGAAGACAGACACCTCTGCGGTGGGCTCTGCGGTGGGGAGGGGCTGCTGAATTCTTCTCCAGAAGGACTGGATCGAGCAGGCAGTGCTCCCGTTAGAGCTGCAGATGTACTGGGACCCATCAGTGGGACTGGACAGGTTCAGCTATGCTGGGCCATGGTGCCCATAGGCAAAGACTCTCCATATGGTGGCACAGGGACGGGGTCCCATGCGGAGTGCCTAGGGAAGGGACCATAGCTACGGTATGACTGAGCCACCCCTGCTTTGCATGCAGAAGGTCCCAGGTTCAAGCCCTGGCAGCAGCTGGGGTAGAACCCTGAGCCTGGAATGCAGGAGAGCTGCTGCCGGTCCGTGAAGACAAGTCTGGTCAGGCTCAGTAGGCAGCAGATTTTTCGGTTCCGTGCTGAAGACCTCAGCACATCCTGCTGCCACTCAAGTCATGCTGGCCACAGAGCCCTCTGTGCACATGTGGCAAGACCTCAAGGCCATCAATCTAGAATCAGCGGCATCGCTGGAGGTGGGGGTGGTACTGTAAGTTCCGCACCGTTCCACTCCCCGTTTGTCTACTCCCCGATCTCCTGCCCATTGCCTCTGCCGCACTGAATGGTTCTGACAGCGAGGGGGCGGGGCCACCTCGTATCGGGGAGTAAACGGGGATTGGAACGGTGCGGAACTTACAGTACCGTCCCCGTCCCCCCCCTCTAGCAATGCCTCTGTCTAGAATCCGTGGCAGGTCAGAGGGCAAGCTGGGTTAGGGCTGGTGGAGTCTGGTCGCAAACTCCGCTTCCGTCTAACTCGTTTGAATGCTGGACCCAGCAGCAGCAGCAGGTCCACTCATCTCGCCACCTAAAGCATGTTTTTCTAGGTAGTCACCAACACTTGTTGTTTCCTCTCCAGCCACACACGGTGCCTCCATCCTACTGCACAGCCTGGAGGTTCTGTTTTCGCTTAACACGGAGGGCTGTTTAGCTTGGCTCCCTTGGAGCAATTGCTCTTCCCACTCTGTCAACAGCTGCCTCAAGAAGGGGGTCGGCTCAGCAGTCAAGAGAGGCCTGGTGGTCGCCCAGTGCAGCCCTGACATCTGTGTCAGCGGGGAGGGAGGGGCACGAAAGGCTCCTGGCCCGAGAAGGGTTGGTAGCAAGAGGTTCCCACACTGGCGAGGGTGGGAGAAAGCAAGGAGCCGTGCAGTGGAATCCGGCACACTGGAGGCTCTCGTCCCGGAAACAAACAACATCCCAGCACTCACGAGGGGAAAGAACATAAGAACATAAGAACCTCAGAAGAGCCTGGCTGCTGGATCAGGCCAAAGGCCCACCTAGTCCAGCTTCCTGTTCCACACAGTGGCCCCACCAGGTGCCACAGGCTCAGGGAGCTCACAAGACAACAAGAGACCTGTATCCTGTTGCTACTCCTTGCACCTGGCATTGAGATATCCTACTACTGGTTGGCTACCCTTTATCTGGACATCTGAAATCCTCCAGACTATTCCAAAATCCAGCCATTTGGGGGGCTATGACTTTAAAAAAATAATAATCCAGCACCTGGCTGGCATAGAGCAGGGCATTCTGGGGCACAACATTATTAAAAATATTGTATAAAATTACCTTCAGACTATGTGTACAAGGTGTATATGAGACGTAAATGAATTCCTTGTTTAGACTTGAGTCCCCTCCCCAAGATATCTCATTCCAAAATCCAGACAAATCCGAAGTTCAGACAACTTCCCATCCTAAGCAGTGTCTGGATAGACAGCAGGCAGACAAAGAAAGGGAGTCAGTCCGCATCTGTCCGCAGAATATTGGCTTATATTCTTATATATGGGCAGAAGAGTCTGGCTCAGTTGGGAGAGCTGCTGCCTTCAAAGCCTGAAGACCGGTGAACTTGATAAGTTTGAGACACGCCGCCGGCAAAAAGCTGTGAAAGCCTCCAGGAGGAGAGAAGAGCTTCCAGCTGCGTCGGTCGAGTGTGGGAGGCGCCAGCCAGCAGAATTGTCAGACTGTAAAAAGGATACCACCTGGAAAGTAGCCGTTCATGAAAGATTGGACATATATATAGTAAAAAAAACCAAGGCTCCCAATCTTTCATCATACATTCTTTCTACATTCGGTAAGCATTGCAGGCTGGCCTGAGCAGTTTGAGGATCCCAAAAGGTCACCTTCTTTGCAGCCGGAATTGTCGAAGCCAACTCACCTGTTCACCTGTCCTCCGCGGCCCTCCACGGGAGCTCTATAGAGGCCCAGAGCAAAACAAAATGGGTCGTCATTTCACTGGGAAGGAAGACGGATGAAACTCTGCATGTGCTCGGCCGTCTCGTCTCTTGTGCTGTCTCCTTCTGAAGAGGAGAGGGCCGCTGCCAGTCTGCCTGTTACATGCTTTGTCTCAGACCCAGTCGGTGCCCCCACCCCCAGCATTCAGGCGCCAGCACGGACATCGCTGGAGCGTGGCGGGGGGCGGACCGCCAGGGGGTGACGCGTGTCATGCGCGCGCAAAGGGGTGATGCGCGTCACCCTCTGGAGGCTCCGAGGTCGGGAAGCCGGCCTCGGAGCGTCCGGCCCCACCGGCGCTCCAGGGCCTTCTGAAGGCCCAATGGCTCAAAACGTGAAGTTTTATGTTTTTCATGCATGCGCAGTACTTTTCTGAGGGCAAACGGGCAGCCCTTTGCCCTCAGAAAATGTACTGTGCATGCGCGAAAAACGTAAAACTTCACGTTTTGAGCCATTGGGCCTTCAGAAGGCCCTGGAGTGCCGGTGGGGCTGCAGGCCCGCAGCAAAGGAGGACGACGACGGAGCCGGCAAATCCGCGGCGCAGCCAAAGTCTGCGCCGCGATTTTTTCTGGTGGGGTGTTTTGGGGGGCTCCCTAGAGCCACCCCAGGGCAGGGGGGTGACGCGCGTCCTTCGCCCAGGGGTGACACGCGTCCAGCGACACCACCGGCTCCACGCCTGTGATAAAGCCCCCTTCCTTTGCCTATTGAACTGGCCATTCCTGAGAACTGGATTGCTCCAGGATGAGTCCACCGTGGAGAAAAGGGTGGTCCTTTGACACTGACTGATGATGGCCAACCTTGTCCACATCATTTCACCACTTATTGCAGAGAGGAGTTTTCTTTCTTCCCCCTTCTTTTGTAGCGATGTTGGTTTGTGGCCTGGTGTCCACCTTCTAGCTTGACTTTCTCTAGCTTTGTTCTGACTTCACAGAACTGAAGAATGCTGGTGTGATGAAAGCAAGCAAGAAGTGCCGTGGACAAGACTCAGTCTTTATCCAACGGCACAAAGACATGGGGGGGGGGGCAGTGGGCAGCTCTGTCTCAGGCGACTGGAGGCTGAATGTGCCCCTGGTCAAGAAGCCTTTTTGGTGCTGTGTGTTCTGCAGGGGGAGGAGGGAGGATTTGAAACAGCAAATTGGCACATGCAGGCGAATGACTGTGCAAGAGGCAGGGGACAAGGCAGGTGCGTGCTCTGGAGATCAGGGGGGATGTAAGGACTGGCTGGAGAGGCACACACATACACACACACACACACACACACACACACACAACACAACACAACACAACACAACGACAAACTGCAGAAGAGAATTGCTCCCAAAACAAAGAGAAGATTCATATTTCTTGGCTGGCAGTCAGAGTGAGCACAGTAAGAGTTCACAGTCTGGACTTTCATTAACTTCCAAAAAAAACCATTGCTTCCCTTCAAGCCGGGTGGGGAGAGAAGGGCGTCTTAGTACTTCCCACTGAATACCACCCACTGCACAAGGGAGTGTGTGTGTGTCCCCCGATGTGTGTTCATTGCCACCTGCCCAGTCTCTTGATAAATATCCTCCATGCACCCCGATTTCTGACAAAACTGCAGCTCACTGCCAACAGCTGGCCTGCCAGGCAGGCTCTCTTAAACATGGGTGTACATAACAACATAAGAAGAGCCCTGCTAGATCAGGCCAAAGGCCCATCTAGTCCAGCTTCCTGTATCAAACAGTGGCTCCACCAGATGCCTCAGGGAGCACACAGACAACAAGATAACCTGTTTCCTGCTGCCACTCCCCTGCACCTGGCACAGAGAAAACCTACTTCTAAAGCTAGGAGGTTGCTTATGGCTTGTAACCTGTGATGGTCTTTTCCTCCATGAATCTGTCCAAACCCCTTTTAAAGGCATCTAGGCCAGGTGCCATCACCACATCCTGTGGCAAGGAGTTCCACAGATGAATTCCATGCTGGGTGAAGAAATATTTTTCTTTTGTCCATTCTAACTCTCCCTCCACTCAATTTTAGTGCATGTCCCCTGGTTCTGGTGTGCATGTCCCCTGGTTCTGGTGAACTGCAGAGGGACCAGGCGATGGGGTTGTACGATGAGCATGTATTTCCCCCCTCTAGGTTTGTGGGAAATTGTTGTCACTGAACGTGGCGCCAAGCCAGGAGCAGCAGCAGCAGCACCTGGTGAACAGCTGACCGTCATACCGCCTCCACAACACCCGCAAGGCACAGCTGGGGACAGTGACATGTTGACTCCACCTGATTGTAATTTGTTTGGGTTATGTGGAGTTTAATTGGAATTCTTTGCAGTCATCAACAGCCCTCACTCCAGGGACAGAGGTTGCAGGACAAGGCACCGGGGGGGGGGGTGAGGGGGAGTGTTAGCAGAGCTAAGAGATTCCTGCAGTCCCATACACAGCAAACTGACTTTGTTAAGAACTTTACTGGAGCAAAGAAAGAACTGCAGCCATTGTTACACAGACAGAAACAGCAAGACAGGAAAAGAAGTCAAAGGAGAGGCCTAGAAAAAGTAGGTGAGAGTGGCCCCCAAGCCACAAACTCCCCCTCCTGGTGACAGCTGACATTTCCAGGGAGACCTGCTGTCTAGATACAGGGGGTGACTCAGCTCACACACTGTTGTCCCTTCTTGATAGCATGTGAGCTGAGCCACCCCTTGTATCTAGACTTCCTCAACTCTGCTAACAGGGAGGATAGGAAGGAATGTGCCCCATTTGTGGTTCGTCTCCTTGCGGCTAGTGAGTCAGAAAGGCAGCACATCGCCAGGAGCAGATGGCTGTGCCTTGTAGCAGCCAACCAGGGGGTGAGTGACTCTGGATTTGATATTGTGTAGTACTCAGGACCTGGTCAGGGATGTAAATGTTACAAAACCATTGGGGAGCAGTGACCATGCTGCGATCTGTTTCTCCATGCATGTCAGGGAAAGCGTGCCAAGCAAATTTGACACGAAAACCCTCGATTTCCAAAGGACGGACTTCCCACAAATGAGGAGAGAAAGAAGCTGAAAGGGAAAATAAAAAGGGTCAAATCTCTCCAGAGTGCATGGAGGCTGTTTAAACAACAATAATAGAGGCCCAGCCAGAGTGTATACCACAAAGGAGGAAGGGCTCGCCTAAGTCCAGGAGGGTAATTTCACATCTACGCTGATGGGCTCTGAGCTGTCTATGACAGATCAGGAGAGGGATTTTGGAGTGGTAGTGGACAGCTTGATGAAAGTGTCAACTTCATCGAAAGCACCAGGGTCTTATCCCCAATTTTGCAGCCTGACACACCCCCTTCCTCTCCTCAGACTTTCACCAACAAAGTAGCTGGCATGGGTCATTTCCGAATCCTAGCTGCAGATTTTGGTGGCACCCGTCTCTTGTGCCCAAACTGACCAGTGAATTGACTGTCCTGTGGTAAACAGGGCAACATCCAATCAAGGTGGGAGAGGTAGCATTGATGGGAGCTCATATAATGGGCTGAGCGCCCTCTAGTGGAACTTTCAAACTCTTGTCCTTGGCGCTAAGGCTGAGCAACTCGAGTTCCACGTGGCATTAATGCTGCACCTTTGTCTTTGACATGAACGAGATGCATTATGGTAGTTTAAAATTAATACGAAAGAAAAACACAACAGAGCAACAATAACAACAACAACAACAAAAGAGAGGAAGGATGAGACTGGGAAGCTGAAGGAACCAGGAGGACTGCCCTGGACAAATTGGTGCGGCGGAGAAGAAGAAGTACTCTGAGTTCAGTAACAGCCCGGCTGTGGGGCTGAAGCCTGCTCTGGGGCCTGCCAGCTCCAGGTCCCACTCCGTCCTGCGCTCCTCTCAGTGCTGACAGATCTGAGCAAGTGCTGCTGGCATTGAGATTTTCAAAATAACAGGAACAGCCATTGTTGCGACATTGTCCCAGCAAACCTGGGTGCAGCCTGAGATCTGTTTTGTACATTGTGGGGACCTGCCCTGCACGTTGCACTTTGTGGAGCCTGCACGATGCTGGAAGCCCGGTCATGACTTCCTGACATTCCTGAAGGTCCCGATGAAAGATATTAGCCTACTCTGGCCATCCATCATCTAACAGCTTTCTAACAGGCCAACATGGCTTCCTGTGACAACTGTCGGTCCCGTCGTGGGACTGCATCAAAGCCTCTGTCTGATCTCCCTGGGATGAGGACGGTCTTTGGTTGGGTCTCTTTTTTTGACGCAAGCAAGCACCACTTTGGGGGCCCTGGTGTCGGAAGGCACAGCTGGGTAGATATTAGGGCAGGGGAGGCAGAGCCCCCAAAATGCCAGGCACCCACTTTAGATGCCCAATTGTGTGTGCAAGCCTTTCCTCCGAGAAGCTCAGGGTGGCACCCATAGCGATGCTGCATTTTGTCTTCATGGCAGGCTTGTGAGATGGTTGGTCTGCTGCCCAAGGGTAGCTGTTCTTGGTCGCCCCTCTTCCAGGCCAGCAAAGACTGGCACCCTTGTCCGTGCATGTGCTGAAATCCATCTTTGCTGCTGCGCGCGCATGCATGTTCAGCTCTGCTCTTGGGTCTCACCTTCTGGCTCAGGGGCCCAGGGTATGTGTTTTCCTTCCTTCCTGCTTCATCTGGGCCTGCCCTGCGTCCAGTCCTACCAGGCAGCAGCCAGTGACCCACCAGTGAGCTGTCTGTCTTCTTGTTGCTACTGCTGACCTTGACGTAGGGGCATCTGAGTCAGGGCAAAAATCCCCCCTGAAGTCCGTTGCTTCCTGAGGTGGAGAAGAGGAGCAGCAGGATTTTATCACGTCGTCTGCATCTTTTGGACAAGGTGCAGGCAAGGGATTTGCTACCGGCCTGCTGCTGCTCCATGCTCTCATTCGGGCCTGAATGCCAAACTGTCTCCCTGCATCTGTTTGCAACAGCGAGGACGGAGGAGTCAAGACGAGCCCTGGGGTGGACTCTAAGGGAGAGAGATCCATCTGTTTCTTTTTGCACGCTACGTTAGGGGGGGGGGTGTCGACTGCATTGATTCACACCATTTCAGATACTAGGAGCCGCTGTTTGCTGTGCACGGGGCTCTTCTTCAGCTCATGATGACAAGACCAAATGGATGACTGGATCGTCCGCACCAAAATGGAAAGAAACAAACCCAAAATACAAGCTTACCGCCAAATCCGATCATCGGGCTGCGCTGACGGAACTTGCATTCTGGCAGCACAGCCTGATTAAAAGGTAAAGGTGACCCCTGACAATTAAGTCCAGTCGTGTCTGACTCTAGGGTGTGGTGCTCATCCCCATTTCAAAGCCGAAGAGCCAGCGTTGTCCGAAGACGCCTCCGTGGTCATGTGGCCGGCATGACTCCCCTTGCCGCAGTGCGTAGCATGCGGCTAGAATACGGAGCGCTGTTTACCTTCCCGCAAGCGGTACCTATTTATCTATTCACATTAACATGCTTTGGAACTGCTAGGTTGGCAGGAGCTGGCCAAGCAACGAGAGCTCACCCCGTCGTGGATTCGAACTGCCGACCTTTTGATCGACAGCTTATGGTTCAGCGGTTTAACCCGCTGACAGCCTGATTTACAGAGTCGCAAAACATCACACTCTACAGTGCACTTCCAGGGCGCTGCCAGAAAAGGGGATCGGTGCTGGCTGTGCGGCAGAGACCTTCCTGGATCCCCCGGTGCTGATCAGCAGCAGGCAGGGAGGGGGAGGAATGGGGAGGAACCAGGGGTGTGTCAGGGGAGGGAGTGGATCTGGCAGCAGTCACACACGCCGGATCTTATCCCTCTTTTAAAAGCCTCCCTGCCCCTTTTCCCTTCTCGGACGGAAGGAACACGAGAAATCAGTGAGACTGGAGCATCCGCATTTATCTGCTTTAGCTGAACATGCACTCTCCACGGGACACACTATTCATTTTAAAGAAACTTGTGCCCTAAGAACAGAAAACAAGTTAAATATCCTAAAAAATTTGGAAGCTTTGGAGATAAGCAGAAAATCTTCCAACTTTCTGCTTAACAGGCAGCAAGAACTGCCTGTTAAGGTTTAAGACACGAAACGTGTTTAAGACACGAAACGTCGGGCTTTTCTCTATCAATACTGACTTTTAACAATCTCTGTTTTGTTTAGGTTTGACAGCAGCCAGTCCCAGATCAAATCATCATTGTTTTAGTCAGCTGGATCATGGTTTTAACCGTGAATACGACCTTGTTACCCGTTTTACCCTTTTCAAAAAGCTTGAACATTTCTTATTTACCTTTTTATATTAATTGTGATGCAAAAAGGAGCTCAGCCAACATATTTCTGAGAGTCGCACATTATATGTCAAAGAGCCGCAGGTGGCTCAGGCCACCCCTGCTCTAGACGTTTGCCAGTTTGCGGCAGAATGGCTCAGACTGACAATGCCCCTGCGGTGTCCCCTACAAACCACGTCTCCAATCCACAGGGCAGTTCCGCACCTTTAAAGAAACGTTTCCCTTTTTTAAATAAAGAAAGTGACAAATGAATATGGATACATGTATTTTTAACCAAAACAAAGGCAAACTGCCTGTCTCGAGCCTGTGGGGGAGGGCAACACTGGGGGTGGAGATGGCCTTGAATTTACTGGTCTGTGCTGATGTGCGTTTCAAACAGCAAGTGTGCTGGGCTGGAAGGGGCTCCGGGCTCACATCGCAGCCACAGAATCTGCAGCAGCGAGTCCTTCTTTATCTGCATTCACGGTTGAGAGGCGGCTTAGACAGTAGAGGACAGCTGAGCTGCGTAACAGGTGCTGCAGCTTTTCGTCACACAGAGATGTGTGGGAAGGAACCTCACCTGCTGGATTTTTGCTCTCCTATTAATGGGAGGCATAGGAGCCTTGCCAGAAGGAAAAGGTGTCAGTGCTTACCAATGGCAGGACTACGGTGGAGCGCGGGGAGCAGGAGCTCCAGGCGCTCGTGGGCGGGGGGGGGCGCTGGGGGAACTCACCAGTCCGAAGCGCTGCATTGCCTAGGCCCTCCCACCCTCCCTGGAGCCGGCTAGGCTCTGAAATGAGCGAAGAACGGGTGGGGGGGGGAACGCGTCGACGCTCCGGTAGGGAACCTGTCGCCTCTGGTTACCATATCCGAAGGGGGACAGGGTGCCGCCTACACCCTTAAAGGCTTAAGCCACTTTTAGAAGAGGGAAGTTGGGCAGGTGCATTTTATTGTACCCTTCCATGATGATGAGCTGCACCTGCCCAATGTCCCTCTTCTAAAAGTGGCTTAAGCTTTTAAGGGTGTAGGCGGCACCCTGTCCCCCTTCGGATATGGTAAGCCTTGCAGGGCAGGAGGGTGTGGCTGGAAAGAGGGCTGGGGACCGGGCTTTCCTAATCCATTCCCGACCCACCTGGTGAGGCAGCCCTGGCTGGCTGCTGCCGCCGGTGCACACAGCCAGGCCTGGCCGCTGCCAGGGGAGGGTGGCTGTGAAGCCCCTCCGTCACAGGGGCTGCACAGGGTCTGTTTGCTCCTGTCCTAAGGGCACCTGGTAACTGTGCCAGTGCTGGTGGGGAGTTTGCAGGAGGTCTTACGAGGGCCTCTCCTGCTCCTGGCAGGCTGCATGGAGCCCCTGTGCCCCCATCCCCCCAGCCACAGGCCCCAGTGCCTGCCCAGTGATTGATTCAAGGTCAAGGTCTCCCCTGCTGGAAAGCCAGTTGTGTCCGACTCTGGGGTGCTGCTGTGCGCATCTCCATTTCTAAGGCTGAGGAGCCAGCGCTGTCCGAAGACGCTTCCGTGGTCATGTGGCCGGCATGACTAACGCAACACTGTTCCGCTGTTCCATGACGAACGGAATGAAACGCTCTCTGTGCAGTGATTGATAGAGGCCCCGTAACACTTGACTGCGGTTTGTCTACCCAGAGCCTCCTTCTGGCTCCTGAAGAATGAGCCATGGGGCAGAATTATTTCTACCTGGAAGACTCCAGAGCACCTGCCCCCTTCCTTCCCAGGCTGCTCTCAGTCTGGCCCCGAAACGTTGGCAGGCAGTCCTGCCTCAGTGTCCCAGTAGCGGCCCTACACCCTCCCATGGGAGCAGGCCGCCGTGCTGACAACCCCACGGGATGCAATACACCCCACCCCTGGGGGGGGGCGTGGTGTCATCCTCGAATGCCGCCACAGCGCAGAAACACACACACCCTGGCGCTTTTCGGCTCCTTTTTGGAGCCAAACAGCACCTGGGCGGGCGAGAGGGCCAAACTTGAAGAGGAGCTAGCGCGGGGCGGAGCACCAGATCCGGAGGCAGGTACACCCCCCATGACCCAGCACTTGGGGCCCAACGGGGGGGGGTAGGGCCAGTGGGCCACTACTGGGACGCTGAGACCAGGACTGCCGCCCCACCGCCCCCACCGTAACGATGCCTCTATAGCGTCCTGACAGGCAGATGCCGCCAGCTGCTCCAAGCCACTGAGGTGACCAATCAGAGCCACAAGCCAGAGCACAGAACCCCAGGGCTGGCTGCTGGTGCACAGCTGGAGGTCTGACAACGGCTCAACATCCTTCCCACCCCTCAACCAACTCGCCTCCCTAGGCCACTTTCTGAAACACCTCTCTCCTGCACTCGCAAAGCAAAAGGGACAGACCATGCAGCAAGATGAGCCACGCCAGGCACGTCAGGGAATAGCAACCCACCTTCCTTGGCCTCAGACCAAAGGTGCAAAAACCCAGGTGGCACTTTCCAAGAAATAAGTGCATGTCTGGATGCAAGACTCATGTGGTTTTCCTGCCACGGAATATCCAAGCATCTCTTTCCCACTCGCCCCCCTCTTAATCCATGAGTTTGCCACACAGGTGCGTGGAACACCCACGTCGTGTCCATTCACCGCCGCAGCGACGCAGGCGCCATCCCAGCTCCATACAGGAGCAGTCGTGCTTGCAACTGGCTAACCTCGTGGCTCAGTCCTACCACGGCCAACGAAAGCTCCCAGGCCAGCACCAGCAGTTGCCCCTGCCCAGATGCTGCAGCCACATGGAAGCCCTCGGCAAGGGCAACTGGAAGTCTTGGACTTGTGCTCCAAGGCAGTGTTTTTCGGGAAGCCAGCCTGCCCTCCCCGTCTGGTCCTAGGACATTTTTCCCTCGGTTGGATTGGGTGCAAGAAGGGGCTTCCTTTTCTGCCATCTCTACTGTGCAGGAACACGAACACACACACACACACACACACACACACACACACACACACACACACACACAGTGTGGTGTCCCTTTCTTTGCTTGTGGACAACATGGATCGCATCAATGGGGGGGGGGATCTGCTGATTGGACTGCTTGACATCGCCCCCCTTCCGGTTCTTGCACTCACTAGGCCTACGCCACCAGCCCTCCCCGGAAAGGTTCAAGGCAGAGCCTGTGACTCTCCTGCAAACTGGATTAACTGGCTAGTTCAGGGAGATACCATCAGTGTGTGGAAGGGGTGTGCCCAGAACAGATGGGAAAAGAAGCCCTCTCTCTCTCTCTCTGGAAAGCGGGAGGCTCCCGTATCAGGCGGTCTTGATCTGCATGCATGGGTGGGAGCAGGTCCTGGCTGCTCAGCACCTGGCCACATCCTGTCTCAGGGATATGGGCTCTGGAGGCGGGGACCGCAGCAGGCAGAACAAGGCATTCTGCCAGCATTGCAACCCTGCCTCCTCTGTATCACATACTATTCACCTGGAAAAACCTTGTGCTCCTGCTCTTCTTCCTGCAACCCGGAGAAGTTCCAGAGCTTTTCCAGAGCTTGTTTGAAGCAGGGTTGACCCCTAAGTAGGCTTACCAGATCTCCAACTGGGACATAGTCCTAGACCTTTAGGAGAAGGAATGTGGGCAGGTGTAGCTTGTTAAACCCTTAGAGCACAATCCTAGGCATGTCTACTCAGAAGCAAGCCCCACTGTGTTCAGTGGGATTGTGCTCTAAGGTTTAACAAGCCTGGGATTGTGCTCTAAGGGTTTAACAAGCTACACCTGCCCACATTCCTTCTCCTAAAGGTCTAGCACTCTGTCCCGGTTGGAGATCTGGTAAGCCTACCCCTGAGCCTGTTCTCAGTGTGGACAGGCCGTAAGCAGCCCTGGCAGGAAGACAATCCAGCTCGCTAGGCAGGCTTTAGATAGACGTGGACCAAGGAAGGGCAGCTGCTTTCATCTCACACCAACCACTCCAGCCTCCAATCCGGACAATATATCCGCATCCCAGCTGGCTGCCTCGCCCAGTGGTACTGCTTCTTCCAGCCCAGCCATTGCCCTGCATCACGTTCCACTTGTTGGAGATGAGCCGCTTTCGTCTGCTGAACACTGGGGTGGACACTGGGGGGCGCTGTGTCGTCTGGTCACCTGAAAGACCTTTTACCTTGACCTCTCTGTGTCTAAAGGAAGGGGTGTGGCCCCTTGACCATATTTCCTCCTTCTTCATGTTTTCTCACTCTCTTCCTGTCCTGACTCTAAGGTGGATGGTCATGTGCCATGTGGGCTCTGACCCAGGCGGCCAGCACACGACCATGCAGGAGGCACCAGCAATGAGGGGCGCTTCATCCTAAAGTTAGTATAACCTCTGATCTTAATCAGATGCTGTATATATGAGCTGAACTGTGAGTAAAATTCTTCTTTTTGCAACTTAACTCAGCCTATGCCTCGTGTGTTTATTTAGCTAATAGCAGTCTGCCTGGGTGGAAGAGGGAACAAACTCTGCTAAGAATCTCCTAGATAACCTCTCAAATAGAGGTTCTCCCAACACCACTTTCATTTGGGGCTGGGGGGGCGGGAATCATTTTTACACCTGCCTGGGTGTCGCGGCGCAAGGCTGTGCGGCAGAGCCCCCACAGGGTCCCTGCACAACGTTCAGGGGCAGAGGCGCTTCTGCTTTCCAGGGAAGCCAACGCGATGGGGGGCTCAGACGACTCCCGCTGCTTTGGACGTGAGGCTCCTCTCTTGTGCAGCTGTAGGTGGTGGCCTCCATACAGGGCCTGCTGGAGAGGGGGCCCCTGCCCCTCCCCGAGAGGCCAGTGGTCGTTTCCATGCAGTTCAACCACAGGTGCGTTGTCCCCAGGGCCCTATTCAGCCTGTGCCTTTCCTTCCCAGCGTTGTGCTCTGTGTCTGCAGCCTGCGAAGCCTGGCACATCACAGGCGGGTTGAGACGCTCTCCCCACAGAGCCTCTCTCAGCACCGCAGCAGGGGGGTCTTGCACCAAGGGCCCAATGCTGCTGCTTCCAACCCAGCCCTTGCCCCCCATCATGCTCCATTTGCAGCTGGGGGTGGGTGGGTTAATCCTTTTTATACCTGCCTGCTCAGCAGCCTTGTGCTGACAAGAGAGCAGTCCAGCTCGGTCGGTCTTGTTGGTTTCTCAATGTTTTCAGAGTTTTACAGGCAATGAGTCGAGCAGCAGGTGCCAGCAGCTTTGTTCATCATAAAGCAGAGCAATTTCCCTTTGATCTCACCCACCTCCACGAAGGGTTGTGTAACACGCAAGGCAAAAATGCCCCCAAGCAAACCTGGCCTGCCTCTTCTGCACGCATTCCCTGCCTTTCCCAGGTTCCCTTTCTGCCCCCCCTTCTTTTTTTAAGGGTTGCTTTTTCCTTTTTTCCTTTCCTTTGGCAAATTGCCACTGCACTAGTGGGGCCTCTCTCTGGTGATTGGCAACCGTGGAAGCTTTTTAAAAAATGTGCACCGTCTCCCAAGCCCCAGAAGAATCACCCACATCTGATCTGTCGCTGGTACCAATGCTCAAGGCTCTCAGACGGACCTGCATGAGGGGAAAGGCCTGCCGAGCAAGGGCTCTGTAGAAAATGAATGGGTGTGGAAAGGCCACCTGTCATCTCTCTCTCTCTCTCTCTCTCTCTCTCTCTCTCTCTCTCTCTCTCACACACACACACACACACACACAAACACACACACACACACACACACACACACACACACACACACACACACACACACAGGGCCAGGCCATTCAGAGGAATTTTATCAGGGGGTACAAAGTTTCTTTTGGGCCCCTTCGCCCACTGAGCCCAGGTCAGGGCCCTGTGAATCTCTGCATCAAAATAGCAAAGGGGGTTTCCCACATTTCAAGGGGGGGAAACAACACACACACAGCCAACCCCAAGACTGTGAGTGGGGTTTGGTGACCTCTAGTGTCTAATACGATCCACTGCAGCTCAGAAAAGGACATGAGAGAGAAGACCGGTTCATTAAGAGGCAAGGGTGGGTGGTTTCTGCAAGAATCCCCCAGGCAAGGACATGTCAAAGAAATGAGCAGCCAAGACTACCCCAAAATCAGAATGTCATGAGCCCAAGCTGAATGCCAGGAAGACAGGAAGGCAGCAGGAGAGACACTGTATGCAGTTGCTGTTGGCGACGTTCTAGAGGTGTGTCTCCTGTATAAAGGCACCTGTGGCGAGAAGTGCAATAGATGCACAAAACGAGCTGGCTCCTGTCCATGATGATAGTGCTTCCCAGCAAAAGCACCTGCTGCAGCCTACATGGCAGCAGGGCAGAGGCTGCTTCCCACAGCTGTGCAGGGAGCTCCTGCTTGGCCTGCAGGCAGCCCAGGCGCAATCGCTGGACTCACGGGGCCTGGAAAGAGCCCAGCTGGAGAGCCAGAAGAGCTGCTGCTGCTGCTGCTGCTGCCAGAGTGGGTGGAGCAGGCAATGCAAACGTCGGGCTCTGCCCAAGGACGCAGCGGCAGCACAAGATTCATCATTGCCCTTCTTTCCAGAAGAGCTCGACTCTCCCTGGGCCGCAGGGGAGGACTCGCACGTGGAGCCCTGCTCCAGACACAAGACTGCACTCAGCAAGACGGGCTCGTCGTCTCCGTGCCAGTTTTCTGCCTGCAGGGAACGTGTTTTGGTGGCAAGGATGTGAGTTCGGCTCCCCCTGCATCCATGCTGGGGGGAGTTGTAAGGCTGCACTCCTGTGCACACGTAGCTGGGACTCAGCCCCATTGAACACAGAAACATGTACAGTGGGACTGCGCTGTGAGACAGAAGAAGGCATGCAGAAGACTCCATGGCATGCAGAAGGGAGACTGAGGGGACATCAGGGCAGGAGACGAGGGCAGGGGGGAAAAAAACTTTTGGAGAGAACTCTCCTGGCTGACTCCTCCTGGCAGCAGCAACCCCCTCTTGCAACCCCCACCTTGGCCTGTCGCATGGCCCAGCTGCAGAGAAAACCAGCCCAGACAGGCAGTGTAAGGCTAACCCTTACGGCTTACTCGAGAAAGCTAGGGGAACGAAGTCTTTGCCTAAGGTCGTGATGACACCGGTAGAAACTCAACACTGCTCAGCTGAAGAGCTCCAGACAGCTGGAGAAGGAAAGGAGGTGATGAAGAGGAGCCCTCTGGCTATAAGAGGGATTGGGTCAAGAGGAGGAGGAGGAGAGAGAGGGAGATTCAAGGAGCCTAGAGAGAAGCTGAACGAGTTATTGGAAAGAGAGAACAGACCCTGGAATCTGCCCTGCCCCATCCCCGAAGGCTGGGAGGAACTACGCATCTTTCATCGCCCGGGTATGGGTCATGGATACAAGAAGGAGTAACGAGAACCTCCCTAGAGACCCCGACAAGGATTACAGACTCTCCGTGACGCTGAACGTGAGACAACTTAACTGAGGAAAGTTACCTTTGTTTATTACGCAAGCTCATAATTGTTTAGAAATAAAAGCGTAGAATAGCATATAGTACTGCCTGCTCGTCCTGTCCTCCTTCTGGTAATGTCCAGTCAAGGCAATTATGATGTACCTCTTCCTCCCTGGGCTCAACCCGGCCCGTCAGGTGACGTACAGGCAGTCATTCTCGTTAAATGAAAATGGCACCTGGGAGAGGGATGCCCTGCACTTGCTAGCTAGAGGCACTCTGTCTTTGAGTTAGTTTTTCAAAAGGGACAGGCACTCTGCATGTACCCAGAGGCACTGTCTTCATGTCCATTACAAATCGTTCCTTTCAGAAAGCAGAGGCCCCATCCAGCCTGAGGTCACAGTTAAATTAGCCAAGAGCAAGATATGCATCACCTTGCCGACAAAGATCCGCATAATCAAAGCCATGTTTTTTCAAGTAGCAATGTGTGGCTGTGAGAGTTGGGCCAGAAGGAAGGCTGAGCGCCAAAGAATTGATGCTTTCCAACTGTGGTGCTGGAGAAGACTCCTGGGAGCCCCTTGGACTGCTAGGAGGTCAAACCAGTCAATCCTAAAGGAAATCAACCCTGACTGAATTGGAAAGGTTGATACTGAGGCTGAAGCTCAAATACTTTGGCCACCTAATGAAAAGAGAGGACTCAATGGAAAAGAAGACCCTGATGCTGGGAAAGATGGAAGGCGAAAGGAGAAGGGGACGACGGCAGAGGATGAGATGGTTGGACTTTGGATAGCTTCACAGATGCAATGAACATGAATTTGAGCAAACTCTGGGAGACAGTGGAGGACAGGAAGGCCTGGCGTGATGTGGTTCATGGGGTCACGAAGGGTCGGACACGACTTAACGACTAAACAACAACAAGAGATGCACAAGTCTTCAGGACGTTTAGCACACAGCGCAGACAACGCCGAGTCCATCTCTGATGCTTGAGCCTTCTCCAGACCGCTTCTAAACCTTCTCTGTATCCATGGAGACTAAGCATTTCTTCTTTTATACAGTATAAAACACACACTGAGTGAGTGAGTGAGTGAGTGAGTGAGTGAGTGAGTGAGTGAGGTATCATGGGAGTGTCAGATTTCACACTCAGCACTTGCAAGGCAGAACTGAAGATGGCCAAAATCACACCACTGGGGCTATCGGTTGATCATCAAACCAGTGTCAGCAGGACAAGCACACATTAACCCTGCGTTCGCTGAGATAAGTGGGGCTGAGATAACCGGCAACCTGGAAGGAAGAAGCGCTTATACCCTCTTCCCTGCCAATGCTGCATTTACCCCAGCAGGGCACGTTTCCAGCTTTGGGACTCAGCCGGGGGTGGGAGGGAGGAATGATCCAGAGGAACTTGGGGGGTGGCATTGCAGGGGAGAATAAGTGAGCAGCAGAAGAGGTAAGCAGCCCCCCCCCCATCATTCTGCCCCGTCATCATCCCCCATGTTGGGAATGAATCTTGCTTCGTTCTGCACAAGTTGGAGCCCCACCACCCCTGTGCCTTTTGAGCGACTGAAGGAAGCAGAAGCTAATCTGCACTCTTAACAGGCCGCCACAGCAGCTGTTCCTGATTGCAAGGGCTGTGTCCCTCCTTTTCCTGCTCACTTTCAGCCCCTCTTCCAGAAACCACCAGACCCAAAATAGCCTCAACAATGAAGATGCAAACCCTCGAATTGCAGCCTCACCACTGACGTTGGGCACCCTCTGCTCTGCTGGCTTGGGTTTGTTGTGGGTTTCCAGCTTCCCACAAGTTGTTGGGAAGTGGGGAGGAGAGAGAGGCATGCAGGGGGGGCAGGCGCACGATTCATGTTCCAGGAGGAAGGGGTGGGATGGAGGCTCCTCCCACATAGGCGCTGTGATTGCCAGCCAGGCTCAGCGACCGCGCAGCCCAAGAGAAGGACGGCCAAGTCGGAATATTCCAGGCCTGGAGTCCAGCTGCTTCAGGGTCTGGGGTTGCTTCCAAGCCCTGGCAACTGTTGCCATGTAAACAAGCTGCCCGTTTCCTCCCCGTGTCCTTCCTGGGCTTCCTTCTTCTCACCCTTGGTCATCTCTGCAGGTCTGGCTGGAGCTTTTTGGTCCTTTTGTTGCTTCCAACCTTAATGGAGAGGTGAACAGAGGCTGGCACCAGCAGTCCCCTGCCCTGCTCTGCCTGCTTCCTTTTGTCTCCCGTCTGTCCGATTGCACAGGCCAAGCCACCCTGAGCGGAGGGGGGAAAAAAAGCACCCCCTGCTTGGCTAGGCAAAGAGGCCCCTTCCTCCTCCGCGGTGGGCTCGCTTTCTCCCTGGCCCTCTTCCAAGCCAGCAGCACTGGGCTCCTTCACTGGCATTTCCCTGGGGCTTCCCTATTTAGCCCTTTGGCCACAGCAGAGAGACCATCTTCTCATTCCGTTGGCTTCATAAATTGAAAGCAGCAGGCACAGGATTCTGGAGGCGAACACGACCCAAGTGGGCGGCTGTTGGAAACCAGCTCCGTTCTGCTCCGCAAGGGAGCCCGTGCCCAGGCCAGCTGCCCTGCCGCCGGCCCCCCCCTTCTTGTCCGGAGCCCTGCTGGCCCCCCCCCTTTGCTCCTTGGCTTCACTGCTCTTTGGAGTGAGGATTTGTTTGGCAGCCCTGTTTCAACACAGCCGCCCTGCCTGGCTAGCTCTGGCCTGTGTGCACCAAGCAAAGCCTTGTTATCAGCTCTGGGTGTGGCTCCTCTGTCCTGGCTCGCTTTATATGGAAAGGGAGGGGGGCTGCAAAGGCTGCAGGCGTGGCCTGCCTGTGACCCCTCCCTCCCCAAGGGCTCATAAAGCTGCTGCTGCTGCTTGTGGTCCAGCTGTTAGCCACCACTGGCGCCCTCTTCCGGGGCCCCAATCCTCCTCCAGTCTTTCTGATTGTTGCTGCTGCATACCTGGGAGTGAGATGGAAGAGGGCAGCCGCAACAGGCACCTGGGAGATGTGCCCACAGTTTGCCTCCTGAATGTGCCCTGTTCCTGAGCACAGGACTCCTAGGTCCTCAATAACAGCAGGTGGAGATCTCACCGGTGCAGCTTTCCCCGGAATTCCACATTTTCGTGATGAGAGCACCCAAGACTAGCCTCTTGCCTGGAAACAAGTGGCTGCCTCCAGCAGGTGCAGGCACAATTCGCAGAAATGGGTGTCTACTCCAGAGTAAGAGCAACTGCCCTGTGTGCTCCCACTGCTGTCTCACAGCACAGCTGCCTCCCCAGGCAGCGTCATCTCTAGAGTTACAGGCACTTTGTATTTCAAGAGCACTTGAGGGTGAACTTTGGATGCCTCCTGGTGATGATGGCAGCGAGCGGTGCCAACACCCCCAAGAAGAAGAGCCCCATACAGAAGGAGGGAGGCACCTCTGGCAGGCAGCAGCAGCAGGTCCAGTTCCTGATGAATGAGAACGGGGCCCACGGAGACGGCGGCTGCTCCCCAGGAGGAGGAACAACTGTACTGCTGCCTTCGGCTGATGCTCAGTGCAACGGACAAAGCTGGAGCAGTCGGCAAGAGAAGGGAGGGGGCCTGCTCTGCAGGAGCAACAGGCTGGGTCACCGTTGTCGCTCCCGCACCCACTTCCAGTCATAGACAGACCAGCAAGCCGGGCTCCCCATCAAGATGTGGAGGGTTTGAGCAGGGACCGCCAAAGGACTTGTGAACCCCGGGATCCTGCACTGGCCCTGCATGAGCAGAGGTGAGGCTGCCTCCCTCTCCCCACCTCCGGCTCTCCTTCCTTCCCTTTCACCTGGCCTTCGTATCAAGGAGTGACCAGCCAGGGCAGCAGCCCCTTCTCTCCCCTACTCAGTCCAGTCCTGCTCCTTTACCAGCCTGCTCAAAGGGATGCCGACATTGTGTTCTGCACCCGGAAGGAGATGCAATCACACCCGAAGGTTACAACTGCTGGACTCCCTGCCCGTTCGCCTTCACTGCGCGGAATGGCTCCGACAGCAAGGGTTTGTAAACACGGTACTAGGACGGGGCGCAACTTACGGTGCGGCCCCTACTGTAGAAACGCCTCTGCCACTGGTGGTACTAGTACCACTGGTTGAGAACCCCTGGCCTAGTGTTACAATGGATTTTGAAGGAAGGAAGCCCAGCCAGGCCAGCCAGGCCTACTGTTCTGGAGCTCACTTTGCTTGTGGTGCTCCTGAAAAGGGTTTCAGTCTTGCACACAGCAAGCAGATTCCGTCTATATTCTGGGTAAGGTGAGCTCAAACGACACCTGCCTGAAGCAGACAACAGCTTCCTTCCCAGCAGCAGGTCCTGGGGAAGGTCCTCATTAGCCTACCAAAGACACACACAGCTGTGTGTTCCCTGGCCTCCACCCCCCAGCAGGGCATCCATCCTTAGACCGGGTGTGTCCTCTCTTTCGGCCCCCGTTTCCAGCATCACTGCACAAAGCAGGACCTCTGCTGTACCACACCAGCAGGCAGCCCTTCTGTGGCACTGAGCCTTGTCCTGTGTGATGATACTAACTGGCAAAGTGCCAGTTTCACACACAGCACTGAATGTGCATGGCTCGCCTCTTCCTCATGGCCAGGATCCTTTTATAACGTTCGCGTGCAAGGAAGTCCCACTCAGCGCTACGGTCGCCCACCGTGCCTTCAAAACGTCTTTCTTGCGGCCTCGCCTCGGCTTCCACGTGCCTCCTGTCCTATGCCCCGCGGGCAGCCCGTGCGTGGCATCTTTCCTCCTGCACTGCACGGCTGGTCTGGAAAGACCGGGGGCCCGCGGCTCCATGAACAAGCTCTTGCCATTGCATGCTCTGGCCACAGGAGGGCAGCAGAATGCAAGCCATGTCCTTTAGATTAGCGAGGGGAACTGGGAGCCTGCCTGCCTGTGACTGGGTGACTCCGGAGCCCAAGTAGCCTCCCTAGAAGCGCTTCTTCCTTCCAGGTTGCCGGTTCGAGGCCCCTTTCGCTCTGTACCATAAACACGTGCCCCTGTTTCTGCTGCAGAACTGGCTGCTGTGCGCCTGCGGCGGTGCTAGCGGAAGAGGGAGGAGGCGCTACCAGGGCCTGTAAGGGAGAAGAAGAAGAAGACACTGCGAGGTGGAGATGGGAAGGCGAGTCTCGGCCTTTGGCCGGGGGCTGCTGGTGAGGGGCAAGTGGCACTTTCCTCCCCGTTTGTAAGGCACTGGCACTCTCTGCACCTTCGGAGTTAAAAGCAGGGGCAGGAGGAGAGGAGCACCTTCTCCTGCAAGGCAAGCGGCCTGGCCTGCGCGGGGCGGCGGGGAGGGGGCTTTCTTCGCTTCCTCTGCTAGGTGGACCCACCCGGGGCTTTCTGTCCTCGATGATGTTGCCCCTTGACATGAGCTAGGAAAGGCAGCAGGACAGAGGAACGTGCTGCCGCAGCCGGCCCTTTGGTTTCACCGCGTCCAACAGGGCTTCTCTCGTGTCCCACAGGGCGCTCCGTGTACCAAGCGCTCCGCTCCGCTGCTGGAACGCCACCAGCAGGGCACAGGAGGGGAACACAGCCCTCCCCTAAGTTGCCCCCCAGCAAATGGCTTTCAGTGGCAGCAGCAGACTGCTTCTGAATATGGAGGCTCTTCCTGGACACCAGCCTTCCTCCTAGTTCACCCCAGTGGTGGAGCCGTCAGATGTTTCCTCTATTATTCTTTTCTGCGAAAAATGAAAACCGGACTCTTTGAGCCTGCGCCGGGATCAAAGTTGCATGTCTCTTGTAAATGGGTTGCTTTGGTTTCTGGTCGGGGTTCCCCCCTCCCAATTTCCAAATGTTATTGACAAAGTATGTTCACGTACAGAAACGTCCAAGACCACTCACCACAAGAGTCATGTTAAATGTTAATACTGTACATGGCTTTTGCTGCTTCGAGTCCTGAGTGCAAGCGCGGCTATGCTTATTTTGTTCACTGAATAATTGCAAGAAGGAAAGCAGCCTATACAGATCAATACTGTGTACCTGAAAAGAGCAAGGGCCTTTGGAGACCACCTCGCCGCTCCTTCTATCTAGACCAGGGCTTCTCAACCTTTGGAGGCCCGGGTACCCCCTATCACAGTCCAATTTTCTGAAGTACCCCCTGCTATTGAATTGGATTAATCAATTAATTATCTAATAGTTAAATAAAAAGTACTAAAACAATTTTAAATGTGAAAAAATGTCTTACTTAACTCTGTGTGTGTGTGTGTGTGTGTGTGTGTGTGAGAGAGAGAGAGAGAGAGACAGACAGACAGACAGACAGACAGACAGATGGATTGCATTTAAGTTCTAATTAACAAGTAATTAACTACTGATTAATGCTGATAAGGGGCAGGCTCTGGCGTACCCCCTGCCGTTGGTCCGTGTACCCCTAGGGGTACTCGTACCACAGGTTGAGAACCCCTGATCTAGACACTTTCTGGGATCGCGGTCCCAGAAGGCATCGCCTCCAGCCCACAGCATGCCAGCCGGACTCCCAACTCACGAGAGCTCCCACCCCACTTCCTCAGGTTCCACAGACTGGAGCCTGACCTCCTTTGGAGGAAGCTAATTAACCTCTGCAAGGGAGGTAGATGGCTGAGCAACAAGCGGTTTCTCTCCGCCCTTGGAGAGGGACCCTCCCTGCACCCCCCCAGGCATTTCAATATTTGACTGGCTCTCTCCCAGCTTTGCCTCTCTCTGTTTCATCTACAAGCAGCCAAAAACTGCAGTCTCCATTACAAGGGGGGGGGGAGAGAAGCACCTTCCAGCCTCATTTCAGCCCCTCCTCTTGGTATGTGCCTCCTTGTAAGGCCAACCCTGATGGGACCCTCCCCCCCCCACACACACACATTCTAGGCAAGTCTTCCATTAGGGACACAGTCCAGGCCATTCTGGTTGTTAGTTCTGTCAGATCAGACACACACACAGCCCAGGTGACGCTTGAGGGCCAAGCCTGAACGTCAGGCTCATTCGCAGCATTGCATTCCGAGTGGAGAAACACCCCCCCCCATGGCCCCCAAACGTGTGCCTGGCTTGATCTGAAAGGCCAGCGTTCTCTGGGTTTGCTTCCTACCCCTTCCAGAAGCATCGTACAGGTACAGTCCTGAGGTACAGTCCTGAGAGCTGCCCTGACATGTTTCCTCGTGGCGATTTCAGCCCATCTGATCGGACGTCTCAGGGACTCCTTGCCTCACGCGGTCCGACAGGCCAGCAGCAAAATCCATGCAAACAGCACCGTGCTTGGCTGGAGGATGTCGCGGGAATACCAGAGGAGCCCACTCACGCTATTGGGGTCACCCACTCAGGCTTTGACACCCCTGGGGAGCAAGATCAGGGGCCTCACTCCTCTTGTGGGGGGCAGAGCCTGCACTGCCAGTACGACCATTTCGGGTTTTTGTAAGCCCTTTTGAAACATTTTTAGAGACACTTTTGCAACTTTGCAATGCGATGCCATGACTGTTGCAACATCCATACTGGTCTCCGGCAGCGTTGTACGGGGTCAGGGAAATGCAGTTGCAGTGGGCAGGCTGTCCTTGGCGGAGGGGGCTTGGCCTCCATGGCTCCGTGTCCCCTCCGTTGTGCAAGTGGCTCTCCCTGGAGCAGAGTTCCCATCGCCTGCTAACGGTGCTCCAGACCACCTTTGCTAGTCTCTGTGATAACAGGCCTCTCCCTCCCTGCTTGGGTTGGCTGAAGAGTATCTTCTTTTGACAAGGCTGGAAGACTCTGGCTGTCATTGCCTAATTCGTGCAGCACCCTGTTTGCTGTGTCTTTTCACAGAGGGAGCCGGCAGAGCCAGGGATGAAGCACTCGCCGTAAGGCTTAGCAGTGATGCCGGAGTTCTGCCAGAACCTATTCGTGTCAAGAGTCTCAGAAACCATCGTTCTCAGAATGACACCAGCTTGGGAACTGACAGCAATGCTTAATCTCTGTCTAGGGACGCTGGGCTGGAAGCACTGTACAGGCTAAAGCTCCTCCGCAATGAAAGAAGGTCGGTCTGTACATGCTCAGAGGTTTGAGAAACCATGGTGTACATGCTCACTCAGAGGTACTTTCCTTTAAAAAGGTAAAGGTATCCCCTGACAATTAAGTCCAGTCGTGTCCGACTCTAGGGTGTGGTGCTCATCCCCATTTCAAAGCCAAAGAGCCAGCGTTGTCCGAAGACGCCTCTGTGGTCATGTGGCCGGCATGACTCTCCTTGCCGTAGCGCATAGCACGCAGCTGGAACACGGAGCACTGTTTACCTTCCCGCAAGCGGTACCTATTTATCTACTCGCATTAACATGCTTTGGAACTGCTAGGTTGGCAGGAGCTGGCCAAGCAACGAGAGCTCACCCCGTCGCGGATTCAAACTGCCGACCTTTCGATCGACAGCTTATGGTTCAGCGGTTTAACCCGCTGCGCCATTCCTTTACTATATTACAAATGATAGGCCCAGAGGTGTAGCTAGGTCTTTTTTTTACTTGGGGCCCAAAGCAGTGGCGTTTCCACGGTAGGGGCGGCACCGTAAGTAATGCGGTAAGTAAGGAGACTCCTGCCGGTCGCGTTCTTCGCGCTGAATGGTAGTGACAGTGAGGGGGCGGCGCCTCCTCCTTTCAGTTCCTACACACGGTACTCGACGCGGCATTACTTACGGTGCCGCCCCTACCGTGGAAACGCCACTGGCCCAAACTTATGACCCACACCCCCAGCATCCCCCTGACACCCCCCAAGTCCTGACATAACTCATGCCATATAATATGACGTATGAATATAATCTTAGTAATATTTTTCATAATTCATGTAATTCATAATTAATAAGTTACTCATTTCAAAATAAAATGCAATAATACTAAGAATAAATATCTCCAAACCAATACTGAGAGCGTTATACTACATTCATTGATCTTTGTATATCAGATACAGTGGTTTCATGATAAATGGCCATATCAGTTTCTTTAAATGTTGTTGTTCAGTCGTTAAGTCATGTCTGACCCTTCGTGATTCCATGAACCACATCCCGCCAGGCCTTCCTGTCCTCCACTATCTTCCTGAGTTCGCTCAGTTTCATGTTCGTTGCATCGGTGATGCTGTCTAACCATCTCATCCTTTGCCTTCCCCTTCTCCTTTTGCCTTCAATCTTTCCCAGCATCAGAATCTTCTCCAGAGAGTCCTCTCTTCGCATTAGGTGGCCAAAATATTTGAGCTTCAGCCTCAGTACCTGTCCTTCCAGGGAACAGTCAGGGTTGATTTCATTTAGGATTGACTGATTTGATCTCCTAGCAGTCCAAGGGACTCTCAGGAGTCTTCTTCAGCACCACAGTTTCTTTAAATGGGGGCATAGTAAAAGAGGGGTAGTGCTCAGGAGGAGAGGTGGGGCTTATGGCACCGTAATTGTATGCGCCTCGCGGCCAGCCATTCGAAAAAAGCACAGCGCAGCTGCCAGGGGAGGACTCGGCATCCTTGGCTCCAAGCGTATGCTGGAGACGTTAATCTCTTTGGTGCTGGGATTATGCTCCAGTCTCCTCTCCACACACCTCCGCTTTCACAGAGCCCTGTTTCTGGGAGGAAATTGGCTGTCTCTGTTTGGCTGCGGGCCCAAGCCCTGGCTCCAAGATGCACACAACCGCGCCCCCCCCCCCCCGTTCCCTCCCCAGCCTCGCTGTCTTCAAAGACCTGGCAGCTGTTCTGAGAGCTGGGTGGTGTTTCTGTGCCACAGCAGCTTGGCAGGAAGCTCAAAGGCTAAAATTAGCAACATCTGCTTAGAGGGGCTGTGAAGCCCTCTGCCCCCTGTGCTGCTGTCCTGCCCCTGTGGCTGGCTCACAGCTGGAAGCAGCACGGAGGCAGGGCGTGGCAGAGGTGCCACCGGTGGTGGTGTCTACCGAGCCTGGTCAGTCCCGCAAGTGCAGCACACCGTGTCTTTGGGAAGCAACAGGGACGGGTTCAGGTGGAGGCCAGTCTGGGAAGGGGGGAGACGACCTTGCCTGGGCACAAGCGAGGCAGGTTTCTCCTGAGTCCCAGAGGAGGGGATGTGCCACAAGGGGTGGCTGTCCGTCAGGGCATGATCCACAGTGCCAAGGTGCTTGGCTCCCTGCAGCTGGGCATGGAGTGCTGGCCTCGGTGGTCTCATCCTGGGCTGATCCAGCCCCGCTGCTCTGTGGGTGCTGGTCATTTTTTTCTTGAGCAAACTGGCCATCTAAACAGAGACACAAGGGAAGAAGAGGGGGTGGGTGGGCAAGACAGCCGAGGAAGACAGAGCTTAATGGCAGCAAATGGACAAAGGCCAGGGAGAACAGCCCAATTTGGGAGGGGCCAACTCCTGGCCAGTGCTGGGCCACCTCTTCTGTTGCCTCCGGGGGGGGGGGCATCCAAGAGAAGTGGTGGCCTCTGTGCTCTCCAGTCCTGCAGTCATTAAGTCACACATGCACAGACCCCACATTTAATTCCAGGAGCTTCAGCCCCCTCCCCCCCCCAATGTAGCCAGATGGCCTCCTTGGGACGTGCTGTAAGAGCAGGCGCTTCCAAACAGGGCCAGGAGCAGAGAAGGGGCTCAGCAGAAGGGAAGCACAGAGCCAGCCATCGGAGTGGCTCACCACGTGCCCAGACGTCAGGACTGCTTCCAGCCTGTGGTATTTACTTATCTTATGAAAAACGTATGCCGTTTTTGATATCAGTTCTGAAGCAGGGCGCGCACCATATGAACATGCAACAGTCAAATCATAAGGCAATTAAAAACGACACGTCAAAGCAAGATCATGAAAGGAATTAGCAGCAGAGGAGACACAGACAACTTCTGAGAACACAAGAAAAGAAAAGGTTTGAAGCTGCTTCTGGATCAGTGGCAGGGAGGGAGCCACACAGGCCTCCCACAGCAGGAGGGCATTCCGAAATTTGGGGGCCACAACCGAAAAGGTCCTGTTCTTCGTGGAGGCCGACCTGGCCTCCACATCAAGTAGTATTTTCAGCAGTGTCTTATTACAGACACACCAAAGCTTTTGTGGCTGGGCCGATCTAAAACATAATTAAAAACATTGCTCGAGTTTTTGAGCTACTGTGTCTTATTAGTAGATCTTATAAGTCGCGGGGGGGGGGGGGGAGAAGGGAGGCACACAGTGGGAGAAGTTCCCTGAGATACCAAGATCATTTAGGGCTTCGCAGGTCAAAAGCAGAACATTGAAGTGGAGCCGGTGTTTCCCACCACTTCCATCACCACCATCTGGACTCCGTCTTGAGCTTAAGTTTCTTCCCTCTCTCCACCCCTCCCAGACACACCTTCAGGGAGGCCCCCCCCCCGCCTCACCTGCGTTGCATGAACAGGAGTAATGCAACGGCGTGTCATCCGCACATAACACCAAAGGGCCCCCCCTCCCCATGGTTTTGTAGGTGTGAGCAGGGGAGTCACAGTGGAACCCCGAGGAAGTTCCTAGATGACTCTGGTGGGGAGGGCCATTTGTTGTGAAGGGTGGGGATCTCCATGGCAGCCTCTGACCCAATGGTGCTTGGTAACGTTTTCTAGACGAGAAGGAGACTGGAGCACCTTCCAGAAGATGGTTTCTGGGATATAATGCTCTTTGTTTTTGTTCCTGTTCTAACAAATTTGTGGTTTGAGTATCTGTCCATTACTTGACAATATATGCCCCAGGGTTTTTTTTTGGGGGGGGGGGTTGTGATGGGGTAATTAGAAGCTCTCTGGCATATATTGGGAGGTGCGTTCCCACTTATTAGCAGAGTTCCCTCCTCCACCCAGGCAGACTGCTTTGCTTAGCTAAATGAATACACACGAGGCATTGCTTTGTAGTTGCAAAAAGAAGAAGAGTTTACTCACAGTTTAGTTTCCATATATACATAGCTTCTGACCATCAATCAGAGGTACATCCTAGACTTAAGATAGAACCCCCCTAGAGCTGGGGCTCCCTGCATGGGGTTAGGCTGCAAGATGGCCACTGGGCTGCAGGAGCAGCGATGGCATCATCTTGCTCGGTGGGCATCAAGAGAAGAAGAGACTGAGTGAGGGGCAAGAAGGAGGAAATAAGGGTCAGGGGCCACACCCCTTCCTGGAACACAGAGGGATTAGAGTAGGAGGTCTTTACATGTGACCAGGCAGTACACCACACCCCCAGTGTCCAGCAGCTAAACGCTGCCCATCCTCCAACAGTTTGATGCTTTGGGGAGGAGGGCCAAATGCTACCCCAGTCTTAAAATCTGCCGATGGTTGGTTGGCCTCCTCGCACAGTACATCCATGTGGGCATCCTCAGAATAGCTTCCCCTCCTCACAGCTTCAAAGGAACCCCAGGGGTCCCCAATGCCCCTGGCATTGCCCACAAAGGACTCCTGGGGAACCTGCGGCTGGCTGGTTCGTCCCAAGGATCAGAGAGACGGCAGCTGCCCGCTGGAGGGGCATGCGTGGGGAATCCGTCTTCCTCCTCAGCTCTGATTAGGTGCCTTGCCAGAGGAAATCCTTGAAGTCCTTTGCCAGGCCTCAGGGTTGATGGCACCCATCAAAGAGATGAAATTGCCTGTGTGGCAGAGAGGGGCGATGGGGGGGGGACACCAGTCTTTCTTATGCAAATATAAAACAGAAATTGAAATGAAAGGCTTCCACCATCAATAATGAAACAAAGGGGAATGGAAAGAGAATGGGATGCCAGCAAAAAAGGAGGCAGCCAAGAAGCCCGCCAACCGCACCCCGTCCCCAAATAGAAACCTCAGAAGAGCCCTGCTGGATCAGGCCAAGGGCCCATCTAGTCCAGCTTCCTGTATCTCACAGTAGGGGCCACCGTGAGATACACAGGTGCCACTGTGGGGCACCAGACGCCTCAGGGAGCACACAAGACAACAAGATACGTGTATCCTGTTTTGTTATGTTTGTTTTAGTTAGTGTTTCTTGTGTTTTTGTATATACAGTATTTGATGGCAATAAAGGTTTTGAAACTGAAACGGATGTATCCTGTTGCCGCTCCCTTTTTTTTTTTATTTCACATTTTTATACCGCCCTTCCTCCAAGGAGCTCAGAGTGGTGTACATATTTCCTCCCCTCCTTTTGTCCTCACAACAACCCTGTGAGGTAGGTCGTCCCTCCTGTTGTCCCGCCTTCTTAGAAAGCGCAGCAGTGATTCGCTAACCACAAGTGTGGTCCGATACACAAGAGAAGAGAGAGAGGGGCAGGAAGGAGAGAAGGAGAGAGAGGGGCAGGAAGGGTGGAACGCCCCCGGGGTGGAATGCCCCCCCGGAATAGTAATTCTCAGGTAAGAAATTCTGTTTTTCTCTGGTAGAGGAACAGGGGCATTCCTGACTGTTTGGGATATATCAGAGCTGTTGGATACTGGGATGGGCCAGACGAGGTGGAATCATTCAGGGCCTCACTACGCTCTGCAGAACTCACCTGTCGAAACAGCGTCAGCCAAGGCTGCAGTATACACCTCATGACGCTTGGCAAAGGTGTGTACCAACACCCAAGTGGCCACCCTATAGATATCCACCAGAGAGGAAAAACCATCAAGGCTGGTGAACCATTGACTCCCCTCCTGGCTTCTAAGCTTCACAGTGGTGGTCCAGCTGCCGAGTTCCCGACTGCAAATCTGTCGCGGTATCAATTACCATGAAACAGTTCAAAATGGAGGTCACAAGACCATCCCTGGGGTGGCCCTCTCACTTGTGTAAGGGGTGCTGTAGCCGGGGAAGGCCTGCATTAGCAGGGGGTTGGACTCAATGATTTTGTAGGTCCCTCCCAACTCTATGATTCTATAAGCGCACCTGAAAGCTGAACCAAGACACAGCAGCTTTCACATGTACCGGCAGAGGAACACCCAGCATTCAAATTTAGTTTAGAAAATGATGCAAAAAAAGGGGAGAGCCCTGAGCATTGCAGATGAGAGTGTGTGAGGAGGGCTCTCCTGCAGACACGTGTGGCCAAGGAGCTGCCTGGAAAGCTCGTGGCATCTCTATGCTGCAGTAACTCCCTCCCCTGACTCGATACCACAAGGCTGCAGAGCCTGAGGCTTCCTGCTCACTGTTCTTAGGGCAAAGAAAAAGAGCCTCGGCGCTGGACTGCAGCCCTAAGCACGTTCACTCAGAAGCAGGTGCTGCTGCTGGTCTAGTCAGTGGTATGTATTTCCCAGCAAATCTGTTCGGAAATAGGTGACAAAGGTGTTATGCACAGATTCCTGAAAAGCAGAACCGCACCCAGTGCGCTCTGTGCACGTTAGGAGGCATGGGGCAGATGACACACCACGACACCCCCCTTTCCAAATGGGGTGCACTGGGGAGGTGTTCCACTCTCCTCTAAAATCTACGAAGAGGATGAGAGGAGCCGAGAAGCACCTGGAACTCCTTTCCCAGGCCTCTGCGAGAATGTGGAGGCACAGACACTTAGCTGGGGGCCCGTTGAGTGCACATCCCTGGCAAATGGAGGTGGGGGTCTTTTAGTTGCCCTTTAACGCATACCCTGGATTCAAAGTCCTCCAAAGCCAAAAGACGTGTGTAGATAGAGGGCGACGGTACCTCTGCTGCCCTAGAACGTGTCGTCTAGGCTGCCTCCAGCCTCTCCGCGCTGGTGGAGATGAGGTCCGTCCCGCTCACCAAGGAGAAGGACAACCTTGACTTTTGAAAGCAGAATATCCGTGATGTGGGAGGGCCCGTGAAACCATTACAGTTCTCCCCTGAGCAACTTCCACTGCTCCCGCACACTGGCATTAGGGCACGTTTCTTTGTCCACTGGTTTCAAGGGTCATTCTCATGACATGCCTCGTGGAACTTGGGACAGATGGCATTTCAGGCCTCTCTGCCAAATACATCAACATAAATGGGTTTCCAAGCTTTCTCCATTAAACTTGCATGAAAGGCACAGATAACGAACTAGACAAAGAGGAACCTTTTAAAGTAGCGCCCTCTTCTGTTAAGCAGGGGGAGAGCACCTTCACCCCAGCGTGGCATCTTTTCCGGTGGCTGTTGCTTCCAGTGGCTCTCGTCTATGGTTTGCTCGTTTTTTTAGAATGTGAGCCCTTTGGGGACAGAAAATTATTTATTGGTTTATTTCTATGTAACCGCTTCGTGAACTATTCTATTGAAAAGTGGCATATAATAATAATAATAATAATAATAATAATAATAATAATAATAATAATAACGACAACAACGACGACAACGACAACGACAACAACAACAATAATAATAATAATAATACAGGTGGGCCCCCATATCCGCTGGGGATATGTTCCAGGCCCCCTCCATGGATACTTGAAACCGTGGATAAGAGCGAACACTCCCTCCATGGTTTCCTGAGGCCCCCCCCCACCCTGCCCCCCCCTGCAGGCAGGCATGCTTGCCCCCCCCAGCTCTTACTGTATTTTTCTTTCAGCAAGCTTTGTTTCTTCCTTAAAGCAAACAGAGAAGCAGCCTCCATTGCAGGCAAGTAGAACGAGACTATATCCTACAGAGGCTCTGCAAAGTTTCTGTTAACCTTGCAGAGCCTCTCTAGTACTTAGTCTCGTTCTACTTGCCTGTAATAAGCAGCCAGAGGCTGCTTCTCCTGTTTCTTTAAGGAAGAAACAAAGCTTACTGGGAAAAAAGTAAAAGCCTGGGGGGGTCCCCACGATCTGTGGATAACTGAAACCGTGGATAACGAATCAGTGGATATGGGGGCCCACCTGTAATAATGTCTCTCGGTGGCAAGTGAAGTCTACTTGGCAGGAAGCAGATGACCCAAGGCAAACTGCTCCCCTCAGAGAGGGACTGGCCAAGCAGAGCCCTTTAAGCAGAGGGGGTGGAGGTACTTCAGACAGACCACCTAGCCAAAGGACAGCCCAGAGGAACATAAGAAGAGCACTGCTAGTTCAGGCCAAAGGCCTACCTAGTCCAGCTTCCTGTATCTCACAGTCACCCCACCAGATGCCTCAGAGAGCACACAAGACACCAAGAGACCTGTGTCCTGTCGCCACTCCCTTGCACCTGGCATTCAGAGACCGCCTACTTCTAAAACCCGGAGGTTGCTTATACCCCATTACAGGCTTGTAACCTGTGATGGACTTTTTCTCCATAAATCTGTCCAATCCTCTTTTAAAGGCATCTAGGCCCGGTGCCATCGCCACATCCTGTGGCAAGGAGTTCCACAGATGAATTACAATCTGGGTGCAGAAATATTTTCTTTTGTCTGTACTAATTCTCCCTCAATTTTAGTGGATATCCCCTAGTTCTAGTGTTGTGTAAGAGGGAAAAGAACTTCTCTCTATCCACTCTCTCCATCTCAAGCTATATTTTATATGTCTCAATCATGTCCTCCTCCCCTCAGGTGCCTTTTTTCTGAGGAAAATTCTTCAGAGTCAACAGCTCCCTGCAGCGCCTCTCACACACACACACCTCGAGCTTCCAGCTGGTGTTTGTGCCTGGTTATGTGAATTCCAGGCACCACCAGACTCTCCATCCTCCTGTAAGTCAGTTTCTACGCAAGTCGGATCTTTTTCTGTGCATGCACAGCTCCGTGGAAGGCTCTGCGGCAAGTGGGAAAGAGCTGTGCGCCGAGAAGAGCTGTGTGTGCCCATGCCCACGTGTACTGTTGCTTGCTGTTTGGGAATTGCATTGTGTAAGTTTGAAAGTATGCAAGTCAGGGGCCTCCTGTGGCGGCTTGGGCTGGATCTGGCCTTCTGGCTCAGCCCGCAACAGCAAGGCTTGGTCTGGTCCCAGATGTAACGGGTTTGATGCCTCTCTCTCCCCTCCAGAAGCTGCGGCCCAGAACACATAGATTGGCCCCTGAAGTGCTGCACTGGCCTTTGGGCGGGGGAGGTCATCTACAAGCCTAGGCAAGCCGTGTGCCAGGTATACTTTCCAAGCAGGAGAGGGTGCCAGCCTGCCCTGGCATCCGTGGGCTCAGCCCGCTTGTTGTTCCTACCCCTCTTGGGGTTCTTGAATTTTGTCCTCACAGCAGTCCTGTGGGGGGCTCGAGGACTGAGTGGGGGTTGGAGCCGCCCTGCCCAGTTGGGGTCGACAGTCCACTCTGCCAGGCTCCATCGGGGGTCCTCTTCTGATTGGCAGGAGTCCTCAAATCCCAAGCAGAGAAAAGGCTATCCCGCTTCGGCCCCCTGTGGGGAGGGGTTGTTGTGCGTGGCGCCTCCCGCACGCCAGAAAGGTGCCCTGCTGCTGCACAGCTATAGGGGGACGCGACACCGGATCGGGAATGCACCGGCCAAACACTGACCGAGAGGAGCGCAAAGAGCCCGTCTGTCCCGGCAGAGCCGCGAAAAGCCTTTAGCTGCGCGGGGAAGCACCTCCAGCCTGGCGAGGGGGCGGAGAGAGAGAGAGAGAGAGAGGTGACAGGTGACGTCTTCAGGTCTTCGCGAATTTTGGAGAGGCGAGGCCCGCCTCCTCCCGACTTGGCCCCCACATTTTTCTTGGGGGGGGGAGATGAAACCGAGACACTTTTCCTTCCAACCTCCCTGGTCACACTCAGCCATCAGTGGGCCCCCAACAACAGCACGCACCCCGACGGCGGCTCTTGCCCTCGCTTCCCGCAGGCTTTCCTCCGCAAACCCACCGCGGGCAGAGGCCGCGACGGCGCTCCCCCCCCCCCCCGCGTGACGGACCGGCGGCGGCTGCCAGGGAAGCCTGCCGAGAGAGGCCGCCTTCCTTGCCACCCCTCCGCCTGAACGTCGCTTGCTTCCTCCGAGCCGAGCGCCGCCAGACCCGGAGCTGTCCTTCAGCACCACGGGGCCGGGACGCCCTTCCTGCCCCCACGGCCCGCCCAGCAGCTCCCCCCGTGAGTGACCCATACCTCTTGCATCACTGCGTGCAGGTGCGGGACTAGACGCCAGGGAGCGGCTAGGAAAAGCCCTGGGTCCTTCCGCCCGCCCGGCAAGGAGGGAGCTGGGAGTCCTGCTGCAAGGATACCCCCGCCCGCCCGCCGCCCCACGTCAAGATCCAGGGTCTCCCCCCCCCCGCGCGCCTTTCTGGGCTCTCGGAAGGCAGTGGGAGCGGAGAGGGGTGAGCAAAGCTTTCCCGGGACTGGATGGAGCCGGTGGCAGCAGGCATTGGGGGCGCGGGAAGGGGAGAGCCATTCTCGGCTGAATGGCCACGGGAAGGAAGTGCTGCTGGGGCGCGAGGAGGAGCGCGCACGCGCCTCCCCCTCCCTCCCTCCCCTCCTCCAACCCCCTCCCCTCCCCGATCAATTTCTCAAGGTGTTCTCTGCACAGCTGAAGATGGCGACAGACTGAAGGCAAAAGGCAGGCGCGGGGCGGGGGAGATGGACGGGCAGAGCCACCGCACCAGGATGCTCCGGAGCGGCCAAGACGTGGCGCCCCAGAAGCGCAAGAGGAAAGGCGAGTGAGGGCGCGCGGGGGCTGCCGAGAGGGCGGGAGGGAGGAGGAGGAAGAAGAAGAGGAAGACCGCGAGAGAAGCCGAGCCGGGCGATCGGGAGCGAGCGAGGCCGGCCCGTCGGGGCTGAGGATGAGGAGGGCCAAGCGGTGACGGACGGACCGACGGAGGAAGAGGAGGAGGAGGAGGAACGCTGCCGCCGCCGGCGTCGTCGTCGGGGAGGAGGCAGGCGACGAGCAGCTGGTGATGATGCCGGTGCGGCGCCGAGCGGCCTCGCCTCGCCCGGGCCGGCCATGCTGAGGGGCATCGCGGCGGCGCAGCACCATGCCCCGCCTGGCCGGAGCCCTTAGCAGCCCCGCGGCGGGAGGCTGGGGGCATCCGCGCGGCCGGCGGCGGCGGTGGAGGAGGAGGAGGAGGCGCGGGGGGGGAGGAAGGCGCTGCCTCGTCGCCGGCCGCCAGGCGAGCGATGCCGCCGCTGCTGGTGCCGCTGTCGCCGCCCATCACCGTGCTGCTACCATGCCGGCGAGGAGGAGGAGGAGGAGGTAGGTGACATTGTCGGGGAGGGGGGGCGGAGAGGAGCCGCCGCCGCCGCCGCCACCCACCGCGCGCGCCCTCCCCCCTCCACGCCGCCCCCGAAAAATATGATCAGCGGCGCTTGGATGCCTCCACGAGAAGATGACGCCGTCCTGAAAATCCGTTGCGCCCCCCCGAGCCAGCCAGACAAGCCGTGCGCCGACGCCGAGCGGGCCCAGCGATGGCGCCTGTCGCTGGCCTCCGTGCTCCTCTTCAGCGTCCTCCTCTCCGACCAGCTGCGGCTCTGCGCCGGGGCCAAGCTCCGCTCCAAGGCTAGGAGCCTCGCCATGCCGGCGCCCTGGGGGGCCTCGTCGTGGAACTTGAGCGAGCCCGCAGCCCCGCCGCCGCCGGCCCACTGCCCGGGCCGCCCGGACCTGAACTCCGCTTGCACCAAACGGCACCTCTTGCAAGGCCCCCTGGCCGCCTTCCCCGCCGTGCCTCTGAGGCCTCCCGCAGCAGCAGCCGCCGCCGCCGCCGCCGCCTCTTCCTCCAAAGCGGACTTCTTGGAGAGCCACTTTCGGAACTTCAGCCTCTCTTTTTGTGATACTTACACCGTCTGGGATCTGCTGCAGGGCATGGCCGGCCCGGAGAGCCTGGACTGCAGCCTCGACAACCTCCTGGTGGATTTTCTCGCTGCTGCGGCTGGAGCCCAGCAAGGGGAGGCTTGTAGCAGCTGCCTGGAGGCTTATCAGAGGCTGGACCAACACGCTCAGGAAAAATACGAGGAGTTTGACCTCTTGCTGGAGAAATACTTGCAAGCGGAGGACTATTCTGTGCGCTCCTGTATAAGAGACTGCAAGGTAGGAAGGGGCAGAGGGTGGCTGGGGGCTAGCAGGGGGGGAGAACCCCCTCCAGATGCGTCTCCTCCCTCCAGGCCCGTCTGGCCTGGCAAGCCACAGCAGCTGCTCAGCCTTTTGCCCTCTGTTTCTGGGCTGCCTTATTGGAAATAATATCTCACAGGTTAGGAACCCACAACATTTTCTAGCCTGCTTGTGTGCCCCCCCCCCCCACGCTAGTTATTTATAGAGCACTGGCCACTTGCACTGAGAAAAAAGAGCCAACTTGCCTCGTCTTTACTGCCTAGTTACTTGGAGGGGCACCTTGCTCGCCACAGGTGTCCCGGCACATGGCTCTTCCCGGCCTGTGCTCATCTGGGGAGCGAAACACAGGCTTTCCTTGAAGAAGCGCCACACTGTGTGGCGGCTTGCTTGGTCCAAAGATAGGCAACAGCAGCGGAGGCGGAGGGGGCAACCAGAGGGAGAGGAGGGGCAATGAGCAGCAGCAGGGCAAGGTCCCTCCTCACCTCCGTTGCTGAATTCCCAGCGGCAGGATTGGCAGGGTGCGCTTAGCCTGGGCCTGTGGTGGGAACAGGCTGGCGCAGGCAGCAGGCAGGGCGACTTCATCCAAATGCCAGCAGCAACGAAAGAAAGAAAACGGGCTCAGAAAATAGGCGGCAGCAGCCCGCTGCAGTCAGTGCGTAAGGAAAGGATCCACCTGGGGCTGGTGGTGATGGGACTGGGATGGCCTGCAGAGGCTCGTCCCGGCTCCCTGGCCACTCAGCACTGTCGTTAACTGACCCTCCTCCGTATGTGTCCCCAGGACCCAGGCCTTGCTAGGGGGTCTATATAGCGCAAGTATATCTAAGTTCCACTGATGACTTCCTCCAAGGAACCCTGGGTGTTATAATGTGGGGTGTGGAGTATTCCTGGTTAAAAGATATTAGCACATGTATGTGCGCGCACACGCACATACACACCAAACTACAATTCCCAGAGTTCCCCAGGGAGAGGGAGTGATTGAATAGCCAGCTGAAGTCTGTCCTGTGAACTCTTCTCCAGGAACACAGTTCTGTGCTGTGTGGGGATGGTCGGGCTGGATCCAGAGACAGTTCAACCGCAGAGAAATTCTTGAGGCCTTGTGCACGGTGAACACAGCGCTTGAATGATGGATAGATGGAAGGCAGGCAGGCAGGCAGGCAGGCAGAGGGCCTTTCTTGAAATCCACAAGCCCCTCCTGACTTCTTTTGGACCCCGCAGCCATCTGAAGCAGTAGCTAAGGGGGCTGGTGGTTCCTGCGGTGACCTGAAGGCACCTGGCATGCCCCACTTTCCCCTCTTTTAAACCCCCGGTCACACGGCCCTAAGCAATTCCTGGAAGGATTTGAAGGCTCCTTCGTTCATGCCTTCCTCCTTGGCAGCTGGCTGCCCAGTGTTGGGTTGCTTGCAGGAGAGGAGTGGGGTGAGTGGGGGGTATCTGAGACCGGGGTCTCTCCTCACCTGTTCCTGTGCGCGCGCGCGCACACACACAACACACACACACACACACACACAAACCACTCAGGGGGCAGTGCTGGCCCCCTGGGGGCAGGGGGCAGTCTTAAAGAGGCAGGAGGGTCTTGTTCTCGCCCTGATGAAAGAATGAGGCAAGTTCCTTCGAAACAAGGAAAAGGTTTCTCGAAGCAAAGGGGGGAGACAGGAGACAAGCAAGCAAATGGTAGGCTTGAGATCAAGAACAAAGTCCAACAGTAAAATAAGCCAAGTTCTGCCTAAATTTCCTTATCTTGCCAGTTTACTTTCCTGACCCTGGAGGGGAAGGAGGACGTCGTCTCCGGAATTAACCCACCCTGAACACCAGCCTGGTGGGAACCCTCTCTACAAACCCCAACTAGCCAGCCCTCTCTTGAAAAGGTGCCTCCTCTGCTAGCTCTGATAGGCTAGTCTAAACTAGATGCATCCAAAATTTCCTGCTGCCAAGTCAGGTTGGTTGATTTGACCCAGAGACCAGATGTGAGCAAAGCTCATCAGGGGTCTTGGGGGTGGTGGTGGTCTAAAGTGCCATTGTTTCCCCTGGCAGTACCAGGTGGGCTGGTGCTCTCGCTCCACATCCTAGGTGAAGCCTACTGTGGTACCTGCAGCAGAGTGCTGGCAGAATGGGGAAGGTGACAGGCTGCCCCTTGAGCCAGCCCCAACCTGCCCAGGTGGGGTGTCATTTAGGAGACGGAGACCTGACCCCGTTCACTACAGTTCTCCTTGTATTTGGACACTGGGTTCGGACTTCTAAGAGGTCCTGCCTCATCAGTGTAGCATCTTCAGTGGCAGTCGTGTAGGACCAGTGAGTCCTGCATCACCCTATCTGTTGGAGCTATCTTAACCCCCGAGTTCCTCCCCCACCCAGGCAGACTTGCTAATTTGCTTAGCTAGATTAAACACACGAGTCATAGGCTGGTTGTAGTTGCAAAAAGAAGGAAAAAGTTTTTACTCACAGTTTCATTCATAGGTACAGCATCTGGTTAAGACCAGAGGTTACTCTAACTTGAGACAGCATGCCCCCTAGAGCTGGGGCTACCCTGCGTGGAGGTCTGCTTGGATCATGACCGCCATTTATCAGAGCTCAGGCATGCCACGTCCTTTCTCATCAGCATCAGGAGAAGAAGTGAGAGAGAAAGGATGAAGAAGAAGGAAACAGGGACAAGCGGCCACACCCCTTCCTTTGGACAAAGAGGGGTCTAGATAAGGAAGGTCTACTCAGGTGACTGGGCGATACATCCCCAGTGTCCAGCATGCGGAAGTTGCCCATTTCTCCAACACTATCCTGGAACCCAGTAGGTTCCCAGTCCTGGGAACTCGCCTTATAACCTGCCAATCGCGTGTCGTTCCTGATTGCAGAGAGGGGCAGGAGCTGTAGCTCCCGTGGTGGACCAGTTGCTTGCATACCTTTGATCCCTGGCAGCATCTCACAGTTTAGGGAGACAGACTCCTCTCTGAACCCCTGATGAGCCTCTCCCAGTCTGTGATGACAATGCCAAGCTAGAGGGACCGGCAAAGGCAGCATCCTCTGGTCAACTACTTGTGTTGGGTGGGGATAAGGCCAGAGAAATGTAGCAACCCGTTGAGCATCAGGCCGCAGACTAAGGCCTGAACTATTCCCACGATAAAGGTGATTTTCTATGGACTTTGTTCCCTAGCAGTGTTTGAACAAGCCACAGCAGAACGTCCCGGCAGCAGCAGCTGCAGCGGTCTTGGTTTCAGGAGAACCAGCTAAAAAGTGCCTGGGCTAGTTCTAAGAAAGATCTAGCACATTTGAACATTTGAGCTAGTTCTAATAAAAGCATAAGTTTGCCCATGGCACTCCGATTTCTTTCAGGGAACCAACAGAGCTGGCTGCATTTTGGGGTCTTTGCGCATTGTAAGGACAGCATCAAGCTCAGACACAGGAAGCCCTTTGCTACCCCAGAAAGCACTAGGCCAGGGGTTCTCAACCCCTTCCCGCCCGAGTACCACCTCTGGCGCCACTCTCCTGCTGCATACCACCGGAAGTGACTGGCAATGACATCCTCACCAGTTACTTCCAGGTTTTCAGGTTTTTGGAAGCCAGAAAATGCAGGTAGGAGGCCCTACCTTCTCAGCGTTCCCGAGAGGCTCGGCCAAAGGCAGTAGCCTCTTGGGAGCAAAAGCGCACCACTGAAAGTGCCACATTGGAGCAGGGGTCCAGCGGTCCGAGTACCACCAAAAGTTGACTGAAGTACCACTGGTGGTACTAGTACCACTGGTTGAGAACCCCTACACTAGACAAAAATGAAAGATCTGTTATTATTTATTACCACCATTATGGTGGTCCATTGCTGCCCACCTAAAAAGATTTTTCGGGTGGTGTGAGCCAGGACCGGAGGGACGACCGTGCTTTGAATGACTGGGTTTGCATTGGGGGGGGGGCTGCCTGCCAAGGCTTTGTGGGGACGAAGTAAAGCCCCTTGAGTGCCTGAGAGCTTGGCAGCCCTGCTGTGAGGTCCTGGACGACTGCGGAGAAGAACCAGCCTGCTATATGGATGCTGTTGGCTACAGGCAGCCAGGCCTGTCACCCTTGCAGGCTTCATTCCTTCAGGACCTTTTGCAGGGATCTCTGCCAGCCTCTCATTGGCATCATGGTGCGTTCTGTCCCTGGAGGGGATGGGCCACACATGCAGGTCTGCCTGCCTGTTGCACCTTTTCAAGTGGTAGACAGATGCATTTGTCCTTCTGCAGGCAAATGGTTTGACAGTCAGTCGTGGGTTCATAAGTACTCTCACATAAATGGGCACTTTGGGGGCATGTCAGCCCTAGAGGCCTAAAATAGGGAACCCTGGAGACTGTAATTGCGGGAAGAGGAGCAGGAAGGGTCCCTAGGAGAAGACTCGCAAGCAAGAGGCTCCATTCATGCTGGTTGGAGGGAGGCCGCATCTGACCATAGTGCTGATGTGCCCACGAGCTCCCCCCCCCCGCTTCTCTAGCAAGCACACTTATTTATTTAAGAGATTTTGTTCCACCCCCCTGCAGAGGCCACCAGGGCAGCGGGCAGCTCACAACAGTTAGGGCCCAGTTCTACCCAACTTTCCAGCGCTGATGCAGCCGCAATGCAGACCCCCTCCCTACCTTGAGGAGACCTCCATAACCGTACTGCAGGATGCAGTGCACGCCCCGTTGGTACGGCTGCATCAGCGCTGGAAAGTTGGATAGGATTGGGCTCTTGAAGTGGTAACAGACCTGTCCACATACATAACCCCCCCTCCCTACTCTTAGTGGGCGGCGTCTAAGAATGGTCCCTGGACATGCACATCCTGGGGAGCCATCCTGGATTCCTCCCCCCCCCCAGGAAAGGGGAAAGTGACCCCAGTCAGTTGCCTTCCTAGCATTTGGCTTGGAGAAAGTGCCTGGCAGCTCTGGAGAGGAAGGATTTGGCAGAGTAGGGTTGGTGGTGGTGTCATCTCTGTTCTTCTTGATTTTCATAAGCAAGAGAAGTGCAGCAACAGCTTGTGTAAGCTGGTGGTTGTGCCTTGCATCTTACTCTTTCAGTGGTACTAAGAAGAGCCTGCAAGGATTGTGCAAGAGGGATCCTCAACAGAGACGTCGTGGCACTGGGGGCGGTTGGGGCAGTGGGCCCCAGGGCGCGGGTCGCTTACCGGTTGATCTGTTGCCCCGTCGCTTCCTCTCCACAGCCGAGAATGGCTGCGTTTTGGCCCTCCCGCCCTCCCTGGTGCCGTTTCGCTCCAAAAAAGGAGCCAAAAAGCGCCGGGGGAGGGCGTTTCCACGCCGTGGAGGCGCGCTATGTCAGGGTGGGGCATGTGGTGGCCATGGGGGCGTGGCTGCGGCGACCCCCACCCCACGAGGTTCTACGTTCGCCTCTGTGGCAAATAATTTGAGAACCAGGTCCATTGAACTCAGTGGGGTTTACTTCCAAGTAAACATTACGTTTAGGTAGGGCTGTTTTTCCTTGTATGCCTTTCCAAGGTTAGGACATAATTGCAGGCGCAGTTCCTGATGCCATGAAGGCCACAGCTTAATCAGGCCTGGCATCAGGAGCATGTGCAGAGTACCTTTCCCCCCTCCCTCAGTCTGTCAGTGCACATTTGGGATGACAGATGGGGCAGGATTTGCCTGGGCAGGGGGCAGAGCATCCCAGCGAGTTGGCCTTTTTTCTTAGAAACACAGCAGCTTCTTAGGGCCTCGCAGATCGGGACTTTTGTGGAAGGCCAGAAAAGGAGGCAGTTGCTCCTTGCCGCAAGCCCACGCTCCTCCTGTTTGCTCTCCTGCAGAGCTGCTCCAGCTGTGTACAAGTTTGGCACTGCCTGCAGCTGGACACAGAGCCAGGCTGGGGACCAGGAAGTGCCTGCTGATGTGGTCAGTGGCAGACAGACGTGCGCAGGTCGGACGGCTGTTCCTTTACCATGATTAAGAAGCCTGCAGTGTTGCGAGGCCAGTGCGCAGGATGAGTGAGAGGTAGAGGCAGCGTTGAGGAACAATCAGCCGTGTGGGCTGAATCACAAGGTGGGCATCCCTGAATGCCACCCATGCTGTGTGCATGCACGCACCACTCACTCACCCACCCACCCACCTACCCAGTTGTAGCGAATGCAACCCTGAGGTGCAGCAACCACATCGTTTATACATAAGAGTTGCTAATACTGCTTCATTTTAGCCATAATGTTTCTGCCCAGGATTTCAAAGAAGCGCGATGAGAACCGTATTTGCACCCAGAATAGGGCATCTTAAGTTGCTTCTGCAGAGGAAAGTACTGTCGTTCGAAATGCTATCGGAAGCAATCGTGCTTCAAAGTTTGCTGGCAGTGTTTGAAGCACACACACACACACACACACACACACACACACACACACACACACACACACACACACACACACACACAGAGTGTTGATGATTTCGGTGTTTGGTTTTTCTGCCCAACCAGGTCCCTCCTGCTATTGACTGATACTCTTTGGAGGTGTCAAGTCTCTTGGCAGGTTATTAGCAAGAGGTTTCTCCCCAGCTTTGTCACACTTGGGGGTCCTGTGCATCAGAAGGAGCGCAAGGCTGCCACTGCAAACTGCAGCCTCGTGCCAAGACCTCCCCCCCCCTCCCCGCATAATGTGTGGCGCACCAGACTTCATGTCCGGACCTCATAGCACAGTATGGTGCCCCACTCCACATCATTGGCTATTGCTGGCCGGGGCAGGACAACAGAAGCTGCAGTCAGGCCAGGCCCAGGGAATGATGGACAACACCTTATGGAGGAGACCTCCAAGTGGGGCTCTTGTGTTCATGATGCCTAATTCTTCCCTCCAGGCTTTGACGAACGTTATCTTCAACTCCTGGTTTTGCCATGCTCAGAGCTACCTCTTGTGTCGCTCGGGTAGCTGCAAGCGTCGCCCTAAACAGTAACAAGAGGGAAGTGTGAGAGCAGTGAGTGGAGTAATGTGTCCCAAGAGATCACAGAGAGTCTGTGCAGTGAGTGAAAGAAGCTGGCACTAAACATGCCTGCAGTACAGCAGCTTAAGAAGTTTGTGTGGAGGAGGAGGAGGAGGAGGATGGACTTCCGAGGGTTTGCAGCCTGCTTTTCCCTCCGACTTCACCTTCCGTTTCTCCTTTTTCCCCTTCAATGCCTCAACGATTCGGGGATGTTGCTTTTCATGGCTCGGTGAACATCTGCGGTGAGTGACGGGCCCTGTTTCAAGTCACTCATTTGAGTGGGGGCTGCTGTTCATGAGCAGGTGCAGCACTGCCTGGTTTGGGAGTCGGACTTAGACCTGGAAGATCCAGGTTCAAATCCCCGCTCAGCCACGAAGCTTCCTGGGTGACCTTGGGCCAGTCACTATCTCTCAGCCCCACCTACCTCACAGGGTTGTTGTGAGGACAAAAAGGAGGGGAGGAAATATGTACACCACTCTGAGCTCCTTGGAGGAAGGGCTTTATAAAAAGAAAGTGAAAAAGTGAAATTCACTGGTACCATAAAGAGAAGGGTGGGAGGAGAGAATGAGGCCTGTGAGGATGGATGGATGGATAAGCGCGAGCGGGAGAGAGCAATTGTGACAGAAACAGACGCTGTCTTACCTACGCCTAGGCTGGGAACAGACCAAACGCCACAGCAAAATGCTGTCCTTGTTGCTGATTTGGTAGACGCCAACTACTAATAGTTGCTCTTCCCGCCCTCCCTTTGGGACTTGTCTCGGCCCTTTTGCCAACACTGGTGGACCTTGTGTGTTTCTGAGTGTTTCTTCTGCCTGCAAGGCAGTTGTGTTGCCTGCATTGTCCTGTTTGTGTTCACCCCGTGCCCGATGCCGAAAGCAGAGACCCAGCCAATATTATTTATGTTGTGGAGATTTGTAGACTGGATGACTGCAATGGGTCCTGTGTGGGGATGCCCCCATGAGGACCCAGAAACGTCAGCTGCTGCAGGGTGCAAAATCATGGTTGCCAACTTGCCACTCAGCAGGAACCCATCACACCCGTTCTGAGACGGCTGCACTCTGGATGCCCAGTCTCTGTCTCTGGGCCGGGTTTGTGAGAATCTTTGCACTAAGTCTCAGCCACAAGTGAGAGCTTTTGGCTCCGAATCTAGGCGTGGGGGGGGGCTAAAGGGGGGCTGGAACTATCCGGGGACGGACTCGTCTCACACTGGCATTGTCTGTTTCGTAGCAGTGGCGTTCCTTTCCAGCCAGGAGGCGCCCTTTTCCCCAGAACGCCCCCTGGAAGACTATGACATCATACCATTAGTGTCCTTCATGGGGGGGGGGGCAGAGATGGCGGCTGCTGGGAAGAGCTCATCTGCTACTGTAACCCCCCAAAGTTGAAATACCCCCCTCAACTTCACAGCCTGCAACTGGGGCCACAAAGCTGTGGGGGAGGCGCTGAATCTGGGTCCTGTTTCTCTCAGGGAATCTCTTCTCCCCCTCCAAAAGGCCTCTGCCGTCAGCCACTGGGACCCTGGCTGAGTGTTTCGCCTGCAACTGCAAGGCAGCTGTGTTGCCTGCATTGCCCTGCTTGTGTTCACCCTGAAGCTGTGGGGTCTCCTTCCTTCATTCCCTTTGGAGGATAAGCATGTGAAAACAGACTGATTCCATTTTCGGCTTCGGGGCCAAAGGCTGCTGCAGTCCTCTTAAGCACCCTCTCCTGGGACTGAATCCCATGGCACTTAGTGGCACTTGCTTCTGAGTAGACATGGATGGGCTTGTGCTGTGGGTCTTCTAAGAAGTTGTGTTTTCACGTTTGGAATTTTGAGGGCTCATATTGCTTTAACGTTCTATCCGTTAAACCACCTCATCCTGGAAAGCAGGTGATGATTGTGGTTGTGAAGAAGGGGTGCATTCGTCACCCCAGGCATTGAGAGTCGCTGGTCCCCTGCCTGCTGCTTCCTCTTTCCCAGGAGGAGCCAGCATCCAGCTCTTGCCACAGACTCCTGTGGCCGGGCGGAAGTCGGGACCAGCACTTCTTTTATTCCCTCTGATGCGCTTGAACTTGGAAAGACCTAATGCAGCAGATTGCCGGATTACATTCTAAAATTCAGTATCTGGTTGCTCAGACTAGAATATCTGTGTTTGTATCCCTCCATCCCCCTTTGACTCTTTGAGATTACTTGTAATGAGAAAATTAAAGGGGAAAGTGCAAGAAAAGCAAATGAGGAACAACTGGATGGTTTATGGCTAGGCTTACCAGATCTCCAACCAGGACAGAGTGCTAGACCTTTAGGAGAAGGAATGTGGGCAGGTGTAGCTTGTTAAGTCCTAGAGCACAATCCTAAGCATGGCTACTCAGAAGCAAGTCCCACTGAACACAATGGGGCTTGCTTCTGAGTAGACATGCCTAGGATTGTGCTCTAAGGTTTAACAAGCGACACCTGCCCACATTCCTTCTCCTAAAAGTCTAGCACTCTGTCTCGGTTGGAGATCTGGGAAGCCTATTGTTGGGCAGCCTTGGGCAAGCCTCTGACTCTCACACCCGAAACTGCCTCACAGGGTTTTGGGGAGGAACAAGTGAGATCTCCTGCCAGTTCCTTGGGATGAGGGCAGGATATAAATATGAACACCACGTCTGGCGCCACTCTCCTTCTGCGTACCACTGGAAGCGACTGGCAATGACATCATTTGGCGATGACTGGTGATTTCAGGGTTTCGGAGCCCAGAAAACTTCCTTAAGGACGACCTCCAAGCACGTAGCCCAGTTAAGAGACCGAGGCTTTCTCCGTTGGGGAAAGATTTTCCTGATGGACTTTCGGCTTGTGGGGCAGCTGTTACAAATTCAGGCACCCATGAGGGGGGAAAGGGGCATCAGGGGTGGGTCCCAGCCACTCTCGCCAGGACTGGTGCTGCTGTCCTCGTTGTCAGGTACACCACTGCCATTCCTGGCATTGCAATGATGTTTTGGTCTGAAAGGCACTGCCTACCGCCACATACAATGGAATGAAAATGGAAGCGGCCAAGATCTCTGAGCAACCACAGAGCCACAGTTAGTCGTGGAGATAAGTAACGCTGCAGAACTGTACAGGATAAGAAGACAGGGAGGCAGAGCTTTTGGTCTGGCCATTTCACAAAACATTCCTAACACCAAGGAGGACCTCCAGTGGACTGTATAAGAGCCAGAGGAAGAGCTCACCTGGCAGAGAACCAGCCAAGGCCAGGAGAATATAAGGAGTGGGCTGGGGATGGATGAAAGGGGTCTGGATGGAAGAGAGACTACAGAGCCCTGGGAGGCAGGAGCAGGAAACTCCTCTCTGATTTTGCTCTGACTCCAAGGAGAGGAGGCCAGCGGGTGGCGCAGTGGGTTAAACCGCTGAACCATAAGCTGTCGATCGAAAGGTCAGCAGTTTGAATCCGCGACGGGGTGAGCTCTCGTTGCTTGGCCAGCTCCTGCCAACCTAGCAGTTCCAAAGCATGTCAATGCGAGTAGATAAATAAGTACCGCTTGCGGGAAGGTAAACAGCGCTCCGTGTTCCAGAGTCATGCCGGCCACATGACCACGGAGGCGTCTTCGGACAACGCTGGCTCTTCGGCTTTGAAATGGGGATGAGCACCACACCCTAGAGTCGGACACGACTGGACTTAATTGTCAGGGGTCACCTTTACCTATCAAGGAGAGGAGAGGAGGTGACAAGCCAGGGGGGAAAGGATGTTGAAGGCGTGATCAGGTAAAAGAAGGAAAGTTCTTGAAGATGTGGACCCACTGGAATGATGAAATGGAACTGAGTATGTGAAAGAGGTGGTTTTAAAAAAAAAAGTCAGAATTATAATAGTCATAGCAGTCCAGAATACTCCTGGCATGGAATGTCAGGTGGTGAGGGAAGAGAGGGAATCTGGTTCTACCAGTGAGTAAAAGTATGCTTTAAGACTCAGGCCTGATGATGACTTCCTCAGAAGAGATCCAGGACCTTGAGCCTTCTTAAGCTCAGGTTTAGGAAACGTTGTGCATTGTAACATCAGAACAATCCTTGTTCCATACCTCAGGCTCTTGTGGCAACATTTGACAATGTTTGTAGCAGCAAGTATTTCACTGGGCGTATCAGAGACACTTTCCTGCGGCTGGTCTCCCTCATAAACTGAGCCTGCAGTCCCTTTGCATGCTGGGGGGGGGGGGGGATACTTGTCATGCTAACTGCATGTGGAGTTGAATTCCTCTTTTGGAGGGATTTGAATCCCTTTTCCGTTCTGCGGCCTCCCGTTCTTGCTGCACCGCTGGTTAAACCGGCACAAAAGTTAAGTCAGATTGCACTATCAATGAGAAAAAGGCCCACAGGTGCACTGTCGCACCTGCATGTTTAAGTGCTGCCAACGTGAGAGGCTTCAGGCACAAGCAGGAAAGGGACGTTCCCCCGTACAAGCTCTAGGGCAGGGGTTCTCAACCTGTAGCTTTTCCCTCCGGCTTGTGGTGCGAGCCGGAGAACCCACTCGGCTGTGCCGCAGGCCGAAAAAAGCATTTTTTTTGGGGGGGGGAACCCATTTTTCTGCTCCCCGTTATCAGCTGCTGATTGCAACAGCTGATAATAGGGAGCATCTCGCGTACCCCCAGCCTGCGGTCCGTGTACCCCTGGGGGTATGCGTACCACGGGTTGAGAACCCCTGCTCTAGGTGTTGGAATCTGAATCCAATTTACATAGACCAGGGGCTCTAAAAAGCCAAAGGGGCAGGCAGGGCTGTTCTGCCATTCCTACTACTTTCTGTGTAGCTTGCGGTGGAAGGGATCCCGTGTTCCTTAGTGGCTGGGGCTGAGCTGACATTTGGATGTTCTTCTGTCTGAGGGACTAGATGTCTTGAGCTGGCGCTGCAATGGAGATGTGAGATAAGGTCAAGGTCTTCCCTGCTCGAAGGCCAGTCGTGTCCGACTCTAGGGTGCAATGCTCATCTCTGTTTCTAAGGCCAAAGAGCCAGCGCTGTCCAAAGACGCTTCTGTGGTCACATGGCCGACATGACTAACGGAACGCCGTGACCTTCCCGCCACAGCAGTACCTATTTATCTACCTATTTATCTACTTGCAATGTCTTGCTTTCGAACTGCTAGGTTGGTAGGAGCTGGGAGAGGAGATGGGAACTCACTCCGTCACGCGGCACTCGGGTCTCGAACTGCTGTCCTACTGACCTTCCAGTCTGCAGTTCAGCATCTTAACCACTAAGCCACCGCGGCCCCCAGGAGAAGTGAGATACACCCTGATATATGCTCCTGGCTCTACGGAAAGTAGTTCTGAAATTTGGAAGATAAATCTCTCCCCATTCTGCAGTGGCTGGATTCCAGCTGGTCTCTCCCACTGCCAACTCTTGGCCTCGGTACATGGAGGTGACATGTGCACACCCCTCACGCTTGCCACATGGCTGCAAGCATGCGCGTTGGCCGTTCTCCCCAGCCACAGAGAAGGCCAGCCTGGCTGTCACAGAGGTCGCATCCTGGCTTCCTTGGGGCCCTGCTGGCCAGGACTGCCAGCTTGCAGAGAGGCAGAAGCTTGTGAAGTGACTGGTTGGATGCCTTTTGCGTTTGATGTTTACGTTCCAAAATCTTGGAACTACAGTATAGTGTAGCTTCATGACAGCCCACTATAAATTTAGCTATGTCAACTGCTTTACGACCTACTTGTTGTTGAAAAGCAGTGACTAAGTCGTCTTAATGATAATATTTGCTCAGGTTCTGGCTGGTGTGCCAGGGTTCAACCATCTAGGCTGGTGTGCTGTGCCCACTGGCGTCACTACAGGGGGGGGCGGAGCTGTAAGTTCTGCTGAAATTGGAGCCTCCCTTACACGGAGCAACGAAGCGGCCCCGCCCCCTCACCTTCAGAGCCTTTCAGGGAAGCGAAAGCAACGCGCAGGGAGACTCCCTGCGTGTTGCTTTCGCTTCCCTGAAAGGCTCCGAAGGTGAGGGGGCGGGGCCGCTTCGTTGCTCCGTGTAAGGGAGGCTCCAATTTCAGCAGAACTTACAGCTCCGCCCCCCCCCCTGTAGTGACGCCAGTGGCTGTGCCGTATCCACGAAAGCATTACCAGTTGCAGGTGTGCAGCGATTCCTTTTCAGCAGCCTCGTCCCTGCTAGAGCATCCTTCCTTGTCACCTTTATTTCAGCCTGGCAGCAAAAGCAGATCTCTTCACCCGTCATCTCTTCCTCCTGGTGCATTCTTGCCAGCTGTTTGCCCTCACGGAGTCTCCCCTCTCCCTGTGCCACTGCTCTCTCCTTTGGTGGCCTATCCTCCGAAGGTTGTGGGGGGGGGGTGTTGACCACCGTCTCTCCAAATCATGCCCGTGTCAGCCCCTGCCCACCTCTCCTGTGGGCTATCTCCCCACCTCTGAAGCTCCTTCTGGGAGAAACAACACCCCCTGCACGTCTAGCCCTATTCAGCATTCACGGCCAAAGCTCGCGGCAGCAGAGCTGGAGGAGGAGGAGGAGGCAAGAAAAGCTGCTGCAACCCTGCTCTTGATGGCTGTCCTGGAAAGAGAGTCGGAGCTGACCCAGCCATGAGGCCGATGCCTTCTCAGGTGGTGGACCAAGTGGCACGTTGGAGGGGCTGAGCTGGACTTGGGCCCTCCAGCCACCTCTTCCAGCCTACCTCCTGCCTGGCAGCCAGCCAGCCTCATCCTCCTCTTCTCCACTTACCTCCAGTTTTCAACTCCACCTGCGTCTTCCTGCGGTCAGCAGAGAGAATGTTAAGAGAGGAAATTCCCTGCATTCTCTCCACTGGCCACTGAAAGGCGCTGTGGCAGTGCTGGATGCCAGAGGGGTGGGAGATAAGCCCTTCCTATCACCCTCACACACTTCCTGAGCAGACAAGGAGAGAATGGGGCTGCCAGGCAGGCAGGCTCACGCTCTGTTGTGTATACTTGGGGGACGGGGGACACGTGCTTTGAGTAGTGCTCTCTGTAAAAAAGGTAAAGGTATCCCCTGACAATTAAGTCCAGTCCTGTCCGACTCTAGGGTGTGGTGCTCATCCCCATTTCAAAGCCGACGAGCCAGCGTTGTCCGAAGACGCCTCCGTGGTCATGTGGCCGGCATGACTCTCCTTGCCGCAGCGCGCAGCATGCGGCTGGAACACGGAGCGCTGTTTACCTTCCCGCAAGCGGTACCTATTTATCTACTCGCATTGATATGCTTTGGAACTGCTAGTTTGGCAGGAGCTGGCCAAGCAACGAGAGCTCACCCCGTCGCGGGAATCGAACTGCCGACCTTTCGATCGACAGCTTATGGTTCAGCGGTTTAACCCGCTGCGCCACCCGCTGGTGTGCTCTCTGTACATGCCTGCAATATGGTGGTGTGTGTCCTGGTAGCGGGGTGGGTGGCAGAATCGAAGAGGGGCAGCAGGACTGGGGCAGTAGGTTCAGGTAGTGGACGGACCCCGAGTACAGGCACTGCGGGGAGAATCTCCACCATTTTTAACCCCTCTGGCACTTCTTCAAAACAGGCCAGGCATGGAGGTGCCCAAGTGTTCCAGGATCTCCCTGCCCAGCCAGTTTTGAAGACAGATCAAGTGGCAGGGAGTCAGTGGGGCTGGAAGGGTGTCATTGCCGCTGCTTCCGCCATCTTCTCCTCCCTGGCTCCTCTGCCACCTGGCGCTTCTTCAAACACGGCAGGATTCTGCTCCCAGAATTCTCTCGGCCCATTTTGAAGAAGTGCTGGGTGGAAGAGGTGGTGGGGCAGAAGCAGCCAGAGGGCAGGGCCTTCAGACTCTGGCGCACGTATCACAAAAAGGGACCAGATTTGGCCAGGTCTGGCTGTTAGCCATGATCGCCAAATGGAACCTCCATGTTCCAAGATAGTCTGTCTCAGATTGCCATTGTGCCGGGGAGGGGGGCTGCTGCTTGGAAGGACTGCTGTCCTCTGCTTTCTCTGACATGTCAGTTCTCTGCTGCTTCCCCCTCAGGGGGGCCAGGGACTGATCCGCTCTTCACTCGTTTGCACCGACAGCCTTAGGTGGCGTCATCTTTTTCATCTCCATCAGTTCTCCCATGGCTGGCAACATGCTGTCCCCTGTGCATGTCCGGAAGCACATCATGTGCTTCTAGACAGAGACTAGGGTTGGTGTCCTTCCTCCTGTTAGATTCATCTCATGATGTTTGATCAGTTCCTTTTCTGATGTAGTCAGTAGCACAGCTGATGGTTCCAGAAGTCACCAGTAAACGCCCCGTGGTTGCAGCAGAAGCTGGAGCATTTCTGGAGATGTGACTGAAAAGTTGTGACTTCTGTCCTAGTATCCTAGTGGCTTCAGAGGTGGAGAGAGGCCCTTCACTTCTGCATAAACAGGAGAGCTTTTGCCTCTTCCCCCCCCCCCCATGGCTGATTGCGAGGGTTTCCTAGGCATAAAAATCACCACCGTTTCCAGGAACTGCTGCACCCTCTGTTGTATGCAGCCACGTCAAGCAAGGGGCCCAGGAAGAGACACCGTCTGGGTGAGAACAGGGCAGCCAGAAAGGGTGGTGCAGAGGAATCTGGCACTGATGTTGCACAAACAGGGACACAATCCTCCTACTGGAGGTCACATCTGCCTGTTCTGCCAGTTGCAGAGCTTGGATGCACACTGGAAATATTTCTTCACCCGGCGTGTTATTCATCTGTGGAACTCCTTGCCACAGGATGCGGTGATGGCACCTGGCCTGGATGCCTTTAAATTGGACAGATTTATGGAGGAAAAGTCCATCACAGGTTACAAGCCATGATGGCTATATGCAGCTTCCTGGTTTTAGTAATAGCCTATTTCTCAGTGCCAGGTGCAAGGGAGTGGCGACAGGAGGACACAGGTCTCTTGTTGTCTTGTGTGCTCCCTGAGGCATCCGGTGGGGCCACTGGGAGATACAGGAAGCTGGACTTGATGGGCCCTGGGCCTGATCCAGCAGGGCTCTTCTGATGTTCTTATGTACTGATGCACACAGTTGCACGCTGCCCTGCACAGCTGGTTTGAGTGCTGAACCTCCAGTGTGCACATTTGGGCTGCAGCAGAAACAGCCTTCCTGGAAGGACCCAACAGTGCTGCTCAACCAGGGTGGCGCTCAAGTGCCTCCCTCCGTCCGTCCATAGGGCTGCCGTACACTTTTCAGCTGCCACTAGAGTGCATGCGAGCGGTGCTGTCGGGCAACCTGTGTGTGCGTTTCCGGTCACTAAAGCAGAAACCTGTCCAAATGCCATTTGCACGTGGTCCTGCTGTTCATGTCCCTCTCATGGACACACAGCACTGGGGCGGCTGATTTACTCACAGCAGAGGCAGGAGGCTGAGGGCAGGTGAAACTGCCTCAGAAGAAGTTGTGCACAGAACCAGCGTTCAGGTCCTGGGCTTTTTTGGCCCCAGACTGCAGCTCTGGAAACCAGGGGGCTCTTTTGAGTTCCCTGCATTTGCTCCCCCCCCCAGGCGCCAGTTTCTCATTTCAAAGAGAAAAGAGCAAACGGGAAGAGGACTGGGCCGCTGCAGATTATCTCCGAAGCGACGCTCTTTCGGGATGGAAACCATTCCAGATCGCGCTGAAACAGATTTGGAAGCAAAATGTCAATCCTAGTTGAAGAGACATCGTAGATTTTGAAGGGTGGGGAACAGGAATGAGACGGGGGCAAACGAAGCAGAGAGGGAAGCTGGCATGGGGGAAGGTGCGGATGAAGAAGAGCTGGAGAGAAGCTGCACCTTGAGTAGGGAGCGCAACTCTGGAAGCGCATGGCGTCCTGGCATTGGAGGTGGCTTGCTGCCTGCCGACTCAGGGTGCTGATGGAGTTGGGCACCCATAATCGCATCAGCAGGAATGCTCAGGTGCTGCTTTGGGAACTTTTTGCAAATGACCGGGCATGCTAGGAGGCAAACTGAGAAATTTGCCTAGGGGCATATCTTAATGTCCAGGCTGTCATCTTTCCCAAGGGCAGCCTGAGAGACAGTAGTGTAGCACATGTTACATTAACAATGAAATCCTATACATATTTATGCAGACATAAGTCCTACTGTGTTCACTGGGATTTATTGTCAGGAACCATGAGCTGTCGATCGAAAGGTCGGCAGTTCGAATCCGCGACGGGGTGAGCTCTCGTTGCTTGGCCAGCTCCTGCCAACCTAGCAGTTCCAAAGCATGTTAGTGCGAGTAGATAAATAGGTACCGCTTGCAGGAAGGTAAACAGCGCTCCGTGTTCCAGCTGCATGCTACGCGCTGCGGCAAGGAGAGTCATGCCGGCCACATGACCACGGAGGCGTCTTCGGACAACGCTGGCTCTTCGGCTTTGAAATGGGGATGAGCACCACACCCTAGAGTTGGACACGACTGGACTTAATTGTCAGGGGTCACCTTTACCTTTATGTAAATGTACCTAGGAGTAAGCCAGACTGAGCCCAGTGGGGCCTACTTCTGAGTAAGCATTCAGAGGCTAGCATTCTAGTATACTTTTATATTTCGGGAGGTTTTTTTCTTCTTTAATTTCATGTTTCAGTTTGTATACCTTTGTTTTAACCTCTTAGTAGCCACTCCAAGGGTTTGGGGGTGAAATGAGCGGTCGTCGGTTCCAAAGTAGGAATAAGTGGCAAGAGGAGCAGACATTCTACTGAGAGAATATGTTGAATTAATTTCTTGTGGTCGTTTAGTCTTAGCGGGGGTGAGGGTGTGGCTAAGGGGAGACTTCTTCATGATTACCTCCCGCGCCTCCAAACTTCTCACCACACCTCTGGTGCCAAGGAAGACTCTGGGACCCTGGTCAATAATGTGTTGCTCCTCTCCAGCGTGCAAGAGACATTTGTTGCAAGAGAGCCCAACCGGCCTCCTGCTCCGCCCACCATCAAGCCTCTTGCTGTGGAGTTAGGGTTCCCAGCAGGACAGGAAGCCTCTTTCTCAGCAGCTGCCGTGAGTGGCTGAGCCGGCTGTCACTCAGGAGCCATTAGGATGCAGCTCATGCCCCACCTTATTCACGGAGTTTGGCTCAGCTGTCCTTTGAAGGGCAGTGACTCAGGGATGGCAAATCTGTGAATGATGCAGCCGTCCATCTGCCCGGGCTGGAAGCAGCCCCCTTAAGCCCCCGCCCAGGCTACCAGCATGCAGCAGGCGTGCCTTGCAGAACAACATGCCAGCCAACGGAGACTGCTGGCCTGGCCTGGCCACTGACTCTTGTCTTGCAATAATGGGGGGGGGGGAGAGTCAGTTGCAGGTGCATCTGTGTTTCCGGCCCTCCCAGCGTCTTGCCTTTCCCCCCTGCCAATTTGTTGCCCTGTGTGGGGGAGAGAGAGTTTAAGCAGTACCCAGGAGATGTCTGGCTTGGGAGCAGCGTGCCTGACTGAGCCCCCCCCCCCCCGTGCTTCTGACCTCCAAGGTCTGCAATCTGAAGAGAGCTGCAGACCAGGGACATGTCTGTTTGCCACCCCTCCATGCGACCGTTTCGGGTGGTTGTATGGCAAGGCCAACCCTGCTGTCTGGAAGCAGGGTTGCCCTGCGGGAGGAAGTTCAGCAAATCTGGGCGTCATTGACCAGCAGGCAGTAGAGAGGGCTTGGCTCTCTAAGGTCACACAGCCCCAGGACCAGGAGAATGCAGGTCTGTGTGCGCCCGTCTGCAGTGTTTTTTCATGACCAGCAGGGAGTCAGGAACCAGAGTCTGGCTTGCAGCGCTTGTGTGCTGTTTCACTGGTCTGTTGTGAGGACGAGAGAACTGCAGATGCCCCTGCTTGCTTGGGGATACGGTGAGGATCTTCTAGGAATAAATCAGGCAGGGCAGTGTCTCACACACACTCTGCGCAGCTCTCCCTCCCTGGCTTCCGAGCATTCACTGGGCGCAGAGTGACGGCGGCAGACGCGCGAAACACAAAGCGCCCAGCTGCAGCCTCCTCCGATCCGGTCGCGACTCTGCTGTAGCCTGATAACCACCGTGGCCCATTTTCCTCGCTGCTTTGTAACACAGACCGCTAGCAAGGAGGTCTCATCCGTGTCTTCCTCCTGCTGTGTCCTGTGGTCTGCTGTGCACATGCTGAAATATGTTGTGGTGACAACACCCCACTGGTGATCATGGGAAGGGCTTGGCCAGTAGGACCTTCCCCACCTTCAAGAGCCAGTCGGAGCGTGTGGAGCTTTTTGTTTTTGGTACTGCCTCCTTTCAAAAATGTGCTTTCGAGGAAGCAGCTCTTTAGAACCCTTTTTCCATTTTGGCAGCCAGGCTGCAAGAGCATCCATCCCAGCCTGTAGAACCTAGATCCAGGGCTTGCGCCTTTGACCTTGAGGTGGTGGGAGAGGTTGCCAGAGGTGAGCACCTGCCCACATTCGGGCGGCAGCAGACACAACCTTCATGAAAGGACCCAACAGTCCTGCTCAAGCAGGGTGGAGCTCAAGTGGCTCCGTCCGTAGGGAGCTGGGACCCTCATCTGTGGGACCCCCACCTGGGACCCCATCTGTGAGACTTCAGTCTGCCTCACAGAAGACATGTGAGGATGAGCAGAGATGAAGGAAGAAACAGGGTAGATGGAACCCTCCCCCGCTTCATTTGTACTGCTGGAGGTAAAAATCCCGTCATCATGTCGACAAGTCTGGCTTGACGAGATGTTCCTACCATGAGGGATTTGTCCAGGTCACGTCTCTGTAATCCAGTTTATATTCTTGATCTTGACAACATCCCCCAACTGTGATGATGCAGCCCTGAAACAGATTTTTGTCCACTGTCTGAAGAAAAAGCTTTTCCTTTCCATTGTCCTAAACTTTTCTGCTTCTCAGGCTGCACTCCTAGGCACACTTTCCTGGGAGTAAGCGAAATTGAACACAGCAGGACTTACTCTTGAGCAGCAGAAATGCATAGAATTGCGCTGTCAGTTTGGTCTGGTCTCCCTCCATCCCACAGAGCCCAAGAAGATAAGATGATCAGTGAAAAGGGAATGAGACCGTGACAAGTGGGTGGGTGGGTGAGTGAGCACAGCTACGGTTCCTGAGTGTCAGCCCTTGGCAGTTGCATGTCTTTGCTACCTTCCGCACACCACCAGGGAAGAAGGTGGAGGAGGTGTGAACCAACCCTTAGCACGTAGGCAATAGTCAGGGTCATGTGTTGGGCCACAGTGAAAACAGGCATTTTCGACGCATGACAAACTCAGTTCCTTCGGCACTGCCTCTTTGGGGGAAAGGGGTGGAGAACAACATAGTAGTGTCACCCATGCACCGATAATGCTGCTCCATAGCCTTTGGATGCTTGGCAATAACAACAACCACAACCACAACAACAACCAGTATTTATATACCGCCTTTTCTTTGGTCATCGGATTTCTCCTCCGACTTTAATTCAAAGACCATTTACACGGGCAGGCTTTCCAAACCCCAAAGGTTTTTACAATACAACAGTATGTTCTAACCTTTTGTAGAACCCGTCATTCTTTCACAGTCCAGCCTTTCTCTGGCATCTGCCTCACCACGCTTCGACTTACAGGCGACCTTGACTCCCACTCAAAGTGCAGCTGCAGCTTCTCTCCCTTTCAGAGACTCTGCAGCCCATCAGCTCGGCGTGCCGACAGCTCTCCGACAGACACGGATACTTCCGACCATCCTGAACTGCCGTCCTTGAGCTCTTCAGGCATATGAGACAGTCGCTCTACCAACTGAGCCAGACCTCCTGGCAAGAAAGTTGCTTCAGTTCTGGGCCTCTTTTTTTCCTCTTGCCTGTCCATCAAGAATAGCCCCACTGGTTGGCACCACGAATCAAGACTTGGCTGGGCCTGGCAGCATCTGTCCTGACCACATCTCAAGAGGCATGTCTGCTCCCTTTTCAGGCCACCCATTCCTTGAGTTGGAATGCTGCAGGACACCTCTGTGCCCGGTGCAGGGGAGTGTCAACGGGAAACAGGTTATCTTGTTGTCTTGTTGCTCCCTGAGGCATCTGGTGGGGCCACTGTGTGATACAGGAAGCTGGACTAGATGGGCTTTTGGGCTGATCCAGCAGGGCTCTTCTTACAGTATGTTCTTATGTTCTTACCTGAATCCAAATGCAGAGAAAGTCATGTTTTGATTCCAGTCTCTGAAAAGATGCAACATTTCCCTTGCTGTAAAGAAAAAAAATCTCCTTACAGATAACCCCAAAAATTACAGATGTCAAAGCGACAAACAGTGCTGAGAGATTCCACAGATGAGACCGTGATTTGTTAATCTTGGGTTTGAAAGCCCTGCTGCGTGGTACGAAATTAGCCGCCGATGGGCAGGACCCCTTGCAGTTCCTGCAGAGGAGATCGCCTGCGAGGATCCAGCCAGCCAAGACCTTTTTTTTTCCCCACAGACCAGTTTTCCCACCCTGTCATGCATGGCAGAGCAGTCACAGCCGGAAAGAGGTGATTTCGCTGTGTGAATTACTAAATTAGAAAGGTAGCTGTGATTTATTCCAGGGGAGACCATGAGTAATGCGCGTGATGCATTTTGAAACAGATGAAGCTCGTTTCCTTAAGCTCGTTTCCACTGTACTTATTAAGAAAAACACCAGCGGCTCTCGCCTGTTCTTGGAAAGTGGAAGCCAACGCCAGGCGTTTGACTCCCAGACTCCAGAGCAGCTGCCTTGTGGAAACAGAGAGACCCTTGCCGAATATCCTGCTGCCCCTCAGAGCCTGGCCCTGGATCACTTGCAACGCTGAGGAGCTGGCTGAGAAAGCGCTTGCAAGGATTTGAGCCAAATGCCACTCCAGCAGGAATCGCAGCTCGACCCAGAGCCTCTGCCTTGGTTTTTCGGACAGAGAAGCTCTGTGGGATCCTTGGGCAGATGAATGAATGACACCAGGACGCAATGCCACGCTGCCGTCCTTTGTTAATTTTACTATGGAAACCGCTCTGTGAATGACCTTTGGTTGAACGGCGGTACATCAGTATTCTTACCAAGGCTCTTAATAATAGCAAAAGGCAGAGTGGGGGAGGGGCACGAATGGCCCAGCGCCCCTGTCCCCCTCCCCGTCAGCCCCACTCCATCCCGACTGGTGACGCGTCTGCCTTTTTACCTCCAGGGAAGCTCAATTTCACATCCGCTTGTCTTCCAAGGATCCCCATGTGTGGCGTGAGGTTCTGGGGGATGTTCTGAGCTGCATGCAAAGTTCATACTAGCGGGCAGCCCAATCCTGCGTAACTCCATGTGTGGCGAAGCAGCCGTGCCGACAAGGGGTGCACCGTAACCCGCGGGGGAGTTTCGGCCTCCGGATAAGCCCATGCTGGCCAGCTGGCTCTATTTTTGGACCTGCACCAATTATTTCGCTGGCGCAAGTCTGCATATGCCCGGGTCAGGGGATCGAGACTGGGAAGTGGGATAGGATAACCACAACCCCCTTCCCAGCCTCGATATCCCCCTTCCCCCACCCCCATCTTCGCCACTTTCCTCCTCCTCCCTGCCTCCCTCCCACCCCTCACACTGGCTTAGCGGCCCTTGTGGTGTCCTCCGACCACTGGCACGTGGACCGGGCTGCTCATTGCTTGTGACGGTGGACAAATGGTGTGTCACATTTTGCCACAGCCACGAAAGGTCTGACACCTGTCGAATGTGCATTCCTGCAGGATGAATAGGCCCCTAATAGGGGCCCACTGCAGCCCCTTCCTTGAGAGCTGAGGGGTGACCTGGAAGGCACCAAACGTGCCCCAACCCCTGTGCGTTGCCAGGGAAGGTTGGCAGTCGTGGAGTCAGCGCTCTGTCTGTTCAGGGACGTCAGGGATATAGTGGAACTGGAAAAGGTGCAGAAGAGAGCGACCAAAATGATTAATGGGCTGGGGCACTGCCCTTACGAGGAAAGGCTACAACGTTTGGGGCTCTTCAGTCTAGAAAAAAGGCGCCTGAGGGGGGACATGATTGAGACATATACAATTATGCATGGAATGGAGATTGTGGATAGAGGAAAGTTCTTTTCCCTCTCACACAACACTAGAACCAGGGGACATCCACTCAAATTGAGTGGAAGGAGGATTAAAACTGACAAAAGAAAATATTTCTTTACCCAGCGTGTAATTGGTTTGTGGAACTCCTTGCCACAGGAGGTGGTGGTGGCACCTGGCCTGGATGCCTTTAAAAGGGGATTGGACAGATTTATGGAGGAAAAGTCCATCACAGCTTACAAGCCATGATGGGGATAAGCAACCTCCTGGTTGTAGGAGTAGGTTTTCTCTGTGCCAGGTGCAAGGGAGTGGCGACAGGATACAGGTATCTTGTTGGCTGTGTGCTCCCTGAGGCATCTGGTGGGGCCACTGTGTGAGACAGGAAGCTGGACTAGATGGGCCTTTGGCCTGATCCAGCAGCCAGGCTCTTCTGATGTTCTTAAGTGTCCGCCATTAAGGGTCTCCCTGATGCTGTGGACCCCTGAAGAACAAGCAGGCTGTGTGTTACTGTACAGTGAATGTCATGTCACATCCCGACCATGAAGCGGGTGGGGAACAATCGGAAACCAGCATGGGCTGGTGGGACAAGGGCCTAAACTCCCCCTTTGCTCACATGTGCTGCCCTTGAAATGGCTTCTCTCCGTTACTTGTCTCTCCTCAGCAAAACCGCTGAGGAGAAACATGGGTGGGGGAAGAGATCAGCACTCTTCCCCCCCCCCACGTGTGCTGATGTGACCCAATTCTAACTTCTCATCATGTGTGGTTTGTCCCTGAGACGCTTTGAAGGTCCCCTGGTGTTTCCTGGAAGACGGTGTGCGCACCTCTGTGGTAGCAGCAAACACAATCGGTCAGACTGCCCCGCGCCGTTTCTCGGATTGCAGCGTGGAAACCCAGGCCTTGTGATGGGGCACTGGATCCAGCCCACAGGGAATCTCCCTGAATGTGTTCTTCTTTCAAGCAAGGTTTTGAACCCCTTCAGCTGAAGGAAGCACTTCATTCAGTTATATCACAGAGTATGTACAAAATGACACGTTCCTGTCTCAGGCGCAGGAAACACGACAACACCCAACAATCATTGTGCTCAATTCTCAGGCAATCCAGAGCTGTCACTTATTCAGGCTGGCAGCCTGTGGCACGGAGGCGGGTGGAAATCCTCCGACAGAGAGCCAGAAGGGCCCAGATAGGTTGTACGCCATGAATCTGCTGGTGTGCCCAGCTGCAGCCTGGCCAGGGGTCTGGAGGCCTTGTGTCCAGAGAAGCCAGGGGTCTGGTTACGTGTCCCGCAGAGCAGGGGCATGAAATATGTAGGCGCTGCACTCACGTTTCCAGATTTGGCCACTCATGTTGACGTGGTCCCAGCAAATGGGCTGCCTGCTGGCTGTGGGTGAAAGCCCTGGGCCAGTCGGACTCGGCCCCCTAGGGGCAGGCGTCAGCAACCGGGACGCCAGCTTTGCAAAGGAAAGAGCCAGGCCTCCATTCCAAGGAGTCTCCTCCCAAGGCAAGGAGAGGTGCCGGGGCAGCTGCCTCCTCCCTGTTCTCCCCTTTTGACCCAGGACCTATTTCCTACATCTTTCAGAGTCCATGTCTCCCCCGGGTGCAAGCAGCAGGCAGGCTTTCCCTCAAGGGTGGTTTGCTTTCCTCCTCATGTGATGGGAAGGGTGGGGACATCTCTCTCTCCCCCCCCCCCAAACACACATCTCTGACTGCAGCCTTCGCAAGCAGATTCAGGTAGTCGCTGGCCTGAGTGTCTCTCACTGCTTGCTAGTTGCCATGGAGACAAGCCGGGATGCTAGATTCATCCTGACCTCCCCTTCCTCTGCTGCCTCACGCCTGTGCAGTGGGTAAGAGGCGGCGGGGGGGGGGGAGGGATGTTCCCACTTCCAAGCATCCAGGGGAGATTCCAAATTAGCTGTGCAGCTGAGAAACCTGAAGGCAGGCTTGCTTGCCTCCGAAGCCCAGGGAACGAAGACAGGCTGCCGGGGAAGTGACTGTTTCCCATCGTTAACACAATCCTTTTGCATCCTTCGAGCAAGGCTTTCAGACATGGGGCGTAGCTGCAGGTGACAAGAGTGTTCAGACCCAGGGAATGTGGTCTGCTTGTCCTTCTGCGTCAGTATCTGCTAAGGAGGAGGAGAAGACACCACCACCACCCCACTGGAACATCCCCCTTTTTTGAGCCAGCTGAATGTGAATTAGTCCAAGGAACCTGCTTGCAGAAGTCCAGGTCGAGAGGAAGCCTCTGTCTGCAATGCAGCTGCAAACACCCCATGTAGTAGATTAAACATTCAGCTGGCTAATTGGTGAAGGCAACTTGTAATTATTGGGGGGGGGAGTTAGGGGGCTCTCACCATCCTTGTTGCCATCTGTTGGAACCAGATGGCAACAAACTAAACCCATGTAAGGAGCTACTGCCACAGATCACCCATGGCCAGTCGGCAAGTTCTGGCTGCTGCCAGTCAGTGCTGAGGATGCTGGGCTAGGTGGGCCAATCATGGCCTGACTCAGCAGGCAGCAGCTTCATGTGACCAGCTCTAGCAGATCCATTGCATCCACATGTACAGGCCACGGTGAAGACACTGAGCTCTGCACCCAGACTGGATTTGGATGCCATGTCTGTGGAAAGCACTGGTGCTGTTCCCCTGACAGCTTCCTCAACATGGTCGCTATTCCTTGGGTCAAGCCCTGGGCTCAGAGCAGCTGCCAAAAAGCCCACCCAGCCCACAAAGGGTCCCTTGAATTGCCAGCCCCCCCCCCCCCCGCCCAATGCAGAGGCTGCCTCGTGTATCAGTTTCTTGTCTATGTGTGTACAAAATCTCGCCTGCAACCCCGGTGGGAGATGCTGTGACTACTTCAGCACAAACTGTTGTGGTCGCCTGGACTACTATGTTGTGTTAGGAAGACGGGTGAGTTTGGGTTTTTTGCTGGAACAAGACGTTTGGTTGGATCTTTCCCAAGAGAGAAAAGATTTGCTCTCCGGGACCAAACAAAATGAGTTGGAACTGAGGGAGGGAGACCTTCTTGCAGATCAGGTCAAGAGCTTCATGCTGGATCCGAATGGATTTTAAGTCCGATTGGTGTCAGTGAGGCAGCCCAAACTCTTCCCATTTCTCAGACGGCTGGACTGAGTTCTGCTCTGCCCACCCATGTGCCACCTCCTGCACCTGGGCCTGCGCTCCTGAGGACGCAGCAGATCCGAATGTCCTGGAAGCTCAGCAAAAGCCCCCCCCCCCCAGACTCCAGTCAAAGGGACTTGTGATGGGCAGGGAGCTGGCATAGCAAAAGCCGCATGGTGGGAGGGAGGAGCTGGGAGTGAATGACAGACTGACGCTCCCTTAAACAAAAGCTCCCACGTACATTGCAGGAATTAATTTCCATCAGATGCTCATTGTGTGTTACCTCAAACATGAGCGGGTTGGTGAAAACATTGATGTCAGTGCCTGTGCCTGGGAGAGCGACAACAGCAGCAGCAGCCCTCCCTACGCCCCCCTTTCCTGCTTTCAGGGCTCCGCAGGTGGCAACGGTTTGCTTCTCCTCCAGCGCACAAGCAGGGCTGTTGTGCGAGGCAGGCACTGGTGCGCAGGGATGAGCTTGCACGGAGATCCAGAGGACCAGCAAGGGAGGGGGCAGCCAAAGCTGAGGCCCTGAGGGGGGGTCACGTGCCATGGGGGGCAGGGTTTGCCCCACCACACTGGTTGTTCCCACACATGAACAGTCATGCTACACAGGAGAGGGAAACTGGCCCTCCCCCACAGGGCCCCGCTGGGAGCACAGAGCATAGCCCTGGGGCCCCCTGGAAGATGCAGGCCCTCCTCCAGGCTCCTTCATGGGGGTCCGAACAGCTCAGGCCTGCCCAGTGTGACTGGTGCCCAGGGCCCCAGGGGAGGTGAATCCCACTGGTGCCTGGGGCTCCCTCCCTTCCCTCTTCTTCCGCTTCCCTCTTCTTTCCCCTGCTGCAGCACTCTCTGCTCTGCTTCATCTCGCACCCGTTTCCACTCTTGGGCCCTCCTCTCTTTCCAGTGGGCCTGGGAGGGGCAGTGTGGCTGCCCCCTCGCCAGGCTCCTGAAAGTGGGTCCCAACTCTTGGCAACATGAAGACCGCTGACGGAATGCCAGGAAGCCAAGGAGCGCCAGCTGCCAGGACCGCTTTTGGTGGCCACCTGGAGACAGGTGCTGCTGACTCCAGGCCCATCTGCCACCCAAGGTGAGGGAGCAGACTCTCCTTCCAGGAGGGCTTTGCTCAGGGGAATGTGAACAGAACAGGGCTCGTGCACCTGCTGGTCACAAGTTCCCAGCCCTGTTGAGTCAAACCACGTGTCCACTAATTCCAGTGTTGCCAACATGGCTGCGTGGCTTTGCTCCAGTGGCATCGCTCTAGGTGGGGCGGAACGCTAAAGGCCGACCCACACCGCACGATTTCCGGAGCGTCCCAGACGCGCGCAGAGCTGTGCGGAGCTGTCTGGTCACCATTTACTGAAGTCTGCAGCTGAACGCAGGAGAGCTGCGCTCTCCCAAGTTCCGGCACATGCAGAAAGTTGTTTGCCCATCTTTTGAGGGGGCGGGTTCCCGGAGCTACTGCAGCCACCAATCAGATGAAAGGGCGGGATGAAAGGGGTTGTTAATCAATCGGAACTCACTTGAGTCTCCGATTTCTCTTGGATCCATTTCTCCTTCTCACAAAAGTTAGCAAGATGAATTCTATTCCCGGCACAAATTGTTTTGTTGGTTTTCTCTCCTTCCTGCCCCTCTCTCTCTTCTCTTGTGTATCGGACCACACTTGTGGTTAGCGAATCACTGCTGCGCTTTCTAAGAAGGCGGGACAACAGGAGGGACGACCTACCTCACAGGGTTGTTGTGAGGACAAAAGGAGGGGAGGAAATATGTACACCACTCTGAGCTCCTTGGAGGAAGGGCGGTATAAAAATGTGAAAAATAAAATAAAATAAATTTGCAAGAAGAGGCTTGTGGAGACAAGGTCAGCACACGGAGGAAAGAGGCCAGGTACCTACGCTCGCTTGCCTCCGCGCCAGAGCTCATGCGGTGTGTGTCGGCCTTAAGTGCCGCCCCACTCTGAACTTCCGTTTCAGCTCCGCGCGAGGCGGCCCCACCTTCGAGCCATTCGAGGCAGCGAAAGCAGCATGCAGGGAGTCTCCTGCACGTTGCTTTCGCGGCCTCCAATGGCTCCGAAGGCGAGGGAGCGGGGCCGCCTCGCGTGGAGCTGAAACGGAGGTTCAGAGTGGGGCGGCACATCGCGTTCCGCCCCACCTAGAGCAACGCCACTGCTTTGCTCTCCAGGGTCTCGAACACGGGAGGGTCTTTCCCACCACCTGCTGCCTGCACTGCCCAGCCCTACTCTGCTAGCAGACGGCCCCGGGCCCGACACCTGGAAGAAGCGTCTCTCATTTGAAAAGGACCAGGTTGCAGCTGGTGGGAGAGAGTCTGGAGAGCTGCTGACTCTCTGCAATGCCAACATGTCCCCCAGTTTCCTGGCCCAACGTGAGTGATCAGGTTTTGCTCTCCCTGGCCCCTGCATCAATTCAATGTTGTTCACCAAGGGCTGGGTGTGGGCAAAGAGGCAGAAATTCAGTCCAGCCAGGGCTGGCCAGGAGCTCAGCTGATGAGGCAGCAGTAGTAGTGTGGCCGTCTGTGCAGGAGGGGGTTGCATTCCCTCGAAGGATTAGGTCCACGGTCTGTCGATGCTCCCGGGCCCAGATGTGATGGCTGAGGCGTGGCCCACTTTGACTGATCTTTGGCTGGTGGGCCAGCTGCTCCCATTCCTGTCTCGGTCAGACCAGAGTTGGGTTGTCCTCTTCTTTGGATTGCTGCATCATGTTTTCCATGGGACTGCCCTTGAAGACCTTTCCGCCGCTTCAATAGGAACAAAATGCGACTGTGGGTCTTCATGGGTGCAAACTTCTGTAACTATGCTCTCCCTTCGCCATTTCGTCCGCACGGTATCCAGTTTGCTTCTGAGCACAACGCAGGGTTATAACCTTGAAGGCCTTTGCATGGCTTGGGACCAAGGGGCCTCAAGGACTGCCTGTCTCTGCAGAGCGTTGGAGGCCCTCCTGTGTCCCCCCCCCATGGAATTTCTGCCCATGAGGAGGTCTGGCTTGCTCCCTCCTGCCTTCCCGATGTTCTGGCGAAGGCTGAAGCGGGTGGTCACTCATGACTGTTGCTTGATCTCGGCTTGTGTTTTCCTCGAGGGTGTGATGTTCTGCTTCAGTTTTATGATGTTAGTTCATGTGTTGAATTCTTTTAGCTTTTTGTTGGGAGCCACCTTTGCTCTTTGGAGAATAGTAGCATAGAAGCCCTTTAAAGAAATGGATAAGAACCACCCCATGGCCATATGGCAACTGGGGCTGGGTGGGGCTGGGGCTGCGAGGGAGTGGCCTGCCGAAGGCCCCCTAATGAGATTGGGGAGGAAGCGTAGGAGGCCTTCAGCCTGGGTCACAAGTTGGTGTCCCGTGGTGCTGGCTGGGGCGAGTCGGTTTGCCAGCTTCTGCACTTTGACCCAAGTCAAAACTGCTTAAGCTCAGACGTGTTTGGGTACACCAGGGAGACTGGCTCCGGCCCCAGTAAAAGGAGGAGCCAGAAATTCGCTGGCACCTGGCCATGGCCGAGGGACTGACCCCCAGGGCATCCTGCCAACCCAGAACCACGCGAAGCCCCTCGGTTCTGTTGTGCCACACACACGTTCCCCATTCTTTTTGTGGCAACCCCCCCCCCCCGCCTGCAGGCAGGAATGATAAAGGCGGAAGCACTCTGGCCGCGTTCTGCATGCGTGCAGCCCGTTGCGGCCGGCTGCGCCAACATTCTGTCAGTGGGACTTGCCTCAGGAGTCGCAGAGAGGTCTGTTTGCGTTGACGCTTCCCTTGGAGAATTCTCAACTTTTGCTGCATTTCTCGCGCAGCACGCGCCACACACAGAACGCCAGGCAGAACGTGCCCGGTGTGCTTCGGCCTTTAGAGTGACGTGTTCCCACATTTCTGCCGACATTGCATTCCAGCTTGTCTGCCAATGTTTTTATTGGCCCTGCTCCTATGCCTTTTATGGCAGACTTTCATGTGCAGGTGAGGCGTTTCCCACCAGGGTCTCAGGCACAGGAGCAGGGCCAGCCAAAAGACTGGCAGCCTTGGCGTCACAGAACGGTCACAAGCCCAGAGCCTTTGTCAGTTAGCCCAACGGGTGGCAGCCCTGACTTGGTCTGGCAGGCTGCTGAGAGAGGGGCTCGGGGGCACGCAGGGCCCTGCTGGCTGGGCCCCCGGCTTTGTCTTCCTCTCTGCCCCAGAGAAACCGTTCCCAGCTTTGCCGTGCTGATCTGTGGTCTCATTGCTGCTGCCCCCCCTCCCGCTCCCCTTCCTCCACCCCTGGAAAACCAACAGCCACAGGTTCCCATGGCAACGAGGCGGCTGCAAGGACTGAATGGGAGCTTCCCTGCCAGGCCTGGCGACGGCAGGCAGAGCTTTGGGGCACAGGAAGTGGCAGTGGAGGGGGGGTCCCTGGAGGCAAGTGGCGCTGCGGAGCTCTTCCTTTGCCCACCAGCGGGCTGAGGCTCAGCCGCTGCAGCGCAGCCAGCAGGCGACAGGCCCCAAAGCCGGCAGCCCCGCCAATGGGACACAGCAGGCACAAAGAGGGCGGTGCTGGCAGGAGCCAAGCGCCCAGCTGCCCTCTCCCGACGGCATCCAGCTCAGTGATGCTGACACCCGCTGCCAGCGCTTCAGCCTCGAGGGTCTTTCCCAGCCCCCCCCCAACTTGCCAAGAGGGACTGAACCTGGGACCTTCTGCCTGCAAAGCTGGGGTGTCTTTGGCACTGTGGCCCCTCCGCTTCTTCTGCCAAAGCTCACATTTGGAACCCTGCTGACGAACCCCTTCCATGATCGCCCGTTGTTGTTGCTGCTGCTGCTGCTGCTGCTAACAACAACAACAACAACCCCCTGCTAACTGGGCAAGAGGGACTTTTTCCATTGGTGCTCCTCTTATATTTAGCAGGGGGAGAGTAACTGCCCCCCTTTCACCCCAGCACAGTGTCTTTACTGGTGGCTGTTTGCTGGTGTTCCTCTGCATCTTTTTTAGATTGTGAGCCCTTTTGAGACAGGGAGCCATTGAGTCATTTGATTTTGTCTGTAAACCGGTTTGTGAACTTTTTGTTGAAAAGCGGTATATAAATAATAATAATAATAATAATAATAATAATAATAATAATAATAATAATAATAATAATAAACAGTATTTATATATCGCCTTTCTTGGTCATTGGATTTCTCCTCTGACTACATGGGCAGGCTTTCCTAACCCCCCTAATGTTTTTTTTAACAATATATAAATGTCCAATCTTTCATGAACAGCTGCATTCCAGATGGTATCCTTTTGCAGTCTGGCCTCTCCACTGGCCGTCGCCTCCCACACTCGACCGACGCAGCTGGCAGCTCTTATCTCTCCTCACAGAGGCTTTCACAGCTTTTTGTCGGCGGCGTGTCTCGAACTTGCCGTTCGCCGATCTTCAGGCTTGCAAGGTGGCGGCTCTACCGACTGAGCCAGACCCCTCTGCCCTGCCCTCTGCCCTGGCTCTGGACTGCCCTGCTGCTGTGCCATGTCCTCGCTCATTCTGCAAGAGCTTGCCTGGCAAGGACTGGACACTTCCAAAGCCAAGAAGGCGTCTTTTGGTCTGTCTTCATCACATGCATTTATTTCAAAGATTTTTATCCCCCTCCCCCCCCACTTATCTTTAGCTGTAGGGTAGACAAGGAAAACATCCTTCACCTGCAAGATGTTGGGCGCAGTTCAAAGTATAGCTCAACAGCAGCATGTGCAGTCAGTGGCGTAGCTAAGGGAGGCCCTGGTGCCCCGGGCCCCAGGTGCCAGGCCTCTGGGGGGGGGGGTGCCACGGGGGTACCATTTAATAATAATAAATTATTTTTATTATTTATTGAATTATTTATAGAATTTATATCCCACCTTTCTCCCCCATGGGGGGCCATTTTTATTAGGGTGTGTACTATACTGTAAGGGTCTGGGGGGATGAAATGTTACATTTCTGTGAATGTTTTAGGATTATTATTTATTAATTATTATCATAGTTAATATTATACGTAACGAGCTTGTTGGGACTCGAAGGGGGTGCAAACATTGCATGGCCACCGGGTGCCACGAACCTGTGTGCAGTGGCAAGCTGTGCGTTGCGCAGGGCCTTGGGGCTCATGTGCATGCATCATTTACCCAGTTCTCCTTTTTCTGAACCAGTAGACTCTGGACTCTGGGTGGCTTCGTGGTTAAGACGCTGAACTGCAAAGCAGAAAGTTGGTAGGACAGCAGTTCGAGACCCGAGTGCTGCGTGACGGAGTGAGCTGCCGTCTCCTGTCCCAGCTCCTACCAGCCTAGCAGTTTGAAAGCAAGAAATTGCAAGTAGATAAATAGGCACCGCTGCAGCGGGAAGGTAACAACGTTCCATTAGTCACGCCGGCCACATGACCACAGAAGCGTCTTTGGACAGCGCTGGCTCTTTGGCCTTAGAAACAGAGAGGAATACCGCACCCTAGCGTCGGACACGACTGGCTTTCGAGCAGGGGAGACCTAGACTCTGGGTCTAGACTGAGCCTGAACGAAGCCGTCACTGAAGCTGATGGGCTGGCTTTTCTCGAGCTAAGCCGGCACTATGGCCCTTCTCCACTCACATCTGCCTCCTGGTTGGAATTTGTTTTAGATTGTGGTCGTGTCAGCCAATCGCGCCTTCACTGCGAAACTGATCATTGCTTCAGGATTAACTCCCTAGGATTCAGCCCCCTGGTAATCAGCGATCTTCCCTTGCTATGCCCTCGTTAAAACCTCCGTGAATTAATTAAATAATAAAATGAAAGAACTGATCGCACTTCCCTTCTCCTCCCGCAGATGCTTTTGCTTGCCTGCTTGTTCCTCACGCCTAAGGATGCTCCATCGCAGCCGCAGGGGCTCCCTCCTGCTCCTAGCGCTGGCTCCCTCATACGCTTGCTCCAGGTTTATTTACTGTTAGAATGTACGAAGGGTTCATTAGAACACAAATGGAGAGGAAGGGGAAAGGTTTGAAGCCTGCATAGGCTTGGAACTATGGCTTGATGCCTTCAGAAGTGCCCCGGTGTGGATCTTAGCAAAATTGGGGTTCTCGACTCTGACACGAGTCATTCCTGGATGTTTTTTTTCCCATCATGAATAAGGCTGCAATCCTAAATACAGCTACAAGGGAGTAAAGTAAACACCATTGAATGTCGTGAGGCTTACCTGCTGACTCCTCCAGCACCAAGGGCTGGAAAAGGGCTCCAGCCCCCTGCTTTGCCACCAGAGCAGGGCCTCTCCTGGCTCCTACCAGGACATGGCTAACAAAACAAGGAGCTCCAGCTGGATCCTGGACCTTGCAAGCAGTTCCTGTGCTCCAGAGGGGCCTTGTCAAAGTCACGGTGCAAGTCCAGTTGGGGAGCACCACAATTGCCCACTACAGATATTTCCCACAATATCATCCGAGGTAAACAACGCTTAATGTTGATTGTGTAAACAGACACGCACAGGTCCTGGTGGTTGTGCTCAGATAATGTTTGCATACGAAACCTAGGAGCTGCAGGGTGAGGGCACAACTGCTGTGCCCCCTGTTCCGATTTTGTGAAACGTTTTCCTTGGCCCTGCTTGCCGTAGGCCCTTGATAGGACTGGGCCATCAGCCACCTGCCCTGTGCTTGTCTCTCGCATTTTTTGGACCTGTGTGTCAGGGTTTGTTTGTTTGTTACCTTTACCTTTGTTTCCATTGAACTTCATCTTGCTGGGTATATATGTCCACTGATCGAGTCAGTCAAAGTAGTTTTGAATCCTGCTTCTTTCTCCCAGGGTGTTTGCGGTCCCCTCGCCCCCCAGCTTCGTGTCACTTGCAAATGCGATAAGGATCCCCACTGTCCCCTCATCCAAGTCATTTATGATCATCGGAGGGCCCAAGACCAGAGGCCTGTGGCCCCCTGCTCGACGCATCTCCCAGGCTGACGTGGAGTCATTTTCTGGGAACGATTGTTCAGCCAGCTTTGAACCCACTTAGCAGCGGGAGCCACGAGCTGACCTGTTCCCGTTTTCTCCACAAGGGTGACATGGGAGGCTGTCAAATGCTTGGTTGAGCTCCTGGCACGCCACGTCCCCAGCAGTCCCATGAGCTAGCAGACTAGGCATCATATCAAAAGGGAGATGAGATTAGTTTGGCCTGATTTGTTCTTGAGAAATCCATGCTGGTTCCTGGAAATCACCCCGTTATTTTTCTGAGTGCACACAGGCATTCCGCGGAATAATCTGTTCCAGGATCTTTCCAGGTCTTCATGCCCAGCTGTAGTTTCTCAGAATCTCCTTTTGTGCCTTTTAAATATAGGGGAACTAGTTTAAAACCAATGTATAAAATTTTTAAAGTAGTACAAATATATCCTAAATAAATATAAAATGTATAACCACTTATAACTGTAACTATAACTATAAATGCATAACCACTTACTGCCACCGCCTGTGTCTTCTGGCGCCCCTCCTCCAATGAAATGAACAAGACCCCACTTCTCTCTCGGGGGGGGCATGACTCAGTCCGACCTTTCTTCCATGTGCACCCTGAGGCATCTGGTGGGGCCACTGTGCATAGGCGTAAAGCCCCTGAGGAGTGGGGGCGGTAGGGGCATGCTGCCAGGGGCAGGAGCCAGTGACACACCCCGTGATGTCATTGGCCCCGCCCCCTCTGGGGGTGATGCCACTTTTCTGGGTGAAAAAAAGCCCCCTGGGCGGTTTTTTTCGACCAGAAAAGGCCTATAACGGCCTGAAAAGGCCTGTTACGGGCCAGGACCGGGGGAGCGAGCAGGACGACGGGCCGTTAGGGCTGAAAAACTGGCCAAAAAATGTCGCCAGAGCCGCCTCACGCACACCCCCCCGCTGGGACTGCGCAGCCGCTTGGGCGACTCCCCCACATGGCTGTGAAAAGCGGCTTTTTGGCAGCCGCGTGGAGGAAAGGAATCTGTCCCCCCACGGCTGCCCGGGCTCATAACAGGCCTTTTCCGGCAAAAAAAAATCGCCCGGGGGCCATTTTTTCACCCGGAAAAGGCCTGTTACGGGTGCAAACAGCCATGGGGGTGACCTTTTCCTCCATGCAGCGGCGAAAAATGCCGCTTTTCGCCACCGCCTTTTGCTGCACACACACTCACACACACCACCGTGCTGCCTGGGGCGGGGGGGGGACGCTCCCCATCCCCCCTTTACTACACCTCTGCCACTGTGAGATGCAGGAAGCTGGACTTGATGGGCCTTTGGCCTGATCCAGCAGGGCTCTTCCTATGTTTTTATGTTCATATCCATCCCATTCCCTCCCCTATCTATCCATCTGCGTCTGAAGCAGGGCAGACTGGTGCATATGTCCTGCAAATCTATCCGTTTCCCTCCTAAATAACCTGTTCTTCTACTGCTCCTGTTAGCACTAAGCAAAATTAACAGTTCCAAAACAGAGGACTCCAGATCATGTTAAGAGCTTGAAGAGTCTCTGTCCTCCCACCTGAGAGTTTGAGTGAAGCAAACCCACAGTCAAAGGTGCCAAGAAATGGCTGGACTATCAAAAGAAATTTCTCCTACCAGTAGCTGCCTATAGATATGGACCTCAGAGGAACCCAGAACCAACAAGGCTGCTCACTGGAGGATCAAGAGATGCTCTGCAGGGGCTGTAGCTCATACTTGGGATGCAGAAAGTCTCCAGCATCTCCAGCTACGAAGACGTCAGGCAGGAGGTCTAGGAAAGACCTCTCTCTGCCCAAGACCTCAGCGACTCACTGCCACTCAGAGCTCGGTGGCCTGATGGTCTCCCTCGGCACAAGGCAGCTTCCGCTACATGATCTTCAAGATCAAATTCTGGGTCATGTAAATATCTGTAAATGTCAACATGGCTGGGGACTTGTGGTCTTAGGAAAGAAGGGCATGAAGGCCTTAAAAGGTAAAGGTATCCCCTGCTGGAAAGCCAGTCGTGTCCAACTCACTCTAGGGTGCGGTGCTCATCTCCGTTTCTAAGGCCGCAGAGCCAGCTCTGTCCGAAGAAGCTTCCGTGGTCATGTGGCCGGCGTGACTAACAGAACGTTGTTACCTTCCCGCCACAGCGGTACCTATTTATCTACTTGCAGTTTCTTGCTTTGAACTGCTAGGTTGGCAGGAGCTGGGACAGGAGACGGGAGCTCACTCTGTCACGCGGCGCTCGGGTCTCGAACTGCCATCCTACCGACTTTCCAGTCTGCAGTTCAGCGTCTTAACCACTAAGCCACTGCAGCCCCATGCAGGCCATAGTCTGCTTAAATCCACATGAGCAGACACACCCCCCCCCCCCCCGAAAGCTGCTCTTGGAAGAGGACTGCCTGTTCTGCTGTCTCCTTAAAACAGGCCTCCCTTGGCCACAGTCTGTGCCTCCCTGGTTGGTTCTTTGATCACTGTTGCTGTGCCGTCTGAGAGAGGGAGAGGGAGATGCCTGTCCTCTTGCCCTTCCTCCCTGTGCTTCCTCTGGCTCTCCTTCCTCATGTGCCAAGCCTTGGAGAGATGCCCAAGCAGCTCATTAGCAGCCTTCGTTTCCCTGCATCCGCGATTAATGAGGCATGTCCAGTCCAGATGCTCCTCTCTGACCGAGATAAAAATGCACGGCCCAAGAACTACTGTTGCCTTCAAAGAATAAGTGGGGAGGAAGCAAAGGAGGGGCTTGTCCTGCCCACCTGCCCAGGGGTTGCAGGTGAGGTGTGTCCGCTGTTGGGAACCCAGCCTAGGAGGGTAGTGCTAGGTGAGGAAGTGGCACAGGGTGTGTCCCTGAGATGGAAGATGCTTCCGTGGTGGTGTTGAGCTATGCACCAAGCAAGTCCTGGGTTCAGGTTCAGCTCTGCCCTGATTGCACCTGGGGGCCCCCAGACAAGCTGCTCTCGTTCTAACCCCGCCCCCACCCACAATATGAGGATAGGTAAAGGTAAAGGTATCCCCTGCTTGAAAGCCATTGTGTCTGAGTCTAGGGTGTGGTGTTCATCTCTGTTCCTAAGGCCTAAGAGCCAGTACTGTCCAAAGACGCTTCCGTGGTCATGTGGCCGACGTGACTAACGCAACGCTGTGACCTCCCTGCCGCAGCAGTGCCTGTTTATCTCCTTGCAATTTCTTGCTTTTGAACTGCTAGGCTGGCAGGAGCTGGGACAGGAGACAGGAGCTCACTCCGTCACGCAGCACTTGGGTCTCGAGCTGCTGTCCTGCCAACCTTCCAGTCTGCAGTTTAGCATCTTAACCACTAAGGATTCCTAAAATGGGCTCGTTGTCAGGCTTTGACTGACTCTTTTACTTACCACTGCTTTTATTCTTGCTGGGTTTTTTTTTAATATTGATTTTATTGTTTTTACAATTGTTTTGATACCTTGTCAGCCACTTGGTTATTTATCATGAAAAGTAGGATAAAAAAATACATGAAATAAATATGCAAGAATGGAGATCATGTATGTGAGGAGCTCAGGGTTTGTGTGCTCTCTAGAGAGGGAAGGGGAGCTGGTGAAAAATCTCGTGCTTGATCTTTGCCCTCTGGGCCACCACAGGTGGAAAACAGGTGACTTGGTTTTCTGAGAGCCGGCGTAGAGCCTCTGCCACAGGAATTGGCACAGAAACTGTGTGCAGCTGATGCTCAGGTGCTGCAGAGCCGTCTGCCCTGGCGGTCGTGTTTCTGTTGCAAGGAAGCTGCATTTCTCCCCAGGCAAGGCAGAAGGGCTTCTTCTGGTGCAGAAAGGATGTCGAGGCTGGGGCCAGGCGAGCTCCTCCACATCCTACAGGGTTTTTTATTATTCATTTACTAATAGGTTTAAATCTTTCTTTCTGATAAAAACCAAGGTGGCTGAGAAAGAGAAGCAAAGCAAAGCAAAGTACAGTACATCACAATATCTAAAACTGTAGAACCTGATGCAGTACTGACACGTACACTGCTGAAAATGCATGTGATAAGCCTCCCCCCACCCCCCAGAAAAACCCATAGCATGTGCCGGGGGTGGCCAAACATGGTTAATGTAAGAGCCACATACGATAAACTTCAGATGTTTCAGAGCTGTGATACTTAAGAAGCCTTTAAATTCTTAAATATATTTACTCACCATAAACATTAAACTTATGTTTTAATCCAGTGGACTCTAAGTTTATACCTGGTAAATAATCATAAAGCTTTAAAACTTCTTATGTACCTTTTTATTAAATTGTGATGCAAAAAGGAGCTCAGCCAACATATTTCCGAGAGCCGCACATTATATGTCAAAAAGCCGCAGGTGGCTCAGGAGCCGCAGTTTGGCCACCCCTGGCATATGCACTACTAGTGAGTAAGACTGGGCTCAATACAGCCCAGGTTTCAACCTCGCCTCTGCCACATGGCCTCAGGGCCCGTCATGTGGGAAGACTCTCCTTGCATCCTCAGCCCCTTCTGGACAACAGTCTTTCTTCTGTCTATTACTCTATTCCAATCTCACTTTTCAGCCATGAAATCTTGAAGTGTCCAACAACAATCTAAAACCTCAAACTTGTTAAAATCGCCCCCCCAAGTCAACAATAAAGCAATGAATTGCTAAAATAACCAGAACCTAGCAGTAAAGCAACAATAAAATCAGATCCTGCCATTCATTCAGAAGATTTATATCCTGCCCCCACTGTGTTGCCACTTCCAGAGCGGTTAACAAGTAGTAATAAATAGTTAAAACAATAAAAGGACATACCAAAACAACAAATAAAATGGATTAAGATGGCAGAGCTGATGCAATCAGAAAAACAGAGCAGCAGAACAAGTGTCGAACCTTTGCCTGGCGCTGAAAAGACCAATGAGTGGGTGCCAGCCGACCCTCCAATTCACTGCCCACCGACCGCACCTCAGGTGAGAGGGGAACCTGTAGCAGGAGGGCCTCTGGAGAGACTCTCAGTGCACAGACAGAAAGAAGTCCTTCATTAGTCACTAGAGTGGATCCACATGGCTTCACCTGCCATCCAGGCACAGTGAGCACCGGTGCCTAATGAATGGACAAGGATGAGGCACTACCACAGAAAAGGCCCCGCTTCACATTGCCTCTGACTGCACCTCGGAAGGCAGGGAAGCCTTGAGCAGGTCCTCCAAAGAGGATCTCTGTGTTCAGGCAAGCAGTTCTGCCAGAGTGAGGATAATACAGAACCACCACGCAAGACGGTTGTAAAGTTTGCGGCACTCTCACGTAAGCGAAGGACTTCAAGGGCTCTCCAGCACCATATTTTAACTAGAGGCGCAACTCCCGTTGCTCAAAAAGCAGACTAGACAGCAGATTTGCTGGTGATTGAAAGAAATGTGGTTTATCTCTTCGTACTCCCTTTTAATCCAGGGGTAGAATAATTAAGTCCATCAGATGCACTCCGTCGATACAGAGCGATCGGCGGAGTTGTCAGCCAGCCATGTCCTCCTAGCCGGAAGTCCAGAAACGAAAGTTTCTAAAACTTTACCTGAGCATAGCCAGGAGTGGTGGGCGTTTGGACCGTGTTGAGAATTGTGGACCCCACCCCTCAAAAGGGCTGTCCCAAGAGCACATGTGCACATGCCTGTGTGTGTGGTAAAATTGAACCTCTGTGCAAAATGAGCCCTGCCAGTTTCATCTCTCCTTCGGATGAAACTGACAAGCTTTCCAGAACCTCAGGAGGGTGCCAGTCTTGATAGGATTCTCCTTAGGGGTGTCAGGCCTGGATTTGAGCCAGGGTGAGGCAAGAAATGCTGGGAATCTCAAGCCAGAACATGTGAATGAAGAGAGGGCTTCAGAGCATGTGCAGAGTGTAATGAAACCTTATGTAGACCTGCTGCTGAGTCAGCTATGTTTCTCCTCTCTTGCTTCGGTCTGTCTCTACAGGGGACTCTTGGAGACGCAAACACCCTTTAGTACCATGCCAAACTGCTAGCAGGTTGGTGCACAGTGTGTGTCCAACCATGATCTCTGCACTCCTGTCAGAGACTCAGACCCGGCAAGGAGTCCATTAGTCACGGCCCTCATCTTGGCATTGGCCACTGGCTAAATGATGGTGGCCGACCTAAGGCTGCCCTGGAGGCTCATGGCTAAACTGAGATGTGAACTTTGTGGGTCATCGTTCATACTCTGAACTACTGCACAACTATAGACCTCTGCGGAAATGTGCAGGACACCATGGTGTGAGTGGGGGATTTAATATATCTTGTTGCGGGAAGAAGAGTCACAATGTGGAACTAGAGAGGCACTGTCAGCACTTCTATGGCCAACGGTGGGCACATGGTGAAAAAAGGTGGCTTGCCTCTTTGGCCAAATGGTGAAAAAAAGTGGCTTGCCTCTTTGGCTGAACCTCTGCAATGCCTGGCTGTCTGCGTGTCACTCCCCTGCTTGTGTTCCGGCTCTCCAGGTTTGTGGCTTCAGTGACTCCGTAGCCTGTATAAAACTTAGGTTAGTCCCCAAGTCAGTCCTTAGGTCAGACCCTTAGGTCAGTCCCCAATCTTGTAGGTCCCCACATCAGAAATCCGACATAGGGAAGCTGGGAACTGTTGAACCTGTTTCAAGGCTGATGGGGCAGTTCACACAGTCCACTCAGGATAAACTGATCCAGTTGCGTGTGTGTGTGTGTGTGTGTGTGCGCGCGCATGCGCGCGTGTGTGTGTGTGTTTCACCATGACCTTGTCCTGGGCCAAAGCAGGTGAGACATCGGGAGATCTGTGGCCAGATCTCCCACTATTTTGAAAAACTGAGAGCGGCTGGGGAAGGTCAGTTGGCCAGAGGCCCGACTGGATGAGATGGCAGGAAAATCCAGTGGCATAGCTACACTGGAGCGAAGGCAAGTAGTTCTGCAAGACTCCGTTACACTGGAGTCAGCGGCCCCTCTCCCTTGCTGTTGGAGCCATTCTGGCAGCAAAGGCAACACGCAGGACACTCCCCTGTTGCTGCTGGAATGGCTCCAACAGCAAGGGGAAGGGGCCGCTGACTCCAGTGTAACAAAGTCTTGCAGAACTACTTGCCTCCGCTCCAGTCTAGTTTCACCTCTGGGAAAATCAGATCCTGCCAAGAGATGGTCTGTTCTTTCCACAGGGCAAAGAGCAGCTTCCAAGGGGCAGCCCAGATAAGAAAGTGGTGCTGGAGGAAAGCATTAATGCCCTCCCCTCATGGATGCGGGTCTGATCTCTCTCTCTCTCTCTCTCTCTCTCTCTCTCTCTCTCTCTCTCTCTCTCTCACACACACACACACACACACACACACACAGCCTGCTTTATGGATCTCCCACCATCTTGCCTGGTTTGGCCATGACTAGGCTTACCAGATCTCCAACCGGGACAGAGTGCTAGACCTTTAGGAGAAGGAATGTGGGCAGGTGTAGCTTGTTAAATCTTACAGCACAATCCTAGGCATGTCTACTCAGAAGCAAGCCCCATTGTGCTAAGTGGGGCTTGCTTCTGAGTAGACATGCCTAGGATTGTGCTCTAGGACTTAACAAGCGACACCTGCCCACATTCATTCTCCTAAAGGTCTAGCACTCTGTCCCGGTTGGAGATCTGGGAAGCCTAGCCCTGACTTCCTGTCTGGTAGGACAACAGCCATGACAGTAAGAAAGGAGAAATTTCCGTTCCTTGTTGTTGGCTCTCAGACAAGTTAGCCACTGCAGGGGATTAAGTGCTCCCTTGGGAGCTGCTCCTCAGGACCCCTTTAGCGCCTTTTCTTGAGTGCCTCACGGGTCATTCAGACAATGTAGCAAGCTTTAGTGTTCCCATGACAACAGGGAGCAGGCCTGGGCAACCTCCTCTGGGGGATCCTAGTGGTGGGGTTCATCCTTGGGGCGGCTGCTGGCCTGGCTGGAATAAAGCCCTGCACTTTAATGAGGGGCAGGGCCTGGGTGATGGGCGCCATGGCAACTTAGGGGTCAGCATCGGTCTGCTTCTTTGCAGGTTGAATGGGATGAACTTCAGGGCAACCAGACGAAGCAGCAATTCCTAAATTGGGGCAGCACGGGGGGGGGGCTTTCAGGTTCATCTCCTGCTTGGCGAATTGAGACACTCTTGATGCTGCCTCTAGTGAAGAAAAAGCAGGAAGAATTGGGAGAGAGAGAGAGAGAGAGAGAGAGAGAGAGAGCATGAACTGGGGATGCCCTCCAGACAGACAACTGGCTGATTAGTCAATTGCAAAGTTAAAAATGGATCCTTTGGGGCCTCGCTCCCCCCCCCCTTTCCAGCATCCAAACTCCCAGGCCTCTTTTCTCCTTTTCCCTTCCTTTCCTGAGTCTCCACCATATCTTCCCCCCCCCCCAGGCTTCTCGATCCTCTACTCACCCCCCCCCCCCCAAATCTCTGCTCCTCACCCTGTGGTCCACCTCTCCCCGCACCGTCGCCTCAGGACTTCTATCTCTTTCCCCACTTTCCTGCTAGCAGCAATGGAGCCTCTCCTGTCCCTTGGTTCTTCGTTATGTTTTTATCCCTGTCCAGGATTGAATAGTTGAACATTCCATGATGTCATAGCAATTCATGCAATTGCTTGGGAAGGAGCGGGATGCAAACAGCAGGCAGAAAACAGCCTGATTTATGCACAGGAGATGAGCATTACTGTAACACATACCTGTTCCTTGTGTCACCTGCACCCTGTTGTTCAGTCACTTAATTTCAGGCACCAATAATGGAACTCTTGTCAGCAGGAAAGCTGGCAGTTTGGTCAGACTGGGGGGAAATCAAACCTGGGCAAACTTTGGGGAGCTCCTGAAGTATTCCGTCAATGGCCTGTTCACAAAATCTGCCACTTTGTCTATGCCTCTTATAGTTTTTGGGCAGGCAGAAATTCAAAAGGCTGTGCTTTGGGGCATGGAGCTATAGACGTGGGGGGAAAGCCTTCCCTGTTGAATTTTTGTTGACTGTTGTGCAGCTTTGAAAGGCGCAGGGCTAATGCTGGTAGCTCCAGACCGACACAGGCTGTTCTGATGGTCTCTTGATACCATCTGATAACAAAATGAAGGGCTTCCAGACTCCGTTTCATCTGCCTGGAGAAAAATCAAAATGAAAAAAAGTGCCCAGATGATCTGTGCTGACAGCTGTATTCTTCCCAACCCTGGTGGTTTCCATGCAAGATGAATTTGCTCTTACTCCTCGTTGCTGGCGAGAAAACAGGAGCTCCACAGAATGAGACCCCCAAAGACTGACATATCACAGCAGATGTCTCGGACTTCTGCTGATCCTTTGGGCCCCATGAAACGATTCTGTTCTAGAAGTGCTGGCTGGGTGGGCATCTTTGACCAATGACTTCTTCATGTCCCAGAGACAGAGGACAAGGGAGGGACGTATCCTCAGAGGGTTCTTATCATTGTGTTCCATTCAATGTGTTGCTGTTGTTTTGCTGTCTTGGGCTTTTGGGGGACAGGGGGCTTCAGAGGGAAAGGGAAGCTTCTCATCTGGAGATCTTAGTGAATGTTGGACTTGCTTCCTCCCTCCACCAGGAAATGACACCCTTCCTGGAGGGGGGGGGCTGTGATGAGTGAGCTGCAATCCCTGAGCTGTGTAGCTGGCTGCAGGTTCTGGGTTTGTGTGATGAGTCACCCCAGCAGGTGAGCATCGGGCATATGGAGGCTGCAGCCATGCCCTACTCAGATGACAAACGTTCTGTTTACTCTGCCTCTACCTCCCCTGGGGGATCCTGGACGAGAGCACATGTTGGACAGATTTGCTTTTCAGAACTGCTCCGCTCTTTCCTGTCCTTCTCTGAACAAGCGGAGGCTTGACCGGAGGAGTCTGCGTGTTATTTAGGCTGCCATCACAGATGATGTGGAGAGGAGAGGAGCCTTCTCCTGACCTCCCACAAAAAGGGCTTCCCCCTTTAGAAGCTCCTTTCTTGTCCCAGAGATGGGCTGGCGGAAAAGGGAGTTTAGGTGACAGACAGTGGGAAGGAAGAGAAACGAGGGGAAGGGTCAGCTCCCCTTACCCATGCACGCCCCTTCGGTATAGAAAATAGACCCTGCAGCTATTCCCCATGAGCAGGGCAGATGCATGAACAAGCAGAGATGACCCCCTTGGCAGTCGTGGCCAGTTGAGCTGCTGATGCAGGCCTCCCTCCTTGTGGAAATGGGCCTGGAGGATTCCCAGGGTGAGGATCCCTCTCCAACCACTCAGAAAAGACCATTGATCTTCAGTGTCGGTTTGGGAGGTGGGCAGAGGAGGTGGAGGAGGAGGAGCCTCTTGTTGACGGAGAGCAGGACACACACACACACACACACACAGGTTGGCGTTCGATGGCTGACGTGGTGGACTGGCTTTTTTTTAATCAAATGTAATCTCAGCTGACCCACTGGTGTTTGTTTCATTATTTTAATTACCGGTACTTGTTTTTAATTATTTTTATCGTGTTTTAAGATGTTTTAACTCTGTAAGCTATCTTGGTTGCCCTGTCTGGAGAAAGGCGAGGTATAAATTCTTTAAATAAATAAATAAATAAATAAATAAATAAATAAATAAATAAATAAATAAAACAGAGCCCGAAAGGAACTAATGAATACCTGGCTGCCATGTCATCCTGCCTAAAAAAGGGGAAAGGGCTACGGGGGCTGGCTCTTCCACCACCACCACCCCTGTGATTCTGCTTCTAGGCCAGTGGTTGTCAAACGTTTTAGCACCGGGACCCACTTTTTAAAATTTCACTCTATTGGGACCCACCCAGCTTTACAAGACACTCAAACATTTATCTCCCTATTTTTACACAAGCTTGCAAACTGCAGGAGCTTAACCCTTTGAACAGCAATTAGCAGCTATCTGATTTTTGAATAGCCTTGTGGCAATTACTTATCTGATCTTTCCATCACCTGGGACCCACCAGAAATCAGGTTTCTCAGTTTGAGAAACACTGTTCTAGGCATTTGCTGCTCCTCCTCTTTGGCTCATAGGATGGGAAAGGTCTGTGTTCCTTCCCTCCTGGTCTGGCTTGGTGCTTATGCCCTCTAGTGGAGAAGGAGACTTGGGGAGAAGTCTTTGGTGGCTACCAAGGCAGGCAGGGTTTATTGGGGGGGGGGGAGTGCCTGGGTGGCAGCAGAAGGGGGAAACACAAGCCTCATGGCAACCAGAAGGAAAGTCTCTTTCCACGCCCTCCCTCGGGCTGCTGCTCTCCGGCTATGAGTAGGCTTACCAGATCTCCAACCGGGACAGAGTGCTAGACCTTTAGGAGAAGGAATGTGGGCAGGTGTAGCTTGTTAAACCCTTAGAGCACAATCCTATACACACTTTCCTGGGAGCAAGTCTCATTGAACACAATGGGGCTTGCTTCTGAGTAGACATGCCTAGGATTGTGCTCTAAGGGTTTAACAAGCTACACCTGCCCACATTCCTTCTCATAAAGGTCTAGCACTCTGTCCCGTTGGAGATCTGGTAAGCCTAGCTATGAGCAACACTCAGTGCCTGGCAGAGCAGCTCTCCAGAGCTCACTTCCATTAATGCAAAATATTCCCTTGTTTGTCCTTCATAAATCTGACAAAGCTCCCCTTCCCAGAATTGCATTTTGCCCCTTCTATCCCCCTCCCCCAAATATGTTTTCTGGAAGAGGTGGGTGGAAGGAGAAGGGCGCCCCCCCCTTGATGCTTGCCATCGTTGATGATGGTGCTAAGCCACCAGGCAGGAACAGAGCCACCAAGTCTGCACAGACGCATGTGTGCAAGTGTGCGATCACGGGGGGGGGGGGGTTACTGCGCAGCCTTGCTCCTGCTCGCAATGTCTGCTTCTTAGTCTGAAATATTCCTAAACTATTTTCCTGCCTCATTTCTGAGACATCAAACATCACGGAAATGTTAGTGTTTTAGAACAGCGAGACCACCAGACAGAGTGCGCCGCCATTCCAAGAAGGTCCACTGTAAAGAGACAACGTGGCTAACAAGTCAGAGTCCTGCTGGAACGGAGGATGGTTTGCTTCAGTGTCTCAACACCATTAAGGCTGACCTACACCTACCCCTGTTGCGTTGCACTTGCGTTGGGATGCGCGCGAGCGTAGGGGACAGGACGCCCCGCCCAAAACGCTGCCCTGGGCTCCACCAGTTTCTTCAACGCAAATTGTCCCTCCTGATTGTCCCACCTTCTAATAAATCTCAACAGTGATTGGCTGAAACACAATTGCACTCCGATTGGCTGAAAACCCCCTCTCATCCCATTGGTCAAACAATTAGCTCCACATCTCACCCTCTCAAAATCCTGAGCATGGTCCACGGCCGATCGCAACAGAACTCGAGAGAGCGTGGCTCTCCCGCGTTCCAATGCGATCAGATAAAGTGGAAGCCACACAGCTCCGCACTCTCCGCACGTGTCTGGGACGCACCGGAATTCGAGTGGTGGAGATCAGCCTTTAAGGAAGGGCCAGGGAGTGTCGCAAGCGGGAAAGGCCCTCTTCTCCTGTCCACTAACCATGCTTCCGGTGCTGGGGGCAGGGCGAAGCAGGGCTCTCTCTCTCTCTCTCTCTCTCTCTCTCTCTCTCTCTCGTTCCCCCCCTCCTTGGACAGCCTGGATCAGGCAGATTCAGGTTGCATCAGTGGCGGATTGTGGGGGGGGGTGTGAAAGGACGGCAGATTTGGACCCCCTTTTACCCTGAGTCTGCCATCATCCTCCCCTCCCTACAGCCTTCCATGGAGGTAACCCGCACTGATCGGCTTTCCACCCGCTAAAAGAGAGCAGAAAGAGGGTTAAGATGAACTGCCTCCTCCTTACCTTGCTCCAGTTTCTTCCAGTGTGGAAGTGCAGGGTTTCCGGTTTGATTGACAGGGACTGCGTGAACCAAGGAGCTCCTTCATTTGTGCATTCCCGTTAAATCAAAGTGGGAGTCCCTCATTTCCGCATTTGAAGAAACTGCACCAGAAGCAAGGGAAGTGGCTGCATTGCTGCTGCGGCTGCTGTTTTGTGCAGAGGCAGCAGCAGCAGCATCGGGCCGCATTCCAGCTCAGGCAGCCCCTGGTCTGGGTGGACAGACAGACCCGTGTGGGAGCTGGGAGGAGATGGTCCCTGACATCTCCAGCTATGCAAACTAAGCACCAGTCCCTCCCTGTGTACGAGGCATTGCAGGTGTGGAATACACCTTTCCTTAGGGCAGAACAGCAGTCTGAGCATATCTCGGGGCCCGTCTGGCACAGGGTTGCATGCTGCGGCACTGGTAGTAGCCTGCGGGGGTTCAAACTGGAGCCAGTCCTCTCTTGGGTCAGCATTGCCACCAGCCTGTGCTCACATGTTGGGGCCTGGATGGTTCGGAGAGGAGGCCCCACAGAGAAAGGGGCCACTTTCCAGCCCTTTTCACCCTGGAGGAGAATGTAAAATGCCCAAGAGGTGAAACTGGAGACCTGTGGCTGCCAGTGACCCTGGCCATGTCCACCATTCACTGCAACGGGACTCCCATGGCTGGGGGGCCCTCACAGGTCTTGTTGCAACAAACGTCATGGGATGCCCAAGCAGAGGGATTTCCTCTTGTGTCCTGGCAGGTTTTGTCTTTGTCTCTGTAGTGTCACAATGTGTCCACTATGTCTCCACCCACCCTCAACTGCAACATGGATGCTGGGGCTGTACGATGTGCCCTGGTGCGTCATATGTTCTTAGTCACTCAGGCATGGAACATGTCTTGGGTCCACAAAGCTCCGTTGGGAGAAAGCAGGACTCTTGTGATGCTTTCCAGGAAGTCAGTCTGACCGAGGAGAGTAGCACCTAGTGGTTAGCATGCACACCCCCTTCCTGCTCCCCACGTTCTCTTGATATTGGGTGTGGACTCCCACCATGCCCCGAGGAGTGCGTGCAGAGCTGCCTTGGCCATCAGGTTGGTTTTGGGGCACCCAGAGATGACATCATTGCCAGGTGCCGCAGAGCCTGGAAGCCAAGAAGGCAGCTGGCTGGGCCAGCTGATTGGGAGGGGGTGGAGCCAGCAGAGACCGCTGGCGTGAAGGTGGCGGGGCAGGACTGAAGGGGAGAGGAGGAACACGGACGGAGATATTTGGGAGAGAGAGAGTCGAGGAGGAGTGAACGAAGAGCAAGAGAAAAGAGGGAGATAAAGAGACAGGATGGAGGGGAAGTGGGGAAGCAGGAGGCAAAGAGGAGAGACCACAGTGGGACGAAGGAGCAAGGAGAGCCCAGGAAAAGAGGGGCCAAGACACTCCAGGGAGCCAGAAGCTGAGGGAAGGCCAGGGGAAGCACATGGCACTCGAGAGGACCTGCACCTCAAGGGTCAGATCCTGACCTTCCCCAGGCAGCTTAGGGGAAGCCCTGCTTGCTGGCTCGCTCCCCCCCCCCCGAGACCCAGCATCCCCGCTGGGTTCACCGCTTCCTCCTGGGCAGCCTCAAGAAGAGGCTCTGCATAGGCTCCATGGGCACCAAGACCCCAGCAAAGGCAACGAGGGGACATTCAAAAGACAGGCTTGGGACTGTATTCCTTGGAGGCTGCATATGAACCATCCCCAGAAATCAACGCTTTCGGCAGCATACCGAAGTACAGCATGTTCCTTTGCAACAAAGTGGATCCTAATTGGCTTTACCCCACCCCATTCAATATTGCACTTCTCCCCCCCCCATGCAAAGAGGTAGAGGAGCCCCAAATGAGGAAAAACTTGTACTTTTTAATCTGCTGCTACTATCACAGGCTACAGAGACCAGGCAGAGGGGGTGGGGGCGTCTGGGAAAAATCCCCCTCCTGGGAGAGCACTAAGCCTTATTAAAAACCAAAACCACAATAGCATCTGCAAGAGCAAAAAGACATGATAACTCACTGGAATTACCCGTGAATATGAAGTAAGCAGGCAAGAGTCAAAGATATGTCGTTTATTAAAAATCCAGGAATTAAACCAAATGGAGAAAGGGGGGGGGGTGAGAGAGTACAAGCAGGCTGATGGAAATGCCTTTGACAGAATGGACCCAAAGCAAAAGCTTGTTCAAATGGATACAATAGCCAGTAATGGAGCAGGTGTGCTACTCAAGAGCAAAGTCCACACCACCACCCCAACACATTGCTCGCCTCCCTTAAACCCTGTGAAGTTTGCAGCTTGGCTTGGAGGGAAAAGCACAAACATACTCAAAATTAATTCCAGAATGCATATGGCTTTGAATGTAGTCCCTATCACTAGGTAGCTGTTGTCCTACTCCCAGGAGTCCTGCTCCCTGCACTTCCTGGAGAGGAAGTAGGTGCTTCTTCCACGAGCCAGCATCGGATCTCATGGTAGAACACACAGAGCGACCTTGTGCTTGGGCTTAAGTAACCTAGGTGTGATAATGTCATCAAGTGGCCTGATTGGAAGAGTAGAACCCACCTGACCACTCCACCCCACACGTTTACCTAGAACAGTGTTTCTCAAACTGTGGGTCAGGACCCACTTGGTGGGTCACGACCTGATTTCTGGTGGGTCCCAGGTGATGGAAAGTTCAGAAATGTAATTACCACAAGCCCTGAGGCTATTCAAAAATCAGATAGCTGATCAGTAGCGTCGTTGGGAGGACGGGGCCCCCAGGGCGGAGGGTGCCCCACAGCAGCGGGGGGTGTACTTGCCTCCTGGACACGTCTGGTCGCCCCCTCCGCTGCCGCGCTTGCTGATGTTCAGGCCGTCTGTTCGTTGTTCGTCCTTAGTTGCGCCCTCCCGCCTGCCCTGGAGCCATTTGGCTCCCAAAAGCCTTGTAAAACGGCAGGGGGGGGGATGTTTTGAGTCGTGCCGCCGCCGAATTTGGGAGTGTGACTTGTGGCTCGCTTGTGGGGGGGGGGTGTTGCGTCAGCAGCCCCAACCACGGGGGCGGGTAGGAACGCGACTGTAGCTGATAATTGACCTGCAAAGAGCTGAGCTCCTGCAGTTTGCAAGTTTCTGTAAAAACAGGGAGATAAATGTTTGAGTGTCTTTTTTTGGGTGTGTTTTTATCCAAGTCTGTCAATGATAGGTGGGGGGGGGAGTGAAGGCTGGGTCACATAACTGAGCCCCTCAAGCCTTGAGGCTATTTATTAGGGCTGCCTCATTACGAGAAATGGATTGAGTTCTTTGCAAACAAACAAATAAAATATGACTTGTAAATAAATAAATAAATAAATAAATTTCTTTCTTTCTAGATCACTTTTTTTTTAAAGTCTCATAAAGCTAGGCGGGTCCCAATGGAGTGTCATTTTAAAAAGTGGGTCCCGGTGCTAAAATATTTGAGAACCACTGACCTAGAAGACAGGTTCAGAGGCCCAATCAGCGAGGCTTGGCTACTCCAGATGGGAAGAAGGGCTCGATCCACCTACACACGTGAAGGACACGGCTGCTGCTGCTGCAGGAGGACTTTCCAGCAGCTCTGCTGAATCTGCGCAGGAGCTTCTGGGGAGTTAGAAGTGTCGAAAAACAGGCAAAAAAAGAGGGGCAGGGGAATTCATCCCAGATGCCCTGCCAGGCCCCAACACCTCTCGTTTAGACATTTAGAATGGGAGTTATCATCACATATATACAGTACACCCTTTGATATCCCCGACTCTTCCTTAGCTTAGCTTGCTCTTTCAAAGGTCTCAAGGCAGTCGCCCTGCACCCCACGGCTCCCCCATGGCTTCGGAGTGCCTCGTAGAGAGGAGCAGAGTCACCCCCACTCTTCCTGCAGGAGGGCCCCGGCCAGCTCAGGGTCCAGCTGCATCTCCGCGGTGTGCTGGAACCCTTCTGAAGAGCCACTGCCAGCCTCCGCGTGTCTGGCCCAGCAGAGGGGCAGCAGCAGCAGCAGCAGCAGCGTCCTTCGGTCGTGTGTTCACCCTCTTCTGGCCTCTCCTTTCCTTTCCGTAGGCTGTCTACAAGGCTTGGCTGTGCTCTGAGTATTTCAGTGTGACACAACAGCAGTGCCAACACCGGATTCCATGCAAGCAATACTGCCTGGAGGTGCAGACTAGGTGCCCCTTTGTGTTGCCGGACAACGACGACCTGATCTATGGAGGGTTGCCTGGCTTCATTTGTACGGGTAAGGCTCTTTGGGTTGGCTCTCAGCGAGGCGGAATCAGGGGAGCATGGCGGGAGGAATCCAGATGGACACGGCGGGAGAGAGCGCCAAGGGAGTGGCGGAAAGCAGCCTGCAGCGGATCAGGCAATACAGCTGGAGACACAGGAAGGGTCGAGGGATGATGTGTTCTTGAGAAGAGTGCAGGGCAGGGCAGCCGTGTGTTGGAATGCAGTAGGGAAGAAGAGTCCAGCGGAGAGGGACTGGTTGGAAATGCAGTGGGAAAGAGGGACAATGGCGAGGGAGGCCCAGCCCGGCCAAAGACCTCCTAGTCTAGTGCACGAGGTGGTGTGCCAAATGCTGTCCCCCTCACCCGAAGATGTGCCAGCCTCTGCTCCTCCCACTCTCCCATGTCTTCGCTCAGCACTCTCCTCCCTGCCATATTTCTTCTTCCTCTCTGTCCCCCTCTTCCTTTTCCAATCCAGGAAGATGAAGGAGAAGGAGGCAAGAATGCAGACAAAGATGGGCTGCCTGAGGCGACAGCTTCAGTTGGCCTCATGGATGGGCCTGCCCTGGGGGAGACAGAACAGGAGTCAAGTGGGTGAAACAGGCCACAGGGTAGTCAAGCCATCCAATGAGGTGGGGGAAAGAAAGAGATGAAGAAGGAGGCAGGAGAGCTGAACAGAGAGTGAGGTGAAGGGATGAGAGGGGAGGTTTCCCCTTTACCGTTGACGGAGGAGGCAAACGGCCCGCTCCGATCCAGGGATGGCGCGTGAGCCGCAGGGACACCAACTCGCGCACCATCCCAGGGGAGAGGCTGAGCAAGAGGGGTGGGAAGGGGAGAGGCCTGGTGTCAGGCACTGCTTGGTCCCCAATGGGACTCCTCAGAGCCACCCCAGTTCTGTTTTTGGTGCAACTCTGAGGAGCCTGAGGAGCCTGCCAGGGATGTGCCTGGCCCGGGACGGGGGTTCGGGATCTGGCGGCTGCCGACTCCGCCTCCTCTCGCCCCTGTCTCACCCCTTTCCCGCCTCTCAGCCGTATGCGCCATGCTCCTGGCGGGGTCAGTGGTGGGGCAGGGGTTAGAGGGTGGCTGGTTCATCAGGAGGGTCGAGTGAAGCTGCACAAGCCAGTCCCAGCCCTGCGATGGGTTCAGGTCGAAATTAACGCGGGAGATCCAGAGTTTGCTTCCGTCCATTCCTTTGCTTCTCCTTCTGCCTTGTAGGGGGCTTTCAGAGGGGGGGCATTCTCTGGGGACTAGGGGGATGTGAGGGAGGGAGTCCAGTTGCCAATTTACCTGTGGATAGGGGTGTTTGTTTTTGTTGATAACCACATAAAAACACAAAACACCACCTTGTCAAACAGAATTGGAACCAAATTACCAACTCTCTACTGGTTGTGGAATGCATCTGGTTGAAACAGATTGCTTTTCCAGTTAGAAATAAATGAATCATTTGTTGTTGTTGCACTGAAGTCTGCAATGAAATGATATTAAACCTGATATTGATGCTTAAGAATTTGCACCTGTGAATAAAAACACAAAACACCACATTTTGCATCTTAATTCAACAAATTTTCAAAAACAAAAACAAAAACAAAAAACAAACCCAACCCACCATTTTCAAACACCTCTACCTATGGATATAAGCTAGATGATGCCAAACGTCTGGATTCTACCCCCACCCCACCCCCTTACCAATGGAAACGAAGCAGCCCCCACCCCGTGACACTCCTGGGACACCTTGTTGCTAGGCTTACCATAGTCCCGGAAATGACCGGGACAGTCCCGGTTCGGGAGCCCAATCCCGGGCTCCCGGCCGGTCTTCTCATTGTCCCGGCCAGCTGGGACTTTTTTAGGTGCTCTCCGGCCTCGTCGCGTATTTGTGACGAGGCCGGAGAGCTCCCAGCCTCATCGCGTATTTGCGCGAGACTAGGAGCTCTCTGAAACAGCCCGAGTTCACTCAGCGTATTTGCGCGACGAGGCTGGGAGCTCTCCGGAACAGCCCGAGTTTACTCAGGCTGTTCCGGAGAGCTCCCAGCCTCGAGGGAGGAAGTCCCCGCCCCCAGACACGCCCCTGGCCACGCCCCCAGTCCCGGCCGAGTGCCGGGCAGTATCGCTTCTGTCCCCCCCTGCATTGGGGGGGGATCTGGTAGACCTACTTGTTGCCCCTTGCCCACAGACCTGGCTCTACACCTGTCTTTGCCATTCTCACAGGCAGGGCTGGCCCAAGCCGAATGCCACCCCCATCAGCTGGTGCTGTGCCAGCCTCTGCCCCTCAACCCCCCAGCCCACTGCTCGCCTTCACACCTCCACGTTTCCCTCTCTTCCTTTTGCAGCCCAGGGAGTGGGGGGAGGAGGAAGATCAATGGAGGCAAGGGGGTGGGCGGGAGTGGGTGCCTGCCCCCCTGTCAGTCTGCGGGCTGCCTGGGCCGGCCCTGCTGAAGGGCTAGAAAGCCTCTCTTGCACCCTTGACTGTGCAGCTCTTCCTCTGCCTGATGTGTCCTGCTCTCTGCTGTTCTCTTTTGCCAGGGCTGCTGGAGAACCAATTACCCCCCCAGGAGGCCAAGTGCTGTGATGTGCAGTGGGACTCCTGCGACCACCCCCCCGAGAGCAATTCCAACGCCTCCACCAAATCCACGGAGTCTGAGTCATTCCACGGCCAGCGCCACGACACTCCCCGCCACCACCAGCAGCAGCAGCAGCAGCAGCAGCAGCAGCAGCAGCAGCAGCACTACCATCTCTACTACCATCACCACCAGTACCACCAACCCCACCCGTCCCTGCTGCCAGTCTCCGCAGGGTCCCGCCTCAGCCACAGCAAGCTCAGACTGTGTGTTCTGGTCCTGATGCTCCTGCACACCATGGTGTCCTTCTCGAGCGTGCACAGCAGCGGGGGGCTGCCCTTGGAGGCCTTGCCCGCCCTGGAGGAGAGCATCGCCAGAGACGAGTGACTCCGAGGGGAAAGGAAACCTCCAGGCAAGGTGCCTGTTCTGTTCCGGTCCGGGGGGCACATGCTCTCCCTCCAAGGGGAGGCGCCGGAGTGGGGGTGACGCACACATACCCACCCCGCTCAGAATCCCCCCTCCCAGGGCGGCTCGTCGCAGGGGCCTCTCGTGTGCACAGGGCTGTGGAAACGTCGCCTTGAGAAGGGTTCAGTGCGCAACAGACCTCGTGCCGTCGGCTTCCCGCCTTGTGGGGGCCCGGGGCGCAAGCAGGTCCCGCAGGCAGGGGAAGGGCCAGTGGCATTGGAGGAGGCCGTCAGAAGAGGCCAACGGGGCTCTGCTTCGCTCACTTGCCACAGGCGGTTCCTGATGGTGTGGGGCAGAAATGGCCCCTCTTCCTGCCCACACTGGGTCACTGGGCCCAGCCAGGGGCGACAGAGCCGGCTTAACAGAGAGCCATTTTTGTATTGTTCTCTCAGCCAGACCCAAACAATGACACTGATGATGCAGTGCCCCTCCTCCCCTGCCCCCCTCCCGCCCACTAGCAGTCAAGGCCCCACTCAACCCCCCCCTCCCCCCCGGCCCCAAAGAAGCCACACAGAGAACTTCTGTCCAAGCTGTAGGCCGAGACTGGAGCCTTTCTGGGCACAACCCTCCACTCCTGCAACCCGGGATCTCTTGCTTGCGGAAGGGCTTAATTCTTGAGGGGACGGACGGCCTGCACCTTCTGTGGGGCCTGGCTCTGCCCACGCTTCAGACAGCCAGCTGAGGCTACGCATCCTCCCAGGCCCCCTCCCTCCGCCAGTCAGTGCCCCACTTCTTAGCTTTTGTGTGGCTGGAAGCTCGTGCCTCGCTAGAAAGGAATTGGCCTTCCTTCTCAGAGTTATCTGGAGGATGACCTCCCAGAGAGTCCCTCAGTTCAGCCAGAGTCCAGCTACGTCAGCTCCACTCCACTAAAGATATTTTTTTCCCCTTTCCTTGTTGTTTCTAACACAAATTGTGCTTAGATCCACCTATGCACTAACTCTCTGGCTGCCTTGGTAACCTCTGCTTGTGGGGCCTGAGTGTCATTCCAGTCAGGCACCAACTCATTTCCTCACCCGCTGAGATGTTTCTAGGTCCCTACTCCTCTTTTGGGAACACACACACGCACCCCTGTGAGCTCAGGTGCACAGCGGCCTCTGAATTCATGGGTTTGTCATGGGTGTTCCCAAAGAGACTGGCCATGCTTGGGAGGGTGCTGGCTGCTGGGCATTTTCTGCTAGGGAGCCTGCTGGGGTTCTCCCAGCATTCCCTGTGGTACCACCCTGGGGAGCAAGCACACCTGGCCAACTGCTGGCTGGCTGTCCGGAGTCCCTGTTGACCAGGCGTGTGGCTGGTGCATTGGCCAAGCGGGCCCCGGAAGGAGGCAGCAGGCCCAGGAGGATCTCATGAAAAAGGCTAGAGAAGAAGCTGTATCCAAAGGCTTGGCAGACCCCCCACGCACTCACCCACCCCCCAAAGAGTTCCCCCTGTGGGTCAAGCCCAAAGGAAGTTGTATCTGGGGATGCTGTGTGTCTTTCTCACAAAGGTAAGAGGTTAGGCGGCTCCTGGGGGTGGCAGGGGCCTATCTTTTGTCCCCTGTGCCCCAAGGCTCCAGTGGACCTGACCCAAGCCCTGTTTGTTGGTGGTGGGGAGCAGTCTTTGCCCCCAACGGTCATTGGTGGCCTGATCTTTGGCCACAGCAGGCTCCACGTGAGAAGTGCGAATCCATTCTTCTTTAAGAGCTCGTCCATCTTGTCGAGCAGCAGCTGTTGGCTGCTTGGCTCCTCCGCAGCTCCGCTTGATCTCAGTCGTTGGTCCGAGTGCTGCCTCGTCGGCTCTCTGCCCTAGTGCTGATCTGTCGGCTTGTCCACTTGCTTGCAGAGAGCAGGATGGTCTGGGGTTACACCCCACTCAGCCCGCGTTCCAGGCCTACATTTCGTCCTGCAAGATCTAGCGCAAGATTGATTGGTTTTTTGTTCCTGCCAGGGGCGGCACCGTTTCTTCCCAAATGGCTGTGGGCTCTCTTGCATGGTGCGCTGCTGGTCTCTTGCATGGGGCCAAGGCTGCCTCCAAGGCTGCATGGCTGGTTGCCCTGTTGAGGACGAAGCTGCCAGTGTAGGCAGCTACTCCACACAGAACAGGGGCCCAACAGTCGCACCCCACTCTATCATTTGGACTGTGCCCCCTCTCCCCGCAGACACACACCTCCACCTATCATCTGGACAAGTGGATGACCGCATAGAGCAAGCCACTCGTCACTCCAGAAATCCTCCATTTGTAAGGTGCTTCTTCAGTTATCGAGAAGGGAACACCAAGGTTGACGGAGACCTTGAAAGGTAGGCAGAGGAAGAGGAATCTCTCCGCCATCTGACCTGAAGGGTACCCCTAGTGCAGTCATTTCTGAAACCGTGTGCCAGGTGAACTCACAAAAGGTGTAACACATGACTTGGAAATCCCGTCTTCCCATCAGGGCTCCCCCACCTCTGGCAGGAGGGTCTGCTGGTTTTCTGCCTGAATGTTCTGCTTCTCCTCCTTCCTTCTGATTGGCTGGGTGATTCTGCTGGACCTGTGTGCTGGCTGTACCTGTCGCTTCCCTGTACAAAGGCCCAGCAGCAAATTCACATCCCTTAGAGGAGATGGCCCACTGCTTCTCTGCCTGAGTCACTGCTCTCCGTTTGCAGTCAGAATGCAGAAACACGCCGGCAGGGTGGAGCAGCTGCTCCTCATTCATGCTTTAAATGCAGACTGTTTCAGACCAGAAAAGTGTGCCTCCGCTCCCAGGGGTTTGGCAGCATCAGACTCCAAAAGGAAAGGGCATTCTCCAGACGTTGTCTAGTGGCCATCAGCCCCAAGAGACTCCTGCGCTCGAAGGGCAGGTCTGAGTCAGCCTGGGCCTGCTGATGTTTCTTGCCTCACCACTGAGAGGCAAACCTGGAAATGGAGTTCTAGGGAGACTGAAAGTCTTCCCCGGGGGTCCTCCTGAGAGAGGGGGGGGAGAGAGAGAGTTGCTTTTTGGATCTCAAGAGAGACTTGGTTATTGGTATCAACTGGCCCCTTGGGAAGCCCAAAAGATTTGATCCCCAACTCTTGGCCAGTTGCGTCTTGAGTGGTTCAGGTAGGGTTTAGGTGCACGTTCATGTCACGATCCTGGGCTGCCAAATCTGCACTCAAACCCTTGGAAGACGGTTCCCGTCTTTTCCGATAGCAAGTACCTCTCTAGGCTCTTGAGCTTTGTAGTAGGAATAATCACAAGACTATTCCTCCTCCTCCTCTTCCTCCTCCTCCTCCTCCACCACCACCCCTTCCAGACAAAGTGCTAATCCTGCTTGGGTGGGATTGGAAAGTACCAAAAAGTCAGTGGACCCTGACAGTTCCTGACCTCTCCAGCCAGGTTCAGACCAAAGAGGCAGCTGAATGTTTGGAGGATGCTTCTGTGAACTGAACTTCAGAAAAAACTGTGGGTGATGTTTACGTCTCCTCTGTCCCAGATCGGTTACCAAAGTCTTGGTCCTCTCTTGGCAGCGCCAGTACTTATTGGATGCTATGCAACATGACAAGAGCCTGTGCATGTGGGTTGAGGCGAAAGACACACCAGCCTCCGTGTGGCTGCTGGTGAGGGTTACATGCAGGCGGCCACTGGGCAAACTCATGCAGGACTGGCAGCAGCCATCCTGGACACAGGTAAGGTCCTGAGAGGGGAGATGCCCAGGACAGAACCTAGGACCTCAGGCATGGCAATCCTGCTCTGCACCCCCCCTCTTTTGGCTCCCAGTCTGGCCTGGCTTCTGTGCTGTGAGGTCCATTGGGCATTTGTGATAGCTTAGCAAACATCATCTGGACTTTGTCTTGAAAGAGGTGGGATAAGGCGGTGGAGCACAGTCCACCCAGGAAAGGAACAGGGCCTTATTTGTTGCTGAACGACACTTAGCTCATTCCAAGTCCTCATTCAAAACTGCAGCAGAGTCCAGATTTTTCAGCAAAACAGTGAGGTGGAGTGAGACCGCAAAAAACTAATTTGTAGATGTCTTTCAGCCACTGGAACAGTTCCATTGGTGATTTTGCATGCGTGGGGGAGATTGCTGTTGTGCACATGTACCAGCAAATTGAAAATGCAGGTGTTCATCTCTTCTTTATATGCTACGCATATTGCTAAATATTTTAAAAGAGATCTGTACATTTGCTTCGAGCAAAGAGACCCACAGCATAACTCTCGAAAGAGCTGCCTGGATGTCTCTGAGCACACGGTCATCTCTGCAGAAGAACAGGTGTGCCAGGGCATCTTCCTCCACTCCATCCAGCTCTCTTGTCCTTGTCTATGGATGCCAAAGCGACACCCTGGGCTGCAAAGGTATTTGGACCTGAACCCAAAGTGACCCAAAGGGCTTCTCTTTCCCAAAGGAACATCACCACACTTTCCCATAGCCAGCTGCCAGTAATTCAGCCCACTGTGGAAGGCCCGCATGCCCCGACACGTCTGCACACTGAACAGGTGTGCTGACTAGACAGGCTGTCACCTGGGGAAGGTGTCTAGCCTGCTAAAAGAAGGGAGCATTGAGTTTTGGGGAAAGTGAGGGATACTCAACCTGTACTTTGAGATCCCCTCTCAAAGCCCTCACCCTCCACCACAACTGCTGAGCGCACTTCCCAAACATACTGAAGTAGGGGTGCAATCCCTCGAGTTCAGCATTACTTTAGAAAACAATTTACAGTTACAGAAGAAGATTTTCAGATTTTTTAAAAAATATCTTGAGTTTAACGGGTAAAAAGCCATGACAAAAAATGTATAAAATACCAATAAAACAAGCATACCAGGTAATTCCACATAGAAAAATTGTATTGGTTAAAACACAACACAAAAATATCACATTTAATACCAAAGTCAAAACCTGTAAAATATTCATATCAGACATAAAATGCGACGTTTCGCTCAAATTGCAAAGAGCATTTTCCAGCAACCTACAGTAGCAGGATAGAATGTTGTCAGACAAATCCCGTGAACTCGCTACACGTAGGAGAGAGAACGCCTCGAGATGGTGCGCAAGGATTACACTGAATGGATAGCCCTAATTGAAAACATCCGGGGTCTGACACTACTTGAACTGTAGTAACCTAAAAACCACGGGAGGAGCCGAGGACTAAAACATTGATTTTAAAGATTTGTCAGACTTTATTTTGTTTCACTTATAAAAAAAATATGAAATGACACCGAAAGTTTAAAAATAGGACCCCTCAGGAAGGGTGGCACTCTGGACTAGCCCAGCCCAAGCCTTCCCCCTGCCCAAGGAGGTGCTATAAGGTGCTGCCTTCTTCTGCAAGCATGCAACAGCCAGACCCCCACCCCCCTGCACCTTCCCCTCTCTTGGCACGACCGTACATGAAAAGCTTCCCCACCCAGCTTCCCCACCCTGGGAGCTGGGCCAAGAGACCCGGCAAGTGAGGGTGCCACACCAAGAGACGGAGCAAGCGACTAGGTGGAGGGGGCAACAGGCTGTGCAGGGGCTTTGCCCTGCCTCCTGTGGGCTGCCTGCATTGTGTTTGTGGAGCTCCAGTGCCATGAGAGACATCCATGGAAAGGAGGAGGAGGAGGAGGAGTATAGGCAGTTTTCAGCAGAAGACACCTTTTCGGTCAAAGCTTTGAGCTCTCATGTAAAGAAGAGACAAGGAAGAAGTCTCTTGAAGACCACAACCTTTAGAAAGGACAGGTGCCAGATTTAGCCAACATGCTTATTTTGATTTCTTCCCCACTGCAACTTACAAATGCATGTGCTCATGGTGGTTTCCGCATGCTATTGGCTGACTGAGAGCGAGGAGGATGCAGTGGTTTCTTTCCGTCTTCATGCACCTGACCTGTGGAACTCTCTGCTATGGGATCTGGCACTGGAGTCAGCCAAAGTTCAGGGTGGGGAGGAGGCCTCTTTCTGCAAAGGGAAACACCTAGATCACTGGGAGTGAAGGGAACTTGGCCGGATATTTTCTAGCATCAGGCACAGGGAGCCTGCAGGATTCTGGGCTTGGTGGATGATTTGCACGCAGTAGTGCCGGGGTGGGACTCTTGCCTGTTTTTCCTTGACCAGTTCAGTTCAGATTTGCTTCCATTCCTGCAGGTCCTTTAGAAAATGATTCTGGCTACATTTTTCAGTTCTGCAATGTTCATGCCTTCTTCCATCCCTGATGAGAGCGTGGAGTCCTCGGTCTCTTTTCAAGCTCGGGGGGGGGGCTTGGAGAGGCTTCAGAGTTTGCTCTCCTGGAGTCACTGCGGCCAGTGTGAGCAATACCCTCTTCTTCAGGAGAGAAGCCGAGTCTGATCCAACGTGCAAAGCTTTGACTGGGCTCGGAGAGGATCGAACTAATCCTGCCTGCGATCACACAGTGTGGCCAGATTTAGGGGGAAGGTTAATTTGTTTGACAAACAGGAAGTGGTTTGTAAAACAAAATCTCTCCCCTCCCCACAATCAGGCCACTTTGTGTAGTTCTGGGCACATTTAGCTGGGCCCGAACTGTCCTGCCGAGTAGCCCTGCTTGACCCAGGAAGTTCTTCAAACATGGGGAAGGGCAACAGAGCAGCCAGGCCAGGCGAGACTTGGGTGGACGTCTGTCTCGCTTCCTTTCTTAGGGGTGGGCTCAGTCCGGCTGTCTTTGTTTTCTGGCCCTTTTACGCGCTGTCATAGACAAGCTCCTGTGTGCCTCTCCTGTGACTGATACCTTGCAGGTAAAATCCGATGGTGGCTTTTAAAGTCACCCTTGGAACACGTCTCCGTGGCATTCTGGGGGGTAAAACTCCACGAATGTAGTCCAAGGCCGTGTTCCTTGCAGGCACAAGAGAGCCACTCTTGAACACCTAGAAGGAACCCGTAGCAGCCTTGGCTCTTAGCAGCCATTGCCGCTTTTCTGCACTCTCTTGCTTTTCCAATGGCTTCCATAGAGCGCAACGAATACGGAATCGGTGTCAGAGGGTTCCCTGTCTCGGCAGGCAGCCAGCCTAGCCCCATTCAGCTGCGCTTCATGCAGGACCACAGGGTGGACAGGGCTTGTGATGGACGGGTGAAGAAGGAGAGAGTCTCACTGCGGTATTGTGCCTGGCTATGCTGCTGTCGCCCAGGCAGAGACGGCACAGAGGAGGTGGGCTTCCTCCCTGTAGAGCTGATCGCGACTCAAACCGAGGCGTTCTGCTGTTCAGGTTCCGATCAGAACGAAAAGCTGCTCCATGAGCAGCCTCTTTCCAGAAGGCTGCACAGTGTCCTGACCCCCGGCCCACGATCATTCTAGCCGCTCCTAAGGCCGCACAGCAGGCAGAACAGCAGAGGATCTCCCAGAAGTGGCTCAGCCTGGAGTCTCCGGGTGATGCTTGAAGGAAGGCAATGCTGGAGACGTGCGCAAGCAAGGCCTCCAGGAATCGCCATTGCTCTGCAATGCTCTGCAAACGCCATTGCTCTGCAATGCTGGAGACATGCACGAGACCTCCAGGAATCGCCAGCAGCATTGCAGCACGTGGGGAAACAGTTCTCCGGGAATCGGTTCAGGCAGAGTGGACAACCCTACCAGCAGAGCTGATGGCATCTGTCTCCCTGCTGACGGGTCGGAGGGTGTCTCTGTAGAAGGGGGGGGAGCCAGATGGGTGGGGTGGAAAAGGGGAAGTGACAAATGAAGGAGCCAGCAAGGGTGGGGGAGGGAGGCTGCTGTTCGGCCTTCAAGTTAGTATGCTCGTCCATTTCAAGCGTTGTTTCAGAAGGTTCGTTTTTTTCGTTGGTTGTTTGTTTTTTTTTCACCTTGAGGGCCTTGGTGGTGGGAAGGGGCCTCTTCAGCCACAGCCAAAGCAAAACCCCCCCCGCAACACTTAGCCTGCTGCAGCAGCTCAACCCTGAGCGTGGCCAGGCAGGGAAGAGAAGCTCTGGGGGCCATCCAGGGATGGTGCTGAGCAGGACCAGGGAAACGGCTGTTTGCTACTGAACCCTTCTCAACCGCATGTGTGAATCCTGGGGGCTGCTGCTGCAGAGCCCCGCAAAAGGTTCTTTTTACCGGCCGTGGCGGGTGGGCGACAGCAAGACACTCTGGTCAAGTTAACGTTGGACGAGATTCTTTCTACTCCCGCCGCCCCCCCAGCATCCCGTTTCTCTTTCTTTCTGGCTTTTTCCTCCCCCTTTTTCTCTGGCTCTCTCGCGCCCCCCCCCCCGTCAAGTTTTTCTCTCCCTTCCCCTCTCTGTGTCATAAGAAAGTGACTGTGTCCTTGGAGGGGGGCAGTTTTCTTATGCCCTTTTATACACTGTGCTTCATGTTTAGAACTCTTTTGCACTAGTTCCTATTACATTTATTTTCCAAGATGGTTTGACAAAAAACAAAAACAAAGGAAAAACAACCCAACCCACAACAAAACCATGCTATAATTCCGTTGTATTGACCTATTATCCTACTACTCTCTGTGTTTCAATAGTCTCTGTACCTGTACGGCTTTCAGTTCTGTTGTATTTGGGATTGGAGGTTTTCTCTGCTCCTTGTTTAACCCAGTAAAGAAATAAAATGTTAAGACTTGATGATAACTCCCCCTCTGCTGTTTTCTTTCTCCTCCTAGCTCTTCGTGGCCCGGCTGTCCCATCAGATTGGCACTGCGACCGCTGGGCCAGGCTGCCTCTCCGCCCCGCAGGACAGGGAGCTGCACAGCTCCAGAGGGGCCCCTATCCTCACAGGTGCCCAAGGCCCTTCTCCAGATGGGTGGGGAGGGCATTGCAGGCTCCCTGGCTGGCCAGGCCTGCATGTCAATCACTGAGTCACAGAAATTGGATTCCTGCCCATCAGCTGCGCAGGAGAAGGAGGAGGGGCAGGGCTGGATTTGCGAGATGTGGCACGAGCAGGAGGGGGTCTCCTTGTTTTGCTTCTTTCGGGCTATGTGCCAGCTTCGCAAGAAAGCCTGCAGACACGCACTCTCCTACCCTGAGTGCCAAATTTGGCAACACTCTCCAGTCTGGCAGCTCCCTCAACTGGGCTGGCACCTGATCTTTATCTTCTGGATGTTTTGCCGCAGGAAATCCTCAGCTGCATTGCTACGCGCGCGCGCATACACACACTCACACACACACACACCTTTTCAAAGAAGCCAACTTGCTTCAACAGCAACTGTCTGGTGACCTCTCTTTGCACAAGCAGGGAGGATCCGTCAAGCACCTGACTCTAGAAGCCTTTAACTGCTGTCTGTTGAGGTTCCCTAAGGTCAGGCTATCCCAGGCCAAGCCAAGATCTGCCCTCTGCGCATGGACTTGGGAAGACGCGTGGAGTGTGAACAGCACACAGGCTCCACAGGTGGTGAGTTGGGCTCAAGGGCCAGGTCAAATGCAGCTGCCTGCAAGAGGGGTGTCTCCCAGGGGCCCATGCTGGGGCCGCACTGCCACCCTTCCCTTTGGCCGACAGGGTGCATGAGTCGCCCAGCCCGGGTTGCTCCAGGTTGTTGACCTCAGACCAAAGCGAGACAGGCGACGCTTCAGGCATCAGTCTGAGAGCGGAAATACGCTTGCTCGCCAGAGCCTCCCTTGTGTTTATCCGGAATAGATAAGCCGTGTTTCTTGTTTCCCTGGATGTTTACAGCAAGATCCCTGGCATTTGGCTTCTTGCCTTCTGGCGCCTCTGACAAGGAGGTAACACAGCTCCCTGCCTCCCTTGCTGCAGAATGAGGCCTGCAGAGGTGACGCTGCAGAGGGGAGAAGCCCCCCGCGGAGGGGAGGGGGAGGCTGGAGCTCCGTTAGACGGGGGGGGGGGACAGCAGGGCCCTTCAGCGCTCCTTTGCAACCAAGGACATGGGAAGCTGCTGAGGAGCACCATTGTTGGCGCCCTTGGGTGAATATTCATCACTTGAGGACCCGGAAAGCTCGACCTGTTGCACTTTTGCCTGTCATAGACCCATTATAGGCAGATCATCCTCCCCACAAAAAGAGACAAGTTACTGTGTCGCTCCAGGCACATCTAGAAAGGGCTCTGAGTGGCACAGAGACTCCGACTGGCACACTGTGTTCACTCAGTCTTTACCAAGAGAGCGGGTCACACAACATCACTACCCACTTTTTGTTCATGAGTCTTTTCCCCGAGCTTAAATGGTCACATTTCTGAACACAGAACTTCTGACTTCTTTCTGAGGAGCAGTATGTCTGTGAAATGACCGCATGTGTTGACTGTTGCTCACGGCCGGCCTATCCTTGAGGCCAACTGAGACAGTTGCTTCAGGGAGCAGGTTGACAGACAGGTCTGCCCACCTCCACCTGCCCACTCACCTCTTCCACTCCTTGAATTGGAACAGGAAGAGGGAACTGGAGCAGAAGAGGAAGTGCAGAGGAAACAACCATTTCCTTGTCTGTTCTGTCCCCTCCTTCCGTTCCCAATCCAGGGCATGGAAGGAGCAGAGGCTGACGCATCCCCAGGTGAGGGGGGGCAGTATTTGGCACACCTCCAGTTCCCGCAGGTCTTGGATCAGCCCTGTTGCTGCAAGTGCTACTGTTTGGCCTCTTTGATTGGCACGTCGATGGCCTCAAAACAGTATAAACAGGAGAGGAAAAGGGCGTGGGTCAGCCAGGCCATCTGATGTGATGGACCACCCACTGCCATGGATGACACATAGTGCCACGACAGTGGACAGAGCCGTGCTGATGCAGCAGCAATGCATTGGAAAAGCAAGGACTGGCTGGCGCCACAAGCCCAGAGCATTGAGCAAGGTTTGGTTCCAGAGCCCTATTCCGCAGGGGCTACCAGAACACAAAAGCAATGAGGCGGAGAGCAAGAGGACAAGGGGAGGACCGTACCACATGTGGAGATGCCTCACCAGAGCAGCAGCAGACAGGGACTGAGCCTTGGAGACTCGCCCCTCTCCCCTCCCATTCATCGCCGCGCTCTCAGGGTCAGTCCCAAGTGCACTTCTCTTGAAGGCTGACATTTATCCCTTTCCCGAATGTGCCTAGAGGAACAGATTGGCAGAATTGTTCCATCCTAATTAGTTAATTAATTAGGAAGGATGATGGAAGGAGCTACACCCAGTCTGACTGGAGCCTTAATTGCTGAGCCTTTCAGGGAGCTTGTTAGTGAAATCCAGGAAGGGAAGCGGATCAAGACCAGGCAGAGCCTCTCTTGGCACTGTCCTGAGAGCCGGCAGAGCTTCCAAGGATGGGGCAGGCAGGGGAGGGAGGCAGGCAGGCGGAGGGCCTCCCGCAGGGCAGGGCATGTGGCGGTCCACCTCTGGCTCCGCCTCGTCGCTGCCTCGGTCCAGGCCCTCGCCTTGGCTCACCGTTGCAACGTTGACTTCTTGCGAGGCCTCCTGAAACCACTAGATCCCTTTCTAGGTTCCCCACATGCGTGGTGTTTGCATCAGACTTTTCTTAGCAGGTTTTATGGATTAAATATGAGTCCAAACGGAACAGGTTTCCAGCACACTGGGAAAAGCTCCACCCCTACCTATGGAGTTAAGTGTTCTCACATGACCCATGAACAGAATGGGCTCCTCTCCAAGGCAACTGGCAGGGGACGTTAAAGAGTATTCCAGATAGGAAAAAGAACCAGCCGTTGCCCTGGGGGGAGGGGGGTCAGTGGGCCTTCCCCCCCCCATGGGTCATGAAAGGGGAGGAAATCCAGCTGCTCCTTCCACCCACCCCCTTTCCCCCCATATGGCAAACTGCACAAGCTCTAGGCACAGAGGAGTTGTTTAACTGGCGTGGGGGGAGAAAAGCTGGAAGCCCAGCTGGGTTGGTTTTGATGGGAACGGCTTCCCTCCCCAGCCCAGAGGACTTTTCCAGATGGTCCACTTCAGGGCCAGGCATGCTCAGTTGCCTCTCATTTGTTGCAAGGGTTCAGGAATCGTTCCTCAAGGAAGCACTTCTGTGGTGGGGGGAGGCTGGCTGAGCCAGCACTCTCAGCAGCTGTGTGGCTGTGACAGTCCTGCCCCCAGTGAAGGCCGCAGACTTGAGACTTCCAGAGGAGGACTCATCATCCTTGCCCTTGCAGCCACAGTCTAGCCCTGTTTCCCTTCTGGAATTTTCCCTCAGACTGACAGCAACTCTCTCCTTGGGGAATGTGGTTTATGTGAGTGTCTCAGGTCAGGTATGGTTGCGAGAGTTGGACCATAAGGAAGGCTGAGCTTTTAGATGAGATGCTTTTGAACTGTGGTGCTGGAGAAGACTCCTGAGAGTCCCTTGGACTGCTAGGAGATCAAATCAGTCAATTCTAAATGAAATCAAGCCTGACTGTTCCCTGGAAGGACAGGTACTAAGGCTGAAACTCAAATATTTTGGCCACCTAATGCGAAGAGAGGACTCTCTGGAGAAGACTCTGATGCTGGGAAAAATTGAAGGCAAAAGGAGAAGGGGAAGGCCAAGGATGAGATGGTTAGACAGCATCACCGATGCAACAAACATGAAAATGAGCGAACTCAGGAAGATAGTGGAGGACAGGAAGGCCTGGCGGGATATGGTTCATGGGATCACGAAGGGTCGGACACGACTTAACGACTGAACAACAACAACAACTCAGGTCAGGTACCTGTGTCCTGGCTAAGGAGAAGGAGGAGGCAACCCTGTCCTTACCTTTTTCTGTGGCTAGCTCTCAGCCAGAGGAAGGATTTTTTTTCTGACCTCAAGGCAAAGCGAAGGAGTCCCTTTGCCAGTCGCAATCAGTTCCTGGCTGCAAGTCGTGTTCAGTGGTTGGCCTGGGACTTGAACAGAACCTTTTGCTAAATGGCAAACAGACACTTTGCCCAGTGCCTGATGCTCGAAAGCCCCTCCCTCTAGAAGCATTCCTACTTGTGGTTCTCAGCATCATCCACTGGGTGGCAGTGATGTTTCTCTCAAAAGCAGAGGAAACTGCCTTCCCAGAAAAGCCAACAACTTCATGTTGCAACAACAAACAGCTGTGAAGTAGCAGCAGTCCAGCATTCACTCAGCTCAGTGCCCTGGGTTGTGGTGGTGGTGGTGGTGGTGGTGGTTGTGTGTGTGTGTGTGTGTGTGTGTGTGTGTGTGTGTGTGTGTGTGTGTGTCCCACTCACATACACAAAGCACTTTGGAAACTGGTAAGTAAAGGTTCCTTGATTTACATACATGCACATATTTACGTGCTAGGATCAAAAACGACTTTGGTTTAAGACAGGGGTTCTCAACCTTTGGAGGCCCGGGTACCCCCTATCATGGTCCAATGTTCTGAAGTACCCCCTGCTAATTAACTGCTAATTAATTGTATTAATTAATTAATTAGGTAATTAATTGTTAAATAAAAAAGTACTAACACAATTTTAAATGTGAAAAATGTCTTATTTAACTCTCTCTCTCTCTCTCTCTGTGACACACACACACACACACACACACACACACAAAGCAAGGATCACTTTTTTCTCCAAGTCACACTTCTCAAAATCAGCTCCTCCCTCCCCCACCCCACCAAAGTACATTTTCCAAAGTACAAAAATAAGCCCAAAACCAGAGAGACAGAAGGACTCCGAAAATAATTACAATTTAAAATCCATGTTAATTAACACTTAATTAGCTGCTGATGTGGCAGATAAGGGGCAGGGCTAGGCATACCCCCACTAAGAGGTCTGCGTACCCCTAGGGGTACCCGTACCACAGGTTGAGAACCTCTGGTTTAAGAGAATTAAGGCTCTTACCAATTCAATCGTGCTCCAAACATCCTGGAAATAGAACTTTCTCAACATTATTTTTAAAAAAAACACCCAATGAGGTCGATGGTCAAAATTCAAAGTTAGGATTGACGGACATATACTGCAAAAGAGGTCTATTTTTTGCATAGCCTAGCTCTAGATTCTTGCAATGCTTATCACTGTCAGGGTCCATCTTTTGCATGTTTCACCTAAAGTAAAACCAGCCAAGTGGAGCATTCTCAGAACATCGAACTTGCTGCTCTGCTTGTAGATTCAAACCATTTTAAAACAATGTTTTGAACACTCATAAGACATCAGAACATAAGAAGAGCCTGGCTGCTGGATCAGGCCAAAGGCCCCACTAGTCCAGCTTTCTCTATCTCACAGTGGCCCCACCAGATGCCTCAGGGAGCTCACAAAACAAGAGACCTGTCACCTGTATCCTGTCGCCACTCCCTTGCACCTGGCATACAGAGCAAACCTACTTCACTCCATGGCATGTAGCGTGTATTTTCAATCACCTCCTTTCTCTGGCTGGCTTGTGTGTCACCTGGTGGCCATACAGATCCAGTCCTGCCTGCCCACGCCCAGGCTTGTGTCTCTCCCTTCATCCTCGATCCGTTACGCCTCCCCCCCCCCATGATAGAGCGCATCTGTCCCAACTACCTGTACCATTCTTTCCAACCCAAATGAAAGCATAGAGAAGAATCTTGAACTCAGTAATCAAGCAGATGGATAACACGGAAACTTTGTAAACCAATGAAAGGCATCCCGAAGCAGAATCCTTAAATAGTTGAACTGATTCACCCTCCAAACAGATCACTTTGCCAAACATGACTTATGAGCAAAAACAAATGGTCAGAAACAAAAGGCCTTTTCTCCTCTGGCCAGAATACCAAACACCGTTTTCTCTTTTCTTCTTCCAGGCGTTTCCCCCCCCCCCCCAAAAAAAACCCAACAACAACACTGTTTTCTTGTTAGAAAAAAAGTGATTTTTTTTTAAAAAAAAGTCAAATTGAAATGTGACTCAGTAAAGAGATTAGTTCCCCAAGGAAAGGAATGTGGTTCTCCTCCTGTGCTGATGGCATATCCTAATCTTAGCTGGGCTGGACACAGGATTTGTCCCTTCTCTCATGTATTGCTTCAGCCAAGATTACCGGCCAGGCAGAACCTCTGCATGAGGCAATCCCAGGCTTCCCCTATGGACTGTCTTGGGCGTGGCTCTGGCGGGTGGGGGCAGCAGAACCCAAAGTTGTCTTGCTGACTGCACAGAAATAATGGATAAAAATGACCTCAAGGATTCTGGCAATACCAGGATTTCAATACAAGAAAATGGCAATACAAGGATTCTGCTACGGCTCGCCTTTTACAAAGATTCCGTGTTATCATCAAGGCCCAGACCAGATGTGCGGCTGTTCCATGGCAAAATGCCTCCATGAGCCACATCCGTGAGTGTGGCCCCATGCAGGATTTGTGAGCAAATGCTCACTGCAAACAGGGGCCTCCTCGAGCCAGGATGGTGTAGGACTTAGACCTAGAAGATCCAGGTTCAAATCCCCGCTCAGCCATGAAGCTTCCTGGGTGACCTTGGGCCAGTCACTATCTCTCAGCCCCACCTACCTCACAGGGTTGTTGTGAGGACAAAAAGGAGGGGAGGAAATAGGTACACCACTCTGAGCTCCTTGGAGGAAGGGCGGTATAAAAAATGTGAAAAATAAAATAAATAAATAAAACCCTCCTCCTTTACTGCCAGCGATGCAAATTTTGAGAATTGTCTCATTTTTTTTTTCAAAAAAAAAAAAATGAGAATTTGGGATTTTTAAAAGTAAAACATACCACATTGGGAATTTTCTATAAGCTTTTAGTGTAGCATTTAAAAAAATCAATTCAAATGCCAGCAGTCTGTTCAAGCGTGCTCTTGGATCTTTTACGTTCCCATTGTGGTTTTAGCGTATTCTGGTTCATGTCAGATGGAATCTGATGAGTGTTTATGAGCAAGGCAGCGTGCCAGGAATGCTAGTGTGCAAACTGTGCACTAAATGATTGAATGACCATCACGTTGGTCACCCAACACGTTGATTCTGACTCTACACTGAGGCTGACAGTCGGCAGTTTTTGCTGACCCTCAACCAGTAAGTACATGATATTCATGTACATATTGTCTGAAGTGAGTTGCAGGTTTTGCAGGATTTAACCTTGAACAAATTATATTTTAGCAACGTACACAATGTAATGCAATTTATTATTTTTTTCATTTATTCAGTTTTGGCATTATTGGGAATTTTTTTGCTACTCACTGCTGAAGGCAGAAAACTTCTTGATTCAAGCATGGAAAACATCGTTCAGTTCTGTTTTTTAACCCAGAAAGTGGGGCTCCCCCAAGCTGGATCCTCTTTACAAAAATGGTGGCTCCCCTCCCCACTTCCACTCAGAGAAGTCACCCATGAACTGATTAGCAGTGCCCACTAATTGATCCTGATCACCGACTGAGGACAACCCTTCCCACTCAGAACCAGGAACAGAAGCCCTCAGGGACACCATGAAAGACCATCAGCCAGTACCAGTCATTGTACCAGACTGGCAGGCAGCCAAGCCGGGGGGCCCCCATGTTTTTTAGCCCTCACTTTCAGTTCTGGGGACTGCAAGAAGACCAGGAACTTCTTCAACAGGGAAAGGGGGGGCACATGGAAAGGAATGAAAGTGGGGGGGACTACACATTCCACATGTTTGGGAGTTTTACAAGCAACTGTTTCCAAGGTCAAGCTGTGCCCCAAGATGCTCCAGGATGTATTTATTTATTTATTACATTTTTATACCACCCTTCCTCCAAGGAGCTCAGGGTGGTGTACACTGCGTTGCTAGAGGTGGGGCGGAACGGTAAGTCTTGCACAGCATGGATGGCCCAGCGGCGGAGTGAGGGCGACCGGCCTTGCGCCGGCCGCCCTTACTCCCGAGTTGTCGCAAACGTGCCTTATGGCACGTTTGCAACAGCTTTAGACTGTAGAGCTCTCACTCCGCTGCCAGTTACCGTATTCTCCTGAGTATAAGACACACCTGATTGTAAGATGCACCCTTAAAGTTTGGTGCTATTAAAAAAAATTAATTAAATCACTGGCATTAAATTTATGCCAGTGATTTAACAAACAGTGCAATCCTATGCATGTCTACTCAGAAGCAAGTCCCACTGTTCTCAGTGGAGCTTACACTCAGGAAAGTGTGCACAGGATTGCAGCCTAAACCATTCATTGCCTGGGGAGGGGGGATGAAAGTGTATGTGATCTTGCTTTACAAAAGGATACAAAACCCAGCAGACCAGAGAATGAAAATTAACTGATTACAGCCTGGAAAGGGGAGAGGTATGTGTGCTCTTGTTTTAACAAAGAAAAAGGACATACTGTAAGCCCTGCAGGGCAGAGAAGGAGCCCACTGTATCTCTGTCATTATCCTGCAAAGACTTCTCAGCCAGCAGCGATAATCACCCGATAATCACTTCAATTAGCTGCTTTAAAGATAGCCAACAAAGTGAGTCTTATACTCAGGCCAATATGGTATTTGCGCAGGGTTGTGCTGTAAGTCTGGGAGAGGGGAAGAGAGAGATTGATTGGCTGCCCCACCTTCCTCTTGCAGGTACAAAGCTTCTGGGGTGGCCTTTTGGCCCTGGGGCTCATCTAGAGAGCAGTATGAGACCAGCAGCAGGCGGCGGCAGCGGCGGCTCTAACCTGTGCATACTGGCCCGTTCTGGCCCTTCCCCCATCCCTAGGACCCCTGGTGTATCTGGTTGTGACCCCTCTAACCGGAAGCTGCTGCGTTGAAATGCCAGGTTGGTAAACAATAAGACCTGCCTGATCCAGGATCTGATCCTAGAGGAGGGCGCTGACCTCTGGCCTGCATCTGGGAGATCTGTTTGGATGAGGCAGGCAGGTTGGCCTCTTCCAGCTCTGTCCGCCAGGCTTCCTGGTGCTGCAGCAGCCACAACTCCCAGGGCAGGGAGGCCGGGTTGCGATGGTGGGTCATGATACCACTCCCTTGACCAGGTACCCCATCCAGCAGGTGTCATGCCAGGTGGGTGAGATAGGGTGTGCCTCTCGCCTAGCTGCTAACAGCCTCCCTGCCTGCACTCCCTCTGCAGGGACAGGTGTTCGGCTCGGGAGTCCTCCTGGCTTGCCAGGAGGTGACTGTGACTAAGGGGCCTTTTGCCCAGCCATGGCTGGTGCACCAGCTTGCAGCCGCCATACCTAAGTTGGCAGGACCTGACCACAGTGTCCCACACCTTGGTGACCTCTTGCTTAGACTACTGTAATGCGCCCTATGTGGGCTTGCCCTTGAAAACTATCTGGAATTTTTCCAGAATGCAGGCTGTCTGCTTGGTTACTGGGGCTGGGCGGTTTGACTCCATCAGACCACGGCTTCAGCAGCTACATTTGCTGCCAGTTCATTTCCAGGACCAATTCAAGGTGCTGGTTTTGTCCTTTTAAAGGCTTTTACAGTGCATCCAAGGGACTCTCTGTTCCCCCATATTCTGGCCCATCCGCTGAGGGGGGGGGCTGTCTTATGTGTGCCATTCCGAATGGAGACCAGCGGGCGACAGCGGCGAGAAGTAGGGCCTTCTCTGTGGTGGCACCACCATTTTAGAGCCCCCTCCCTTGAAGTGTCTTTCTTTTGGTTGGTGTTTTAATTATGATTCAGGTCTCTGGCCTGGCTGCTGCTCCTTTTCTGAACATTTTCCCGCTTGTTGCTCTCGCCGCTGCCTTTGTTGTCATTTGAGCCCCACTGACTGCTTGTTTGGGCTTAATGCATGCAGCTCCTCTGCTTTTATGGGTCCACTTGAGGGTGGTTTTTATTGCTGCTCTTAACTTGCTACGTTTTTTATTGCTCTCACGTTATGGTTTTATGTGCACGGGTGGCTTCCTTTTATGTATTGATTTTTCAAAATGGTTTTTATGGATTTTTTTTAGAACATGTCTTATTGCTAGCTACCATTGGCGCCTGTGTAAGTGGGGGGGGGGGGAAGGGAGACAGGATAAAAATGTATTAAATAAAAGACTGTCCTCCCCAGTAACTTGCATGTCATTGGGTGGGAAATTACTGCTTGGGGATTCTGTTTGCAGCAGGCGCTCCAGCCACAAGCACGGCAAGCTATTGGCCACCAGACAGCCAGCAGCAGTGGCAGAGTTAAAAGCCACGTCGCCATGTGAGCAAAAAAGGATCTCCTTGCTGGTGAGTCTTCTTTAGAAAAAGAGAAAGATGAGCTGAGGTGCTCTTGAGCTCCATCGTGTTCTTTCAGGAAGACCACAATCTGTGCACACTCAGCCGGAGGAAAATCCCAGTTCATTCAGCGGGGAAAAGGCACAGGCTGAAACCCATTGGATTATTCTCTTGGAGGCCTCTTCCTACCAACCCTGCGAGGAATCCCTGTTTCTTGGTGGGCTCCAGAGGGTTTTGCGTCCCAATCATTCATAAATACCGTATTGGTCTGAGTATAAGACTCACTTTTTTCTCCTAATTTAAGTTTTTAAACTAGGGGTGCGTCTTATAATCAGGCTGTTGCAATTTAATGCCAGTGATTTAATTAAATTTTTTTAATAGCACCAAACTTTAAGGGTGCGTCTTATAATCAGGTGCGTCTTATACTCGGGACAATACGGTACTTCCAGGACCAGTTCCAAACATCCCTTTCAGCACAAACCTACTGTCTTGACCCAACTTCTCCTTCTAAGAGCAAGTTTGTTCCCTTTAAATAATTAGACTTCGTTACCCCACTCTGGGTACTAAATTGTTTTAATTCAATTCCAATTGGGCGTCACCCCACTCGCTTTTAATACAATTTCTATCTGAAATGTTTTCCCAATGTGCCGCTTCGACTGATCAACACCTCTCCCTCCTCAAATAGTCATACAGCTGTGTGAAAAAAAGGAAACTAAACTCCGGACAAGCAATTAACACAATTTATTGCTTTACAGCAACCCTTAACACCATAAATCTCCCAAAGCAGAAACCCTTCTGCAAAACAGAAACAACAGTCTCTCTCCCAAAAATCCCCCAAACCAGTCTCTTTTGGCAGCAGAGTTTTCTCCTTCCTCTGTCGGCGTTCTCCGGTCTCTGGTCCAAGGTCACCAGCTCAGCAGTCCTTCGACTTCGCAGAGTGTCCAGCAGCTCCTTGGCATGGCAGCAGCGTCCCGTCCTCTGGCGAAGTCAGTGAAGTCCTTGTGCTAGCAGCGTTCCGTCGTCCCTCAGCAAAGAGATGAGACCGCAGCGAGAGAGAGAGAGTCCTCAGCAAGGTAGCTCTTTTTATACTAAAAGCCTTCATTAGTCCATTATGGATCACAACTGGGGGCTGCAATCCAAGGTCCTAATTATTGGTAACACCTATGGGGCACACCCTGAGTGGGCGGTAGGTGTGCCTCTCCACCCACTCAGTCCTGGGTGTTAACCCCTTGCTGCCCAGTCCTGTCAAAGTCCAAGTCTTCATCTGTTAACTCCTTGCTGCCCGGATCTGTCAACAAGGGTCCACTGCTGACACCACACTTGGCTCCTGCCAGTCTTCTGGATCTTCTTCCACTACACCTACCCAGCTTTTCCACTGGTGCAGCAGTGGTGGAGGGAGAACGGGAGGCTTCCAAAGTCTCTCATTCTGCTCTCCACCACTGCTGCACCAGTGGTGGAGGAGCTGGGTAGGATTGCGCTGTTTGTCTGGTGCCACATGCTCTGGCCCTGCATATTCTTACATGCCAACCCAGAACAGGGGGGCTCAGGCATCATGTTGAGCTCAATACATGGTTCCTTTTGCACTTGCCACATATAGTCTCCTGACTGAGGAACTGGTCAATCTGGAGGAGCTCCAGGCATGATCATCCAAGGCTCACGGGATGAACTGACAAACATCCCTAAGGAATTTTGGTTGTATGGGCATGCTTGGGTACCACATTCATTCATTCATTCATTCATTCATTCATGCACTCATTATCTACATTGTACATCTCTGGCTCACCGAAATATTTTCCCTTCCTTTATACTGAATAAATGAGGGTGAAGACAGATCCAATATTTAAAGAGATCTGATAGTGGCTTAGCTGTGGTACATGACTGGCTTTCTCTTGGCTTTGCCCTCTGCATGCCAGGCATATATTCTGTCAAGACAGACGCTGACACAGTCATCAGGCTTATCCCTTCCCCGTGCTTCAGGTAGGATACTCTGTAAAACAAAAAGAAAAGCACATGTAGTTATCCATGTTCAAGCCCTGAAAATCAGCTGTAAAAAATTTGCAAACCTTCTCTGAAGAATGGGAGAGTGGGGTCTTAGTGGTTTGTGTCACAGACACTAGCCAACTGGCACTGCCCACAGCTGGCTTTTGCAGCAGAACCTCCTCTTTTTTTTTTCTTTTTTTTTTTGGTCAGAGCTCAACCCTGGACAGGAAAAGATATGTTTGTATTGACCATGATGGACATAGTGAGCAGAGGCGTCGTTACAGTGGGGGCAGTGGGCCCCAAACGGCAGGTCGCGGGGGGTTACCTTCCGTTGCTCCCTCTGCCGTTGGTCCGTCATCGTGCAGTCGTTGTCGGCTGCAAGGTTTGCCCTCCCCCCCCCCCCAGGCACTGTTTGGCTTCAAAAAGGAGCTGAACAGCGCCGGGGGTATTTCTGCACTGTGGCAGGCATGCGATGATGATGCCCCGCCCCCAGGGGTGGAGCTTTTTGCATCCCATGGGAGTGTTGCAGCGGGGTAGGGCCGCTACTGATAGTGAGAGTGCTTCTTCCAAACTCGCCCTGCCACCAACAATCCCTCTAAGGCTGTGGTTCCCAAACTGGGAAGCACGGCTCCCAGGGGAGCCATGGAAGCCAGCCAGGGGAGCCACAGAGTGCTAAGCTGCAGGGGCAGAGAGCTACAACCCCCCACCCATTCATTGCCACCATGGGCGGAAAGGGGGAAATGAGCAGAATTCTTCCCCAGACTGCAGGAGGCCAGCTCTCACCTTATCCTCCCCCGCTATCTGGCCCCTATCCATACCCCCACCCCACCTCCCTCTCACAGAGAAGTGGGGGGCCTCACCCTCATTTCTTCCCAAAGGGCAATGCTCGTTGGTGCCACCCCCCTCCCGCACTGCACGCTTAACAACTGGGGGAAAGCATTGCCCAGGGCAGGAGGCCTGCTCACCTTGCTTGCCACAGCTCTCTCCCGCAGCGAGGTGCTGCTGCTATCAGGTCATCTGGCACGATGCCCTGGCTCTCTCTGGGCTCCTGTTTCTGTCTTCGCCCCTGCCAGTATGCAGAGGCTGGAGCCGCCACTGCCGCCTGCTGCTGGTGGTCTCGCACTGCTCTCTAGACGAGCCCCAGGGCCCAAAGGCTTTTGGCTCCTGCCTGCCTCTGGCCACCTCAGAGGCTTTGTACCTGGAAGAGGAAGGTGGGGCAGCCAATCAATCTCTCTCTTCCCCTCTCCCAGACTCAGACTGGTTTGAGTCCCAGGCAGAGGAGAAGCTAGGGTTTGGCCAAGGGAGTCGCAGGTCAAAAAAGTTTGGGAAACACTGCTCTAAGAGGTCCGCGCTGATGCGTGAACCCCTTCAGCGACCGTGCTGCAGCCCTGAGGCATTTCCAGACGCATGGTGATGACAACCTCCGTCATCGCTGGACTTCCAGGAATGTCAAGCTCCGAACTGTGCGGAGCTCGGTTTGCCAGGGCTGTGAGCTGCGCAACTTAAAGGGCACACTGCTTGCCATTCTACAATGTGGCATGATCTGTTTTCACCCTAAAGCAATTGCGGCAGCCTCACCAAATGGCTAATTGTTTGGAAACTGGGAAAGCTCTGGGTTCTGCTTGTCACTTCCTTCACGGTAAGTGTTTTCAAGCACTCTTCTAATCAAGTGAAAAAGATTACATTGTGTTGTACTGAATCAGCCTGGCAGGGAAGACCTTGGAAAGAAAGTCTTGTTTGCTTTCGCATTAAAGGAGCTTCATAGAACTTCTTTGATTAAAGAAAAATCTCAAGGTTGTGCAAATTAATAAAAGCAACACAATCCAAGAGGTTTCTAAAATATTCCCAGACATCAAGCACAATGTTTCTGTTCGGGTTTGCTTTGGAAAGCTGGTAGTTTGAGCAGTCCAGTGTATACCACCTTTCATTCAAATCGTCATCTGGCTCCAAGGCTTGGCATAACTTGGAAACTTGGAAACTTCAAACATGAAAGGTCTTACTGATGAGTCCAGATTCTCCAAGAGAAGCCAGATTGTCTTTTTCCGACCCTTGGGAGGACCAAGTGGCCTCTGGTGCTGGCTCTTCGGTGCAGCACCACAAATGCTGTGTGTTGTTGTGTTGACATCATACAAGTCACAATGTCTTTAATTGTTTTAATTGTTTTAATTTTTTCATTGTTTTAAATTGTTAATTATTTTAATGTATATGTTATTTTAATGTTGTAAGCCGCTTTGAGTGCCCTTGCCAGGAGAAAGGCGGCATATACATTCTTTAAATAAATTAAATAAATAAATAAATGTCGGAGCCTCCTCCAAACTGTGCAGGGAGAAATTAGGATTGCCACTTCCCCGACTTTAGAGACGGATGTGCAGGCTAAGAAGATTAAAATGGTGTCTCCTCTGCTTTCCGTACAGACTAAAAAGCAGTTTTAATATGTTGTGAAAAATGCCCTACTTGGAAGTTGGTTTCAATGGAACTGACTTCCAAGGAATGTGCTTTGGATCAGGGACTGGGCTGCAAGCCTGAACACAGTAACTTGGAAGTCGGTTCCAATGAAATCAACAGGAACTAACAAATAAGCATTTCAGGTGCCAGCCAGCCCCAGTGAAAGGAAACTGCTTTGCATTGCACACAGATGACGCCGATTTGCAAGCATTCGCCTCCCACTCTGGCCCCTGCCTCCACCACTTCCGTTCTCCTTTCCTGGCTCTCCCCAGGAGCATCGCTGCATGTGCCCCTCGGCCCATGGCTACTGATACTTTGGTAAACCCAATCTGACTTCCAGCTGTATCTGCCCTTGACAAGGAAGTCATACACATGCCATTGCCCTGGGCTAAGAGATTATCTGCCAGATCTGCTTTGGTGCAGACTGCTGAAAGTGTCATTTCTGAGCAACTGTGGTGATGTACCCACACTCAATCTGGGTTCCGTTCAGCACATGGCAGCAGCCTGCACATCTGTGCCTTGCCGTGAACTGGCACACTATGTGTGACACAGGCTAATAATAAGGTCCTGCAAGATGTGCCCTCCAGAGTTGGCCACTGTTGCCTGGGCCAGGGGTAGGAATGCCAGCACCTTACTTTTCACCTGGGCCAGTTGTTCTGTCTGCCCTGTTATCTGTTTTTCCGGTCAGCTGCAAGACTTGCTGACTGACTCCCAAGGAGTCTGTGGAGTCCACAGGAAAGGTTTATTATTCCTAACGCCTCAACCCTGTGAATGCTTCTTGTCTCTGAGCTGGCCATTTCAAAGTATTCCAGGAGACCTAAGGGTGTTACTTTTCACATCCCCTTTTCTACATCTCCGGTAGGGTTCCCTGTTTCAAGGCTTAATCTCAACATTTCCACATCTGTTTGATCCCTACATCTCAATTGTAATCTGTCTATCAAGATCTGAAGTAACCCAAAATGGAGGAGGTAGGTAAGCCTACAAGATGGAGGCAGCAGGCAGGCAAGCCGACCTTCTTCACATCTGGCATGCTTGACTGGTGGATGGCTGTATTGCTCGGTTCTAAACAGCAGAAACAATCCCTGATTGGCTGTTTGTCTTCCTGTCCTCCCAGATCTTCTGACGTAAATGCAGGGAGCACGAGGACTACTCATTCCCCAGTCCTTAAGAATCTCTGTTTGTACCACTCTCATTGCCATGAACTCCCAGACAGACAACAATGGGGAGGATGAGGATCGTTAAGGATCGTAATTCAGATTCGGTTGCTCGTCCACCCAAAGCCTAGAGAGATTGGGACCCTTTACTTACTCCGTGGTCAGAGTTCCCATAACCGCTGCTGGAAAAAAGAGATATGTACTAAAAGGGGTAGAAGTGGTTCACCAGGAGCCAAAGTTCACCGTCCAATCCTATCCCCATCCACCATTGGCATCCAATGGTGTGGAGGGGGTGTGATCGGACAGGCAGCAAGTCCTCACTTAAAGTTGTCAATAGGTTCTTCTTGGAAACTGCAACTTTAAGTGAAATGAAACCAATAGAACTTTAAGCGACTTATAATGAAACCAATTTTACCACAGGCTCATTGATCATCGCAAACGTGCCCATGGCATTTCCCCATCAACTTTAAAATGAAACAACTTTAAACAAAACAATTTTAAATGAGGACTTGCTGTACCATGAGGGATGTGAGGATGTTGGTGCAGCAGAGTGCTCCCTTTGTGTGCCAAGTGCCCTTTCACCCTGGTTCCTTCCAACACCAACCCCTTGGAGAGACCAGAGAGGTACAGCCCCATGCTGCGCACCCTGCAATCTGACTAGAGCCTGTGGCGTCGCTGGAGGTGGGGCGGGACACTAAGTGCTGCACCGCGATGACCCTCCGTTACTCACTGGCATGAGGAGTCTCCTGCGCGTTGCCTTCACCGCACTTCGTTGCCTCGTCCCGGTGAGTAACGGAGGGTCAGCACGGTGCGGAACTTAGCGTTCCGTCCCACCTCCAGCGACACCATTAACTAGAGCTGCCCCTGGCAGGGGCACACATGCTGGGTGTGTGTGTGTGTGTGTGTGTGTGTGTGCGCGCGCGCGCGCGCTGTGACTGGCTGCCAGATGTAGCCTCTGCTCCATTGTGGTGGTGAGAGAGGAGTTGTACTTTTCTGCTGTCTTTCACGTCCCCACTGCAGTGCTCCCTATAGGCTTCCTTCTCCCTACACCAGGGTCTGTCACTGGCAAAGCTCCTCCTCCTGCTGCCCTCACCCCACCCTGCTCTCCTTCCCAGTTTGACCTCCCCTACTGCACTGGTATCTGGTCTGCTTCTAGTTTACGACAGCACAGTGTTTTCTTGCAAGCATCCGTGGCGCATCCCTCGGCGAAGAGGCTTCTGCTGCATATCTCACGGATGGAACTGGGCCATTCATTTTTCTGTGGGCCAAGGCAGTGCCTAGCAGAGCTCTTGCTTGCCCCATTCTTCCACTCCTCAGCCAATCCCTCCGCAAACATTTCAGACCTGCAAACTTCTCCCATGCTTTGAGGGCATCTGATGGTGCCAGCCTGCTGGAGAAGAGGCACCGCTTGCCAGGGCAGACTATTTGCTTAGCAACTGTGGAGGCTTCCCCAAAAAGAAGTGCCCCCTTCAGTGACGCTCCTTCCAGGCTTGAGGAGGGCAACGTGACCGTCCTGTGCATTTGACGGTGCTCGTCTGACAGTTTGGTGGTGCTCGTCCTCACTCCATTTGCTCTTTGATTGTAAATCAAGGAGTGTGGTGGTTTTAAATACTGTGTGTTGTTTTTGTGCTGTGATTGTCAGCCAGCTGGAGCACCTGGTGGGAAGACAGGATATAATCCTTCAGACAACTGAATGCTGGCCTGGCAGGCCTCCCACCCTTGCAGTAAGGCTGCAAGCTGTACCATATTTACCAGGAAGTAATTCCCACTGAGCTCAGTGAGACTTGCTTTCAAGGAAGCATGCTAAGGTTGGGACCGCATTAAGCCCACAAAACTCTCAAAGATCCACCTGCTCACACATTTTTGTGTTGGTCATCCTGTAGCACACCTTCCGCCTGAGAGAGATGTGGGGGGGAGGGCTCCACACATGCGAAGTCTTCTCTAACCAGAGGCGTTGCTCCGGTAGGGGCGGGGCTGTAAGTTTTGCTCAGTCGGAGTCCCGTTTACCGAACGAGCAGGAGGCGGCCCCGCCCCCTCACTGTCCGAGCCATTCCCCTGCGGAGAAAGCAGCAGGCAAGAGACCCTGCCTGCTCCTTTCTCCGCAGGGGAATGGCTCGGACAGTGAGGGGGAGGGGCCGCCTCCTGCTCGTTCGGTAAACGGGACTCCGACCGAGCAAAACTTACAGCCCCGCCCCTACCGGAGCGACGCCTCTGTCTCTAACTGGTCTCTTGGAGAACGTTCTGACCACTAGAGGTTGGGGCAGCCTTTCTTTGAAGCAGAGCCGTGATCTACAGCGCCATCCTAGCCAACTTTCCAGCGCCACTGTAGTCGTGCCAACAGGGTGCACACTGCATTTTGCAATGCAGGGGCAGTCATGGAGGCCTCTTCTAGGTAAGGGAACATTTATTCCCTTACCTCGGGGCTGCATTGCGGCTGCACCGGTGCTGGAAAGTTGGTTAGGATTGCGCTGCTAGTCACCACCTCCTCCAGCCAGATTCTCCCCCGTCCTGTTGGCCCCCGCTGCAGAAACAGGAGCTTTAAGCATCAGTCTCCAGAGCATGGGGAGTGCATGCCATTGCTGGCTGTGCAAAAGCCATGGGTGGTGTGGGGGGAACCACAGACTGTCCTGACCACAGGCCTTTGTCAGAAAATGACAGAAGGTTTTAATACTACCCTCAGCTCTAACACCATCTAGACTTGGGAGTTGGCTTAAAAACAAAATGGACGAAGTGCTTGCAGGCGAACATGACTCGGGAAAGGTTGCTAGCTCGTGGATTCTTTTTTCCTTGGGTTTGTTTCAGCAAGACCTGCTGCCGTTGCCACATGGAACCTGAGGTGGACTTATTGCCCGAAAACAGCCAGCCCATAATCCAGGAACAGGCCTGTGAGGAGACAGGCCCACAGTGGGCTCCGTGCCTCGTCAGCTGCCTTTGCTTGCCAGGGTCTTCGCTCTTCGCTCTTCATAAGGACAGAAGAAAAGCCCTGTTGGCTCTGCCCAAGGGGATCCGTTCAGCCCAACATCCTGTTTCCCACAGGCTGGAGAAGTGTGGAGCAAAGGAAGAAGAGTCCCTCCTTTTGGCCACCCTAAATCTCCTGCAGAGCAGAGATTAAGATCATAATTAAGAAGAGCAGAGACATCACACTGCCAACAAAGGTCCGCATAGTTATTCCACCCCGTAATAGTATTCCACCCCGTAATAACATATGGCTGCGAGAGCTGGACCATAAGGAAGGGAGATGCTTTTGAACTGTAGTGTTGGAGGAAAGTTCTGAGAGTGCCTTGGACTGCAAGAAGATCAAACCAGTCCATACTCCAGGAAATCATGCCAGACTGCTCGTTTGAGGGAATGATAGTAAAGGCAAAACTGAAGTACTTCAGCCACATAATGAGAAGACAGGATACCCTGGAGAAGTTGCCGATGCTAGGGAAAGTGGAAGGCAAAAGGAAGAGGGGCCGACCAAGGGCAAGACGGATGGATGAGATTCTGGAGGTGACGGACTCGACCTTAGGGGAGCTGGGGGTGGCGACGGCCGACAGGACACTCTGGCCTGGGCTGGTCCATGATGAAGTCACGAAGGGTCGGAAGCGACTGAACGAATAAACAACAACAGCTAATCTCCTGCCATCCAGTTTCATGGCTCTGGTATTTCTATCCTGCATTTTGCAGCGCCACCTTGGAAGACTGGTGAGACTAGCTGCAGAGGGCTAGAGGAATCTGAGCTGAAGTCTGGCCCACCTTTCGTGGGGGAAAGGACAAGCTCATCCCCACCCGGCCTGCTGCCCGTCCCTGGGCTACTACTGGAATCCTTGCCTGGAGACAGGCATGCAGGCAGGCTCAGGGCTACTGTTGCTAGCCGGGGAGGGTGGGAGAGGATTTATGCAACAGGGATTTGGGGCACAGAAACAGCTACCAGACAGATGCCTCCAGGCTGCCTCGCCCTCCCTCGTAACATGTGTCAATGCGAGTCACAGCTGGGGCATGTCAAAACTGGTGTCAGGGCAGAGGTGTGAAGAAAGGAGAGGCATGAATAGAGGATCTATTTCGAAGGCTAGTCTAGGCTGAGTGGTGCTTCTTCTTCTAAGAAAGAGCTCTTGGAAGCCGGGGGAGGCTTGTGCTGGAGGGGGCAAGCATTGAGGAAACAGACAAGGGATGGAGAGGTCACTGTGCAAGACACACCTTTCGGGGGGGGGGGAGACAGCGGCCATTCAGTCTCTGGTGGCAAACACCACACCTTGTAAAGCAAGTGTTTGTGGGCTGAGGTCTATTTCATCCCATGCCACTGGAGTGATCCTGAATGGAGATTCTGAATGGAGATCAGAGAGTAGCCACATGATGTATTTGTAAGGGCAGTGTAAGAAGAGGGAATTCTGGTCTGGGAGCATATTCTCAAGAAGAAGACCACATGACATGGATTTGTGGCTCCTTCATGCCACTTTCTGCGCAGAATGGGTAGGTCGGAGGGAAGGTTAATAGGGTGCGTGTCCCCCCCCCCGGTTTTCAATGTATGTTTGAAGCAGATAAAAGTGGGGCGATGAACTCCAGTGGGTTTCAATGGATGATTTATGACACACATCTATATATGAGCTCGATGTGCTTTGGTGTGACTAACCCAAGCTCTTCAGCGTTTCTGTGCTCCTGAAGAAGGGCAGCCCCACTGAAATGCATCGGGTTCATGTGCAGATACATTCTTTCTCATAAATCATCTATCGGGCCGAATTTCCTCACCATTTCCCTCCCTATGTATGTTTGAGCCACGAAGTATGGTGTGTGTGTGTGTGTGTGTGTGTGCGCGCGCGTGCTATTTCGTCCAGGTTAGTGAGTGCTCCGTAGAAGGAGGTGCCCTCCTGTTGTCTATAGCAGCCGTGACTGCTGATCCGGGGCTGGCAGTGGCTCTGGATGGCTTTGCAGACCCATGATGTAGACTCGAGTCTATTGACTCGGACTCGAGTCGGACTCAGGTCACATCAATGACTTGACTCGGCGATTGTAAAAGACTCTATTTTTATTCAGATTTCCCCCTGTTTTCCCCATTAAATAGATAGGGACTCACAACCAAAGACTTGGGACTTTGGGGCAAAGACTTGGGACTTGACTTGAGACTTGGGGTTAGAGACTTGATCCACATCCCTGTTGCAGACACACAGGAGGGGACAGGAATGTGAAAAATGTTTTGCTTGAAAAGGGGAATGCTCAGGTAGTGAGAAAAGGAAGAAAAAAGACAAACTAAACATAACCAGATCAGAAGGAAGGTGGCAAGACACTAAAATTGCTTTGGGCATTTTCTGATTCAAATGTATAATTTCCATTTACGGGGGGGGGGGGGACTCTCTTCCAGTGCAATCCTACACTTCCGAAATGGCAGCCTGAGTGGCATAGGATGTGCCATTGCCCTTGAACACGGCGTAATAACAACTCCAGCATCACCACTCCATTTCTGCAGGTGCTGACTGGACCTGCGTCTGCCCCCCCCCCCCCGGCTTGGTTCACCCTGGCTGTGCTTCTCTGGCTGCAGCCGTTCGGGTGGGGTAGAGGTGGAGATTGGCTCCTTGCATGTCTGGCCGGCATGGGGCTGGTATCAAGTCGACACGGGGCCAACGGGGCCACTGCCCCATGTTTCGTGGGCTGTACGGAGCTTTCCATGGATGTCGGCAGGGTTACCGGCAGACCTGGGCTCTTGGCTCCCTCTCTCCTGTGCATCAGGTGGGCTTAGCAGTGACGTCGGCATGGTTTTGGCACAGGACTGCACCATTCCACTAACATTCGCACCAGCACCGGCATTTTCTGTTCAAGAGGGGCACAGAGATGCTCTTTCCATCCAATGCCATGCCTGAAAGCATCCTGCTGGCATTTCCTGGAGAAGGAAAAGTGCTTTCATCTGCTTCTCCCTCCTCCTCCAAATGGCTGGGATGCAAAGAGCAGAGTTGGTGGCACTTCTACAACGCTTCATCCCTGGGCGTCCAGGGTTGTCTGCAAGCCCAGAGCTCCCCATCCTCAAATTGCAGCAGAAGGGGTTAAAAATGGCACCATCTCCCTGGAGGCTGGAGTGACCAGCAACGGACGCCCTGCAGGGACATCCCATGTGGCACTCTGCGCATCTTCTTGGCACAGCTCTAATGCTGCATCCAGGCCACACAAACCGGGAAGGAGCCAACAGAGCGTGTTCAGCTGGTAAGGAGGGCTTTAAAAGCCCTGACCAGTGGTGGAAGGAGGGCAGCTCAGGAGGTCGAGGCCTCTTTCTGGTTGCCTTCTGCCAAGGAGGAAGGAAGGCTCAGCTGGTTAATGCCAGGGATGTAGACTTGAGTCTATTGACTTGGGACTCGAGTCAGACTGAAGTTGCATCCATGACTCGACTCCGGCTTGTACAAGACTCGACTCGACTCGAGACTTGGAGCCAAGTCGAATTTTATTTAGGTTTAACCCCGTTTTCCCCATTAAATAGTCAGGGACTTGCAACTCGCAACTCTTTGACTTGGGGGCAAAGACTTGGGACTTGACTTGAGACTTGGACCCAGAGACTTGATCCACATCCCTGGTTAATGCCATGAAGGAGGAGGACTCAGGTGAGAACTAACTCCCCCCCCCCTTCTGCCTGAGCTCAGGCCCCTCTGAGGCCGCCCTCCCTCAGCTTTCCTCCCGCTCCCAGCACCATTACCAGCTACCAGAAAGGCTCTGGAGGAGCCCAGAGGCACCTCGGATACGTGTGCCGCCGTGGAAACCCAGTGATAGCTGATATCATTCCTCCCGACCACAGCCAGAGTGTTGTTGCCAGTGATAGAGGGTCCGCACTCCCTCACTTACGGTACAATCCTGTACGTGTCTACTCAGAAGTAAAGTCCCATTGTCTCCAGTGGGGCTTACTTCCAGGAAAGGGTATACAGGATTGCAGCCTTATTTGAGAACCAAGATGGTGACCTTGATATAATTATTTCCCTGTAACTGGATTCTCCTATTAGTTCTAGCTATCATCAGATAACACAAAAACATAACAAGATAACAGTATCCTGAGGAGCTTCCTCTTGGCTCGGTTGAAGGAAAAAAAAACTATTTTGTGGCTTCTGGAGCCTCCAAATCAGCTCAATGGCCCATTATCTCCCACTAGAGATTAGCACACGCAAGCCAAAACAAACCATGTTATTTGGACAGGAGGCAAAATTTCTGCACCCTCAATCCCAGTTTGCACATCCTCCCCGATTTTATAGGTTTATGAAAGCTTGGCAAGCACACATCCAGCCCAGTCCTGTGCCTGTTTATCCAGAAAGAAGTCCCACTGTGTTCAATGGGTCTTCCTCTCCAGGAAGCGTGCACATAGGATCGCAGCCTCCAGACCTGCACGTTTCAGTTCATAGGTGTGTGGAACTGGTTGCCTGAAGATTGTACAGCCACACAGGAGTTAGTCTCACACTTGGAGGAAAGTCGCTTGCGCAGGACACAAACCATGAACGTTTCTACGCACTTGTCAGTGTGCTGAATGTGATTCACAGACAGCATCTTAGCCATCCTTGCTGTGTTTTGAAATACGGTAGATCAATCGGTTATTCCCTTTTGGTAACGCTTGTGGTGTGAATAAAACATAGCCACTCTGGTGCAAAACTTGTGAGACTGTGAGACACACAGCTCACCTCTGTGAGTCTGACAACAGCTGAAATGTCCTGTTGTTGCAGGGTGAATGACCGGGGGCGGAATACAGCGGGTGCTGGAGTTCTTGCCTCAATTTCCCGAGCAAGACGTTGAGTTGATTGGAACTCCCCGTTTTTTGGAAGCAGGTCCTTTCCTGTTGCGCCTTCAGATCCCTCTTACAGAAATGACATTTTCCTGAAATTCAGCTTTTTTTCTATTTCAGCGCTTATTAGTATATTGATCCCTGGAAAGAAGAACTCCCCACTTCATGTGGACCAACGGCAGACCCTTGCTTCAGAAAGAATAAAAAGATGGGCAAGAAGCAATCAGGCAGCGCGATCCTCTCTACCGTTAGAGCAGTGGAGCGCGCACTCCGCCGCTCTAAGCCATTGCAAATGTGCTGTAAATCATGTTTGCGAAGACTCTAGAGTAAGGGCCACCGGCGTGGAGGCCAGCAGCCCTTACTCCGCCACCCTCCAGACTCGGCACCACCAGTCAGTGCAGGGGCGAGGGGAGGGTGGAACGGGGCAGCCAGGGGGTGGCCATTGGCCGGCCCAGGCTGGGAGAGGGCAGGGATATCGGCGGCGCGCTCTGCCAATATCTTCAGTCCGTTCCCAGGCCTGGCCAGCCTTACTCCCCCACCTCGGATGTATGTCAGCTTCATAGCTGGCATATATCTGAGGAAACCCATGGGGCCCCGGCCAGCTTGCACCCGGGGAAGGGGATGAACGTCCCCTTCTCCTGATGTGCTCTCGAGCTGCCCCGGGACAGCTCAGGAACTGCACAGGATGTGGCAGCCGGCCTATCTTACACAAGATTGTGCCGAAAGGGGGGAATCCTCCTATCCTTCTGACTCTTCAGTCTGATGAGCACCAGATGTGGCATCTGCTGGCGCAAGGACAGCTATGACAGTCCTCCCATCATAGCCCCAGTTCAGCCCACAAATTTGCCAAGGACACTGGAGCAACACTGTGTTAATGTACCTCCAGTACAGGCGCACCTATAGCTGGCACAAACCGCCAAATGGGCTGGAGATGTGGGAGGGACGACATTGGCGTGCAAGGAGTCAACACGCCCCATATTCTAACCCCCCTCCAGATGACAGACGCGTTCCAAACATCAGCAAAAAGCTACGCCAATGACAGAGCTGGTCCAGGAATTTAAAAAAACCATAAGCAACAACTGGGATGGGAAGACCAGCAGAAAATCTCAGCTTCTGCCACCCGCTCCATCCTGCCAACGTTCCTATGATAGAACATAGAATACTGGCTCTATTTCACAGCCAATTGCAGCACACCGACCCTGGTACTAAAGCCCCTGCCAGGGAGGCCAGAACTCAGATGATGGGGCACCACATGGCCCGGAGCTATAACTTATAGCTCCAGCAGGCAATGTTGGTATAACCCTCTGGCCAGCCACACTTACAGCAGCAGCACACATACAGGAACTGTGGAGAAAGAGCACTTTGCACAAACAAGCTCTTGCCCTTCACAAAGTGTATGCCAAAATGCTTTCTTAACACTTGTCTTCTCAGAATTCTTATTGCAAGGACTCTGCCCCAAGAGGACTCCATGCAGAGACACCAAAGTGGAACCTCCCCTCCACCACTCCAACAGAGGGAGCAAGGACAATGCACCTCATGCAGGGAAACAGCGGAGGAGAGGGAATCCCATGCCGGCACAACTTACTGATACTGCATATCTGTCTCATGTCTCCCCCCCCCCCCCGCGCTCACTCTTCAGTGTTATCAAATGTGTCTTTGCTATCAACCATGTTGCCTAAGCATTCCTTCTTTTTGCAACAGCAGCTCAAAGCACCGAGTGTTTGCTCTCTCTTGAATGCCAGGGACTCCAACCATTGCCACTGCTGGCCAAACACACACTGGGAACCCTTTTGTTTTGCAGGACCACAGCATTGGGGCAGAACATTCCTTTCTCACAGAGAAATGCACTGCAGCTTACTCCCATGTGAAGGGAAAGGCAATGCTCCAGTTTACCATGCTCTGACACACACACACCCCAAGGGGGGGCATTGCGCACCCAAGTAGCGCCACTCTCCCTCACAAACACCGAGTAGTACATATTCCGATCAAGGGAGCATGTGTGGTTGCTGCACTCTCTGGATTTCTCTTTGCTCTCCACAGGCAGCTGTCCTACAGGGACAGACAACACGGGACCCTCCACATGGCCAGTCGTGCAGATCACGAGGGAAACCCACAGCATGCCTGGCATCTGTGACCAGTGTGATCCCAGCTGTTCGCCTGTGGGGCGGCTACTGACCTACTTGTTCCATACAGGCTCCTGCTGCTTTGCCAACTCCGTAACAGACGGTGAACAAACTGGTATAGCCAGACCTCACTGCCACCTGTCACTTGGGTGTCTGTCGGACAACTTGCCAACGGACAAGAGCCCTGCTGGAACGAGATGGTGACACCCCCGTGTGTATGTTTGTCTTTTAGATGCTGCTCCATCCTTGAGGCTGTGCAATAACAATGTTGGTCTGATCCCACTTGGTTTGTGGAGTGGGATCCATTCATTGCACCCTAGTAGTTTATGGCCTTAAGCATGGGACGTTGCAGGGGAGGAAGAGGGGTCTGTCTGCTCCCAGGGCTCAGAGTCCACATTGTCTCGCTCTTCAGGAAGCGCCTCATTTGTCAGGAGTCACCTGTTCTCTGCCCCATGGTGTGTACGGCTGATAGTTGTGGGGGGAGTGGGGGAGAGGCATAGCAGTCTGCAGTGGGGCTGCTGTGCAGCAGGTGCCAGCCAGCAATGATGCAAAGCAGGGCACGGGTTCTATGTGGGTGTGGCTAAATGGGTGTGCTGCAGCAATGGGGCCCAATGATTGGCCCATGCAGGGCTCCCTCTGATAGGTCCATGTGCTGCAGCCTCCCAGCCAGGTGCGCAGGGTGCTAAATGTTCATGAGGTGCTCTTTGCTTGTCTCTTTCTGTGGCTGGGTGGTTCGAGAGCAGCTTGTGGACTAGCCAGGATGGGTTTAAGACTGGCCTCTGCCTCTCCTGCTCGCCCGGCCCTGGTGTTTCTGGCCAGTCATGGAAAAGGTGAGCCTGCTGTTGGCTACATGGCAAGACGCTTGGCTGGGCTCAAGCCTGCCTTTTCTGGCTGCAGCCGTGGTTTCTGTGCAGTGGGTCACGGCTATGGAGAGACTCGTGTGCTCATTTCACGTGGCTGCTGCCCTCTCCCAAGAGAGCTGTTGTCAAAAAGGTATTTCTTGGAAGCGTGTGTGTTTGAGTGAGCAGCAAACGGGGATTCGAACCCTGGAATCTCTCCAGGGCTCTGCTGAGACTGTGTTACAGTACCTCCTGCAAGGGAAGGTGTTGTGGCTTCCCTGTGTTGTGTATGTGGCCCCATGGTTGACAGTGGCAGCTGTTGCTGTTATTTAATCCTGGGGCTCATCCCCCCCAGTGAGGTGACCACTCACTGGATCTGTGCCTGCCCCCTCCCAGTCCCTGCTTGGTCCTCTCTAGTGCAGGGATTCCCAACCCCTTCCCAGCCGAGTACCACCTCCACGCCACCCTCCTTCGGAGTACCAGCGGAAGTGACTGGCGATGACATCATCGCCAGTTACTTCCGGGATTTCAGGTTTTCAGAGGCCAAAAAACACAGGGAGGTAGCCCTGGGCAGCTGGGAGGACCCTTCTCAGCATTCCCGAGAGACTCGGCCTCTTGGGAGCAAAAATGCAGCACCAAAAGCTCTGCATCAGAGCGAGATTCCAGTGGTCCGAGTACCACCTGCAGTCGACCGAAGTACCACTGGTGGTACTAGCACCACAAGTTGGGAACCCCTGCTCTAGTGGCATGTCTCTGACCACTGATGTTGGGGCTGGGTAGGTGTAGCGATTGGCTCCTTGCACATCAGCCAACATCAGGTCAGTGTGGGGCTGACATCAGGCCGCCACCCCGATTGGTGGGCCGTGTTTCCATGGATGCTGGCAACATAGCCGGGCAGGCGGTGCCAGGATGGAGTTGCCTGGGCTTTCCCCCTCCCCCCTTTGTGCTGGATGGGCTTAGGATCCAATGTCTGTCGCAGCAATGTCTGTGCAACTTCAGCACAGGATTGCACCGAAAGGTTCTGGAAGAAAAAGTCTTCATTTTAGGAGGAAGTCTGTGAATTGTCTTCATACAGAAGATGGCTGTGTAATTTAATATTTGCAGTGTGAATTTACCTGGGCAAAGTTTCCAGAGGGAGACATGAGGGGTGTGTGTTCGTGTGTGTGTGTGTGCGCGCGCGCGCGCGCATGCATGCAAGAAGGTGCCTCTTCAGTGGGCCTGAAGTAGGAAGACGGTTCTCAGGGCTCCCTGCACAAGTTAAAGTCTGGGACAATTCTGAAAATCCCACTGGAGCAGAAGAATTCGAGGAAGCAGACATGTCTGGTCTATTCAGCTTGCGCAAGAGGAGAATCGGAAGGAGATGGTCAATATAGTTGGAGAGGCAGGTAGAACTAAGAAAAATTAAAAAACTCAACGGCCCTAATATACTCACTTGGAAGTACATCTTTTTGATTTCCAGTGTGCTTAAAAGCTACTGGTGCAAGAAAGGAAGTTGGAGAATGAAAAACTGTCGGTAAGGACAGGGTTTAATATTGGATATGAGGCCCACAAAAGTCTTTTTTTTAATCTGGACTTATACGTCTGAAATGTTCCTTAAAAAGACAGACAATCTCTAGGATCCTGCAAAGGAGATCTGTTTGTGCAGAGGAGGCCAACACGCAGCCAGCGCAGATGCAAAGGTTCTCCTGGGTCCGTGAAACTGGTTAGACTTAGAGGCATCTTCCAAGGCCGTTGGGAACGATATGGTGGCAACGTTTCTGTCGACGACGGGCAGGGGAGCTGGGCAAACGAGTGGCTGGGATTGCAGGCATCTGACTCAACTTGTAGCGATGTTGACTTTCTTGGCTAAGAATAGGGCAGAGCTGAAATCCCTGAAATGTGGGAGTTGGCAAACGCCACGGTGTCAGGTGCCAAATTGTGTTTTAATGAGGTGCTGAAAGCAGTCTGAGTAATTGTAATATTGATGAAACCTTCTTTACCTCAAATTTAATTCCTGTTGGAAACTCTTTCCTGGGTCTGACGCTCAAGCGGGGTTCGATGTGAGCGACCTCCTCCTCCTCAGCCAGCCTGTTGGCGCGTGGAACATGGCACTGCCTCCGCTAACTTCTTCAGCCAGGAAAAGAGAGAACCTGTCTGGAACAGGAAGCCACCCTGTTCTTCTGCAAGGGCACCTGGGCCTCACCTACCATCACAGGAAGAACTCCTCGAGACAGCATCCCATCAGGGCAAGCCTCTTTGGTCACAAGCCCTTTTCGCCAGCAGCCCTGAAGGTGCCTCTGCTTAAACCTGCTCCGGTGCCTGTTTACTTGGAAGCAAGCCCCAGTGTGTTCAGTAGGGCTTTCTCCCCAGTCGGAGTGCAGTGCGCACAATTACAGCTGGTCAGTCTATATGCACATGTGGCTGAGAGTAAGCGCCACTGCAAGCCAGAGAGAAGACCCCAAAGGCACACAGAGGATGTGCACAGAGGTGCACAGGTTTTGATGGATTGGATTTTTGTTCTTTCAAAAAATGAATAAATCTTTCACGCCATCTCGGATCGTTGTTGATCGTTTTTGGAAAGTGCTGAATCAGTTGCTCCCAAGAAACAGTCCCCGGACACCAAAGGTGCTGGGCCCCAAAACCTCTCTCTGTGCACCTTGGATGTCCTGGATTTTTGTCTTTAGGGCCCTCCTTCAGGAAGTCCCATTGACCCACGTGGGACCCACTTCTGAGAAAAGGTGCCAAAAAGGGATCCAGCTGTTGACCTGGGCTGTGTCGCAGCCGAGTCGTCTTCATGCCAAGCCAGAGGACAGGGCAGAGCCAGTTTCAAATGGGGGCTGCTTTGCTGGGGGCTGCTGGAAGCCAGTCCTCTGCAAGTCAGCTCCCCTTTGAAAGGCCAGAGAGGTATCGCCTCCCAGCGCATTTTCTCATCTGAGCTGTGGTCTCCCTGGCAGGGGCTTTAGCACTGGTGTGCTGTCGTCCGCTGCCAGAGTCTGTATCCTATGCGCCTATGTATCCTATGCTCACGTGACACCCCATTTTGCCCTCTTAGCCAGCAGAACTGCGCCAGCACCCCAGCTAATCAGCACAGTGTTTTTCCGGCATTGCACGGCCATCCATTGGTGGGTGGAATTCTATGCGGCAGCGGCTGTCTTTGCGCCAGCCAGGGATGTATCTAAGTAACTAGGTCACGAGTGCGAGTCATTTTTGCACGAGTGCGAGTCAGTGTCAAAATTTTTGGGCAAGTACAAGTCAAGTATGAGTCATTTTTGCACAAGTGCGAGTCGAGTACGAGTAAGGCCAAAAACCACGAGTCACAAGTCGTCACTTTGGAGAAAATGGCTTTTTCCCCTGAAAATGGGGTGTGTGTGTGTGGACCTTTGAGACTTTTAAATCACCCACTTGGCTCCCCCTGTGCCCTTTCCCTCACCTCTCAGTCTTGTCACCACCCATCTGGTTTGGGAAAAACAAGCGTGTCTACATTCAAACCATTTATTATTCCCTCCCTGCACCTTCCCCTTGCTGAGCTGAGCATCCCTTGGGCTCGGAGTTTTGGTCAATGAGGAGGAACTGCTGCAGCAGCTTCGCCTTCCCTCACTCCTCCCCACCCCTCGCGCTCGGAGTTGTTGCCAATGGCAAACAGACGGCAACAAAAGGGGGGGGGACTCAGAGCCAGGCTTGCTTTCCCACCCCCTTGAAAACCCTTCCTCCCTGCTGCCCTCCTCCTCTGAGGTCTCCACTGCGCCTGCCTGCCTGTGTTGATGCCGGCCATTAAAAGAAAATGACTTGGCAATGGCAAGTCGTTACCCCCACGAGTGCGAGTCAAGTGCGAGTCCCGTGGTTCACGAGTACGAGTGCGAGTCAGTGGGTCACGAGTACGAGTTCAAGTACGAGTCAGGGAAAAAGTGGCTAAGTCACACTTGCGAGTCGAGTCATTTGACTCCCCATCCCTGGCGCCAGCATCCATGGAGATACGCCGGCATAGCTAGAGCACAGGACTGGTCTGGCAGTCTGCCTCCTACTGAGCCCGAAACCCGTTCTTGGCAGAGCTTTTGAAAAAAAGCTTCAGGGGCAGCTCCTGAGTGGGCTTGCTGATGACGTCATCACTTCCGGGGTAGAAGACCCAGAGCTGTGCTTCCCCCCCCCTGCAGACACCCTTGGGTGCAGCTGAGTGGGAGAGGGCAGGTCCGGCGTGCCTGGGTCCCGTAGAGTCATGCTCCGGAGCCCGATGCTGGGAATGGCTGCAATGAGAGGGGCTCAGAATGGGGCAGAGGCCAGTCACATGACCTGGGAGTCTGTTCCACCCCCACACCGAGGGAAGGAGACTGCTTCCTCCCCCCCTCATGAGCTCCCCCGTGAGGGGCGCACTCTCCATTTGCCCCCACCCTGCAGGGGCAGAAAAACTAAGGGGAAGGAGTGTGCCCACCATGGTGGGGCTGAGAGCGTGTCCTAAAGGGAGAGGTGTAGACTGCAGGATCAACGCCAGGTAGAGGTAGGGGAAATTACTGACGAACAACAGGCTGGAGAAAAAAAAAACCCGGTTCTTGAAGCCTAGTGCATCTTAGGAGGATTAAAGCATTCACACTTCTTCCTATATCAACACAGAACAAAGAAGCACAGAGAGACAGGCAGGCTTGTCAATCCATCACCATAAAAGAGGCTGGCGCATAAGACATGGCTCCAAATACAGTCAGTGTCATGTCTCTCTATATATAGTGTATAGGCCAAGCACTCCTACAGAAACGAAAACAAGAGTGGGTAACACTGTGACCTTATAGATAAGACCCTTTTACCTCCACATTCCTAGGGGGGGGGGCGACAGATAGGGCGTTCCTATTCTCTAGTCTAGGGCTAGGAAGCAATACCGTGATTCATGGCCCTCATCTTGATCTGTATGACCCTCACGATTGAAGACAATGAATGGATGATAAAGTTCAAGCAAGATGGAGTCTTGAGGTTCGTGCCTTTTAGAAACAGGAAGGGGCTTAAACGTAGGGCAAATACAATTTACTTAAAGCAAAAATAGTTTTTTTTTTCTCCGTCACAGGGGGCAAAGAAAACGTCCTGTTTGAAACCCTGGGGGCAGGTGGTGCTCCAAGCAGGGTCGGCCTCAGTTCCCTCTGCTGCGGGAAGGTGGGTTGTTGCTGCCCTACCCGGGCGACTCCGTCCTCGCTTCCGATGCAGAAGGGCTCCGGTTGTTGCGGGCACCCGGTGCGCTCGTCTTCGGAAGGGCGCCATCTTTCTGGGCTCCTGCTGCAGTCCACAGACACGAACAAGCGACTCCGCCCCGCCCCGGATTCGGATCCCGCTGGGCGCATCCAAACGAAGGGCACTCTGCACGGGCTCGGGGGCCTTTCCGCCGCTCCAGCTCCTCAGCCTGCGGGTAAAGCCGCCTGGCGGCGGGCGCGGCTTGCAGCTACTCGTCTCCGTTGCAAGGCCCGTCGAGAACCGCGCCTCCCGCATTCACACGTGCAGCCAGCGGGGAGGAGGGGATCGGGAGGCGGGCGGCGACGCTCTCCTCGGCCTGCCCCCCCTAGCCGAGGCGGGCCTGCCCCCGGCCCCGCCTCCGGCCGCCCTCGCCTCCCTCCCTCCCTCGCAGCCGGGAATCTTCAGGCGCCTGCCGGGGAGGAGGAGGCGGAGACGGGCGAGGAAGCGCCAGCGGGCGCCATGGGCTCGGAGCGCAGGGCTGTCCCCGCTCCTGCTGCTCCTCCTCCTCCTCCGGACGAGGGCTGCGCTTGCGGGCGGCGGGGCAGCGGCTCCGGCGTGTGGCGGGCTCTGCTGGGCTTCTTCGCGCTCTCGCTGGCGCTGCACCTCCTGACGCTCGGCTGCTACCTAGAACTGCGCTCCGAACTCCGCCGCCCCGAGCCCCAGCCCTGCAGCCTGGCCCGGGCGCTGCCCGACGGGGAGCCGCCGCCGCCGCCTCCTCGACCACCGGCCGCGGCCCCGCAGCGCCTTTCCAGCCAGCCCGGCAGTAGCAGCAGCCGACGCAGCCGCCGACAGGTGGGTCCCCCGCTGCCGAGGCGCCTGGGGCCCGGGCGCGCCCCTGCCCCCAGCCCGGGCTTCCCTGGGCGCGCAAGCAGGTGTTCTCCCCATACGGCGGGGCTAGCTCGCCCTAGGTGCCCTCTCCCCTGCCCCGGGGGACGAGGGGTGGGCGCTGCCCGCGCTTCTGCCGCTTCCCGTGGAGCCCCGCCACAGAGGCGTACGCAGAACACGGCGGGCCGGCACCCTGGCTGCAAGCTGCCGCCCCCTCCCCCGTCTCCACGACCCCTTCAGGGCGCTGGGCTTGTCCTCTGCGGTGGATGCCAAGCGAGGGGGGAGGTTCCCTGCTCAATTAGCGGCCGGCCTCCGCCTGGGAGGTGCCTGCTTCCTGCAGAAGGGGCAGCAGGGAAGTAGTCTTTGCCTTCCAGGAGGGCGGCGAGACCCCGGACGGCTCTGCACGTGGAGAGGGGTTAGGACAGAGCGCTTCTGGCAGGCGGGGGCCGTCTTCAGCCTTTGCCTTGGGTGTGCGGGGAAGATCGGAGCCCGTCGGGACGGTCTGCCCACGATGTAGACCGAGGACCCGGGCAGCAGGCGCGCGTCCTCCTCCTAGCAGTGTCGGCAAGGGAGACTCCCGGGGTTGCCCTCTCTCTTGGCAGCGGAGGGGGTGGGGAGGACATAGGGAGGGAGAGACGACGATCCGGTGCTGTCCCCCAGCATCCCCAGGGGGCATGGCTTCCCGGGCAGTGGAGAGGATGGGCTGCTTCCTGGGTTGACCACTCGCAGCAGCCGGTGTGCCCCAACAGGTGCCTGGGCTGTAGAGCCTCCCTGGGCATTCCACCTTCTTTATCCTGGGAGAGTCCTACATCTGTTGCATTTCTACCTGTGAGTCTGTCTGTGACAAGAAGCTGCTGTGGGTGTTTCTGTCACAAAAAGTGATACATTCACATGGCCCAGTCCAGAGGTTTTGTTCTGGCCAAAGCCTGCAGCTGGAGTTTTAATATATGGTGGAAGGGAAGGAACTCTCTGGTGAAAGCTAGTCTCGGTGGGTGCTTGCATGGCAAGTTGCATCGCCAGGATCAGGGCCACAGGCACCAAACCAAAAATGCAGGACACCCAGGACATCTCTTTCTGTTGCCACTTGTCCTTGTCCCCGATACTTTGTGCCTTTGTGAAGACCTTACATGACAGGCGTAAGTTCAACGGGTGTGGAATGTAGCTGCCGAGTGTCTTGTCTTTCAGGCAGCTGGGATGTCCTGTATTCAGATCCTCTTAAACTTGTGGCAGCGTGGAGGAGGTAGTAGTACAAGTGGAAAGTGTGTAAGTGGAAAGCTCTCAAAACGTAGACACAAATTGGCCCTCCTTCTCTTTGAGAAGCCTCTTTCAGGCTTGGGGGAAAAATTATGAAGGTGAATGTAGGTCCTATTCTGGAGGTGGTGTGTGTATGTTAAACTGGCCTAGATCAGGTATCAACTTGGGGGTGATGCCCCTAGATGTGTGGATATGGTTGGTTGGGGCAGGAGTAGCAACGGATGGTGCTTGTGTTGGGGAGAGAGCAGATCCTTGACCCTTGTCCCCCCCCCCACTTGCCTCTCTCTTAGTCCTGGGGGCTCTGGCTCCCCAGTGCTGGGCAAGACTCTGTGTGTGTGGGGGGGGGGAGATCCCTTTACCTGTCGGGATGGTGAGTTCGTGCTAGCTGTGAACCCCTTTAAACAAGTGCAGGAACATCCCACAGTAGCTGAAAATGCTCAGGTGAGTAACCTGAGACACGCATGAACAGACTGATGCGGGGCAGGTTCTTCGCTTGTGTGCACCCCCCCCTAATTATGCTAATGTAGGAATGCTGTGTTGTGGTTAAGGGTTCCAGTTACCAAACACTGTGAACTTCCAGACTCTGCTAATTATGTGCTTAGCCAAGATCTGCCCATCGGTTCAGCCACGGGGAACGGGGAAAGGTTTCCTGGAGGGGAGAGGTCCTGGTTTTGCTCTTTTAGCCTTTACAGGGCATCTTGTGCCTGGAGCAAAGCGCTGCCTTTCTGCTCCCAAGGGAGGAAGGAGGCCGAAGGAATGGCTCAGACTGAGGAATCACCTGGGTGCTTAAAGCATTCCTGCTGCTTTCTTGCCTGGCCTCTGCAGCCCTCTGTCCCCGGAGACATTGTAGTGGGATGAGGGGAAACCCACAGGCCTGCCTTAAGCGATTCCAAGTCCTCTTAAGCGAGAATTGTTTTGAGAATCTAGCAATGGCTATAACCCGCTGCAGTTCTTTTCGCATGGGGCTGGAGTGACTGCTGGCGTGATTTCAAGAAGCCCAGGCAAGCAGGCTTTTGTTACCGCATGCAATTGGAGACGTTAAGAATCGTTTCCTGCTTTGCTGTAGTTTCCTGGGGGTGAAAGAGTCTGCGGTGATGGTCAGCTCAGATATCTGTAACTGGACAAAATTATGCTATTGGCAGGGAGGTGCTTGGCAGAGTTTCAAGAATGATATCATGGAAGGAGGAGTGCAATTTAATGGCCTGGATAACACGTTTGGCTTATCTGATAAGGTAAACCCCCCCCCCCCCATGCACACTTAATTCGTGGGCAGTAACAACTCCTTATGAATTGCGGCTTGCAATGTTCCAGCCGTTTCGCGATTGGTGTGGCGGCTCGATCGTGGCCTGGTAGCGTTTTGCCTCTAGGTCTCTTCCGACGCCTGCTGCTTGCGAGACTTTGCAGTGTGCTCAGATCCCTGCACGGGTTACTGAGGAAGAGTTGTGGGCATCTCCTCCCCCGGGATGACGCACTCGTCGGTCTCGAGAAAAGCGTTGATGCGTCTTGGCCGGGCACATTGCCTTCCTCGTGGTCCTTCCAAGCTACGTCTCTCTTCCTGTCTTCTATACATGCTGTAGGAAGCACTTGCCGCTTGGTCTTGCAGCCGCTCGGGGAGCACTTGAGCGCAGTGGCCTTCAGTGTGTCGGAGCGGGCCCCCATCTCGCACCCCAGCTGGTCAGCCCGCAGCGAGGGGCTGGGCGAGTGAGTCGCCTTCTTGCCAGAGTTGTTCCTCTTTTCCCAGCCGGTAGCAGCCGATGGGCGTGTGCTGCTCCCGTGTCCTTCTGCCCCTTCTAGGCCAGGTGGGGCCCCGAGAGTGGTGCGCCAGTGGCAGCCTGCCCTCGGCTTTGCAAGGCGAGAATGCGGCACAGCAGGCGGCAGAGGGAGCCAGCTGAAGGTTGGGGGCTCAGCCAAAGCACCCCTACCAGGTTCTTGAGTGGGGCTTGCTTCCTCTTGGAGTCCTCGCCCAGGCTACGGGAGGTCGTGTTGTCACCCGCGTGATGCCTGCGGCCGCGGTCTCTTTACCCGCGCTGCTGCCTGCCTGAGCTGAGCTGCAGCCATTTGTGCCTGACTCACCTGGCAGCACTCCCCTGCCTGCTGCTGCAGAGTGCCTTGGGCTCCCCTGCCACCAGCCTAGTTGTCGCTCTGCTGCTTTGTCTGTTAGCTTTGGACTCTGTGGAGGTGGTTCCCGCCAAGGGGGCTCTGGTGGGCTGCAGTGAGCAGGCACACCCCCCAGCTTGCCTGGAGGGTTCATGGCAAGGGGAGGGGGCAGAGGCCAGTGTGCTTTCTCCATGCCCGGGCGAGTTGGCAAGCGTTGCTTTGTGCCTGCTGTGCCTCCGGGCCCGTTACGTTGCGCCCCACCCCCAGCGACGGGCTATGGCTGGCAGACCCTGGGCAGGGTGACCAGATACAATGGAGGACAAAGTGCCTATACCTTTAACCATTGTATAGAGGAGGGAATTTTGGCAGGTGCAGCTTTTTGCACCCTTCCATGATGAGCTGCACCTGCCAAAATTCCCTCCTCTATACAATGGTTAAAGGCAGTGTTTCTCAAACTGTGGCTTGGGACCCACTTGGTGGGTCGCGACCGGATTTGTGGTGGGTCCCAGGTGATGGAAAGCTCAGATAAGTAATTGCCACAAGCCCTGAGGCTATTCAAAAATTAGATAGCTACTAATTGCCTGTCAAAGAGCTGAGCTCCTGCAGTTTGCAAGAGAGCTGCTGATTACCCTACAAGCAGCTGAGCTCTTTACTTGCAAATTTAATTATTTATTTCTAGATCACCTTTTTATTAAAAAGTTTGAGAACCACTGGTTAATGGTATAGGCACTTTGTCCTCCATTGTATCTAGTCACCCTGACCCTGGGCCTCTTCTAAATGACGATGGTCCCGGCCAGCCCGCTATTCGCCCACCTCTGCTGCCGCTGGTTTTTCTTTAGGGATGGCACTCAACCAGACAGATCCCTGTGTGTGCGCGCCTGAGCATCACTGGACATCTCCCACAACTCTGGTTCTCAGGGCGTCCATGATAACTGGCTGGCACGAGGCTCTCTTGGAAGTGCTGAAAGGTCAGCTTTGACAAAATGCTCTTTTCCCTTCGTGGGCAATAGCAGCTTTTGGACGCTTCTCGCCCTTTGGCAACAAGCAGATAGTGAAGTGAAGGATTCCCAAGGATTTTCTTCGAGTGCTTCTGTCCCAAAATGCTTTTAAAGTGGCTTGATGTACGGAGAGAAAAGCGTTCGATTTCCATTTAAAACTCAGCCTTTCTACGATCTCTCCAGACATGCAAGCAGACCAATTAGTAGGCAAGGTCTTTTCCAAGCATGCACTCAAGGAGGGGCGTCATGAAACGTTGATCCTTAATGACATTTAGCATCCTTAAACTGGAACTGAAGGAGTCCGCCAGGCCACGGAGCATGGCCCCATGGCTCCAGTTGACCGGGCTCGCTCACCGTGGCAGGAGAGGAGAGTCTTTCCACGTAACGCTTCTAATACCGCTTCATCGTGCTTGCAAGAGGAAGGAACGCTTGCAGACTTGGTGTCAGTTTTAAGAGACGGCAGCGGGATCCGTACTCCTGAGCCAAGAGTACGGCTTCCCAGACTTGGCAAGACTCCAGAAACTCTGTTCAGAGCAAACAGTAGAAAATGCCAGGACAAAACCTCTCCAAGCTTCACCATGCCTTGGATACACGATCCTTTTGCTTATGAAAATACTGCGTGCTCGTGGCATGCTTGCGTTGCGATCCACAAAGCCTTTAAGCATATGATTGTGATTTATTTAAAGGACCTGCCTTTCGCATCAGAAGGGAATCAAGGTAGCTTGCTATAACTAAAGCCCAAAGAGAGAGAGAGAGAGAGAGAGAGAGACCTGCCTCCTCCTCCTCCTCCTCCTCCAAGGTGGGGCACCTCCATATCTGGTAGAAACAGCTGACATGGGGAGTGCGTCCACCTGGGGAAGCCTGAACTGCTGCGGCGGCCAGCCACGCCTTTGCTTCCCACCTGCCCCTCTTCAGAGAATGAACCGCTACCTCCTGCGCCACTTGCTGTTTCTCCACAACCCTGGAGCCAAAGTATGCGCTAGATTCCCTGGTGAGCAGTGCAGGGCTGGGTGTCCACGGAAAGCCTTTTTAAAAAAATTGGGTGAAAATACCTGACTTTCTACCTGCGTTTGCTCTTCCTGTCGCTTCGGGGGCTCCCATGAGGACCGACATCCTGAAAGGGCTGCTGAGTCATTCAGGGGCTGTTGCTGTGTTTGTTCCGTGGTGGAGGCCGTCGTCTTCTTTCCCCGTTCGGCTTTGAGAACTTGGCTTTGAGCAGCTCCTGGGACCGTGAAGCCCAGCGGATTCCTTCCGAGTGGGGCAGTCAGGGACTGTGGGGTTTCCTTATGAACCTGATCAGTAGCAGACACAGAACAGACAAAAGGAAGCACCTCTTATGGAATTCATCACAAGAATTCGTCACTCCAGTATCCAGTCCCATTGGTAGTGGGTAATTTTAAAATAAAAAAATCTATATTCCTAAAAAAAATAAAAATCAAATCTATATTCCAGAATCCAGTCCCTCATTCCTCAGGTGCCTGGTTTCTTCCCTTTTTAATTCTCCTTCCACTCTTTTGGGGTGTGTTCAACCCCCTTCTTATCCTTTTTACTGTTTACATCAGTGTTTCCCAAACTTTTTTGACCTGCGGCTCCCTTGACCATTGGCCACGGCTCCTTATTACATGATGTTGATGCCTGCCAATTGGCATTGCAATGTTTTCCAAGAGATTCCATGGCACTCCGCGGCTCCCCTGGCTGGCTTCCGCGGCTCCCCTAGGAGCCATGCTTCACAGTTTGGGAACCACTGGTTTACGAGCTTTAACTCAGCATGCTCTTTTCCCAGACTGCCCACCTTCAGCAACTTTAAGGGAGGGGGGTCCGAAGCTTGGGCAGATTCCATTCATCGATCGAAAAGCGGTTTAATTAAGAGGCTGTTGCCACATTTTTGTGATGAATTCCATAAGAGGTGCTTCCTTTTGTCTGTTCTGTGTCTGCTGCTGATCAGGTTCATTAGGAAACATCATGCTTAATTTTGTACGCTTCCCCCCTCCCCCCGTTAGTAGGTGTCTCTTCTGTAAGCAAAGAACCCGGAAGCATTCAAACCTTTTTTTTTTTTTTTTTTGTAGAGAAGGTGCTTCAACGCCTGGTTACTCTCCTTTTCTGCTCTTGAGATGCCTTTTCTGAAAAGTGGTTACCAGAACTGTGTGCAGACACTCTGTAGATTCTCATCTATACAGCCCTCTCGGCTGGTTTTATTTTCAGTCCACGTCGATGTATTGGTGCCTGGGCAGTTGTTTACTTCTGCAGATACTTACATCTCCATCATGCTACTTAAACATTCTTACCAGTTCAAATTGCCCATAAGAACCTTTTCCAGTGGAGGAGAATTATTAGCCCCATTGTGCAGATGGGGAAGGTTGAGGCTGAGACGGAGCGGCTTGCCTATGCCACCTAGTGCAAATTGATGGCAGAGGCATGGTTTGAGACAGGGAAGTCTGGCTTTGTAGTGCAGTCTCTTAGCTGCCGTGCTGCACTGGTTTGCTATTTGGTGGAGGAGGAATACGGGCGAGTGAAATGTTGGCGCTCGTTGCGACTGGTGCGTTTGAAATGCCTTGAAAGTAGTTGTGATTCCGCGATGTCAAGTGTGGGGAGCAGCCCCTGTGTCTTAGGCTTGAGGGACGTGAAGCAACCCTCCCGCTCCTGGCTGCTTCCATCTTTTTCTGCGCCATGAAGGGCGCCCCACTGACCTGCCTGGCCACATGGCCGTGACTGTGATACGCGTGCAGAACATACTGCTTTCCTCCCAGTCAAAACGCAAGTGAGCAAACTCCTAAATGTCTAAGACTGGACCCAGTTCTCTACATTCTCCTCCTGTCTCTGGGTTTCCTGGAAGCTCTCCCAAAAATACATGTTGAAATTGGCCAGTTTTAGGCTCCAAAAACTGAGTTCTTGCCAGCCACTGCCTATTTCCAAAGAGAGTCTAAACATATCTGGCAAGGAATCTCCTGGGTCCAGTGGTGTCGCACAAAGAAGAGTTTTTCATGACGAATAACCCCAGCGTGCTTTACTGCTTTTTTTGGTTTTGTTTGTTTTGGTAACGGATTGGACAGTGTTCTTATCCGCCATGAATGTGGGTATGATTTGCTCAAAACCGAAATCACGTTGTTGGACTAGATTGTTGGCAAGGATGATTCTTGCATAACAAGACAGTGTGCCTTCTGGTATTCCAGGGACCCCTGAACATACCAGCCGGGTGTTTCTGGCTGGCTTTCAGTCTGCCCCCAAAACATCCCAAATCTGGACTAGCCCAGCTTTCCATGACGGGAAAAGAACGTGACTTTCAAACAAGCCAACCAAGAACCACGAGGGCTTGGAACACGCTGTTTTGAATAGCAGATCGCTTGCGCGTACCCTTGCAGAGGATAAGCAACCCTCGCAAGGCTAGCATCACCCTTTCTGTAGAATGGAGGAACCCTATTTGGCCATTCAGATGGCTAAGTTTTCCTTCCTCTCTTGCTTGTCCACTGTGTTTCCCTAGGGCAGAGCCAAGCGTCGTTTATCTTTTTCCATTCAGAAATTATCCACCATAAGAACATAAGAAGAGCCCCGCTGGATCAGGCCAAATGCCCATCTAGTCCAGCTTCCTGTATAACACAGTGGCCCCACCAGATGCCTCAGGGAGCACACAGCCAACAAGATAACCTGTTTCCTGCTGCCACTCCCCTGCACCTGGCACAGAGAAAACCTACTTCTAAAACCAGGAGGTTGCTTATGGCTTGTAACCTGTGATGGTCTTTTCCTCCATGGCACCCAGAGCCACAGTATGCTGGACAGAAGCACTGAAATGATCGGCAGAACCGCAGGGCAGGAAGAATGGGGCACGCCAACCTGGAGGGTTCAGAGGCACAAGGATGGGGATGCTCATTTGGAGGGTGGGGGGCAGCACATGCAGGAGCCAGAAGAACTGATATGTGTGGTTGTCATCTAGGGGCGGAGGGGTGAGCTTATGGGAGCAATGCAGGATATATCGGACACTCCAGTATGGGCACCCCGAGGCTCAGGGGCAATGGAGTCCTCAGGACACCCCTGCAAGTTCAGGGCCGTCAGAGAGCAGGAGGAGAAAGAAGAGCAGCACAGGGGAGGGGGCTTCCCCCTCGTCACACTCGTCGGACCCCCAGCAATAAATCCAGGTCAGGCATCCCCATCGCAGGCCACCCACCTTCCCTTCCTCTCCAGGGAGGGGAATTGGGGGTCCCGCTCAGTCCCCCCCACTACTTCCCCCAGGCTTGGCTACGAGGCGCGGCGCTTCCCTCCCCCGCCCCTGCCTGCTGCGATGGGGAGAGGGGTCGCGTGCGCTCTCACCCCCACCCACCGGGAAGCGGCCTCTCCAGCACAGCCGCTTCTTCTCCTCGCCTTTAATTTGACACCATGGGGATCGAGCAACCAATTGAGGCGGTGGAGGAGGGGGATGTCTTTATCTTTCGACCACAAGACTCCAGGTTTCGCCAACTGTCCGTGTATTTAGCTTCCCTCCGTAAAGGCTCCTCCAGTGGCCTGGCCACTAGAATAAGTGAACTCCAGAACTGTTCAGTTCAGACTTGCTTGAAGTTCTTGGAACTTTGCATAATCTTTGCTATCTCTGTAGGTTTGGTAGTCTCCGCAGATGGCGAGGCAGGTCTGTGCATCCTTGCAACTCGAGCAGTAGGCTTTTCTGCTTTCCCCACCCCTTGGATGCTGCATCTTTCTGAAGAACAGCCCTCCTAACCAAGGTTTTGGGCCGAGGCTGTACTCCGACCAGGCAGTTTGGATTGGCCTGCTGTCTAGTCTGGATTTCAGCTCTCTTGAGCCTTTGTGGTTTACAGAGACTTGATTGAATCCATATTTTCTGCTTTGTATTACAAGTACGTATATTTAAGTCAAGCTGTAGAACTTTACTACTGTTTAACCTTCTAAAAGGAGCCGCGGTGGCTCAGTGGTTAAGACGCTGAACTGCAGACCGGAGGTAGGCAGGGCAGCAGTTTGAGACCCGAGTGCCGCGTGACGGAGTGAGCTCCTGTCTCCTGTCCCAGCTCCTGCCAACCGAACCAGTTTGAAAGCAAGAAATTGCAAGTAGATTAATAGGTACTGCCTCGGCGGGAAGGTAACAGCGTTCCATGCACCTTGGTTGAGTCATGCCGGTCACATGACAACGGAAGTGTCTTTCGGACATCGCTGGCTCTTTGGCTTTGAAATGGAGATGAGCACCTAGAGTCAGTAAGAACTGGCTTTCGAGCAAGGGAAACCTTTCCCTTTTTTAACCTTCTAAAGTAGTGGTTCTATAGATTCTAAGCATGTGAGCCATCGACTAATGACTCATCGATGCTATAAAGCAGTGTTTTACTATTCAGCTCATACTTTAAGCTTTCACGTGCATTGGGGAGGTCAACAGATACCTTCTACAGATCCTCCAAAATGATTGTGTGCATGGGGTTGTAGTTGTTGTTGTTCAGTCGTTAAGTCGTGTCCGACCCTTCGTGATCCCATGAACCATATCCCGCCAGGCCTTCCTGTCCTCCACTATCTTCCTGAGTTTGCTCACTTTCATGTTCGTTGCATCGGTGATGCTGTCTAACCATCTCATCCTTTGCCTTCCCCTTCTCCTTTTGCCTTCAATTTTTCCCAGCATCAGCGTCTTCTCCAGAGAGTCCTCTCTTCGCATTAGGTGGCCAAAATATTTGAGTTTCAGCCTTAGTATCTGTCCTTCCAGGGAACAGTCAGGGTTGATTTCATTTAGGATTGACTGATTTGATCTCCTAGCAGTCCAAGGGACTCTCAGGAGTCTTCTCCAGCACCACAGTTCAAAAGCATCTATTCTTCAGCGCTCAGCCTTCCTTATGGTCCAACTCTCGCAACCATACATTGCTACTGGGGTTGTAGTAGAGAGACTTATTTAGAAATGGCCCAAGAGAATAAAACGGTTGGGCCAAGGAGGAGAGAGAATCAGCTGTGGTACCTGCCTTCTTAAATGTTGGTAGTTTGCTGCTGTTCTCGGCCACTGCTGTCTGGACCCGAACTCTTTGCGTGCATTTCTTCGCTACAGGTCCTCCCCCGCCCCTGCTCTCTGTTAGCCAATCAGAATAAAGTCTTTTCAGACTATTCTGATTGCCCAACGTGTTGCTGGGCGTCCCACCCCCACAGCACCGACCACAACCTCTCATTGGCCGAAGTTCAATTTGTTCAACTTTGCTCGCAATGCAGCTCTCCTGTGTTGTGGTGCGGTCTGTAAAAAGACAAGACACCCCAAGATTTTCAAGCTGCACGCAGATGCACCGCAACGCATGCGCTGTGTCATGGGCTTAAGTGTTCGTTTTGATGGCCAGTGCCTTCTCTTTAGTTTCTTGCATGTTTTTTTCTGCAAGCGATGAGTTTCTCAGGAGCATTTGCTAATCCCTCCCCCAGAGGCTGAAACTGTAATGTCACCTCTTGCTTGGTAGGGTGTGGCCACAAAGCACCTTCCCCATTTTGGCCCTCCTTACGTGCAGTTGTAACATTCTGAGCTTGGCTTGATGGTACAAGTCTCACTCACTCACTCACTCACTCACTCACTCACTCACTCACTCACTCACTCACTCACTCACTCACTCACTCCATTTTACCCTCTCAAACAACCTAGGCTGAGAATGACAGTTTGGAGCTTTTCAGTCTAGAAAAAAGGCGGTTGAGGGGGGACATGATTGAGACGTATAAATTATGCATGGAATGGAGAGAGTGGATAGAGAGAAGTTATTTTCCCTCTCACACAACACTAGGTAAAGGTATCCCCTGACAATTAAGTCCAGTCGTGTCTGACTCTAGGGTGTGGTGCTCATCTCGATTTCAAAGCCGAAGAGCCAGCGTTGTCCGAAGACGCCTCCGTGGTCATGTGGCCGGCATGACTCTCCTTGCCGCAGCGTGTAGCATGCGGCTGGAACACGGAGCGCTGCTTACCTTCCCGCAAGCGGTACCTATTTATCTACTCGCATTGACATGCTTTGGAACTGCTAGGTTGGCAGGAGCTGGCCAAGCAACGAGCGCTCACCCCGTCGCGGGAATCTTTCGATCGACAGCTTATGGTTCAGTGGTTTAACCCGCTGCGCCACCCGCTGGCCTCAACACTAGACATCCACTCAAATAGAGTGGAGGGAGTATTAAAACAGACAAAAGAAAATATTTCTTTACCCAGCGTGTAATTGGTTTGTGGAACTCCTTGCCACAGGATGTGGTGATGGCACCTGGCCTGGATGCCTTTAAAAGGGGATTGGACAGATTTATGGAAGAAACGTCCATCACAGCTTACAAGCCATAAGCAACCTCCTGGTTGTAGGAGTAGGTTTTCTCTGTGCCAGATGCAAGGGAGTGGCGACTGGACACAGGTCTCTTGTGTCTTGTGTGCTCCCTGAGACATCTGGTGGGGCCACTGTGTGATACAGGAAGCTGGACTAGATGGGCCTTTGGCCTGATCCAGCAGGGCTCTTCTGATGTTCTTATGTTAAGGATCACCTGGTGAGCCTCGTGGCCAAGCAGGGATTTGACACCCCCCCCCCCCATTGCACCGCCATTTTTGCCCATCTGCTCAAATACTTTGATGCTGTAGCATTAGCTCTCCCTCCCAGGCCGTCATCCCTCATGGCGAAGCAGATGCCAGAGCCTCGCAAGGGTTGCTCTCGAAGGGCGCATGTCTGCGAGGAACTTTCTCTCTCCTCTGGATCCAGCCACCAGCTGTGCCATTCTCTTGCTCAAGCCTGAAAGATTCTCCTCCTCGATCTGTGTAACAACCAGCTGGTCTGATGGCTGGAATCTGCCAGATTCCATCCTTTTTGGAATCTGCCCTTTTTGTCCCTGGAGCTGTAGGGAAGCCGACGCTGCAAAGGGAGTGTTTGTTCTCGAACGCATCTGTCGAGGGCCTGCGCCTAGTAACCTTGATGGTTTTTCTGTCTGCATCAACTTAGTGATCAGTCATTCCATGCTATTCATTATAGAGTGGCAGCAATGGTGTAAAGTTTGTTTTCAGTGCAGAGTTCAGGCGCTTTGAGGTCTGGTTGAAAAACTTCAGGGAAACCACAAGAAAGCCATTGGGTGCATAACTGAACAGGTGGAACAAATTTGTTAAGTCTGTTGTTGGGGTGGGGGTGGGGACAGCAACTTGCTTTTGAGCAATAAATCAATCCGCAGTTCATTGTTCTCCAATTGGAGGAGGGAATCGTGGGGGTGGGGGGTTGCTTTTTGGATGATCTACAAATGCAGATTGAAATCTTGATGGAACTGATCTTTGTTAGCATTCTGAGGACAAGGGAGCCATTCAAAGCTTTACGCAGACCCCCTCTTGCAGATGGGACTTAGCAGAGCTGAGCCCCATTTCTCCCTCCCACCCACCCCTGGGCACACATGCTGGTTAGTCTAGGCTTGGGATAAATGAAAAGCTTCTCACGATAGCTCACAGACCCCAGTGTGCTGTGGATTTTGTTTCTGATTTGTATTCTGCCCTTCAAGCTGAATATTTCCAGGGCGGTTCACAGTAAAATAAAAAAAATGAAATAGCCGGTGTGTATATCTCATTCCTGCAGTAGCTGCATCAAAGGGTTGGTAGGCCGATGGGAGCAGCTTCATGTGCAGGAGTTCGTGCTTCATAAGGCTGTGTGTGGACATCTCTGCTCTAGACATGGAGTCCAGTACTGCTGAAGCTCTCTATGCAGTGTGGGTCAACAGACCAGCCTCAGTTTCAGGCTCTGAAACAGTCTGAAAATGAGTGGAGGGACCCTTCTAGGCAGGAGTGGGCTCCAGTTTGGGAAGGATGCCCAGAGCTCTTCAGAGGATAGCATTCCTTTCTTGCCTCCCATGGTAGTAAAGATTTTCTTGGACTGGTTTATCTAGCATGGTCTCAAACTTGGTTTTCAGCAGAGCTGCTCCATTGGAGGGAGGTCTTGGACTCGAACAGGGGTTCTCAACCCCTTCCCGGCCAAGTACCGCCTCCAGGCCACTCCTGCTGTGTACACCGGAAGTGACTGGAGATGACATCATCGCAGTTACTTCCGGGTTCCTGGAGGCCAGAAAAGACAAGTAAGAGGCTCTGGGTGGGTGGGAGGGCCATTCTCAGCGTTCCCGAGAGGCTCAGCCAAGGACCGGAGCCTCTCGGGAGTGAAAATGCACCGCCAAAAGTGCCACGTCGGAGCGGGGTTCCGGTGGTTCGAGTACCACCAGCAGTCAGCTGAAGTACCACTGGTGGTACTAGTACCACTGGTTGAGAACCCCTGGACTAGAATGTTGGCAGAGAGTAGAGTCCCCAAAGAGCGTCTTCTCCAGGCTGCTTGCACTGTTTAAGCCTCAACCTCTTGAAAAGTGGTTCTGAGTTGCTGGAAACAGAATTCTCTTTGGTCCTGGGTTAGCTAAAGTCTTTCAGTGGGTTTTCTGAGAGCTGGCATAGTGGATATGTACTGGCTGTCACTTTTGAATACTGAATTATTCCCCACACTGTACTTTTGGATATATTGAGGAAGAGCCTGTGGATCATCCTGCAGTTTCTTGCTACCCAGAGCATCGCGAATTGCATCCAAGAATACAGGTGTCCCCCACTTAAAGACGATCCAGACATATGACGGAGTTCCCCAGTAAAAAAGAGCAAAGGATTTAAAAAGACACATCTTTATAAATCCCCAGCTTTTCAGCTGTTTGGCTTTAGATAAGGGCTTTGAAGTTCAGTGCTGTGCTTAAAGCCCCAGTGCTGAACTCCAAAGCCCTTATCTAAAGCCAAACCGCTGATGAGCTGTTAAGCACAGTGCTAAACTTCAAAGACCCGCTTAATGACGGCTTCACTTTATGACAGGGATTTCAGAACATATCCCTGTTGTTAAGCGAGGGACACCTGTAGATTGTTCGGTTCCATAAGCAACCCTGCTGGGAAGAGATCAGCCTTCCTTGCACAAAGTTTGGGGTTTGAAGGACTGGTAGGTGAGCCCAGCCAGTTGACGCTCCAAGTCCTCTTGCATGGGCTTGGGCTGAAAATGGCGATGAGCCTGAGTTTCCTCTCGGGGTAGTCCCCATTTCCTGTCTAACCCAAGCTTGGAATAGATGCTCCTGTTTTGATTATAGCTGTGATCTTTTTAATCGATTTTTAGATGCTGTTTTTATTGATTTCTATTACTGGTAATTGTTTTTTACTGTTTTGGGATGTGATTATTTTTGTATTGTATTTTTTGTATTGCATTCTCTTTTTTGTTGTAAGCCGCCTTGGGTCCATTCGGGAAGAAAGGCGGGATAAAAATACTGTAAGCAAACAAATAAATAAATAAATAAATACACAGGCTTGGAAGAACGATAGCACCTAGTTGTCTGCAGGAAATGACAGGATAGTTTTAGAGAATTAAGTTTAGGCAACATGACTCAAAAATCGTGAGATGCCCTCTAGGACCATGAAACAGAAGCCCAGAAGGGATTAGTAAGAGTTCCGATCACCTCGGATCGTAAACGGCAGCAATAATAATACTAATGCTGGATTGCTTCTCTGTATTTCAGATGAAGTAGAAAAGCTCTGGGTGTATTCATCTACTGGCAAATATAATCCTGAAACGGGTTGTTCCAAAGCATCATAAAGTTGGTTTTTCTGCACAGTTGTCTGTCCCTTATGCTGGATCACTTTTGAAAGTCAGCGGGGCTTTTTTACGCAAGGCTGCTTGGCAATTGGAGTCTTGGCCCCCGCAGGGTGGTGCTTCCATGGCTGCTTTTCTGTGGTTGATGGTCAGATGGGGGGGACACGACTCGTGGGGTGCTGTCTGGAGACTTCTGCAAGGTGCCTGTAGGGTTAAATAGTGCTGCTACTTCGCATGGTGTGGGCTTCTCCAGTTATCCTGTTTCTCTCCACCTAAAACAATCCCCAAATCACAGATTCCATCCCTTCTCCCTCCCGCCCCCAGATTTGTCTTCCTGGGGTGTAGAGTTGACATGAGGGTGATTCAGTGGTGATGCTCCCTGTCCGACAGCCATCTGCCATCTCATTCTGCTGCCTGCGTAGACCAGGCATCCTTCCCCTCGGAGTGTCAACACACAGCATCAGTCCAGAGTTTGCTGCGCCGCAGGTACGCAGGGAGCTAGGCGTACTTGGTTGGGAGGGATCCCCACGGAATGCAGTGGGGCTTGCTTCTGAGCACGGTCACCTGGCCCTTCTCTGCTCCAAGGAACTGGGTGTTGAAAATCCAAACCCTCTTTTGCTTTTTCGGTGTCTGCTCCTTTTTGGGTGGCTGCATGGTTTGTGTCGCACTCCCTTCTGTTCAAGGTGGGCGGTGTAGACTGCAGAGTGTCGGGTGTGCGGATGCCATGAGCCTGTTGTGGCATTCAGATCATCTGCCTTTTGAAACAAATGTTGGCCAACAGCAAGGGCCACGTGCTCCTGGGGGAGCCTTCCTGCCCCCTCCTCCCTACACGCCAGTCATTCTCTTTCAGGTGTTGAATTACCGTAAACTTACCGGCCTATGTTTGTCTGTTTTGTTGAGAAACACAAACCTTTTTTTTTTTTTTTAAAGTCTGGGAAGAGAACAAGGAAGAATTAGTCTGTGCTTGACTGAATAGGCGGGCTGTCTAAACAAAACAAGAGGGCAGATGGAAAAACAAGCCACCGCCACCGCCCACGGCTACACGCAAGCTCATGTTACGGCCCTTACGGTTTCTTGGGCTCCGGAAGGGTCTCCCAAGCCAAGCCAGAGATGCTGATTGTGAATACAGGGCCCTGGCTGGCTCTCCGAGGAGGTTGGCGGGTCTTCATAGTTTTTGTTTTGCATTTTTATTCTAACAATGTGTGCGCTCCACAGAAAGGAGTTGAACCGCTGCTCAGGGGCAGACCATGAGTTTGTAAAATGCTATTGTACGAAATTCGTGCTGAGAATTTCCAAACTCCCTGAATTATGACCAGAAGTTGGGTGGATGTTTAAAAATCTACAACTGCCGCTTTAATCTCTGATACAGCTGCGGAGCATAAGGTTCTGAACAGGGCACTTACTCTGTTCGCCGAAAGAACTAAGTGTGCATGATCTGGTTCTGCACCAGATGAGTGAGTGAGTGAGTGAGTGAGAGAGAGAGAGAGAGAAATGTACATGGGAGGGAAGTCTTTCCTTTGGCCAGGAGTTGCATGGGTAGCTGGTTCAAATAGTGTGGAGCAGAGGTAACTGTTGCACTGTCCCCTTCCTCCTCAGTAGTGCAGGTTGGTGTCAATGGGGTGATTTCATTCGGTCCTCACAGCAACCATATGAAGGAAGGTGGGCTGAGAGAGACTTGCCCATGGCCATCTAGCGGGTGTGGTGGTTGGCTCTTCACTGCTTCTCCCTGGGTTCTCGCAGGAGGGGTGCTTCTTGGTCTGCTTAAATCTTCCTAGAGGAGAAGGATCAACAGAAATGGTGGGGACGCTCAGTGGGATGGTGTGGATTGAATCCGTCCTGCTGAGGAGTCTCCAGTCAAGTATGTGGTAGCCGAACTGCGTGACGAGCTGCGGTGGTACTCTCAGTTGGGCGCCCCTTACTGCAGCAGATTGTGTGAAACCGCCACAATTCGTCTTGGTTTCCAAACCGGGACCTGGTTTCTGGTGGGTCCCACAGAGCCTCCAATGGAAACACGGGTGATGGAAAGATCAGATAAGTAATTGTCTCAAGCCCTGAGGCTATTCAAAAATCAGATAGCTGTTAATTGCCCTTCAAAGAGCTGAGCTCCTGCAGTTTGCAAGGAGCTGAGTCAGTTTGCAAGCTTGTGTAAAATATAAGGAGATAAATGTTTTGAGAGTTTTTTTTTTCTGGCGTGTTTTTTCCCCCAAGTCTGTCAATGACAGGTAGTGGGGGCAGGTGAAGGTTGGGTCACATAACTAAGCCCCTCAAGCCTTGAGGCTATTAATTAGGACCGCCTCATTATGAAAAATGGATTGAGTTTTTTTGCAAATAAATAAATAAAATATTACTTGTAAATAAATATTCCTTTCTAGATCACCTTTTTTTGAAGTCTCGTAAAGAAAGCTAGGTGAGTCCCGGTAGTGTCATTTTAAAAAGTGGGTCCCGGTTCTAAAATCTTTGGGAACCACTGCTGTTTTGTGTAACAGGAATCAGTAGCTGCAGTTGGTTTGACAGAGGACTGGGTCCAGTCACCTTGTTGTGCTGTCCTCTGTCTTCCAGGCACAGTTGCTTTGCGTTGGTGGTGTAGGTATAAGTGGGCTTGGTTATTGGAAATGTCGGGAAGTCGCCTTCCGTGGAGTTTGCAAGCAGTGCGTGCGGAGCAGGATGCGTCAACCAACGCTCAGGTCTGTTTGGAAAATAGGTGTGTGGGTGCTGCAACTGCAGGCGGATGAGGCAGTTGTCGGAGTGTGGGCTGTGCAAAGCTAGCAGCTTGTATATGGAGAGATTCAGTCATCAGTAGGTACTGCAGAGTTTGGGGGGCCTCCACATTATGTGTGAGTTGCCAGCTATTTCAGACAGACAGCGCTGGTACTAGTTCCTAGAAATCCAGAGAATGCCACACTCTTCAGATGAGCTGTCTTTACTGCGCTCTTGAAATCTTGCTGTTCCTGCACCCATCTTTAAACCTATGGGTGCCCTGGTCTAAAACTCTGGCACTGGATTTTATTTTGCGAGCCAAGAATGCCCAGAACAAGAGATCAAAGGCTTTGTAAGCTGCTTTGATGGTCTCAGTGGTTCACGGTTGGTTGTGTTGCTGGCTGGGTTCAGCAGCCTGCAGGAGCCTCCAAGGCAGCTCCTCTGCTTCCTTTGTGCTTCCTTTGTGCTTCCTTCTCCTCCTCCAGGATTTGGCCCCACTCGCCCAGGGCACCTTCCCTGAAGGCAGCCAAAGCTTGCACCCGACTTTCACCAGAGAGGGTGGCAAGCAACATTGTGGGAACCTGGATGGTCCTTTGAACGGGACCAGGGGGGAAGCCTTGGAATTGCTTTTCACTGCCAGCAAGTGCAGCCGGCAGCCTATTAAGATGGTCACCTGCACTTAGCTTCTATCCGCATAGCACAGCTGGCCAGCTGCAGAGCCGTCAAACCCAAACATGCATGCTCCTCTTGCCTTTGGGATGCTGGTGTTCCTGCTGTGATGCTGCCGCTGTTTTGTGGGAGAATAAAGTTTTCTTTCCAGTGGTCTCTTGCATCATGGGGGCATAAATAGCTCTGTTGCTGTCCTGATCTCTCCATGGCAAAATGCAGGAGGCGGCGGATGGAAGAGGAGCTGGGCACTGGTGTCGATCTGGTGTCGCTCATGGTAACTTGTTGGAACCTCTGCCTTGCCTGAAATGGATGTGGAACGTCACCCGCATGGATCCCTGGACCACTTTAGGAATGGAGGGAGGGACTTGAATTGGCCTGTGAGAACAGAAACCCTTGTCTTGCTACTCTGAGTGACTGCAGAACTTCACGATCTGAAGAAAGTGATAATGTGCATGTGCCCATTTTCCCACATTGCCACACTGGGCTGCATGAGCTGCATGTGCATGCACTTGGGGCTTGCTCACTTCGTAGCCAAGGAGCAGAGGTGCCAGGCTTGCGTTTGGAAGCGCCAAGTGGAGGAATTGCTGGCACATGCTCCCGTGGCTGGAGAACCTAGCCAGCAAAGGCAAGCCCTGCTTAAAGCCTCATTTGTATCAGGGTGGCTCTGAAGCATCTGTGCAAGGAAGGGGGTTAGACTGGAGACGGCGCCCCTTCTCTCCCCATGCACACATGCACTCAGGGCAGGAGAGAGCCCCACCTGCCGAAGCAACTGTGGAGGGGGAACGTCCCTTGGGAATGGAGCCCGGTTCTCCCCCCACCTGCCATTGTGATGGAGGATGAGCCCTCCCTCCTCTGACTCCAAGGTGCCTCCTGGGAGGAGCAGCCCAGCTTCTTGGTGTGCTGCCTCTAAACCCAGCTATGGTGTCCGGACTCCAGACTGTTCTCATCCCAGAATACTGTATTCCTGGTAGCAGAGGCAGGTGCAAGTGTGTGCGTGTCCCGCTGCAGGAACTGGTGTGCTTTTGTGAGGGTTTTTTGGGGGGTGATAGGTAGAGTCTCTGTTCTGCTTCCTGGCACAACCAGCATGATTTTGGAAAGGCTTCCACCTGCAAGAAACATTTGGGATTAATCTGTGGAACTCCTTGCCACAGGATGTGTTGATGGCACCTGGCCTGGATGCCTTGAAAAGGGGATTGGATAGATTCATGGAGGAAACGTCCATCACAAGTTACAAGCCATAATCCACCTCCTGGTTTTAGAAGTAGGTTTTCTCTGTATGCCAGGTGCAAGGGAGTGGCAACAGGATACAGGTCTCTTGTGTCTTGTGTGCTCCCTGAGGCATCTGGTGGGGCCACTGTGTGATACAGGAAGCTGGACTAGATGGGCCTTTGGCCTGATCCAGCAGGGCTTTTATTATGTTCTTATGGATATGAGACAAAGGAGAATCTTGCAAGAGTCCTGCAGCGTGTGGCTGGCTGAGCTTTCCCATGCACGGCCCCTTCTGTGCGTTCCGCTTGCTTGAGTTACAAAGCGCGCACAGTTGTTGCCGCTAAGTGTTGCATTTGCAATTGCTTGTTCTTAGAACGGAACAGCTCTCTTAGTTTGACTTGATATTTCTCAGACTGTAAACACTTCTTTTCATTCCTCTAATCCTTTAAATTGGTTACCCAGGATTTTTTGTGGACTTGCAAATATCCTCTTCATCCTCTCTAATCAGCAACACAGACTTGACTGGCAGTAACAGCAGATTCAGATTAATATCATGTTGCTGACTTCATGTTGTTTAGACGAGCAAAGTCTTGAATGAGCTTTTTGAACTCGCAGAAGTTAGAGCCAGTCTCAGAGTTGTGTTGGCCTCTGTGGTCCATGTGGTTGGGATGATGGAAGGTGGGCTGCCGTCCTATATCTTTGCAGAGCGCGGCCTCCGAAATCTTCTCCTGGCTTCAGTTTGTTGGGAGAGAAGGGGCTGCCTCTGAAAGCTTCAGAAGAATAGCTACAACAGAGCTTCAGTTTGGCCTGTCTCAAACACTGAGATTGTTTTTAAGGAATTTCTTTACAGCATCGTGACAGCCGAGAAGTTCAATCGTAGAGCAAATTCTCTAATGGGATTTTCCTTTTATCACTCTAAAGTTTTACTGGAAATTATTTTTTCCTTCCGTGGCTTATTGCACAAAATTGCCCTTTAATGAAGACAGCTGTAGACCAGCTGTGAATCATCTGGACTGCAGAGGGAAAACACCTGGCTCTTTCAGCTGGTTGATCCTGAAGTACGAACTAGTCAATCAGACCCCATGTATTGGGAGTGTGCAACATCTTGTCCAACACTCGACCTGTTTGTGTGCCAGAGGGGGGAAATGTAGCTTGTCCTTTGGGGGAAACGAGGAGGTTCCCCCCCCCCCGGGCTTCCAGAGGCTCGCTCAGTGAGCAGCAGTGGTTCTTTGTGTTCAAAGCAGAGGCACAGACGGGGAGTAACTGCTTATGCTCTGAATCTTGAAGCACTTCTTCCCTTCAGTGATTTGTATTGTCATTGCCTTGCCAGTCTGTCACTTTTGTGCCTTGTGAACAAGGACTCCTTGGCCGCCTTCCTTCCCAGCTGGAACTTTTGGGATGGTTTCTCCAGCAAGTCTCCTGCTGTCGTTCATGCCTCTTCGAAGGGCTCCAGTGGGTGCTATTCAAATGTGAGAGGTGGATTAGGTCTTTGCTTACTGTGATGATGACGAAAACTCCATGTCATGAAGTGGCATTGGCAGGTGCAGATTGGGGCCTGGGGACCTCCGCCACCTTGGTGAAGTGGAATCCCAACCACCAATTGGACCCTCCATATTTAGATGGTTGGGAGTCTGGGGTTGGGCTTCCGTATGGTGTCCTCTGAGTCTAAATACACCACCATGGTACGGACAATGAGACTCGTGTGACCTTTGGGCAGTTCCCAGCCCAGAATCCTGGCATGGAGAGACCAGAGAGCAGCCGGTGGCCCAGAAACTTGTCAGCTGAAGCCTCCGAACAGAGAAGGGGGACAAGTACAGTACTCCCCCATATATCCGCTGGGGATATGTTCCAGGCCTCTCCGTGGATACTTGAAACCGTGGATAAGAGCGAACACCCCTTCATGGTTTCCGGCGGGCAGGCGTGCGTGCCCCCCCAGCTCTTATTTTTCTTTCAGCAAGCTTTGTTTCTTCCTTAAAACAAACAGAGAAGCGGCCTCCATTGCAGGCAAGTAGAACGAGACTAAGTCCTAGAGAGGCTCTGCAATGTTTTTGTTAACCTTGCAGAGCCTCTCTAGGACTTGGTCTCATTCTACTTGCCTGCAATAAGCAGCCAGAGGCTGCTTCTCCTATTTGTTTAAGGAAGAAATGAAGCTTGTGGGGGGGGGGGTTTCCCCGCAATCCGTGGATAACTGAAACCATGGATAGCGAATCCGTGGATATGGGGGCCCACCTGTATCTGTAGCTGCTGCCTGTGAGATTGTGTTTGCTAGAATGCCAACCAGTGTGCGTCTGTATCACTGGAGAGACACTTACACATTGAAAGCCACAAGACGACTTGGTGATGCTATTGGAACAGCACCATCTACGAGGACTTGTTTGCCCCCTTAGGACTCTCGGGATGTTTGGACGAAAAACAAATTATATAAGAGCAGGGTGCTCTGCGCCTAGATTGTTGTTGGAAAGGAAGCTTTGGGAGACAGAGGTTGAGAGAGTAAGGCCTGGTGGTTATTGTGAGGTTGAAGACAGGAAGGAGAAGTCATCAGAAGACATCGGAAGAGCCCTGTTGGATCAGGCCAAAGGCCCATCTAGTCCAGCTGCCTGTATCTCAGAGTGGCCCCACCAGATGCCTCAGGGAGCACACAAGACAACAAGAGACCTGTATCCTGTTGACACTCCCTTGCATATGGCATTAAGAGAGAGCCTATTACTAAGACCAAGAAGTTGCATAATACCCATCATGGCTCTTAACCTGTGATGGAATTTTCCTCCATGAATCTATCCAATCCCCTTTTCAAGGCATCTAGGAGAGGTGCCATCACCACATCCTGTGGCAAGGAGTTCCACAGATTAATTACATGCTGGGTGAAGCCGATTACATCAGTTGATTAAGACCCTCTGGTGCCTCGGCTTCAGAGCCAGGCTGCAAATGGAGATCAGTAAATGTCTTCTTCGCTTGCCCTTTTATTGAGGGAGTGGTGGTAACAGCTCTGCTTTCTTGAGCCTCTTTAACCCTGTCTCTGGCAGTGGCTCCTGAAGAGTGCTGAAACTGTTCCAGAGGGCTTTTAAAAATAGTTCTTGTTGCTGCCGCCTCTTTGCCAACTGTAGCAGTGCTCGGAAGTGCTGAGAGTGCTCCTGATGGCTGGCTCCTGCCGGTCGCCACTCCTTTGTCTTCAGAATATTCCAGGAAGTGATCCTATCGCTCACCCACACATGAATCCATGGTTGCCGGTGGCGATCAGGCAAGTGCTTGATGTCGGTTTCGGCTTCAGGAACACTTCCTTCCCCCAGCTTCCTGAGAGTGTCCGCTTGGCCACTCTGACACTTGTCACTCAAGAGCTTCTTGGCAACAGAGCAAATTGTTGATATGAAGTGCCAGTTGAGCAACCATGCTGCTGCTGTCTGGTGGTCCAAAGCTGACTAAAGAACCGTTCTGAGTGAGTGCGATGAAATGACTCCGCGCCTGCCTGGAGGAGCGTATCGCGCAGGTTGCCACGGCCTGTTCAGCCTTTTTAGAAATGACTTGGGTGAGGGGGTACCGGTGGTGCTTATCAAAGGTGCAGAATGACCCAAAGCTGGGGGGGGGCTGAACCCCTAGAAAATCAAACCAGGGTAACCTTGACAGACTTGTTCGTTGGGCCCATATCAACAAGATGAAGTTGAATGGAGGTGACTGTAGACACCAAACAAAACCCGAGGGCATAATTGCAAGGTGGGGAAAGCCTGGCTTGGCATTGCACCACATGTGAAACTGCTCTAGGTGTCCCAGTTGAGCATAAGCTGAAGCTGAGCCAGCCGTGTGATGCAACTGCAAGGAAAAGTAATGCCAGTGTCTGGATCATGGGAAGCAGTAATTCCCTCTCTTCTGCACTCGTCGGGCCTTGTCTGGAATCCTGTGTCCAGTTTTGGGTGCCAGGTTTTAAGGAGGACGTTGGACAAGCTGGAATGGGCTCAGAGAAAGGCAACTAGGATGGTGATGGGTCAGGAAACCAAGACTAGAGAGGAATGGTTAAAAGAGCGGGTATGTTTAGCCGGGAGAGACTAACAGCCCAATCCTAACATAAAGATCCGTCGCAGGCAGCCTGCAGCAAGCAGCCCGCGGCAGAAAGTCTACTCGGGGAAGGGGACGCTCATCCCCTTCCCCGAGTGTAACAGCGGCTGGGGCCGATCGGCCTCTTCGGATTTCCGCCAGCTGTTTTGCTGGTGGAAGTTGGAGGAGGCCATGTAACGGCTCAGCCGATCGGTGGCCGAGGCTGATCCCCGCCCCATCCCCACCGTTCCCGGCCGCACCGCCTCCCCCGTCCGCTGGATCCTTACCTGGGTCCGGCTGGGGCTGGGTTGCGGCACGTTTGCGACGTCTTCGGCCGGCGGAATGTTTGTTCCACTGGCCGAAGTTACAGTAGGATTGTGCTGTATGTAAGAGAAGAGAAGGGCTGTTGCATGGAAGCAGGAGTCCACTTGCTCCCGAGGCTGGAACCAGTGGACTTGAAAGTACAGGGACACAGAGGTGGACTAGACGTGAGGAAGAATTTCCTAACCTTCAGAGCTGTCTGAACTGGAGCAGTCGACCTTGTGCAGCTGTGGGCTCTCTCCCCTTGGAGATTTTTGAGCAGAGGCCAGACCACCACCGGTCAGGGATGCTGCAGCAGTGCCTGTAGTGCACAGGGACTTATAGAAGTATTCACAATAATAAATACCGCTTTTCAGTGAGAGTAGTTCACAAAGTGGTTTACATAGCAAAATAAATGGTTCCCTGTCCCCAGAGGGCACACAATCTTTTTTTTTTTTATCATCTGCCACTGGAAAAGACGCCATGCTGGGGTGAAGCGGAACAGTTGCTTTGCCCCTGATAAATATGAGGGCACCACTTTAAAAGGTGCCTCTTTGCCCAGTTAGCAAGAGGGTGGGCTAGATGACCTCTAAGATCCTTTCCAACTCAACTTTCTATCATTCCAAGGAAACAAATGGGCCAGCAGTGGTTGCCCCTCCCCCCCAAAACCTGGGCATGTGCAGAAGACCCACGGAATATAAACTGGGAAAGTGGGATAGTGGGGATGCGAACAGTCGCACTGGGCAGCGTGTTCTGAGGAGTGGCCAACAGATGCCTGCTGCCTTGAATGAAACTGGCTCCCAGTCTGCGTCGCATTTCCTGCTTTGCCTGCACCAAGGATGGAGCCAGTTCCGCTGCGTTCTGATCCTCGGAGTGCAGCAGTCTGTCCCCAGCGCCCTCTCACCTTGTTTCTTCCTCCTTTAAACTACACCGGGGGGGGGGGCAGTGACAGTGGGCTGCTTCAGTTCCTCCTCAGGAGGGCATCTTCAAAAAGTCCATCTGTTTTTAAAATGAGCACTTGTGCCATGGTGGGTTTCTCGACCCTCCTGTCTCTGCAAAAGCGGTATACAAATACCTTCTTCTTTTTTTTTTTTTTTAATCATCATCAGACCCGTAATTGACCTTGGCCTGCAAAGAAAATATCTGACGTCTATCTTGTTCTCCCTTGGGCAAAAGCAGAGGCTTGTTTTCTCGCTCCTTTTCCTATGGTAACGGCTTTGAACTTCTGTTTTGAAAAGCAGTATACAAGTTAAACCACTGAACTATGAGCTGTCGATCGAGAGGTCGGCAGTTCGAATCCATGCGACGGCTCCTGCCAACCTAGCAGTTCGAAAGCAAGAAATTGCAAGTAGATTAATAGGTACCGTGTCAGCGGGACGGTAACAGCGTTCCATGCGCCTCGGTGTTGAGTCATGCTGGCCACATGACCATGGAAACGTCATCGGACAGCTCTTCGGCTTTGAAACGGAGATGAGCACTGCTCCCTAGAGTCGGACACAACTGGACTTAATTGTCAAGGGATACCTTTACCTTTACGCTGATGCTGGGAAAGATTGAAGGCAAAAGGAGAAGGGGAAGGCAAAGGATGAGATGGTTAGACAGCATCACCGATGCAACGAACATGAAAATGAGCGAACTCAGGAAGATAGTGGAGGACAGGAAGGCCTGGCGGGATGTGGTTTATGGGATCACGAAGGGTCGGACACGACTTAACGACTGAACAACAACAACACCTTTACCTTACCTATACAAGTATGCACAATAAAAGTATAGCAAGATTCTCTTCTAGCAGGAAACTCTTCAGCTGGTGGCCCAGAGGGGAAAAGCTGTAGGCCGTGCTACTCGGTGGCGATTCTCTTTCTTGCTCAAGGAACCTGGGCCCAGTAAAACCTGGGCAGGTGCCTGGAAAACTCACTCACGACCGTGGAAGTGGCCATGGGTTGATGTGCAGCGCCGAGGGGGGTGGGAGCTGTGTTCCTTGTGCCCTGCTGCTTGGGGGCTTCCTAGAGGCGCCTACCTGGGAGCAGGATGCTGGGCTAGATGAGTCTGATCCAGCAGGGCTGCCCTGACCCTCCTTTGTGAAACAGCCTGTACCCATGTCTTAAGCTTGGGGCGCTTCTTAATTCCAGTGTCTGTGAAATATTCTCCCTCTCTCTCGCTCTCTGTGTATTCTTGCTTCTGGCAACGCTGTGTCCCTGTACTGATGGCAGCAGTCTAAACAAACTGTTCCCAGCTCAACAGGCTTCATGTTCAGGCAAATACCGTCTTTCCTCCTCTTTCTCTCTCCATGTACATTATAATATATATTTGGAGCAGTTATATGATCTGGCAATATAACTGCTGTTGATGCTTTAATTACTGCCTCTTAAGGATGTCATCTGCATTTTTAAAAATACACTAAGAGGGAATGTCAATACTATTAGTAAAGAAAAGGTGTAGTAATTCCGTTGTAGTGTTTGTAGCATCTGATAAGGAGCGCTTGGGGATATTTTGTAAAAAAAAAAAAACAACAACGAAAAATCAGTTCTTGTCAAGAACTCAAGACGGAGTCTGGCTTCCGAGGTTTCCTGTGCCAAAGTGGATGGAGGATTGAATGGAATTGACCGCTCCTGTAGTCGGTCCAGGGCTGTCTTCAGCCTTGTGTGGGTAGTGATGAGACTCTTTTCCTCCCCACATACAAACACACAGCAGGGGCTCTTCAGTCTAGAAAAGGTGCATGATTGAGACGTATAAAATTTATGCATTGGATGGGGTGAGTGGATAGAGGGAAGTTATTTTTCTCTCGCACAACACTTAGAACTAGGGGACATCCACTAAAATCGAGTGGCAGGAGAATTAGAACAGACAAAACAAAATATTTCTTTAGCCAGTGTATAATTAAACTGTGGAACTCCTTGTCACAGGATGTTGGGGATGGCACCTGACCTGGATGCCTTTTAAAAAGTGATTAGACAGATTTATGGAGGAAAAATCCATCACAGGTTACAAGCCAGGATGTGGATAAGCAGATTGCCAGATGCAAGGGAGTGGCGACACGATACAGGTATCTTTGTTGTCTTGTGTGCTCCCACCCTCGGGCATCTGGTGGGGCCCCTGTGAGATACAGGAAACTGGATGGGCTCTTGGCCTGATCCATTCAGGCTGTTCTTATGTTCTTAAGACATGTTCTTCTTCTGTTCCTCCTAATTACTGTACTGTTGTCTACCCCCACCAGGGTCTCCTGCCTCCCCTTCTCACCATTGGAGGGTTCTCCAGGTGCCTGAATGCCGCAGAGGTGGAAAGCATTCAACTGGTTGGCAGTCAAGAGGACTTAAACGTGCAGGAGGCAGGAAGAAGGGGGCTGAGTGGGGGGGGGGGGACCCTGACCTGGCATTCCCTGAAAGTGCAGAAGCTCCCTTGTTCACAAGCATGTTGGGCTCCAGGGGTCTGTTTGTAAGTCATCGTTTTGTTTCTGGGAACAGTAGTCCCCAGAAACAGTGCTGCGGTGGCTCAGTGGTTAAGATGCTGAACTGCAGACCGGAAGGTTGGTAGGACAGCAGTTCGAGACCCGAGTGCCGCGTGACGGTGTGAGCTACTGTATTCGGCCCCAGCTCCTGCCAACCTAGCAGTTCGAAAGCAAGAAATTGCAAGGAGATTAGTAGGTACCGCCTCGGCGGGAAGGTAACAGCGTTCCGTGTGCCTCGGCTTTGAGTCACGCCGGCCACATGACCATGGAAGCGACTTCGGACAGCGCTGGCCCTTCGGCTTTTAAACAGAGATGAGCACCACCCCTAGAGTCGGTAACGACTGGCTTTCAAGCGAGGGGAACCTTTACCTTTACAGTAGACTTCTGGGCCTCCCATTTGGTGCTTTGGGACACATCCAGAGTCTGTCTCTCTCTTTGCAGGGAATAATACCAGGTTTCTGACATTAACTTTTGTACCTTTCTGTCCTTGTGTGCCAATGTGCAGCTGGGCCTGCTATGTAAACAAGCGGGGGGGGGGCATGCACTTGCGCACATGTATGTTTGCATGTTGGAGATCTGAAAAAACCTCCCATGTGGGCAATGCCCGTAGCCCGTTACGTTTGGCTGTGGGCCTTTCCGCACGTCTTGCTGCGTCTGTGGGGTTTCCTGAAGAGCTCCTGTAGTTCTGGCTGAGAGCAGCATGGACGTCTCCTTGGTTTTCTCCAAACGAGACGAGCGGAGGGTGCGGAGAACCCTTGGGAGAAGGGGGCGCCATCAGTTTGTGGCAAAAGAATGCTGCTTGGAAATGCCACGTCCTGTGGCTTGGATTGCTGACTCGCTGTCGTATCCTGAGCTGTTTCCTACCACGACTTGCTCAAGTGCAGGCGTGGGGCAGAGTTCCTTATCGAGCCCCCGATCTGCTTGTTTGCGTGACCTCCGGCTGTGTTCCGTTGCCAGTTCCTGTTTTGCTGTCGTCCTGGCATCTTCAGCGAGCGATCGGCCTCCTCAGATAGGAACTTGCGTGTTACTGCAGGGAAGAAGAGTTCCTTGACAGGCTTGCTTTTGTTCTGTGCGTTTTGCTGGGATAGAACGGAGTGACTCACCGCCATAAGGCATGTTTGAGCCTCTGCTTCGCTTGCCTTGCCATTGGTTTCAGTATGCAGAGGTGTCCTTAATCCAGCAAGGAAGGAGCTGTGGTGTTGATGTTCTGCATAGATACAGAGCGGTCAGAATGATTGGGCTCCTGGGTGAGATGCTTACGTTTTTGCCGCTTGCTGGCGAGAGCATGAGGCGACTGGTAATGCAAAAGCCCAGAAGGTCGGGGGTGACGCAATGCCGTCATCTCGTCACCCCCGAACTTCCGGGTCACCAGCACACCTCTGCACTGGGTGCCACCCACCTACCCCATTGATGCTGGGTTGCAAGATGGTCAAGATCTCAAGATCTTCACCTAGAGTTTCAACCAAGCCCTTCCCTTTGCTCGGACGCTCCTGACAGTGTAAAAACAAACCATTTCGCTGTCCAAGAAAGGTTTGATGCTCAAAGGTTTGATGAGCATTGGGCTAGTTCAGGAGCTTCAAGTATTCTCTGAACTAGCCCCATAATGTATACACTTGTACCATGTTTAAGGGAAAGGCAGAGATGGAACCTGACCTGATGTGATAGTGGAAACGTTGGTGTAAAATGGAAGGGACCCTGCAGATTATTTTAATATTGTTGGTGCTAGAATAGATAATAGCAAGAGCCAGAGACAAACGACATGATCATGCAGCATAATTTTTTTCACCCTTCTGATGCTTAGTAATTAGTAAAGGTAAAGGTATCCCCTGCTCGAAAGCCAGTCATGTCCGACTCTAGGGTGCAGTGCTCATCTCCGTTTCTAAGGCTGTAGAGCCAGCACTGTCCGAAGACGCTTCCATGGTCATGTGGCTGGCACGTCTAACGCAATGCTGTTACCTTCCTGCTGCAGCGGTGCCTATTTATCTACTTGCAATGCCTTGCTTTCGAACTGCTAGGTTGGCAGGAGCTGGGACAGGAGACGGGAGCTCACTCCGTCACGCGGCACTCGGGTCTCAAACTGCTGTCCTACCGACCTTCCGGTCTGCAGTTCAGCGTCTTAACAACTATGCCACCGCTTAGGAATTATCCCCCCCCCCCAAAAAAAATAATCAGTTTAATCTTGTGTGGATTCTCTCGCTTCCAGATGCTCTCGCCAGCATCTTCCTGCTTCCTGGGGAGAACGCTGTCCGTCTGCAGTCAAAGCAGAAGAGCTCAGCGAGTGGGCCTGTCCCTTGCCTGGCTGCCAAAGTTGCTTTCCCCGGAGGCTTCTGGTTCCTCAGGCTCTGAGGCTTGCTGGCTGGTGTCATTGGGAAAGTCAGGCCCTTGCTGGGGGGGGGGGAAGGGCTCAGGGGGGGTGACTTCTTCGCAGAACTCCCAGAGCTCTTTCTGCAGCACTACTCTGCATGTGCATTAGGCACAACTAATGCTTCCCTGTTTTTATTTTTTAAAGAGAGTGTGCAAGAGCAGTGGCCACAGGAGTAAATTTGATCCAAGGAGGGGTCTCAATAAGTCAGGGGGGCAGTAGGATGGTGCCACTGGGGTCATTCTTGCTGCCGTGTGACCCGAAGGGGGAATTCGGAGCTGGCTTGTCCATGGGCAGGTGTAGCAAGGTGGAAACCATAAGAACCTAAGAAGAGCCCCGCTGGATCAGGCCAAAAGCCCATCTAGTTCAGCTTCCTGTATCACACAGTGGCCCCACCAGATGCCAGAACCCTGGGGGGTCCTTCTGGAGAAGCACTCTTGGCTGTGCTGCTGCTGCTGCTGCTGCTGCGGTTATTGAGCAAGCAGGAGCGGAAGGAGAGAGCCAGTTCACTTCTGCCCAAGGAAAGCATCTTCAGGAGTTGGCCTCACCGGGGCCATGGTGCAGCTCGGGCCCCTCGCTGACTGTAGCTGGGCTGGGATGTGGACGCAGCTTCTCGATTCCTTGCATGGTGGGAGTTGGGGTTGTGTCGGAGGTCTTCTTGCTCCTGGGCAAGAATTCCGTTCTGTTGAGTGGAAACCTAATTCTAGTCCACAGTGGCTCAAACCCCGAGGCTTTCTTGGTCCTTGGCCCAAATGCTCCCGTTCTCTTGACAAGAAGGCAGTGTCTTTTTCATCTCGACTCTTACTTGGGTATTGCTTTGGAGGCAGGTGGGGGATAAGAAGTAAAATCTGGGGTGGAGTGACCTCCCTAAGGGGATCACGCATTCCTTGCTGTTGAGGTATCTTTGTTGCCTTAAAACTTTATACTGGATTCAGCACCTGTGGAATGAGTCTGTCGTCCCTGTGACTTGCTGGTGCAATGAGCATTTGTGTGCCAAAGAATCAGATGCTTTCTTAGATCCCTTTCAGGCCTGTCTCGCGTCGGCCTTGAGCATGTGGAAATCCATAGAGGGGTTGCCAGAGCTTTTCTACCTAGCGAATCCCAAAAAACGTTCAGAGTCGAGGCTCTGGGGCTGCTTCGACACGTTTTCTGTTGGCCCAGAGTGACTTTCGCTGCTCCGCTCGATGGCCAGACCTGCTGGAGGTGTGGGTTTCTGAGTCGATTTCGACAATGGGTGAGAGGGAGCCTTGACAGAATTCTGCGGGGGCCCTGGAGCTGCTCAGCACTGGCTTTGCAGAGACTCTCCTTGGGCTGTCTTGCTACGGGAGCATCTCTCTGTTTTGCTTTCTTCCAACACTGGATTATGCCTTTTGTGGAGTGTCTGTCTGTCCTGTCTGTCTCTCTCCTTCCTTTCTTGCCTTCCTTTCAGGAACTTTGCCAATCACACACATCCCTTTCTGGGTCATTGGATTTCTCCTTTGACATGAAGGCGGTTTACATGGGCAGGCTTTCCGTAACCCCCGAATGGGTTTTTCTTTACAATATATAAATGTTAAAACTTCCGTGAACAACTACATTCCAGATGGTATCCTTTATCCTTTGCAGTCTGGCCTCTCACTGGCCTTCGCCTCCCATGCTCAGCCGATGCAGCTGGCAGCTCACAGAGGGTTTCACAGCTTTTTGTCAGCGGCGTGTCTCGAACTGCCGTTTACCGATCTTCAGACTTACGAGGCGGCAGCTCTACCAGCTGAGCCAGAACTCCTCCTACTTGGTGCTCCAGAGAGTGGTTTTAGGTAACTGGAGTTGGTACCTGGAAGGCACTTCTATACACACTTTCCTGGGAGTAAGTCCCATTGAACACAGTGGGATTTCCTTTGGACTAGACATGCCTAGGACTGGGCTCTTATTGTGCCCATTTGTCCTCCATAGCCTAATAGTGCAGGAGCAGTCTGGTGGGCAGTCTTATTTAGTGGCGATGTGTGGCCTGGTGGGATGATGGCATTGCACCCGGGACTCTGGGTCTCCGTCTCCACTCAGGTCCCAGCTTGATCCTCAGGGAGCTGAAATAGGTTGTGGTTCTCTTTCAGGTGGCGTTGCTCAATTTCTTTCCCCCTGAAGAAAGGCCTCGTTTTGGGGAAGAAAGTCGTCATGTCCATCGAAACAAAAGGAGTAAAAACAGCGAAGGCTCCGAGGGTGAGTTTGACATTTCTTTGCCTTTATTTTTACCTTCTCTTCTCCAGCACTGAAGTCTGGAATGATGCAGTCCTGAATTCTGCTGCCTCCCCCCCCCCCCCGAAATGGAAAGGGATGTTAATAGCCCTGATACATCCTGCAAGTCACAGTCGTACGGATATCAGATTTACTACCATTAGTGGTTGGTTGGTTGGTTGGTTGGTTGGTTGGTTGGTTGGTTGTCTTCCTTGCTTGGATGTTTTGGTCATGGAGGACTCTCTACAGAGCAGACTCCTGCCTCCTGGCTTCTCCTCCCAGCATCTCGGTGGCTTCAAAAGGATAAAGGCCAGGTTTGACTTCCTCTGCCTAGACCAGGGTTTCTCAACCAGTGGTACTCGTACCACCAGTGGTACTTCGGCCGACTGCTGGTGTTACTTGGGCCACTGGAACTCTACCCCAACGCAGTGCTGTTAACGCTGCGTTTTCACTCCTGAGAGGAACGCTGAGAGGGGCCCTAGTCCCACCTGCCCAGAGCCGCCTACCTGCATTTTCTGGCCTCCAAACCCCGAAAACCCAGAAGTAACTGGTGGTGATGTCATCGCCAGTCACTTCCGGTGATACTCGGCAGGAGAGTGGTGCCGGAGGTGGTACGCGGCTGGGAAGAGCTGGAGAACCCCCTGGCCTAGACTTTTGAAAATGTCTCGTTTTTGTCTGCAACCTATCTCGATTTACCTTGCTTCCTTCAACTCTGACACACCCCAAACACTCAATGTCTCGTTTTTGTCTGCAACCTATCTCGATTTACCTTGCTTCCTTCAACTCTGACACACCCCAAACACTCAATATTTCATCTCCCCACACATCCTGCAGCGCTTGTTAGTGTGGGGGTCTGATCGGCCCAGCCAACAAGCACACCAGATCTCGGGCACGTAGCTTGTGAAGTGGGATTCCCCCCGCTGTCCGTTTTGGGCTCTCCTTATTTCAAACAGTCAACCAGTAGTCGGAAAGATCAGGTTGTCCTCTGGGCCTGCTGTACAAGTTCTGTGCAGGAATATCTGATACCAAGTGAGGACCAAGCAGCTGTGCACAGCCTCCCCAGGTCACCTGATCTCTTGTTCGTGCTGTACATCAAGCCAAAGAGATGGGAGGAGGAGAGAAGCTTCTGTGCGTGGTGGCAGAACGCCATGGCCCGGCTTGTAAGCGGAGCTGGAGGGAGGGGCCTTGCAGACTGGCCTGTGTTGGCCAAAGGGCCCGCTGGGAGGCAAAACCAGTGGCGGAATCCTTTAGAGCAGGGGTGGCCAACTTTTCCACCATGAGGGCCTCTGCGTTCTTCAGAGTTGTGCAGAAGACAGAATCTTGGCAGCTGCAAGTGCTGATGGTGCTGCACCTGCTGAAAGGCCCTCACCTAATTCAACTATTTAAAGGGCCAGCATTCAGGTTGAAAGGTTGGCCACCACTGCTTTCGAGAAATAAATGCTTGCCCTTATTCAGGTCCCTGCTGTTGAGCTAGAGGTGCTCTCAGAATGGCTTCCACGAAATGAAAACGAAAAAATCAACTAGCAGAAGGAAGTGAACGAGCAGCGTCAATGCTGCTCTAGGGGCTTTGAGTGCCGTGGCCCCACAGTGGTCTGGTTCCCTTTCCGTGGCTGCTGTTGTGGGCCAAGTCCAGGGTGCACTGGACTCTGCATAGGAACAGAGAGGAATCCTGATTCGTCTACTAGGGACTGCCACTTGTCAGCCGAAGGAAGGGGGTGTTTGTCGGTTGAAAGCCTGCCCTCAGAACTGTCTTCCTCTCGCAAGGGCTCGGGTCCGTTGTTAAAATACGGAGAGCCTGGCTTGCCAAACGGTGGTTTCCTACAGATGCTGCTACGTTTCTCCAGCTGCGGAGCTGGAACACAGATGCTGAGGGGCTCGCAGCTGAGCTGCAATGCAACATTTAACAATTGCATTCACCAGAGCTTTTGCATGCAACGGACGTCTCCCTGGGGGGAGTTATTTGGAGGCCGAACATCCAAATCCTGCGGGGCTTAGTGAGTGAGAACAAAAGCCCTGGTGTGTGTGTTGGGGGGGGGGCGCAGTAAAGCCACACGCTTCTCTTGGCCATCAGACGTTGGCTGCAGATTGAGTAGCATGTGAAATGGGATCTCCCCCCCCCCCCCCCCCCCGCTGTCCTTATTTTAAACAGTGGACCAAAAGGTGGCTAGGACAGATTTCACGCGCTGTCGTGAAATGGAGCAAGCGGCAGCCAAAGGTTTAACTTGGAGCCTGGCTTGGGTGGAGACTCCTCCTGATCTTTGGGCTTGGCCTCCACCCCCCGCCCGCCCACCCCGCGCAGAGGGCAGGCTTTGCTTTGCCCCTGTGTGGAATAGAATGAACCTGGTCTTCCTCTCCCCCTTAGACTGTCAGGGGGTAGAGAGGGAGCGTGTCGGGGGCATCTGCGCCACCTTCGAGAGGCTTTTGCGCCGCTGCCTCCTTTCAGCATCGCTGCCACGCCACCCTGTCTAGCAGAGGAGCATGTGAGGCAGGTGTGCTCAGCCGTCAGCAGGTGTTTCAGCGTCCCCCCCCCACTCCCGCTCCCTTGGCCTGTGCCTCCTCCCTCCCATCAGCCCTTCACACCACGCAGTGGTGGGGTCTGCTTCCACCCTTGGGCAGGGCAGGACCATCCGGGGACTTGGTTCGCCTCTCTCCTGCTCCTTCCGCCAGCCATTGAGGAGAAGTTCCTCCAGTGGAGTAACCAGCCTGAGCAGCCTCCAGAGGAGCGATGCAAGGAATGGGGAGGGGGCACTTCCAGCTGGAGACACGAGCTCAGCCTGGCGCTCTTGCCTTCGCGGCGGATGCTCTGCTTCAGCAGGAGGAGCAGAGCCGCCCTCCCTCTCGGGCTCCAAACAGCTCTTCTGCAGCCGCTCCTGCGGGAGAGAGAACTGCTCGCTCATCGCTCCCCCTTCCCCCCCAAAGGTTGCCAAAGGTTGCCAGCAGGTGCACGCAGCGGAAGATCAGTCTCTTGGCAGTCTCCGGAGAGAGTTGACTGGCGGAGACGTTCCACCGCCCTCTTTGTGGGCATTCTCGTCTGCATGCTTCCAGGCGACCCTGACCAGGGCAGCGCGACGCTTCCGAGCCTGGAGACACCCCACGGCTACCCGACATCCAGACTCTTCTTGCCCCAGGACTCCTCTGAGTCTGGCCAAATCCATTCAGTGCCCAGCATTTTGCAGTGATACTCTGAAAACGGAATGGGATGAGCCCAGGCCCGCCGGCTTGCCTCTCCCGTGTCCTGGATCCCAATCCTGGTCCCGGCTGCCTTCAGCCAACTGATGCAGGAGCCGTAGCGCTGCTCCCATTGCCCAAAGGATTGCCCAGTATTTCTCCACCATCTTCATGGTGCCCAAGAGAAAACGAGACTGGCAAATGGTTCTGGGCCTCAGGTTCCTGAATCATTGCGTGATGCCAGGAACTTCATGGCAGCCAACAGTCTTGCTGGGGCCGATTCAGTTGTTTTTTTTCCTGGTTCACCAGCCCTACCTGAGTGACTCTCGGGATCAGGAGCGGCACTTGCACCCCGAGCTTGGATGGCTGATTGCCAGCTTTGCCATGTTGGACCAGTGTTGTTTGCGAAAGGACCCGCTGCTTTGCGCTGCCTGTGCGCCACTCTTGGCGGGCGGAGTCATGGTGGTCCTCAGGTTTGTTGTTTTTCAATGGGGGGGTCGGCACAGTGCCCCCCCCCACCACCAAGTCCATCACTCTGTGTAGGCTGGATGTTGTGCTGCTGGCGGAAGGTCTGCATCACAGTCCTGTCCAGATCACTGCGGATTTCATATTTACTGTGAATGATTCTATGCTTGCACCTTGAAAGGCACATACCCTGTTTCCCTGAAAATAAGACACACACACACCCGAAAGTAAGACCTACCGTCATTCTTGCATGATTTTTGCTGGCACTGAAAATAAGACCTGGCTAGATCATCAACCAGACGCGGAACCCCCCCCCCCCGGCACTTACTTTGTGTGCTGGGCACTTACTCCAGATGTGCTAGACAGGCCAGCAAGGCGGCTGCAACCTTGCAGAGTCTCTCTAGCACGACATCTCCATGGTGGAGGACTTGCTGGCCTCTCTAGCACGTCGTCTCTATGGTGGAGGACTCAAGTGCAGGCCTTCCAGAGCCTTGCACCCTCGGGAAAGAATGAAGCTTTAATCGGTAAACGTAAGTGCCAGGGGGTGGGGGGTTTCGCACCACAGGTTGGGAAAATAAGACCTCCCTGAAAATAAGACCTACTGAATTTTTTTGGAGCCAAAATTAATATAAGACACTGTCTTATTTTCAGGAAAACACGGTAAAATCCTGTCCAGATCAAAAGCAAAGCGTTCCACCTCCCTCTTGTCAGATCTTAACACCCGTACTTCTATCCCCCTTTTCCACATGGGGTTTATTCAGCTTTCTCTCTCTCTCTCTCTTTCTCTCTCTTTCTGTGTCCTCGCAGCAAACCTGTGGTTGGAGAGGTGGCTTTCTAGCCCCTTGAGAGAAGGTGAGCTGCCGCTGCACCTGTCTGTGATGCTCTTGCGCAGAGAGCGTCGTGGGCAGGGAGGGAGGGAGTCCCTTTCGGAGGTGGGGGATGCGGAGTGGCTCTGCCTGCCTGGCCCCTGGGGAAGTGTTTGCTCTGGAATTCATGACACATGTTTGTTGTTTATCTTAGTGAGATTCCGCTTGAAATGTCAGGCTGTTTTGTGTTAAGCCGACTAGAAACACAGCTGTAATTCTGCACTTCGGCTTGTTGACTCTTCACCGTGTGGCATTGATTTCGAAAAGGCAGGAGGGGAACAGTGGTGGATGCAAAAATAAAACTCCCTAATTCCAGCCAACAAGCCTCTGGATATTGGATTTAACGTATTAGTCTGCATGTGATGGCTGTCGACTCTGCAGCAGAGAAGGCTCTGTCGGTTTCCCCCGACGCGCCTGCAGGGAAAACGCAGAGCTTGCACAGGAGAGTCGCCTTGTGGCCCTTTGTGGCTCTTGACTGCATCGTGGAAGCTGCCCCTTGTGCAGCCGGAGCGCAGCGAAGGTGTGGCTTTTCTCTTCCCACCTTGGTCACCAGATGTGGTTTGAATGACTGGGTGATGCTCGAATCCTGATCCTGATCCTGACTTTGCAAAGCGCAAGGTGGGGTCTCCCTGGAGCTTTTGTTGCGCTGTAAATCCTTGCACCACCTTCATGGTCACAACCAGACACCAACAGCGCCGTTTTTGGAATAAAACAATGTGTTGTTGCATAATCTGTCGTTAATGGACAAGGCGTTGTTTGGCTAAAACGTCTCTTGAATTGGTCAGTTCTAAAAATGATCAAAACCTACCGGGGGGGGGGTTGGGGGGAGTGTGTTGTAAGCATGCCCGTTTTCTCGTTGGCCTGCATTAGGTGCTTGCGGTTTGAGTGATTGCACTGCCACCTCTAGTCTTGCCCTCGCCTACCCCTACCGTAAGATTATCCAGTGTTTTGTATCGATAGGCCACGGGAGAGTCCGTCCATCTGGTTCCTGTAGCATCATCCTCATGGAGTGGGGGTGGGGGTGGGCGGGCAAGGAGAGAGGCCCCCCCCCGCTGCTGGTCCTTGCTTGGGGGAAACGGCTGCTGCGTTCGACTTGCAGCGTGACCTGTTGTGACACAGTGGTGAGAATTCATCATGGTAACGTTTTGCTGGTCGTTCGCTGTCCCAAGGAGTATTAGCCGTTTCGCATGATGCTATTGTCATTTCAGTGGCAGAAAACTGGTACAAGAAACAGTATTGTTGTCATGTTTTTTCAAACAAGATGGCGACAATCCTAAGAAGAGCCCTGTTGGATCAGGCCAAGGGCCCATCTAGTCCAGCTTCCTGTCTCTCCCAGTGGCCCCACCAGATGCCTCAGGGAGCACACAAGACAACAAGATGTATGTAGAAAATTAATATAAGACACTGTCTTATTTTCGGGAAAACACGGTAAAATCCTGTCCAGATGTATGTAGATAGATTGGACATCTATCAGCGTGCTAGCTGAATTTCTCTCATCTGCTTTTTGAAAAAATCCCTGGAGTGGGAAGAAACGTAAAAGCTACAAGTTCTAAGGCTTCTCATCACTTGACTGATTCGGATAGTCCGTTCCTGCGCTCCTGCTTCCTCGAGTACACCAGGATCAAAGGAGAGGAATTTTCTTCGGTCAAGTGTAAGAAAACTTTATTTCTTCAACTAAAAATACATGGCTGGAAACCCCATAAATATTGTGACTTTGCAAGATGTATGTATCCTGTCGCCACTCCCTTGCATCTGGCACAGAGAAAACCTACTTCTCTAGAAGGGCTGCTGTAGGCAGTGGGTGAAACAGCCCTTTGGTTGTGTGTTGGCAAGCCGTTTCTGAGGAAGGCAGGCAATCTCTCCGCTAGGCCCAGTGACTTGTTCTGGGCTGGCTCCTTCATGGGAGCTTGGAGGGCACTGGTGCTGCCCTCCTAATGCTCCCTCTCTTGAGAGTTTTTCTCCTTGAACTCCCTGGGATTTGCTGCTGAGTCAACATGCATAGAATTGGACTGCGAACCTCCTTGATGGGTTCAGCTGGTGCGGATGGAAGGGGGGCTGGCTAGCTCCACTTGCAGGTTCTCTTCTTACAGCATCCTTTCAACCTTTCGGGAAGGGGGGGCATAAGATTTTTTTTTTCTTTTAAGAAAAGCTCTTTCTTTTGCTAGGGTTACAGATTTGCTTCCTAGCTCTGTCCAAAGTGTTTTCGACTTTTGGTCTTGGCTATTCCCACTGTGCCAAAGGCAGCCTGGGGTCTCCCCATCACCTGGCTCTTTTTGTCTTTTACCCGTTCCTCATCTGATCAGTTCCTACGTGACTGATTCCAGCTTGATTGCACTTCTCCAGCAGAAAGCCTAGTAAGGAGATGCTGCTACTAACGCTCTTTTCCGACGCTCCAAGTTAATTCCTGAGTTCTAGTCGGCCAACTGTCAAACACCACCTGGCCAAAATCTGCAGCAAGCAAGACGAGAATTTCCTGTCGGGTTTAATGCAGTCAGGATTGTGAGGAAGAACTGGAGATGGACAGAGGAGCAACATGGTCAACGCCACGTTTCCTGGCTCTGGGCTCACCTTGCCGTGGAAGAAGGGTGGCTGCTTCGTGGAAGAAGGTGGTTGCTGAATCTGAATTCAGCAGATTCCAGAGGAAATGGCCATTTGCCTTCCCCCAGTCCAGTGCCAGGGGGTGCCGGGGGCTCTTCCCACCTTCACCCCACCACCCCCAGTGCCTCGGAGCGTCTTCCCTGCTGAGCCAGCGTGATGCGGAGCTGAAGGCACAGAGCAAGCAACTACCTTTGATCTGGATTCAGGAGGAAAGGTGGGGGGGGGGGGTCTGGTCTGGCTTGGCAGTGCAGGAAAAAGAGCTTTGGAAGCCGAGGAGGCTGCTGCTAAATTTGCCCCAACTCTGGCCACTCCAGGCTCTTGACAGGCATTTGCGCTCACTCCAGTGACTAATACTTCTGTCAGCAGCTTTTTGATTCATATTTTATTGGTTACTCACAAGTGAAGAGAGAACTAGAGCAACTGCTGAGAGAAATAAGGGTTTATACTTGCAAGTCGCAACCTGCTGCAAATAATGAGGGAAGGCGAATGTTTGTTTTATTTTATTTAACCTTTGTGTGCGTGCGTGTGTGCGTGCGCGTGTGTGTGCGTGCACTCTGTAGGTAATACTTAGGATCTGCTTAAGGAGTTGTGGAAGCCGGCATGCAGAAACCGTCCCCTAGGAAAATCCATTCAGGACTGACTGGAATGTTGACGCCAAATGTCAGGCAAAACTTTGCTTACCTTCGTCCTGGAATCGAGCCTGGCTTCGGCCTAGAGCGGACCCAAGCCCACCTTGGGAGCAGCTCGGGTCCGCTCTAGGCCGAAGCCAGGCTCGATTCCAGGACGAAGGTAAGCCTACCCATACATAGGGGCTAAGGTGGGTTGGGAGGGCAGGAGCTGCCCTCCTGGGGTGGGGTAGGAGTGTGAGCTCAGCTGGGCGCTCCCTGGACAGGGAAGGACAGGAGGGGTGATCCTAAGGCCCTGTCACAGGTGGGGGTGATCCTAAGGGCGGGTCTCCTTAACAAGCCAGGGGGTTGAGATGGCGCCCAAACTGGTCATGCAACTGACATGCGTCTTGTTGCTTTCTGCTGTTCTGTCTGGACGCTGCCTGACCCCCGACGTCCGTAGAGGTGACATTGCAGGCTTTGCGCATGGAAGTTCTCTCGGGCTTCCTTCCCGGCCTAGCACACTTCTGGGCAGGCGGTGCTGACTAGGGTGTTCCACTTCCATCTCAACGGGCCCTTGAGAGGGGCTACGGGGGAAGAGGCCTTCTCGGCAGCAGCAGTGCCCCGGTTTGTGGTGCTCGCTGTTGCGGGATCCCCCTGGGTGAGAGCAAGACTGACTCTTGCTGGTGGTGCCTTCTGCCTACGGACAGGCAGGCTGGTCGCCCCGGCCTGTGCCGCTTTTACAGTTGTGGAATTAACGGCTTCTTTTGCTTGTGTGTGTTCGTACTATTTTTATCCCACCTTTCCCCACTGGCCTGGGCGCTCAAAGGCAGCTAACTCTGTAAAGTTTGCCTCACAGAACAATAAAACAGCCAGTCACAGCTCAGAGTACTGTTGTGTGGCAGCGTACGAATGTCGGGAACCCACGAGCAGGTCTCTGCTTCCCTGGGGGACGACTGAGGGAGTGCGCTGCATCCGAGGGCGGCGTCCCGTCCGTTTTCATCTTCTCAGGCTTCTGTTGTTCCTCTTGAGCCTGTCTCCCTCCCCTTCCCTTCCCTTGTACAGGTCGCCATATGCAACTGTGTGTTGGGCGAACCAAGTGAGAACCAAGTCTGAACCAAGTGAGACTCTCTTTTCTGCACATTTAATTCACTCTGTGGTCTTGAGCTCGCATCATTTACGTCTAGAGAAAAGAAAGGAGAGTTAACTATTGGAGGGACTCCTGAAATACTTTGGTCTGCCATGGCCTTGCGACCCTCCCAGGATGCACTGCAAGTCGATCTCCTTGCCTGGTCTAGACTCTCCTCTCTGTGGCTTTTCCAGTTCCACAGGCCCAGAGACACTGAAGTGTTTCTTGCTGAATGAGTGTACACCTGGAAAAAGGCCGTGGTGTGTGTCTGCTTTCTTGTTCGCTTTCCGTTAGAAGCCTATCGCGAGGTCTCGCTCCCCAACCTGAACTGCTTCGATTGCACAATTGTTGTCCTTTGCCAAGGTGAGTTTTGTTCCTGACAAGTTGGGGCCGTGTTGAGCAAGTATTTGAGTAATTTCATAATTAGTTGCGTGTCTGAGGTTTTCCTCACTTTCTGAGTTGTCATTTCTTAATGTGTTGGAGCAGAAATGCCAAATTTGTGTTGATCTGTTCATGTTGGAGAGGACGGGCGGCCTCTCCTTTTCCAGTAGGTTTGATCTGCTTGTCAGCATTTTCCAGACGTGTGGACCTGTCCCTGCATCTGGCACTCGCTGTCCCGCCCCAGCCCCCCTTCTGCTACTCAGCTGCCTTTTCATTGCAGTTCTTGTTCTGAAGGCCTCTTGGAAAGAGAGACCCTCTTCTCTTAGTGTCTCATGTAACGTCTTGGAAAAAAACAGTGGCTTCTGGTTAGATAATCCCGACTGTGTTCAGCGTGTGCAAAGCACTTCACAACCAGCAACAACAACCCTGTATGTTAAGTATGGCTGTTCCCATATTGCAGATGGAGAAGACTGAGGCTGATAGGGAGTGGCCTTCCCAAGGCCCCCTGGTGGTGAGAGTTCATGGTACAGGTGAGATTCGAACCAGGAAAATCCTGGGGTAGGAATAGGTAGTTGTGAATAGTAGCCTCTTCAGAGGTCACAAAGGACCGCTAAGGAAGAGGAACATATGCTGGGTGATGATGACCACAGGCAGATTTTGTACAGTTTTGGAGGGGACTCTTAATTATTTGGCATACACAGGTCTGCACCGCTGGAGACGTTAGGGCGCCTGTCACTCAGCACCTCCCTGTTAGGAGTCTATATGTGGTTGTGCTAAACTGAATGAGATGCACACAGTGGCAATAGAAAAATGCTCCGAGGTGTGTGTGTGTTTGTGTGTGTGTTCTCAGCTGAGATGGGACTTCCCAACAGGTCCCATGACATCTAGTCTGGCCCTTTATCTTCCCTCTGTCCCCAATAGTTCCGGGACGGTGGCTAAGGACCGTGAGCACGGCCAGTTTTGAGTTTCTAGATGGCTTCCAGGTGGCCCACCACTCGCCTAAAAGTCTCTGGTTGGCTCAAAGAGGTCTCAACTGGAGTCCAAAAGGGAACCACCCGGAAAAAAAGAGCTCTTGATCCTAAGAAGGGGAAGAATATTCTATCCCCTGGGACTTGGAGTCCCCACCTCAGCAGGAGTAGCAAACAAGTCTGTTTTAGGCACCTTTTTAAAGTGCTGGGTCTCTTCTATTCAGCAGTGGGAGAGCAGCGGTCCCTCTTGGTAGTGGCTATTCTGCTGCTGCTTTTTAGTTCCTACGCCCTTCTGGGACACGGAGCCATTTCTTTAATCTTTTTGTGTGGAGAAGTGGTGTGTAAATATTTGTAGTAATATCCCACGTCTCTGCTATTAAAGGTGGGGATGAGGGAAGCTTGCATGGTTCCTGGCCGCCTCCTCTCCCTACAAGGGATTTTCTAGAAGTAGGGCCAGACGATGGGGTGGGGGGCTCCTGAACTGGCCTCTGCGGCCAGTTGTCTGTGTCCCAGCCTGTGTGGAGGGACGTAGGCGCCTTGGGTTTTGCGCATGATTCTGTGGTTGGAGTTGGGGGGGCTGCCCACAGCTGCGTGTGATGGCGCTGCCACAGGGCAGGGAGCGTTCTGCGCCCCGGGGCTGCTCTGAAAGGGCTCAGAGGCCCTCCATTTCCGAGAAGAGTTTCTCTCCGACCCATCTAGGCCCCCAGGCTGCTTCTCACCCTAGTGTGAATGCTCTCTTGCGGGGTGCGGAAGTGTCGGGAGGCTGTGTTGCTTGTGGCCCAGTAGGATTCTTTGGGGCTCTGGTTCCAGGAGGAGGTGACAGAGGCCTGGCTCTGGCGGGTCGGAGTAGCCCGAGCAAAGCCAGCACTCTGGGAAACGGCTGCCTGCTATGAAACCAAGCTGCACACAGCCTGACTCCCTCTTCGTGTTGTGAAAAAGTTTCTAACTTGGAGTGATGATGGCCTTGGAAAGTTTACATAGTAGATCTTGATAACTGTAGCATGCAGAAAAGTGCAATTAGTAAAGAAATGCAAACTATTAATCTTTGCAAGTGAAAAGGTGCCAGAGATAATATTTGTCTTGCATCACCAGCTGTTTTTCCCCCTCCCTAACTTGGGAATATTTCCAGCAGAGCAGAGGTCTGTGTGAGCTTGAGGCTAGAACCTGTTCTCTGAAGTCGGAGAAGATGTTTTACTCATGTCTTCTCTGACTGCCTGAGCCACAGGTGCTGTCTTACACAACTGTGATCACGACTGCTTCGTCTGGCTGTAATTGCTGTGGAATTGGCCTGTTGCAAAGACATGTGACAACATCATCCGTAAACGGAGTCATGCTTTGCTCCAGCGTCTCTCTCTCTCTCTCTCTCTCTCTCAGATGCAGGTTCATCGCCTCTCCTGCGGCAATGACACCGTCTCAGCCTGATTTGCATCACTGCCATTGAGCTCTCTTTTTCTATTTACTTGCCAAGCTACAAAGTAGAAGGTGCAGACCTTATTTTCACCTGGGGCAAAACAAAACACAGAGGCACTGGGGGGGGGGGGGGGAACTGTGGCTGACCCAGTGGTGGCTTTGGGACGTCACCGTGAGGCTTCTTCGCCATTGCTTCAGCGTGCTGTCCTGCCCGTTGCATTGTTGCATCTCCTTCAGTTGCAAAACGGAGCGATTTCTTTGGGGAACCTGCAAAGTCTGCAGCCTCCGTTGAACACAGTAGGCCAGGCGTTAACGGGGGGGGGGGGGCTGGATGCCAAGGTAAGGACTTGGAGCCCTCAGCAACGTGACAGATGGTTGGTTCATCAGGTACCAACCATTGGCCCTTTCTTGCTTTGGCAACGTTTTGCAAAAAACACCAGAAGAGCCCTGCTGGATCAGGCCAAAGGCCCTTCTAGTCCAGTTTCCTGTATCTCACAGTCACCCCACCAGATGCCTCAAGGAGCACACAAGACAACAAGAGACCTGTATCCTGTCGCCACTCCCTTGCATCTGGCATTCAGAGATCGCCTACTTCTAAAACCCGGAGGTTGCTTATACCCATCATGGCTTGTAACCTCTGATGGACTTTTCCTCCATCAGTCTGTTCAGTTCCCTTTTTAAAGACATCTAGGCCAGGTGCCATCACCACATCCTGTGGCAGGGAGTTCCACAGATTATACACTGGATGAAGAAATATTTTCTTTTGTCTGTTCTAATTCTCCCTCCACTCAGTTTTCATGCATGTCCCCTGGTTCTGGTGTTGTGCTAGGGGGAGAAGAAACAAATGTGTTTCATAAGAGATGGCTTCTTCACAGCCGCCGCACACTGGGTCGACACTTTCATCGACCTGTCCACCAGCACCCCAAGATCTCTGTCTTGATCTGTCACAGACAGCTCAGAACCCATTAGCGTGTATATGCCGGAGTGGCCAAACTGCGGCTCCTGAGCCACATGCGGCTCTTTGACGTATAATGTGCGGCTCTCAGAAATATGTTGGCTGAGCTCCTTTTTGCATCACAATTTAATATACAGTAAAAGGTAAATAAGAATTTTTCAAGCTTTATCATTATTTACCAGGTATAAACTGAGAGTACACTGGATTAAAGCATAAGTTTAACCTTCATGGTAAAAGTTTTAATGCTTCTTAAATATTGCAACTCTCAAACATCTGAAGATTATTGTACGTGGCTCTTGCATTAATCAAGTTTGGCCACTCCTGGTATATGTGAAGTTCTGATTTCTTGCATAACTTTACACTTACTTACACTGAAGCGCATCTGCCATTTTGCTGCCCATTCTCCCAGTTTGGAGAGATCCTTCTGGAGCTCTTCACAATCCCTGTGAAAGAACTCCTGTTGCTGGCTTGCTTCTCAAACCTTTCGGTATGTGCTCTGCACATGTCGGGCTCACTCAGAGTGGGCACCACAGAGAAAGGCGTGACCTGCGTTGTCCTGGGCAGTTTGCATTGGCTGCATTTGCTGCAGAAGCATTTTTCAATTGGTGCTCTTCTTATATTTAGCAGGGGGAGAGTAACTGCTCCCCTTTCACCCCAGCACAATGTCTTTTCTAGTGGCTGTTTGCTGGTGTTCTTCTGCGCCGTTTTTAGATTGTGAGCCCTTTTGGGACAGAGAGCCATTTAATCATTTAATTTTGTCTGTAAACCGCTTTGTGAACATTTTTGTTGAAAGGACTCTGAGAGTCCAGGGCATGGCCTGGCTTCCCTCTTCTTTGCTGACCTTCGGAGAATGTTTTGCCCCTCCATGTCTGACTGGACCGTAGAGAACGAGAACTAGACTTTTGAGGGAGCTTGAGGAGGAGTTTTGGGGTCCCCGCTAGTGGGACTGGGCTGGTAACACGGCCCTGTTTCCGAAGAGCCCAGACTCACTTCCCCCTTGCCAGGACGCTTTAATCCTACCGCTGAGGAGGGAAGAAGACATGTGTGAGAACTGGGAGTCTCCTGCATGTCTTTTTCTCTCTGGTTGCGGGCTTTGGGGTAGAAAAGGAAGAAGTGGGATATAAATCTTGAATGCTGGTGATGATGAAGCTGATTTACATCACAGACTGAACTGTTGAAATGTGCGAGTCCTTTGTGGTCTCTCCTCTCACGGCTTCACTCCTTACCTATGACCTCACACTTCTCTGCGAAGGGCATGACAATAACATTCCCAAGAAACAAATGTGTTTCATAAGAGATGACTTCATTATTTGGAAGGAGCTGCTGTGACAGTGGCCTCCTGGGAGAGCTGGGGGGGGGGGAGAGGAACCCTTCCCTGCGATGGCTTTTAACGTGCTTTTGAGTTAGTCCCTCTCTGTTGGTGCCTTCGGGGTTGTAGGAATCTCCTCTCTGCCAGTTTCCAGAGTTCTCTCACCCCTGAGAACCCTTTTCTTCTCACCTTCCCTCAGTGCCCCTGTCCGTCCTCGAAACGGTGCAGCCGCCTTATTGGTGAGCGGGGTTTTGTCAAAACTCTCCTGAACAGGAAATTAATGGGTATGTTTTTTGTACTGCGGAGTGCTAAAATATGTGATAACCACTGAAGGACTGACAGTTATACCAGCTAGTAAAAGAAGGCGATAAATGTGCGGTTCCCAGAAATGTCCCCTTCCAGTTGAAATGAAATGAAGGCAGTTCCATCAGAGTCTGGCGTCCGACCAGGATCGGGGCCACAGAAACGGCATGGAGGGCCACGGAGGCCTCTGGCTTCCCTGTGAGTCCTCCGAGGAAGAAAAAAACTCTGGCAAAGCAGTCGTCCCCTTGGCTTGACGTGCAGGTTGGTCAATGTGGGCACATATTACCGCAACTATTTTCCCTTTTCTCCCACCCCTGAAATCCTGAAGAAAGAGACCATGGAGAACACTTGCTTATCCATGAGGAGTTGGCATCTTGAAGCCTTAGCTGCATAGGAGGCCAACTCCGCTGTCATCGTGGACCACATGGTAAAGGAGTCCTCCCCTTGGAGGTGCCCCCACCCCCTCAACGAGGGACTGACTCCCCACCTGCTTTCGGATCCAGCACAAACAGCTGCAGCCCCCCCCCCCGCCGCCACTCAGCTCTCGTATCCCGCTGAATCCTGCCTGTGACCTTCGCTCCTCCTGCTCTCCACCCTTGCGTCTCTTACTCCCTCAAACGCCTCCCCCTTCTCTCCCTTGCGGCCCCCGATTGCGGCCCCCGAGAATGCGGCCTGGCATTCTCCCCCCATCTCCTGCACGATGTCTTCTCTCTGACTCCTTCAGATCCCTCCTCTGTTTGACGTGATCTCTTTGCCCAGTTGCAGTCGGTATAACATGGCGTCTTCACGGTATAACTGAAGTTGGTATAACATGGCGTCTGCCTGCCTGGCTTCCATTGCCCTCTCCTTCCTCTGACGGTCCCTTCTGCCTGGTCTAGATTGTATACCCCTCGGGGCAAGGTCCTGGCCTTCTGTATCGACTCTGACCCTAAGCTGGTAGTCCAGGAGTAGCAGGTTCTGTCTTTCATTCTTCTATTTCATGGCCTAGATCAGGGATTCTCAACCACTTCCCGGCCAAGTACCACCTCTGGCATCACTCTCTTGCTGCGTACCACCGGACGTGACTGGCGGTGACTTCATCGCCAGTTACTTCCAGGTTTTCGGAGGCCAGCAAATGCAGGTAGGAGGCTCTGGGCATGTGGGAGGGCCCTTCTCAGCATTCCCGAGAGACTTGGCGAAAGGCAGGAGACTCTCAGGAGCAAAAACACGCTGCCAAAATCGCTGCGTCGAAGCATGGTTTTGGTGGTCTAGCGGTCCGAGTACCACCAGCAGTCAGCCGAAGTACCACTGGTGGTACTAGTACCACTGGTTGAGAACCCCTGGCCTAGATCTCTCTCTCTCTCTCTCTCAAAAAGTTACATTTTAAGTGAGAGGTGTCAAAATGGGGGGGGGGCAGGACCTTTCATGAAACCTTCCCCCTGTGAAGCAGGTTCCTCTGTAGCAGTTTGGGGAGCGAAAGTGTCCTGCTAGAGTCTAGAGATCGCGGCATGGGAATGCACGCGCCTGTGCGTTGCTGAGGCTTGGGCCGTGCTCCAGTCTTCCCGCCCTGCAAGGACTTGGGCGGCTACGTCTCGCGCCGCCCCACAGCACAGGGAGTCCAGGGGGACACGCCCTGGCTGCTGCCATGGGGTTTTCTTGGCAAGAGAGGCTTTGAGGAAAGAGCCCCTCGCGCAGTCCACGGGTTGACCATGCTTGGAGGCAGCTGAGGCGTGCTTTGTGGCGGAGGCTGCAAACGCCGCCATCCCATCTGGTTCTCATTCCTTCCGCCTGTCTTTGAAGGCAATTAGTTCCATCCCTTTCAAATGTGCTTGGCTCACCACAGTTATTTGTACTTTCACTCGGTTTATAATTCTAATGGTGTGATTTGAGGAGGGGGTTGTGCGCGCATCGGGGCGTGTGTGTGTGTATGTGAAATGCACTCGCCTGGCCTGGACATTCCGGGCGGACTCCTGAAGGCCGCAGCATTGTGGGGATGTTCGGGGGAGGGCGCCCCGCCACCTTCCTGCTCTTCTTCCCGCCCTCCTCCCTGGCTGGGATTGCTCTCCCTGTCAACTGACCACCCAGTCCGGTCTCTGCATTGTGACTGCACAACTCGGGAAGCCTGGAAGTCGGTGGAGATGCCTCCTCTCTCCCCAGCACAGAGAGAGCCCCTGTGGTAGTGGCAGCTACCTGGCCTGTTCCTGACCTCTCCTTTCCGCAGCCCGACTCCCTTTCTGGTCCTCTTGGGCGAGTGAGGTGGCTCATCTCACAACCTCGAGGGCTCCCTGAAGGCTGCTAGTAAGAGGCTTTCTCTCCTGCAGGCACACTCAGCCTGGCAGCTCACCCATGCACGCGGAGTGCGGTGCGCTTGCCCTGACTTGGATCTCCAGCAAGGTCTGTGGTATCGGTGCTGCCTGTGCTGTCGCAGCCTCGATGCCAGATGTCCCCTGGGCGTACTTCAGCGCAACGAGCCCTTGGCCTGCAGCAGCAGCGCTCTCACAGGCGGGCTCAGCCCAGATCATGCGTGCAAGCAGATTTGGGCCCGTGGAGGGTGTGGCAAGGGAGGCTGTGGGAGCCCTGCACTCCCCCGTTTTGGGCAGCCAAAAGTGAAGGGGGCTGTATTAGTGAGACATGACCCCTGCAGAGGTCTCCGAATTTGGCTGCTCTCATGCATGTGACCAGAGCCCCTTTGCCCAAAGCGGAGTCCCCTTGGCTGCGATACAGCAACGCACTTACTCCTGCATGTGTGGGAGCACCTGGGGGGTGGTGGTGGTGATGTCAGAGGAAATGGTTCATGGGTCTTTGAAAAGGGGCACTCTTCCTCTTTCAGGGTTGTGAACAGGAAGCACGTCGAGGACTACAAGATGTTCTCCAGAACCTCCAAGTGGAAGACTTTGCTAAGAACTAGATCGGGCAATAGTGAAGAGCTATCGCTGCACTTTAATGCAGGGGGGGGGGGGCTTTGAAATCTGAGCAGCCGATGCGAAGTCTGATCTCGCACAGCTGGATGGATGATGGCCCCAATTCAGCAGGGGGCCAGTACTGCTACTCTGTCCCAGAGACTGTGCACAGCTGAGCATCTCCGTGGGTGCATTTTCGAAGGCAGCTGCTTCCTGGAAGAGGCTGTCTCCTCGGGAGGGGAGTTTGCAATTCCTGTCATTGTTGCGATATATTATTTTACCCCTTTTATTGCTTTCTGCTGGATCTGAGCTGTGCTGTGGATCTTAGTTTAGTGTTTGTTTGTAATGTGTGTTAATTTTAATTGCAGAAATACGAACTCAAAGCAGAAATAAATGCAAAAGTAACTTTTTAAAAAAACTGGTTCCAGCAACACACCGTACATGGTTTGATAGAACGAGCAGCTTTAGGAGAAGCTTAGGTGTTTCCACCCTATCTGATCCTGCTTAACCATTTTGGCCTTACTGGGCTCGGCTTCAACCTGACAATGGGGTCATTTGGGCTGCAGCAGACGTAACACAGAATTCAGAGGATCAGCAGGAAGAGAGCTTTTTGCATAATGCTCATTGCGGGCCGCGGTGGCTTAGTGGTTAAGATGCTGAACTGCAGACTGGAAGGTAGGCAGGACAGCAGTTCGAGACCCGAGTTCCGTGTGACGGAGTGAGCTCCCGTCTCCTGTCCCAGCTCCTGCCAACCTAGCGGTTCGAAAGCAAGAAATTGCAAGTAGATAACTAGGTACCGCTGCGGCGGGAAGGTAACAGTGCTCCGTTAGTCACACCAGCCACATGACCACGGAAGCGTCTTCAGACGGCGCTGGCTCTTCAGCCTTAGAAACAGAGATGAGCACCGCACCCTAGAGTCGGACATGACTGGCTTTCGAGCAGGGGAGACCTTGACCTTTAATAAATGCAACAGTCGGTTTTAATTACAGAACCTTGTGGAGTCTGAATGGCTGCACTCCCCTCTGCCACCACATGTGGAGGAAATCTTCCTGGCCTGGGGCAGAGCCTAGGCATGGTGAACGTCGTGCCGTTCTCTGGGTAGCTAGGGACCTTGTAAAGCAGGGTCTGGCTTCTTAAAGGAAGGATAATTTATAAGGAAGTTTTATCCAATCATGGAGCTTGTTGAAAGCCTGGGTCGCCCTGAGCAGCGCTGGGGACTGAGAGGGGCCTGCGGGACGACCCCATCAGCCACGGTGTCCGGTGGGCTGGGCTGGGGCTTCAAGGCACCTCTTTGCGGCAGTTCGGTGTTTTCTGTCCAGCAGATCCCCTAAGGTGTTGCTAGGGGGAATACCTGTTCAGCTTCTGGCCTAGTGCATATGGGCTGCTCCGTTCTGTTCCCCCATGCTCTTTACTGTCTACATGAAACCTTTGGGGGTGGGTGTTGCTGACATGCAGATGACACCCCGCTCTGCCGCTCAATGGCATCCAGTCCTAGGGAGGGTGTGGGCATCCTGGAGCACTTCTGGGAGGCGGTTGGGGACTGTATGAGGGCTGACAAGCTGAAATTAAATCTGGACAACACAAAGGTCTTCTTGGCGTGGAGAACTACAGCTCGGGTACTGGATTGACAGCCTGGGCAGAGTGGGGCTGTGCTCCCTCCACATGAGCAGGTTCACAGCTTGGGCTCCTTCTGGAAGCTGTGCTGCTCCTGGATCCCCAGATGGTAGCAGTGGCTGGGGGGGGGGCATTGCCCAACTGAGGCTGATGTGCCACCTGCTTCTGTCTTTGAGTTGGCCACACCTGACTCTGGTGGTCCATGCTTTGGAGACACCAAGACCTGACTGCTGTAATGTGCTGTACGTGGGACTGTCCTTGAAGACTGTTCAGGAACTTAATGCCTAACGTGGCAGCCCGCATAGTCTCAGGAGCTCAGTGATTTGACTTGATCAGACTGCTGCTCCTGCAGGTGCAAGCGTTGGTTCTAACCTTTAAAGCCCTTAGCCATCTCCATTGTGAATGGGCTTGTCGCGTCAAGCCCATTAGAGAATGGGGGACCCTCCTTCGCCAGGTTAGTGGCAACGAGAGAGGGGGGGGCCTTCTCTCTAGCAGCGCCAGTGTTACAGAGAGCTCCCTCCCCGCCAGGCTGAGAATGATGTTCTTTCTGGCTGGGGTCAAATACAGCCCTTCCTACTCAGTTTTGGTTGACTACTGCTTGGTCTTCTGCTTTGGTTTAATTTAGTTGGGCCCTTCCGATGTTGTGTTAGATGCTGTTGAAGCTGCTTTCAACATCGTGTGCCAGCCTTTTGCTGCCCTGGGTGTCCTAATTATGGGGGGGGGGGAGAGAGAAAGCAGGGTAGAAATCTTTTAAATATAAAAAGTGCCCAGAGCTTGTTCACACACACTTTAATTTCTGGTTTTCCATCAACCAATGAAAGTGACACCAAGTCCAGAGCAGGCAAAAAAAAATCCTACAAGCCTGACTTATTTCTAGACTTCATTACTCCCGAGATGTGGGGATAGATCTGTCAGAAGTGACTTTCTGTGACAGCTAAATGTGCTGTGTTCAGAATCAGCCCTGCACCTCTGATTATCCTCCTAGCTGTGAGATGCGGCTGAGAGAAGACGGGCCAAGGTCACTGCGCAGGGATTGGAGCCCCTCTCGCTGGTACTTCCACAAGTGGGGACCCAGAAGCAGTTGTAGCTTGAGCAGTGGGCAGAGCCAGGAGTCCCTGGGTCCCCTATCTCTTCCTCCGTGGTCCCAAATTGAGTGCACGCTGTTGCCATGGTGCATGCTGCCTCTCCCCCCCCCACACACACACACGTTGGCCTGGAAGAAAAGGGGATGCCTTCAGGTGACAGGTGGGGGGGGCATGGGAAACGGCCAGGGGAGAGCCCCTCCAGTCAGCAGGTCCACGTGACTCCTGCACTGCGTTCTCCAGCAAGGATTTCTGAGAAACTCCCCCCAGGAATTTGCCAATTCCTGCAGGTAGACAAGGAGGACAGATGCCAAGCAAGGAGAGCCCCTCCAGGCATCCTTGGAGGAAGCAGCGTTTTGAAGCATGTGCGGTGAGCCTGCCTGGGGGGCCTTTCTCCAGAGTAGTTCTGTACCCATAAGCCATCCAAAATGGGAAGGGGGCAAAGCCGTCTGAGCTGGGCTCTGACTGCTGCTGCTGCCCTGAGGTGTCCTGTGAGCAACAGGGGGCATTCTCCTCTGAGCATGCAAGATGCCCCTGGGCTCAGGTGCCAAGAAGGGTTTGCCATCCCTGCACGCCCTATTTCAGACCACAGGACACCTGTCCAACTCCTTACCAAACAGCACACTTTTAATTGCAAGTATTTCACGTTTATTCTTTAAAGGAACAGGCAGAAAATGAGCATATGGAAAAACAGGTGTGGTGAAGTTGTTGTCACTCACGCAGTACATTTTTTTTAAGACAGTTGCAATTAGCTGCCTTGGGAACAGTGACGAATGTCCTGTTCCTTCCCCCTGTTTCTGCCTATTTTTCAGTACGTTTGGACACTTTCAACTCCCCAGGAGCTCGTATGCAGGTTCAGCAGCCTTAAAAGCTGCTGGGGCCTGGAGTCTTTGTGGTTCTATGCCAGTCGCCGAGTGACCCATTCGTTGGGAGCTCAGAGAGGAGCAGCCACTTACACGCTCGTAAGGCTTTCCTTGAGCAACATAAGTAGCTTTGGCTAGGGACTGTCTAACTAGATTGCATTTAAGGAATTGCTTTATTTTCTTGGTACCGACTGACTCCAGCCAGTGTACAAACTTGATGTGTGGGGCAGGGGGGCGGGCCTGTCACTGAGAATTCTTTAGTAGCATCCCAGCTCCATCTGCTGGGCATTACTGGTTACTGCATCCATTTGATGAAACCTTTTCTTTGTGCTTTCAGCCAAGCTTGGGCATATTCCATCAGCCTGCTTGTACGTTTACTACCACTCTTTCCCCATATTGGTTAATTCTCTTTTCTTTTGGACTTTTAATAGACTAGTTACATTTTGACCATTGGCCTGCTTAGTCCCTGTTCACAGCTAATTCAGTTGTATCCCTTCACCCTGCAGTTTCTACTTTGAGTTATTTTCACATTTTTATACCGCCCTTCCTCCAATGAGCTCAGAGTGGTGTATATATATCCTCCCCTCCTTTTTGTCCTCACAACAACCCTGTGAGGTAGGTGGGGCTGAGAGATAGTGACTGGCCCAAGGTCACCCAGGAAGCTTCGTGGCTGAGCGGGGATTTGAACCTGGATCTTCCAGGTCTAAGTCCGACTCCCAAACCACTACACCATCCTGGCTTGAATTTTAATATGAACTGCTGGGTTCAGTACTCTCCTGGGGGGGAGGGGGTTGACTGCCCAGGTGGCCGTCCTCTGCCTGGTCTCTGTAGCCTGGGATTGTGGCAGCAAATGCAACCAGCCAAGGCTTTTTCCCTGTTTTGCTGCTGATCGTAAATCAGGGAGCAGAAAAGGCTGCATATACACTAACAACTAGGCAATACTCCCCCTGGCCAGCCTGTCTTCTTCTGGGACTCGCTGTCTTCCATTTCCCTGACGGATACTGAAGAGGGATGTTATGTATATACTTTGTGTTTAAATCATAGCTTCTCAATTAATGGGCAGGATGGTGTAGTGGTTTGGGAGTCGGACTTAGACCTGGAAGATCCAGGTTCAAATCCCCGCTCAGCCATGAAGCTTCCTGGGTGACCTTGAGCCAGTCACTATCTCTCAGCCCCACCTACCTCACAGGGTTGTTGTGAGGACAAAAAAAGGAGGGGAGGAAATATGTACACCACTCTAAGCTCCTTGGAGGAAGGGTGGTATAAAAAAAAATGTGATGTGTGAAATTAGCAATTGGCTCTAAACCAGTGGTTCCCAAACATTTCAGCACCGGGACCCGCTTTTTAAAATGACGCTCTATTAGGACTCACCTAGGTTTACTTTTAAAAAAAGATCTAGAAAGAAATAATGTTTTGTTTATTTATTTGCAAGTAATATTTTTGTTTCTTTATTTACAAAGAACTCGAGCCATTTCTCGTAATGAGGCAGCCCTAATGAACTTTAATGAATGCTTTCCTTTCCCATTCCTCTCCAGAAAAAACAAAAAAATCTTCTGGTGTTTTTTTTTTTTAAATATATTTTAAAAAAAAACCAAGATTTTTTTTGTTTGTTAAGGCTATTTGTGAATAGCCTTAAGGCTTGAGGGGCTTAGTTATGTAACCCAGCCTTCACCTGCCCCCATCACCTGTCATTGACAGACTTGGAAAAAATGCACCAGAAAAAAGACACTCACAGTGCAATCCAACTTAACTTTTGTGCTGGTGTAACCAGTGGCGCAGCAAGAACGAGAGGCCCCAGAACGGAAGAGGAATCTCCCTATATTTACACAAGCTTGCAAATTGCAGGAGCTCAGCTCTTTGCAGGGCAATTAGCAGCTATCTGATTTTTGAATAGCCTCAGGCTTGAGGCAATTACTTATCTGATCTTTCCATCACCCATATTTTCATTGGAGACTTTGCTCGCGCTACACAACCCACCCAAAATCGGGTTGCACCCCACAGTTTGGGAAATGTTGCTCTAAACAAATGAGCAGAACTGAGTGCCTTTTCCAGACCCTCTTATGTTTCCATAATTGCCGCTGGATTGGGTGAGGAAAGATTTGTTCTTTTGGGAGCCCTAGCCCATGAAAACTCCCCCTCCCCCAATTCATTTGGTGTTTGTGGATGTATGCTTTTAATTTCAAGTAGCTAAAATTATGTTTCATCTCTCCTTGCAGGCACAAGTTCGTCTAAAAAGAAAAAAGGTAAGTTATTGCAAGATGATGGCTTCTCTTTCCGTCGTAAGGCACCAGGCAGACAAGAAATAACCTGGGAACTTCTAAACCAACCAATAGAAAGAAAAACTGGCTGATAATGTGTCGTCTCCTCTCGGAGAGTGCCCCCTCTCTACTGCCCTGGGCCTGCATCCCCTCGGCCGCTCGACCACCTCCCTCTTGTGCTTTTTTGTTCTGGGCTGTCACAGTCACCTGTCCAACATTAGAAGCCGCCTTTGGGGCCCCTACTCTCACCTCCTCAAACCTCAGAGGTGAGGCCTGTGGGTACCTCGCAGGAGGGCACCCCTTTAGCGTTGGCACCCAGACTTTGCACTCCTTCCCAAGATGTGTGCCCTTGGCGCCTTACTGCTGCCTTTTTGGCAGAGTCCGTCCAGTGTTCTCGGTCATTTGATAACACCAGTTGGCCTCACTGGTTTGAGTCTTCCCGGTGTTAATCGACTGCAGGCTTTCATGCTCTCCTGTGTTTTTTACAGTTCACATGTTGTTAGTTAGCTGCCTTGGTACTAAGTGGACAAGGCAGGGCAGAAATCCCTACAATGACGAGAGGGCCTGGAGGGAGCTAGCCTGGCTCAGCATCGGGCTGTTTTTCCATAGCCTAGAGGAGTTAAGGCATGTTAAGGAGTGGTTCTCCAACTGGGAGGCGCGGCTCACCAGCCAGGGGAGGCGCGGAGTGCCACGGAATCCTCTCGGAAAACAACGCAATGCCAATTGGCAGCCTGGCAGGCATCAACATCATGTAATGGGGAGCCACGGCCAGTGGTCGCCAATGGTCAAGGGAGCCGCAGGTCAAAAAAGTTTGGGAAACACTGAGTTAGGGCATGGGGAGATTCAGGCAAGGCCCCTGCCCTCTCCGTGGGTCTGTCAGGGGACAACATCCCGGAGTGTGCAGGCAGCTTCTCTTAGGCAGATCTGGCCGTATCCGCGATGGTGGCCTCCTTACTAATGAAACGTGGCACAGTAGAGGGGGATGGAGGAGGAGGAGACGACCCTCTCAGCTCTGCCTTGGACGGGAAGGGCAGCAGGCAGAGCTGCTTGAGGGCTCCAGATCAGGGGGGTGTACCTGAAGGAGCAGCTAATTGAGTCCCAGAAGAGGCCTCTGGGGCAGGAGGAGCAAAAACAGCTGTGAACCTGGTTTCCTCCTGGATTCTCTGTGCGGGGAGGGGAAGGAGAGTCTCTTGACGCTTCTCTTTGGTGTGCACTTAATCCCCTAGTAAGGTAAGTCTGGATTGAAGAGTTCATAAAAACCGCCGCAGGGGGAAAGTGTAAGATTTGGAATGTGGCTGAAGGTTAGAGTGTTCAGTGTGTGCGCACATCTGTCTCCGAGGGGGACGTGCGCATGGAGACGGGAGGCAGGCTTGGCCAGGGGCCAGCGCAGGTATGCAGAGGCCCGTGCGCTGATCAGAACAGGCATAGCCACAAAGCCCCGTGTCTTGCGCCCTGCTTGGGATCTCTTGCAAGTCACACGCTCGGAGGTGGTCTCTCTGCCGGCACTTCATCGCTTTTGGTGTCACATGCCTCCCGTCGGCCATCGGTCTGCTGCCTCGCCAGACAGTCATCGTGACTGGACTGGGGTGAGGGAGCCTCGGACCCCTGACCCCTTGCCAGCAGGTTCCCATCCTTGTGTCTTGTCTGAAAGCATTTTGCCCGGTGAAGAGTTAAGTGAAAGCTGAGCTTGTGCACCTGTCGGCCCCAGCTTGGTCCCAGGAAATGCTTGTTCCTCCTCCTCCTCCTGATTCTGCGTCTTGAGACTTTTGGCTAGTGACTGGAACAGGTTAGAGTCCCAGTCTTGGCTGTTGCTGCTCTCAAATGGGAGAATCGAGAGGAGCTGGACACTCGTCCTTCCTCTGCCGTGTGCAGGGGGGTGGGGTGGCGGCGGCGGCAAAGATGATGGCGCTGGTGTGTTTGTGAATTTTCTCTCTTTATTTCCTCAGGCAAGAAAGCAGGCCCTCCAGGACCCATTGGGCCCCAAGGCCCCCCAGGCCCTCCTGGGCCCCAAGGCCCCCCAGGAATCCCGGGGATCCCTGGCATTCCAGGCACCACGGTGATGGGACCTCCTGGCCCTCCAGGACCCCCCGGCCCCCAGGGACCTACTGGGCAACAGGGGCCATCTGGTAAGTGCTCTGCAAGATTGCGATGAGCCTGTTACGATGGCCAAGGCGACGCACGTGCACCCTCCTTGCACGAGGGTGGAGCGTAGCTGCCCCACTGAGTTAAGGGTGCTTGCTGCAGCCCATGCACGCGTCCTTGCTGTCTGCACACCGTAGTCGTACGCGTCATTCGCTTGGAAAGACGTTTGCCTGAGTCCCAGCAGTCTGACTCGTGGGGACCGATTCACGCATCATAGAGCAGCAAACCTGGACTTGCCCCAGATCGATGCTCGACAGGGAACCACCTGCAATTCTGGCTCCTGATGAGCGCACCTGAATCACTGGGCACAGAGGCAGAGCAAAGTCGCTTCCTTTTGCTATTTGCGAGCAAACCAGTTTGGCTTGGTTAATGCAGATTGTGCGACCTTGGCGAACGTGATTCTCCTGGATAGCATGAAGACCTTAGTGGGATCCACAATTGGTTATTCTTCCGACACAATTGATATGGACTTTTTAGCCTTTGGTAGGAAGATGATGAATATTCATAGACCGCTTTTCAACCGCAAGAGAAAGTTCACAAAGCAGCTTACATAGCTAAATAAATACAGGCGGACCTCTCTATCCGCGGATCCGTCTCACCGTGGATATGGGGGTCACTTTAAAAATGCTTAAAAAAGAAAAAGTTAAAAACCGTGTTCCTTACCTTTTCACTGGCAAACCGTTCTGTTTGCAGGGTTGCCCAACTTCCCTGCTCCCTTCCCCAAGGTCACCCCAGAATGCATTGGGGCGAGGCTGGGGAAGGGAGGGGGACGTTTCGCAACCTGGAAGAGACTGTAGGAACACAATTTCACTGTCTACAGCCCTGCAAACGGAGTGATTTGCCGGCAAAAAGGTAAGGAATGCTATTTTTAACCTTTTTTTTCTTTTTAAAAGCATTTTTAAAATGACCCCCGTATCCGCGAAAAGGGGGTTTCAGTTAATGCGGATTTCAGTATCTGCAGGGGTTCCAGGAACAGACCCCCCACGGATACCGAGGTCCGACTGTCATATGGTTCCCTGTCCCAAGAGGACAGGGAGAAGGGGGGGCCAGTTGCCGTCCGCTTGCGGAAGACTAACAGATCACCCCCTGAAGGTGCCTTTGTGTCCAGGGAGCAGGGGGGCTTGTGCGCCTCCTCTCTCCCCTCATGCAATAGCAGCACTAAGCTGTTCAGGGTCAGGCTGTAGACCTGACGTGGATGGAGGAGCCGGGGGTGGGATGGATGCTGCGACTGCGTTGCAAAAGCGTTGATTGCAGCCTGGCCTTACAAACGGTCTCTCCCGTGTCTGTTTGATGGGCCTTTCTCCTTCTCCAGAGGCAAAGGTGAAGGAGAATTTTCCCCAGGTGCTCTTCCTGGTAGCCTGGTTCGCCGCGGAAGATCAAGCAAACGTTCCAGTGTCTGTGTAGAATTGGACGCACTTCTGTGGTGGACCCACACGAGGGCGATGTTGCGTATGATTAGGAAGCTGCTTCTCTGGGGCTCCCGCCATTATGCAGCAAACAAAGGACCACCGAGTGGCAGGTGGTGGTGGCGGCCTTTAGTCATGGCTTGTATGGTGGTTGCACAGTCCTGGGAGAAAAGAGGAATGGAGGAAGTTCTGACAAATGGCGCGAATGATGACGAAGGGCCTGTGGAAAGCAGAGCCTCTCTGCTGTTGGAACAATGAAAGTGACGTACTAGAACCAGCAGTTGGAGCAAACAAATAGATATTTATTTTCCAAACTTGGCAGCACTTTTCCTCGTCAGTAGCAGGGTGCCCAAAGCAGTTAACGATCATCAGGGTGCAGTTACAGAATATATCCCTTTTAATCTGGTTTTTGGGCAAGGGATCCAACTCTTTATGGCCACGACAGGCATGTGTTGCTTTCATGGAAGCCCCAAAGTGTGTCCAGGTTCGGTGGATTCTGCAGCCCACCTTTTCTAGGTGGGATAACCTGGAGGCTTCTGGGGGCTGAGAATAAAGACACAAAGAAGCCTCCCACTGACTGGAAGCAGGGAAGGCAAACACAGCCCTCTTCAACCCTGCAGGCTCCACAGTGCTCTGGCTTTTGATGCACTCACAGTGCAATCCGACTTAACTTTTGTGCCGGTTTAACCAGCGGCGCAGCGAGAACGGGAGGCCCCAGAACGGAAAAGGGATTCAAATCCTCTCCAAAAGAGGAATTCGAAGGGGCTTTGAATCCCTTTTCCGTTCTGGGGCCTCCCGTTCTCGCTACGCTGCTGGTTAAACCGGCACAAAAGTTGTCAGATATTGCGCTGTCAGGCACCCTCGGCCAGATGAGAGAGAACTCCCACAGCCCAATTCTAAGCGTCGCCCAATGGCGGGGAGCTTCCCACGCTGGCACTGACTGCCAAAAAGCAGTCGCAGACTGTCGCAAAAGCCGCCCCGACAGCGTTGATCAGTGCGCTGCCGGGTGGGGACACCAGCAGGAAGGCTCCGCCTTCCCAGTCATGCTAGAGGATTTTGGGCGCGCGCCAGGGAAGGTCAGGCGAGGGGAGGGAGGAACGGGGGGTGGGGAGGCCGTGGGAGGGGAGGGTCCGTTGCAGAAGGGCCTGTGCAGAAGGATCCTATCCCCCTTCCCTGCAGCCTCCCTGCCCCTTTTCTAACCTCTGATTTACGCTAACAAAATTGCTAGCATGGGTCCAAGGAAACCCATTGCGGACTATGAGGCTTACGCAGGGGTAAAGTGATTAAATATCCCCTTTCCCTGTGGAAGGCTCCTGGTCGTGTATCGTCCCCCCCGCACAGGATGGATGGAGAGAGTGGATAGAGGGAAATTCTTCTCCCTCTCGCACAACACCAGAACCAGGGGACATGCACTAAAATTGAGTGGAGGGAGAGTTAGAACGGACAAAAGAAAAATATTTCTTTACCCCCAGCATGTAATTCATCTGTGGAACTCCTTGCCACAGGATGTGGTGATGGCACCTGGCCTAAATGCCTTTAAGAGGGGTTTGGACAGATTCATGGAGGAAACGTCCATTACAAGCCATAAGCAAGGTTACAAGCCATAAGCAACCTCCTGGCTTTAGAAGTAGGTTTTCTCTGTGCCAGGTGCAGGGGAGTGGCAGCAGGAAACAGGATATTATCTTGTTGTCTTGTGTGTTCTCGGAGGCATCTGGTGGGGCCACTGTGAGGTACAGGAAGCTGGACTAGATGGGCCTTTGGCCTGATCCAGCAGCCGGGGCTCTTCTTATGTTCTTATGATGCAGGAGCTGCCATTTTGGCACTGCTGCATCGGCAGGCTGTGTGTGTGTCAAGAGCAGGATTGGGCTCCCAGCGAGAACGTTCTCAGGGCTGAGTTCTCTGCAAAAAGGATGTTCCAGATGGGGCTGGCTGTGGATGTATCCAAGCCCACAAGTGTGAACAGCCTGAGTTTTCTGTGGGTTTTTTAAATTATCGTCCTGGGGACCCATTTGTAACCAAGTTTCTCTTCCAGATGGGGCTGTAGTTTTGTTTGTTTTAATGAGAACCATTTGGACAAACCTTGTGGATTTTTGTTGCATCAGTGCGAAATGTGAACCCTGCTCTTCCTCGGCACACGGGGGGGGGGGGGTGTCTCTTGCACGGCTCAGGCGCTCACGGCTGTTCCCAGACATCTGAAATCCTAGCACTGTGAGGCACAACTGGCTCTGCACAACCAGGCTGAGCTCTGACTGACGTGGAATTTTGCTCTGTTTTGCAGGGGCAACGGATAAAGCCGCAGGACCCAGCCGGGACGCACAGGTAGGTTGGCACCGTTTTGCGTTGTGCTCGTTTGGAGCAGGCGCCTCGTTTCTCCGCGCGCCTTATGACGAGCCCCAAGGTGGCTTTTTGGGTGACGTGACTTGCCTTGAGTGCTCGCTTAAATAGCATAAGCTGGAAACGGGGCTCCCTTTTCTCCCAGCTGCTTCCTGGTGAATCCTGTCAGGGTCCTTTTCAAACATTGTTCCATAGATGCTCAGGGCCAAGCTGCACAGGCGTGCAAACGTGTGCTACCACAGAAGCATGCTCCCTACTGGCAGGAACTCCTTTTCTTAAATACAGTCATTCTCTCCCTGCGTGTTTAACTTCCTGAATTCCATCAAGGATCCCCCCTCCCCCACATCATTAGTTGCATTTAAGAAAAGGGTGTTGTAAGTACCAGGTAGTACGGGTGATGATGCCATGTAGAAAAGAGAAGCCAGGATAAAGATAGATTTCCTACGCCGATCGGGGGTCTCCAGACGCTGGCAGCCACGAACGGGAAAAAACTGTACTTAAAATCCGAGGTTTGCAAGTCCTTACGTTTCGTTCCATAAGCCTGGAACTTTCTCAAAGGAAACAATCCTGGAGGGACTGAAGGTTGTGCATAGCCAGTTGTGACTTCACCTTCAGTCCCTCCAGGATTGTTTCCTTTGAGAAAGTTCCAGGCTTATGGAACGAAACGTAAGGACTTGCAAACCTCGGATTTTAAGTACAGTTTTTTCCCGTTCGTGGCTGCCAGCGTCTGGAGACCCCTGATCGGCGTAGGAAATCTATTTTTATCCTGGCTTCTCTTTCCTACATGGCATCATCACCCGTACTACCTGGTACTTGCAAGGTAATCGCTGGCCATGATAGCTTCCGTTCTAGCTTTAAGAAAAGGGTGTTGTTTCCCTCCGAGAGCAGGCCCCTGCAGTTTGTGATTGCGCCCTGACGTCGCTTGGCCCTCGGTGATCGAAGCCTCCACTCTTCTTGCGGAGAGCTCCTTGACATGTAAGCGTTGAGACCGTTGGCGGTCTGGGCACCAATGAATCCCACACGCAGTCCTGGTCCTTTTGTTCTGCGCTTGAGTCTCTTGTGGTGACCCTCTCCAAGGCCCCACTTGCTCCCTGTGTCTGGCCAAGTGTCATTTTGCAAGCGTGTCAACTTCTCCTGTGTTGTGTTCTGGTTTGCAGCCAGCTGTCGTTCATCTCCAGGGACAGGGGTCGGCAATTCAAGTGAAGAATGGTAAGAATCTCAAGTGACGGCTGCTGGAAACTGCCCCCCCCTCCACCTCCAGTGCCCTGGAGCTCCTCCAGTGCCCTGTATGCGTCCAGTGTCCCGCCCCCAGGTTCAAACAACGGGCTCTGATTGGCTGAACGAAACATGAACGCGGGCAAAGTGGAGTTGGACTCCACTTTGCCCGCGTTCGTGTTCAGCCAATCAGAGCCCGTTGTTTGAACCTGGGGGCGGGACACCAGACGCATACGTGCCGAGACACGTGCAGTGTAGCTCCCCACTGCAGCAGCTCTCAAGAAGGGTTTTGCTCTCTCCCATTCCAAACTTGAAATAAGATATTTGTCCTTGGCCTTTCCTGGTAGTTTCGTTAGACACCCGGGCCGGCTCAGGGTGGCCTCCACACATTTGTTTCTCATCCTGCCCCGTAAAGCTGTTGAAACTCTAGTCCACCATCTGACAACAGCAAACGAATCTTCCTCTGTGATCGTGCGCTTCCATGCGGTGCTCCTCGCCCTGCCTGGATCACAGAGGGCTTGGAGCTCGGTGGCGTTTATCTGTCTGTGCAGAGGAGACGGACAGGAGCGTCCAAAAGCTTCTCCACCCCACAGTCGGGCTTGGAAGTGTTTCGGGGCTCTTGCATAAAGTCCGTTGGGGTTCCGAAAAGTGGGGAGGGCAGAGGTCCTCTGAAGCGCAGTGTGGGTGGGATGGGGGCTGAGCCGCACTCTGCGGTTCTCAGTGGAAGCCCCTGCTTGGCGCTCCCTCCTTAACTGGGTCTCAGTTGGTGGGAGCACAGAACAGGGCCTCTTCAGTGACAGCCCCCGACTCTGGAATCCTCTCCCCTGGGATGCCCCAGGCTGCCTCTTTTCGAAAGGGCGGCAGAGTTGTCCCTGCTGCCCCTTTGGGCTTCCTGCTGGTTTCTTGTGCTGATGGCTTGTTTGTGTTTTGCTCCCTGGCCCTGCTTGTTTTGGAGCAACGCACTGTGTGTGTTCATTGGTTTGGACCCCTGTATCTTGACCCACTGTGGGGAGCTGCTTTGACCGTCCCTTATTGCTAGGCTTACCATTGTCCCGGCATCTAGGCAGGCTTCGGCCTAGTCCGGGCCCGAGCAGCTCCCAAGGATGCACCTCGGCTGGCCAATGGGCTTCCGGTCGAAGACACGACCGAAGCTGGTATCCCGTTGGCCAGCCGAGGTGCATCCTTGGGAGCTGCTCGGGCCCGGACTAGGCCGAAGCCTGCCTTGATTGCGGGACGATGGTAAGCCTACTTTTTGGGATCAAAAGGCAACAAAAGCTTTTCTACCAGTAAGCACTATTATTTTCCCCTCGACCAGCTTGATTTCTGGTCTTAAAAAGCACACCAGGAGAACATTACCACTGGAAAAATCATTAGCCGGGGGGGGGGGGAGGTCCACCGACCTCACCCCCACTTGGGAGGTGTCCTTTGTCTCATAAGGGCCTGATTCTGGCATCTGCTCTAGTCTGGCCCTGATGCCACTTGAAGTGCCCTTTTCAGTGTGCGGTTGACGGTCTCTCTGGAATCCGTCTCCTCTCCAAAGATTGAATATTTGCTTCCCTCTCTGTTTGCCCAGCCCCCCCCCCCCAGGCCTCCTCCCTACGTTACTTCTTCTGCCACCCAGACTGGGTGTGTGCTCTTGTTTCTGTGCAGTGAAGAGGAGGTCATCTTTTCTCTTGGCCTCGGGTGCCTGGACGTTGCACGTTGTCCTGGACGTGCATTTTCGCAGCTTGGGGGAGAGAGTTTCCTATTTTGTCTGGTTCTGCCTCAGGGGGAGCTTGGCAGGCTTGAGCCCCCCTGTCCCTGCTGAAGGGAGCAGCCATCCCCTTCCTCCTCCTGGTCACAGAGTCCTTGTGCTCATCCATCTCGTATTCATTCATTCATTCAAGAATTTATATCTTGCCTTTCCTCTGAACAAAGGGAGTGCCCAAGAGTAAAAAATAGAGGGGGGGGGGAGTAAAAGGCAAAAAAAATAGGAACAGAATAGAAGGTGCAATAATTGTAAAGAATCATATAGAAAAAGTGCAATTAAAACAAACGACGAAATGCAACCGCAAAGCCCAAAAGCCACTCCCTGAGAAGGGAAGGCCAGGCAGGAAAGGGGGAGGTCTTCAGCCCTCCCCGGAAAAAGCGACCGAAGGCTCTGGGGGGCTTCAGTGGGAGGGAGGGAGGGAGCGGGGGGCTCGGTGCGCTCTGCGTCTTGCTTGCTGTTGGCAATGTGTAGAGAAGTAGATGAGGAAGCTGGCTACTGTCTGTGCTGCTGCTGCTGCTGCTGCTGCTGCGTGTTTCATTCTGACGGGTACTGAGTGACTGCCGTTTTCTCATACTGAGATCTTTCAGGTGGAGTGCTCAATGACTGGTCCCGCATCACGATGAACCCGAGGGTCTTTAAGCTGCACATGCGCAGCGGGGAGCTGGAGGTACTGGTGGACGGCACGTACTTCGTCTATAGTCAGGTAGAAGTGAGTACGGTCTTAGGCCTAACTCCTTTTCCCGTGTCCAGAGTGTTTGGGTGCTGCTAGTAGACCTTCCAGACGTTGGGGTGCAGGGCTGGAGGACAGGCTGGGGAGGAAGGGCCACGGAGCCACCAGGGGCCGACGGCAGCGACAGTGTCTGATGCCTGGAGCACGCTTCCCAAGGAAGATGGCCTCTGCCTTGTGAGTGTCCACATTCTTCACCGCCGTCCCCGCTTCCCCTTCTGCGAGTCGCAGAGTCGCTTCTGAGCCACCCGCCTCACGCAGGCTCGCTGTTGTGCATTGCTCGCTGTTGCCGTTGCCGCTGTGGGAGGAGTCTGAGGGCAAGGGTCTTCATTCTCACCTGTTGTGCTCCTTGCTGGGGTCTCCAAGTGGCCGCAAGCAGGTGGTTTGGGAACCAAACGGTTCTCCTCAGAAACAGGCAGACGTGCGCAGCATTTTGAGCACGCTTCCCACATGAGCCATGCCATTCACACGTGGCGCTAGCATGCCAGCGGGGCGTCTGCTGGGGGCGCCAGCAATTGAAGGTGCAGCCAAATCTGAGCTTCACATTTTTTGCTGAAACGTTGCAAGTATTTTATGACCCGTGCCTTGTTTTATGAAAGTTTTGCATTTGCCCAGTCAGTTCCAAGATTCCCAGTCACATCCTTGAGACTTGGGGAGCCTCTCTTGGTTAAGGGAGATGGTTCGCTCCCATCCAGAAGGGACATGTCACTGGTTTGAAGGAGAGGTGTGTGTTTGCTGAAGCTCTCGGAGGGGTCATGATATGTAGATACGTGCTTGCTGTTCTCCTAACAAGACTTTGTCTTTTTTCTTTTTCCTCCTTCCCTGCCCACTAGGTGTATTACATCAACTTCACGGACTTTGCCAGCTACGAGGTGGTGGTGGATGAGAAGCCTTTCCTCCAGTGCACCAGGAGCATCGAGACGGGCAAGACCAATTTCAACACCTGCTACACGGCTGGCGTCTGCCTCCTCAAGGCCAGGCAGAAGATTGCCGTGAAGATGGTCCATGCGGACATCTCCATCAACATGAGCAAACACACCACCTTCTTTGGAGCCATACGGCTAGGCGATGCCCCTGCATCCTAAAGGAACGTGGCACGTGCAGCGGAGGTGCCCAGAACTGTCCAGCCCCCAAGAGAACTGATCACAGAGATATTTATTCGTTGATATAAATGCAGGAAGGAAGAGGAAGCATTTCTGTGGTTTGCACTGGGCTGGTGCTGAAAAGGGCAGGCAGGGGGAGGCGTGGGGTGGAAGGGAGAAGGACAGTCTCTAGAGCCCAGCTTCTAGTGTTTCGACGCCGCAGCCCTGGTGCCTGTTTTCATGACTCCCACCTGAGATGGTTTCCTGCGTCTGTGTTGCACTAGCGAGAAAATTCATGGCAGGAGATGACAGAGAGAGCACAGCTGGGGAAGGCACATGGTCACACCAGTTGAGAGCAGTGGGGGGGGGGGCTGCTTCTCCACTAAGCGGCACAAGTTCTACTGCAGGACAGGGGTGGTGTCCCAGTGTGAGTGGCGGAGAAGGAGAGGGCGGTCAGTGGACCAGGTGCTCCTGGGCAGTGTCAGGAAGCAGGCTGCACGTACAGGAGAGTATGTACATTGGCAACACCACCAGGTGCTGCCCAGCAAGCGAAGTCTTCCGAAAGCCTGAGTTCTGGTTCTCAGTGCTGGGGGCCGGCTCAAGCCAGCCCAGTTCTTGAGCTCAGCCTGCAGGGCCCTTCTAGGAGGAAGGAAGTGTGCTTGCAACAGGGAGTTCCCCATCCTAAAAGCTGATGACAGCCGTGTGCAGCAGCCCCCCCTCCCGCCCCATTACGTAATGTGTCTGGGGCTAGAACGCCGACTGGAGCCTGTCCTTGGAGATCCCAGTTGTTACAACTAGCAGCCCACTTCCAGAGTCTTTCTGTCTTCACCCCAAGAGTGGTCACCGACTCTTGTCTCAAGACATCTCTTCGGAACAGAGCAGTCCAGAGGCTTCCTTTGGGGCGTAGACCATGGTATCTCCAGGAGTGGCCAAGCTGGGACAGGTGCACCAGCTGTGCGGTGAGCTCCCCAGCACCAGCACGTTTTGCTGCTGAGCTGTCGGAGGTCGGCCTTGGGAGTGAGCTTTGCTGGGCTCTCTTGCATAGTGCCCAACGCTGCTGCTGCTGCTGCTGCCTGTGGAGGCTACACGGCAGGAAGTACAGGGTGTTTCTCTGCTGCCTGGCTTAACAGAAGGACACACCTGATGCCTGTGAGAGCTGCGTTCAAGTGGTGGTGATTGGGATGCTATAGGTGCCATTTCTGCATGGCAAAGTCGGTGAGTCACCCACTGGCAAGGGGGAAAACTTCACAATAGCCTCGAGGTGGGGCAAGCTTTGTCTTGGGGGAAGAAAGTACTTTGACTTGAACAGGTGGAAGTAGCTGGGGAGCCTGTCTCTCGGCCATAACGCACAAAGGCAGAAACAGCGTTGGCCTGTCCCAAAGCCCCTCCTTCACCCCTTCTCCGTCAGGAGCCGTCAGAGGCCATCCTGGACGAGTCGGGGCCCTGCCGGCTCTGGCCCTGTTCCTGCACCCACACACTTCCCAGTTTCTGGAGCCGTGGGGCATGGAGGCGCCTGCTCGCTGATGGGTGGCTCTGAGCAGCACTCCAGGGTTGTGTTGGGGGCACAGGAGGCAGACAGCCCCTAGATGAGCTGCTTGTCAACACGCGGATCGTGGCCAGTGGACTCTGTACATAACGTCGGACCTCCATTAGGATGCTGTCGCCAAATGCCTTAGTCTGCTGCTTTTGTTTGCAAGCAGCAAGAGAGCATGGAGACTGTATTGAGTGCCTTGCTTGTGTGTGTGTGTGTGTGTGTGTGTGTGTGTGTGTGTGTGTGTGTGTGTGTGTGTACACGTTACGCTCTGGCTCATCCGCTGCTTGTAGGGGAGGCAGCCAAATAGTCAATGCCAGTGGCTTCCACCGGAGAATGTTCTGCCTGCTGTCCTCGGTCCCGAAAGAAGCACCTAGTTGGACTGACCTCCTGCGGGTTTCTCCCCCAGCCTCCCAGCAGACTTGCAAGAGCTTCTGCTCCTCCAGAAACAGCCCCCCCCTTGTCTGTCTGCCTGCCTCCCTCCCAGAGCAAGGCCACCTCTTGTGCCTCTTCCACCTTTTGGGAGGCCGGCCAGCCCTGCTGGGCCTGTGCGAGTGCAGTTCTGGCCAATGGCTTCATGACCTTCTGGCGCAAGTCTTCTCTCCAGCCTGCCGAAGAGCCTCAGGGCTGCAGACTTAGCAGGGCAGCCGCCGCCTGCTGGCGTAGGGTGTGTGAGCCCGACGGCGGTGACCTGAGACTGCTCTCTTGCCAACATCTCGACTCACAACATGATTTGTATATAAATTATACATAATGTATATAAACTGGGATGTAAGTTTACATAAATTGTCAGTATTTTTCTTGCAAATAAAACTTTTCTGATCCCACCGGAGTCCCTCCTCTTCTGCTGTGTTCAGAACCTTTCTAGTCCAGGGGCCCCAGTTAAAGCTGTGGGATGGGCTGGTTGTGTTTTCGCAGGGATGTAGGTTTTAACCGTGCCTGAGATTTCTGGTAGTAGGAAGGTTTTTGGAGTAAAAATGGAGACTGCCTGGGTCTGTTTCCCTTTCGAATGGAAAAGCGGTGTCAATTGTTCTTTAAACAAAGCAAGCTGAGGCTGATCTCTTTAAAACACTGCAAGAGGCCAGGCAATGAGTAGAGGGACCTACAAAGCCTGGACTGAGAGCAGAGTGCCAAGAAAAGAGCCTTGGAGGGGCAGTCCTGCTTGGGAAGGCCAGGAGCCACCCCTGGCTTCTCGAATTACAGTATTGCTACTTTTAAAGGACAAGCAGTTTTGTGAGTTTGTGCGTGTGTGTGTGTGTGTGTGTTAATTCTTAAAACCCATCTATCCCCGCGGTATGATTTCCCCAGAATTCCCAAATGCCACTGTGTTCAACATGTCTAAGGGACCCCCAAAGTGATATAACCACCTTCCAAAAAATTCCCAGGTGTTCCATACACCTGGGGCAGAGGCGTTGCATTGGCCACTCATTGGATTTTAAAGGTTAAGCAACTTAGTCCATTCACTCCTATGGAAAGCATAGACCTGACAACACAAGATTTCAAACAAACACATACTGTATTTCTTCAATTCTAAGACGCATGTTTTTTTTTCCCAATTAAGCATTTCAAAAAATGGAGTGCGTCTTAGAATCGAAGGTCTCCAAAAAGCACCCCAAAATGCTATCTTCTTACTTACTGGGGCTTGGAGGAGCTTCAGGGAGGCCTGCGTAACCCTCTGCAGGCCTCCCTGATCTTCAGTTCAGCAAAAAAACTGTGATTTTCAGCCATTTCCGGTTTTCGCGAAAACCAGAAACGCCCAAAAATCACTGTTTTTCGCCAAACTGAAGATCAGGGAGGCCTGCAGAGGGTTGCGCAGGCCTCCCTGAAGCTCCCCCAAGCCCAGGTAACGAAGGAAATGGCACTTTCTGGTGGGGCCAGAAATGCTATGCAAAGGCAGTGCACTCAGTCATCCTCAGCTGCAGGAGACATGCTGGGGAGAGTTGGTGCTGGGCAGGTAGATTTAATGAAGGGAGGCGAGTCTTACAATTGATGGATTTTTTTTTCCCTGCTGGTGGTACTGAAAGTAAAGGTGTGCCTTAGAATCGATGGTGCCTTAGACTCGAAGAAATACGGTACTTGTGTTTTACACACAGCTTCTGTGCTTCAGGGGTGTTTAGGGGGATGTCTCAGCTAAGTGTACCCCAAGTTACAAGTCCGTTCCTCCAAGCAGTTTTGTGAGTTCGTGCCTGTGTGTGTGAGAGTGTGTGAATTCTTAAGATACACCAGGGAGCCTCAAGCAACAGAATCTATGAGAATTTAGGACAGTTGCTTTCCCCCGCTAAATGTAAGAGAGCCCTGTTGCCTGAAATTTGCCTCTTTGCCAGCTTAGCAGGGATTTGTGTCTGGCAAGAAAAGGGCATCTTCATTTTTGTGACCATCAGGTTTCTTGACTCTGCTGCCATCTAGTGACCAATGGGCTCATTTCAGTTATATCCATGGCAAATCACAAGGGCTGTTCTGCTGCGTTCCTGCACAAATTGTCTCTGATGCTTCTCACTTCCATCCAACTGATACTACTATCATCGCAATAACTCGTGTTTTCCTCCTACCTAAGTAGGCCACACTAACAGTTGTATTCTGGCAGTGTATGAATGAACATGTCTCTTCGCATGTTCCTTAGGACGGTCATGTCCACAGGAAGGGAACAGCGTTGGCAAGTGCTATGTGACTTGTTCGGCATACAGCCTATTGTGGGATTGCAGGCTTTTCCTTGCAGTTTCTCCAAGTGGGATTTGGCTGCTCCATGTTCCCACCAATAATAGCAGTTACCCTTGCTAACTAGCAAAGAGGCACTTTTTCAAGTGGTGCTCATCTGATATTTAGCAGGGGGAGAGCAACTGCCCCCTTTCACCCCAGCACAATGTCTTTTCTAGTGGCTGTTTGCTGGTGTTTCTTCTGTATCTTTTTAGATTATGAAACGCTTTGTGAACTTGTTTTGTTTGAAAGCTAAAGGTCTCCCCTGCTCGAAAGCCAGTCGTGTCCGACTCTAGGGTGCAGTGCTCATCTCTGTTTCTAAGGCCGAAGAGCCAGCGCTGTCCGAAGACACTTCCGTAGTCATGTGGCCGGCATGACTAATGGAACACATTTACCTTCCCACCGAGGTGGTACGGTACCTATTAGTCTACTTGCAATGTCTTGCTTTCGAACTGCTAGGTTGATAGGAGCTGGAACAGGAGACGGGAGTTCACTCCGTCACACGGCACTCAGGTCTCGAACTGCTGTCCTACTGACCTTCCGGTCTGCAGTTCAGCGTCTTAACCACTGCGCCACCGCAGCCCAGATTGTTTGAAAACCAGTATATAAACAATTTTAATATTTTTTTTCTAATTTCTCACTCCTCCTTGCACAGCATTGCACGTAAATCCAGGTGCCAAACGCTTAATAGGAATTCCTACAAACACGTCAACAGGGTTTCTGGTGGATAAAATCATTTCAGTGTCCTCTTTGTGGCATGGGCATTCCCTCAAAAGCTGCTGTGGCTTCTGCATATGGACACGGGCATGGCACGCATGCTCCTTGCGAGGTTGTGGTGGAGGAAGTGGGCAATGACTGGGCAGCATCCTTGTGTTTGGTTAAATTCAAGAGTCGCCTTTGCCAGCCAAGAAGGGCACAAGTTCTGATCTCTCAGACGCAATGTGGAAATTCTGGTCTGATGGATCAAGAAATTGATGTGAGCAATGTGTTGGTTTTATCAAAGAGTCCAAAGGAGAAACATGACCACAACGCAGGGAGCAATGCTGCTGCCGTCGCCACCACCGCCACTCGCAGCATGATTTACGCCTGTCCTGGAGTACCTCCGCATGTTGCGTGTCAACCACCTGGCTAGCTACTTGTCTCGCCTTTGGAATCCAGCTCCAAATGCAGGCCTCGGAAACAGCAGGCAGAAAGCTGGCCTGGCCTAGCTATGAAAGGGGCGGAGGGGGCATCCTCACCAGCACCTGCCGAAGAGGGAGTATGTGCACCCCCTTGTCGTGTTTTCCTCGCTGTGAAACATGCATTTCTCAAGAGCCCCTGCTGTACAAATGCTTGCCAAACCTTTGGCTGCTCAACCACTGCATCTGTTTCATAGCAGGTGTGTGTGTGTGTGTGTGTGTGTGTGTGTGTGTGTGTGTGTGTGTGTGCGCGCGCGCGCGCGCGCACCCCCTTGTCGTGTTTTCCTCGCTGTGAAACATGCATTTCTCAAGAGCCCCTGCTGTACAAATGCTTGCCAAACCTTTGGCTGCTCAACCACTGCATCTGTTTCATAGCAGGTGTGTGTGTGTGTGTGTGTGTGTGTGTGTGCGCGCGCGCGCACCCCCTTGTTGTGTTTTCCTCGCTGTGAAACATGCATTTCTCAAGAGCCCCTGCTGTACAAATGCTTGCCAAACCTTTGGCTGCTCAATCACTGCATCTGTTTCATAGCGTGTGTGTGTGTGTGTGTGTGTGTGTGTGTGTGTGTGTGTAGTTGGCTAGCTAGCTGCTTGTTTCAAAACCTTGGGTGCTTGTGGGACCTGGTTGATGATAAAAGTCTCTTGCATAGGATGGACGCTGGTGGCAACTGGGCCTCTTGGAGACTCGGGCTCCTTTCTTGTGGGCTGAAATCCTGGTTGTATTCTGTGATGGGTGAACTCCCTTGACTCAGTCCACAAGAAAGTCATGAAATAATTACAAACATCTGCACAGGTCAGGAAAAAGCTCCCTTGTCTGAGTGTCCTTTCCTAAGGCTGGGACAGGCAGCCCACGGATGGTACTGTTTGCATTGCTCTCTGGGATGTGGAGTTCCCAGCCAGGCCGGAGAAGTGTTTGGAAACCCACATGTGCACCCAGCATGAGAGAGGTTTTGGTCTGGGAGGAGGCACAACAGCCAAGTGTTTGCAAGGAGCAATTGAGGACCTGGAGGCAATGCTTTTCCAAGAGGTTTTTTCTATGCCTGTTTTTTTCTATGCCTGTTTAGTTTGATGAAGATATAGTCTGGCTGGGCTGGCCAAGCAGCCTCCTGTACCCTTTGGACAGCAGTCAGGTGCCCACCCAGGGGCTGGCCCTCGTCCTTTTCATCTCAGGCAAGCCACGGAGTCTCGCCTGGCTCTTGCCGCCTCTCGGAGACCATCGTTCCTCCACTGGCAATTTCTGGCCCGCTTCTCTGTCCTTCGAAGCAGCATTTGAAAGGCGAAGCATTTGCCACCCACTGCCCTCTGAGTCAGCCCAAAGTGGCAGTGAGGCAAAGAATACACAAGAAGTGAGTAGGGGGCAATCAAAGCTGACACCTCCAAGTGGGCATTCGGACTAAAGGTCATCCCAATCTGGATTCCAGGAGCTGAAGAAACGGGTGCAAACTCAGCCCCTCCCTTCCTGGACCGCTGCTCCAGCTGGCAATGGGGAGGGGGAGGGACCAAGGCCTTCCGCTGGCCTGAGCCACTGTAGGTCCTCGAGGATGGAGGCAGACTGAGCAGCCTCCCGGCGCGTTTCCACCGGCTTCCGAGCTGATCTTTGCAGCAGCCTTCACAGGTGCTGAGTTCTGTGCCAATGGCCATTGTGTCATTGCAGGGGGCGGGGCCAAACCCTCACTGCTGCTGGCAGGAATGGGCTTTCCAGGCTGGGCATCCCCGGAGAAGCCGTCCCTAATCTCCTTGGCTTCTTTCCCTTTTGATCTGAACGCTGACCTGGAAACAGCCTGACCCTGTGTCTCCTCCTCCCCTCCCAGTTTTTCTCCTGTCCGATTCTGCCTTCCGTTTTGGCTTCCTGCCTGCCTCTTATCTTCTCCCACCAGGCTTGGCTGCCTATTTATACATCAGCCCTTTCCTTCCTTCGCCTGTGTGTATCCAGGCAGCTGAAGGCCAGCTTGGGACTGCTGGTGGCTGAGCAGCCATGACTTGGTGGGGGCCCTGCTGGCTCTCCAGGTGGGGGGGCCTGCTCTTCTGGCTGCTCCCCGTTCTCCTGAAAGGCCAGCCTGACAAGGCGGAGATGCCGAGGCCGTGCCAGAAGGTAAGATGACTGAAAACGGAGTGTTGGACCTCCTTGTGGAGTTTGAAATAGATCTTCCCCCACCAGGAGCAGCATAGATCTTCCCCCACCAGGAGCAGCATATCTGTCTTCCAGGTGAGCTTTCATCTGGAAGTGACAAGCACGCCCTGGCAAGAGGCAAGTTCTTTCCCTCAAGCTCCCCCTAGTGCTTCCCCCTGCCGAGGCAAGTGGGCAGCCACCCATCTGGAACACAGGATGTGCCCAGCCAAGGCCTGTCCTGCCAGATGGGAGGACTGGGCAGGGGGTTGATAGGTCTGCAGGCTGGGTGGAGGACAAAGAATGAGGAGCACAGCAATGGCCCGCCCACCCAGACAATGCTGAGAAGACGCAGAATGCAGGTCTGTGGCAAAGAGGCGACACACCCTCTTAGACTAGAATTCATGGCTTCATAATTCCCACCACCACCACCCCAGGAATCTATATCTTGGGCACTGGAGCAGCCATGGGGGGGAGGGGGGAAGCAGTCCAGATCAAGACCAAGCAGAGGGAAAGAGTTAAAGCCATTCGTGTGGTCCTGATCTGTATTGCCCACCACAGTCCTGATATCTTAGGCTCATTTCCAAAGGAGGAAAGGCCTCTTGGTGGCTGTTGGGCTTGCTAGCCTTGAGCCCAGGCTTAGGGGAGGGGGGGGGGCTCTGACCTGTCAGGCCGTGTCTGAAACCCACCCCACCCACGAACCTGCCAAAGAACTTGAGGGAGGCTGCTCTGCTGCAGCCACACACTCACTCACTCTTCTCCCCCCCCCCCCGTCTGTGAAATACAGGGTTATTCAAAAAGGATGGTGCAAAAGTAAAGCTGACTTACTCTTAAATGGACTGACATACCACAACCGTCATGACATGAAAAGACAGAAAAACTCAAGTTTCACATGCATGCACATTACAAATGTTCGACGTGGGCACTTGCGTAGCTACGATGGGGCGGGGTGTGTGTGCAAACAGCTGCAGTCTCATGTGGAGACCGTGGATGTCCCCCGGGGGCCTCCCCCCCTTGCCCCCTTGTGCTCAAGCCTAGTGTTTTTCCCTGTTCTCCCCCCCTAGACCCCACTGCTCGTATCCTGCAGAGGCCGACACTTGCCTGCCTTTCCTCGGGGACTTGGCCGTGATGTCAGGCAGATCGATCTCGCACACAACTCCATCGCAAGCCTGACGGACAGGGACACATCCAGCTTGGAGCACCTGGAGTACTTGGACCTGTCCGCAAACTGGCTGCAGGCTGTGTCGGAGCGAGCACTGAAGCCCCTGGTTTGTCTTCGCTCCCTGCGCCTGGCCGCCAATCGCCTCTTTCGGAACCACAGCTCCAATGGAAAAGCCTTCCTGTCGCTGGGGAGCCTGGAGGTGCTGGACCTCTCCATGAACAGCCTGGACGACGACATGGCCATTTCGTACTTGGGCAACCTCCCTTCTTTACGGCAGCTGGACCTTTCCTGGAACCACGTGACCCAGCTGTCCCGGGGCATCTTCCGAGGGGCACCCAAGTTGCAGGAAATCAACTTGAACAACAACGGCATTGCAGCAATAGAGGAAGGCTCTTTGGAGGCCCTGGAGGGTCTGCGGGTGTTGAACGTGGCCATGAATTCCCTTCGCTGCATCTCCAGCTTCAGCCTGGCGCAAGTGCAGGTTCTCAACCTCAGCTACAATGCACTGGAGTCTTTCATGGCAGGAGGAGAGGTGCGAGAGGTCGTCTATCAGCTGCAAGTGCTGGACCTGAGCCACAACCAGCTGGCCTCCCTCCCCCTCATCCCCAGAAGAAACCGGCTCCTGTACCTCAACCTCTCGCACAATGCCATTGCCCGGTTGGCAGCCAATGGCACTCAGACAAAACAGCTTGCTCCTGGGCCGTCTTCTAGGCAGGCAAGTCTCGTCGGTGTGTCCCCGAGCTTTCGTGACGCCACCCTTGGCCTCGCCACGATAAGGCTCTTGGACCTGAGCAGTAACCAGCTGAGCTCATTTCCAGTCACCTTCCTTCACACCCTGAGTTCTCTTCACACCCTCAGCATGGCTAGGAACTGCCTCCAGGGCATGGAGGCGGAGGAGCTGCCCATTCGGTGCCACGGCCCCGGTGGCAAGGAGCCCGTTGAGGTGCTGTCCGTGAGGAAGCTGGATCTCCAAGGAAACTTGGTCCGCTCCTTGCCTCGCTGTTTTTTCCATCTTCTGCCCCATCTAGAGACCATGGACCTCGCTCTCAATCGTATCCGACTCTGCAGGGCCCTGCACACCTCTGAGAGCAAGGGCTGCAACTGCACAGCCTTCCATCACGGGCCACAGCTGAGGCACCTCAGTTTGCGTGGAAACCAGCTTGCCGTGGTGCACAGCCACCTGTTCAGCCAAACCCCTTTGTCCTCTCTGGACCTCTCTGAGAACAAGGGTCTGTTCCTGCCAGAAGGTGCCCTGGAGGGCTTGGAATCTTCCCTGCAGAAGTTCTCCTTAAAAGGAAACCAGATGAGAACCTCGGACCTGAATTTCCCTTGCCTTGGGCAGCTGAAAACCGTGGACCTGTCGGAAAATAAGCTCAGCAGTTTGCCTCCTGGCCTGCCATGCTCCCGGCTGGAGAAGCTGGACGTTCAGCAGAATTGCCTCCGGAGCGTGGAGGAAGCTGCAGCTGCCAAACTGGCCCGCAGCCTCCACTACTTGTCGCTGGCCGGGAATCCCTGGAGTTGCTGCGAGTTAAGGTGGCTGGATGTGATCTTGGGAGCAGCTGCCGTCACTGTGCTGGACTGGGAGGACGCGAGTTGTTCTTACCACGATGGGCAGAAGAACGTCACTGTTCGGATCAGCAACAGACACGCGTGGCCCTGTTCTCAGCGCCTGCGCAGTGACTACCTGGCTGCCCTGCTGGGGGTGGCGGCGGGTCTCTCATGTTCCCTCTGCCTCGCCTGCGCCATGTGCTGTTTCCAGAATAAGGCGAAGGGGCGCCTCCTGCTGCATCTGGGGTTCAGCAGCAGCAGCAGCAGGGTGGAGCCAGCCCCTTATCAGCGCAAGGAGGCGACAAGTGGACAGAACTCAGCCGACAATATCACAAAAGTGTAATCCAGAAATGAGGGTCATCTTTCACCTACTCTGGAGCTGCAAGATGGGGTATGGTGCCCTACGTGGCTACTTGTAAATGGACTGGACATTTACAAGTAAATGTAAATTTACTTGTAAATGGACACAAGGGAGTGGCGACTGGACATAGGTATCTTGTTGTCTTGTGTGCTCCCTGAGGCATCTGGTGGGGCCACTGGGAGATACAGGAAGCTGGACTTGATGGGCCTTTGGCCTGATCCAGCAGGGCTCTTCTTATGTTCTTATGACTGTGGAACTCTTGCTACTGGGTGGGTGAGCGGAATTTGCCATATCCAGCCAACCCAACTTTTCTGATTGGTTGTGGGGGCATGACCCCTGTGTGGTCAGCTGCTGCCACAAACTGAACGGCTCCTCCCATGGGATGAATATAAGCCCCGTGGTGAGTTCATCCAGGCAGCTTGTTGAGGAGGCCGTGGCGAGGCCAAGCTTGTTTGGCTCCCAGGGGCCAAAGCGGAGGCTGGGCCGCTAGGGCAGAGGAACAACAGCCCAGTTTCCGCCGGCTTTTGCTCTGGTGGGTCTGCAACGCCAGTTGGCTGCCTCTATCAGCAGCAGCCTTTTCCTCCTCCTCTCCCTGCTGGTTGTGGCTGCAGTTTTACTTGTCTCTGTAACTCAACAACCTTCTCCTAATAATCAGGCTTTCCTTTTTTTCCCCCCTCTCCTAACTTATGGTGCTTCCTCAAATTTTCTGGCTCTTGAGTAAATGCAGGTAATTCACAAGATCCTTCAGGCTCAGAAAGGGGTGGGGAGAGATGGGGGCACATTGAACTGCTGCATCACACTCACAATGTTGTTGACCTGCTGCAAACACACCCATGGGAATCTCTCCCTCTCCTGAGTACTGGTAAGGGCATTACCATTAGCAAACCCTGGGCTGTTGCTCCAAAGGCGGCCAGAAGAGGGTGCTGTGGCCCGGTTCTTCAGAGTTTCTGTGTTTTCCTATACAGAGAGCAATTCCAGATAAGAATCCCTGAGGCATCTGGTGGGGCCACTGTGTGATACAGGAAGCTGGACTAGATGGGCTTTTGGCCTGATCCAGCAGGGCTCTTCTGATGTTCTTAAGAATGTGTGTGCCTGTGCACTCAGAAACAGAGAGTAGACTGGCAGTCTTCCGAAACAGATGCCCCGCCTTTCTGCTTGTCAGCTTCTAGGCTGACCCACAAATAGCAAAGAACTGTACAGATAATAAAACTGTCCTGTCACGAATTATGCCTGGGGTGGATAGAATGGATTGACTGGCAGGACAGGCAACAGAGAAAAGGACGTATTTCTTTACCAAGCATGTAATTAATCTGTGGAACTCCTTGCCACAGGATGTGGTGATGATGGCACCTGGCCTAGATGCCTTGAAAAGGGAATTGGACAGATTTATGGAGGAACAGTCCATCACAGGTTACAAGCCATGATGGCGATATGCAACCTCTGGGTTTTAGAGGTAGCCGATCTCTGAATGCCAGCTGCAAGTGAATGGCCACATCTGGTGGGGCCACTGTGAGATTCAGGAAGCTGGACTAGATGGGCCTGATTCAGTCGGGCTCTTATGTTCCTCTTAATTACTGTACTGTTCTCTTCCCCCCCCCCCCAGGGTCTCCTGCTGCCTCCCGTTCTCCCCACTGTCCTCCCCACCTCAGCTGGGTTTCAGTGGACAGGCTGGCGGGGCGGGGTTGGTCCTCTTCACCACTGAGTACCCCCCCCACTCAAAAAATCCTCGCAGGTTCAGGCTGCCTATTCACTGGAGAAGGAAAACTGTACGCTGGTGCGTAAAGAAATTTGAGTGAAGGTGGGGGCATAATAAACACCGGCTGGGGGGGAGGCTGATACGGCACGGAGGAATGGGGGGGGGGATGCTGAACTGCCCGCTTCGGACTCGAGGCACAGCCGCGCCTACGCATCGCAACAGCAAGGCGGGCACGAGAAGCGGACGGGGGCGAAAGCAGACCTCCTCCAGCGGAGGCAGAAGAGCACGGAGGAAGAGACGGCCGGCTGCCGTTCTCTGCAGCAGCTTACTCGGGAGTAAAAGCGTCCAAGTGAACACGAGGAACGGAAGGGAAGGGGCTGCAAGAGAACCAGGCATCCGCACATGGGGGGGGGGTTGGGGAACGAGGTGCTGCCCCCCCCCAACGACCGTTCGTTGCTCCTTTGGGACAGACAGCAGGCGACCTCCTCCCCCCCCCCCGGACGCGCTCACTCCCTCCTCCCAGTCTCCTCTCCGGCATTTGTCCCGCTCCTCCTTCCCTCTCGCCCCCCCCCCACTGCCACACTCGCGGGTGGTGCGGCCCCCCCCTTGACCTTGTGCCTGGCATGGCAAGGGGGAGGAAGCGGGCAGAAGACGAGGTCACGTCACGGTCTCAGAGCTCGCCTTAGGTTGCCCCCCCCGCACACCCCTGCAGCATCTGTGCTAGAGGCTGACAGACGGCACAAGCCCAGGCAGCCCACGGTGGTCAAGGGTGGGGGGGCTCCCAGGAAAGTGTGCATAGCAGTGCAGCCTTAATCCAGTTTGTCTCTTCATGTGTAAATGAGGCTTCCTTTTTGCAATCAAGATCAAGGTGAATGGTCTTGATGATCCTCTGCAGCAAGTCTTGCCACGAAAGTCTTCCTGCATTCCTTTCTGACTGGGTCAGGGAAGGGGGGGGGCTGTGGAAGTCCAGACTGCCCCCTCAGGCCAGCGGTTTCTCAGGGATGAAACCAGAAACCAAGTCTTTGTTTAAAAAGGATACATACACCCCACCTTTTGAAGAGCATTATCAGCTCCCCCCTCCTCCCTCCAGCCGCCCTCTCTTCTCTTGGCGAAACATACCACGTTCCCTCCACCTTTCCTCTCTCAGTCAGGCCTCGCTTTCCAGCCCCCCCCCCTTCTCTGAACCGGCTCCAGCTTGGCTGAGTCTGGTGCCCAGAACTGGACACTTGTGGGCCCCATCCTATTCCTATCCAACTTTCCAGCTCCGACAATGCAGCCCCAGAGGTAAGGGAACAAACATCCCCTTACCTTGAGGAGGCCTCTGTGACTGCCCCCCCAAAACGCAGGTCAGATGCAGCGCATGCCCTGTTGGCACAGCTGCATCAGCGCTGGAACGTTGGGTAGGATTGGGCCCTCACTGTACTCTAGCTGAGAGCAGAACGAAGTGGAAGTAGGCACGACTCCTTCCTTGCCACCTGGAGGCGCCGCTGGTTCCACTAATGCGGCGTAAAATCGCATCAACTCGTGTTCAGCTTGTGCTCCGGGAGCCCTTTCACAGGTTGCAAGTCAGGTGTATATATGGCCCATTCTACACCTGTGCCTTTGACCACCCACCACCACACACAGAACCTTGCATTTGTCTCTGCTGTGGACCGTCCTTCTCTTACACCACAAGCCTACGCCTGTCTACTCAGAAGTCCCATTGTGCCCAATGGGGCTTACTCCCAGGGAAGTGTGTATACTGGATTGCCGCCTCCGTCTCAGCCCCATAGGGTCCCCTCCTAATGCTTCTACTGTTGCCCTCTGCGGTGTTCGCCCTTCTGCCTCCCAATGTTCTGTCATCTGAAAATGTGATAAGGAGATTCCCTCGGCCCCTTCATCGAAGCCACTGCTCAAGTAGTTGACGGGAGCCGGGCCCAAGACAGAGCCCCCCCCTGGGGTCCTCCTCTCGAAACTCCCCCCCCCTGCGAGCAGCCATAGACGAGCACTCCTTGTTTGTGTCCAGCCATTTGGACCCCCATCTCCTGGCGCTAGCAGCAGCTAGAGGCTTGCTTGCCATCACCCAGGTGTCAGCCAGCCTCTCGGGCAATGCTCAGTGTGGCCCCCAAAGGACGCGCCCGCGCTGGTCACCTGCCAGAGGTGGCGCTTCTCGTCCCCAGTCCTCCTCCCATCGCCGCAGAAGCAGGACGGCGTCGTGGTTTGCACGAGGTCTTGGACTGACATCTCGTCGCTGCAGAAAGAGTGGAGTTTTTTCTTGGCACCGGATTGCGAGTTCGTCCTCAGAGAAAGACCCCGAAAGGGCCAGCTCAGTCCCCCCCCCGTCTCTGCTCAAGCCTCAAGCCCAGGCAGCCGTCTCAGGGGGTCCCAGAAGCAGGTTAGAGCATGAAGGGCCCCCCCCCCATTGCTTCACCGGCCTGTCTGCTCCCCTCCTTCCTGGTCCTCACTGCAGCCGTGGTCCCCTAGCAAAAGAGAGAGCCTGCTGCGCTCTACCTGCTGACACGCACCGTCTGTCTGGGAGGCGGGGTCCCCCCCCCGCCGCAGGGCGCTTCTCTGGCTTTGTCGCCGAGGTGCGAAGAAGGGCCCGCCCGGGCCTCGCCCCCGAAACTGCCCCCCGGCGAGGGCTGGGCTGGGCTACTACCTCCAGGTCCCTTTAAGAGCCGGCTCCAGAGCCCGCGTCGCCCACCCGCCCGCCCACCATGCGAATGCGACCCCCTCCTCGACGCGCCACGGCCTTGGCGCTGCTGCTGCTCCTCCTCGGCGATCTGCTGTGCCTCTGCGCAGCCATCCAGTGGCTGTGAGTAGCCCGGGCTGGGTTGGGTGTCGCTCTCTTGAAGAGCGGGCAAGAGGTGCACCAGCTGCTGCTTCGCCCCCGTCGGGGAACGCATGCCTCTGCCTCCTCGGGGAGCCTGGTGGTCGCTCTCCCTCCCTCCGCGCGGAGTCAGGAGAGCCGGTCCCCGAGTGCCTGCTGGGGAGGGTCGGGGCTGGGAGGCCGCCAAGGTAGACTGCAGCAGCGGGCGGCCTTGCGCTGCCCTTCGGACGGGCGGAGAGGCGGGCCGGGCAGCGCCCCCTCCCTCCCTCTTCATCTCTCCTCCTCTTTCTTTCCCGCAGAGCGCTGGCGGCGAGCGGCGGCCGAGTCTCTTGGAATGAGACGCAGCACTGCAGGCTCCTGGACGGGGCGCTCACCGAGCCCCTGGCGCAGCTGTGCCGGCGGCACCTCGAAGTCATGCCCAGCGCTGTGCAGGCGGCCGCGCAGGCGAAGCACCTCTGCCAGACGACCTTCGCCGACATGCGCTGGAACTGCTCTGCCCCGGAGACGGCGCCCGGCAGCGTCCCGTCCTTTCTCAGAGGTAACGGCCCGCGCGGTAATCCGGTTGGCAACGATTCCCGAAACAACGGGAAAGGGGGTGGGTGGGAGTGATACTGGACACAGTAGAGAGCGGGGGGGGGCGTTCCTGGCACAAGCGCCTCCCCCCGGACAAAACACCGAATTCGAATTCTCACAGCAACGGTGAGCCCCCCCCCCCCCGGAGTCGCTTGGCTTGGGAGCGCCCCTCTGAACTCGGCGGGACGCTTTCGAAGAAGAGGCCTAGGTGGCGGCGCCTGATTTGGGGTTCGTTCCGCCGCCCTTCCCCAGCTGAGCCGCTCAGCTAGAGCGAAGTGCCGCTACAGTCTCCGGTCGTTCCACGACCTCGTCGAGGAGCCCCTCGAAGGTCTTGTAGCGTCTCAAGGCAGGAACCCCGCAGCCAAGCCACAGCCCTGCCCCCCCCCCCAGAACCCCGGCGTCAATACACACAATACTGATTGATCCTGGTACTTGCCAGACATGCTGCTGGTGGGCATGTTAATAGAATCTCTCCTCTCCCCCCCCCTTTTCTTTCTTTCCTTCCTCCCTCCCCACCCGGTGCGTTGGCACGTGCTCCCTGGGCAGCAGGCTCTTCCTCCCCTCCCGGACTGGGCTGGCTCTTTCTGCCCTGGGGGCCCCGCAACCACACTGGGGACCCTGGTTGAAAAGCGCAGGACTCTGCCCAGCAGGGAGAGAACGAGAGACCCAAGCCTTTGGCCAGGATCCAGAGGCGCCCCGTGGGGCAGGGTTCCAGGCCCCACCCCGCTGCTGCTAAGGCGCTTCTTGCTGCCACAGCATAGAACCGCTCCCTCCGGCTGGGCGCTGAGTCCTGAGTCCCCTTGAGCTTGTGAAGGAAGCGAGTGCCTGAGTGGGAGCGGAGGGGCTGACTTGCTGCTCCCCCTAACTAACCGGTCCTCTCCCCTCCCCATTGCGACTTGGACTCCTGCGCTTTTCAACTCTCAGTGCTCCTTGGGGTGACTCCTCTTGTTGCCAATTCACACATGTAGCAGCTGCCAGGTTGCCTGTCCGCAGAGGCCTGTCACACCTGCATGTGGGAGTCAGCACTAAAATGGAGCCCCGAGGTGCCGCAGAGTGCGAGAGTATCAATACTGTTCAGGGTCAATCAATACTTTTGAGGTTGCCTCAGGTGATCGTGAAAGGCCATATCGTCGGGGGCACCTGCTCTGCCACCACAGAGCCTGTGTGCGAGTGTCAGCAACCCACTTTCCTTGCAGGCACCCGGGAATCGGCCTTCGTCCACGCACTGGCTGCAGCTGCCATCAGCCACGCCATTGCCCGGGACTGCGGTTCTGGGCAGCTGCCTCTCTGCTCCTGTGGCGCCACACCTTCCGAGGTGCCTCAGCCCGACTTCCGGTGGGGGGGCTGCGGGGACAACCTTCGCTTCGGTCTCCATCTGGGCTCTGCTTTTGCGGATGGGCCTGTGAAGACCCGCAGGGCAGGAACGCAAGCCTCCAGACTCATGAATCTCCACAACAATGCAGTGGGCCGCCAGGTGGGTGTCAGTCTGGGCATTTACTGGGGGGGAGGGTGTTGAGTGCTCAGGCAGCCGGGAGGCTCACTCGCTTCTTAGGGTCTGCTGGCAAAAGCCAAGATCCTGTTCAGCAGGTTAAGTTCAAGTGTTGCAAGAGGGACAAGAGAAAGGGGCAGGTCAAGGGGGCAGCAGCCCCTTCCAGCCTTGGGGTGTGGAGGTGCCTCCTCCGTGGCTGCCCCCTCCCTTCTTTGGGGCTGGAAAATCCAATCTGTTGGGAGGTAAATAAATCTCGGAGAGGAAATGTGGCTGACCCCCCTCCCCACCTTCTCAGCGTTGGTCTGGTCGAGCCTCTCTTCTCTTTCCCTCTCCTCCCGGCTGCCAGGTCCTGATGGACTCCCTCCGTACCAAGTGCCAGTGCCACGGTGTCTCTGGCTCCTGCTCGGTCAAGACTTGCTGGAAAAGCTTGCGAAATCTGGCTGAAACCGCCCTGGAGCTGAAATCCAAGTACCTGGCTGCCTCCAGGGTGGCCTACCGGTCCGTGGCGGGCGGCCGGAAGCAACTGGTGCCCAAAAGACAGGACACCATCCGACCGCTGGAAGAGTCTCAGCTGGTCTACCTCATTCATTCCCCGGATTATTGTGTGAAGAATCCCAAGCTGGGCTCCCTGGGGACTGAGGACAGGTGAGTCACTCCTGTAGAGTGTATAGCAGCAGCCCAGCTGATCCCTGGGTCTCCTTTCCCTTCATCTTCCACTGCGTTTGGAAACTAGCTTGCAGACTTCCACCAAAGCAAGAGGCATGTACACTCTCTCCGAAGAGCAAACGCCCTCCAGGTCTGAAAGTGGGCATGCTACAGATCTGGAGTCTGGAACCTGCATGCAAACTGAGTTCAAGGTGTATGATCTGGCTGGGTTGGATCAGTGCAGTTCTACTAGTCATGGGGGAGGGAGAGGGGGTCTTTCCTTCCCCACACACCCAGCCACTGAACACTGCTTCCGAGGCCACAATCTCTTCTTGCCTCTCTTTGCAGCTATGAAGGCAAGGAACGTGGTTTTAAGAACAGTCGCAGCTGAGATGCTCAGCGATTTCCTTTCTGTCCGGGGAAAAAATTGCAGTAAGGTTGCTGTAGTAAGAATTTGCAGTAAGCTTAGAAAATTGGGCCTAGCCCAGCAAAGAGCTCCTAGGAGTTTAAGAACATAAGAAGAGCCCTGCTGGCCCATCCACTGGCATTGCTCGAGGTGGGGCGAAACGGTAAGTTCTGCACTGTGCTAACCTCCATTTACTCCCTGGCACGAGGCAGTCCCGCCCCCTCGCTGTTGGAGCCATTCAGCGCAGTAGACTCCCTGCGCGTTGCCTTCGCCACACTGAATGGCTCCAATGGCGAGGGGCGGGACCACCTCGGGGCGGGGAATAAACTGAGGTTAGCACAGTGCGGAACTTACCATTCCGCCCCATCTCGAGTGACTCCAGTGGGCCCATCTAGTCCAGCTTCCTGTGTCTCACAGTGGCCCCACCACGAGACCTGTATCCTGTTTGCCACTCCCTTGCATCTGGCACAGAGATAACCTACATCTAAAAAACCAGGAGGTTGCTTATGGCTTGTAACTTGTGATGGACTTTTTCTCCATAAATCGATCCAATCCCCCTTTTAAAGGCATCTAGGCCAGGTGCCATCACCACATCCTGTGGCAAGGAGTTCCACAGATTAATTACATGCTGGGGGAAGAAATATTTTCTTTTTGTCTTCTCTAACTCAATTTAATGCTTCTTGGGCCAACTGAATAATTCCCCTGAGCCTTTGTCCCGTATTACTTTAGGGAGGAACACTGGCAGTTCTTGAAGGTGTGTGTGATGCGAGGAAACCTGTGCACAAGCAATAGATCAGTGCACAAGCAATAGACAGCCAGAGAAGATGCTGGTGGCAGAGTCAGCTCTGCTGCCTCTTGCCCGGCCGGCTCCTCTGAAACACGTCTTGCCTTCTCGGCAGGACAGACCCAGAGGCCGGCGGTCCAGCAGTCCTGCCCTGCAGAGCATCCAGTCTCTCACGCCCTTCTTCTCTTCCTCCTGTGGCAGACAATGCAGCAAGACTTCTGCGGGCAGCGACAACTGCAGCCGCCTGTGCTGCGGGCGCGGCTACAATGCCTACACGGAGCGCCTGGAGGAGCGGTGCGAGTGCAAATACCACTGGTGTTGCTATGTGGTGTGCAAGAAGTGCCAGCGGACGGTGGAAAGATATGTCTGCAAGTGACATACCATGGGGGTGGACCCCGAAGCCAGCGGTCTGCCAGGGCCTCGGTGAGGATCCAGAGCAGCTGCGGGGGCGGCTGGGAGCCGTTCAGCCTGCGCAAAGGGCACAACAGCGCATAAACTCCACCCCAATGCTAGTGCCTGCGCCTCCTTCCAGAGGCTGACCAGGGTTTTGTTCCCCAATCCTGTATCTCTAGCTCTGGACAAATAACTTCTCCTGCTGTCGTGCATGGCTCTCTCTTTTGTGCCTAGTGAATGGGAACCTGGCCTGCGACTGTCTCCTAGCAGGAAGAGACTGGGGCGTCCTCCCAGGAGAAGTAAGGTGCGGGCAGCCAGCCCAGAGGATCATCTACAGGGCAGGATTGCCGCTGTGAGCCATTGGCTATCAGTCATCTGTCTCTGAAGGACTGCAACTCCTTAAAGATTCTCTCTTCTTTAGTGCAAAATACAGGAGTATAGAATCTGCTCTGCACGGCAAAAAGTGTGTAGAATCTGGTGCCAATCTCTTGCGCGCAAGAGCAGCGTTAAAAGTTGAGTTGTTGCAGAGTGCAGGTAGAAATCAGGATCTTGCACTGGCCTGGTGACTAAAGAGCTGCGGCGCTGCCCCTGCGATGGGGAGCTACGAGTGCTGACCCCTTGCGTGGATGCAGTGCTATAACCCCCAAGCGATGAACCTGAACTCCTTCTAAGAGCCACGGGAGGAGTGTGTGGGAACATGGCCACAGAACAGGTAAACAGTGGTTTCCAACCTGGTGGTTGTGACCCTCAAGGGGGTCGTGGAACGGTTTCTGGGGGGTCACGGGATGTCGGCTAGATAGCCACCCCCACTGCAGAGAAAGAAGTTTCTGATGATGTTACATGAAGATTTTCATGGCTGGGCACAATTGTCAGTGTTCTAGGAATTATGGGTTCTGCAGCCATGTGAACAATAAAACAGAGAAATAAAAATCCTTTACCGCAGTTGTAGTTTGGAGATTTCTTTAAAGTGCACAAGCAGTATCACATAAAAAGGTTCCTCCAACAGCAGACAACGGAATCTGATTCCTCAGGCCGACGTTTCACTCCTCGCGTGGAACTTTCTCAAGGCAAAGCGCAGTTGAAACACTGCAGTGGCTTAAAGGAATTAAGGAGTCTTGCCAAATAGTTTATGGGAAAAGTGAGTTTCCTTTCCCACGCCAAAAGCCTTGAGATGGACCCTTGGAAACAGGCTCCAACGCAAGGAGCGCTCATTCCTGGGGAAAAACTGCGATGTCTCCGAGCATGCACAGAATGCATTTCTTCCTTCGCTGAGGAACTGCAACTACAATCTTAGACATGCTTACCTGGGAGTATCAGTGGGGCTTACTTCTGAGTAGATATACATAAAGGATTGGGCTGTAAGACTTCCCAGTGCAAGGAAGCTTTGCCCCTCCCTATCTCTCTGCTCTCATATGATCCCACCACAGCCCTGCCCCAACCCTTGCTCCTCCAGCTCCACTACCTCCAGGGGGTCCTCTTCTCCCTCAAACCAGTCCTTCCTGTGTGCCCCTTATGAGGTCTCCTCCCTGATCACCTGCTGGTTGTCCCTCCTCTTACTTCCTCCCCATCTCCCCCTCAAAACTCACTTTTCCCATAAACTATTTGGCAAGACTCCTTAATTCCTTTAAGCCACTGCAGTGTTTCAACTGCGCTTTGCCTTGAGAAAGCTCCACGCGAGGAGTGAAACGTTGGCCTGAGGAATCAGATTCCGTTGTCTGCTGTTGGAGGAACCTTTTTATGTGATACTGCTTGTGCGCTTTAAAGAAATCTCCAAACTACAACTGCGGTAAAGGATTTTTATTTCTCTGTTTTATTGTTCACATGGCTGCAGAACCCATAATTCCTAGAACATTGACAAGTGTCTGATGCTCACTTGGGGCTTGTTTGCTCACCTTGTGTTACTTTCTGCTTGCCCTGTAGCATCTCTGTTAATATTAGCTCACTCCCCCCCCCCCCATGGGGCTGCTTATGAGTACAACTTCAAAAATGTGATTTATTCCTGCTTACTGACATCACTTCCGGCCCTGCCGCACAATGACATCACTTCCTGCTTACTGCCATCTGGTCCTAGGACTTAGGAGGTTCCCAACATATTGTCTTTCGACAAAAGGGGGTCCTGGCAGAGGCGTTGCTATGGTGGGGGTGGTACTGTAAATTCCGCGCTGTCCTAGTCCCCGTTTACTCCCCGGTACGAGGTGGCCCCGCCCCCTCGCCATCGAAGCCATTCAGTGCGGCGACGGCAACAGGCAGGGAGTCTCCTGCCCGTTGCCTTTGCCGCACTGAATGGCTCTGACAGGGAGGGGGTGAGGGCTGAGGCCACCTCATACCAGGGAGTAAACGGGGACTAAGACAGTGCGGAACTTACAGTACCACCCCCACCATAGCAATGCCTCTGGGTCCTGGTGCTAAAAAGGTTGGGAACCACTGCCTTAGAACTTCTGCTATAGGAAGGAGCTAGACTCTGCCCTTAGAAGGTAAAGTCTTGTTCCTTTTAGTTGCTGGCTTAGGTGTGTTCTGGCCTACAGTATAGAACACGCTTGCCTGACAGCACTAAACCATGAGTGGAACGGGGGGGGGGGCTCTACAAAAGATGGGGTGACAACTGGTGAGACTGGTTTGTGATGAGCAGCCACATCTTCATTTTCAGTGCATTTCCACACAACTTGAAAGAGTGAATGCTTTTTGGATGTTTTATGTTCCCCGATTCTCAAGATTTCCTGTGTAAGGCTGGAATCCCCCCCCCCCCCAGCGGTCTTGCATCGCAGCACCACAAGCCAGAGCCAGCAGACTGGCTTGCAGCCTCTGGGCCGGGCGCCTTGGTCTATTGAACATGTCTCCTGGGCAGGCCGCGTGGTCGCTGCTGGCTCCGCTTCTTCACTTTGCCCGCTAGAATCGTGGAGGCTCCACGGCCACCAGGCTCTTGGGACTCCCCTCCCTGAAGCCCGGTCCTGCTTCCCTGCATGTGCCCTGGGAATCTCTCTGGCTTGCCTGCTTGCTGGGTTTGCCCAAGGCTTTGGTGCACGAGTGGTACGGTGCTTGCGTGAGGTCTGGCACAAACCCTGGTCCTTGGCACTGGAAATCTTGAGAATACCGCTCAGCAATCTTTATTTTTTGTGCGGATGACTATGCTTTATTTTAGACTTAGACGTAGATGCTGGGTTGGGATAATGTGGTTGGAGGGCTGAGGTGCTGCTGCCCATTCCCATTTCCCCCCTCAGCCGGAGCTGCAAAGCCAGTTGTTACCTGCCCTCTTTTGTGCAGTAGCTCAGCTGCCAAAGGAGGTGTTGAGCTTTTCAGCAGCAGCTTGGAAAGGGACCCGATCTGCATCTTCTTGGACTTTATCTGGAATTGTAAATAAAGAGGTGGTTGTTGCTCAGTCTGTGTGCCCTGATGAACCGAGATTCTCTGGGGAATTCACTGGGGGGCGAGGCAGGGTAGGAACGCGCTGTGTGCCCTCCCGCGCCTCGATGCTAAAAGGGGGGAGTCCTTTTGGTCCTGTACTAGAGGAGGGTGGGAAGAAACCTGCTGTGCCCCTGTCGTCGCTTGCAGTTGTTTCCCGCTGCTCCTCCAACAAGGGGCAGAGCAATGCCAGCTATGCCAACCACTCCTGCAGTGCACTCCTGCAGTTCCCCCAACAGGAGGCACACTCCTGTTGGGGGAACCAGCCCTTGGAGAAAGAAGGGGGTCAAAGGGTGGGGACATTAGGGTCCCAGCAGAACGTTGGGGTCCAGACTGTAAAAACCCTAGGGAGACAGAGGTTCAATTTCCCCATCCACCTTGCATCTAGGGCAGGGACTGGTTGCAAAAACTGGGGCAGGGGGAGTTCAACATGGGGCAAGTTGCTGCTGCTGCCGCCCTCCAAACACCAGCGCCACCACTCCCAAAGGATGCACTGGAAAAGTTGAGAAGCAGCCCTCAATGACCCCCTTGTTGATGTGGGAGACAAGACCAAACACAACAAGGCAGCAAAAGTAAGATTTGAAAGAGTGAACAGAAAGAGACCGCTTAGGACGGAGGAGGAAACCACTGCAGGGTCACAATTCTTGTGAAGGTGGAATTTCCACAGAGGTAGAGGAACGAGGGGAAATGGACAGGGTCCTCCGTTCTCTTCTTCACCCCACCACTTTATAGTTGCAGCTACAACCTTGTGTCAGTGGCACATTACATGCTCTCGTTTCCTTGGAAGGCAACTGTGTTCTAGTGAAACTGAAGACGCCAGTAGCTACATGGGGGGGGGGGGGAGGACACACACATAAACCCTCCTTCAGGAGGACCCCCCTGTTTCTTTTCCCCATAAAATTATCCAATTATCCCCCCCCTCCACTGCTTCTGCCACCCAGTTAATATCTGGGACCTGGGACAGGTTGTGATGTTGGGCGCCTCCTGCAAGGAGCTGTGGAGTTCTGTGCAAGGCAGAGAGGCAAGGGAATTCTCGCACACAGCTCCTCCTTGCCTTGGGACCCAGCAGCCTGGCCTTGCTCATTCTGGCCAGGCAGAGAGTTGGCCCCAGTCAGTGACAGGTCCCTAAAGCAGAATCCGACTGACTGACAAAGAAGCAGTTCCTTTGAAGCAACCAACTTCCTCTGAGGATTAAAACAAACCTCCCCCAGTGCTTTAACTGGAATGTGCAATGGGCCTCCACGTCTCCTAGCCTCACACAGCCAAAACGCTACCCTGAGAAGAGGGTGAGGGTGAGAGGAGGAGCTAGGGTCTGGTGCCCATGACATTTTTGCACCCCCCTCGAATCCCAACAAGCTCATTGCATATAATATTAACTATGATAATAAACAATAATTAATAATACTCCCAAAACATTCACAGAAATGTAACATTTCATCCCCCCCAGACCCTTACAGTACAGTACGCACACTATTAAAAATGGGTCCCCCCTATGGGGGAGAAAGGTGGGATATTAATTCAATAAATAATTCAATAAATATAAATATAAATTATTTATAAATAATAAATAATATTATTTGTTTATTATTAAATGGCACCCCCTCAGAGGCCTGGGCCCCCGGGCCCCCAGCCTCCCCCTCCTTAGTGTAGAGGAGGGGAGGGGGAGCTAAGCAGCAATGGCAGCACAGTAGATTGAGGGACTCATTCGGGAAAGTCAGTGTGGTATGCGGGAGACTGCAGAAAGGGATCACAACCAGAAAAAACCAAGACAAGAGGACACCAGCAAACAGCCCCTGGAGACGATGCTCTGCTGGGATGAACAGGGAGACTTGCTCTCCCCCTGCTCCAGAGAGGAGGCGCACCACTTTCAAAGGGGCCTCCATCCTTGCCCAGGGAGGGAGCAGGAGCCAAACAAGCAGATGCCTGCCTGCCTGCCACCTTCATAAGGAGAACTTAGTGAATTGGAGCTGTCCAGGGATCAGTGCAGACTTCCAGCAGAGGCTGCCCATAACCTCCTAGGCCTCAGGGCCACTTTAGTCATGAACTGAACGACGGCACAGGAGGTTCTACCGAGCTGGGTCGAAAGAAACAGTATTTCTTCCTTGCCTCGGTGGCAGCAAAGTCCTCAGTGACATCATCAATATCAATTTGCTTTGCAAGCAAGCACATTACATAGAGCAGGGGCTGGGGGGGGCAAACTGCGGCTTGTGAGCCACATGTGGCTCTACTTGACCTATAATGTGCGGCGGCGCTCGGAAATTGTTGGCTGAGCTCCTTTTTGCATCACAATTAATATAAAAGGTAAATAAAATTTCAAGCTTTATAATTATTGACCAGGTATAAACTGAGAGTCCACTGGATTAAAATTTAATCTTCATGGTGAGTAAATATATTTCAGACTTTAAATGCTTCTTAAATATTGGGGCTCTCAAACATCTGACGTTTCTCTATGTGGCTCTTACATTAAGCAAGTTTGGCCACCAACCCTGACATAGAGCATGCATGGTGGTTGGCGGGGAGCCTGACGCTGACCAAGGCAGTAGTACATAGTGGCTAGTGCTCAGTGCTCCTCTTCCCGCTCTTCACTGGGAAAGCAAATGAATGGGGGAGACAGACGGGGATGAGAAAGCCGATGCCTCAGGCAGGCAGGCAGGCATGCCGGACCACGAAGTCTCTCCCCAGCCCTCTGAGGCTCCGTGGCAGTTTCCAGTGGCACTTCTTGGCTGCTGAGCTTGACGGGAGATCAGGCTGTGCCACACTTTGGTTGTGTGGTCCCAATGCGGGGAGGGTATACGTGTTATTATGTTTGTTTTTGTGCTATTATTTATGTGCTTATTTTATTGTACACACTGTACAGTATTAGTGTATTTTGTTATCTGCTATTTATTATGCCCATAAGGTTCTGAAATGAAAACGAAATTGACGCGGCAGAAAGGAAGAACCCGCAGTCCTCAAACTCCAGCACAGTAAACGGCGCCGTGCAGGAAACCAGGTCGCGGCAGCCGGACCTCCTCCTCCGGACGGGGGGACTTCGGGGACGTTTTTTCATTGCAAGGGCTCCTTTGCCACGGTCCGAGTCTGCTCCGCGGGGTGGTTGTCGTCGTCGTCAGCCGCGACCGCCCCCCTGCAAGCCTCCATCACTTCCGGCTCTCCAGGCCCCGCCTCCTCCGAGCCGCCTTCAAGATGGCGGCGCTTCCGTCCTGCGCGGACACCCCACTTCCGGCGCGCAGCCCCTTCCCAAGATGGCGGCGGCAGAGGCCGAGGAAGACCCCCCGATGCGCCTTTCGGAGCTGCTGGAGTCTGGCTGGCGGCTGCTGGAGGAAGTCGAGGCCAGTACGGAGCCCTCCTCCGGGGCCGCCACCGTCCAGCGCAAGGTCCAGCGCGGCATCCTCCTCCTCGAGCGCGCCCTCCGCGCGGTGGCCGAGCTCCAGCTCTTCAGGTGCCGCAGAGCATGTGCAGAGCGCCACCTCCCTCCCGGCCCTGGGGGGCTGGAGCTGGGTTCCTCCTCGAGCCAAGGGGCCGCGTCCTTTCCGGGCTGGCCGCCGCCGCCGCCGCGTCTTGTGGCAGGGCGTTCCACCGGCCCCGTGTGCGAAGGAACGGGGCGGGGCGGCCCTGGCCTGGCGCTGCGCTGGTGTGGCGGCGGGGTGACTGACGGCGCCTCCTTCCTTTCTCTGCTTGCAGCTGCGGCGAGGAGCTGGAGGAGGTGGCCTCGGCCGACCTGCGCTTCATGCTGGTGCCGGCGCTGCTGGGCGCGCTGGTGCTGAAGCAGGGCGGCGTCGGCGAGCAGCGGCTGGAGCGCCTGGGCCGCGCCCGCGCCGCCTTCCTGCGCTTCCTGACGCTCGGCAGGGACTACGGCCTGGGCCGCTTCGAGCTGCCGCGGGAGCCGCACCGGCCCGAGGACGAGCAGGAGGGGGAGGATGGCGAGGCCTCGGGCAGCAGCGAGCTGGGCATCGGGGCGCTCTCCGAGCAGGCGGCGCTGGTGGCCATGGCGACGAACCGGCGAGCCAAGATTGAGAGGTGGGTGACTTTCTGGTGCTGCAGCCTTTGATTTGCCCACCGAGCAGAAGTGAGGGTGGCAACGCCAGCACAGGCCACCCCAGGTTTCGACCCCAGCCCAGGGGTGCTGGGTTGTCCGTACCAACGCAAAGGTCTCTGCCACATCCCGTGTCTGTGGCAAAAGTCCGGGCTTTGCCAAGAGCTAAGCCTTCCCCATATTGCCCATATGTCCGCAGTGCCAAGGATACATGCTTTCCACATCACGGGGAGGAGTGGGTGTGCCTGTCGTCTTGGCATGCCCGTCTCCTGCTATGCCACCAGCCGATGACTCCGTTGCCAGCATAAGAACCCACACTTCTCCTCGGTGCGCTGATTAAAGATGACTTTAAAGGGGAATGTCGTGTGTCGAGGGATGGCTCAAACGGCGCCCCCCCCCCCCGAGCGTTGTGGCCAGCCTGTGCCAGACTCTCGACAGCTGGCCTGGTGGGGGTGGTCGGAAGCGGTGAGAGAGGCTTCCTCAGTGTCCTGCTTCTCTGGTTTTCTTCCCCGAAACAGGTACAAGCAGAAGAAGGAGATCGAGAACAGGTTGGCCTCCTTGAAGACCTTCATCGACAGTGGCCAGGCAGAGGAAGAGCAGACCCGGGAATTCTACTTGCTGCAGATCAAGAAGTGGATCGGCACCAGCCTGGAGGAGGTTGAGAGCATTGACCAAGAAATCGCCATCCTCAGCCGCCGCGATGCCCTGAAGAAGGTGGGTCTGGCAGAATTCTGTGCAGCTGGAATTGGCACCTGGGCTGGAAGAACAACAAGCTCGTTGGGTGGCCAGGCAGGGTCCTTGAGAGGGGGGTTAAGGGGATTAATTTTACCCAGGCCCATGACCAAAAAGGGGGGGGGCAGGATCCAAATTTACATTAAGGGAAAGGGGCCAAAAGAAACTTTGTACCCCCTGATAACATTCCTCTGAGTGGCCCTGTGGTCAGGGCTGCAGGTGGTGGATCTGTGACTTTAAATGGTCCTCACGTGTAGGAAATGACCCCGTCACGGGAGCGCTTGGCTAGGGACGCTCTCTTTGATACAGCTAGTGCTCTGCATGCACAGGTATGGGGGGGGGTGCCTTTTGAATGGAATAGTGTTGAGTTGAGTTATCCATGGGGTGGACCAAGAAACAGGTTCACCTGTTTTTGTGGTCCAGGTCTTAGACCGTCACTGCATCTCTCTCTCGCTCGGTGTTTTGGCCAGGCTGGTGGACCCCTCCCTGCCCCTTTCCCAAGAGCAGTGCTGAGAAGTTGGCTCTTCTGAGCAAGGCCAAGAAAAACGCCTGGTGCTTTGTGGCAGTTCCATAGGTTCTGCGAAGGGAAGCGGCGGCTGCTCCTTTGGGGGGGGGGCTGTACCTTGGCCAGGAGAAGTGGGCATGTGAGAAACCAGGTGTGTCTCCTGAGCGGAGAAGGGTTTTGCAGCCTCAGTCGATCATGCCTGCTGGGAACATGTGGGTGAGGGCTACGAAGACGGTAACTCCCTGAGCATTGCAGAAAAATCAAATGTGGGTTCCCCCCCCCCTTAGGTAGCAGAGTAACGGAGGCCGTTAACACATGGGTGTCGTGCTCTGGAGAAAAAGAGGGGCCTGGTGTTGGTTGAGGAAGAGGGGACCGCGAGGCTGTTCGGAATCCTGGTGTCCGGAAGCCTGCCTCCCGGTTTTTGGGCGGAGCTTGTGAGTGTGAGCCCTCGTCAGGCGCTGAATGACACTGTGCGCTGCTCTCCCTTTTGTCCTTCCAGGGTCCAGGCCGCCGTTCTTTCACTCCGGCCAGGCCTCCAGTGAAGCCCTTCATCCTTACCCGGGATGCTGCCCAGGCAAAGTATAGCACCACTGTGTTCTTGGGGGGGGGGGGGGGGGCGGACTTGCTCCTTTGGGATGGGGAAGTGACCGCACTGGATCAGGCCTGACTTTCTCTCCATAGGGTGTTCGGGGCTGGCTACCCAAGCCTGGCGACGATGACGGTGGATGACTGGTACGACCAGCACCAGAAGCGACACGTCTTGCCTGATCAGGGCATTCCTCAGAGACCCACAGGTATCTGCAGCAAGGAAGGGGAGTTTGTATGCACAGAGGGGGCTCAGATGCTCTTAGGCACATGGCGACTGACTCAGGTGTGGCTGTTTCCCGGCTGGATGCTGGCACACCCTCCGTGTCCTGTCTCTCCATCCCCCCCCCCCCCGTTGTCCGCATCTCCAGAGTGGCAGCAGATCAGAGAGGGCTCAAGTACCCACTTCCAGCATCTAGGGCTAAATGCCCAGAGACAGGAGACCTCTAACGAGCGACTTCTGGGAACGACCCGGCTTGTGGCTGGCTCAAAGCATCCGACTGGCCACCAGTGGAAGCTGAATGTGGGTCTAGATGGGCCCCTCTGGGTCATCCCCACTTCCAGTGTCTTGCCAAGCTCTGATGGCTTGGTGAGCTAGCCCTCCATCACCTCCAGCCACACAAGCTCAAGCACCTGCTGATATTGAGCCCTGCGCCGCATGTCCCCCATCGCCTGATTCACAGCGCCTTGACCCACAGGTAATCCTGTGGGCGATGACAGGCACTAGCAAGGCTCCTCCTTGCTTTCTGTACCTGTTACTACGCACTCCTCTTCCCTCCAGGGCTGCCAGAGCCCAGCTGCGGACTGTGGGGTTCCTTGCTCGAGTCCTGGAGAGGAGGAGCCTCAGAGCAAGCAGCCCTGAGGGAATTGCAGACTTGAAGGCCGATGAAACCCATCTTGGCCAGTTTTGGCCAGGTGAGGTTGCTGAGCCTCGCGGGTTACTGGCAGCAGCCGTTGGGTATTGCGCCCATCTCGGATCTGCAGCCCCGTGTCCGAGTCCTGAGGAGAACAGAATCAGGTGTTCCTTTGTATCTGGGTCTTGCTCAGCGAATCAGTCACGTTTCTGCATGCCTCCAGGGAGAAGAAAATGTCAGTGTAGCCGGAAATGACACCTGGGTAGATCTTGGCTTTAGTCAGGTTGGGCGTCCTCTGAGTTGACGCTCTCCTCTCTCGTTTTCGGTCTGTAGCAGTTACAGAAGAGGAGCAGAAGGACCAGGAAGAAGCAAAAGTGGAGGCCAGGGAGGACACCGAAGAGGCCACCTGGAAAGCCCGGGAATGGGATGACTGGAAGGACACGCACCCGCGGGGTTATGGGAACCGGAAGAACATGGGCTGACAACCGCCTGCGGCTCGGCGCTCTTCTGCCAGAGTGACTGAGTTGTATGTACCGGGCAAGACCAGCAAACCCCCCCCCCCAGTGTGAGGGGTGAACAAGACGGGGTTCGTCATGGGTTGTATTAAATGTCAGGCTTGACTCCTGTGTGTGCCGCGAATCCCGAGTTAGCAAAAGCTTTGTCAAAAGGAGGCCTTATTGAAGGGTTGCATCTGCAATCTCCCCAGATCCCCTTTCCCTGACGTTCTACTTGACGATAAGCTGAAAGGGAGGGGGCCTGTCTGGAAGTCCGGTTGGCTGCTGTAACTTATTCTTCTTATTATTTTTTAAGAAAATTAAAATGTCTGTCAGCTCGTTCCACTGGCTGTCGTCTCTCTCCCTCCTCCTCCTTGCCAGTTGAAGGGGTATCAAACCGCTCTAGCACCGGAGACATTTAGAGCCCATCTCTGGGTGCTTTTAGAAGGGGCTGCTCCACCACTGGAGACGGGACGAGTGAGGGTTTTGCCATGACTTCAGCCATGACCCTCCCTCCATTTCCGTGGGGCGTAAAATGAGGGCGAGTGAAAACTGCGTTGCCAGATCAGCCCCCAGTCCACCCTGCTTTCAGTTGCGCCTGTCTGCCCCCAGGAAGGGTGGAAGGGCACAGCCGGTCACCACGGAAGACTTCTCTGTCGTCTGCAGGTCTGCTCTGTTTCGGACTCTTTTTTTATTTTATTATGAACAATGTGTTTATTTTTAAACGCTTGCACTGTCGTCCCCCCCCCCCCCGCATATTCGCCACCTTCTTGTCCATGTTAACGCTGCCCTCGGTGAAGAATGGACCTCATTGATTGACTGTCTTGCAGTTCCTCTTCCCCTCCTTCAGTCGTTGTCCCACTTAGACCGCAAGGTGCCCTTCCAGGATGTGGGATGTTGTGAAGGAGTCCCCTCGCAAGACTGCTGAGGGGAATCTCAACTTGGTTGTCTCCCTTTGGTTTTGAAATAGTCCTGTGTGTTGACCCTGTGTGTTACAAAAAGGGGGTGATCTAGAAAGAAATAGTATTTTATTTACAAGTAATATTTTATTTTATTTATTTGCATAAAAACTCAGTCCATTTCTCGTAATGAGGCTGCCCTAATGAGTAGCCTCAAGGCTTGAGGGGCTTAGTTATGTGTGACCCAGCCTTCACCTGCCCCCACTACCTGTCATTGAGGGACTTGGGGAAAAAACACACCATATTAAAAGACGCTCAAACATTTATCTCCCCATATTTACACAAGCTTGCAAACTGCAGGAGCTCAGCTCTTTGCAGGGCAATTAGCAGCCATCTGATTTTTTAACTGTCTCGGGGCTTGAGGCAATTATTGATCTGATCTTTCCATCACTGGTGTTTTCATTGTCGGCTCTGTGGGACCCACCAGAAATCAGGTCACAACCCACCAAGTGGGTCTTGACCCACAGTTTGAGAAACACTGGTTTAGGGAAAGGGCAGCCTAAGGGAGGTTCATAAAAGGATTTCTGATGTTCGAGAGTGCGCAGAGAACTCTCTGTTTTGTGCTTTTGTGTAATACTAGCTCTTGATTTCATCCCTTAACACAACAACGAATACATGGAACTTGCTTCTGGCCAGTAGCTTAAATTACTTTTAAAGGGAGGATTAGACTACAAGGAGAAATCGGCGGCTATTAGTTGTGGTAGCTAATAGAACCTCAGACTGCTTCGAATTTGACCTTGGACTACCAGTTGCTTTGGGGTAAACGGGAGAGGATAGTTGCATTCTTGCATTGCTTGTTGGCTTCCCATTGAGGCACTGGCTGGTCAGTGTTGCGAGTCGAATGCTGGACCTCAGAGACCTTTGGGCAGATCCAGCGGGGCTGCTAGGACATTCTTAGGAATCCCAAGCATGGGCCCGGAGGTACTGAGTCACGGTTGCACCTCTCCTGCTCGTTCTTCAGACAGCTCAGAGCAGCTTCCTTGTGGCCTCCCAGCCAGGCTCTTCTTACTTCCGTGGTTCCAATTCCGAAAGGCTCAAAGATGCGGAAGTTCCTTCCATGTGGATTATTCAGTAGCGTAGGAACGGCTCCAATGTTTTATTTATTCACATTTTTATACCGCCCTTCCTCCAACAAGGAGCTCAGAGTGGTGTACATATTTCCTCCCCTCCTTTTTGTCCTCACAGCGACCCTGTGAGGTAGGTGGGGCTGAGAGATAGTGACTGGCCCAAGGTCACCCAGGAAGCTTCGTGGCTGAGTGGGGATTTGAACCTGGATCTTCCAGGTCTAAGTCCGACTCCCAAACCACTACACCATTCAGCACTCTCTTCCCCTCCACATTCCCTCTTCCTCCCTGTCACACTCTTTCCTTTTCCAAGCCGGGGAATGGAAGGAGTAGAAGGAACTGTGGAGGCAAATAAGCAGACAGAGATGGCTCCCCCCCCACCAATCTGCTGCCTGAGGCGACTGCTTCATTTGGTCTCACGGATGGGCCGACTCAGCTCTTCTAGCTCTGCAACAGCTTCCTTGAGCTGCGATGACTAGAACTGGACACAGCCCTCCAAATGTGGCTGTACTATAGATGTATAGGGGCATTGTAATATTAGAAGTCTTATTCTCCGTCCCTTTCCAAATAATCCCACCGTGGAGTTCATATTTGTCAAATGCCATATTGTTGGTTCCCGCCCCAATTCCGTTCTATCAGGATTCTCCTGAATGCTTCTACATTCTGTATCCTCTGCGGTGTTAGCGATTCCTCCCAGTTTGGTGACCTCTGAAAATGTGACAAGGATTCTCTTAGGTGAAAGGACAAAGTCAAGAAGTTGATGGGAGCCGGGCCCAAGACAGAGCCCTGGGGTCCTCCACTCAGAACTGCCCCCCAGGCTGTGAAGAGCCATAGATGAGTGCTCCTTGTGCGCAGTTGTCCAACCAATTGGGCCTCCATCTAACGGTTGTATCATCTAGCTAGCCCATATTTTACTAGCTTGCTCTCTTTACTAGCTTGCTCTCTTTATCTAACCTTTTACTGATACCAAGGCTCTCCACTCGGCTAGTAACCTGATCAAAAATAGAGATGAGATTTGTCTGGCAAGATTTATTTTTGACAAATGCAATGATTATGGTGACCAGATGGCAAGGTGGCGAGGGGACCTGCCCACCTGTTCAGGTCTTCCAGACCATACAGAGAAGATGCAGGCAGATTCTAACAATCCTGTCTGCTAATGTTATGTCTACCAATGGGTGAGGGGTGTGTGTGTGTGTGTGTGTGTGTGTGTGTGTGTGTGTGTGTGTGTGTGTAAGGGTTTTTTTTTAATATTATTATTATTAATATTAAGAGTATTTATATAACACTTTTCAACAAAAAGTTCACAAAGCAGTTGTGAAAAAGTTCACAAAGCGGACCAAATCAAATGATGAAAGGGCTCCCTGTCCCAAAAGGGCTCACAATCTAAAAAAGATGCAGAACCTCACCAGCAAACAGCCACCAGAAAAGACACTATGCTGGGGTGAAGGGGGCAGTTTCAACCCCCTTGCTAAATATAAGAGGAGCACCAATTGAAAAAGTGCATCTTGCCCAGTTAGCAGGGGACTCACCCATCAGTGAATAGGCCATTTCTGGGGATTGACCTAGCTGTGGAGGGAGTTGGCTGGGTGAGCCATGCCAGCATCCAGGCTTCCCTCTCCCAGCTGTGCCCTGGACTTCCAAGAGAGATTCCCAGGCCTGCATCCAGTTGCGCTCTGCCCTCCAGTGGGTTTTCCGTTTCCTGGTGACGGGTGAGCGGTGGGCACAGCAGACCTGCTCTCTCCATAGCTGTCCTTCCAGCGACCAAGCAGATGGCTGGGTGCCACCAGGGTGAGAACAGGAGGCGTGGCTGCATTCCTGGGGAAAAGCCCGAGAAGGTCAGGGGCAAAGTGCCTCCTCCTTGGTATCCCAGGTGCCTGATATTCTGCCTGCATTCAAACCCAAGTCACCACTCCTCTGGGTGTGAAATGATTCCCAGTGGTTTAAGTGACCTCCCAACACACACACACACCCCGGCCAAGTTGCCCCTGGAGCAGCTCTGGGTCTGTTTTACAAGAGTCGAATGTGTCAGGTGAGCCAGACTTGCATTGCTCTTCTGAAGGGTGGGATTTAAATGTTGCCCTGGCGGCAAATAAGCCCCAGGGAGTGGTGCGCACGCTGTGCAAGAGTCCCTTTAACAAATGCAAACAGGGCAAGAAGCCACTCCAAACCAGAAATGCTAAATCCCATCCTTATGAAAAGCAAACAGGGCCCTGGGTTCAGAGGCATGTGTGGAGTGTGACTGCTTGGGAGCCACAACACCATCTATGTGTGTGCGTTTTGACATGCTTCCTCCTCAGCCAGTAACACTTGCTTGACTTGGCCCAAAGTCCACCTGGCAGGGGTAAATATCGCTCCTGAGAGCACCTGGAATGCCACATCCCTTTCTGCAGGTTGCTGTCAGGAACGTCTCTGTTGTTTGCAAAGGGTGACTGTTGCAGGGCCATAAAGGCCGGATTCTGGCTCCTTGCCAGGTGCACACTGGCAAACAGACCAAGCTCACTGCTGCGGAGCCCGACTTAGTGAGGCTTTACTGGGCTTCTCGTTTGCCCTGGAGTTTCTGACCCCAACCCACCCACCAAGCCAGCATCAGGCTGCTGGAGACCCTTGCCACTACTGAGGGGTCAGCCCAGCCAGGTGCAACTTCTGATGGGCATGGACCCTTGTCCACTGCCCAAATTGGCCCACCCCCAGTGCTAGCCCCGAACCAGCCACAGCAGTCTTTCGGAGGGAGAGCAAACTTCTCCCTGTCCGGGAAAAGGGGAGCCTCTTGATGTGTGAGGTTGTCCGGTGCAGAGAATAAGCCGGGTGGGGCGAACACAGTTGCCAGGCTGTGTCAGAAGTCGGTGCTGTTTGCAACATGCTTAGCCTGACTTGAGGCTGGGGGGTGGAGCGGCAGGTTGGGTGCACACAGGTGCTCATTTCTTGGGTCCTGCTGATCAGATAATTTTGCAGGTTCCTGAAGCATACATGCTGCCAGCAGAGAGAAGAGTTGGCTCAGGCGAGGCGTTATGTGGAATGCAGCGCATGGTTCTGCCTTTGGATAGCAGCTGCGGGGGCAGGAGGCAGGGAGTTTCCGCTCCAATCCTAACAGCATTCCCCTGCCCCCGCCCCAGGGAAGTTTTTTTTCCTATATAAAACGGAGCATGGGGAATTGGACCGGACCTGCAGAGGGAGCAAAGTCCTCCAGCCACCCCACCCTTTCTTGTGCTTGTATTTCTGGGTGTGCCCCGCCTTGTCGAACCCACCCCCTCTCCATCCCCTGTCAGCTGGAGCGCCCAGACCTGCACCTGGAATCAAGCCGGCGACCCCAAAATGGTGGACACCTCCCACGCTGCCAAACTTTTCTGGGTGGTGAAGACCAGCAGGGATTGTGAAGTGCTCCAGAAGGATCTCTCCAAACTGGGAGAATGGGCAGCAAAATGGCAGATGCACTTCAGTGTAAGTAAGTGTAAAGTGATGCACGTTGGAGCAAGAAATCAAATTTTCACATACACGCTAATGGGTTCTGAGCTGTCTGTGACGGATCAGGAGAGAGATCTTGGGGTGCTGGTGGCGACCCAGTGTGCGGCGGCTGTGAAGAAGGCCAATTCCATGCTCGGAAACATTAAAAAAAAAAAGGGATTGAGAATAAAACAGCCAATATTATGCCATTGTACAAATCAATGGTTAGACCACATCTGGAATATTGCATCCAGTTCTGGTCGCCACATCTCAAAAAGGATATAGTGGAACTGGAAAAGGTGCAGAAGGGATCTACCAAAATGATTAATGGGCTGGAGCACCTCCCTTATGATGAGGAAAGGCTACAGTGTTTGGGGCTCTTCAGTCTAGAAAAAAGGTGCCTGAGGGGGGACATGATTGACAGTGCAATCCTATCCAATTTACACCACCGGTGTAACCAGCAGGGCAGGGCAGGGCGGGAGGCTTTGGAGGGGAGATAAGATTTAAATCCCCCTTTTGAGGGGATTTGAATCCCCTTTCCATTCTGCGGCCTCCTGTTCTCGCTGCACTGGTGGTGTAAGTTGGATAGGATTGCGCTGTGAGACGTATAAAATTTATGCATGGGATGGAGAGAGTGGATAGAGGGAAGTTCTTTTCCCTCTCGCACAACATTAGAACATGCACAACATTAGGACATGCACTACAATTGAGTGGCGGAAGAATTAGAACAAACAAAAGAAAGTATTTCTTTACCCAGCGTGTAACTAATCTGTGGAACTCCTTGCCACAGCATGTGGTGATGGCACCTGGCCTGGATACTTTTAAAAGAGGATTGGACAGATTTATGGAGGAAACGTTCATCACAGGTTACAAGCCATGATGGGGATAAGCAACCTCCTGGTTTTGGTAGTAGGCTATCTCAATGCTAGATGCAAGGGAGTGGCAACAGGATACAGGTCTCTTGTTGTGTGTTCCCTGAGGCATCTGGAGGGGCCACTGTGAGATACTGGAAGCTGGACAGGACGGGCCTTTGGCCTGATCCAGCAGGGCTCTTCTGATGTTCATATCCAATCCCACAGACACAGTCTACTTAACACCCAAGGATTATAAAAAGTGGGTCCATACATACATACCCCTTTGCGCATTTTCCCTGGCCTAAAATCAGGAGCACCTGATGCTTCATGGGGGCTCTCCCATATGCCCAGCTACCGTAGTTGTGGGTGAAGGTCCGCGAATGCGGGCTGGCGTGAGGATGGAGAGTAGACAAAGTGCCCAGAGAAGTCACATTTATTATTATTAATTAACAGCATTTATATACCGCTTTTCAACCAAAAAAGTTCGCAAAGCGGTTTACAGACAAAATCAAATGTTAAATGGCTCCCTGTCCCAAAAGGGCTCACAATCTAAAAAAGATGCAGAACACCACCAGCAAACAGCTACCAGAAAAGACACTGTGTTGGGGTGAAAGGGGAGCAGTTACTCTCCCCCTGCTAAATATAAGAGGAGCACCCATTGAAAAAGTGCCTCTCTTGCCCAGTTAGCAGGGGTAGTCGTCTGTTTTATTTTCGTCTTTTATTTTCAGCTGGCTTCCCAAGCTCCTTTACCCGACCCATTCTCCTCGAGCGTCCTTTGTCATCCCGTGCATCACCGAGCGCCTTATTTTTGCCTCTTTATTGTGTTCTTCATCACCAAAATAAAATGACTAGTTTCACCTACCTGGTGCCTCTCCATTCGGGAAGGAGTTGAGCTACTGACCCGGCTTAAGCCCAGCTGCAGGGCTTCAATGGGAGTGTGTTGCCCAGTTGTTGGGAATCGTGGGGGGAGGGAAGGGTGGGCATTGTTTGAAGGGGGAATCATGCCACCCCTACAGCTGCTCTTTTCACCCCACATGCGCGGCAGCTCTTACCATGCGTTAAGCGCACCCTCTCCACGTGGCTCCTCTCCAGATCTCCTCCCCCTACTGGCAGACTTTTGTTACGCCTGTAAGATGTAGTTGTGTCCTCATCTGGACACAAGAAACCAACCCCCTCTCCCCCCCCCAGCCCTCTCCTGCGCAGCCCATGCCGTGCCTCGTCTTCCGTGCCCCTAGCTGCTTTCTCCCAGGCTCAAGCTGTTGCCCCTGTGAGTGGCCAGGCTGGGCTCCTTGGCCCGGGAAACCAGAGCCAACATGGACGCGGCCTGCTTGGTCTGACGCAATCGTCCCCTCACCCTGTACGTATCCCCAGCCAAGAAGTACAGAATGGGGTCTATGCAGCTATTGGCGCTGGCCAAGGGACGCGTTATTTTGTAGGTGACGTTAACAATGTTGAGCGTGTAGCAGTGGGCTTGGAGAAGCCGCGAGGTGTAATAGATGGTCCGGGTGATGTGGAAGGGCAAGAAGCTGACTGCAAAGACCACCAGCACGATGGCGATCATCTTGGTGGAGCGCCTCTTGTAGGAGGGGATACTCTTGCTGGCAGCCAGGGAGCCAGGCTGCAAGAGCTTCTTGGCCATCAGGCAGTAGCAGACGACGATCACCAGGAAGGGAATGCCGAAGAGGAGCATCATCACCGAGGACATGTAGTGGACGTAGTGGTCAAACTCCTCCGGCTTGGTGGTGTCATGGCAGAGGGTGTCGTTGCCCCTGGTGCTGACCGTGACAAAAACCAAATTGGGAATGAGGCAGATGGTGACCGTGAGCCAAACTCCCAGGCAGATCAGCCGCGCATGCCTGGTTTTGACCCACCGGAGGGACTGGATGGGGTAGCAGATCCCCACGTAACGGTGGACACTGATGCAGGTGAGGAAGAGGATGCTGCTGTAGAGGTTGGCGTAGAAGAGGAAGCGCACGATCTTGCACAAGCATTCGCCAAAAGGCCAGTTGTTGCGGTCAGCGTAGTAGTAGACCAGGGTGGGGAGGGAGAGGACGTAGAGCGTGTCTGAGACGGCTAAGTTGAACATGTAGGTGGTGGTGGCGTTCCAAGGCCGCATCCTGCGGACAAACAGCCAGAGGGAGCAGGAGTTGAGGAGGAGGCCCACCACGCAGACGATGCCGTAGGAGACGGGCAGCAGGATGAACTTGAACTCCTCGTTGAAGACGCACTTCTCCTCCTGCGGGCCACCAGTGACGTTTCCAGCCGGCTGGGGACCAGACGTTGGGGCAGTGGCATCAGCAGGCAGCGTGGTCTTCAGTAGACCGGCCATCTCCTGGGCAGGGGGAAGAGAGACTTTGCGAGTTTCAGGCTTTCTCCAGCTCAGAGTGCCAGCGTGACGCTTGGCACCGCCTTAAGCTACGGCCTTTGTGAGGGCCAAGAAAAGTTGGTGCTCCTAAAATGGGCAAGGGAGCTGGGCAGGGCTTAATGCTCAATGAGAAGGGGCCCCCTGTCTCAAAGGGACTTCCCACCCTCTCATTCTCAGCGGTTGGCACAGGCTGCAATTGCTTGGGGCTGAGGGAGAGACATTCTGGACATGCTCAGAAATGCACCTCTGACCCTCACTCAGATCTGCTTCTTTAGAGAGAGGTGGGTGGGTCTAAGATTGCAATCCGTGCACATTATCCCCCCCCCCCCACGGACCCATCCTCAGCTGATTCCTCCTGCTAAAAGATTCCAGGAAACCAGCACCACTTTTTGGGAAGTCCACCCTGAATGGGGTTGCTTGTTCCCCCTCTAAGTCCCTCTTAATTCAAGCTGCGTCTCAGGTGACCGTCCTGTGCGTACAACAACAGGCTCTTTGTGAGCAGTCCTGGGTTCCGAGCAAACGGGCCCCACTGAAAGTGAGTTGGCCTTAATTGGTGTCACCCAAAGTCGGGGTCGCCCTGGAGGAGCTAATCTCTTCGAAGCCTCTTTGTGGCCTACAGACATTGCTGGAGAGAAGCCAAAGGAACCTTAGAAGGGAGGTTATTGTATGTGTTGGGATAGGGGAGTCCTAGGGTACAGCTACACTGCAGAGTGAAACCAGCTTGAAACTGGATTCAGTGTCCTGGATGACCAGAGATCGTAGCCGCCCTTTGTGCTGGAGAATTAGGATTATTATTTTGGAGAGAAACCCCTCTAACCCAGTGGTACCCAAACTGGGAGCCGTGGATGCCACAACCAGGGGAGCCGAGGAGCGTCGCGGAATCCTCTTGGAAAACTGTGCCATGCCAATTGGCAGGCATCAACATCATGTCATGGGGGGGGGGGGGGTCGTGGCCAATATTTGCCAATGGTCAAGGTTGAAAAGGTTTGGGAAACACTGCCCTACCCCTTTCACGAGTTTGGAGAGCGACCCGTAGCCCTTTCGGACTGTTTGGAACCGACTTTGCAGATTGAGTGCAAATGAACTACGGGAGAGTTTTATTTGAGGTTAGCTAGAAGTGGTCTCAGGAGGGGTAATAATAATAATAATAATAATAATAATAATAATAATAATAATAATAATAATATACAGTATTTATATACCGCCTTTCTTGGTCACTGGATTTCTCCTCTGACTTTAATCCAAGGCGGTTTACATGGGCAGGCTTTCCCAACCCCCCTAATAGGGTTCTTTTTAAAAAAAAACAATCATATATATAACTGTTCAATCTTTCATGAACAACTGCATTCCAGATGGTCTCCTTTCCAGTCTGGCCTCTCCCTGGCCGTCGCCTCCCATGCTCGGCCGATGCAGCTGGCATCTCTCCTCACAGAGGCTTTCACAGCTTTTTTTTTTTGTCAGAGGTGTGTCTTGAATTGGCCATTCACCGATCTTCAGGCTTACAAGGCGGCAGCTCTACCAACTGAGCCAGACCTCCTGCCCATGCCAATTGGCAGGCATCAACATCATGTAATGGGGGAGTCGTGGCCAATATAGCTGTAGCTGTGCTGGCTGCTGAAGGAGTCTGCTTCAGAGATGAAAGGCCTTACGGATGACCCTTTCCCAGCCTCTCCTGAACCTGGGTCCTTCTGTGGGCCAGCAGAGAGCCGATACTACTTCCCCTGCATCTGTGCCCTGCTGCTATGGTTGCAACTTGCAAATCAAACAAATATTCCATAGGCATTTATGGTCTCCAGCACACTTACTCCCGCTCCTCAACGTGGGCCAGATTGCTGGCTGCTGAGGTTTACGACTAAATTTATGGGATGTGCCCGAAGAGCTCCGAAAGTGCCAGGCAGCTCCTAAGCAAATATTTACAAGAGCGACTCAGTCAATTCCACTGAGGAGGAGGCTAAGTGCAGATGGCATGTGGGCACCTTCTGGGGCAGGAGAACCTCCCCTCAAGATTCCTTGGAAGGCCTGAGCCTTCTCCTGGCTTCTCCTGGCTTCTCTTCGAGGACGACGGTTCCCAGAATGCCTGGAGAAGGAGGTGTGACTGTATGTCAGAGTGCAAGCAGGCCCCCTGCGGAGCCAAGCATGGAGTCTCGGCATGGGCAGCACCCCATTTCTCTTGCCCCTCTGCATAACAAATTCTGCCAGGTTCTGGCTTGCCCTCGCCCTCCTGGCCCCAGGGGTCAATGAATGGGCTCCCTCCCCTCAGCCCCCAAAAGAGATGGCTGCTCCTGGGCAGCCTGCCTCTTCACACCTGCTGGGCAGGAAGAGGCCACACGTCTGGTATCTGGCGGAATTGCCCTAAGCCGAAGGTCAAAGCACATCTTGCTTCACGGTAATAAAAAGTTGGGCTTGCTGATACCTTTGGTTCCTTGGATGGGGCACGTCGGGACAGAACAGAAGCTCTTAGTGATGACCACGAGAGAACCTTAATTGCCACAACAATGGGAAGCCACCTTATTTCCACCTAGTTTCATTGGCTCTGTCAAGTCTGGTATACCAGGTTTCTGTCTAAAATTGTCACAACTGACTGGTTCCTTTTTCTGACCCTGCGCTTCTGAACTGACCTTGTAAGTCATGCTGAGAGCTAACCTTCAACCTTAGCGAGGGCTTGAACTGCAGGACAAACCTTCACTTGAGCTTATAAACTGGCAGTTCTCGCGCTAAGCCTGCACCGTGGCCCTTCTCAGTTAAAAAATGACGTCTTAGTGTTTCCCTCTTCAAGTTTGGGATTATTTGAGTCTTACTGCTGCAGCTAGTCATGCCTGAACTGTTACAGCAGAGCTGGTAAGTTGGAAGTGGAGGGGAGACGAGTTAAGCTGCCCTATGGTGCAAATCGCCCTGTCTGCAAGCAGCTCTGCATAGGAGGAGGAGGAGGCGCACTGTGCCGCTTTTGTGGAAGTTTCATGAGTCGTTCAGCCCAGGCTTAGGGCAGGGATGGGGACTCGAATCAAATGACTCGACTCGCAAGTGCGAATGAGTCACTTTTTCCCTGACTTGTACTCGTACTCATACTCGTGACCCACTGACTCGCACTTGAACTCGTACTCGCGACCCATGGGACTCGCACTTGACTCGCACTTGTGGGGGTAATGACTTGCCATTTCCAAGTCATTTTCAAAGTCATAGGGGAAGCCAAGTAGGTGCTTTAAAAGCCTCAGAGGTCCCCACACACACCCCACACAGACACTCACCCACCCCATTTTCAGGGAAAAAAGCCATTTTCTCCAAAGTGACTTGACTCGTAACTTGTGACTCATGGTTTTTGGCCTTACTCGTACTCGACTCGCACTCGTGCAAAAATGACTCGCACTTGACTCGTACTTGCACAAAAATTTTGACACTGACTCGCACTCGGACTTGCACTTGTGCAAAAATGTACTCACGTTCGCACTCGCGGCCTAGTTACTTAGATACATCACTGGCTTAGGGCACTGGGAAAGTGTCACAAATCCCAAGACACACACATACGCAGGAGTAAGCTGCATCAAATCCTTTTAAACCAACATCCATTGGTTTGGGCTGCGAGTTGTGTGTGGTGGGACCCTTGCAGAGGGCGAGGAGAAGAGTCATGAACTTCACCCTCCCTGGAACGCGCTCTGCGTACAAGTGAAGTGTGAAGCGAGCAGCTCCCACTGCAGTCAGAAACCCAGTTAAGATGGAGAACCTGCCCCCCCCCCCCGTGGTGGTGGCCAAACCTGCCTTTTGGCGTGGTCCTCAACTGCTTTCGAAGCCTGGCACAAACACACTGAAAGGTGGACAGAGAAGCAATGTTTATGGGATTTCTAGCCATGTAAAAGTTTTTGGATTGAAGAAATAAAGAATTGTTCAACACAAACTTGCCTGGAGAAATTCTTCTTCAAACGTATCCGCCACCGATATGTATGCAGGCGCCCTTAAAAGATTATCCGAAACCAAACAAGCAACCTTTCAACCTTAGATCTTGTTTGTTGCTTGTTTGGTTTCGGATAATCTTTTAAGGGCGCCTGCATACATATCGGTGGCAGATACGTTTGAAGAAGAATTTCTCCAGGAAAGTTTGTGTTGAACAATTCTTTATTTCTTCAATCCAAAAACTTTTACATGGCTAGAAATCCCATAAACATTGCTTCTCTGTCCATTGTAACAAGCCATGAAAACCTGCATGACACTGAAAGGTGCCTTTCTGGCCCTCAGTGGTGTGGGTGAGATCAGTGGACCAGGCACACCTTGTAGCCCGTCGTGTCCCTCGAAGGAGGGACAGCTTACCACGTATTTCTGTAACGTTTGCATCTTGTGCCTTCCTTCTTCCACCCCTTGCCCGACACGGACAAGCTAATCTTCTGCTTCTGGCCCTTTGCCAGAAATTCCGTGGCAGGGAAGGAGATGCAGGAGCAGTGGCCTTGCCACACAGCCTCCCTCCCGCCACGTCCCAGGTCAAGGGCCATCATCGTGCACCTTTCCCATGGAGTCCTCAAGCAAGCCCTCCACCACCACCCACCACCTGTCCTCACCTCCTGTCCAGGCCGGCAACTTGGCTCCGCTGCATGTCAGACACTTTTGTCTCTGGCCGGATCCCAGCAGCAGCAGCAGTCCATCCACCTCTTCTTCGGAGGGAGCACACTGCAGCAAGGCATCCTGTGCGGCTGTCACTCTCCCAATGGCGGCATCTCCAGCTGGGACACTTGCAGAGTTTCAGCCTCTGCTCTGTGGGCTTAGTGACGAGGAGGGGGAGGGCCAGGGCAACAGCTGAGCGGCAGGCAGGCAGGCACGGAAGTCAGGTGAAAGAGTGTGCCACAGCAAAAGCATATGCTGAGCGGCAGAATTCCTACCAGCGAATGGGGAGGCGGGGTGTCTGTTTTCCCTTTATTATTTAGTGAAAATATTTCTAGCCCACCTTGCTCAGGGCAGCTTCCAACGCAAAGCACAAATTAACACGATGCTCAAATACCAAATAGCACCATTCCAAGCAAAAAAATAAAAATAAATGCTTGTTTGCTGCAGAGAACAGCAGTTTAGAATATGTCCAGGAGGTTAAAATGGGGGTGGGGGCTGCCTGGGGGGTGGGAGCTGCCTGGAGGGGTGGGGGCAGGTTCCTGTTTTGGCACGCAGCCCTTGCATGACCCAGGAAAAGCACCCCCCTCTCTGGGTTATTTATTTATTTATTTATTTTTCACATGTTTATACCGCCCTTCCTCCAAGGAGCTCAGAGTGGTGTACATATTCACCCAGGAAGCTTCGTGGCTGAGTGGGGATTTGAACCTGGATCTTCCAGGTCTAAGTCCAACTCCCAAACAGATTGAAGTGTCTGCCTCCCCCCCCCCCCCCGCCGCCCTTTACACTATGAAATGAGACCTATCTTTGCAAGAGTATCTGCTTATTGCCCTCGGTAGCAGGACTAGCTCTGGGACAACTTGTTTTCTTTTTAAATATTGTCTTAGCGACAATTGTTTTTAGTTTAGTTTTTGTTTTTCGTTTAGTTTGTTATCCCGCTTTGCTGTCAGGATAAATAACCAGCGTTGTGTAGAGGCGGGAGTGTTGGACTGGGGCCAGAAAGACCAGGGTTTCAGCCCCTGCTCAGCTGTGAAGCCTACGGACTGATGACCCAATTGGGCCAGCTAAGGTCTCTCGCCCTGACCCACATCTCAGGGCTGTTGTGAGGACAAAGGGAGGGGGAAGAAGGGCGGGATATAAACTGCCTTGGGCGTTTGTTTTGGTAAGAGAAAGACGGGGTATAAATTCTTTAAATAAATACAAACATGCAAACTAGAGAAATCAACACAACTTACAAGGAAAACAGCAAAGTGATACAGCTCAGTTTGCTTTGCGGACAGGGCGAAGGGCTGCTCCTTGCGACTCCAGTCAGCTACTGACTCGCATCAAGGACTGTCGTGCCGCGGCCTTTGTCAGAAGTGAAGACAACATACACCAGGCGTTCGGGGAGCAAGCTGTGCAAGACTCTGCTTCCTTTGCCCTGGGGGTGGAAGCCCTGCAGGGCAGGGGGTGGAGAGGGGGGAGGGCTGTGTGTGCTCCTCTAGGTGAGGCAATCATGCACTTCGGGGTGTTTCAGCCACCGGAGAGCCTGTGGGCTCCAGGTCAGTTTTCCAATATTGGGCAAGATTTGCCCTTCGACAGGGTTTTTAACAGAAATGCTGCAGGCCCCGGAGCTGAGTGAGCGTGGCAGAGTAGAGGCTGTGGGGCAGATGGCTGGGAAATGAGGTCAGGTGAGATACCTTGAGGGCGACAACAGCAAGGGATAGATGCCTTGCCTCCCCGCCCCCCACCGGAAACCTCATGAACGCCACTGGGCACACTGTGAATAGGTCAGTGAACAGGGTGACATAGGTCAGAGCAGGGTGCAGCTCGGAGAGGACAGGAAGTGACTTCTTGGTGCCCCAGCAGCAGAACCAGGTTCAACGGACCACCTGGTTGGCTCTACAATAGTCCATAGCAGGCCTAGTTCTCGGCAGAAGGCAGAGCGAGGGGGGGCTGACACATGCCGCCAGTGAGGGGCGCTGCTGGCACAGGGAGCCCCAGGACCAATCTCTGCTCAGTCAGGCAGCTCACTTGGGCAAGTCCCAGTCTACTCACTTAGTTCAAAGGTTGGCACAATTCGGGGCAGAGGACAGCTCAGTTGTAGATAATGTGCTTTACACACAGAAGGGCTCAGCTTCTCCTTTTAACAACATCTCCAATGAAAAGGAGCAAATAGCAGGTCATGGAGAACATCTCCCTCTGTCGGAAGCCCTGGAGAGCAGACAGTACCAAACAAGCGGGACCATTGATCGGACTCGGGAGGAGGCAGCTTCAGAAGTTATAAACCCAGATGGTCTGAGACAGAATCCAAAAGCCAGGAACCGCACTCAGAGCTCTTTGCCGCTGATCCAGGCAGTCTGACCACCTGATTGCTGCAGGCGATCAGATACTTTGCAGCTGGCGTGGGAAGCCAAAGGCCCTGATGACGAGTTACTTGCCGTAGAACAGCTTCACTCAAGCAGCCCAATTTGTTAAATGCCCTTCTTTTGCGTTTGGCATGGCCATCTGGTGTGTGTTTTGTCCAGGTGGAAGAGTAACAACGGGCAGTAAGGCGAGTCAACATTTTGCAAGCAATCCAGCTACGTACAGGTCAGAAAGGAAAGGCAGGAGCCAAGTTTCTGGATGCTTGTATGTGCGTGTTTCGGACCAGGGCATTTCACTTCTCCGCTGTAGCAGCACACATTCCAAAACGGCCTCGGAACCACGCCATGAAACGTTCTTTGTGGCTTTCCCTGCCTAACATAAATCATGTTCCCAAAACCTCAGCTAGAGTGGAATTCTGTTCCAGAACAGGGAATTCTAGAACAACACAGGTAAATACAGGCCTGTGTAACCGCTTTGAGCAATTTCTGACTTGTGCTTGCTACTTTCCCATACAATGTCTTATCCAATTGCTGCCTGCATTATGTTTCGTTGGTCACTTAAAGACAGTCAAGGGCCTCCACAACGTCAACAAACAGTCAAATGAGGACAACCCTACAGCACAGATCTCCAAATTCTCAGAGCCCAGAACATTTGCTTTTCAATTTCAGTTCAGATCTGGCTCTTGCAAACAGGTGGGGGATGGATATGACTGAAAGACCCGTCCATATAAAAAAGCTTCCTGCACGGTCGGGACCCACTAGGTGGGTCGCGATCCGATTTCTGGTGGGTCCTGCAGAGCCTCCAATGAAAACATAGGTGATGGAAATACGAGAAATAGATCGAGTTTTTTTGCAAATAAATAAAATATTACGTATAAATAATTTCTTTCTAGATCACTTTTTAAAAAGTCTCATAAAGCTAGGTGGGTCCCGATAGAGTGTGGGTCCCAGTGCTAAAAGGTTTGGGCACGTATGCTAACTGCTCTAAGGCACGTATGCTAACATGTGGACATTGCTAATTGGCATGTGTGCACTATTGGCCCATCCATGAGTCCACTGGATGTGGGTTTTATCAGCAGCAGATTGTGAGAGGTCTGAGGGAGTGGCAGATTATTCGGGGTGCCTTTCACCACAAATCTGCTGCTGCTGCTGCCTCCCTCTCTCCATCCTGCCACCAATGGAAGAAGCAAGAAGCAGATCAACCCCCCCTACTTACCATGCTCCTCATGCGCTGCCGTGAAACCCAGAAGTGTGGAACTTTCCATTTCATTTACTGAAAACCAGAAGTGGGCTTTGGAACATGATCGTCGCTGTTTAGAGAGCCTTGCGGAGGAGGCGGCAGCCCCACCCCACCCCGGACCCTCTGGGGAGCTGACAGGATAACCAGGTACATTGAAAAAAGCATTTTTGGGTCCACGGAAGGCGCGATCCTGGAGCGCTGCTGCCAACATTCAGGATGGCCACCCCCCAGTGATATGGAGTTGAGTCTATTGACTTGGACTTAAGTCGCGTCAATGACTCGACTCAGACTTGACTCAGCGATTGTAAAAGACTTGACTCGACTCGAGACTTGGAGCCTTTAACGACAAGTCCAATTTTATTGACAATGAAACGTGCACACACAGGTATCTGTACAAGCTGCTGAGGAGCATGTTGAATATTCAAGGGGGAGACTTGTTATTAGACCGGATATTCTAAAAAGGAAGTTGTTTTTTGTAACTGTGCTGTACCAATGCAATAGATTAAAAGCACAATGTGCACCACAGTAGTTTTTCAATGGTCTGCTCTATCATCAAAGCACCTCTGTGGAAGATCTGCATGAATGTGTTACTCATAGGTAGGAGTGTTTGTTTTTGTTGATAGCCACATAAAAACACAAGACACCACCTTTTCAACCCGAATAAAAACACCCCATTTTCAAACAGAATTGGAGCCAAATGACCAACTCTCTACTGGCTGTGGAATGCATCTGGTTGAAACAGATTACTACTTTTCCAGTTAGAAATAATAGAATAATTTGTTGTTTTTGCATTGAAGACTGCAGTGTAATGATATTAAACCTGATATTGATGCTTAAGAATCCGCACCTGTGAATAAAATCACCAAACACCACATTGTGTGAGTCATAAGGAGCCAATAGTGAATATTTATGGGACCAACATCTTGAAAGTTTCCACCTTCCACCGTGCATTACTTCCTCCTACCCCCAAAGGCTGGCAGCCTACAATCTACTCACATACCAGGAAATAACTATTTCTTAGCCTCCTGCTACCGAGGAATCATTTTGCTACATCATCTGCAGATCCAACCCTCAACGTTTTGTTGGTTGTTTTTCCATGCATCTTGTAAGCGTGGTAAAAATTTCCTTAGTAGCACTAGTCAGGTTTCACAAACTGGGAAAAAGTGCTGTACAGGTCAAGAAAATACTGTGTTTGAATTTAAAACATTTCAGAAAAGTCTTTATTGAAATTCTTGTGAAAAGCAGGTTTAAATAGGAGTCTGGCTCAACATTTTTATAACAGTCATGGATTCTTACTAGCATAGAACAAAACAAGCTATACAGTTAAAAAGTTCTAGACAGATAAAAACTATATGGAAAAAATAGTTTTTTTCCCTTTTCTCAAATAAGGAAACCCAGCAATTTTTTTCTAACATTTAAAAAACAATACAATATCAGAACTACGATATTTTGCAGAGGGAAACTACAGTAGGTTTTGTGGCATACGGAACATTTAACATACATAGTTTGAAGAAAAGGGGGGCAGATACTAGCATTGTTCTATTTTTCTAAGGGCTTTGCAAAACTCAAAGATATGAGATACTTCATGCAGAGAAAATCACAGAAGACATAGCATAAAATGCAGAAGAAGGGTATTTTTGCTTATAGGAAAGTCTAATTGAATGTTTTTCCTTCCCTCGTATAAAAACATTTGTGGGGAAAAAAGGCACAGAAGCCAACTTGTTCAGCAGAGGCCTTCCTCTGTGGGCTCCCTCCAAGTGTCTTGTCTTGCACTTTCTTTTTCCACTGGGCTTGTCAGCTGGCATTCTGTCAGCCACCCCTAAGAGGAGACCTAGATCTGCTGCTGCGTTGACTTCTGGATCTTGCATAGGAATAGTTCCTGTTTTCCTTGGGACCTCTTTGCCCGTTCAAGAAGAGGCCTGTTTCCCATTGTCTGGGCTAGCGGATGGCCATGCAAAGCAATCCACGGATTGCCATGGGCTAGTGGATTGCTCCAGCAAAGGCTGCTATCAAGTGCTGCCTTGGTTGTCAATGTCCATGTCAGGGTCATGGCCTGTCACAGGAGGTGCGTGTCCGTTGACTACTGTTTCCAGTTGCGAAATGCCACTTGGATGCCCCTGCCCTGGTCATTTTCCTGAGAAGCGATAACGCCGCTGTCCTGCTCAGTATTTCCTAGTTCATAAGGTCTGTCCTGATTACAGCTGCTGGAGTCTAAGAGGGATGGAGACGCCATCAGCGGCGTAAGCAGGGCGGAGCGCGTGGAGCAGCTGCTGCAGGCGCGGGGGCGCCCGCCGTGTCTCTTACCGGTCGCTTTGGCCGTCTTCTGTTCGGCCCTCCCTCCCTCCCTGGAGCCTGTTTGGCTCCAAAATGATAGCAAAAGCGGCGGGGGGGGGGAGAATAGGAGACGTGCTGCGCGCGCAGCTGCCTCCCTCCGCCCTCCTATTGGCTGCAGAGGGCGAACGACCCGCCCCCTTGCCCGAGCGCCCCGTCATGATCCTGCGCCTCTGGACGCCATTCCTCTCCTACCTGGTTGAACTACGGTTGGACTCCAGCAAAGGGTACTATCTCACTCAGTGCTGCCTTGGTAGTCAATGTCCATGTCATGGTCTCAGTTGTCATTACGACTGGAGGATAAAAGGCACAGGAGCCAAGTTGTCTTTGGTGCGATTCCTTCTCTCTTTTCTTTTTACATTGTCCTTTTGCCTTTGTGGCTTCTTCTTCATAACTCATGTCCACGCTTGGGCTTCTCGTTTTGTGCTGGATCTCAGCTTCTGGTTGTCTGCATGGGAGGCTGGTTGTCTTATTGGAAGAGACGCCTTCACTTCCTCTGTGTGGACACCCTCCAAGTGTCTTGTCTAAAATCAGAGGCGTCGTCAGGGGGGTGCGGGGGGGCCCTGGGTGTGATGAGCTCTGGGGGGGTGCAGAAATTCTGCAAATGTCTGGGTTTTTTTTTTCATTTAGGACCCAGCTGCCGCCCCCCGCTTCACCTCCCCAGGGCGGCAGCTGCTTCTTGTGCAACCCCCATGCCCTGGGGGGCATTTTTGGCTGGGCATTGGGGTGATATTTCACTTATTTTGCTTGCAGCAGCAGTTCTAACCTCTTTCCATTGCTGCCGGCAGCCATTTTGTGAGGGTGAGGCTCTCTAGGATGTCCGTTTCCCTAATCTCGCTGGTCAGTACAGTCCTCCAGAGCCTAGAGAGTCTCACCCTCAGAAAATGGCTGCCGGCTGCAACGGAAGGAGGTTAGAACTGCTGCTGCTGCTGCTGCAAGCAAGATAAGTGAAATATCACCCCCATGCCCAGCCGAAAATGCCCCCAGGGCTTGGGGGGTTGCACAAGAAGCAGCTGCTGCTCTGGGGGTGCAGCGAGGGGCGGCAGCTTGGTCCTAAATGAAAAAAACACGGACCAAAACCCCCCACCAAAACACAGACATTTTCAGAATTTCTGTGACCCCCCCCCCAGAGCTCATCACCCCTGGGGGGTGCAGATGCCACCCTGGGGGGTGCAGCAGCTGGGTCCTAAATGGAAAAAAGACCCCAAAATGGACATTTTTGCTGTGCAACAACACCCCCCCCCCCCAAATTGTGAACTCAGTGGGACTTCCGTCCAAGTAAACATGCACAGGATCAGGCCTCATGGAGCAAGCTGGAGTCTAGAAGCCACCGAGACCAAAACCAGCGGGGTACGTGAACTGGGGGATTGCACAAGAAGCAACTGCCACCCTGGGGGTGCAGCAGCTGGGTCCTAAATGGAAAAAAAAGACCCGAAAATTTGATATTTTTGCTGTGCACCCCCCCCCCCAAATTTTTTTGCAGCACCACCTTTGGCAGCGCCAAGGAATAAAAGAGATAAAAAATGGGGAGGGGTGTTGCAAAAAAGTGGGCCCCAACCCCTCAGGGGTGTAACTACACCTCTGTTGTCTTGTACTTTCTTTTTCCACTGGGCTTGTCAGCTGGCATTCTGTCAGCCCCCCTAAGAGGAGACCTAGATCTGCTGCCGCGTTGACTTCTGGATCTTGCATAGGAATAATTCCTGTTTTCCTTGGGACCTCTTGTAGCTTGTCTGTTTGCCCGTTCAGAAGAGGCCTGTTTCCCACTGTCTGGCCTAGTGGATGGCCATAGGGCACGAGCACAGGCCCAACTCGGCTTCCTGTATTTTTGATGGTCTTCGTCTGTGCTTCGAGGGATGGAAGGATGGCCTTTGCCATGTGGTTGAACTACCGGACAGCAAAGGCTGCTATCACACTCAGTGTCAATGTCCATGTCGTCAGTTGTCATAACGACTTCGTTGTTGTCCACGCTCATGTCCTGCTCAGTAGCCATTTCTCTTCCACATGGGACTATGGGACTCCAGCACATGTCATGGTCAGTTGACTCTTTTTTCTTTTTACATTGTCCTTTAGAACTCATGCTTGGGCTTCTCAGTCTTTTTCTTCTCATTTTGTGCTGGACTTCCATCTCTGGTTTTCTGCACGGGAAGCCTGTTGTCTTTTTGGAAGAGGCCCCTTCGCTTCCTCTGTGGGCACCCTTGCATGTTCTTTTTCCAGTTGGCTTGTCAGCCCCCCTAAGAGGAGACCTAGATCTGCTCCGTTGACTTCTGCATCTATAGGTATAATCTCTTTTCCTGCTACGATGACATTGAGAATACGGAGAGGCATCCACCGGCGTGGTCCGATGTTGCCTGTTTGTGCCAGGTCTGGGCGATAAGCTGTCTGCTTTGAGGTCACCTGGTGATGATGCAGTATTCTGCAAAGAAAAACAACATCAATGTACGTGAGACTTAATTGCCGCTGATCTAAACCAGAGCTGAGCTAGCTTTTCTGTAGAGCTGCCCTCGACTTATCCAAATAGCAGCTGATTCACCTGGACAGATGAATGCATCTCTACTGACTTAAGTTGCTTACTCCCTTCTGCACTAACTCATTATTCCTCCTCCTGCCTCCCCCCCCCCACTGTAAATTCAGACAATTGCAGGTTACTCTGTCCAGAGAGATGAAGGAATGAATGGTTAAGACCTCAATCCTCAGCATGCTCACTTGGCAGTCAGTCAGTCCCACTGAAATCAAGGGAACTTCTGAACAAGGATGTGAAGGAACATGATGGCTGGCAAGCCTTGTGCACACTTACTTGAGAGTAAGTCTTCTTGAACTGAGTGGAATTTACTTCTGCTTAAACATGCTTAGAACTGAACCGCAAGTGCCCTTTTTAAATGTTAGTCAGGCACACAAAAACACATGCTTTTGTTGTCCCTTGTAACTATTTGCACTACAGATTCGGATCCCTTGCAGGGCTCTTATTTTGCAGACCAAATTCACAGCCATCACTTTATTTGTTAGACATCATCCACACGCATTTCTTGCTCCTCGATTTCCCAGCACGGGTGCGGCCAGGAAACGATGATCTTCCCTAACCTACCAGGCCACTGTGTGGCTTGAGTGCTGCCTGCAATGTCTCTGTGCAAAAAGGCTCCGGCACCTACTGGAATGAATGAACAGCAATTCCAGTCTCTGCCCAGGACACCACATTTTCCCTGTTTCGCTTAGGCAGCCTCCAAGTGCTGTGCTGCTGCTGTAGGTGCACTTTGTTGTGGGTCTGTATTCTACATGTTTGTGCTGCGTTCACCCTAAACCTATATAGATCCCTGCTGGTTAGACCTCAGGATCTCTTTGCAACTCCCAAGCATGGGAGGCATTTTTTTGTAGACTTTCCGGTTTCAAAGAATTCAAATGTAAGTGGTATTTACTGTTCTTGTCAGATACAAGTCAGGTCTAAAAAGTTGCTCCAAGCGGACCAGCTGCAAGGAGCTCCTGAGCTTCAGGAAAAAGCTCCATGAATCTGTCCAAACCCCTTTAAAAGGCATCTAGGCCAGGTGCCATCACCACATCCTGTGGCAAGGCGTTCCACAGATGAATTACACGCTGGGTAAAGAAATATTTTCTTTTGTCCGTTCTAACTCTCCCTCCACTCAATTTTAGTGCATGTCCCCTGGTTCTGGTATTGTGCGAGAGGGAGAAGAATTTCCCTCTATCCACTCTCTCCATCCCATGCATAATTTTATACGTCTCAATCATGTCCCCCCTCAGGCGCATTAGACTGAAAAGCCACAAACGCTGTAGCCTTTCCTCATAAGGGAGGTGCTCCAGCCCACGAATCATTCTGGTTGCTCTTTTCTGCACCTTTTCCAATTCAACTATATATTTTTTGTGGTGTGGTGACCAGAACTGGACACAATACTCCAGATGTGGCCTTACCATCGATTTGTACAAAGGTATAATGATATTGGCTGTTTTATTCTCAATCCCTTTTTTAATGATCCCGAGCATGGAATTGGCCTTCTTCACAGACGCCGCACACTGGGTCGACACTTTCATCGACCTGTCCACCAGCACCCCAAGATCTCTCTCCTGATCTGTCACAGACAGCTCAGAACCCATTAGTGTGTATGTGAAATTTTGGTTTCTTGCCCCAATGTGCATCACTTTACACTTACTTACATTGAAGCGCATCTGCCATTTTGCTGCCCATTCTCCCAGTTTAGAGCGATCCTTCTGGAGCTCTTCACAATCCCTGCTGGTCTTCACCACCCGGAAAAGTTTAGTGTCATGTTGCTTTCTGGCTTCACAGCGCAATCCTGCCTAGGATCTGGTCAGCGGCCCATGGCTGCCCGCCGGATCCTGTGCACCGGCAGCCAGTGTGGCTGCTGGACAGGAGGTCTACTCAGGGAAGGGGACGCTCATCCCCTTCCCTGAGTGTAACCGGGGCCAGGCCCTATTGGCCTCCTTGGATTTCCGCCTGCTATTTTGCTGGTGGAAGTAGAGGAGGCCGTGTAAAGGCTCCGGTGCCCAGCGGGGGACAGGATTTGGCCGAAGGCCATCCCCCACCCTGTCCCAGACCGCCGGGGCACCGCCAAGAACATCTTAAGGAAATTGAATAAGGACCAGGTCCACTCGGCTTCAATCCTTGGCATGCCCTGGTAGGGCTGGAATTTCAGGTAATAATAGCCTAGGATTGTGCTGTAAACCTGTGTTTTCAGAGAGGGTGTTACCATTTTAGCAGAATACCTAGCATTCTCCCTAGATGGAGACAGTGGCGTACCCAGCCGATTTTGCGGGTGGGGCCCGGTCCTCCCCGCCCCGCCCCAAAACTAATTAGCATAAACTGCTAAATTTTTTGCCGATTTTTTGCTGATTTTTTGGGCCGATTTTCGGCGATTTTAAGGGGTTTTTAAAGGGGTTTTTAAAGTATGTATGCTTTGCGGCACTTAACTTGTGTATAGGAGCCTCCAGCGAAGCGATCGGCTGACTCTCTCCAGCGACGACGTTCTCTTCCAGGGGTGCAGATCGGCGATCTGAGATCGCTCCTCTGCAGCCCCTGACCAGAACTGCTCATCGTAAGCTCATCGTTTGAGTTCGCGCATGCGTGAATGGCTGTTTGCTATGCGCATGCGCGAACTCAAACGATGAGCTTACGATGAGCAGTTCTGGTCAGGGGCTGCAGAGGAGCGATCTCAGATCGCCGATCTGCGCCCCTGGAAGAGAACGTCGCTGGAGAGACTGAGAGCCGATCGCTTCGCTGGAGGCTCCTATACACAAGTTAAGTGCCGCAAAGCATACATACTTTAAAAACCCCTTTAAAAACCCCTTAAAATCGCCGAAAATCGTCCCCAAAAAGCGGGAAAAATTCAAATTTTTCCCGCTCTCCTCCGGAGCCTCCCGCCCGCCCGCACCACCTCCCGCCCTTGCGCCCTGGGGCCCTCCGCACCAGGGCACCACTCAGCGCACGCCCCTGGATGGAGAATATTTTTAGTCGGTATCACTCCTTCATTCACACAGGTGTAGATTAAAAAAATGTAATTAGTGGAGCCAAGTGGTCATGAAATACTGTATGTTGTGTATGGCAATTTTCTGTAAATGTTAAATGCAACAACAGCAATAATTGCTGATAACTTTATGAAGACTTCAACAAAACACCAGCCAAGCTTTGGTGGCGGCTCCATGGACATAGAAGGGACCTGCCCTTGGAGACTGTATTGAGAGATGCAAATGGTGGTCTCACAGTCAGGAGTCCAAGGACCCTTGGAATGGGCTTGCATCGGAGTAAGGACATGTTGTGCACACATTTTAAACCCTGTTTTCACCTGGGGTTTTCTACTTGGCACCGTAAGGGACAGAATCGTTTACACAAGCAACTTTAATGGTATAAAAATAGAAAGGGTTGTAGATCTACTAACAAGGGAAACTAACATAGACAGACTGATTCCACCAAACCACCATGTCTCAGATGTGCGCCGAGGATGATGCTCGGGGGAACGTCTCTTCCCATCATTCATCACAGTCGCCGATGCTGCCAATTCCATGATTGCTTGGAGGTTTCTGGGTCTCCAAGAGGCGCTGGAGAAGTATCGGGAGCGTCTCTGCCTGTCGCTGCATCTTCCCCCTATTGTGGTGTGTGTTTGTAATCTGTGCGCTGTAGAGGCCACCCCCAAAGGAGAGGATTCCGTCAGAGCTGTCAAGAAATATCATTTTCCTTTTTCAGGACAGTGTCACTTCCATTCGATATGCAGATCCCACACAGCGGAATGGAAAATGCACAGGCGCTCGGCTTGTGGGCAGATGCGGACAGTCCAAGCAAGGCTACGTTTCCCAGACTTTGGAACTGACTGGCAGCCCAACCCTAACTAAAAAAAATTCCCCTCCACTGAGTGCACACTGCATCCTCACCGGAGTGCACTCTGCATCCTGCGGGTGGGGGCCAGTCATGAAGGTCTCCCCCAGGTAACATTTGTTCCCTTACCTGGGGGTAAGCCTCAGTTAGCCCAATGGGTCACCTTGGATCTGCTCCAGCTACTTTACAGGCGCAGGTCCGAGGTGAGTAAGGGAGAGGGAATGGGGAGGGTGGGAACAGGATGAGGATTCATCACAAGTAGCTTCTGCTGATATCCACCCTATTCTGCCCATGTTCCGTCCCCACCGCTGGCTTACTGACTCTGGCAGCGGGTTCTAGCGACGAGGCTGCAGCCTCTTGCAGTGGTGCGTGCAAAATGGCCGCTGGCAACGCGCTGTGCATGCCGTCGACAACCATTTAACCACGACAGAAGAGTGTTCTGCTGTCTTAAAACCCTCTGCGCACTGTTTGGGGCTGTGCGTTGGGCTGTTGATTTCTTTGCTGCAGTTTGTTAATATACTGTACTTAAAAACAGTCTCTTAGATATGGAGCTTCAGTTTTTATATGACGAGGCTAACAAAACCTACTCACCTCTGTTTTTTCAGCTGCCTTTACACTTCCCTAAATGCGCCAATTATTTTGATTTTTTGGACCGGCCATTGGAGTGCTGGGCTCTGACTTTGGCCAGGTGTAATGTGGTGCCGTCAAACCTGCTATCTGGCCGTTTTGGCAGTATAGCCTCTAATTTGAGAGTCTGTATGTGTGGCAGGGATGAATCGGAATCCTTACAGCACATGGTTTTCTACTGCGACAGATACAGTGAGCTGCGCAGGCGGTATTTAGATGATTTTTTTGTCCTCTCACTCAGGTTGGTCTGATGAGTTAAAAATCTGCTATACGTTAAAGAGGTTCTGAAAGATTGTTCACCTGTTTGGTTGCCCAATTTATGTATTTGGTGATCCAAACCCGACGAAACTTTCCCTTTTGGACTCTGAGATCAAACTCTGATTACTATTGGGGAACTGGGTGAGTTGGTATGTTGGATTATGTGGGTGGGTAGGGAATGTGAACTGCTGATAGGGGACTTTGATGTTGTTTGGATGTGAAATGTCTTTGTTATGTGTTGTTTTTTTATGCCAATAAAGGTTATGGTATGGTGATTTCTTTGCTGTTTGCAAACGTATCCAATGCTAGGGACAACGAGAGCGGCAGAACAAAAAGCAGTCAAAGCAACATTAAGATAGTTCCAAGAGTTGTTCCAATTAATTTGAGTACCTTTTTACTTGCTGTACTTCAGCAGTAGTTAAAGCTCCTTCTTTCTCTATTTTATTTATTTTTCACATTTTTATACCGCCCTTCCTCCAAGGAGCTCAGAGTGGTGTACCTATTTCCTCCCCTCCTTTTTGTCCTCACAACAACCCTGTGAGATTGTTCTATCCATAAAATAGCTAGTGACAAGCAGTGATGTTTTGTTCCCTTACCTTGAGGAGGCCTCTGTGACTGCCCCCCCCCCATGTGCCACTGAGTGCAATGGGGCCTTACTCCCAGGTAAGTGTGCATAGGACTCGGACTGCAGCCTAAAAGTCCTACAAAACGACGGCTGGGCTCTCAGTCTGGTGGGCACAAACCAACGAGGCGTCTGGGTTTTTGCCCCCCCTATAGTCCGGAGCGGGGTGCGCTGAACGAAGCGTCCTGCTGCCACCTGGCGGCTAGTCTGGGGAAGCGGCCGCCGCTCCCGCTCCCGCTGCTGCAGGCGCCCAGGCTGCACGAGGCTCCGTCGGGGTCCAGAAGTGACCGGGCCCCGGCGGCCGGAAGAGGCGGTGTCGTGTCGGGTGGTTGGACTGGTCTGCAGAGCAACTTGGGCGGCTGCCTGCCGGGGCCGGCAAGGGAAGGGGGCGTTCGGTGCAAGGCGAGCCTGGATGTGCGCGTGCGTTTGGCCCCGGCTGCAGCCGCCAACGCAGACCGGGAGCCGGGCGCGCGCCTTGCTGCGAAGGCCAGGCGCGCGCACTCCCTTTCCCGGTCCCTGCTGCACAGCGGCTTGCTGTTACTGGGGGCGCAAGGCAGTGTGAGTGGCTGGTTTCTGGCCGAGCTGAGGGCTGGATCGGGGCCTCCGTGAGCCGACTTCTGCAGGCGTTGCATTGCACGCAACACGCGCACACACACACACGTGTTCACTGCGGGCAGAGCAGAGTGAGACTCTGGGACTGTTGGGGCTGTGGTCCTCCTTCCTTGTGGCCAGCGGGCCCTGAGGGGGATCAGAGGCTTGGCTGGAGCCCAAGGAAGCGGCGCTGCCTCCGTGCCCCGGAGAGGAGCGGCAGCCGCTCTTCCCGGGCACCGTCCGCCCTCCTTGGGCGCTGCTGCTGCTGCTGCTATCACTAGGTGGCCCAGCCCGAAAGTGGGCGATCGTCGTGTCAGCGCAGCAGCAGCAGCGGCCGGCCGGCCGGCAGCGCGCGCGGGGCTCCTGGGCGGCAGCCACCAGCTTCCAGGAGAGGAGCGGATTAGGGGGCCGCCGCGTTAGGGTGATTAGCAGCCCAGTGCAATTAATTACAGCTGAGCAGCCGCCGCCATCTGTCAGTGTCAGGATTGCGGGAGGGGGGAGGGAGGGCAAGGTGGGGAGGGCAGGAGGAGGAGGAGGCCAGCAGGGCCGGTTGAGGAGGAACCCCGGGGGGAGCAGCTCCAGACCAGGCTGGAGGACTCACCGGAAACAGAGTGCACCTGCTGTTAGCCACGAACTCCGGGCTTACCTGTCCCCACCACCAGCACTGGCTGTCTTGGGCAACAGGCTAAATCCCCCTCCCTCCCCAGCACTGAAGCCCCCCTGATCAAAGACAACCTCCCCCCTTGCTGGTAAGCCCGTGACCGTTTGTGGCCACATCCTCCCTCCATCCAGCACAGTGTCAATCATGATGAGGCTTCGGAGGGGTTCCCCCCCCCCAGACGTTGCCAAGGATTGAACCCGGAGCCTGTGTATACAAGCAGATGCTTTCTCTGCCACTTGAGCTATGGCATCAGGGCCGGCCCAAGACCCCCTGACAAGCTAAATGCTGCCCCCTTACCCAATGATGTGCCAGCCTCTGCTCCTCCCACTTTCCAGTGTTCTGGGGGGGGCAGTGCTCCCTCCCCTCCTCATTTCCTCTTCCTCTCTGTCCCCCTCTTCCTTCCCCAATCCAGGGAGTGGAAGGAGAAAGAGAAGCAGTGGAGGCCAGTAGGCAAACAGAGATGGGCAGGTGCACCTCTGCTGCCTGAGGTGACACCTTCAGATGGCCTCATGGATGGGCCGGCCCTGTTTGGCCATCTCCCTAATAAGCAAAGAAAAAGGCACCAGGAGATCAGGGCGCTCCTGCACACAACACATCATTCATCCATGGAATTCACTACCACAAGGTATTGCTGATGCCCACTAGCTTGGATGGCTTCAACAGGGAGTTGGCTGGCAAAGCTACATGCTACTGGCCTTGACGGCTACATGCCAGCCAACCCAGTCCTGGCAGCGCTGGGAAGCGACAGTGAGATCGTGGGATGCCTCTGTCTCCTGCTTGGGGGGTTCCCCATTGGGAAACCAGCATGGGCCCCCTTTGGCCTGATCTAGCAGGGCTCTTCTGATGTTCTTCTCTCCCACGTCATGTCTGGTTTGGCCCTCACTTTCACGTCTGCTCACGGAGAGACATTCTCTCTCTCTCTCTCTCTCTCTCTCTCTCTCTCTCTCTCTCTCACACACACACACACACACACACACACACACACACACACACACACACACCCATCCAGACATCCTTTTGGCAGAGTAGGGGTCCAGCTCATGCTCCTTCCTACAAAACTATGTGGGTGGAACTGGTAGCATTGTTCCTCTCTCCTGAGGTCGGAAAGAGCCATGTAATGGGCCCACATCTTCCAGTGGCGCAACGAGATCTGCAAGGGAAGTGGCTCCTTTGCCAATGGCAGGTGGTGTACAGAGGGAGAGATTGTGGTGGCTCCATGTGCTTGCTTCCCTGTGAGTTGGGACCACTCATTGATTCTTGCAGGTCTTAGTTTGGGCTGGTCTTTGACCATAATAAAGAGATTGATTGATTGATTCTTGCAGGTCTGGCCTTCAGAAAGTTGCCTGCCAGGCCATAGGCCCAAAGGGAACAGCTTGTTGGCATAGAATGTCCAGGATCAAACTGTGGTAGCCAAACTGCAGAGAATTCTCAGGACAGACGGGGACCCTTGGCCATAGGGCCGTGATGGCGAACCTATGACAGGCGTGTCACTGGTGACATGTTTGGTCATTTTGGGTGGCACACCTGTGTTTCCCCCAGGGCCCGACACACCTTACATTTGCGCAAACGTTTTACAGGCTTTTCTGGAACGTTTAGGGCAGAGATTTTGGCAGACCCCTTTCAAATTATTATCTAGTAAAATTCAGCAACAAAAAAGTCACTAATTGATGTTAAATAAAATGCAATGTGTTCTATAGTTGTTTTCAGTTCAATTCAATTCAAAATTATTATTAAAAGTAGCAATAGTCAAAGTACTATTAAAAGTTGGGGGGAGGGGGACACACCAGCAGCGTCAAGTTAGGCATTTTCAAAAATTTTGACACACCAAGCCCAAATGGTTCGCTATCACTGCCGTAGGGGCTGCTGTCGGATGCCAGTGAGCATTTGCAACTAGTCTCTGTGGTGGTGTTCTGGCTTCACGCTAGCTTCAGGCTTCAGTGCAATGCAGACTTGCTTATGAGTAAACCCTATTGGGCTTGGTGGGACTTGCCGCTGAGCGAAAATGCTGCCCGTGGTTTGTAGTAGCTGTAAAACTGGATGATACTGCTGAAGAGCTGTTTTTTATACAATGCACACCAGAACATCATTGGCCGTTGTTTAAGTTATGATGATTATTGATATACGGCTTTTCAACAACAACAACAGTTTAAAGAGTGATTTATGTAGCAAAAGAAAAGAAAATGGGTTCCGTCTTCCAGAGGAGGTGATGATCTAAGAAGACCACAAGGGAGATGGCGGCGGTGGCAGCAGTCCCTGGAAAAGTGGCTGTGTTGAGATGGACAGTTGCTTCCACCACCACCACCACCCCGCTGGACCTGGAGGTAGTCACTGAGGTCTTTTATTCAACCCCCTTGTAAAGCCCTTGAAGCTCGTGGCCCACCTCCATATCTGGCGCCAGTCACGATAGCATGTTAAAGGAGCATCTTACCTTTGAAGAAGGCTGTGGCTTATTTTTTCAGTACTCGGCCAAAAGGAACCAGGCGGTTGTAAATGTCTCTGTCCATTTTTCCCTTCTCTGGTTTTCACACAACCTCTCATTTTAAACAACGTTGCTTGTTCAAATACTTTTCCTTCCCAAGCTTCTCTCTGTGGTAAATTTGTTAAACACCAGAATTTTGCATCACAAATATAAGCTGCTGTTATCATATACTAATGGTCGGAGTACAGGAAATAAACAGAACGAGCTCGAACTTCTTATGTGTGAAGGTATGTTTGACAGATATAATAGAAGGGGGGGTAGCATGTGTGTCTGAAAATGTGTGCACCTGCAGAGAAAAAAAACAACAGAATGGACAGCAGGGTATCCCTGTAGAGAGCATCTGAGTAAACGTTAGTGGGGAAGGAGATAGTTAGATGCCATGTTGCAGTTGGCATCTGATACAGACCTCCAGGTTGAGGGGAGATGTGGATGAGGCTCTCCTGCAACAACTTGCAAATGTTCCGAGGGACCAAGGAAAAACCTGCCAGGAGTACTGGGGCCAGGAGTACTTCTCCTGTCCTGAAACTAGCTCAGCTCGGCACGGGGGTGCCAACAAATGTCCTTGATGACTTCCTCTTCCAGAAGATGGAAGAAGAAACGAGGGGAGGGGGCCATCCTTGACTTGCTCCTATCCAGTAGGAGATAAAATGGTCATTAGGTTGAGGTAGCAGGAGCTTCCCAGGGAAGTGACCATAAAATGCGCATCCATTTCCCCCAGTCTGACAGCGCAAGACTAACGAAAGCTCCGCGCTGGGATGCAGCAGCGCCAAGGCAGGTTCAGCTGTATCCAGCGCGGGGCTGGAGGCTGCTAGAATCCTCCTCAAGGTAAGGGGACATTCGTCTCCTTACCCCGTGTCGAGCCCCAGAAGCCTCTATGGGGCTGCTCAGATGTGCGCCTGCTAAATGGCTGGTACAAATCTGGGCAGCTCCATGTCGGGCTTTCAAGCCCGGGAGCAGGGGTAGGATTCGGCAGAGATCTCCTCCCCTTCCGAGCCTGATCTGCCCTCCTCTCTTCCCTGGAGTGAACATATGAACCTCAGAAGAGCCCAGCTGCTGGATCAGGCCAAAGGCCCAGCTAGTCCAGCTTCCTGTATCACACAGTGGCCCCACCAGATGCCTCAGGGAGCACAAGACAACAAGATACCTGTGTCCTGTCGCCACTCCCTTGCACCTGGCACAAAGAAAACCTACTTCTAAAGCCAGGAGGTTGCTTATCCTCATCATGGTTTGTAAGCTGTGATGGTCTTTTCCTCCATCAATCTGTCCAATCCCCTTTTCAAGGCATCCAGGCCAGGTGCCATCACCACATCCTGTGGGACCAAATGCCTGCTCCCCACCCCCATTCCACCCTCCCCCTGCCCCTCTGCAGGCTGACAGGAGCCTACCTGCTCCAGTCGGGGCTCCAATGGGTTCTGGTGCCGGCTGGCCAGCACAGGCCTTTCTGCTGGTGCCACAACCCTCCGCACTGCCGCAATGTGCCTCCTTACAGCACATTTGCGACAGAGTGTGTGCTCATTCCTCCGGCAGAAGCCGGCATAGACTTGGGCTGTGAGTCTTGCCTCGGCCATGAATTTGCTCTAGGTGGCCTTAGGCAAGCCACTCACTCCCAGCCTCAGGCTTCCCTGTCTGCAATATGCAGATTGCACTCCCCTGCTTACCTTACAAGGTTGTTGTAAGGATGGAATCCTTACAAAAGAAGGGAAAGCACAGTACAGCACATTTCCTGCGGCACACTCGGGTCTGCCGAACAGCTGGAGGGGCGGGGGAATCGTTGCAGTGGTGGTGGGGGGGCTTGGGTGGTGCATTGCCCTCCCCATTCCACGCTTGACGGGTCCAATTCACGTTGCTTCATGGATCAGCTGGCCCTGGGCACCCTATTGCTGGAGCCTGGCTTGCTGGGAAAGGGGGAGTGGGGCAACTGACTGGAGGCCCCTCCCAGGACAGGCAGACAGGGGGGCTTCAGCAGCTCCAGTTGCTGGACCGGAGAGGAAAGGTGTGTCCACAGGGCCTGTCTGTGCTTGCGCATCCCGTCCATCTGCTCGCAGAAGTTTGGCTGCTGGACGGGCGCCATTTGGGGACTGTTTTCTCCAAAGGGCAGCTCTGTGGCTCTGGTTCCTCCATCAGCTGGGTCAGCCACCTCCTCGGTTTCTCCTATTCATTATGTTGCGGCCTGCCTGCTGCCTGGGGCAAGCGTGGGTATGTGCCCGCCGGTGTGCACCGATCCCAGTAAACACACCGAGTGGACGGTATTAGCAGAGAGCTTTATTGCAAAGTACCAAGCAAGGCTGTGCAAGGAGACTGTGCTCAGATCGTGTGCAAAGGGTAGCCAGGTGCAGCTGTTAACACGATGCTCTAACAGGGGATTCTCAACCAGTGATACTACAAAGTGGTACTTCGGCCCTGTTGGTGGTACTCAGACCACCAGAACCCCGCTCCGACGCAGTACTTTCGGGGGCATATTTTCGCTCCCAAAAGGCTCCTGCCTTTGACCGAGCCTCTCGGGAATGCTGAGAAGGGCCCTCCCACCTGCCCAGAGCCTCCGACCTGTGTTTTCTGGCCTCTGAAAACCCGGAAGTAACTGGCAATGAAGTTATTGCCAGTCACTTCCGGTGATACGCAGCAGGAGAGCGGTGTTGGAGGTGGGACTTGGCCAGGAAGGGGTTGAGAACCCCTGCTCTAGAAGCAAAGCAATGCAATTGCTTTGGAATTTTTGCAGTTCCCTCCCTGAGACCAAGCAATAAGGTGTTTCTTACAACAGTTGTCTGTTTTTGCAACTTCGTTGCAACTTTTCTCTGATGCAGAGGGCCTTGCTAAGGTTCCTTGATGTCAGTGGGGGTGGGATATTTTTATCTTGCTGCGACAGCTGGAGTCAGAGGCACGTAGACCAGCTTGCAAACACAAAATGGAGTTACCTTTGCTCAGGCCTAACCATACTGAGTTCCTTCCTCCGCTCTCGTGGCGTTCCATAACCCAGATTATTTCATAGGGGCTTCAGCCACGGCAACAATTCTTATTGCACCATTAAAGTGTAACATGACAGAGCAGCCCTTCATTTTCTGGGACCGGGAGCAGGTGACTGGGGAAGCCCAAGTGTGCCCAAGCAAGGATCCCATTGCTTTAGTCACCGGGGGGGGGGGTGCATGCGTGCACACCCTCAGAGTGGCTCCCCCTTGTGCTTGGAGGAGTAGGGGTCCCTCCCAGGCATGTCCACACGGGAGTTCAAGCATGCACACCTGTCCATTGTCGTGTACCTTGAGGAGCTGCTGTTCTTCTGGTCCTTCGCCCCTCTCTCCCTGTACAAGGCTCCTGAACCTACACGCCGTAAACGCAACATTTCCACCTTTGTAGGGAAGCACAGTTGGAGACTTCAGACACCCAGGGAGCGCCCATCTGAGCAGACCCTTCATGTCTGTGCAAGTTGATCATCCTATTTGTCCACTCGAGTGCTTTAAACCTGGCGGGGATAGGGTATGGATTTTTTATTTTATTAAAAAATAAATAAGTAGGGAATTGGTTGCCCCCCCTTGACCTTGACAGAAATAGCCGCTGCTAATCTCACAGCCTTAAGCTGCTCTGTGACCAGCAATTACGGGATCAGAAGTCCTAGCACTGCGCAACGTGCTGGGCCAGCAGAAGGCAAAGATGCTTCCATGCTGCTTACAGCGGTGTCCTGCAGGCAGTTTGCACCCAGACTGGGTCGGGTGGTTCGGGGGGGGAGTGTTGATCGGCCAGAAAAGGAGGATGAGCCACAAAGGAAGCCAGTGTGCTGCCAAGCGCTCAACCTGTGCACAGAATCCATCACGCCAAGATCCTTTCCAGAAATGGTTCACCATTTCACATTGTCATTTCTGTGACACAAAAATGACAGGGGTCAGCAGCACAGCCTCCTCTCCTGGGCGACATTCATTGTTGATGAGCTGTCGATCAAAAGGTCGGCAGTTCAAATCCGCGACGGGGTGAGCTCTCGTTGCTTGGCCAGCTCCTGCCAACCTAGCAGTTCCAAAGCATGTTCATGCGAGTAGATAAATAGGTACCGCTTGCGGGAAGGTAAACAGCGCTCCGTGTTCCAGCCGCATGCTACGCGCTGCGGCAAGGAGAGTCATGCCGGCCACATGACCACGGAGGCGTCTTCGGACAACGCTGGCTCTTCGGCTTTGAAATGGGGATGAGCACCACACACCCTGGAGTCGGACACGACTGGACTTAATTGTCAGGGGTCACCTTTACCTTTTAACCTGGCCACAATCAGAGCCAGAGTGCAGAACACAGCTGTGGACAACGACACTCTTGGTTTCCTTTGTGGTGTGTGTGTGTGTGTGTGTGTGTGTGTGTGTGTGTGTGTGTGTGTGTGTGTGTGTGGAACCGGACAAGGGGACGTAGGGCTGAGCTCCCGTCCACTGGGGCCTGAAAAGAAGAGGGCTCTCCGTCCTCCATATCCTGTCTTCTATGGCAACCGGGTGTGTGGGTTGCGTTTTCCTGTTTTCTTTTCTCATCGAGATAGCAAACAAAATGGTGTTGACAAGATGCTTGCTTGCCTGTGAAGGCAAACGGGGTAGTTTGCATGCCTCGGTCTCCTTGTCAAATAAGAGCTCTGATCCATGCAAGTCTCACGAATGCCTTACTGTCGCCCTTCTCTGTGCCTCCTTGTTTGTTGCCATCAGAAGGCTGCTTTCTCTCTGCATGCAGTAAGAGATGAAGAAGGCACGTCTTGGTGGTGGGCCCGATTCTTAGGCATGTCAAGGAAGATCCCGTGGGCCCCCTCTTTATATAGTTTTCATTACCAGCTTGGATGGAAGTTGAAAGTTCTTGTTAGTTTCTCTTGGTCTTTGTTAAGTTCCTGCTGCTTTGGTGTTCTGACACGAGGTGTGTGTTGTTTTTTCTTTGTAAGCAAAGCATCTGTTGGACCACTCCCATTGGCAAGTAGAAAAAGCAGCTCCTAAACTCTAGAAGTAAAGTGATTCTGTTGCTCACTGGCTGGCCAGCTTTAGCACAAAGCACGGCACCGTTATTAACAGACAGAGGGGCTTGTCACCATCAGAGACATGAATTTTTCTTGCTATTTTACAGTAGGATTAAAAGTACTTGACAAAAGTGGCATTTGGGGTGCATGTATTGCAGAACCTGCACGTTGCCGCTAATTCCAGACTTGTCAATGGAAGTTAACCTTTGCCCCAACTATTATGGAGTGGTTAATTAAAGTCCTGGAGATTGCTGTGCTGGCTGTATTGCCTAGCTATCAAAGGAATCAAAGGAATGGCAGACATGTCATCCCATTGAGTGGGGGACGGAAGGGATGCTTTCCGTCATCAAGTACAGTGGAATTCTTGTGGGAAGCATATCCTCTTGGAAAGACATTTTTTTTTAAATGTACGTATGTGGTGTTTTTTAAACTCCAAATTGTGGGCAGTCAGTGTGGGGGAGCAGTTTGTCTAAACAGGTCCCTCTTCCACTCCCCATAAGTTTTGGAAAAGGGGAGATCGAATCGTACCCCAGGACCCTGCTCAGTGATACCAAACTCACCCCATTGTGAATGTTGATGAAACTCTCTCAAAAAAGCAGTCCTTTTCTAAATATCTTTGGAGAAGTGATCCTTCCCCCCCCCCCCCCCGAGGCATGTTTTCTTTTTAAACAAACTTGCACTCTTTCTCTCAGGAATTCTATTTGTTGAAAACTCCTGGTGTAAAGTTCTGCGGGCCAACTGACATTGAAATATAGTTGGCTTTTGGGAGATGGGGTGGAGGGGGAATCTCAATGCACAGTTTATTACGGCTGTAAAACTCAGGTCTTACAAGTCTTTATTTTTATTGATTTATTTTGTTTTTAAAAACGTCTGCCTTTCTCCCATATAATGTTCACAACAAAAGCAGCAAAGTGGTCATTTGCAGTAAGCAATCTACACAAAATCCTTTGCAGGCCTCCTTAAGATGACGGCCGTGACTCCGTGTTCTCCAGCTCTCGGGGAGCCCTCTGTCTCGGACTGGGTGAATCACCGAGCCTTTGCCAGGATTGGATGTTTGCTCTTTGAAGCTGTGCCAGTCTTCCATTATTTATTTGTTTGTTTTTATTTTCTGTATTGATATACCACCTTTCTCATCATCAGATTTCTCATCAGATTTATTCAAGGCGGTTTACATAGGCAGGCTATCCTAGACCTGATAAGGGTCTTTACAATATTGTTCTGTTCATACTGTATATAGAACCTTCCATGCTCGAGATGTTTCCCTTCTGAGTACAGTCTTCCTTCTGGCTTGTGCTCTGCACTTCCAAGCTTCACAGTTCACCGCAGTTCACCCTCGGACGGTTGTCAAGGTGTTATCTCCCTAGCTGACTCCTCCGCATTCCACCCTCTCACGGTGCCTTCTCAGTTTCTTCGCAAGGTACGCCAGCAGCTGCCGTCTCCCATCCAAGCGGGAACCAAGGTTGACCCTGCTTAGCTTCTTCAGTCAGGGCACAGTCAGTGTCTTCTCAAGGTCCTTCAGCAACTTCCTTCCCCATCCAAGCGAGTCGTTGGAAAGCATGTGCAGCAGCAGAAGCAGTTTGTTGCTCTTCAGGAGACTTTCCCCTCCTGGCCCCACGTTGTTGGGAGCCACTTGTTTTACCGCCATCTCTATCCACATTTTCATTCCTGTTTGATCTTCTCGGATTGTTTCATCTCCCCTCTTATATATGCACATTTGTAGTAGTTGCCTTCAATTTACGTTAACAGCTTATTCATTCATGGTCTTTTTTAAAAGGCTGACTCAACACGCAGAGCTGGCCCAAGATTATTTGGGTGGTGGAAAATCCAATTAGCCCCTTGTCCTTTGCCCAATTTGCCAGGGAATCCAGTGGAATCCTGGTGGATTGGGCCCTTGGGATTGGGTGCCTGGCTGTCTTCTACTTTGCTGCTCTTCAAGGTGTCCCACATCTGCCACCACAAATGGAAAAGGCCTACCTGGCCTTAGGGCCACATCACACCAGCAGGTAAACATGCGTACTGGAGGTATGTTTGCACCCAGCTCCTTTTTCATTTAAAATAATAGCTGTGTGGGGGGCAATGACAGCCAGAATAGGATCATGTGGGGAGGGGGTTCAGTCTGTCCCGTATACTAAAGGTTGATTACCACTTATCCAGACATCCGAAGTCCAGACTATTCCGAAATCCAGACATTTTTGGGGCTATGACTTCAAAAAAAACTTTTTCTAGCACCTGTCTGGCATAGCGCAAGGCATGCTGGGGCACAACACTATTAAAAATATTGTAGAAAATTACCTTCAGGCTATGTGTATAAGGTGTATATGAAATATAAATAAATTTCGTGTTTAGACTTGGGTCCCACCCCCCACCCCCAAGATATCTCATTATATTTATGCAAATATTCCAAAATCCAGACAAATCCAAAATCCAGACAACTTCCTGTCCCAAGCAGTCCGGATAAGGGATACTCAACCTGTATTTTTATCCTGAAAATCAATCTGCTCCTGAAGCAAAGTCACCGCTTTTGGGGCACAGCCCAACTTCAGCAGACAATTCTTGCAGGACAGAGCGTGGACACTGGTGCCATCCATGGTTATTACCGCACCTGCTCAAGATCATGTGGGAATGGGCCTACATGTGTACCCAAATTTGCTACAGGAGCGTGGTACACTTAGTGGGAAGAATCACTGTTTTTGGTGCGACAAGAGAAGAGACCGTAGCCAAATCACAACACACAGTTTATTATGGCTATGTTGCAAGAGGAGGAGGAGGAGGAGGAGGAGGAGGAGGAGGAGGAATCAAAATACATGCAGAAATGGCTGTCCTAGTGCAGCGCTGGCAGGGAGCATTTTAATGTGGCCTTCTTTGGCTCTGCCCAAAGAAGGTAGGGGATGGAAGGTGCCCCAGCCAGGAGCACTTCCATTCCTATGGCCTCTTTCCGTCTCTCCCGAGTGTCTCCTGTGCCCTCCTTGCACCTGCAGCCAGGAGGGCTGTGTATCCCTAAGGCAGTGTATCCCAAACGTTTTCGACCTGCGGCTCCCTTGACCATTGGTGACGACCATTGGCCACAGCTCCCCATTACATGATGTCGATGCCTGCCAATTGGCATGGCACTGTTTTCCAAGAGGATTCCGTGGCACTCCGCGGCTCCCCTGGCTGGTTTCCGTGGCTCCCCTGGGAGCCGTGCCTCCCAGCTTGGGAACCACTGCCCTAAGGCATCAATAGCGACGGAAGTGACACCGAAGACTTGGGATCATGAGCAGAACTGCCTGCCTGGCTAATCACTCTCCTCTTGAGCCTGCTCTGTCAATCTCCTTAATCTTCTTTCTCTGGGCTCCATCAGATAAATATTTATAGCCCACTCTGTTATTCAACAAGAGTAGTACCCCCAACTAATAGTCTAATAGGATTCCGGCCTCAAAATACTCCCTCTGCCATAAGTGTGGATGGCCTGGTCACACAAACACACACACAAACACACACACACACACACACACACACACACACACACACACACACACACACACACACAGACGGACGGGTTGCAGCTCCAATCTGGAATGAACTGCTGTTGGGGGGAGGGACTGCCAAGGGTATAAGAAGCCCAGGAACAAGGCATTGATGCTTCCCACCAGCCCTGGTTCTGTAGGCTTGTGAGCCACGAGAGGACCCTTGTGTTCTGTTTGCAGGTAAGGCACTTCTGATTCCAGCCTGCTTTAGACGGCCGGCTTTCTGGAGAGGCTTCAGGTAGGGGCCGTTTTTCTCCTGGAACTCAGAAGGGATGGAATGAGGATCTCCGGCATTTCAACAGCTTGGGGCTCAGAGATGGTTTAGGACCTCAGGAATTGAGAAGAGCAAGGCTCACCAGCTCCTCCTTAAGCCTTTACTGGCTGGATTGGATCATTGTGTCCAACAAGCTGTGGACATCCATCCCGGTGCCCTTGGGCAACTCTCAAATGGGGCGTGCTGGAGATAGCCTTGTCTTCCATCAGAGAGAACATCTGCCGGTCAGGATGGAAGTATGCTCTAGCAAACCTGGCCCTGGGATTGTTAGATGATGATGTAATGATTTTATTTCTGTATTTGTATATTTTAGTTGCTGCAAGCTGCCTTCAAGGCCTTTTTGGAGGCAGGAACGGGGTATACATCTCCAGAATATATAAATAATTCTGCCTTCCCTCCCTGGTCAAATTGCTTGAGGACTCCACATTCCATCAGCATCAACCTTCAATGTGCCACTCGTCTCACGGCTTGTTTGGATAATATGAATGGCAGTGTTGTGGCCGGGACTGGCTGCTTGGCCCTTCTTTGGAGCAGAGTCAGCAAAACTCTTGCCAGTCTTGGGTGCCTGGGCTTCATAGTCCACGAGTGAGCCAAGAGTTAGCATGTTTTGTTTAGTTGGAGTCCCATCCTAAGAACACATAGTCATGTGTTCCAAATAGGCCTTCAGTGAGGAGCTAGATCAATGCTGCAAGGGCCGGTATGGATTTTTTTCTTCCAACCAGATCAGGGGCTTTCAGAGGAGCTAGCCGTTTCCCAAGCAAGCAGTGCCAATTCGAACCAAGCACTCCACAGCTTCTCCAGCTTCTCAGCTGGACGTATTCTTTGCTCAGGCATGAAAAGCTCCCTCCTGGCATGCCAGCTGGCTCACATCCCACTTGGTTTAAGCCATGCTAAGGTCACGGCAGCGGAGCTCATCCCTCTTAAGCGGCCCGAAAACCAGCTGATTACAACAGAGAGATATTTACAGTGTAATGCTGAGGGCTGAGATTGAGCAAGTAAAACCCATTCAGGTACGAGATGGATTACAATCCCAGGCGAGCCAAGACGTCCTCATGTGTGTCTGAGCGAGAGAGAGAGAGAGAGAGAGAGAGAGAGAGAGAGAGAGAGAGAGAGAGAGAGAGAGAGAGAGAGAGAGAGAGAGAGGTGTTTTGGTTCAGGTGTGGTCAGAATCCTGACCAGCCCTAATAGTAGTAAAGGGTGCAGCCTTTTAGAAGCGGTCAGTATGTCTTTGCTGAAAAGGGGGGCTGCTGGGGAAGGGTTAGGGTCCACAGGAGATTGCAGACTGGTTCATAGCCCCAGCCTGTCGAACCGATTTGCAAATGGCCTCACCCAAAAGCCCTCATGCAACATGGATAGGTTTGGCGTTGCTGGGTCACCGTTAAGCCAGCGATGTCCTCTTCTCATTCTGGGAGTGTGCGAGGACTTCCCATTTCAAGAGACAGCTTATCTTTCAGTGAGCATGTGCATAAGCCAGGACCAGCGCTCTTCTTCACGTTCCTGTGCGCGTGATGGCAAGCACCCACCTGCAGAACCCCACCTAGAGCTCAGCTAGAGGGGTGTGGCTTCCACGAGAAAGCTGGGCTCGGTCTCTGGCGGCTTAAGAAGGTGCGGCAGCAATATGCTCATTGTTCTCAGTGGAATGCTTGGACGCTCAGGACCACAACAAGCTCCTGGGCAGGAAAGGGCCTGCTTGTGTGTTGGCTGGCGGTGGGTGGCCTTGGGCCTAAACAGTGTTGTAAAGCAGGCTAGGAGCAGTGATGGCCAAGGAATGTGCCGTAACCCTGCTTGTTAAACACGATGCTCTTGTGCTATTGCCATCTTCAGGGAGTGGAATGATGAGCCTCCAGGAGGTTGCTGGGCAGATGCCTGTTTCCTGGAACCGGAGTTCTGTGGCAGCCTATTCTGGAGAAGCAGAAATTGCCGCAGCCACTCTGGGAAGCTGGTGTGCCTAGCTGGCATTGCCTTGGAAGGATGGTGGTGATGGCACCTGGCCTAGATGCCTTCAAAAGGATTTATGGAGGAAATCACAGTACAAGTCATGATGACTGTAGGCAACCTCCGGGTTTCAGAGGTCGCCTCTCTCTGAATGCCAGATGCCAGGGAGTGGCAACAGGATAGCAGTGGTTCCCAAACTTGGAGGCGTAGCTCCCAGGGGAGCCGCGGAGTGCCACAGAATCCTCTCGGAAAACAGTGCAATGCCAATTGGCAGGTATCAACATAAAGTAATGGGGAGCCACGGCCAATGGGAGCCAATGGTCAAGGGAGCTGCAGGTCAAAAAAGATTGGGAAACACTAGGATACAAGTATCTTGTTGCCTGTGTGCTCCTCGAGGCACACACTGTGAGGTACGGGAAGCTGGACTAGATGGGCCCTGGGCCTGATCCAGCGGGGCTCTTCTGATGTTCTTAAGTATGTCTTCATCTTTTTTGCTACTGCCAATGGAGGAGGAGGCTGAACAAGTGCAGGAATGGGTAGACAACAGAGGAGGTGGCTACCAGGGTGAGGCCACTTAGCTGTTGAACTGGGAGTGCTGAGAAGGCAACAGCTGCCCTTTCTTCCTTTGCCATGTCACCGTAACCCATCTTCCCCCCTCTTTCTTTCTTCTGCAGAACTGCCGCTGTACTGATTGAAGATGGCCGATGGATCCAAGTAGGTCCAGCTCTTTATTTCCCTCCTACACGCAAAAAGGGGGTTAAACTCATCAGGCGTTTCTGGCTCTAGGGTCGTTGCGCATTCCCACAAGCTCACTTCCTGTTTCCTGTGGGGCACCCAGCATTTTTTTTTTTTAAATCTAATACAGCAAAAGTCTCAGAGAACAGTTATCTCACAGGGAGGGCAAAACTGCCTTCTCTTCTGCTACTGTGAGACATGTGGAATAAAGAAATGTAAAACAGAGTCGCCGTTTACCCCCCCCCCCTTTTACTGAAATTACTGAAATTCTTCGAGTAATTTGATGGATTTTGTAAATTCACTTTGAGAATTTCAGTAATAATTCTTTTCCAGTTCTAGATCATTCTAAGGCTAAAAGAGAATTGTGAAAAATTGTTTTAAAGTTATTGGGATAGAAAATCAGGCTCAGGAAAAATTGCATGCAGAGAAAGAGGATTGGGGCGGAGAGACCAGAGGAAGGATGGGTGTCTGGAGGCTCAGATGTAAGCAGTCACACCATGGGAGACAGTAGCACAAATATGGTTTACTGTTTCCATGGGGTTGAAGCCTTCACCTGCCGTTTCCATGAATTTTTGTGCACGTAGCTCATATGTGCCTTAATGCTGATCTTAAATGGAGATGTTTTATTTCTGGAGTGCAGAAGTGACTGGCACAGCACTCTCCTAGCTAGTGCAACTTGCAACTCCCTTTCTGCGTGAAGACTGGGCAGGCAGTAAGATGGGAGTCAGGAGTGGGCAGCCAAGGAATGATGGGAATAGCCGTGAGAGTCGTCAAAGAGATTTCATCAGGGCCGTGGTGGCTTAGTGGTCAAGACGCTGAACTGCAGACCGGAAGGTCGGTAGGACAGCAGTTCGAGACCCGAGTGCCGCGTGACGGAGTGAGCTCCCGTCTCCTGTCCCAGCTCCTGCCAACCTAGCAGTTCGAAAGCAGAGTGGCCTTATTCTCCCATTTGCTCATTTCAAGGGAAACTGACACTTGATGCTGTAGTACTTGCTGAGGTTCTGCCATTGTTTCTCCAATTCATTTTTTCCCCTTTGGTCTTGTCCGCAGAGTATTTAAGAAGACCTGCCCCAATGGGAAGGTAAGAACATCCGTTAAAAATGGGGGCAGCCCCACAAGCACACTGGGCTTGGGAACTCATGTTGGGCCTCAGTCGCGGTCAGGGTCTTCCCTGCAGGAAGTGCTGCTCACACTTTCGCTTTTTACTGAGTCAGCAGCCGGACGGAAGGGGAAACTCGTTCTATCCACTGCCCCTATCCCAGGCCGGGAGGGGGCGGTCTGGGGAAACCCTCCTTCCTGGGAGAGCACAGAATTGCAGAAGTTCATATTTTTTTAATGTAGGCTTACCAGATCTCCAACCGGGACAGAGTGAAGAAGGAATGTGGGCAGGTGTAGCTTGTTAAACCTTAGAGCACAATCCTAGGAATGTCTACTCAGAAGCAAACCCCATTGTGTTCAGTGGGGCTTGCTTCTGAGTAGATGTGCCAAGGATTGTGCTCTAGAACTTAACAAGCGACACCTGCCCACATTCCTTCTCCTAAAGGTCTAGTACTCTGTCCTGGTTGGAGATCTGGTAAGCCTATTTAAATGTGAATGCTGTAGCAAAATATAACTATTAAAAAAAAAACCCAAAATAGAATTAAACAAAATGGTGAAAGGGGGGGGGGTAAGGAGAAAAAGCACAAGCAGGGCTTGGCTGGATGACAGAAAGAAAATCTTGACCAAATTGGATCCAATAACTAGCAAGTCCTAGCAGATGGAGTAGGGATGCTACTCAAGATGCTACTGGCAAACCTTTATCCAGTCGCTAAACTGTGAAGCTTACAGACTGGTTTAGAATGAAAAACAGTAAACAAAACAAAAGTACAGCGGGGCTCCATTATTGGCGGTTCTGCTTCCGCAGATCCCAATATCTGCGGAAGCAGCCTGCGAATAACAGGGTGCTGGAGTCCAGCACCCAGTGACCTATAATTTACCGTACTCACTGCGGAGCCCTTCAGAGGCGTATTCCATGTCGGCGCTGGCCTGGAAAGGTTTGTAGAGGCCTCCGCGGGCCTCTGTAAGCCTTTCCAACACGATTTAAAGCGACTTCTGGTTTGACTGATGCCAATCCTGGGTGTAAACAACACGTCCCATGAGGTCGAGCAGAATAAGCGTGCAAACAGTTTGTTGAGTAACCGCTGCCTTGTTTCCCCCCCCCCCCTTACAGTTAAGCATCTACCTGGGGAAGCGAGATTTCGTGGATCATGTGGAATCTGTGGAGCCTGTAGGTGAGTTATTCCAATTCTGCCCTCAACATCCCAAATTGGATTCTTCAGCTTTTGTGCCATTGAGCAGACAATGGTCTAGGTCAGGGGTGGCAAACATAAGGCCCGTGTGATAATTGGGCTCTCCCAGCAGCACCACCATCTGCTGCTGAGCTGCAAAGTGACGCATTGGCAGAAGTGACGCTGCTGAAAGGGCGTCAGCCCTCTGTGGTAATTGGGCTCTCCCATATCTTGAAAATATGTTCAAGATTTGCATATTTTCTCTTCTGTCATTTGCAGTTAACGAGTTCCTAAGTGAGAAAAAAATGCTTATTTTTTAGGTCATCCCTTGCATCACGAATGTTGCCATGAATGTTATTTGGCCTGCCATAGAAAACTAGTTTGACACCCCTTGGTCTAGGTCTTAGTCAAGGGTTAAGACACTGCAAGCAGAAGACCCCAGAGTAGGTTCATATGTGTGTGGCCTTCACCAGATCACTGTGCTGTCGGGGCTGGTTTGTATGCACAGCAGAATAAGATTGCAGAACCTTGAGGTGGAAGAATGGACTCGACCACTTCAGGATGCCAGGGGTGGGTGTAAAGGCGTCGCTCCGGTAGGGGTGCGGCCGTACGTTTTGCTCGTCCTAGTCCCGTTTACCGAGCGAGCAGGAGGCGGCCCCACCCCCTCACTGTCGGAGCCATTCCCCTGCGGAGAAAGCAGCAGGTTTCCAGGTTAGCGTGCTACCATGTGGAAACTGGTTGCAAGTAGACAAAACGAAACCTTTCGCATGTCAAGGAGAAACATTCTAGCCGAATGATGAGTGTGAAGTTGAGAGGAAGCCATTTTGATTTATTGACTCCATCTTTAACATCCTGTTTGTCTCAGCACATTATCTGGTTCACTATGCTGGTTCACAGAGACCGAGCTGGTGGACGTGAGAACTTCATATCGTGAAATGGCAACGGCCATCCTGAGACAAACAGGATGTTAAAGATAGAGTCAATAAATCAAAATGGCTTCCTCTCAACTTCACAATGAGTTATTCAAGAGATGAACATGGGATGGAGCAAAGCCAGTTGGGAGAGCAGTAGAAGCAGGGGACATGCACTAAAATTGAGTGGAGGGAGAGTTAGAACAGACAAAAGAAAATATTTCTTCACCCAGCATGTGATTCATCTGTGGAACTCCTTGCCACAGGATGTGGTGATGGCACCTTAAGACCAATTTTTTAAAAGCTCTCCAAAATGCAGGAGCCTGACTTGAGGCTTCAGTCAAGACTTGCTCCTGTGCTTGCAGTAGCCCAGTGAATAGTGCAGGATCAGCAGACAGGTGCCGAGCGGCTTGCTTTGCCTAGTTGCCCCTCTTGGTCCCCAGCTTGCCTACCTTGTGCTCCTCCTTTCAGGAAAATGATGGCACCTGAAAGCCTGGATGCCTTTAAAAGGGGTTTGGATAGATTCATGGAGGAAAAGACCATCACAGGTTACAAGCCATAAGCAACCTCCTGGTTGGCCAGATGGCCAGGCAGCTCCTGGTTGTAGGAGTAGGTTTTCTCTGTGCCAGGTGCAGGGGAGTGTCAACGGGAAACAGGTTATCTTGTTGGCTGTCTGCTCCCGGAGGCACCTGGTGGGGCCACTGTGAGATACAGGAAGCTGGACTAGATGGGCCTTAGTTTGGCCTGATCCAGCAGGGCTCTTCTGAGGTTCTTATGTTCATTGTCAAGTCAAAAGGTGCCTATACTGTCCTGTCCTCCTCTCAGGGCTCTTGCTTGATGCCGCTGGTGCCTTGGGTGTCCTTGCTTCTCCCCTCGGATGATTCTCTTCCCAGAGGCGTCTCTCCGGTAGGGGCGGGGCTGTAAGTATCGCTGCGGTCATAGTCTCTTTACCGAGCGAGGAGGAGGCAGCCCCGCCCCCTCACTGTCCGAGCCAGTCCCCTACGGAGAAAGCAGCAGGCAGGGTCTCTTCCCTGCCGGTTTCTCCGTAGGGGACTGGCTCGGACAGTGAGGGGGCGGGGCTGCCTCCTCCTCGCTCGGTAAAGAGACTATGACCGCAGCGATACTTACAGCCCCGCCCCTACCGGAGCGACGCTTCTGTCTCTTCCTACCAGTCTGGTTGCACTTTCCAGGTTCCAAAGGATGCAGAGCTGTTTCCAGAGTGGAGCCAGTGCTGGGGGTGAAAGGGGGGCAGTTGCTCTCCCCCTGCTAAATATAAGAGGAGCACCAACTGAAAAAGTGCCTCTTGCCCAGTTAGCAGAGGTAGCTAACTACTAACTAGCTAACTAGCTTCTGCTTGGGTTGGAAAAGGAAGGGGGTGGAATGGAAGAAACAGTGTGGAGGAGAGTCGTGGGCTAGAGAGCATCCATCTCTCCTTCCGGTCTGCCCTCTCTTCCTTTTCCAGTCCAGGGAGTGGGAGGGAGGTGAGTGGATGAACGGCAGTGGGCAAGCTCCTGCAAGCTGAGGCAGCCACCTGAATGGCCAAGCCCTACGAGTCACATTTGTGACAAGTCCTTGCTCCAAGGAACTTGTGGTACTTATATCATTTGACTCACAAAACAAGCCTGTGAGGGGTGTGCGTGCATACGGCGTGCGTTGCAGCTGCTCAAGAGGTCAACACGGTAGCCACACGTCGTATATATCAGCCCACCCTTTGTATACCTGAGCCTCTTCTCTATTAATTTGCAGATGGAATTGTCTTGATCGATCCAGAGTACCTGAAGGACAGGAAAGGTAACTTCCTCGGATGTCGTCTGTGTCCCACACACATCTTAATGGTGCTGTTACAAAAGCAGGACCGTTGGGGGCGGAGGTTGTAGTCCACAAACGAACAGTTGGGTTTATTAATCTCGCTCTGCTGTTCCAAGCCAAAGAAGGCAAACCAGAGACCCCTGTTGTTCTCTCTGAGGGCTGTCCGAGGGCACAGAGCTTATTTCTGTGTAACAACATTGTAGACTTAATTGAGGCACCACTTGTAAGAGTGCAGACTTTCCACATATGTTTATAACCAGCCCGTGAGATGACCCTGTGTTCGAGGGTGATGGCCAGGCAGCTTGTCTGAGGCGTCCCAGAGGGTTCTGGATGTGCTGAAGTTTAAACAACTGATAATCCAGTCCATAGGTCAGCCCATTCACCTTTGTGCTGCCCTCGCTCTAAAAACTTTGCCATTGTGAAATAATTAATTTGCTCCCTGAATGGAGTGGAGACACACTGTTAATTCTAAACAAACTGAACTCCATCTTTTTTTCTCCTTCCTTCCTCAACCCTCTCTCTCTGCACCAACCTGTTTCCCAATATGCCCCCCTCTGCCCTTCACCCTCTTACTTGCCTTTTTCCTCAATCCTGTGGCAACGTAGTGTACGTGACGCTCACATGTGCGTTTCGCTACGGCCGAGATGACCTGGATGTCATTGGGCTGACCTTCAGGAAGGACCTCTATGTCCTCACCACTCAGATCTTCCCTCCTGTGCCAGACCAGGCACCCAAGACTCTTACTCCTTTGCAAGACAAGCTGATGAAAAAGTTGGGAGAGCATGCCTACCCCTTCACTTTTGAGGTACTCAGCGACTCCTCATACGGTATTCCTCTTCCATCTTTTTCCAAGAGTTCCCCAACTCTAGAAGGTTTGGGTTTTCTTTTGTCTTTTTAAAAAAGAAGCCCATCAGGTGTATCCAGGCCTAGGTGACCTCTGGGTCTGATCCAGCAGACCAGTTATGTTCCTGAGTGTGTATGGCCAGGAGCATGTTCTGTGATGGCAAGTCACTGTGGCAAGAAGAAGGAGGGAGTATTACAACAGACAAAAGAAAATATTTCTTTACCCAGCGTGTAATTAGTTTGTGGAACTCCTTGCCACAGGATGTAGTGATGGCAGCTGGCCTAGATGCCTTTAAAAGGAGTTTGGATAGAGTCATGGAGGAAAAGACCATCACAAGTTACAAACCATAAGCAACCTACTGGCTTTAGAAGTAGGTTTTCTCTGTATGCCAGGTGCAAGGGAGTGACAGCAGGAAACAGGCGTATTTCCCTGAGGCACCTGGTGGGGCCACTGTGAGATAGAGGAAGCTGGACTAGATGGGCCTTTGGCCTGATCCAGCAGGGCTCTTCTGAGGTTCTTAGCACCAGTGAGGTGAAGGAGAGGTTTGGCCACAAATTCTGTTCTCTTAGTTCACTTCCGTCTTTGAGGCTAGAGGTTAGCAGCGGGTTGCTGGGGGGGGGGGGGGCTGGGGGGGCAGAGCTCTCCATGCGCTGCTTCCCCCAGCGTAAGGGGGAAGTGGATGTCTGTGGGCAGCAGTACCTCCTGCCCTCCCCATTGGCCAATGGAGGCCAAAGGCAGAGATGCGAGCCTCCAGGGAGCCGGCCATTAGGCAGAGTAGGCATAGTGCCTAGGGCCCACGATACCTCTAGGGTCCAACAAAAGTGTTTTAATTTCTTTAAAATCAGAAAGGAAAAAAATGATGTTTTAGGGTCAAAGAAAACGTGTTCATTTTTTCTCACATCACAACCTAGCCTGACCAAGCCCTGAAACTGCCCATGGTCAGTGAATGCAAAGAGATTTGTCCTCTTTCTTCTGTTTTACGAGGGTCAGTCAAAGTTCTGCTACAGTTTTTCTTTTCCCATTTGTTCCTAGATGGCGACGAATTTGCCCTGCTCCGTCACTCTCCAGCCGGGGCCGGATGATGCTGGAAAGGTGAGCATGAGGCCGGGCAGGCTGCTTTCTCCTGTACCCTTTATCTATGTCTGAGGTCACAGCAACCATGTTGCAGTGAAACAGCTGGTCTGGAAAAAACAAAGGGAGGGAGAGTCACTGGCATGGCTTCTTCAAGAGAAGTGATATTAGGAAGCAATAAGGAGAGCAAAAGACACACACACACACACACACACACACACACACACACACACACACACACACACACACACACACACACACACACACACACACACACACACACACACACACACACACACACACACACACACACACACACACACACACACACACACACACACACACAGAGGCTTGTCCCAGGAGCAGAGTATACCTCTGTGGGAGGTCAAAGGAGATGCTCCAGCCTCTCCTCCAGATTTGGTTCACTGGCACTGATGTGGGCGACTCCTTCAAGCTTTGGGGTATCAATACTTGCGACTTCTCCGTATGATATCAATGGTTGTAAACGAGAGTTTGCCTCTAGGCCGTTGTAATCCTTGCCCTTGTGTCTCTTCCTCAGTCTTGTGGTGTGGACTTTGAGGTCAAAGGATTTTGTGCTGAAAACCTGGAAGAGAAAATTCACAAGAGGTAAACTCAGAGCACGGCTTGTACAGTGTTAGTTTTGTTAATTTCCTTGCTTCTTTGTTGTTATTTATTAAGAATATTTATATCCTGCTAGCAGGATATACATGTTCTTAATTTTTTTTAAAAAAATAGAGCCCCCTTTCTGATTCTTTGCAAAGTCATGAATGGGGATGTTGAGAAGGGGAGTGGTCATCAGCTTAAAAAACTGCCAGAGATAGATATCGAATCCAGTCTAGGTCAGAGGTTCTCAACGTGTAGTACATGTACCACTGGTGGTACATGTACCACGTGCTGGTGGTACTTGGGCTGCAGGCAGCCAAGAGTGTGAAATCGCGCTCCTACAGCCTCTTCCGGGTCGCCCAACACCCACCCACCCCCAACGTGGAGTTGGGGTACTCAGAGAAGAAGCCAACTTAGCAGATGAGGCAAACCATTCAGACAACGGGCAATCAAGTGGCAAATGCCATTCAGTGTCAATAAGTGTGAGCTGGTGCACACTGGTGCACAACCCCCCCCCCCATGTCGCGTATACACTCCTCAGCCTGGAGATCCATTTTGAGTGGGGTGCCGCAGGGCTCCGTCGTGGGCCCAGTGGGTCACTGTTGTCCTGCTTCAGGCTCCCTCAGAACACAGGGGGAGGCAACTGTGGGGGAGGAGTGGGCTGGGGGGGACAGTAGGCAGACATGTGCCAGGGCATGTCAGTTTGCCCCCTCCTCCAGCCCATTGCCTGCGACGACTGCTTTGTTCCACGTCGTGGCTGTCCGGCCTTTGCTGAGCAGGTGCTCAACCGTGTCTTCCACTTGCAGGAACTCAGTGCGGCTGGTGATCCGAAAGGTCCAATTTGCCCCTGTCAGCACGGGCCCAGCGCCCAAGTCTGACACCACCAGACAATTCATGCTGTCTGATAAGCCCCTGCATCTCGAGGCCTCGCTGGATAAGGAGGTCTGTGCCCTGTCTGTCTGCCTGCCTGCAGTTTTTTTCTCGCGCCTTCTGTCCGCCAGCCTCTTTGCCTCGTCCCCATGCTCTGCCTTTGCCCCGTCCTTGGCTGTAGATTACGAGCTGCTTGAAAACGGAAAGTCCTGCGCCAGCCGTTTGCTTTGCTGCTTGCAGTGTGTGGCAGTGATCCTTGCGCCCAGTTCACAGAACTTGCAGGTGCCCGGACTGGGAACTCCTGTGGCGCTACAGAAACCCCCTTGCCCCCTGGACGGCAGCGCCTTTGGGTTTGCCATCTCTTGCGAAGCTGGAATTGTGATGCTGCGGTCCAGGAGAAGAGGGAGCTTTTGGTAACCATCTTCTGTGATTTCAGGTTTATTACCATGGGGACCCCATTGGAGTGAATGTCAACATTAAGAACGAAACCTCCAAGATTGTGAAGAAAATTAAAATATCAGGTGAGGGGAGACAGTGCTGCAGTTGCCTTTTATTTATTTTATTTATTTAAAGAAATTTATACCCCGCCTTTCTCCCGAGGGCACTCAAGGCGGCTTCCATGCTTCGCCTCCTCCCTACGGTCCCCTCTCATGCCCCCCACACAAACGCAGCCTCATGGACCTTGGCAGAGCGACTCTTGGCTCACACAGTTCTGGGTGTCTGGCAGGCTTCATGACTGGCTCTTGGTGTGCAGTCAGACTGGTCCACTGTACAGCTAATCCAGGAGCGAATCAGCCGTGCACCAAACCCACAGATTATGAGGGGTCTGAATAGGTGCAAATCAGCAGGCACCTTGGCTCGCATAAGGGTGCTCTTGGGTCATCCTGCGCCTCCGAGTTCTTTGGCTGGGGCTTGCTGATCAGTGCCTCTGGCCACCTTCTTCCTTCCATCCCTGCAATGATTGCTGTCAATGGATCGTTCTGGTTGATCCCACAGGAAAGAAATGCAGGACTAGTGGATGGTCTCTAGAATAGTGGTTCCCAACCTTGGGGTTCTGATCCCCAAGGGAGGTCACAAAGCGGTTTCTGAGGGGTCGCGGGAAGCTGTCTGGATGGCCACCCCACAGCAGAGAAAGAAGTGTCTGATGCTCTCTTGGGGCTTGTCTGCTCACCTTGTGTTACTTTCTGTTTGCCCTTTAGCATCTTTGTTAATATTTGCTCACTCCCCCCCCCCCAAATGGGGCTGCTTCTGAGTGCAACTTCAAAAATGTGATTTATTTCTGCTTACTGACATCACTTCCGGCCCTGCCAGCATAATGACATCACTTCCTGCTTACTGCCATCTGGTCCTAGGACTTAGGGGGGTCTCAACATAATGTCATTCTACAAAAAGGGGTCCCAGTGCTAAAAAGGTTGTTAACCACTGGTGTAGAAAATAGGCGATTCGTGAACAAAAAGAGTGGGAGAACAAAAGGACCCAGTTGAAATAGAGGTTTTCAGCCCCCCTCCCCAATCTAAAAACAGTGTTGTTGCAGAGAGGTGAGGTTAGCCTAGCAAGGTTGGTCACAAATTCATAAGACCAGAAGATTCGGCCTGCTGCCTCAGCCCGGGATCGAGTCGCCTAGTCTTGTACCCAGCAGCGTCTCCTTGTTGGTGCATCGGAGGCACGCTGCCTCCAAACACGGACGTTTAGGATCCTAGTCCTCCATGAATATTACGGCCATTTGAATGAATGGTCATCTCTTTACTTGTGGCTGTGAATCCCTAAGCCAGATGTTTGTTGCATGAAGGAGTGCTCGCTTCACTTTGTCCTGAATATCTCCCTCCCGTCAGCTCTTCAGTGACTCTGTGTTCTTGTAGTATTTCAGAGGAAAGATAGACATCTAGGACCAGAGAAAACTAGTAGAAGATAGTGCCATAAAATCATAGCACTTCAGCATCCAGAAATGTGTCCTCCTTTGGGTCGCTCATGTAATTGCTCTCTCTCTCTCTCTCTCTCTCTCTCTCTCTCTCTCTCTCTCTCTCTCTCTCTCTCTCTCTCTCTCTCTAGTTGAGCAAATCACAGACGTGGTTCTCTATTCGCTGGACAAATACACGAAGGTTGTATGTTCAGAGGAGATGGTGTAAGTAAGAGCGACTGGGCTAGAGCAGGAGAGGAAATAAATGCTGTGGAGAGGAGGAGGAGGGGGAGGGGGAGGGGGAGGAGGGTCTCTCTCCCTTTCTGGTCTTTGAGACAAAAGGAGCACAAGCACACTGCAGGGGCGGTAACAGATCTTTGCTCCCATGCAGTAGTTGGACTTGGTCAGCTCTGCCTCGAACAGTTTTCGCATCCTTCTTAGAGACAGACTCGTCCCCTCCTGGATTGGCGGACTTGAAATGCCAACGTCGGGCTCTTGCCCAGAAGCACCAAACAGAAGCAAACACGGTCCCTCTCTGCAGGGCCGTTCCAGTTCCAGGAGAAAGGGGGGGGGGGGGAGGCAGCTCTTAACACTGAGAAGTTGCTCCGTTCAAGGAGATGCCTCCTCCAGTTTTCTTGTTGGGACAGTTTCAATTGGGACACCCAACCCAGGCATGATTTCTTTGCTGCCTGCATTAGGGAGGCCTTCCGAGCCGGTTCCTTTCTACAGGCAGTTGTGGGAAATAGCCTGTTCCCCCCCCCCCCCTGGAAATAAGCACAAGTAGTACGCTGAAAAGCATCAGCCCAGTATCTTTTGTTCTGTTTTGTTGGGGAAATGTGATTGGCGGCACCAACCTGGCACACCTCAAGAGTGTGTTGTGCGTGGAAGGCAAACCGTCAACTGCTCGGGGAGCGACATGGTGTGGTCTGCAGTCAGGTGTCCTGTTGCTGCCTTGTGGGGTTCAACATGTCAGTGGTGAATGAGCCTTGACTGCCCTGAAGCCCCTTCAGAGACTTCAGTGGGTGCAAACTGCAGGGGTCGACTGGGGCCTCTGCTGCTCCAGCTGCCTTGGCTGCCAGTGCTTCTGAAGGTGCTTTGAAAGCCCCGGATGACTTGGGGCCAAGAGGCCTGGAAGGCTGCCTCCCGCCATGGGATGGGATCAAGAAGGGAGGCTCTCCTGGCAATTGCAGTCATCAACTGTTTCTGCTCTCTGATGTTTTGCTGTTTATGCCCTTTGGAGTTCTTTAGCTGCAGCCATTGGGTCCTTCCCCCCCCCCTCCCATGGTATTTTGCACTGGTTTGTTTTTACATAGTGCAAGTTGCTTGAACACCTAAAGCAGGGGTTGGCAGCCTTTACAAGGGGCCGGACGTTCAGCAATGACATCATCACTTCATCACCGAACTTCCTGGTTGCCAAGCTCCTGGAAGCAGCTGTGCAGAACATGGCTTGGGAGGCGAAGCTTGTCGTGCGCTGAACGGGGAATGGTGGAGCCGCCAGCCCAGGCTGGCGGAGTTGGAGGGGAGGCTTGCTTCAACTTCTTTTCTTCTTGGCGTACTCTGCATGCCTGGGCGGGTGGCTCTGCCAATCCGTGCCTGGCACACAGCAAATAGCTCTGCACAGGCCGGATCCCATTGGGTGGCAGCCAGACCTGGTCTGCGGGCCGTAGGTGGCTGAACCCTGCCTTAAAGGGAGACGGGTTGCATAAACATCATATGAATTTGCAACGATCTGAGAGTTATGGGGATCATAAGAATCATAAGAATTGTTTTTAAAACACACACACACACACACACACACACACTGTGGTTTGGTGGCCAGTTTGTGAGGCAGAGCGTTTACGAAAGGGTGCCTCTGTTTTCTCACCCTTTATCCCTTGTAGTGAGAACGTGGCTGCCAATTCCACCTTCTCCAAAAGCTACAGCGTGACCCCCGCGTTAAGCAACAACCGCGAGAAACGAGGCCTGGCCCTGGATGGCAAGCTCAAGCATGAGGACACCAACCTGGCCTCCTCCACTATGTAAGAGGAGCCCCCTCCCTCTCGCTCACTTCCTGTCACCCCTCTTCTCCTCTCCCTCACTGCCCCATATTTTTCCTCCTAGGCTGAGACCTGGAATGGACAAGGAAGTGCTTGGAATCCTGGTATCCTACAAAGTGAAAGTCAACCTGATGGTTTCCAGAGGAGGGTGAGCATGTTTCACAAAAAAAAAAAAAGCAAACTTACGGGTGAGACAAGAACATCTGGATTCTGTTGCTGGGCACCATCCTGTCCTGTTGGAACAAACTGGAGAAATGGCACTCTGCTGGGCTTGGCGGAGCCTGGGCTTCGTGCAAGACAAGGGAGACTTCAGCTGCTCTCGTGCGAATGTCCGTTTCACTCATTCTCCTTGGCGTGTCAGAGAGTCGCAAAGAGGCGTCAGAACAGGAGCAAGGATTGGGTTGTCAGATGCTGTGAGGTGTTGCATGCTTGCAGGGCCAATGATGCCTCTGCACGTTGTAAATAGGTGATCAAACGTCTCCTAGAAAGACTGCCCTGGTAAGACTGTTAGGGTTTGCGTGGAACTAATTGGGTGGTGGAGACTCAAGTCCACTGTCCCATTCAGCCCGCATCTCTCCAGTTCTTTTGGACTGTGTGTCAGCTCAGGAGTCCAAGGGTGGGTCTGCTGGAGACCAAAAGGGGTCCTGCTGGCTGGCACCGGTCTGCACTTCTCGTTGACGTGGCTGCCTCGTGCCTGCGTGCCCAGGTAGGGCATCCAAGGGCAATTTCTCATTCGCCAAAACAGGCTGTTTCTGTCTTTGTGCTGTTTGCTATTAATGTATTTTTCTTTCCACAGCATACTGGGAGATCTCACATCAAGGTAAGAAAAGCGTTGCCTGACTTGCGCACTGTGAAACGTCTCTTGTCTTGTACAGTGGTGGCCATCCCTGTTCTTAAAAGAACGTGAGAGTTAAGGCGCCTTTGTGTGCCTCTCTTACTCCATCTTTCGGTGTTCACGAGTGTAATGTCATGCTGGAAGACACTGCAGAGGAGAGGCATTTGTGATGTGGCTGTGTGTGCTTTCCTGTGTGGAGAGGCTGCAGCATTGGGGGATTTGGGGTTGGTGCGAAAATAATCAGAGCGCAACGAGCACACTCCACTGTGACCAGCATTTGGGCAATTAGCGTCTGGGCAGTTGAAAAGATGTGGCGTGCACACTCCTTTCCACCTTAACAATGACCCTTGAGGAATCGGGTGGTTTCAGCAGGACAGGCAGCGAGCAAACCCATGTCAGCAAACCCATTTAAGAGACTGAGAAAAAGCAACTTAGAGATGGGTAATTTATTAAACAGAGAATTAAATAAAAAAAATCTTGAGTAACCATGAAAACCTACCAAAATAAATAACATGCCTAATCTATGAGTAGATACTCATGGAGCCAATGCAACTTAGTGAAAGAAAACAAAGAATTTCACAAAAAAGGGAGGGGGGGGGAACCTGCTCTATATGATGATGATGATGATGATGATGATGATGATGATGATGATGAATATTTATATACCGCTTTTCAACAAGAGTAGTTCACAAAGCAGTTTGCATAGTAAAATAAATCAATCACTAGTTCCCTGTCCCCAAAGGACTCACAATCTTTAAAAAAAAATGCAGCAACAGCCCCTGGAAAAGACACCGTGCTGGGGGGGAAGAGGGACAGTTGCTTTGCCCCTGCTCAATATAAGAGGAGACCACTTTGAAAGGTGCCTCTTTGCCCAGTTAGCAAGGGTGACTTTTACCCTGTTGCCTTAGCTGAGAAGTGGGGAGAGGCCTTTTAGACGGGGATGAGAGAGAGGAAAGAGAGGTTTGAGAGCACCTAGAGAGCACTCTATGACATCTTGCAGAGTTTCATGCAGGGTTTGAGGCCCCAGCCTGAGACAAGCTTTGGTGCTGGTTTCCGTGAAGCTTTGTGTGTGTGTGTGTGGGGGGGGGGGGAAACCCTGGCTTGACACAGCAATCTGTGCGGGAGTGTTGCATCAGGTACAGCACACCTAGCTGATCCAAATATCTCAACACTTCTTGGAATTTGAAATGTTGCTGACATGCAGCTCTGGGGGTGATGTTTTAATCCTCCTACGAAGAGCACAGCTAGGTTCCAGGCACACACACCCCCTTCGGATTAGGAATAGGATTCCTATTCCGTGTGAATAGGATTTCAATAAGCGTGTGTGGTGAGGATGTTTTTATTGCAAGGGCGTTTCAAGTTGATCTGAGCAGTTGAATGTTGGAACATGTGAGTGGACGCTTGAACGGTGTCCCCTTTCTTGCAACACTAGACCTCAGGGCCATTCAGTGGAACGTACCACACTCCTAATTCACCGGGGACCTTGATGTCCCATGGTATGGCCAGGCCTGCAGGTGGCTGGAAAAGAGGACGAGGCGCATCTATGGGGACCAGTGGCCTCTCAGTAGCAGCTAGCCATGGTCGCGATGTAGCCCCTCCTGATTCGGAGGCATGAATGAGCCGCCTGCATGGCTCCCACCCCACCCCACTGCCTTGGCCTAATCCAGCGACTGTTGTTGGTCCTCGATTTGCATAGCCCAGTGGACCTAACTCTCCTGGCTGAGCTCCTGCGTTCCTTAGCGTGAAGCTATTTCAGCTTCCCCTCTGATGTTTTCTGCTCAGCATTGTATGCTTTTTCTTTCAGTGATGTCAGTGTGGAACTGCCTCTTGTTTTGATGCACCCAAAACCTTCAGACAGTGAGTAAAGGTTTTTCTTAGAAAACATTTTTCTGCTGAGGGATTGGCAGCCTAGCAATTGAGAGCCTTCTGGGCCTCCTTACCCCTCCCCACCTCTCCATGTTCTACACCTGCCCCTTGGGTCTTGTTATTGGATAGCACACAATCAATTCCAGATGCATCAGAAACCATCTTGACATGGCTAACCAGTTTATGTCTCTTTCTTCCTGCCTCCCTGGGATGCCGCCTTGATTATTGACAGGTTCAGCAAGGTAAGGAAAAACCCATCTTCAATGACCACACCAGGATAATCAGAGCATGCTTCTGTCCCGGTGTGTGCCTGTGGAACGCAACACTGCGCGAGACAGAGTTTGTGGAGAACAAGACCAGTTTGGAGGGGAACGTCTTGAGCCAAGGATCCCCACTCCATGTTCCTTGTGGTCTTCCATATATTATGGGTGCAGTTTCTGCAGGGATATGTATAAACTACTCAGTCTGGCCAAGTAATCATTCATGTAATTCTTGATTATTATAAACCCATCTTGCCATTTTATTTGGAGGACACTGGCTATCAAAGTCACATTTGATTATTCTGACAGGGAGGAAACTGTCAGCCCTTTGCTGGCTTTGAAATTGCATGAATTTGGGGCATATCATCTAAGCTCCTGAACATGGGCTTCCTTTTCTTCCCCCGTCATTTGCGATTAAGAGGCAAGGCTCCTCCTGCGCTCGAGACGGTGAATTCCCCTCAACGTGCCAATATTGCAAGCTTGTTGAACAACCATGCAAGATCATGGAGTAATAGGAGTTCTGCGCTTCTGAGCAAGTGCAAAATGCCCGCACCACGGAGTAATCATAGTTCTTGATTGTACCCGCCTTAGCAAGCCCCAAGGGAGCCGACACAAAGTCCTGGGCACCATTTAGCTTGCGACTAAAGGCTTTTCAGCTGCATGATGGGCACTGCCCAAGATGGCTGCTTGTGCCACAACCTCTTGCTTGGGTGGGGCTCGGGGGAGACATGCACTTGAAGCAGTAAAATGTTATCGGCAAGGGAGACAGAAAGGTTAGTTTTGCAAGCCCAATGGGAGGGACCACACTTGGGGAGAGAGGGAGGCTGCTAATATATCTGGTTTGTTTTTCGGTGGGATTGCGGTGATTTTTGGCGGCACTATGCATAGGATCCAAAGGTGCTGCATGAGTTGATTCCTTGTGTGTTGGACACCTGAAACTTGCTTGCTTTGCTTAAAAAACTAACCCTTTCTCTCTTTTTTCTCGGTGCCTCTTCCTTGTGCTGGATGTCTCCTTGTGTTTCTTCTCTTGCAAGGAGGTAAGTGATCCTCTATTATAGCTCTGTGTCTTTAATTAGGCTTACCATCATCCTGGAATCGAGCCTGGCTTCGGCCTAGACGGGACCCGAGCCGCTCCCAAGGGTGCACTGCGGCTACCTAATGGGCTTCCGGAACTTCTGGTTGACAATGCGACCGAAGCTAGAACCCCGTTGGGCAACCACAGTGCACCCTTGGGAGCGGCTCGGGCCCCGTTTAGGCCAAAGCCAGGCTCGATTCCGGGACGATGGTAAGCCTATCTTTAGGCTTTAAGCCTATCACAACTATGCAGTGTTCTGGGGTTGGAAAAATAATAACATCTATGTGTTCAGCCCATAGCTAGGAATCACAAAAAGCATGTGTTCCAGCTGCTGCACAGCCGCTGATTCATTCTACAAATTCACATGGTAAACCTTGTCCTGCTTCTGCCTGCAGGAGAGTTTCATGTTTGAATGCGCCCTCGCGGAGGCAAGAATCCCCCTAGAAAGAGAGCACGTTTGGTGGAAGCCAGCATTTCTTGAAGGAACTGCATGTGCTGCCTAGAGCCTTTTTGTGGCTGCACGGTGGAGGGGCGGGGCCTCCGGACATTTGGCGATGATGTCACTTAGGGGATCTCTTAAGGCTTAGGGGATCGGTTTCCCCTAAGGACAGCACTTCCGTGCAGGGCCTGGCATACAAACATGATTGTCACATGTCTTCCATCAGGTGATGGAGCTAAGGTGGCAGCGATCATCACATCTTGTGGTAGCAGATTCCATACATTGTGTCCTGAACAAAGAGACAATGTTGTTGTTCATCCGGAATCTCCTGCCCTTACAATAAGGTTGCTCCCCAGTATATGAGGGAGACACAACCCACAAGGCTCCATTGCTGTCTCTCCGATAAGGCAGGCCGTTGGTCCTGCCAAATATTCAAGACAATGAAAAAAGTTTTTAAAAGTTGGCGACTAATTCTTCCTGGGATGACGGCTCACCGTGTGCTGCACCGGTTGAACCTGGTCTGTACGCTTCAGGCTGCATCCTGCTGGTGGGGTCGTCATGTGACTGCATGAAACCCCACCAGGAAATGATGAGATGGAGGATGATGCAAACCAGTGATGTTCCACAAATAGGTAACCAGTGGTCATGGACGTGCCTGGTATTAATTACAGCTACGGAATGAAAAGTAGTTTCAACTGTGGAGTGGACCTGTTTTTGTTACCTACTGTAGGTTTAATCACTAACAATTCTAATTGCTTTCATCCAGTAAGAAAAAAAAGACCTTTACTGTACATTATTTTATAACATACTGAAACCATCTCATAAATGCCAATAGAAATACCAGATAACTTACAAGGCACTAAGAAGAATACAGACAGGGCCGGCCCATCCATGAGGCCAACTGAAGTGATCGCCTCAGGCAGCAGATTGGTGGTGGGGGGGGCATCTCTGTTTGCTTACTTGCCTCTGCTACTCCTTCTCCCACTCCCTGGATTGGAAGAGGAGGAGGGGGACAGAGAGGAAGAGGAGTGCTGAGCTGGGGAGGAGGAGGGGGACGGTGGAGGGGAGGGGACTGCTGAGCTGGAACACTGGAGAGTGGGAGGAGCAGAGGCTGGCACATGAGCGGGTCAATGGGCAGGCATTTGGCAGGCAGTGCTGCAAGTTACACTCTGCAGGGGCCCAGTATCTTTCCTTCGGCTTGCTGCCAGTCAGTGTGCAGCGTTTCTAAGAGCCGGCTGCACCCAGAATATTCCAGCCATCTGTTCTCCCCTGTGGAAGCTTCACCGCCTTTTCTACCTGTTTTCAGTGAGGAAGACATTGTCATTGAGGAATTTGCTCGCCAGAAGCTCAAAGGAGAGAAGGATGATGAAGAAGAGAAGGAAGAAGAGGACAAAGGAGAAAGCTAGCTTGCTGCCGTGCTGGCTCCCCCACCAGCCTGCTGCACCACAGTTCTAGGGACGGAGTTCTCTTTAGCCCATCCCCCTTGTGTCCCGTATTCCATACACGTACTTGGATACATCAGTATTGTCTTTGTGGCGTGATACATTCTTGTGACTCCCACCCATCTCCACAACCTTTGCACTGACTCTTCTTAGTCCTAGTTGTATATAAAATGTCCACCTCAAGCTGTGCAGGGATGTGTAACCGACAGGTGACTTTCCTTCAAGAACGGAAGGCTCCTCAGTAGGGTTCTGTCTCCCAGCCTGATGGCTGGCACCTGTGACCTTTGGTGACTGACAGCAGCCCAGTGGCTTCCAAGCTGCAGGGGGGAGCAGGGCTGTCCAGGCTCGCCTTGGCGCCAGCTGCTTAGGCAAGCACTTCCGCTTAGCCTCCCCCCCCTTTCATAATGCTACTCTTGCAGGCCTGTTGCCAAGATGGCTGACAACGCTGCTGTGGGGCCCCCTTGGACACTTAGGAAAGTGCAATTATTACCTCAAACAAATTGGAGGTTTTAAGTAAGCAGTGGGGCAAGAGACGGCCAGGGGTTTGGCGCGTACGGCTCAGAATGCGCCTGTTTTAAAAGCCCCTCCCGGCCATCTGATGCTTCAGTCCCAGGGCAAAACTGATGTGCGAACTGTGGTTGAGTCTGCTGCTGGCCTGTCCCCCAGGAAGGCTCTGCACCGCTTTTCCTGTATGTGTTGCCACCAAGAACGAAGGTTCAGCCCTCCTGTCTTTGTAGCCCTTAAGAACTCGATCCACAATGAATAAAAACATGTCGAATGCTTTTTGACCCCCACCAACATGGAAGTTGCACAGTAATTACAGGTTGATAATCGATGCTGTAAATGAATTTCGTGATGTATGTGGTGCCTCTTGTGTGTTTTGAACCAAGCAGCAGACAATTTCACAAGGTTACTTCCTCAGGCCTTCCATGAATCCGTCCTCCTGGTATTTTGCTTAGTTCTTCTCAGGCTCCTGACAAATGCCCCCCCCCCCCAATGGCTAGGAGATACCTTGCAAGACGTATGTAAAGGGCCAGCTTTCCATAGGGAGAAGGCTCCTCCCTAGACCTGGTAGCTCCCCCCCCCCTTGCAGTCTCTGGTCACAGCTCCTGCTCCCCCCCCCCCCCCCCGGTGATACTGTCTCCTTCCTGCTTTGATTATTTGGGAAACAAATACATACTCTGCAAAGTTAAAATCTCTGAGCCACACTAAATAATCATCTTAGGCTATTCCTGAATGCCAGATGCAAGGGAGCGGCAGCAGGATGGAAGTCTCCTGTCTTGTGGGCCACTGTGAGATGCAGGGCTTATTTTGCAAGTTCTCTCTCTCTCTCTCTCTCTCTCTCTCTCTCTCTCTCTCTCACACACACACACACACACACACACACGCTATAGAGCAGGGGTGGCCAACCTTTCAACGTGAATGCTCCTGGACCTTTAATTATTGGATAGGTGAGAGCATTTCAGCAGGTGCAGAGATTCTGATTTACACAACCTTTGAGAACGCAGAGGCCGTCATCATGGTTGAAGGTTGGCCACCCCTGCTATAGAGGGAGGTTTCAGGAAGAGCACAGCCTAGAAATGTCTCCCCCACAATAGTACTGAGGGATGGGGCTGCTAGCCAGCTGGAAACCTTGGCCCTGAAATGCTTTGCAGCACAGTAAGGGAAGCCGTCAGGAGAGTAGGAAAGCAAACTACTTTTTCATAGAATCATAGAGTTGAAAGGGATCCACAAGGTCATCTAGTCCAACCCCCTGACTGCAGCAAGAAATCTTCCTAGAGCATCTCCAGCAGGTGCCTGTCGAGCCTCTGCTTGAAGCTCTTTTTCTTTCCCTCCCTCCTGAAAGCCGGCTGCAGGGCTTCTGTTTCAGACTATTTGGAAGCCCCAGTCCAGGGCATTCCTCAAGGATGGGGGATCCCATGCAACATTTCGTCCCTACCTGTTAATAGTATTAGAGAGGCACAGTAGAGTTCAACAGTGCCAAGATCTGGGGGGGGGGGGGGCTATTTCTTGCATTGCTTGGTATACCAAATGTAAAACACATAAATTAAAAATACGCTTCTTCCCACCATCTGGATGCTTCTCCCCGTGGCTGTCAGACAGATACCATTTTTGTTTTGCCCCAGAATGCACCTCTAAGCAACAGGTCATTTTGTAGTGTTGTTCTGAGGAGTATGCTGGGGAAAAGCAGGCCACCAGGATGAAGCGGCTGCCACCATCGAGGGTGAACCAGGCAAAGGAGCTGCAAAATAGGCTGGTTTTGCCCTTGAGCTCTCCTACCTCCAATTTGTCTGATTTCTCTTTGGAAAGCTCTCTGGATGGGTGGATGTAAAAGATATAATTTAAATAAAGGTTGCAATCCTACAATACTTTCCTGGGAATAAAACCCACTAAATGCAGTAGACTTGCTTCAGAGTAGACAAGCATACATTTCTGCTGCAAATTAATGAAATCCCCTGAACCCCTTTAAGCTCCTTGCCCAGAGCTGGTCTTAGGAGCGGCAAGGCCCAATTGGAAACATTTTGGGGGGCCCCAAGTTTACAGCCAAGGTCTGTAAAAGAGATATAAAAATTATACACTTTATATCTCTATGGTAGAATGGAAAGCAATCAAAATGTGCACTTAAAAAGTGCATGTGAGTTAATGGACCAAATGGATAGCATATTTATAGGCCTACAATATATTTTGCAACAGAGATGTGTAGAAAGATGTAATATACTAATTTAATCACATACTGTTAAATTTTACAGGTTTATAGGTATATAAAAGGTATAAAAGGTATATAAAAGGTAAAAGATATAGGTATATAGGTACACATATATTTTCTTTTTAACTTTCAGAGAAATATTTTACGCTGTTCTATAACATATATAATTCAAGTACTGTACAGTAAAAACAATTTTTTAAAAACAAACAGTATAAACAAACACCACTGACTTTTTAAGAATTCAGAAAATCAAAATCATTGCTGTTCTCCATAAAACCTGCAATGTGGTGTTACGCGTATGTTGCAATGTGTTGTCATGTACAGTATTTGACTAGAGCAGGGCTGGCCAACCTTTCAACACAAATGCTCCTGGCCTTTTAATGGTTGTACAGGTGAGGGCATTTCAGCAGGTGCAGCTATTTTAGCAGCACCATCAGCAATTGCAGCTGCCTTCTGTCTTCTACACAACTCCTAAGAAGACAGAGTTCCAATGGTGGAACGTTGGCCACCCCTGGACCTAGAGTAATCACCCTAGCGCGGGGGGCCCTTAGGCGTGGGGTCCAATTGGGAGAAATTGGTCCAATTGGTTTAAAGCCAGTCCTGTCCTTGCCCTACTGTAAAACAACCAGATGTGGCAATTGCTCCACAAGACTTGGACATGGAAGAGGAAAAGCTGTCACAGAAGGTGGCTCCGATCCATGTCCCTTTGCAGTGTCCTCCAGCAGAAAGAGGTAACAGCCCAAGAGCCCAATTCTATGCATGTCTGCTCAGAAGCAAGTCCCATTATAGTCAATGGGTTTTACTTCCAGGTGCGGTTACTTCAGCTTCCGATTGCATTTGTTAACAAATCCCAGCTTGCTGGTGGTTTGAGTCCCGCAGGCGCTGTCTGACCTTTTTTCTCCTGCCAACCTAGCAGTTCCAAAGCATGTTAATGTGAGTAGATAAATAGGTACCGCTTGCGGGAAGGTAAACAGCGCTCCGTGTTCCAGCTGCATGCTACGCGCTGCGGCAAGGAGAGTCATGCCGGCCACATGACCACGGAGGCGTCTTCGGACAACGCTGGCTCTTCGGCTTTGAAATGGGGATGAGCACCACACCCTAGAGTCGGACACGACGGGACTTAATTGTCAGGGGTCACTTTTACCTTTACCTAAGTGTGGATAGGATTGCAATCGAAATCCCTGGGCCTCTTCTACAGTCTAAGCTCAACCGTCTGGCTACTATGGCACAGCCAGCAGTGTAGCTGGTGTTGCACCAGCCGCCCCCCTCGTGACGCTGACGTCACTCACCCCGCCCCCGAGTGATGTCAGCTGGAGCCAAATGTCCCTCAGGGGCTCGGCAGGAGGGCGGGGACCAAAACAAACGTGGCTCAAAGACTTCTGCAAGCTCCTCTGAGCCGTGCCGCCGCCGCCGCCACATTCTCTGTTGCTGCCTGGATCGCCGATGCCTCCGGTTTGAAGCCCTCCCGCCGGCTGCCCGGGGGTGGTCCCCCCCACCCCATCCCATCCTACCCCTCTGGGCACAGCGACTCTGAAAGAAGAAAAATTACCTTGGAGAGTGCCAGCCAGCTATGAGTACCCTTGATAAAAGGAGACGCACCCTGACAAAGGCTGCCGTCGACTATCCATTGCTTGGGAAAGGAGAGGCAAAAGCCATGGACCTTATTTATTTTTCACATTTTTATACCACCCTTCCTGCAAGGACCTCAGGGTGGTGTACATGATTCCTTCCTTCCTTTAGTCCTCACAACAACCCTGTGAGGTAGGTGGGGCTGAGAAATAGTGACTGGCCCAAGGTCAGCCAGGAAGCTTCGTGGCTGAGCAGGGATTGGAAACAGACAGTTGGAGTGCGGCAAAAGGAAAGAGGCTCATGTAGGCATAGGGCAGTGCGAGGAAGAGGTTCCCCTTTTGAAGAAGTTCTCTTAGACTGACAGGTCCATAACTTTTTATGTTTTTACATGTATTTATCGAGGTATTTCTATGCTGCCTTACAAGGATGGAAGAGTCCAGCACAGATGACAAACATTTTTAAAAGTGTAATATAGTGTACTACAACGCTCGGGTCAATGCTGACCTGTAAAGAAGCTGATGATATAAGCCCCCCGCAGGCCTGGGCACCTCTTCTTCCCTCAGGGCACACTTATCTAAAAGAGTCCCTGGGAAGGGGCTGCTGCCGTATCAGTTTTGTCAGGCCAGCGATGCTATCGGAGCAACCGAGCAAGTCTTATAAGCTGGACCACTACGCAGCTTGTCCTCTTTCTTCCTCTCAGGACATGCAGAGGTGAACCAGCCCCTGAAAGACAGGGAAGCAGGCAGCCGTCTGACAGCCGTCTCGATGAGCATCAACAGGAACTGATGTCAATGCTCCCCCTCCAATTAACAACTCTTCTTCATCCTTCCCCTCCGTTAGCACTCTACGCTAGCCAAAATTGCTTGCAACTGGAATTGATGTTCCCCCTGACCCATGAACCATTTTTTCCTCTTCCCCTCAGGACACAGAGTTTAAACAGGCACTTGACTGCTGGGGAAAGGGCTACACTGGCTGGTTTACAGGTCAATGAAGGACACTAAAGGAGCCAGTTGATAAGCACATCTTCACTACTTCATTCTTCACTCTTCAGAGTTTAGTTGGTCCCCAGTAAGGTGGTGAAAGGGCTACCCTAACTATCAGATCACTGCTGGTTTCTATTTGAGCCAGTGTTCAAAGCTCCTGCTGGAACAGCCAGTACTCCTTCCTCCTTCTCCTCAGGGCACACAGCACATCAGCAGTCCTTGGAACAATAGAGACGGATCATCAACACTAACATTTTTCTTTAGCCAGTACTAGATTTTAAGGCAGACAGAATTATAAGCTCACCCTCCAGTAAATCTAGAATCCTTATGGGCTTCTTCAATTATTCAGAGACAAACAGTCCCTGGCAAGGTGAAAAATGGTCTAGAACACACATCACAAGCCAGATCTGGTTTCAATAGGAGCTAGTGAAACCACCTTCCCTTGTCCATACATCATTTCTTCCTCATTCCCAGCAAGGAACACATAGTTTCAGCATATTCCTTTAAAGCTAGGGAACAGACTACCCTTCTGCAGACTGAAGACTACAAGTCTTCTATCCGTTTGCCCTCATATCACGCACCGTATAAGCAGCACTTGAAAACTTGTGGAATGGGCGACACTTACCAGCTTTGCAAGTCAGTGGTGATCAATACAGGAGCTGGTTTTCAAGTCCACATTTCTTCCTGCTTCCGTACTTTTCTCTTCCTCCTTCAGAGCTTTATTAGTCCACAGAAACGTGGGATGGGGCTAAGCTAACAGCCCCCTCCGGCCAGCATTAATATCTACACGAGCTGGTGTTAAAAGCTCCTAACCCTACGCAGCCAATAAAAACCAGCACTGGCTAGAAAAGAGACTTACTGCGCAATCCTGTGCAAGACGTGCTGCCCCCGGCGCAGGGTGTCAGAAACGTTTCTGACACCCGGCGAGTAAGGACTGCCGGCACAGCATCCGGCGGCCCTTACCTGGCCGTTCCCCCAGCCCTACGCCGGTCGGGGCAGGGGCGGGGGGAGGGCAGACTGGGCGGTCATTGGCCACCCAGGTCCTGCAGGGTATCCCCAGTATCCCAAGCTCCCTCCAGGCCCCAGGTACGCCGGCACGGTACGTGTACGACACAGTACAGGTACACGGTGCACATTCGAGGAGGGGCCTCCCGCTGCTCCCGCTCCCAATTGTCCCCTTCTCCCAAATTGTTCCCAGGCTGCCCCAGGGCAGCCCGGAAACTCGATAGGATATGGTGACCGGCCCTTTAGGTCAGCCACCTTATCCTACACAGGATTGGGTTGCCCATGTAGATGCATCCATATCGTTCCAGAGACTGCTTAAGAAGCACTGTGTACCCCGAGGACAGGGGGAGTTTATAATTTCGGCCTGAGCACCTCTTCTTCCCCTTGGGGAACACAGTGTACCCAGAACAATATGGATGAGTCTTCTACACAAACACACTCCTCCAGTCAGTACTGGGTTTTAAGGCAACCAGAATTAAAAGGTAACCATGGCCAAACCACCACTTCTTCCCCTCAAGGCACAAAGGTCTTAAGGCGGCCCTGGAAAAGCGGGGAATACGAACAGTTCCCTCAGACCTGCATTAATGCCTACAGGAGCGCCAGTTAAAAGCTCCTGATAGCCTGGTCATCTCTTGTAAGTTCTTCCCCTCAGGGCACAGAGCTTAAGGCGGCCCTTGAAAAGTGAGGTAGGGGCTGCACTAACAGTTCCCTCAGGTCAGTACTGTTTTCTAAAGGAGGTGGTTTATAAGCTCATCTTTCTTCTTTCTTCAGGGCTTCTTATTTTTATTTTATTTTTTTTTCACATTTTTATACCCCCCTTCCTCCAAGGAGCTCAGAGTGGTGTACATATTTCCTCCCCTCCTTTTTGTCCTCACAACAACCCTGTGAGGTAGGTGGGGCTGAGAGATAGTGACTGGCCCAAGGTCACCCAGGAAGCTTCGTGGCTGAGTGGGGATTTGAACCTGGATCTTCCAGGTCTAAGTCCGACTCCCAAACCACTACACCATCCTGGCTCCTTCATTCCTTCTTCAGAGAATATGCAGTCTCTGGAAAGGTGGGAAATGGTCTACATTAACACATGTCACTAGCCAGTTCTTTGGAGGGGAAAGGGGATTTACATCTCCTTGGAATCCCCCTTTAGAGGGGATCTGGATCCTCTTTCCTTTCCAGGGCCTCCAGTTCTCGCTGCACCACTGGCTGCACCGGTGGAGGAGCAGGATGGGGTTGCACTGCTAGTCTCTAATGGGAAGCAGAATATGGAAAATAAAATAGGAAATGGAACTCAAACGCTGCAGAAAACTCAAGGTCTGAAACACTGTTTCTTTAAAGGCAACTAGATTGTCATGATCTCATCTGTTGATTAGCTTTGCCTCCAAAAGCTGCAGTAAGTACATTTTAAACCAGATGCAAGACTTCCTTTCATACAGTCATCGCTTCCTTCTCTGAGCACCCCACCAATTCCGAAGGTTTTCTCGAGACGAGATTGAAAAAAGTGCATTATCGTAAAGGCATCTAAATGGGGGGGGGGGAATGCTACTGTAGAAAGGGTCACACGTTTTAAAAAAACGCAAAAGATGTTTTCTTCTCTTGCCGTCACTCTTTTTTCTTCTGGGGCTTGGAACTTTTTCAGAGAATGGAAACTGCAGTGAGGTAAGGTTTGGTCTTCTGGAATGTCTCCTTTTGCAAAGCCGAGGGTTGCAGCCCAAAACTGATTTACGTGGGACAAATCTCATTGAAATAAATGGGCCTTACTGCCAAGTAGACTCACAGGCACCAGATCCTAACAGTGCAATCCTATGCATGTCTACAGCAAGCCCCGTTGAGTTCATTGAGTAATTCTGCATTGAGTTCAACGCAGTAAGTAATCCTGCAGTGTCTAGGATCGCAGCCGAACTGCTAGACTGAAGCATACCTAGAATATTATTAAATTCAGTGCGTCTTCTGAGTTTAGGTGGATTGTCTGCAAGCATTGATTTCATGCTTTTAAAGGGAAGATGTTTTCAGATAAATCAATACATTGATCTGAGTGGCTATTTTTTCTACAATAAGGGGGAATACAGTGTGGATTGCCATGTCACTATTTAATCTAACCCTTTCTTATTTTATATTTTGTTAACCTATGATATGCCTTGATTTTCTTAACATGTATTGGAAGTGTGTGATTTCTTCAGTGAAAAAAAAAAGTAAATGTATTTATAGCGTATAATAGACACCTTCAGGAAATGATATGCAGTCTCCTTTGCTGTTTGAATGGGAAACAAGAAGTGGTTTTCAATAATGTTTTGTTAATTTAGGATAAAAAACAACAACTCTATTTTACTGAAATATTTACTTATATTTTTCTGACAGGGACGTCACGGGGGAGGGGCAGGGGACGGAACACCCCGGGTGTCCCTCACAGGGAGGGATGATACCAAAATAACTTTGCTATTGGTGGTGCGAAAACGCACCACTGGTAGAAAATAGGTTTTTCCTGAACCCTGCCGTGACTCGCACAGGGACCACATTTCCCAGGAGGCCTCCACATCGCATGACTGGTATGGGAGGAGGTCCGGGGGGGGGGGTGTCACCAACCCAAGTGACGCTGATTCCCCTCTTTTCTGGCACAGGCATTACTTCACTGTCTCTCATAAAAATTACTTCATATTTAAAAAAAAAACACTTAAAAAAACTTTGATCCTCTTAATTGAGATTCTAGAAAAGTGTATCTTGGAGGCACCCCTGGACCATTAGGATTGCCCAGACATCCTTTTGAGCAGTTTCACACCCATTCCCAGTTCTGAATTTCTTTCAGAGGACATGGCTGGGGTCTAAAGAAAGTGTTGGAAAGGCATCTCTCTCACTTCGTGAAAAGGTCTGACAGGCGAGAAGCATTTGCATTTCTGTGAAGGGAAACAGTTGGAACCACAAAACCCACAGGAATGAGAAAAAAGGGGTGGGACGTATTAGTCAAAGGAACACAAAAGTAACTCTGTTCCTTTACTACAGTCCTATTTGTGTCAAGATGCCATTTTTTGGCACCATCTGTTATATCAATTATGCCAAACCAGGCGCACTGCACACCCCATTTTGCACCCTGTAATCTGTAACTGCTCAGTAGCCTTGTGAAAATCTTTGATTACTCCCCGCTCTGGTACCTTAGTAACCTGAAGAGGCTACTAAGTCATTCCAAAGACAGTAGCCATATATTTACCCGATTGTGGCGTTGATTCTAGTTTAAGCAACTTCTTTCCCAACCCACTGCTAAGCAAAGGTCCTGGCTTTGAGCCAGCCCATCAGAGGGTGAAGCCTACCTGATTTCCAGGAGTGGGGAATAGGGGGTTAGGTGACCCACACTTGGTGAATGCCCACAGGTTATAACAAGTGGGGCGATGCTCCCCCTTTGGTGCACTTGTCCAGCTTTAACATAGGGAGTATCGGACGCTCCGTGGAGGCAGATTCACTCACCTTGGGTGCAAGGACCAAGAACACACATCAACATCATCCTCTGTATGTCTATGCAGAAATAAGTCCATTGTGGTCAATGGGTCTACTCCCCGGAACGTGCGTATAGCACTGCAGCAGCCCAATCCTATTCATTCCCCCCCCCCACCGTTGCCTTACCTGCTCCTCCGGCAGGTGTAAGCAGCTCTGGCAACCGCCTCAGGCCGGATTCACACTACACGAATCCAGGCGCGGATGCCCCTGCCTCTGCCTACGCGCTTGGAGCTGGGGAGTGTCTTCCCGCCTGTTGTCCCTCCTGCTGTCCCGCCTTCTTAAGAAAGCACAGCTTACAGATTGGAGGTAGTCCTGATTGGCATGCAACCACTCTCCTCCCCCTCTCATGCAATTGGTGGCTGCAGTAGCTCCGCGAACCCGCCCCCTCAAAAGATGGGTTTCCGCATCTTGTACAAGGGAGAGCGCAGCTGCTCCGCTTGCTTCCGAAGTGCTGTCAAAGAGCTCCGCGCATCTCCGTAACGCGCCGAGATTCGTGTAGTGTGAATCCAGCCTCATGCGGCATCGCTCCTAAAATGGCCACTGACAGAACACCCAGCGGAAATGCCTTCCAGTGTGCAAAGGGCTCCAATCCTCAATAGGGAAGTTGGTTCAGATATTGTCTCTGTTTGGGGAGAAGTTTCTAAAACTAATTGTGGAACTGCAGCACGCAGAGTTCCTTCGACTCAGCTCTATACTACCAGTGCAGGTTGATCCAAGACTGAAGCAAAGGCCATCTTTGTGCGGTCTTCTTATGCCGTCACTACATCAAGGGTCATAGGTTGTAGTGTTTTGCCGATACACAGCGGTGATTTTGCACACTGGGAAAATGCAAAACAAAATCTTGATGCAATTAGGCAAGCAAGCAATGCACAGCAGATAAGAACAGGGCTGTTCATTAACCAGGCTAGCCCAAGACCTCCTGGGACCTGAGGCAATGACTCGAACTGTCGTTCACCCCCTTACCTAGCAGCCCCCAAGCCACCCCTGCTGCTGCCTCCCTCCTCCTCCTTCTGGGATTCAAAAAGGAAGGGTTTGGAGGACAAGGGAATTGTGGGCTAGAGCAGGGGTTCTCAACCTTTGGAGGCCCGGGCACCCCCTATCACGGTCCAATTTTCTGAAGTACCCCCTGCTAATTAACTGCTAATTAATTGGATTAATCAATTAATTAATTAGGTAATTAATTGTTAAATAAAAAGTACTAAAACAATTTTAAATGTGAAAAATGTCTTATATAACTCTCTCTGTGTGTGTCACACACACACACACACACACACACACACACACACACACACACACACACACACGCAAGGATCACTTTTTTCTCCAAATCACACTTCCCAAAATCAGCTCCTCCCTCCCCCACACCACCAAAGTACATTTTCCAAAGTACAAAAATAAGTCCAAAACCAAAATCAGAGAGACAGAGAGCTCCGAAAATAATTACAATTTAAAATCCATGTTAATTAGCACTTAATTAGCTGCTGATGGGGCAGATAAAGGGCAGGGCTTGGAGTACCCCCAGCAAGAGGTCCGCTACCCCCAGGGGTACCCGTACCACAGGTTGAGAACCCCTGGGCTAGAGTGTTACCGACACTCTGACCCAGGACTCTCTTCCACATGTCTTCTTCCACTCTGTTCCCCACTTCCTTTTCAAGTCCAGGGAGTGGGAGGAGGAGGAGAGCGGAAGCAGGCAGGAGGCAAGTACCTGCCAGCAATCCGCCACCTGAGGCAACTGGCTCAATCAGCCTCATGGATCAGCCGGCCCTGGGCCTAAAACTAGGCTGTCTTTGAATGCCCTGTGCCCTCTTGTATCTACTGTTGAGGGCTCCTTCCTTCCCAGGCTTTCAGTATAGCGCTAAAGCCCACCAGGAAAGTGGGGCCAAATCCGTAGGTTCCCCAGTATTGCTAGCTCCATTCATTTTCATTTGGGAAGTCAGGAGAAGATGGATCCAAAAACGTGAAGGAGATTCAAGAGAATCCACGTAGGAATTCTCTCTTTACAGTTCATTTCTGTCCAATTACAGCCTGGTCAGACTGTAAAGCGACACCCCCCCCCCCCTTGGTTTGCCCCAATTTGAATCACACAATCACATCCCCCTGGTGATGGGATTGTGGCTCCCTCCCATTCAGGGCTTCCAATACCTTCCACATATATCCTCAGCATGGGAAGATCTGAGTCATCAGAGAGGAAGGAAAATTATTGCAGGCAAGTACAGTACATCTGGGGGTGTATGAAAATGTCTGTTGCTAGTGACACCACACCCTGGACATTAACAGGATGTGAGCATTCTTGCTAAAAATACTCCAGACTTTAGCAGTTCCCCTTGCTAAACTGATCACCCAGTGATTTTCTCTCTTCTGTGTTTTGCTTGCTACAAAGACGAAGACGTACCAAATGGGACTTACTTCTGAATACGCATTCAGAGGATTGCACTTGTAGAGCCTTTCCTCCAAGGGAAACTGAGCTTGCAAAGAATTCGAGAAAAGGAGGAGCTCATAATACTGCTTTGTCCTCCTCATGCCCCACTTCCCCAAGTGGGCAGAAGTTCCAGGGGCTGCAGGGTTCTGACTTCCTTTGGGAAGTCACTGATCACTGGAGCCTTAGGTTGTCTGTGTATTCATTATTTAATTTCTTTTGCTCTGTAAACCATCTCAGCAGCAGTAGCAGCCTTGCACCCAAAAGGTACCTTAACTCTTTGCTTGCTCTTTCTCTCAGTTTTCATTCCAGCCCCCCCTCTCTATGCCTCTTTCAGAATCTGCCTGTCTACATTGTCTTTGTCTTGTTCCTTTGTTCTCCCCACACGCCAGCTACAAAAAGAAAGGGAGGGGGGAGGAGTTACCTTACATTTCACACCTCAGCACCTCCCTCTCTATGCCTGCTTGACTTGCATCACTGTGCAGCCACATTTGGAATACTATGTACCGTTAAGGAGGTACTTCTCCACACAGCACATAATTAGTCTGTGAAACTCATTGCCACAAGATGTGGCGATGGCCACTAGCCAGGATGGGGTGTGTGTGTTGAGGGCAAGAAGGGGTGTTTATCAGTGGCAGCAGCTCTGCCAATATCCGATCCCCCTTCCAGGCCTCAATCCACTCGGGCGAGCTGGTAAAATCACTGGCGCAGGCCTGAGTAGACCCATTGGGACAGTAAAGGCTTACCTTTACAAGGGCAACCTGGAGGAGACCTCTGGAACTGTGCCCCCTGCAGGATGCAGTGTGTGCTCCATGCATTGGCGGGTGTGTGTGTGTGTGTGTGATTTTGACGGGATTGGGCTGTTTGTTACGTAATGTGGTTTTTATTCCCTCACTGTGTCATTATCATCTTCCAGCCAGCCTGAATTCCGGCTCTGGTCAAGATGCTGGATAACCATTCGTCCGAGAATTGCACGGATCCTTCCATGGCTTTCCAGGCGACCCTGTACGCAGCCACCTACACGCTCATCTTCATTCCTGGCCTCCTGGCAAACAGCCTGGCCCTGTGGGTGCTGTGCCACTTTGTGCGGAAGAAAAGAAAAGCCATCATTTTCATGATCAATTTGGCGGCGGCCGACCTGGCCCACGTCTTCTCGTTGCCCTTGCGGATGTATTACTACTTCAACCACAGCTGGCCTTTCGGGCACTTCCTCTGCCAGCTCTGCTTCTACCTGAAGTACCTCAACATGTACGCCAGCATCTGCTTCCTCACCTGCATCAGCATACAAAGATGCCTCTTCCTGCTTTCTCCTTTCAAAGCCAGGGCCTGGAAGTCCAGGTACGACGTCGCTGTGAGTGTTGCCATATGGACAGTCGTCGGGGCTGCCTGCTCAGCCCTCCCAATCCTGAGGAGCCCTGCCTTGTCCAGCAACGGCAGCAGCAACACCTGCTTTTCAGACCTTGAGGTGAAAAAGTTGACGATGGGCGCTTCCGTCGCTTTGGTGGTGGTAGCGGAACTCTCCGGGTTTGCGATTCCCCTTGTGGTGATCCTTTCCTGCACGTGGAAGACGAGACAATTACTGCAGGAGTCCCAGACATACCCGCAGCATGCCAAAGAGAATCAGAGGGCCTGGCGCATGATTCTGGTGTGTGCGACCGTGTTCTTTGTATGCTTCACCCCCTACCACGTGAACTTTCCTATATTTATGATGGCGAAACAAGCCGTTGTGATGGCTTGCTCCGTCCGTCAGCGAGCATTACACTTCCATCCCGTTTCCTTGTCCCTTGCAAGCCTGAATTGCTGCCTGGATCCGGTTCTCTACTACTTCATGACCTCCGAATTTCAAGAACGGTTCTTCGGATGCAGCTTCTTGAACCGTCTCTTCGGCCACGACAGCAGCACTGCCACCACCTCCTCAGACAGGGAAACGAGCGACGGGGGTAAAAACAACAAAAGTCTTTTGATGGCGTATTTTTGGACTCTTCGGCCACATCGGTTTGAAAGAGATGGCATGGAGACTCCTCTCTCCTGTTAACTACAGGAGGGTTCAGATGCGCATGTACTGTATTGCGCACGAGCGTATGCCACACCTGATGACCCTCAGCTGCATGTGTGAACCAACTCCAGCGGAAAAAAAACACTGAGTGAGTTGCCATTGGGTGCTACGCATGTTCTGTCTGTGATGGCTCGTTCACACCTGAAAAGTCATCCCTTGATGATAGTGATTTCTGAACATGCAAAAACCTTCATGTGCCAAGTGAAAATGGGTCTCACAACAACCCTGTAAGATAAGTAAGCTAGCCCCATACTGCAGATGGGGAAGACTGAAATTGAGAGGGAGTAGTTTGCCTAAGGCCAGCTAGTGGGTTTGCAACCAAGGAGGATGCAAACCAGGAATGTCGCGATTCGCTGCTCAGGCTCATAGCCCCTACCCTATACCAATTCACACTACAATTTGATGAGTATCATTGATGTCAGGAGCTGCCAGGGCCTCGTAGTAACCGATGGAGCAGTGTGCTTCTGCCACTGGATGGTCAGATCTGAACATTTCCTGAGTAGTTAAGAGCTTCTCGGCTCTGCAACAACTCCATCCACCAGGGCCAGCCTAAGACACCTTGCTGCAAGATGGTGCCTCCTGATGAGCAACAGATTGCCGCCCCCCTCTTTTGCCCGGCCCTTTTGGCATTGCCTCTTTATCCTCTCAGTACACCCTTTACTTATTTGGCTCTACTACCTCCTTCCTTTAACTTTCCCCTCTTTTGTCCCCCTTTTGCCTTTCCCCCTTTCAATGAAAATAACAGCCCAATCCTACTTAAAGATTGGGCAGACAGCCTCGGCCATCTGCCCGATCCAGTGCGCTGCGGGTTGCCTGCAGCAGGCAGCCCGTGGTGGAAAGTCTTCTCGAGGAAGGGGACGCTCGTCCCCTTCCCTGAGTGTAACGGTGGCTGGGCCAGTAGGTCTCCTCAGATTTCCGCCAGGTATTTTGCTGGCGGAAGCCGGAGGCCGTGTAATGGCTCAGCAGCTGCCCTACGGAGCCCGGCGGGGACTGGGATATGGCAGATGCTATGTCCCCGCCCCCACCCGGGATGGCTGGGCCTATGGCCGCCCTCCCGGCTCCGCCGTCCCTCCCCCCAGTCCACTGAGCGACCCACCCACCCGCCGGATCCACACTTACCTGGGTGCCAGCCTGCCCTGCTCTAAAGTAGTCCGCAAACGTGCTTTACGGCACGTTTGCAACTACTTTGAGCTATTCTTCAGCTATATACTTTGCTATATACTACTTGAGCTATACTAGGCCAGCGGGTGGCGCAGCGGGTTAAACCGCTGAACCATAAGCTGTCGATCGAAAGGTTGGCAGTTCGATTCCCGCGACGGGGTGAGCGCTCGTTGCTTGGCCAGCTCCTGCCAACCTAGCAGTTCCAAAGCATGTCAATGCGAGTAGATAAATAGGTACCACTTGTGGGAAGGTAAACAGCGCTCCGTGTTCCAGCCGCATGCTACGCGCTGCGGCAAGGAGAGTCATGCCGGCCACATGACCACGGAGGCGTCTTCGGACAACGCTGGCTCTTCGGCTTTGAAATGGGGATGAGCACCACACCCTAGAGTCGGACACGACTGGACTTAATTGTCAGGGGATACCTTTACCTTTTTACTTGAGCTATATACTTTGAGCGGTGGATCGCTAGGTCCGCCACCCGGAAGGTAAGTTGAATTGCGCCGTTAGTCTTATCTAATATGGTTTTTAACATGCAAGTAAAAAACAAGTTTTAACATTTTTTTTCAAAATTTATATCCCGTCTTTTCCTATGCCGAAGGCAAATGCACAAGGCAGCTTACAACAGATTAAAATACATAATTTAAAATACATAAAATAAGTTTAAACAATACATAATGATACATAAACAAATTTAAAAAACAATAAAATCCACTGGGGGGAGCGACAGTATGGAGCAGAGAAGCAGCATGGCAGAGCATCTAGAGGCACAGGAGGCAGACCACAACCCATCACCCAAACGCTAGATGAAACAAAAACGTTTTGAGCCCTCGCCGAAAAGTCACGAGGGAGGGGGTGGTTCTCAGATCCCCTGGCAGGGAGTTCCACAGTTGTGGCGCCACAGCAGAGAAGGCTCGCCCACGTGTTGCCACTCCCCTAACTTGCGATAGAGGTCGCACCCGCAGGAGAGCCCCCTCAGATGACCTGAGAGAGTGGGCCGGAATGTATAGGAGAAGGCGGTCCCTCAGATATCCTGGACCCAAACCGTGAAGGGCTTTAAAGGTCATTACCAGCACCTTGAATTGGGCCCGGAAACGAATGGGCAGCCAGTGCAGCCACCGAAGTAGCGGCTCAACAGAGTCAAACCGCCTAGCTCCAGTGACCACCCAGGCTGCTGCATTCTGCATTAATTGCAGGTTCCGAACAGTCTTCAAGGGCAGCCCCACGTAGAGCGCATTACAGTAATCCAGTCTTAAAGTCACTAAGGCGTGGACCACCGTGGTCAGGTCCGATCGACACAAGTACGGCCGCAGCTGGCGCAACAGCCGAAGCTGGGCAAACGCACCCCTGGCCACAGCTGCCACCTGGCTTTCCAAGGAGAGCTGTGAATCCAGAAGCACTCCCAAGCTGCGCACCTGTTCCTGCAGGGGGAGTGCAACCCCATTCAGAACGGGCAGGTGACTCAGTACCTGCATCGAAGCTTTCCTGACCGGTAGGACCTCTGTCTTTTCTGGATTCAGTCTCAACCTATTAGCCCTCATCCAGACTCCAACCGCCTCCAGACAGCGCTCCAGGACTTCCACAGCCTCCCCGGAGCGAGATGGCAAGGATAGAGCTGGGTGTCATCAGCATATTGGTGAAACATGCAAGTTTTAACATGAGGGCTAAGTGAAACCTCCATATTCAGAGGTAGTATACCTCTGAATGCCAGTTGCTGTGGTGGCAATAACTGGGTCGGGGTCTTGATTTCATGCCCTTGCTTTTATATTTTATTCAAATGGAATATAAATGTTTTAAATAAATAAATACCATGCCTAACTCAAGACTCCTGGCTTCTTACTCTGGCTCTCACAGTGAATGCGTAAGAATAAGCATTGGTAGTTATGGATATGCATGTATGAACTACCTTAAGAATCCTTTTGTGTAAATGTAATTTGTGTAATTGTGTAAATTGTGTAATTCACCGATTGTGTAATCAGTGTACAGCAAGGCCTCCCTTAACCGCAACTTTAAGCGAAACGACTTATAACAAAACCAATTTTACCGTAGGCTTAATTGATATAAACAAGAGTTTACGGCATATTCCTGGTCACAAAAAATCACCAAACTTCTAAATAAAGATGCCAAACACTTCGAATATTAAACACTGAAATAAATGTGAGCTTTCCAGGCCAGAGAATACCCAAGCAGACAGTGGTCCTGGTCGTGAATCGATTTTTTTTTCTCAACTTTAAAAAGAAACAACTTATAACGAGATGACTTTAAGTGAGAACTTGCTGTATGCGACTGCTACTCTGTCGCGGATTCTTTGGCTCTTCACACACAGACTTCTATGACTGTTTCTTTAAAAGTGCATCCTTCCCAGAGTGGAAGAGCTGCTTTCTCCCTCTTACCATCTGGATGATATTTTGATGCTCTGTTGATGCTTTGTTCAGCCACTAGGTGCTGCTGAAGAGTCACGTTCTGGTCACTGCATCTCAAAAAGGATATAGTGGAACTGGAAAAGGTGCAGAAGAGAGTGACCAAAATGCTTAGTGGGCTGGGGCACCTCCCTTATGAGGAAAGGCTACAGCGTTTGGGGCTCTTCAGTCTAGAAAACAGGCGCCTGAGGGGGGGATGATTAAGACGTATAAAATTATGCATGGGATGGAGAGGGTGAATAGAGAGTAGTTCTTTTCCCTCTCACACAATACTAGAACTAGGGGACATCCACTAAAATTGAGTGGCGGGAGAATTAGAACAGACAAAAGAAAATATTGTTGTTTTTGAAAACAAGAGCATGTAATTAACCTGTGGAACTCCTTGCCACAAGATGTGGTGATGGCACCTTAAGGCCTAGATGCCTTTAAAAGGGAATTGGATAGATTGATGGAGGAAAAGTCCATCACAAGTTACAAGCTGTTAGCAACCTCCTGGTTTTAGAAGTAGGTTTGCTCTGTATGCCAGGTGCAAGGGAGCGACAACAGGAAACAGGTTATCTTGTTGGCTGTGTGCTCTCGGAGGCATCTGGTGGGGCCACTGTGAGATACAGGAAGCTGGACTAGAGGGGCCTTTGGCCTGATCCAGCAGCCAGGCTCTTCTGAGGTTCTTTACATATACATGGGCTTCAACATTAGTCCTCAGACACCCCTTGGATTCTGGGATAGCCAACAGCGACACAAAGGCACCCAAAGGCAGAACACAGCACTAACAAAAGACCACCCATGATGCAAAAAAGAATCTCACAACATGATTCGGGGGGGGGGGGGAGAACAGAAATGCCAACCTGCAACGTGAGACCCCTGGATGTTACCTCAAGCTGTCCCCTCCTCGTGGTCAGTGTTTTGCTGCAGTGGCAAACATGGGGGAAAATCTTCCTGATGACTATCTGCCATCCTGGAATCCTGGAAGGACAATCACAGGACTGGAGTTTGCCACTACAGACAAACACGGATCCTGGGGAGGGCAGGGATGGGGATAACTCTGCCCCCTGCATCATTGGAGGGAACCAGCTAAGCAGGTGTGCTTCTAGGAAGCCCTCAGACCTCGGTCTTCCCATGGAGACAAACGCCTGAACAGAGCTTGTGTGTGCATCATGCAGGGCAAGGAGCAGAGGACGGGAAAGATGTTTGGAGGTCACAGATCTCGTTCCTTGGATTTTGTGACGTCATAGCCCACTTGACTTCTTGATTCCCCCTTGTACATTTCTTGAAATTGAAGTCAATTGCCAAACCTTTAGGAAACAACCACTCGGGCCTCAACGATTGGGGCCTTGTGCTGCCAGAACTAGTGTTCCAACAGCGCAAGGTCCTTTACGGTGGCGCGAAAGCTGGGCTGCCGTCCTGCATTTCTGGGCCACTGCTTACTGCCGTCCCACCACTACCGGGACAGAGTGCTAGACCTTTAGGAGAAGGAATGTGGACAGGTGTAGCTTGTTAAACCTTACAGCACAATCCTAGGCATGCCTACTCAGAAGCAAGCCCCACTGAACATAATGGAGCTTGCTTCTGAGTAAACATGCCTAGGATTGTGCTGTAAGGTTTAACAAGCTACATCTGTCCACATTCCTTCTCCTAAAGGTCTAGCACTCTGTCCCGGTTGGAGATCTGGTAAGCCTACCACTGCTGCAAGCAGGCCTTGCCGGTTGCTGCTCTGCTTTTGCTGCTCTGGTGGCTCCAGAGGCCTTTGTCGGCTCCGGTAAGTTGAGGGGGGGGAGTTTTGGGGAGAAAGAGTGGGAGGGTGGGGGCAAGGAAGGGGAGGGAGGGTGTGGGTCTCAATGGCACCAGATCTTATCCATTTTTGAAATCTTCCCACCTCTTTTCTCTCCTCGGACATACGCCACCAATGGTTGGTGTATATCTGAGGAGACCTATAGATGAACAGGCAGCCTACCAGAGGGAAAAAATATTTTACTTTTAAAATTTACTAAAATTTATTTAAAATTTACTTAAATGTTTTAAATAAAAAGTTAAAAATGACTTTACATTTACTAAAATTACACACACACACACACACACACACACACACACACACACACACACACACACTTCCTGCAGGCTGTCTGATTATCCCCCACCATAGCATGCAGGACACGCTCCGTTAGCACTGCTGCATGCTATAAATGAGGCGGGGAAAGGACTGGGCAGTCGGTGCTCAGAAACAGCAGAAGGATGCACAGCCCGATTTTTGTCTTCACAATGAAAGAGGTTATATCAGATGCTGCTGGCATGTATTTGGGTCAGATGGAAGACTGAGAAGTTGTGTTACCAGTGCTGGATAATTATGAGCTTGGGATGTGTGTGAGTGTCAAGCTATCAAGCCACTCCCCTCCCCTCCCAGCTCCTTGCGGCTGGCTGGCTGCTGTTAGATCTAGGACTTTTCTGGCGGAAGATAGGGACTTCCCTTCCAGAGAAGCATGCCCCAGAAACTGCCATGATGATGAGCCTTCTCTGGACAAGTGTGTCAGGAAGAAAATTCTAGTCTAGTCTTTTTTCTGTCACGCTAGTTTTCTGTAGGCTGGCAGACTTTTATGTAGGAAATCATTCAAACATTGGATTTCCCACCCGCTGGCTGTCTGGCATCATACAGCCAGCCACAAACACCACGTCTCCAGGGGCTTCAGATTCACTGTAGGAAGCCGGCTTTTATTGAATCAGACCGGTGACCCACTTAGGTCAGTAGTGACAACATCTCTCCAGGCATTCAGACGGGAATTTTTCCTCTGCTCTGTGCCACAAGTATAACTTGGGACCCTTCTGCATGCAGAGCAGGGGAATCTCCCATAATTCAGCCACAGTCCTTCCCCTATTGCTTCAGCTGTCAGTCAAGACATATCTATGGACAGCAGCAGGCACGCAGGTTATTGCACCAAAAGATGTTGCAACATTTTAAAAAAGAGACTCATATTTTTCATGCAGATCCGCCTTGTTTTCCAATTTTCGTTCTATTTAGTGCGGATGCAATCATAATTGGAACGATCAGTACACATTTGGCATGTTTTGGCATTCAATCAGAAATCTCATGCCTCAGAAGCAGATGTATACAGTAATATACAGGGCATCTCAAGAAAACGTACACACACTTTACAGTGCCAAATTATTATTATTATTATAAAATAATAATAATAAAAAATAATAATAAAAGCGGGATAAAAATAATATTTTTATCCCGCTTTCTCCCCCCATAGGGGGAATCAAAGCGGCTTACAACAATATATACAATATAGAACTCTTAAAACATTAGTAAAATCTAAAACCACAATACAGAATATAAAAGCAGGAGTAAAAAAGTAAAAAAAAAACAGGAGTAAAAGGGGCTGGGCCACTAAAATAGTTAGGCTGGGTGGGTGGCTAACTCAGAGGGCTTGTTTCAAAAAAGGAATGTCTTTATGCCCTGCCGGAAGACCTCCAAGGAGGGAGCAGTTCGTATGTTTAGAGGGATCAGAGGCGTTTCCACGGTAGGGGCCGCACCGTAAGTCACGCCCCATCCTAGTACCATGTTTACCAACCGGAACGAGGAGGCCCCGCCCCCTCGCCGGCGGATCCATTCCGCGCTGCGAAGGTGACGAGCAGGGAGTCTCCTGCCTGTTCGCCTTTGCAGCGCGGAATGGCTGCGACGGCGAGGGGGCGGGGCCTCCTCGTTCTAGTTGGTAAACATAGTACTAGGACGGGGTGCGACTTACGGTGCGGCCCCTACCGTGGAAACGTCTCTGAGAGGGAGGGAATACCATAAGGTCGGTGCCACTGCTGAGAAGGCCCTATTACTTGCCGCCGCCCCTCTCACTTCTGAAGGTGACGGCACTTTTAGAAGGGCCTTCTCTGATGACCTGAGGGGACGGGCCGGATTGTACGGAAGTAGGCGGTCTCTCAAATAGCCTGGCCCCGAGCATATTTATTATGCTAAATAAATAAATGTATACATACTGTATACTGCATACGGTGTACACAGAAGCAGTAGATTGGCCTAGTAGTAGTTAGTTAGGTAGTTACAGCCCAATCCTGCCTAGGACCACCGCAGCATGCAAAAGCACACTACACCAGATCCTATCCAGGATCGGGCCAGCGCTGGCCCAGGTGGAGTCCTCCTCGGGGAAAGGGATGTTTGTCCCTTTACCCCAAGTAATGGCCCAGCCGCCTCAATGGGTCTCCTTGGATGTGTGCCAGTAAAATGGCTGGCGCAAATCTGGCAGGCCCATGTAACGCCAGCCAGGTCCAGGAAGGACCGCAAATGCTAATGCATAGGCTTACCGGCATCCCGGAATCGAGGCAGGCTTCGGCCTAGTCCCGGCCCGAGCAGCTCCTAAGGATGCACTGCGGCTGGCCAATGGGCTTCCGGCTTCCGGAACTTCCGGTCGACGACGCGACTGAAGCTGGAACCCCCGTTGGCCAGCCGCAGTGCATCCTTGGGAGCTGCTTGGGCTCGGACTAGGCCAAAGCCTGCCTCGATTCCGGGACGCTGGTAAGCCTACTAATGCAATATCTCCAGCTCTCCAAAATGACGTGTTTTCCTATTCCGCACCTGCAGTGATGGGGTCTGTGACTAAAACTAGAGTCTGCTGACGCTAAGTCAGGGTCTGCTACCTGCTCTTTTCATTAAATAGGAAGCAGAACCCGGCTACCTGCTGGATCTGGGTTTCAAGGACCAGCTTGCAAGTTGCTGCTCCCTCCAGCCCTTGTGTGGTTTGATTCTCTTCTCAGGTTGGAATAAAACATTCTGTGACATTTGGAAAACGATGCTTCTGCTCCCCTGGCTGGTCAAATGAGGAAAGCACCTAGAACAGGCCTCCAGCCACACACACATCAATCAAGCTGGCCAAGTCCTTCTAGCCAACTCAAAATGCATGAGCTGCTGGCCGCCACAATGACTGACCCGGCCGGGGATGAAAGATAGATGAGACAACAACTGTTCTACCAAGAGCTACGATCCTCTGCACACCTTTGTACGTAACATGCAGAGTCTGAGAAAATGGGCAAAGGCTGCTGCAACATGGGTCGGGGTTAATCTACTACACCCCTGGTACAGCCCCAGAGGTGCTAAAGAACACTCTTCCCCACTCATCAAGAACTATAAAGGTGCATATCGGTGCTATGAACTTGAATACTCTTCCCCACCAGCCTCTTTAAGAATAAAGATAGTTATTAAAATTCCACAATCAAATTAAGAGAACTTGTGCTCAAAATGGACACAAGATTTTCCCCATAGTAAATACACAACAAACACTTATAGTCTACTCTGCCACTTACTTGTCCAGTTGCGGTCACCCGCATCTTATTCAAATATCGGCAGAAATATCACTGTAGCAAACGGGTCAGTCCTCACAGCCCAGTCCTATTCAGCACCGGTGCAGCGTGGGCACCAGGCCCACCAGGCTGGGGGTCTCCTTGGAGTAAAGGGAAAGTAATGCCGGAAAGCGCACTGCAACACCCAGTGAGTAGGCAGCGCTGGCACCAAATCCACCTGCTGAACAATGCAGGACTCAGAGCCGTGGAGCAGGTACGTCCCGCTCTGAGCGGCACAGGGGCTGGGGGAGGGCGTTACGGGGTGGGGGAGGGCGGATCAGGCTTGGGAGGGGGTGGGACCGGCGTTCTCGCCGGGACCTATTCTCCCACCTAGGCCTTGAGCCCCGACAAGGGCCTTTTTGGTTCTCTGCTGGCCAAAAAGCCAGCGAGGATTCGAGTAGCCCCATTGCGACGGTTGGGGGTTTACCCAGGGCAAGTGGGCAAATGCCCACTTACCCTAGTAGACCCCCTGCTGCCTCCTTCCCCGGATAGGTCACGGCATGGGCACAGCCTACATTGAGGACGGAGAGGATTGGGTTGCCCGAGAGGTTCGGTACGCCTGGTACACCCCATCTGCAGTGCAAACACCTCACACCTAAAGCATCAAAATCCTTTGCCCGTACAAGCCAGCTTTCTATGCCAACACACAGGGTTGAACTCTGACCCATATAAATTATGGAAATAATGCCAAAGTACATAATGCCTCTCATTTTGCATAATTTATTCTGCAGTTTTTACTACATTGCATAATTTATTTTGGTTTTGCTGGTCATGGCAGAGGCAAGGAGTTAGGCAAGGCATGGAAACCTCACTCTCAGCTATTGGAAACATTATTACACCACCCTCTTTGACTAAGTAGATATCACCAAGTATTGTCCACATATATTTAGATTCATAAGGGCTAGAAACTTGGTGATTTTTTAAAAAATGAAAGTTAAGATTCTCAGGAAACTGAATTCCATGCCCAGTTTGGGGCTCCTACAGAATCACAGCACACATAGATCCCCACTCATGTGTTCTCTATTGAGGGGCAGTACACTCAAACTTTTTGCATTTTTCAGATGTGCGAACAAAGATTCTATAAAGGCAATCTCCTATTTGCATTTGAGACACATAGTTCCCCTGAACTTATCTTGTTTCTGTAAAGTCTTAAGATGCATGATCAAAGAACCTACATCGTTGGTGACTTAAACCCACTCAGAGAAAAGGCATAAAATCAAGCTGACAGTATTTTATGCAGAAAACAGGAAGAAGTGCCATTGTCAAACATGCCAAACAATGTTTAAAAGTCCCAGCAGCCTCAGTCTCAAGAATCTGTTTAAAGCACTTTAAGTACTCACCAGATACAAAGAATGAGAATAGCAGCTCCATCCTCTCTAAGCATCCTCTTCGCCACTCTAAGCCGTCACAAACGTGCCGTAAAATACGTTTGCAAAGACTCTAGAGCAGTGTTTCTCAAAGTTCTCCCCGCAAGGCGGGGAGAACTTTGAGTGTTTGCAGGGGCGGAGCCAGGCGCAGCGATCCAGGGGATCGCCAACGCCAAAATCACCCCCCAAAACGCCATTGCGGCACTTACCAGGCTTGGAGGAGGCCTGCGCGACCCTCTGCAGGCTTCCCTGATCTTCGGATCGCTGCAAACCAGCGATCTTCGGGCACTTCTGGTTTTCGCAAAATCCAGAAGTGCCCAAAGATCGCTGTTTTGCAGCGATCCGAAGATCGGGGAGGCCTGCAGAGGGTCGCGCAGGCCTCCCCAAAGCTCCCCCAAGCCCTGGTAAGTGCCGCAATGGCAGTTTAGGGCAATTTGGTGGCGGCGGCGATCCCTTGGATCGCCGCCGCCATACTGTCCCCACCCCTTAAGGGGGCAGGGGACAGCTTAGGTTCTCAATGGTGGGTCGCGACCCACAGTTTGAAAACCGCTGCTGTAGAGTAAGGGCCACCAGCACAGAGGTCGGTGGCCCTCACTCTCCACCCTCTAGACCCGTGCAGGGGTCTAGACCCGTGGAGGGCGGAATGGGGCAGCCAGGGGGTGGCCATTGGCTGGCCTGGGGATATCGGCGGTGAGCCAGTGGCTGGCCCTCCCCCCGCCAATATCCTCGGCCTGTTCCCGGGCCTGGCCGGCCTTACTTCCCCACCTCGGATGTATGTCAGCTTCATAGCTGGCATACATCCGAGGAGGCCCATAGGACCCCAGCCGCCTTGCACCCAGGGAAGGGGAAGTAACGTCCCCTTCTTCTAAGGGGCTCCTGGCGCAGCCCGGGAACAGGATAGGATACAGAGACCAGCCATTTAGGCCGGCTGCGTATCCTTACACAGGATTGCACCGTAAACCATTATGCTACATGCTATCACAGCTCCTGGGGCACCTCTCCCATCTACTCTCTTCTCCACACTTCCTCTTCCCTTTTCCTTTATAAGGAGCTGGTGGAGAAAGAGACATTAGAGGCAGCAGCTGGTGCACCACTGGTAAGGGCATCTGGCATGCCACCTCATCCACCCATGAACTTGTCAGGATGGCCACAGAATTATCTGCATACCTTGGGTGCATTCAGTCCATGATAAGTGACCCAAACATGACGGCTGCCAGAGCTGGCCCAAGACTGAAAAAAAGACATAGGTTGGCTTTCTTATGATTGTACCATTTGAGAATACAGCATGTGTAAATGCTCCCTTATGTCAGCCCCCTCTCCCTAACACAGAAAACAAGCATGGCACGGATAAAGACACTAACAAGGTGAAGCGTTCATACGCAGGATTCCCCCCTTCCACCTGCACTATTAAGTGGTACTGCCTCGAAATAACTTTACCGCACATTCCACCTCAATGAATGGAGTTGGTTCCATTGGTTATGATGTTATGGAATGTTCAGAAACATTATACCTGCTCAGAGGGAAAAGCCCTAATCGAGGAACATTAATGGTGCAGTTTCTCTGAGGTCAGGGAAAGGTCAGTTGCTCTAGGAGGAAAACATCACCCAAACATAACCCATTTAGGAGGTCCAGCTTCCCAGTAAACCAATGAAGAAGCTTAAATGTGAACTCTAGAACTCTGTTCTATTTCCTTTCCTTTTCAGATGGCCAGCGGCAACTTCTAAGTCTTATGTAACTGTTAGGCAATGCTTTGATGTCACCACTTTCTAAGTGCTCTGATGCTGATTTGAAAACATACCCATTCTCAATTATATAGATCAGTGGTTCCCAAACCTTTTAGCACTGGGACCCACTTTTTAAAATGACACTCTATATCGGGACCCACCTAGCTTTATGAGACTTAAAAAAAAAAGTATTCTAGATCTATCTTGCAAACTGCAGGCGCTCAGCTCTTTGCAGGGCAATTAGCAGCTAACTGATTTTTGAATAGCCTCAGGGCTTGTGGCAATTACTTATCTGACCTTTCCATCACCCGGGACCCATCAGAAATCAAGTTGCAACCCACCAAGTAGGTCCTGACCCACAGTTTGAGAAACACATAGAACTTCCTGTCTCTGAGGTTTGCCACGTTGTATCAATGAAGAACAACCAGTGACTATTTGACACCACAATACCAGCTCCAATACCAAACCCCCCAAATACAGTTGTATAGCAAGACACAGGCCTATATATAGAAACCATCTCTACTTTCCGCCTTGGCTGTGAGGTATGAACTGAACTGCAAAGGTTGCATGATGCTCTCTCTTGAACAACGGCTACATGCCAACATCGATCACAATGTGTGCTGCCTACCGGAAAAAGTAACTGCACCATATACCAGCCGGAAGATGTTTGCAAATGCCTTATAGAAGCACGTTGACAGTTTCACCACGGATGTTTCTCTCGCTCTCTCTCAACCACGCTCTGAACGCCCTGAGTAGTTACAGTTTTGTTTTCTACATTACGCCAGAGGCTAGAAACCAGCGGTGAGCTTTTCTGTCAAGTGACTCGGACTGAGAGCTTTCAGAGTTCTGCTGAAACTGGGAGAGACATTTGCAAAGGTAGGACTCTGGCTTTTCATTCCACTAACTGATTATCTCACTGATCATCTTTTCTCAAAGGATGACAAAAAATGAATCTGAGCTAACTTTAAATTAGCTTTCATCCATCATAGGGGATTGATTTCACATTGTAAACATTAGGCTTGGAAGAATAATCGCCCCCAAAATAGGCATTGGTTTTTTTTAAAAGAGTATTAAAACATTGTAGCCGGTCATAATAGTTTTCGATCTATTTTTTAGTATTAAAACTGTGTAAATGGAAAATATAGATTAAAAGCAGCTAAGGAGGGAGAGGAGATATTTTCCTCCTCTTGGAAAATTAAGATTTAACCATCCACAATACCATCATCATAAACAGCCACAGGTTTATGGACGTTCTAGCTGTGTTACTGTGACGTGTTTAGATTTGACTTATTCAAGAAGTTACGTAGAGGTTCCCTTATGAAAAGGACAAAGTGATTCTTGTTGTACCTGTAAAAAATGTATTTTTATGTATTCCTGTTGGTATATGGAATGGTTGAATGTCTAAAAGACTGCAATCAAGCCAATTTAGAGAGATCAAGCAATAGATTCAATGGAAGGGAAAATATTTGCAACACAATATTGTCAGACACTTGCTATGCCACTATTTTTCCTTTAACTGTATAACAATTTGTGTTAGTTTATTTTTATTCCCAAGTGGGTTTTTTTCTTACTTAGATCAGTGGTTCTTAACCTTGTTTGGGTCACAGACCCCTTTGGGAATCTGATGAAAGCCATGTGCCCCCTCCCCAGAAAAATACACACATATACAAATAATTTTTTCCCCTGGTTCACAGACCCCCGAAAGTCCCTCCATGGATCTCGGGTTAAGAACCCCTTCTTTAGATAAAAAATACCTTTCCTTTCATTCAATTACTTTAAATTGCTTTAAATTGCCTTGGGTCCCTTCGGGGAGAAAGGCGGGATAAAAATACTGTAAATAAATAAATAATAAATTAAATTTAAAATTCAAAATGCAAATTTTCCAAAATGTACACTTTTTTAATATCCATGGACAGATATTATTGATTAAACAGAAACAAACATCATTGCAGTAATGTCAATAAAAACGTTGATGTGGATGAAAACAAACAATTATTATAGGAACCATAAAAAGAAAGGCACAGATCTTATGCTACTGGTGCCAAAAACTCCTGCGCGACCTTATAATTTAACATTCTCCAATTCCAGGTACTCCAAAAAGGTGCCTAGACTCCAAAACACAAACACACACACCCCAAGTTGTTTTATCTGCATGACCTGAAGCACAGTATGCCAACATCTCCTGAGACAAAAAAATGCACACTTAATAGAATGTAGAATTATAATTTTTTTCTTGGTGGCAATAGTGCCATTTTGCCCAACGGCAGCAGTGTTCAGCTATAGGGGGTGTAGCCCAGTGGTAGATCACCTTCTTTGTATGTAGACGGTCCCAGGTTCAATCCCTGGCATCCGGGGGGGGGGGGTTGGAAAAGACCTCTGTCTGCAGCCTTGGAGAACACCTGCCAGCCAGGGTTGGCAATACTGAGCTAGCAGTCCTGACTCAGTATACAGCAGCTATCGTTTTTCCACTTGCTCTGAAGACGACAGCGTTGCTGCCTGTTCCTACAACCTCTTTGGAATACGGAACAACAACGTCTAAAAAGAGACCAGCGTAACCTGACAGCTCTAACTTAATGTTGTGTGGAGGTTCTCATGGCTCGTTGTAATTTGCAGCGAGATCGGAAGTATGGGTAAGGTAGCCATGTAATATTTTGTTGAAGAGACAAATAAAGTTTACTTATTCACCAAATGTCTGCGCTAGAGGAATTTCTCCAGACTTTTGGTGAATAAGTAAACTTTATTTGTCTCTTCAACAAAATATTACATGGCTACCTTACCCATACTTCCGATCTTGCTACAAGCTCTAACTTAGACCAGTGTTCTTGAACCAATTCAAACATGACACCCTGCCTGTCAAGTCCATGTATGAAATGCACTGACTCTCGCGCAGGATGTGGCACTCCATGGGGCTTGCTCCCTGCAGTGGCCAAAAGGGGGGCTGCACCTCCTCAACAGTGCGGGAGGTCACCATGGATGTGCAGTCTGGCTTCGAAATATTGTGTGCACTCAGGCCTAAACTGTGACCCCGTGGAACAACGTTGTGAGTGCTTTTTGGAAGCCTGCATACGGTAAAGGTAAAGGTGACCCCTGACAATTAAGTCCAGTCGTGTCCGACTCTAGGGTGTGGTGCTCATCCCCATTTCAAAGCCGAAGAGCCAGCGTTGTCCGAAGACGCCTCCGTGGTCATGTGGCCGGCATGACTCTCCTTGCCGCAGCGCGTAGCATGCAGCTGGAACACGGAGCGCTGTTTACCTTCCCGCAAGTGGTACCTATTTATCTACTCGCATTAACATGCTTTGGAACTGCTAGGTTGGCAGGAGCTGGCCTAGCAACGAGAGCTCACCCTGTCGTGGATTCGAACTGCTGACCTTTCGATCGACAGCTTATGGTTCAGCGGTACCCGCTGCGCCACCCGCTGGCCTGCATACGAGGAGGCTGCAAATGTTTAAATCAGGCAATGGCCCATCTAGTCCAGCATCCTGTTCCTCACAATGGCGCACCAGCTGCCTCTGGGAAGCCCGCAAGCAGGGGAGAGAGAAAGGCATAGCCCCCTCCTGCCATGCCTTCCCTGCAACTGGCATTCAGAGGCCATGCTGCCTCTGAGTCTGGTGGTAGCAGAGCATCACCGGGACTGTCCTCCATGAATTTGTCGAATCCCCTTTCAAAACCACAACAGCTCCTGACCCTCACCAGTTCTTGTGACAATGAATTCCACAGGTTAGTAATGCGCTGTGTGAAGCAGGACCTTCCTTCTGTCTCTTGCTAGACAATGTCATTGGATGACTAGTGGTTCCAGCGCTGTGAGAGAGGGAGGGGGGAGGGAAACTCCTCTCTTCTCACTCCATTCCATGCACTGGCGTCACTGCAGGGGGGGGCGGAGCTCTAAGTTCCTCCGTGATCCGAGCCTTCGTTACACGGAGGAACGAAGGGCCCCGCCCCCGCGCCTTCCGAACCAGTCAAAGCAGTGAAAACAACGCACAGGGAGCCTCTGAGTAACGAAGGCTCGGGTCACGGAGGAACTTAGTGCTCCGCCCCCCCATGCATGCCAGGCAGGCACCCACTTAGTCACCTTTCAGTTTCCACCAAACAGGGCCAGCCCAAGAGCTTCTCCCTTACCTGGTGATGCTCCGGTCTCCGCACCATGCACTCTGCGAAGTAGATGCTCTCTAGCTAGCCCAGGGGTTCCCAACCTTTGTCGCCACTTGCCACGGTCAAATTTTCTTAAGTACTACCTGTGCCAATCAATCAATAGATTTTAAAGATATGATATGAAAGACATATATATGTGTGCTTAATGACAGTGCAAGCCTATGCTTGTCTACTCAGAAGTAAGCCCATTGCATTCAATGGGGCATACTCCCAAGTAAGTGTGCATAGCTCAGTCTTTCAAAGTACGACTTCAACCTCTTGCAGCCACGCTTTCAGAAATGTACTCATTTCCCTGAAAGGAGCAGTGCAATTTGAAGCACTGATTTTTTTAAGAATCCCCCCCCAACCCCCAACAAATGTACGCCAGATTTATGCCAGCCAGGAGCAATTTTTAAAGATTTTTGCCCCAAAGCCCCAACAATATCTCAAAGTTAGTATAATGTAGGCACAACAATCTTTTTAAACATAATGCAAAAGCCCAAACAGTCTGTATGTATGTATGTGGTAAATAATTATTGATGAGGAAAAGGGAAGGGAGGGCAGCAAAAGGGACTTTAAAACCCTTTTAACCCACCCCATTACCTTCGTTGTGTTTCAAACCTGTGTCTTGCTTTATCAAAAGGTCTGCTTCTGTGCTTGAACTAGCACAGAAGCAGACAAGCCGACTGAAGGGTAGAGAGGCTCAACCAATTAACAGGAAGCAGTTCCAGTTCCTGTTAATTCAGCTGGGCCTCTCTACCATCCAGTCAACTTGTCTCCTTCTGTGCTAAAGCCAGTGATGCAGATTTGAGTCTATCGACTCGGACTCGAGTCGGACTCAAGTTGCATCAACGACTTGACTCAGATTTGACTTGGCGATTGTAAAAGACTCGACTCAAGACTTGGAGCCTTTTACGACAAGTCGAATTTTATTCAGGTTCAAACCCGTGGTTTACTTCTGAGTAGACATGCATAGGATTGTGCTGACAGGCTACCTCATACAGAATACAGACTTTGGAGAGCTTCCTAAAATAAAACCCGTCAATGAAAATCAAATAGCTAAGAAATATCTTTCACATGTGAAATGAAGATATTCTCTTACTCTAGTCTTAAGGCAGCAGTGGGGAACCTCCGGCCCCAGGGCAGGATCAGGCCCCCGAGGCCATCCGGTCCGGCCCCCGGAGAGATTGCTGGGAGGCCGCCCAACCAGCCCCTGGAGGCTCCGCCGGGTCCGCGCGTCACCTCCGGAGGCCGGGAGAGGGCCTTTGCCTGTCCTCCCCGGCCGCCGCCTCAACCCCTTCTCACCAGGCCGTTGGCCATTTCGCACATGCGTACCACGCCGATGAGGGCAAGCTCTTGCCCTCTTGCCCTCATCGGCATGGTACGCCGGAGGTGACGCGCGGACCTGGCGGTGGCTTCGGACGGTGAGCGTGGAGCCTCCGGAGGCTGATGGGGGGGCGGGGGCAAAATTAATTAAATAAATAAAAATGCCGGCCGGCCTTATGGCCCGCCCTCAAGCAAATTTCTAATATTTAAAACGGCCCTCGCCAGGGAAAAGGTTCCCCGCCCCTGTCTTAAGGCTTCCAGAGGGGCATGCTACGGTAGTCTGTAGCAGCAAAAATGACAAAAGAGTCTTGTGGTGACTTAAATTCTAAAAAAAATTACTCTGAAATAAATGAATCTGTTCATCTTCCAGGTGCCAGGATGAGCCCCTTTGTTGTTCTTTTTCTCTTAAGGCTGCCAACTTCTTGGATTGGCAAGGCTCCTCTGCCATCAACATTCTGTGACAGACAGAGATTCAGCAGGTGTCACTTTTCGTCCATCATTGCTTGCTTCACCATGATGGGAGAAAGTGCTCTGGTTCGATTGCGCATCTTCTTGCACATCTGTTGAAGGCAGACCAGCTCTCTCTTCTTTACTCCATTTGGGAATTTCATCCTGGAGGCACTGTAGCGTCGGGTTGCTTGGGGCGGGGCCCCCCTGGGTGGCACGTGGGTGGGGGTGACAAGCTCCGCGAAAAAGGTGCGTGCCTTTTGGCCCGCACACACCCGCCCGTAGTCCTAGGTTTACTTTTAATGGCGGCCAAGAAGAGCATTGGGGGGGTTGAAACGGCACGCCGCAGCCCCACCTCCCAGGGGCGTGGCTATGCTACTGCCTGGCTTCTGTGGCAGCATGCCAAATGCTGCCCCTTTACCTGATGACATGCCAGCCTCAGCTCCTCTCACTCTATGAGAGCAATGTTCTCGAGAAACACTCTCCTCCCTCCACATTTCCTCTTCCTCCCTGTCCCCCTCTTCCTTTTCCAATCTAGGAAGTGGAAGAAGAAAGTGCAGTGGAAGCAGGCAGGCAGACAGCTAGGCTCCAATCTGACGCCTGAGACAACAGCTTAAGTTGGCCTCGTAGATGGGCCGGCCCTGGTAACATATTAGACATGTGGCTACCCACTCCCCCTTTTCCTTTTCTAGTGCAAGAAGTGGAAGGATGAGCAGTGGAGGCATGTAGGTGGACAGAGATGTGAATGCCTCCCCACCAATCTGCTGCCTGAGGCAACCGCTTCAGTTGGCCTTATGGATGGGCCGGCCCTGAGAGAGATCATCATGAATTATTGAGCAGTTGTGAACTCTGAGTTCATTGTGTGTGTGTGTGTGTGTGTGTGTGTGTGTGTGTGTGTGTGTGTGTGTGTGTGTGTGTGTGTGTTTAAGGGACCAAATTGCTCCCATCTTGCTACTTTTACTAACCTCAAGCCAACAAATGTTAATAGATCCTTTTGGCAAAATGATCTAGAAATAGTGCATTTTGCAGTCAAGTTGGCTTATAATACTCAGCGAGAAACGTGTGAAAGTTTTAATTTCTGCAGCTTTGATAGCACAAAAGTGTGGGGGTGGAGTGGGGAGAGGAAGCTTTGTATGGGAGAAGTGACAAAGAAGGACAGCCACAGAAAGTCTTTGTAGTAGCATATTTAAAAATAATAATAAAAAACCCGCCCCCACATACTTTTCTTAGCACTTTATTGGATTTTCCAGTGTCTTTTGGTCTAACTGAGCAAGTTTATTTTTAACTATGGTGGGTATTGTTTGAAATTTCCCAGCTAGCAGCTTATTATCACATCTTTGAATAGAAAACGGTACTCAGAATACCACAAGATATAGGCAGGGGTGTCGTGTTAAATTTTGAAGTGTCATGACAACCCCTCCCCTAGCCACATCCCATCATAAGACAAAAAGGGTTCGATGCCTGTATTAGACTGTTTTCTTCGTTTCACACAAATGTGTACAATGGAAGCATGGGGTAAAAAAACAAATAAATATAAGAAACGTATTTGAGTGCAGTCCTGAGCAGATGGCAGTTCTACTTATTTCCATCGCCGGTGTCCCCTGAGGCATCCCATGAAATGATATAAACAAGCCCCCCACACCCTTTCCTGGAGGACTTCGCTTCTCCCAAGCTTCGCTTCTCCGCTCCTTCCATCCATATGCAGCCCCTCCCCCAGAGCCAGGCCACGAATGATGTGGCTCTCATCCAGCTGCAGGTGCTGGGCAAGTGGCAGACTCAGAGCAGACCCCATTCACCCCAAGCTTGCTGCTGACCCCCTCCAGTCCACCATGGACGGAGCCACATCCATCTGCTTCCCGCTCCCTAAAAGCGAGTGGGAAGCATATCATCCTCTTCCCTACCCACTCACCTCGCTCCATCCCCTTCGCAATGCATTCCGGGACGAGCCTGGGAGGAGAGAGGAGCCTTCGTGTGACCCGGATGTGGGTTGTTCAGCTTGAAAAAGCCCTGCAGAGGCTTGGGAACCGCGCAGTTTCCCCACGCAAAAGTAAAAACAGCGATTTGGGGGCTTTCCCCCTATTTTAAAAAAACCTCCTAGCGTGGACCCTGGTATCCACGGATTCTTAATATCAGAACAGAACCCCCGCGGATACCGAGGTCCCGCACTTGCCCTCACCAGCTTTTTAGAATTCATTGAGAGTCTCAACAAACATAAGAAGCTGCCATAGGAGTCAGATCCTTGGGCTGTCTAGCTCAGTATTGCCTATGCACTGAACAGCAGTGGTTTTCCAGAGTTTCAGACAATTTTATTTATTTATTTATTTCTGTATTTATATACAGTACCGCCTTTCTTATCCTCAGATTGCTCTTCAGATGTTATTCAAGGCGGTTTACATAGGCAGGCTTATCTAGATCCGATAAGGATCTTTACAATATTGTTCTGTATAGAACCCTCCAATTCCAGCGGGTTTCCTCCATGGTGTAGTCATCTTCACTAGCTGCTGAACACCAGCCTCAAGCTCTCTGCAGGTCACCACAGATCATGCTGAACAGGGAAACATTTTTCAGTTGTCATCGCTCTGTCACTAACATTCTCAACATTCCAGTCCGTTCTCTCATCACGGCACGCAACAGCGACTCCTCTCTGCCACCAAGGGTCATGACAGCTTATCAGTGACTGCCTAGTCTCCCTTCCAGCATAAAAACAAGCTGTTCCTGCTTAGCTTCTGGCAGTCTTCAGGCAGTTCAACCTCAGGACCACACCTCCTGGTAAGACAAGGGTCTTCCAGCCTTCCTGGGAGATACTGGACGTGGGGTTGTCTGAATGCAAAGCAGGTGCTTGATAACTGGGAGCTAAATGCAGGGGTGGCAGGACCTGGAACACCACCTGATGAGGCCTTGGGTCTGCCACCTCTGCATGATAAAACAACAACCCCAAACCATCACCAAGCTGCTCTATGCATTGTTGCACTGTCCCTGTAAATAAAACTGGAAGTCCCAAAGTTCCAAGTTTGACAATCATGCGCAAGGAGCACAGCAAGGAAGAAGCAGATCATTGTAGCTTGCATCAGTGGTGGGTTGGAGGGAGGCAGCCGTGGCGGCAGAAGGCTCAGAGTGGAAGGCACCCTGAATCCACTGCCCCCTTGGACCCCTCGCAATCTGCCGCTGATGCAACCTGCGTCAGCTGCTGGCCTTATGGATGGGCCAGCCGTAGCTAAATGTGTGAACTGAGAAAGCATTGCAATGAAGTCCTGTAGAATATACGTTCTGTGCCGCAGTAGGAGCCATGGTGGCTTAGTGGTTAAGACTAAGTGGTAATGCAGACCAGAAGGTAGGCAGGACAGCAGTTCGAGACCCGAGTGCCGCGTGACAGTGTGAGCTACCTTCTTCGGCTCCAGCTCCTGCCAACCTAGCAGTTCGAAAGCTAGAAATTGCAAGTAGATAAACAGGTAACAGTGTTCCCTGCGGCGGGAAAGGAACAGCGTTCCATTAGTCATGCTGACCACATGACTACAGAAGCGTCTTCATTTCTGGTTAGCAAATTGTGGGGCAGGAGATGAAGGATTCCATACGCTGTTTTTCAAATGATTTCGCATTATGTAACATGCTCTATCTATCCATCACAATAAAGCCCACATTAAGTGTGCATACCTTTGGTTTACTAATGGCACCAAACCATAAAACATTCTGTGCTGTTAAGGAGTCAATATATCATGAATTCTGACTTGTGCAATAAAGCAGAGAAAGAAATATTACAAGATTATGTTTACCCTGTACGTGATTGATTGATCGAATGGATTGCACAGCTTCCCTGAATCTTCATTACTGTGCCTGGAAGAAGTATTTTTGTTTATGTAAGCTTTTACTCCATTTCACCATTCCAAATCCATACTGCCACTAGGTCTGTTTGGAAATATTTTGGGAGTCTACAAAAAGTCAACACACAGTGGGAGAGGGAATGCTGTTCATCTAATCAGTGATTCCCAAACAGAAGTGTGTGTCTCATCCTGCCCTTCAACATTCCTCCTGCCCCTGCCCAGGTCTCTCTGAGGGTCCACCTGGCCAGCCCCCCCCCCAATACCCACAACAGCAGCAGCATGAAAGAGAACTCTCCATTTCCTGCTCAGTTTTTGAGCAGAGGCGCAGACGGAAATTCTCCTTCACATCACCACTAGTGTCCCCTGCTTTCTCTCTGTCATCCAGTACACATCTCTGTATTTTCCTGGGCAGCAGTCATAACAGACAATCCTTCTTCTTCCCACGTGCCATATTAAACATTTTTGGATGCCCTGCCCCAACATGGCTTAGGTGCCAGGGCATCTGGGAATTTTAAAATGGCACTCAGCAAGAAGGGGGATGGACTGATGAGGCTGCTTCCCCCCACACACACACACACACCACACACCATTGCCCAGCAAGCCACATGGACATTTGCCAGTCAATGAGATTGGAGAGTATAATTGACAGTGTTTGCCACTGGCAATGTGAAGGGCACTGTGTGCTACTGGGCACTGGCGTCACTACAGGGGGGGGGCGGAGCTCTAAGTGCTGCTGAAATCAGAGCCTCCTTTACACTGACAAACAAAGCGGCCCCGCCCCCTCACCCTCAGAGGCTTTCAGGGAAGCAAAAGCAACGCGCAGGGAGTCTCCTGCACTTGCTTTCGCTTCCCTGAAAGGCTCCGAGGGTGAGGGGGCGGGGCCGCTTTGTTCGTCTGTGTAAAGGAGGCTCTGATTTCAGCAGCACTTAGAGCTCCGCCCCTCCCCCCCTGTATTGACGCGAGTGCTCCTGGGCAGGGGATGGAAGAGATTTCTCCTTTGTGTGCTGCCCAATTTCTGGGAGGCATGCACACTTATGCGCTTGTGACCGAGGTCCCTCAAAAGCTAATGCCAAAACTGGGTGTATCATCTCAGGATAGCCACCTCTGCATTTTGATTGTGTCAACAAACCATCTAATAAGTCCTGTTTCCTTCATTTTGTAGGTGTATAAACTACAGTTTGCTACAGAAGACCAGCTGCGAGGTGTCTCTTGAAGGTGGCTCTCCAAATGAGCTTTCCATCATTGTGTCAGGAGCGCATGGAATGATATTTCCTTCATGTATCCAAATCGGAAGACACCCTTTGTCTCAGCATAAAGCTCATGTGAGGAAGAAAAACGTACAAAGAAATCCATGATTTGAAATCCCCCCAGATGGTAAATAAGCTTCTGTATATGAGAGCAAACTGAAGACAACACTGAAGAAAGCTACTGGAGGTCCTAACCCTATACCGATTTTAGGACAAGAATGAAAGGAACAACATAGAAGGAAGAGTCTTACTTTTTTAGATAAGAAAGGCATAAAGATGTTGTGACATGATGAGCTAAATCTTTGTCAAGTGATTAGTCACACACACACACACACACACACACACACACACACACACACACACACACACACACACACAAATAAAGAAAATGCAAAGGAGGCAGACAAGAAATGAATGTCATGTTGGCGGCTTTCTGAGTTTCTCCTTTCCATGAGATTTAGCTGAAACCTGAGTCGATTAATTGCCTTCCATTTCCACGGCTTTGTCATCTCTGTGCCATGGCGGCTGATGGCCCAGACTGCAATGGAGAGAACGATTTTTCAAAACGCTTCTATGCCATTATGTACACAATCATCTTGCTCCCTGGTCTGATTGGGAACATTTTAGCCCTCTGGGTATTTTACGGGTACATGAAAGAAACGAAGAGGGCAGTGATATTTATGATCAATCTTGCCATTGCAGACCTGGCGCAAGTCTTGTCCTTGCCTCTACGAATTTTCTATTACCTGTCAGAAAGTTGGCATTTGGGGAAGGGCCTCTGCATGTTTTGCTTCTACCTTAAATATGTCAACATGTACGCAAGCATCTACTTTTTAGTTTGCATCAGTGTGAGGCGATTTTTGTTCCTCATGTACCCGTTTAAGTTCAGCGACTGCAAGCGCATCTTTGACGTGTACATCTGCATTGCTGGGTGGGTTGTCGTCTGCGTTGGATGTTTGCCGTTTCCCCTTCTCCGACTTACCTCTAACGAGACTCACACCGGCAACAAATGCTTTGTGGATCTTCCAGTCAAGACTGTCGATGGAACCATCTCCATAGCTATGATGACGATTGGCGAACTGGTTGGGTTTGTCACACCTTTGCTGATCATCTTGTATTGCTCGTGGAAGACGATCTTATCTCTGCGAGAGAAGAATTCGCTTTCCCAGGATCTTGGAGAGAAACAGAAGGCTTTAAAGATGATCCTGACTTGTGCTTTGGTCTTCTTGATTTGCTTTGCCCCTTACCATATCAGCTTCCCTTTGGATTTCTTTGTGAAATCCAATAAGATAAAAGACTGCTATGCCCGAAAAGTGATTTTGATATTCCACACAGTGGCCTTGTGCCTCGCCAGTCTAAACTCTTGCGTAGACCCCATCATTTATTACTTTACGACGGATGAGTTCCGAAGAAGACTGTCAAGGCAAGACTTGCAGGACAGCATTCAGCTCCACAATGCACGCTATGGAAATACAAATGGGCCAAAGCAGAGCAGCGATGTAGCGTGAGTAGCAAAAGGTCCATGTTGCACTTCCTATGGCTCGGTGGGCTTAGGCATCCTACTCATGTGGCACAGGCAATGTCCTTGTCAATCCACATTGTGGCTGACTTTTAAGGACTTGACCCATGGAACCCGAGTAAAGATGTCGCCTTATGCTTGCACATAATGCAAAGCACATTATGCTTTGCAATCAGATACTACCGATTTAAAAATATACCGTACATATTTAATGTTATATAACAAATGATAGTTGACTGCATCCCAAAACAAGAACATCAGGCTAAACTGAGAGTACTGCTGATCTAAAAGTGACATAAGGTTAATGTATGCAGGCCGTTGTTTGCTTCCTGAGACATATCTGCTTGAAGAGTTTTCCAAACTCCGCATAGATATAACTGCCACTTCTTAGAAGGCAGTTCCCATGACCACGGTGTCTACAACAGTGGTCCCACGATTGTGGAGATCTCCACCAAGAACCAGTGGTCATAGAATCCCTGGAGATCTCAGTTCATAAGAGGCATTCTCCATGCCGATATATCTTCTACGTGAGATCCCAAAGAAAGCCATGCACACACACACACACCATTTGGGTGTAGTGGTTTGGGAGTCGGACTTAGACCTGGAAGATCCAGGTTCAAATCCCCGCTCAACCATGAAGCTTCCTGGGTGACCTTGGGCCAGTCACTATCTCTCAGCCCCACTTACCTCACAGGGTTGTTGTGAGGACAAAAGGAGGGGAGGAAATATGTACACCACTCTGAGCTCCTTGGAGGAAGGGCGATATAAAAAAAAATGTGAAAAGAATACCATGTCAGGTGTCCTATAGCTGGAAGGAGAACAATTCCCCAATGTAACAAAATTAAGACCATGGCACATACATATCATGGCATGTATATATTCCTGTGAATGGAGGAAGATATGGGCTACTACAACTGTCCTCCATCAGATCTGGGTCACACAGATCCCCGCTCAGTCACGAAGCTTCCTGGGTGAGGGTGACCTTGGGCTAGTCACTATCTCTCAGCCTCACCAACCTCACAGGGTTGTTGTGAGGACAAAAGAAACCATGTATACCACCCTGAGCTCCATGGAGGAAGGGCGGTATAAAAATGTGAAAAATAAATAAAATAATAGGTTATGTGAATATGGCTTTTGGTAGGATCCCTATCACTTCCAGGTCTCTGCTTGTATGTTTTTGATAACACCCCTCTTATCTGTGCAAACGGACAGTATTCGCTTACATTGGCTTCAGCTCAGATATTCCTATGTGCAAAAGGAGCCATCTTCCACAGTGTCCAACCCCTGAAATACCCGCCCCCCATTCTGCATCAGTTGCATCAGAATACCCCATATTCTGCTGAGCACGTTAGCATAAGTCTTTGTAGCGCCCATTGACAGATGTATCCTTCAAGAATAGGTCTCCTCTCTTTTAACGGCATCTAAGGAAGCGACCACCGTCACCATTCGTCGACTGGTTGGCCTCACTGGCCGAAGAAGTGTTGCAACGTACTTTAAAAGCAAACACACCAAACTTGTGTGTTTTAAACTTGTACTTTAAAAGCAAACACTGAACCACGGAAAACTTTGTGCACTGAAACTTCGCGGTTGTACATGTTTAAAAACTACCTTCTCAGAAAATGTGAACATGATAGTATTGCTTACACACGTCAGTAGCAGGAGTGCTATTTCAGATTTCAAGAACGGCTGCGGCAAAGACATTTGCGTAGGGGTGAGAATTTGCAGCAAGGTTCAAAGACCTGCTCTTAAAAACTAAGGTCAAACTAGATGTGTGATCCAGAACCCATAAGTCCCCCTTGGTTTTTGTTAAATAATAATAATAATAATAATAATAATAATAATAATAATAATAATAATAATAATAATAATATACAGTATTTATATACCACCTTTCTTGGTCATTGGACTTCTCCTCTGACTTAAATCAAAGGCGGTTTACATGGGTAGGCTTTCCCAAACCTCCTAATGGGGGCTTTTTACAATATATAAATGTCCAATCTTTCATGAACATTCCAAATGGTATCCTTTTGCAGTCTGGCCTCTCACTGGCCTTCGCCTCCCACACTCGGCCAACACAGCTGGCAATCTCTCCTCACAGAGGGTTTCACAGTTTTTTGTCAGCGGCATGACTCGAACTAGCCGTTCAACGATCTTCAGGCTTATGAGGCGGCAGCTCTACCAACTGAGCCAGACCTCCTGCATGTGGCGGATAGCACAATAGCATGTGGCGGACCCACAGTGGACTGAAACTGTGACAGCAGGGTATGGAGACTTTGCCCCTGCTGTGGTTCTGATCCAAATCACACCTTCCGTGTGCTTTTCAACTGTGAAAAACCCTTCTATTGAATGCCTTTAATCAATTAATGTAGCAGGTGCGGCATGATCACAATCAGAAACAAAACGAAGGCACAATCCTAAAGCCCCCTTTCCGCCCCCATAGTTTCACTGCATTTCAACCTCCCCACATGCTACAGCCCCGCCCCGCCCCGCCCCCAGTCAAAAAAGAAAAACAAAACAAAGCACAGAGGAACTTATCGGTATATGCCCTGGGTTACATCTAGCTTGACCCCTAAGACTGCAGTCTCACAGACAATGTTCATGGGAATATGTTTCATTGGACTCAGTAAGTCTTATTTTCCAGGAACATGCATGGACAGGGTACAACTGTAGAAAGGCATTGAGTTGTATCCGATGGAAAGACTCTTGCGCAGAACGATCTCGCTCTTTCTACCATCCCTCGTGAGCAAAATGAAACCACACTGTTTGTTCTTCTGGAGTTCTTTTCTTTTTTTTCTTTTTCTTTTTTGTACATGCCCAGAATGCTGTGAACTGTTGAACTGTTAATTTAATATGTCTGATGGGAATAATTTATATGAAAAATGTAAGTTTATTTTTATTACCATGATAAATCTGATCTACTTAGTAGATGCTGTGATGCTGTAAAGTCTCTGTGAAAAATAGTTGGCTATTCAATAGAATATCTATGGATATATACTTTTGCACTGCATTCAACACATTAATTTAGGAGCAATTATTTGTTCCTTCTCTCCACTCCTCTCCTTTTTTAATTTCCCCACAAGAGGCAAGAGGAGCAGAAACGGATCCAGGTCCGCGGTGGGCGGGGGCCGCCACCACGCCCCACCCCCACGGCCGCCGCCACCCCCCACCCCCGGCGCTTATTGGCTCCTTTTTGGAGCCGAACGGCACCAGGGAGGGTGGCAGGGCCGAAACGCAGCCGTTCTCGGCTGCGAAGAAGCAGCAGGGCGCCGGAGGCAGCGGGACAAAAGGTAAGAGCCGCCCACTGCAACCCGCGCCCTGGGGCCCACCACCCCAACGCCCCCCAGTGGTACGACGCTTCTGAAGAGGAGAGGGACATGGGTAGGAAAAGCTGCGTCTACACTCTTTTTCACCGCTGCTATGGAAAAAGAGATGGACGTGACATCTTCATTGCAACCTGATGACGACCCAGTCAGTGGCCCAACCATAAGGTGCATAGTTCTCCCCACCCGATTTCCAGGAGGAGCTAAACAGATCAATTATATGGCATTCAGTCCCTTTGGCCATCAATTTGGAGACACCTGGAGCATCTTTAGTCTTAGTATTAGGCTATCCTGGTCTTAGTATTAGTATCCTGGTCTTATGGTATGGTATGGCTATCCATACCATACCATAACCTTTATTGGCATAAACAAACACACAGACAATACAAACACACAGACAATACAATACACAACAAATTAAAACATTTCAAAACCAAACATCGATATCAAAGTCCCCTAGCAGCAGTTCACATTCCCTACCCACCCACATAGTCCAACATACCAACTCATCCCCATAGTATCAGAGTTTAATCTCAGAACCCCCAAACGGAAGATTCCGTCGGATTTGAATTACTAGATTCATAAATTGGGCAACCAAACAGGTGAACAATCTTTCAGAACCTCCTAATATCAGTGATGGGGACTCGAGTCAAATGACTCGACTCGCAAGTGTGACTTAGCCACTTTTTCCCAGACTCGTACTCGTACTTGTACTCGTGACCCACTGACTCGCACTCACACTCGCACTCGTGACCCACTGGACTCGTACTTGACTTGCACTCGTGGGGGTAACGACTTGCCATTTCCAAGTCATTTTCCTTTAATGGCCGGCATCAACGCAGGCAGGCAGGCGCAGTGGAGACCTCGGAGGAGGAGGGCAGCAGGGAGGAAGGGTTTTCAAGGGGGTGGGAAAACAAGCCTGGCTCTGAGTCCCCCCCCTTTTGTTGCTATCTGTTTGCCATTGGCCACAACTCCGAGCGCGAGGGGTGGGGAGGAGTGAGGGAAGGCAAAGCTGCCGCAGCAGTTCCTCCTCATTGACCAAAACTCCGAGCCCAAGGAATGCTCGGCTCAGCAAGGGGAAGGTGCAGGGAGGGAATAATAAATGGTTTGAATGTAGACACGCTTGTTTTTCCCAAACCAGATGGGTGGCGACAAGACTGAGAGGTGAGGGAAAGGGCATAGGGGGAGCCAAGTGGGTGCTTTAAAAGTCTCAGAGGTCCCCACACACACCCCACACACAGACACCCACCCACCCCATTTTCAGGGGAAAAAGCCATTTTCCCCAAAGTGACTCGACTCGTGACTTGTGACTCGTGGTTTCTGGCCTTACTTGTACTCGACTCGCACTCGTGCAAAAATGACTCGCACTTGACTCGTACTTGCCCCAAAAATTTGACACTGACTCGCACTCGGACTCGCACTCTTGCAAAAATGACTTGTACTCGCACTCGCACTCGTGACCTAGTTACTTAGATACATCCCTGCCTAATATATACCAGATGTTTTGCTCATCCGACCAACCGGAGTGAGAGGACAAAAAATCGTCTAGATACCACCTACGCAGTTCACTATATCTGTCGCAGTAAAGTTATGTGATGTAAAGATTCTGGTTGATCCCTGCCGCACATACAAACTCTCAAATTAGAGACTATCCCGCCAAAACGGCCAGATCGCAGGTTTGAAGGCACCACATTACACCTGGCCAAAGTCAGAGCCCAGCGCTCCAATGGCTGGTCCAAAAAAATCAAAGTAATTGGCGCATTTGGGAAAGTGTAAAGGCAGCTGAAAAAACAGAGGTGAGCAGGTTTGATTAGCCTCATCATATAAGAGCTGAAGCTCCATATCTAACAGCCTGTTTTTAAAGTATGTCAACAGTCCGTGCTGGTGCCAGGGATCCTAACAAATCAGAGGAAAGCCCCATCCTCTTGATTTTATCCAAGAACAGGGATAGTCCAAGGGGGCAAACTGAATCATGGAGGAGAGCGTATAGTAGAGGGGCCTGACCTGAACCAAAGCAAATTAAATTCTGAATAGGCTATCTCTGTATGCTAGGTGCAAGGGTTAGGGTTAGGGTCTTGATGTTGTAAGCTGCCTTGGGCTTTTGCTTTAGCAAAAGCGGGGTATAATTTTTTTAAATAAATAAAATAAGTAAATAAGGGAGTGGCAACAGGATACAGGTCTCTTGTTGTCTTGTGAGCTCCCTGAGGCATCTGGTGGGGCCACTGTGAGATACAGGAAGTTGGACTAGATCCAGGGCCTTTGGCCTGATCCAGCTTTGACCTGATCTTCTGATGTTCTTATGTTTAGCAGCTGCCTAGAGACAGATGGTCACGGGAGTAATTAACCAGGTTTCAGGGAGGCCTCAGCAGTCTGCAGTTAATGAGTCTTCTCCTACCTGCCCGCCCCCACCCCCGGTTTGTGGTGGGCAGAGGTGGAGTTAGAAGTTGGCCAGGTTGGACACTGGCTATGGGCTAGTGGAGAAATTCGCGGTGGCAACACTGCCGCCCTGAGATGAGGACGTGACCCACTTCTGCATCCCGATTCACCTCAAGGAGATCACTAGAACAGAGCAATGTGTAATAGCACGGGGGGAGGTAGCGGGGGGGGGGTGCCTCTCAGTATGAGAATTGGGGCATTTAGAGGAAATGGTAGCAGCCTTCCCATCGATCTTTCTCATGAGTTTTTGACGTCTTCAAATTCTATGAAGCAAGCACAGCTGTTTTCGATGGCTGAAATTTAAGGTTGTGTTTTGAAGTTCTAGTTTTTGCTGTATATGTTCAATTCGATATCAGGAAATAGCGAACAGTAATAATTGAAACAAAATAAATAAGCCAAACATATTTGGGGGGAGGCATGTGAGCAGGTTGAAATTCTGCTGGGGGTGCATGAGGTACAAAAAGGTAAAGACTCTCTGCTGTAATCTTTGCAGACATGTTAGGCTAGCTGTCGTTCTCTTCTGGGTGTTCTGCAATGATTTCCTGCCCTGTAGACGCCCTTCTTACAAACTGTCTGGTGACAGGCCTGGTACGAAACCGATTCGTCGTGAGCATGAGATGCTGCTACAGATTAGCTCGCGCTTTAGTCTGCCAGCACCTGGTTCTCCGCCACCGCTCCAGCAAGGGGTGAAAGGAAACCACAGGGCAAGCAGAAGGTGACAAGACAAGAAACGTTCCACAGAGCAAGTGGAGATCAAAACAACACAAGACCGTGCCAACGCTGCAAAAAAGAAAGCAAACCCGGAAAGAGGGCAAGGAGGATCCAGCTGAGACAAGTGATGTACGCCGTGTGTCCCAGAGGACAGCAGTCAAGGCACCAGCCAGTCTGGCCTTGGGTACAGTCAGTGGCTTCTCAGCTTCACGCTGGTGATCAGTTACATTAGGAAAGTGAAAAAACAGTCTGAAAAACATCTAGCATGACCAGAGCATCCATTCTCTATGGAAGAGGTCTTTGATGGGTGGGTCAGGACCTAGAAGCAGGTCACGACCTGGAAGTGCCCCTTTCCCCCCAAAAAAAAAAAACACCACTTAACTGTGAGACTGAGCAGTACTGGAGCTAGGTTGCTGGGGCCTGCAGTCACCCCTCCCTCCCATGGCATCCCTGTCCAGCCCTTGAAGTCCCACCACCGTCACTCGTATTGAGGGTTTGTGAGTTGGGCTGACAAGGAGGTTCTTCGATCGGTGCAAGCCCACAGGCAGAACCCCACCTGTCTGACCCGTGGCACCACCACCCCGAGACTGAGAGCTGTGTTTGTGTAACTACCAGCTGAAAAGGAGCGGAACAGTAGTTCCAACTCCTGTCCCTCAGTGGCTCAGGCAATTCGTAAAAGTGCTGAGCACAAACCTTTAAAGAACAGCTTACTGTAAAGGCCAAGATGGGGAATGCACAGGCTGGGAGCTTTACAGGAAATACAGACATAGAAGAAGGCAAAAATTACCAGACCACAGAAATGTATGCTGTGGTGTAATGATGAATTTTGAAGTGCAAGGGCTTGTCATCACACTGTGCAGGAAGAGGAAAGGGTGCAGGGGACAAAATGGGGACCGCACCATTTAGCAATAACTCTTCCTCCCTTGCTCTTTGCGGCACTCTCTGCTGCACTTTTTTTTACTGAGCAGCCTGAGATGACTAGGACATTGGTAGCTTTCCCACTGCCACTACCCAAGACTAGGAAACCCAGACAGAAAGAGGATGTCTAGCCTAGACATCTGCCTCCCAGGTTACAGGGGTGAGGGGATGCAGAGAACCAAAGCAAGATGCATATCAAAAGGCAAACAGGACTGAGAAGGAGATTAAAAACGCACATGGCAAATAAAATAAACTTCCTGATGCAATTAACTGAATACTGTCCCTATCGACATTGCTCCCAGTATCTTGCGGAGTGTGCGTGTGCGCTGCTTAACGCATTGAGAGGAAAGGAGCGATGCAGAAAGGCAAAGTACGTTTTTCCACTTGTTGGTTTTTTTCCCCACTGACTGCACATCCCTGTGTTGTAGCTTCAGTTCATAAGGAAGGTGGTCCAGATCATTTGCATTGCCCTCTTTAGCACTATTTCAAGTTCCACAATATTCTTCTTGAGATGTGGTAAGCAGAATTGTGCACAGGAGTGGCTTGCCTAAGGCCAACAAATAAGTTCATGGCTGGGGTGAGAGCTGAACTGGGGGACCCCTCAGTCTCAACTTGGTCTTTTTAGCCCTTGTGCTACACCAGCTCACAATGTACAAAAAATGTCAGTTCTGCAGGCAAGTTTGGGAAGCATTGTCCTCTGGAGAAAAGAGCTATAGAATTGGAGCGTATAAGCAATATACTGTGGCAGGGAAATCCCCCCCGCCCCCATTTAATTGCGGACACTATTACCATAATCTGCATCCTTGTCACAGAGCACTAAGCATATTGATTCTAAAACGATGTAATGTTTTCATGGCCCGCAGTAATTCTTGAATTTACTGGAAAAACCGGCTGTAGGGCCATGGCAAAAAAAGTTTAAAATGGTACTAATAAAAAACAAGGAAACTAAGCAACAAAAATTATAAGTAAAATATGAATTATTAACATATTAACATGAGTTATTAACATTTTAAGTCCACACTTAAAATAACGTTAAAAAAAATAAAAACCATCATAAGATTGCAACGTTTCGTTCGTCTGTCATGAGCGTTTTCAAGCATCATCCCACTACACGAGTGCTACGCTTGACAATGCTCGTGACAGACAAGCGAAACGTTGCAATGTTATGATGGTTTTTATTTTTTTTAACATTATTTTAAGTGTGGATGTGTGCACGTTTTTAATAATTCATATTTTAAACTTACAATTTTTGTTGCACTTAGTTTCCTCGCTTTTTATTAGCACCGTTTTAAATTTTTGCCATGGCTCTACAGCCGATTTTTCCAGTCAATTCAAGCATATTGATTCTGTACGATAACCTCACCGTTATCTTTATCACAAATTTGCCCCCAGTCTATTAAGCTAATGCTGAACACAAGCAAACCACAAATGTTGAATACGTTCTAGTTTGTGCAACGTCAGCATCCTAAGGTAAGGTATCCTTGCAGAGATCTACTAGAGAGGGAAAACTACTTCAGGAGAAAGGAAACTGGAAGATACAGCCCAAAATGTTTGGTTCTCTTTAGCTTGCCAACCCCGCCACCTAGTGGACAACTGATTTTTTGTAACACTACCTACAGTAAGTGGCCTCAAAGCAAATGGTCTCAGAGCAGTTCTGCAAAGAACAATGAATGGGAGGTCTGTTGCATTCATATTTATGCCTTCATAAAAAGGAGGAGAAAGAACAAGGATGAAAGTTGCTACTGCAAAGGGAGAGCAGTGGATTTTCACAGTCTCCCTTCTGTCAGTCATCATTCTAGAGACCAACCCCCTACTCAGTGTAGACAATTGCTACAGCATTCCTGAAGGTAGCACCTGTGCTTGAAAATTTCCAAAGAAGCAGAGTGCACAACTGCACGAGGCAGGTTATTCCAGTGTGGGACAGGTCTTCGGAGCGGTGAGCACACGGTGAGGTCACCTCTCATGCCTAGCAAAAGCCTTCCCTGTAGTTTCAGCTACAGAGTGTAAACTTTAATTCTTGGGTGAAAGGACATCAGATACTTTGGCTGTCCTATCTCCCCTTGGTCTCCTCTTCAAGATCTTTTCACCATTCCTCATAGGATCTGGTTTTTAAACTCCCCACCTTCTGAATCTGTTCCAGCTTATCAACATGCTTCTTAAAAAGTGGTTCCCTGGGATACAGCATTTCAAATGAGCTAGTGTGGAATCCAGTGGATCGATTGATTGCCATGATCAGGCCTCTGCTACTACAGCATTGCATTTGCTTTTTTTGCAGCCACATCACACATGCTTGCTGTTGCACAAAGCCACTTTCACAGATGCCCTTGCATAACCAGATCATTCCCATCTAGTACCCGTGGCTTTTTAAAAAATATATACCTACATGTAGGCCTTTACATACACCTCCAATGAGCTTCACTTGGCTAGTCTACCAAGGTGTTAGCTATCCCTAGCCTAGCTCTATGCCACCTGCAAATTTGATAAGCATTCCCCCCACTGGTCCTGGTCATTTATAAAAACGTCGAAGAGCAGAGTCTGGTGGCACCCACTTGATTACCTCTCCAAGTTGAGGCAGAGCCATTTATTCACTCACTGAGAATTCTGGTTCAACCAACTTGGAACCCTCTTAATAGTATAATCTAACCCAGTGGTTAGACCCCCCCAAGGGGGTTGCGAAACAGTTTCCGGGGGGGGGGGTGTCACAGGATGTTGGGCTGATGGCCACACCCAAGATGATGGCTCACTCCCCCCACACACACACATTTCATAAAAAGAAGTGTCTGATGCTGTCTTGGGGCTTGTCTGCTCACCTTGTGTTACTTTCTACTTGCCCCTTAGCATCTCTGTTAATATTAGCTCACTTCCCCCCCCCCCCCCCCGCCATGGTGCTGCTTATGAGTACAACTTTAAAAAAAACTGTGATTTATTAAACAGTGTAATTTATAAGAACAATGACATCACTTCCTGCTTACAGACACCACAGGCCCTAGAGGGACTGTCATTCTACAAAAAGGGGTCCCGGTGCTAAAAAGGCTGGGAACCACTGATCTAGCCCATGTGTTACTATTTAATGAACAAGGCTAACTTGCACAATTCTCCAATTAGTAAACTATTTACTCAATTCATTCTTCTGCTGGTGAGATCTTATTCAGCTGCTCTTTCAGCTTGAAAGCACAGAAGCAATTTCTTCAAAATGGTAAAGGCTAAGAACTTGACCCAAGATTTTCAGCAAAATGGATCCTGCAGCCGAGGCCATCCCCCGTGTTCCTGCAGAATAGACATGGCGCTGCCAGTTACAGTTCGGAAGAAAGGAGAGACATCTTACCAGATTGCAACGTTACCACCCCCTCCCATTGTACCGAGCACCAAAGAGTGAGACTGCTACCATAGTCTTAGAGAAACATTTATTAGGAGTTTGCATGATCTGTGTGAAATATAAAGTCCCTTATAAAACAGCACCTCACTGTCAATCCCTTTACCATCTTGAACCATACCATACAGTCCCGAGGAAGGACAAGATTTTGACTGCAGTAGTAGTGCTACCTGTTCATATGAAGTTCTGGTCTAAAAGTTTTATATTGGCTGGGAGGGCATTCACAACTACAGAAACACTGACCAATGGGCCAACGAGGTTGCAGGTACATAAGCTCGTAGTTAAGATGTCGAAACCAGTCCAGTGCCAAAATACTAACAATTATAAAAGCTTTTATAAGAGTAACTGCACCTAGATATACAACTAAATATCACAAAACCCAAAAGAAATATAGGAAGGTAAGCTGAAGGAAGTGTTCCAAATATACATACAGGTTCAATACAGTAATTGCACAAAATGAAAGAGAGCCATGTTAGCTGCTTATGATTAGCAAGGTTCAAATTTACATGTTCACACATGAGGTTCAACCAAACTTTAGAAGCCTGGATTGGTGTCGTCGTCATCATCCCCCCCCCCCCCAACCAGGAGATGGAGTGCAGAGCAAAGTTACAGAACTATGCAAAAATGTGCAAACCAAACAATTAATACATTAGAATTTCATCGTGTTGTGAGGAGTTAGGTGGTGGTGAGACTATATATTCCTATGCAGAAATTGGGGAACTCTAGTTATTTCTCCCCCAAGGGAGCCTGAAACGTATTCGGGTGGGCAAGCTGACAACCACTTTCAATATTGTAAGCTTCCACCCAAGTTGGTTTCTGAAACTTCTAGCAGCACTGGGAGTACGAAAAAACAAAACAATACAATTGCTCCCCACCCCAACCCCACCTTTAAATCTAAGCAATTCACAAAAAAGCATAAGGCTTCTGATTATCACTGCACATTTTTAATTCTGAAGTTTTAAGATATAAAGCTTGGGCTTTGTAACAAAGATGCAGGATTGTCACTTTCCAACCTGTCCTCTTCATTGCTGACAGATCTTGGTTTCAACAACAAACAAGTTTTCAAAGTGCAGGATTGAGTGGCACTTTTCAGCTGAGCGTTTCTGGAGACCTAGACAGACAGACACAAACATGACCAATTAACCAAGTTAAACACAGTGTAGGCCAAATTGTCCTCTATTGCTTCTTTCCTAGAAAGCCTGCTTGTCTTCAAACAGTGCAGGTGGGCTCATCTACACTACAGATTTAGCCACATTCACCAGGGAACAAGTCAGAGGCCTCATTGGGGGGGAGGCGCTGGGCCCCTGGGCGACGGGGGTGTCGAGCAGCAGGGAGGCGCACTTTCGCAACGCCAACACCGAATTTTGGGAGCGCGAAAGCACCCCTCCCCCCCCAGTGTTTTCACGGTCTTTTTTAGGCCACACAGAGCCCAGGATTAGCCCTCCCAACCTCCGTACGTCCCAGAAAAGGCTGCGAAAACGCGCGGGGGTGTGCGCTTTCGCACCGCTGCTGAAATTCAGTGGCGGCATGGCAAAAGTGATGTCACACACCCCCGGGGGCAGGGCTTGTAGCGTCAGGTGGGGGGTGTCGCATCGGAGGCCCCCCCCACGGGGATATAGAAACACCACTACAGCAAGTACCACTGAAGACAGTACGACTCGCTTTTGAGGCAACATATATGGACTTGCCCTTCAACGTTTGTCCTCTCCCCTAGAAATACTAATTCTGCAAGAAGCCGATAGGGATTGCCAATAGAATTCTCAACACCCTCAAACTACAATTCCCAGAGTTTGGTACTCACCGGTGATCTTATCCCTGCGCTTAAGTCTGAACGTTTCCTTCCCTGCACAGAGCTGGTAAATGAAGATGCCCAGATCTGACACGTTATCTATCTCTTCGGTCACAACCATTTCTTCATGAACAAGGTATGTTTGAGGCAAATAGGACCCAGTCTACAAGGAAAGAACACAGGCAGAAAGAACACATAGAAGCCATTACATTACTACCTTGCATTGTTCTTTCTGGGCAACGGCTGAAGGGTTCGATCCGTAAAGCCACGTAAGAGGTGGCGAGGGGAACGTGTCCACTGGTAAAAATGTACCCGTATGGAAGTGGCCACTGGGCTCCTTGCTCATCCAGCCTGGCTCATACTCTCCTCTCTGTATGGACACAGCACCTCTCAGGCAGGAACGGGTGAAAAACCTCTATCAGTATGAGCCAGCCCCAGTCCAGTAATGGAAGCAGGGCGATCCAGGAGAGAGGTAGCCATTTTGGTTTCCTCAAAGATCACGTGGTGAAAAGCTGAAAACACACAAAAGTCTGGCTAACATTTCAAAATGAGTAGATCATGTTTCAGAAGATGCTGTTGTTCATGCCCATTTGCAGAGCAGGCTGTTTTAACAGGCATCGTGCGTAGACCTTTGCCCTGTTCTATGAGCCAGACTCTTTCAGCCTAGTCTGGTGCTACAGATAAGCTGTCCCCATGCAGACAAGAAGAGGATAAACACAGAGCCACCACAGCAGCCTTCTAGGGAGGCTCCTTATCTCTTCCCCCTGCTTGAGCTCAACAGGCTACCAGGCCTGGACACAGCAGCTGACGCTCAAGAAAGCCACAGTCCAAGAATAACGAGACAACATACATTATCATCCCCATCCAATGAGGACTGGCTGTTAAATTCACTCTACTGGGAATGGTTTGGAGCCTGAAAATTGATACATTTGAACCATCACTTACATAGTTCCATCAACATACTCAGCACTTGACACAGAATGGATCCCTAATACATGAGAGACAACAGAGGAAGGAAAAGGAAATGGAGACCAGCATAGGCAGGGGGGAAAAGGACGCTTCCTGTAAAGCAGAGGGTCAAAGGCTTCACAGAGAAAAGGTCGGTTTGTACAGAGGGATTGTGGGAAGTGAGGAGACGCTGGACAGGAGTTCCAAAGGGCCGTTCCAGGCACTGGGGAAGGAAGGACGGACGGACGGACTGGGTAACAGCAGCACATCTGGGTTGCAACCCTAGGCACACGGACCAGGGAGCACGTTTCACTGCGTATGAATTCCGTGTTTTTATTTCTTGTTTTTAACTCTACTTTGAATTATTGACTTCCAAAAGAAATGTCATGAGATCCTAATCACCAAAAAAGCTGCTTGCCCACTGCCCAACTGGATCAGTACTGTTAACATTTGAGAATTACTTTCTAAAACTACTTTTCCACAGAAAAATATAGCAGCAAACAGCTTTTCCATGGTGGAAGGTTTTCCACGGAATGTTTTTTTGCCCCAACTGTAAACACAGTGTTTACTGGGGAGATTCCCTGCTGGCCTGTATGATAAATCCTCAATCGCAACTGTGTGTACGTACACACACACACACACACACACACACACACACACACACACACACACACACACACACACTGTGGCTGAAGAAGTCCCACTGATTTGAATGAGATTTGCTCCCCAAGTATGTTTAGGGTAGCAGTCCTCGATTGCTGTAACAATAGAGCAATTAAACTGCTAAGTGGCGCGCAGCCCTCTCTAACTGCATTCCTCTCAGTTAAGGCTCTCTTTTTTAAAAAAATCACATTTAGATGAGATTCGGCCATCTCTTTATTCCTGCCTGAGGAATTCTGTACCTCAAAGCTAGTCACACATTCAGAAAGGCAGCACCCTGTGCCATTCTGGATATATACAGTTGCATCCCAAGTAGCACCCATAGAAGCCATTTCCCCCACCCTAGTTCGTTGATCCCCCCCCCCCAGGCAATTCCTGAGGTTGGGGACCATGAGCAGTGGCACAAGGGGGAGAAACCCCTGGAAACAACTACAGCGGTGCCTCCACTTGCAGTCTCTGGGAATGCCCCCTTGCAGTCTGCGCCATATCCTACACCAAGGATCCCCTGAGGGACGGGGCTTTGGGAAGGGCAGTTAGGGAGCTTCAGCAGAGAGGAGGGGGTGGGGGAACCACGCTCAAGCCCCATCTAGGTGCAACCCACCCTGTCTACTTTAGAAGGACTTTAGGTATTAATCCTGCAACTATCCTTAGTGCACCTTCTGTCAACCGAGCAAGAGAAACCTTTGAAAGCAATGGCTCTCTCATAATTAGCAGGGGGAAGCAACTGCTCTATTCACCCCCATCTCATATCTTTTCCAATGGCTGCCCCAAAGATTGCACATCCCTTTGTGACAGCAGATCATCTTTTCATTTATTTTGCTATGCAATTGCTTTGTGAATTTTTAATAGAAGCAGTCTATAAATATTCGTTACAGCAATATCTTCTTGGAAAAAGGAAACCCTCGCCCCCCCCATCCCATTCTAAGCAGAGGAGGAAAAAAATACCCACCGCTAATTTTGCGAAGAGATCCATCAGATTCCGTGGCGGCATAACAATGGAGGTGTTCAGAGGAATCACATAACAATTGCCAAGTTGCAGATCAAGGTAGGCAGTCAGAAGCTATTAGGAGACAATACAACCTCAAGTCATTCAAACATCTTGGCGCGAGCCCAAACAGCACCCCCAAAAGCTTAAACGTTAGCACCCCCAAAAGCTAATGGCACCACAGAAGAGCCGAGTGAAATTCTGAAACCAAACTTTGAGATGTCAAGTGCAACACAACAGGAGAGCTTTTTACAGCAAAGCAAAAACAGTTTTGGGGAGCCAGTGTATTCTTAACGTTTCAGGCCAGCCCAGAAAACAGGAATAGAAGCAGCAAATGGAAAAATGGGAGACAGCTTTAAAAAATGGCAAGCTAAATGCACTATTTTGGAGAAATGAAACTTAAAATGGACTGGGTAAAGTCAGGAGGGAAGGGTCAGCGTTACTTATGTAAACTGGACTGAGTCAGAGCACAAAGTAGCTTGGAAAGAAAGAGCATGAACGAACTGCTGAAATCTGGAAAGAAAGGTAACAGAAACCACTGCAAATGGGCAAGAAACTAGACAAAGTTGAATCACATATGGATAGAGGTGTTTCTGCTTATCCGTTTCTTTTCTCACCCTATGTGCTGCTATGGGTCCCCAAGCTCAACTGTTTTATAATTGCATGTTCCTGTAATGCAAGTATTTTTCAAAAACTCTAGTAAACATTTATCCTCCATCTACCTTGTTTCCGAGTTTCACTCCATGCCAAATTATCAGTACTAGGGAGACGAGCAACTGGCAAAGTGGTTGGCTGGTAAGCAGGCTTCCCAAGGTAGAGGGCAGCTGTCAAGGAGGCAGCTATATAAAGAACTTCCATGCGGTGGCAGCAGGGGAACAAGGTGGCGGCTAAGCAAGCTATTTTTGGCTCGCCTTTGCTCCCACTTGTGGCACAGACTACTGCTGAACTGGGAAAGGGACAAATAGGGAAACCAAAGAAAAATGACTGGGCGCATTCTTGAACAGAGAGATGTAGATCTGGGACATGGCACTTTCAGTTTGCCAAACAGGTCAGGCAGATCTGATCCATCACATGTTTTGATTGCAACGTGACAGAAACTAACATGCCTTTTGCACACTGTTCCAAAAGCCAATTTAAGTTCCATCTTAAGTGCCGACTCCTTCTAACAGTCAGCAACTCTAAAGGGATTGAAGCAACTCCACAAGGATTCCTTTATGCTCCATTTTGCTTTAACTACCGGTAAGAGCACAGATTTAAAAATAAAATGATCTAAACGAGGAGGATCTGAAGATAACGTTGCCAACATGAAGCTGGACGTTTATGGTACGCTTCTTATCAATCGAAGGCAAGCCAAGCTGACATTTAATCAACATTTTAGGTAGTGCCTTCCGAGTACACAAAACCCTTGATGCCGTCTTAATGGACCTAACAAGAACGTCGTAATTATCCTCACATTGCCGATGGGGGGGGGGGGGGGAGAAGGCCGAAGCGGCTTGCCTAAGGCTCCTTTGTGAGCTCAGGGCCAACTGTTTGAACCAGAGACGCTCCAATTTACAGCTCAGTCTGTCAGCAACCTACTACAGGGAGGCCGCTGTATCCGCCGGGGATAAGTTCCAGGCCCCCCGTGGATACTTGAAACCGCAAAAAGGGGCCCCCTCCACGGTTTTCTTTGTAGGCCCGTCCACGGAGTCTCTGCAGCCTCTCTAGGCACCTAGTCTCCGGGGACGGGCCTGCAAGGAAGTTGCATGAGGCCTGGTCATCGCATACCTTTGGAAGAAAAAGGAAGCTTCCAACGCTGAAAATAAGTGTGTGTGGGAGGGGGGGAGTGTCGCGCACCCCTCCCCCGTGATCCCCCAGGCACTTTTAGTGTTGGAAGCTTCATTTCTTCTTCAAAAGGAAAGCGATGAGCAGTCTGTATTCCTTTTGAAGAAGAAATGAAGCTTCCGACGCTAAAAGTGCCTGGGGGGGGTCGCAGGGGGATCCGCTGATAACTAAATCAGCAGATAGTGGATCAGCGGATACTTGACATATGCATTAGAATTTTTACAACACTCACCCTGTCAAAATCGTGAACAATCGCTGCAGGATCACTGTCAGAAAACTTGGGGACAGGAACATCAATGATTGCTACATTATCGTTCTCCCGGATATCCGCTTCTTCAGCAATAGGCAGGAAGTACGGCTCCGGAGCATCATCTTGCCTGTCTTCTCCCACATAACACATTTGCCCTCGGAAGACTTTGTGCTAAAAAAAGCAAACCGGGAGAAAACAGCGAGTGAAAGCACAGCCAAAGAGCTTTTTCTCCCCTCTGCTTCCCTTCCCCCACCCCACCCCACACATCTACAATCCTGCAGGTGTGGAGGCTTTGCTCCAAATAGGAGTGGGGAAGCAGAGTGTTGGGTAAAGGCAACTACTGCCACAAGAGCAGCACCTGGGTGATATACCAAGTGCACTGCTAAGCATGCACACTTACAACACAAAGCCATCTCTAGACTTAGAGAACTTGGAATTCATTTTGGGTGTTCCAACAGATTGCCACCTGAAACCGATACAGACTGACCAGCTTTTCCCACTAAAGTTATTTGTCGGGACTATTTAGTTACACAGCTCTCCAACATGAAGGCATTACTTCCAACGATTCTCTGCAAGTCATACGATTCTAGCAGTTACAATTATTATAAGCGAAGTATTGGAAGAGGGCAACTTTCACCAACTGTTCTAAGTTTCAGAAACTTTATGGAACTTGGCTTCAAAGCACGAAGTAACTTTGTACAGAAAAAATCATTCACCACTGAGTAATAAATACCTTTTGGAATGGGAAGATATCAACAACTAGTTTCAGGAAATGCATCTCTCCCGACGCTTCTTAGCTTTTACAGTTATAACCCAGGGATTGCTTTTTGTCTACTTTAGCTCTCATCACATATTACGCTTTTTTCCATTCTGTAATATTTGGCATTGTTATACCTCATCCACTATATTTTCTACATCTTTTGTTCAGATTTGCTCTTGCAGATTAGTTGAAGCTACCTCCCTAAAAAGGTATCTACTTTGTGTTTTATCTGAGCTCTTACATTAGTTAAGTTACTTCTGTCCTAGGGGGGTGGTTATACCTCAGGTGCGGTGGTGCCAGCAGATCTGCCACCCTTGGCAGAGCATGCGTGTGTGTGTGTGTGTGTGTGTGTGTGTGTGTGTGTGTGTGTGTGTGTGTGTCCGTCCCGTCATTCCTCCCCGGCTTAAAGAAACACATGTGCGTCCACCCACTGCCCCACCTGCCCGAGAGAGGGGAGAGCTCCCTGCATACTCCACTCAGTCTGCTTGAACGGGGTCAGGTGGGAACAAGCGACAGCAGGCAGACCTAAAATAAGAGGCAGGAAGGAGGACACAGGGCTCTGCCTCCTCCCACTTGCAGTGCAGGCAAGAAGGTGGCAGAGTTGATCCTGTTTGGAGGATCACTAGTGGAGGTGAGAAATCTGAAGGAGATCACCTTGCTGCCACAATTGCTCATGGGAGCAACACTGGGGGAAAGGTGGGCGGCCACTGCCCCAAATGCCGTCTTACGCTCAGTGAGCAAGAAGAGGGCCAGAGTGCCGACCAAAACAGTTGGGTGCGATGCAAGCCAGAGTCGTTTGAGTCGCCCTCGTGGCTGGTTGCACCTTGCTCCTCGTCAGCCTCAAAGTTCCACCTTCTTCCGCTTGGCTCTTACACATGAGCTGAATTTGTTCTTCAGAAGGTCCTAGTCTGCGCTATTTGATCAGTTCTAAAGCTAGTCTTTATGGAAGTCAAGAATGGTTCTTCATGGCTGCAAACCTGATTTTATATGATGAAATATGACCCTGTTGTGTCAACAAATTGATGACTTGTTTGTATCTTTGCTGGGGATTATGTTATGAGTGGAACCCAAAACAGAGACACTCTTGTAAAGGTTTGGGGGTTTTGCTTTTTCTATATGTAGGAAGCAAGGATAGGTTTTAGTCTTTTCTGGCATGGATTTGTACCATGTACCATGATGATGTGGCTTAGGGTACTATTTGTGCCATAAATTTAAAAAAGAAAGCAAGCAGCTGGGGAACTCCTTAAAGAAAGTTTTGCCACATGCACAGGAGCGCAATGGAGAACCCAGACAGTACTGTGCGACTGTTCACATACCACATGTGATTACCACTGTCCTGAAATGATGAGGGGGGAAGAAGACAGGCTGCAACACCAAAAGCACACCTCTATCCGATCCCACCCCAAGCAAACACTGCAGACTTTGTAGGGATGCCCAACAAAGTCTCGAAGTCCTACCTCCCCAACCGTGAGAAAATGAATGGCAATATAGTACACAGCTAACGTTCAAAAGGCAGCATTCATTTTGCTGGAGTCAGAATGTCTTTAGCACTCGGCGCGTTGGAATTTCAAGCACTGCAACATATCAAGGCAAATAAAATCTAATCCTATGAGCGATTCTGAAGATACATTTTGTCCTTTCCAGTTAAGGTTTGTAGTTCTTTGCCGCCATGGCTTTGAAGCCTCAAAGGTTTGGGATGCAGCTCAATGTTTATGCCTGCATTTCCAGTTACCTATCACGCTCACAACGTGTGGGAGCATTTTGCACTGAACCGCTTCGGTTTATTTTGCCAACTTTATTCCAACACAAGAAACAAAAGCGTCTTTCCATTACCCTTGGCATGAAGTACTTGTAGATGCAGGCTCCGCCAACCACCACCCCGGCTAAGATGAATGCAAGACCCAGCAGGGTCAGCAGACAGCGTCCAGATGAATGTTCATGGCCTTGCGTTCCGACTTCTGGATCCTTCGGAAGAGAGAAACATGTTTAAGCTCTTTGTAGAAGATTTTCTTCTAATGATGCAGGACCTTGAATCAGCAGGACAACATTGCACTTCAAGGTAAAAGACAAAGTGCCAGACACAATGCACTTAGAATGGCTTTGAGACAAGGATGTCATAGTACTTTATGCTTCTGTTCAACAAGTTCACCAACATTTCCTGTTACCTTACTTGAACAGCAATATGCAAGTATTGTCTTCCTTCCTGCAACCATAATATAGGCTTTACATTTAAAAGTCCCCCAATACATTTAGCTACTTAAAAGAGTCACTTAAGTTTGGTTCTGCTCCACAGGTATTCTTTTCCTTCAAGGGGGCAGTTAAGCGTGTACAGCACAGTAAGATTTCATTCACCAGCTTGCCAAGACACCTGGAAATTTGATGCTCGCACGTAGTGGAACACTGAAACACTTTCCCAGGTTTAAGTAGGTCATTAAGCTGACTACAACCGTCTCGGAAAATCCAGAGTCAGGCATCCATCAAATGAGCAGGTTGTAGCCTGCCTACCTCCCTTTAAGTGAGTCATTATACAGTAAGTAGGAAACACCCAAAAACTAGAAATGCAGTTTGCTTGCCATTGTGATGAACTACACAACACTGGCAATGCCCTCATCAGCTTTAAAGGACATTAGGGAGAATATTCAAGCCACATATAGAAGAACTGCATCTCTCTGGCCCACCAAAACACACCTATGTATGCTTGGTCTACATATTTTATGGACTTCTCATGCACTGGTCTGGAGAGCACTTAAAGAGAATATGATATATGCAATGTCCTGTTAGGTTTAGATCCAGAGCTACATTTTCTGGTATTAATAGCACTGTGTCCATTTGAGAATGTTACACCATCTTTAAAAATACCGACATAATACTTACTACTTGGCCTATCCTTTTTGCAAGGAACTTGAGTGATGCTTTTAGAAACTTAGCTTCAAAACCAGATGCTACAGGAAGTTCTTCTGGGTGGTCCCAGGACAAGAAAACACCTGGAGATGCTAATCATGCTTTCGGTAGTTTTCCCCCTCCTCACAGAAAGATACTAAAGCTCAACTTTTAAACTGCTGTGTTGACTTGCACTGCTAATATTTGGAGGTGCAATTTAACAGTCGATAAACATTGATTAAACATTGATCTGCTGTCCGCGCTCCTCCTTTGTTATTTTAAATAGGCCTGGCACAAGCCACCATCTGTCAGTTATCTGCCTTACAGCTCACAACCTGAAGAAGTCCGATGAGACTTGGAAGAAACGTCATTTGAATTTACTTGTAGTATTCGTAATTAAACAACTATTTTAACTATTACACACCATGGCTATTAATCTCATTAATGGGCAGTCCTCTTACTGATGGGCAGTCAACTCTTATTGATTAAAGTTGATACACTATTAACAGCCAGAAAATGTGTCTTCTGATTTGCAACCCCACCCTGCTCTTGCAAATCTTTCAGGCTTATCCATTTATTGCTTATTATGAAGTAAGCCTGCAAGTTACACTGGCTGGTATCATAAGCCTAGGTTCAAGTCATCTCCTAATGAATTCCATTCAAAAACCAACCGTTCCCTGTCTGAGCATGCAAAGATGTCGTACAGGAAGGCCATCTAGACTTGCATCATCTTCTACTCTGAGGCCCAACTCTTCAGAGTCTATCTCAATCATATCTAAAGGTGTACAGTATGTGTTTACATTAAAACAGAGGGATGCAAGGGTAGATACCAAGTCTTAGTAGTGCAATCCCTCCCTCAAAAAGGCCAACATTCTGCTGGAAAGACTATGCTAAAGGAACTGGGGGCGGATCAAGGGGAAGATTCAACCCCCCCCCCCTCCTAGTGATGCATTAAACTGTATCCCTGCTTTAGAGGCAACTGGACAGGGCAGCACCTGAAGACATAGCTCTGGCTTCATCACTTTTATAGCTTAGGCTCCCGACCTCAGGGAGCCACTGCAGAAGATCTTTTCCACACTCCCTGCCTAAGATTCCTTTAACTAGAAATGCCAGGGACCAAAGCCAAGGAAGTGAAACATATTAAACACTGATCTGTGTGGCCTCCACCCTCTGAATATGTGAATATTCACAATTGCTGAATTGCAAAAAGTAAATCTCTAGCAATGTGTTTGCTTGCAGAATCTCAAGGCAAGTTGTTTAAGACTAGAGAAAGCATCTCCCTCTTTCTGCTAGAGGTCTAAAAGCAAAGCTGAGCATGCACATTGCAGTTTAGCACTCAGCTTAAAAAGGTAAAGGTGACCCCTGACAATTAAGTCCAGTCGTGTCCGACTCTAGGGTGTGGTGCTCATCCCCATTTCAAAGACGAAGAGCCAGCGTTGTCCAAAGATGCCTCCGTGGTCATGTGGCCGGCATGACTCTCCTTGTCGCAGCGCGCAGCATGCGGCTGGAACACGGAGCGCTGTTTACCTTCCCGCAAGCGGTACCTATTTATCTACTCGCATTGACATGCTTTGGAACTGCTAGGTTGGCAGGAGCTGGCCAAGCAACGAGAGCTCACCCTGTTGCGGATTTGAACTGCCGACCTTTCGATTGACAGCTCATGGTTCAGCGGTTTAACCCACTGCGCCACCCGCTTACTGGATTTCAAATGACCACGGATTAAAGAGGAGAAACATCTGCAACAGCTTGAAACTACTTTGCTTCTTCAATGGCTGCTGAACAGGAAACAAAAGCCAGCCTGTCTAGTGTGAGAACTCCTACTAGGCAAGGTGGCACCTGATTGTTATCTAGTGCTACAGCAAGTTTTGGGAGCGTAGCTAGGGCTTGCTTCCACTGAAGTGTACTTAGGACGATGCCCCAAGACAGGATTCTATCCATAATGCGAAGGCACCACATATCCAGCTGCTGAACATACATTTTTCTCTAGTTTTTGAGGAGGGAGTTGGCTTAGTATCTGCTGTCCTGGAACTGATGCTCTCTCCTGCTTTGGTGTCATGTTTCAAGGTGCTGTAAGTCACCTTGGGCATCTCAGCGGGAGGGAAACGCAGGATATAAATATTGTAAGTAAATATCCAACAAGAGAAGTCTGGGAACAATGCCGGGCCTTTCCGCCAAGGCCGACAGACTGATAACCCAAGTCTTTGCATGCTGTCCAGAAGACATTTCCAGAGTGCCCACAGGGAACCCTCCCATGATTAGCATGCACAGGAATGACAGGTATGAGTTTAGGATTAAGCTACCGTCAGCGCAATCCTATCCAACTTCCCCCATCAATGTAACCAGCGAGGGAGTGTAGGGCAGGAGGCTTTGGAGGGGAGGGGGGATTTACACCCCCTTTGAAGGGGATTTGAATCCCCTTTCCGTTCTGGGGCCTCCCATTCTCGCTGCACTGCTGGGGGAAGTTGGATAGGATTGCGTAGTAAGAGATCACTTTTGGCATCTACACATTCTAGATGTCACTTGATTATAATGTACTTTAATTCACCACAAATCCATGGGAGCTTTTACAGTCTTATTGACATACAGCTAATTTAAGAAGTACTGTATATACTCACTTACAAGGCGAGAAATTTAGGCAAAAAAAAAAAGTACACAGAAAAGCTGCCTCATCTTCACATCGGGTCAATGCACGTTCTCCTTTCACTGTATCCCCCCGCGGCGCCCTCACCCCCCATTACCCGCTTCTATGCTTTACAGATAACTACTCAGAAAGCAGACAAGCCGACTGGAGGGTAGAGAGGCTCAGCAATTAACAGGAAGTAGTTCCAGTTCCTGCATGGGCCAAGCCTGTACACTCCAGTCGGCTTATCTGCTTCCCTGCTAGTTAAAGCACAGAAGCCGATGTTTTGTGAAAGCAAGATACAGGCTTGAATTAAAACACAACAAGGTAATGGGGGGCACGGGGGCTTCTTCAGAGCATTATTAAAGCTCTGATTAAAGATCATGCACGTGCGTGCGTGCATGATCTTTAAAATAAAGCTCCCAGAGTGATCTTTGCAAATGCCGAGCCTCTCTACCATCCAGTTGGCTTGTCTGCTTCTGAACTGACACAGTTAAAGCATAGATGTTTTGTAAAAGGGTTCAGTTGAAACACAACAAAGGTAATGGGGGGGAGAGCATGGGGGAATTCTCCAAAGCATTATTAATGAGTGTGTGTGTTGCTGGAGGGGAGCTCTCTCTCTCTCTCTCTCTGGCTGTTATTGCTGGTTTGTGAGTGGCATGGATATCTTTAAGGGAGACATTCATGCATGTATGTGTGTGTGTGACAGAGAGGGAGGATCTTTAAAATACAGCTCCCAGGGTGATCTTTGCAAACGGAAGCCCCCCCCCCCCGGCAGCATGAAAATACAAGTGGCTATGATGAGACTGAGTGGCAAAGCTGCTCCCTCTGAGCCTCCACTCCCAGGCTACAGTCCCTCGTCTCCCTTCTTCCACCAGACACCTTCCTCCAACCCTCGGGGAAAAACCAGACCAAATTATCTAATTCAAAGAATTCCACAAATTCTTAAGTTTTACCCTCGTGTGACTGTTAAGACTATAAAATGTGTATACGTATGTACAACTGTTTAAATGAAAAATAAAAATATTTTTAAAAACCATGCTCCTCGTCTTATATGCAAGATCGCCTTATATGCAAGTATGGTAGGTACACGCTTCACTAATTAAACACATTTTTAAAAATAAGTGTTATTCTGTCAAAATAAACAAACACATACACATCTCTCCAGATAAGCCTCTTCAGGCAAGTCCACCAGGTTTTGAAGATCTAGAGTTCATGAGTCTTCACCATGGGGAGGGGAGGGGGGCTGTCATACTATCACCTTGGATTTTTAATAGTAAACACAGATCTCTCATTGATTTTATGCCAGTCCCTCCCCCTATTCACTGCATTAGTTCAAGCACCGCACTCTTATGAACACAATAGTAGAATGGCCGCTAGCAGACATGGAGCTGAACTGCTCCCAGTCAAAATACATACGCATTAAAAAAAAAACCGGTTTAGGAACTTAACCACGTTAGCCGATGTGCTACTAAACTATGTTCTTGTTCCTGCAGCTGAACACCTAAGCTATCCCTTTACAATCCTTCTGTACAGCAAAACTTATTTATGAGTCCCATTTCCTACCGTAAGTGAGCTTAAGCACAAGTGTGACTGAAACAATCACAAATGCCTCCATTCCGTTCATGCATGCGCCCAACTCTGTTCTCTCTGTTGTAAGCCTCTTAGGGCAAGGGCCTAACATTTTCCCTCTATGTGAAGCACCATGTACATGTATACACACACACACACACACACACTTTTAGATGCTGCATTTTTCATCCTGCTGGATCCTTTCTTGCAGTTATTACAACACCAGGGTATTCCAGCAAACGTGCATTTCCTCCCTCAACTGTGTCATCAGCAAAAAGTGCAAATTAAAAAAACCTTACAAGGTGTACACGGCACACACAGTACAGGCATATATGCATCAAAGGTAAGCAAGGAAGGTCCGATTTCATTGCAAATTGTTATGTTAATTTTTCTGCAAAACCCCTTTTTGAAAAAAAAGGGTACAAAAAGAAGCACATTTGCAATACTTGTTTTATTAAATAAGCTCCCTTACGCACCCCATTCTCTGCAGACCTCTTTTGAAAAAAAAAGGGTACAAAAAGAAGCACATTTGCAATACTTATTTAATTACATAAGCTCCCTTACACCCCCCCCCCCCATTTTCTTTCTCTCCACCATAATAACCCAACACTGCCAATCCAGGGCTCCCTCCTTACAGGGAAGTTCCCCCTCTCACTGGGGGGGGGGCGCTGAACTCCAGCTGCACAGGGCCAGGACTGCAGCCCCCCAGGCAGGGCAACGGGGGCAGGTAGCAAGGGGGTCTGGGGGGGGCGGAGTGGGCGGGGCCTGCCTGCCTCCCGCATGTCGCACCGAGGGGGGGTGCGGGCTCCGTTCGGGCCTCCTCTGCGCACGGCCCTAAAATGGCGGCGGCAGCAGCTGGCGCAGAGTGAGAGAGAGAGAGAAAAGCAGCCTCGGCCCTGCCGCCGCGCTCACCTTTTCGGCCACCAGCGCCTCGGCCGCCTCCTTCTTGGGCTCGTCCTTGTGGGCGAAGGGCGACTGGAAGGCGATCTTCACCATGGCGGCTGCTGCTGCTGCTGCTGCTACCTGCTGCCGCCCACCCTGACTGTCCTCTCGGCGGCGGTTACTGCTGCTGAGCTGCTGAGGCCACTCTGGTTGCTGCGCAGCGGCGGCGCTCGCTCGTGCGGAGGGGCGGGGCCTGCTCTCGCGCGCGCACGCGCTCGCTCTGTCGCGGGATGGGGCGGCGCGCAGCCGCAGAGCAGCAGGTGGGTTGCTGGGCGGGGGAGTCGCTCTGGCCAATGGCAGCGCCAGCCTGGCTGCAATTCTGGCTGCGCTTCCCTGGGGCTTCCGAGTGCAGGTTGCAACAACCCTGGCTAGGCGCGCTTTGTAGCAGGGAGTTGTAATAAGCACCCATAGGGACTTACTTTAGGATTGGGCTCACAGATGTGCAGTGGGATTGCACCGGTCTCTCTTGCTTTGGCTGGCTGACTTGCTGTCTTATTAAAGAATTCTTTCGGGTAAAACAGCCATGTAAGAAAAGATAAACCAAGTTTTACTTCAAGGCAAACGAACAGATCCTACCTTTGCTTGCCTCAGAATGTAAAGCAGGGGTGCACAACATGCAGCCCAGGGGCCACATGCGGCCCCCCAAAGGTTTTCTGGCTAGAGCGGCAACATCGCTTCTTTGTTGGGCCGTTCTAGCCAAGCACCTCTCATAACTCTGTCGCTTCTGTAACGCGGCTGGAAGCTTCGGAAACGTCCGAGGAGTGGATGATTCCGAAGCTTCCAGCCGCGTTACAGAAGCAAGAGAGGTATGGGAAGTGCTTGGCTAGAGCGGCAACATCGCTTCTTTGTCGGGCCGCTCTAGCCAAGCACCTCTCATAACTGTCGCTTCTGTAACACGGCTGGAAGCTTCGGAATCGTCCGAGGAGCAGATGATTCCGAAGCTTCCAGCTGCATTACAGAAGTGCCGGAGCTGGTGTTGGCACAGCGGTTATGACGAAGATCCCCAGGGAAGTTGGGCTGCTATGATGATGGCAACTTCCTTAGGAAGCAACGTGACTGAACTGCTGAAGAAGAAATCCCGGGATTTTGAGGTAAGCATGGGCTCTGGCTGAAAGCCCTGCAGAGGCTCTGGGAGGAGTGAATGAACATCTAAGCTCGCCGAGGTGACCGGCGGCCGATTCTGTGATGCTTCAGCTTTTCTTCAGGCCGTTGGACCCTCACTTCGGGGTGGCCATGTTTTTCCTCTGCTGGTCGGTTATGCATTTGAGAGCTGCAGAACGTGCAAGACAGAGTTTGTTAGGAAATACTTTTCCCAACATGGAACCTCCGCGCCATGTAAGGTTTCAGAAGGGAAGGCCCTGATGATGATGATTGATGGGTATATATACGGTATATACCAGGGGTGGCCAAACTTGCTTCATGTAAGAGCCACATACGATAAACTTCAGATGTTTGAGAGCCACAATATTTAAGAAGCATTAAGAAGCCAACTTATTTCCGAGAGCTGTACTTTATATGTTAAAGAGCCACAGGTGCTTCATTATTTATTTATTAATATGTTGCATTTCCGGAGATTTTCTGGCTCATGGACACGCCCCCTGTGATGTCACTTCCTGAGGAAGTGACATCATGGTTCCTTGCCACGCCCCCGCGACACCTATCTGCGGCCCCAAAGAAGTTTAGTCTATTCATTTCGGCCCCTACCCGCTGCCAAGTTGTGCACCCCTGATGTAAAGGGAAACGCAAAGCAATTTCTGAGGCAAGCAAAGGTAAGATCTGCTCGTTTGCCTTGAAGTAAAATTTGGTTTATCTTTTCTTACATAGCTTTTTTTTAATCCGAAAGACATTCTTTAATATGCATGTTGGGCATGAACGTTTGAGCAAGCAACTGATTTGCTGTCTATTTTTGTATTCAATATGCTTGTATTTATTTATATTTTATAGCTGGCCCTTTCTTTTGCATTTTATCATATCTATTTACTTTTTATCTATTTGATGCTTATTTTATCTATTTTACATTTACTTATTTTTATTTTATCTCTTAATTTCATACATTTTTACATATCTTATACCTTTCTATATCTATTTACAGCAAAACCCTGAAGTTCCACGGCATTCAATAGGGCTTACTCTCTGCAGCCTTACAGCGCAATCCTATGCATGTCTACTCAGATGTAAGTTCCAACTCTTAGGTAAGTGTGCATATGTTTGCAGCCTTATTTTATACCTATTTAGATCTGGTATTTATTTTATACATATTTTTTATTTTATATCTGTTTATTATATCTATTGTATATGTATTCTATTTATACTTTAAATCTATCTATATCTGTTTACTTATTTTTATAACCACTTTATTTGTTTATATGCCTTTTTATATTTGCTTATTTTTACAGTACAGTATTTATACACCACCTTTTTCTTGTTGAGTCAGGGTAGGCTGATTCTAAACTCCATTTTTTTCAAATGGGTTTTTTACAAATATTATTCTATGAGAGGAACTCATAGAATTCTTCATTTGCCAGATGTTTCCTTCTGAGCGCAGTCAACATCCTGGCTTGTGGTTAGCCCTTCCAAGCTTCACAGTAGCCACAGTTCACTCTTGTGTCAAGATGTTGTCAAGATGTTCTCCGTCTCTCCAGACATTCCACACCCCCTCAAGGGTGATTTCACAGGGCCGTCAGCAGCTGCTGTCTCCCATCCAGGCAAGAACCAAGGCCTATCCTGCTTAGCTTCTTCAGGCAGGGCACTGGCTCAACCTCCAAACCACACCTCCTGCCTATGTACCGTACTATGTACTGAGCAGGTTTGACTAGCAAACTCACAGATAAGTATGTATAGGATTGCAGCTTAAGAGTTGTTTGGTGAGCAAGTCACAACTTGATCGTGATGATGGCATATGTTTCCTGCTATTCTGACTGTATGGCCAGCGGGTGGCACGGTGGCTGCCCCCGTTAAACCGCTGAACCATAAGCTGTCGATCGAAAGGTCGGCAGTTCGATTCCCGCGACGGGGTGAGCGCTCGTTGCTTGGCCAGCTCCTGCCAACCTAGCAGTTCCAAAGCATATCAATGCGAGTAGATAAATAGGTACCGCTTGCGGGAAGGTAAACAGCGCTCCGTGTTCCAGCTGCATGCTACGCGCTGCTGCAAGGAGAGTCATGCCGGCCACATGACCACGGAGGCGTCTTCGGACAACGCTGGCTCTTCGGCTTTGAAATGGGGATGAGCACCACACCCTAGAGTCGGACACGACTGGACTTAATTGTCAGGGGTCACCTTTACCTTTTTTATTTTGACTGTGCATCTCAGATTGGTTTGATGCTCAGATTAAGATGTATCTGTCACCTTTTTATCTTTTTTCCGAGCTTCGTCTGTTGGTTGAAAAAAAATTATATAAGATCTTTTTCTCGTCTGTTCCAATATCTAGGGAAACCACATGCAAAGCAGCAGCAATGAGTGACAGCCCCAGTTCCGTATAGTATTTGAGAGCTTCTCAAGCCTACTGTCTAGAGTAGATTGCAGCTTTTCAACCTTTTCCCCCACAAGTACCACTTTGCCAAGTGCTACATTTTCTGGGTACCACTTTTGCAGGTGCCACCACTGCCACTAGAGTTGGCAGCTGTGCCCAGGAGTAGGTGCTTTGCCCCCCTGCTGTCTCTGCAGCAAGAGAGCTGCTGCTACCTCCCAATCTCCCCTTTGCACTGCACCCTCCTGCCCCACACGATGTCTCTTTTGAGGAGCCAGGCAGCTGCCCAGTCACATCTTGCCCACTGGGGCGCTTCCGTCCCAGCCATCTCCACTTCCAGTGGGCCACGGTTGTTGAGGCCATGCCATGTGGTGGAGGACACCACCTGACACATTGTGAAATACCATTCCAGGGGTTGAAAAGCACTGATTTAGATCATTTGCACAGTGAACAATATTTGGGGGGGCAAAGCACATTCCCCCCCCCCCCCCAGCTTTTAAGCTGCGATAGTCTCAGCTTCAGGGAGCCATGAAACATAGAGAACAATAACGGCAAAATTTGCTTTGAGAATAATAATTGAACAAGCAGTCCCACACATTTGGGATTAAGGGCAGCAATTCCCCATCAGATGTCACGTCCAGTCTGATTTCAGCCAAAGCGACGATTTATGAAGTGAAATAACTATTCCAGTATCTGGGTACCTCCATGCATTGCGGTAAACAAAACTGAGAAGGTAATGTTGTTTGGTATACAGTACTTGCTTTAAACACCACATCAAACAACCGAAGATCAGGGTCTGATTCTCCTGAACATCTTCTACAAGGTCCTTTCTTATCATTAGGTCTGCAAATATTCCGTTGCATTAGGAAATTCCTCAAGGCCTCGACTTTGTCCTTCAGACTTCCCAGGTGTGATTTCAGCAAACAAAACTTCCAGATAGCTGGCCAACTTGTATCTTCTGTTTGCTCAAACTCTGTTGTCCATTTCGTTCTCTTCTTGCAACTTTCACCAGCTTTTGTGCTAAGGCTACACCTGATCCACACTTAGGATCAGATTACACCGGACAACACAAAATTGGCCCTGAAAATGAGAGCTAATCTTTATTAATTTCAATGTGTTGAAAACAAAAATGACAATGAAATCTGTCAATTAGCTCTAGTTTAGGAGAAGCAGTCCGCATTGCATACATAGGTGTTGTATGTGCCGTTGGGCATTTACCAGTACATGTCTATGGAACTATCCATTGCGGATCTCTCAACTGTAATCAATTTTGCATTTTCATTGTCATATTCGTGTTCAGCACCTCAAAATCTATAAGAAATTACTAATTTAATCTTTGGGGCATGTTAACATTTGTTGCCCAGTGTTACATGAAGCAGGGGCGTCGCTGGAGCGTGGGGGGGGGGGTGCCCCTGGGTGACGCGCGCACCCCGCGACGCGCGACACCCTCCGGACGCTCCGAGGGCTTTTTGCCCTCAAAACGGGTCTGCGCATGCGCAAAAATCCGGGAAATACCCGGATGGACGCGCTGCCTGGGCCTTCTTTCAGAAGGCCCTGGAGCGCCGACGGGGTCGGATGCTCCGAGGCCGGCTCCCGGGCCGGCCTCGGAGTGTCCGGAGGGTGACACGGGGGGGGGGGGGAGCTGGGTCGCCCCCCCGCACCGATATCGTAGCGTCACTAGGGTGACGCGCGCCCCCTGCCCCAGGGTGACGCGCGTCCTAGTGACGCTACTGACATGAAGGTCATGTCGATCAGGTTGAAATCCAGAAGTATAAAATGGCCTCAAGACCATGGCTCAAGATCTCCATTTCTTTTACCCAACATGTTTGCCTAGCCTTCATCAGGGCTGGGGGCACTATTGGAAGATTGCTGCATTCACCCCAAGTGTTGCTGTTTCATTTTACATGTCCGCCCCATTCACACATATGAAGCAGGGTGTAGGTGTGTGTGGGGGATGTGTGTGTGTTTGTTACTGGAACATTAAGAAAAACATGCAGGAGAGACAGACATGAGACAGACCAGAATCTGAGTAGGAGAAGCCATTGTATTTTCACGTTTAAGTTAAAGTTATTTTCACAGTTCCCTATTCTGTCCAAATGTCATAACTGGAGTTTACTTTAGACCAGAGGTTCTCAACGCATAACACTGGTGGTACGCAAGGTGGGTGTCGGTGGCGTGCGTGGCACCCGTGGACACCCAAACACAACCTAACGACCCACGTTCAAACCAAACCCTGAAACAAAGCTTTGAAACTGAATCACAAGTCAATGCTCCATCAAGAATGTCGAAAACATCCTAAAAATCTGCAGACTGAAGGCCATCCAGAAATGACTGCGAGCAAAGAGCTACAGTATTTCAAACGTCGCTAATTTCCTAACAGAAGGCACTTTGTCCTAGGAATAAAGGTAGCTTATAGCTGACAAAACGTGTGTGTGTGTGTGTGTGTGTTTGCTGTTGACTTTCCAGTACTTGTACACTGTGTGCACATGCAGAAAAACACAACACACACAAGAACAACTCCTGTGTGAAAATTAATCAGAACTCAGCGATGAGGACATCTGCCCAACCGCTTCTATCAGAGACAGTTCCTATTTTTTGCTACCTGCCCCTATTAAATCATTGTCTCTATTTTTGCCTGTTTAGAATTTTGTTACTGTCAGAGTCTAGAGTTCAGGTTCTTTCCTCCCCAGGGTCTCCATAACTATGGCAAAACACACACACACACACACACACACACACACACACACACACACACACACACACACACACACACACAGAATATAGACCTTTTCATAAGTGCATCAGGGTTAAGTACTGCATCACTTTTTGAATTATTATTATTATTATTATTATTTCTCTCGTGCCTTTCTCCCGGGGGGGGGGGGGGACTCAAGGTGGCTTATAATACAAAGTAAAAACACAAGCATTAAAAAAACAACCCAGAATGAAAGCTAGCAGCAGCAAACTAGCAGTAACCTAAATGAAATGATCCAGAGAGTCAAGACATGCCTGTTTAAATAGCTCTTCAGCCTCTGGCAGAACACCAGAAGGTGGGAAATATTAACACACTAGAGAGCAGGGAATTCCACATTTTGGGGCCACCACTGAAAAGGTCCTGTTGTGTGTTACCGCCAACCAAACCTCAGGGCAGCAGGATGTGCAAGAGAGTCTTCCCTCCCTGACCTTAATGGACGGGTGGATTCATCCAAAGGATGGTGGTCCTTCGCCCCAAGCAATGTAGGGCTTTGAAGACCATCATTAGCATCTTGAATTGCACCCGGAAAAGAACTGGTAACTACTGCAGCTGAATCAACAATGGTGAGACATGACTGAATTGTCTTGCACTAGTCAACACTCAAGCAGCTGCATTTGTGCCAGCTGATGTTTCTGATGGGTCTTCAAGGGCAGTCCCACCTACAGCACATTGCAGGAATTCAAGCGAATGGTCACTAAGGCATGGGTCACCATGACCAGGTCCTTTTGAGACGGAAAGCATTTGCTGAAGCTGGGCAAAAGCGCTCCAGGCCGCTGGTGCCACCCAGCTAGACATCCAGGAACCAAGCTGGGCCCAGGAGCACTCCCAAACTGCGGACCTGCGCCTTCGAGTGCAGCCTCACCCAGATCAGACCAGCGGCGCACTGTTGCTGAGTCAGCAAGCCTCCTGATGAGGAGGAGAACCTTTGCCTTGCTTGGATTTAATTTCCATTTGTCCAGCCCTTCACTGACTTCACACACTGCAGAGCTAGCTGCAGGAGTGGGTTGCCTGCCCCACAGTTCTCTCTGCAGCAATAAAGAGGCACCTCCAATGCTCTGCCTCTGTCTTGCCCAATCCATGCCACGTTTAATGGCCCAGGCCACCATGCAGCCACAGGTTGCTGCTGGTGTGCGGCTGCCTCACTCCCAGTGTCCTGCAGTCCCCGTGACAGTGGGGCCAAATACTACCCGTTATATTGTGAAGTGCCGTCAGTGGTTCCACTAACTCAAAAGTACAGCTGTGATTGCATGCATCTGAGCACTAACAGCCCAATCCTGTCTAGCAGGATGCAGTGGCGCACATAAGGCGCCCCCCCCCCCCGGCAACCTATCCAGGATAAGACCTGCCCCGGCGCAGCCAGCGGCCTTCTAGGAGAAAAGGGACGTCTGTCCCTTTACCCCGAGTAAGGTGATAGCGGATGTGCGCCAGCTATTTTGATGGCACAAGTCTGAGAGCCCCGTGTAACGGCAGCCAGGCCCTGGAAAGGGGATAGGATATGGCACAGGAGGCTGCTGACAATCCCTCCCCCTTCCCCGGGCCCGGAAGTATTATCTTGATGTTACCCTTACAACAACGCTGCAAGAGAAGTAACTCTTATCTCCATATTGCAGATGGGAAAGACTGAAGCCTAAAGTCACCTACTGACTTGCCTAAAGTCACCTACCGAATTCATGGCAGGGGCAATTCCATGGCAGGATGGAATTCATGGCAGGGGCAATTTCAGTCAGGAAAGTCGTTTCATTTGCAGCTCAGTTGCTTAACCATTACATGACACCAGCTTTCTTCATTCATGTCAGAACCCTTCCACCCACCCCCCACTAGGCAGAAAGGGTCGGATGGAGCCCATGGTTATGCACGAGGAAAAAAAAGGTTTCTTTTGAGCCAGGAAAAAATAAAGGCAGTACTTTACCTTGGCATTCATGGCAGGCCTCCCTTTTTTCCTTTCGTTCACGGGCCCCGCTGCAGCTGCCCTCAAGGGCTCCATATCCCAGTCAATATTTTTCCTCTGCCTGAGTCGGGTTGCACCCAGTTTACTCCATGTCTCCTCGGCACACCAGTCGTGTGTGCTGTCGACCCCAGTGGGAGCTATTCTGGAGCAATGGCAGGGGCCTTTCTACTCCACGCCCCCCCCCCCCCCCGCTTCAACCCATGTGCTGAGCAATGTTTTCTCTGCCAAACCTCTCAACTCCACCTTTTGTTCTCCTTGGGCTTTTCTTGATTTCCCAATCGCCCCCTTGCTTGGTGACTCTTGCTGTGCAGCCTCTCACCTTTTGCCCGGAGTGAAGGGGCGGCTTCTTGACCAGTTTGTTTACTGGCTGCTCAAAATTGTCCGGAATGTGGCACGGCCGAGGGACGCCACTGGCCTGCCACAGGTGCCTCAGCAGGTAGCGCTACATCAGACCCTTTCTGCCTAGGAAATGTACCCAGTGCAGAGGAGTGACATGCAAAACCCTGGATGTCTGGAAATGGCTGTGGTTACTCAGCAGTGAAGGTAAGCACTCTGCACATGCACAGATTTACTGCCAGGGATATTATAGGCTACAACTGTGAATGTAGCCTGACCCCCTGACTGGATCTGACTTTAATCCAAGGCCAGTGGCTCAGAGAAATCTTGACAAGGGGGACAATTATCCCTCCTGGGTACCAGGGATCTAGGCTTTTGTTCAACGGATCACTGGCTGATTATCCAGAAAGCACAAGGATCATGGATGCCTCTTTGAATGAGGGAGTCCATTTTTGCTTGAAAGATTGTCAGGTTACCAAAGGGGAGGAGCCAAGGTGAGAGTGTTCAGCAGCCCACTCCCCCTTTCTCTGGAGTGGTGTATGAAAGCACAAAGGCAGGATGAGTTACCTGTTGTTGCTTGCAGGAATAATGTGCTCTCTACTGCTATTCAATGCTCGACCTGTATATTTGAAAATAAAATCTCTGAAAGACAGAATAAGCCTCCTCCAGCAGTCTCTCCTTCTAAGGAAGCCAGACCCTCTGCCAACTCACTGCCCCAGAACTTCTCATTGGTCAGCGAAGTGGGGTCAGGGTGCAAGCACATCGTATTATTTTCTCAGTTACTTTCACGCAAGTTGTTGCATTCAAAATAGACACTGGGGACAAGTTCTGATCCTGATTCAGCCCTGCTGTAGTGACCGCCAGTGTGGACAGACATTTAGGTTTGGGTCTGGAAAACTTGGGTCCCAGTCCCATCACTGAGATGAGCTTCGTTATCTGGCCTTGGAGGAAATTGCTCGTCCCCAGCCTATGCTGGTAAAATGGGCATGGCAGCGCTTTATCACATTGGTTTGGTAATATATACAGTATTTATATATCGCCTTTCTTGGTCATTGGATTTCTCCTCTGACTTTAACCCAAGGCGGATTAAGAACAGAAATGTACAGCCCTCTGTAGATTTAAAACAAAGTGGATAAAAGATCAGTTGACTGTAGAGTTGAACCAAACTTGGGGGTGGACCAAGAAGGTGGAAATAGTTTGCAAAATTGTTAGAAGTCCTGTAAACGATAGTAGCTGCAGCAATATCACACCTGGGTCTATTGAACAATGGCTTGAAATGCCTTTAAGACAAATATGAAGACTGCTTTGTTCTCCCACCTTGTATACATCAATCAATGCTACACAAATACTAGTGATTTCATCTCAGCTAACTCCATTGCGGTTCATCACACCAGGTTTGCAAGTGTTTTGACATTTTCAGTCTGTCGCACCTGCAGTGTTCTGAATTTGATCCTATGAGGGGTTAACACATTCCACCTTACACTATGCAAATCTATTTTAAGGGTAAACCCTGAAGAAGCTTGTCAGGTCAAAAATAGACAGCCCACAAGGCACCTGCAAGGCACTTTGGCCTTTTGTCTCCACATATGTCACGTTATACAATGAGGACAATCTACCAGATTCTTCCCCTGTGTAAAGTCAATTGAAAATAATTAGGGCTGTGCATTCATACACTTTCTTATAGGGAGGATTGGGGCTGGGGGGGGGGGGAAACCACCTGGATCGTCAAGTACTACAAGTAGCGAGACAGAGTTTTAAACGTTGTGCCACATAAAGATGCCAGCCAAGCAGAGGCAGCATACATACATACATACATACATACATACATACATACATACATACATACATACATACATACATACATAAACCTTTATTGGCATACATGAACAGACAGACGAACAAAACAAATAGGAATAGAGCAAAATAATTACAAACAAATCACCTTGGGTCCCTTCAGGGAGAAAGGCGGAATAGAAATATTGTAAATAAATAAATAAATCACCCTACTACATTGCTTATACAAAATAAATCAATTCACAAATAAATCGGCATAGTATATAGACTGACAGACCTTTCTGCCCTAGCAATCAATATTTCTTAATGTTTTGGGGAAATATTGAATGCAGTTTGACGTCGTTGGACAACTAATAAAAGATACTTGGCAATATAACTAAAAAAACATGGGATTCCTCAGCTAATAGTAACTGAATGCAGGATTCATCCGAATTCTCTTTGTGTGATGAAAAATGAGGGTATAAATGAGTCTGACGCAAATCATCATAAATAGGGCAGTGTAAAAGAGTATGAGATAGTAAATCTATAACTCCACTATTACAAATACACTGACCATCATTCCTACTATCAGTAGAGGCTCTAAAGCGGGCTTTTCGAACATTCGAGGGAAAGACATTACATCTTGCCAACGTAAGAGCTCATCGCACCAAATACTTTGGTTTGCAAGCATCTAGTAGGGGTTAGTTGGAAAGCTAAAGGAGAACAAACCCTCACTGCCTCGGCAAATCGCTCCTGCCTGTCGATGGCAGGGGCAGCGGGTGGGACACAAGAACGTGATCCAAGCTACATAATTATGGACAATTTTATTGGTAGATCCAAGATCATCAGCCCACACATAGGACCAATGGAGGTGAATAGCCATCATGGCCATCTACCATTCTACCTCCACTGCTTCCCACTTCCTGGATTCAAGAAGGAAGAGGAGAACAGAGAAGAAAAGGAAGTGTGGAGGAGCGAAGACTGGTGGGCTAGTTGCAGAGGTCTCCAGACTATGGCCCGCTGGCCGCAATTTCATCCGGCCCACAGAAAGTCGGCCAGTGTGGTCCAGGGCGGCCTCCAGCCCATCCACGGGGCTCCCCCCTCCTGCATCCCAAGGAATGCAGGGCGACAGAGTAGGAAGCTGCGGTGGTTGGCGAGCGGCTCCCCACTGTCCGCTTGCATGGGAATGACATGGCCGGAAGGGGCGGGGCCGCCGGCTGCCTGTCCATCAAACCCGTCTGGCTCTTGGCCGGAAAACTTTGGAGACTCCTGGGTTAGAGCACTGCAGGCGTTCTAGCCCACCACTTCCCTCTCCTCCACACTCCCTCTTCTGCTCTGTTCCCTTTTTTCTTTTCAAATCTAGGGAGCAGGAGGAGGAGAAGTGAAGGAGCGACTGGTATGCCACCGGATAAAGGGAAAGGCATTTGGTGGTTCTGCCTTCCCAGAAGGTCCATGGCTGACCCTGAATGGATCAGATCAAAGGTTCTTCTAGACGAGGGATGACCCATTCTTTAAGGCTTAAAGCAGAGGTTCTCAACCTGTGGTACGGGTACCCCTAGGGGTACACGGACCTCTTGCTGGGGGTAGTCCAAGCCCTGCCCCATCAGCAGCTAATTAAGTGTTAATTAACATGGATTTTAAATTTTCGGAGCCCTTCTGTCTCTCTGATTTTGGTTTTGGGCTTATTTTTGTACTTTGGAAAATGTACTTTGGTGGGGTAGGGGAGGGAGGAGCTGATTTTGGGAACTGTAACTTGGAGAAAAAAAGAGATCCTTGCATCTCTCTCTCTCTCTCTCTCTCACTCTCACTCTCACTCTCACTCTCACTCTCACTCTCACTCTCACTCTCACACACACACACACACACACACACACACACACACACACACACAGAGAGTTAAATAAGACATTTTTCACATTTAAAATTGTCTTAGTACTTTTTTATTTAACAATTAATTACCTAATTAATTAATTGATTAATCCAGTTAATTAGCAGTTAATTAGCAGGGGGTACTTCAGAAAATTGGACCGTGATAGGGGGTACCCGGGCCTCCAAAGGTTGAGAACCCCTGGCTTAAAGAATGGGTCGTAAGGCCAATTGAAGCAGTCGCCTCCGGCAGCAGATTGGTGGGGGGTACCCATCTCTGTCCGCCTACTTGCCTCCATTTTTCTTCCTTCTCCTTCCACTCTTTAGATTGGAAAAGGAAGGGAAGAGGAAATGTGGAGGAGAGTGCTGAGCTGGAACATTGGGGAGTGAAAGGAGCGGAGGCTGGCACAACGGGGGGGGCAGATTTGGGGTGCCACCTCAGGCGCCAGGAGTTCTGGAACCGTCCCTGTTCTAGACCAACCTTTTTCCTCTGGAGTCCTGGTGGTCCAGGAAGCTCAGAAGCAACATGCCAACCTCTACTGTTTGTCGATCAGATATGCTTCCTCTGTATACAGAGGTTTTATTTTTCCAGTTTTAGCAGTCATTGGTTGTGCCCCATAATTTTGGGTTTTTTGGTGGGTTTTTTTTTTTTTAATGGCAAGGGCCATCACAGTCTCTTGTGGCAATATGTTCCATGAGTTAACCGGGCATGATATGAACAAAAGTGCACACGCCTCCATTGGCAAGGAAGAAAGGCAATTGTCAAACCAGAAACCGCCAAGGCTGTTGGCCAATGTGACCTGAGGGAAATTTCCTTCCCAAACCTAAATCTGGGTAGAAAAACCTGCTGTGTGAGCCTAACAGGCTAAAAAAGGTCTCCGAAAGGATCCTTTCCTCCCCCCTAGTTTGTTTGTCTGCTTCTTTGCTTGCAAAATGTTTGGCATTTATGCAAAAAGGGAACTGAGAACTTCCCTCAGCACTGGGGTTGTTTTGACCACAACATTCAGGAAATGTTATAATGAACATATGCACTAGGGAAGACTTGGGATATGGCTCTGAGGGCCACAGTGGCTTAGTGGTCAAGATGCTGAACTGCAGACTGGGAGGTCGGTAGGACAGCAGTTTGAGACCCAAGTGCTGCGTGACGGAGTGAGCTCCTGTCTTCGGCCCCAGTTCCTGCCAACCTAGCAGTTCGGAAGCAAGAAATTGCAAGGAGGTAAATGCTGCGGCTGGAAGGTCACAGCGTTCAGTTAGTCATGCTGGCCACATGACTACGGAAGCGTCTTCGGACAACACTGGCTCTTTGGCCTTAGAAACGGAGATGAGCACTGCACCCTAGAGTCGGACACGACTCGCTTTTGAGCAGGGGAGACCTTGACCTTTAGATTCCATGAAAAACGAACTTCTCTGTCTCTGTCTTCCCTTCATGCATTGGCCATAGAAGGAGTTGGATTCCTTCCTCCATCTTGATTCTGGATCACATTTTGCTCCCCCTACCCCCCAGGGCACACTCTCATGGGTGGCTTTGCTGGTGGGGTGGAAGTATCACCGTCTTCGGGATACACCGAAGAGCACCTCCCTTATGAGGAAAGGCTACAGCGTCTGGGGCTTTTCAGCCTAGAAAAAAGGCGCCTGAGGGGGGACATGATTGAGACTTATAAAATTATGCATGGGATGGAGAGAGTGGATAGAGGGAAATTCTTCTCCCTCTCGCACAACACCAGAACCAGGGGACATGCACTAAAATTGAGTGGAGGGAGAGTTAGAACAGACAAAAGAAAATATTTCTTTACCCAGCGTGTAATTCATCTGTGGAACTCCTTGCCACAGGATGTGGTGATGGCATCTGGCCTAGATGCCAGCCTTTAAAAGGGGTTTGGACAGATTCATGGAGGAAAAGACCATCACAGGTTACAAGCCATAAGCAACCTCCTGGTTTTAGAAGTGGGTTTTCTCTGTGCCAGGTGCAAGGGAGTGGCGACTGGACACAGGTATCTTGTTGTCTTGTGTGCTCCCTGAGGCATCTGGTGGGGCCACTGTGTGACACAGGAAGCTGGACTAGATGGGCTTTTGGCCTGATCCAGCAGGGCTCTTCTTATGTTCTTATTATGTTGTTAGAAAGGTTGACACTTTAAAAAAAAAAAAAGAGCAATGTCTTGGTTTTGAAACAGGAAACCATTTCACAACATTTAAAGCAAGTATAAAACCAAAATATAGACATCTTCTCAATACATTTCCAGAAATAAAATAGCTTATTATGTTGGGCTGTGGATTTAGCCAGCACAAAGGTACACAATGCTGTGTGTGTGTGTGTGTGTGTGTGTGTGTGTGTGTGTGTGTGTGTGTGTGTGTGTGTGTGTGTGTGTGTGTGTGAGAGAGAGAGAGAGAGAGAGAGAGAGAGAGAGAGAGAGAGAGAGAGAGAGAGAGAGAGAGAGAGAGAGAGAGAGAGAGAGAGAGAGAGAGAGAGAGAGAGAGAGAGAGAGAGAGATTTTGAGAAGATATAGAAGAAGCTAATGTGGTAATGTGTAATGTGGTAGCCCTGATGAATTAGCCTCAAGGCTTGAAGGGTTTAGTTATGTGACCCAGCCTTCACCTGCCCTCGCTACCTGTCATTGATGGACTTGGAAAAAAACACACCAGAAAAAGATTTATCTCCCTATATTTATACAAGCCTGCAAACTGTAGGAGCTCAGTTATTTGAAGGGCAATTGGCAGCCAGAGGCGTCCTAATATGGAGGGTTCAGGTGCGCTGCGCCCCCAGCGCGCTGCTTCCAGGGGGCGCGCGCCCCCCCAGGACCTGCCTTTGGTCCGGTGGGCCGCGGCAGCAGCAGCAGCAGCAGCAGGAGGAGGTGGAGGCGGAGGCGGGGAGTGTTGTGCGCGAGCGCGCTCGTGCACAACACTCCCCACCTCCTCCTCCTCCTCCTGCTGCTGTTGCTGCTGCTGCCGCGGCCCGCTGGACCGAACAGAGCAGGGGAGTGACAGCAGAGCAGGCGGAGGTGGGGAGGTGTGCGAGTGCTCGCGCGCGCCTGCCCACCTCTCCTTTCCCCTTCCCGGCTTCATCAGTCAGCGGCCCAGCTAGAGGCGCGAGCTGCTCGCGCCCCAGCTGGGCCGCTGACCAACGAAGCCGGGAAGGGGAAAGAAGAGGTGGGCAGGCACGCGCGAGCGCTCGTGGGGGCGCTCGGTCCCTGCCCCCCACCCCAGGCGCCGGGAGGGCGCAGAACGCCACTGTTGGCAGCTGATTTTTGAATAGCCTCCGGGGTTAAGGTAATTACTTATCTGATCTTTCCATCACCTATGTTTTCATTGAAGGCTCTGTGGGACCCACCAGAAATCAGGTTGAGACCCACCAAGTGGGTCCTGACCCACAGTTTGAGAAACACTGAGGGCATCAGCTGGAGCAGTGCTCTTCGACTTGCCAAGATTCAGGTTGCCACAGACACTAAGCAGGCAGTGGGGTAGCCAGGCTCCCCAGCAACTGGGGCGGAAAAGCCCGCCGCCCCATTATGCAAATTAAGTAAGTAATTTGCATAATGAGTTTTTGGTTTTTTTTAGTTTTTTCGCGGTTTTTCCGCCAATTTAAAGTGTAAAACAGTGATTTTTCAACGCGTGTGTGTGCTTTGAGGCCACTTATCTGAGCTCCAGGACGTTCCAGCAGGCTGGCAGCAGCATCGACGATCTTCTTATTATCGCATTCGCAAACCTTCCGGACTCGGAGTTTGCGCATGCCCATTCCGTCCTTGCAAACTCCGTGGGTTTGCGCATGCGTAAACTCCGGAAACTCCTGCGCCCGGAGCAGGGAGAGGCTGTGTGCCCTGGCGCAGGAGTTTTCGGAGTTTACGCTTTCGCAAACCCACGGAGTTTGCAAGGACGGAATGGGCATGCGCAAACTCCGAGTCCGGAAGGTTTGCGAATGCGATAATAAGAAGATCGTCGGTGCTGCTGCCAGCCTGCTGGAACGTCCTGGAGCTCAGATAAGTGGCCTCAAAGCACACACACGCGTTGAAAAATCACTGTTTTACACTTTAAATTCGCGGAAAAACCTCAATTTTTTTTTCAAATTTAAGGATTCCCGCGCCCCACTCCCGAGCCTCTCCGCCCCTCCCAGAGCCTCTCCGCCCTAACGCCCTGGGGCCCACCGCCCCACCGCACCATGTCAGCCGACGCCTCTGTAAGCAGGTTGCTTCTTGATGTTTTCTGGCTAAAATCATCATAAGAACATAAGAACATAAGAAGAGCCCTGCTGGATCAGGCCAAAAGCCCATCTAGTCCAGCTTCCTGTGTCACACAGTGGCCCCACCAGATGCCTCAGGGAGCACACGAGACAACAAGATACCTGTGTCCAGTCGCCACTCCCTTGCACCTGGCACAGAGAAAACCCACTTCTAAAACCAGGAGGTTGCTTATGGCTTGTAACCTGTGATGGTCTTTTCCTCCATGAATTTGTCCAAACCCCTTTTAAAGGCATCTAGGCCAGGTGCCATCACCACATCCTGTGGCAAGGAGTTCCACAGATGAATCACACGCTGGGTAAAGAAATATTTTCTTTTGTCTGTTCTAACTCTCCCTCCACTCAATTTTAGTGCGTGTCCCCTGGTTCTGGTGTTGTGCGAGAGGGAGAAGAATTTCCCTCTATCCACTCTCTCCATCCCATGCATAATTTTATAAGTCTCAATCATGTCCCCCCTCAGGCGCCTTTTTTCTAGGCTGAAAAGCCCCAGACGCTGTAGCCTTTCCTCGTAAGGGAGGTGCTCCAGCCCACTAATCATTCTGGTCGCTCTTTTCTGCACCTTTTCCAATTCAGCTATATCCTTTTTGAGGTATGGTGACCAGAACTGGACACAATACTCCAGATGTGGCCTTACCATCGATTTGTACAAAGGCATAATGATATTGGCCGTTTTATTCTCAATCCCCTTTTTAATGATCCCGAGCATGGAATTGGCCTTCTTCACAGCCGCCGCACACTGGGTCGACACTTTCATCGACCTGTCCACCAGGACCCCAAGATCTCTCTCTTGATCCGTCACAGACAACTCAGAACCCATTAGCGTATATGTGAAATTTTGGTTTCTTGCCCCAATGTGCATCACTTTGCACTTACTTACATTGAAGCGCATCTGCCATTTTGCTGCCCATTCTCCCAGTTTGGAGAGATCCTTCTGGAGCTCTTCACAATCCCTGCTGGTCTTTACCACCCGGAAAAGTTTAGTGTCATCCGCAAACTTGGCCACCTCACTGCCTATCCCCAAGTCCAGGTCATTTATGAATAAGTTGAAAAGCACCGGTCCCAAGACCGATCCTTGGGGCACACCGCTTTTCACCTCTCGCCATTGTGAAAATTGCCCATTGACTCCCACTCGCTGTTTCCTGGTCTTCAACCAGTTCCTAATCCACAAGAGGACCTGCCCTCTTATTCCCTGACTGTGGAGTTTTCTCAGGAGCCTTTCATGAGGGACCGTGTCAAACGCCTTCTGAAAATCCAGATATATAATATCCACGGGTTCGCTCGCATCCACATGCCTGTTGACCTTTTCAAAAAATTCTAACAGGTTTGTGAGGCAAGACTTCCCCTTGCAGAAGCCATGCTGACTCTCCCTCAGCAGAGCTTGTTCTTCTATGTATTTTAAGATTTTATCCTTAATGAGACTTTCCACCATCTTCCCTGGAACAGATGTTAGGCTGACCGGCCTGTAGTTCCCCGGGTCCCCCCTCCTTCCTTTTTTAAAGATTGGCGTGACATTAGCTATCCTCCAATCCTCTGGCACAGTGGCCGTTTTAAGGGACAAGTTGCATATTTTGGTCAAGAGGTCAGCAACTTCATTCTTGAGTTCCTTCAGAACTCTTGGGTGGATGCCATCCGGGCCTGGTGATTTATTGATCTTTATTTTGTCAATTAAGTCTGAGACGTCTTCTCTTTTAACCTCTATTTGACTTAATTCTTTAGTCAGGGGAGACCGTTCCGGCAGCGGTATTTGCCCGAGGTCTTCTGCCGTGAAGACAGATGCAAAGAACTCATTTAATTTCTCTGCAGTCTCCAAGTCCCCTTTTATCACCCCTTTCTCTCCCTCACCATCCAGCGGACCCACCGTTTCCCTGGCAGGTTTCCTGCTTCTAACATATTTGAAGAAGCTTTTATTATTCCCTTTTATGTTGCCTGCCATACGTTCCTCAAAGTCTTTCTTGGCCTCCCGTATCATCTTTTTACATTTCTTTTGCCACAGTTTGTGCTCCTGTTTATTTTCCTCATTAGGGCAAGACTTCCATTTACGGAAGGAAGCTTCCTTGCCTTTTATAGCCTCCTTAACTGTGCTTGTTAGCCATGCCGGCATCCTCCTGGACTTGGTCGAGCCCTTCCTCCTTTGTGGGATACACTCCCGCTGGGCCTCTACGACTGTTGTTTTAAACAGCCTCCATGCACTCTGGAGCGATTGGACTCCTTTTACCTTCCCTTTCAGCTTTTTCTTAACTAGTCTTCTCATTTTGGGGAAGTCTGCCCTTCGGAAGTCAAGGGTTTTCGTGTCAGATTTGCTCGGCACTCTCCCTCCGACATGCATGGCGAAACAGATCGCAGCATGGTCACTGTTCCCCAACGGTTCGGTAACATTTACCTCCCTGACCAGATCTTGAGTGCCACACAATATCAAGTCCAGAGTCACCTGTCCTCTGGTCGGTTCCGTGACAAGCTGCTCTAAGGCACAGTCATTTAACATATCCAGAAATCCAGTCTCTCTTTCATGACCTGAGCATGAATTGACCCAGTCGATGTGAGGATAATTGAAGTCCCCCATGACTACAACCCTGTCTCTCGTTGACACCTCCCTGATTTGCTTCCTTATTTCAAGGTCCCCTTCAGGTTTTTGATCTGGAGGACGGTAGCATGCCCCTACTATTACATCACTCTTGGAGCCTGGTAATCTAACCCACAGTGATTCTACGGAGGAGTCAGAGCCCCCCTCCAGCTCTACTCTGGTGGATTCTACCCCCTCTTTGACATAGATGGCCACCCCACCTCCAACACGCCCCTCTCTGTCCCTCCTATAGAGTTTATATCCTGGAATTGCAGTATCCCACTGGTTCTCCGCATTCCACCAGGTTTCTGTTATACCTACTATGTCAATGTTTTCCCTAGCCACCAAACATTCCAGTTCTCCCATCTTTGCCCGTAGACTTCGGGCATTTGCATAAAAGCACTTATATACCTGGTCCCCCAAGAAGGGCTGCATGTTTGCCCCTTTATTCCTGCAGCCTTCTGTTTTGCTAGACTGGCTGTCATGTCCCATCACGCTACCACTCCCAATTCTTATTCTGTTATTACTTGATTGTTCCCCATCCTCTGCACCCTCATTCCCGAGGAATGAGGAGTCCCGAACCGGATGCCCCTCGGCTCCTGTCGGCTTTCCCCCAGGAGTCAGTTTAAAAGCTGCTCTGCCACCTTCTTAATGTTACGCGCCAGCAGTCTGGTTCCGTTTTGGTTCAAGTGAAGCCCGTCCCTCTTGTACAGGCCCGGCTTGTCCCAAAACGTTCCCCAGTGCCTAACAAACTTAAACCCCTCCTCCTCACACCAGTGTCTCATCCACGCATTGAGACCCCTGAGCTCCGCCTGCCTAGCTGTCCCTGCGCGTGGAACAGGTAGCACTTCTGAGAACGCCACCTTTGGGGTCCTGGATTTGAGCTTCCTACCTAGCAACCTAAATTTGGCCTCCAGGACCGCCCGGCTACATTTCCCCACGTCGTTGGTGCCAACATGCACCACAACCGCTACCTCCTCCCCAGCACTCTCTACCAGCCTATCTAGACGAGAGGTGATGTCCGCAACCTTCGCACCAGGTAGGCAAGTCACCGTGCGGTCCTCACATCCGTCACAGACCCCCCTTTCTATGTTCCTGACTATAGAGTCACCCACAACAAGAAGCCCCCTTCCCCCTCTCCCCAGAGGAGTATCCATAGTGCGACTGGATACGGGCCCATCACCTGAAGAAGGGGTCCCCACTGTGGGATTGTTTCCCTCTTTTCCAGAGCAATGTCCTCCAGCCCTGAGACTCCCTTCCCTGGCAGCTGAAGTGCTGGCCAACTGAGGGTAGGACGATGCCTCCACGTCCCTAGAAGTCTCACCCTGGTTCCTCTCTACCTGTCTCTGCTTCTCCAGGTCAGCAACCGTGGCTTCAAGGGAGCGAACCCGTTCCCTGAGAGCCTGGAGCTCTTTGCACCGAGCACACACCCATGACATGTGCCCAAGAGGCAGATAGTCATACATGTGACACTCAGTGCAAAACACTGGATAGCCCCCACCCTTCTGCTGGCTGTCTGACTGCATAGCTTTTTTTGTAAGTTATGGGTTTAAAACAGTTTGGGTACCTTAATGTTATTGGAGCTCTCCTCTCTTCAAGGGACGTGCCGGGCAGTGTGTGGGGCCTGGCTTCCTCGCCCCGCTGCTGAACTCGCCCAGCTGCTTAACTCGCTGTGTCTTTTTTTATCTTGCCACTTCGTTCCCGTGAGGCCACTCGCTGCTCCTGAAAGGGCTCACTCGCAAACCAGCCCCAGATTTAAACTGTTGTGTAGCTCCTCCCCCTGCCTACCTGAAAGTTTGAAAAGACTGGCCTCTAAGGGGGGCAGGGCCTGATGTGGTTTACTGGCAGGAAATTCCTGTTGCTATTGTTCCTGCTGCTGCCTCAATTTACATCTGACCTACTCAGCTGGCAGGAATGTGTGTTGCTATGGTTTCTGAGTCACCCTAATTTACCATGTGGCCTTCTATACCATGCGGTCTGTATGTTTTAAACTGTAGGTTTTAAATTCTGCTTAAGTTTAACTCTGCTTAAGGTGCAGTTTAGCTTGCTTTCTCCCCTTCTTTTAGCCTCCTCTTGTTTTGTTTTAGGCTCCTACTCTAAAGTAGACTCAGGTCTCTGCCCTGGGCTTTTTACTCTCGAGTAAACACTGGTTTTACTCAGAGTAGACCTGTTTAGATTTGGACTGCAATTCTCTTTAGAATCAGCTGTAGAATCTACTCAGAGTAGACCTGTTTAGATTTGGACTGCAATTTTCTTTAGAACCAGCTCCCAGGCTTGTCCAGTTTCTGCCCCTGTCTTTTAGATAGGTGCTTGTTTGTGTTTTGAATCTATTTAATTTCCCACCTAGCTTCTGTGCCTGTGTCCTAGCTACTGGACCTTACAATCCCCCTCCTCAGGTTATATTTAGTTCTACTTAAGCTAGGCTTAGTTCCTAGCTAGGCTTAGTTCTATCTTAAGTTTAAGGTAGCTTAAGGTAGCTTTAACCAAGTCCTTTACAGTTAATGGTAAATTAAAGTTAGACAAAGCTGCACAATTGAGAGAGTTCACTTACCTTCTCCTTGCTTACCCTCTCCTCGCCCAGCTGCTTAACTCGCTGTGTCTTTTTTTATCTTGCCACTTTGTCCCCGTGAGCCACTTCGTTCCCGTGAGGCCACTCGCTGCTCCTGAAAGGGCTCACTCGCAAACCAGCCCCAGATTTAAACTGTTGTGTAGCTCCTCCCCCTGCCTACCTGAAAGTTTGAAAAGACTGGCCTCTAAGGGGGGCAGGGCCTGATGTGGTTTACTGGCAGGAAATTCCTGTTGCTATTGTTCCTGCTGCTGCCTCAATTTACATCTGACCTACTCAGCTGGCAGGAATGTGTGTTGCTATGGTTTCTGAGTCACCCTAATTTACCATGTGGCCTTCTATACCATGCGGTCTGTATGTTTTAAACTGTAGGTTTTAAATTCTGCTTAAGTTTAACTCTGCTTAAGGTGCAGTTTAGCTTGCTTTCTCCCCTTCTTTTAGCCTCCTCTTGTTTTGTTTTAGGCTCCTACTCTAAAGTAGACTCAGGTCTCTGCCCTGGGCTTTTTACTCTCGAGTAAACACTGGTTTTACTCAGAGTAGACCTGTTTAGATTTGGACTGCAATTCTCTTTAGAATCAGCTGTAGAATCTACTCAGAGTAGACCTGTTTAGATTTGGACTGCAATTTTCTTTAGAACCAGCTCCCAGGCTTGTCCAGTTTCTGCCCCTGTCTTTTAGATAGGTGCTTGTTTGTGTTTTGAATCTATTTAATTTCCCACCTAGCTTCTGTGCCTGTGTCCTAGCTACTGGACCTTACAATCCCCCTCCTCAGGTTATATTTAGTTCTACTTAAGCTAGGCTTAGTTCCTAGCTAGGCTTAGTTCTATCTTAAGTTTAAGGTAGCTTAAGGTAGCTTTAACCAAGTCCTTTACAGTTAATGGTAAATTAAAGTTAGACAAAGCTGCACAATTGAGAGAGTTCACTTACCTTCTCCTTGCTTACCCTCTCCTCGCCCAGCTGCTTAACTCGCTGTGTCTTTTTTTATCTTGCCACTTTGTCCCCGTGAGCCACTTCGTTCCCGTGAGGCCACTCGCTGCTCCTGAAAGGGTGATTCCAACAGTTCCTTACACACACACACATACACACACACACACACTCGACTTGCCGCCGGACCCAAGGAAGGTAGGATCCGGCGGGTGGGCGGGTCACTCGGCGGACAGGGGGGAGGGACGGCGGAGCCGGGAGGGCGGCCATAGGCCCAGCCATCCTGGGCGGGGGCGGGGACATGGCGTCCACTATATTCCAGTCCGCGTCGGGCTCCGTAGGGCGACTGGGCCGTTACACGGCCGCCTCCGACTTCCGCCAGCAAAATAGCTGGTGGAAATCCAAGGAGACCTACCGGCCCCAGCCGCCGTTACACTTGGGGAAGGGGACGAGCGTCCCCTTTCCTGCAGGCAGCCCACGGCGGAGCACTGGATCGGGCGGATGACCTCAGCCAGCCACCCAATCTTTAGGTAGGAGAGTGTGTGTGTGTGTGTGTGTGTGTGTGTGTGTGTGTGTGTGTGAGAGAGAGAGAGAGAGAGAGAGAGAGAGAGCACTTATAACTTTGTGCTGCTACATCCATAGTCAAGTTGAATAAGCAATTTTATTTATGGAAATGTATCAAAAAGATGTCTACGTTTTAGTTTTATGCCTGCTTTAAATGTTGATAAATGGTTTCCTGTTTCAAAGCCAAGACATTGCTCATTTAAAACAAAAACAAAACAGTGTCAGACTTCCTCAAAAGCACTGAGGAGGAGGATACTTCCACCCTACCAACAAAACAACCAATGGGAGCATGGTGCCCTGTGAGCACATGGAGCAAAATGTGATCGAGAAGGAGGAATCCAACTCCTTTTATGGCCGCTGCAAGGTGGGGAGACAGAGACAAAAGGAGAAGTTAGATTTTAGTAGACTCTGCAGAAGCTGGTCTGTATTCTTAGGGGAATAAATAAGTTACTGTAAACCTGCTGCTGATTTTCTGGCATTCATTGATCTTGGTGTCAGAACTCAGAAGTCTCATGACTGAGACTCTGACTGACAGCCAGGATTTGGAGGGAGAGGAGCTGGTTCTAGTTCAGCTGGCCCAAGACCTCCTCTTAGTTGCCCCAAGGCCTCCTGACACCTGAGGCTGCCTGCTGATCTTACCTGCTCATGTGCCAGCCTCTGCGCCTCCCACTCTCCAGTGTTCCAGCTCAGCACACATTCCCTTTTCCTCTCTTCGCCCTCTTCCTTTTCAATCCAGTGTTTAGGAGCATCGGAGGCAAGTAAGCGACCCGTGGCATTGCTGGAGGGGGTGTGGCACCATAAGTGGTGCAAGGCGTTGCATGTGGCCCCTCCTACTCGCCATTCCAGCAGTGCCTTCGCCACCGGAATGGCTCCAGGGGCAAGTGGGAGGGGCCGCCTTACATTGGTTTGCAAGGTGCGGTGCAGAGCCTTGCACCGCTTACGGTCCCGCACCCCCTCCAGCAACGCCACTACAGCGGGCAGAGATGGGCCCCCCACCCCACTTGAGGTGACCACTTCAGTTGACCTCACGGTTGGTCCAGCCCTGTGCAGACCCCGAGAATGAAGGGGGAACCTGAACCTGCCGCCGAGACAATCCCGCCTGAGCCAGACCCCCCGCAAGGGATTGGACCCCGGCATGCCAGGAACCTCTAGCCCTTCACTGTCTGCCTACCTGCCAGTGCAGGGAACGTGTCAGGTGAGAGGTGACAGGCCCAAGGAAGCCCTTCTTAATAATCCTTACCCTGCAGCAATGCAGCGGAGCCTCTGAGGCCTATGGGCCACAGGATATAGAAGAGCTCAGTTGGAGTAGGAACTTCATCTGACCAAGCTACTCCCTTGGCGTACCTCTCCAAGGTTCTTTGACCACCTCACCTCACCTCTCCTCGTGGGTTCCTGTGTGAGGCCGAGACAGGACAGAACCAGTCCACAGTGGCTCTGGAGAAGCTAGCTCGTGGCCAGCCCAACCATGAGGCAATCTGATGTGGTTTTCATCAGCAGCAGATGCCAGGGAGCGAGGGGACAGGAGGCCTAAAGTTAACCCCACACTCCACTGAGTGACACACCTGTGCCGGTTGGTGCTTAATGGGTGAACCACCAGCAGTGTGCATAGAGTCTGTGTGCGAGTGCGTCTATGTTCCCTTGCAAGATATGACTGGCTGGGCAGAGCAAGGACTGAAGCGCTCGTTTGGAATAATGGGGTTTGTTGACAAGACAAAAGAGAACGATACAGACAACTGGAGCAGTTCCAACCACTTCGGGACAATTGGCAAGATCACAGAGAAAAATGTGGCTTGCAATAGACAGGTTCCTTTCGATGAGAAGAGGCCATGATGATGAAGTCTCCTTTACAGTTTCTTGCCAGTGCAGGCAGAAAATACATGATTAAAAAGGGGGAAAAAAATCTCATGATTTAGCATCAACAATCATTGGCAAACTTTGAAAGAACTATGTTACAGTTGTTTAGGTGGCTCTAGGCCTCCTTTAATTTGGGAGAAGAGAGGAACAAAGGCTATGCAGGGGTCACATGCTTCAAAAATGGCTGCATTCAGTTGGGGATTTGTTTGGTGCAGAATTAGGGAAAAACCGAGTTCAGAATTGTACCAAGAGTGAAGCATCTTCAGCGGGTTTATGGTCATAAAAACAGCGAGATATTTTTTTAAAGTTCAAAACATGTATCTTTAAAACTGCTTTATAAGTCATTTAAAATGCAGCGTATGCAATAAAATCCTTTCAAAGTTTTCTCAAAAATACAATAAAAACAATTTAAAAACATGTGGCGTGGCGTTTCATTCATAGCCCATGAATCTCATCAGAGGCAGTCAGCCTAACAGGCAGGAAGAGGGTACGAACATCGCAGTCCTGCTGCTGATTGTATTTAATCAATCAAAGTTCCCAAAAGGGAACTTTGGCGCACATTTTTTCTAAAGTTAATTAATACCGGAACATGGACTTCAATTCTGAACGACAGTTCAGAATTGTCGTCTTTTTTTTTTTTTATAAAGGTATCTCAACTCTGGGCTGGATTTGTGCACAAGTTATGTAAGCTACACCTTCAGGCCTCCACCTATGAAGGGCCTACAAAATACAAATGTTTCACGTTTGACATGAATATATGCGAATATGAAGCTTTGATACTTCTGTTTTCTTTGTCCTCTGTTAGAAATTTATTATTATTATTATTATTATTATTATTATTATTATTATTATTATTATTATTATTAATAGTCTTATTATTATTATTATTGACTGGTTCATGGACTCCAGTAATATTATAAGTACGTGTGTCTCCCCACCCTGTTCCCCCCACCCTTGTCTGCCACTGCACCCTTCCTTCCTCTTTGCAAATGCTCTATTGGGTTGAGCTGAGATAGAGAGCGGGCGGGGGGCGGGTAGCACGCAGCCCTGCAGCTCCATATATTGAAAATATTTTTTTCTCTGATTGCTGTGTTGTACAAAATGTACCGGTATATACTATTTTCTAGAGCGGACCCACTGCAGCCCACCCTAAAGACAAAGACTGAGTGACGTGGCCCTGAAGGCAGAAGGTTTGTGGACCCCTGTTCTACACCTCTGCTCCCCCCCCCCCCCGTCCATCGCCATGTGTAAGGCTCAAGGTGAGAATGGGACTTCTAGGCATGCAGACCTTCTGCATGATCGGGAGTGTTGTGTGCTCCGCTTTGAGGTGCGAGTCAAAAATGGCTTGAAAGACGCTTCACCTCTCAAGGCATTTTGCACACATCTGTTTTACAAGTTTTTGAACAATACAAAAAGTTGCCGAACTTGTCCATCAGGGGACAAATGTGGGATGAGTGTCTGCACAACGATCAGTGGGCCCTCTTTGAAACTGGGGGGGGGGGGGATAAAATCTATATCACCTGCTAGCAGCCTATTTATTTATCTGAATGCTCCACCTTGTGGCAGACTAGAGAAAGTAGATCTATTCTTCCCCAGGCCTGTACAACTTCCCCACCTGAGGCTGAAGGAAATTCTCAAAGTAAGCATTGCCGACAAAGACTGGATACAAGGATTCGATCTGTAGTCCAGCAGTTCCTGCTCGATATGTTCAAATGCAATTTTTTTTTCTAATCCAAACGTGCCTCGTGGCAGGACATGAGATGCAGGCGTGAAGCACACAAATATTGTGTGACATCATCATGTCACGTTAAAAGACGTTGCCGTTCTAGCTTGTCTGCCGCTGCCTCACATGGCTGGAAATCTCTTGATTTCCAGGGCTGGTCCAGGCATGAGGCTGTCTGAAGCGGCTTTTGAGGGGAGAAACCAACTGAGGAGGGGTGGCCTGCCTGCTGCACGCTGCACCTGCCCTCCATTCCTCTCCAGCCCCCCCCCCCCAAGTGCTTCAGTGAGCTCTCCAATCCTCTTCTTGCTCACTGAGAGCAAGCAGGAGGAGGATCGGGGGGGGGGCAGCCTCTGGCAGAGGCGTTCTAACATGGGGGGAGCTGCCTGTTTGCCCTCAGAAAGGTTCTGCGCATGCGCAAACCCCTATACAAGCCGGCGATGCGTTCGGACTTCTCATAAAGCCCTCGACCGCCAAACTGGGCGGTCGCTCTAAGGAGGGCTTATCCCTGGCCTAGGAGCGGAGCCTCCGGAGGCCGGGGACGTGCCGAGTGGGTGCTCAGCCCCAGCCCAGCTGCTTGGGGGGGCGCTCCAACCCCCGCCCCCCCGGGCGCCGGGAGGGCTGGGAACGCCACTGGCCTCTGGCAGCGGATTGCTTCACCTTCTCCTTTGCTCACCTGGCAGGAAGGCCAGGTGAGCAAAGGAGAGGAGGAGGCAGAGCCCTTCCTGCTCCCCCTTCCTCTTACGGCCGACCCACACCGCACGATTTCCGGTGCGTCCCACACATGCACGGAGCTGTGCTGAGATGTGTGATCAAGGCCGTGACAGACCGTACGCCGAGGCGAGCGAGCGAGGCTGGCCGCTCTCCTCCGCGCTCTGAGCTTGTCTGTAGGAGTGTCTTCCCGCAAATAGTCCCTCCTTTTGTCCCGCCTTCTTGGAAGAAACCTCCACGGTGATTGGCTAACACTCCTCCCCCTCTCATCTGATTGGTGGCTGCAGTAGCTCCGCGAAGCAGCACCCTCAAACATGGGCCAGGAACATTTTCGATCGTGCCGGAAATCGGGAGATCGCATCTCCTCCACTCGCTTCCGGCTTCCGCTATGGTAACCAGACACCTCAGCACAGCTTGACAAAGTTCCTCGGGTGTCCGGGACGTGCCGAAATTCATGCGGTCTGCAGCGGCCTTCAGCATTCTGGAAGAGAGCAGCTGAACGCGGGAGAGCTGTGCTCTCCTGAGTTCCGGCACAAGCGAAATTGTTTGTTGCCCATCTTTGAGGGGGCGGGTTCGCAGAGCTACTGCATCCACCAATCAGATGAGAGGGCGGGATGAAAAGGGTTGTCAATCATTCGGAACTCACTTGAGTCTCCGATTTCTCTTGGATCCATTTTTCCTTCTCACAAAAGTTAGCAAGATGAATTCTATTCCCGGCACAAATTGTTTTGTTAGTTTTCTCTTCTTCCTGCCCCTCTCTCTCTTCTCTCGTGTATCGGACCACACTTGTGCTTAGCGAATCACCGCTGCGCTTTCTAAGAAGGCGGGACAACAGGAGGGACTATTTGAAGAAGGAGCTTGTGGAGACGATGTCAGCGCGCGGAGGCGAGCGGCCAGGTACCTACGCTCGCTCGCCTCCACGCCTGATCTCATGCACTGGCGTCGCTTCGGTTGGGGCGGGGCTGTAAGCATCGCTCCGGTCCGAGGGAGCAGGAGGCAGCCCCGCCCCCTCACTGTCGGAGCCAGTCCCCTGCAGAGAAAGCAGCAGGCAGGATCTCTTGCCTGCTGCTTTCTCCGCAGGGGAATGGCTCTGACAGTGAGGGGGCGGGGCTGCCTCCTGCTCCCTCGGACCGGAGCGATGCTTACAGCCCCGCCCCAACCGAAGCGACGCCACTGATCTCATGCGGTGTGTGTCGGCCTTTAAGGTCCTACATCTTCCACCACCTCCTTCCTTCCTTCCTACCTGGCCCTGTTGAAACAAACATGAGGAGTGGAGCATGCTGGGAGTGGGAGTAAGCAACTGGTTCTCTCAGCAGCTAGGCAGGCAGGCAAGCAGGAAAAGGGGACAGTAGCAGCAACTGCAATGGTGGGATGTGCGCACACTAATAATGCGTGTGCAAGGGTTTTTTTTAGCAGGGAGGGAGTGCAAGCTGGCAGGGGCAGCAGATCTCTGCCCCAATTCAGGTGACAGATCTGCTGGGCCAGCCTCTGTCCATAGGCAGCTTCACAGGCAGATCAGAGTTTCCGTTGCCAGAAAAAACCATAAAGGTGTAGTGGTTACAGTCATTATACTACTACTACTACTACTACTACTACTACTACTACTAATAATAATAATAATAATAATAATAATAATAATTATTATTATTATTATTATTCCAGTATTTATATACCGCCTTTCTTGGTCATTGGGTTTCTCCTCTGACTTTAATTCAAAGCAATTCTAAACCAACCTTTTTTTAACAATACAATAAATGTCTTCATCTTTCATAGGATGCTTCTTTCCAGGTGTTTCCTTTCATGATGGTCTGGCCTCTCTCTGGCATTCCCCTCACATGCGATGACTGACAGGCAACTCCCCCTCACAGAGTGCCGGCTGCAGTTTCCTCTCTCACACACAGAGGGCTTCTACAGCTTTTGTCAGCGGTGACGGAGTCTCGAATTGCCGTCCTTGATCTTCAGGCATATGAGGCTGCAGCTCTCCCGTCTGAGCTTATTACTGCTAAGGGTCTGCGCCACTCACTGCATGCATAGACCCCTTTGCTTGCGGCATGGCAGCTCCTTGGTGTTTCCAGACGTACAGCGATGACGTCAAATGTCAACGCCTGACTTCCAGGAACACCAAGCTCTGAGCTGCAGCCACACAGCTTTAAGGGAACAGTGGTTATACTGCTGGGCTAAGAATGGGAGACCCAGGTTCTAATCCCCACTTACCTTTAAAGCTCACTGGATGACCTTCTCTCTCTCTCTCTCTCTCTCTCTCAGCCGAATCAACCTCACAAGGTTGTTGTGAGAATATTTATTTATTTATTTATTTACAATATTTATATCCCGCCTTTCTCCCCGAAGGGACCCAAGGCGGCTCACAACAGAAATACAAAAAATACCATATAAAAAACATCACACTTTAAAACAGTAAAAACAATTAATAACATTTGATAAAAACAATAACTAAAAATCAATTAAAAAGATCATGGCGACAGTCACAACACGAGCATAAAAACAGTAGCACCCCCACCTATACCAGTGAGATGTTAAAAAAAGGCAAGGGCTCAGAAGGCTTCTTGAAACAAGAAGGTTTTTAGGCCTCGCCGGAAAGTGTCCAAGGAGGGAGCAGTTCGGAGATCAAAGGGGAGGGAATTCCATAAGGTAGGTGCCACTACTGAGAAGGCCCTGTTTCTGGCCGCCGCCCCTCGCACCTCCCTGGGCGACGGCACCCGCAAGAGGGCCTTCTCTGATGATCTAAGGAGACGGGCCGGACTATATAGAAGTAGGCGGTCTCTCAATGGAGTCTCTCAATGGAATAAAATGGTCTCTCAATGGAATAAAATGGAGGGAGAAGCTAAGTACAATGTTCTTAGCTCCTTGGAGGAATGGTGAGATAAACCCACTGACTGAACCATCAATACTATACTGATATAGGCCATTATTCAAGTCCTGGGTTTGATCCTGGTACCGTCAACCATTGTAAGATGTGTTACTTCTTCCATAATGCAGGAACGCATCTCACTCTTCTGCTTCCTTTTCAGCCTGCTTCTGTCTACATTGTGGCCGGTTCATCTTGCAAGAAGACTGGAGTCTCTCCCCATCTGACGGGTCCTGAGAGCCTGAGCACGGAACGCTGACATGTCCAGGAAGCCCTGGCGGCTTTATTTACTTAACACAGGGAGAAATATTACGGCTAGGAAACAATTATCGTATTGAAATATCATTCCCTCTGTTTGCCTTTTCATTCCCCTCTCATGCAATATCGAGTTACTAATTAATACAGTATGCAGCAGTTGAAGATTTGAAGCATTTTTCCGTGTTATTCTTTACTCAGTCCCAGTGGCATCCTTAAAGATCTTGGTAGGAAATGCTTATGTGGAGGATTCCATCGGACGATGTCAAATCAACCACAGTGGACAAAGAGCCCATTGCTTTTCATGGATCCTCATGAAAAGGATCCGGCCCATCCATGAGTCCAACTGAGCTGGTCTTCTCAGGGAGAAGATTGCCAGGATCACCCATCTTTGTCTGCCCACTTGTCTCCACTCCTCCTCCTCCTCCCTGGACTGGTAAAGGAAGAGGAAGACACAGTGGGAGAGGAAGTGTGGAGGAGAGGAGAGTGGTGCGCTAGAGGGTCCCTCTAACAGGGGTTCTCAACCTGGGGCCATATGACCCCCAGGGGGTCCCAGGATATTCCAAGGGGGCCACAGGAGAAAATCACATAAAAAGGGGCCACAGCATAAAATTGGGGGCCACAGAGAGAAGTGAAGAAAACAGAGAAGTGAAGTGAACAGAGAAGTGCCCGTGCTTCCCACAAATGGACCGTGCTCCCTAGTGGACGGATCACCAAGCACACTCTGCGGTGGCAGCGTCGCTTCCCTTTCCTTCCTTCTCCCTCCCACTTCCGCACTCCACCACCGCGTGCACCAAGCTGTCCACATCTCATTTGTCACAGGCAAGCTACCTTTCTACCAGTAGGAGGGGGGGGCACTGGAAGGAAACAAGGTCGGAAGGGGGCCACGGTTGAAAAAAGGTTAAGAAACACGTTCTAGCCCACCCCTTTCCTCTCCTCCACATTTCTGCTCCACCCCCCTCTTCTTTTTCCTGGCCAGAGAATCGAAAGTAGCAGAGACTGGCGCATCACCAGGTGGGGGGTGGGTTTTTTACAGCGCAGCAGGGTTGTGCGGTGCGGCGGGGGCAAGAGGTGAGGCAACCCTGCCCCGCCCCCTCTGACTCTACCGAAAATCGCCGCAGCCGACCTTTGAAGCCGACCCGCTGCACCCAGAGATGCACTTGAAAGGTCGGCAGCGGCAATTTTTGGTCGCATAGGAAGGGGCTGGGTTGCCTCCCCTGTGACGGAGGCACCGCATGTCCCTGTACCTCAACTGCTGGGAGGTTTTGAGCTGACGATGCATTCCTGGGTACAAGTATTCACATGATACATGAGACCCAGATACAAGCTTCCAGGGCAGAACTATCCCTTGATTCTGTCCACTGGATTTTCAGGGTTCCAGTCTGCAAGTTGACTTTGAAAATGAACCCAGGTAAATGTGTACCCAGATATAGATCTGTGGGGTCCTGGACACAGCATAATGTGTGAACAGCCTTTCCTATATACTGTTTACATGAATTGTTGATCTGTGAAGATACACCCAGGAGCGGTCATTCACATGGAGCTGGGTACCCACGTACAGACAGCTGTACCCAGACAGTGTCTGAGTCCAGACACTGTGAACCTGGAAAAACATAATCTGCGAACAGCCCTTATTTCTGTCCTATTGAACTCCTGAACAAAAGCCCAAAGGGGCTAAGGGCACTGTGGGTGCCAAACAGGCAAGTTTGGGCAACCAAATGGATCAGGGGCTGTAGCACCCTCTTTACGAGGAGAGGCTACAGCATTTGGGGCTTTTTTGTTTCTAAAAGATTAAGCAGGGGCATGATAGAGGCTTATCAAATTATGGATGGGGTGGAGAAGAAAGCAGATCGAGAGAAGATGTTTCTCATTCTAAGACTTGGGGTCACCCCTTGGAAGTTTTTGGCTGGAGATTCAGGACAGACAAGAGGAAGAATTTCTTCCTACAGGACAACATATTGCTTTATGGAACTCATGGAACTCAGTTGCCATTGCTGGGAGGGTCAAAAAGAAAGGAAGAATATGGCACTGATGCCCAACTTGTGGGCTTCCTGTAGGACCACTGTGGGAAACAGCCTGCTGGGTCACTGAGAGACGCTCTCGCCTAATACTCTCCCCTCCTCTGCTGCACATCCATCCATGCTTCCTTTTCAAATCCAGAGGGAAGCTGGAGACATTGTTCCCTCTAAGGTGTGCAGCTGAGTGGCCGCCCGTGTGCCTGCGTGCTGAGCTCTGCACAGCACGGAGCTCGGCAACCTGGAAGCCCGGCAATGACGTGTGATGCTGTTGTTATCGAACATCCAGAGGTGGCGTCACGAAGAGCACCAGTGCAGACCCCTTACAGAGAACATTGGCTGGAGGAACAGGTGGGGGCAAGCAGGCAGTTATGGTCAACCCCCCCTGCCATGCTGACCCCTGATGGGCTGCCTCTGGGCTGGGCTGGCCCTACATCGCATGAGGATCACGCGATGTGTGATCCAGCCCCAAGTGACGGTAATTCCAGTGCTGCTCAGAAGCCAACCCGAAGATGGCCTTCAGTTGACAGCGCCAAGCCTAAGTCTGTCGCATGAACGTCTCATTTGTCAGCTCCAAGTTTGTCGTGGTTTTGTCTGCTTAGCATCCATCTTTCATAGCAGACAGATTTCTGCACATCTTGTCTTTTGCACTCTTTCAATCAGAGCTCTTTGAAAGTAGAATAACACAGTAGATTGACAGAATTCTGCTTTGTTTGTTTGTTTGTTGCTATTAGCCTGCCAATAAGCCAACAAATTACAACCACACCGTGACATTTCCGCTCACTTGAAAGTGCCCTGATCTGCGAATCCTTTGCCTTTGTCCTGTACACGTTGAAACCTGATGCTAAAGCCTCCATCATTTTACATTTTCCAGCTCTTTCGTCCTTCCCTGTTTAGTAATTACAAATGGCTTACAAATAAACACTCAGGATGCTTTTGCCCCGAAAGGTTGTGCATTTCCTTGCAAGGCTGGTCTATCTACCAGTAAGCCATTTAAGTGCTTTTGAAAGCTTGTATACAGGTTTCTCTTACAGTGTATTTGAAGTTTGTAATCCTACTTAAATACACATAAATAGGAAGGATTAACAAACTGCTGCACAGAGCCTAAAAGAAGACAGAGCTAACGACAATCAAGAGTGAGCCTATCAGGGGCAGGGAATAAAATAGAAGAGAAGTGGGAAACTGTCAACAAAAATAAAATGTAACTGATCCTCGGCCCTTTCTGTTTATGCTGGAGGAAGCTTAAAATAATCTGTGGTTTCTGATGCTTGATTTAGTTTTCCACAAGCCTAATTAGCACCAGATTAAGTTTGCTGCCACTCTCGTTTAGGACGGACATTGACAAATTCTTGCTGTTTATTTGTTTTCCATAAAGGAGGACCGGAGGCCATAACAACATGACACATTTAATAAGACTGGAAACAAAGTGGGGGAAACTTTCATGAGCAGAGAACTCTGGCCATTGCAAGGGGGGGGCAGAGGCGAACGGGATATATTTCTCTGATCCCGGATGTTTTGTGAAGCAAAGTATCCTGTTGATTGACAGGTCTACAGAACAATAGGCATGATCCAGCCAAAATTAAACACCATCTGAAATCCCGTTGAACTCAAGATGGAAGATAGGATCACGTTCTCCTCTAAGCCGCGGTCTGCTTGTAGCTTGGGAGTGCTCCAGAACTCAGCATTGCTGCTGGCTTCTCTGCTGGCTTCGCAGAGCACCCTTTCTTCCAGGTGGGGGGAGCCTTGGGAAAAGCCTTGCACTGTGCCTCCCATGGCACCCTCTGCCTGCCCTTTGATGGTGTATTGGGGGTCACCACTGCCACTAGTACAAAGAGGTCAGGGATATGCCTTCAAGCCCTACTTGGGATGGGGTGTCCCAAAGTAAGAGTTCCAATAGCCCTCCCCAAGGAGTCATTGTAGGAAGTAGGATGCTAGATGAGATTGACCTTTGGTTTGATCCAGTACTCATCAGCAAGTACTTGAAACAGAAGGTGCAATTGGTCTCCAGTGGTTCCCAAACTGGGAGTCGTGGCTCCCAGGGGAACCACAGAAACCAGCCAGAGGAGCCACAGAGTGCCACAGAATTCTCTCAGAAAACAGTGCAATGCCAATTGGCTGGCATCAACATAATGTAATGGGGAGCTGCAGCCAATGGTTGCCAATGGTCAAGGGATCCGCAGGTCGAAAAAGTTTGGGAAACACTGGTCTAGATTCTAGAGGCACAGCCTTGCTGTTTCTCCAGTTGCCCAGTCTGAGGAGAACAGCAGACAAGGGATCTACATTGAACGAGGCACAGGAATGGGATTCTAGGACCAGCTGGTGTCCCAGGACCAGGAGCTGGTTTGTGATGTTTGCTTTTCAGCTCAAAATGGTAACAGGTCCAGTTTTCAACCAGCAGCTCCAGTGGCACAAGAAGTAGCGGAATTGGTGGCACTGGAAGCTCCTGTTGGCCCAGTATTGCCTACATCAGGGGTTCTCAACCTGTGGTTCGTGTACCCCTAGGAAATCTCCAAGATGGCAGCGCCCAAATCTCGTGAGGGCACATGAAGCACTCATGAGATTTGGGTGCGGCCATCTTGGCTCTCGCAAGATTTCATGAGATCCAAGATGGCAGCATCCGAGAGAACGTAAGGAGGAGCTTCAGGGGACATCAGGAGGCCTGTAGCCATTTTTCCCAGGTTGCGGCGCAGATGGGCGGGCCCTCCCGGCAGGGCTGTAGCCTTTCCTTCCAGGTTGCAGCACGGGTAGGAGGATCTGCCCAACAGCGCCGCAACCTGGGAAAAATACATTTTAATGGGGGTATGTGGGGGTTTTCTTGGAGACTCTTGGGGTGCGTGGGGGGGCCCTGACGTCTGGGGGTATGCGGGGCAACCAGAGGCCCACATAGGGATATGCGGGCCTCCAAAGGTTGAGAACCTCTGGCCTATGCTGGCTGGCTACAGTCCTTCAGGGTTTCCAACAGGGTCTTTCCTGCCCTACCTGGAGATGCTGCCAGTAATTGAACCCGAGGCCTCCTGCTTCAAATCATATGTTCTGTCACTGAGCTATGGTCCCTCCCTAAAGGCCTCATCAGAGCTGAACTACTGTATACACATTCAGGAATATCACGTGGTCCAGCCAGCAACTCTCTTTGACTCCTTGCTGAGTCCATTTTTGAAGCTAATTTTTGCATTAACTCTGGGGTGATAATGTTACCATTAAATTATGCAGCCTGTGGTTCTGCTTGGAGATAAACGCAGGGGGGAGTGGGAGTCTTCGACTCCATCTCAGATGTCTGATGATAAACGCAAATCCCAAGGACTTAAAAGGCCATTCTTGCTCACTCCCTTTCTGCTAATAATATGAAACGGTGATTGAAACGGTTTGTGGTTTGAGGTATGACATAAACGAAAAGATATTTCCCGCAACGAAGGTGCCTCTCTCTCGAGCTCTTCCAAATGGTGAAGTGTACGTGAATATCCCTCTGGCCAGGGTTTTCAGACGAGCCACACTTCCACTGTTGCAGAACTGCTTCTTGCAAAGGACAGGCAAAAGAGAGGAGAACCTTATCTTGGGACTGAGTGTCCGTTTCTTCGAGAACATTGTGGGCTCAATTCTATCCAACTTTCCAGCGCTGATGCAGCTGTGCCAATGGGGCATGTGCTGCATCCTGCAAGGGGGGGGGGCAGTCACAGTAGCCTCCTCAAGGTGAGGGAACGTTTCTTCCCTTACCTTGGAGCTGCATTGCGGCTGCATCGGTGCTGGGACGTTGGATAGGATTGGGCCCTGTCTCTGTATCGGCAGGGCCAGGGAACTCTCTAGTCTTCAGAGACAATGTTAATGAGAAACTGAATCAAGCACAGAAACGAGAAAAACAAGGTTGGCAAAAACAGTGGACTTCCACTTGTTGAGAATTGGGACCCACCTCAAAGCCACGCCTGAAACATGGGTCCCACTTTCAAGAGCCCAGCAGGCAAGAGGGATGCAGCCATGGTTCCTCTTGTTTTCCTGCACGGTGGCAGCAGCCAATCAGCTGCTGGGTTCTTCTGCCCCGACAGGGTTGTTCTGCCCCTTTTTCCTTTCCAGGCCAGTTGGAAGGAGAGAAGGGCAGAGAGTGACCTGGCATGTGCTCAGCTTTGAAAAGGGGAGGGAGAGAAAGAGGAGGTGAGGCAGAGGGGTGGAAGTCTAGGAGTGGAAGACCAAGCAAACATGCTGAAGCAACTCCTCCCATGCCAATGTCTACAGCTGGATGGGCCTTGTATAGGACCCGCAGCCCTGTCTGCCGGGCAGGCTTGAGCTTCAAGATGGTGGTGGCAGGGACTACTAAGGTCAGGTCATGAGGGGGTCCCACCTCTTGAAGACTTCTGAGCTGGAAGAATACAAAGGCTGAAAAGTTGGAATCCATACAAAAAAACATCATGCCCTGCCCAATCCTATCCCCTGACATGTTATAGCATGCAGGCTGCATGCTATGGTGGAGAGGCGATCAGACAGCCGGCAAAAGGGTGCTTGGTCACCTATGGGGCTCCTCGGACATATGCCAGCCATATCCCAGCTAGGCAGGAGTTGGCTCAGTTGGTAGAGCGGCCATCTCATGTGCCTGAAGATCTCAAGGACGGTGGTTCAGGACACCCAGAAGTATCCATGGGCTGTTGGAGAGCTGCCAGAACTCCACTGACAAGCTACAGAGCCTCTGTGAGGGAGAGAAGCTGCAGCTGCACCTTGAGTGGGAGTCAAGGTTGCCAGACAGTTGAAGCGTGGTGAGGCGGATGCCAGAGAGAGGCTGGACTGTGAAAGAAACCATCTAGAATGAAGGGTTCTATGAGAGATTAGAACAGACATTCCCAACCTGTGGTATGTGTACCCCTAGGGTACACATACCGCCGCAGCTCCGCCCCCAAGCCCGGCCTCCCAGGGCCTCCCAGTATCTGGAGCCGGTCATGGTAGCTAGGCCTCTGCAACCAGGACCCCTCGCTCCTTCCTCGTCCCCACTTCTTTCCTCTCCAGGAAGCGGGTCTCTGTCGATTTAACCCTCAAGGGCCGAAGAGGCAGCGCTTCTCTACGTGCGGACCATCCTTCGGGGAACCCAACTCCAGGGCTCGCTCCAGATCCCCCTGGCTTAAGAGGCAACAGGAGGGGGATTCTGACGGGAGAGCAGGGAGGAAAAAGTCTCCAGGGCAGAGGAGCAGTTGTGCGCGGGGAAGCGACGGGTCTGCCTGGCTGGCCGGAGCAGCCATTGGGGGAGAGAAGCCGGATCCCTCACTCCGCCCCCAAGCCTGGCCTCCCAGGGCCTTCCAGCAGCCGGAGATTCGCAGATGGAGCAGCCTCCCACTCCTCGCAGCCGGAGCTCAGGCTCCCAGGCTCCCATCCTAGCATCAGTGAGCCGCTGCCCGCAGGTTGGTGTGGGGAGCTGCACAAATCATTGGGGGCAGCACTTCTCTCTGTGTGGGCCATCCCTTGCGGGACCCCCCCCTCCAAGGTTCACTCCAGATCCCCCTGGCTTAAGAGGCAGCAGGAGGGAGATTCTGATGGAGCCGGAGCCAGTCACTCCAGTGACTGTGGGGAGCTCCCAGCAGCCTCCACCCCCTCGCAGCCATTGCGCAGCCATAAAATGCAGGGTGGTGGTGTTTCGATGTGTTTTGTATTCTGATGTATTCTTGAGTATCTACTGTTTGCTTACTTTTTCAAATTACCTTCTCTTCTGTAGCCCCTCTCCAATATGTGGAGAGGAAGAGAGTGGAGATATGCTGGTTAACCATCCCCCATCATGTGAATGTGTTATTTATTTAGGTTATTTATTCAGGGGGGCTTGCATAGTTGATAAAATGAGGGGTGCACTCCTATCCCCCCTTCTGAAAATACGTAAGTATATGTATTTATGGCGTGTAATTAATTAATTATTATACAATCCGATTACTCTAATTACTTTATTTTTTCCTGCAGGGGGTACTTCAGAAAATTGGACCGTGACAGGGGATACACCTGACAACAAAGGTTGGGAACTCCTGGATTAGAACAAATTGTATTGTAAAAACCCCTCGGGGTTTAGAAAGCCTGCCTGTGTAAACCGCCTTTGAATTAAAGTCAGAGGAGAAATCCGATGACCAAAGAAAAGGCGGTATAGAAATATTGGTATTACTTTATTATTATTATTATTATTATTTACTAATATACCTTAGCAGCTATGGTGGGTGAAATGGCTACAAGTGGATGGGTGATGGGCGCCCCTCCAATCTGAGCAATCTGAGATCTGAGGGAACCGCCTCAGAACCGCCTCAGTCAACTTCATGAGTGGGCCAGTCCTAAAGGGACAGTCAGAGAGTTTTCTTCAAAGTGCTTTTACGTCTATGTTGTGTCCCAAATTGAGCCAATACCCCACTCCAGGTACCAAATGTTTTGACTCAACTGTTGCACCCCAAACGTTACCCCTTGGGGAGCAAACTAGTATTCCCTTTAATTAACTCCAATAGTCCACTTTAGGCAAAGTTAGCTCCTTTCCCCTTTAAATTGCAATTGTGTGTCAAAAGAAAACGCTGAACTTCAAGGCAACTATTTACAAGATTTATTACTTTCCCAGCAATAAATGTCCATTAGCCCTTCCTGGGCAGATAAGATTCTACTTAGCTAATGAGGGTCCGTCTCTGTAGAAAAGTCCAGCTTGTTACTTCACGGCGGTAGAATCTGCTTGTTGCCTTTCTCCTGTCCAGCAAAGAGTCTTGTAGCAAAAAGTCCAATCAATCCCAGCCTCTCCAACCTTTCAGTCGGGCAGAGCATCCCTCAATGCTGGTCAGTCCAGGTGGGCAGTCAGTCCGGCAGAGTATCCCCGTCTGGAGCAGAATCGTCGTCGTTGCTCGGCAATCTGGCAGCATGTCCCCGTGGCGAGCTGGCGAGGCTCCTTCCTGCTCCTACTGCTGCTGCTTTTATACTGTTAGCAGAGGCGTTCTTATATGGGGGGAGCAGGTGTGCTCCCCCCCAGGCGCTGAGTGGGCGAGGGGCGCAGCAGCCGGGCTCGGGGCTGCGCAGAGCGGCGCGGCACCAGAGCCCGGCTGGCGCGCCCCTCCGAAGCAGCGCGCCCACTCCGCGTGTCCCCGGCCTCCGGAGGCTGCGCTCCGAAGGCTGGGGATAAGCCCTCCTTAAAGGGACCGCCCCGTTTGGCGGTCGAGAGCTTTATGAAGAAGCCGAACGCGTCGCTGGGGGTTTGCGCATGCGCAAACCCTATAAAAGCCAGCGACGCGTTCGGCTTCTTCATAAAGCTCTCGACCGCCAAACGGGGCGGTCCCTTTAAGGAGGGCTTATCCCCAGCCTTCGGAGCGCAGCCTCCGGAGGCCGGGGACACGCGGAGTGGGCGCTCAGCCCCGAGCCCGGCTACTCGGGGGGGCGCTCCAACCCCGCCCCCCCAGGCGCCGGGAGGGCTGGGAACGCCACTGACTGTTAGTCCCCATCAACTCTCTACTGACTACAGCTGTGGGCTTACAACCAATGCCCTCATTATTGCCCACAGCTGTGAGAGTTCCAATCAGTGCTAATTGAGTGCAGCTGCGAGCCACACCCACTGCACTCAAAGTCCCAGCTTCATCCCAATTAGTAGCAACACCTGTGGGCCGCGCCCAACGGCTTGCAGGTGTGCTTCCACCCACGCAGTCCCGGGTGTTAACCCCTTGCTGTCCAGTCCTGTCAAACCGGCAATCCTTTAACCCCTTCCTCCCTGGACCTGTCAAAACAGGGGACCACTGCTAACACCACTAACTCCTCGCCGATCTTCCACAATTTCCACTACAGTCTATTTTAACTCAATATTCTTTCCAGCAATCTGTGAAGGTCAGTGAGTATTATCGTCAACCCCACGGCCAGCTCAAGACCTCCGAAAGCCTGAGGAGGCATGCCAAATGCTGCCCCCCCCCCCAGCAGCAAGGACGTGTGGTGCGGGGACAACAGGTGAGGCAGAACCGTCCTGCTGGAGTCCTCGGAAGATCGCTGCAGCCTAACTCAGCGATCACATGCGCACCACCCACTTACACCCGAGTAAGCAGGCGGACCGTGTGTGCGATTGCCTGGCGAGGCTACAGCGATCTTCCTTGGACTGCCTTCACCTGCTGCCCCTGCACCACACATTCCTGCCCCTTTCCCAAAGATATGCCAGCCTCTGCACCTCCCACTCTCCAATGTTCTAGCCTTGCTCTCTCCTCCCCTCCACACTTCCTCTTGGTCTTGGTCCCTCCTCTTCCTTTTTCCAATCCAGGGAGTGGAAGGAGAAGCAGTGGAATCAAGTAGGCAGACAGAGATGGGTGTTCCAGGGAGGTGCGAGGGGCGGCCGCCAGAAACAGGGCCTTCTCAGTAGTGGCACCAACTTTATGGAATTCCCTCCCTTTTGACTTACGAACTGCTCCCTCCTTGGACACTTTCCGGCGAGGCCTAAAAACCTTCCTGTTCAAAGAAGCCTTCTGAGTCCTTGCCTTTTTTAACATCCTGCTGGTACAGGTGGGACGCTGCTATTTTTTATGCTCTTGTTTTAATTGTAATAATAATCTTTTTTAATCAATTTGTAGATGTTGTTTTACTGTGTTAAAATGTGACTTTTGTATTGTATTTTTGTTGTTGTTGTAAGCCGCCTTGTGTCCCTTCGGGGAGAAAGGCGGGGTAAAAATACTGTAAATAAATAAAATAAATAAATCTGCTGCCTGAGGCGACCGCTTCATTGGCCTCATGTATGGGCCGGCCCCGATCACCCCCATACTGCGAGGGGAGCACGAAGGCTGAGAGAACAGCAGCATTGCTTTTGTTTCTCGTATTTAACTTAACCATGGAAGTATCATCTTCTGCTCTACATGGAGATACAGTCATATCGAGGGCTTAATTAAGTATTTTCCTTTTTAAAAAAAAAAAATCCCCTATGACCATCTGCCACAGAAAATGACACGACAGAACAGATATTTCTCTGCTTGGCAGAGTGCCCAGAGTCTGGCTCATCTTAGGATTTTTTTCTGCCTCTGCCAAAGATGCAGATTTGAGTCTTTGATGTGTACTGTGACGAAGGCATTCAAGGACATGATACAGTGTCTTTTGAATCAACGTGAACATGTAAACTAATCCTAAACTCTGGTCCTGAAAAACACTTTCCTTGGAAAATTGGCATGTCGAACTTGGGTCCTTTGTAAGAACAAATTTGAGGCTGATGTGGGAGACAGGCAAAGGCACCATTGCAAGAAACGTAAAAAGCTACAGTCAGTTCTCGTTATCCGCTAGGGTTAGGTTACTAGAAAACCTAGTGGATACCAAATTAGCAGATACTGAATCATTAAGCCTATGGGGAAAACTCTCTACGCCACACACTATATGAACTTTGTGAACCTGAATCTTACCTTGAAGTCTATGGGCTGGTTGAGAAAGGGGGCAGAATTCAGTATACCACATTGGCTCTTTGCCATGGAACAATTCCTAACTCTAGCAAAGTAATTATTATTCCTTCCTAACAACATTATGCAAATATAAAAGGTATTGTACTGTATCCTGGAAACCCAAAGAGTGCACAAACAGTTCCCATTGTGTTGCAAATGACATTCAACAGAAAACACACACACACACACACACACACAGCAACTCCAGAAGAGACAGATTACCTTTTACAGTAAATGCAGCAAAGCAGGGAAATTTGCTCCCAGAGCAACATGGAGACCTGCAGAAAAAAAGCTAAGTACACACCAGTGAGAAAAATGGCCTCAATGAGATCGCAGATAGTGAGAGCAGACCGTGGATATGGAGAGGTCGGTGGCAATTCTGCCCCTTGCAGATAAGCAAATTTGCAGATAGCAAATTCGCATATAAAGAGGACTGACTGTACCTTATACCAGGGGTTCTCAACCTTTGGAGGCCTGGGTACCCCCTATCACTGTCCAATTTTCTGAAGTACCTCCTGCTAATTAAAGGTAAAGGTATCCCCTGACAATTAACTCCAGTCGTGTCCGACTCTGCTAATTAACTGCTAAGTAATTGGATTAATCAATTAATTAATTGTTAAATAAAAAGTACTAAAACAATTTTAAATGTGAAAAATGTCATTTAACTGTGTGTGTGTGTGTGTGTGTGTGTGTGTGTGAGAGAGAGAGAGAGAGAGAGAGAGAGAGAGAGAGAGAGAGAGAGAGAGAGGGATCTCTTCTTTTCTCCAAGTCACACTTCCCAAAATCAGCTCCGCCCTCCCCCACCCCACCAAAGTACATTTTCCAAAGTAAAAAAATAAGCCCAAAACCAAAATCAGAGACAGAAGGGCTCAGAAAATAATTAAAAATTAAAATTGATGTTAATTAACACTTAATTAGCTGCTAATGGGGCAGATAAGGGGCAGGGCTTGGCGTACCTCCAGCAAGAGGTCCGCGTACCCCTAGGGGTACCCATACCACAGGTTGAGAACCCCTGTCTTACACTGAGCTGGCTCAGTCTTATCAGCACTGACTGGGAACATCTCTCTGCGATTGCAGACACAGACATTTCCAGCCCTACCTGATGTCAGGGATAGAACTTTCTGCATGCACAGCAGGACACCATCACCGAGCTATGGGCCTCCCCCCCCCCCTGCATGCTGATTCCTGTACATGATGTACTGATCCCTTCTAGAATAATTCTAGAGCAAATAATGAAGGGGAAGGACAACGTGACCCAGATAAACGATGGGTTTCACTTCCCTACATTCAAGGCACCACAGATAAAATGGCACGTGTCCTGAGTCAATATAATATCAGGACTTTATTTAGTCCAACCATTAAAATAGAACAGTTATTACGGAATCCCAAAGAACCTAGACCTCCACTTTCTACGCCTGGCGTGTATGAGATCCCTTGCCAATGTGGACGGTCGTATAATAGGAACAACGGGCAGATCGATCAAAACAAGGATAGTAGAACATGAAAGACCGACCCGCCTGGCTCAGAGTGATAAATCTGCAGTGGCACAACACGCTACGGATTCCGGACATAAGGTTTTATTTGAATATACTCGTGTTCTGTTCACTGAGACAAGAAAGAGACAGCGTCTAAATTTGGAAGCTTTGGCTATTTCACGGAAGATTAATCACTCGTTGATTAACAGGCAGCAAGAACTTTCCTTCGTGAATAAAATTTGGATGCCTATTGTGAAGAAGAATCATGTAGATCTTTAAATTGTCTTGTTTCTTCGGACTTCTATGCTTTATGCGGTTAAATTGACTGCTTCTGTATTTACCGCAAATGGTATTCAGGTGCTAATGCAGGGCTCGTGACTTCTCGCACCGGCTGCGCGTTCCTTTTCCTTTCAGTCAGCGCTGATTGGCCTTGGAAAAGGAATTTGCAGGATTACTATCGGCCTGTTCTATGGACCTTTATGCTCCTAGCGCTTTAAGGGATTGTTGTTATTGAGCACAAGTGTAGTTCTGGTGCTAATTAAGGGCTTGTGACTTCCTGTGCTTTTCAGTGCTGTGTTGTATTTAAGTCAGCAGTTTTACTCCAATAGTTAGTTACATCTCACACATAGACTCTTGTGTGTTTCCTTGAGAATGTTCAGAGATATGAACGAAACGTCGGACCTATATTTTTACTGTGTGGACTTTTGGTGATTTTATTTTGTTTTAAAATACATTGGAATTCCTCATATTTAATTATATTTTTACATGACTTTTTAAACCTATAAAGTTTCTTTCTTGCTATCATGTCTGGTCATGAAAATGTCCATTCTAAAATGATCCCTTCTCTCCCACCATTTCATGTTTTGCTTTCTTTTCTTTTTTTTCATTCAAGTACTTTCACATTCTCACAACTCATTACAGTTCGCGATGAGCTTTGTCAAAGGTTGTGAATATGAGCGAAACGTTAGGGATAAAAACTCTTGGGACTGTGGCCATTTAACCCGGAAAACAATTATTTTTATTGTAATATATGTGTGTCAGTCACGAAAACCTTAGGACTTACTTTCACATTCTGTTTTTCTGTTCCTTCTCCTCGTCTTCTCCATCTCCTGCCCGTCTCTTCCCACAGGGCCCCCTTGTTTTGCGGTTTTAAATGGGAAAGTGTGATCGTGAAATGGCTGCGTTTTATGAACGTTGCCAGCGGCTTTGGTGGACTTCGGCACAAATCTAAAAAAGAAAGATAGTCAGTCTCAACTAGTGTCCCTCCCTTTCTTGCACTCTTCCGGTGTTTTGGAGTGGGTCTCTTTTCGCCTCTTGCTGCTGATCTGGGTGCCTCTTCTTTTCCTTTGCGATCCAAACACATGCAACCCTGTTTAGTGTGCGCATTTCTGAATCCTGTATGTAGCCAGTAAAACCAGTGCAACAACTTCATCAAGAGAACCTTTTTCCAAACGGTTGCCTCCCCCCAGATGCAGCGGTTTAATCACTCATTTATTCCCACAGCTCCAGCAAGATTTATGGCTTGTTTCTGCCTGTCTTCCTATCTGCTTCGCGAGCCGGTTGATTGGCCTGCTCTCTGCTGCAAAGGCTAATGGCAAAGATACAATTCTTTCCTGCTTAATGAATTATTTTCTGAATCGAGTTGGGCTTACCTGTAATGGCTGGTTCTCCAAATCGTCATAATAACCCAGCTGTTGTCTTGAATTGTGAACCAAGTCTGAAAAGTATCCTGGAGCACTTCATTGTTGGACTATCCCAGCCAGGCCATCCAATGCCAACGAATTACTGGCGGACTCCAGAGATCCTGCTGCTCACGTTCCTTAGCCACAAGGACACAAACAACAACACATCGCTGTCGGAAATGTCTTCCCTTGCTGCTCCTCTGAGCTGTACACATCTGGGCCAAACGTCTGTTCAGAGTCAAGAGAAATGATCTCATGCACTCTAATAAATGGTACCCTGCAAATAATCAGGGTCCGCCCAAGACCTCCTGGCACCCGAGGTGGAATCATGCATGCCACATGCTGCCCTCCCTTACCTGGTGATGCACCAGCCTCTCCTCCTCCTCCCTACATTGGAAAAGCAAGATGGAGCAGAAGAGGAAGTGCAGAGATGAGCGGCGGGCTGGAGCCAACGTGGGGAGTAAGAGGAGGAGATGCAGTGGAGGCGAGTGGGCAGGCGGAAGGGGGTGACTGTCTCAGCCCTGCCTGCACTCCAACCTCAAGCCTCTTGTTTTTGCTTGACGTGACAAGACTATAGGGCAGCGGTTCCCAAACTGGGAGGCGCGGCTCCCAGGGGAGCCACGGCTACCAGCCAGGGGAGCCGCAGAGTGCCACGGAATCCTCGCAGAAAACAGTGCAATGCGAATTGGCAGGTGTCAACATAATGCCGCGGATAATGGTCGCCAATAGTCAAGGGAGCCGCAGGTCAAAAAAGTGTGGGAAACACTGCTATAGAGGGAAGGAAGTTTGGGCACTTTCAGGCCAGCTTGTGTTGGGTCCTCATAGTCCTCCCATCTCCATTCACACTCTGCTGCTGAGGCCCTTCGTCTCACTCATTGCATGGGCCACGTCATGCCCCTCCTGAAATCACCCCACTCCCATATCCAGAACAGGCGACTTGCCCTGACCTTCAAAGACCTCACCCCTCCCTCCCTCCTCCCAACCTCATCTCCCACCACACTCCAGCCTTCGCTCTTCCAGTTCCTCCACCCTCCATCATCTGAAAGTCTCCTGATTCTCAAACAGTTCCACCCTTTCCTTCCTTGTTGCCCTTTATGATTGGAACTGCCTCCCAGAACAGCTGCATGATGCTCCCTTCAAATCCCTTCCTAAAACCCACTGCTGGCCAAGCTTCCTGTCTTCAGCGGTCCCCTTCAGTCTTCCATCCATCAGCACCCGCCCTCCCTTGCCTCACCTGACATCCTCTTTCCCTCCCTTCGCTTTCAAAACTGCCACTGTTGACAGGCCATTCTCTGTCCCTCCTCTCTTTCCAATTGGCCTAGAAGGAAAGAAGGGGCAGGAGGACACATGCTGATTGGCCACAACAGGGAGGGAAATGAAAAGGAATCCTTCTCACCTCTCACCTGCTCTTAAAGGGGGCGGGGTCCCCCCATACACTGTATGGGGTGGGACGCACGGGATGATGCGCCGGGAGGCGGCCGGAGGGGGTGATGTGGCTGGGGGGTGGTTGACGCAGCTGGGGGGTGTGGGTGACGTGACTGAGTGGGGTGGGGTGACGCGCCGAGCCGGGCAACCCCTCGCCCGGGGTGACACGCCGGCTCGTGACGCCACTGGTCCCATGCCAGAGGTTGGGATTTGAAGATTAGGTGGCTTGTTGTTGTTGTTCAGTCGTTAAGTCGTGTCCGACCCTTCGTGATCCCATGAACCATATCCCGCCAGGCCTTCCTGTCCTCCACTATCTTCCTGAGTTCGCTCATTTTCATGTTCGTTGCATCAGTGATTAGGTGGCTACTGCACCTTAATTAGCATATCTGGTTAGCAGCACAGGTCCCTCCTCTCTATTCCCCTGTCATTTGAAACAGGGCCGGCCTTAAGAGCTGCGGGATCCAATCGCGGTATAAAACAAGCCTCACTGAATGCGGTGAGCTTACCCCGGTTTCATCCCTGGGCAGCAGCAGTCAATGGTGCCTGAGTGGCGGCACGGAGCACGCACCCCGGAAGCAGTTTGGCAGTGACATGATGACAACGTAACACCATCGTGTCACCGCCAATTGTTTCCAGATTGCTCCAATTTGGAGCCAATTGGAGGGAGGGCCGAACACTGTCCATCCCGGAGCTCCACGGGCCACTTTGGAATCCACGCCTAGCGATCCGCCTTGTACAGGGCCCCCTTGGGTGTGGGGCCTGATTGGACATGATTGGTCCATTCGCCCTAAAACCAGCCCTGATTTTAAAATCCATGCTAGACTCCATTTCACTTGCCTCAAAGCACAGAGCAGCAGCGCCACCTGCTGGACGTTACTAAAATAACCACACAATGGACTGCAATGGGCTTCAGCGCTGTTCAGTGAATCCCAGCGTGTTTCCAAGGAGCTTGATGAGCCGTATGCCAATGAAGTACAAATTAAAGGAAGCTGCTTAGTCGTTGTAGTCCTGTGGGCAAGAGAGAGGACGTAAAATATTATTCTTTTCACATTCATGAGTTTAGCCCTCCACACACCTATTTTAGGTGAGGAGATTGTCACACCCTGGGGATCCCTTACAATTATCGCTGCTCCAGGGCCCGTAATCTGGGTCTGCCTAGAAATACAAGCTCCCTGGAAGTACAGAACATTATTTCAGTCTGGCTAATATTCATGTGCAACCAATTCGCTTCCCCCTTAATTGCCTAATTAATTCATTCCCTTCTGCAGTTTGGGCTTTTTAGATCCACGTCCAATATTACAGCCCGAGTTTGTTTAGCCAGTGACAAGAGATTAAAACCGAGAGATGGAAGTGCATTTGAAGTGGCTTTGATAATCGCAGATTTGGAACAGGTTGACGTTTCGGCGGTGGAAAACTGTCCGTCCCGAGCATCCCTCCGTTTCTCCAACTTAATTTCACTTGTTTCATGCCCTCAATTGTACGGAATGATCCATATGTTCAAACTTTTCCATTTAATTGCCATGGAAATTTGATAATTTCATCCGAAAGGAAAGTGGAGGGAAACTCAGGAAAGAGCTCCAATTACTTGAAGGGGGAAAACGTAATCTTGATTAAAGCACTTCCCCCATGAAAAGAGGGACCTCCTGAACTTTGCAGAGAGAGCAGTCTGCTGGAAAGCTGGGTGTTTTTTTAAAGGACATGTATAACTGTTCTGGCTCCTTCTCCTGAATATCTGTGCCACTCCCCTCCCCACTCCCCAGTAATCCTGAACACAAGCGTATAAGCACTACAGAGTAACTTTCAAGTTACCTGAGCGTCGTAGCTCTGAAGAATAAGACTAGGAATGCAGGATGCTCTTAACAAAATGCACTGACGTTCTTTCTCTGCCTCTGTCTGCTAAGCGACCATCCCTTTGCAATCTTTCTTGCTGTGCTGCTGGATCCACTAGGAATCCTAGGATGGTTTACTAGCCTGCAATTAACCCAGGACATTTTTAAAAAAACTGTAATTTAAAATAAATTTGACTGGATTAATTGCAAACGTAACACTGAGAAGAATTTGTTTTCAATGCCTCCGAGAATCTTAACATTCTTCTCACACCACACAATGCTTTTGCAGAACTAGTCTGCATAAGGAACCTGTGCGTGTGTGTTAGCAAGCTGCTTCCAGGCATAGCATCCCAACATGATTATGTTACCTGTTCAGGTAAAGGCAGCCTTACCAAATCCAGAGGCAGGTGGTCTGGCTCAGTTGGTAGAGCGGTCGTCTCATATGCCTGAAGATCTCAAGGGTGGCAGTTCAGGACGGCTGGAAGTGTCCATGTCTGTCAGAGAGCTGTTGGCACGCCGAGCTGATGAGCTGTACAGCCTCTGTGAGGGAGAGAAGCTGCAGCTGCACTTTGAGTGGGAGCCAAGGTTGCCTGTCAGTTGAGGTGTGGTGAGGCTGGAGAGAAGCTGGACTGTGAAAGAAACCATCTAGAATGAAGAGTTCTATGAAAGAATAGAACATATTGTATTGTATTGTAAAAAAAACCCTCGGGGTTTAGAAAGTCTGCCTGTGTAAACCGCCTTTGAATTAAAGTACACAAGAAATCCAATGACCAAAGAAAAGGTGGTATATAAATACTGGTGCTATTATTATTATTATTATTATTATTATTATTATTATTATTATTATTATTATTATTATTATTATTATTATTATTAGTAGTAGTAGTAGTAGTAGTAGTAGTAGTAGTAGTAGTAGTAGTATTAGTATTAGTATTAGTATTAGTATTAGTATTAGTATTATAGGCAGGACTGTGTTGGCCCTTGGCCAAGAACAGCTATGTACAGCTCTTCCAATCCTTTGGCCACTGCTGAGTTTTCCAAATTTGTTGGCATATTGAGTGCAGCACTTTAACAGCATCATCATTTAGGATTTTAAGTAGCTCAGCTGGGATATTATCATCTCCGCTAGCTCTGTTGTTAGTAATGCTACCTAAGGCCCACTTGACTTCACTCTCTAGGATGTCTGGCTCTGGGTCAGTGACCACCCCAGCGTGGTCATCAGGAACATTAAGATCTTTCTTGTATAGTTCTTCTGTGTATTCTTGCCATCTCTTCTTAATCTCTTCTGCTTCTGTTCAGTCCCTGTCTTTTGTGTCCTTTATCATGCCCATCTTTGCACAAAATGTTCCCTTGATATCTCCAATTTTCTTGAAGAGGTCTCTAGTCCTCCCCATTCTGTTGTTTTCCTCGATTACTTTGCATTGTTCATTTAAGAAGGCCTTCTTATCTCTCCTTGCTATTCTCTGGAAATCTGCATTCAGTTGGTTATATCTTTCCCTTTCACCCTTGCTTTTCGCATTCCTTCTTTCCACAGCTATTTGTAAAGCCTCCTCTGACAGCTACTTTGCTTTCTTGCATTTCTTTTTCTTTGGGATGGTTTTAGTTGCTGCCCCCTGTACAATGTTACGAACCTCCGTCCATAGTTCTTATACATAAATACATATACATACACACACACATATATCTATATGTATAAGGAAAATAAAGATGGCAGGAACAGCAGTGCAGATGGAGAGGACTCTGGGTTGCTGCAAAGATGAGCCCCCCTGCTGCCCACAAGGGTTGCCGGGGGGGGGAGTTAATTCAGTAGTGATCCAGAGCTGTCTCTGGCAGGGGTAGTCACCATCTTTGCTACACTTGCCCCTTCCACTCCAAAAGTTACCTTTCCTTGTGCCAGGCATTGGGATGTGGGAGCAGAGACCCTTTCTCATCTTTGGGAGTCAGAGGGTGGGGTGGGCTCCGTCACCTAGCTATACCTGACCTGTTTGACCTTGATCAGGCATTTAGGCAGCTATTTGGGGGGCACTGTTCAAGATGGGGGCATGGCAAAAGCCAGTTTTGACCTCAGGGGCACAATCCCCCAAGAAGCTGCCATGGGCAACCCCATCGCTGAGACTTGTGCAGGAGAGCTTCCCCCCTGTTAGGCGAGGTGCCATTGAACTCTTCATGTCAGGCACCCATACATTCTCCACCACCCCAGGATTCTGACATGACCTTTACCACGTTTGCCACTTCGGAGTCACTTACCTGTGGTTTCCACACAACCGTAGTAATTTATGGATGTCTGTGACAAGGATTTCTGCCTTTGGTAAGCTTCTCTAGTACACAAGCCTATTTAACTGTTTATAACAGGGTTCTCAACCTTTGGAGGCCTGGGTACCCCCTATCATGGTCCAATTTTCTGAAGTACCCCCTGCTAATTAATTGCTAATTAATTAGAGTAATCAATCAATTAATTAGCTAATTAATCGTTAAATAAAAAGTACTAAAACAATTTTAAATGTGAAAAAATGTCTTACTTAATTCTGTGTGTGTGTGTGTGTGTGTGTGTGTGTGTGTGTGTGTGTGAGAGAGAGAGAGAGAGAGAGAGAGTCAGACAGACAGACAGACAGACAGATGGGAGGATTGCATTTAAGTTCTAATTAACAAGTAATTAACTACTGATTGATGCTGATAAGGGGCAGGCTCTGGCATACCCCCTGCCATTGGTATGCGTACCCCTAGGGGTACTCGTAACACAGGTTAAGAACCCCTGGTTTATAACAATACGCCCAATGGATGAGTCCTCCCTGAATTTAGCTTAAATTAAGTCTCTAGTCCTTATGGAGATATAAGAAAAAGCAGACAGATAGGATTCTACCCAAATGCTTATTAAGAAGCAATGTAGTTAAATAACTTGAACACATTACGTACTAACATTAGATATGACATTAGATTACCTGTATTTATATTTTGGCTGTTCTGCAATGACTTTCAGACTGATCCAAACACTGGGTTACGAAGAAATGTAACATTGATTTTGTTTGTTGTTGTCTAGTCTTTGTGGGGCTTGACTACGGGGGTGTGGCCATGAGGTTGTTTTGATGGGCTCTTGCACTTCAAAAATTTGCTACTGCACCACTGGGCATGGGACATCTGCTCATGTAAAACTTCTTGGTCTGATAGGTAGGGAGAATAGTCTGTTCCAGGCTGGGAGGGCTATAGTCAGTTCTCGTTATCCGCTAGGGCAGTGGTTCTGAAACTGGGAGGCGTGGCTCCCAGGGGAGCCGCGGAAATCAGGAGAGCCAGGAGAGCCGCGGAGTGCCACGGAATCCTCTTGGAAAACAGTGCAATGCCAATTTACAGGCATCAACATCATGTAATGGGGAGCCACGGCCAAGGGTCGCCAAGGGTCGCCAAGGGTCAAGGGAGCCGCAGGTCGAAAAAGTTTGGGAACCACTGCGCTAGGGTTAGGTTCATGGAAAACCTAGTGGGTACCGAATTAGTGGATACCGAATCATTAAGCCTATGGGGAAAAAGGAGTTAGGTTCCAGGGGACCCACTTCACCATACGCTATATGAACTTTGTGAACCTGAATCTTACTTTGAAGTCTATGGGCTGGGTGAGAGCGGGGGCAGCATCCATATCCAATTATACCACATTGACTCTTTGTTATGGAACAATTCCTAACTCTAGCAAAGTAATTATTATTCCTTCCTAACAACATTATGCAAATATAAAAGGTATTGTACTGTATCTGGAAGCCCAGAGAGAGCACAAACAGTTCCTACTGTGTTGCAAATGGCATTCAACAGAAAAAAACACACACAGCAACTCCAGAAGAGATAGATTACCCTTTACAGTAAATGCAGCAAGGCAGGGAAATTTGCTCCCAGAGCAGAAAAAAAGTTAAGTACACACCCATAAGAACAATGGAGAGATAGGTGGCAATTCTGCCCCTCGCAGATAAGCGAATTCGCATATAATGGGGATATATAATATTTGCATATAATTCGCATTTCTCAAACTGTGGGTCGGAACCCACTTGGTGGGTCCCAGCCAACCTGATTTCTGGTGGGACCCGCAGAGCCTCAAATGAAAACAGAGTGATAGAAAGATCAGATAACTAATTGCCTCAAGCCCTGAGGCTATTTAAAATCAGATAACTGCTAACTGACCCACAGGGAGCTGAGCTCCTGCAGTTTGCAAGCTTGTGTAAATACAGTATAGATAGAGAGATAAATGCTTGAGCATCTTTTTTTCTGGTGTTGTTTTTTTTCTAAGTCCGTCAATGACAGGTAGTGGAGGCAGGTGAAAGCTGGGTCACATAACTAAGCCTCTTCAGCCTTGAGTCTGCCTCATTATGAGAAATGGATTGAATTTTTTGCAAACAAACAAACAAAATACCATTTTGTAAGAAATAGGGAACACGGGTTTAGATGCCATGTTAGAAAATGTATTTAACAGACCACAAAACACACAACGTTTTGTCCACTTCTGTGGATGTCTTCTGGTGTACAGCAGCACCGAGCTAGCAAGATGTAAAAAACCTCATTTTTTTAAAGTCTCGTAAAGTTAGGTGGGTCCCAATAGAGTGTCATTTTAAAAAGTGGATCCCGGTGCTAAAACGTTTGGGAGCTCAGATTATGGGTGCACTATTTGGGCTTCCTTTCCACCTTGAACTCTGCAGTTTGGGGAAGATGGAAGAGATTGGGGAAGGGAAAGTGTTGGGGTACCATTGGTCTTCTGGCTCCTCTGTGCAGTCTTCAAAATTAAACTATCCACTTCCCCTCACCATCTCCACTATATTTAATCATTTTGTGTCCTGAATGGAGGCTACAATTGTATAGGACATGGGTTCTCAACCTGTGGTACAGGCACCCTAGGGTTACGCGGACCTCTTGCTGGGGGTACGCCAAGCCCTGCCCCTTATCTGCCCCAATTAAGTGCCCCAATTAACATGGATTTTAAATTTTAATTATTTTCGGAGCCCTTCTGTCTCTCTGATTTTGGTTTTGGGCTTATTTTTGTACTTTGGAAAATGTACTTTGGTGGGGTGGGGGAGGGAGGAGCTGATTTTGGGAAGTGTGACTTGGAGAAAAAAAGAGATCCTTGCATCTCTCTCTCTCTCTCTCTCTCTCTCTCTCTCTCTCTCTCTCTCTCTCTCTCACTCACACACACACACACACACACACACACACACACAGTTAAATAAGATTTAAATTTAAAATTGTTTTACTACTTTTTTATTTAACGATTAATTACCTAATTAATTAATTGATTAATCCAATTAATTAGCAGAATTAGCAGGTGGTACTTCAGAAAATTGGACTATGATAGGGGGTACCTGGGCCTCCAAAGGTTGAGAACCCCTGGTATAGGCAGTTATCCGGGGAGTAAGTCCCACTGAACTCAATGAGACTTACTTATGAGTAGGACATCCATCCATTTTGAGTAAAAGTGCTAAAGCGATGGGCTCTTTTCTCTTTTTAAGAAAGGGAGGCTGCAGAAGTTGTGTAGTTCTCCCTGCGTGTTGCCTTCGCTGGCCTGAATGGTTCCGATGGCAAGGGGGCAGGGCCGCCTCATGCCGGGGAGTAAGGAAGGGTTCAGAGCGGGGCGGAACTTAGAGCTCTGCCCCACCTAGACCGACGCCACTGGGACCATCAGAAATACAGAATCTGGATTTCTGTCAGATTCCCCAACAACACATTCACACCCCTTCCCCTTTCCTTACTTTATTTTAGTCATCATCACACACACAAGCAACAAACAAGGAGGTAAAATTGCTGTGGTAGATGCCAGGCTTGAATGCATGTCTATATGAGCAGTTCCTTGCATGTACAACAGTAGCAAATTGGGAAGGAAGCAAGCAAGGAAAACTCTGGGAAACCACTGAGAGAACCTCAGGATTCAGGATGTCTGAAATAGGGGCTGGGTGGCTGCTTTAAAATCCATTGATACTGCGGATTAGGGAATCACAGCTGGCACTGGAGGGGAGCAGTTAACTCAGAGGCTCAGAGCAAGCTTTGTAAAGGAGATTCAACTCCAAGATCTCTAAACTGACACGAGACTTTCGCTTAAGTTGCACAGCTATATAGCCGTTGCGCTCCGTGTTCCAGCCGCATGCTACGCGCTGCGGCAAGGAGAGTCATGCCGGCCACATGACCACGGAGGCGTCTTCGGACAACGCTGGCTCTTCGGCTTTGAAATGGAGATGAGCACCACACCCTAGAGTCGGACACGACTGGACTTAATTGTCAGGGGATACCTTTACCTTTTTATATAAGGCCTCACAGATCCAGCTGAGAGAAGGGCCTTCACGATGTCTAGGTTCAATTCCTTCCCTTCTAATCTCCTTTGGGGGAGGTTTGGGGGGAAGGACCTGGCCACCAGACTATGTCCCTGCAATAAAGCGGATATTGGCACGTTGGAGCACATGATATATAAGTGCGCTCTTTATGGTGATCTGCACAGTAGGTCCTGGGAAATAATTGCGCCGTCAGCGCAACGGGATGATAGTCAGAAATTGATTAGAAGCTAAACATCAGAGCACCGTACAAGCAGGTTTGCCCAATTTTTGCATTGGTTGTTCACTAGACATATGCTAATAAAATCCTGCGATAGTAAAATCATAAGTGGGGATTAGAGACTAAGAACCTGCAGCTGCCCAGGCTGAGATCGTCCAAAGCATAGTACTGACAGGTCATATTGATTCTATTCATGTTATTTTATTTTGCGTATTTATTTATTGATGCCAATAAAGGTTGACTGGCTGACATTTAGTCAGTGTTTCTTCAGATATGTGAAGACATGCCAGGGTGCCAGGAAGGGGAAACAGGACATGTGCGCACATTGCCCCTCATGCCGATACTAGTAGCAGGGATAGTGGTAGCCAGGGGGAAGCAGTTGGGACACTTCCACTGCGTCCTGTGGCATCCATTTTCTGAGTTGGTTAAACCTTCTGAACTAGGGTAAACGTGTCTGAAGCTGGGAGGTTGGCAGAAACACACACACACACACACACACACACACACACACACCCCACATGTTCAGAAGCATCTTGCTTCACATGGCCCCATAAGCCATACAGGACTGCTAGAACTGGGATGAATCTATTTTATAATTTGAGCTCTTATGCAACAGGAGCTGCAACAGGCGAGTAATACATTCCCTGCAATCCATAAAACGTTTCTTGAGGGGGTATTACCTGCTTGGTTCCAAGGCCATTTGGGAAGCAGTAAGTAAGGTGGCCAAACAACCATCTAGAGAAGGATAGACAGATCCGCCAGTGATAAGAGTCCCATCATTAGGGGCCAAGTGTGATTCCCACTTCCTTGATTATTTTGAATTGGGCTGGAATAGAAGAGCTGGTGAGAGCTGGTGTCGCATAGTGGCTGAGTTGTGAATCAGGACTTCCCAGGTGTGAGTCTTGCCTCTGCTATGAATTCACTAGTGGTCTTAGGTAGGCCACTCCTGTGTCCCAGAGCATCTCTCCCAGAGATAGCAGTTGTCTCTTCTTCAGAGAAGTGACAGGGAGTTTCCATTGTAAAGTGAATCCGTTGTTAAGTGAGTCTTCAGCACCATCTAGTGGTCGATTTTGATATAGTGTGTACAGCCTACATAATGTAATACAACACAGTGCAGTTGTAATAGGGAATGAATGGCAAGTGCTCCAGACACATCTTTTTAAATGCCCAGCCCATCATCTGTTCAGCACTAGATTAGTGCTTTGATGTTTAGCACCGAACAGCTGATGGGCTCGTGCTAAAAAGGATTTAAAAAGGGCTGTGAGTGCCTCCTGCCTCCATTTTATAATCAACAGCAGGCTCAGGTTGCAAGCGGCAGCGACTTTTTGTAAGGTACTGTACTGGGGGACCACCGTCGTATATGCGGATTGTCGTGAACCAAAATGTCGTGAACTGAATATTTATACATATTGCTGTGCCCACCGCCTCTCCACGTTTCCATAAAACCTGCACAGAGCTTGGGATATGTCCATATTTGAAATAATTTTAGCAAGCAAGAATCCCATCTCTGCCACTCAGCCCCCTATGCAAGCATTTGGCTCCATTAATAAGTCACCGTCATTTGAGTCCTATCAGGGTTTCTTGTTTTGTGCCCTGTTTGTAAGGACCTGGCTGGCTCACTCTCTCAAGGACAAACAGCAGAATCCGATGCCTGTCTACTCAGAAGTCGGTTCCATTTATTTCAGCGGGATGTATTCCCATGTAAGTGTGTATAGGGTTCCAGCTAAAACAATACAGAAGTGGATTGTTTTTTGTTCTGCTGGACCACAGCTCAGTGTGGGCCCTCTGGAGCCCAGAACATTTCCAGAGGCAGAATTTCCCTCCCTGGACTTGATTAGCTCATTGACAGCAGTCAATATTGCTCGGCATAGGAATGCATTTGCTTATAGGCACATAAGTAATTCATTTATAAAATTGAATTATCCGCCTAAAGAAGATTGTATGTTTTGATTGTGTAGCAGTACTTCTGAAGCCGACTTAAAATTGATAAAAGCCAGATGGGATGCGGAAACGGTCCATTTCATGACTCTTTAAACGTTTAAATTTCTTAACCCTTGGACTTCGACAATTTCCCAAAAAACGTTAACAGTGTAGTGTGGAAGCAATTTGTTGGGAGGGGCTTGGTATGCAAAACAGATAATAAGCACTTACAATAGTGTGTTGTGGAAACTGGGGAGGGGGGTTTGGTCTACACTGCCTCTGGCAAAAATTAATGTATTTATAGGGAGGTCTGCAAAGCAAGATGCCTGGGCAGGAAGATCTTGCTGCTAACAAAAATAAAAATGAAATGCTGGGGGTGTCGCTTCTACAGAGGTCTCTGTGCCAAGATTGCAACAATCTAAGAAGGATGGTTATGGGTGAAGTTAGGTTATTTATTTATTTATCTGCATAGAGTTGAAAACAATCGGAAAGAAGAGTATGTTTGGGTAGGTGTACACACACACACACACACACACACACACAACACACACACGTTTCACGTTTGCATCGGTCAAAAAACACAATGCGAGATGAACTTTTGCAAAATGTGTTGGACCAGGGATGCCAATGGGACAAAGGAGAGATGTTTGTGTCCACAGTAGGCAGACAAGTGTCTGCCCAAGGACTTTTGGACTGTCTCCTGTGCGTTACATACACGGAAAGCCAGGATGCTATTGTAAGTTAGAGTGGACAAAGCTTCCTTGCAGAGGCATCTTTGGGGGGCGGGCGGTGGCCCCCCTGCTGTTTTTTCGGTTGTTTGTAGGCAGTACGGAGTCTGGGAGGGCAGGAATATTGGCTCTCCTGGGCTCCATACAGCCCCCAAACCGGCAAAAAAAACACCGGGGGGGGTGCTTTCGTGCCTTGCTGCCGCTGAACTTTGGTGTCGGCGCGGCAAAAGTGACATCTCCCCCAGAGGGCGGGACTTGTGGCATCATGTGGGGGTGTCGCGACGCCTCTGCTTCCTTGAGCTCTTTAAAAGAAGGGTGGGGGGTGGAATCAACTATGTTGCAAAATTGAATTTTGATGTGTAAAGTGACCAAACAGACTTTGCCCTCAGGCAAAAGAAGTTAACACCATTTATGAGTTATCCCCTGCAATGTTACAGCCAATGGATGCTGTGCTGCATCCTATGGGGGGGGGTTTCCGGCAATTCGACAACCTGCAGGAGGTAAGTAAAACGATTTTACACCTCCCCCCTGGTAGGCTGCCTGATCACCTATGTGTCTCCTCAGATATACGTCAGCAATTTTGGTGACGTATGTCCAAGGAGAGAAAAGCGGTGGGGAAGTTTTAAAAATAGTGCCACTAAATCCACCCCCTCCTTCCCCAACACACCCTGTTACTCCCCCTCCCTGCCCACAAATGCCCCCCTTCACTGGCTTACCTGTTCCAGTGCAGACTGCTGGCCACAGCAACAGGCCTCTGCTGCTGCTTTGCGGCGGCTCAGAAATGGCTGCTGATGACACGCTCCGTGAGTAAGCAGCCGATTCACAGCAGTGGGACACAATCCTACCCTAGTAGGATTGGTCAATTAATGCTCTAGGAGATGTTCCTGATTGAAGAGGCTCCATCAAAGTTTGCCCTCAGATCACGGAGGTCACATGGGGTGGGTCGCGGGTTGGTGCCTCCTATCCTGCCTTGCTCTGGTTTGGCTCCAAATCAGAGCCATTCTGGAAGCTGAATGACTTCCTGGGAGGGCGGGGAGACCTTTTCCAGGTTGCACACAGGCCTCTGCAGGCCTCAGAATGGCCCACAGAAGCCTCAGAAAGCCAATTCTGGTTTTCATCTGAAAAACGGAAGTGGCTTTCCGAGGCTTTTGCAGGCCATTCTGAGACCCGCAGAGGCCTGTGCAGTGGGCCGCCGGCCTGGCGCAACCCGAGAGGCCTCCCCGCCTTCCTGGTAAGTCATTCTGGCACCGTGACCCACCATGGGGGACAAGGTGGGTCACGGTACTGAAACGTTTGAGAACCCCTGTTCTAGATACTGTATTACCGTATTGGTCTGAGTATAAGACTCACTTTTTTCTCCTAATTTAAGTTTTTAAACTAGGGGTGCGTCTTATAATCAGGCTGTTGCAATTTAATGCCAGTGATTTAATTACATTTTTTAATAGCGCCAAACTTTAAGGGTGCGTCTTATAATCAGGTGCGTCTTATACTCGGGACAATACAGTATTTATTTTTGTGTATACAAAATGTCTTTCCTCTCTGCATTGTTTTCTAATAAGTTTGCCTCAGCTAAGAATTAATTCTTCTTTTGCAGTTTGGAAAATCCAAACCTATCAATAGTGCAATGTTTAAGATTGCGTTCTTCTGGCTTCGTTCATATTTTCCAAAACAGTTTTCAATTTTCCTGCTCCCAACCCTTGCCAAAATATATATTTTGGCAGATAGCAAGATAAAGCACAGAGGGAAATCATTTGTTTTTTTATCTCGAGGCATCAGAGAAAAGTTGATAATTTTTGATCACTTGCAAACATGTTTGCAAACCTTACTTACATCCGGCGGGCTCATCACAATGTCTCATCGTTTTATCAAAATGTTTCCATCAATGAGCTCTGATGTTTGGCATAACAAGGAAGAAATTAAAACAAATAGATTGCTCCTGACGAGATCTGGATTTCTAAAGCCAATTGTTCACTTTGTGTAAAGTAATTGCACATGTTATTTCCTAGTATGGTCTGTTTCTTTTCTTTAAAAAAAAATAATAATAATTGTGAAACAAAAGCTACTTGCAGCTGCTAAGAATTGTCATGCAGTGGTGACTCGAACTTTTTCGTATGTGAAGGTTTCACCCTGAATGTTTATGTGATGGCCTCAAGAATTTTAGGTGGCTTAGCAGAGTCCACGGGCTCCAGTTTTTGTCTCTGTGTTGTTGTTTTTTGCCCTGTGTGGGGTTTCCCAGTTCATCTATTTGTCCCTCATCAATCCAAGCATCTGACTGCACCCAGCAGCAAAACAAGGAGTCTTGTGGCACCTTAAACACTCACAAATCGTTTTCAGCCTAGGATCACATGCTGATGAAGTCCACTTCAACAGATGCACCAGGTCTTTAAATGCAGTAGTCAGGGTGTGTGTGTGTGTGTGTGTGTGTGTGTGTGTGTGTGTGTGTGTGTGTGACACACACACTTGGGCTTGAGATGCAGTGTGCAGGGATACGGTGAGGTTAACACACTACTAGCTACCACTGTTAATTTGAGCTAAACCTAAACAGTAAGACGGGTGGCCAGCGGGTGGCGCAGCGGGTTAAACCGCTGAACCATAAGCTGTCGATCGAAAGGTCGGCAGTTCGATTCCCGCAAAGGGGTGAGCGCTCATTGCTTGGCCAGCTCCTGCCAACCTAGCAGTTCCAAAGCATGTCAATGCGAGTAGATAAATAGGTACCGCTTGCGGGAAGGTAAACAGCGCTCCGTGTTCCAGCTGCATGCTACGCGCTGCGGCAAGGAGAGTCATGCGGGCCACATGACCACGGAGGCGTCTTCGGACAACGCTGGCTCTTCGGCTTTGAAATGGGGATGAGCACCACACCCTAGAGTCCGACACGACTGGACTTAATTGTCAGGGGATACCTTTACCTTTTTAAACAGTAAGACAATGAAGTTGCTGATAAATACCCCAACCAGAACAGACAGAGAGCTGGAATTCTGGCAACCCATTTTAGAGGCAATTCAATTGCCTATTGACGGCAGGCAGTATCCAAATAGATATATTAAGTGATGACAAGCATGCGTTCTTCGGACAGAAAACAGCACACTGAATGGTCTTCCCGTCCCATTGTACGCTGACCAACCAGGGTGGGAGTATCTAGCCAAACGTAAGTCTTAAAACATTCCAAGCAGTATCCCCTTGAGTGATGTAAAACCCAACCGTCACGTTTAAATTGAGGAGCGTGGGAATGACAGGCTATTCGGAGAGACTTTTCACATTCATGTGTTCAGTTGTGATTATGCCAGCAAGAGGCTAAATGCTTGCCAGCCTTCGCATATAAACAGCATCTGAAAGTCTTATTGCTTTTGACAGCAATGAGGGCACAGATGTAAAGAAAAGTAAGAAACCACCAGAATATATAGTACCTCCAGCTGTCAGATGCACTAATTGGTTCTGTATATTCAGAGCCAGAATTTGCCATGGGAGGTTGAGTGTACCTGGGTGTTGAGAGATGAAAGAATGTTTCACAAACATGTATGTCGCTTCATTATGTATGTCTGGATTGCTCTCAATGCTCAATGACTCTTAGCTGAAAGTGAGAACTCTCTCCATTGAAAAAACATCGCATTTGTGTTGACATCCAGCATCTTGAAAGTTCTGTGGATTCATGGATAACTTCATCATTCCTGGAGATCTCCAGGATGCAGCAGTCAGTAGGCGAGGGACGATTTGTTTCAGAACTGCAAACAAAGCCAACAATACAAATGAAAATGGAATGGTTAAAATCACAACAGCGTCAGCCAACTGACCAAAACACCAGTTAAAGCAGAACAAAACAGCATAAGAGTCAATGGTCCATTTTAGCAACAGTGCTCCCATTTCTGATTTTTATTTTTATTTTGGTCAACATTACAAGCAGGTAATTTTAAATATCGTAACAGATAGGATACTGTAAGCCATCCCCTGAAATTACAGGATCGCTATAATTTTTAGTACCTACTGGAAAGGGGTTCTTGAGATTTTCTAAAGACTAGGAACACAATTTTATACTCAGAAGCAAGTCCCATTGTCTTCAATGGACAGTGTGCATTGCAACCTAATTTTAGTAATATGATTCTGGATTATTGTTTTAGCTGGATATGTTTCTTAAATTATTATTAGCTGCCTTGAGGGTCATGATAAAAGGGCAAGATAAAAATGAGAAAAATAAAGCAAACCAGGTTATATTGCAGCAATACCTTGCACTTTTGTTTGGTTAGGAACGAGAGCAAAGTCGAAAATGGATGAATGTCAAAGCAGAGCCTTATTTAGCTTCCACATTTATTTCGGCTGGCAAAATATGTAAATTAACTATGTCACACATGAGAATGTGTGCAAAACCTAAACAAACAGAAATAAAAGAAAAATAAACATAAGAACGTCGACAATTGTCGTGGATGGTTGGATTAAATTGGACGAAAGAGGAAAGCACGTGGACAAAATTTGAAATGTGGCTATAACTGAAAACGGCTGGAAGAGCATAGCGATGAAAGTCAAGTTGATGAAAGTCCAGGTATTCAGGAGCATCGTTGGGCTGTGACGGGAAGGGCGAGGCGCCGGGGGTGACGCACGCCAAGGGGGTGACGCACACCGCTGCTCCCCCTCCCCTGGATGGGCGCATCACCCCCTGTACCGGCCAGGGGAGATGGGGGCAGTGGCGCATGTCATCACCCCTCAGCGGCATTGTGTGCATGTGCGAAAATGCGCGCGTCCACAACAAGCCGCGCGGCCCGCCGATGACCCAGTAGGTGATGCGTGGTGCCGGGGGGTGGCGGGGGGTGACGCACGCACCTCCTGCTTCGGGGTGACGTGCCCCGAGTGACGCCACTGAATTGCTGTACTGCCAAATTCACACATCTGATGAATTGGACTGCAGCTGAGCTCTGCCCACTAACAGCCCAATCCTATGGTTTCCTTCTGCCAATGCTGCGATGTCAAAATGGCTATTGCTGCATCCTGCAGGGGGGGGGGCAGTTGCGGAACGATATTCATTCCCTTACCAAGGAGGTAAGCCTCTGCAGTGTTGGCACAGGTCCATGTGGACCCAGGCCATGGGATTGGGACTAGGAATGAGGCTAGGATTTGGCGGCCGCTGCTGCCCAAACTCAGTGGCGTTCCCAGCCCTCCCGGCCCCTGGAGGGGCGGGGTTGGTGCGCCCCCCCCAAGCAGCCGTTCTCGGGACTGAGCGCCCACTCGGCGCTTTCCCGGCCTCCAGAGGCTACGCTCCAGAGACCGGGGAGAAGCCCTCCTCAAAGCGACCGCCTTGTTCGGCGGTCGCTTTGAGGAGGGCTTCTCCCCGGTCTCCGGAGCGTAGCCTCCGGAGGCCGGGGAAGCGCCGAGTGGACGTGCTGCGTTAGAGGGGCGCGCCAGCCTGGCTCTGGTGCCGCGCCGCTCTGCGCAGCCCCGAGCCCGGCTGCCGCGCCCCCGCACCCACTCAGCGCCTGGGGTGGAGCACACCTGCTCCCCCCATATTAGAATGCCTCTGCCCAAACTGCCCCCTTCTCAGTGCTGATCCACCCTCCTCCTCGTCCCTGTCGCCATCTCATTCCATATCCTCTGCTCCCATACCGCCTCCCCACTGGCTTACCTTCATTGGCGGGCCCACAATAATCTGCTGACATGCAAGAGGCCACTCCAGCGGTGCTGTTGCAGCTCGCAACTTCAGAAGCTGCTGGAGTGGTTTTTAAAACTGCTGTCAGGCTGCAGTCTATGCTGGTAGTACAGGTGTTCCTTCCACCAGCGTACAGCCCCAATAGGTAGGGGCAGAGAAAATGGTGATAACGAAATAAAAACACATAACGCCGCTTTCTGCTAAAAAAAAATCTGCAAAAATAAAACAAAACCATGTAACTTTGCGTCATTCTTCGTCTACTGACATTGTACAACAACCTATACTACCTAGCTAGTATGCTTTTAAAGCATTTACAATTGATAAAAATGGGGAAAAATTGGAATAAAACCACATAACACCTCTTTCTGCTATTTCAGTGTTTCTCAAACTGGGGATCGTGACCCACTTGGTGGGTCGCAACCTGATTTCTGGTGGGTCCCAGGTGGGTCCCAGATGATAAGTAATTGCCACAAGCCCTGAGGCTATTCAAAAATGAGATAGCTGCAAATTGCCCTTCAAAGATCTGAGCTCCTGCAGTTTGCAGGCTTGTGTAAATATAGGGAGATAAATGTTTGAGCATCTCGTAAAGCTAGGTGAGTCCCAATAGAGTGTCATTTTAAAAAGTGGGTCCCGGTGCTAAAAAGTTGAGCTATTTCACTGTGCTATTTCATTTTGGTTAAACACCAAAATCTGCGAAAAAAATAAAAACCATTTTCTCCCACCTCTACCAATAGGATTGGATGGTAAGTTTAAATAGGACAGTGGATGGAGTTACAAGACCAACAGCGCAATCCTATCCAATTTACACCACCGGTGTAACCAGCAGTGCAGCAAGAATGGGAGGCCCCAGAATGGAAAGGGGATTCAAATCCCCTCCAAAGGGGGATTCAAAGGGAATTTAAATCTCCTCTCCCCTCCAAAGCCTCCTGCCCTAGCCCTACTCTCCCCCGCTGGTTACACCGGTAGTGTAAGTTGGATAGGATTGCACTGCAAGGCTGATAGAACCTGGAGGGATTTTCTTTTTTTGCATACAATCCTGGGCCACAAAGACAGCATATGTCTATGGTTTCAGACCAAACATTTGATTGCAAGAAGTTGACCTAGCATCACACAGTGTGAGGAGGTAAGCTGAGCAGGTAGAATTCTGGACTGATCTAAAATGCAGGTGGAGTCCTATTTTGGATTCCTCCCACATACAAAACTAATCCTACATGTAGCAAGTCCACAAATCTGGGACAGGCCTGCACTAAATCTCTTCTCCAATGTGCTCAATTTCCATATACAGTGGGAGGGGGGGAATTGGGACAGGAACATATTCTAAAATATAACCCTATATATAAATATATAAGACTTCCTGAAGTCTGAAGTGGATTTTAGCACTTCAATTTACAACCTCCACTGTGGGTCATGTAGAATGTCTGTTTGTTTCATTCCTTTTTTTTTTTTTTTTTTTTGGCAGAGGGGGAAGTCACACACCCCTCCAAATTCACACCTCAGCAAAATTTTCAGAATTGACAATGAATAATTGTGTGTGTGTGTGTGAACGCACACGTGTGTGTAAGTAAAGGGACCACCTTGGGTTACTTTCTCAGCTGAAATAGGGCTAATCCCTGTATTTATGTTTTATCACCATCAACCAGCCCATAGAAAGTTATCTTTATGAGTTGACCTTTCCTGCTCTCCAGAGCACCATTCAGCATATGTCTTTTGATATCTCAAGGAAAGAGATGAGAAAACTCCTATTCAACATCATTTATGGCTTCGCGGAGCACAGGAAATTGAATCTGCATGTCGTTACGTACTTCACTGCTCCATTCATATTGAACCTAGAAGAAGAAGAAGAAGAAGAAGAAGAAGAAGAAGAAGAAGAAGAAGAAGAAGAAGAAGAAGAAGAAGAAGAAGAAGAAAACTGTACTGCTTGTAGACCAAGCTAAGTTTGATTATTTGGTTAAGATTGGCTGCCTAATATCACGTCAACAGAATTAGTTCACGTATAGAGTGGAAAAATATGATATCCCAGCTCAAGACCTCAGGAGGAGAAGAAGGAGATTCATCACAATCTATACTATTGACTTCCAACAATGTGCACTAGCTATTGTTCCTGGTTTCTATTATTGATCTATTTCATTGCTTAGCCTTAGCGGGGCATGGCTATGAGGCATGGCTATAGTATAGAGCAGTGTTTCTCAAACTGTGGGTCGCAACCTAATTTCTGGTGGGTCCTGAAGAGCCTCCAAAGAAAACACAGGTGATGGAAAGATCAGATAACAAATTGCCTCAAGCCCTGAGGCTAATCAAAAATCAGATAGCTGCTAATTGCCCTGCAGACAGCTGTGCTCCTGCAGTTTGCAAGCTTGTGTAAATATAGGGAGATAAATGTATGAGCATTTTTTTCTGGGTTTTTTTTCTTTCCAAGTCTGTGAATGACAGGTAGTAGGGGCAGGTGAAGGATGATGGGTCACATAACTAAGGCCCTCAAGCCTTGGGCTAATTATTAGGGCTGCCTCATTATGCAAAACGGGTTGGGGTTTTTTTGCAAATAAATAAATAAAATATTGTATGTTCTGAGGTTTTCACGACCGGTACATATCTTTGAATTAATAAAAGGAAGCATTTTCCAGGTTGTTCTGGTCATTTTATTTAGTTAACAAGAGATTGTCCTAACGTTTCACTCCTAAACTATGAGGAGCATTATCAAAGGAACAGCAACTTGCTGTCTGCTCTAGATCTTGGCAGCTATGGAACTTCGTTATAAAATGGTGATATGCCTTTAAGGAACTTGGCAAAGGTAGCAGTTAACCTCCCAACAGTTAACATCTCTTACTAAGAAGAACTAGAACAGACAGCAAGTTGCTGTTCCTTTGATAATGCTCCTCATAATTTAGGAGTGAAACGTTAGGACAATCTCTTCTTAACTAAATAAAACGACCAGAACAACCTGGAAAATGCTTCCCTTTATTAATTCAAAAATAAAATATTACTTGTAAATAAATACCGTAAATAAATAAAAATATTTCATTCTAGATCACCTTTCTTTTAAGTCTCGTCAAGCTAGGTGGGTCCCGATCATGTCATTTTAAAAAGTGTGTCCCAGTGCTAAAATATTTGGGAACCACTAGTATACAGAGTGGGCGGATGAGCTCCTGCACTTCAAAATGTACTGCTACATCACTGCTAGACTGCCTTGGTGAAAACACATGAAGAGTTACGTATTAAATAACGACTGCACCTTTTGACTGTGCCTGATGTATTCTTTTGAATGTTTAGTGTGTACTCCCTCTCCCTTTTCTATTCCACAAGTGGGCCAGGATACACAAGCTGCTTGAGGTCATCAAAGAAATGCAATGGAGGACCATTGTCCAGAAAACAAGTCCCAAACTCCCTGAATGCTTGCAAATGTGCAAGCTTTTCACCACACCTAGTCAAGTCAATCCACTGATTTCACAGTCAGAACTGGTCATCACGATTCTTGCAAGGGTTAAGGCGGAGGAGGAAAATGCACCACCCAGATCTTTGTCTCGTCTTAAAGACTCACCAGTTCAGGACAGTTCAGCCACAAAAGCTTCTGGTTTTGGTTAACGGTGCTTCTTCAGGGTGCTTCACAGCCTGGGTCTTCAGGGTGCTACAAGATTCTTTGTTGGCACTGCTGCCTAACTGCTTTTGAAATTCGCCCGAGTTTAAAAAGTGGTTGGCCGCTAGCACAGGGGAGGGGCTGCCGCTCAAGAAACGCAAGCAGGCTAGACATGTGGAACAAATCACAGAATTCTTTGAATCTGGCTTAAGTTTGATTGTTGAATTTACAGCAATGACCTTCAGTGCCATCTTGCCAAATTCAGCAGTTTATACCTTATTTTGTTTCTAAAGAAACTTGACTTTCAATAACATCAAGACATAGGAATGTTAAAAAAAAGATGGACATTTGAGAGAAGATAAGTTTGCAGTTTTGTAGGAAAATTTGAGTGGGGAGGAGTTGTGGGGAGGATTTTCTTCAACCCCCCCCCGAATGAGTTCCAGCCCTATTTTGTAACATTTTGCCTCTGTCCTAATGAATTGTCCTTGTATGTATTTTTTTTTGTTGAATGTAATGCACAACCGCGCATGAGAAATGTGCATGTATAGTATGCGTGGGAGGCAGTTTGAATTTGCCATGAGCAACAGACCCTTGTGCCTCTTTCTCATTAGTGATGAAAGCAAAATAATTGCTACAGGAAAGACACATTTTCTGGGCAGCTAATAAATGGCAGATGCCCCATGATCACGTGTTCCCACTGCACCTTCCAAGTTTGACGGCTATTTCTGTTTGCAAAAAGAAAGAAAAAACCATGTACCTAATCTACTAGAAACTTCTGCATCTTTCTTGGGGAATAATAATCCCATCTCTCAGCCTTATACTGACCTCTCAAATTTCTGGCAAAGAGAAGGAAAATATTAAGTCAAGGATGTAGGGATTTCTTTCTCTTAAAGGTTTGATTTTGCTGCAAATGACTCAAATGCAAAGGACTGAAAGGCTTCATTTAATCAGTAACTTTATTAGTAATTGTGCAGGTTAATGAAATTGGTATTATTTCATTATATCAATTACTAATTAAATAATCATCATCATTGTTACTACTACTGTATTATTATTATTATTATTATTATTATTATTATTATTATTATTATTATTATTATTATTATTATATTGCAACCTTAATATAATCACACTGCACTATACCACAGTTTCAGGTATTCTGCATGTATGATCATGTCCACCAAGTCAGGATATAAAAATTTAGTTTCAGTTTACTTATAATGTGGGTAGTGTGTGTGTGTGTGTGTGTGTGTGTGTGTGTGTGTGTGTGTGTGTGTGTGTGTGTATACACACACAAAACATATATGTTGTATACATATATGAAACATGTATATTGTATACATATACAAAATATGTATACGTTGTATATATATACCCACGTTATGTTGAGGCTGCATTGTATTTACTACTACTACTACTACTACTACTACTACTACTACTACTACTACTACTACTACATCAATGTGCACTGGATTTTATAAAGGAAAAGAGGCTATGTCTCTGCCTCCAAAGAACTTGTACTTGCAAATTCAAGGCAGGGGGAGATAGCAAAGGAAGTCTGTGAACTGGAATCCCTGCAAATTAAAGGGTCGTTTTCTTACATACAAACCTGCCAGTCAGGTTTAGCTGTATTTGTAAAGGCCTGAAGCATTTATTTAAAAAGGACAGGATATACATTTCTTAACTGACTGCTATTGAATCCCATGAATCCCAGGTAGGTCACATGAAGCTTAGCGTAAAAGTATTTTGCTGGTGGGCTGGTGAAGCTTCGTGTAAGAAACAAAGAGCCCAATCCTATCCTTCACCATCTTCTGCCAGGCAGCTGGGCTGACAGAGAGCACACTGCATGCCATGGTGGTGATGGAGGGGGGCAACAAGACGGTCTGGGAGAGGTAAATATTTTTTTTTCTTACTTACATCTCTGTAGGGTACCTATCAATGGGTCTCTAGCTGGTGCAAGTACAAGAAGAGGCAGGGGGTGTGTAGGGCTGGAGAAATGAGTATATCAACCGCCCCCAGCTTCCCTTGTCTAAGCAGCCCTGTGCATGTACTGTATATATCGAAATCCTCTCACACCCTTCAGAGGCTGATTTAAGTTATCATAAACAAATTACAGACCATTGGAGAACATGTCCCCACCCCACACCCCCTTCTTTGTCTTACCATCTGATGAGGAATCCTATAGGACTCAAAAGCTTGCTACTTTTTAAGGGGCTGTCATAAAGGCATTATCGTGCTTTGGATTGTGGTGGATGAAGCTAGCATCTATTTGTGATTCTGCACAGTTGTACCAACACGGGAGAAATACGTACTCTCCATCTGCAAGCTAATGCATCGATCCTTTGCTCAGGTTAATAATGTTATCAAAATACGGGGCCCTCGGCCATCCCCAGACATTTACAAGCTGCAGAAGACCCATTTCCTCTGCTCCCTCCCTGCTTCCTTTCCTCCATGGAGGTAGGAGTGGATCCCCCTGGAAGAAGAAGAGGGACCTGAGCTGGCTCTCCTCGTTTGGACATGCTTTGGTTGAGTGTTGTATCGTTTGTTATTAATTCTATCATCTATGGCCAAAAGAGGGAGGGAGGGAGGGGTAAGGGGGGGAGAGGGAGAGAGAAAGAGAGAAAGAAATGAATCTCATTTCATGCATCCAATTGTTTGGGCATTGTGTGCCACAAAACATACGGACCTCATTTGAAACTCCTCCAACCCATAGAGGTCCATGTGTAACTGATAAAGTCCAATTTAGCTGGAAAGGTGGGGAGGAGAGGGGGGAGGACAAATCTCAAATCAAATTCGAGAAGGACGCCCTATATGTTTCCTAAGTGCTAAACCCAAGGGAAATTACTTCATCAAAACCTGATCCAGACCACAGTAATGAAGACTGTGATGTAGCTAGTATTCGGCCATGTTGACTTTACAGTATTGGAATTAATCCATCTGCATAGCAGTTCAGTGAAATCATTTCCAGGCCATGGAGTCTCTAGGGGTGACCATTTCTTTTAAACATTTCTTTTCCAGGCCCAGATGCCGAACCTTTCTAGCTGGGGGAATTAATGATATAACTGATATATTGTTAACTTTAAAAAGAGGGGGGAAAGGCAGTGACAGACAGCTGTCTGTCTTGATGGGATCTTGTCAAATTTTCATTAAGAGGATCACGACCTCGAGTTCCAAAATGTCTTTCAGTGGCAATTTGTACCATCGGCTTGTGCTTCTTTTGACAGCTTGATACTATGTAGGCTGTTTTGGAGAGCTGTTGAGTGGTTCCAAGGTTCTGCTAATCAACTCCGATGGGTTTTCCTGAAGCTTAATGGTTGACGCAGCTGGAGACAGGAGCAACACACAATTTCGCTTTTCATCCTGAGAACTACTTAATGTGAACTCTTCTTTTAAAAAACAAAATCCCCAAAAAAACCAACCACACAAGCGAATCCGATTGTTGCGCACTTGTGCCAAGTGGCTCTGATTTCCTCTGGATGGGAAAAGCCTTTGGGTGTCTTTGAATATTGGCTTCATTGATTGATTAATGCACACTGTGGGCATCCAAGCCAGCTGACAAAAGATACAAAGTCAATCAACTCAACAACAACCATCAAAAGCAGCAATAGCGAGCAGCAAAACCCCCCACAACAGAACAGCATAACATAGCAAAAGGTGGCAATAAAACAGTACAACACCCGAGCACAATAACCACACCCAATTGCAACTTAAATGCCAACCAAATCAAAAAAATGTTCTCGCTCCCCACAGGAACACCTCGAGGGAGGGGGCATTTCTTCAGTCACAAGGGAGGGGGTTCCACAACTGGGGCACCGCTGCAGAGAAAGCTACTTCTTTCTCTGGAGATCTCAGGGGGTAAGCTGGCTGACATCTATGGGAGGAGGCAGTCCCTCGGATACACCTGCTCTCCAACGCCGTAAAGGGCTTCAAGCGTCATAACCAGCACCTTGAATTGGGCCCCAAAACAAATCTGCAGCCAGTGCAGCCACTGGAGTGCCAATCCGACAGAACTGAAAGAACAATATACTTACTCCTGTATTTACAAACATGCATTGTTGTTGTTGTTTAGTCGTTAAGTCGTGTCCGACCCTTCGTGATCCCATGAACCACATCCCGCCAGGCCTTCCTGTCCTCCACTATCTTCCTAAGTTTGCTCATTTTCATGTTCATTGCATCAGTGATGCTGTCTAACCATCTCATCCTTTGCCTTCCCCTTCTCCTTTTGCCTTCAATCTTTCCCAGCATCAGAGTCTTCTCCAGAGACTCCTCTCTTCGCATTAGGTGGCCAAAATATTTAAGCTTCAGCCTCAGTACCTGTCCTTCCAGGGAACAGTCAGGGTTGATTTCATTTAGGATTGACTGATTTGATCTCCTAGAAGTCCAAGGGACTCTCAGGAGTCTTCTCCAGCACGACAGCTCAAAAGCATCTATTCTTCGGCGCTCAGCCTTCCTTATGGTCCAACTCTCGCAACCATACATTGCTACTGGGAACACCATCGCCCTGACTATACGAACTTTTGTTGGCATGGTGATATCTTGGGCATTTGCCTTCGGCACAGGATAAGGCGGGATATAACTTTTTTAAATAAAAATAAATAAATAAATATCTCTGCTTTTTATTATGCTATCTAAATTTGCCATAGCTTTCCTTCCAAGGAGTAAGCGTCTTTTAATTTCATGGCTGCTGTCTCCGTCTGCAGTGATCTTGGAACCCAAAAAAGTAAAATCTGTTACTGCTTCCATTTCTGCCCCTTCTGTTTGCCAGGAATTGATGGGACCAGATGCCATGATCTTAGTTTTATGAATGTTGAGTTCAGGCCAAAGGCCCATCTAGTCGAGCATCCTGTTTCTCACAGTGGCCCCACCAGCTGCCTCTGGGGAGCTCCTTCTCTCCCACCATTGCTCCCCTGCCACTCTGGGATTCAGAGACAAACTGCTACTGAATCTGAATCCCCTTTTAAAGCCATACAAGCTAATGGCCATCACCACATCTTGTGGCAATGAGTTCCACAGGCAAATGATGGGCTGTGTGAAGCAGTACATCCTTTTGTCCATTCTAAATCTCTCACCAATCAGTCTCACTGGATGACTCCTGGGTCTAGTGTTTTGAGGCTAAGCATTGAATGGAGGTAGACTAAACAGAACTCTTACAAAGAATATCTGATCACATCCATTTTCCAGGGATTATTGAACCCCAACCTGCGTTGGCTTTTCGCTTGCTCTCACCCAGTTCCTCCATTCTAGTCTGTCCTGTCTCACCCAGAAGCTACCAGAACATTCTGCCTTGTTCCATCCTTTGCTACCCTGAACACACATGGGGGGGGGGGGATCACCTCAACCCTTCCCATCAAGTAAGTCCTACAGGAGGATCTTGCAAGCAAGAATGAAATTGTCCATTCAGCAGGACATTCACATTCTGGACCATTAGAGATTAAGAAACACCAACTGGCTCTTGAATAATTAACCTAACAAACGGGGGTGAAGCCCAGGGGGAGTGGAGCTCCAGGACGTCTTCTACAGCAGGAGTGGTAATGTCATCTGCAGGTGCTCTCAGATGCTACCATTCAAAGATTTTTCAAAGGACTTCATTCAAGACGAAGTGCCAGGCTCAGCAGGAGGCAAACTGAGAAATTTGCCTAGGGAAATATAGTAATGTCTATCTATGCCTTCATCTTTCCCAAGAACTGCCTGAGACGCTGTATGTAGCTCATGTTACATGTATGCCACAGTTCTGTGCAAATTTAGCTGAGAGCAAGGCCTGTTGAGCATAGTAGGACTTACCTGCATAGGCTGGCACTCTAGAGCTGCAATCCTATACATACTTACCAGAGATGCTCAGAACAAAGCCCAAGAAGATCATTAACATGTTGATTGATCTGCATTAAGAACATCAGAAGAGCCCTGTTGGATCAGGCCAAAGGCCCTGAATCTAATCCAGCTTCCTGTATCTCACAGTGGCCCCACCAGATGCCTCAGGGAGCACACAGCCAACAAGATAACCTGTTTCCTGCTGCCACTCCCCTGCACCTGGGACAGAGAAAACCTACTTCTAAAACCAGGAGGTTGCTTATGGCTTGTAACCTGTGATGGTCTTTTCCTCCATGAATCTGTCCAAACCCCTTTTCAAGGCATCTAGGCCAGGTGCCATCACCACATCCTGTGGCAAGGAGTTCCACAGATTAATTACACGGCGGGTGAAGAAATATTTTGTTTTGTTTGTTCTAATTCTCCCTCCACTCAATTGTAGTGCATGTCCCCTGGTTCTAGTGTTGTGAGAGAGGGAGAAGAACTTCTCTCTATCCACTCTCTCCATCCCATGCATAATTTTATACGTCTCAGTCATGTCCCCCCTCAGGCACCTTTTTCTAGACTGAAGAGCCCCAAACACTGTTGCCTTTCCTCATAAGGGAAGTGCTCCAGCCCACGAATCATTCTGGTCACTCTGCACCTTTTCCAATTCAACTATATCCTTTTTGAGGTGTGGTGACCAGATTTTATATATTAAAATCACCCAAAGAGACATCCTTATAAGCACTTCATGTTTATGGTGTACACCTGGATTACCTACTAAAATAGCACCTGAACGAAGCAAATGCCACACTTCAAACAAACATGCAAACAGACACAAATTTGTATATGTACCCCCTAATGTGCTAGTTTAAAAAAAAGAGGGGGGGATCTAAGATACACCCAGGAATGAGATGATGGAATCAATACTAATTTCAGTGCGATTTCTAGGTGATAAAGTCAAGACTGTTATTGTCTGACCTGGAGACCTAGAACAGGGTTTTTCAATCATACCACCAGTGGTACTTCAGCCGACTGCTGGTGGTACTCGGACCATCGAACCCCGCTCTGACATGGTGCTTTCAGCAGTGTGTTTTATCTCCTGAGAGGCTCCTGTCTTTGTCCAAGCCTCTCAGGAACACTGAGAAGGGTCCTCCTGCCCACCCAGAACCTCCTACCTGCACTTTCTGACCTCCGAAAACTTGAAAACCCGAAAGTAACTGGTGAGGATGTCATTGCCAGTCACTTCCAGTGGTACACAGCAGGAGAGCGGCGCCGGAGGTGGTACTCGGTTTGGAAGGGGTTGAGAACCCCTGATCTAGAAGAAGTTATCATACATTGATCAAGAGACCAATGATCCATTTGACCCAGAGGGACACGACCTCCTTTCCCACTGGAAATACAACCAGTTCTCCTTTGCATAATTGCCAGGTCTCAACCTGAAGGAACATCATGTCTCTTGGACAAGTCCTGCGGCTGCCAAAGCGGATGCAGCTGTAGCTTTTCCTGCACTGTGGTCTCTTTTCTCCCCGTTGCTCTGAAGCACTTGGAGTGTTAGGAAAAGGAGATGGCCCAAGAGGAACAGTGAAGAAGCAAACATCAGAGAAGCCACAGCTGCATCCCTTTTGACAGCTCTGTGGCAGGGACAGCCTCAGTTTCCTGGCTAGTTTCCAGAAGGAAGACATCGAGATGCTGAAAGATTTTGGAGAAGGACTAGGCTGCCGAACATTACACATGGCAACGCAACCAGGAAACGCATATAGGAAAGGAGAACGTCATTGACATGTCATTGAAATAAAACATGCTCTGGACAAAAACCCTGTGAGGTCCACCCCTCAATGTTGTGTTCAACTTCTCACATGCTTTGGAAAACATGTGTGTGCACCAGCTATCACTCCATAGTGCCTGGGAACCAGGCAATGGACAGGCGACATGTGTGCTCATGTAATTTTCAGTTTCTAAGAAAAACAAACAAACAAACAAACAAACAAACAAACAACAACAACAACAACAACAACAACAACTATTCCCATCTTGTGGACTTGGTGGTGAATAAAGAGGCAACCACACGTTAGTCCCTGCATCTGCAACAAAATACATTCTGTCCAGCATAACTTGTAGTGCAGGTGCTTTGGGTGGAGGGTCACAGAGCAAATGGTTTGATATCCTGCTACTACCCTCGCTGGATGAACTCCATCCTGGCTCCAAACTGGGAGCAGTGGACTACTTCTCACCTCAGACGTGAATTAGTGTGAATCAGGCGTGAATTAGATGAGGGAGGTCAAGCCTGAGTCATGCACACACCAAGGCAAGTAACAGCGCATTCCTATCCAACTTACACCACTGGTGTAACCAGTGGTGCAGTGAGAACGGGAGGCCCCAGAACGGAAAGGGGATTCAAATCCCCTCCAAAGGGGGATTCAAAGGGGATTTGAATCCCCTTTCCGTTCTTGGGCCTCCTGTAAGTTGGATAGGATTGTGCTGTCAATGTGTGGGGATCAGTTGGACATGCCCTAAGAGGTGCTCTGTCCCAACTCTTCAGACTCTGAGAATCAGTCTGAGGACCCCCTGCACGCAGTATTCACTTGTTTATTTTAAAAAATTATACCCCGCCTTTTCCTATGCCGAGGCAAATGCCCAAGGCGGCTTACAAGAAGTTAAAATACATAATTTAAAAACAATACATAAAGTAAATTAAAAAAACAATAAAAGTAGCGTAGCCAGGCGATCGGGAGCTTGGTGCGGCGTGGCAATTTGGCATCATGATGTCATGTGACATCATGACATTGCTTCTGGGTCCCGTGCACGGGTCCCCCACTACCACTGCAAAGCAGCTGGTGCGAGCGCCCCCTCGGGCAGCAGCGCCCAGGGCGGACTGCACCAGTCGCCTCCCAGTAAACAGGCCACTGCCTACATGCTTCAATTGAGGCCTCAGGATGCTCCCCAAACTCTCTCTACTGTCCTTGCCAGTTGGAACCAAAGTAGTGATAGCATGGGGGTGTATCTATTTAAAGGGCACCCACACCTACATTATGCTGCTGCTAGATCTGCCGTACAGAGTTCGCCAAAAAAAAAAAAAAAAAAAACCATCCCAAGGGCAACGTGGGTCAGGCAGGAAAAAAAAAATCTACTTGACCCTGAAACAAGCAGAAAATCTACACTGCCTGACAGTGAGGGTGGGTGTGTGCATGCAGATCTCAAACGGGCAGCCCAATCCTGTTATAAGGATCCGCCGGGCGGCCAAGGCCGCCCGTCAGATCCTGAGCTGCTCCACCGCAGGCAGGCACCCCACGGCGGAAAGTCTACTCGGGGAAGGGGATGCTTGTCCCCTTCCCTGGGTGTTACTGAGGCTGGGGCCGATCGGCCTCCTCAGAATTCCGCCAGCTATTTTGCTGGCGGAAGTCGAAGGAGGCCGTGTAACAGCTCAGCCGATCAGCGGGGGACAGGATTCAGCCGAGGCTGATCCCTGCCCCCTCCCCAATTGGCTGGGCCTATCGGCCCCCGCCGTTTGCTCCCGAACCACCACCCCCTCCGCTAAATCCTTACCTGGGTCTGGTGGCAGGTGGGAGACGGTCCAGGCGGCGGAGCAGGGCAGACCGGTCTTGCGCCAGCCTTCCCTGCTCGTGAATCATCGCAAAAGTGCTTTACGGCACTTTCGCAACAGCTTGGGGCAGCGGAACGCTTGTTCCGCCGCCCCAGGCTACAACAGGATTGCGCCATGAACTGGGGGGGGTGGGGAAGACAGACAGGTTGATCAGTATATATCAGGGTTGGCCAAACTTTGTAAGTGCCGCGTACGATAAACTTCAGATGTTTGAGAGCAGCAATATTTAAGAAGCATTTAAATTCTTAAATATATTCACTCACCATGAAATATATTTACTCACTTATGTTTTAATTCAGTGGACTCAGTTTATACCCAGTAAATAATTATAAAATTTGAAAATTTCTCATTTACCTTTTTTATTAATTGTGATGCAAAAAGGAGCTCAAGCCAACATATTTCTGAGAGCCACACATTATATGACAAATGTCATACGTCACAGTATATGACATATGTTGCATGACATTATACGTCACCTGTGACTCGTGAGCTGTGGTTTGGCCAACCCTGCTGGTATATATGCTGTTCCAGAGCCATCTCCCATTGGCTCAAAAAGCTGGGAAATCACAGCTAGCTGCTTATCTTGCTCCTCCTCATCTGCCTACAAAAATCTGCCCTCCTGACCAAGTGGGGGGACGACTGCAGTTGCCAACAAATCATGACTTGTTTCATTTGTTTTTCTTTCTAAAAAAGCACGTGGATCAGTAAACTCAATTTAAGAAGGAGGTACTGGTCAGCGGTCTGATATAATTTGATTTCCAAGTATTGGATTATACTAGCATTATAAGTGCAACCTGATCACTTGTGTTTTAATGCACTTGGTCACTGTTGCTTTCAAACTTAGCAGTGGAGCAAGTTTTCTGCCAGCTTGGGGCTGTTCAGAAACGTTTGACTTGTCCTTTGCTCAAACAGAGATGGAAGTCGATTAAAAAAAAATTAAAGGGGCTCATTTTTCAGTTGCCTTTTAATTTTCATTACACAAAGCCTTGATTGTTATACTCTTGCTCCTGCAGGATGCAATCTGGTGAGCACATCTCTGTATGGGCCAGATGGAAGTGAATGGCAATTGAACACTTCCCGTGGATGAAAACCTATCAATTATGGCTACTAGTTCGGGTGGCTGCTGCTACCTCCCGGTTCCATTGAAGAAGGCCTCTGAATGCCAGTTATAGCCTGGGAGCAAGAGCTGGAGAGGGGGAGGGGTGCCTTCATCTCCTGCTGGGGGGTTTCCCCACTGTTTAATGGGGTGTGAAACAGAGGCACAGGCTGCTTTTGATATCTCCGAGTGCCCAGAATAACATGAAATCATGTTTTTCCAGAAAAAAAGGAAAGGGAGTGGCGACAGGATACAGGTCTCTTGTGGTCTTGTGTGCTCCCTGAGGCATCTGGTGGGGCCACTGTGTGATACAGGAAGCTGGACTAGATGGGCCTTTGGCCTGATCCAGCAGCCAGGCTCTTCTGAGGTGCGTATGCGGGTTGTGAGCCACAGTTTGGACACCCCTGCTATATACAGTTGTATTTGCAAACATTTCTGGCAAGTCCACTTTTTAGAATGTGTTAAAATTATACTGTTTTAGAGTTAAACCAGTGTCAAAGGGTTGCTAGAGAAGAAGCAGGGGACCTTCTGCTTCCACTAAAGAAGCTTGATCTTCCATGAAATTAAATCAATGTCTAGCCATGCCTGCAGATTGGAGACACACCTCACCCCCTTCTTTAGGCTACTTTCCACACCCTACTTATTTCGTCACTTTTGCCCTCCAAACTATACCGAGCTGGATCGGCATACATCACACCTCAGTTGGTATTCTGTAGTGCTGCTGACATGTGACAGAGTTCTGATTGTACCTGCTTGCCTTTGCCTTCATGTATGCTAAGCTTACTGTATTCACTCTTACAGTAATAGTAAAAATTAGAATGCTAACAATACATTTTTAAAACGTGGTCGTGATATATGACTCGTTAACTCAATTTTAATTTACTAATGAATGTTCAACAGTTCACATGAAGTGCATTTTGTACCTGATATTTAATATAATTTATTATATCATTATATAAATGTATAATACGTTCAAACTCAGCATCTGCTGACACTACACACAACCTATCTAGCACACTTTTAAAGCTGTTACAATTGATAAAAATGAACATTTTGGAATAACACCAACGTAAGAACATAAGAACATAAGAAGAGCCCTGCTGGATCAGGCCAAAAGCCCATCTAGTCCAGCTTCCTGTATCACACAGTGGCCCTACCAGATGCCTCAGGGAGCACAAGACAACAAGATACCTGTATCCTGTCGCCACTCCCTTGCACCTGGCACAAAGAAAACCCACTTCTAAAACCAGGACACCACTTTCAGCAATTTTACTTTTTGGAAAACACCGAAATCCGCAATGATGAAAACACCATTTTGGACTGCCTCTATCAATGGGACTTACTTCTGAGTAGATATGCAAAGCATTGTCCTGCCATGAGCTGACAAGTTACTTCCTCTTGGCCTCAGTCTTCTCCACCTTCAATATGGGGATAATAACACTAAAATAAATTAATGTCATAAAGACTACTGCGATTAGATTAAATGCTTTGGACATTTTAAAGTGCCCTATAGACATTATACTTATTGATATTATACATTAATTATATAATTAATATAGTAGTTATTGTTATATGTAGATAGTCATATCATGGATAATATTTATTTATTTATTTATTTATTTAAAAAAAATTATATCCCACCTTTTCCTATGCCGAAGGCAAATGCCCAAGGTGGCTTACAACAGATTAAAATACATAATTTAAAATACATAAAATAAGTTTAAACAATACATAACGATACATAAATATGCTGAGTGGAACAGAATAACAGCCCAATCTTGTGTAAGATACGGCGGCCGGTCTAAAGGGCCAACTGCTGTATCCTATCCAGCTCCCGGGCTGCCCCAGGGCAGCCAAAGTGCACCTCGAGGGAAAGGGACGATTGTCCCCTTCCCCAGGTGTAAGCGGCGGGAGATCCAATGGGCTTTCTCAAATGTACACGAGCTCCAGAGTTTGTGTACATTCGCGCTGGCTGTGTAAGGTCACGCCAGGCGTGGAGAGGGCTTTGGATATTGCCGATATCCCTGCCCTCTCCAGGCCCGGGGCAGCCAATGGTCGCCCCCCTCACTGCTTGGTCCGCCCTTCCCCCACCCCTGCCCTGGCCGGTGTAGGCCTTACCTGCTCCGGTGGGCGCAGGGCCGGGCAGGAGCCAGGGTACGGGCCACTGGCTGTTGCGCCGGCGGTCCTTACTCATCGGGTACCGTAAACATGTTTTACGGCGCTTTTACGACATCCTGCGCTGGGGGAGCACACGCTCCCTTGGCGCAACTGTACACTGGATTGCGCCATATAACTGGGAATTTGATCATCAAACCAGGCTTCCTCTTGACATGACTTATTTTGTTGAAACGGTTTGTACAGTCCATTGTAATTGTTTGCTGGGTCAATGCCTGAGTGCTTCAGCCAACACAAACACAAATCAATAAGAATATTCCCATTCATGTCCCTTCATATCAGCTTGTGAACAACAGTTCTCAAATGCAGAAACCCTACAACTGTTTTGCAAGGTGTTGCCAGAAATATCTGCAAATTAACTATGCCCCTTTGTGCTTCTTTGAACCTTGGCAGGGAAACAGACTCTCACACAAATGCTGGCCACTTGTCTGAAACGGTCTAAAATACATCCTAAATTTAATTTCAGAAGGTTTGCTTTCTGCACAATAAATAAAAGACACTTTTCTGTTGACTGTGTTGTGCTAAGGACGGGCCCGTTGAGAGGGTAAAAAAACGCAAAAGAGAAATAACAAAAAGAAATCACGTTGCATTCGAGATTCGTTAAGGTTAACTTTTCCCTCTAGCTTTTGGTGGAATAAACTTGTTATTAAATTCACAAATGGCATCTTAAACACTAGCTGCTGTGCTGTGCTTTCCCTCAAGGAAAGGAGATCCCAGCAGCCAAGTATGTATGATTGCCCACGATCTGAAAGACCACAAATAGGTAACCTCAAATAAAAAATGGAACAGCAAAATGCTCTTGGATTTCCCGAAGCCCACATTTGCACACACGTCATGTGCTTCTCTGCTGAAAAGAAAATGCGTAACAAAGTTCTATCTGACTTATGTACTTCTTTGTTTCTTAAGAAAAGCCTGTTGGGGATGCTGCAATTTTTAGCACAGAAGCGGTGGGATGAGGCAGGAGGGCGGAACGGGGGAGAAGGAGGGTGAAACAAGGCAGCTACAGAGGCAGGGGGAGGCAGAACGAGGCAGTAACGGGGGGTGGGCGGAACGGGTCCGGGAAGGGGGCAGGCTCGTGGCATCAGTGGGCAGCGTCCACCGAATCCTTACCTCCTTCCCAGACCCGATCCCACAGCTTGGGTCCACGCAGACCTGTGTCAGCTATTTAGCTAGAGCAGGTCTGAGTAGACACACACCCCCATACACCATGTAGGCTTACCCCCAGATAAGGGAACAATCATCCCCTTTCCCAGAGGAGACCTTCATAACTCCCCCCCCCCCACACACACACACGTTAGGATGCAGCAGTCGTTATTTTGGCACCGCTGTGTCAGCTGGGGGAATAGATCGGGCTGGGTTGTTAAGCTGCCACCTCCATGGCCTCCTACCTCCCTTCCCTACAAATGGTGATGTGCAGCATTGCTGACCTGCCAGGTCACCTTCTCCAGCTGAGCTGGATGCAGAGGAGGAGCAGGTGAGGCCGTGGTGGGGCACCGGGAGTTTTGCAGCAGTGCAATTCTTTGAAAACACAACTTTGAAGAGCATTTTCACTCCTCATTCTAGAAAAATTAAAACAATGCCATTTTTCCACTGGAAAAATTGGGAAAATATATGGACCTTCCCATCCCAGTGCTGCAGGGCTCCAGCCTTGTTGTGGTCATTCAAACGTACACGACACTAGGTGTCATCATGTGCCCCACCTTGTGACATCTTAGGCTTACCATTCGTCCCGGTTTCGGCGGGACGGTCCCGGAAATCGGGCTCGATTCCCGGTCCGGTCCCGGGGGACGAATGGGCACCGCCATCTTTTTTTAAAAAAATCTTAACCGGGTGCCGGCATCATGGATCACGAAATCTCGCGCGATTCAAGATGTCGGCACCCAAATCTCGTGAGGGCATGATGCCCTCACAAGATTTGGGCGCCGACATCTTGGATCACGCGAGATTTCGTGATCCAAGATGCTGCCGGCGCCCGGGTAAGTTTTAAAAAAAAGAAGATGGCGGCGGCAAGCGGGTGTTGTCCGCCCGCTCTCTCACCGGCACAGAGCCAGTGAGGGAGCAGGCGAACGACAGCCTGCTGCCCGTGCCGTGCATGCCTCCGGCAGGCGCGCATGGCACGGGCAAGCAGGCTGTCGTTCGCCCGGTCTCCCAGCGGCTCCGTGCGGTGCCGCTGGAAGACCGGGCCAGCCTGCTTGCTTGCCCGGGCGGCGCGATTCTCCGGCAGGCTCGCACAACCCAGGCAAGTAGGCTGCGTTTCTCCCGAGGCAGCGGCACCGGAAGAAACACAGCCTGCTTGCCTGCGTTGCGCGAGCCTGCCGGAGGCTCACGCCGCCCGGGCAAGCAGGCTGGCACGGTCTCCCACCGGTCTCCCACCGCAGCGGCAGAGGTCTCCCACCGCAGCGGCACCGGGAGAAACGGAGCCGCTGGGAGACCGGGCCAACCTGCTGTTTCGCCCGGTCTCCCAGCGGCTCTGTTTCTCCCAGTGCCACTGCAAGACCAGGCCGCAAAAAAGCCTGCTTGCCGCGGCCCCAGCAGCAGTCCGGAGCAGCGCGAGGACGACCAGCGACCAGGTAAGCATTTTTTTAATATATTTTTTAAACATAAAATTAATTATTTAATTAAAAATACTGACCTTGTTTATCCATTATCCAAAGGTGGAGCTTCTTTTGCCAAGTAAATCCCTAGTTAATATTGCTGATTTATGGCCCTGGAAGGTGTTGAGCCACCAGACCAGATGGTTAGTTACTAATTTCTGGGTTGTTGGGAATGGTTTTTGGATCTGAGCAAAAGTGGCTCGCATTTTGCAACACTGAAAAGGCTAGAAGTTTAACGGGCTCATATATTAAATCCCGGCATGTTTTCCTTCTTGCAAAAGATGGTTTGACTTGTTGCAGCAGAATTTACAGCCCATCATCTGATCATCTGTGCAGCCCGAGGGAAATACTTTAGCCGAGGCAGGGAGTTTCTTTCTGCCCAGAGAGCAAAATGACTCATGAAAACGACAGGCTTGTTGATCGCTGCAACTCAAGTTAGTTTTTGGTTTTGTTTTGCATTTCCAGATCAGCATCTCTAATCAGTTCACGTCATAAGGCAGAATTACATCTCAAGATTTGAATAGTCACATTGGAAGCCTGCCTTGATCATCTCTTTACAAGTCACCTGGTGTTACTAGGTGTCCGGTCCATCACTTGCACTTATTTATAGCTTTAAAATTAAAACCAGGAACTAATATCCAGCATCCCTCAGGGGGCACTCTTAAAAAGCATGGTTTCACTCGGCTCAGTACAGAGAGTTCATGCGGTTTTAATTTCCAATGCAAAGAATATATCGCTCGCTCAGCAGTTGACATCACTTTCCACAGAACGTTGCATGGTGTGTGTTTTGTTTTGTTCCCCCCCCCCTTTTATTGCTTTAATAAGATATTATTTTATCCTGTTGTCAGATGTTTCCATTGGCTGGTCTCATGCAATTCGAATTATCGTTATGACTCCCTTTCCAACATTGTTTTGTATAAAACATTTCACAAATTATCATGAAAGTGAAGTCTGAGGTTCCAGATACAACTGAAAACTTCCTTGTCAACTTCAGGCTCAATTGTTATTTATCCCCAAAAGCTTTGCCCTTCCCCAGCTGTAATTTTCCTTCCTTAGACTGCTTATATTTTCCAGTTTTCATTCATTGGAACAAGCCAGGATCAAATAGCAAAATAAAGTTGAGTAATGAAAATGAATAGCAAACCATAATATCCAGGAGTAGGGCATCCCTCCATGGTCGAAGCAGTGTGCCAGCACATCAACATATGATATATTTATGCAGGCTTTCATACTTCTCCAACAGAACTGAATCAGAGGGAATAGTAGCATTTCATTGTCCTGGCCAGCTAAGGAGACCTGGAAGTCTCACTCACTTGGGCCAAGGGAGACTGGCTCACGCTGCGAAAATGACAAGCGTCTCTCCTGGGAGACAGAAGCAGCTGCAGCTTGCAGCAGCAGGGGGAGCAGAAATGCCTCCAAAAATATCAGGGTTCATCATGAAGTGGGGAAAAAACACCACAACATGTACACACAACTCCTCTATCAAATGCAAATGATTGTCCCTGGGAGGATTAGGCGATCCAACATCATCATCCCCCCCCCCCCCGTGCTTCTGCAGCTGCCGTCTAGCTCCTACATCTGGCTTCTTAGGTGGAAGGAGGAGGAAAAGAATGCAGCAGACCAAACTCAACACCATCATCCAACAGAAAAGACAAGATCTCTGATGGGTGGAGAGGAAATGGGTGCCCTTCCCTTTCCGAAGAAGTGTAGATCAGGAGTGCTGATGATGATCAAGTTGTGTTACATTACAAACTAAAACCCGTTTCCATGTGAAGCTGCCTGACATTTAAGATCATCCTTGAAGCCTTTCTCTGGGCTCCCCTACCTTCGGGATGGTCACTAGACAGGACCTCCTCAGTAGCAGCCCCCAAATCGTAGAACTCCTTTTCAAGGTGAGTTCACCTGCTACCAATCACTACTATCATTCTGGCAGCAGGCAAAATCCATCCTGTTCTCCCAGACTGTGATCTGTGATGTTTTATGCCCTTGGCAAGTGTTTACTTTGCTGGTCTGATCGTTTTAAATCTGTTTTAGTCACTGCTGCATATGATTGCTTTGCAATGGCTTTTATGATGTTTTATTTTTCGGTTGTCAAACTACCTTCCAGAGAGCCCAATCCTATACTTACCTCCTGCTGGCGGTGTTCCTCTTCTGCGGTCACGCCAGCGGTAGTCATAAAAGGCGCTCTGAAAGCATACATACTACTCAGGGCGCTGCTGGAGACGCTGGCGGGAAGGCCTTGCCTTCTCGCCAGCACCAGCGGATCCCCAGCCACCTACCAGATCAGGTAAGATGGCGGGGGAGGCGGGAGGATGGAGCAGGGCAGGGGGAGGACAAAACAAGGCAGCAATGAGGTGGGGGAGGGCAGAACAAGGAGGTTACAGGGGTGGGGGATGTGCGGATCGGCTCTGGAAAGTTTAAAAAACATTGAAATTCTTAAATATATTTACTCACCATGAGCATTAAACTTAATCCAGTGGACTCTCAGTTTATACCTGGTAAATAATTATAAAGCTTGAAAAATGTCTTATTTATCTCTTATATTAATTGTGATGCAAAAAGGAGCTCAGCCAACATCTTTCCGTGAGCCACACTTTATATGTCAAAGAGCCACATGTGGCTCAGGAGCCGCAGTTTGGCCACCCCTGCACACAGGGCAGCCTCCATTGGCTGTATCGCCTATGACATGGCAGGCAGGGGATAGGATTGGGCTCTTAGTTGCATGGTTCTTTGGATCCGCCCCTGAGTGGAAAGCAGACTAGAGGCAGGGCTGTATCACATGGTGTCAATCCAGAGCAAACCAGCATTTCAGCTGGAGACCAATGTGTGGATTCCTATCGGAGCACGCAGACTGGCCAAAGCCCTGTTTCCTTAAAACTCCATGGAAGCTTCTTTTAAACATACTCTATGATTTTCCTGGCCCCTAACCTAGACAGCTGATAGATTTTTCCCTCATTGCATGTGACAAGAGCAACCCCCCCCCACCGCCCCAATCAAGTGGCCTTCAAAACATTTGTGCAAGACTGTGAGCGAGAGTCTAAGTTCTGAGTTCACCTTACATTACGCACACTTTCTATCCTGGAACAGAATCTTTGTTCCAGCACTTCTCTCCAGGGTAAATTTGGACAGAGTACATTTAGATGTCACTCAAAAAAAAATTAAAAATTCCATTTTATCCATATGGGCTAATCTCTCTCTCTCTCTCTCTCTCTCTCTCTCTCTCTCTCTCTCTCTCTCTCTCTCTCTCCCCCCCCCCCATTATTACACATTCTTAAAGTATTTTCTTTAAGTATTATGAGAAGATTCAACACATGTTGAGGATTTTCCCCCTCAATTAATGGAAGAAAGAGAGGCTACAGAGGAAAGTGTTGAAGAAAGAGTCTTTTATTGAGGCTCGCCAAACATTGTACTGCAAAGGTCAACAGGGTAACAGGAAAATGCTGGGATTTGCCCTTCTGAGGGAAGATCCTAGAATGAGCAAACTAGACGGTCCGGTTACAATGGCATATCTCAAGCAGTGAGGTAGCTAGCCGCTGCTGCACACCCGTTACATCACTAGCCCCACCCCCCTGCTAGCAATGTCACCCTGGCGGCGTTATGGCCACGAAAACGCCCCCTGGCAGGAGTGGCACCAGGAAAAGATCGGTAGGAGCCCAGGTGGGCAAGCAGGCAAGACGTTTGCGGTGCTGCAAGCCACGCAGCCGGTTTTTGGCCACCGAACTGCCACCGCCGCGATGCGCTTGTCACCCCCTCATGTGCCACCTGGGGTCCCACTGCCCCCCCACCCCATCGCTTCCTCCACTACTGATCTCAAGCCATATAAAAACCCATTTTTTAAATTGGTTTCCACTCTTTGAGGCCTTGGAGCAGCAATACTTTGGAAATTAATACCTATAATAATAATATTTCGCATCTGTTTCTGTTACTTTATTTCAGATAAAAGCATTTCTATTTTGCCTTTCTTCCCCTAGAAAGGAGGGAAAATAAAACACTTCATATTATAATGCTTAACATTTCGGTGTGGCAGTTGCTTCAAAGTTAGCATCTTGATGTCATCTTTACAATAACCCTGTAGGGCAGTGACTGTTTCCCAAACTTTTTAGACCTGCAGCTCCCTTAACCATTAGCCGCGGCTCCCCATCAAGCATGATGTTGATGCCTGCCAATTGGCATGGCACTGTTTTCCGAGAGGATTCCGTGGCACTCTGTGTCTCCCCTGGCTGTTTTCTGCGGCTCCCCTGGGAGCCACACCTCCCAGTTTGGGAACCACCACTGTAGAGTAAGTACAGGACCAGCCCAAGAACTCTTGGTACCCAAAGCAGTGTGCCAAATGCTCCTCGCCTTAACTGGTGATGTTAAGCCAGCCTCTCTGCCTCACCCTGGATTGGAAAAGGAAGAGCAGGAGGCCCTGTAGCCCACCACTCCTCACCTCCACACTTCCTCTTCTGTTCCGTCTCCTCTCCTTTTTCCAACCCAGGGAGCAGGACAAGGAGGAGCATCTAATGGTGGATGGGGGGCAGTCTGACAGCCAGCAGAAGTTAAATAATTTTTTTTACCTATGTGATTACCTATGGGTCTTCTCAAACATACGCCAGCCATTTTCCTGATGTATGTCCGAGGAGAGAAAAGGGATGAGGAGTCGTGGGAAAGAGGGGATAAGATCTGGCTCATGCCAGTTCCACTGAGATCCACCCCATTCCTCCCCCCAGATCCTCCCTGAAACTCCTCCTGCCCTCTCCCTCCTCACCCACAACATGCCTCGGCCACCAACTTATCATTGCTGATGGAGGCCTCTGGAGCTGCTGCAGCAGACACTGTGCTGCTGCTGCCCGTTCGCAGAAGCGCCCTGGAGGTGCTCGATGGCGGTCTGGCTTTCTCATAAGAACATAAGAACATAAGAAGAGCCCTGCTGCTGGATCAGGCCAAAGGCCCATCTAGTCCAGCTTCCTGTATTACACAGTGGCCCCACCAGATGCCTCAGGGAGCACAAGACAACAAGATAACCTGTTTCCCGTTGACACTCCCTTGCACCTGGCACAGAGAAAACCCATAAACCCATATTCTCGCCGCCATAAAGGACTTTGCACTTCACTTCCAGAATGCTAGGTGTTATCACAACGTTGTTTAGCACAGTTTGTGTATCTGACGGCAAATGAAGACAATTCAGAGAGAGAGAGAGAGAGAGAGAGAGAGAGAGAGAGAGAGAGAGAGAGAATGACAATGTAAACAACAACAACAACAACAACAACAACAACAACAACAACAACAACAACAACAACAACAACAACAACCAGTATTTATATACCGCCTTTTCTTTGGTCATCGGATTTCTTCTTTGACTTTAATTCAAAGGCAGTTTACACAGGAAGGCTTTCTAGACCACAAGGGTTTTTTTACAATACAATATTTCAATAGTACTGTATAACAGTATAATAGTATAAATATAAATACAATATTTACAATAGTTTTTCATAGAACCCTTCATTCTAGATTGTTTCTTTCACAATCCAGCTTCTTTCTGGCATCTGTCTCACCACGCTTCAACTGACAGGCGACCTTGACTCCCACTCAAAGTGCAGCTGCAGCTTCTCTCCCTCACAGAGGCTCTGCAGCTTATCAATGGCGTGCCGGCAGCTCTCCGACAGACTTCCAGCCATCCTGAACTGCCGTCCTTGAGATCTTCAGGCATATGAGATGGCTGCTCTACCAGCTGAGCCAGACCTCCTGCCTGGCTCATAAGTAATAAGTAGGCAATTTTTATCAAAAGGTATTTATCCCTTTTCAAGACTGCTAAAGACATTCCCAAAAATGATGAGTGGTTTCAGTGCCACTCTAACGATAATGTGTGGATTTAAGACCAGAGACTTATTCAAGATCATTATGAGCCAGATAAGATGGAGAAAGAAATTATAGCTGTACAGGGACTTGACATTTGAGCACAGAAGGAAAAACAATTCAGGCATGATTGTGAATGGGCTACTAGGGATGATTTCTGCCAAAAATGGTAAAAAAAAACCCCAAACTTCTATTATAGCAATACCTGAATCCAGAGAACCACATGATGGGTTCCATGTCCCCATGGGTTGTGTGTGTGTGTGTGTGTGTGTGTGTGTGTGTGTGTGTGTGTGTGTGTGTGTGCGTGTGTGTGTGTGTGTGTGTGTGTGTGTGTAGATAGATCTATTTATTGATTCACAAATTAGTTTTTGATTTCCAGCCAAACACGGTGTCCATTTTCCCGAGAAATGATGCCGGTCTCTCTTTGCTCTCCAGCCTATGCATCTTTCCTTGTAAGTCAATCTTGACTCAGTGCTAAGCACTGCAGTCCTCCAAACCCCAAACACAGTTCCCCATAAACAACAGTAATTGCATATGGCAATAAATGGTGCCATGATGAAGTGAAGCTTTTTCAAATGGTTGAAAACAGATCAGAAGCAATCACCGGCTAAGAGCTCTTCAAACTGGGGGAAACAACTTGTGAATGTTGCGCCCTGAAACAGAACATAAGTTGGTATCAAATTTGGATCCCCGGTGCTGTCTACATCCAGACATTGTATCAGATGTTGTTGATAGGAAAGATAAAAGTGTCAGGTGCCCAATAAAGGACAGGTGATTTGTAACTTGGCACTGCGACTCAAAAGTCAGACGTCAAATGCTTTCTTTTCATGTCTTTTTTTGCCAGATGAAGTAAGAGCCTTGGCCAGCCAAATGCTTCTCAAACAACATTAAAAGTGCAGTCCATCACAAACTGCTGCTGCTGCTGCTGCTATCCAATCTCTGTTGAACAGCAGCAGGATGAAGGCAGGAACAGGAGCCGAGATTGTCTTGACAGGAGGGAGAAGGAGAATGGGCCAAACATGAATAAAATGAACTAATGGAGATAAATGTAAAGTTTTGCATTTTGGTAGGAAAAATCAAAAGCACATATATGGGATTGGATTGGGTATATTTGTCTGGCGGCAGTACATGCAAAAAAGATCTGGGTGTTTTAGGGTGCAACCGCAACACACTAAACATGAGTCAGCAGTGTGACGGGGCAGCAAAGAAGACAAAGGCAATTCTAGCTTGTATCTCCAGAAATGTTGTATCCAGATCCTGAGATGTAATCGTACCCTTGTTAGTCAGACTGCACCTGGAATATAGTGTCCAGCTCTGGGAGCTCCAGTTTAAGAGGGATATTGACAAGCTGGTGTGGGAGGACGCCTCGGGCAATGAAGGGGCTAAGAGGCCATATTGTACGAAGAGGAGACAGGTTGAAGGAGCTAAGCAGGCTTCGTTTGGAGAAGAGATTATGAAGAGGTGACATGATAACTATCTGTTCATATCTGAGGAACGGATGTGAAGATAGAGAAGATTTGTTCTCAGTTGCTCCAGAAAGTAAGACCTAGACCAGGGGTTCTCAACCTTTGGAGGCCTGGGTACCCCCTATCACGGTCCAATTTTCTGAAGTACCCCCTGCTAATTAACTGCTAATTAATTGGATCAATCAATTAATTAATTAGGTAATTAATCGTTAAATAAAAAGTACTAAAACAATTTTAAATGTGAAAAATGTCTTATTTAACTCTCTCTCTCTCTCTCTCTCTCTCTCTCTCTCTCTCTCTCTCTCTGTGTGTGTGTGTGTGTGTGTGTGTGTGTGTGTGTGTGTGTGTGTGTGTGTGTGTGTGTGCCCAAAACCAAAATCAAAATCAGAGAGAAAGAAGGGCTCTGAAAATAATTACAATTTAAAATCCATGTTAATTAACACTTAATTAGCTGCTGATGGGGCAGATAAGGGGCAGGGCTTGGCGTACCCCCAGCAAGAGATCCGCGTACCACTAGGGGTACGCGTACCACAGGTTGAGAACCCCTGAACCATTCAGCAGTGGAACAGTCCAAGGAAGGTGGTCGACTGTCCATCATGGGGGAGGTCTTTAAGCAGAGGCTGGATGGCCACCTATGAGGGATGTTGCAGCTATGGGCGGCCTGCATTGCCAAGGGGCTGGACTTGATGATCTTGGAGGTCCCTTCCATATCTGATTCTGTGATTTGGGTCAAACGTGTGCATTGCACCAGTCCATTCCTTTATCGTTCTGCAGGCAGGGCTGGCCAAGACCTTCTCCCACATGCTGCCTCCCTTCCCATTATCCAGTGACTACCCAGTGCCTCTGTTGCTGCTGCTCCCATTTCCTTGACTCAAATAAGAAGAAAACAATGCATGGAGTGAGGACGTGGAGAGGAGAACTGCAGGTGAGGGTCATCGATGTTCCAGCCCACTGCTCTCCTCCTTTTCAAATCCAGGACGCAGGAGGTGCAGCAGTGGAGGCGGGCGCGTGTGGGCACTGCACCAATCCTTTTGGTTCCATCTCCCCGGTATTCTAGTTCTCTTTGTATTCTGGTTGAACTTAAACAATGTCCAAAAAAGAGCAAATCTAGAGCATGCATGGTTGGTCTCAATTTTCCATTCGCTTGCTTGCATCTTTCACCCTCTGTTACTGATGTTTTGCCGTAGGTCCATGGATAAAACACTGCAAGAAAGCACCGTAGACCCATCGATGAAACACTGCAAGAAAGCAAGATCCTTTTCACAACAATATTTTGCTGATGCACAACCACGCACCCTGTGGCACATCGGTAAAACACAACACAGACGGAATCTTGGTTAAATAGTATGTACAATCATATCAAGTTTGATTTTGTTTTTGTTTTTTGAAGTGTTCTCTCCAAGTGCCCATGAACATTGGTAATATAGAGCAGTGATCGTCCACTTGTCAAGAGCTGGAACACCCCACCCCACCCCACCCCACCCCCGAACCCCAGCCTGCAACATTCAAGATGGCTGCTGAGCCTGTGCATCCATTGAAATGTCCAACCCAAAGAGGTGTGGCTGGCTGGCTGGCCAGCCAGTGAGATGAGTGGGCCAGTTGGTGGCCATATGCTGCCCAAGTGTCACTAATAGCGAATCAGCATGTGCTCCTACATATGGTCCTCCTCTCTTCTTTCGTTCCAGATTGATGCGAAAGAAAATGAGGGTCAGAGAATGTCATGGCAACAGAATGTACTCAGTTTTGAAAGGTGGAGGGAGGAAAGAGGAGCAAGGCGGGGGGGGGACAGCAGGAGGAAGCAGGTGAGTGAAAGACTGAGGGGGCCACATAAAGGTTGAAGGGCTTGGCCAAAGTAATCATTCCAAAGCCAAAGTCACCGGTGGGACTGACCTCCTCTAGGACCCTCTAACAGTGGCTAAAGTTCAAACTGTGCAGACCTCAAAACAGAAGAACCTCACAAGAGCCTCAGAAGAGCCCTGCCAAAAGGCCCATCTAGTCCAGCTTCCAGCTTCCCCTTTCACAGTGGGGCCCCACCAGATGCCTCAGGGAGCACACAAGACTACAAGATACCTGTATCCTGTTGCCACTCCTTGCATCTGGCATTAAGAGATAGCAGATTACTAAAACCAGGAGGTTGCTTATCCCCATCATGGCTTGTAAGCTGTGATGCACATTTCCTCCATAAATCTGTCCAATCCCCTTTTCAAAGCATCTAGGCCAGGTGCCATCACCACATCCTGTGGCAAGGAGTTCCACAGATTACAAAACAAAATGGCAGAGGCCACAACCCACTTGGGGTGAGTTTGTAACCCACTTTGGGGGTCTGACTCATTGGTTGCAGACCTCCAATACAGAAGGGGGAAAGGACATGACGGGACCAAGAGTTTGGGGCAAATTATGCATGCTCCGTATTCTGAAATATTAAAAAAACAAAAAATTGAGCAATGGAGGATTCTTATTGGACAAATTGGATTTATTTCCAAGTAAACATGAAGAGTATCATGCTGCAAATGATAAAGCCATAGAATGTGAGAGTTGGACGGGATCTAGGACTGGGGTGTCAAACTTGTGTCACACAGTGGGCCAAAATAGCATTCATGGTGGTGCCTGCTGAGGGCTGGGAGTGATGTCATTAAGAAGAAAGTGATGACCAGAAATAAGCACCTTGTTCACACTTAGGAACTCATTAGCTGCAAATGACAGAAGATAAAATATGCAATTCTGGATCATATTTTCAAGAGATGGGCAGGCCCAATTATCTTGCGGGCTGGGCCGCCCTTTCAGCAGAGACACCTCAGCACAGCTCAAAAGCTGAGCGCAGCAGATGGTGGTGCTGGGAGAGCCAAGGGCTGGATAAAGAGCTTCCACAGGTCGCATCCAGCCCACGGGCCTTATGTTTGACATTCCTGATCTAGGAGGTCATGGAGTCCAATTCTCTACTGAGTGGAGGAAACTATTCTAACAGCCCCATCTTATCCCCCACCATTGGCGCAGATGTAGCCACACCACGAAGGCATGCGCTGCATGCTACGATGGGGGGGGGAAGGAGGTGTAAGACAGGTAAGGAAAAATATTTTCCCTTACCTCTGTGTAGGCCCTATGATGATCTATGGGTCTCCTTGAATCTGCATAATTCGGAGGAAAGGGGGCTGGCCAGGTTGGAAAAGGGGGGATAGAATTCAGCATGTCCATTCGCCACCGAGATCTACTTTTCCAACCCACTCCCCACCCTCCTCCAATCAGCCCAGAAACTCCTCCCTGCCCACAAAATGCCCCCCTGCCAATGTACCTGCCCTGGCAATGTTCATGGTCCATGCCAGTACAGCTTTGATGCTGCCACCTATGGTGCTGTCCAATCTCACTGTCTTAAATTGGGCGATAGAATTGGGCTGTTAATAAATTAAAAGTGAGCTCCAATCAGATTGATTGACAACACAAGTGCACAGGATGTAGTATCATCGAATCATTGGCCCTAAGTTCACAGAAGGGCCGGGCTGGGGTTCAGTCAATCTAAGGAGGATTTAGGCTTCTTATGTCCGTGGAAGAAAGGTAGAAAAATAATGCATAAAAAATAATATTGGAATATGACCTAAGTCTCCCAACCATTCCTGATTATATCGTCCCCAATCATGTGTTGCTTTTATTTAATGCTTCACTGTAGGAAATTTCTAACGTTTGGTTGATCCTTGGCCAAGTTTCCTCAAATGTGTTGTGGTGTGAGGGAAATAAAAGATTACTTGAAATACTTCCCTTAACAACATGTCATCTCAGCAGAGATAACGGTTTCTTCAGAAAACCCCCAGCTGGCTTCAATCAGCATTGATAAGAGAACAAAGGAAGAAAACAAGCACACACACTCTTCCAAAACCCACCCTTCAGCTTTGAATTGTTCCAGTCCGTCATCACCCAAGCGATGATCACATTTCCGAAGCGCCAAAGAGTCTTTGGCACCTGGAAGACGGACAATTGTGGTTCAGCATAAGCTTCATCGGATGCAGGGAGTGTGGAGGAGAGGACAGGGGCAGATGGAAAGAGAAAGGAGGGGAAGTGATGGGCAGGGGCAGAGGATGGAGCCAAGCACCCCGTTCACCTGCCACCTGAGGCAATTGTCTCAAACAGCCTCATGGAGGAGCCAGCACTGAACTTGCTGCCTAAGAAGATGTGTGGAAAGATTAATTCTACTGAAATAAACGGGATTTCTCTCCCCAAGGATTCTGCTTAGGAGGTTCAGTGGGAGAACTCACAGAACACCTGACCATGGTAGGGGCAGTGTTTTATTTTTGACGTTTGAGGTATCGAGGCAGAGAAAGTATATTCATATTCACCAAGCTAGGCTTTCATTTGCTTTTAAAAGTGAACAAAAAGAGCTCATATCTGTTGGGTTTATTTTAATATTTCTTGAACCTTAGGGGGTTCAAATATGCAGAGTTTGCAAACGAAGAATACCTTATTGTTATTTAACCAGTAGAGTTAATCCCAGCACCCAGGCTAGCTAGTTATCATTAGCATTGAAATGAGAGACGGAGTCTGAGGCTTGTATAGTAGAAAAGAAAAATAGTTTTACTTACAGATCAGCATTCATAAGTTACATGCATCTAGTTGTGACTAGAGGTACTCTATACATTAGTGGTCAGTATGCCCCTACAGCTGGCACACCCATGTGGAGAAGATGGCTTCCAGGCGAGGAGCCTGGAGAAACACGTCCTCCCCCTTGTAGGCAGATGCGAAGAAGAGAGAGACCCATGTGGTCAGAGAAAGGATGTTGGGAAAGGTCAGGGTCACGCCCCTTCCAGGTCAGACAGGAGGAGTCAGGTGAAGGTCCTTGCAGGTGACCAAAAACACACACACACCACTCTCCCAGGTCCTAGCAGCCAAAATACTGCTTATCTTCAACAATATCGTAGTGGCAAAAAGATAGAGCTAATAGTCAAGGCTTCTCCAGTTTGAATCTCCTTTTTTGCCATGAGCTTCACTAGGTGGCCTTGGGCAAGTCACTCCCTCTTGGCCTCAGTCTTCCCCATCTGCAGTATAGGGATAGTTATACTTACATGACCAGGTTGTTGTAAGGTAGGACAACATCAAAGCACATATGAAACATGTTGAACACTCAAAAAGCCCTATAGGAATGCCTTACTATAAAATGAAAGTTTGCACACATTTGAACTTGGGTGCCCTCGAACTGGAATGCAACTTTTTGTATAGCGAACATCTTCAACAGTTGAGTTGGAAATGAGGCTTTGAGGATCACTTTTTAAAAAGCCTCAAAACATATTTTATTTATTTAATTAATTAATTACTATACCACCATTCCTATGTTCATGTATTTTAAATCTATCATGTCAGCAGCATTCAAAAACACTATGTTGTCATGATTTTCTTTGTCTTTTTTGGGTTTTTTTGCCATTAATATGAGGAGACAAAAGTGAAAATACAACTATCAGGTGATTGCAGATCGATTTTGGTCAGTATTGTCAGACAACTGCACCATTTTAAGCTGGTTTTTTAAAGCTCCCAAACATACAATTGGAAATGTTTCCACAATTGGGACATACAGGTACATAATTTGCAACCGTTGCTGGGATTGTTCAAAAACTTAGGGCCACACGTTTAATTAATTGGCTTGATTCATTCCTTTAAAATGCTTTGATCAACTGAAAAGATGTCCCCAAGCATCGTACATAAAGATCCATCCATTCCAGTTCTGAACCCAGCACACAGCAATTTTCTCATATACAAAGAAGAAGAAATGCCTTTTTTAAGAAGATGACTAAACGGAATTGGAGCCATTATCTGCGTGGTAGCTTTATGCTACAACAAATAAATCAGTTTATTTATTCTAACAAATAAATTTGATATATTTTTTAAAAGTATAATTTTTTGCTTTCAAACGATTGTTTTACTTATATATAAATACATGCAAACGTATCTGACTAATAAATTAGTGCACTAAAACTCATAGGATTGACTAAGATTTTCGGTTTTTAATCTGGTGAAACAGCGCTAAAAATCGTAAGGGGGGGGGGATAAATGAATGTGAAGGTTTGTAGACCAAGGAGGGAGAGAGTCTCGCTGCTGAGATTGCTCTCATGATGAATATTCATTCCAGCTATTTTCTCTTCTGGGATAGGCTGAGTCCTGCGATGAGTGACAGGAATCCCTCGGATCTAATGTAAGGAATTCCTCGGATCGGATGACAGGAATCCCTCGGATCGGATCCCTCGGATCTCCCCCCCCCACACACACACACATGTCTGGCTTGCGATCTCTGGGAGGAGGACGAGAGAGAGAGAGCGCGCCATTCCCGAAACGACAACGACACTTTGGGCTGAATAAGCGCCTCTCTCGATTTGCGGGACGGGAGACCCACCGAAAGACTCCCAAATTCTCACTTATTTAATCAAACACGTGTCCTCCAGGAGAACGATGACCCCGGGTTTGACTTCAGTTCCTTAAGCAGTGATCATTATTCACCTCCACTGTTTATATATAAAAAGGTAAAGGTATCCCCTGACAATATATATACACCCTTATATATACCCTTATATATATACCCTTATCCTAAAAAGAACGCTTAGGCAGTAATTTTGTACGTGCTTACCTGGGAGTAAGTCCCATTGGACAGTGGGGCTTACTTCTGAGTACACCTGCCTAGGATCCGGTTGTGAAAGAATGCGCGTGGGGATCTTGGAGGGAGACATGCTTCCTAATAATTTTTTTTTGGGGGGGGGGGGTAAAGGTGTTTGAAAAAGGCGTTATTTTACTCAGAAGTAAGTCCATTGCGGTCAGCAAAACTTGGGCTGTAACCCTCTCGTATTCACCAAAAACAAACACCTCTGTTTATTGGTATTTCTCCCCGTCTTTTTTTGTAAATGTGGGGCGCTATGCTCTTGAGATGGGGATGAGCACCACACCCTAGAGTCGGACACGACTGGACTTAATTGTCAGGGGTCACCACCTTTACCTTTACCTATTGTTGGGATGCTGAGAGGTTTTCAAGCACACACCCCGGCCCCACCCATCCCCTGAACCTCTCTCAAACCGAAGTGAACCAGGCACCCCTGGAATAGAAAGAGAAGAGTGGGGACTTGGGAAGAACATTTACTAAGAAAAAGAGTTTGTTTTAACTCAGGAGAGACCTTCGAAAATCACGCGTGAATGAAGCAACACGGGGTGGAGGGAGGGCAAGGAGGGTTTGGGATGGGGCTGCGTGGTCCCTGCCTCCTGGCTGCTCCGAAGTGACGTCACTTGTGGTGTCACCAGGCTGTGGGGGGTGACACCCATCCTTGCCGCCTCCGTGTGTGGACTGGGCTGCGCCTGGAACATTCTGATGGCGAAATGATTCCCATGCTGCTGCTGCTGCTGTTTTAAATTGTAAACCGCCTTGGGAGTCCTGGCGCTGAAAGGAGAATTACAGTATATAACTATCGCAAACCAGGGGGTGTTCGTAAGGCGGCAGTGGCCGCTGGCACTGGAGTGCCGCACTCCTGTCCACACTTACCTGAGACTTAAGCCTCGTTGACTCTAACGGGGCTTACTTCTGAGTAGACGTGCATAGGGGGCTGGGCTGTAGGAAGGAAGGACTGACATCTTTATGAACAGCAATTCGGAGAGGAAATCTTGCTTACATGAAATAACTGCTTATTCTTCCCAGTTCAGCCTCTGGAACCACTCCCATCTCCTTCCTGTGTCGTCTCCCCATGCGTCTGCTTCTAGATTGTGACCTCCTCGGGGCAAGGACCTGTCTATTCTTCTATTGTAAAGCACCGTGAACATTGATGAGGCAATACGTTGTTGTCGTCGTCATCGTCGACCCCATCATCTTCTTCGTATGCACAGCCGGCCAGATGTTGGTGGCTGGATTTGGCCTGTTGAATATCGGGCCCTTCCCAAAGACCTGGGATATATTCATAGATATTTTCATCCTATACGTGCTGTGCTGTCCCAAGTAAGGCGGCTGCTTTCTGTCGTTGGTGTGTAGTGGTTTCATTTACACCTAGGATGTTCAGGTGTTTTTCCAAGTCTTTTGGTATTGCGCCTGCAGCGCCCACAGCAATTGGTACCATTTTAGCTTTTTTCTGCCACAGGCCTTCGACTTGAACTTGCAAATCTTTATATTTCCTGATCTTTTCTTATTCTTTCTCCCCAGTTCTTGCATCTCCAGGTATCGCCACATCCACTATCCAGACCTGCTTCGTTTTAACAATTGTCAAATCCGGGAAGTTTTGGGCTAAGTGTTTGTCTGTTTGAATACGAAAATCCCACAAATCCTGTTCATGGAAGAATTGTCCCGGTCGAAACAGCTGGGAAATCAATCTGGGTCAAATGGGCAGGGATAAAGCCCATGTTTTATATTTGCATGCAAATAAAATAAAATAAAATAAAAAAATCCCACGTTAAATGCCATCTCGGACTCGGAGTGAATCGGCATCTCGAGATTGGGCAGAGAAAGTTCCGTCTCCCTGACAACCCTGTCCAGCCCGGGCCAAGGCAGTGTAGGCAACACTGAAAAAAACGGAGCACGGGTCTGATTCGGCGCAAGGCAGCTCCCCATGAAAGCTAGGTAACTATGAACTCATCGCTTAGCCTGGACGGTTTTTCGGTTTGTGGGAGAACAGCCGCCGCGAGACTCCGATTCGGAGCGAGGGGGGGGGGGAATCTTACTGCTATTTAGCAACGCAACGCACACAGAAAAAAAGACGGAGCCAAGTCCAGTCCCGTTTGTCAGCTGTCTCTTGTGTCTGTATGTGTCTTCTTTGGGGCTCGTCTTCCTTCTGAGCGTTCGAGCAGGGCTTTTAAATCCCTGCCCGCTTGGAATAAACCTCACTGAGCCCAGGGGGCTTCCTGGTCTCGGCAACCCTCCATCAGAGCGCGCCGCAGTTGCCTGCAGCGCCCCGCGGGCACTCGGACTGGAAGATGCAACGCGCATGAAATACAAGTGCGCGCAGCGCTAGAAACGCTGGCCTGCGCGGCTTCAAACTGGGGCACACACCTAAACTTGGCCCTGACCCTGTGCCGCCTTTGCCCCCAGGAGTAGGGCCTGCTCTGTGGTGGCGACCCAACTTTGGAACTATTGGAATTAAGATCTGTGCCCGGCCTCGGCCTCCCTCCATGTTGACCTTCAGAATTTCTCCTTCGATTCTGTTTTAGTTTGCTGCTTTGGGATCTCCGTTTGCGATTGTTTTTATATTCTTGTTGGGCGCTGCTTCTGTTGTTCCTAGATTGCTTCTGCTGCTGTTCCTGGATTGCCTACGTTATTGTTGCTGCCCTTGTGTAGTTTTATTACTGCCTTTTAAAAAGTGTTGTTTACTGTTTGCGTTTTAATTGTATGATTGTCAGTCTCCTCCTTGGAGAGGAGTGTCCCATAACTGGAGGAAAGGAGACTTAACCCCGTTTTAAACACACACACACACACACACACACACACACACACACACACACACACACACACACTGATCACCTGTGTGCTGGGAATTCTCCCCCCCCCCCCATGGGGTTCCACTCTCATCTGTAATTTGTAAATTAGCGAAGGCCTTTGGAGTTGCGGAAAGTCGCATTTGCAATGTAGACAAAATCAGGAAAGGACCGTCTGAAACGGACGGACGGGAACCTGTTGGGAGGAAGCAACAATTCCTGTTCTGGTATCACACCTGGAAGTGCCCAGAGTCAGCCAGCGGAGCGGGGAGGGGAGGAAAAGTTGGCTTGGGTTGGCTTCAGAGTCTTGTCATTCAAGTCAAGACTTTGGGATCGATCGGACGGTCTTCCTCATATGAACCCAGGACTTAGCCCTGGACCCGGTTTTCCTTATCAAGAGAGCGTGAAACAGTGGAAAAGACAGTAGGGCCTTTGAGCATGTGCAAAGTCATCCACAGACAGGCGCTCCTTGCCCGGGAGAAGGGCTTCCAGGATTAGGGGATTTGATTTGCAGGCAGGTTTGAGCCACCCTGCACTTTTGGTGATTGTCTAGTGTGGGGGTGTCCTGTCAGTGATTAAGATGTGAAGTCCAGAGTTCAAATCTCGCGGCCGTTACAAAAACAGTGGTCACTCTTAGCCTTCCCTTCCCCTTATCTGTGATATACGACGATGGGCTTTCATTATCTTACAGGTAGTTGTTGTATGAATTACTGGCTAACTGAGCAACGTAGAGACAACAGGACAGACTCTTTAACAGGACAGCAACTGTTCCTGTTCATCCCAGCATAAAGTTGACCTAGAATAGAAAACTAGTGTCCCTTGAGAACAGCCTCCTTGCTTTTGCTGCGTAAAAGACTAGAGAACTATTTGGGTTCAAAAGCGGTATATAAACACTCTTAGTAGAATGCTGGTGACTGCTGCTGGCTGTGTGTGTGCTATTAGGTTTTATGCTTTAATGATGCTTTAATGGTGTTTCAATTATTTTATGAACGGCTATGTTTTAATGTAAAGTTTTTTTAAAAAAATAACTATGGTTCTGTAAGCTTTGGATGCCCTTCTGGGAGAAAAGTGGGGTATAAATTAAATAAATAAATGAACAGATGCATAATATAATAAAATTATTGGTATAAGAAATGTGCACGAAGGTGCTTTGGAACAGCGCCAGAGGCCCTGTAGAAATCTAAATAACTGTACCAGTTCTTGCTAAGAGTTGACAGTAGGGAATGGGGGGGAGGAGATAGATAGATAGATAGATAGATAGATAGATAGATAGATAGATAGATAGATAGATAGATAGATAGATAGATAGATAGAGAGATAGAGAGAGAGAGAGAGAGAGAGAGAGAGAGAGAGAGAGAGAGAGAGATATTTGGTAACATGATGACATCCAAACAACATCGACCTGAAAATAAAACCTGTGGCTTTGAGAGAAGGGGGGGGGGGAGAGAAAATTCATAGAAGTTGCGGACAAAGTGGGATCGGAGTCACTACTGCCACCCAATCGGAATACTGTATCCCCCAGTAGCGCCAAGTTCTAATACATCTGCTGCTTCCAGCACCTGTTGAATTGAGATAACAGGGAGATTCTTCAGATAGACACGTATCTTGTCAGCATCCTCCATCTTGAGGAAGGACGAAGCGACAGTAGAAGGACCTGCCAGCCCCCCCCCACCTGGTGGCATTTTTCTGCAAAGTCCCCTCGAGCGTAAATGCGTGAAGATGGGGTCCGTCCGGTCACCCAACTCCAAAGCCAGCCGAAGAAAGACAAGTTTTCTCTTCGCCTTGTAATTGACAAGAAACCTGTCAGTTACCGGATCGGTCTGACCTCCGCCGGGATCCGCTTTCCCACCAGCACAAAGAAGGCATGGGGTTATTTAGTACATCTCGTCCTTCCCCCCCCCCCGCCCATGGGGGGGGGTTGATGTGATCGCTGCTGTGCTTGCGATCTTACTGTTGGGAAGAGGAGCCCACGGTGTAACTTGAGTCCTAGCTGGCCCCTGAGTACCGTCCATCCGCCTATTTCTGGGGAAGCGGAGGAATAGTCAACATTTCTTTCTTTCTCTCTACTTGTGTTGGAATAACCGGGACCCCCTCCCCTTAAAATGCTCGGTTGAAAAATAACCAATCTTCTTACCCTAAAAGATTGTGCGTTTATGTTTGCAACTTGGGAGGGAGGGATGAATAGTAATTTAAACCTGGTTTTCCTTGATCTGTCTGTCTCTGTCTGCCTTTCTGTCTGTTTGTCAGCGGGTTCACAAACGCGTGTTCATTATCTGATCTGAGTTTGTTGGTGCTAAGTTTGTCCGACCGGGAGGATGAATCGCCTCAGCGCCAAAGCTGCAGACAGAATTCTCATATCACTTCACACGGCAGGAGCGCAAGGCTTTTTCCTGGAGTCAGTTCACACATTCAGCGCTTACTCAGCAAGTGGTGAGTCATCCAGTGACGTACGTGCATGTGTGAACCAGCTGTCTCTCTGTGTCTCTGTCTATCATAAATGAAAAACAGCTTAAAAAAAAAAAGCAGCGAGCAACAAGCAAGCCCTAACCACCCAAAGCCACCAAAACCCAGTACGAATCTGTAAGTCTTAATGCTTTCTCAATTTTTTTTTTTTAAAAAAAAACTTAAAAGTAGTCGCGTGTATTTCCGTTGGGTTTTCCTTTGCGGAGGCTAGTTCCATTGTTCCACGAGCCAAAGTGTATATTTGGCGCTTTTAGACCAGTGGCAATAAACCCCTGTGCCCCTGTTATTTGGGCAACGAGGCGCCTTTTCCAATGGCTGCTCTCTTATTTAGCAGGATAAGAGCAATTGTCTTTATTCATTCTTTAATATTATGAGCTTTTGAGATGGAACCATCTTCTTATTCCTTTACTATGTAAACCGTATTAACTGTCTTCCCCCCTCCCAAGAAGTGGTATATACATATTCATTAATAAAGCATCATCGCCGACGTTTAGTTTTCTTGCACAATGTGCGTCAATGAATGTGCAGGATTCTAAGGAGATCGGTGGAGGAAGACTGAGGTGTTAACATGATAAACTGTTACTGTATAACCCACGTGTAACACGTTCTTGGTCTTGGTATACAATGACTGTATAAGTTGTGCAAACTGCATTCTCCGGATGAGTGATGTGAGGGAGCGGGACGTGACGTGTGTCCCCCCACCCTAGCTGAAGGGGCCCTGGCAGGGGGAGTCACCTCCCTTGTGAAGGCACGGCGGTTAGTGACGACATCAAAGATTCACACACTCCTGGAATCAATACCCTTCCTTGATTTAAAGGATTTTTGACTCTGAAACATCGACACCCTCATTTCTCATTTCTACACACACACACACACACACACACACACACACACACACACACACACACACACACACACACACACACACACACACAGAGTCATGTCACTTGCAGAAAGTCAAGACATTTGGAGGCCGAGGCAGAACATCCCATTCGCGTTCCTCCTCAGGTGGAAAAAACACACACACAATAGTAGTAGTTAATTTGCCATCTTCTAATGGTGCCCAACAACCTGCACTGTTTGAAAAAGACTTCACAGTTCTCAGAGAGGGAAAAGGAAGTACAGCATTGTAAACGGTGCTATCGGTGGACTAGCCTAGCCTCCAAAAACAAAACGAACAGAAAAGTGAGATGAATTCAAGGGACTGGTTTGTGCTGCCTGCACGATATTCTGTTGCTCCTCCTGGAAACACAGGCTAAGCAAATCGCAGTCTCGAGGTGTATGTGCAGAGTTGAGCTGCTAAATAATCAAGATATGGTCAGGTCAGGCGTTTGTTTCATCCAGGAAAGAGAACTGAGCCGCCTGTTTCCTTCATTCACTCGCCTTAATAAGCAGGAGTGAACGATCCTTGATTGAGCAGGACAAATACACCGCGATTTCCTCTCTGGAACTATCTAGAAACCGGATCTCATACCGAAACATGAAATGCATTATTAAAAAAAAAAAACCCGCGCACATCAGTCCGAATTTATTGACATTTTTAGTGCTGGTGTATGAGATGATTCGCGCCGACCAAATGGATCTCTATTAATGCAATGAAAAAATTACTGATAATTGTCACTAACGCACTCATCATAACTATGATATGTTTAGGGTCTCAGGAGATCTGGGACTTGTTTTAGGCAAGTCCGAAACATACTTCAATGGGACAATCCCATCGAACTCCGTCCCAAATCAACGTGTTTCGGGTAAAACTATGATTACTCTGATATTTAGACAAACACAAAGGTCTCGCAGCAGGCAGCTGAAGTTCGCAGCCCCAATTGAACGATGACTTGCAGAGGCAACCGGGCGAGGTCCCCTCTCTCCTAATCCGCTCCAGACAGAGATTTCTGGGTGGCTCTGCAGACTTCAAAGGGTGGAAAGATCATATCCTGGATTCTGAGTGTCAAATGGGAACCGAAGCGGTTTCGGGCTGAATCAAGACGCTGATGCAGGTTTTGTTACTCCACTAGAGCAAATTTTTGGAGACGACTTTTTTGCGGGGTCTGTGTTCTCGGCGTGTGCATTTTAAAACGATGTGCTTGGAAGCTGAAACTACAAATGTTGCTCCGATATCTCCTGCTCCTTAAAACTGATTGAAGCCACCTTTTAATATGTTGCTTATGAAGAACAAAAACAGCTATTGTATTATTGTATTATTGTTAATAATAAATTATTATTATTATTATTATTATTATTATTATTATTATTATTATTATTATTATTATTATATCGCCACCATCTACAAGGAAAACATAGGTCCCTGTCCCAAAGGGCTTACAATCTATAAAAGAGACAACAGAGGAAGCGAATGCTATTCAAGACAGAACGAAACTCGGGACAGAATGTGGGCTGCGACTCCCAAGGACGTGTCCCCCGAAGAGCAGCCGTGAGTTTCTGGGGGGCTGCGACTGGAAATGTAATGGTGATGAAGATGAAGAAGATAATAAATCAACTTTGTTATTAATATTAATTTTGTTTCGATTCCCAGGACCAGAGGCCAGCGTCTTGAAACGCGCGCCCCCGGGACACACACAAATCGCAAGTGCAGCACGACCAACACTGAAAGGACCCCTCCCTGCCTGCCAGACTGACTGAGTCCCCCCCCCCCTTTCCGCCGTTTGCTGGCCGAACCGGACCCCAGCAGCAGCAGCATGTAATTACGGCGAACTCCCTTCAAAGTTTGCTAGTTGTCTGGGAACGCAGCCTCTCTGGTATTCATCCCACAAGGAGGGGCAATGTTCCCCCACCCCCTTCGCCATTCCCTCCCTCCCCTTCTCCATTTCTCTCCCCCCTCCCCATTTTTCTATGTCACTCTCCTTTTCCCAGCAGTTTCCAAAACAAACAGCGAGGTCCTGCGGGCTGTGTCCGGGTTCCGCTGAGATCTGCTTTTCTCTCCCTCTTACCCGCAGCAGCAGATTCTGCTTCACTTCTCCCCGGGATTTGCCAAAAGGGCGGCAGTTGTTCTTCTGTTTCTCCCGTTTAAAACAACACCCCACCCCCACCCCCGAACTTCGGTTTTGTGCGTAGCTCCCTTCGAGAGCCATTAGGACGCCCGGAGACGAGAAACTGGGAGATCTTTTCTCTGTTTAGGATGCTGCTGCGCAAGACTAGAGAAGACGGCTGACTTGGCCCTGCAAAGCTGCGTTAGGATCTGGAGAGGGAGGGTCGCGGTGGGGGGGGCAGAGGAAGGACACTCCCCTCATTTTTTTGGTCTCTCTCTTTTTTTTTTTTTGAAAGAAGGGAGACGAAGTTTGGCCGGGGATCATGGCTCTCAGCTCTAGGGCGCACGCCTTCTCCGTGGAAGTTTTGGTTGGGAATTCTGCAAAGCGTAAACAGTTGGAACCGGACGAGGAGGCGAAGAGCCCCGATAAGGACGCCGAGGGAGGCGTCCAAAAAACCCAGGCGCCAGGTAAGGATGCGATGCGGCAGCAGGCAGCCCACTCATCACTCCCCCACCGTCCGCCTCGCTGGTTTCTTCTAAATTCGAGCTAGTGGTGGTCAGGTTCTCCGATCCCTGCCCGCAGAGCAACCGCTACTGCCAAATAGTCACACAACGTTCTTGCGCGCCGCCTCTGCTTGCGTACTGGAAGTTGAGTTCATAAGCGCGGATAACACTGAGCGAGCATACAGTACATCCTCCTAGGCATGCGGCTTCCTAGGAAATAAATGTCACGGAATTTAATGGGCTCATTCCCAGGAAACTGTGCATGGAAGTGCAACTGTAGTCTGAACATTCGAGAAAAATGTGGGGACTTTTCACGCGGTGGTATGGAAACGATTTTCTTTCTCAGTCAGCCTAAAGAAGAATCCTGCTGCTAGGGGCTGGATATTTAAAAAGTAAGGGGAGGGGGAGGGTTACAATCCTGATCTGGCATAGGGACGTTTCCTTCCTTCCTCAGCCAGTCTTAGGAAGAGTCATGTGTGTGACCCCAAAGCTTGCCACTTGCCTTTTCAATGCCACCACTTGATTGAAACAAACCAAGCAACCCCCCCCCCCCCTTCACGCGAAGACAGACAGACCCACCGCCACGCCAGGTCCCGCCAAGCAAGCGCATTCATTAATGCATGCAGCAGAGAGCGAAAGATGAGACTGTTCTCACCCAGCCCTGCTGGCTGGAACTTGTGCTGTGGTAGGGCGGTGGGAAGGAATATTCTCCGTTTAAGGGGAAGGGGTCCGATTAAAGGCCTCTTTGCCGCAGAAAAGTCTCCAGGATCAGAAACTGCTATCGATGTGGCCACTTTTCTGTTCCTGACACCGTTAGTTTCCACGATTGCCGACATCTTTCACGGAGCCCGTCACTCATCTACTTGAGAGCTCCCCCCGCCCCCCCCAAAAAAACTCTAGGTAGGAATCAAGCGCCGAGAACAGAAGTGGTTAGGTGCACGTGTGAACCGACCGTCACCTTCAGAACATTCCAGGGTTAAGAAAAGGCGGTGGGATAAACTACACCGTGGGGAGAAGACGCGTGTCCTCTAATTTACCCCCCCCCCTTGTGTTAATGTTTCTAATGTGTAATTCTGGGGCGTACTGGGCATACTGAAATGTGCTGGGATTTCTGGAACCTCTGCCCTGCAAACTGGAAAAGAGACACTTCTTCAAGTTTCTCTTAGATTTAGCAGGGGGAGAGGAACTGTCTCCCTTCATACCTGCATAAGCCCCTCTCCCCCCACTCTTTGCTGGTGTGTTTCCTTTGCATTTCTTTTTAGATTTTGGGTCCTTTTGGGACAGGAAAGCATTTTCTCAATCCTTTTGCTGTGTGAACTTTTTTTAATTGAAAAGCGGTATATTATTATTATTATTATTATTATTATTATTATTATTATTATTATTATTATTATTATTATTATTATTATTATTATTATTATAGTGGCCTGTTCCGTGCATTGGCCAAATCCCAGTGCGCTCCTCAGCGGTCACTTGGTGTCGTCATTCTGTATGCTACTATGTCTATCCTTGTATTTCTTCCCTCGCAGAAAAGAAACGTCCAAGTAACGTGTCGGGTTCTCTCTCAGAGGAAGCGAGAGACGCAACTGGGGAGATACACGTGGACTTGCAAGGCTCCGAGCTGTGGAAGAGATTTCACGAAATCGGCACGGAGATGATTATTACCAAAGCGGGAAGGTAGGAGAAGGTTTCCCGTGCCCGGCACGTGTGAACGCGGTTGCCGGTACGGGCCCCTTTATTCCTTAAGGTCACAAGTAGAGACCCCGCCCCGCACATACAACCGCAACGCGATCAGATGCTGCAGTGCTTTCTATTCGCTTGTTAGCGATCCTATGTTTTAAACAATTGCGATACAAATTAAATTATGGTGTCACGTTTTTTAAATCAACCATCGGTTTCTTTGCAGTCGCCCCTTTCATACACAATGGTTCCCCTCCCTCCTCTCTATCCTCTAGTTGCACAGGCCGGGCTCGGTCCCCGCAATGTTAGGTCATTTTTTCCATTCCCACCACCTTCTGTGGAAGAGATCTAAGCAGTCTTTACAGTAATTCCCCCATGAAAAACAATTGCTCTGATTTTTAGCTAGATCACATCCATAGCTTTTTGTGTTTTGTTTTGGGTTGGTTACGGGTCCACCACTGATACGTGTCATTTCTAGTACTACCAACAACCCTGGTGCCGCCCCGTTCCGGAAGGAGAGTTGACTTTCCTCCGGGCTGGGAGATCTATTGACTTTTCCTGGCGTAGTTTCCCGATCTTTAAGTCAAATTCGCCGTTCAACGAAACATAAGCGCCATCTAGCCCAGCAGAGTCCACTCCTCCAGAAAAGCGGTTCATGAACACCGAATTGCTGCTTTCCTTCATGAAATTCTCAATTCTATCTGTTCTCCAAGATGTTCTCTTTGGCCATTAAATATCACGAGACGCCATTTTCAGGAGCCGTCAATCAAAGAGTTAAACTGGAACCTTTCCCCGCACACTTACTGAAGTGAACCGGACTTCTAAGTAAAAATGTGCAGGGGATTATTTGTGTTCCCAGAAAACACAATGATCCTAACAAAAGGGGGGGGGAATCACCCCCTCTGGTGTAAAAAAAATAAGTTTATTTCCGTGGAACTTACTCACGAGTAGGGTATGCTAGAAAAGAAAAAGTGTATATGGATCTGGAACATTCCATTTCTGAGAAGTCCTCCTAAGAATGAGGAGAAGGGCTGTCGTTATCTGGGGGGTCCAAACGTTTTAAACAAAGAATTAAAAAATTATTTTGAGCGTTATGCCTGAGAAGAGTTCTGTGTCATCGGTAACGCGCACTTCCCGCATTTTAAGTGCCACTTGGAGCGGGCGTCGTCCACCAGCTGCTACGCGATTGATTCTTGTGCGTTTTTTGGGGGGGGGTTCCTCCTCTCTTCTAGCCACCCTCAAGCTAGGAGTACTTCACCTGAATTACCCTTAGGAGCACTTCAGAGATACTATGAGAATTAGTTATTACTATGACTATGATAGAGATACTATGAGAATTAGGTGCTAAATTTTCCACTTCGCTTTTTCTTAGAAAAACGGAACAACTCTCTCGGGTTTCTCTTGTCTCATGAGTCGCAATTACATCCCCCTCCCCTCCTCCAGATGATTTCATTCTTAAGGGTTTCCTTTCAAAAAGCGAAATTATGAGACGATTCTCTCTCTCTCTCTCTCTCTCTCTCCCCCTTGATTCATGAAGCTCAGTTAACCTGCAAGTCCAGTTGGCAACTGGGCTGTAACTTTTCTGTTTAAACTAACGTGTCGTCGTCCCCCCTCACTTCTTCCAATTAAAGTATTTAAGCTTTAACAGTAAGAATCGCCCAAATTCAATCGCTGTATAAAATACTGTAACAACAACAGCTTATCTACTTTTAAGTAAGTTTCTGGCTATTGTTTCTTATTAATTTCAACATAAATCCACATTCCTACTACTTCTAGAGGTAGATTGTGCCATACTCCCAAGAGTAGCTGCTGCTACTAGCTATGCTACTACCAGGAATAGTTTTAATTGCGACTTCACTGTTGCATAGTGCAGCTTTCTGAGTGTGCAAGGCGTTTCCTTACAACAACTCTGGAAGGTACGATTATTATCCCCATATTGCAGCTGAGGAAAAGCCTCCATTTTAAGGCTTTTGTAAAATAGGGGGGGGTATCTCAACAGGCCCCTTCCCCCCACCTGCAAGGCTGAAATCCTATGCACACAATTTACTGGAATGAAGCCCCACTGAACACAGTGGGACTTGCTTCTGAGTAAACACTCGTAGTAAACACAGGCGGATTTCCTATATGCGCTCTAGCTATTGAAAGGGAACTTCTGCCCAAATTAACTCCAGCCCCAGCGCTGTTCCACTGAGGCAGAATTCCTGCTTTTGGACACCGGCCCCAATCCATCTTGAACTGGGCAACGTGGGGTCCCACCCTTCCCCATCGAAATCGGTGGGATTTTCTGGGCAGTTTATGAGCCGACGGTTGTAGGTGCTGACACTGGGTAGGAGTCCTTCCTGACTCAGCAAGCAAAGGGTATTTCTTGAACTGTGGGCTGTAAGAGACTCGTCCTAAGCCCCAGGGAAAGTGCAGGACAAGAACTGACGTCAAACAAAGCAATGTGGGCTCCCAAGTGACAGCTGCTGCTGCTCTCTGCTTCTGGTTTCTGCAGGCGAATGTTTCCCTCCGTCAGAGTGAAAGTGAAAGGCCTGGATCCAGGGAAACAGTATTACATCGCCATCGACGTGGTACCTGTCGACTCCAAAAGATACAGGTAAGAAACCAAAAACAAAACCGAAGGCTTCTTTCTCCCAAAGAAGATTTTGTTATCCCCTACCCTACTATCTAGATCCTAAGCAAAATATGGGGAATGAGGGTCAGTTTGCACGTGCGTGCTCATCCAAAGATAACTTGCCCTCTTCCCCTCCCACTGGAGAAAGAAATTCAGACCAAATGGCACCACAACAGACACAATGCTTTTCAGAGAAGGCGGTTTCCCCACGTTCAGAGGCCTGTCTGAAAGCCACTAACCTGCCCTTGGTGGTTCTTGCCAGACTTTTTTAAGCAATAAACCCACAGGGAGAAAAAACAAATGACAAGGAAGCATTTTCCAGGTTGTTCTGGTCGTTTTATTAAGTTAACAAGAGAACAAGGGGCTGTCCTAACGTTTCGCTCCTAAACCACGAGGAGGAGCATTATCAACGGTGCAGCAACTTGCTGTCTGCTCTAGTTCTTAACCACTTAAAAAACAGTAACACCTCTGCCGTTGAAAAGCGACATTCCCAAGACACGGGAACAGTTTTGGAGAAGAAACTGCAATCGGGGAGAGAGGAGTGATCTTGAGTTCTTTAAGGCCACACAATCCTATGCACACGTTCTTGGGACTCCCTTATGAGTAGATCTGTGTAGGACTGGGCTGTCAGGCAGGTAGTGATGAAGACCCTCCTGCCAAAGCGGAGCTCTTGGATGCCTGGTTGGGTTTCTTTCTATGGGAATCAGAGTCTTGAAAGGGGAGTGCCCCCCATTTTTGCAGCCTCCCGCTTGGCAGAACGTTTAGCAAACGCACAGTGACACCAAATCTGAAACTCTGTCCAGATTTAGCAGGGCCACTAAATTACTACTACTACTACTACTACTACTACTACTACTACTACTACTACTACTACTACTACTACTACTACTACTACTACTACCAGCATGTAATTGGTTTGTGGAACTCCTTGCCACAGGAGGTGGTGATGGCACCTGGCCTGGATGCCTTTAAAAGGGGATTGGACAGATTTATGGAGGAAAAGTCCATCACAGCTTACAAGCCATGATGGGGATAAGCAACCTCCTGGTTGTAGGAGTAGGTTTTCTTTGTGCCAGGTGCAAGGGAGTGGCGACAGGATACAGGTCTCTTGTTGTCTTGTGTGCTCCCTGAGGCATCTGGTGGGGCCACTGTGTGATACAGGAAGCTGGACTGGATGGGCCTTTGGCCTGATCCAGCAGGGCTCTTCTTATGTTCTTATGTACTACTACTACTACAATGACTAATACTAATACTATAATGTTTAGTCTAGAAAGTTTGCTTAATGTAACATGAACTCTCAGCTATTGGAAAAGATGAAGGCATAGACATTATATTCCCCCTAGGCCAATTTCTCAGTTTGCCTCTCGCTGAGCCTGATACTTTTTTCTCAGGTCAGGTTTCAAAGTGGTTTCAAAGGCAACACCTGAGCACTCCTGCTGCTGATGCCCCCCTGATGTAGGAGAATTCTGGAGCTCTGCTCCCTCTCTACATCCTTGGCCTGGCCCCTCCAATCCATAACCCAGCTGGGGAAGGGCCTTTCTATCCTTGTGATCTGTTCCCTGTTTTGGTTTGAAGGTATGTCTATCACAGCTCCCAGTGGATGGTGGCTGGAAACACAGACCATTCCTGCATTACTCCACGGCTCTATATCCACCCAGATTCTCCCTGCTCCGGAGAGACCTGGATGCGTCAGATCATCAGCTTTGATCGGGTGAAACTGACCAACAATGAGATGGACGACAAAGGGCATGTAGGTGTGGATTTGGGTGTGTGCTTCTGGGATGGGAGGAGGTGAGGGGCATACAGGAAGCTGTTTTTGTGTGAGTCAGACCATTGATTCATCTAGGTCAGTACTAGATCATATCCGAGAGGGAGCCATTAGCCTTCAGAGTAAAGGAGCAAGTGTGCCGTTTTGGGTGGACACATTTCCATATTTATTGGGTGCTGGAAATTATAAAAATGGAGAGTGACCATAGTAGCTCAGTGACAGAGCTCATGTTGTGTATGCAGAAGGTCCTAGTTAAGGTCCTTGTCGGACAAGCTTGGGTGCTCGGAAGCCATGTGCAGCCAGTGAGATACCACACCGTTGAAAGGAAACAGCTGGAGAAGATGGATTCTATGCAAATAGAACATTTATTAGATAGGCTTTGAAATTATCATGGCCAGCATTAATGGATAAAGAATGAATGAATACGAGATTATAAGCCATTAAAAAAAAGTTAAGATCACAGGTTTAAAAGCAGAACTGCTCAATAATAGGATTATACTACAAGAAATGCAACAGTTTCAATCTTCCGGTCACACGATCAGGATTGATAACATGAGAAGCCTGGTAAAAGAATTGTCCTTTAGGCAACACTTACACAAAGAAGCACTGGAGATTTATAAACACAAAGACCACCTTTTGAACTGTAAACAAGAATTAGCTTTTATTGACAAAATCTGGGCACCAACACTGAAGAATTGTGTTTTTAAAAAAAGATAGCCACATTTGAGTGCACTCTGGGTCATTTGTGGGCTGCTCCTTTAAGCCGGGTTGTCTGCAGTCCTCTGTTAAAATTCCAGCAGTTTGCTCGCAAACACCTTGGCAACTGTCCTGCTCACTCTGCCTGATGACGATCCTGGATAAGATTGAAACTGTTGCATTTCTTGTAGTTTAATCCTGTTTCTGAGCAGTTCTTCTGCTTCTAAACCTGTGGTCTTAACTATTAAAACTTTTTTTTTTTTGCATGGTTTACAATCCCGTATTCATTCAATCTTTATCCAGAACATTTATTGTAAAAATCCCTACAGGAAAAGCCTGCCTGTGTAAACCGCCTTGAATAAAGTCAGAGGAGAAATAAAGTCAGATGAGAAATCTGATGACATAGAAAGGCGGCATATATACAATTATATTAATAATAATAATTAATAATAATAATTAATAATAATAATTAATAATTAATAAGCCCTTGGCAGCATCTCCAGGTCCAGGTAGAGCTAGAAAAGGTCTCTACCTGAAAACCTTCACCAACCCTGGAGTCAGTGTAGAGCAGTGTTTCTCAAACTGTGGGTCGGGAGTCAGGACCCACTTGGTGGGTCACAACCTGATTTCTGATGGGTTCCAGGTGATGGAAAGGTCAGATAAGTAATTGCCACAAGCCCTGAGGCTATTCAAACATCAGATAGCTGCTAATTGCCCTTCAAAAAACTGAGCTCTTGCAGTTTGCAAAATAGCTGCTAATAACCCTGCAAATAGCTGAGCTCCTGCAGTTTTCAAGCTTGTGCAAATATAGGGAGATAAATGTTTCAGCATCTCGTAAAACTAGGTGGGTCCCGATAGAGTGTCATTTTTAAAAAGTGGGTCCCGGTGCTAAAAAGTTTGAGAACCACTGGTGTAGAGAATACTGAGTAAATGGACCAAGGTTCTTACTCAGAAGAAAGTAATTTTCTGTGAAAAGCTGGTGTAGTCGTGCCTGCTCAAGACCTCACACAACTAGTTACACCCTCAAGGTGTAAGTAGTGAAAAATAAAACTGTCAATATTATAACACCTCTGAACAGATGAGGTTCCCCTCACCATTGTGAGATAGTGAAATTGTTGCTTTTGCACCTGGAAATTCACTCCTAAATGATTTCAAAAATTCACATTTTGAAGTCTCAAGAGATAGAGCCTTTATGGGATTTTGTATCTATTTGAAATTGCAAGGATTTAAAATAGAGTAGACCTTTACTATGAGATAAATCCCGCTGAATGTAGCGAGACTTACTTCTGAATTAAGCACACTTAGACTTTCGTTTATTTTTCTTCAAGGATGAGAGAGAGTACAGTGATTATTTATTTATTGTTTGGATTTGCAGATTATTCTTCAGTCCATGCACAAATACAAGCCCAGAGTTCATGTCATTGTGCAGGATTCTCGATTTGATTTGTCCCAGATTCAGTCTCTGCCCGCAGCAGGGGTCCAGACGTTCTCATTTAAAGAGACTGAATTCACCACTGTCACAGCATATCAAAACCAGCAGGTAACAGAAGGGCTATCACAAGGTTATAAACTGTGTAAGATAGACACGAGGAAGACCACAGAAAAAGGGAAAAGGAATGGTGCCAGGGAAAATGGGGAAGCACATGCAATGATTTCATGCATACTTAGGCTTAGTTGCAGTAAGATAGAGGGGTCACTTTGAGGGTGGAAGTGAATGAAGGGGCATCCCTTGGTGACCAGGGAGGGAGTTCCAGGTAGCAAGTGGGAAGAAGGCTAATTCCATGCCAGGGTCCACAGGAAAGAGTTTGAAAAATAAAACTGTCAATGTTATAATACCTCTGAACAAATCATAAACCATATACGAAGCTCTAAGACAGGGGTGGGGAACCTATTTGCAATGGAGGGCCATTTTCCCATGGGGAAAATGTCCCGCAGGCCGTGTGCCCCTCCATCGGAAATGGGTCCCCCGGCGCGCGCGCCAGGAGGGCGCGCGCACACACACACACACACACACACACACACACACACTGCCCCCCTGATCTCCTTACCTCCCCCCCCCCATGCTCTCCTTACATTTTTCAGGCGGCAGCCGCCGCCGGCCCCACGTGCACTGCTCGCGCGACTCCTTTTGAACCCGGCTGCTTCCAGGTTCCAAAGGAGTCGCGCGAGGTGAGCACGCCGCGCGCTCTCTCCCCTCGGCGCGACTCCTTTTGAATCCGGCTGCTTAAACAGCCGGATTCGAAAGGAGTCGCACCGAGGGGAGTGCTCGCGGGGCTGGTGGAGCCTCCGGTCTGCTCGCGCGGACCGGATCGCTCCGGGGGCCGGATCCGGACCGCGGGCCGCCGGTTCCCCACCCCTGCTCTAAGAATTGCATCTGCTTCCCCTGTTTGCCTGTGCCACCACCGCCTTCCCTTCCTCCGTTGCCTCTCTCATGTCAATTTCTAGATTGCAAGCCCCTTGGGGCAGGGACCTGCCTTTGTCATTCTGTATAAAGCATCATGTACACTTGACGACATTATGTAAGTAAATCATGGTGCAGTCATATTTGGAATTCTGTGTAGAGTTCTGGTTGCCTCAAGTTGGAAAGGGGGCAAAAGGGGGCAAAATGTGAAAGTTGGAAAGGGGGCAAAAGGGGGCAAAATGTGAAAGTTGGAAAGGGGGCAAAAGGGGGCAAAAGTGTGCCAGCAGAACAATGAGAGGGCTGGAGCACCTTCCTGATGAGAAAAAGCGACTGTGTTATTAAGAGGGACGTGACTGGCAGCCCAATCCTATGATCAGGCTTTGTTGCCAGAACGAGCATTTCGGCAGTGCAGCCTGACCTACCGCATCGCAAAACGTGGCGCTGTATAGCACGCAACTGGGCTGCTGCTGGAAATGGCCAGTGGTGCTGGCCGGCTGCACGGAAGTGGCCCGCCTGGATCCCCCGGTGCCAGTAAGTCAGCGGTGGGGGCAGGCTGTGGGCGAGGAAGGGGTGGAACGACTGGGAGCATAACAGCGTGGGGAGGGGAAGGAACCAAGGGCCGGGAGGGGGTGGGAGGGGGTGGATATCCGGCAGCAATGGCACACACCGAATAATCTGGCAACTTCAGAAAGGTCTATCAATGGCTCCTAGGCATGATGGTAATGCACCACCTCCAGGTCTAGCAGCAGGGTGCTTCTGAATACCAACTGCAGGGGTGCATTGATAAGGGAGGGGCTTGCCTTCATCTCCTGCTTATGAGCTTCCCGTAAGCAGCAGGTGGTGGGCCATTGTGGGAAGTCTAGCCCCCAGGTGGACACATGCATACATCTGTATCCATGTCTGTGTACAGTGCAATGTGTGCACAGCCCTTGAGAATGTGGAAAATGTGTGCAAGCAGCTCCCCTCTCCATTCCGTTGATGAATTGTGCGTGCAGCTGTGTGCATTGAGCACGATGTGCATGTAGACACGTCAATAACCAGAGGACACTGTATGCAGATGGTACATGTCTGTACAACGGATATATACTAAATTTGCGTCCTAAAATGTAATGTACTTTATTTTAAGTTATGAGTGTCTAATAAGTATTTCTCAGCAAAGTTCAAAAGGGGGAAAAGTCTGAACGTTCCAAGACTGAAATTTTGCGTAATTAAGAATTTGTTTAAAAAGCACACAAAACAAGCAGGTAATCTGGTTATGTCGTGTAAATGTAATGTTAACCATTTATTAGACGAGCATGATGGATATGTGGGAGTGACAGTGATATTATGCGCAGCTCTTTTTTCTTTTTTTACCATTTCATCATTGTCCAATTTACATGACTCCTATAATTCTTTTCTCTTTTTTGTTGCTTGGTTACAAAATATCCATAGATTACAAAACTGAAAATAGACCGGAATCCCTTTGCTAAAGGATTTAGAGATCCTGGAAGAAACAGGTAAATGAGATCATTTCTTTGCAGGACTGTCAACTAAATAAATCTTTGCTGTTTAGTCATATTAGTTGATTGATAAAATGTATAAAATAAGCATATGAGCAAAACCAACCTGCTAAACCTCTTCCAATGGCAGTCACCCTCTCTTGGTGATCTTAATGAATGGGCAGCTTCATATGGGAGAAGGTAGTTCTTAGGTTTGTTTGAAGTTGTTAGCCATTTGTTAGCCATCTTGGAGGTCTTGTTTAAAAGATAGATAGGTGGGATATGAAGGTTTAAAAGTAATAGAATATTTTACATGTGGCATGGTACAGACCCAGAGCCTAGGACCATGTGTAAGAAATGAAGGCTGCACTCCTATAAACAGTTTCCTGGGAGTAAGCCCCATTGAACACACTAAGGCCCTACTTCTGAGTAGACATGCATAGGATTGTGCTCGAAGTGTGAATCAGGTGGACAGTTTGTTAAGTCCCATGATGCTTCCACCTTCAAAAAGGGGTGAAGGAAAAGTGGAAATCAGATGAATTGTACATGCATGCGCACGCACACACATGCATAAGCACGGGCACATGGGTCACATGTTCTGTCCAATGTACAGTTGCTGGCAGGTATGCTTATAAGAGCTAGACCCATCCGCCTGTCGAGTATGACCATGTTTGTCAACATCACAGTCAGCCTACAGAAAACGGAAACACTGTTCTAATGTCTCTAAACACTTTTACTCTGTAGAGGAGTCTTGGATGGACTTCTAGAATCATATCCATGGAGACCTTCACTCACTTTGGATTTCCAGTCTTTTGGTGCAGAAACTCAAGGTTAGTATTGATTCCTCAGGGGGTTCTGAGATGATTAAGCTCACAGCGCGATCCTACCCAGCTCCTCCTCCACGGTTGCAGCAGTGGTGGAGGGAGAACGGGAGGCTTTGGGAGGGAAAAGGGCATTTAAATCTTACCCAGTGGAGGAGCTGGGTAGGATTGCGCTGTAAACCAGGATCCACCAGCAATTTCAAGGAAACATGGACTATAATATCTCCTTGTTTGTGGTCCACACAAATTTGGTTTTTCACCTTCTAGGCTGAAGAATTTAAAAGTCCTGAAAAGGTCATTTTTAATAGTTTATTTAGGCTGCAATCCTCTGCATATTTATCAGGAGTAAGCCCCATTGAACATATGGAGGAAAAGTCCATCACAGGTTACAAGCCATGATGGGGATAAGCAACCTCCTGGCTTTGGAAGTAGGTTTTCTCTGTGCGAGGTGCAAGGGAGTGACAACAGGAAACAGGTCTCCTGTTGTCTTGTGTGCTCCCTGAGGCATCTGGTAGGGCCACTGTGTGATACAGGAAGCTGGACTAGATGGACCTTTGGCCTGATCCAGCAGCCAGGCTCTTCTGATGTTCTTGTGTTCTTCTTCTTCTCTGTCGATCCGCTGGCGCATGCGGGAAAGCTCTGGTGTGCCAGCAGCTTGCACTACCACAAAGTGCTTTACGGCAGCCTGCACTGACAGAACACACATTCCGCTGGCACACATTTTGGATAGGATTGGGCCAATAATCTGCAGATGCACCTAGGCCTTATGGGATGAAGGTGACTCGATAATAGTTGTACCTCTGATTGTAGAAAATATAACATTTTCTGGCTCAGTAACAGGAGGTCTGGCTCACTTGGTAGAGTTGCTGCCTTGTAAGCCTGAAGATCAGTGAACGGTAGTTCGAGACACACCGCTGACAAAAAGCTGTGAAACCCTCTGTGAAGAGAGATAAAGCTGCTAGCTGTGTCAGCTGAGCGCCAGACCAGATGTTCAGCACAGCAGATGTTCTCCCACACACACACACACATCAAAAGCCACTTTAGGTTTGTGTGAATAGCACAACCCATGCCATTCGTTCAGGCTGTGCCTATGAGAGAGAGAACATAAGAACATAAGAACATAAGAAAAGAACATAAGAAGAGCCCTGCTGGATCAGGCCAAAAGCCCATCTAGTCCAGCTTCCTGTATCACACAGTGGCCCCACCAGATGCCTCAGGGAGCACAAGACAACAAGATAACCTGTTTCCTGTTGTCACTCCCTTGCACCTGGCACAGAGAAAACCCACTTCTAAAACCAGGAGGTTGCTTATGGCTTGTAACCTGTGATGGTCTTTTCCTCCATGAATCTGTCCAAACCCCTTTTAAAGGCATCTAGGACAGGTGCTATCACCACGTCCTGTGGCAAGGAGTTCCACAGATGAATTACACGCTGGGGAGAGAAAGAGAGAGAGAGAGAGAGAGAGAGAGAGAGAGACCGAGACCGAGACCGAGACCGAGACCGAGACCGAGACCGAGACCGAGACCGAGACCTATCTGGTTTGAGCACAGGATATACTCAGGCTGGCGGGGTCAGCTGTATTGGGTGAAAGCACCAATCTCAGGCAACAAACTCTCATGGAGCCAAGCGGGAGCAAATGGGGATGGAAGCTCCCAGAGTCCCAGTCACAACCTTGGCAGCATCAGACACTGACAACGTAATCCTGAGGATGGCAACGGCGACGGTATGAGCGTTCTGTTGCCGGCAGCAGTCGCAAATGTGCCGGAAAGCATGTTTGCAACTACTCTGGAGCAAGGGAGGCCGGCGCAGAGGTCCTATTGCCATGGGGACAGCATGACATTGCTCTGCTTGGCCAGATGTGGTGGCGGCAGCTAGATTAGTGCCAGTGAACTGGCAGCAAGGTGTCCAGTTCATTGAAAGACACATCAGGATCGGGACAAAGAGAGAAGGAGGGTGCAAAGTGTGCAGGACAGATCAGGAGGCAGCAATGACACCTGCAAAAGTGGTATTTTGAAAAGCAAAAACACATTTTGAAAAAGTGCCCTATCCTTTCTCTTGGACTGACTCACCTGTGATAACATTTTTAGATAACATTTTTAGCCTAACTATTTTAGTGGTCCAGCCCCCTTTTTAGAAGAGCATTTCATTGTACCTCACTCTGTGGTGTTTTTTTTTTTTAGATTGTATTGTCTTTTAAGAGCTTTATATTATATATTTTATCATATTGATGTTTTTTAAGTTTTATATTATCATTTTATGATTTATGTATTTGTACTGTTGTAAGCCGCTTTGGGTCCCCCTATGGGGGGAAAAGCGGGATATAAATCCAATAAATAATAATAATAATAATAATAATAATAATAATAATAATAATAATAATAATAATACACTTGCTTGATTGTAGGCGGAAGTCCTGGCTCATCCCCTGCGACTCCCACAGGGGGAACCCCATCTCCCCTCAACTCCCTCCTATCTCCATCCTGTTCTCCCCCTACATTCCACCTGTCGGCAAGCAACCTCGGCGTGTCCTGCCCGGACTCTTACCTCCACCCCCTCAGTCTACCCATCTGTTACAAGTTTTGTCCAGCCAGCCTTTTAAGACAACCGTCTCTGATGTTCCCAAGCCACGACAAACTGGGACATGCCACTAGCCCTCACCTTTTACCCCACTTCATGCTAGAGATGCCTGCGCTGTCTTCCTTGGGCATAGCCAACATCAAGAATGGGAAAGCGGAAAACTTAAGTGGACAGAGTTTACAAAGACCCAGTTCTGGAAGTCATATGTTGTATGGTTTACATGCATCTGGAAATATTTTCCCATCAAGTCCCATTACCCGGGAAGCACTTAACTGTGCCCTATACCCTCCATATGGTTTCTATGGTTATAATTTTTCCATGCCTTCGAGGCTGATGAACGCAACAGGCCATTTCAAAGGAAATGATGGTGCCCCGTCCCCACTCCGCGAGGGCAGGTGCCACCACTCTCCCTGGCCCTCCTCAATTAACCATTGCCTCTGATGGGACTCTGAGCGCCACAAAAGCAGCAGTGGTCCCCACAGTACTGCTCTCTTTGGTTCTCTTCCAAGAACTGATGGGTTGTTGGCCATGGAGCACCTCCAGACATGGGGACAACCTGTCTCCCTGGTCTTTTTTTCTCCAGGGTCAATTTGTGTCATAGAAACTGTGCTGCAACAGAGGACAATGAAACCGCCCCAAACAGAGCTACTTCTTTGCATCGCAGTTGTTGTTTTCAAAGCTCTGAGTACGTTGTCATCCCATCCCTTTGATAATTGCACTTTGCCGCAGAACTTCAGTCACACAAGGTGACTGAAATGTAAAGTGATGAGAATATTGTTTTCATGAGACTCTGTATCTTTCCTCTTTCCTGCGAGAGTTACTTGGAGAATATTTCTTGCATTCCCAAAAGGGTTTCACTGGGCTTTTAAAGGAACGGTGTCCCGTCCCCCGTCCCCCCATCTCCAACCCTCTTTCACTGAGTAAAGCACTTAAGTATATTTTTCCACTCTTTTATTCTCTACTAAGAGTTTGTGAGCACTTTCAGAGGACAATGTGTCATACATAGCGGCCCTCTTTGAGGTCTCTGTGCTGGAACATTTCACAAACAATCCCCACATATGACACTCAATGCCACTGTGTGGAGGTAGAGAGTATGTATAACTCTACACCTCTGTGCTGTTTTCCCACTGAAACCTGCCCCTCTGAAGAGGTTACTTCCCCCTGGAAGTGCCATTTGCTACAATAGCATTTTTAGGGTTAATAAGTTTCCTCGGGGAAAGCAAGACATTGCAAGTAGATCAATAGGTACTGCTGCAGCGGGAAGGTCACAGCGTTCCGTTAGTCACACCGGCCACATGACCACGGAAGCGTCTTCGGACAGCGCTGGCTGTTCGGCCTTAGAAACGGAGATGAGCACCGCATCCTAGAGTCGGACACGACTGGCTTTCGAGCAGGGACCTTTACTATACTGTATATACCTCTGCACTGTAGTCCTGATCCAAATTGCAGCTGTTTCACACCAGTAGACTTACAGCACAAGCCTATGCATGTCTACTCAGAAGTAAGTCCCATTTATTTCAATGGGGTTTACTCCCGGGTAAGTAAGCCAAAGCCTGGAACTGCACATGGACACATCATGTATAGCTTAGCCCAATAGACTGCAGGCGACAACTCTCGTGATTGAATTGTCCTTCATGCCCTTCAACGTGGAAAGCAAGAGGGTTAAGGAAAAGGCTAGGCTAGAACATTTCTCCCTGACATGTTAGGGTTGTTCACACGTAACACAGAATGTCTGTACTTGGGTACACGTTTCCATGTGGATTTATAGCTCCCTCCACCATCCATGCGCTCTGTGCACAGATGGCCCCTGCATTGTATGGAAAGTGTGAAAAACCGCACACAGGTATAGACTATAAGAACGTAAGCAAAGCCCTGCTGCATCAGGCCCAAGGCCCACATAGTCCAGCAGCATCTCGTTTCCCCAGCTGCCCCTGAGAAGCCAACAAGCTGGAGAGGAAGGCACACCCCTCTCCCACCGTTGCTCCCCAGCACCCCAATTCAGAGGCAAACTTGAATTACCGAGTAAATGGAAGAGCCTGAGATATGACATGAGAAGGACCCACATTTCAGAACTGTATGTGATTAGCCCAATGACATATCCTGAAAAGACTTGCTGATGGCACGTGGGGGGGGGGGGGAAACACACACACAGTCTGTGGACCCCTTATAAACAAAACGTAATGAGCTACCCAAATCATAGCATAAGATAGCCAGGAGGTTCTAATCAATTCATACAGGTGCTCCCCCAACATAACAGAACCCCGAAGGGCTGGAAGAAACCCTCATAAAGGAAGTATTGAGTATCTAACACAAAAATAACAGTTCATGGGTCCTAGAGGTGACAGACATCATAACAATCTATGTTGTCAGTCAATCCTTTTGGCATTTGAGAATCAAGTTTTAGAATCCGTTCTGAGAAACGTCTTCCAAGTACAAGGGAATGTTTCTCTGCAGAGCCAGGCTATCTTTCCTCTGCCCAGTGTTCCTGGGGTAAGAAAGGGGCCCTGGGAAAAAGCAATATGCTGGCTCCTCCTGCTTGCCCCCAATGGTGCATTGTACGCTACCACTGCCAAGGGTAGTGAAGGAAGGTTCAGGGGTTGGCATATAGCCAAGTGGCCCCTCTGGTGGATGAAGATCATTGGGCAGCATCCAACCTGGCCGGACCCTGATGCCGCCTGCTTCCTCTGCCTGATATCTGCAACAGGCAGAAATTCATCAGAAATTCAACTCCAGCAAGTGAGTGGGGAAGCAACGCTTGCCGAATAAGCATTCTAAACCACAGGGATACTCTTTCCCTGGAGACAGTGTTTATTTTTCAGACAGTCCCCAAGGAGAGCCTGGGATTCTGCCTACGGAGCATGGCCGGGCTACCAGCACACTGAACCAGAGTGTGAACCACACTGGCACTGCAATGCTGATGCTGCTGCTGCCGCCACTATTTTAATTTACTATCCTTTACTTGTTATTTGTTTTGATAAATATATTTACCCACCAGGGATGTGGATCAAGTCTCTGACTCCAAGTCTCGAGTCAAGTCCCAAGTCTTTGGGTCCAAATCTCAAGTCAAGTCCCGAGTCTCTGACTCCAAGTCTCAAGTCAAGTCCCAAGTCTCTGACTCCAAGTCTCAAGTCAAGTCCCGAGTCTCTGACTCCAAGTCTCAAGTCAAGTCCCAAGTCTCTGACTCCAAGTCTCAAGTCAAGTCCCAAGTCTCTGACTCCAAGTCTCAAGTCAAGTCCCAAGTCTCTGACTCCAAGTCTCAAGTCAAGTCCCAAGTCTCTGACTCCAAGTCTCAAGTCAAGTCCCAAGTCTTTGCCCCCAAGTCCTGAGTCTTTGGTTGCGAGTCCCTATCTATTTAATGTGGAAAATGGGTTTAAACCTGAATAAAATTCAACTTGTCGTACTTGTCCAAGTCTCGAGTCGAATCTTTTACAATCGCCGAGTCAAGTTCGAGTCAAGTCATTAATGCGACTTGAGTCCGACTTGAGTTCGAGTCAATAGACTCAAGTCTACAACACTGTTACCTACCTTAACCAAATGAACTACTTAGCTAAAACAATGCACCGCAAAATCCCTTGCTGCAGTTTTACCTGAGAGCTGCGGGGGCCGAATTAGAGCATATGATGGATCGAGAATTTGCCCTGAAATGTACAAAAAGACAAGCAAATTTGATAACAACAAACACCCCAAACACTGATTTCTTGCAGATTTGTTTGGGGCTGCCATAAACAACCATCAGAGTCTGCTATGCACTGATCAAAAGCACGGCTGTTCGTGTATCGCAGGCAATAAATACAACATGCCATTGTGTGATCACTGGAGCAAATCATTTTAAAAAAAGGCTTTTTAATTTCTTTTTTTAAAAAAAACCAAACAGCTTAATATAGTCCAGATTGGCTCTGTCTTTTCAAAAAGTGCTTTAGAAAAGCATACACAGGTGTATTCTGTTCTAATGGGAACAGATAACTCAACAGTGTGGACAGGTGTCAACTTTTGGCATATGGCTGTCAAATTAAAAGAAAAAAAAAACCACATTGCACTGAGCTGACCAGCTACTATTACTGGAAACTAAGTGAGAGCCAGTGTTTCACTCTTACTCCATCATGCATGAGGGTTCTTTTGTGGTTTAAGTCACTCATTATTCTGGATGTTTGATCCTGGATGAAAAGGATCATTTCTAGATCCCTTTCAGTCTGGCTTCCAACTCAAGTTTGGGATGGGGCTGTCTTGGTTGCTCTGCCTGAGTACCTGTTCCAGGAGATCGATGGGGAGTAAGACCCCATTGATTCTCCTGGATCCCTCAGCAGTGTTTGACATTATCAACCATGGTACAGTATTCTTCTCAGCGATACCATAGGCAGAGGTGTCGTTAGGGGGGCCAGGATGCCGGGGGTGTACTTGCCTCTGGCCTCACCGCCGGGTCACCCCCTCCACCGCTCTTTTCCACCACCACTTGATCTTCGTCACAAGTTTGGCCCTCCCACCTGCCCACCTGGGGGGGTGTTTTGCACCCCGCTGCCGCTGAAATTCGGCAGCAGTGTGCAAAAAATGATGTCACACCCACCAGGGGATGGGGCATTTTCCAACATGTGGGGGGTGTCACGTCAGCGCCCCCCCTCCCGGATTTAGGAACGCCTCTGAACAGGATTGGGATGGAAAAGCACCATGTTCCAGTTGTTTCAGGCCTTCCTAGAGGGCATGAATGAGGTGCTGGAGGGAGGACTGCTCTCTACCCCCTGGGCTTTGGGGCTCTGCAAGCTTCCATGTTGCTCTCCTGCCTTCCTGCTGGACATCTGAAACACCTGAGAGAGAGGTCATCATCCGGTAGTTTAGACGATATTGCCAGTAAGCTGATGGCACCCAGCTCTAGTTCCCTTTGCCAACATCCTCCCAGGGAAGACAACTGGTGTCTGGAGGCCAGGGCTGACCTGAGGCAGCATGCTCTCCTTACCCAATGATGTGCCAGCCTCTGCTCCTCCCACACTCCACTGTTCTAGCTCAGCACTCTTCTCCCCTCCACATTTCCTCTTCCTCTCTGTCCCTCTCTTCCTTTTCAATCCAGGGAGTGGGGAGAGGAGGAGCAGGGGAGGCAAGGGGGTGGACAGAGACTGGCACCCCCAACAACCAATCTGCTGCCTGAGGCGACCGCTTCAGTTGACCTCATGAATGGGTCAGCCCTACGGGAGCAAACAAGCCAAAACTTAACCTGGACAAGAAGATGTTGATTGCTGATTCTATCTTGCTGGATGGAGCCAGTGTCTGACAGAAGCATCGCGGGGGGTGGTGCGGTGGGCCCCAGGGCGTAGGACTTGCCTTTTGTTGGTCCGTCGCTGCTTCCGCCGCTTTTGCCGAGCGGGGGTTGGGTCCGCCCGCCCGGTGTCCGTATGGCTCAGAAATGGTCTGGAAAACCACGCGGGGGACGTGGTCGAAGCCACGTGACGTCACGCCCGGCGTCACGTGGGTCCATAGCGTCAGCGGCTCCCCCCACGGGGGGCGCAGCGTCGTCTCTGGTGTCTGACCTATCTTGAAAGGGGTTGCACACCCCTCCAAGGACCAAGAGAGCAGTTTAGGGATACTCCTAGAACCAGCATTGTCCCTGAACACCCAGTGTGTTCACCCAGCTGTGTCCAGGAGTGCCTTTGACCAGGTTTGGCTTGTACGCCAATTTTTTTTCTGAATTTTACGTATTTTATTTAAACTAACCAATTAGATTTTAGCATCAGCTCTCTTGTATAGATTTTGGTCATGTTACCTGGGTAAGAGATGATAGCAATGTAGGAAGATGTCTTCTGCAGCTGGGTCCATCTACCTCAGTATCCCTGACACTACCTGGCAATTGGGAATTTTGGGGGATATCCTAGATTTCAAACAAGACGTTTTCTCAACCTTACCTAGAGATTGCGCATGAAACCTTGTGCATGCAAAGCAGGTGAGCTTTTCACGGAGCTACAGCCCTCCCTAATAAGATGGTGATGGCAGAGGTAAGGAAGACATCCAAGAAGAAGAAGAAGAAGAAGAAGAAGAAGAAGAAGAAGAAGAAGAAGAAGAAGAAGAAGAAGAAGAAGAAGAAAGACTTTTATTGGCTCCCTTTGACATTTTTGCATCAGGTTTTTGAAATGTTTATAGTAAGAATGGCAGAAATTGGCCTGAACTCCTGAAAAATTCTAGATCTTCCAGGAAAAAAACAACACCCTAGCTTGCTGAGTTTAGCATAGGGGAATATTTTGGACTTCATGTCCATTTTATTCACAAGCTAGACTTAAAACAGATGGATCTGTCAAAGATCACTCAGGCAGGTGAGTCAAATTGAGCTGATTAGTTGCTAAGTGTTAACAGCTGTTAGGTTAGGCAGCAAGGAAATTGTTGGAGAGATCATGGCCCTGCTAAAAGATGAGATCTGAATCAAAACATTGGGGGGGGGGGGGACAACGACTTATCTGCAAAGTGATTCAATTGAAACAGGCCTTCAAACAAAAGGCCCATAGACAATGCAGTTTTTCACTAGTTTGTGACTATCTTCACACCCATTATGGACAGCCCACCTAGTACAAGATGGCCAATTGGCAAGATCTGCTCATAAGAAATACAGATTCCCCTAAATTGCACCTATCATTCAAAAATTGAAAAGTTGCTTATGGCATTTCTTGTATGACTTCTGGAAATCGATTGGAGGCTGTTTCAAAGCAGGGAGAGGCAGAGAAATGAATTGTGTGAAATAGCTGTAAAACATGAGGTGTATCATGAGAAATCAGCTGTATGATGCAGGAGCCGGAAGCCAGGAAACTATGATGTAATCCCCAACATCTGTAAAAACTCTACCAGTCAATATGGCTTCCCTTCACATAATATATGGAAGACTGAAATCAACAGTGCCAACATACCTCTATTCACTTCCATCTAAGCACTTCTATCTGAAATATGGATATACCATATTGGTCTGAGTATAAGACTCACTTTTTTCTCCTAATTTAAGTTTTTAAACTAGGGGTGCGTCTTTAATAGCACCAAACTTTAAGGGTGTGTCTTATAATCAGGTGCGTCTTATACTCGGGACAATACGGTATGTCCTTGGCCAAACAAGGTGAAGATCACCTGGGGCTCACACCTGGAGAAAATCAATGGAAAGATATCACTGTATGCAATAATACTTTGTAGATCTTCTTGGTACCATCAAACCCACTGGAGGTAGAAGTGCTAATCTCTCTCCATCCCATTCCGATTTTGGGTTATAATCCAGCTTTTCATTTTCCTTAGACCAACTGGAATACAATGTGTCCATTACCAGTCTTCTTGAAGTTCAGTAGAGTTGTACCATTGGAATACTGTACAACAAACAGCGTTCTTTTTTAAAAAAAAAAAATGCCTGCATGCAATAGAATAGAGAAGTTTTGGAGTTGACCATACAGAAGAGCTTTATTCCAAGCCAAACCACCAGTCTATGTAGTTCAGTATTGTTTGATTGGCAGTGATTTAGCAAGCATCTTGGGTGGAGTTCTTTCCCAAGACCAAGACGTCAGGAATGAACCTGTGTCTTGTCCCCAACGAACAAAATTCTCTCAACCTGCAAGGAGGATGACAGTGAAGATGAGACAAATTGTGGGAGGGTGTTCCCTATGTACAAACCCTAGATGCCCCTGCTCCACTTGGAGAGCCCCAAATGTCAGACCCAACATCCTCTCCACAGCCATTATGCCCTTTTTAGAGGACACCCTTGATGAACCTGCAAGGAAGTCAGTCCTTCCAGAGCCAATGGAGTGGATGCTTGCAAGACCGGTCAAGGGTCCTTTAGGCAGCCATTCTCAACAGGAGCCATGTGGTCCCCTGGGGAGCCCTGGCACACTTGAAGGGGGCCACAGACTGAAAACTGTGAGAAGGGGAGCCCCAAGAGTTTCCTTGTTCATGCTATATCCTGGTTTGACAGGGGCCCTCTGGAACCTGGGAAGAGCTCCTAAGAGGCCGTAACAACAACAACAACAAAAGCTGCATTAGGTCACAGTTAGGTCACAGAAGATGTCCTTGGGAGAAAGGGCAGAGCCAACCACCCTAGCTAGTTGCAGCTCGTATATATACTCTCGGTGAGCACCAGAGCTTTGGTGGAACAACATCTGGTGTGCTGTGAGAGTAGCATCTGGTCAGATCACCCCTGTCTCCCCTTGGAGCTATCCAAGGTTTTGACCTCCTGGTTGGACTTGTGTCACCACTTGAATTTCTGCCTCCTTTTAGCTTGTCCATGGTCTTGCCTCCATTATGGACTCCTGTGCTATAGCCTCTCCCTGTGGGCTCCCCCCTTGCGGAGGTGGTTGCCTCAGGTAGCGGTTTATCAGGGAGTGGGATAGGTGGCTACTTCGCCACTGCCTCCCTGCCTCTTCTTCCTACAGTGCTGCTTGATGGTCGTGCCTCTCTTCCAGTCTAGTTCTCACCTTCTTTCCAAATATCGCACAACACAACACAAGTGATGGTGGTGAGTACACAGGCAGCATTTGGCACCCGTCCTTAGATGCCTCAAAGACTTGAACTGAAACTTTGTCACACATGGTACTATCTTGCCCTTTCTATGATCATTTCCGTTCACTCTATCTAGATCTGATTCTGGCAGGAATGGGTAAGTCGACTGATCAAAGTAGGTTATGTTATCTTCTTAGGTAAAAGTCTCCCCTGCTCCAAAGCCAGTCGTGTCCGAATCTAGGGTGTGGTGCTCATATCCATTTATAAGGCCAAAGAGCCAGCGCTGTCCAAAGACGCTTCTGTGGTCATGTGGCTGCCAGCGTGACTAACGCAACATTGTTACCTTCCTGCCGCAGCAGTACCTATTGATCTACTTGCAATGTCTTGCTTTCGAACTGCTAGGTTGGCAGGAGCTGGGACAAGGCAATGGGAGCTCACTCTGTCACACGGCACTCGGGTCTCAAACTGCTGTCCTGCTGACCTTCCGGTCTGCAGTTCAGCGTCTCAACCGCTAAGCCACCACGGTCCCCTATTTGTGTATCTCCATATATATATGGTCCTGCCAACCTAGCAGTTCCAAAGCATGTTAATGTGAGTAGATAAATAGGTACCGCTTGCGGGAAGGTAAACAGCGCTCCGTGTTCCAGCCGCATGCTACACACTGCGGCAAGGAGAGTCATGCCGGCCACATGACCACGGAGGCGTCTTCGGACAACGCTGGCTCTTCGGCTTTGAAATGGGGATGAGCACCACACCCTAGAGTCGGACACGACTGGACTTAATTGTCAGGGGATACCTTTACCTATATATATATATGGAGACATACACACATACACATACACATACACGTTAAGTGCTGTGAGAGTAGTAGCCAGTCAGATCTCCCCTGTCTTCCCTTGGAGCTATCCGAGATATATACCCCCTGCCCTGGTTGGACTTGTGGACCTCTCTATCTAACCAATAGCTAAAAGGAACCAATGAATAGTGTGTGTGTGTGTGTGTGTGTGTGTGTGTGTGTGTGTGTGTGTGTGTGTGTGTGTGTGTGTGTGTGTGTACATCTGTTCCCAATAATATCTGTTTACATATTAGTGTGCAGTACAAATTTGTAAACATGAACATTTGAAACTTTTGGAGGAAATGATACCAGCGTTTCCCCTTTATTGAAACAGTATGTCTGAATTGGCTGAACCGCACATGTAAATAGCTGTAATACTGGGCAGGATTCAAACAGTGTGTGTACCTATTTGCCTGTTTCATATTGTCATCCAATCCAGGTTTGTTTATATACTTCTGAGACAAATTATCATCTAATTGCAGACCAAACTGGAGGAGATATAACCAAAGGAGCAGATATCAAAGCTGCAAGCCCCACCGTTTCAGGCTGTGCATTTGGTTTCTTTTCAATTTGTACCATAAACATGACTAAATTCTGATGAAACCAGCTGGGGAGCTGCACTTGGATACAAACGTGTTCTTTAATTTTGGCTCCTGGAGGATCAGAATGTAATACATTTCAAGGGGTTGCAAAATCACAGCACTTCAAATACTGTCAAATCCATTCACCCAGTTTCGTAAATGTAAGCAGACATTGCTGGAAAAAAATACAATAAAATGTGTTTGCATTGCCTTCTTTCATGCAAAGTTGAAGTAGTTATGGTTCGGGGTCTGTCCCAGACCTGGCCGATCCTATCATATGTAATGGGGTAATTGCTTCATTGCGGGATGGCGTGGCCATTGCCCTTGTAGTGGGGGTAGAGAAAGAGGAGGCAAAGGCACCAAGGTGGGGGTTCCCTGGACAGCATGAGGGCACTGCTGTAACCAGTACTGTTGTAACCAGTACAGTACTATGGTGACTTGTGGGGTGCTCTTGCGAGAACGAATCCTCTTGGGGTTCTCACACCTGCCTATAGGCCACACCAGGGCAGGGACAGGCTGGCCAACAGCCATGGTCCTGGGGAAGAACCTATGGAGGGGGACCAGTGAAGAGGAGGAAGATCTGGTTGGTGAAACAATCCACCCTGCCGCCCCATGACAAAACCCCTGTCTGCATCCCAGGTGGTTTGCTCCACGGAATGAGGCTTCAGTGCTATATACAGGTGTCCCCCGCTTAATGACAGATCGCTTAACGACGATCCGGATATATGATGGAGGTCCCCAGTAAAAAAGAGCAAAGGATTTAAAAAGACGTCTTTTTAAAGCCCCAGCTCATCAGCTGTTTTGGCTTTAGATAAGGGCTTTAGGATAAGCACTGGGGCTTTATGCTGAACTTCAAAGCCCTTCTCTAAAGCCAAACAGCTAATGGGCAAGATAAGAGCTTGGATGTTTAAGGCTGGGGCTTTAAGCACAGTGCTAAACTTCAAAGCACAGCAAGACCCAATTAATGACGACTTCACTTTACTACGGGGATTTCAGAATGTATCCCAGTCCTGGGAGACACCTCTTAGCATAAGCAGAACAAGTAAAAAGAACTAAATATATGCAAATATGCTTAGCACTTCTACACAACAGTCCCAAAGGGATGTGGCTTTCTCAGTTCATGTGTAAAGCTCTTGTTTGTGTATTTGTGGGAATTGTATTCCTTACGAAATCCACTGTTTTTGTTAACTAATGTCTGTTTTCAACCCCCAATTGGTTTTAACTTGGGAACCTCTTCTCCTACCAATAAAGGTCATGATTTTCTAGCCAATGAACATGACTAGAAAATGCAAGCGATCACACAACTTTTGCAGGAGACATGGAAGTACTTTCACATTTTAAGGTACAAATTGAGAGTTATTCATTCTGAGGGAGAGACTGCTCTCTTCACACTTTTGCTATAATCAGGACCTTAACTACCGTATTGTCCCGAGTATAAGACGCACCTGATTATAGGATACACCCTTAAAGTTTGGTGCTATTAAAAATTTTTAATTAAATCATTGGCATTAAATTGCAACAGCCTGATTATAAGACGCACCCCTAGTTTAAAAACTTAAATTAGGAGAAAAAAGTGAGTCTTATACTCAGACCAATACGGTATTTGGGAGAAATATTTTGAGTTCGCTGTTTTCAGGAAAAAGTATTAATAGTGTCCCATTTTCAGATTTGTGTTCATAATTGAGGTATTTTAGACTATGGCTGTACCAAATTTCAGGTTGCTAGCTCAGCTGGAAGGCCCCTAACAATTCCGACTAAACGCATTTCTTTTTTGAGAAGTTCAAACACCTCAAAACTGGCACATGCGCAGCATGGAACACTGCATTGATCTCAGCCTTTGCCACCTTATGTAATGTAACAGCAGTGTTTCTCAAACTGTGGGTTGGGACCCGTGACTTGGTGGCTCACAACCCGATTTCTGGTGAGTCCCCCAGAGCCTCCAATGAAAACACAGGTGATGGAAAGATCAGATAAGCCATTGCCTCAAGCCCTGAGCCTATTCAAAAATCAGATAATTGCTAATTGCCTTGCAAAGAGCTGAGCTCCTGCAGTTTGCAAGCTTGTGTAAATATAGGGAGATAAATGTTTGAGCGTCTTTTTCTGGTGTGTTTTTTTCCAAGACTGTCAATGACCGGTAGTGGGGGGCAGGTGAAGGCTGGGTCACATAACTAAGCCCCTCAAGTCTTGAGGCTATACATTAGGGCTGCCTCATTACAAGAAATGGATTGAGTTTTCTGCAAATAAGTAAATAAAATATTACTTATAAATAAATAAATAAATAAATAAATAAATAAATAAATAAGCCTAATAAAGCTAGGTGGGTCCAGATAGACTGTCATTTTTAAAAAGTGGGTCCCGGTGCTAAAAGGGTTGTGACCCACTGCTATACAGGGCCAGCCTTGTCATGCAGTAACATGAAACAGTTGTGTGAAGTGGCACCCCTTGGGTTATGCACTTGGTTATGCATTTGTCTAACAAATCTCTAACAAACCATTCTCTGGAAAGCCCCAAACAATTTCAGTATCTCATTGAAGGAGTCAGTTGTTCATAAGCATCCTTATATACGCATATAATACATTTCAGTCATCGTATAGAAGCAAGAGGCTGTATTTTGTAGGTGAGATGAATTTATTTGCAGGATTATTATTATTATTATTATTATTATTATTATTATTATTATTATTATTATTATTTAAATAAGACCCTCCGTTCAACATTTTGGCAAGATCAGACAGGAAAACGGTGCTCACTGGCTCCATAGATTTGGCAGCCTAATTCCGTAGGATACCATTAGCACAGTGGGCCGTCTTGGCTGTTGTCTTCCGATACGACATTAGAATGGACTGGAAATGTTTACACTCAAAATGGTGTGCAGCATATTTCAACAGATATGACTTGCCTTTCAAAAACAACTAGGCTAAGCCTAGCTGTTGCAACAGATCCAAATGTTTCCAGGTTCCCGGAATGATCGTTTGGTTAAAAGGTGCAACGCATACTATCGTTACTAAAGAGGACTCTTTTTTCCATCTCACTTTTTCCCAGGTAGCCCTGAATTCCACATCGCAGTTCGAGCTGCTGAGCCCCTGTGGTTCTTCTGGATTCTTCTGCCACATGGAATCTTGCTCAGGTCAATCTATTTTGGTTCCTATTTTCTCCCCCTCCCCCCAAGTGTGTTTTTAAGCGACATATTAATTCGTTGGTCATGCCATTGGTATTTTTTTTACTGTGTTGGGGGGGGGAGAAATACACCCCATCACAGTTAATCACCTCAACTCAACATTCCACTTGCTTGTTTGCACCAGTCAATCAATTGAGCTAAATCAAATTATTTAAGGTTGTTAATTCTTCCAGCGTTCTGAGCGCCCTCTTTCCAACATGTGCACCTGACATGTATTTTCCTTGAAATGGGATACCTCTCCCTCAACAGACACATGCCAATCAATCCAGCCTTGTGAGGAAATACCACAATGGCACGGAGACGACTTGCTGACATGTGCTCGCAAATTGCTCTTCAAGATGTTCAGAGATCTCCAGGGAGCGAAAGGCCATATGGAAAAAGCAAGCAAGGCAGGAGCGAATGTTTGCTCATTTGATTTGAACCGCTGCCTGGGGAAACGTATGGCGCAAGCGATGTGTTTGCTTTAGGCCGAGCCTGCAATGGCTGGCTTCCTGGACACTTTTGATGCGCCTCTCCCATGCCACAGAAGCCTTGGTTGGCCATCCATTCATTCATTCATTTATTTATACTGCCTTACTTACTACATTTGTACACAACCTTTCTGCCAATGCGTTCAAGACAGTTCTGAGTTGAAAAGCATTGCTTACAATTTAATACAAGTGATACCAAAAGGGCCAGGAGGAGGAGGGAAGTCAGCAGATTCAGGGGCCAGGGCTGGTGACTAGCCTAAAGTCACCCATGTGGAGCTTGATGGGCCCAAACTGAGGATCTGGGTCCAGACCATCCTGGTTAAAGTCTACCATGCTAGACTTTATTGCACCATTGGCTTTCCCGGGGTGTAAATTACTCCCTGATCATATGCAGCCATAGTCACTGATTTTGCTAGATTTCTAGTAATCAATAAAACGGTAGCCAATTGCCCTGGGAGGCTATTTGTTTTCTGCCTACTTCCCTGGTCTAATAAATTAATTTAGAGAAAATGGTGGAACAACTGCAGAATATAACCTGTCCAGCATAGGCTGTGATGAAGTATGCTTTATTATTATTATTATTATTATTATTATTATTATTATTATTATTATTATTATTGACATAATTGGCATTATCCACAAATGTTTTACAAATACGGGTGAAGACGCCATGAGTTCAAAAATAAATCTCGTACCTTTAATTATTCTTACAACCGCAGCGGGTCTCCTGAACGGCAATCGCTGCGGAGCATAAACATTAAAAATCCAAGAATATCCCAACGTTTCGGTCCTTGGCTAGGACCCTCTTCTGGGGAAAAAAAATCCACAAAGATTTGATGACTTCTTTGTGGATTTTTTTTCCCCAGAAGAGGGTCCTAGCCAAGGACCGAAATGTTGGGATATTCTTGGATTTTTAATGTTTATGCTCCGCAGCGATTGCCGTTCAGGAGACCCGCTGCGGTTGTAAGAATAATTAAAGGTACGAGATTTATTTTTGAACTCATGGCGTCTTCACCCGTATTTGTAAAACATTTGTGGATAATCGCGGGCCATGAAAGCTACAGAAAAAGACATAATTGGCATTATTATTATTATCATTATTGGCATAACTTTTCCTTGACTGATAGAAAGTACGGTATTTCAATTGTCAGTATTCGGCATTACTTCTTCTGTCTGTAATAAGCAGTAATCATGCTGGCCATGAGCTCACCCCATTTACTGCATTCCCCCCACTATCTTGCGTAGGTCACTGAGAGCAGAAACGGGTCGGCTTTTAAGGTTGCTGATTTTTTAAAACCAGTGAGTTAACCAGCCTACTTCTATATAGTCCGGCCCCCGTCTCCTTAGATCATCAGAGAAGGCCCTTTTGCAGGTGCCGTCGCCCAAGGAGGTGCGAGGGGCGGCGGCCAGAAACAGGGCCTTCCCAGTAGTGGCACCAACCTTATGGAATTCCCTCCCCTTTGACTTATGAACTGCTCCCTCCCTGGACACTTTCCAGCGAGGCCTACAAACCTTCTTGTTCAAAGAAGCCTTCTGAGCCCCTGCCTTTTTTTAACATCTCGCTGGTACAGGTGGGGGGTGCTGCTGTTTTTATGCTCCTGCTCTGACTGAAGCCATGATCTTTTTAATTGTTTTTTAGACACTGTTTTTATTAATTTTCATTCATTGTTTTTACTGTTTTAAAATGTGATATTTTTATATTGTATTTTTTGTATGTATTTTTTTTTCTGTTGTAAGCCGCCTTGGGTCCCTTCGGGGAGAAACGCGGAATAAAAATACTGTAAATAAATAAATAAATAAATAATCTTATTCATCTTCAGTCCATATAAACTGCTGAGGCTGTGGGCCAAAAATGCACAGGCCATTATCGCTTTCAATCGGATGTCAAAATAAGTCACCTTCTCGACGATGGGCGTTCCACCGGGCTGCTGAAAAGCAGGACTAGGTGGTTAAGAATCCCTACAGAGTTGGCAGATGACTAGAAAGTTTTACAGAAAGAGCCTCAAGAAGGCCTGGCGAGGCACCTGCAGCTCTTCGGGGCCCTTTTAACCTGGGAAAAAGCAAAGGTGGAAAAAGGGGATTCCACAGTGGCTCATTTTGTTTTCATAAAGAGCAATTCATAGTGAAATTCCTTTCCCATTTGTGACAGGGGAACGGTTTGACTGTTTCCACATGGGAGCCACTCCCTCAAAGCCGAACACCACATTTATATAGGTCAGAGCTAGCTGTGATCTTTGAACAGGAATATCTTCTTCCAAGAAATGCCCAGAGACTGGGGGCAAGACTAGGGTTCAGAGACAAACAAGAGAGAGCCAAGAAGCATTCAGAGAAGAAGGAAGGGTTTAGACAGCTAGCAATGTATGGTTTTATTGCTGACTAGTAGAATTCCAGGTCAATTGGGGGAAAAAATAACCCAAACCCCACCCGCAAACAGGTTTGTTTTAAGCATGACTATGGGGTCAATCATCCACCCAGGAGGCAGGCACCCCTCAAGCACAGATCCGCCAACCCATTTGCTGACATTGCTGCTGTTGGTTGTCTCACTCCTTGGATTGGAAAAGTGTGGAGGAGAGTCGAGTGTGGCTGGCTAGATCCTCCTCTCCTCCACTCGTCCTCTTCCGTTCCGCCCCTCTCTTCCCAGGGAGCAGGAGCAGCAGAGGCTGCCTGGTACGTCACTAAGGGAAGGGGCACGTTTGGTCCGCCACTGCCTCAGGAGCCAGGAAGCCTTGAGCTGTCTCTGCAAATATCCTTGGATGACTGGATTTCCTGTCCCTTAAAGCTCGTGAAAACATCAGCAGACTTGAGCGCACCCTTTTCTTTGACTGCACTGATCAGGGTCAGCTCCAGCATTTGGGGACCCTGGAGGGGTGGGCTCCCCACAATGGTATACTCATGCTTTGGGAAGCATGTGAGTACACTAGCTATCCCCACCCGGCACTGCGTCCTGTAACCAGGCAGTGGACGGACAAAATCGTCCTTCACTGTGGTCGCTATAGTTAGACGTGGCAACGCAGAGGACTCGTGGCTACTGCTGTTTCCTGCTCTCTGCTGTCTCTTGGTAAACCTCCCCATTGGGACCTGGGCCCCTGGCTGAGGTTATTCTGTGGAACTCCTTGCCACAGGATGGCACCTGGCCTGGATGCCTTTAAAAGGACAGATTTATGGAGGAAATGTCCATCACAGGTTACAAGCCATGATGATGGGGATAAACAACCTGCTGGTTTTAGTTTTCTGAATGCCAGGTGCAAGGGAGTGGCGACAGGATACAGGTCTCCTGTTGTCTTGTGTGCTCCCTCTCCCTGAGGCATCTGGTGGGGCCACTGTGAGATACAGGAAGCTGGAGATACAGGAAGCCATTGGCCTGATCCAGCAAGGCTCTTCATATGTTTTTATGTACCAGGCAAATTACTGATACCAGTGAAGGCAGGAAGGTAAGACACCAGGATTTACAAAATGCACTAGCGGAGGAAGAGAATTGCAAAATTCGGGAACTGGAGCAGAGGACAGTGTTGCCATATTGCTCCCCACATTGTCCAATATACATCCCCATAGGTCAGTGGTTCCCAAACTGGGAGGTGCGGCTCCCAGGGAAGCCACGGAGACCAGCCAGGGGAGCCGTGGAGTGCCACGGAAAACAGTGCAATGCCAATTGGCAGGCATCAACACCATGTCATGGGGAGCCACGGCCAATGGTGGTCAATGGTCAAGGGAGCCGCAGGTCGAAAAAGTTTGGGAAACACTGCCATAAGGCCAGGCAATTGTTGCTGCAGGCCCTTGCTGCTTCAGGGGTTGACTGAGCACAGATGTGGGTCCTTGCTTGGACAACCCCCCCCCCAGCATATGCCCCCCCCACCAGGCCTCTCCTTTGGAGCCACCGTAGAATTATTTCAAGCTACAGGTGGTGATTGCATGTATGAATCCTCTCCATGATTTAAACAAAACCAGGCGCGTTGCGACGACGCGCGTCACCCCAGAGCGGGGGCGCGCGTCGCCCTTAAGGGGAGGCTCCGCCCCTGCGCGTGACGTCACGCGCAGGAGCAGAGCGCCCTCCCCGCTCCGTTTTCGGCTCATTTTGGAGCCAAACGGACACAGGGGAGGGCGGGCCCACCCTCCGCTCCAAACTGTAAGTGGGGGGGTGATCGCGCGTCACCCCTAGACGCGCGACACCCCCCGGCGGCCCGCCCCCCCCCGCCGCCCCCTGTCGACGCCAGTGAACAAAACAAAACAAAATCCCCTTCGACATGAACACTAAAGGTCAGAGTTCAGATGTTTGTCCTTACAAGCATCCGAGGTTCTAGACCACGTTCCACGTAGTTTTGTTCTTCCTAACATTTCGCTCTCACCTAAGGAGGGCATTGTCAAAGATGAAAAGATTTTAAAAAACTAAAGCTGGTAGACACCTAAAGCCTAAAAAGCTCTCGCAAGAATGAAAAGCTAAAAGCAACCCTTAAAACTGAAAACTTAAAATCTAGCAGTTAAAAACTGAAGGTTGAAATGCTCCTAGCTTCAATTCAATTCAGTTCAATTCAAATGCCTTTATAGGCATAAAAGTGTTAAAACCAAACAGATTAAGGATTTTAAAAAGCAGATACACATTCCTAAACCATATATAACATATACCTAGAACATAAAACATTAAAAAAAAAATCCTAAAGAGAGCCCAGTCAACCTTGCCTGGCAAAAACATTTTGCTCCACACACAAAGGAACTTTGCAACTTGTCCAATCACATCAGGGGGACCATTGTTTAAAAGAAAAACCAGTTTCTCGGCATCCGGAAGGCCTAAAATGTTTACCAAAATAGGCTCTAACTAAACAGCCCGTAAGGGAACACGCAATGTGCAATAAAAAAGGATGTGACTTAAAGATTCAACTGTGCTCATATTACATGGGCAACAGCGATCCATGAGATGAATATTAGAGTATCTACCCACCAAAATATGAGAGGGGATTACATTGAATCTAGCGCAAGATATCACTCGACGTTCTTTCGGCTCAAGCAGGAAGGACAGATAAGAGGCTAGTTGACCATAGGACACTGGATACCACATTCGCAGGGGGAAAACCTTTTCCTTTCACATAGAAAGCCAGCAACTCAGTTTCAGCTAGCTTTCAATGAGCAGGGAGGTTTGGGGTTTGTTTGTTGGTTGGTTGGTTGGTTGGTTTTTGAGGGACCATTCAAATAGTAGTAGTACAGTCCAGGAAAAGCTTTATTGCTTGGTTCTGCAGATTGTATAAACGGGCCCTCAAAGCCCCCAGTTCACTTGCAAGTGTACAAGGGGCTCACCAGGGCTCAGGCCATTTTTCATTCCAGGGTGCACATGAAAACTGAAAACAACAACAACAACAACAACAACAACAACAACAACAACAACAACAACAACAACAACAACAACAACAACAACAACCAGTATTTATATACTGCCTTTTCTTTGGTCATTGGATTTTTCCTCTGACTTTCATTCAAAGGCAGTTTACATGGGAAGACTTTCTAAACCCCAAGGGGTTTAATGTTCTAATCTTTTGTAGAACCCACTGCAGGGGGGGGGCAGAGCTCTAAGTTCCGCCGCGGTCAGACCCTCCGTTACACGGGAGCACGAAGCGCCCCCGCCCCAAAGGCTCCAAAGGCGAGGGGGCGGGGGCGCTTCATGCTCCCGTGTAACGGAGGGTCTGACCGCGGCAGAACTTAGAGCTCCGCCCCCCCTGCAGTGACGCCAGTGGTAGAACCCGTCATTCTAGTTGTTTCTTCCATAGTCCAGCTCTCTCTCTCTCTCTCTCTCTCTCTCTCTCTCTCTCTCTCTCTCTCTCTCTCTCTCTCTCTCTCTCTGGCGTTGCCTCACCACGCTTCATCTAACAGGGCAACCTTGACTCTCACTCAAGTGCAGCTGCAGCTTCTCTCCCCCACAGAGGCTCTGCAACTTATCAGCTTGGGGTGCCGACAGCTCTCTGACAGACACGGACACTTCCGGCTGTCTTGAACTGCCATCCTTCAGATCTTCAGGCATATGAGACAGTCGCTCTACCAACTGAGCTCTACCAACTACCAACTGAGCCAGACCTCCAGACTACAAGGACTGTCCACAAGATAGAATCCCCCCCTTCCAGTGTGGTTTAAAAAAGTCATCCCCACATTGTGGCAAAAAAGCATGGTCTGAATGCACCCTTGAAGGGCAACGGATCACTCCTTTGAAAGCCAGGATTAGAGTGCAAAGTGGGGCGTTTGTTTTCCTAGGGGCTTCCCACATGCCTGCTTCTGCTTGGTCTTTAAACCAAACAATTTGGCTGCCCATTTGGAGGTCAGTGACCCACAGTGAAGAAGCACCATTTGTCTCTGTTGTTTCAGGAAGCCATGGGGGGGGGGGGTGCCTATTTTTTAATTTTTTACATCAGGAGCCTTGAAAATAGGGTTGCCAGATTTTTTGTGTGTACAGGCCTTGCTCCTATGCCTGCTTAGTCGTACCTAAGACCCAAACTACACGTTGCAAAAAATGTATCCGTTTGGCCTTCTCATTTTGTTTCTTTTGACTAGTGCAAGAAGTCATGTTTTCTCAGACTTTGCATGTATGTGTGCAGATGTGTGCTGAGGATTGTAGCTCATGGTAAAAAAGGAGACGAGATGTTGTCTCAGTTATCTTTCATCCCAGGATCAGTCACTCTGACTGCAAACTGATGCACTTTGAGCCCAAAAAACTAAGAGCCGGACTCAGTAAGAAGTAGCTTCCTCCCTCCCTCCCTCCCTCTTTCTTACACACACACACATACACACACACGCGCGCGCGCGCACGTGTGTGTGTATGTGTAAGAAAGAGGGAGGGTAAGAAAAACAGCTTATGCTACAGCTTACTTCCTTTGCACACTACTGAGATTTATGCTACAGTACTAGAGGTGCTAATTAAACTCTGCTTTGCCGATGGCTCATTTAAAGAGTACAGCGCAAATCATCTCCCTGTTTTCCTTTTACCAGTTTAAGAACCAGTTTTTATTTTGAACTCACTTCTCTCTCTCTCTCTCTCTCTCTCTCTCTCTCTCTCTCTCTCTCTCACACACACACACACACACACACACACACACACACACACACACACGTGAGAGAGAGAGAGAGAGAGAGAGAGAGAGAGAGAGAAGTGAGTTCAAAATAAAAACTGGTTCTTAAACTGGTAAAAGGAAAACAGGGAGATGATTTGCGCTGTACTCTTTAAATGAGCCATCGGCAAAGCAGAGTTTAATTAGCACCTCTAGTACTGTAGCATAAATCTCAGTAGTGTGCAAAGGAAGTAAGCTGTAGCATAAGCTGTCAGCAGCTCCCTATGATTTGACAGAGTCTATGAAATGCATTCCACATTCTGACCCCAGCCGTCAATCAGTAACAGCGCTCATTTCCCAGAGCAACTGTCATCTGTTCTGCAGACCTCGGCATTTGGCTAGTCTTTCCCCACCCCCCTTTTACTAACTTGTCATCTATCATTATTTCGAAGAGAGATGAGACAGTGGAGCGTTTTTCGTACTGATTAAACATGCCTCTGCAGCCTGGATCACAGCCTTACATGATTCATCACACTGTTATACAATTATAAGGGAAACGTTTAAGAATATACAGATTTGTGGGGATGGACTGTAACTCAGTGGTGGAGAGCATGCTTTGAGAGCTACAGGTCCTCGGTTGCATCTTCAAGTAGGGCTAGAAAAGACCCTTTTCTGAACCCCCAGAGAGCCACTGCCAGCCTGGGTTGATGGTACTGAGATAACTAGAGCAGGGGTCTGACTCAGCACTAAGATAGCTTCTTATATCAGTGGTCTGGTGGAGAGCTGTGCTTGCATGGTCACATAGCTTTGGCTTATGTGTTTAATGCAGGGGTTCTCAACCTGTGGTACGGGTACCCCTAGGGGTATGCGGACCTCTTGCTGGGGGCAGGGGCGTCGCGACGACGCGCGACACCCCTGAGCGGGGACGCGCGTCACCCTTAAGGGGGAGGCTCCGCACCCGCGCGTGACGTCACGCGCAGGAGCGGAGCGCCCTCCCCGCTCCGTTTTTGGCTCATTTTAGAGCCAAACGGACCCAGGGGAGGGTGGGCGGGCCCACCTTCACCGCAAAAATGTGAGTGAGGGGCATCGCGCGTCACCCCCATACGCGCGCCGCCCCCCGGCGGCCCGCCACCCCCGCCACCCCCCGTCGACGCTAGTGGCTGGGGGTACGCTAAGCCCTGCCCCTTACCTGCCCCATCAGCAGCTAATTAAGTGTTAATTAACATGGATTTTAAAATTTAATTATTTTCAGAGCCCTCTGTCTCTCTGATTTTGGTTTTGGGCTTATTTTTGTACTTTGGGAAATGTACTTTGGTGGGGTGAGGGAGGGAGGAGCTGATTTTGGGAAGTGTGACTTGGAGAAAAAAAAGAGATCCTTGCATGTCTCTCTCTCTCTCTCTCTCTCTCTCTCTCTCTCTCAAACACACACACACACACACACACACACACAGAGTTAAATAAGACATTTTTCACATTGAAAAATTGTTTTAGTACTTTTTTTATTTAACAATTACCTAATTAATTGATTAATCCAATTGATTAGCAGTTAACTAGCAGGGGATACTTCTGAAAATTGGACCGTGATAGGGGGTCCCCGGCCCTCCAAATGTTGAGAACCCCTGGTTTAATGGAAGAAGCAAATCATTGCATGCACATTCTCATTCATCTATGTGAGGATGTGACTATTCATCTATGTGACCCAGCAATATTCGCATACCTTTCAGGATAGCTTGCAAAGACAGCAGATAATTAAAAACAATGGATGCAATGAAACTATTTGCGCTCCCTTTTGAAATCACTGAGCCATGCTTTGCTGGCAGGAGCACATGCGCATCAGGACTCCTGCACCCATAAGCAAGTACTGGGTTGGGTCACATGTCGTCACAGCTCTTGAGAAATGGAAACTATGCTGCAGCGGTCATGGGAATAGCCATCGGGAAGCTGCAGCTGTAGCCAGGGGTGGACGGACAATGTGTTAACATTCTCTATGTAAATGCCTCCTCCCTGGGAACAGATCACATGAAGGCTTTGAGTCTCTGAACTGGCTTTGACATTCCTGCCAAGTCTTGCTGACCTAGTCAGCTCTGGAAAAATGTGATGGATAAACAATCCCAGTGTCTGTTTCCAGGTGCGTGTGGCTCATGGGATCACAGATATACTCATGTTTTATGCACCCACCCCTTAGATTTAGACAGGCCTGGAGGAGGAGACTTATGGTGTTGTTTTGTAATACAGTCCGAAGGGGAAGCTTTTATTAGGAACAGCCCCCCAATAACAAGGTATCACACAACAAGGCAGAGGTGTCGGGGGCGGAGCAGCTCATCTGCATACCTCCCAGCAGGCTTTGCAGCAGGCAGGGGACGACTGAGCAAGGCGCGTGTTGTGAGCTGCAGCGAGGAAGCCCAGTGCATGAAGAGGGACTGAAAATGGAAGGAGAAACCACAGCAGTGCATGATGACATGATGCAAGCAAGGCAGGTGCTATGGTTGTCTTCTTGTCTGCAGTTACTGAGGCCGACACATGCAGCACGTGCAAACTGGTTGCGTTGTTGTTGGAAGAGAAGTTGAGAGGACTACAGGAGCAAGTTTTTACCCTTCACCAAATCAAAGTGGCTGAGGAATTCCTGGATACAACCCACACAGATCTTACTTTTTTCACATTCAGCCAAATGTTGCCTTAAAGCACCAGTGGTAACCCAACAAAACATCAAACACATCGTTCTTTAAAGCATTTTCTATTTTTGTGTAAATCCTTCAGACAAATTAACCTTTGCTGTGCGAACTGATGCAATTCTCCCAAGGTCAGATCTGTGGGAGGTAATCATGATCTCTGGAAGAGCTTAGAATTATTATCCTGCTCTGAAAATGTGCTTTTTCCTTGCACAATGTGTAGGGGGGGAGAGACCATCCTGGGAGCAAACCAATTACTGTCTGAAATGCAGATTTATTTGTTAGGCTCCAAAGTGCTCGTTTCGGTACGCTCAAGGGCTTAGGCTAACCTAGAAATATTTTTGACTCTTTTTCTGTGAATAGAAGGGCCTGAATACCATATTATGTTATATATGTTGATGGGTCAATTCCCCTCAGCTCAATTTAGGCTTGAGAATTGGAGCTGGTTTTTTTTTATATAAAAAATGGAAAACAGCTTGTTTTTCCAAATCTAGGGTCCAGTTCAGACCCTGTCATTGCAGACACCAGAGGAACACAGTTTGTCACAGTGCAAGTAGTCTAAGCTAGACAGGATGATGATAATTCTGTCATAGTCTAGTTTGGGGCTCACTTGCGTTTTCAGATCACAGCTGCATGGGACCCTGAAGTGGAGTAGGTAAAGGTATCCCCTCCCCTGCATGAAAGCCAGTCATGTCCGACTCTAGGGCGCAGTGGCATTGCTAGGGTATGGTGGGGAGGGGCCGCCAGGGGGTGACACGCAGGGAGGGGATGACGCACCCGCTCCCCTCCCCCCCACTGTCCGGTGCTTCGCCTTCTTCTTCCCATTCGGGACTTTTTGGGCAGGCGATTCTCGGCAACACTTCTTTCCTCATGCAGGCGCACAGCGCGACTGAACATTTCTGGCTGTGTGCGCCTGCGTGGAAGGTGCTGTGGACCGGGGAAGCGCTGCTGAGAATCGTCTGCCCTAGAAGTCCCGAACAGAATGAAGAAGGCAAAACACCAGGCGGCAGTGGGCTGGAGCGGGCACGTCACCCCTCCCTGCGTATTGGGAATCCCCTGCGACCCTTTGAGTTCCGGGCAGGATGGGGGGGGTGCCAGGCATTGGCAGCGTCGGGGGCAGCAGGCGCGTCACCCCTCCCTGCGGCCCTGGGGGGAAGGGGGTATGGGGGTGATGCGCTGACCTCTTGCTTGGGATGAAGCGCACCCTAGTGATGCCGCTGCTAGGGTGCAGTGCTCATCTCCGTTTCTAAGGCGAAAGAGCCAGCGCTGTCCGAAGACGCTTCCATGGTCATGTGGCTGGCTTGACTAATGGAACGCTATTACCTTCCTGCCACAGCGGTACCTATTTATCTACTTGCAATTTCTTGCTTGCAAACTGCTAGGTTGGCAGGAGCAGTGGGACAGGAGACGGGTAGCTCACTCCGTCATGTGGCACTCAGGTCTCGAACTGCTGTCCTACTGACCTTACGGTTTGCAGTTCAGCATCTTAATCACTAAGCCACCATGACCAAGTGGAAGTAGAGAGTGCTTAACTTAATGCTGCATTGCTTTGCCACAAAATAATAATAATAATTTGTGTCCCCGCAAAGCTGCAATGGGCTCCTGAAGCATTTGTTGTAAGGGGTGGGAGGAATGAGCCAGTTGGGGTTGTGTGGTATGAGTTGGGGCAGGGCAAGCCAGGGACGGTCCCCACAAGCACAGGGGCCCGGAACTGTGTCCTGCCCTTGGGCCTGGTGCATCCTGGCTCCAACCTTGATGGGATCTGTTCAATACACCCAAACAAACATTCAGAATGGATGAGGTGGCATGCTTCCATCTCCCCGTCAAGATAAATAGACCTACTTCTGATGTCTGACTACAGTACCTTAGGGGGCCTCTATTTTTTCAGATTGTAGGCAGTAAGGGCTGTGGTGGCTTAGTGGTTAAGACGCTGGACTGGAGACCCAGTTCACCAACCTGTATTGAACACAACAAAACAGCAGCATGCAATTCAAAGTAGAAGAAAATATTCTGTCTGTCATTATATAAATGAAAAAAATGACTATTTCCACTTATTTGATTTCAGTTTCAGATTGCCAGACACGGGAATCAGATTTCTGGACAGGTATCAATAATCAATCTGTTGAGGCTGCTGTGGCTTAGTGGTTAAGACACTGAACTGCAAACCGCAAGGTCGGTAGGACAGCAGTTCGAGACCCGAGTGCCGCGTGACAGAGTGAGCTCCCATCTCCTGTCTCTGTTCCTGTCAACCTAGCAGTTCAAAAGCAAGAAATGGCAAGTAGATTAATAGGCGGGACCTTTGCGGGAAGGTAACAGCGTTCCGTTAGTCACGCCGGCCACATGACCACGAAAGCGTCTTTGGACAGCGCTGGCTCTTCAGTCTTAGGAACGGAGATGAGCACCGCACCCTAAAGTTGGACACGACTGGCTTTCGAGCAGGGGAGACCTTTACCTAGGCAGTAAGAACTTAAATTTTAAACACTAGTATACAAGTAGTAACACTAGTAATATACTACTTGCAGAGCGGGGGCAGGGGGGGCAATGTCCCCAGGTGACAACCGCGGTTTCCTCGTGCAGAGGAGCCATGGCAGGATTTTTTCACTCCACGGCTGCTTTGTTGCAGCAGGAGACACCAAAACCGGCACGTTCTGGGCCCTCCCACTCACGCTGGGTCTTAGAAGGCTTCAAATGAAGCCTTTCGGGAGTGGAGGGGGCGGGGCGATGACGCGAAACACGTCATCGGCCTCCTCCCACATGGCCTGCTAGCGACGCAACTGACTACTAGTAGTATACCATTTCGAAGTAGTTCTTTAAACTAATTTCATATTGCATTTCTACTCTGGATTAAATACTTCAGTGCTCTCATGGGGGGGGGGGAAATGGCATGAGTCACACAGGCAAATTGGCCAACGTTGGCCTCCTGGAGCATGATGCTCATCTAGCGGTGGCCTTAGCGGCAAAAAATTCACCCCACGCAATGGAGAAAAGCCGTCAGGAAGCTGGCGGTCAGATGGTGTCCCTTCCACTACATGTTCCACCTGCCCATCGCTAAATAAAAGGGAGCAGATGTTAGCGCTTATATCTTGGACACGGAGCTTCAAATGTCTCCTTGCTTTGCCAGCTCTTCGTTTTAATATACTACCCAACATTAATCAAGTCCTTTGGAAGCATCCTGTGTTATCACAGCCAAAACTGGATCTCGGATGACTTCCCGTTCTAGTTTGTCAGCTCCTGTTGGGCTCCTGTTTTCCTTTCATGTTTAGGAGCAGAGGTCATCAGGGATGGAAGCTGCTTGCTTTCACTTGGCCTCACATTTGCTGCTGTCATTCTTCCTTTGCTCCAGGTCCCTGCTGAGCCCCAGGATGTGTTCATGCCCCCAGCCCTGTATGCTAATTGATTTTGGGGAACCCATTCTTCAGTTTAATTTAGGAGATCACCCACGAGGAGAGCTGCTCCCTGTCAAAGGTAATTCAATTAAAAGTCCAGAAGTGTGACTAACTACCCCCACAGCTAAATATGTTGACCAGCTGCCTCCTAGCTCTGCCCCATCGCAGCATGCCTGGCAGGTAGCCTTCCTATAAAATACAACCAGGAGTTCTTGTGTAATGTTGCAACCATGCTTGGAGAAGCCATTCAAATATCTTCGGCAAGCATGTCCTGACACTCAAATATTAGCCCTACTATGGAACTAAAGCTTCAGGGACATTTAACCTGGAGGGTTTTGTTTTTTTTAATGTATATAATACCAGGGGTTTCCAAACTTGCTTAATGCAAGAGCCACATACGATAAACTTCAGGTGTTTGAGAGCTGCAATATTTAAGAAGCATTTAAATTCTTAAATATATTTACTCACCATGAACATTAAACTTGTGTATACAATTGTAGACTCTCACGACGTGACCATATTTTCGAGTTAAAAACCCACATATTTCCGGGTAAGACTACGTCGTTTCCAAACTCTTTATTACAAAAACAAGATGTTACAAGTAACTTTACGTTTCAACCCTGACATTCGGGGCATCATCAGAAACTCGTGTTTTAATCCAGTGGACTCTCGGTTTATACCTGGTAAATAATTATAAAGCTTGAAAACTTCTTATTTACCTTTTATATTAATTGTGATGCAAAAAGGGAGCTCAGCCAACATATTTCTGAGAGCTGCACGTTATTTGTGGCTCAGGAGCCGCAGTTTGGCTACCCCTAGTATATACTATTTATTTTAGTAAAGGTTGCCATTTTCAGTCACTTGATCACAATACCTATAAAAACAGCAAAGGCCAAAACTGATTTAGTTTTGCTGATTCAATGCACACCAAATTTCACACAGGGCTGACCCATAGGGACATCCAAAAAGTGTCATGCATGAAATTAATGGCTGGAGACCAGGTTGGACTCAGATGAGCAAATGCTCTCAGTGCTGCATTGCAGTGCATTCACTTGACCAATTTAAGTTTAATGAGATGATTCCATGAGATGTTCTTTCATTGACGGGGTCAACCTCCTTTTAGCCAGTGTTTAGTTAAAACCAATCTAGCTGTAACTGAAACATCCACAATCGTGGCACGATTTAGGGAGTGGATCAGCTATATCATCATCAAGCAAGGAAAATAGAGGATTAGAATGTATACTTACCACAAGAATAATGTACCACAATCAATTAGCCATTTTCCAAAACTTTCTGCCCTCTCCCATGTCCATTGTGTGAGTGGATGCAGTCTGTGTTTTAACACCCCTGCAGTACTATCAACATCTTCTATCGTTTGTTTTATAAATCTTCAGAGGTGGTTAATGCTACCGAACGGCCATCTTTGTATGCTTTTCTTCCAACCGTAGGATTGTGTTCATGAAACTCGTTTTGTGAGCGTTGTGGGGACCAGACAGGCAAGGGGAGAAGGCAATGAGAAACCCACTGATAAGGATTGCATGAAACATGAAACATGAAAATGAGCGAACTCAGGAAGATAGTGGAGGACAGGAAGGCCTGGCAGGATATGGTTCATGGGATCACGAAGGGTCGGACACAACTTAACGACTGAACAACAACAAGGATTGCAAACGAGCCACAGCTTTCTTAACTCAACTTATGGTTTACAGAGGCATAATAAATTATTATGCCTCTGTAAACGATAATAAAACAATTTATTTTTTTTATAAAAAAACTGAGACTTTCCAGTGAAGGAGGCTTTCCACTGCAGTACGTCTGGCTCAGGACATAGAGCGTTCATCTCATAAATCTGCCTGAAGGACAGCAGTTCAAGACGGCCGGAAGTCTGTCGGAGAGCTGCTGGCACGCCGAGCTGATAAGCTGCAGAGTCTTTGTGGGGGCGTGGAGCTGCAGCTGCAACGCTTGAGTGACAATCAAGGTTGCCTGTGCTATCTGAAGCTGAAGCGTGCTGAGGCGAACGCCAGAGAGAGAGAGAGCGCGCTGGACTGTGAAAGCAACATCTTGAATGAAGGGTTCTATGAAAGACTAGAACGTTATTATATTGTAAAAACCCCTTGGGGTTTAGAACAGCCTGCCCATGTACACCACCTTGAATTAAAGTCAGAGGAGAAATCCAATGACCAGAAAGGCGGTATATAAATACTGTATATTATTATATTATTATTATTAACAGTATTTATATACCGCTTTTCAACAAAAAGTTCACAAAGCGGTTTACAGACAAAATCAAATGTTGTCCCCCTTACCTAGTGATCACATGTTGTCACATGATCACATGTTGTCCCCCTTACCTAGTGATGCGCCAGCATTGGAAAAAGAAGAGGGGAATGGAGCAGAACAGGAAGTGTGGAGGAGAGGACTGGCAATCACATTTCCCCAGTGCTGTCAGGAGCTGCCTGGGTGGAAGTGGGAGCTTTAGGGTTCTGGGAAGAGCTATCCCATGCGGCAAGCTGACAGAACTGTCGCCTGGGTTTATCACAAGATTCTCATGCTCTGTCCTGCCTGGCAATTGGATCCCTCTGAACAGGGATCCCTCCCCTTCTCCTGCGTGACAGCCCTTCAGATACCTGAAGATGGCTAGCGTATCTCCTCTTCTAGGCTAAGTGTACCAGTAGCGCTGCCATAGGGCGGGAGGGGGCACCGCCCCAGGTGGCACGCACGGTCTCCACGCGAGGAGTGGCTGTGGCGGTGTCTCCTGGCGTGAGTTGGTCCCACCCGCCCTCACTTCTGTTAGGCTCCAAATGGAGCCTTTCTGGAAACAGGGGACGGGGGGCAGAGTGATGCAGGGGCGGCACGATGTCACCTGGCCCCGGGCATTGGGGGGGGCTAGCAACGCCACTGAAACATACCAGGCTGTCTTGATTGTTCCTCGTAGAACTTGGCTTCCAGACCCCTTACCATCTTAGTTGCCCTCCTCAGAGGAGGGCAACTTTAAAACTTTGTGCTCAGAATAGCTGGGGAGAATTTGGAGTTTGAAGGAGCAGGAGATCTCTAGCCAGTTCAAGGCTGTGGATCATGTTTTTAATTCTGTTATAAGGGCACTGTGAAGACCAATATTGATATAAAAGTGGGATATAAATCTTTAAAATGAAATGTCTGTTCTGTTAACCATTACTAGGTTGTTATGACCTAAAACTACGTCTGTAAAGTACAATGACTAGTTCAATAACACTTAAAAAAATGCCAACAATGCCCATAATTTAGGGTTAGGGTTGTGGGTCTTCCAAGCACAGTCACTGGTATAAACAAATATTTCAAGTTCGCAAATTCTTGGGCTCCTTTTAACTGACAGGATTTACATTTGATAACTACACAGATTCCGAGCAAATGAAATCGGATAAACTGAGACTGATATATGGCTGCCTGGATTAAAGTGGTCTTTGTTAACAAATGCTTCCCTTCACTGTACCTCCCCCCCCCCCCCCGGCCATAACCACCACCGTGCCTCCTGGTATAAACCCATAAGGGCAGCACCTGCCATACAAATCAATTGAAATCTTGAAAGCCGTTATTTCAAGCAAAGGAGTGATGCCCGTAATCTGGGGAAAGAACAAGAGACCTCATCTATACAGAACCTGAAACAGATTATATTTGTTAAACTATTGAAAGGAAAGGTTGACTTAACTGTTACAAGTGTCTCTTTCCCTTTTCCCCCCCACCAACTTCCAGGTCACATCAATTTGTTCCAGTGCTCTCCCATAGACTGGAACTAATTAACAACACTCCTGATGGAAGGGTATGCACTTCCATGAGCTTCAAATCACATGGTCGATACTTCTAGTAACAAAGACAGGAAGAGGCAGAGGGGCAACAAAACTGCCCCGATGGAAAATGCGTTTGTGTTGCAAGACAAAATATACAGTGCAGAATTAAACAGTTGAACCTGCTTGAGTTTCTGCATGTGCAAGGGCTACATGCGCAACTGGTGTGCGTGTGCAACTGGCCTGGAGATCCCAGGAATCAATCTCCTGGAAAATACCGAAAGCAACTTTTTTTTTGTAGCAACCTTAATTTTTGTAAGCTGCTTTGGGTCCCCCTATGTGGGAGAAAGGCGGGATAAAAAAAAAAACCAACAACAACAACAACAACCACCTTGGAGAGTTTCACGGAGCCTCTCTAACTAAGGGCGCAATCCTCACTAACCGGCACACTGGCAGAGCATGCACTCCGCCGGTGCGCCAGGCCTTTGTGCTGCCACAAAGTGCCGTAAAGTGCTTTGCGACAGTGAGAAGACGAGGCACGCTGGTGTGAAGGCTAAGGCTGTCGCGCATGTGCCAGCCCAGTGGAGGATGCCCACCAGAGGTGAGTCCCCCACTGGGCCATGCAGGGGTGGGGGCGGAACAGAGCAGGGAAGGGGGCAGAACAGGGCAGGGGAGAACAGCGACAAGGCGGATCAGGCCTGGGAGGGGGGGGCGGGATTGCTGCATCCTATCCTCCCTCTTGGGTCTGATTCACTGACACGGGTCAACGCGTGTCCACAATGTTCATGTCCAAGTTGACTCACTGCCTAGGCTGGGGCTTACCCCAGGGCAAGGTGGCCCAAAGTGGCCCAGGCATCAGAGCTGCTACTTTTGTTTATGCAGATTAAGTAGACGTGATGGTTGCTAAGAAGGCAGCAAAGCCCAAAAGTGGTAAGTGGCCCGAGGTAGGTGCGGCGGCTACCCACTTTGCAGGTGAGCCCCTGAACTGCACTGACAAAGCAGCTGGATGCATCCCCTGCCACATGATGGCTTCCAGTATGGGCCTCTGTTCCCTTGACCCCATTCAGCCAGCAGAAGCTGGTGACCCTCCAGTGAATGACCTGCCGAGCTGCTGCTACAGCAAAGGTCTCCAAAACAGTGCTGCCTCCGCCATCTTGTTTTGCAGCTCAATCCTGTTTGGACAGTAGCCAGGGCTGGGGTCCTTAGTGATGTCAATCCCACGGGAACCTTTGGAGGGGTGGGTTTGGCCAAACCTGGCCTCCTCAGTCTCCCACTCATCCCTCCCCTTTCTTTCTTTCTTTTCAAATGGAGTCCATGCTGTTGCTGTCCCACTTTCTGCCCCCCTCTCCTCCCAACTGGCCTGGAAGAAGGGGCAGAAGGACACAGTAACAGTGCACACTGATCGGCCTGCAGAAAAGTGGGAAAAGAGCAGGGACCATAGATGCTGACTTGCCTGATCCTTTTGCTCACTGGGCTCTTGAGTGTGGGTCCCATAGTGCAGGCTGGGGGCTGAGGTGGGTCCCAGCTCTTGACAAGTTGAAAACCCACCGTGGTAGAGAACACTCTCGCTTTATTTACTGGTTTCCTGTTACAGAAGAACTAGCAGGTTAATAGACTTTAGGGGTGGCCAGGAAAATGTTCATCTCTTCCACCCATCCGATGAAAGGGCCACAACCTTTCCCTTCCTCTTTCAGATCTGGTGGTGATAGCCCTCTCCACCTCAGTAGACAAGCTCAGCGTTTTGACTTGCCTGGGAAGACAGTGTAGCTATACTCCAGGGCCTGCTCTGACCTCTGCGCATTACGAGCTGCAATTTCTCAGACAGCAACTGCTATTTCACTGTGGCAAAAATGACATACACACACACACCTGTGGGCCACTCTAGGGCAACACATTTGCACAGTCATTAACAGGCAAGTTGGGGGCCTTCAGAAAGCCACTCTCTCTGCTTGTGCATCAGGGCTGATTTAGCATGACTCTCTTAATAAAGAGAACTGAAAAGGTCACAGCCCATGATGCCTGTAGGACTGTTAACATACTTGTCTGGGAGTTAAAAGACTCAACTAGTGCTTGAAATTGGTTACAGATTGCCCTTTTCCTGTATTTAAATGGTAATGACAAGATGGCTCGCTTTGAAAGAAAGGTGCTTCCAATACAAGGAAACCCACTGACCTCGCTGGCCAGTGTACAGAACACAGGGGGTAGCAGCCCTTGTGCTGGACTCCAACAGAATACTTAAGTTAAATGTCTTCTTTTTCAGAAGCAATTTAGCAACATTTCAAACACATTACAAAACCAATTTCTATCATTCTCGTGGCTGATTGACAGCTGAGGCTGTACTGCAATTGTGGAACCTTTCCTTCCCAAGAGCCACGAAATTCTACTTTGTATTTGCTTTCTTACAGCACTACCCTAAGCATGTCTACTGAGAAGTAAATCTCATTGAATTCAATGGCATTTACTCCTAGGAAAATGTACAGGATTACAGAATTAGTTTGCATTGAGTAGGGGAGTTAAATGCTCTCCAACCCAGTGGTGTCGTTAAGGGGGAGCAGGGGGGCCCAGGTGGCATGGGCGACACACGGAGGGGGTGCATGAGCACCCCTCTGCGTGTTGCCATGCGTTCCAGGGTGTCCATGAGCCAGGGTGCACAATTCGTGCACCCCCCGGGTCGTGGACGCCCCGGAACGCATGGCGACACGTGGAGGAGGGTGCCTGAGCCAGCAGCGCAGCGGCCGAAGTGCCACTTACCTGGCTTTCATCGTGCACCCCCCAAGCCCGGAGGCAGCCTTCTTCTTGTTGCCCAGATCATGGCCCTAGAGAGGCTGCACCTGCACAATTATTGCAGAGCCTTTCTAGCTCCTAGTCGCACTGGCTGGAGGAGTCCTCCACCCAGCGAGACTAGGAGCTAGAGAGGCTCTGCAATAATTGCGTAGGCGCAGCCTCTCTAGGGCCATGATCTGGGCAACAAGAAGAAGGCTGCCTCCGGGCTTGGGGGGTGCACGACAAAGGCCAGGTAAGTGCAATTTCTGCTGGCTCATGCACCCCCTGGCCGCAACCCCCCCCCCCAGTGGGTTTTTAGACCAAAAACCAGTCAAAAACCCCGTGGGGGTGCTTTCGCAGCACCGCATTTGCCACCAAACTTCGACGGCGCAAAAATGATGTTGCGCCTCAGGGGGCAGGGCTTATGACATCATGTGGGGTGTCGAGTCGACCGCCCCTCCGCTGGGGATGTAGCAACGCCTGTACTGCAACTATTAATACTTCAACCAATTTGGCACCTGTTGATCTTTAAACTAGATAGAAGATCAATTGCCAGAAAACAGTCTCTAGTTTACCAATATCAAGACTACCATGATTTCTCATTTACTTCTCAGCATGACAAGTAGCCTTCATGCTTCTGGTCTTCGTATTTCTAAAAATGGTGAAATTGCTACAATTGTCCATCATCCCAGAAGTCCCTTGGACTGCTAGGAGATCAAATCAGTCAATTCTAAATGAAATCAAGCCTGACTGTTCCCTGGAAGGACAGGTACTAAGGCTGAAACTCAAATATTTTGGCCACCTAATGCGAAGAGAGGACTCTCTGGAGAAGACTCTGATGCTGGGAAAGATTGAAGGCAAAAGGAGAAGGGGAAGGCCAAGGATGAGATGGTTAGACAGCATCACCAATGCAACGAACATGAAAATGAGCGAACTCAGGAAGATAGTGGAGGACAGGAAGGCCTGGCGGGATATGGTTCATGGGATCACGAAGGGTCGGACACGACTTAACGACTGAACAACAACAACCAGAAGTCCTGGTGCAAACTGAGATCCTGTCGAGCACCTAGTGAGGTAAATCCACATTGATTCCACACATAATCTAGTTTCGGACTGTTACAAACTGCAAACTTGGGGGGGGGGGCGCTATCACATCATGCACTGCCCCCACCTTTTTTTTACTTTGCTTAATAGCTTACCTGAATGAAGAACTCTGGAGAACTCCAAAGCTTGCTTATGATTGTGTCTTTGGTTGGTTCGAACAAAAGATATTACTAGATTATAGTCACATTTTAAAGGCGCGCACATTTCAGAAATACTACAGTGTAAGTTTTGCAGTGTACAGTTGAGCTGGCGTTTTAACAGCTGGGATGAAGTAGGTATGCCCTTATTTGCGTGTGCGCACACACACACACACACACACACACAGGGACCAATTCTATCTGACTTTCCAGCACTGACTCAGCCATGCTTAAACTGCATCAGGTCTGTGACAAAGCAAGGTATTCTACCCCCCTCTGCTGGTTCCATTGGCAAAGAGTGGAAGAAATCTACAGCCCAAGGTCCACCAGTGCTTTATTTAGGACCAACCAAAAATGACAAAGGGAAAAAAAACACAGTAAGCTTTTTGAAGTCTACAGAATTCTTCATTAGGCAGTCAATAAGCAAGAGAACAGGAGGAGGAGGGGGAAGTGTGCTGGAGAAGCCCCCCAAAGCCTGCAATCTCTAAAATCTACAGCTGGTGTTTAGGAGGTTTCCTGCAAATTCAAGCATCATCCTCTGAAAGCTGTGAGGCAGATTCAACATACACTTAGGATTACTTAAATTGAACCACTTTTTGCTTCCTTAATACCCTATTCTAGAAATAGAGACTCTCAGGAGTAAACACCAGGATGTGTTGAGAGTCGGGATGATGTAGTGGTTTTGGTGCTAGACTTTGACCTGGAAGATCCAGGTTCAAATCCCCACTCAGCCATGAAGCTTCCTGGGCAGCCTTGGGCCAGTCACTCTCTCTCAGCCTCGCCTACCTCACAAGGTTGTTTAAGGACAAAAGGAGAGAAGGAAACATGTACACCATGCTGAGTTCCTTGGAAAAGGGCAGTATAAAATGCGAAAATAGCAAAAACGCAATCCAGTCTCCATGTCATGCAGGATATTTCAATTAAGAGTGGATTTTTTTAACCTTCTTTAGGAAGGTGGCATCACCCTTTCTAAACATGATGACTGAAGCAAAATCTAAAGAAAAGTTCAGCATTTTTGCACTTCAATCTTCAGCTTATTTCCTTTAATAGGTCAATAAAATTCATTTTCTGATCATTGCCAGTTGGTTCTGCTCCTAGAAGAGAAGCAGCACCCCAGGCCTTGGGAGTTAACATTTACTTGCCTCCTGGGCAGTACTCCAATCTCACCACACTCGAAACTAAACTCTATTTCCTTTTTAAGGCGTATGATGTCATTGAGTTCATTGGGCCCTTGTTTCCCCCAAATCATTTGTAGATTGTAAGCCCCTTTGTGGACAGGACTGACTGACTGACTCACTCTCACTCAGAGTAAACTGCTCCGAACCCACAGGATATGAAACATACATAAATAACCCACCTCCCTCTATTTTCACAACAGAACATCAACTACATACAATTCTGCCACAAATGCAAGGAGACATTTCAAAGTTGATATTTTAATTTGTTCTTTCAGAAGCAGTTCCTGAAATCTCTGTACAACGGTAAGATCATATTTAAGACCATCTAGGCAGGAAGTATTGAAAAAATATATTTTATTCCTTTGGTACTGAAGTGATGATGCCAATATGAGCTTCCAGTTAGGATGACGACATGCCAGTGAAAGTTTTAATTTAAGCCTTGCTATGCTTGGTTTACAGTACCATGGAAAGGATTAGCCAATGATGTTTGAAAGATACTCATACATATACAAAACACACACGCAAATGCCAGCTGCCTCTGGTCACTTTCCTCAAGTACTGAATGAAGCATGAAAATCAAAGGACTAGCATGCACCACCTCAGTAATTCAACCGGAGACATTACTCATAATTTAAAACTCTGCTATACAACTTAAAAAATTATGTACTGTCAAGATTGGCCGCTTGTCTTTTAGTTTAAATGAGCTGACGTGACACTTAATTTGAAATTTCAGTCCGTGTCTTTGGAAAAGAGGTCTGCAAAAATATAACCATCAACTGCAAAATGTTCAGAACTAGAAAACACACTGAAGACATAAGGTCACACCACCTTTAAGTTACTCCATGTAATTGAGAAAGCGCAGCATGGCGAAAAGGAGGGATCATTAGTAGCCTATTTAAGTATCCAGAAAGATTAGAGACACAGATGCTAGTCAGGTTGTGAATGATGTACACAGAACACGCAGGAAGTGTATGCAGAAGACTGTAGACTGGACTTCTTGCTACACTTGATCACGAAGGCGGGCCAGTCTTTGCGAGAGCTCATCCTGCAAAATTTGGAACAAGGAACGGAGAAATTCAATACTTACTGAGAAAGCCAATATTGTATGGTGGTCAGAGGGTGCAAGGACGAGCAGAGACAAAGAAGCTCAAATCCGCTACAAAAAAACTAAGTGGGAGACCTTGGAGCAGTCGCTGTATCACAGGGTTGTTTGAGATATATATCAAATAAAATCGGGGGGGGGGGGGGAGGAGAAACAGCAGGTTTCTCCAAGTTCTTAGCAGGAAAGAAAACAGCCCAAATCTAAAATTCTAATTAACTTTCTGTGCACCGATGCAGCGAGGCCAGTGCAGACAACGCTGCACCCTGCACAGAAATGGGGAGGGTGGAGGTCTCCTTTTGTCTCCTCAGATCCACACCAGGTATTTTGGTGGCGCAAGTCCGAGAGGCCCATGTAAAGCACAAAGGCTCAGGAAGGTAGACAGAAAATGAGCAAGAGCAACTATTTACCTGTTCCGTTGAGGCAACACTTGTGCCCACAGAGCCCGTCTGTCCCTGAGGAAGCTCCATATTCAGGTCAAGGCTAGAAAAGAAAAGAAAAAACCAGAAGGATTGTAAAGGCACTAATTATAAGAGGGTGCAAACAGAAGGCAGAGTTACTGCTACAAGGCACAAGCAGAAAGTCTTATTTATTTAAAGAATTTATAACCCGTCTTTCTCCCGATAACGGCAACCAAGGCATCTTACAAAATTAACACGTTACAAATACAATACAATAATAATTAAAACAGGTAATTAACACAATTAAAACAAGTCTATAGCTGGATACCTTATCCCCTAGCCCAGTAGTCTTCAACCTTTTTTGTGTCGCGACTCCCCCCCCAAAAAAATGACCCACCGTTAAAAAAAAATGACCCACCGTTAATCCTGCTCCCCTCCAGAGACCTGATCTGCCCATCTACCCCCCCCCCGCCTCTGTAGGGTGATCGGAAAAAGGTCCTGCTGATAAAAAAATCCTGCACACGGCGTCCACTGTGCTAGGCTGGGCCGCCTTTGTAAGGCCAGGCCCCACCTCCGCCACCCCTGCCTACCAATGACACTGCCTGCAAAGTCGGGAATGGGGAGACCTTCTGATCAGCAGGTTTCGGATTCACTTCTGCAGCCATGGAAGCCTGCCGGCCATTTTGGTTCACGTAAGTTGCTGCGACACCCCAAATGAGGCTTTGCGACCCCAAGGTTGAAGAACACTGCCCTAGCCCCAACACATTCACCATCATTCAAAGCTCCATGCATTCATGGAGCTCCTTCATGACTGCTGCACAAGCTTCTGCTCCAGCAGGCATAAAGAGAAACTGAAACAGGCAACAGCATCCTCACGCCCCAGACTTCTGCTTAAAACCTCCCAGGGCAGTTTATTTAGTTCTGGTTTTGATCCAGTAGATGGCATGCTACACCTGAACTTGGAAGATGCAGATCCAAATCCCTGCTCAGCCATGAAGCTCCCCACATAGCTTTGAAGACACCCAACCCTACCCACAGAGTTGTCCTAAAAACAAGGTATCTAAGGCAGTCCACCCTGCTCAGGGGTAAACTCCAGAGCTCTCTTTGTTGAGAGAACTGCCAATTACTCCCTGCAAAATTTTAGTTTCAGCTTAAAGAAGGCTGCCTTGATTTGCAAGTTATCAGAATAAACACCACCCCCAGTAAACCGGCCATGTTTCCCCTGAAAACGCGATGCTAGACCATTTTAAATGCTATTCTGCTTCTTGTACAGCACTACAGCAGCATTTACTGTCAGCTCTTGATAGCATAAACATTTATCAAGGTGCAGCCATTTGGTTACCCAAAGTTTCAATTGACAGAAGTTTATACTCACCCAGCTTCATCTGCCATTTCTTGAAGAAGCAGATCGACTTGGCTCTAGAGGGAAAGAGAAAACAAACAAAAAAAGGAGGACTGAAGCAATGAAAGCATACAGTAGCACAAAAGAGGAGACAGGGCACCCCAGTCCTTGAACTTAATATTTTTACCAAAGTACTTAAAACAGTTTTCATCTCTTGAAATAAGGGGGGGGGGGGGAGGATATCCACGGATTCACTTATGTGGATCGCCGTGATAAAGGCTCCCATTATCTTTTATCTTCTTCATAGAGCTGGCGCCAGGTCAGTGCGTTTCTTCCTTAACCAAAACGCTATAAGCAGCATGTTGCTTATAGTGACAAAGCAGGCAAGCAGCCAGCATGCTAGAGAGGCTCTGTTAAACAGAAAGCTACCTGTTTAAGCACGCTGTTTATAGCGCTTTGGTTAAGGAAGAAATGCACTGACCTGGCGCCAGCTCTATGAAGAACCAAGGTAATGGGCGCGGGGGGGGCAGGGGGGATAGCGTCCCCCCTATCTGCAGGTTCCCGGTATCCACGGGGGGGGGGGGGCAGGAACCTATATCCTGTAGATACCTGGGTTGTGCAGGCTCTCTGGAGGGTGCATGGGGGCTGCGGACCCCTCTGGAAATCCCCGCACCCCAAATTAGCTTTCAGAAGAGATTTAAAGCTACTTCCGGTTTTTGCCGAAACCAGGAAGTAACCGGGAATAGCTTTAAATCGCTTTTAGAAGCTAATCTGGGGTGCGGGGACATTCACAGAGGGTTCCTCGGCCCCCTGCACCCTCCAGAGGGCCAGCACAACCCCTAGTGAGTCAAAAAAGTCGCCTTTCCCCCCCGGTTCCAGTGCGATCCCAGGAGTGCTTTTGCACGTCACTGAACATTGCCACCCCCCTTTAAGGGGGTAGCAACCAATTCTTCCTGACTGAGTTTCAGAAACTCTGGTTTAAGCGATTTGAAAAACGGGTGTATTTCTCAGTTGCTTTGAATCCTTTCTGAACTTAGTGGACCAGTGTGTGTCAACTGGGCAAGTGAAACTGGTAGCGATGGCTGCTCAGGACCGAGAGAGCAGGAACCTACTAATCTAGCCCCAGAGCTCTGCAGTCACAACTATTGTGCTATGGGGCAGGAATTTCCTCCAACACCCCACCATTCCTCATGGGATCTCAAAAGGGGTACTTAACATCTGCTTGTCTCGAGCCTCGAAGTCCATCACGCCTAGGACGGAGTTCTGCCTCCACCCAGCACACCGTACTCTGCCCCCCTTTCCCAACAGTTGCCACTGGCAGTTTGGGCTGCTTGAGAAGGAAAAAAAGCACTCCAAGACCTGGGGGTTAACATCTACTTGCTGTTCTTAGAGTTCTGTCCAGAGGCAACACCAATACACTCTTACAAATTTTGCAATACTGTTTATAAATGGTATTGTACCATTTGGTTGTAAATACACTGTATTTTACAATACCATTTTGAGTACATTTGGCTTCTTATTTCCCACCCCACCCCCATTCATGGGGACATAGGACACAGCAAGGCATAAATTGAACAAACCTGTTTCATACCCATTTTGGTCATAAAAACTGGTTAGCACCAATAAGATCCCTCTATTATTTACCCACCAGTAACCTTCACACTTTCTATCTTGAGAGAACACGTTCCCATATGGAGCAGTCCACAGGAATCATCTGTGCATGGCACAAGATTCTGGGACACGTCTTAGGCTGTTCAGCATTTTGGGGGTTTCACTGCGATTCCCACATGAGCCAAGCAAACAACGAATTCTCTGGTGGTTACAAATTGTTGGAGACGGTCGACAGTAATGGGCAACCGGTCTTTTGAGGAAGAGTGGTGGCTGCCATTTCTCATCTTCTCACCGAGGAACCCCTGAGAAACTCCAGAGGAAGTTCCAGATTCCCCAGAACACCGTTTGAAAACCTCAGGAGTGTTTTACCAGCAGAGGAGATTCCAGGCCTGCCGCTTTCTCTAACAGAGGCAGAGAAGCACCTCCTGTTCTAACCCACTCATAAGAAGAGCCCAGCTGCTGGATCAGGCCAAAGGCCCACCTAGTCCAGCTTCCTGTATCACACAGTGGCCCCACCAGATGCCTCAGGGAACACAAGACAACAAGATAACCTGTTTCCTGCTGTCACTCCCCTGCACCTGGCACAGAGAAAACCCACTTCTAAAACCAGGAGGTTGCTTATGGCTTGTAACCTGTGATGCTCTTTTCCTCCATGAATCTGTCCAAACCCCTTTTAAAGGCATCTTGACCAGGTGCCATCACCACATCCTGTGGCAAGGAGTTCCACAGATTTCCACTCATTCCAAAACTCTGTCTCACAGCAGCCAAGACAGCAGAATGCAGCAGAGCGCAGCCACTGCCAGTGGAAAGGAGGCCGAATTGCTACTCGCCAGGTTTTGTGGCTGCCTGAAGGGGTCTTACTTGTGGCGTCGTTAATGTAGTGGTGCTACTCATTGTGTCTTCCATCTGCTGTGTCTGAACATCTAAGGTTTCAAACTGCTGCTCAAATTTGTCCATCAAAGCAGATATCTGCAGAAAAGCAAACCAAATCAGTGGCACAGAATTTAAAAAGGACAAATATAAAATTCAACACCTGCAGGTAGTCGTCATTTACCTTCTCCAAGTTCATACTTTTGAGCGTTGCATCCATAGATTTAACTACTCCAGCCATTGATTTTGTTACCTAAAGAAGGGCAGACACAGTCATTATGTTACAGAATTGCATGGTGTGGGTTATTAGATTAGCAGCCAGCTGGCTGCTTCTTAGGGAGCTTCAGCATTTTCTTACTAAATTGCATTACTGTTTAGAGAATAGGAAGTTGCTATACCAAGCTAGACCCTTGGGTGATCTGGCTCAGTATTGTCAATACTGACTGGCCATGGCTCTACAGGGATCGAATCAATCTCTCTTCCCCCCCCCCCCCCGAGCTATAGCTCTTTCCAATGTGAAATTCCATGAAATTTAGAGCAAACCACCAGTATTTATATACCACCTTTTCTTTGGTTATCTGATTTCTCCTCTGACTTTCATTCAAAGGCAGTTTACACAGGCAGGCTTTCTAAACCGCAAGGGTTTTTTTTTACAATACAATAATACGTTCTAGTCTTGCATAGAACCCTTCATTCTAGATGGTTTCTTTCACAGTCCAGCTTCTCTCTGGTGTTCGCCTCACCATGCTTCAACTGACAGGCAACCTGGACTCCCACTCAAGGTGCCAGCTGCAGCTTCTCTCCCTCACAGAGGCTCTGCAGCTTATCAGTGGCGTGCCAACAGCTCTCAGACAGACTTCCGGCCGTCCCGAACTGCCGTCCTTGAGATCTTCAGGCATATGAGACGGCTGCTCTACCAACTGAGCCAGACCTCCTGCCCTAAATATGCCCTGAGCCAGACCTCCTGCCCTAAAATCACCTAAATAAGTGAATTAGCCTGGTCTAAAATGCACTGTGGAATCTGAATGTTTTGACAACTTGCATTTCCTGCTGCATACCTTGCCCATCGTTACTGCCGTTTGAACTCTAGCCGCTACAGCATCCACACGAGCACTCATGCGCAAGAAGTTGATTCCTTGATTCTTCTGCCGGATTGCATTTTCTGCATGTATTCTTGCAACCTCAGTATTGCCTTTCTGAATTGCCTTTGAAAGAAAGCAGAACACAACTTTTCAATTGCTTTAAAAGTTACTAATTTAATTTCTGTGTGTGCGCATACCCCAAGACAAACCTGGCAGTAAGCTGGATGACGGCATTTGAATGCCATCATCTTACTGCTCCGAGTTTCAGGGTATTCTCAAACGCACATGGAACACATCTGTACTGTGCATTAAGGACTCCAAACTGGCAGAGGCCACAAAACAAGGGTCGTTTCTTGCAGTCTTTGCCAAGGGACAGTAGAGACACACTGATGTATCCAGAAGGACAGATGAATTGCAGCTATATCATTGGTACCTAAGTTATAGGAATGGATGCTCCTGGAGACATTCTGGCTCCAGAATGAGCTGGAACCAAACCCAAAACGTTTTAGCACCAGGACTCACTTTTTAAAATGACACCCTATCAGGACCCACCTAGCTTTATGAGACTTTTAAAAAAAGATTATCTATAAAGAAATAATGTTTTATTTATTTATTCACAAGCTATATTTTATTTATTTTTAAAAAAACAAACCTTAATCCATTTCTCGTAATGAGGCAGCCCTAATGAGGGGCTTAGTTATGTGACCCACCAGCCTTCACCTGCCCCCACTACCTGTCATTGACGGACATGGAGAAAAAAAATCATAAAAAAGAAGCTCAAACATTTATCTCCCTATATTTACACAAGCTTGCAAACTGCAGGAGCTCAGCTATTTGCAGGGCAATTAGCAGCTGAGTTTTGAATAGCCTTGAGGCTTAAGGCAAAAGGCAATTACTTATCTGATCTTTCCATCACCCATGTTTTCACTGGAGGTTCTGCAGGACCCACCAGAAATTGGGCTATGACCCACCAAGTGGGTCCACAGTTTGAGAAATGCTGCCCACATTTCTGCCCAAGCTCTGCCACATTTCCGCCCAAGTGGGTCCACAGTTTGAGAAATGCTGCCCTACGTTACTAATGGTGCTTCTAAATAATATTATAAAAAGTCACCCAGATTACATATTATCAAATGGAATACAAGGGAAGATTTCAAGTTAACTTCCATTTCTTACCTTCTTGATTTTGGCCTTTTCAAGCTTTTCTTCCTTATCGCACTTTTTGGCATTTCTGTTGAGTTCTTTGGCAGCAAACTTCAGGTTAAAGAGATGTTCTGTCATTCAGTTAAGGATGATGTTATAAGCCAACAAGTCGCAAAAGCAGACAAGTACAAAGTCTGAAGATGAACTCTGTCGTTCTCAGAAACGATAATCAAAACTTATGTCAAATTAAAATGTGTTTGTCTTTAAGGTGCTAGAAGACACCTTGTGGTTTTATTTGGGATTAATAGGGACAGTTGGATCTCCTCCTGCTAACTATAAGGGAACTACTCTTTTACAAAAGGTGCCTCTTTGCCCAGTTAACTAAGGATTTAGTTTTTCATCTAATCAGGGTTTCTCAACCAGTGGTATGCGTACCAGCAGCGGTACTCTGGCCAACTGGAAGTGGTACGCGGACCACCGGAACCCACTCTGACACAGCATCTTTGGCTGCGGTTTCACTCCCGAGAAGCTCCTGTCATTGGCTGAGTCTCTCGGGAGCGCTGAGAAGGGCTCCCCCACCCGCCCTGACCCTCCTACCTGCCCTTCTGGGCTCCGAAAACAGCAAAACCCCAGAAGTAACTGGCGATTAACTTCCGGTGGTATGCCGAGGGAGTGCGGTGCCAGAGGTGGTACGCGGGGGGGGGGGGGAGAGAAGGATTGAGAACCCCTCTAATTTAGATTCTGAAAGCAGAGTTGTAATACTTTGAGGCATTTACCACTCTAAAGCAACTTTACCAAAGCTTCAGCATAAAGACAGCTACCTGCAAATGTCACATGTTCAACTGAACACACTCAGAGGTTAGTTTGCCAAGTGCAGACTACAACCGCTACCTATCTTTTCCTCATCAGAATCACAAAGCAAGGAGTACTCCTCGATTGTTAGAAATAAAAGCTCTCTCACACATCATCAAGTGCATGTTACACCTCACATCCAAACAAAGAGTGGAACTAACAAGTATGGAAACCATAATAAAATTCAGGACACTCCCTGTAGTGACCCAAGGAAAGAGTGGTTAGGGCTGTTTGTCTAGCTCAGCGGTGGGGAACCTCCGGACCCAGGGCCGGATCAGGCCCCCAAGGCCATCCTGTCCAGCCCCCGGAGAGATTGCCGGGAGGCTGCCCAACCGGCCCCTGGAGGCTCCGCTCAGTGGCGTCGCTAGGAATGGGGCCGACCCCCTGATCCCCCCAAACTAATTTGCATAAATTAAGTTTTGGTTTTGTTTTAACTTTTTTGGGTTTTTTAAAGGTTTTTACGGGTTTTGTAGCGCTAATGGGGCTTCTAACCATGTGTGTATGCTTTGCGCCCACTTAGCTTTTGTCTAGGAGCCTCCAGCAACGATCTCCTCCAGCAACGATCTCTTCTGGGGGCGCAGATCGTTCCTCTGCTCTGCCTACCCCGGGCGCGAACTCTGTATAGCGCCCAGCAGCGCTTTACAGAGTTCACGCAGGCGCAGAACGACGATGTTTCCAATCGTTCTGCGCCTGCGTGAACTCTGTGAAGCGCTGCTGGGCGCTATACAGAGTTCACGCCCGGAGCAGAGGAACGCAGATCGCCCCCGGAAGAGATCGTCGCTGGAGGCTCCTATACAAAAGCTAAGTGGGCGCAAAGCATACACACACGATTACAAGCCCCGTTAGCGCTACAAAACCCCTAAAAACCTTTAAAAAACCCAAAAAAGTTAAAACAAAAACGAAACTAAAGGAGGCCTGCGCCCCCCCCCCCAGAGCCTCAGCGCCCCTACGCCCACCGCACCACCGCCCCATATCAGGCGACGCTTCTGGCTCCGCTGGGTCCGCGCGTCACCTCCGGAGGCCAGGAGAGGGCCTTTGCATGTCCTCCCCGGCCGCCTCCTCGACCCCTTCTCACCAGGCCGTTGGCCATTTCGCACATGCATACCACGCCGATGAGGGCAAGCTCTTGCCCTCAGCGGCATGGTACGCCAGAGGTGACGCGCGGACCCGGCGGTGGCTTTGGACGGTGAGCGCGAAGCCTCCAGAGGCCGATGGGGAGCGGGGGCAAAAATTAATTAAATAAATAAAAACGGCGCGCGGCCTTACGGCCGGCCCTCAAGCAAATTTCTAATATTTAAAACGGCCCTCGCCAGGGAAAAGGTTCCCCGGCCCTGGTCTAGCTGCTCACACGTCAAAGCAGAATAGAATGCGTCTATCACCAACAAATCAGACAGATGTTTCTTTCAATTTTCCTGGATTCTAGCTGATTTCAAGAAGCACAGAGAACGGTCTCAGCCACTAGAAGGCCCCCCCCCAAAAAAGAAGAGGGGCCATCACAGTGCAGTCACCAACCTTCACGCAATCAACCATGGGTTAGGAAGAACAACTGATCTTATGACGGGACTGAGCCCTATGCATCTGGGTCAACTCCAAGTAGCAGGAAAGGGGGGGAACAGACTGATCTTATGACGGGACTGAGCCCTATGCATCTGGGTCAACTCCAAGTAGCAGGAAAGGGGGGGGGGACAGCCCAGAAAGAAGCAGGTGGAAGACTCAGAAAATCTGTGGTTATAATTTGGAAGAGATTAGGAGAAGGGAAATCCTAGAGGAAAGCTTGTCCTCAGTATTTACAGCAAGCACCAGAGGCACAGACATGCTAGTCTATTACAGCAAAGAGAGAAACAGAAGAGAAAAAAGGCAAAAGTGGTAAGTGCCAACAGGCAATGATGTCTTGCTGCTTTTGAGGACTGCAGCTCCCCCTGTACTTTCTATACTTTTCTGTAAGCACGGTAAGCCCAAGCCATTATGCACAAACCACTGCATATTCTTCCCGTTTTTCCCTACATCCATTTTCCTTTCCTTCCTCTCCCTGTCTCTCTTTAGATTATGAGCCTTCAGGACATGGACCTCCCTCACATATATAGCACACTCTGCCCAGGGAGGGCTAAAAATACCGTCAGAAGCACGAAGCGCACTCCGATTCATGAAAGCAGAGGCCACGCAGACCTGCTAGCTAGTTAAGATGCAACAAACGTTCTACATTTTTTGTCCTAGCAGCAAGTGGTAGATTCAAGAGGCAGATTCCCCCCTCCCATCCATATCGCATTTATATTCCACTCTTCATTGGGGGGGGGGCTCAGTGGAGTGCACACGTTCTTCTCTTCTGCCCTGCCCCTCACAACAACTCTGTAAAGGTGAGGCTAAGAGACAGTAACAGCCCATGGCCACTCAGTGAACTTGATGGCAGGGTGGGGATTTGAACTCAGGTACTTCCTGTCATTCACACAGAAGATGAGCCTGCAATAAACAGAAAGTACTATATCACAAGAAGAAGAAGAAAGAGACACACCCACAGCAAGGAACTCCCAAAAGGGGAAAAAAACCCAGCACCAAGGAGCTGCTTGTTTAGCTGATGTAGCCTAGTGGCTAAGATGTTGAGCTGCGAATCAGGGCTACCTCTCTGCACTCTCACTGCCAAAAAAGCCCTGTCAGGTTAGGAGGGGGGGGTAAGCTTTTGCCCCATTTGGGTAACCAGCATCCCCAGTTCCTTGTGCAAGTCTTGTATATTTTATATAGTCATGGGGATTATACATAGTGCATATAGCATAATCCAAATATATAGTATTATATAGTGTACTCATTATCTGTGTAAAATTGAGGAAGCCTGGCTTTTTTCTGTTTTTGTTTCCTTGTCTGACGTTTTGAGTTATCTTCTGTTCATTTAAATTGACTGTAGGCTGCCTTGAATGTTTCCAGATTGGAGGGGCAAGGCTGGATAAAGATACTTGAGATAATATGATTACAAGAACGGCCTTAGGCCGTTTCCCCTCTCAACCTCAGCTTTCCCTATCTACAATATCGGGACAATAATACTTAACTCAAAAAGTTAAGAACTATTACGGGGTGGCCAAACCTGCTTAATGTAAGAGCCACATACAATAAACTTCAGATGTTTGAGAGCCGCAATATTTAAGAAGAAGTGTTGAAACATTCACCATGAACATTAAAGGTAAAGGTGACCCTTGACAATTAAGTCCAGTCGTGTCCGACTCTTGGGTGTGGTGCTCATCCCCATTTCAAAGCCGAAGAGCCAGCGTTGTCCGAAGACACCTCCGTAGTCATGTGGCCAGCATGACTCTCCTTGCCGCAGCGCGTAGCATGCAGCTGGAACACGGAGCACTGTTTACTTTCCCACAAGCGGTACCTATTTATCTACTCACATTAACATGCTTTGGAACATGTTTTAATCCAGTGGACTCCCAGTTCATACTTCGTCAATAATTATAAAGCTTGAAAGTTTCTTCTTTACCTTTTATATTAATTGTGTTGCAAAAACAGAGCTCAGCCCAACGTATTTCCAAGAGCCGCATATGTATTATACGTCAAAGAGCCGCATGTGGCTCAGGAGCCGCAGTTTGAACACCCCGAACTATTAACGTACTAACATTAACTTAGGACTATTAGTCATAGCACACAGGGGTATGTCTGTTAAGAGGGGGGCACGAACCACCTCTATCTCGCTTGCTCAAGACAGGCAAGGTCCTGACTTCCTTCTGAGCCTAGGTTTTCCCCATCTGCAATATGAACATATAAAGGTAAAGGTATCCCCTGACAATTAAGTCCAGTCGTGTCCGACTCTAGGGTGTGGTGCTCATCTCCATCTCAAAGCCGAAGAGCCAGTGTTGTCCGAAGACGCCTCCATGGTCATGTGGCCGGCATGACTCTCCTTGCCGCAGCGCGTAGCATGCAGCTGGAACACGGAGCGCTGTTTACCTTCCCGCAAGCGGTACCTATTTATCTACTTGCATTGACATGCTTTGGAACTGCTAGGTTGGCAGGAGCTGGCCAAGCAACGAGCGCTCACCCCGTTGCGGGAATCGAACTGCCGACCTTTCGATCGACAGCTTATGGTTCAGCGGTTTAATCCGCTGCGCCACCCGCTGGCCTATATGAACAATAAAACCCTGTAAGGGGGGTACGTTATATTGGGGGGTATATGAACATATACCTCCCAATATAACGTGCCCCCCCTTACAGGGTTGTAGTAACATGAATCCCCATGAAGCGCTTCTGCACGCTCAAAAAGCGCCATACAAGTGCTCATTGCTATGATGGGCAACGAGGGGCTGCCAAGAGCCACGCCCATTCCAAACTGCCAATCAGCTGAAGTACCTCGATAATAGTACCTCGAGAACCTTGGAGGGGCGTGGCCACCCAGCCCTAGCCACGCCCTCTCCCTGTCACTTACTTGGAGCCCCTCAGACGCCCCTCAGCCCCTCCCAGCCGAGCCTTTTCTCCCCACCCCAACCAACGCGCTTTTCCTCCAGGCCTCGGACAAAGATACTCTCCATGGCGGACATAATGGCGGCGTCCCCTCAGGCTCGACGACCCCCGTCAGGCGACAGCGACCAGCAAAAGTTGTTGCTCCGGCTCTGCGCGTCCCCGGCTACGGGCTTGTTTTTTCGGAAAATAACTTCCGCCTTCCTCTCCTTTTCTTCTTCCTCTTCCGCCCCCGCTTTCCTGTCACGTGATGGAGGGCGGGACCTAGTCTGACTCTTCAGCCTTTCCTTTGGATAAAAAAGAATTTCTGAGTACGTTAGGCGACAAAATCTGGCCTAATAAAACGTTCCGTTTTATTATTATTTATTATTTTTGTGTCGGGCCTAATAAAACGATCGTGTTTGGGCCCGCTCGGCTCCCGTCGTTTTGCGTGTGCTTTCAGCAACACAAATCTCCCTCATAAGGTGGGCGGGGAAAGGGGAGGCTAGCTGGCGGCTGAAGGACGCATGCGCGTGGAAATGCTGCTTCCTGAGCAGAAGAACGAAAAGCGCGTGCGCGAGTGGCTTTGCCACCTGTCATCTCTCTCTCTCTCTCTCTCTCTCTCTCTCTCGGCTAGAATGAATGATGATTTCATATACATTCCTTAAGATTGTTTAACTGCTTCTGCGTAAGCACGCTCAGATTGCGCTGTTAGTCGTGCCTTTGTTGCATTGTTTCCCGTTGTCTTTTCGTTTTGTTTATGGATTATGTTTGGATTATGTTTTTATTGCTGTTTCATGGAGATTGTCGCTCAAATTGTAAACTGCCTTCAGCTCTTCATAGGGAGAGGGGAGATGGGGTGCTTCTTAAAACAAATAAATAAAAAGGGTGAGTGGAGGCCGGTGCTCTTCCCTCTGCAAGACTGAAGGAAGAGCATCTCATCTGCCTGTTCCAGAGACAGTGAGCTGCAGCAGCGTACGCAGCTTCCCCCCCCAAGCCTGGTGACACTGACACCCCAAAGTGATGTCACTTCGACCCGGAAGTGACATCACGTTGGAGCAGCTACGAGCCAGGCGGTAGGGAATGGGGCGGCTGCGTTTTCAGCTTCTTTTCCCCGCAATCAGGGAAGAGAAGCCGAAGACACGGCTGCCAGCAGACTGCCCATGTCTCCCCCATAAAGAGCCGTGGCCTTCCCCCCCCCCCGCTGGGTGGCATGTTGCCCTGGGGCGGCCCGCACCACTGCCCCCCAGTATGCCACTTTTGCCATCTCTTTCTTCCCTTTGTATTTTGTGAATAGCTTTTCCAGAGGCTGCTGAGAAAGCCAATTTATAGGTGGGTAGGGTGGCTGTAGATGGAAAGGTCGGCAGTTCGAATCCGCGTGACGGGGTGAGCTCTCGTTGCTTGGCCACCTCCTGCCAACCTAGCAGTTCCGAAGCATGTCAATGCGAGTAGATCAATAGGTACCGCTTGCGGGAAGGTAAACAGCGCTCCGTGTTCCAGCCGCATGCTACGCGCTGCTGCGGCAAGGAGAATCATGATCCACGATCCATGATCCACATGATCACGGAGGCGTCTTTGGACAACGCTGGCTCTTCGGCTTTGAAATGGGGATGAGCACCACACCCTAGAGTCGGACACGACTGGACTTAATTGTCAGGGGTCACCTTTACCTAGGGCAGGAGAAGGCAGGCCAAATGTGTCAGTGAGTACTGGAGACTTCAGGGGTTAGCGGGGGGGGGGGGCCTCTCAGCGACACATGGGCCCCAAGCCAGTGGCTGACCTGGCCAATGCCTGACTCCACCTATGTGTAAAGTACAATTTAGCAGCGCTTAGGCATCTGGCCAATGACAGAGGCCAAAATATACTTCTCTTTGGACCTGCAGCCCCCAGGCAACCATGGTGGGGAAAACATTTGTGTCTAAATTTCAACCAGGAATGGGCAGGAAGTGTGGTCTAGTGGTTGAGCCTTACCTGAAAAACAACTAGGACGGGATCTGTTCGAGACAACCAGAAGCTGCTGGCAAGCTGCAATATCTCAGCTAACAAGCTGAGATAGCCTGCGCTGACCCTCTGTGAGAGACAGGAGTCTCTGTCGGACAAGCTAGGAAGCTCGAAGCCATGTGCAAGCCAGAAGAGAGAACCACACAGTTCAAAGGGAATAGCTGGGTTCTATGCAAATAGAACAATTATTGTGAAAATCCCTACGAGAGGTTAGAAAAGCCTGCCTGTGTAAACCGCCTTGAATGAAATCCGAGGAGAAATCTGACAACAAAAAGGCGGCATATTATTATTATTATTATTATTATTATTATTATTATTATTATTATTAGGTTCCTTTTCTCTGGTATTTTCTTATCTCTGATGTGGTTTTGCTCTGGCTGCTAGCATCACCTGGCTTTAATGACATCATTTAATAGCTACCCTGTTTCCCCAAAAATAAGACCTACCCTGAAAATAAGACCTACCGGTAGTTTGGAGTTCTTCAATGGCTGAGCCACACAGATCTTCGCCCCAGCCGGCTGCTCTTTGGGGCCAGCCAGAACTGCCCCTGTGTGCAGCCGTCGGCACTCTAGTGAGCCTTGCTGGGTGCGTCCAGGGGTAAGGCGCGCAAGGCACTGAAAATAACTTAAAGTGGGGGCGACTGCAAGCGGCAGCGGCAGCAGTGGTAAGTGGCAAAACAATTATGGTACTGTATTAAATTGATTTAATTGAAACCATTAAAGGCTCCGTACCAGTTAAAGAAGGTCCCAGGGGACTTTGAACAGCCCCAGGCTTTTACAAGCCACTGAAGGAACGGGTGAAGGGAGACTGAAGGCTCCAAAGCTGCGCAGCTCCGACTGCGAGGGGGTGGCGGCGAAGGCTGATCGCTGCTCTCTGAGCTGCCCGCACCGGCTACAATCTCTCAGGAAGGTGGAGGAGGATGAAGAAAATAAGCAGCGATCAGAGTGCGGATGGTGTGGGCGGCTCATAGAGTAGCGATCAGCCTTCACCGCCACCCCCTCACAGCCAGAGCTGTGCAGCTTCGGAGCCTTCAGTCTTCCTTCAACGCGACGATCCCCTCCGTCTTTGCTAGTCCAGAGCTTCTCCTCAGGCACTGGAGTCAGCGTTATTTGGAAAATACTCGCCTGCCAATACTTGCCTGCTCTATTGCTGGACATGAGAGATTGGGCCAATGGTTCTACAGGCAATGGAGTCACAAGAAATTCAGGACGGAAGGCGGGGTTTGGAGAGTCATGACGATGTTCCAGAAGAAGATGACATGATTGTATTTGAATAAATTGTTGTACCTACTGCATTTTTTGGAGCCAGAATTAATATACCAGTAAGACCCAGTCTTATTTTGGGGAAAACGGTAGACACATAGCCTTCCTGACTTCTGGGTTCTTTTTAATGCCCTCCCCTTTTTTGGGGGGGGTCTTTTGAGTGGAATGTAATGGTTATCCATAGAAACAATGAGGAATCTAGGCTGTTAGTATTATGTAGGATCTGAAGCTTTCATGTCCAGTAAAACTATTGTAATTCCAATTGTTCAAGCTGCTACATGGTCTACATAGGCACCACAAATAGAAGTATAAATATAAATTTTAACAAATGGTTATATATGTAAATGCTGGTGACCCATTGGGGTTGTTTTTAATCTCAAGTGTTTTTAATTATTTTAATGTGTTTAATTAATTGTTTTAAAGTTGTTTATATGTATTTTAATATGTTGTAAGCCGCCTTGAGTGCCTTCGGGAGAAAGGCGGGCTACAAATTTTTTAAATAAATAAATAAATAAATAAACACCAGGATCAAGGAACACGGGAGGTACTGCCGCTTACAACAGCCAGACAAATCAGCTATGGCAGAACATGTCATGGGATTGCCACCTGATGCAATTTGAACACACACAGCTGCTCTCGACTAACAAAGCATATCATCTGTGCAGATACAGGGAAGCTATTGAAATACTAAAACATAAAAATAACTTGAATAGGAAGGAGGAAACATTGAGTACGTATAAGCAAGACCTGGCTCCCAGCCCTTAAAAACACTACGACCCAAGGGAGAGTTTAATAGAGCTTTGGTGGTTGATCAGCGAAATTTGTCAGTTTCACTTTAAGATGAACACTCGATCAATTATGTCATTCAGAAACACTGGCAGTTAACACCTTCTGTAGCCAGTATTAACACCAACTGTGATTCAACTGGAGCATTCCTCTGAAGAGACTGGGTGGTGTGGGGTAATTGTTGCCCCCTTCCCACCCCCCACCTTTGACAATGCCCTATACCAGGAGTTTCCAACCTGTGGTACGGACTGCAGGCCGGGGGTACATGAGATACTGTCCCTTATCAGCTGCTGCGATCAGGAGGTGATAAGGGACAGCTGCCAAAGGATTTTTTGCGGGTTGCGGCACGGGTGGATGGGCGCTCGCCCGTGCCACAACCCAGAAAAGTGTCCCCGAGATGTCCCTGGTAACTCCTCCTAGCTGTTCTCCTGGGTGCCACCATCTTTGGATCTCATGAAATCTCACGAGATCCAAGATGGTGGTGCCCAATTCTCACGAGAATTGCCAAGCTCCACGCTGAAAGGTAAGTTTGAGAACCCCTGTTCTAGAGACCTTTGAGAGTGTCAGCAGGCATGGAGATAGAGCTGACCCGGTTCAAGAAGAGGAAGCAGAGACTTGGAATAAATGGCCAAGGATTTATATGGGACAGGTACTCTTTAACTTGTTCATAAACGATCTGGCGTGAGGTGTAAGACAGTGAGGTGCCCAAGTTTGCTCATGACGCCAAACTTTCCAGGGTCGTAAAAACCAAAGCAGATTGTGAAAAGCTCCTAAAGGACCTTCTCAAACTGGGGTAAATGAGCAACCAAATGGCAAATGGGGTTTCATGTCAGCAACGATGGGGCAAAAGAATCAACTTCACCTATACTGTGATGGGGTCTGCGCTGTTGCAGATGAACCAGGAAAGGGATCTTGATGAAAATACGGAACCCAGTGTGCAGCAGCTGTGAATAAGGCAAAGTCAATGCTATACGAAAGGGATCGATGATGAGTCTGTCCACCCCTATACCAGTGTTTCCCAAAAAAATTGACCTACAGCTCCCTTGACCATTGGCCGTGGCTCCCTATTACATGAGGTTGATTCCTGGCAATTGGCATTGCACTGTTTTCCAAGAGGATTCCGTGGGCGGTTCCCCCCCCCCCCCGGCTGGTTTCCGTGGCTCCTGATGCAGAAAAATATTTTCCTGGTTTCTGTTCATATCTGCCTCCCCAGGTCACAGGAAAAACCTCACATTTGGCAAACTTAATCTTTCCTCCTTTCAAGGAGAGCATACACATTAGGCTGACTCTGGGTGCAGGGAGACTCCCGGAGCTAACTCAATTAAGTCTCCCAGAACTCAAGGATCAAGGACCATCAAGGACCATCAAGGACCATCAAGGGTCCCCTGCCCAGCTCAGCCCACTATTGTTCCCATTGTTTTCTGTAAAATGTAAATCCAAAGTCTCTTGTTTTTCCTGTATGACTCTGTGACTATGCACATTCTCAGCAACCATGTGATATTCCGCTTGGAAATGTATAAAAACTGTGGTCACATGTAGCAAAGGGTCAGTGCCCCTCTTGGGGTGCTGTCCACTGCGCTGCGTAACAATAAACCCATACTTTTTCCTTGTTCACCAGTCTTCCTGGTCCTATTAATTATCAGTCTGCTTAAAAATTCCGCTACACTCCCCTGGGAGCCATGCCTCCAAGTTTGGGAACCACTGCCCTATACAATGCAGCCACATTGCAGCCACTGCCCTATACAATGCAGCCACATTGCAGCCACTGCCCTATACAATGCAGCCACATTGCAGCCACTGCCCTATACAGTGCAGCCACAATGCAGCCACAGTTAGAATACTGGTCAAGGATGAAGTTATGGATCTGGAAAAGATGCAAAAGAGGGCAACCAAAATGATCTGAGGATTGGAGAACCTACCTCCTGAGAAAAAGCTGTTTATAGCTTGGGGGGAAAAAAGAAAAATAAAGGAGGACTTGACTAACAATGCAGTTCTAACGGACACCTACTGGCAGCGGTAGATACTTTACGGCTGTCATAAATGGCCCTCTGGAAGCATGCAAAGCTGCCCTCTTTCCCCCAAATCCACTCTCTACTTGCTTTTGTTGCTTCTTGCAGCACAGGGGTTGCTTGTTTGGGGCAGAGGGAAAACAAGGCCTGATCCTGCCTGTGGGGCGTCTTGGACATGCCTTGATTAAAGGAGCTCAATGGTGCCTGTGATTTTTGCAAGACGGCAGATTCCAATGGTTTTCTTTTCAAAAGCTGGATGGTTTGAGAAATGGCCATTCGGCGGCGGCAGCAGCAACTTCTTTTTCTTCTTCTTCTGCGCCCCTCTTGCATGTTCCCATCATACCGTTCCCTTTTGCATCATATTTTCTGCTGATCTGCTTTTCCAGACATTCTTTTTCCTAATTGAATGCACATCATCATAGTGCATTTCTGGATTTTGTAGGATCCGTACTCTGTTGGTACTTGTCAGGAAGGTGTCCAGGGAATGAGAATCCATAGGTGCTTGACTGGTAGGTATCCAGAAAATGTGATTCTATCCTAGAATCAAACGAGAGAAATCCCAAACACAGACACAATACAAGAGAGAGATACAGCCTAGAAACAGTGGGGAGGGGTTGACCGCACAATCCCACCCAGCAACTCCACTGGTGCAGCCAGTGGGGGAGGGCAGGAGGCTTTGGAAGGGAAAGGGGGTTTAAATCCCCTTTACATCCAGGAATTTAAATCCCCTTCCCCTTCCAAAGCCTCCCGTTCTGCCCTCCCCCACTGGCTGCACCAGTGGAGGAGCTAAGTAGGATTGTGCTGTCCGAAACATATAATCCCCACAGCCTTTGATCCGAGTTGGTCAAAGCAAACACAGGGAAACCCCAAATGAACAAACAGACAATTGTGCTACACTGTAATTGTAAGTGGAGTCTTTCAGTCAGGACAGCTTTGGTACATACAATATATGAAGTACCATCAAGCAACAGCTACTACCGTGTTTCCCCGAAAATAAGACAGTGTCTTATATTAATTTTGGCTCAAAAAAATGCAGTAGGTCTTATTTTCAGGGAGGTCTTATTTTCCCAACCTGTGGCGTGACCCCCCACAACCCCCTTGTCACTTACTTTGACCAATTAAAGCTTCATTCTTTCGAGGGTGCAAGGCTCTGCAAGACCTGGAAGGCCTGCAATTGAGTCCTCCACCATAGAGACGACGTGCTAGAGAGGCCAGCAAGGCCTGCGAGGAGGCTGCAACCTTGCAGAGTCTCTCTAGCACATCGTCTCCATGGTGGACTCAATTGCAGGCCTTCCAGAGCCTTGCACCCTCAGGAAAGAATGAAGCTTAAATCGGTCAAAGTAAGTGCCGGGGGGGGGGTATGGGGGGTTCGTGTCCGTCTGGCTGATGATCCTAGCTAGGTCTTATTTTCAGGGAAGGTCTTATATTTATGAGTGCCAGCAAAAATCACGCAAAAATGATGGTAGGTCTTACTTTCGGGGAGAGGTCTTATTTTCAAGGAAACAGGGTATATACCACTTGCTCCGGATTTTTGATGTTGATGGTAGTGAATCTTCCAGAGTTTTCGCAGCATGCTTGTGATCCTAATCCCAGTTGCTAGAATCCAGAGGTGGCCAAATTGCGGCTCCTTAGCCACATGTGGCTCTTTGACGTATAATGTGTGGTTCTTGGAAATATTCGGCTGAGCTCCTTTTTGCATCACAATTTAATATAAAAAGGTAAAGAAGAAGTTTTAAAGCTTTATAATTATTTACCAGGTATAAACTGAGAGTCCACTGGATTAAAACATAAGTTTTAAAACATGGTGAGTAAATATATTAAAGAATTTAAATGCTTCTTAAATATAGCGGCTCTCAAACATCTGAAGTTTATCATATGTGGCTCTTGCATTAAGCAAGTTTGGAAACCCCTGCTATAATCCAATGAGTCCAACCATTCCTGCTGGGTTATTTAGGTGTTGATTGGATCTTCAATATAACTCAGAAGTGACAAGAGCAAAAATGATGGTCTTTCTCTAATGGCCCGGCAGCAATTCTTCTGTTCTAGAAGGACTGTATTTTGCAGTGGTAAATAAGAGACAACACAACTGTATGTGGATTAGACACTTGGCCACAACTTTATTAACAAAATAAAACAGCATGCCTAAAGACCAGTGTGGAGGAGGGTGGAGCTAAATCCCTGATGCAAAAAGTGGGGAAGGGGGAAATTAGCCTGGCATCCAAGCCACAATTGTTTCTTCCTCCGTCTCTCTCCAAGAACAACAACAGGTGAGGTTATTTCCATGATGTTATTTCCATGATGTTTAATAGAGCTTCGGTGGCTGATCAGCGAAATTTGTCAGTTTCACTTTAAGATGAACACTCAATCAATTATGTCATGCAGAAACACTGTAGCCAGTATTAACACCAACTGTGATTCAACTGGAGCATTCCTCTGAAGAGACTGGGTGGCGTGGGGTAATTGTTGCCCCCTCCCCCCCCCCACTTTTGACAATGCCCTATACCAGAAGGAGTTCCCAACCTGTGGTATGGACCGCAGGCCAGGGTACGAGAGAGACTAAAGACCATGGCGCAGTGGAGTAGGGTAAGTGACTTACTTCCCTCTCCCGTTGCGTCATGTGCTCCTCCCCCCACTGGATACAGCACAAGCCTCCTTGGCGAGGGGGAGGATAGGATTGAATTGAATGGAGAGAATTTCTGTCTCACAATACTAGAACCAGAGGTCATCCAATGAAACTGATGGGCAGGTACTTCAGGGTGCACAAAAGGGATACTTCTTCACGCAGCACATAATTAGCCCATGGAATTTATTATCAAAAAATGTGATGATGGCCCGCAGGCTGGATCAGTGGCGAAGCGACACCGTGCATGAGGGGGTACGGCACCAAAAAATGTCATCCCCCGTGACGTCACCACCAGAAGTGATGTCACCCACCCTGCCCCTGAAAACGTCTCCAATGCCGCAAAACCGTATCGGGGTGGGTGCATCCTTTCTCACTGCCGCACGAACTATCCCGCCCGCCCTCCCACTCACCTTTTCTGCGCCAGCTTTGTGGCGCTTGTCCCTTTGTCCCTGCAGCAGCGTGTCACTGCTTTGCAGCATTTGTCACTGCCGATACGGTGGATTTGTGTGTCGTCCCCCCCACGCCTGCTGCCCGGGAGTGGACTGCACCGCCGCACCAGGTATTCCTACGCCACTGGGTTGGATGGCTTTCAAAGGAGAGGGGACAAATTCATGGAGGACAGATCTATCGACAGCTGCTAGTCATGATGACTACATGCCTCCAGCAGCCTCTGAATCCCAGTTGCAGGGGAGCAAGCATTGGAGAGACGTCTGCTCATGAGCTTCCCAGACACAGCTGGTGGGCCACTGGGAAACAGGATGTTGGCGTAAAAAGGCCTTGGACCCAATCTAGCAGGGCTTTTCTAATTATCTTATTTGTCATAATGTGCCCCTGTACATCCTCTCCAGCAAGTTATTTTTATCAACTCGGCCCGTTTTGAGAAGCACGAGATGCCATCTGCATTGCACAGCAAAGGCCGAGTGCTTAATCTTTTTCATGGACAATGAAATTGACAGACCTTGCCATAATTTGATCTCATTTTTCATCTGTGAATCAGTCCTATGTGTCTATATCCCAGGCTGCAGGAACATGGATTTCTCCATATAACATGGTAATATGCTTTGTTTTTGGTTGACAAATATAGAAACGACTCAGGTGCCTGTTTTTCCTCTTCTGAGTGACTCATATCTTGCTGCCGTCATGGCTCAACGGAGGCAAATGCTTTGATGTCACTGAAAGCAGCACAACAACATCCCTGTCAAATCTCATTGCTCCGTCATTCCGTCACAGAGTAAATGAGGACTAAACTCTTCTCTGGGGTTGACATCAGCATTTTTTAAAATTAATTTCACTGATTTTTTTTAAAATACAGATTGTGAAGTTAACTTAGTACTGTTGCTCTCAATCTTCTCTGACTCAGGAGAGATCATCTTTTCATCCCAGCTTGCAACATCGGACCTGCTTTTTAATTTATTTTTCATGTATATGCATATGTATCAGTGGATCATCTGTGGGCTCCACTGAGGACTTTCCTGGAGCTGAGCTGGAGTCCAGGGCTGTAGCAGGTTGGGGCCAGTGGGTGTTTTCCCCCATCTAGGATTTTCTTTGTGGGGGGAGGACTGGATTTCTATTTTGTGAGTGAAAACTTCCATTCAAAAAACGATGACATCTTTCTTTAAGAGCTGGAACACATGTAATTTAAAGGGGGGGGAGCAATGACAGCCAGCCAGCACTCCCCCAAAAACTATAATCAAGTTCCAAAGATGTGTGATGGGTTCTCTGCCACTGCATCTGGCACCATCCCTCTCTCTTCTGGTGGTGTGGCCCCTTCCCAGAGACTTGGCCCATCCTTGCAAGGATTCGCAGGCGACTGAGAGTTGTCCCCGGCATCATGTCCTGGTGGCTCAGGGGATGGTGGGTGCCCCGGAAACGAATCCATGCTTTGACAGTGCAGTATCAGTAGCTACTCCGCCGCTGGGGTTTTGATGGGGCGTCTGGAGTCCCCGAAGCAGTGGGGAGAGTCCAGAAGTGGGGCAATCTTTTCTCTGCTCTTGTGAGTTATCAATTCCCTTCAACGGTTTTTCTACAGGTCTTTCCATCTGACTTCATGTGTTCGATTTTCTGCCTCTCTCACACCTGGAGACTAGAACTAATAGCACTGTCGTCATACCCCTGCTGCCTTCAGTTCTGGCTGCAAGTGCTCCTGGGCAATTCAGTTCCTGCCTGAAAGATCACATCCACCTGTCTGACTCAGTGGAATGACAGGCTGCGCCTCTGAAGACTGAATATGCCCTGAGTAACTCTACATCCAAGCAGCTCAGTTTCCATTGAGTCTTTGGTAATGGAGATCTAAAGCTGGAGGCTATTTTAATGCTATGGAGTCCTCAGAGCACACTTGGTAACTTCAGGTACCAGAGATGCCCTGTTTTGTGGGTGACACTAAGTCTTTGGCAAAACTCCTGCTCATTTGCTCTTATAATGGGAGTTTAATGAATCACACAGCTTGCCACAAAAGGCAAAGCACTCCATAGCTGTAGGGAAACCAGCATCTATACCCTACAGTCTACATTTCTGCCCTTTCCCGTCATTTAAGGCCCCCCTTTGTGAGACTTAGAACTCATTGGTATATTTAACATTGTGCTTTGACCTTAGTATCTTTGGGTTTCAATGAGAGAGTGAAGGACTAATAGTATTATTCAGCTTAAGTATGTGAGGAACATGACGTAGTGTGTTGTCACAGCAGCTTAGTCATCATTAGCCAAGTGGTCCAAGATAACTGATTCATTTCTGAGTAATATTTTGGAGGCAATGCCAGTCTTTGAAGCAAAAGGCAGGGCAATTGTTTGGTCTTACTTAGACAGCTAGGATCCCAAATGGTTCATTTAATAATGTCTTGCTTGAGCATCTGCAGTAAGTTAGGCAGAGTCATCAGCTTTCAAGGTGCTCAGAAACTAGTGCTGTTGGCCTTAATACAAATATTATCTGAACAAAGTGCTCTTGGACCGGAAATCACAATATGCTGGATTTAACATGCTGTATGCATGAAACATTTGAAAGCCTTTGGTTTACGATCAATAAGTATTAAGGTGCTGACAATGATGCTTCAGAAAGCATGAGCAATTGGAAATTAGAGTGTTTACTCAGAAGTAATTCCAATTGTGTTCAGTTACTCCCAGGACTGCCACCAAAATATTATTATTTATTTTATTATTTATTTTTCACATTTTTATACCGCCCTTCCTCCAAGGAGCTCAGAGTGGTGTACATATTTCCTCCCCTCCTTTTTGTCCTCACAACAACCCTGTGAGGTAGGTGGGGCTGAGCGATAGCGACTGGCCCAAGGTCACCCAGGAAGCTTCGTGGCTGAGCGGGGATTTGAACCTGGATCTTCCAGGTCTAAGTCCGACTCCCAAACCACTACACCATCCTGGCTCTTATTAGATCTATAAAGTGAATGAGAAGACCTGACATTCTTTTGCCCACATTTGTTTCAGCTCTAGGCAAAAGAGGAACAAAAGAGGCATCAAAAGACTAATGGAAACTTTTTCAAACCAAAACATTTGGCTCCCATTTTCACATGCTATTGCCACCTCAAGCAACTGCTTTCGGGAAAAAAGGCTCTTTTTATTCCTGAACCATCCGGTCTGATCAGAGTCCTGTGTGACCCAGAAGTTTGCATCCAGCATTTTGAAAATCAAGTTTGTACATATACAAATGTACTTGGTGTATCTTTGCTCATTTGCTCTGTGTTGCTGTTGTTGCTGCCACCAAACTATTAAGTCCAATCTTTTCTGCACGATTCATTAGTGCCATGAATGGGACCTTTCCCATTGTGCCCTGTCGTCATACAGCTGTTGCTACTGGTTGTTATCTCCTTGGCTGCTTAGCTGTAACAATAAATGTCACAGGTACTCATGTGCATATGGTTACCTCAGCCTTTGTGTTCCCATCCCAGCCGTCTCGCCAGTGGTACTGGTCATTTCACTGATAGCAGGCGTAGCGTAAAGGCTAATAGCCCAATCCTACTTAAACTTCCTGGCACAGGCTATGCTGCATCCCGTGTGGGAGTTTAGCAGGTGGAAAGTATCCTTGAAGTGACATTTGTCCCCTTGCCACGGGGAAAGCCGCAGCTGCTGCTCCGGGTCAACTTGGCCCTGCGGCAGCGATATCGCAAGCGCAAGTCTGCATTGATCTGTGTCAGAAGATTAAGTCTGGGAAGGGGGATAGGATATGGTGTGTGCCGGTGCCACCGATCCCGCCCCCTCCCGCCTGCCCCATTGCAGTAAAGATATCACTTGGAGTGCCTTGCAGCACACATGCTGAGTATTTTTATTCATTGCAATCAAGAACTGATGCCTGCATTCATAATGTGATCTCAGGGTATGTTTAGGTAGCGGAAACACTTGCCAATTTTGATTTTATTTTTCACATTTTTACACCACCCTTCCTCCAAGGAGCTCAGGGTAGGGTACATATTTCCCTTTCTTTTGTCCTCACAACAACCCTGTGAGTTAGGTTAGGCTGAGAGATAGAGACTGGCTCAAGGTCACCCAGGAAGCTTCATGGCTGAGCAGGGATTTGAACCTGGATCTTCCAAGTCCAACTCCAGCATGACTACACCATCCTGGCTCTCTCTGGTGTTGCCTAGATTGAATTTGCTATTTTTCCAGTAAATACCCATTTGGATCTTGCTTGGAGAGCCAAGCCTTTGGCTCTCAAAAGCTTGCGTAAGCGCCATCTCCTATGTTTGTATACTTTGCGGTAACATTTAAGTTGGCCTGTTGGAAGTGCTCTATTTTATTCTACACACATAGAAACACACACAAGCCCCACCCCTCCCGACAGTGGCAGCATTATAATCCGAAGACCTCTTGTTGTAGGCCAGGAGGTGGATTTGCCAACTCTAATGCTGAATAATAATTTCGAAAAAATGTTGAGACTCAAGATGATCGGGATGTGCAGGAGGGAGGAAGCCCGTCCTCAAAAGCCCAGGCGCTACTAGGGTCTGGTTCAGCCCAGTCCGCTCTCTTCTTGTTTCATGCGCCACATGTTGAGTCGCAACGATTCCGGAGCTGAGCACTGATCTGGTGCAGCCCTTTGAAAACATGGAGATCTGTGGGTTTGGTGGCGTGTGTGTGTGTGTGTGTGTGTGTGTGTGTGTGTGTGTGTGTGTGTGTGTGTGTGTGTGTGTGTGTGTGTGTGTGTGTGTGTGTGTGTGTGTGTGTGTGTCTGAAACTGGCCCTTTAAAATAATGGAAAACAAGGAAAAGCTTTCTGGTAACGGGGCGGAGAGGAGGCGAGCTAGGCAGCAATGGAGCAGCCAGCGAGGCGGCAGGCTGGGAACAGACCTGCCCAGCAGCACGGAGGAAGCCCCGTCCGGCAGCCCCACCTCAAACTGTGTGACGCGGAGTTGCCATGGCCACTCGTCTACGCTACAAGGGCTGGGGCGGGCGGGCGGGGAGGGCAGGGCGCATTTCAGCACCACGGTGGTCGCGGACAGCAGCCTCGGCGCCGCCGCTCCGCTCGGCGCTCCCCCTCCCCCAGTCCCCGATTGCGGGCTGCCCCCCTGGCTCCGGGGGGGACCGGCGGGTCCCGGGGCCCCCTGTGGACGTCTCTCCCCCCTGGCGCCCTCCCCAGCTCGGGAAAACCCATCCGAGGAGAACGGAGAAAGGAGAAGCGCGGTGAGAGGGGCGCGTCTCCCTATCCCCTCGCCTGCGGCTTGGGGGACGCCAAGGGGAGAGGGGGGTCCGGTGGCGCCGCTTCCACGAGGCCGTCCCGGTGAGTGCTGGGTTCGGGAGCCGGAGGGAGGGAGGCAGTGGCGACGCCAGGAAAAATATGTGGTGGGTGTGTGGGACGACGACGAGACGACACACAGAAGGGGCAAAGTACATTTCAAGGGGGCGAACTTTGTCGCACATGTTCGATGCCTGAACGAGAAAAAATAACGCGGCGTCTTTCACATCCACACATGCAGAAGTGAACCTATGGCGAACTGTGCTCTTTGAATATTTTGATGCTCTCTCTCTCTCTCTCTCTCTCTCTCTCTCTCTCTCTCTCACTCTGATCACATCTACCACAGGGGTCCAGAAATGGGAATGTGAGCTACTTGGGGGAACTCACTCCCATGTGCTCCTTATGGGGAGAGGGTCAGATTAAGGGACCCGGCCCCTCGAACTTAAAAAAACTGGCTGGCTTTCGAGGGCTTTTCGGTTTTCCATCATTGTGATGATGATGATGATGATGATGATGATGATGATGATGATGATGATGATGATGATGATGATGATGAGTTCTTATCCCTTCCTAAATAAGAAAGGACCGTGACGTCCAAAAAGGAGACCCTTAGTATATAAGCTCCCAGGTACTTCTATAGAGACCCCCTGCCCTGTAGGAGAAAGGGATCTCTAAGCAGTAGTTGGCATCTAGTCCTCCTTGAGGTTTGGCAGCCCAGAAGTGTTTGACTGCATTCAAGGCTCCCTTTTCCCCATTTCCCTCAAGACTTTTGACCCAAGTCCAGCAACATCTGTGCCACTGAAATCAATGGCTTGATCAATAGTTGAGATGATTTCTATAAAGGTTTCAAGGAGCGTTTCAATGGAAATTGTCTCCGTCAGAATCTGGGAATCAGAGTATAAATATAGAAGTTCTATTCCCGCCTGTCCTGGATGATAGCATGGGAAAGGATAAGGAGAAAAGGATATTCTGAATACAGATGGCCATTATTCCCTCTAAGCTGCGTCCACAGCTTATAGCAGAGCTCCATGCACCTCAGACCTCAGCAAGCTGGAGGTTTGGCGATGACCTCTGACATCATCACGGAATGTCCGGAGACGACATCACACTGCTGTGCAGCATGTGTGTTGTGTCAGTGTTGTAAGTGAATGAGTTGCAAATCAGGACTTTCCTGGTTCAAATCTTGACTCTGCCACGAACTCACTGGGTGGCCTTAGGCAAGCCACATCCTTTCAGCCTCAGTCTTTCCACCTGCGCAAAATGGGAACAACACTTCCTTTGCAGGGTTAATGTGAGACCTACTTGGAGGTAATACATGTAGATGGCTTAGCACATCCAGAAAGCACTCTATAAATGCTAAGTACCAGTCAGTTCTCATTATCCGCTAGGGTCAGGTTCCTGAAAAACCTAGTGGATACCGAATTAGCAGATACCGAATCACTGAGCCTATGGGAAAAATGGGGTTAGGTTCCAGGGAACCCTCTTTACCATACACTCAAACTGACGTTAGAAAAGTTACACTATGGCACTAATTGGAAGTCCTTTCAGGCAGTGTTATAGGACGCTGTCTTACCGTATTTTTCGCTCCATAGGACACATCGGACCATAGGACGCATGAATCCTATGGAGCAAAAAATAGGGGAAAAACGTTTTTACTTACCGGGGCTTGTTGGGGCTTCGAGGAGGTCTGCGTGACCCTCTGCAGGCCTCGCCGATCTTCAGTTCGGTGCTAAATGGCTATTTTCGGCCATTTCCGGTTTCCAGAAAACTGGAAATGGACGAAAATAGCCATTTAGCGCCGAGCTGAAGATCGGGGAGGCCTGCAGAGGGTCGCACAGGCCTTCCCGAAGCCCCTGTAAGTATTTTTCCTCTTTTTTTTTGATTCGCTCCATAAGACGCACACTAATTTCCCCCTATTTGGGGGGGGGGAGTGCATTTTATGGAGCGAAAAATACGGTATACTGAATCAGACCATTGATCTATCTAGGTCAGTATTGTCCATGGCTCTCCAGACATCCAGACTGGAATTCTTCACTATCCTACCCTGTTTCTGTGAAAATAAGACCACCCCCAAACACTGGCAGGTAGACTCCCTGCGTGTTGCTTTCGCTTCCCTGAAAGGCTCCGAAGATGAGGGGGCGGGGCCACTTCGTTCCTCCGTGTAAGGGAGGCTCCGATTTCAGCAGAACTTACAGCTCCACCACCCCCCCGTAGTGACGCCAGTGCCCCCAAAAGTAAGACCTACCGTCATTTTTGCGTGATTTTTGCTGGCACTCATAAATATAAGACCTCCCTGAAAATAAGACCTACTGCGTTTTTTGGAGCCAAAATTAATATAAGACACTGTCTTATTTTGGGGGAAACACGGTACCTGGAGATACCAGGGACTGAACCAGTGACCTTCTGGATATAAAACAGAGGCTCCTCAACTGAGCCACAGTCCTTTCCTCCAGGCCCTCTTCTCATTCTTTGTAAAGTGCCATGTTCACTGATGGTGCTGTGTTAATAATTATTATTAATAGTTAATAACACTGCACAAACGTAAGCATCTAATCTTACTTACAGATAGTTCCTTTCACTGTCTCAAGTGCCCATAAGGTCCATAACCTGTCTTTCCATTTTACAGTCTGCAAAGTAGCTCACAACAAATAAAATCAGCAACATCCATAGTAACATCAAATCACAAATTAGCCATAAAGCCCTAATTAAGATACGTAATCATCAAACCGGCAGGAAAAAGAAAAAAGGAAGAACAGAAGTAGCAAACAAGCAAAACAGCAAATATCAATCATGCTGGCCGTAAAAAACACCACCACCAACCTCCGGTAAAATGACAACAATGACTAAAACCACACATCGCAGCTTAGCCATGAAAAGCCTTGTTGAATAGTGCAGAGCTAAAACGGCACCGATATACATAGGCATCACCTTGTGAAACCCCACTGCTGTGAGGCAGGCTTGAACCCTGGGGCCCTCTTTTTATACATTAGCCCCTGTGAGATCTGAGTTCAGAGCTTCACCCTGAACATCACTGAGCTGCAGTGCCCCCATGCCATGCCCGAGGCAGTTCTCTCTCCTTGGCTTCTCTGCAGAGCCACTGGTATGTATGGCGTTTGACGGAGTAACAGTAATAGCAAGGCCCTGCGCTAGCTAGCTTATGATCTCAAATTATTCGTCGTAGGGACTAATAATAGTATTTAACTTTTTGGAGTGTGCAAAACATTTCAAGCGTAGGCTTACCAGATCTCCAACTGGGACAGAGTGCTAGACCTTTAGGAGAAGGAATGTGGGCAGGTGTAGCTTGTTAAGTCCTAGAGCACAATCCTAGGCATGTCTACTCAGAAGCAAGCCCCACTGAACACAATGGGGCTTGCTTCTGAGTAGACATGCCTAGGATTATGCTCTAAGGTTTAACAAGCTACACCTGTCCACATTCCTTCTCCTAAAGGTCTAGCACTCTGTCCCGGTTGGAGATCTGGTAAGCCTATTTAAGCGTATTATGTTGATGTTGTCCTTACAACAACCTTGTAAGGTGAGTAAGAGCACGATCCTAATGCAGATCTGTCCAGAAATAACTCCTGCTGAATTAAATGGGTAGAAGTGTTTGAAAAGGGTGTTTATGTATTTATTTTAAATGTGTTGAATTGAAATGCAAAATGTGGTGTTTTGTGTTTTGATTCACAGGTGCAAATTCCTAAGCATCAACATCAGGTTTAATATCATTGCATTGCAATCTTCAATGTAAATACAACAACCACTTATTCAATTATTTCCAACTGGGAAAGCAATCTGTTTCAGCCAGATGCATTCCACAGCCAGTAGCGAGTTGGTAATTTGGTTTCAATTCTGTTTGAAAAGGTGGTGTTTTGTAAAACATAAAAAGGTCAGAAAGGTGGTGCTTTGTGTTTGCATGCGGTTATCAACAAAAGAAACACCCCTATCAATGGCCTGGGTCTGACTCCCAATTATTAAGTGTGCATAGGATTGCAGCCAAGTATGATTATCCCCACATGTTGCTGCTGGGGCTGAGAGGGCGTGGCTTGAGTGAAGTCGCTGTCACAGCCTAGCTGTAGCTTGAGGCAATTACTTATCTGTTCTTTCCATAACCTGGGGACCGACCAGAAATCAGGTTACGACCCACCAAGTGGGTAGTTTGAGAAACACTGCTGTAGCCTGTCCTGTGAGCGGGGAGGAAGGCCAGCTCCCCCCCCCAAAAAAAACCCCTTGCTTTGCTCTCTTCTTGCCCCTCCCTGCTGCGACCAGTTGGAACTGCCTCCACTAAAGGAAGTGGTCTCTCTCTCTCTGCTTGGAAAAGCTATGTATGATCCAGCCAGTTCACTAATACTGGGTACAGGAGGTGGGGTTGGCTGTTAGGTGTGGGTGGAAAACCTCAAAACTCTGAAGGTCCATGATGTACAAAAAGGATAAATGTTTACTCGAGGCTTTGAATAAAAGGGTTTTGATGAGCAAAGATATAAAAAGAAATACTTAAAAAAACCCAACCCAAAACCATAGGAACTTCGACAGTGCAATCCTATGCTTGTCTACTCAGAAGTAAGTCCCATTGCGTTCAATAGGCTTACTATCAAGAAAGTATATATAGGATTGCAGAGGTGAAATTCTAAGTGGAGAAGTCCTGATTTACTCAGAGAGTTGTTGTGCAGGTAACTGAGAATGAAGAACTTTGCGGGTAATTGGACACAATGTGCTGTGTATCCTTTAAGGATTATGAGTTACAAGCCATTATGAGCAGTACGTTATTGAGGTATGTATGCCAAATACAGTATATTAACAGTGCAATCCTATGCATGCCTCCTCAGAAGTAAGGTCCATTGAATTCAGTGGGACTTACTCCCAGGGAAGTATGTACACAACATTGCAGCCTCAGTCCATTCTGCCTATAAACTGGAAACTGGCTCATGTTGTGTTCTCCAAATACCTTGGCTACACTGTCTCTCTGATATTGCACCAAACAATACCCAAAAATGCTTTGTAGACGTATCGGTGGCTAACCAAGCTGCCTTTTTCCCAGTGGAATTTGGAGTGTTTCTTTTTTCCTTGTGCTGTTTGTGTACATTTATACAATCCAAACTTACAGAGCGATATGTTGTTAATTACCACTGAGCGGTATACAGTTGGCCCTCCCCATCCGCGGATTAGCCACCTGCGGAGTTGACTTAACGCGCGTGGCTAGACTTCGCGGTGGGGAGGGTTGCTGCACCGCAGTACCTTATGTAGAAGCTGCGTGGGTTAAGTCAAATCTGCGGGTGGCCTACGCACCCGCAGGCTTGAAATGCTTGAAAAACGCAGCTGGAAATTACTTCCAGTCATATGTGGGAGGTCTTCTGAGTCGCACACTGTGCTATGTATATACTATGTATAATCCACCGCGGATTTCATTTAATGCGGGGGTTTGGGCATCTGCGGGGGGGGGGGGTGTTCCAGGAATGGAATCCCCATGGATACAGAGGGCCAACTGTACTTTCCTTCTCATTTTACTTCCCTATTATTTACTATGTGTTACTTGCATAACTGTGAAGTCAAAACAGAGAACGCGATCCAGTGATGATTGCGTCAGCCCAGGCCCAGTTTGCTGCAGGCTCTAGGGCAAAACCATGTGCTGGCCCCACACATGGTGCCTCTCCTGCCTGTCCCCTGATGTAGCATTGGGGGCCAGCTACTTTCTGCCGCTGAGGGTTCAGGGGGGTCAGCCTGGCCAGAAGGACCCTCAGTTGGGACTTGGCTAATCTCTGATGGACTTAAGATTCCTGCACATCACTTAAGCTCTTAGACTTAAGAGCTTACAATGGAAAGCGTTCCAAGTCTGGAAACGAATGATAGAAGGAGAATTAAAAATGAATAAAATTTACTTTGTGCTGAACAAAGAACGTCCAGCAGAAGGGAGTGCAGTTGCAGCAATAGAGAAATGGGATTATGCTGACAGTACAGCTCAGCATCTGATTTTTAGAACCCTAACTGCAGAATCACATCCATACGCACAAGAAGCAAAAAATGCAGCTGAAATGAATTCTCTTATAGAGAGATACAATAAAGTTGGTGTGAAACATCAATGCAACTTTACTGATGATTTATGTAAGCTCAAGCTGCAGAAAAAGGAAAGTTATCAAACTCACTGCAGTAAACTCACACAGCTGTTTAATGATTTAGCTATAGCAGGTCTTGCTGGGTTCGTTGGATGATAGAACTTTTAGTCCGTTCAAAAGTGCAATTCGTGCAAGAGAGAAGAAGGAATAACAGAGCTTAGCACAGAATGCTCTGGCCCAGAACAGTTCTATGCATCAAGTTACAAAGCGCAGAGCTATTCTCAAAATAAAGGGAAGCCCCTGTTTTTTTTTTTTTATGTGGATTGGAAGCAGCGGCGTCACTAGGGCGTGCGCGGCCCCAGGGCGGGGCACGCGCGTCACCCTAGTGACCTAGTGAGTTTTGGCGGCCGCGCCACAAATCGTTGCAGCCGGCTCCAGGGACGTCTTCCCCGGCCGGCTGTCCTGGGCCTTCTGAGAGGCCCACTGCGTGAAAATGTAATTTATAACGTTTTTTGCGCATGCCTTTTCCCTCAGGAATGGTCTGCGCATGCACGAAAACCGTTATAAATTACATTTTCACGGTGGGCCTTCGTCAGAGGAGAGAGAAATTCACACCTTTCCTCAGCCAGCTCAAACGGCCCAGCTGGAGACAAAAGAGAGGATTACAGGAAGGGGAGGGATTACAGCCCACAGCATTCCTCAGACAAGAATCGGGGGCACAGAAAGCAATACAATCTCTCACTCAGACACCAAAAGGCACTAAATTTGGAGCATTCCCAGAATCAGAACCTTTCTGCCTGGCTTATAGACTTGGGCTGTTCCAGCCATGTGACTTCACGACTAGATTTTTTCCAGGAATTAGACAGGAGAGATATCTGTGGCTGATGGCAAAAAAATAGACATTCAAGGAAAAGGAAGAGGAAGAATTACATGCCTTTCAGGTGAAGAATCACCTAAAGTCACAGTAAATGAAGTGATTTTTGCCCCAAAGGTCCATCAAAACATGTTGAGCGTGTCTGCCCTAAACAAACAAGGACTTACAGTCACATTTAAAGAGGTCAAATGCAGCATATTAAAGGATGATATACTAATTGCTCAGGGATCTGAGCAGGATGGAGTTTTTATTCTAGATGTGCCAGAGCGACATGCTGAGCAAGTGATGTCTGCCCAGCAACAATGCACCAGAGAATGTGCTGACTTGTGGCACAGGAGGCATTGACATAGAGACATTGACACTTGGAGCATGGAGGATTTTAATAGCAGAGTAAAAAGTGGAAGAAACCTTTCCTATGGTAAAAACGGAATTATCCCGAACTACCATGCACAGTGTGCCAGCTTCAGGGGTATGCTGTTACTAAGTTAGAATAACTCTGGTCAAAACCAGAAGCTGTACAAATGAAACTGAACCGTGCAGCTGAGGTTTTCGCTCCCAATGACGGGGCCGCCTGCACCGCCGCCCGGTGAGCCCGCCCCTTTCTTCACGGCCATCGCGTACGGACGGGCTGGGCCCTGCACAGTCCTGCCGCCGCCAGCTGCAGCTCCGAGGCAGCTATACCCACGGGCCCAGGACTGTGCAGGGTCCAGCCCGGCCAGCCGGGCTAGACAGCAGTGAAGAAAGGGGCAGGCTCACCGGGCAGCGGTGCAGGCGGCCCCGCCGTCGGAAATGAAAGCCTCAGCTGCTGGAGCCAAGGGCTGACAACCCGATTGGTGGGACAGCCAGCTGCGCTGGCTCGCGTCCCGCCGTCAGGACAGGTGGCAGACCATGAGGCCCACAGAGGCTCGACAGTTTGCAGAGAATGCAGTTTGCAGCAGAGAACACGGTAAGCCCCCACACCACATAATTGGAAGTAATTTTGCACTGCCCCCCCAATATGGCCCCCCTCCGGTCCGTGGAAAAAATTTCTACTATGATACCGGTCCCTGGTGCCAAAAAGGTTGGGGACCGCTGACATATGGTATTTTGTCGGAGCAGGGGTGTGTGTGTGTGTGTGTGTGTGTTAATTGTATGGAAATGGTTTTGAGTGGTCTTTGCCTCAAATGTGGCATACAAATACATCCAATAAACAAATAACCGCTGTTGCGAGCCTGAGAAACAAATCCCATCGTTCATCGTGCCTTCATAACCTGTCGTGGAGTCCACCATTCCAATCATGGAAACCTTCATTGGCTGGATGCAGGAGGAGTGGGCGCGGGCTTCTTCTATCTCTTGGCTATCTCTTGACTTCTATCTCTTGGCATGTGCTTGTGAGGAAGAAAAAGTGGGGACAAGCCTGGGGCCGTGACATGGCAAAGCGCCGGGCTATGTTTGCATGCATGTGTGAATAGTGTGCTGTTCCTCAACTATTGTGATAAGCCCCCAAACTGCTCTCCAAACTGGGATCTGGCAGGAGGATGGGAGCTACTGCACAGAAATCTGTCTGGACAAGAACTCTGAAATACCTTTCTCTGGAAGATTGGTGGTTGAAAGTTTTGGATTATGCTGAAATGGATAAGCTTGCAATTTTAATTAAGGAAAAGTCAGTTAACCTTTTGTGAATAATTAGAAACCATTTATTGGTTGTTTTTTTGAGAGAGAGAGGGAGAGAGAGAGGGAAGAATGATGTGATGATCTGCAGATTTAATGAATAGAATGTTGGTGATATTTTGGCATAGTTGGATATTATAAGTAGAAAATAGTGAATAGTATGCTAGTAGGATATACTGCTTCGCGCTTGCTATAACCTTTCAAAATGATGTATTTTATGTTTTAATATTAGTATTATGTTTTAATATTAGACTAATAAAATAAAAATATAAGTAAAAAGAAATCTATCTGGACATTTCCAGAGTTCCTCTAGCTCTGGCACAGGTGCTGCTGCTCAGAACGACAACCACCGTTTTAAACGAACGTTTTGCTAAAGCAGAAACCCTACAGTACGAACAGACATGTTAGGATTTGAAAGTCTTTTGCAACACTTTTTTTTTAAAGTTAAAATAAGCATCCTTGAAAAAAGACAGTGGAGCTAGTCTTATGATTCTCCTGGCAAGGCTCCTTTGTTTGGCGTGAAATGTATCCAGAAACAGGCTCCACAATGCCACAACCAGAGAATTACAGGGCTGCCCCTCCCCCCCCGTGCCAATAATGGATTGAAATGTCACTGCTGACGTTGTTGCCATGCGGCTGAAAGAAGGGAAGGTGATGATGAATGAAGGCCAAGCAAGCGAAGCATGTGCAGGAAGGCTTTTCCACTTGGAGCACGAATAAGGATTGCTGAATGCTGGAGCCAGCCCGGTTTTCTGCCTGACAGTCAATGGCTCAATGTTCCTAATGAACCTGTATGTCAAAGAAGGGCTTATCGCTACATTGACATGCCACAAGGGCAGCCTGCCTGGCAACAGTTCGGTCTCATTCACAGGACCAATTCAGTACAAAGGGGCTGAATCATTCACTATGCATGGAGGTGGCAGAAAACAGATTCCAGTCTGTGTTGGGTGCCCTTATGTTATAGCAGTGGTGGGGAGGGCACTGCATCCAGGGCTGGGTCATCCATCCAGGGCGCTGCCTCAGGTGGCAGATTGGTGGGGATGCCCACCTCCAGCTGCCCATTTGTCTGCCCATTCCTCCTTCTCCTCCCACTCCCTGGATTTGAAAGAACAGTGTAGAAGGAGAGTGGCGGGCTAGAGCTTTGAGACGCTCTAGCCCACCACTCTACTCCTCCATGCTTCCACTCTACTCCTCCACCACTCTACTCTTTTGCCTCATTTTCCTCTTCCTGTTTGAATCCAGGGAGTGGAAGGAGGAGGAGCAGCAGCAGCTGATGTACTCTGCCTCCGGAGCAAGCCCTGCCTGCTTACCCCTGGATTTGCATATGCCTAGGTGGAAGGGATTGAAAGAGCCCCTGGTTCAATCTCTGTCACACAGCAAGACCACCAGCCCACCCCAGCAAATCAACAACTATGATCCAGACACTCATGTCCCCAGACAGAGAGCAGGAGCGACGGCTAGGAGCTGTGAAGCAAGATTTGAAGCAGTTCAAATCTTGCCTCTGCCACAAGCTCACCTTAGGCAAGCAACCTCAGTCTTCCTTGGCTGCAATATGGGGATAATCATATTGATTTACCTTGTAGGATTGTTATATGGACTGCATTAAGATAATGCATGCGAAATTCTTTGCATGCTCAGAAAGCACAATATAAATGTTAAGTCATTTGTGGCACAATACAAATGTTAAGCATACAAATGAAAGCACAATCCAAATGTTAAGTCATGTATTAATAGTGGGGAGTCTTTATGTGGAAGGGAGACACTACTTCGGTCTGGCTTGCATGAGATTGGATGTCAAATCAGTAGAAACTGAATCTGAGAGTGATGTGCAAGTCTAGCCTTTTTCAAAAATGGGTGGGGAAAATATCTCTCTCTCTCTCTCTCTCTCTCTCTCTCTCTCTCTCTCTCTCTCTCTCTCTGTGTGTGTGTGTGTGTGTGTGTGTGTGTGTGTGTGTGTGTGTGTTTAGAGTTGATTCTTTATGCGCAGCGTTTGCATGCACTGGGCCCCATAACCTGTTGGGAGATACCTCTATTTGGGAGGTTATCTAGGAGATTCTTAGCAGAGTTTGTTCCCTCTTCCACCCAGGCAGACTGCTATTAGCTAAATAAACACACGAGGCATAGGCTGAGTTAAGTTGCAAAAAGAAGAATTTTACTCACGGTTCAGCTCATATATACAGCATCTGATTAAGATCAGAGGTTATACTAACTTAAGGATGAAGCGCCCCTCATTGCTGGCGCCTCCTGCATGGTCGTGTGCTGGAAGATGGCCGCCTGGGTCAGAGCCCACATGGCACATGACCATCCACCTTGGAGTCAGGATAGGAAGAGAGTGAGAAAGCATGAAGAAGGAGGAAATATGGTCAAGGGGCCACGCCCCTTCCTTTAGACACAGAGAGGTCAAGGTAAAAGGTCTTTCTGGTGACCAGGCGATACAGCGCCCCCCAGTGTCCACCCCAGTGTTCAGCAGACGAAAGCTGCTCATCTCCAACATTTATCTACTTGCAACGTCTTGCTTTCGAACTGCTAGGTTGGCAGGAGCTGGGGCAGGAGACGGGAGCTCACTCCGTCATGCGGCACTCGGGTCTCAAACTGCTGTCCTACCGACCTTCCAGTCTGCAGTTCAGCATCTTAACCACTAAGCCACTGCACATATGGATAGAAGGTGGTCTTAAAGCTCAGCAAAATCAACAGGGAATGATAATTTGAATCTTCTGTATAGTAGGATACAGCATTGCTGTGTGTTCTTGACAAAATTACAGGTAGCTGCTAAGGAAGCAGACACATAGGCAGCCCTGGAAGGATGGAACAAGGGGAGGCAAGTACCCCTAGACCAGTTGATGGCCCCTCCATTCTAAGACCCCTGCAGTAACTTGAAGGAACAATGGAATGATGGTGAGGTGACCCTAACTCCAGGGTTAACAAACTCTTTAATGCATGATTTATACCGTGCAACAGGTGACTATACAGTACTCCGCGACGGGGTGAGCTCTCGTTGCTTGGCCAGCTCCTGCCAACCTAGCAGTTCCAAAGCATGTCAATGTGAGTAGATAAATAGGTACCGCTTCCGGGAAGGTAAACAGCGCTCCGTGTTCCAGCCGCATGCTACGCGCTGCAGCAAGGAGAGTCATGCCGGCCACATGACCACGGAGGCGTCTTCAGACAATGCAGGCTCTTCGGCTTTGAAATGGGGATGAGCACCACACCCTAGAGTCGGACACGACTGGACTTAATTGTCAGGGGTCACCTTTACCTTTACCTTTAAAACGAGACTAAGTCCTAGAGAGGCTCTGCAAGGTTTCTGTCAACCTTGCAGAGCCAATCTAGGACTTAGTCTCGTTCTACTTGCCTGCAATAAGCAGCCAGAGGCTGCTTCTCCTGTTTGTTTAAGGAAGAAACAAAGCTTACTGGGAAAAAAGTAAAAGCTTGGGGGGACCCTGCGATCCGTGGATAACTGAAACCGTGGATAGCGAATAGTGGATATGGGGGCCCACCTGTACTGGAATAAGTGTCTTAAAGAGCCTTTTTCTTTTCTTTTCTTTTTTAACATTGCAGCATTTCCCTGGAAAGTTCATGCTTTCATCGGACAAGATGACGATTCATATTTTTGCCAAAGGATCGAGTGAGTCATCATCACATTAACTCTTCAGAAGTGCATGCTTGGCAAGATTCCTACCATTGTAAGTTTGTGTCTGTTCTTTTCTCCTGGAAACTCGGCTGAGGAAGTAGAGAGCCTCCAGTAGGAGATAAAGCATACAGCAGGATATTGTTACGTATTTGAGCCCCACTTCCCCACACGGTGAGAAGTTCCAGCACTGCCTGAGTTCTGGCTTCCTTTGGATGAGAGATCACTGGACACTTACAGTGTCTTTGTAATACATTTGTTTTATTTACAAATGCACAGGTTGAGCTTTGGGAGTGAAGTAGCAACATGCACTTCTGCAAGCAACAACAGGTTACATCCCCAGCTGGCAACCTGCACCCCCAGAAGGTGCCTTGGCTCTTGGCTGGCTCCCTCTCTTAGCTTCCTTCCATGCCAGCCTCTCTGTGTCTCACTCACACAGGAGACATACTCCTGTTCCTGCCCAAGCTGTCTTTGTTCTCTCTCTGGCCAAGGTGCCACCTTATACTCTAAGCCAGTGGTTCCCAAACGTTTTAGCACCAGGACACACTTTTTAAAATGACACTCTATCAGGACCTACCTAGTTTGACGAGACTTACAGCGCAATCCTATCCAACTTACACCACCGGTGTAACCAGCAGGGGAGGGCAATGTGGGAGGCTTTGGAGGGAAGGGGAGATTTAAATCCCTTTTGAATCCCCCATTGGAGGGGATTTGAATCCCCTTTCCGTTCTGGGACCTCCCGTTCTCGCTGCACTGCTGGTTACACAGGTGGTTAAGTTGGATAGGATTGTGCTGTTAAAAAACGTGATCTAGAAAGAAATAATATTTTATTCATTTATTTACAAGTATTTTTTAAATTTATTTGCAAAAAAACTCAATCCATTTCTTGTAATGAGGCAGCCCTAATGAATAGCCTCAAGGCTTGAGGGGCTTAAGTTATGTGACCCAGCCTTCACCTGCCCCCACTACCTGTCACTGACAGACTTTGGGGGGAAAATACCAGAAAAAAGATGCTCAAACATTTACCTCCCTATATTTACACAAGTTTGCAAACTGCAGGAGCTCAGCTGTTTGCAGAGCAATTAGCAGCTATATTGCAAACTGCAGGAGCTCCACTCTTTGTAGGGCAATTAGCAGCTATCTGATTTTTGAACAGCCTCAGGGCTTGTGGCAATTACTGTACTTATCTGATCTTTCCATCACCTGTGTTTTAATTGGAGGCTCTGTGGGTCCCACCAGAAAATGGGTCGTGACCCACAGTTTGAGAAACACTGCTCTAAGCCTGAGCCCTTCTTCCCAGGTAGAAATATGTGATAGCCCTGAAGGAGGTGACCATGCAAAGAGCTTCTTGGACCATCAACATGGTCCAAAATTTGGGGCCTTGCTAGCATTCAGGGTAGTTAAGAACAATCAGCTGACTTCTAAGCATAACACAAAGAACTTTGAAGAGCTGCCCAGTCAGCATTCCAGCATGTAGGAGCAGTTGATCTATTTCTGATTACAAAAGCTCCCCAAACCACTTTCCTAATTTTGTAACAATATCTTGCTCAGCTCCAATTTTGGTCATTGGACAGAATGAAGCAGGGAGAACGTATCAGCAACCGGTGCTTAATGGCATATTCCCACTGAACACGGAGATTCCATTTCTCATGCCTGATACTGATAGTATTCTGATATTCTCCTCCGTGAATTTGTCTCATCCACTTTTAAAGTCTTGGCTGGTTCCATGCCTTCTTGTGGCAGATAATTTTATAAATTATTGGGACCCATGAAGAAGGACTTTTCTCTTGCCTCTCCCAAACCTACCAAGAATCACTTGGTGACCCTAAGTTCTATGCGGAAGGGAGAAAAAGTTTTCTCTATCAATTTTCTCCGCACCCTTCATCGTTTTGAAAACTTCGGACATGAGCAGCCTCATTTCTTGCTTTTGCTTTGAACTGAACAGTGGTCACTTGGGAATTCAGCTAGGCACAAAATGATGATCTAGCCTGGACCAAACATGATATGCACATAAAATTGAGAATTGTAAATATTTGCCACCAAATAAAGGCCTTGTTCACGTGGGGGGAGGGGGGTCCAAAGCCCTTAATTTCAGCAGGCACAAATCCAGTGTGTTTTCCTGCATTGTCTGACTCACAAGGCAGCTCAGTGATTGCATCTCTGCCTAATGTTTCATGTCTTGCTCCATTATATCTGGTTTCCATGGCAGCAGTATCCTTTTTCAAGGGCTTCTCTATACGTCATCATCACCCTTCGTCATCTCTGCTTTCTGCCAGGCAAGAACCAGACTAAGGAGCACCTCTATTTCAGAAACAAAAGAATAGGAAGGGACAGCCGAGCAGTCAGTGGACACACACGCTCCCCCAAGGTTTCCTGCTCCTTCTTTACATCTTACCCAGCTGCAGCAATGATACATTTTGAAGTACTGGAGCTTGTCATGACACACTCCCCATAGCCACACCCCACTAACAGCCTCATCCTATCCCCTGACATGCTGGAGCTTGTTGCAGCACATGCTGCATGATGACTATCATGGGGGCTGGGGCAGGAGGCCTGGGAGAAGTACATTTTTTCCCTTCCCTCTCCATAGGCCTCCTGATGTCCTGTGGTTCTCTCTGGACCTACGCCAGCCATATAGGTGTGTAGGTCCAAGGAGAAATGAACTTTGATGCCCTGGCAGAGGACCTACACTGGGGACAGGATAGAGGAGGCTGCATCCCTGTTGGTTCTTTTAGAGCTTTCAGCACCATTGAGTATGGTCTTATCTAGACTGCTATTGTGTCTTCTATCCCTTCCTTCCTCCCAGGCCAATTGGAAGGGGTGGATCAGTAGAGAGTGGCAAGGCAAAGGCAATTTTGAAAGGCAGAAGGAGAGACAGAAGCACAGAGCACAGGAGAGCAGGCAGAAGGGTGGGAGACTGAGAGGGGCATTCTGAAGATGAGGGGAGGCTGGAGCAGAGCAACCCTCCAAGACTAAAATCTCAATTTCTGGGTCCCAACCCACCTGTCAAAGACCTCTGTACTACAGCAAGTGACGAATTGTGTGCAGAAACCTGGCTGAGCTGGACGTGTTGGGTCAAACTTTCCAATAAGGAGATTTTCACTTCAATCTAGCTCTGTATAAGGCTCGCTTGTTCATATAGAAACCAGATGCTTCAGGGAGGCAAAAGTTCTGTCCCGTGGAACAGAACAAAGACAGAAATCCACTGTGTTCAGCCAATTAAATTGGGGGGGGGGGGAATGGCCATTAATCATACTGTGAGCATTTGTCTTAATCTTAATCCTTTTGTGATGCTTCTGTTTTCTTTGTGCTTCCTCTTCAGTTTACCACCTGATTTCACGATGACTGAGGGTTTAGATCAGAGGAGATTCAGTTGTCTCACCTGGGAACAGATTAATATACTGGATCAAGTGCTAACTGAGGTGATACCCATTCACGGAAGAGGGAATTTTCCGACACTGGAGGTAAAACCAAAGGACATCATTCGTGTTGTTAAGGAGCAGCTGATTGAGAAGCAAATCGCTGCCCGAGACATCCGCCTCAACGGCTCCACGGCCAGCCACATCCTTGTGAAGCAGAATGGAACCAGCTACAAGGACCTGGACATCATTTTTGGGGTTGAGCTTCCAAGCGAGAAAGAATTTCAGGTTGTTAAAGAGGCTGTCTTGAATTGCCTCTTGGACTTTTTACCAAAATGCGTCAACAAGGAAAAGATCACGGCGCAAACCATGAAGGATGCCTACGTGCAAAAGATGGTGAAAGTGTCCACAGATCACGATCGCTGGAGCCTCATCTCCTTGTCCAATAACAGCGGCAAGAATGTCGAGCTCAAATTCGTTAACTCCCTTAGGCGGCAGTTTGAGTTTAGTGTTGATTCTTTTCAGATTATCCTGGACTCCATTTTGACCATTTATAGTAATGCCGATGGCAAACTGTCAGAAGATTGTCATCTGCCTGTCGTAGCTGAGAGCATGTACGGAGACTTCAGCGAGGCCATGGACCACCTGAAGTACAAACTGATTGCCACAAGGAACCCTGAAGAAATCCGTGGAGGAGGCCTTTTGAAATATAGCAACCTTCTAGTTCGGGATTTTAAGCCAGCCAACGAGGCAGAAATCAAATCTTTGGAACGTTATATGTGTTCTAGATTCTTTATCGATTTCCCTGACGTAGCAGACCAACAGCAGAAGATCGAGTCTTACCTGCGCAACCACTTCATTGGGGAAGAGAAGAGTAAGTACGACTACCTGATGACGCTACGTGAGGTTGTGAACGACAGCACGGTTTGCCTCATGGGGCACGAGCGAAGGCAGACACTGAACATGATTACGATCCTGGCTCTCAAAGTGCTTGGAGAACAGAATATCATTCCCAACGCAGCCAATGTAACATGCTACTATCAGCCTGCTCCATACATCAGTGACAGGAACTTCAGCAATTACTATATTGCTCATGGACAGCCCCCCATTATCTACCAGCCCTACTCCTTTCACATACACATGCAAAGTGGCCTGGTGTAGAAAACCACAACACCTCCTTGCCTTACGTCAACGCTCACCTTCTCCCCACCAATCCTTGGTCCTAGCTCTCGTCAAAAATAAAGCCCCGGTTAAAGCAAAGTTTTCTATCACTTTTGATTTGCAGGACATCTTTTTTGGGGAGGGGTGGGGGGAGCGCATGTGCAACATTGCCAACCATCCACCGTCAGCAAAGAGCCTTGGAGTTTGTTGCAACAGTCTGAGGTGACTCGCTCTCTGGAAGTTGCATCAAAAGCATTTGAAATGTCTGTTGGTCTGCTCATGAAATGTTTGATTACTTGTTTTGTGAATAATTTGTGTTGAACAATTGTGTGTCAAATTTATCAGCCAATGTCTTTAAAATGTGTGTGTGTGTGTGTGTGTGTATGTGAGAGAGAGAGAGAGAGAGAGAGAGAGAGAGAGAGAGAGAGAGAGAGAGAGAGAGAGAGAGAGAGAGAACACAATTTGACTGATTAGGGTACACGTGGCTAATCAGCAGAGTGGGCGTTATAAGTGGCACAGGTACTGGGAATTTATGACACAGCTGGACAAGAACAAGAAAGTCTCGCTCATGATGACTAGTTCCTGTCTCGTCACTGCGGCCAGCACTATTGCTTGTTCCCTAGTTGAGAAGACAGGAGATACACAAGAATAAAGCTGGGGATGCATATGTATCAGAGCAGTGGTTCTCAAACTTTTTAGCACTGGGACCCACTTTTTAAAATGACATTCTTGGGGCCCACCTAGCTTTACGAGACTTAAAAAAAAGTGATCTGGAAATAAATAATACATGTATTTATTTACAAGTAATATTTTTTATCTATTTGCAAAAAAAACCTCAATCCATTTCTTGTAATGAGGCAGCCCAAATGAATAGCCTAAAGCAGTGGTTCCCAAACTGGGAGGTGTGGCTCCCAGGGGAGTGCCACAGAATCCTCTTGGAATACAGTGCAATGCCAATTGGCAGGCATCAACATCATGTGAAGGGAGCTACGGCCAATGGTTGCCAATGGTCAAAGGAGCCACAGGTTGAAAACGTTTGGAAACACTGGCCTAAAGGCTTGAGGGGCTTAGATATGTGAACCAGCCTTCATCTGCCCCTACTACCTGTCATTGACAGACTTGGGGGGGGGGGAAACCACCTCCAAAAAAGACGCTCAAACATTTATCTCCCTATATTTACAGAAGCTTGAAAACTGCAGGAGCTCTGCACGGTAATTGGCAGCCATCTTGCAAACTGCAGGAGCTCAGCTCTTTGAAGGGTAATTAGCAGCTATCTGATTTTTGAATAACCTCAGGGCTTGTGGCAATTATCTGATCTTTCCATTACCTGGGACCCACCAGAAATCAGGTTGCCACCCACCAAGTGGGTTCCCGACCCACAGTTTGAGAAACACTGTATCAGAGCATGAAAATGCTACCCAAAGAGATCTAGGCTGTATCTTACAATGCACAGAGAAAGTAAGTAAGGCACGATCCAGCAGGAAGGTCTCCACTGTAGCGAAGAGAAAACAGCAGTGCTCCTAAGCGCCTCCCATTCATTTCAATGGGGCTCATGAAGAAGACCTTCTAACATGTTGAGATAAGATAAAAAATAAAGAACAGCCCATTCCTGTGATGCATGTAGTAGTATACAGACCAGCTGTATGATTGCAAGAGTAAAGGAGATTTGGACACTGAGCAGGACATGTCCTTGCCCTTCAGCACAAGTCCATTCAACCGGTCGGTCCACTTCTTGACCGCTGAGTCATGGCAGAGCATGCAGAAGGTCCTGGCTCTGCCCCTGGCACCTCCAGACAGCAGGACTTGGGAAAAGCACTATCTGAAGCCCAGGCTGCGTAGAGCCTCTTCCAGTCAGTGTCAATAATAGTGAACTCAATGGACCAAACAGACCACAGTAGGAGGCAGTTTCTACCTCACCTCTCTGCTGACTGGAGTCTTGAAGCTGTTCCAATTTCATGACTCCAGTCGATGGAATGTTGTGCGCCCAATCGTTCACGTGGAAGTTGCACCACTTCTGTGACGTTTTCCACTGATTGTTTTTCAGGTGTTGCCATGACATGATGAGTCCTATCTCTCTAAAGTCTTGCCTCAGGATACACTGCCTTTCTCCGAGATCCCTAGCACCACCCCTGCACAAAATTGTAGGTCCTTATGGAGAAGGAATGTCATTTTAAGACAAGCTCTGCTCAGGTGTTTGTCTCCCTGTGGAGACAAACATGGGAGGGGCTTCTCCTGGACATGCCCCATAGCCCCACCCTCTCTAGTGATGCGTACACATTAGCTCCACCCTCCCTATTATCAGCATTTTCTGCAGTGACAAATACCGAACAGTGGAAGAGATCTTTCCCATATTTGCAAGCCTGAGTTTCAATCACAGGGAAGATGTCTCTCCTCGTTCAATATTTGCTGCCAATGCTCATCACGGAGGGGGGGCAGTGTATGCACATCAGAGGGAAGGGGTGGCTCTGGTGCACAGTCAGGAGGGACCCCTCGCCTGTTCATCTCCATAGGGAGATAATTTATACTGCCATCCTATGCGCACTTTCCTGGGAGTAACCCCAATTGAACAAAGTGGGATTTATTTCTGAGTAGACATGCATAGGATTGTGCTGTAAATTTGTACTGTAGACACTAGACACCCTCACAGAAGTGGTACCAAATCAAGCCAAAACAGGTTTGTTTGTTTTTTTAACTTGGAAATGTGACAAACCCCCCCCCTCCCAAAAAATCTCAACCATACTTTGTTTTTAGACACATTTGGGTTTGTCTTTTGAAATTTGATTTGAGGGATGCTGTAGCCAGGGGGATCATTCACTATGTGTGCCTTGTAGCGCCATCTAGGCTTTGAAAATCACTCTTATTAAGTATCCTTTTACCATTGTACAGGTTGATTACCCCTTATCTGGACATCCGAAATCCAGACTATTCTGAAATCCAGACATTTTTGGGGCTATGGATTAAAAAAAAAAACTTTTTCTAGCACCTGGCTGGGACAGCGCAAGGCATGCTGGGGCACAAAATTATTTAAAATATTGTATAAAATTGCCTTCAGACTATGTGTATAAGGTGTATATGAGACATAAATGAATTTCGTGTTTAGACTTGGGTCCCATCCCCAAGATTATGCAAATATTCCAAAACCCAGACAACTTCCCATCCCAACTGTCCCATTTGTACGGATTACAAGATGGCTCCCACAGTGAAATACTGTCATATGCACATCTCCCTGTGAGCAAGTCCCTCTGGACTTGATGGGGCTTAGTGTAAGCGTACTCTGGATTACATTTAGCCCAATCCTACCCAAATCCCCGCCCGGTGATGCAGTGCTGTTGGTGCGGGTTCCGCTGCATCCTGCAGGAGATTTTCGGCTGCTGGAGGTCTCCTTAGGGTAAGGGGTTAAGTATTGAGCAGGCAACCTCACTTTTCTCTCTGCCTCTCTCAATTTCAAACCTTTCCATGTTTTTTTCCCCTTCTCTTCAGGGAGGCAAGGGGATTTGGCAAGGAGACATCCAATGTGTCTTCTCCCCCACACTCTGTCATTCACAGAGATACCCAGTGAAATGCTGTGCAAAATCTTACTGGTGATAAATGTTGAAAATGAAATGAAATTCCTTTCCACTAGCATGATTCCCCCCCCCCAACTCCCCTGAAATCAAAGCATTTTGGGCTTTTTTACCCCTCCCCTTTTTTTTTAAAGTTTCAACCCTCTGCAACCTTCTGGAGTTCAACTACCCAGAAACCTTCATCTTCTTCACTACATCCCAATCAACACAGACTTTAGAAATAGATAAGAGAGATGTTTACATTCTTTATATATCAGTCTATCCAAGCTCTACCAGCGGGTCTGGAGCTCAGCCCCATAGTTGTCAAAGGAAATACTCCCATCAGCATTAATGGTCTTTGGTTAAGAAGATGTATAATGATAAATCTGTATCAAACGTTAGATAGTAAGTATGAAAGACAGTAAGACACCAATGTGCAAAAAAACCCACCACAAACCCACACCGAAAAGTCTCAGGAATAAAGTGGTTATTAATATATTCATAAGGTCTTTTCTTACATAGAGGTAGCAAATGAATGTCACCAGAGGACATATCTGTACATACAAAGGTCATGAAAATTAACATTTTGTAAACATTTCGTAAGTTATATGATTGCTGAAAAGCTTAAACAGATCTGTTAATGGTTTAAGGAAACGTTGATTCTGGTTAAAAACACAGGGAATTTATACATTCAAGTAAAATGTAACCGGGGGGGGGGCACTTCTTCTTAGATGCATAACTCTTGGAACAAAGTTCCGTTGAAATGAACGAGATTTGCACAAGAACAATACTGGGCATCTGACTTTGGGTGAAATCACAGAAAACTTACTGCAGAATAAGCTGCTGCTGCTGCTGCTGCTGCTGGAAACTGTTTGCGGTGACTCTTAACCAGCCAGAGAGTGTACTGAGTATTAACCAGTCTGTGCTCCAACCTCCCACATCCCCTGATTTAGAAGTAGTTGTGTACAACAGGGCCGCATTCAGCATACTGCATAGCCAGAAGCTACAAATAACTGTCCCTTGACAAGCTGGGGTGTGTGTGTTATTTGGCTTTGAAGGGATATCACCGAATTCCTCTTTTTCTAACATTTGTATAATTTGCAAATTCCATACATTCATGGGGAAAATATGTAAAGAAGCTCCCCGATTTACAGACTTCCAAATTGCGAACGTCTGACTTGTGAATGGGTTTGTTCGGGGCTTTGAAGCAAGCACAGCTGTGAAGACACCCAAAAACAGACACACACAAAAACCTGTGTAGTCAGATGTAGAGGAAACAGAAAGATCTGTCTGTCCCTAGTATTAATCCACCCCCTAATTTATTGTTACTGCGTATATACTGCATGTATTCCTGACGGTGCATCTTATCTATATCTTAGTTCTTGCGCTTATCAGGTTGTTCATCCCCTTTGCATCACAAAGGTGCTCCCTTCCTCCACCACCCAGATAATGTAATATGTGAGGTGGACTCTTTGTGCGCAGCCTTGTATAATCATACTTTGTATCATGCTTTCAGAGCATACAAAGTGCTTCACATGTACTATCTTAATGTTGCCCTTGCAGCAGCCCTGTAAGAAAAGTATTACTACCCCCATTTTGCAGATGGGGGAGACTGAGGTTCATGGCAGAGGAAAGGTTTGAACCAGGGAAGTCCTGATTCAGAGCTTAGTCTCTTAGCCACTATGACACATCAGCTTGTATGCATAGCTTGTTTGACCCTTGTTTTGAGATGGAAAAGTCATGTGAATCAGGCTTTTACATGAATGTCTGCCTCATATCCTACCTTACGTGCATGGTCAATTGAACGGGTGCAAGCATATTCCTTCACCAGGCATGAGAATCACCAGCCCAGTGAGTGTACAAATCAGTCCACCATCTTATAACCTTCAGGTATAAATCTACACCAAGTGTTCGTTCTGCAACTTTTTTTTTATTTTGTTGACAGTATCTATACCTTGAGATCTATGTTTATGTGATATCTTGCTATCAACAGTGTTACAATCTGTCTACTGATTTAAAAAAAACTCAGAAAGATATGAATGCCTGATTTTAATTCACTGGTATCTGAAAATGTTCACAGAGTTTACAACTTTGAGTAATCTAATGTTGTCAGGCCCATGTGTGTTATGGTCTACTCTGAAGTGCTTACTTACTATAGATAGATATATAGCTAAATAGATAGATAACTCTACATTCTTTGATTTTCTGTTGTTGTAAGCGGCTGAAAGTGGAACTTTTGTGTGGTTTTGTTTGTTTGTTTGTTTGTTTGTTTGTTTGTTTGCTTAGAATGCAATTTGTGACTTAACACATGACTCAGTTTTCACAATGGGTAAAACCCATTCTAGAGTGTCCTCCATCAGGATGATATGTTTGTCGTGTTAACAGTGACCCTGGAAAGCGTTGTGTTGAATAAAAAGAAAAAGGGGGGGGGAATCATAAAAATGAATGAGTTGAATGAATCAACGATGCTGCCATTATATTCCAGGAGGCCTGATATGCAGGGCACTTCCATGCAAGCCGTAAAAAGTTACTCTGATATAGTGCAACCGCAAGGGCTTAAGGGTTTTCTCGTTCAAACCGGGGGGGGGGGGGGGAGAAACTCGGCCAGACTTGGAAACAGATACATGCATGGAACTGATTTTTCCACTTGAGTGAATGGGGGAAGACTTTGAAAATGCACAGCATCTTCTTATATTCATAAGGGCTGCTGGGCATGTTGGGAATAGCTAGACGGGGCATTTTATGTGCAAATCCCACTGAGATCCAGTTATGGGACTGTTGCCATGCGTTGATTTTGGTGCTGCTCTGTCAATTTCCCACCCTGATGTCAAGAAGAGAAATTATTATAGCAATCTACTTAAGCGCACATGTTCTGGGCATCCATTTAGAAGATGACACACAACTCCAGCACATAACAGAATCAATCCCCGCAGCACAAATTAATGATACGTACTTTCTGCTACCAGTTCCTCCCAGTGGCAAAGCACATAGGAAACAAACAGTGCCTATAGTACTGCAGGACGAGCACACCCAACACCTATCCAAACAGTCCCGTAAAATCAAAACTCAGCCACATTTCAGAATTCCACTTCAATTTTGGGAACATTCATACTTTACTGTTTGCTGCTGAAATTCAGCTTAGATGCTGGTCCAAACTGCTCAATAGATATTTATTTATTTATGTTTTATACTTGCATACCAACTTGCTGATGAAACATACCCAACTGCATCCATAATTGGGAATATTAGGGGAAATATATCAAATTAAAAGAAAACATTTTTTCTCAGAATTGCTCTCTTCCTGTCTCTGTCCCCCACCCTCCCCAATCTAATTCAGACTGCAATCATGCACACTTCCCTGGGAGTAAGCCCCATTTGGCTCAATGGGACTTACTTCTGAGTAGATAGGGCTGTCAGATGTACAGCTAGCTGTCTTTCTGCTTGCAAAGTGGGAGGGGTGTTATTTCATAGGATTGGTCATTTATAATTTCTGGAGATACTCTTTGGGGCTTTGCTGCAGCACTGAGTGTGGGGAAGGTGTCACGTGGGTGGGGGCCCCACCATGAATGAGTTATGGCCCAAGCTTGTATTGTATTGAATCAATCCTGGGAATGGAAAAAGCCAAACTATACCATAGAGCCTACAGGTCACTTTTTGCTTCGATCAGCATGGGGTGTTTTCTTTGTACTTAATCTCAAGCACTGATTTGGTGGTCTGGGAATGGAGTTGTACTGTGAGGATGTAAGTTGCTTGATGTGCCATCTAAACTTGTGCAAAAGAAAAAAAATTGTGATGCTACAAAAATTGTATTGATCATGTCTGTCTGTAGGTCATTAGTCCGTATATTGACTAGTGCCTTTGGGTATTTGGGGAAAGATCATTAAAAAAGTACCTGCTTTTAATCCAAGCGTCTGATTTATTTGTAAATACAGATTCATTCATTTCTTCTTCTTCTTCTTACACAGGGTCCGATAGGCCACTGGGGCTATATAGATTCTACAATTTCCAGCATAAAAGTGATTCATATGATGATGTTGTGTACAAATGTGTTGGCTTGGAGGCTTTTGGAGATTGGAAATGTTTCCCTCAAAATAAAATCATAGAATGTTAGAGTTGGAAGGGGCCCTGGAGATCATCTGGTCCAGCCCTCTGCTCAGTACAGGCAATCAGCTCTGAGAATATTTCCATTTTTCATGCGAGGTATTTCTCACCTGCAGACTGCAGTTACTACTGCTTCAGTACCATCCCCCCCCCCCTTTTGTTGTAACTTCTTTCTCCTTCATGCAGTTGTCCTGCAAATCAGGGAACATGTCATTTATGCAATGACATCACAGTGCTGTGAAAGTGATGACCACACACAATGACCTATAGCCAATCTGCTCTGATGATAGGCTGGTTACTGAGAACAACTGAAGCTAATGAAAAGCAAGGGGAAAGTTTCCTGGATGAGTCACAGAAGTGATCTAAGTCAATCAGGAAAGGTGAGAGCAAGCAAAGTTTACTTATAGCAATGCTGCCAGAATATTTTCATTCCTTTGGCAGTATTCCATAAACATTGTTGTGGGGAGGCATTGTTCATGGATGACAAAAGTGCTTAGGAAAATCCTTTCAACCCTCTCCCCCACCGTATCCCCACAGACTAAAATGTATCCTACACATACTAGAATAGAGGTCTTCAACAGGTGGGTTGAGACCCAGAAGTGGGTCACAACCTGACCTCAGGTGAGTCATGGCAGTGCCCGCACCGCCATTTTGTTTTGAGGCTCAGGCCTGCACAGTTTGAACAGTAGCCAGATAGGTTGTATCAAGCAGCCCAGGCAAACGATTTCAACTAAAAGGTACTCAATCCACATATGCAATATTTTTCAAAGTCACATGTTTCCATTCTCCTTCAGCTAAAGTCGTCTTTGGCTAGATGCTGCCTTGCTTACCTGAATACCATGTCATCCATATGTTCATCTATTTCAGTGGTGGCCAACCTTTCAACATGAATGCTGGCCCTTTAAATGGTTGCATGGGTGAGGGCATTTCAGCAGGTGAAGCTGCTTTAGCAGCACTATTAGCATTTGCAGCTGCCAAGATTCTGTCTTCTACACTACTCTTAAGAAAACAGTAGCCCTAATGGTGGAAGGTTGGCCACCCCTGATCTATTTACATGAGTAGGAGGAGGAAGTGGACTCTTTTCAAATTCCAGCACAGCTGTCAGTGTGGCTGTTTTCACAGTTGATTATGTTGTTGTTGTTGTTGTTGTTGTTGTTGTTGTTGTTCAGTCGTTAAGTCGTGTCCGACCCTTTGTGATCCCGTGAACCATATCCCGCCAGGCCTTCCTGTCCTCCACTATCTTCCTGAGTTCGCTCATTTTCAGGTTCGTTGCATCGGTGATGCTGTCTAACCATCTCATCCTTGGCCTTCCCCTTCTCCTTTTGCCTTCAATCTTTCCCAGCATCAGAGTCTTCTCCAGAGAGTCCTCTCTTCGCATTAGGTGGCCAAAATATTTGAGCTTCAGCCTCAGTACCTGTCCTTCCAGGGAACAGTCAGGGTTGATTTCATTTAGGATTGACTGATTTGATCTCCTAGCAGTCCGAGGGACTCTCAGGAGTATTCTCCAGCACCACAGTTCGAAAGCATCTATTCTTCGGCGCTCAGCCTTTCTTATGGTCCAACTCTCGCAACCATACATTGCTACTGGGAACACCATCGCCCTAACTACACGAACCTTTGTTGGCATGGTGATATCTCTGCTTTTTATTATGCCATCTAAGTTTGCCATAGCTTTCCTTCCAAGGAGTAAGCGTCTTTTAATTTCATGGCTGCTGTCTCCGTCTGCAGTGATCTTGGAGCCCAGAAAAGTAAAATCTGTTACTGCTTCCATTTCTGCCCCTTCTATTTGCCAGGAATTGATGGGCCCAGATGCCATGATCTTAGTTTTATGAATGTTGAGTTTCAAGCCAACTTTTGCACTCTCCTCTTTCACCCTCAGCAACAGGCTCTTTAGTTCTTCTTCACTTTCTGCCATTAGGGTGGTATCGTCTGCATATCTGAGGTTGTTGATATTTCTCCCGGCAATCTTGATTCCGGCTTGTGATTCATTCAGCCCTGCATTTCTCATAATGTACTCTGCATATAAGTTAAATAAGCAGGGTGACAATATACAGGCTTGCCATACTCCCTTCCCAATTTTGAACCAGTCGGTTGTTCCATGGCCGGTCCGAACTGTTGCTTCTTGACCCGCATACAGGTTTCTCAGGAGACAGGTAAGGTGGTCTGGTACCCCCATCTCTTTAAGAATTTGCCACAGTTTGTTGTGATCCACACAATCAAAGGCTTTTGCGTAGTCAATGAAGCAGAAGTAGGTGTTTTTTTTTTGAACTCTCGGGCTTTCTCCATGATCCAGCGCATGTTGGCAATTTGATCTCTAGTTCCTCTGCCTCTTCGAAACCCAGCTTGTACGTCCGGTAGTTCTCGGTCCACGTACTGCTGAAGCCTAGCTTGTAGGATTTTGAGCATAACCTTGCTAGCATGTGACATGAGTGCAATTGTACGGTAGTTTGAACACTCTTTGGCACTGCCCTTCTTTGGAATTGGAACGTAAACTGACCTTTTCCAATCCTTTGGCCACTGATTATGTTGTACATTGTGTTAAATCAAAACAGAGTAAGAGTAAATATACACATACCGGTATCTTGTGTGTCTGTTACTGTTATTGTTTCCATTTTTTTGTAATCAAAAATGAAGAAAATTAATGCACTCCCTGCTACAGCACATAGGCCATCCTTGCAGGAAGGATCCCTGATAGGTTAACGTACAAGAATTTGAATTGTGTGCGAAGGGGTGTGATGAAGGGACCCCTTTTATTCCAACAGAAAATAACAGGAACGTGGCTTGTCTTCAGCACTCAGTATAGCTCCATTATTTTGAACTAAATAACCTGCGTGTCCATCAGAGAGGGTTAGGTTTAGATGTGTCTTGGGTATACCAGACTTCCTGGCCCTAGTGGCGCTGGAGTTGGTACTCGGCTGGGAAGGGGTTGAGAACCCTTGACCTAAAGCAAAAGCTGCAGTACTCTGCAACTATTTCGCACATATTCTCCAGGCTTCAATCCCACCCATACTTTCCTGGGAGTGTTGTTCAGTCGTTAAGTCGTGTCCGACCCTTCGTGACCCCATGAACCATATCCCGCCAGGCCTTCCTATCCTCCACTATCTTCCTGAGTTCGCTCATTTTCAGGTTCGTTGCATCGGTGATGCTGTCTAACCATCTCATCCTTTGCCTTCCCCTTCTCCTTTTGCCTTCAATTTTTCCCAGCATCAGAGTCTTCTCCAGAGAGTCCTCTCTTCCTGGGAGTCCAGAGAGTCCTCTCTTCCTGGGAGTAGGCCCCATTGAACACCGTCGGGCTTGCTTCTGAGTAGACATGCATAGAGTTGGGTTGCTAGTCTAGCCCACGTAGGGTCAGCATTGTCGTGTTCGGGCTGCGTCCTTCAAGCTTTTTTCCCCATGGTCCAGTGCTATAATATCACAAACCCTCCTGACCCTATTCCTGTAAATGTCTGCCATGTAATATAAAGCAAGATAACAAGAAGTTAATGTAAGACTTTTGACTCATTAGTCCAAGGCATACTGTACTGGAGATTCTGGTTAACGTAAAAAATGCTTCCCCCATAAATACTTAATAATAAAAAAACATATAAATGGTACTAAGCACAAGTAAGTAACACTTACATAACACATAATAAAATTATGGTTACAAAGGACACCAGTAACAGACCAATTCTATCCCCCGCCACACTGTAGGTGTGCACTGCTTGCTGGGGGGGGGGGTCAGGAGGCCTGCAAGAGGTAAGAGAAAATGTATTTCCCTTACCTCTGTGCAGCCCCACCCCTTATGGGTCTCCTCAGACCTTCAGTTGCCAGCTATATAGCTGCCGTACATCTGAGGAAAGCAGAGAGCGAGCCAAAAAATGGGGGAATAGGATCACATAGGCACATGTGACTGCCTCCGGATCACCCCCTTTCTGCCCCAACTACCCCCTGCCCCTGGCCCACCCCTGCCGCCAACTTACCGGACTGGGCAGAGCCTCCAGGAGCTGCTGCTGCTCAGACCGTGCCACTCGCTGTCTGCCGCAGTGGCCCCGCAGCGTGTGGCAGTGGCCCGGCTTTTGTGGCACAATAACACCCTGCATTGCCAGAATGCGAGTTCCGTCAGCGCAGGGTGCCCATAGGATCGGGCCCTAAGATAACCGATATTTAACATTGAATTGAGTGCACTATTGTCAAGCACTTGAAATCCTGATGCCCTTTGCAAATATATTCATTTACAAAATACGTAGATATTATGTAACAATATATTCAGGATGGGGAAGAAATTAGGCTAAGAATCAACGAAGAATATTGACACTTCGTGTGATTGTGTGTGTGTGTGTGTGCGTGCGCGTGTGCGCATGCGTGTAGCACAGGAGCTGGGAGACAAAAATAAGGTATAGGAATATATAAGAATATAAGAAGAGCCCTGCTGGATCAGGCCAAGGGCCCATCTAGTCCAGCTTCCTGTATCTCACAGTGGCCCACCAGATGCCTCTGGGAGCACACAAGACAACAAGATGCCTGTATCCTGTCGCTACTCTCTTGCATCTGGCATTAAGAGATAGCCTATTACTAAAACCAGGAGGTTGCATATCGCCATCATGGCTTGTAACCTGTGATGGACTTTTCCTCCATGAATCTGTCTAATCCCCTTTTAAAGGCATCCAGGCCAGGTGCCATCACCACCACCTCCTGTGGCAAGGAGTTCCATAGATTAATTACACGCTGGGTCAAGAAATATTTTCTTTTGTCTGTTCTAATTCTCCCGCCACTCAATCTTAGTGGATGCTCCTTGTTCTAGTGTTGTGCAAGAGAACTTCTCTCTATCCACTCTTTTATCACTGATCACCCCTTGTTCAGAATCCTGGTTTGGAAGTGGACAAAGGCATTGCATCTCAAAGCAAAACCCCTGAATAGCTCTTTATTCACTGGGGAGAAAACACCCATATTGACCATTGTGAGAACTAGCTTGTGACTCCTCCTACATAATTTATATTTGCAAAGCTATATATAAGCCTTACTAATTAAGTTCGCAAAGCGGTTTACAGACAAAATCAAATAATTAAATTTGATGAATTAGTTACCCCTGCTAAGAGGTAACTTTTTCAATGGGTGCTCCTCTTATATTTAGCAGGGGGGGGAGTAACTGCCCCCCTTTCACCCCAGCTGTTTGCTGGTGGTGTTCTGCATCTTTTTTAGATTGGGAGTCCTTTTGGGACAGGAGTCAGCTGGGAGTCATTTAATCATTATCATTATCAGCTGGGAATCATTTAATCATTTGATTTTGTCTGTAAACCGCTTTGTGAATTTTTTGTTGAAAAGCGGTATATAAATACTGTTAATAATAATAATAATAATAATAATAATAATAATAATAATAATTGTGACAGCTTCACCATCCCCAGGGGGGGAAGAAGCTAACATTGAACTTGAACATAGACATGGAAGGAGGGGGGGGGGAAGCAAGTGACAATTGTAACCACCTTCATTCTCATGAGCATCCTATGATCAGTGGCAGGAAACTTACATAGAAAATAGCCACTGGTCCATGATCTGCTCATTATGGTCTGCATACTGGGGCAGTTGTTCTTCATCTGCTCTTTCGGGGGGGGGGGGTAATTCTGAGCTCTACCTGGTGATGCCAGGGGTTATACCTAACCTGGGACATTCTGCAAGCAACATTTGTACCCTTGTACGGAGCTACAGCTCCTTCCCTCATGATTTCTCATGCTCTTCCTAAACAGATCTAAACATTCACAAGCAGGCATTCATCTCTGTTCGCTAAATCGCCGAAGAGTTTACAGAGTTGGCGTGCATGTTGGAGAGGTTCTAAATAATGCATGCGTGTCACCACGACCTGGGGGGATACACACATCGGAGAGAGACATGCTAATCTGTCACTGCTTCTCATGGCCGGCTGGCTCAGCAACACCGAGGATTTTATAAAGCCCAGGATGACAACGGTAGGCTGGATGGAGATTGAGGCAGTCAACAAATTAGACCTGAATGGCTCCTTTCCAAAGATTAATCACTTAATTTGGTACAAGGCAGTCAAGCAAGAGAGGCTTTTGTACGCTTGTTTCCTCTCGTAGCTGTTCCTGACATTTGTGTCTGCTGCTTGGTTTGGGCGGTGAGGACTGCAGAATGGGAGGAGATGAATTTAGGGGGGGGGGCAGCTCTATCAATACATGTTGGCCTGGATAGCTCAATGCATCTCCGTATAGAGGCACTATACATTTTAACAGAAACACACTCCCTGGTATATCCAGCTCAGCCATTGCAACCCTGATGGCTATAGCTCTTCAAGGTTTCAGAGAAGGAGTCTTTCCCTGCCGTACCTGGAGATACCCTGCCCGGTGTGTTTCCTTATCAGCCAGTGTAAGTGGAAAATATGCACAGTGAGGGCTAGAGAGGGGCCACAATCAGAACTGCACTGCTGCAAATGATACCCTCATAGAAAAAGGAGTCAGTCCCTTATGAGCAGGGGTGTCGTCAAGGGGAGGGGGCAGAGTGGGTTGCAGCATCCGGGCTTCTACTACAGCAAGAACATTCAGACTGCCTTGGACCCTTTTTTCAAAGACCTTAGCAAGAAGGAGCATCAGGCTCAGCAGGAGGCAAACTGAGACCATCACCTAGGGGCATATGGGCTGTCATCTTTCCCAAGAGCAACCCTGAGACACAGTATGCAGCTCGTGTTACATTAAGGCAGTGGTTCCCTAACTGGGGCGTTGCGACGCCCCAGCCGGGAACAAAGGGTTGCTATGCCCTTAAGGGGCATGGCAACCCGCGGTGACATCAACAGCGCGCCCGGGATCGCGCCGCCGCCGCCACCGTGCCCGGGATCGTCCTTGTTACCTTCACTGGTGGGCAGTGGGTGTCCGGCGGGGGTTGTGGGGAGCCGGCGGACCCCTCCGCAGGCCTCCCCAAGCGTCGGAGCAGCGCTCCGACGCAATTGCAACCCACTTCCGGTTTTACGCGAAACCGGAAGTGAGTTGCGATCGCGTCGGAGCACTGCTCCGACGCTTGGGGAGGCCTGCGGAGGGGTCCGCCGGCTCCCCACAACCCCCGCCGGACACCCACTGCCCACCAATGAAGGTAAAAAGGGCGATCCTGGGTGCGGCGGTGGCGGTGGGGCGCGATCCCGGGCGCGTCATCGCGACCCCTGGGAAGGCCCCGCTGCTACTTAGAGCAGCGGAGGGCCTTCCCAGGAGTTAGGGAACCTCTGCATTAAGGCTACAATCTTATACACACTTACCTGGGAGTAAGTCCCATTGAGCTCAATTGGCTTACTTCTACGTAGTCATGCTTAGAATTGCGGTGTAAAGGCGGATCCACACCGCACGTGGCTCGAGGTGTTGCATCCAGCCGAGTCCACGTGCGTCCGGTGTGGTGCTATTTGCACGTGGCGCCGTTCGCCCGCCGGCTGGTTGTGTCCCGTCTCGCCTCAAGTGGAGTCCAAGGCGACTTTTGGCATGTCAGACGCTCCTGGAACGTGCTGGAATGCGACCGACATGAACGTGTGCGGTGTGGATCCGCCTTAAGGCTACAATCCTAATAAGTCCTACTGAACACAGTGGGGCCTACTTCTGAGTAAACATGCAGAGATGAATGCTAATATACCTTTTATACTGATTTGGGATTTTGTTTGTTTTCTGTTTTTGCGATTTTGATACAAGGGATGCAAGGAAGCCTCATCAAATTTGTGGAGGACACCAAGCTGGGAGGAGTAGCAAAGACAATAGAAGACAGTAGAAGCATTCAAGATGTCCTTGACAGAATGGAATACTGGGCTGAAAGGCAGGAGGTGTGGTCTGGAGTATTGGGATAAGCCTCTATTTGGGAGGTTATCTAGGAGATTCTTAGCAGAGTTCGTTCCCTCTTACACCCAGGCAGACTGCTATTAGCTAAATAAACACACGAGGCATAGGCTGAGTTAAGTTGCAAAAAGAAGAAGTTTACTCACGGTTCAGCTCATACATACAGCATCTGATTTAGATCAAAGGATCACTTCTAACTTAAGACGGAGCCCCCCTAGAGCTGGAGCCCCCTGCATGAGGTATGCTTGGAAGATGGCCACTGGGCATCAGAGCCCACATGGCACACAACCTTCCTGTTTGGAGTCAGAATAGTGAGTGAGAAAGAGCATGAAGAAGGAGGAAATAGGTCAGGGGCCATACCCCTTCCTTTAGACACAGAGAGGTCAAAGCAAAGAAGGTCTCTCAGGTGACCAGGCTATACACTCCCCCCCCCCCCAGTGTCCAGACAGCCGAAAGCTGCCCATCTCCAACATGGAGGTTGAGCTGCAGCCTTGCCTGACGAAGCTAAGTAGAGTCAGCCCCGGTCTCACTTTGGAAGAAGGACGACGAATGCCACTGATGGAGTGCTGGAGCCAACAAAGTTTCAGAATGGAATGCAGAGGAGTGTGGGCTATGGAGTTATCAGCTGGCAATAATGGATAACAGCCTGTGAACCCATCCGAGGCTCGATACACGGGTGCCTGTGGACGCTTGGGAGGCAAGAGCCATGCGGTCAGAACGACAACTGCACTATGAAGGGAAACATCTGGAGAAATGGAGGGTTTTTCTCTTATAAAATAACATTGCAAAATCTCCCACTTTGAAAAAAAAATAGGGGTTTATGGTCAGCCTGCCTACGTAAACTGCCTTGAGTCTATGAGAAAGGCGGTATATAAATACTGTAATAAATAAATAGGATGAAGTTCAACAGGGACACATGTAACGCAAAAATAACCAAAGACACAGGTATAGAATGGGAGATACCTGGCTTGGCAGCACAACGTGTGAAAGGGGCCTTGGAGTTGAAGTGGATCACAAGATGAACATGAGCCAGCAGTGTGCTGCAGCTGCAAAGAAGGCGAACGCAATGGTAGCCTGCATTAGTAGAACCGTAGCTTCCAAGTTGCAAGAAGCAGTGGTTCCGCTTTACTCCGTGTTGGTCAGACCTCTTCTGCTCCCATCTCCCTTTTTGGACTTCAGGGAGGGAGGGAAGAGGAAGGGCAGTGACTGGCATGCTTCTGAGTGGGGGGGGTGGCATTCGGTATGGTGCCAGGTGGTCTTGGGCTGGCCCTGGTTCCTTACATTTGAACACTCTAAAAAACTTATCAGGTATAAGAGCGAAGACTGTCTTCCATTTGACTTGAGGGGAGGGAGCAATGGAACCCATTACTTTAAGTATAGCAAAATTGTAACCATTGTTAAAAATGATCACCCTGGTACTGTTAATTATTAATTATTATTATTATTATTATTATTATTATTATTATTATTCACATTTTTATACCACCCTTCCTCCAAGGAACTCAGAGTGGTGTACATATTTCCTCCCCCTCCTTTTTGTCCTCACAACAACCCTGTGAGGTAGGTGGGGCTGAGAGATAGTGACTGGCCCAAGGTCACCCAGGAAGCTTCGTGGCTGAGCGGGGATTTGAACCTGGAAGTTAATTAATAAAGTTAACAGAAGCCAGGCTGCAACAAGCTGCTGTCTTGGCACTCTTGATTTCCATCCTGGTCTATCAGCAAATCTATATCCATTTGAGAAGTCATCATACTTTGTTAGGGGGGGGGGGCAGTCCGGCTAATTCAGAATACATCATTTTCACAGTTGAGCCTCATTAACGTGTTATATAGGGAAACAGGCAGCTCTTAGAGGCACCCGCTGGCTTTTAGTCACATTGACACACGGCTCAGAATACAAATAGGGTCATTGCTGGTGTTGAGCTGTAATGAATTTTAACTCCTGCGTTGATTAAATGCATTCATGAATTAGTGGGTATGCTAAGTCACAAAGTTCTGTAGATCTCTCAGAGGTACGAAGAAAGAGACGGATTCATTGGGAAGGAGAGGTGTTATTTTCCTGGTAGGAAGGAAATGGGTTGTTTTACAGAATCATTTTTTTCATCCAGTGAAGTCAAGAAGTTACTATTTTGTCAAGAAGTTACTATTTTGGTGTAGAGGCCATTCTTGTGAATGCTCCAGCATATACACTGCATCTTCCTTAGCAGTGGAATTAAGGGTAATGTAATGTTCGTGAGTTTCCCAGCCGGTCCTGTATCCAGCTTCTGGCCAGATCCAGATCTGTTTATTTTTAACCATTTTTAACATCATGTACCCTCAGACTTCACTCTGTGACCAGGGCGTATCTCCAACTCCTGTTGAAGAACAGTAGTAGAGAACCTGCTTGGTATGCAGAAGGTCCCAGATTAAAGGCATCTCCAGGTTAAATAGAGAAAAAATCCTCTCTGAAACCCTGGAAAACTGCTGCCAGTCAGGGTTGACCATAAACTGAGCCGTGGCCTGACTCAGCCTATACCCTACAAAAACGTCCATGTTAAGTTTTTGCTAGTCAACATAGTTTTAGAAGAGGGGTTGTGAAGGGTACACCAGCTCCTGAGCATGTTAAGAGTACTTTCCTTATTGTAGTGTACACATAACGTATTTATTCAGAATCTGCTTCTAAGCAGATATAGAGAGACATATTAACAGACACTTTGGTTTCTGTAGCTCTTGCAAGAGGAAATGTAGCTAACCACAAAGCCTACACTGTACCTGTCAGCTAGCTCAGGAAATGCGGAACAAGGGGAGAAATGAAAGCTAAATGCTTACAGCTTAGGGGGGGGCTGCATCGCCATTGCCCTTCTGGGTTAGTAACAAGGCTACAGCCAATGTAAGGATAGAATGCCTCTTGGACATAGAGTGACATGCTTCCTTGCCGTTTTGTAACAGCTTTGCAAAAGTATAAAAGTACATGCACACAATGCCAAGGTGCGCTCTCTGATTTGTGACTCCAAAGTCCCGCTGAGCGACCATGCATATGCTTGAATAAAACAATCTGAATTCTGACACATCGGTTGCTTGCCTTGTGATGATGCAACTCCTGCCTGTGGTCAGCAGTTCAGAAAATCTGTCTAGAGTAGACACAACCACACTCAGCTGTGCAGGGGAATCAAACTGCTACCAGGCAGGGGAGGCAGAACCTTACCAAACCCAACAAGTGCCTTGCCTTTCTGCGCAGCTCCTTTCCTCTCCAGCACAGTCAACGAGTTAAGCTGCAGACACGAACAGACTGTATACATTGCAATACAGGCGTTGCAGTACACTGCCTTAGTCAATTAGGCTGCAATCATGGCTGCCTTCCAATGAGAAACAAGCTGGGCAGCTGGCATCCAATGAAAAAAAGGCAGGGCGCCTGCATCATCACGCTCTGGGGAGGCAGCAGGCAGGATGGCTTCAGGCCTGCTTTTCAAAAAAACACATGAAAAAGGAAGGCAGCCGCCTGCACGCAGAGCAGCAGGAGAGAGGGCTATTCAGCTGCCTCATGAAGAGAGCACTGCCCTGCTCCTTGGATATCATAACTTGGGTTGACACAGGTTCTGGAAAACTCAGAGGTGGCCCACCCATTAGGCAAGGTGATGCAAGTTGCATCAGCGGCGGATTGCAGGGGGAGCAGAGGGCAGCAGATTTGGGGTGCTCTTCACACCAAATCTGCCGCCATGGCCGCCCCCCTCCAGGCTACTGGGGATGCAACCCACACACTGATCCACTTTGCACTAAAAGCAAGCAGAAACTGGATCACCTGCTTCCTTACCTTGCTCCAGGCCCAGTTGCTTCAAACCCAGAAGAGCAGAACTTCTGGTTTCATTGTGCAAATGCAGGACCTCCTTCATTTGCACGGCCCCTTTAAACCAAACCAAAAGTCCTTCACTTTCACAATGGAAGAAACCGGGCAAGGACTGTGGTAAGCAGCTACTCCTTGTTTTGTCAATGTGCAGAGGGTGTGGAACCAAGGTGGCATTGGGCAGCATTCCGGGTCACGCTGCTGCTGGGAGAACCTATCATGCACAGCTGGTCACGGTTGGCTTAACAGGAAGGATGCAGAAGGCTTAGGAGACCAAACAGTGGTATCTGGGGACCCAGGGAGGCTTCAGCTGAGTGCGCCAATCAGGAGGAGGAGGAATTGGGTGACCAAGAACGTCTCCACACCATTCCTGAGGCCTAGGAGAAAGCCCTTATTTACAGCAGCTCTGCAGCAGTTTTTCTTTGTTTCACCCCATGTTATCTGTACCAGCCAGCTCTCTGCTCCTCACTGACCAACTTTTTAAAGACTCTGCTGACAGGTCCAGCTGGCAGAGCACCATTCGTGGTCCTATCTCCAGGCCATGCTGCACTTCAAGCAAGCTGCCAGTGCCTTCCGTATCCATGTTTCCTTGCATGGTTACTCTCCTCTCAAGCAACAACTGGTTTCAACCCCCCTCTCCATTGCGCCTTGCACCAAGTGGGCTTGAAGGCCAATTTACATATGCAAATAAAGCCTATGGTGGCGGAGTAAAATGTGAAGTGCAGAAGCTCATCATGATGCCCCCTGCCATAGCCACACCCCACAAAGATTACATAACAACAACAACAAAAATAAACTTTCAATGTCTGCATTCAAGTGTTTCTACTTATTTCTATTTGGAAACTTACTGAACTACATTTTGAAATGAAACAACTTTCATCCCAAATTCACAGAGTGGGTTGCAATAGTTTACCACAAATATATAAAGATTGAAAGGTGGGATATAAGAATATCCCAAATTAATATACAGGTGTCCCCTTGGTTAGCGGGATAGGTTCTTAAAACTCCGTTGTAAAGTGAATCCGTTGTTAAGTGAGTCTTCAGCACCATCTAGTGGTTGATTTTAGTATAGCGCATATAGCTTATGTAATACAGTGCCGTTGTAATAGGGAATGGAAAGTCTTTAAATCCCCAGTTCATCAGCTGTTTGGTGCTAGATTAGTGCTTTGATGTTTAGCGCCTAACAGCTGATGGGCTGGGGATTTAAACAGATGCGTTAAAAAGGAGTTTAAAAGGGCTGTGAGTGCGTCCTGCCTCCATTTTGTATGACTCAGGTAGCAGACTCAGGTAGCAAGCAGCAGCGACTTTTTGTAAGGTACTGTACTGGGGACCGCCGTCGTATATGCGGATTGTCGTTAAACGAACCATTGTTAATCGGGGGACACCTGTACATGTTATATTAGAGTCCAAACCTATATATGTTTACTCAGAAGTAATTCCACTTAGGCTGTGTCTTCTGGAGCCTGTCATCCAAATGAAAAGGACAAGGTTCCATTCCCTTTTTCCTGCAGGGCATTATTCATTTCTCCTTCTCTCTTCATCCACTTCCGCTCCCTATTAATCCACCGGCACCCCTCCCTTATTGAACATCCAGCTGCATCTAGAGGCAGGGAGACTGACACATACACTCCTAGGAAAGTTTCTCAGTTTGCCTCTTGCTGAGCTTGATGCTTCTTTGCTTAGGTCCTCTGGAAAAAGTTTCAGGGGCAGCACCTGCGCACTCCTGCTGTAAAAGAAGTCCCAACATGGCACTCCACCTCAACCCCCCTCCACCACAGGATAAATCATACGGCACAAAGTTCCCAGGGTCACCCCAGTTCAGATGGCAAGTAGATGGCATAATTCTAGAATTCTTGCTCTTTGGAAAACCTCAACCAATCACATCGCAAACCTCAGCCTGGGAGCCGGGCTCTTGATAGTATACAAGGAAGGCAGAACATGCAGCAGATCAGGACCACCGACAGCTCCACAGCTAGGCCAGACATAGCTAGCAAGGCAGGCTTCGGATGTTGTTCCAGGAGAGGTGTGAAGCAGACTGAACTTTTAAGTACCGTATTTATCGGCATATAACACACACTTTTTTGTCTTAAATGTTGACCCAAAATAGTAGGGTGCGTGATAGTAGGGTGCGTGTTATACACCGATGCTGCAAAATTGAGGCTTCAAAATCCCCCCCCCCCGGATTTTTTAGAGCCCCATGGATCCCCCTCTTTCTGCCAGCAGTCTGAGCCTTGGAGCTGGAGAGGTGCAGGCAAGAAGGAGCTCTGTTGCAGCCAACTTCCACATCAGCTATCAGCTGTTTGTCAGGAGTTACTTTATTCACACACCTCTGAAGCTCCAAGAGTCTAAGAGTTGAAGGGGGAGGTTGACTTGCTTTGTCAGTTCTTTGTTCCCCTTTGCCTTCAAAGTATTTTGGTGTATCTCTGCAAGTTTGTCTGAAGGGGAGGGAAATGCTCTCGGCACTATGTTTTGTTTGTTTTGTTTCTGTTTCGTTTCATCGTCTCCTGTTGTTTTAGAAATAAAGCGGCATTTTTCCACAGTAAGTTTCATTCTTTTTGCCTTGCAGTCCAGATTCACGCACCTAAGCATGGTACAATGGAAAGATGAATGCATTCAATACAAATATTATAAGAACATAAGAAGAGCCCTGCTGGATCAGGCCAAAGGCCCATCTAGTCCAGCTTCCTGTCTCTCACAGTGGCCCCACCAGATGCCTCAGGGAGCACACAGCCAACAAGATACTTGTATCCTGTTGCCACTCCCTTGCACCTGGCACAGAGAAAACCTACTCCTACAACCAGGAGGTTGCTTATCCCCATCATGGCTTGTAAGCGGTGATGGACTTTTCCTTCATAAATCTGTCCAATCCCCTTTTAAAGGCATCCAGGCCAGGTGCCATCACCACCTCCTGTGGCAAGGAGTTCCACAAACCAATTACACGCTGGGTAAAGAAATGGAATTGGCCTTCTTCACAGCCGTCGCACACTGGGTCGACACTTTCATCGACCTGTCCACCAGTACCCCAAGATCTCTCTCCTGATCCGTCACAGACAGCTCAGAACCCATGAGCATGTATGTGAAGTTTTGATTTCTTGCCCCAATGTGCATCACTTTACACTTACTTACATTGAAGCGCATCTGCCATTTTGCTGCCCATTCTCCCAGTTTTGAGAGATCCTTCTGGAGCTCTTCACAATCCCTGCTGGTCTTCACCACCCGGAAAAGTTTAGTGTCATCCACAAACTTGGCCACCTTGCTGCTTATCCCCAACTGCAGGTCATTTATGAACAAGTTGAAAAGCACCGGTCCCAAGACCGATCCTAAGTTGGGGCGATTATTATGTACTAATAATGGCCCAGAGAATTGAAAGTAGGATTATATTTGCTCAAACCAGCCATTGTTGTCATGAAGAAAAGCTATTTAGAGAAACTTTACTAAAGAGATTGGAAGAATGCTGTGCTTTCTGTAATATAGGTCTAAAAATGTAATACAGTTTTGTAAATCGAATGCAACATCATCGGGATTCAGGTTATAAGAAAGATGGTTATAAGGAAGATGGTAAGGTTACTCATCGCAGTGCTGCTACTATTTAAAGGATTTTGGCTCGCATTACTACTGACCCAATTAAGACCGGAAATCAAAACTTACAAAAGACTTGTTCTTAAGTAACCCCATTATACTGCCCCTATACTGCCCCTAGGGGTTACTTAAGAACAAGTCTGTTGTAAGTTTGGATTTCCGGTCTTAATTGGGTCAGTAGTAATGCGAGCCAAAATCCTTACCATCTTCCTGCCTACTTAGGCTTTTATCAGCATTTGAAAAGGTTTATGGATGATAAACGAAACGTCATGCTCTGCAGTTTTGGAATGTTTTTATTGTATTTTGCCTGGTGATTTTAGTATTTTTACATTGGATTTTAGCAGTTTTTGCTTGCATATGTGATTTCACTTGTTGCTGACGTATTTTTACAATTTGACATCTTATAAAATTGATCTTATAACCTGAATCCCGATGATGTTGCATTCGATTTACATTGCTGCTGGTTATAACAGTTTACGAACATTTTTAATACAGTTTTATTAGAACTTGTTCCATTCAGCTTACACGGAATGGCCTGCTTTCAGCATTTTAGAATTCGGTCAAACACCCAGTCAAAGAGACACTACTATTAATGGTGCAATCCTATCACCCTGCTCCAAATTTGAGGGAAGAGTCCAGTTTAGTGCAAAAGTTGCTGTGATGGAGGAAGAGGTTGTGGTAGACAGGTCGATTTAAACACATCCAGACACACACACCCTTGCAGTCCATGCTTTTATACATTTCTTGAGCTTGTTTACAGCCATTGTTTCCCCAAACTCCACAACCGCCCCCCTCCACCATAGGATGCATTGTGTGCTCTGCTGGTGCAGTGGGGTTGCAATAGGTTTGGGCCCTAATTTTCATGTTCCTGGAGAATCATTTTCTGGCCCATGTGCTACTCCAGCCCTGCCTCTACAGCACTGCTGCTCCAGGACTGGGTTGAGGGCTGATTAGCTACCGGTTTGCGCAAAAGACACTGGAGTTGTGTAAACCAGCTCCCTATCCTCATTGAACTTGATTGTTTTTGTATAGGCATAAAATACCAGGGTCGTTTCCATAGCAACTGCTTCAGAGTTCGACTGGGGAAGGTTTATGCAAGTTGCTTTGGACCGTCAACTCTAATGACATAATTAACTGTGTTCAAGTCATGTCTGGCCATGTTGACTCTGTTTCTAGAGCAACTGAAGAGCTAGAAAGAAACGAAATAAAATGATCTAGCACCGCTGTTTCCTCGGAGCTATTGTCCACGACAAAAGCTGGTGATAGACATGTTCCTCCCAGCAGCTATATTGGGCTGGAAGGAAATAGCAGAGTTCTGAGTGATGGATTAAGAGGTGTCATATTGCGGCAACTCTGTGACGGATCAAGAGAGAGATCTTGGGGTGCTGGTGGACAGGTCGATGAAAGTGTCGACCCAGAGTGCGGCGGCTGTGAAGAAGGCCACTTCCATGCTCGGGATCATTAAAAAAGGGATTGAGAATAAAACGGCCAATATCATTCTGCCTTTGTACGAATCGATGGTAAGGCCACATCTGGAGTATTGTGTCCAGTTCTGGTCATCACACCTCAAAAAGGATATAGTTGAATTGGAAAAGGTGCAGAAAAGAGCGACCAGATTGATTTGTGGGCTGGAGCACCTCCCTTATGAGGAAAGGCTACAGCGTTTGGGGCTTTTCAGTCTAGAAAAAAGGCGCCTGAGGGGGGACATGATTGAGACATATAAAATTATGCATGGGATGGAGAGAGTGGATAGAGGGAAATTCTTCTCCCTCTCGCACAACACCAGAACCAGGGGACATGCACAAAAATTGAGTGGAGGGAGAGAGAGAACGGACAAAAAAAATATTTCTTTACCCAGCGTGTAATTCATCTGTGGAACTCCTTGCCACAAGATGTGGTGATGGCACCTGGCCTAGCTGCCTTTAAAAGGGGTTTGGACAGATTCATGGAGGAAAAGACCATCACAGGTTACAAGCCATAAGCAACCTCCTGGTTGTAGGAGTAGGTTTTCTTGTGCCAGGTGCAAGGGAGTGGCGACAGGATACAGGTCTCTTGTTGGCTTTGTGCTCCCTGAGGCATCTGGTGGGGCCACTGTGTGATACAGGAAGCTGGACTAGATGGGCTTTTGGCCTGATCTAGCAGAGCTCTTCTTATGTTCTTATGTTATGTTCTTATGTTGGGCAGCCCAATCCTGCGTAAGATGCAATGGCCAGCCTAAACGTTTGTCCCCTTCCCCCAGTGTATGCCCCGGCGGCCAACAATGGGCCTTCTCGGATGTCCGCTAGTTATTTAGCTGCTGCATAACCGGGGAGGCCAATGTAAGGCCGGTCAGGCCCAGGAAGAGGGTTAGGATAGCGGTGGAGCGCACCGCCAATATCCCTGCCCCCTTCATGGCCAGCCAATCGCCCCCCTCTCCTGCCACCCCAGCTCGCCCTCCCCACGCCCTCCTGCCGCATGGCACAGGACTTACTTGTGTCCGACGGTGCAGGTTCTGAAGGGCGGCAGAGTGAACAGTGCAGGCCTTGGCGCCGGTTACTCCAGAGTTGCCGCACTATGACACCTCCGCCATAAACCTATTTCTAGCCTTACTTATTAGGCAAGCTTTTCAGCAGATGCAGGAAAGAGCACCCCATTTTGCCAGACTGGGTGAGATTTCACACCGGGATCATTCAGAGATTTCTGCTTTGGTTCCAGCTTCACAGACTGCAAAAGTTCCGAAGGTGCCAGGTCTTGCTATGCCTTCTCCACCAAGAGCTTTGACGGTGGAAGACCGCGGGCCGGCTTCTCAAGGGATCTCCCACACAGAAACCCAAGTGCTTGTTGATCACAATAGATGCCAGTCCCCTCCACTGGGGAACTCATCCCAAACCCAACAATTGCCCCTGAAACCACAACAATTGATTGAGTTGGATGAATCCATTAGTTAATTGATTAAAGGCGGATCCACAACGCACGCGTCTCGGCGCATACGCGTCCGGTTCCCGTCCCCAGGTTCAAACAACGGGCTCTGATTGGCTGAATGTGAATGCCGGCAAAGTGAAGTCCAACTCCACATCGTTCGTGTTCAGCCAATCAGAGCCTGTTGTTTGAACCTGGGGACGGGAACCGGACGCGTATGCGCCGAGATGCGTGTGATGTGGATTCACCTTATGTCCCTCCTGCTCCCCGCAGAGCACCCAGCAGATCTCAAACGTTAAACGCCTTCGGGAATGAAACTGTTTTACGGTCTTTCTAGAATTGTAAAGTAGTCTTAGTTCTTCCTTTCCACCATTTCTGAACACATGCTGTGGATTTTTGTTTTGTTTTTAAAGCATCACAACCATCAGACCAAAACATTCTGTTTATTGAATGCAATTACAAAGAGGCAAGAAGACCTGAGAGTCCTGCTACTGTAGGGCACAAAACAGGCATTAATCGAGTAATTCGTTGACCGCATGTCCCTATCCTACATCATCGATAGTGTGTGGATGCTGATGATGACCCAGTACACTGGCTGCCCATCTGTTTCTGAGTCCAAATAAAGGTGCTGTTCATTCCCTTTAAAGCCTTATATGATTTAAGCTGTTACCAGTACATACCGTATTGTCCCGAGTATAAAACGCACGTTTTTACCCTAATTTAACTTTTTTAACTAGGGGTGCGTCGTCGTATACTCGCACTGTTGCAAAAATAAAGAGACATTGCTGGAAGAAGCGGAGGCTAAGAGGAGACCCGTTGTCTTCAAAGCAGATAATTGAAGTGATTATCGCTGCTGGCTTTGCAGCGCAGCTCCTTTTGCAACTCCGAGATGCAGCAGGCTCCTTCTCTGCCCTGCAGGGCTTTACTTAACTCTACCTCTCCCTCTCCCCTGTACTGGCTGTAACCCTTTCCAGTCTGCAATTTAAAAAGTTAATTTTTGTTCTCTGCTCTGCTGGGTTTTGTATCCTCTTGTAAAGCAAGATCACATACACTTTCATCCCCACTCCCCAGGCAATGAATGGTTTAGGCTGCAATCCTGTGCATACTTTCCTGAGAGTAAGCTCCATTGAGAACAGTGGGACTTGCTTCTGAGTAGACATGCACAGGATTGCACTGTTTGTTTAAATCACTGGCATATATTTAATGCTAGTGATTTAATTAAAGTTTTTTAATAGCACCAAACTTTAAGGGTGCGACTTATAATCAGGTGCGTCTTATACTCGGGACAATATGGTATATTATGGACTCTGATATCAAGCAACATGATATTTCATATGCCAACATCAAGGAATATTAGTGTGCAAAATGAACTGTTTTTCTAAAACCTCTATGCACCAAATGAACAGAACTCTTACAGGCCATGTTTTCCCTCAAGAAAACATTGGTTCTTGAGGCCTTGAAATGAACTCTCAAATGAAATGAAGAAGAGAAGATAATCCCATCTTGTGTCTCATGGACTGCAACTTTTAATCCTTTACTCATCCTTTGTCTGTTTCTACAGCTATGTTTGCCTTTCTGAATGCAATTTCAGTAACTTGTAACTTTGTAACAAAACATCTGCATTGAATGTATTATATCTGCATGTTTGCATTAACTTGGGTAAACTTCATTTTAGGGTTCTAGACTAGACATATCTCTGGCACCAGTGTTTGGAACTACATTGTTTACCTACATCCTGCAAGGATTAGGAAAAGTTCCTTTTTTATTCTCATCCCAAGTTACCTATTTACACATCAAAAATAGCATCCCCAAAGTTACACATTTATCATGAATAAGTTAGCCTGCACGTAGCAGCATCTCTAAAAACCCTTGAAAAGGAAAGCTTTTTCCCTTACAATTGGTCACTCTTCCTGACCACCCCAAGCAGCAACCACCCCATGTGTCTCCACCCTGCCCAGAATCCTCTGAATCTCTGCAAGGAAGCTCCAAACTCCTCTCCAAGACAGGTAACTATGAGACAACGCTGAAACTCTCTCTCTCTCTCTCTCTCTCTCTCTCTCTCTCTCTCTCTCTCTCTCTCTCTCTCTCTCTCTCTCTCTCTCTCCCCCCCCCCCTTCTTTCCCTGTTCTTAGCTGTTAGGAATTGGGTTGGAAGAAGCAAGGGACACCTGGAATTTCTCTCCCTGACCTGACCCCCCCCCCCTTTTCCTTGCACCAAATACACTTTGCATTTACATGCAACCACCACCATCAGACAGGAACACCTACATGTGTTAGGACAATATTATTATTACAATATTATATTATTCCATTATTGGTGTCCAACTGTGGGCATATTATTATTGCCGAATATATTATTTCTCTGTATGCAATAATTTTACCTGTGTCCTTCCTTAATAAATCCATAAACTTTTATTGGAAAGTATTTCTCTCAGTCTCTTTGCTAAGTTAAAGGGGATACTCTGCATTACGCTGATCTGTTATCCAGTCTAAGATCCCATGTTTCAATAGAGTTGGGTGAACTCCTCCCAAGAACCAGGTCTTTTGGTAACAAGGCCCTTGATACCTTCTGCCCTCTGAATGTCTGTGGATATGTTCCAGGGAGGCTTTGCTCTGTCTGCCATCATTGACTGAGGCTCTCTGTGTGTGCACATGTTAGCAGGGCCTTCTCTCTGTGATAGCCCCCTCCTCATATGTGGAACTTCCTCTCTGAGAGGGATTATGCCCCCTCTCCAGAAGAACGTTGCTGGATCAGGCAACATTGTGCCCATCTAGTCCAGCTTCTAGTCTAGCCCAATCTGCCCATCTAGTCCAGCTTCTGTATCTCAGTCACAGCGGCCCCACCAGATGCCTCAGGGAGCACCCAAGATAAAAAGAGACCTGTATCCTGTCGCCTTTCCCTTGCATCTGGCATTCAGAGATAGCCTACCTGTAAAACCAGGAGGTTGTGTACATTCATGTTGACTTGGAACCTGTGATGGACCTTTCCTCCAGAAATCTGTCCAATCCTCTTTTAAAGACATCCTTGAGGCCAACTGGAGCAGTTGGTGTGGGGCACTCTTCTCTGTCCACCTTCTTGCCTCCACAGATCCTCCTCCTTCTCCTTCCACTCCCTGGATTGAAAAGGGAAGAGGGGAACAGAGAGGAAGAAGAAATGTGGAGGAGAGGAGGGAGCCAGAACATTGGAGGAAGAGGGGAGCAGAAGCTGACGCATCCTCAGGTAAGGAGTGGCGGTGTTTGGCCACCTCAGCTGCCTGGAGGGATCTTGGGCAGGCCCTGGTTTGCAGTGACCAGTTATGGGCGTGGGCCCTTGCTGGTCATGGGCCCCTGGCATGTGCCTCAACAGGCCCACATGTGGAGCCACCTCCGGACATCAAAATCCTTCTGAGCAGCTACAAACAGAGCAGTCAATACTGCACATGCCTCCCTTCAGGTCAGGGCCCACTGCCTTGAATCCTAAGCACAGATGGGCAGCACCATTCTATCTGGGCGCCATGCAGCAGGGCAGTGCGGCCCACGCTGCTGCATCCTATGCATGGATCGAGCAGACTGGAGGTCTCCTTGAGGTAAGGGAACATTCATCCCCTTACCCCAGGTAAAGCTCCAGCCTGCGCAATGGGGCTACTCAGATCTGCTCCTGCTAATTTGGTGCCACAGAACCAAGAAGCCCCGTGCAAGCCGAGCAGGCTCGGGAGGGGGGATAGGATACAGCATGCACTAGTCCTGCTGATGTCGCCCCCAATCTGCCCCACCTCCTCCCTCCCTGCCCCGTTACCCCCTCTCGAAGTCCCCGTGCCACGTGGTGCGGAATTTACCCGCTCCGGTGCACAGTCCACTGGGATCACTGGAGTTGCTAGGGCATGGCGGGGGGACGGGAAGCCAGGGGTGACGCACATGGAGGGTGACTCCCGGGCCGGCGCGTCAACCCCGAGGCCCACTCGGCGAGCCGCATCTTCTTTGGTGGCTCAGCCGCTTCTAACAACGCTGGTTGAAGCTTTGCACCCCATCGCATCTTCATCCGGCCCTTCTGAGGGCAAAGCTTCAAGCGGTGTTGTTAGAAGTGGCCGAGCTGCCGAAGAAGATGCGGCTCACCGAGTGGGCCTCGGGCGCGTCACCTTCCCGGCGCATCAGCCCCTCCCGGCGTGAGCGGGGGGGTGACGCAGCAGTGGGGGTGGTGCGCTGAACTGGCCAACCTCCCACCGGGGGTGATGCGCCGGCTCATGACACCGCTGCACTGGATTCAGCACCAGCAAGACGTTGCAGGATTTTCCGCCGGTGCTACCTACTCTCCAGGTGTCACTACATGCTTTACGGCACATTTATGACGCCCTGTGCTGGCGCTACGATTGCAGTGCCGGTGTTCCTTTAGCATGGGGCTGTGCCGTAAGACACTAACATACACACGCAGCCAGGATCGTTCTGTAACAGTCTCCCTGCCATTGCGTGCGCATGTGCACACACATGCTCTTATGTAAACATACTACCCTTCGTTAAGTAAGAGTAATAATATTAAGACTGCAGGCGATTTAACATTCTAAATGCAAAGAGTGAAACTGAAATGCAAAACATATGACGAAGCAGCAATAAAACATCCAGGGAATAAATAGAGCCAGCAAGGTGCAAATGAAATCACTGAAAATGGTAGAATGATCTCATCTGACTCTAGAAAAAATAGTCCTTTGTTTCTTCTAATAGAAGACACAAACGTGGAGAAAGCATACATATTAATAGCAAGTCTTTTCAAGGAAAAAAAGGGGGGTAAAATTTTGAAAACATAAGGCTCTCTAAGTCATTCCTTTTGGGCAACACCCACAGCAGTCACTCAGCTTAAGTGAAGCCAGGATTCATTCATTTTCCCCCCCGAGGCTCTTTTTCAATGCAAGGTCTCCATGACAGAATGTGCAAAGACACAAAAAAAGAAATAGTGCCTGCAAACATATGCAGAAGGCTTTTCTGTCAGATCCGGGCAACTGTCACCACCCGACACACATGCAAGATCTTGAGTCAAGGGCTCTTGGCTAGAAGGGTTGGCCTCTGTGCAGTTTTTCATTCAAAATGGTGGAAACCCAAAGAGAACAGGTGCCAAAAAGACACTTCTAACCACGATTATTAGCTACATATAGAACCTCCAAGTTAGGAAGCAGTATACCTCTAAATTCCAGTTGCTGGAAGGCCACAAGTTCAGGAGGGTTGTTGCCTTCAACTCCTGCTTGAGGGATTCCACAGAGGTATCTGCTTGGCCATTGCAGGAACCAAGAGGATGATCGAGATGAGCTGGATCTAGGAGGGCAATCCTGATAGTCTTAAAACTCTACTAAATCCTTTAGCATAGGAATGTTAGCTACCTTTCTGAAGGCAAACCCATCCCTCTGTTCCAAAAGGTCCACCTAAGACTTATCTGCATTTGCATGCATTTCCAAGGATGCAAAGAGCTACCACTCCCCCATAGCACTTTCCACAGAAGGAAACCGCCATGTCCCCCACCTTTTGCTCACCGCACCACATTTGGAGTCGCCAGACATGATAAACATGTGCAACAGGCACAGAGGCCCAGCACAGCACTCAAGGCAGCGGAAACCCTTGACTGTCTCTCATATTTGAGGGCTTTCTTGACCTCTTCGTTCGACTGGGAGATGTAATCAAGGGTATGCAGGACATTGTACTCAATGCTGTTGATGGTCTCCTGCTGTTCTGCAACCAGGATCTCCATGTGTAGGAAAAGGGAGTGCAACTCGCCGATCTGGGCTTCCAAGTCGAGCAGCTGTTGGTGGCGCACCTGGGCCATGGCCAAATGTTGCTGGGCTTTGAGCACTTCCAGGTCTTGGCCAACGATGCGAGGCGCCACAGGGCTCTCAGCCAGGTGGGTGATGTCCTCCTCCTGAAGATTCAAGCCCGCCAGTTCAGTTTGTCTCCTGATCTGCTCCTTCAGCTTCTCCACGTACTGGGTCTCCTTGGCATAATGGTGAGTGATGATGTTGCGATAGCGGCCAATGAGAACAGAGACCTGGCTGTGGCGAATGCGGCTCACAGCCAACCACTGCTTGCTGTCTCTGGCCAGCGCTTCCTGGATGCCGTTGAGCTTTGGCTGAAGAATTTTGGCCTCTGCTGTGAAGGAGTTTTTCATCTTCGCTAAGCCTTTTTTCTCCGTGCAAATGCTCTCCTCAGTGGTGCAGCACAGCACTTCTTGCTGCTTTTGGTAGATGCTCTCCGATAATTCCTCCAGTTTATCCAGAGACAGGGAGAGGCTGCTGAGTTCCTGGAAAGCCTTGCTCAAGGGTCCACTCTCGTCCTCGTGAAAAACAGGGTTGTCGAAGGAAAGCGTATCATCTCGCCCCAAAGAGTCCTCGTCATCTTCATTCATTTGGTTCCTCAGCTCCTCTAATCTGTCCTTCATCTTCAGCTCTCCTCAACGCGGCTGGAAGCATCTGTGGAAGAGGAGGCAAGGAAGGCACACCCATTTCAGGAGACTTCAGGAACTTTTTGCGTCAGTGAGAGCAGCTTAAAAATAGAAAAAAAAAGAAAAAAGAACTTCCTGCCCTTAAGCTACCGCAAATATTGACCGTGGCAATAAGCTTCAAACCAGAATTTGCTGTACATCACATGGCTCAGACCGGCTGGACAAGATTCCATGCCAGGTGTGGGTGGCGCAGAGCCCAATGATGTAACCTGAGTTGCGGCAGGAATGAACTCCATGAAAGCGGACTTGGGGGAATGTGAGATTAGAGTGTGGGTGGGAGGGGGCAGTTTACAGCCAAACACGACTGACCACAGTGTCACATTGTGCTGCCAGCACCTCGGATCCACAAGAAGCTAGATTTAAGATTCCAGTCATGCGTTCACTGAGCCAGCCTCAGCCTGTGTGTTCCACGATTTTAAAATCGTGCGGACGTACAAGTTTGCAAAGCAGCCCACCCCTCGCGCATTGGTAGCTCAGTGCAAAGAAGCCGCTCTTTGCATGCTGAAGTTCCTCAGTTCAATCCCAGGCCTCTCTCCAGGTAGGACTCAGAAGGACTTCCCTGTGAAACAAACCTGGCAGAGCGGCTCTGGTTAGTGTGGGCAAAGCCCAGGAACTGAGTAAAAGGAAAGTGAACTCGCCAGCTAATCTTTCGTCTCCTTGCAAGCCCCTCTCCATCAGCTCACTGTTCAGCTGCATGGACTGTGTAGTCCCTTCCTTCCTTCCTTGCCTGCAAAGATGAAGAAAACATCCTGCCCAAGGTGCAGCCTGCATTTCTCTGCTGCTATCCTGAGTTTGTAATCGACTAATAGCGGGGGGGGGGGGGGGCTGGTGTCAGATACGGCTATATTCACATATTGCTTTTGTTTTAGCCAAAGAGTCGATCAGATTCTACAAATGTGAAATTCAGCCTGTGAAATTGCACGTGCGCGTTCACACACATGCACATGCACACACTATTTCATTGGTCACTCTGCAAATGGGGCAAGATTGGAGCCCTTGCTTCATTAGCCTCTCCTCCCACTGATGGTTTGACAAGAGGGTCAAGAACATAATGGGGTTTGTTTGCAGGTGTCTTCTTTCTGAAAAAGAAGACAATCTGGATGAGCTGCTACAATGGTCATGTTTCAGGATCTAGTCCCCACCGCAGGGTCTCTAAATCTTAGAGAGCAATAGATGCATCTTGCTGCCATGATGACCAGCTCCTGAGTTCAAGATTTACTTTGATGCCACTGGTCAGAATGCACACAGAACATTCTCTCTGTTTGCCTTTCGGTTGTGGGAGCTGTCAGATCTTCATGTGATTGCTGGGACAAAACCTTCATCTCATCCAGGAAGTGACAGCAAGACGGTACGGCTGTTTGTGCTCCTTTCAGCTCTGTCGACACTGCAAAACCAAAGACACACCAACCATAGTGAGGAAAGTAAGTCTCACTATGAAATGTTGCGGGGGCCCCATGGGCAGGCGGGGACCCATGGAGGGCTGTTTGCTAAGGGCTCCCTCAAACCTGGAGCTATCTCTGGAAATAGATATGAAATAGGAACTTTGGGGTAGGTGCGGAAGGGGGGGGGGATCCACAGGTGGGGCATTGCTGGAGGCCCACACCTACACAAGGTCCTAGACCAGTGGTTTCCAAAGCTTTTTGACCAGCAGCTCCCTTGACCTACTGGGCCATTGGCCACAGCTCCCTATAAAGGTCTCCCCTGCTCGAAAGCCAGATGTGTCCGACTCTAGGGTGCTGCTGTGCTCATCTCCGTTTCTAAGGCCAAAGAGCCAGTGCTATCCGAAGACGCTTCCGTGGTCATGTGGCCGGCATGACTAATGCAACAGTGTGACCTTCCCACTTCCCTATTTATCTCCTTGCAATGTCTTGCTTTCGAACTGCTAGGTTGGCAGGAGCTGGGACAGGAGACAGCAGCTCACTCCGTCACACGGCACTCAGGTCTCAAACTGCTGTCCTTCCGACTTTCCGGTCTGTTCAGCGTCTTAACCACTAAACCACCGCGGCCCCATACATTGTATAGGGTGGCAGATTTTTGGGGAGGATTCCGCGGCTCCCCTGGCTGGTTTCCCTAGGGAGCCATGGCCAGTGGCATCCCTATGCTGGTGCGGGGGTGCGGACTGCACCATGTGACACCCTCAGGGGGTGACATCACTAGTGGCCAAAACTGTGAAAACCTTTATCTTTATGAATAATATAATCATGTTATATATCATTCAATGCGTACTCTCATGCAGAACGCAATGCAACAAAATATCTGTATTCTATCAAACGTTATGGTCAAATAACCGGAAACAGAAAGAACTTCCTTGTGTAACAAAAAGTGGATTTCCTTAACTCAAAACAGACCAATGAGACCGATTGTTCTGAGAGCCGAGTGGGTTACTGTTACCTGTATTGTTATATATTAAAATAAAATAAAGTTAATGCTCTCATACTGGGTAGGCTTACCAGAGTCCCGATATTCACCGCGACAATCTCGGCCACGCCCCCGGTGTCCCCCTGAACTGCTGGCATCCCCCTTAAACAGAGACTGTCCCAGCCCACCAGCTGCACTGCGGCTCCTCCTCTTTGTCCCAGCTGGCCAGGACTTCCCCCACTGCAGCGCTAATGTGCTGCATCTTCATCCCAGCTGGGACTCTTCAAGCACCCGAAACAAAGCAGCATTTTTTACCTTGCCAGGGCTTCGGGGGGGGGGGGGGTGCAGGGAAGCCTCCCCGATTTTTAAAACACTGAAAAATGACGAATTTAGGCCACTTCTGGTTTTCGCGAAAACCAGACGTGGCCTAAACTCACCTTTTTTGGCATTTTAAACTTTGGGGAGGCCTGTGGAGGGTTGCACAGGCTTCCCTGCACCCTGCAGCCCCGGCAAGGTAAAAAACGCCGCTTTCACCCCCTCAGCTGGAGGATTTCATCCTGACCGAGAGGCTGGGCAGTGGCATCTACGCGACTGTCTTCAAAGCCTACAGGAAGGTGAGAGGGGAGGATGAAGTGTTTCCAGGTCGGGGGGCTGAACTGAAAGATATAGATCGTGGTGGTCCCCAATCCAGTGCTGGCTTAGGTGACTTTAAATAAGAATTAGAGTACAAGTGGGGCCCCGTATCCACAGATTCGCTATCCACGGTTTCAGTTATCCACGGATCGCGGGGAACCCCCCCCCCCAAGGCTGTTACTTTTTTCCCCAGTAAGCTCCGTTTCTTCCTTAAACAAACAGGAGAAGCAGCCTCTGGCTGCTTATTGCAGGCAAGTAGAACGAGACTTGGTCCTAGAGAGGCTCTGCAAGGTTAAACTGCTTCTCTATTTGTTTTAAGGAAGGAAGAAACAAAGCTTTGTTGTTGTTGTTCAGTCGTTAAGTCGTGTCCGACCCTTCATGATCCCATGAACCATATCCCGCCAGGCCTTCCTGTCCTCCACTATCTTCCTGAGTTCGCTCATTTTCATGTTCGTTGCATCGGTGATGCTGTCTAACCATCTCATCCTTTGCCTTCCCCTTCTCCTTTTGCCTTCAATTTTTCCCAGCATCAGAGTCTTCTCCAGAGAGTCCTCTCTTCGCATTAGGTGGCCAAAATATTTGAGTTTCAGCCTTAGTATCTGTCCTTCCAGGGAACAGTCAGGGTTGATTTCATTTAGGATTGACTGATTTGATCTCCTAGCAGTCCAAGGGACTCTCAGGAATCTTCTCCAGCACCACAGTTCAAAAGCATCTATTCTTCGGCGCTCAGCCTTCCTTATGGTCCAACTCTCGCAACCATACATTGCTACTGGGAACACCATCGCCCTGACTAGATGAACTTTTGTTGGCATGGTGATATCTCTGCTTTTTATTATGCTATCTAAATTTGCCATAGCTTTCCTTCCAAGGAGTAAGCGTCTTTTAATTTTCATGGCTGCTGTCTCCGTCTGCAGTGATCTTGGAACCCCAAAAAAGTAAAATCTGTTACTGCTTCCATTTCTGCCCCTTCTATTTGCCAGGAATTGATGGGACCAGATGCCATGATCTTAGTTTTATTAATGTTGAGTTTCAAGCCAACTTTTGCACTCTCCTCTTTCACTCTCATCAAGAGGCTCTTTAGTTCTTCTTCACTTTCTGCCATTAGGGTGGTATCGTCTGCATATCTGAGGTTGTTGATATTTCTCCCGGCAATCTTGATTCCGGCTTGTGATTCATTCAGCCCTGCATTTCTCATAATGTACTCTGCATATAAGTTAAATAAGCAGGGTGACAATATACAGCCTTGCCGTACTCCCTTCCCAATTTTGAACCAATCAGTTGTTCAATGGCCGGTTCGAACCGTTGCTTCTTGACCCGCATACAGGTTTCTCAGGAGACAGGTAAGGTGGTCTGGTACCCCCATCTCTTTAAGAATTTGCCACAGTTTGTTGTGATCCACACAATCAAAGGCTTTTGCGTAGTCAATGAAGCAGAAGTAGGTGTTTTTTTGGAACTCTCGTGCTTTCTCCATGATCCACCGCATGTTGGCAATTTGATCTCTAGTTCCTCTGCCTCTTCGAAACCCAGCTTGTACGTCCGGTAGTTCTCGGTCCACGTACTGCTGAAGCCTAGCTTGTAGGATTTTGAGCATAACCTTGCTAGCATGTGAAATGAGTGCAATTGTACGGTAGTTTGAACACTCTTCGGCACTGCCCTTCTTTGGAATTGGAACGTAAACTGACCTTTTCCAATCCTTTGGCCACTGCTGAGTTTTCCAAATTTGTTGGCATATTGAGTGCAGCACTTTCACAAGATCATCATTTAGGATTTTAAGTAGCTCAGCTGGGATATTATCATCTCCGCTAGCTTTGTTGTTAGTGATGCTACCTAAGGCCCACTTGACTTCACTCTCTAGGATGTCCGGCTCTGGGTCAGTGACCACACCAGCGTGGTCATCAGGAACATTCAGATCTTTCTTGTATAGTTCTTCTGTGTATTCTTGCCATCTCTTCTTAATCTCTTCTGCTTCTGTTAGGTCTCTGCCTTTTTTGTCCTTTATCATGCCCATCTTTGCACAAAACGTTCCCTTGATATCTCCAATTTTCTTGAAGAGATTTCTAGTCCTCCCCATTCTGTTGTTTTCCTCGATTTCCTTGCATTGTTCATTTAAGAAGGCCTTCTTATCTCTCCTTGCTATTCTCTGGAACTCTGCATTCAGTTGTTTATATCTTTCCCTTTCACCCTTGCTTTTCGCATTCCTTCTTTCCACAGCTATTTGTAAAGCCTCATCTGACAGCCACTTTGCTTTCTTGCATTTCTTTTTCTTTGGGATGGTTTTAGTTGCTGCCTCCTGTACAATGTTACGAACTTCCGTCCATAGTTCTTCAGGCACTCTGTCTACCAGGTCTAATGCCCTAAATCTATTCTTCACCTCCACTGTATACTCATAAGGGATATGGTTTAGGTCATATCTGACTGGTCTAGTGGTGTTCCCTACATTCTTCAGTTTAAGTCTGAATTTTGCAATAAGAAGCTCATGATCTGAGCCACAGTCAGCTCCAGGTCTTGTTTTTACTGATTGTATAGAGCTTCTCCATCTTTGGCTGCAAAACACATAATCTATCTGGTTTCGGTATTGACCATCTGGTGATGTCCATGTGTAGAGTCGCCTCTTGTGTTGTTGGAAAAGAGTGTTTGCTATGACCAGCGTGTTCTCTTGACAGAACTCCGTTAGCCTTTGCCCTGCTTCATTTTGCGCTCCAAGGCCAAACTTGCCTGTTGTTCCGTTTATTTCTTAATTTCCGACTTTAGCATTCCAGTCTCCTATGATGTAAAGGACATCTTTTTTGGGTGCTAGTTCTAGAAGGTGTTGTAGGTCTTCATAGAACCGGTCAACTTCATCTTCTTCGGCATCAGTGGTTGGGGCATACACTTGGATTCCTGTAATGTTGAATAGTTTGCCTTGGATTCGAACTGAAATCATTCTGTCGTTTTTGAGGTTGCACCCCAGTACTGCCTTTCCCACTCTTTTATTGACTGTGAGGGCTACTCCATTTCTTCTAAGGGATTCATGCCCACAGTAGTAGATATGATGGTCACCTGACTTAAATTCGCCCATGCCCATCCATTTTAGTTCGCTGATTCCCAAGATGTCAATGTTCAATCTTATCATCTCATTTTTGACCACATCCAGCTTGCCTTGATTCATAGACCTCACATTCCATGTTCCTAAGCAGTATTGCTCCTTGCAGCATTGGATTTTCCTTTCAACCTCAGACACATCCACAGCTGGACGTCCTATTGGCTTTGGCCCAGCCGCTTCACTCTTTCTGGGTCTACTTGGAATAGTCCTCCGCTCTTCCTCAGTAGCATATTGGACACCTTCCGACCTGAGGGGCTCATCTTCCGGCGTCATATCTTTTAGCCTTTTGGTACTGTTCATGGGATTTTCTTGGCAAGGTTACTGGAGTGGGTTGCCATTTCCTTCTCCAGTGGATCACTTTTAGTCAGAACTCTCTGCTACGACCTGTCCGTCTTGGGTGTCCCTGCACAGCATAGCTCATGGCTTCATTGAGTTACGCAAGCCCCTTCGCCACAACAAGGCAATGATCCATGAAACAAAGCTTACTGAAAGAAAAATAAGAGCTAGGGGAGGCAGGGGGAGGCCCCTCAGGAAACCATGGAGGGGATGTTTGCTCCTATCCACAGTTTCAAGTATCCACGGAGGGACCTGGAACATATCCTCAGCGGATATGGGGGGAGTAAGGTAAAGGTGACCCCTGACAATTAAGTCCAGTCATGTCCGACTCTAGGGTGTGGTGCTCATCCCCATTTCAAAGCCGAAGAGCCAGCGTTGTCCGAAGACACCTCCGTGGTCATGTGGCCAGCATGACTCTCCTTGCCGCAGTGCGTAGCATGCGGCTGGAACACGTAGCGCTGTTTACCTTCCCACAAGCGGTACCTATTTATCTACTCACATTAACATGCTTTGGAACTGCTAGGTTGGCAGGAGCTGGCCAAGCAACAAGAGCTCACCCCGTCGCGGATTCGAAACTGCCGACCTTTCGATCGACAGCTAAACTGTATAATTATTTGACCAATTCATGAAGAAGAGGTCTCTCAATAGCCCTTATAGTAAAATGGAGCCTCCAGCTTCAGAAGCAGTACACCTGTGAGTGGAGCAGGACTGTTGCTTTCATGTTTGCTGGAAATATCTGACTACCTGTGGACATGTCCCCTGCATGTCCCACTTCCGGTGGACACACCCACTTCCGGCAGAAGTAACATCATGGTTCCTTGTCCTGCCCCCTTGATGTCACTTCCTCCCCCCCCTCGGGGTGCCAGGTAAGCCTAATACTGAGTGACACAAACCCTTGTGATGCCTCTGTTTAGGCTGCAAATATACATTAGGCTGTGTGTATAATATTGTAAATTTAAAGGTGTAATTTTGATTAAGCGGGAGGTGGGGCAATGACATGGGGGTGGGGCGAGGATACGTTTCCCCACCCACTGCATGGGAGAAGGTTCATCAGTGGGGTGATGCACTGGCCTTCCGCACCGGGTGATGCAAACCCTAGGAACGCCCCTGGCCACGGCTCACAGTTGGGAACCACTGACCCCTGAGGGTCCACTGCTAGTGTTCCACACTGCCACCGGGGGAGCAGTACCACGAGTGGACATCTTTCTTCCTCCAGCATCATTTTATCATACTCAGATGTCCTGCCAATGCTGCTATGGGGGAAGGAAGAGGACAGCTCACTGCTACTGCCTTCTCCTCACTGCCTCCCAGTAAGCATCACTCACTGGGTGCCCAGCTGGGAAGGCTTACTGAGGACCAGGCAGCACACAAGAGAGAGCCCTTGTTCACCACTGCTGATATATAGTGTCAGTGGAGGCTTGAAGGAAGATTTGCATCCGCCCGCTGCCCAGTTCCCAGACTCCGTGAGGGAGTAGCTGGCACACACAGGGGCTTTCCAAAGCATGGAGAATCCCTGCAGAGTTTTTGCCCCAGATCCCCCCTCCCCCTCAAGAAAGCGAGAGCCATGAGGAAAAGCTCAATCAGGGAAATGAGTCTCTGGTGAAGCAGCTGCAGATCTGATTGCAAAGAAACTGAAGTATGAGCACTAGAAGCAAGAAAGAAAAAAAGCGCTGTACATTTGACAAAGGGTAGCAATAAACAGAAAACACAGAAGATGAAATGGGATGGAAGGAACAGGCAGAGAAATAAAGAGCCAAAATTAGAGGTGCATTTTTACAAAGTGGATGTGAGTCAATTTTGGTGCAAGCTTACTTTGAATTCTGCTGCTTGTATCATGAGTCAGCTTTATCACCTCCTTCAGCCTGCCAGTGGAGAGAATAGTGCCTCTCTTTCTGGAGTCAGATTCGACAGAGCCAGACTTCAAAAAGACTCTCAGAGACCCATTAGACTGAGGGACCAACAAGTCATCTGCTCCACAGCTGGTAGGACAGGTTTGTTTGTATTTTCCTCCTACATCAGACAGATCTGAGACTAGAGCAAATTAGGATGTTCTCGTCAGGTTCAGCAAGTCTAGTGAGGCACAGAGGCTTGTTAAATTGAGAGCTGTGACCTGTATACTGAAACAGTAGTTGATGGGACTTGGTTCAATGCACATTCAATTTACCCAGTTTGAACAATAGCCAGGGCTAATGTTGTATGCAAGGGACCCCTCCCCAAATATTTTTATTTCATAGAGCACCCTCCCCTGAACCCCCTGCCTTTTACCCCATCCAAATCAGACCAGGAATCACTGAGATACAGCCATTTAAAGCCGCAGTACTCTAATTCTTGGAAGTGAAGCTTTTCTGTAGAAATCACTGTGCTTTTGGGATTCCCTCAGGAGTTACGGTTCCGGATCTTCACTAAGGATCAACGGGGTCTCCCCAGGGACGGGTCCCTACACGGAAGGGCCCTGATCCTCCCGCCTAACTGAGGCTAGTCTCACGTTGTGCAGAGAGGCTCCTGGCAGCAGTGCAATAGGTTTGCAGCCGTTAAAAGGCCTGGTTAGAGTCCAGGTACCCTGCTTGGGGTCCCGGAGAGCCATGGATGAGTGTGGGTACGGCCCCTTCACCACCCTCGGCCCGGACACAAGAGGTTGAACGTAGGTGACACTAAGGGTGTTCCTCCTGCCATAATCTGCACTGCAGGGAGTAAGGGAGACCATTTCATGACCATAACTTATGCCAGTTTACAACGGCCCCTACTCTGTGATGTTCCCACCTGGCTGCCTTCTACCTGGGTGCCAGCTGGGGGCAGGGGAAAAAGGGAATTCCGGAAGCACAGTGAGGACTCAGGACTGCTACCATTTCCTCGATTTCAAACCTGTCTCTTTGTGTGTCTTCTCCTGCAAACACCACCATTTCCCTCCCATCCTGGAATCATTGTTTCTGCCTTACTTTACCACTGTAACTCAAATGTCTGTCATATCTCTACCTCAGGTTACATGGTGCCATAAGGGCAGGCTCCTTTGTCAGGCACCCATAGGCTATATGGTCGGAAATCACTGTCTTTTGTGTCAAGCTGGCTTCACAAAAGCTCCCATTCATAACAACAGGAAAACCTCCCTTCACCTGAGATAGGGTGTCTTGGGTGGGGACCTAATCCAATTACCTCTGCCACACAATAGCACCCAGACCCACCAACCCATTGGTTCCCAGTAACACAAAGCACCACACTTTTCATTGGTTTCTCAATAAAGTCTGCCTTTTTATTGGTTTACTGTTTACAAATGTTGCTGCTGCATCTTATTGGAGGGAAAGTTTGAATCCAACATCTGATTGGCTATATCAAAGTGTAACTTCTTGGATCCTGCCTTGTATTGGTGCCTCTTTCTTATGTATTCTTTGAACAATGTACTCCATGGTTCTCCCTGTAATAATGAAATGTAGATAAGCTTTTGTATTAATTCTGTATGACATACATTGTGCCCTAAATTCTGTGTCCTTTGCTAGCAAAGTAAAGATCTTCCTTTTCACCCAGCGCTGGTCTGTCAGAGCTCTATTTTTGGCGCCTCCGCAAACGCGGATCTCTCTTTCTCTCTCTCTCCTTTTTGGGTACCTTCTCCATCTTTGGAGTCAGGTGTCTGCTCACCGGACCAAAACGAGCTGAAATCACTTGCACCCCTGGGTGCTTACAACAGATGAGACTTGGTTCAATGCACATTCAATTTACCCAGTTTGAACAATAGCCAGGGCTAGAGGTCCTAGGTGAGGTACATTTCACCAGAGGCTTTGGAGAGGTTGCTTTCGCCAAGCCACTCACCTCTCTTTCGCACTGGGGTCTTGAAGATAGGTCCCATCTTGCAAGATGTGGTTTGAGGTCTGTGCCAGTTTATGTCCAGTTGAAGACCATCCATTGAAACAAATGCAAAGTGAATCATCGATGTAATGGCCTAATAGGGGGTAGGGGTATTCACTAAGGCCACTAAATCCAAATGCATGTATGACAAAGCACACATGCATGCACATATATACGACTACCGTATATACTTGTGGATAAGTCAAGGGCAGGTTTTGATCCAGAAATAATGACATTTGCTATGACCTGTGGATAAGCTGAGTGTAAAACTTGGGGGTTTATGAAATTCTTTGAATTAGAAATTGAACTAAGGAGGGTACAAATTGGCTGCAAACAAGGAGGCTGAAAACTGCAAATAACACCGATAGCAAGCAAAGCTGAGAGAGCAAAACAACTAAGGGAGCGAATTAACCAGGCTGCAAATGAGCGGCAAACATGGAGGCTGCAAACTGCAAATGAGGAGGCTGCAAACAATGCTGATAGCAGAGCAAACAAGTACGGAGCAAACTAAGGCTGCGAACTGAAGACAGGAGGGGAGGGCTGCCAACAGTCAGGATCCAGAAAAAGGAGGAAGACAACTTACCAGTGGCCAGGGATAGCCCAGACTTCGGCTGCGGATAGCTCAGAATGGCTCCCGAGAGCTAGTGAAATTGGCTAGTTACGTTTAGAATGGCTGCTGAGAGCTGTAGAGCTGTGGATGCAGCTGAAGTAAGTTCCCTCCCAGATAAGTTGACCCTGAAAACCTGGGTTGACTTATACATGGGTGTATACGGTAGCGGTTGTACTGTATCGACTTACAATGTAAGACCTTATTTTTGACTTATACACGAGTACATACGGTAGTTTTTAATAAAGCAGAATGCATCTGTTTCCCCCCCCCCCCAAAGTGTGTTAAATTGAGGCTTTGTTATATCACAGGCCCACTGCAGGTCATGACACACATGGTATAAACTATTTCCAGTGGGGTAGCCACATTAGTCTGCGGCATCACCTTGGAGAACCCTTCCTAGCTAACAGGAGGGGTGTAGCGCTATGAAACCTATCAAGTGGATACACATATAAGGATGTAAGGATGAGTGAAGGACAATAATTGAAAGTCAACCTATATATTACAAGACGCATGTGCTTAGAGCTGTCGTGCTTGGTTTTTTAAAATTGTAATAAACAGGATCTGTGGGGCACCTGATCCAAAGTTCCCCTTCTTTTTATAGGCTTTCGAGACTATAGCATCTGACTCTGGGCCCAAGGGTTTCCCTCACATCAAAATATGTTTTTATATTCAAGCTTTTATGTGAGACTAAGGTTTGGGACATAACCTTTTGCTGGGCCACAGGGGTGAGAAGCCACCCTATGAGACTTTAGCTTGCAAGGAGGGATATATAGCTTAATATTAATGTTAACTATAGGTATCCCCGTTAACAGGGATATGTTCTTAAAACTCCCTTGTAAAGTGAATCCGTCATTAAGTGAATCTTCAGCACCATCTAGTGGTTAGTTTTGGTATAGCATGTATAGCTTATGTAATACCGTGCAGTTGTAATAGGGAATGAATGACAAGTACTCCAGATGCATGATCTTTGGTGCTAGATTAGTGCTTTGATGTTTAGTGCTTAACAGTTGATGGGCTGGGGATTTAAAAAGATGTGCTAAAAAGTATTTTAAAGTGCTTCCTGCCTCCATTTCGTAATCAGCAGTAGGCTCAGGCGACAAGCGGCGACTTTTTGTAAGGTACTGTACTGGGGGACAGCCGTTATGTATGCAGATCGTCGTTAAATGAGCCATTGTTAAGTGGGGGGAGACCTGTAATTCATAGATTAGCCTGCCATTCTGGCACCACCTCTGATTCTAACAACTTGTGGTGCCCCACAAGCTGCCCTGAGAGCCTCTTGCTAGTCCAAAGGGACACACATTTTAATCACAGAGTGCAAACGTTTCCACAGGTGTGACAAGTAGCCTCTGTCCAAGTGTGCCTAAATGGATGGGATTTTATTCCAAAAGAATATGTCCTTCAGAGTGACCCATAGTAAACATGACGTACGTTCTCTATTCTCAGCAGCATTTATTTATTTTTATTTACAATATTTTTATCCCGCCTTTCTCCCCGAAGGGACCCAAGGCGGCTCACAACAACAAATACAACAACAGATACAACAAATAATCACTCATTTAAAACAATAAAAACAATCCACAAAAGCTAATAAAAACATCTAAAACATCATCTAAAATTAATAAAACCACATCAAATTACAATTAAAACAGAAGCATTAAAAAGCATTAAAAAGCAGCAGCACTCCACCTGTGCAGGATGTTAAAAAGGCAAGGACTCAGAAGGCCTCCTTAAACAGGAATGTTTTCAGGCCTCGCCGGAAGGTCTCCAGGGAGGGAGCAATACGTAAATCAAGAGGGAGGGAATTCCATAGGGTTGGTGCCACTACTGAGAAGGCCCTATTTATGAGCTGTTGCTTGTTGCCCTTTAGGTGCACCACACACCTCCTGACCTAGAGGGACTCTAATCAACCAGTTGCCTGGGCTGAAACCAAGGAGACCAGGAAGGCTCCGTTATTATGGACGATGACATCATTAATCGCCAAAGACTGACAGTGGGGAGGAATATTTCAATTAACGGAATCAGCAACACCTAAGAGCATGAAGTCTTAACGTTTCCAAATGGAAGCAAGCAGCCTGATAGCATGGTTATCAATGGGAAGGGAAAACCCCCCCCCCCAGGCAGGCAGGGAAGAGACTATGGCTACCACTAGCCAGGGAAAATGCATTGTTCCACCCAGCCGGAGGTCTGGACTGAGTTTGCATCTAGACTTTATATTTCCAGAAAGGTGTGGGGGAGAAGTCCAACCCCATTTTGCTTTCTTTGCTTAATCAGCCTGGCCCTTGTGCATGTATCAGAGGCTGACTCAAGCCTGCAGGGAAACCTCCAAAATGCCATCTTTAGATTTACAAATAGGCTTGTACTTCCCCCTCGTCCTTTTGCTTGCCATCTTGCCCGATGAAGAATCATGTCAGATTCAAAAACTTGTTGCTTGCGACTTTTGGTTAGAGGATTTCCTGACCTTGGATTGTGGACTTATTTATGAATGCACACCCACATTTCCTTTTATACACCGCAACACTATGGTGTATAGTGGAACAGGCACCCGAAGCCTGTTCAGACAATATTTTAGCTCTTGAACCAGTCCCTGTGATTATGGAGCTACATGCTTCATGGGCATAAACGGCTTGGCCCCTCCCCATCTTTTGGGGGACTTCTTTTAATTGCATGTGAGGTGCAATTTAATTGCCGTTCATCATGCTTGAAGATTCCATTTCTCTTTTCAGCAAGAGCAAAAGATCTTGAATAAGATGCATCCTATTACAGAATAATTTTAAAGTTACCTGGTCCAAACGACGGAATATTTCAACTGGCAGGAAGGATTTGGACAGTTTGAGCTGCTTTTATGAAGAAGTGCTTGGCCATCTGTAGACCTGCGTTGATTCTCTGCCAGTTTAGATGGTGGCTCCTGAACGCATCCTTAATAGAAGATCATGAGAGCCTCATAGAAGCTCAGATTTGGGGGGGGGGGGAGTGCCTCTAAGCTCCCAACGCTATCAGAGAGGCATAATTGTGCTTCCTGAATAATCAACCACTGACCTGTTTAACAAAAGCCTCGAGCCCTGTCAGCCATGAAGATCAGGGGTGGCCAAACTTGCTTAAAAGGCATTTTTACCCAAGCGTGGTGTATATACGCAACAGGAGTTAAATGCGTACATCTGTGGGCTGGGTGGAAATGGGTTGTTAAAGACCAAACAAAGTCAGTCAGTCAGTCAGTCTCTCTCTCTGTCTCTCTCTCACACACACACACACACACACACACACACACACACACACACACACACACACACCAACTTCATCCTTCATTTCTGTCATTCTGTGTTTCTGACTTCACAACATGTTACCAAGGAAATTATCCCGCCAAAGAAGTCTTTATGCTGAATTGGCGATAGCACAATCAATTCCCGTAAAGGAGGCAAACTTTGGCTGCGTAGGAGGAAATCATTATTTAAATACTGTTATCGTTGCTATTTAGTAAGGGGGAAGGAAACTTAACTGATGGCAAAATGAGATTATACTTGAAATGGACATGCCAGCTTTTCCCTTAGACATTGAAGGGACATCATTGACTCGTCATGTGTTGTTTTAACAACTAACACTCTTTTGTAGGCACATTGTGGAAGCTGTATATGGTGGCACTCACATATCAACTACACTCATTTGCTTGACCAAGTCGTCACACAACCTAATCATGGTTGCCAAATGTGGCGTTTTACAAAGAGTGGAAAGGCAGGTCTCTGCCCCAAGAGGCTTACAATCTACCTATTGACACAAGGGAAAGACCCAAGGAAGGGAAGGGCTGTCAGAACCAAAATGCCGCATTTTTTGCTAGCTTCCAGATGCTATTTTACTATGTTATTTCGTGCCTGGCAACTTAAGATATGTTCATGGGAGAACATTTTATCAGTCTAGCTGCACATCAGTCTCTGGGACCCCTTTACAGTCCTAAATGGAGTCTCGGGGAGCCCCACTGGCACATGTGCAGAGTCTCGGGGAGCCCGAGCGCTGGTGCATGTGCAGAGCGGCACAGTGCCAAACAGATAGTGGCCACTTATGGTGTGCTTGTGAAGCCCCTGAAGGGGTCTCAGGGAGCCCCAGGGTTCCTTAGGAGCACACTTTGAAACACACTGGTAGCAGAAGCTGGAATGTATAGCGGGGCTTCTCAAAGCCAGCAAAATAGCAAGCATACCAGGAAGATCCAAAGAGCAATAATTCCACTCCAGGCTATGTGAAGGAGGTAGCAAGCATGGAGCACAGACAGAGTTTTGCAGACCTCCCCTTCTTTCTCCCCCTAAGAAAGCTGAAATGGAATCTTCCAAGCCAAGAGACAAAGGGTGGGTGCTGTGGAGAAGCTTTTCCAAGGCTTGCCTCCTTTCTGCAGGGACCAGCCCAAGGGGTTAAAAGGGAGGAGGCTGTGAAAGCCAGAACCGTTCCATCTTGGTTCTCTCCCCATTCCTAGTTGCGTCATCAGCAGTTTTCTCAGCAGACGTCTGGCCAGGTCTGAGCGAGTGTTGTACGCCCGGGAATGGATGTGTGTAGGACACAAGTTAGGGACTTCAGTTACTTTTGTTGCAAATCTATAGAACAGCTTTAATTCGTTATCAGCGATCGGCTTTCTGTAAAGATTTTAGCTGTATTTAATAACATTTGTTTACAATTGGCAAGTGCCTGCCCCAGAGTGACCCCATCCATCCAGGAAAAATGAACTCATTCCTACGGGAGGGCGGACACAATGGGGTCTGAATCAGTTTGCCCCCTAAGAAGGGAATGGAGATGGGGGTAGTAGAGGGAGCAGGTGTGATTGTTTCAGGCGCACATAATGAACTTTGAGTTGGAAACAGGAACCGAGGCACCGTGCCAGAGGCTTCACGGAAAAGGAGGACTTGAACGGAAATGGGAGAAGGCATCGCACAGGTGTTCTGGGAGAGAATTTGAGGGAGGAAGGGCAAAGTCATACGAGGAGATCTTCAGACAACGGAGGATGAAGGAGTCAGAAGAGCAAAGGCAAAAGTTTGGTGGGATATGAGATGTCAGGGGTAAGGCCATGGAGGGCCTCTGAGGGCGGAGAGGGGGCCAGACCTGCTTGCTTTGATCCCCCTCACCACTTTTGCACTGCATCCAAAATCAAAGCAAGCAGGGAAGATGGCCTGGGCCATTCGGGCAAGGCAATACAAGTCAGACCTTTTTATCCAGTTTTTCCATCCACGGATATGACTCAACACAGGTGGCAAAACTGTGAAAGAGGGAGTCCAACCGCACCACATTACCTTTTTTTTCAGTTGTCAGGGGCCTGCCAGCCGCTTCCCACCTCCTGCGTGCATCCAAACCGCTGAAAAAAGAAAAAAATGCAACCGGGAATCTGTCGGGGGCCTGCCAGCCACTTCCTGGCATGTTTAAACTGCTGAAAAAAGAAAACAAATGAAACCGGGAGTCTCTGGCGCCATCTACAGGTTGCTTCTGGTAGCGATTTTTTTTTTCCAGTCAGTTTAAACGAACTCAGGAGAAGCTCCGAAGACACTGGAAAAAAAGGTAATGTGGCACTGCTCCCCACCCCGGTTAACACTGATTTTTTTTTTAATCTACTGGGGTTCCAGGAACAGGACCCCAGTGGATAAAAAGGTTCGACTGTACAAATAAAACCAGCTTGCCAAATAGTTACATGCACACTTCGTAGTTCTCTGCATTCATCTAGTGTCCCAGAAACTTTGCAAATCCAAGCTATCCTGCAATCTTAGAGATGGGGCTGTGTGCAGAAGGCCCCATTTTCAGTAGGGCAGATAAAAGCCCTCATCTGAAATCCTGCAGTGACGCCAGTGGCGCCTTCAGTCAGTGCTGCCAATACTGTATTAAGCTAGAGGGACGAAGGGCCTGGCTCATTCAAGGGCAGCTGCAGACGTTCAATCATTGCATTGAATAGTTTAAAAAAAGGCATCATGAATCTTAAGAGACACCACATAAAGTCAAATAGATGGCAGACTGCACTAAGAAAACACTTCTAGAAATGGTACATCCTCTTTGCAAGGTTCTCCAAAAGCCAAAGCTCCCTCTGTTGGTCACCAGGGAGACTGAAGGCAGTGGACAGGCTCTACATTGGCTGTGTTTGTTTTTCAACTCCGAAATAGCAGGAAGTGACGTTCCTAGCATGCTTGAATATTGCTGCTACTGGGGCTCCCCCAAAAACCTGGAAATGACCAAAAATCAAAATGGCTGCTGTTGCTCCTCGTCCCTCGTACTACATCTCCCAAGTTCCTTTGCAACCAAGCAGCCTTCCTATTGGTGCATGAGGCTGCCATATTTTCTAGCTTCGAGCTCGCAGTTGAAACTTCTAGTGTGGCGAGCGGGCTGGGGGCAGAAAAAAACAACAGCGCTCCTAGCGCTGGAAGATGAAAAACAAACGCAGCCACTATCTACTCCAAGCTTAGAGTTGTTGCTTAATGTACATATTCTTTTTATATACTATTTTAAGGAAGCACAAAACAAAGATCAAAGGATGAGGAATTTTTTTATTAAGATAATCCCACAGCTGCAAAATGAAACATCCTAAATTACATTGTGACTTCCCCCCCCCCTCCCCAAAAAGCCTCTAGGGAATTTTTTTTACACATTTACATTTTTTTACAATACAAAAAACTAATAGCTCATTGCATATAAATATTACATTTGGTCTGCCATCGTCACATGGCACTAAAAATCCCTGAAGCATTTCATTTTAAAAGGGACCTGAGATAGCAGATGTAAAGATATATATGAACATACAGGCAATCTCCTGAAACCAAGAGAGAAGCAAGACAATATCAGTTCAACTTCAAACCAGTTTGTGTGTGTCCCCCTTTTTTGGTGCATTGCTAACATTGTCAAGAACACAACGCGCACGCCAGAGGCTTTCTGGCAACTTCCATGCCTAAGCAAAGATTGCTGTGATGCTTTAATAAAAAGGATGAAGAATATTCATAAGATTACAAAAAAAGGCTGAAAACAGGCTTGGATATGGGCTAGCTGAATACCATTTAATTTCTTCTTATATTAAAAACTTATCTTCCTGTTGGTGGGAGTATATCAAAAGATTGAAAAACTGACAAAAATTTAAGACTACAACGTAACAGGAAAACATCACCACCATATTCAAATACTGACAATACTTTTATTCCATCACATTCCAAGTGCCTCTTATCTTACTGTTTTGCATGCCTCCTTCCTGGGGGAGGGGTGGGCCCCCACAAACTACAATCTAACAAAGACTGGGGCCTGGTAAAGTCTCACTATACGGTTTGGGCTTAAACATTGGATGGAAAATGCACAAACCTTATTAGCGGAATGCTAATAAATGCCCTTATAGCTTCTTGCCTGCAGTCAACACTCAGATATGACATGCCCACACCCAATGCATATGCATGTATTTAAAGCACCATCATATATAATACTATAGGTTAAGGCTGTGATAGCAATTCCACTGAAAAACACAGGGCAGGATCCAGCCCAAGCTTTCCTACACATGCTCCTTTAAAATAAATGGAATGCACCAAGGCTAAGCTCCTGAGCACTCCCTTTTAATGGAGCTTGCACAAGAGACGTCCAACATGGATCATGCCAGAAGCATTCCTTACCCCCCCCCCCAATTTCTATTAACACACAAATTTGCTGTGGGTTGGCCTCCAATATACTGAAAACTGTACATGTTCAACTGCTCTTTGTGTCTGGGTGGTGTTTTTCTTAACAAAAAATAGAATTGCTAAAAATGCAGATTGGTACCGCCAACATTTTTTTAAAAAGTCTTTTCTTTAAAAATGTAAACATCTGATATAGTAATAGTCAAAAATGTCCTCCTGTAAGTGTGCAGTCATTTAATAATACATACTATTAAGAATATGACAGCTCCCTAGGATTTATACTATATGATCACTTAAAGCCAACCAAGGGTGAATTAACAGAGCCTTCAGTCTATAAATATTTGAACTGTTTTTACAAAAAAAAGTTTTATAGCATAAATTAAGAAACCAATGTACACATTTTTAATAAAGCATTAACATTACAATACAAACCAATAGGAAGCAATTCTCTGTAAATTAAGGTGATGCAAGTCTTATACTAAAATCTGGTTCATTCCTTTCCCTGGCACATTATCAGCTGCAGTAGGCATAAATTATTCAAGTTAACCTCACTTTTATTATGAATCCATATTAAAAAAACACCACCACCACACACATATTTGCATGATTGAGTATTGTGGAGAAACATCCTGTAACGAGAGTTTCTAGAGCTGCCCAATGACAGAGACAGGGTTTTCTTGGCAATCTGTTCCCTGCACAACGCCACAACGCTTGCGCACACACACACACACACACACACACACACACACACACACACACAAACACTGCTAAATTTTAAGATGTAAATTTTAAGATCTGGGCAATGGGAAAGAGCAGTTAACTTGAAGAACCAGCTGAGATGGTTGTGGCAAGTCTTTTAAAGGCTGGAACCTTCAGTTCCTACAGGAGATGCTGCTGCTCATCCTGGAATTTGCAAGAGAGGCTCCAGTTGTTACAAAAAAAGGAAAGCAATGCTGGGGGGGGGGGAGAACCACTCCTTGGGACAGCATGCAAAAGTCATAACCCCTATGCTTCTTGATGACAGAAGATAATGTTAAAAAAAGAGTTACTAATTAAGACTCAAGTTGATTTAATCTGGCATCTAAAATGCTCTTCCAAACTTACCAAATTTAAGAAATCCAGCATAGCATCCTTCAAGAGATCTAGTATTCCACAGACAGTATCTGAATGATTCACGTACCATACAATGCTCATATGGGGAAAAACCCAAAGCCCTCTCTCATCTTTAAACAGGTAAACAAACCTTAAATCTGTGAAAATATTCTGTCAGATTTACACATTTCAGGCCAGCTATTGCTAAAAATGCAGTGTTAGGATTCTGGTAAACTATTTCCAAAGTGCACATCCCAGATTGCAGAAGCAGGCTGGGGCTCTCAAGATGGTAGTAAACAAGACAAGGCTAAGCATGATGTAACACGGGCAATTCAGGTTAAACGCTATTTTATTTCACTTGCCATCGCTGCGGTAAAGTTTTCGATTTGAACAGGGAATGTGTATGATGGCGCTTTCACCTCCTTGTAGAATCCTTTAAACCAACTCTGACCTAATGATACCCAGTACAATTCACTTCCTCTTGGGGAGGTTATTATTATCAAGCATAATTTGGCATAGATAGATTGATGTTATTGCCGGTGAGAGCTATCAAGAGGAAAACTGGGACACATGCAGGTTCACAGTGCAAGAACGAACATGAGGCTTGAGAAAGATGTACAGATGGGAGGAAAGGGAGAAACAAAAACCACCACCACGACTAACTGAAAAATCATACATAGGCCAAAGCCAAGGGGGAATAAAGCAGAATTCAAAGATTCAACAGAACGCAGGGCATTAAATGGTCAAGGCCAGACAAAGGGATTGAACTGGCAGGCAAACCAAATTAAAGAACATGTTCCCATTGAAATGGATACTTGTTCATGGCCTTTGAGAAAAGGTGGTAAACATCTCATCTCATCACATCTCTTGCTTTACCCTCATTTTTTAGGCTGGAACTTTTCTTTGGGGGGGGGGGAGAGAGTGAGATTGGCTCAGCTGGGTAAGGACAGAAAGCTCTGCAAGTTTGGATCATTTGATGTATTGCTGTAAATGTTTAAGCATTCAGTAAGAAGCACCAAAGTTTAATATACCTGAACGTGTTTCCAGGATCGGGGCCTGGTCTACATATGCAGCAGACAGGAGTCCTGAGGTAGTGAAAAAGGGCCATATCACTGTAGGCTGAAAGTGGAGAAATACTTTTTAATGCTCCCTTATAAATAAAACAACAACAACAATCACCACCCAAGAAACATTACCACAAACTTCCGAGCAGAAACTAAACAAGACGCAGACTGGACTAGAACCTCAGTCCCTGCTATATTAGCTGTGACCCTGTAAGGAAGTTTCTGTAACACGGGAGCACAATCAAAAATGTGTGGCCCCCTTCCCCCACACGTGCAGCCACAAGCACTCCAAATCAGGCTGCCACCTCAGAATTCGACCACTTCATTCTGCTACATGTGTAGGCAGGGCCAAAGCTACAGTTTTGTCCATTGGCTGTATTGGAATGGTCAGAAGACTTTCTGCTCTTAGCTACAGAGAACATGGTGCTGGGATTCTATTAGTTTTGCAACAGCAGCACCGAGTTCCTAATTTGATCCTGAAAAGGAATCTCTTGATCCGCACTCCATTGATTTAATGAGGGATTATCTAGATGTTCAGAATCCAAACACTTATTTAGAACGACCTGCTGTAGAGTCCACTCAAATGGTGGGGCAGGCAAGCCCACCCTGCCTTTTGTGATCACCTGCCACTCACAGGGGGCCACAAGTACCTGGCAACTGCAATGATCAGAGAGAATACCAAGAACACCAAGAAATGCTACAAGGCAGAGGCTTGGAATGGTCCCAAGAGCTACTACTGAAGAAAACTCTTCGATCGTCCTCTGACTACTTCCAGGTCAAAATCTTTTACGCTATTCCTCCATGGGCCAATCAAATGTAACATTTGCGAAGAAACACTGTCCACGCTAATCACATGCCAGACTAATCCACAACATGACATCCTTGAAAAACAAAAAAATGAAAGCAGGAAAGAATGCTTCTTTAAAATAAAACCATTCAGAATAACCAAATTCAAAACACAAGTTATTTTTCGCACACATCTGAAAAGGATTCTTAATGTACAAGAAACTCAGTTTCTGTTTTTGACAAGAGAGGACGGCCCTGCTGCGATAGCATCTCTACTGACTAGCTCTTTGTTAGTTATAAATACGTATCCACTTAATACTTATTGCCCACAAAGTGATTTTGCTTTGCAGCTCATCTTCACAGCACAGAGGTACATTGCAAGTATTTCATCATGTTTCTAATTTGGTGCCAAATACACACCGAGATTTAAACGAAGAGGTCTATCCCTTCTTCCGCCACACCAACGGACTCCGTCTCCATGCCAAATATTTTAATAACTGAAAACTTCAGCAAGTGTAAAATTGTATAAACAGAATTTCTTCTATGCCCCAGGATCACAGTTCTTGAAGAGTAACACTATTTGTTTGCTAAGTCGTTACAATCTCAACAGGCTCATTTGTATCTTGCAATTAAAACTGCCACGCTATCTTTGAGGAGAAGGTCGAGGGTGTTTTCTTTTTTTTACAGTACACATCTGGGATATGTATTCTAAAGGGTAGACTGAACTGGAAGACTCCATGCTCGTGCATCCTGAGCAAGAGTCGAAACAGAGCCCTGGCATTTATGGGTTGCCCCATTCATTTCAACGGAGGGAGCAGGTCGATATCCACACAGGATCAAAGAGAACGTGCAGGTTGGGGGAGGGGGGCAGAGGAGCTCCACACAGACCTTAAAACTTCCATAGGTGGAAGAGATTGCCTGAACTGGCCATCTGACTTGTATCTCTAAACTGCTCAGTTTTCTACAGATTATTACCCATGAATGCTAATAGATCCCACTTTTGGCCAACAATTCAGCAAATTCCTTTCCTTTCTAACTTGTGGTACAGTGAGAAAAAATTAACAACGTTTTAGTCATGGAAGACCAATACCAGAGCTACTTTTCTGTGTGTGGATTTTATTACATATAATATATGGAGAACCCTACTGTCTTTTGTAGAGGTTTGTCAACATTATTGACCAAGTACATCTGGCAAAAGATTTGTCCAGAAGACTAGGAGGAGAAAAAAAAAAGATCTGCATGAAATTTCACCCATTGTTTTATTTTGTCTTCCTGTCCTGTCTTCCCATCACTCTCCCAGTCCTCCTATGCAACCTCAGATATTCTCAAAGACGCAAAAATAGGAAAATGCAACTCTCTTTCATCTCAAAGAAAAGAAGTACACACATTTCAATTAATCGTCACGGCTAATTGAGAAGCCTTGAGGGGCAAGAAAGGAACGGTTCTCTGACCCTAGATGTCTCTGACCCACATCGCATGACATGTACTGGTAACCATTTTTACAAGGGCAGTGCACAAGTTCTCAACACCATCAAGGTGTATGGTCTTCATCCTCATCCAGAGATCCATGCGCACTAAAATACACACACCACTCTCTTGCATTTGTGGGCCTTCATGTCCATTTCAATGGCAGGAGGGGATGGGCATGCACAAATAAATGGATGCACCTCAATCGGGGCCCCCACTGAAGTGAACAGAGAAGCCCTTGAAAAGCAGGAGCTTCCATGCCAATTTGTAATCTCTGGATCAGGATACACAGAATTATCTGCTGGAAGGTTGCGATGTTAAACTGCTTAACATACAAAACCAAATGTAGACCCTTGGCCCATACTGAAGGGGATCAAGCAAAACGTACAGTGGTGTAGAAACTTGCATTTATGTTTGCAGAATCAAATTAAAAGCACAAATCACAGTGAGGCACGGTGGGGGAAGCAGGTGTGAGATCAGCTGCCAACTCTGAACGTATCTGCCAAAAGCATCTTGAGTAAAACTCTCAGACTGAGGCCACTAAAATAGTTGTTTTGTAGTGTACTGTGCGACTTCATTCTTGCCACATAACTCATTTCCTTCTTTCTGGTAAGGGGACTGAAATATCTTTGTAAAGGTTTCCATGCGTTGCAAGTCGGGAGGTAGCTACGCTACTGGCAAAACCACACCTTGAGAGCATAGCGCCATTTCAATATGAATGTTAACGTCTTCGTGGCAAAATTAATGCTATAGAAAAAGGAGGGTGGCAGAAAAAAAACGTATGTATAGAACTTGCATTTGGCACCTGCATGTCTAGATAGTCATAGTTTCTCAAGTATTCTTTTTTAAATAATAAAGTTAATGCATGTGTTAGACATCTCATGTCAAAGGTTTGCTACATATTTACAAGGCACCAACCCTTTCTTTCTTCCTCTCTCTCTCTCTCTCTCTCTCTCTCTCTCTCAAAACATGAAAAACAATGGGGAAAGCCTATCAAGATATCCAAGTCAGCACAAATTCAGGAGCATTTGGCCTGGGAAGATTAAAATAATCCAGATCCTTTGCACAACAGAGAAACTGTAAACATTTCATAGCTGCCTTTAAGATTGGTATATTGTGCAAAAGTTATTATGGTCTGCAAGAAATTCATGGCAGACAGTTTCAACAATTCAGTAAGAAGGTGCTGTTTCTATAATGCACAAAAAAGAGAAAAAAGCAACAAGGAGACAATATATCTGCAAGGAGATACTTCATAATCATGATTTAAATGCTGCAGATCTGTGACAAAACAAAGGTGTAGTGTGGGGAAGCATTTCTGCAATTAAAAGGATGGCCAAGAACGTGTGGCGATCAGAAGTCTTCGAACATACAAAAACCATATGGGCAAAATGGAAAAGCACCACAGGGGGAAAAAAAAAACGTGAGTGGAGCTCCCCTCCCCCCCCTCCTTTGCTTAGTAGATTTTTCTGGCAGAAATCCCTGCAGCAAAAGGCCATTGAAGTCTTAACACCAGGGTTCGTTTTCATCGTTGCCAGTTGGTCAGTAATTCCACCCCATGAGATGGCTCACCCTGGCCTTTTCTGTCATTTTCCGTACCCTGCCCGACCTGGAAGTGCCAAGGTTCAGGGGATCCTCAGTGTGCACAAAACTGTCATTGTCTGAATCGTCGTTATACAAAACGGTCCGCCTGCCCTCATTCCTGGTTTTAATCCGAGGCGGCCTGCTGAACCGCCCAAACGTGTTCTCGCTAAAGCGCCCGCTAAAGAGGTTCTCAAACTCGTCATCGGCAATCCGCGGGCGCTTGGCTCTGGAGGCTCCCCGCCCTCGGCCTCTTCTTCTCCCCCGGCCTCCTCTTCTTCCTCTGCCACAGCCTCCTCGACTGCCTCGCCCTCCCCTGCTCCACCTACCCCAGCGTCCCCATCTCCCTCTCCTCCCAGTCCCTCTGCCCTGCCAGTTTCTTTGCCCGTTGGAGATGCTTCGTCGGATTTTTCTTTTCGGTTTCACTTGCACGGATTTGCTGTAGTCGTGGTCTCCATCTCTGTAATCCTGATCTGTTCTAGAACTTGATTCGGAGTCCGAATCAGAGCCACATCGACTTTCAGAACTGGAGCTGGATTGAGAATCTCCACTTTCGGAGGATAAAGCTGGCTTCTCTTTTTGTTCTCTCTTCTCTTCTCCACCAGTGTGTTCATCTTCTTCTGATGCACTTGACAACTTTCTCTTGACCGCTGCCCGGGGCTCTCTCCCATCACCATTTGTCAGCGGCTTATCAGGAGGTTGATCTATAGAAATTAAAATAATGTGGCAGCCGTTTTATTTATTTATTTTTTAATGGTTTTAATTGCTTCTGGGTTTGCATATTTACCATTGGCTGCCTTGGGACTTTTAGCAAAAGGTAGGATACAAATAGGAACAAATAAAAAAAAATTAAAGGTTGTTTTCTTGCCTTGCCTTTATGGTGGCTTCTCCCCCTCCTTCTCTAATAATTGATCATTCTACTGGCCTCTGTGAGGGGAGAAGGGGCCCAATCCCTGCTGGCAAAGCAGCAGGAGGTAAAGGTGGCGATACTACTCCCTCCTTGGCTAGTCTTTCCCTGTTGCTTCATCTCCCCACGTTCAGGCATTTCAGACCATAGTTTGTCTCTCGACTCCGGGCACCACTTTGTCATTTTAACAAAGGCATCCATCTAGTTCACCAGATACGCCTGTGTTGGCCACTGGCCTGCGCGATCTCAGCCTGCTGCTCAAGCCCCTTTTGCTTGGAAGCTGCCAATTCTGCCTAGGCTTGCAAGTCTGGTCCTACAACCAAGCACCACTCCCAGCCTAGCATGTGAGGCTACCATAAACATGTGTGCTAGCCAGTCAACTTGCAGAGGTCAACATGACACCAGCTGCCTTAATGGCAAGAAACGCAAGAGGAGTGTTTTGGGCATTTTTAAAAATGCGGAGTTGAGGATACGTCAGACTGGCATCTGATCGCTCTGGGCGTTGCCCTCTGGATTCAGAACGGAGGAGAAGAGTCAGAGGACCAAGAGATGCTGAGAATCTGCACCCGCTTCCTCCCACCCAGAACTTGACCAACAAGCAGGAGGGGCTAAAGCTCAGTGGGAGGAGCATCTGCTTTGCATGCAGAAGGTGCCCGGTTCAATATAGGGGATCTTCAGGTAGGACAGGGGAAAAAATTCTGTCGGAAGCCCTGGAGAGGCGCTGCCAATCACCACTGACAATGCTGAGCTAGACGGACATTGGTCCGACTCCTTACAAGGCAGCTTCCGAGGTTCCCAAGTGCCTGTCTAACTGTGCAAGGTGATTTTAGAAGGAAGGCTTTCCTCTGCTCTAACTATCTTTTCTTTCAGAAGCATCTCAGAGCTTACCTTGTCCTGTGACCTTAGGTCAAGGTACCCCCTGCTCGAAAGCAAGTCCTGTCCGACTCTGAGTCAGCGCTGTCCAAAGAAGCTTCCGTGGTCATGTGGCCGGCATGACTAGCGGAACGCTGTTACCTTCCCTGCCGCAGCAGCACCTATTTATCTCTTTGCAATTTCTTGCTTTCGAACTGCTAGGTTGGCAGGAGCTGGGAGCTCACTCCGTCACGAGGCACTCGGGTCTCGAACTGCTGTCCTACCGACTTTCCGGTCTGCAGTTCAGCGTCTTAACCACTAAGCCACCGCGGCCCCGTGACCTTAAACGCTATGAAATCTGGAACTGCTGCATCACATTTTGGGAATCAATCTGACCTCGGTCACTGGCTGCTCTAACAGCACAATCCTATGTGTGTCTACTGAAGAAGTCCTACTGAGTTCCGTGTGGCTTACTCCCAGGTAAGTATTATACTACTGCAGCCTAAGGATGCTGCTCATCCCTCCTGCACTGTGGCTGAAGAAGTAAGGGACAAGACAAAATAAAAAAAAAATACATACATAAAGCACAGAGCTCAGGGTCATTCCTACAACCATCATATTTCTGAGGTAAAGGTAAAGGTGACCCCTGACAATTAAGTCCAGTCGTGTCCGACTCTAGGGTGTGCTGCTCATCCCCATTTCAAAGCCGAAGAGCCAGCGTTGTCCGAAGACGCCTCCGTGGTCATGTGGCCGGCATGACTCTCCTTGCCGCAGCACGTAGCATGCGGCTGGAACACGTAGCGCTGTTTACCTTCCCGCAAGCGGTACCTATTTATCTACTCGCATTAACATGCTTTGGAACTGCTAGGTTGGCAGGAGCTGGCCAAGCAACGAGAGCTCACCCCGTCGTGGATTCGAACTGCCGACCTTTTGATCGACAGCTCGTGGTTCAGCGGTTTCACCCACTGCGCCACCTGCCACCTCCATTTCTGACGTACAGTTTTGTAATTTGCAAAAAAAGAATCCCTGAGTGCTCTGTAATCACATGGAATTCCAGTCACATATCAAAACAAAAGTGTCTCAATTTTTACAGCCTCTCACCTGGCTTGACTGGTGTGGATTTATTTCTGACCAGCCGATTTTTTCCTGGTTCCACGTTATTTCCACTACGGTTCTGGACATTACAGCCCGATGAGGATGGCTGGCTGCTTTCCATCTCTTCTGCAGCAGCTGAGCCCAGAGGTTCCTCAGTAGTATCTGAAACTTTAAGCAGCACGTTGCTAGCTTGGCAAGAAAGGAAGCAAAACAGGACCATTTGGGGACGATGCTTTAAATGGGTTTTTCTAAGTGGACGCATAGATTTGATTTAGTGGGATGTGGACTAGCATGCATCAAATTCTAGATGGGAAAATGTCTCTAAGGGAGCTGCCTTGGTTGGGAGTACATCGGCCAATGCAAGATCTAGCACCCCTGCAAAAAAACCACCAAAAACCTTGAGGCCACACATAACTGCCATACCCGAGTTTCTAAAAAGACCAACTCTTCCAGCCTTGCAGGTTGTGTGGCAGTTCAGGAGAGGATCCTGGCATGCCAATTTCGCTATGGCATGCACAGTTTCGGCTGTGCAGGGTAAGGAAGATCACTGCCTCTCAGTCCTTGGCATCCTGAATCTGGACTGCTCGACAAAAAGCCTTTGCTGTAGCCATAGAAAACCCATTTCACTTACCATGAGATGAAACGGAAGAATTTGTCCTGGTTAAAGGTAGTGAGGTATTCAGGTTCATTTTAGGTTGCATCTTCGGTTGCTTTTGTTTTCCTTTTGGGCTAAGGGAACACACATAAAAGAAGATAAATGTAGTTTTCTCAACAAAGAATAATCTCTCATATAACACTGGGTTCGTCTGAGGAACTCAGGCCCCAAATTTTCCCACTTAGAACATCAACAACTGATGCTTTTAAGAACTGCTTAGGCACTTCTCCCATGTTTGCCAAGGATCAGACAGAAGTCTTATATGCAGGTCTTATACATAATACTAAGAAGTATTGCAAGGATGGTGTAGTGGTTCGGGAATTGGACTTTGACCTGGGAGATCCAGGTTCAAATCCCCTACTCAGCCACGAAGCTTCCTGGGTGACCTTGGGCCAGTCACTATCTCTCAGCCTCACCTACCTCACAGGGTTGTTGTGAAAAGGGCCACTCAGAGAAATTTTACCAGGGGGTACAAAGTTTTTTTGGGGTCCCTTCCCTTCATGTTAAGTTGGCTCCTGGGGCCCCTTTTTGACCCATTTTTGGCCCTGGGCCAGGGAACAATGGTACCCCCTTAACCCCCCTCTCAAGAGGCCCTGGTTGTGAGGATAAGAGGAGGGGTGGAACCATGTACACCACCATCAGCTCCTTGGAAGGGTGGTATAAAAATGTGAAAAATAAATAAAATAAATATCTATGCTGTCCACCAAACTGCCTTTTATTGTTACACTGAGGTTGCTTCACATATTGCAGTACAAAACTGCATTGTGGTATCCCAGCACCACAATCCAGTGTATGCCTATTCGGTACGACTGACTCCCAAGTAAGAGTGTACAGGATTGCAGCCCGTGATCCTTTTGTTCTCATACGGGCGCTTGTGCATGCAGCGATGGTAGCGCAAGGGTCTTGCACACAGAAATTCCAATGCAATTCTGGCTTGGTGTTGTGCTACACACTGGAGAGGAAGATGTCACACCTCAAACTTTTGGCTGCCTCATTGGGTCACAATTTCTTTGGCACACAGTCACGCAAGTGCACAAGGTATAGCACAAAAGGCCACTTTATTTCTGGGCGTGCTTTTTAGCGCACAGCTCCATTGCTTCTCCCACTTTTGCTTTGAAAACTTCCTTCACTAATGTTATAGTGTGCTGAGTGCTGCACCCATGTCAATTGGTGAGATTGGTGGCTGAATGGCTGGAAAGTAACAAAATAGGCATCCCCTAGTTAATAACGGGGATACGTTCTTAAAACTCCGTTGTAAAGTGAATACGTCATTAAGTAAGTCTTCATCACCTTCTAGTGGTGGATTTTGGTATAGCATGTATAGCCTATGTAATACAGTACAGGTGGGCCCCCATATCCACTGATTCGCTATCCACGGTTTCAGTTATCCACGGATTGTGGGGACCCCCCCAGGCTTTTACTTTTTTCCCAGTAAGCTTAGTTTCTTCCTTAAAAGTTTCTTCCTTTCTTGCTTATTATAGGCAAGTAGAACAAGGCTAAGTACTAGAGAGGCTCTGCAAGGTTAACAGAAACCTTGCAGAGCCTCTCTAGGACTTAGTCTCGTTCTACTTGCCTGCAATGGAGGCTGCTTCTCTGTTTGTTTTAAGGAAGAAACAAAGCTTGCTGAAAGAAAAATAAGAGCTGGGGGGGGGGAAGCATGCCTGCCTGCAGGGTAGGCAGGGTGGGGGGGCCCTCAGGAAACCATGGAGGAGGTGTTTGCTCTTATCCACGGTTTCAAGTATCCACGGAGGGGCCTGGAACATATCCCCAGCGGATATGGGGGCCCACCTGTATTACTAATGATTTTACATGTAGCAAATACCAGCAAATGTTACCTGGGCGCCCTGCTGCTAGAGGAAGAACTGCTGCTGCTCTGGAGTCTTTTCCGGTACCGTAGCCGCGGCCGTCTCCTCTTTTGACACCGCACTGCTGACTTGTACTCGGAGATGATGGTTTTGATGTGATTTTCAAATAAGGCAGATAATCGAAGCGTCATGCTGTAGATCTGGAGGGGAAGGCAAGAGCAGCAAACGATGACATCCAAGAACCAGCACGGAAGACATCAGCAGCGCTGAACTCGGAAAAGGGAGATCCTGATCCCTGCTTCAATCCCTGCTTACCAGCAAAGGTTCTTGGGCAACCCTGGGCAAGTCGCTCTCTTCCAGCCTCATCTACCTCACTAGCTTATTGTTAGGACAATGGGAGTGACATTGCATTGGGTAGAATAAACACATTAATTATAATAATAATAATAATTATTATTATTATTATTATAATAGATAATTATTTTAATAATAATAATAATAATAATAATAATAATAATAATAATAATAATAATAGGAGGTAAACATGGCTCTAGAGCCAACCTATTCCTGTAAATTTAGTTAATAGTGAGGACAAAGGAGGGAAAGGGAAGAACAGCCGTCTCAACATTCAGTGTAAGAGGAAAACAGAGAATAAATGTTTTGAGGCTGACAATGCGGCAGCCAAGCTGAGGAGGTACTGATAACCTTTGCTCAGCCAGCCCCTAAATCATAAGTAGGTCAGAGAAGGAGGTGGTGACATAACCTTCTCTGTTTTGGAGCTGAAGGCACTGTACCAAAGACACCTTGTTCATTTCATTGTCTACCTACAATTTCAAAGTGAGCCCTGCACCCAGTCATAAAAATGCATCTTTTCTGTCTCTCCCCCCACCTCACTCTTTGCCAAGAAGTTGTGAGGTCAAAGATTCATTTCGGTAGCTTTCCAAAATGATGGAGAAATTATTGCCACAGTCTACCATAGCAACTGGTAATGGGCCCAGGGCCTCTCACACCAAACTGGACTTTAGGTTTCATGACACTGTACAATAGGACAGCAGGTTTAATTGGTGGCGGGGGACAGGGCTGCTCAATTCTTGCATTTGTTAGAACACCTGGAGTTTCCCCATTGTATAGCAAAGGGAGAAGCAGTTCTGCCCAGCAGAGGCTGGGGTTTAGGAATCAGAGGGACTGTAGTTTAGCAACAGAGCTCATGTTTTGTATGCAGAACGTCCCAGGGTCTATCCCTGGCATCCCCCAGGAAGGGCAAAGACAATTTTGCCTGAAACCCTAGAGAGTCACAGTCAGTCAGGGTTGAAAATTCCTACCTAGTGATCTGTGTGCATGTTAAAGCTTACATAGGATCAGGGCAATGGCCCTTGACAGACCCCTTAACTAAACAAGCAAACGAATTATATCCATATTCAAATGCATTCTGTGCCTTATTTTCACATGTCTTTCACACGGCCTTCACATGGAGGTTTGCAGGCACAGCCATGTACTTCTGCAGCTTACCCTTGATTTCTTATTTGGAGTGTATGCTTTGGAGTTGCAGAATATCAAGCGAACATCTTTGTAGAATTCAAGGGGATTCATGTAATTTCCCGCTTCCAAAGTTTCTTTCACAGTGCTGAAGTCCATTGGAGTATCTACGATATCGCGATAATCCTACAAGCATAATTTTATGCGCGTTACAAGTGGGTAGCAGTGAGAAGTGAGGGGTTATGCATGGCATCAGCATGTACCGCTTACAAAGCATGCCACTGCTTACAAACTAACTTTTCAGCTGCCTTGTACAAAACATTCCACAGATGCCAAAACACAAGGCCGGTTTGCAGTCTGAAGTTAACGTTCAGCCTATGGAGAAGGGTATATCAGGTCTATGAAGAGCACAGCTGACTCACGTCTTACACAAGGGTTAACCGTCTGAAGTCAGTGCCTAAGGCTAAAATCACGTAAAATCAAAATGAAATCCAAAAAGTATGTACTCTCTTTTTAAACATTATGAGAGGTATGCAGGAACTGAGACTGACAGCACAATCCTAACCAACTTTCCAGCGCCGGTGCAGCCACAATGCAGCCCCAAGGTATGGAAACAAATGTTCCCTCACCTTGAAGAGGCCTCAATGGCTGCCCCTGCACCGCAAAATGCAGTGTGCACCCTGTTGGCAGGGCTACACCGGAGCTGGAAAGTTGGTTAGGACTGCGTTGTGACTGAGAGAACAGCAGATTTATTCTCCCATCTCACGTTCACTCCAGGGCATATACTTAATAAGTGGAATGGCGGCAGAATCGCCTGCATTATTTAAACTGTTTCTCTTTTTTGTTTGTCTGCCAAGCGCAAATCCTTCATGGTGATGTCTGTGACAGCAGTAACTCTCTCTTCTTTTTGAGGCTACAGCAAGTACAAAAAGCACCATCAGTAAATACATTTACCATGGGGAGCACCCAGTACATTTCTCCACACTGCGCTGGAAGCCAAGGTGGGATTATATGGAGAAACCAGTGAATTTCTTTTATTTATAGATGTCCTACCTTCTAATCCCAAGAGGAAACCCTCGAAATGGCGAACAATGATTTAAAACATAACAGAATAAATAACTCCAAGAAGTATTGTAGCAGCGAGGCCAAATTCTGTTATAAATGTTGTTTCAAAGTGTCGTCAGCCAAATGCAGCACTGATTTGTGCTGCCTCCAGAACGCAAAACAACGAGGAGGCCAGAGGGATCTCAGGGGGAAAGCATTTTATGAGCTGGCACTGCTACAAAGAAGGCTGTATGTTGTGTACCCGCCCACCACAAACCAGCAGCATTGTGAGCAGGGCCAGGCCCGACACGGAAGTGTGTTGGTATTTTGTGCAGGGGAAAAGGAAGTCTTTCAGATATCCAGGCCACAAAATTGTTTAGGGCAGGGGTTCCGGCACCACTCTCCTGTGTACCAACATCACCAGTTAATTCCGGGTTTTCAGAGGCCAGAAAACACAGGGAGGAGGCTCTGGGCAGGTGGGAGGGCCCTTCTCAGCATTCCTGAAAGGCTCGGCCAAAGGCAGAACTTCTTGGGAGCAAAACTGCACCATGTAGAAGTGGGGTTCCAGCGGCCTGAGTACCACTGGTTGGGAACCCCTGGTTTAGGGGATTTAAAAGCTCAAAAACCAGCACTTTGTACTTGGGCCTGGAAGCAAACAGAGCACCAATGAAATTGGCGCAACATTGGTGCTACAGTGTGTTACCTGGCAGGCAGGCTCCCCATCAGCAGCTGAGCTCCTACATTTTGTACCAACTGAAACTTTTCAAAGGCAGACCCATACAAAGCACATTAGTTAAATGGGCCATTTTCTATATTCAGATACTTTAAAACAAAAAACAAAAATAAAACACACCAAAGGTGATTTTAATCCCAAAACTGGCAAGACTGTGCTAGCAGACAGTCACACTTCAAGTCAAGAATGAGCAGGGTCGTATGCAACTGGACTGCATAAGTTCAGCATGCAGAAATGGGTACAAAGTTCAGATTCTGAAGTCCCGTGTTTCACTTTTCTTTTTAAAGCACATTTCTTAAGGCTGCAAAAGTGGTTTGGAAATATGCAGACAATGCTGACTTAAACCCTGGATGTGGGGCTGGATGTAATGAGTAACAGCGCGCAAGGTTTCTGTGCCTTGCAGAGCTCTTTGCCACTGCTCCTCCTGAGCCAAACAAGGAAAAACTTACAGGGTAAGAAAAGAGATCGACGGGTTGTCGGAATGGCTCAGAGTCTTCGCGTTCATAGATCAGGCTTAGCAATTGTTTGCATTGCTCTTTCCATGCATCTGCATGAGCTTTGGAGGGATGCCTTTTCATCTGCCCCTTTACCTGAAAAATTCAAAAAAGAGAATATGCAAAGTTCAACCATACTTTAAAATTCTTATTTCATCTAATCTAATTTAGATGCACATGACATACTAGGTCAAGGTCTCCCCTGCTCGAAAGCCAGTCATGTCCGACTCTAGAGTGCAGTGCTCATCTCCGTTTCTAAGGCTGTAGAGCCAGCACTGTCCGAAGACGCTTCCGTTGTCATGTGGCCAGCATGACTAGCGAAACGCTGTTACCTTCCCTGCCGTAGCGACACCTATTTATCTCTTTGCAATTTCTTGCTTTCGATCTGCTAGCTTGGCAGGAGCTGGGACAGGAGATGGGAGCTCACTCAGTCACGCGGCACTCGGGTCTCGAACTGCTGTCCTACCGACCTCCTGGTCTGCAGTTCAGCGTCTTTAACCACTAAGCCACTGCAGCCCCCTTAGCATTAAACTACTGTTAAGCAATAGATACAGTATGCACACATCAGAACAAAAAGCATCACCTAGTTTATTCCCCCCCAAGACCTGACTAGCAACATTGCACCCATTTTCTAAAAAAAATTAAAAAATACCGTATTGTCCCGAGTATAAGATGCACCTGACTATAAGACGCACCCTTAAAGTTTGGTGCTATTAAAAAATTTTAATTAAATCACTGGCATTATTGCAACAGCCTGATTATAAGACGCACCCCTAGTTTAAAAACTTAAATTAGGAGAAAAAAGTGAGTCTTATATTCAGACCAATACGGTACTTAAGACCTTTCTATTTTCAATGGACGTTTGTTAATGATGCTGGTTTTTCCCTGTCATTTTATGTTAATGATGCTGGTTTTTCCCTGTCATTTTATGTTCTATCTTGCTTTGGTTGCTGTTTTTAGTTTTAGTTCATTAGAATTGTGCCGTTAGTCCTCTCCAAGTCAATTTTTACCTGCTTGTTTAGTTTCAACACACACTATAGTGATGGTGCACATGACTCTCCTAGCTGCAGAGTCACCGGTTCCTAGGCTAGTCATATCAGCACCCCCATATTAGAGAAGACAGTGATGTTACAGCCAAATGGGGATCTGGCTCATTCTCCTTTCTAGCTTAACAGGCAGCAGCTTGGAGGAGAGAAAAAAAGGTCAATGCTCACAGTTTCTCTAGCCTGCCCTGCGCTCTATGGAAATTGTACATGCTCCTCTATCCAGGACCTGCTTCTGTTCCAAATGTGCGCCTGAGATAGCCCCATGGCGGCAGGGGGAAAGACAATTCACTGGCAATTTAAAAAAAAGCTGATGTTGGATTTAAACTCTAAACCAGGGGTGGCCAACTTTTCAACATAAATGCTCCTGGCCCTTTAATGGTTGTACAGTTGAGGGCATTTCAGCAGGTGCAGCTGCTTGAGCAGCATCAGCAGCAACTGCAGCTGCCAAGGTTCTATCTTCTACAATCTACACAACTCTTAAGAACACAGGGGCCCTCAAGGTGGAAGGCTGGCCACCCCTGCTCTAAACATTTATGTGCAAGCTGGCCTGAAGACCCTTAAGGCATCAGTAATTATTACACCAAACAGAGAGATATCTATGGGAGAAGCTGGAAGCCACTAATATTGATCGGCGCCTGTTGATTCTCATTCAGTCCTTACATAGAGGTACTTCGCTTAAGGTGAGATGTAGTTTACGAGGTCACCTCACGAATGCTGTGCCAACACAGGAGGGGGGTTAAGCAAGGATGTATCCTGGCCCCGCTTTCATTTAATTTTTACATTAATTCAATGGTGGGCCAGCTTAATAACAGTGATTTTCATCCCCCAAAGATTGCAGGGAGACACATTACTACTTTACTATATGCAGATGATGCAGTGATTCTTTCAAGAACTCCCGTTGGCCTTAGAAGAGCCCTGAGGACCCTGACTTTATTCTGTAAAGAGAACCAACTGGTGAGTAATTATCACAAAACTAAGATCATGGCCTTTTCTAGGAGATCAAAGATTCGCTCGTGGAGGATTGATGATTGTATGATTGAGCAAGTGACCCACTTTAAATATCTGGGTGTAATCTTCCATTCGAGTGGCTCTAGAAAAGCTCATGGGGAACATGTGGACTCAAATGCCCAAAGAAGTTCTCTGGCTATTCTGTAGTTTATGCATACAAAAGGAAGCCATTATTTTCCTGCTGCTCTTACATTGTTTCAAGCTAAGGCAAGAGCTTGAAGAGCTCAGCTATTATATGGTGCCCAATTGGGGCCCTTGCCCAATATTTTGACTTTGGAACGTGTCCAATCAAAGTTCCTTATGGCAGCCCTTGGAGTGCCTAGATGTGTCTCTAATGCAATGTTGCGTTTAGAGACTGATCAGATTAAGATAGAGGCCAGAGTGTGGATAGTTATTTTGGCATACTGGCGAAGACTGCACTTCTGTTCAGCTGGCCTTGCCCCTTTAATTCTTCAGGATGATTATAAATCTAGGTGGACTCAGTCAATTGAGCTAAAATTGGCCTCTATGGGGTTTTCTTTGATTAGCTTGCTTAGCATGGGCCTGGACCAGGCGAAGGCAATGATACAGCAGCACGTTCTTGATATTGAGCGACAGAAAGATCTTAGTAATGTAACAGAATTTTGTATTAGTGAGGAACTTAAAATATATTGTGGCTCCGGTATCTTATCTTACCCAATTGGAGATCCCAAAATATAGATGGGCGTTTACACTGGCTCGCTGTAGTGGACTGCCCTCAGCAGTGCTAGAGGGTCGCTACAGAAAGATCCCTTTTGCAGACCGGCTGTGTCCTTGTGGGGCGGAACAAATAGAAACTGAGCATGTTCTGCTGGACTGTATATTATATAGAGATATATGTACCACCCTTATCTCTCCATTAAGCTACTGGGCCGTACGAGCCAGCTCTACAGATTTTTACTTCTATCAAGACTCCAACTCTGCTGTTACATACAGTGTTGCTAAACTCTTTGCGGCTGCAATAAGTATCCGAAGAAAGATGGTAATTGTGGACTTTCTAACTTGGTATAGGAGACCTCTGATGGGATGTGTATTTACCGTATTGGTCTGAGTATAAGACTCACTTTTTTCTCCTAATTTAAGTTTTTAAACTAGGGGTGCGTCTTATAATCAGGCTGTTGCAATAATGCCAGTGATTTAATTAAAAAATTTTTAATAGCACCAAACTTTAAGGGTGCGTCTTATAGTCAGGTGTGTCTTATACTCGGGACAATACGGTAATTTATAGTTTGTCGTGATAGTTGACTCTTATTTTTGTTCATTTTTATTATTTGAATAGATTATAGACACATTTAACATTCTAATTCAGAGCAAACCTTTTATCATAGATTTTATAGCATTAAGTATGGGTTGGTTGGTGGCCGGGGGGGGGGGGTCTATTTTATTTTAATTTCTTGTCTTAATTGATGTTCATGATGTTTCTTTTGGCTCTATATTGGTAATTTTTGCGCTGGTCTGTCACTGCAATAAAGATTATTGATTGGATCAAGGTCATTTCCTGACTCCTGCCCCAAAATTGGGACTTGGATTATGAAATACTTACAGTTCTTTTCCCAGATGAGGTTCCTGGACCATCTGAGTCCCCATCTCCCGCCACCTAAAGGAAAATGCAATTAGTACATGCAAAAAAAGAGAAGGCAATCTTAAAAGCTGGTTTTTTAAAAAAACTTTCTAGATCAATGGTTCTCAACCAGTGGTACTAGTACCATCAGTGGTACTTTGGCCAACTGCTGGTGGCACTCGCACTGCTGGACCAATGTGGCGCTGTTGGCGGTGCATTTTCACTCCGGAGAGGCTCCTGCCTTTGGCCGAGCCTCTTGGGAATGCTGAGAAGGGCCCTCCCACACGCCCAGAGCCTCCTACCTGCATTTTCTGCCCTCGAAAAACCTGAAAACCCAGAAGTAACTGGCAATGAGGTCATTGCCAGTCACTTCTGGTGGTACGCAGCAGGAGAGTGGCGCCAGAGGTGGTACTCGGCCAGGAAGGGGTTGAGAACCCCTGTTCCAGATGGTACGAAACAGTTGCCTGTAACTTCCTGGGGGTGAAGGGAAACGGCAGTTACAGTCCAGGCAGGGCCACAGACAGCAAACCAGGTAGCAGCTCAATTTGCCACCCACCAAGCCAAACTTATCCCCCCAGCCATGAACAGTGATCCACCAGGGAGTTCATTAAACTTGCTTGGGCAGCCAAAACAGAGGGACTATCAAGCCCCTGGACGATGAGGCCACATGAAGAGCCAAGCATGATGTAGTGGGCCAGAAGCCTGGACTCAGACCAGGAAGCTCTGGACTCAAATTCCTACTTGGTCGTGAAACTGACCACTCTCCCTCAGTCTAATGTGGGGTTTCAAAGGATAAAATGGAGGAAAGGGGACGTGCACGTCACTGAGTTCCTTGAAGAAAGGGGAAGATAAAAACAAATAAAAAATGGCAGTTGGGCTACATCTGGCTTGATGGGCACAAGTTGGGAAGGACTGTTTGAATGTCAAGCCCTGTGCGATTGTTTTTGCTTTTACAAATAGCTACTGGTTTAATATACAGACCAGGGTGATTTAAGGCACTCAAGGTCTCCTTCTTAGCTGCAGCTACTGGTTCTCATGCTAGAAGGGAGAATGAGTCAGCTAAACATGTGGCCTTTACATTACTGCCCTCTCTTTAGCAAGGTGAAAATGAACGTCTGATGAAAGCTGTGCATGACTCATGAATCTTGTGCACATGACTCATGGTTTAAATATATACACAACTAGATGCTCTGTTTGCGCTATTCTGTATGGTGCAGGGTCAGTTGGCTTGAAAGGACAAACGTGAAGCCTATGCCTTTGAAGGGGGTGCACAGCTCAAGCCCTAGCTTAGCACATAGCCAGTTATGGGTTCAACCCCTGGCACCTCCTATGACAAGGAGCTCAGCTAGGAGGGTTGGGAAAGAACCTTGCTTAAGACCCTGGAGAGCAACTATTGGCGAGGACAGACAACAGACCGATGGCCACGCTCTCTCTAAGGCAGCTTCATAGGTCCTACTTAGCATTCTAGATTAACAAAAGAACAGCAGAAGAGCCCAGCTGCTGGATCAGGCCAAAAGCCCATCTAGTCCAGCTTCCTGTATCTCACCGTGGCCCCACCAGATGCCTCAGGGATACCTGTATCCTGTCGCCACTCCCTTGTACCTGGCCAACATATTTAACTATATCAAGAGATTCTCAGGCTGAGGATCAAAGAGGGCAGCAACATTTGGTGTGAAATAGTGTATGAAACAATGGCAGTAAGGAAGAAAGCATCTCGTAATACCATGACAGTTTAAAAAGGAGAATTTAGCTTACATCTGATTGGAATTCTCCACCCCCCCCCCAATTCATTCTGAGGGGTTCAGCATACAGTTCTCTCCAGAAAATCAAATCAAACTTTAGTTTGTTTACTTAGATGTATAGCTCAAAGTGATCCTGAAGCCTCAGGAAAGGTAACAAAAGCAAATAAATGAATAAATAAATCAGCAAAACAGAAAATGATTCTGTTTAATTCAATTGACATGAGTGAAAAATTAAAGTGGGTTCCTTGACGAAGCTGAGTTTTTCTCCCTTCATCCGTTAATGCAAGATATGATTGTGGTTTGCCCCAGAGGCAAGCTACTACTTTTTGGCCATTATCAAGCATATCTACTGTTCTGTTGCTTTAACTCTGGCTTATACTGAATTATGTATGATGTGGAGCTGGCTGATATATCCAGCAATTGGTTTTCATTCAGACAGTGGCGGCAGCGAGAGGAAGAAGAAGAGAGAAACGGGTGGATGGTTAAACAAGATACAAAGAATAATAAAAATGCAACCTTCTTAAAAGGTTCCAGTAGATATCGCATTGCAAAGAAAATGGAAGCAGGCTGGGTAGCCAAGGGTGTATATACGCAAGTTAAATGTGGCTGGGAAGAAATGGTTTAAAGTGCTCTGTAAAATGCCTGTGAAGGCTGCTGCATCATTACTAGGTGTAGTCTACAAAATTAAGGCTTCACTCTGTTTAGTGGAGCGCCTTCTAACAAAGCAACATGTAGTGGATATTATTTGGTTTTTCCAGTACAGATCATAAAGCAAGGCCTAACCCAGGAATTCCACGGTGTGCCTTTTGCAAAACTCCACATGCTGACTGAACTGTGGGAGGAAGAGCCGATGAGCAAAAACTGGGCTGGAGATGCACATTCAATATGCATATAATAATCCTACTGCACAATGCCAAATGAGGTTGTTCTAGAACGCAGATCCTTGAAAAAGCGAGTCACAAGTGGTTCCCCCCAAACAGCATGAATTCAGACTTAGACATTAGGAGGCATATTCTGTCCTTGAGGACTCTATGCAGCCTCAAAGCTTCTCCCCCCCTTACCTCCTCCTCTTCATCTGTGCTGTTCAAATCTTCTGCCTTCACTTTGTTATAGATCTCAAGGATATCTGTACAACTCTGATCCCTGAAGAACAGAAGGTAGATCAGATTTAACTACCAGCACTAGGGCGAACAGAGAGATGCCAAAGAGTGTGTGAAAGTAACACCATCTTTGCACAGAGGGCTTACAAATTAAAGGCTGATGCCTGTGCATAGAACTGGTACAATGTAGGGACTAAAAGACCAAGCTATGACTCAGGCATTCCCCAGTTTAAATGACACCTCTGCCATGAATTGTCATCAAGAGCCTTTTGCAAGCCAGTCCCTCTCAGCCTCAGTCTTCCCCATCTGCAATATGGGGATAAGAATACTTCCTTAACTTATAGGGTATCCTAAGGCAATACATATGGAGTGTTTTTCACACTCCGAAAGTACTATACTAATGCTAAGCATTATCATTATCATTATCGAAGGAGTTAGGTTTTACATGCCTTAAGCATGTACTAACACCATGCCAAACACAGGACAAGTGAGCCAGTCTAGGAAAGCCTTTGCTGAACAGATGAGCTTTGAGAGAGAGAGAGAGAAAAAAAAACATTAAACTGTGGCAATATTAAGCTTGTAAGGAAACAGGCTGCTCACCCGATGAAGCGAAGCAAGACATCTGTCACAATTTTGGCTGCTTTAACGATAGGACTATCGGGCTCATTGAAAGTCCTGGCATTATGCTCAATGTATCGCACCTCCCACATTAGCGCCGATATTCTCCTGAAAAAGAGGAGAATAAATTCAGAAGTGTGTCCTCTGCACAACCTGTAATTTAAAAAAACAGTTTTACAAAATCACACTTGGGTCTTACGGGGGCTTTTTATGGCGTGAACAATTAAATCATAACTGGGGAGGGGAATTTAAGACTCCCAAGCATTACCCCGATCCCCAGTCCAAGGCTGAGCAATCCAAAAGAGCGATCCTTTGCCTCACTATAGATGATGGCACAAGAATAAACCAAAGCAAAGCTACTAAACCTCCGAGTGGGCTGCAGCCTTCTGGGATATGAATCAGAACAAACCTCAGCTGTATAAGAACACATTTGAATTGAGGAGCTTGGCTTCTCTTCAAACTGCTGCCAGTGTCTTCCTGGAGGTCAGTTTCCTGGGGGCTACTTACATCAGGCCTGCTTCAGAAACCAGCAGCCACCAGAAACTCTGGCTGGGGTAAGGGTAACCACCTATCCTGCCCCCATTCCCCAGCCCTTGCTGCCACTTACAGCTGCTACAAGGGAGAAGCAGCAGAGCCAGGCAAGGGCTGCAGATGCAACTCAATAGAGAAGCCAGGCCCTCTACAGTGGTGACCTGATACAAAGGTTCTTTCTGGCGGCCATTTTCTTGGGGACCAGTTACATCAGGCACCGAGGTGGCTTAGTGGTTAAGACGCTGAACTGCAGACTGGAAGGTCGGTAGGACAGCAGTTCGAGACCAGAGTGCTGCGTGACGGAGTGAGCTCCCGTCTCCTGTCCCAGCTCCTGCCAACCTAGCAGTTCGAAAGCAAGACATTGCAAGTAGATAAATAGGTACCGCTGTGGTGGGAAGGTAACAGCGTCCCGCTAGTCATGCTAGCCACACGACCATGGAAGCATCTTCGCACAGCGCTGGCTCTGCAGCCTTAGAAACGGAGATGAGCACAGCAGCACCCTAGAGTCGGACACGACTGGCTTTTGAGCTTTAAAATGCACCAGCAGCTTCAGCCAGAAACCTGATTATTTTGCTGTTTTTAATTGTATATAAACCACTTTAAGAGGCCTTGGCAGAGCTAGCCCAAGACCTCGTGGTATCCGAGATGACATGCCCACTACTGCTCCCCTACCTGGTGATGTGCCACCTTCTGCCCCTCCCACTCCCTCAACTGGAAAAGGAAGAGAGAGAGGAAAGTGGAAGAGGAAGTGTAGAGGAGAGTGGTAGGCTAGAGGCTAGATGCTTTAGTCCACCACTCTCCTTTACTGCCCTGTCTTCTCTTCCTTTTCTATTGCAGAGGAGGAGCAGCAACGGAGGCAAGTGGGTTGATGGAGGCGGCCACACCTTGCCAATCTACTGCCTGAGGCAACTGCCTCAATTGGCCTCATGGGTGGGCCGGTCTTGGGCCTTGGCCTCAAATACAACTAACCAACCAACCAACCAACCAGAAACAGAACTGTGAGCAAGTGGTGTACAAATCAAAAGCCACAAAACCTGGATTGTTTCAGTAGTATAACTAACAGGGAAGAGTCCTTAGATGCTGAATACAAGTTAGACTTGGTGAAGAAGTCTGACTACAGTTAAGCAGAACTGGAAAAATTTGCAATAACGATATAGCTACAGTGGATTTAATTTAGCAAGATCAGTAACAGTTCTGAAAAAGATGAAACAGAGATCTGGAAGAACAAACACACAGTGGATCAGTCTGACCTGTAAAATCTGTTTTCAAGTCTTCTCCTTATTGTGGTGAGGTCGGTTGGATAAGCAACAACAGTGCAATACAGAGGATAGGCACTAAGGTCCACTGGGACGGCAAAAGGATTGGAAATATCTAAAACAAAACACAGCCAACCAAAGCTGATTAAAATTCCACAAACTGTCACAGAAATGAAATGGCAAAACTTGGAAGCTTTATTAAAAAAAAACTCTCTCTCTCTCTCTCTCACACACACACACACACACACACACACACACACACACACACACTCACACTTCTGGAAGCTAATATGACAATATATTGCAATATATTGCATTACCCAAAGGCAAGTTGGCTAAAGGAAGGGAACAGTGATATGAAATGTAGGGATCTCAGGAAAGCAGGAAATGGTAGGAGAGGTAGAGGCCTGAGAGAAAAGGATATTCTTACTGGTAATTCCTTTTATCAAGATAATCCAAGGGTAGGGACTAAGAGGCAGGGCCAAGCAGTGACTTCTCTGAGTGGAAGGATGTCCCTGCCCTTATGGGCCAGACTTGGAAAAGCAAAGAATCCTTTAACCAGTGTTTCCCAAACTTTTTCAACCTGCAACTCCCTTGACCAATGGCGACCATTGGCCACGGCTCCCCATGACATGATGTTGATGCCTGCCAATTGGCATTGCACTGTTTTCCGAGAGGATTCCGTGGCACTCCAAGGCTCCGCTGGCTGGTTTCCACGACTCCCCTGGGAGCCACACCTCCCAGTTTGGGAAACACTGCTTTAGGCCATCAACTGTGAGGACAACGCTTTATGCCAATAAAGGTTATGGTATGGTAAGGACAACTAACACAGCAACACACATAACAACTCAGACGTGCTGGAGAAGTTCAAAACAGGATTGGCGAGAATGCAGGAGAACAATCCTATCAGCAGTCCTTACTGACCACCCCCACGTTTGTGTGGCGAGGCAGAGGCCTCCATTAATGAAATGTTCCCCTGGAAGGCAGATGTGGGGAGAATGGCCTCCAGGAGTCCTTCAGAACAAACATTTGCAATAAGAACCTCTTCTCCTCCCAGGATTCCCAGACAGTAATCTTTGGAATGTATCAGGGCATGACTGGCTGAACCAGAGCCCTCATTGTTTAAGCACCCCTTGCGGTAGCCTTCTGCCAGAGGAAAATACTTCAGTCTTATAATATTTGCTCCATATGCGTGCTGAGGTCCAGGTGGCTGACCTGAAAATCTCCTCAAGGGGGACCTTTTGCTGGACTGGAACAGAACTAAGCCAAGTGAAAAATGGCCAACAAGAGGTCCTTTCCTTAATTTGACTGGACATAAATGACAGATGGCTTTTGTTTTGGGCTATCAGTTTTATTTGGCTCATGTCTGGAGGATTTTCGCTTTATCTTTTTATTCCTTTCTCCAACACGTAATAAAATGTTATCAACAACAACACCAAACACCAACAACAACATATGGTGTGTAATCAGAAGCCGTTTCCATCTGCATTTGGGGTACCAAAACATGTCCAGAGACAAGACGCTGATCTCGCGAGCATCTTCCCACTCTTTTTGCACTTGCCATACCTAGGGAAAGAAGCTGGTCAATGCCTCGAAGAACTCGCACGCATTCCTCGTCTCGAGAATGGGCCCCCCATTCACCCTCCTGCGGTTTGTACAGCAGAGATGCCAGCTCCTCTGTGGTCACAGGAACTCCGGCACCAACCTCCTCTGGATAAGCAGCTGCAGTAAATGGAAGGCCGCAGTTAGGACCATGCCACTACTATCATGGTCATTTAAAAGAAGTTATTGATGCTAAAAGAGGGGGGGGGGAGGCATATTTACTTCCTTCTGGGATTTGCTCCATGTCCCAGGGGCTCATTTTTTCTCTCTCATTATTGTCCCAGCTGTTAAAACAAAACATTTTTAAATATATGTTAAAACATCCATTGATCTATGCAGAAAAATTGAGACAGAGAGAAAAATTAAGAGACAGAAAAATTAAGAGACAAAGCAAAAAGCTGTTGGTTCATGTTGCGCCTTTGTCTTGACCTCACTAGGCGGCCCGATGCAAGAAGAAAAATGGTGATAACAAAATAAAAACACAACACCGCTTTCTGCTAAAAAAATATATGTTGCTGGCTGCCTTGTGGATCATGAATGGTGGGATATAAGCTAATTTCAAATAAATAAATACAATGCACATATTTGCTTCATCTACGAAACAGACAGACTGCAGAATCCAGCTTTTGGAGCAGGTTTGTTGTGGGGGTGGGGGCTGGAATTGAAATGCACAAAAGCACTCATAGCCCTGCTTCTAGCAATTCTTACTGAACACTGTAGCACTGGAAGGAGCTGTCCGGATATTCCGACTGGAATGGCTGTTGACTCTCCACAGTTCCAAACCACCAGGCATCATCTATGATGCTACGGAATCTGTCCCCTGCAACAGAAGAGTTGGAGTGAGCCAAGTGAAACCTGCAGATGCCAGGGCAAAACACAAATATCAGAAAACGGGGTGGGCATCAGCTCACTGCTAGAGCACCTACTTGCATGCAGAAGGTGCAAGTTCAATCCCCGGCATCTCCAAATAGGACAAGGAAAGAATTCCTGCCTGAAATCCTCAAGAGCACCCCGCAGCATCACATCAGTGATGTCTGCAAATTTCTTAGTCAAAGATGTCAGCGGTGTATAGATGTCAATGGGAAATATTCCGAGCATTTGGTCTAATTCAGGAGTTCTCAAATGGTGGGTTGTGTACCACTAGTGGTACACGGGCTGCCGGTTGGTGATACGTGGGTCCCTGACCGCCAAGATGGCGGCCGCCCGCCCCGCCCGGGATCCCTGGAAACGCGGCTCGAGCAGAGCCTGCAGAGTTCGTGTGGGTTTCCAGGGCCAGAAAAGGCCCTCCCGCCCGCATCCCCATAACTTACCTTACCAGCCCTCTGGAGCAGCGAAAACCTGGAATTGATGTTGTCATCGACACTTACTTCCAGTGGTATGCAGTGTGGTACCCAGCGAGGTGGTACGCTATGCCGCTGGGGTTAAGAACCCCGGTCTAATTCATTAACTAACTAATTAATTCATTAATTAACTGGGTCAAGCAACTGCTTCTCTGTACACCATATGCAGTACATGTGTGAATTATAGCACAATAAATTTGTCACTATAAAGTGTGCGTACATTTTCTTGGGATGCTCTGTATATCTTCACAAAAAATCTTGTCCTGGTGTTTAATTAAGGGGGGGGGGGAGAGAGAGAGAGAGAGAATGAGAGAGAGAGAGAGAGAGAATAGCTACCTCACTGGAAACCTGCACTTACCAATTTGCCAGTTCCTTTCTTTGGCTTCATTGTAAAACTGATGCAGCACAAGGAAATCAATAACATCTGGCATATCATGGTATCTGAAAAACAGAAATGAAGTATCTTTAGAAAGAGGAGATAGTACAGGCACCAGCACAGCTTGCTTGTGGGCATTTTTCTACAGAAGTCATTTGTAACCTCAAACGTCCTGAAATTATTATTCTAAATTACAAGAACTGTTAACTACCTCCATTACTTGCTGCACTGTCAGCAGTTTCAGTTTGGATACATGATACTTAGCCTTTGTAGAGCACTTTTTGAGTGTGTACATGTATTATCTTGATGGAATCCTCACAACAAGCGTATAAGGTAAAATATGAATTATTATCCCCATTTTGCAGATGGGGAAGACTGAGGTTGAGAGGGCGTGGCTTGCCTAAGGCCACTGAGCAAGTTAATGGCAGAGACCAGATTCAAACCTTGCTCTCTTAGCCACTATGCTACACCAGTTAAGTTAATAAAGTTAATCGGAGCAGGGGAGATGGCTGCTGCCAATCCTTCTTTTCCTGATAACATTGAGAAAAAGGAACATACGAGTGTGAAATCATTGTGTTCAGCATTCCCTCTCTCCAGGCTCCACAATCACTGGATGCCACTACAGTGGGCAGGAAAGGTCAAATGTGTTTTAGAGAGACAGTTCTGGGCTGGTAAAGGCAAACAAGCTGAAACTTAATGCAGACAAGACGGACGTACTGTTGGTGGGTTATTCTAACAATACAGTTGGCAGTGTACAACCTGTATTGGATGGGGTTGCACTCTCCAGGACGCAACAGGCACATGACTTGGACCTGATTTTGACCATGATTACTACTGGTTGCCAGGAGTGCCTTAGCTCATCTTTTGGTAGGTATAGCATCTGCAGCCCTATCTGGAGAAGGTTGACCTGGCCACAGAGTTAATCGCATCGTAATGTTCTCTATGTGGGGCTACTTCTGAAAACAGTTCAGAAACTTCGAGCCCACAAGTCAGATGCTTGAATAAGTGTAATGTACGCGCTCTGGGGCACTTCAGCCGATATCCGAGCAGCTGTATCATGGACTCCTCATTGTTTCCAAACTATCTTCAGTTCATCGGCTGCACTAATTAACAATCTGATCCAGGATAAACTCAAAGTGTTGGGGTTCACCTACAAAGTCATAAATGGCCACGGATCAGGTAATTTTAAGGGCCAACTTCACTTGTATGTGTCTCTACCAGTGTTAATGACCTGTTTCAATAAAGCCCAAGACAACCTGACAAAGCAGGCCAAATGCTGCCCCCCTTACCCAATGATGTGCCAGCCTCTGCTCCTCCCATTCTCTAATGGAAGCTCAGCACTCTCCTCCCCTCTACACTTCCAGGAAGTGGAAGGAGAAGGAGTAGCAGTGGAGGCAAGTAGGCGAACAGAGAAGAACGCCTCCCCACCATTCTGCTGCCTAAGGCGACAGCTTAAGTTGGCCTCATGGGTGGGCTGGTCCCGACTGAAATGCGTTTGCTGAGAACCAGCAATAGGGCTTTCTCAGTGATTGCTCCTCAATTGTGGGACTCTCTCCCCAAAGATTTCTACCAAATCTCTCTGTCTGCCTTCAGACACTGGCTGAAGATTATGCTCTTCTGCAAGGCATTTGGGGAAGGCCCCTTGATCTCACAGATTGATCTAGTGCAGGGGTTCTCAACCCTTTCCCAGCCAAGTACCACCTCCAGGGCCACTCTCCCGCTGTATACCACTGGAAGTGACTGGCGATGACATCATCGCCAGTTACTTCCGGGTTTTCAGAGATCAGAAAATGTAGGTAGGAGGCTCTGGGCGGGCCCTTCTCGGCATTTTCGCTGAGGCTCGGCCAAAAGCAGGAGCCTCTTGGAAGCGAAAATGCTCTGCCGCAAGCACCGCATCAGAGCCAGGTCCTGGTGGTCCATTGGTCTGAGTACTACCAACAGTTGGCCAAATTGCCACTGGTGATACTAGTACCACTGATTGAGAACCCCTGATCTACTGTATATGGCTGCACTTTGATGTCTTAAAATGATTTGAGGCTACTGATTTCTGTTATATTATTATAATTTCAATAAAGGTAGGCATCTTATGAAGATGGTACATCTTTTTTTTTTAAAGGTGGCTAAGGGAGGACATGACTGAGGCTTATACAATCATATATGCCTGGTGTGCAGCAAATGGCTAGAGAGGAGCTTTTTCTGAAAGCACCAGAACCAGGGGGCATGCAATGAAACCGAACGGCAGGAGATTCCGGATGGACAAAAAGGAAGCATTTCTTCATGTAGCGCATCATTACTCTAGGACATTCTCTGCCATAAGACATGGTGACAGTCACCAGTTTGAATGGTTTTAAAAAGGGACTGGACAAATTCATGGAGCACTGGTCTATCAATGGCTACTAGATATGTTGGCTACATGCTCCAGGTTCAGAGGAAACCCCTCTGAGTATCACCAGCAGGGCAGCAAGGGTGGGAGAGGGGCTTGCCTTCATCTCCAGCTTGTGGGCTTCCCAGAGACATCTGGTTGGCCACTTTGGGAAATAGGATGCTGGACTAATTGGGTCTTTGATCTGATCCAGCAGGGCTCTTCTGATGGTCTTATGAAAGAAGAGATATAAATGCATAAAACAAATTAAATATATACATACATAAATAGTGATGATGTCAGACCACATATTTCTAAACATTATTACAACAGCAACGACAGAGTTCTGCAACATCTTAAAGACGGACACATCTATTTCAGCAAAAGCTTGTCATGGACTGCCGTCCACTTTATGCACCTGAAGCTCAGGAAAGCTTATGGTGAAAGAAATGTGTCCGTCTTTGTTAAGGTCTCACAGGAGTCTTTGTTGATTTTGCTGCTACAGATCAACATGGCCGACTCTGGAAGTTATAAGCATGATTGGGAATACATGATAGGGAAAACACACGCGACACCAACGGCCACGTATCCCCACAACATTTAGTCAAGGCCTTAGGCCAGTCACTTACTTAATGGAAAATGATTCCCCAGTCATTTTGCCTGAGATCGGATCAAGAAAGGCAAGTTTCAAGCAGCAAAGTGTCGGTGGTCCAACTTCGTACTTAATTCCCACAATCTTCACAAACTCTTGTTCCTGTTTGCAAAACAGCAGCAAAGGTAAACCTTTTTTGTTTTAGTTTTTAATTCGAAGCAACCCAAAGGGCAATGTTAAACGTGGATATCATTTCTGTGCATAAACAAAAAGGTACACAGAACTGCTACACCCATCTGCACTTACCCTAGTTCAGGGGTTTTCAATCCCTTTCCAGCCAAGTACCATCTCTGGCGCCACTCTCCTGCTGCGTACCACCGGAAGTGACTGGCGGTGATGGCGCCAGTTACTTCTGGGTTTTCAGAGGCCAGAAAACGCAAGTAGGAGGCTCTGGGCGGGTGGGAGAGGGGCTTGGACAAAGCCAGGACTTGCTTAGCTGGCACACTCCCCCCCATCCCCTTTATTCCAAATCACACGGTCCAAAGGAGCCTCTAAATTGCTGGTCTTGCCTGTGTAATCTGAGCAGTGACTAACCAGCATAGTTTAGGTGCAGCTTACTGATGAATATGAGCAAAGCAACAAGAAGCCCAGGCTGGCTTGAAACATTAGCATATCTGCTACAGAGTCATTATGGAGCATAAGGTAGATGGAGTGTTGGACTTCAGACTGGGGAGAACTGCATTTGAACCACCACTCAGTCTTGACGTTCACTGGGTGACTGTGGGTCAGTTGCTATCGGAGCCTAACAGGGTTGTTGCAAGAATAAATGGAAAGGAGTGGAACTATTTGCACTGATCTAGACTCCTTGGAGGAAGGGTGGAATTAACATGCAATAAAAAATAAGTTACCACATTCACTCACGTTCTCAGCATCAAACGCATGTATAGTAACACTACATACGTCATACGTATTTGGCTCCAGATAGTCAGAAACCCTAGTGCTACTTTGCATGAGAGCTCAAGAATAATGACGTCAAATACAGATGGGGGGGGGGGAGAATCCATTGTCATGCAAACAAACGCAGCGGTCTGGTTTTAGATGCTGCCCTCTGACCAAAATGGGCACAAATCAAGTTCTCCATCCCAGGCCAGGCAAGTGCATTTGCCCCAGTCTGCTCACTGCTCGCAGCACAACATAACCTACACAGGAAGGCCAAACTGAGGTATGGAAATTGTACGGTGAGCCACGATGCATGCTTGTTGTCGTAACTATCACTGCAATTTTGATTCCAGCTCTGTAAAAAATTTTTTTGCATTCCATTCTTTTCTACATAAACATTCACTGTCCACTCCCCCCCCCCTTTTCTTTCATCTGCAGCACTCATTTAATTGGTGGATTTCATGGGAGGAAAACAAGAAGTTTTCCTATCTTGCTCTCTCGCTTGTTTAGCCCTGCTCTGCTCCCAGGTTAGGACACACACTTGCTCAGGTGCAATCTCAGCACAGTGGGTCAGAGTGAGTCTGCGCCCTTTTTTCCCATACACTCACACCCTGATGTGACATTTGGTCAGGCGGTCACTGCAAATGGGCTGGATTCTGAGCATTGGACTGCTAGCAGTGGATGGGCAGCAGTCAGAGAGTCGGGTTGGAGGATTATGCAGGCCTTGCTTCACCTGCCTATACCACAGAAGTGAGTCAGTTGAGGGCTTTTAGACACGATGACCCTGCGTCAGACTCATCACATCAGTTATAACTAAGCTTACCAGATCTCCAACCGGGACAGAGTGCTAGACCTTTAGGAGAAGGAATGTGGGCAGGTGTAGCTTGTTAAACCTTAGAGCACAATCAATGACCCATTGTGTTCAGTGGGGCTTGCTTCTGAGTAGCACAATGGGTCATTGATTGTGCCCCACTGAACACAATGGGTCAATGAGCACAATCAATGACCCATTGTGTTCAGTGGGGCTTGCTTCTGAGTAGACATGCCTAGGATTGTGCTCTAAGGTTTAACAAGCTACACCTGCCCACATTCCTTCTCCTAAAGGTCTAGCACTCTGTCCCGGTTGGAGATCTGGTAAGCCTAATTATAACTGGCAGCTGAAGATCAAAATATCACTCTGAAGTTCAACTTACCCTGAGTTCCATTTTATTCCACGGTTGCTTTTGCATGTTAACACTGTAAATTTTTGCCTTCCTAACTGCACGCACATAAGCTTCATGCCCCTGCCTGAAATAGATAATCTTAAAGAAAGAAGGAAAGCACATTAATGACAACGTTACTCATATATATCAAATCTAATCTCAAAGTGACATGTGGTTAAAATGTCAAATTCACAAAATAAATGCTCCAAAAGTTTTAAATGCATTAAATGTAAGAGAGTGTATCAGAGGCAATGGAACAAAAGGAGACTTCAAAGGAGCACAAGAACAATTCAACATGTTTCAAGACCCACAACTCTTCCTCAGGAGCAGACTACTCAATCACCTGTCCACAATTCCATTTGCCATGGTGAGTGTTCGATCGCACTCTTCCAAGAGTGGTGAACCCCTCCTTGTCTTGGAGTTGGGGCGGGGGTCAGGATAGTGTCTGCAGTGGAGCTGCGCTTCTGAGGGGCTCCCTCCTCAGCTACAAGGTTGAAAGGAAGACTGGTACTCTTTTTGCTGCTACGTTTTCAAACACCTTGGAGGAAACATAAGCACCAGCCCTACCTTGAAACTGAGAAGGAGGGGAGGAATCAGCCTTGCAGTTGTGCTAAGCTTCCCAGGCCCAAGTGTTCTAGGAGTTCGTTGCAACTGCGGGATGATCTTCGTTTCCTTCCCTTACTCCAAGCTGAGAAGGGGGGGGGGGGGTTGGGGGCTTGCAATTGTGCTGCACTTTGGGAGGCTTTTGGAGTACCTCAGAAGCGCAACAAAATTGCAGGAACAATCCCCACCTCCCAGGTTATTTACTTAATTACGGTATTAGACTGCATTTCCAGGAGAAGAGTTTAGTGCTGGGAACAAGGATGGGGGAATGCCCTGTCCTCATGCTGATTTTGGAGGTTGTACAGTGTAAGATCAAGGGCAGGTTCCTGGCAACCACATATTTTTGCCTGGCTACAAAGACCAGCTGAAAATTGTGGACCTCTAGCTAACCAACTGCAGATAATGACCCCAATTCAGTAATTCTTAGTGGGCACAGATGTACACAGCACCCCTAAAAATGCAGGGTTTCCCATTAACTGTAACTGAAGGGTCAGATCCATGCACACAAAGGCATATATACAAGGAAAAGCTGCCATTGAGCACCCACTCATGAGAAGGTCACCCACTCATACCAGGGCCCCGTCTGAGTATGGTCGAAACTGCCAGCTGCGACAGTACTTGGATCGTGCAGACCTGACCACGGTGATCCATGCCACGGTGACATCGCGATTAGATTGCAACGCGCTTTACGTGGGGCTGCCCTTGAAGACAGTTCGGAAACTGCAATTAGTGCAGAATGCGGCAGCCCGTGTAGTCACTGGAGGTAGGCGGTTCGACTCTGTCGGGCCGCTCCTCCGACGGCTACACTGGCTGCCAATTTGTTTCCGGGCCCAATTCAAAGTGCTGGTTTTGACCTTTAAAGCCCTATATGGCTTGGGGCCAGGATATTTGAGAGACCTCCTACTTCTATATAGTCCGACCCATCTCCTTAGGTCATCAGAGAAGGCCCTCTTGCGGATACCGTCGCCCAGGGAGGTGCGAGGGGCAGCGGCCAGAAACAGGGCCTTCTCAGTAGTGGCACCAACTTTATGGAATTCCCTCCCTTTTGACTTACGAACTGCTCCCTCCTTGGACACTTTCCGGCGAGGCCTAAAAACTTTCTTGTTCAAAGAAGCCTTCTGAGTCCTTGCCTTTTTAGCATCCTGCTGGTACAGGTGGGGTGCTGCCGTTTTTATGTTCTTGTTTTAATTGTAATTTTTTAAACTGATTTTTAGATACTGTTTTTATTAATTTTCGTTAATTGTTTTTACTGTTTTAAAATGTAACTATTTTTTGTATTATACTTTTTGCACTGTATTTTCTTTTTGTTGTAAGCCGCCTTGGGTCCCTTTGGGGAGAAAGGCGGGGTAAAAATACTGTAAATAAAATAAATAAAATAAACTAGGGGTATTACCATAATTAAAATTGAATGACTACCTGGGAACATTTTCTAAGTGGTATTAAATATTAAGAGGTTGCCTCCTATGAACTAATCTTAGCAAACATGGGACGAGAACAGAACATGGACACATCTGCATTATTTCTCAACTTGCTTCGCAGTTCTTGATAATTACTGACAATTCAAAGAGGCAGCTACGTACATGGTACAGTCCCTAGAGCATCTGAGAATGCAGCCTTGCTTGAAAATGACTCCCGGGCTCTTTCCAATTAAAAAAATCTGTCTTCACATCAGACAGAAGCTTTTTCCCTGATGTGTCAAAAATATTCTGATATGGGAACACTTTCAAAAAGATGACACACACACACACCCCGCCAAATTCCTTCTGAGTTGGTCTTCTTACAACCTGCACATCTGCACATTATTTTTTATTGTGCAGCCCTTTTCAGGGGCAGATTGGCCCATGAAGCTAAATAAATGAACAAATACCAACTACTACCTCATCTCCCATTTGCGGGACGAAGGGGGACCGCCGTGGAATGGTGTCCAAGATCCAATGGGGAGCAAACCATTCCTCCGTGGGTTCACCATCCATTGAAAGCCGTCCACTGGGTTTCTTAAAACAAAAACAAAAACAACACTTTAGGTTTTAATACAAGCAGACTGTGTCAGGAATTGATTCATATCACCGAGAAGAAATGACACCACCTTGTCAATTAAGGTAGGATTAATAAAACGTCTGCCCACCTTTTTCCGGGTCTGTTTGGGTTTCTTGCGCTTTTCTTCCTGCCCTTTTGGATCCTTTGCATTTTCCTCATCAGAGCTGCTACAAATTTTGCGAGTCGCTTGCCTTGTTTGTCTTTTTGGAGGCTGGAGATTTATCCCAGCATCTGCAGTCCAGTCAGAATATTCACTGGACGAATCACTGAAAATGTAACATAGTAAAGAAGTAAGAGACGAAAAAGGCAAAGGGGGGGAGACATACACTTCCAAGTGTTGCATAAAAAGTGGGTGGTGTCTACTCTGAGGAACTGATTGAATCAGCGGAATACACAAAAAGTAGTCGTACATTGCAATGAATGCCAAGGTGCAATTTTAGCTGCAAAATCACCTAAAAACTAATTTTATGTTGACTTGAGTTTCATATCTAGATATGAAATCCAATGTAGTAACTTTTAGAGTTCAATGTTACCTATAAGTAGAAAGCCCCCAACCTAGGTGTGCATTCACATGGGCAGCATCATGTGTCTGTATTGCCTTAGACAAATGGTAGTGATTCCCATGATCATAGTTGCTGAGCTATGAAAGTGTCCCACCATGATGACTGGGATTTCTGTGACTAACTGGTTGGCATGCTATTGTTTGTCCGGGTTTATTTATTTTATTTTTCTCATTTTTATACCACCTTTCCTCCAAGGAGCTCAGGGTGGCATACATAGTTCCTCCCCTCCTTTTGTCCTCACAACAACCCTGTGGAGTAGGTTAGGCTGAGAGATAGTGACTGGCCCAAAGTCACCCAGGAAGCTTCATTGCTGAGCGGGGATTTGAACCTGGATCTTCCAGGTCTAAGTCCAACACAGTGGTTCTCAAACGTTTTAGCACCGGGACCCACTTTTTTAAATGACACTATCAGTATCCACCTAGCTTTACAAGACTTAAAAAAGGTGATCTAGAAAGAAATATATTTACTTATTTACAAGTAATATTTTAGTTAGATATTTGCAAAAAAACTCAATCAATTTCTCGTAATGAGGTAGCCCTAATGAACAGCCTCAAGACTTGAGGGGCTTATTTATGTGACCCAGCCTTCACCTGCCCCCATTACCTGTCATTGGGGGGGGGGGAACACCAGAATTTTTTCTCCCTATATTTATACAAGCTTGCAAACTGCAGGAGCTCAGCTGTTTGCAGGGCAATTAGCAGCTGATTTTTGAATAGCCTCAGGGCTTAAGACCATTACTTATCTGTTCTTTCCATCACCTGGGACCCACCAGAAATCAGGTCGCGACCCACCAAGTGGGTCCTGACCCACAGTTTGAGAAACACTGCACTACACCATCCTGGAAAGAGGAGCAGCAGATACACAGAGGCACGGATTGCTTCTCAGAAGCGCGTCTACTTCCAGTTAGAAGCAGGAAAACTCCTGCTGTTTCCAAATACCCAGAAGTCTCAGCTATCCAGATGTACAGTGCTGGGAAAATAGGAAGCTGCCCTATACAGAGTCAGATGATTGGTCCACCTAGCTCAGTATTTATTTATTTATTTTATTTATTTATTTTTCACATTTTTTTATACCGCCCTTCCTCCAAGGAGCTCAGACTGGTGTACATATTTCGTCCCCTCCTTATTTTTGTCCTCACAACAACCCTGTGAGGTAGGTGGGGCTGAGAGATAGTGACTGGCCCAAGGTCACCCTGCCCTATACCGAATCGCAATGGCTCTGCAGGGTTTCAGATAGGAGTCTCTCTCTGCTCCAGCTACAGAGTGAACCTGGGACCCTCTGTGTAGAAAGCATGTGCTCTACCGCAGAGCTGCGGTTGTTCCCCCCCCCCCCCCAAGCACCCTTGGTGAAGCCCTTGGGCACACCCTCCCCATATTGGTGGAGATTACCTTGCAAGTATGTAAGGTAAAGTTATCCCCTGCTCAAAAGCCAGTCGTGTCCAACTCTAGGGTGCTGCTGTGCTCATCTCCATTTCTAAGGCCGAAGAGCCAGCACTGTCCAAAGACGCTTCCGTGGTCATGTGGCCGGCATGACTAATAGAATGCTGTGACCTTCCCGCCGCAGCGGTACCTATTTATCTCCTTGCAATGTCTTGCTTTCAAACTGTTAGGTTGGCAGGAGCTGGGACAGGAGACGGGAGCTCACTCCATCACGCGGCACTCAGGTCTCGAGCTGCTGTCCTACCGACCTTCCGGTCTGCAGTTCAGCGTCTTAACCACTAAGCCACCGCGGCCCCTAAGTATGTAAGCAACATGCTAATTTGTAATTACAAAATGTGCTCCTCTTAACAGAAGACTGAAAAACTACCTGGAGCTGCTTTCACTTTGCCATGCAGCCACGTTGTCATCCACCGATGCATCACTTGTACCAACTGAGTCATCCTCCTGCATGGGGGGGGGGGAAGGCAAAAAGAGCAAGGTTTGTCCATTTGCTCAATCTCTTTGCTACAGTCACCCTTCAGCCTTGTATGGAGGTTTGCCTTTTGTATTCTACACATCCTTGAAAACTGCCCTACTAAACTTCTAGAGACATACATCAAAAGGACTTCTTGTCAACGATGAGCTGACACAAAGGATCCAATCAGTACTTAGAGGAAACTTTGAGGGTTGCTCTGGACAACAAACACACAGGACAAGCAGGAAGGATCAAGTATAATAATACTTGTACAGTGCTTTCTGAATGTGTGTGAATCTTTACACATATTATCTTGTGGTCGTCCCTACAAACACTCGGTAAGGTAATTAAATATTGCTATCCCCTTATTGCAGGCAAGGAGAAAGGGAGTGGGCTAGGGGTGTGGCTTGCCTAAGGCCACCTAGTGAATTCATGCAGAGGTGAGATTCAAACCAGGGAAGTTCCACCTTGCAGATCAATCTCAAAGCCACACCAGCTCCCAAAGGACACTCTCAATAGGCTTACCAGATCTCCAACTGGGACAGAGTGCTAGACCTTTAGGAGAAGGAATGTGGACAGGTGTAGCTTGTTAAACTCTTAGAGCACAATCCTATGCACACTTACCCACACTTACCTATTGAACTCAACAGGACTTACTTCTGAGTAGACATGCCTAGGATTCTGCTCTAAAGTTTAACAAGCTACACCTGCCCACATTCCTTCTCCTAAAGGTCTAGCACTCTGTCCCGGTTGGAGATCTGGTAAGCCTAACTCTCAACATCTAAGCTGCTCTTAAAAGCTCAAAGGCAAATTCTCATTTTATCCCTCACATAAACACCCCCACCAACTCTTCATCACACAGCTGAGGTGCACACGATACAGTATTCACATCTCCTGTTGTGGGCAAACAACCAGCATTTCTTAAGAAGCTACTGTCACAGATACCCTGCAAAGATTAGACAGAAACAAATCAAAGGGAAAACAGCTGGGGGTGTTTGGGTTGTCATTAAACCAAACCAGCCCACAAACTGTGCCAGTTCCTAAGCTATCTGTTACTGTCCGGCTAGAAGATGGATCCAACTTCTGCAGCTAATGTCTGCTTAGCATGGCACAACACCACATATTTATTGTATTAGTTACATTTTGTAATGGCTTGTGATCTAAAATTAAAACTCATATTAAATTAAAAAATTCAGACCCCCCCCCCACCTCAGAGGAGCTTTCAGAATCTTCCTGGGTATGTGAATTTCTCCTTGTGCCCTGTGAATGGTGCTCGATGGTGGAGCGGGTTTGGTAGGCATGCTGACGCTTGCGCTGGTTCCTTCGCAAAGATCGCCCACTACCAGGTTGATGGTCATTCTTTTGTGGTACCAGTGAAGAAAGAGAAGAGAAATATTGAGATTTTAGGGGAGTTTGCCGCAAACATTTTTAAGACTGTGCGATCCTGTTTGTTTGGTTAATTAAGTGTCTATGTCTGATGAAGAGTTTCAAACATCCAGTTTATTCAGTTAAAGGGACCGTTTTGTTTTCTCTGTGCTCATTGAATCTACGCAGTCCTCCATGCATTCTATCCCACCCAACAAAATAGTTAGTCCCACTGCAAAATAAATCACATTTTTTTTTAAAAAGCTACTATTTTAAAGCAAGCAACAATTAAACTGGGAACTGAAAGAATGCAGGGCAACTTTATGTACAATTTTTTTTCTCCCATCTTTTGTCATTACTTCAAAACTGTTCTCTTCTTGAAAAACAATTCGTAAAAACATTTACACCATTATCCATAAGGGATGAGTCATTCCAAAGCAGATGCTCCCACAGTCCCTACTGGATTTCCCGCAAGAGACAGTTCAAAAGCTGCTCTGTACTCATGATCTGGTTCCACCGCTGTTTTTTCATGCAAACCTGGCTGGTCCCAGCAAACCTAACAAACCTAGATGCTTCTTCCCAGCACCACTCAACACTGTCCAAGCTGTGCACGGAGACCCCACATCTCTGCTTGCTTAGCAGGCTCGGCAAGTGGAAGAGAAAACATTTCCGAAAACAAGGAGCATTTCTCACCCTTTGCAAAGTGTGGGAAGGCTTTCTCTTCTTTTCGAGAGTGTACAGACTAATTTCTAAATCACCTTTGGCAGCTCGGCATTCCTCCTGAACTCTAAGTGGAATAAAAAAAAAAAACTCAGATGAGTTCATGTAACCCTACAGCATGCTCTTCTTAGCTTTAATTGTGCTTGCTACCAAATCTTATTTGCTAGGACATTTACAGCACAATCCGACTTAACGTTTTTGCCGGTGTAACCATCGGCCCAGCGAGAACGGGAGGCCCCAGAATGGAAAAGGGACTCAAATCCCCTCCAAAAGAGGAATTCAAAGGGAATTTGAATCCCTTTTCCGTTCTGGGGCCTCCCATTCTCGCTGGGCCGATGGTTATACCGGCAAAAACGTTAAGTCGGATTGCGCCGTTACTCATTTAATCTGGATTAATGTATCATGATCTAGAATTCCACATGAATTCTGATGTTCCTATAGAACAGAGGTTCTCAACCAGTGGTACAGGGTACGTGGGCCCTTGGCTCGGGGTACACGAGATGATTTTTCGCGTAACTTCTTGCACCCTAAGGGTGCACGTACCAGGCAAGCAGCTCTGTTTTTGGCCATGCGGCGTGGCCGAGCGGGTTCTCCAGCTCGCACCGCAAGCCGAAGAGAGAGGCTTCAGCCCTGCCAACTTGCAGCGTGAGCCAGAGGACCCGATCGGCAGTGCCGCATGGCTGGGAGAGCTACAGGGGACGATTTCGACCATGCGGCGCCCTTATCTTAGCTTGCAGCCGCCATGTTGGATCGCCACCAGGTCTCGTGAGATTCAAGATCGCGGCGTGAGATTTGGGAGCCGCGATCTTGGATCTCACAAGACTTGCGCCGATCGAACATGGCGGCGGCTGCAAGCTAAGGTATGGGAGAGCTACCGGGGACTATTTCGGGTTGCTGCGATTCTGATCAGGTCCTCTGGCTTGCAGCAAGACCCTCCGGCTCGCAGCTTGAGCCGGAGGACCCGATCGGAAGTGCAGCATGGCCGGGAAAAAGGTAAAGGGCAGCAATGGGGGACTATTCCGGCCATGTGGGGCTTCCGAGTGGGCTCAGAAGCGCCGCATGGATGGAAAAAAACGTTTTCCCCTTTTGGGGGGGTGCACTTTTGGGGGGAATCGGGGGGTGCTTGGGGGGCTAGGGGAGGGGCTATGCGGGTGGGAAAATGTTGAGGAACCCTGCTATAGAGCTCCTATACGTACTTTCATCTCAATGGAAGGATGAGGTCTGCATGCATAAGCTTCCCCACTGAACCAAAGAGGGAATGCCCTGGGTGAGAAAGTGTGGTGCAATAACTAGAGTGGTGTCTCTTCCAACCCAGAACAGATCAGGGTACCTATGAGCTAAAGTGCTCCTTCTTTATTTGTGCTTTGATTTTGTATTTAAAAAAACACCTTTTTAAACAACAGTGTTCCATGTCAAACTGTGTGAGAAATTCAGAGTTATTAATATGGGATGGGAGGACCTGAATTCAAGATTAGATACAACTATTCAAAGTAAGTAAAGAAGAGGACATTTCATTTCAAGCCACCTTGGGACCCTTTGGGGAGAAAGGTGGGGCAAAAATGTTGTAAATAAATAAATAAATAATTCTGACTCCATTAGAACAGGTACTATGCATTTTATTCCAAATGCAGTTAACAGCAATTGCTTGCATAAAGAAATCCAACACATCCTTCTAAGTGGTCACACAGTGATCCTGTGGCCTGCTTCCTTTTACCTGCTAACCCCAGGATGCAGCTCGTTCACCACGACCCTCCTGCTCCATGCCATGAGGTCTCGCTCAGTGGCCATCTGGCTTCTAGGTGCATTGTGGTGCATTTGCCGGACGCCCTCGATCTGACCGCTTCGCCTGAGTCCAACATTGGGGGGGGAAGCCATATCCAAACTTGGACTTCTCAAAGCTACCCAAAATAAAGAAACAGTGACTAATCAATATTGTCACAATAGGATTTTTCTGTCACAAAAGAACACAGACACATAGTTCGGGGGGGGGGGGGGGTTTACACTGGAAGCCACTCTTACTGTTAATAGATTGCAGTCTGTTCTGCGGAGGATTTGGAGGAACGTTGCGGTCACTGAGCCTTCTCAGATCTTGCTCTCGTTGCAGCTCCCTAATCCTGCCATCCAGGATGCTCTCGTCCGAATCGTTGGTCTGCTGCCCAATGACTTGCTCTACAACCTCGCCATCACCTTTGCAAGATGAAAAGTACAAAATGCACCGAGCTGCACCAACAATCCAAGTCAGATTGCAACAGTTCCCAACAGGTGAGCTATGGGAGGACTGAAGTGGGACAGGGCTTCACTGCAACTGCCTTGGACCAAACAGGGAGGGCCTCATGTAAGAGAACTCTCTCTTTTTTCTTGAAGACGGCGCCTGTGGGAGCACTCTGTGTAACACAGAAGACTGCTTCCTGCTGCATCACTGCAATACTGATTGTCACACTTGTTCTAAGAGACCAACACAATTACTAAGTTTTTTAACCTTGGGGTCCCCCCCCTTTTATTAATCCAAACCCAGCTATATATTATCTGGGAACGCTGTGTTTGTATTAGAAAATCTAAACTAAACGTTTGAAAGAAAATCCATAACAGGTGAAATCCCACCACCTTCTCCCGCGTTCACTTCAGGACTATTTCTAGATGTACCGTTTGCCACATATCCCAGCTGAGGAATGAGCTGTTCGTCTTTACAATTTTCCCGCCCTGGAACGAGCCGTTGGTATCTTGTAGGGTGAGGGTTTCCATCCACGTCTACCAAGAAGGGGGGAGGCATGAGATGTGGGGCCTGTTGAGTTTGTTCATCTAGCACATAGTTATTAGCATCACGGATCAGAGGGCGATAATCTGTGTGGAAGAACATCTGATCTGGAATCTACATGAGACACAAACTTGGATATCAGTACAAATATACAAACTATTAAAAAAAAACTTGCTCTCACAATCTACACTACAGATTAATATTAACAGTCCCTTATTTTAGCCAGGTATTTTCTGTCAAGTGTACAGCTCTATCAGAACATTTAAAGAGAGTGGAATTACAGATAGTCGTAAAATTTCATGACCCATATTTTCCAAAGTAAAAGTTCCAAGGTTTCAGCTGAAAACCCGGGAACTTTTTACTTTGGAGAGTGGAATTACTCCAGAATAAGTGATTTGAACATCAATCCAAATGTCTAATTCCTATTAGAACTCAGCAGCAGAAACAACTATACATGACGGACACAATTCATCCACAAAGTTCAGCACTTTCAAGCACCCCCGACTTCAATTGGAGAGATTTAAGCAATGTGTGTAACCTTCCACCACTGATCAACAGGGTCACACACAGTGAATTTTTCTCTGCTGGAAATTCTACTCGAGAAAGAAAGCCCATCAACCCACCTTTTCGAAATATTTATTGCATCCAAAGCCAAACAGCAGGAGGTGTCCATGCGAATCAGTGCAGGCAAAATGCTGCCCATCGGGGGAGAACTTGCAATCGAAGACGGCACCGTGGCCCTGACCCTCAATCTGTAACACACACACACAACAGAGCCACTTGAAATTGCTTATTCTTCAGGATAAACCTCTACAGGAAGTTTTTATCTAACCTATCCTGTTACTTCCTGAAATTTCATGTTACCAGACATGTTTGGTATTCAACATGTTTCATTTAGCTAAAGAATGAGCATTCTGTGTGTGCACAAATTAAGTCATTTGCAGCAATTTACCACTGAACCATGAGCTGTCGATCGAAAGGTCGGCAGTTCGAATCCGCGACGGGGTGAGCGCTCGTTGCTTGGCCAGCTCCTGCCAACCTAGCAGTTCCAAAGCTTGTCAATGCAAGTAGATAAATAGGTACCACTTGCGGGAAGGTAAACAGCGCTCCGTGTTCCAGCTGCATGCTACACGCTGCGGCAAGGAGAGTCATGCCGGCCACATGACCACGGAGGCGTCTTTGGACAACGCTGGCTCTTCAGCTTTGAAATGGGGATGAGCACCACACCCTAGAGTCGGACACGACAGGACTTAATTGTCAGGGGTCACCTTTACCTTTACCTTACTGCAAAAGTAGGTAAAATGAATTGCATCAGGGTCCCTAGTGAACCTGTGGTTGGGTTTGAACAGATTTTTAAAACATTTTGCCCCACCTTTCTCACCTACAAAGCGAGAACTACCACCAGAACAAAACAAAACCATTGAAGTGTTTGGTGGCAGTGGTAGGGTTATTTAGCCGCCGTGGCTTCTCTTTTGTGTTGTTAAGCTTTGTTTTAGGCCGCCTTTTAATTCATTTATTGATTTCTTTCAACCGTGCTTTGATTGCTGTTTTTATTTTGCTTTATCCTATAGTAAGCCACCTTGAATTACCTGGATAGAATGTTTTGAAATAATTTTTTAAAAGAAGTTCAAACCAGCTGAACAGTGCAATCCTATGAATGTTTACTCAGAAGCAAGTCCAATTTTGTTCGATGGAGCTTATTCCCAGGGAAGTGTGTGCAGGATTGTGCTGAAAGTGGCATTTCCAGCACAACCATGTCAAGCAGCACTCAAAGAGCAGATGGGTTCATACCTACGCACTGGCATCCCTGCCCCCTCCTTTCCTCCACAATTATCTATTTATTTATTTCTCACATTTTTATACCGCCCTTCCTCCAAGGAGCTCAGAGTGGTGTACATATTTCCTCCCCTCCTTTTTGTCCTCACAACAACCCTGTGAGGTAGGTGGGGCTGAGAGATAGTGACTGGCCCAAGGTCACCCAGGAAGCTTCGTGGCTGAGCGGGGATTTGAACCTAGATCTTCCAGGTCTAAGTCCGACTCCCAAACCACTACACCTACCTGCTCACTCATGTCACTGAGATATGTAGCAAGAACAGATTATTTCCAGAAGGTCTAAGCACTCTCAACCTGAAAAAACCAATGCACAAGATGCTGCAGTAGCATGCAACATGAGCTGCGCGGCCGCACAGCTTAGCGGGAACACTGGTGGCAGACTGCATGTCTAGCATAAAGAACGATGCAAGATTTCTGATGCAAGACAAACCCTTGCACAGCATTTCACACAGAGCTCCCCTTTGTCTACGAAGGAAGACAGCGCACAGTCTGCCTTACCATGTTGAAGTAATTGCGAATCTTTGTCCCTTTCTCAAGGTCCCAAATAAAAATGTTCCCATCGTGGCCTGCGGAAAGCATGATCCTTTGGTCAAACGGGTGAGCTTCCAAAACGAACACTTCATCATCGTGACCCTGCCATAAAAGCAAAGAAGGTAAAACCTCCCAAAGTAGTAAAACAGACACAGAACAAAACCTGAACTTGCAAGTGGCAAGTCTGACACATGCAGATGAAAACGGTCACCCAGGTGACGGAGGACTAGTGAGAGGATAAACCTGTACTTAGGCTATACCACTTCAGAGGCAAGTAGGGCCCATGTGATTGAAAGCTCCTTCAGTTAAATCCTTCTACACCTAAAACTTCTACAGGTAGAAACATTCTAGCCTTATCTTAATAAATTATAATTTGTATAGTGTATCTGAGTGTGCAAACTGTTTCACGTGTATTATCTTGATGGTCTCCTTACAACAAGCCTGTAAGACAGTGGTTCCCAAACTGGGAGGTGTGGCTCCCAGGGGAGTCATGGAAACCAGCCAGGGGAACCGCAGAGTGCCATGGAATCCTCTCGAAAAACAGTGCAATGCCAATTGGCAGGCATCAACATAAATGCAATGGGGAGCCACGGCCAATGGTCAAGGGAGCCGCAAGTCAAAAAAGTTTGGGAAACACTGCTGTAAGGTAAGCCTTATTATCACCATATTGCAGATGGGGAGAGACTGAGGCCAAAAAGAAGTCGCTTGCCTAAGGTGTCCTAGTGAGTTCATGGTAGAGGCAAGTCAAACCAGAAAAGTCCTGATATGCAACTCTGTCTTTTAGCCATTATACACTGATTCAATGCTCTCCACCCAACTTCTCCTTGCTGACATGTTGTGGAGGTACACATAATGGCATGCATTTTGAATGGAAAAAAACATTTCTTTGTATAGAAAATTAACATTTTTCTATACAAAGAAATGGCTTTTCATTAGAAACGCATGCCATTATGTGTACCTCCACTTGCAAACTGTAGTATTACAGGAAGGTACAGATTTTCTACCTCAGTGAAAGCTATGCCTAAGATACTGACTGATTTGAGTAAACCAAAATATTATACAGGAAGTCCTCACTTAATGTCGTAGATAGGTTCCTGAAAACTGCGACGTTATATGTCGTTTCACTTAACAAACCTGTTTTTCACTGGCGGGCTCAGTGACGCTACGGGGGGCTCTGGCAGACTCGCTGCGCACTGCAAAGCCGCTTCTGGGTTGTGCGGGACCCGGACCCACTTCCTTGCCTTTGTTCTCGCCTCAGAATGCCTTGCAAAAGCTACCTGCAAGGCATTCTGGGACACGAATACAACCAGAAAGTGGGTCGCAAGCCTGGCACGACCCAGACCCCAACAGGAGTCTGATTCAGTGAGCCAGTTGGATATTCCAGATTGGTAGATAAATATTTCCCACCTTCATCAGTGTTCATTGATAGTTTCTTTTCTGTTTTCATATTTCTTCTATTTTTTCTGAAGCCTTATTGAGACGGATTTCAATGAATCATAGGGTCCTCTTAAAGTCCCTGAGTGAAGTCAGGGATATCCCATCTGTGAGGCTGACTGAGGCAGACACTTTAGGCGGCAGACTCGTGGAGGGCAACATGCCCCCCACCTATTTCCGCTGCTCTTCTTCCTCCCACTCCTTGGATTCACAAAGAGGGGAAGAGAGGGGAAGAGGCGGTATGGAAAAGAGGAAAGGGGAGGGCCAGACCATTCGTGACACTCTAGCGCACTGCTCTCCTCTCCCCCACACGGCCTCTTCCACTCTGTCCCCCTTTTCCTTTTTGAATCCAGCGAGCAACATAGGGATGAGTGGCAGAGGCAGGTTCGGCGCAGAAAGGCAAAGGAGGAACCACAGTTTGGCGTAATGCTCAGGCACCAAGAGGTCTTGGACTGGCCCCAACTCAAGGTCTACTTACAGATAAGCTGTGAAGAAGCTGCCCTGTAGAAGAGTTCCATACTTTCAAGAGGAAGTTATTGACTGCAGTGATAACCGTAGTATCACAGCGATCCCAAGCGACCATCGTCACCTTCAGTTTGGACACTTTGTCTTCCCCAGACACGAGGCTGATCCTGAGAAAAACGTACACGTCTCAACAAACAACAGTTTCTAGCAGCACAATCCTAGTCATGTCTACTCAGAAATAAGCCCCATTAAATTGAATGGGGTTTACTCCCAGGAAAGTGCATAGGATTGCAGCCAAGGTCTCTCCACACATCTGGCAGGGTCATCACTGATTTAGATCTAGCATTTCTGATCCATCTATGCCTGCACAGGGATCTTTCCTCAGGCTCCTTTCTGGGTCATTCTGCGAGCTTGCAATGTAACAACGGCGCCCTCTGGTGCAACTGGCTTTAACAATGCAATGTAGCTACAGTGATTCACATTTGGAAAATACGTCCGTGTTCTTCTGTAGAGGAACAAATGGATCCAGCAAATACGAACTTGGCTGTAGCTTGATAAATATTCAACAGCAAGCTTCATGCACCAAATATAACAGGAGGACGTAAGGACCCCAGAGGGCTTAATGTTGAAAGTGTATGATGCTACCTGGGCTACTATGGTAAAATCTTCTTGACGTGACATACAAGATTCCCCCCCCCCCCCAGAAACTCCTTTAGGGCTGTGTAAAAATCAAAATGGGAAGGACCAGTTGGAGGGTTTGGAAAGGATTACTGCTTGAACAAAGGATACTGGGTGCATACATGCAGGTGTGAAGTGCAACTACAGAAACGAACATAGTTGTAGTTTTTAATTGTAACCTCTTACTGAACAAAATCATAGGTAGGATTAGGATTACATTATAAAATAATATTATTATAAAAGTATGTGTTGGTCTGCACTTTACCCAGTCATCTTGGTAGACATATCCAACACTATATTCTTCCATTCTTGCTGCTGGTATTGCCAAACTCTGGCAGTTCCATCTCTGCTTCCACTGACAAACCTTAATCTGAAAACCAAAACACAATTTTTTTGCTGTGCTCTCCACCCTCTCCTGCCCTGCCCTGTATGGCCTTAGGGACAAGCTCTTGGGTAGCAGCCAGATCAGGGATGGCCCAGCCACGAGCCACCTGAAGTGTTTGCATGGAGCAGCACCCTTGGAGGGGTGGGCGGTTGAGCCCGCCCCCCTGCCCTCTCCAGTCCACAGCTCTATTGGGCGTTCAGATCCTCATAGACTTGCTGGGATCAAGTCGGAAGAGGATCACGGTACCAGAAGCCTCCTTCTCCCTCCAGCACTGCTAGAGGAAGAAGTAGAGAATTGCCTCATATGGAATTTGCACAGCCTCAACTGCAACCTTTTCAATGGAGTCAGTTCATGCATTCATCAAGCAGTTCTCAAATGTTCAATAGCCAAGGGTAGAAAAATCAAGTGAGGTACAATCAATTCTCGGTATCCATACACTCCGTTCTCACGGATTCACTTATCCGTGGGAACAAAGAATGTGACTTACCTCATGCTATTCATGGTCTGTTCTTGCCTATCCATGGCCATTCTGAAGCTATCCCAGCATCTGCAGCAGCCATTTTGAATCTTGTGATGGCCATATTGAAGCTATCTGGGCCATTCTGAAGGTATTTGTGCCAATTTGATTTCCCCCTAACCCCATTGATCCTATAGGATCAATAAGAACATAAGAAGAGCCCTGCTGGATCAGGCCAAAAGCCCATCTAGTCCAGCTTCCTGTATCACACAGTGGCCCCACCAGATGCCTCAGGGAGCACAAGACAAAAAAAGATAACCTGTTTCCCGTTGTCACTCCCTTGCACCTGGCACAGAGAAAACCCACTTCTAAAACCAGGAGGTTGCTTATGGCTTGTAACCTGTGATGATCTTTTCCTCCACGTATCTGTCCAAACCCCTTATAAAGGCATCCAGGCCAGGTGCCATCACCACATCCTGTGGCAAGGAGTTCCACAGATGAATTACACGCTGGGTAAAGAAATATTTTCTTTTGTCTGTTCTAACTCTCCCTCCACTCAATTTTAGTGCATGTCCCCTGGTTCTGGTGTTGTGTGAGAGGGAGAAGAATTTCCCTCTATCCACTCTCTCCATCCCATGCATAATTTTATACGTCTCAATCATGTCCCCCCTCAGGCGCCTTTTTTCTAGACTGAAAAGCCCCAGACGCTGTAGCCTTTCCTCATAAGGGAGGTGCTCCAGCCCACGAATCAATCTGGTCGCTCTTTTCTGCACCTTTTCCAATTCAACTATATCCTTTTTGAGGTGTGATGACCAGAACTGGACACAATACTCCAGATGTGGCCTTACCATCGATTTGTACAGAGGCATAATGATATTGGCCATTTTATTCTCAATCCCTTTTTTTTTTATTCCATATCCACGGATTCAGTATCTGCTGGGTTTTCCAAGAACCTAACTCCTGCGGATACAGAGAATTGACTGTACATGCAACATTATTTAGAGCTATCTAGTGTGAAGTCCTGAACCCCACTGGAAATAAACAGAAAAACTCCTCTCAATTTCAAATAGGTCAGAAATCCAAGTAGACTGAAGGTTATCACTGGACAGTTATTACTACCAAACAAAATGCATTCAAAAAGCAGGTGTCTGTAAAAACTGCTTGTGTTTTCCAAGATTCGTGTTTTCCAAAAAGCTATGAGAGGCTTTTAAACAATATTTGCAAAATATCATCTGTTATCCAGAATAGGAGAAAACCAGCACAGCTGCTTACCTGTCTCCGTTGTTGCAGAACTGCACAGCAACTACTTTGTCCTTTAAATTAAAAAGAAAAGCGCTTAAGTCAAGAGCGTCAGGCAAGCGATGTCCAGTTCCCTCTTCCCATGAGTCTCATAATCCGCTCTATAGGAAGCCACCTCCTACTGAGTCAGGCTGTGGGGCCATCTAGCTCAGCATTATTGACACTGCTTGTGGTTCTCCAGGATTTCAGGCAGGAATCTCTTGCTGCCCTCTTTGGAGATGCCAGAGCTTAAACCTGGGGCCTTTGCATGCAAAGCAGGTGCTCCATCATGGAGCTACAGCCCCTCGGAACCTCTTTTTTGAAAAACTTTTCGAACAGCAAGTCACCACCTTGCTGCCATGACTCACAACAGGCTTGCATGTGGATCACCAGGCAGCAAGCACCGTAGCACATACTGGAAGCTAAACACAGTCTCAGGTCAGTGTCAATTTAACGGGAAGAAGTACTCCGATCAGCTCGACCAGGAACATCTCTCTCACATACTTGCTTCCAGGTGCCATGCTCCCTTATGAGTCTGATGCTCAAATCAGAAGCCATCCGTATGGGCTGCTCTACGCTGCTCCTTCTTGCTCAATACCCCAAATATCACTATGTTGATCTGCACATCACACCATTATATAGTCATTTCAGTGGCTAAGAGAGCCATGCCCCTTTCCCATGGCACTGGTAGCCATGCAACTTTTGGGAGAGGAGCTGCAGCACACCTGCTTTGCATGCAGAAGGGTCCAGGTTCAATCCCTGTCCTCTCCCGGGACGGCAGAGTGACGTTCCTGCCTCAAACCTTGGAGTGCTGAGCTAGATGGACCGACTCGGGATAAGACAGCTTCCTTTGCCAATTTGTTGTTCAGTCGTTAAGTCGTGTCCAACCCTTCGTGATCCCATAAACCACATCCCGCCAGGCCTTCCTGTCCTCCACTATCTTCCTGAGTTTGCTCATTTTCAGGTTCGTTGCATCGGTGATGCTGTCTAACCATCTCATCCTTTGCCTTCCCCTTCTTTTGCCTTCAATCTTTCCCAGCATCAGAGTCTTCTCCAGAGAGTCCTCTCTTCGCATTAGGTGGCCAAAATATTTGAGCTTCAGTCTCAGTACCTGTCCTTCCAGGGAACAGTCAGGGTTGATTTCATTTAGGATTGACTGATTTGATCTCCTAGCAGTCCAAGGGACTCTCAGGAGTCTTCTCCAGCACCACAGTTCGAAAGCATCTATTCTTCGGCGCTCAGCCTTCCTTATGGTCCGACTCTCGCAACCATATATTGCTACTGGGAACACCATCGCCCTGACTATACGAACTTTTGTTGGCATGGTGATACCTCTGCTTTTTATTATGCTGTTTAAGTTTGCCATAGCTTTCCTTCCAAGGAGTAAGCGTCTTTTAATTTCATGGCTGTTGTCTCCGTCTGCAGTGATCGTGGAACCCAAAAAAGTAAAATCTGTTACTGCTTCCATTTCTGCCCCTTCTATTTGCCAGGAATTGATGGGACCAGATGCCATGATCTTAGTTTTATTAATGTTGAGTTTCAAGCCAACTTTTGCACTCTCCTCTCACTCTCATCAAGAGTCTCTTTAGTTCTTCTTCACTTTCTGCCTTTAGGGTGGTATCGTCTGCATATCTGAGGTTGTTGATATTTCACAAAAAGAGACATATTTGTACCAGAATAAATGTCATAAACTACAGTATTTTAAATTAGCATCCTGTTTTCTGCTGCTTATTATAGGAGATCATGGTCAACTAGCATGGATATTTGATAAAGAACAGATTTCCCCCCAATAATAATAATAATAAACAACCAGCACTATGGCAAGCACAGGACTCCAGTGTAGACATAAACTTCCCAGTACAGAAAGGGTTCCCCGTTTGCTTAAACGGAAGAGAAATAAGCTTCTTGCATGCTTCATTAAAAAGCTGCTTCCTCCATTAAAAAAATATGGAAGAACCTGATTATTATTACTATTTTTATATGAGTTTTCCAACAAAAAAGTTCAATAAATAAATAGTTGTTTGTCCCAGAAGGGCTTACAATTCACAAGAAACACCAGCAAACAGCCATTAGAAGACGCCACACTGGAGTGGAGAGGGATAGTTGCTCTCTCCCTGCTTAGAGGAGCACCACTGTAACGTGCAAGAACAACAAAGAGCCTTGTGGCACCGCAAAGCCTAACCAATTTATTTCAGCATAAAGGTTTTGTGGACTATGGTCCACTTCATCAGATGCATGAAGTGAAATCTCCAGTGGCCAGGCACATGCGCTCGAGGATAGAGAAAGGGGGACGGACGGACAAAGGGCTACAGAGCAGAGGAGGAAAAGTCAGAGACCATTATTATGTAAAGTGCAATGACGATTCATTTGATGCAGTCCACAAAAGTAAAATCGATCTGTTATTCTTCCAGGTGCTACAAAACATGTTTTGCTGCAATAGACCAACACGGCTATTGTTCTGCAGGTTGCACATGCAAGAGGTGGCCTGTATATCAAATAAGTAAGACCTAAACTTAGCTGTGGAGCTTAACTTAGTGGTTAAGACGCTGAACTGAAGACCAGGAGGTAGGCAGGACAGCAGTTTGAGACCCAAGTGCCGCGTGATGGTGTGAGCTACCGTCTTCAGCTCCAGCACCTGCCAACCTTGCAGTTTGAAAGCAAGAAATTGCTGGCTCTTTGGCTTTGAAACGGAGATGAGCACTACCCCTAGAGTCTAGCTTTTGAGCAAGGGGAACCTTTACCTTTAGCTACATTTTTTAAAAGGCTGATTTCCTGCTTTGTTCCTTACCGTGTGAGATTCTAACTCAGCAATCTTCTCGGGTGATTCGGAGCCCAAATAATATAGTCTTATCACGTGGTCAGTGCTCCCTGTTGCAATAAACATGCCACCTGGAAAAGAAGCAGGGAGACAGTTAAGCACTTTTAACACTTGTCATTCGCTAAGCATTGAATGCTGTTTGAACACAGTAATATCTAATTTTAAAATAAATTCTTCAGGTGAATTAAATACCAACGGCACAATGTATTTTTTCCCTCTTGGAAAAACAGCACATCCCAGGAACTTTTCATTTTCAGCAAGCACCTCTGATACTCAGGAAGTAGCGGCATCTCTAATGACAGCTGCATTGTGCAATCAAAACATTTAAGATGCAAACATTTCTCCAAATCGTCATCCCAGAGTCACTGTCACGGTTTTAATTTTTGCTACAAAAATCAAAACCCAAACATTTATTTATTTAAAAGGTTTATTTATCCCTAATATGTTGAATTTTTAGGCAAATGCATGTCTGCCTTCATCTCCTGCTTGTAGGCTTCCGAGATGCACCTGGTTGGCCACTATGTAAAACAAGATGCTGGACTAGATGGGCTTGGCCTGATCCAGCAAGGCTCTTCTTATGAAAAAAAAAAAGTGGTGGATTGGAACCCCCCAAATCTGTCAGAGAGTTTCGACTCATACTATAACCCCACTGAAACAGCGCTGAGGCTGCAATCTTATATACACACTTTCCTGGAAGTAAGCCCTACTGAACACAGTGGGACTTACTTCTGAGTACACATGCATAGGATTGTGTTATAAGAATAGTTAGTGCTTTGCTGCAACGATCTGACAAAGAAAACAGAAGCAGGGCCGAATTCATCACAACACTCACCTATTCACGTTTTGAGCAAAATGTTCAAGCACAGAGATCCTAGCAGAGTCTGCTCCCAAAGAAAAGTTGCTAGCAAAATCAATTAGTGCTGCCACTGAAGACAGATTGAATGAAGATTCTCAAAATAGATCATATAAAGAACTGATTGACCCCCAGGGGAAACTATGGGATGAGAATCAATTGAGGATGAAAGGTATTCTGATGGACGCTTGGTTTCAAAATCAGATTAGAAGCAGGATACGGGAAGATCAAAAAGTGGGTTTCCACCTGGGTGATACCGACTTTGATAAGGTATTCTTAAATGATGATGACAAATATGTAACTAAAATGTACGATTATTTGCTGGACTTTGAGATGATAGATGAAACAGTTAAAGATGTTATGACACAGTGGTCACAAAATTTGGGACGAGAGATTTATTTTCAAGAGTGGGAACAGGTTTGGAATTCTGGTATTAAAATGGTCAAAGCTGTTGCATATAAAGAGAATCTTTATAAAATGTTTTATAGATGGTATTTAACACCTAAGAAGTTATGTAAGATGTATAAGAACGTTTCGAGTACTTGTTGGAAATGCAACAATTTGGAAGGTTCTTTTTTCCATATGTGGTGGACATGTGAAAAAGCAAGAAAATTCTGGAGGATGATCCACGCGGCATTGGAAGGGATATTACGACATACGCTGTTGTTCGTACCAGAACTATTTCTTTTGAATATAATGACATCAGTAGTATTCCAAAAAGATAATTATTATACATATAGTTACTGCTGCTAGGTTGTTATATGCTCAGCAGTGGAAAGTTGAGACTATACCAGATATTGATGAGTTAATAATTAAGATTTATGACTTGATAGAATTGGATATTTTAACGGAAAGATTAAGACAAGGAGATGTTAAAAAGAAACTAGATTGGTGGCAACCATTTTATGATTGGTTGAAAAGATAAAATAAAATACTAGATTATTAGTAGATGTAAGGAGGTAAAAGATAGTGGGGTTGGAATATGTATGAAGCTAATTTTATTTAGCATAATTGATGAGTGTGAATAGTCATTTTAATGTAGTTCGACGTCCGTTAGTTATTTTTCCATTTGTTTCATGTTGGTTACCCTGGTTGCCCTACGATTTTCCTTACCCTATTATCCCTGTAGTTTCTGTGTTTAATAAAAAAAAAATTATAAAAAAAAAAGACAGATTGAATGAAATGGCACTGCATGCAGGCCTATTTGACCCAAAGCTGAAATTCCCATCAATTATCTTCACTAAAAGCAATCAAGCAAGCTAAAATTTTCTCACGTCCAATAACCTGCTAGAAATTTTAACTGATTGTTGGTTCCTCTGCGAAACTCTGAGAAGTCTGAGTTTCCATACCAAACTCAGCTGTTAACGGTCATTCTGAAATATAGCAATCTTTTTTGGGGGGAGGGGGATCAAAACACAAAAACAAGGACCAAACATTACATAAGAAATGTTTATATCCCTGAAGTAATTTCTGTTCCTTGGAAAACTTGTACATACCAGAACTGAAAGATGAACAAGATATCTGAACACCAGGTCTGGATCTCTCAGCAAATTTGACTGGCCGATCCCTGAAATGTAAATATGCAGTATCTTAGTCACTTTACCCTAGGTGGTGCAAAGGTTATTGTAACCCTGTTAAAGGAACCATTCATATTTACAAGACAAATCGCTGTCGAAACCCGCAACAGCTCACAGAACAGGATCCTGGTTACCATCATGCTGGGAAAGGAACAGCTCTGTAACAGTAAGATCACCAGCATGCAACAGAAAAACCTGACAAGCTGCGAGTTTGCATCTGTCAACATCAAACCCCTTTGGAATCAAACTGTCTGTAGATTGCATACATCCAATTAAAGCTACTGGAATTGGCTTTTATGAGGTTTTTACAATTTCCTGAATGCACATATTTAAAACTAGAAGGTTGCAGCTTTTCCAGAAGGAAAAAATACTGAAGTCAATTCTCTGCTGGCCGCAAAGATCATGAACGTAGGGTAGCCATTGCATGCAAAAAAAAAAAAAAAAGGCAAAATGATATTTAAAAAGACACAAGATGCTTTGAAAAGAACAGCCAACGTTTTATCAACAGTCTCAATAACATTATCATCCAACACTTTGCATCCACGTGAGACTACGAACATCTCAACTGAGGGCCAAAAATCTCCTGGCTGAGACAAGGTCCCTTCAAGATGACAATATCCCAGTCACTGGGAGATTTCCTGTTCTGGGTTTCACTTGAAAGAAGAGTCCGCCACTTAACGGCAGTGCACAATGGCCCAAGGTCAATCCCCAAGATCAGAGGGCTGTGCTGTGGAGAAGTATATAAATATAATCAAAATCCAGTTTAAAGGCTTCTTAAAATTGACAAGAGATGGGAAATTTCTCTGCCCAAGAACTTGGACAGCAGCTTCTAGACAGCACAAAGTGAAATGGACCAATAGTTCTACACTTCAGATAATTCAACAAATGCAATATTTGCACACCTGGCTGCACGTCAGGAATTGTTGTTAATGAAATCACAGTTTCACGTGCTGTATAAACTTGGGTTACCTATGCTATGCAAACTCATATCCCAGTTTTGTAGCCTGGTTTGTAAACCATAGTTTAACCATAGCTCTTAGGTCAACACATGTGATTTAACTAATCAGGATTCCTTTGACACAGCCTCATGCCAAAAGTGAGGATGAAGTAGGGGGGCTTGGAACACCCCTCACATTCACAATCATCTGCATCAGGCCAATTACAGCTTATCAAATTAGTGGACTCCACAATTAATTTCTTGTAGCACCCAGACATACATACTTAAATTTCATTGTGTTTAAATGCCATTGCCAGAAGCAGATTGTTCCATCAGCACCAGTAGAAGTGAGGTATCTAGTTGTTCCTTTTCTTGATGGAGAAAACTAAAATTAAAAACAAAGAAGTTGTATTTATGCTTTATGATTTCCCAAGTTCTTCTCTAGCTGATAAAAGACAACATCAGCTGTCATGTTGCTATGGCTTGTCACATGGTTACTGAAGGGATGCAGCTGGCATTAAGACTAGTGGTTCCCAAACTGGAAGGCGCAGCTCCCAGGGGAGCCGCAGAAACCAACCAGCCAATTGGCAGGCATCAACATAACGTAATGGGGAGCTGCGGTCAATGGTCGCCAATGGTCAAGAGAGCCGCAGGTCAAAAAAGTTTGGGAAACACTGTCTCAGAATGCTCTTGGCCATGAGAAAGTATGTCAGGAAACAGGCTCAATCAATACAGTCCACAAAAGGGATCATTTGATGGATAAACCTTTTAGTCATTGGGGGTAGATTTCACATGCATGCAGTCAATCAGATGCAGTTCTGCAACTTGGGGCTAGGCAGGAACAAAAGCCAAGAAAAAAACCAACGTTTCCCTTGTTTACCTGTATGGAAGTAATGGAAGCTGAATGGCCCAAGAGCACTGCAAGTGGCGCGCAGGTGCGAAGACACCAGACTCGCACTACCTTGTCACAGCTGCCAGCAGCAAGGAGGGTGTTTTCGTAACTCACAGCCATGTCAGAAATTTCAGCCGAATGTCCTCGGAGGGTTGAGAGCAGACGCCCATTATCTGTAGCCCAGATTTTCACCAGGCAATCATCTGAACCCTAAAGAATTACACAAAACAAACTACAATCCAAACTGCAGTATGTGGAAGTGCCACCATTCCCACTGCTAGCGCGCAAATATACAATGTACGTCCCCAGTCTTTCTGACCTGGGTAGAACAGATACTCTTGTAAACAGAGGATTCTGCAGAGAGGACCAACAGCTTCCAAAGGATGCCCCTGATACACTTTCCAGGTAAAAACAAAAAACCAGCCCCATCCAGTAACAAACTGCACACTGGGATTGCCCATGTATTCACGGCTTTGATAGTGTTTCTGCCACTTAACTTTGATCTTAAAATTTTTCTTACAGTGTTCTTTAGATGTATTCTTGCTGTGTCAGCTTTTCACTTTTGCATTCAAAATATTATCTGCTTCTAAAATTCCTAAATACTTATAGCTTTCATTATTTGTCAATGATCTTATTATGCAACCATTTTCAAACTCTATTCTTTAAATAATATAGATTCTGTATTTTCCCATGCTGCATTGACAGAACTGTGCATTTATCTAATCCAAAATTCATTTGAATGTCACTGCTAAATATTCGCACTGTGTTCAGCAGTGATTCAAGTTCAATAGGGCATTTTGCATATAATTTCAAGTCATCCATGTATTATTATTATTATTATTATTTATATACCGCATTTCAACAGGAGTAGTTCACAAACAGAGCCGCGGAGTGGCGCAGTGGGTGAAATCACTGAACCATGAGCTGCCAGTCGAAAGGTTGGCAGTTTGAATTTGCGAAGCGGGGTGAGCTCTCGTCGCTCGGCCCACCTCCTGCTAACCCAGCAGTTTGAAAGCATGTCAGTGCGAGTAAATAGGTACTGCTTGCGGGAAGGTAAACAGCGTTCCGTGTCCCAGCCGCACACTTTGCGCTGCGGCAAAGAGAGTCATGCTGGCCACATGACCACTGAAGCGTCTTCGGACAGCGCTGGCTCTTTGGCCTCAAAACGGGAATGAGCACGGCACCCTAGAGTCGTACGCGACTGGACTTAATTGTCAAGGGATACGGTTACCTAGTTTACAAAGCGGTTTACATAGTAAAATAAATCAATAAATGGTTCTAAATAAAGGTATCGCCAAATTTGGCTCTTTGACATATAATCCTTATATTTTCTTTTTGGAGGGCACAGTCATTCTTCCCAGAAACATCAAAGGGAGAAAAAAAAAAAAAAAACCAAGCCACCCAACTACTTGGAATATTGTGGATTTGTTCAACTCACTGTGAAAATACGCCTCCCGCTGCGATCAAATGCTACACAATACACAGATGACAAATGTCCCAGAATCCTCTTGTGCATCTTAATGTGCTGATAGAAGGACGATGGGAATAAATGGCTGAAACGTCCATATCCAGTTGAGTGCCTGGCAGAGATTATATTTACTGGAAAAGGGGGTGGGGGGTGGGAGGGAAATACACAATTATCCCTTTGACTTGAATCTAATTCACACTGATGATCTGCTCTTGTCCACCACTGTAGCTGTTGTCACGGAAGCAGAGCTCAGGTGGCAACAGCTACAGCAACACCATGTGCAAGGACAGCTCTGAGGCGCTTGCCACTGAATATAAAGGGGGAAAATATCTTACTATAGCATTTAGCTGGCAAAAGATGAACCAGCATTTGAAGCTCAGAATGCTCTGGAGACCTTTAGGATCAGGGGCATCTTCACTTATTTTTTATTTATTTAAAGAATGTATATCCTGCCTTTCTCCCGACAAGGCAACCAAGGTGGCTTACAGAATTAAAACATGTTAAAAATACAAAGTACAATAAAATTATTAAAACAAAGCAATTAAAACAAATAAAACAGACAAGCACCAGTGGGTCACCTAAGATTGCCTTTGATTAAAAAAAGTCAGCCCACCATGTCAGCAATCGAGTGCCGATCCAACGTCTTAAGGCCCCGCCGAAAGGTTTCTAAAGAGGGAGCCGTTCTTAATTCCAGGGGGAGGGAATTCCATAGTTGGGGCACCACCACTGATAAGACCCTATTTCTCATCGCCATCCCCCTCACCTCTGTCAATGGCGGCACAGTTAACAGGGCCCCTCCTGATGACCTCAGAGGACAGGTCAGATTATAAAGGAAGGAGGCAGTCCTTCAAATACGGTCCTGAGCCGTAAAGGGTTTTAAAAGTCAAAACTAGCACTTTGCCCAGAAACGAACCAGCAGCCAGTGTAGCCGCTGAAGCACTTTCTTCTCCTTCCCCAGCAAACCCCACCACCAGCGCTCCTATATGTTGAAAGGCTAACAAAGTATTCAACAATTGTAGCACAGGCAGTGGGCTAGTTTCCAACACCAGGACAAAAACAAAAGGTTCCCTTCTACCAGCCCTGGGAGCCTCGAACACCATCTTACCCTCTGCCTAAGCCCTGGAAACCATATTTGGCCGCAAAATATCACATTAAAGCCTCCTGCTTCTGCTATTTAATTATCCTTGTAAATGTTTCCATTGGTTTTAACCACATGCATTTATTTTTCAGCCACGTTTCTCAATTCTTCTCGGGCACTGTCAGATGGAGTGCATTACATTTGACACATACTTAACACAGGGTTCTAAAAAAATATTTCCTCTAATAATAAACAGAGTGATATAACTACTAGTTTTCTAATGCAGGTTGAGTATCCCTTATCCAGACTGCTTGGGATGGGAAGTTGTCTGGATTCTGGAATATTTGCATAAATATAATGAGATATATTGGGGATGGGACCCAAGTCTAAACACAAAATTCGTTTATGTCTCATATTTACCTTATACAAATAGCTTGGAGGTAATTTTATACATTTTTAAAATAATTTTGTGCCCCAGCATGTCTTGAGCTATGCCAGCCAGGTGCTGGAAAAAGTTTAAGTCATAGCCCCCCTCCCAATTCTGGATTTTGGAATAGTCTAGATTTCGGATGTCTGAATAAGGCAGTGGTTCCCCAACTAGGAGGTGTGGCTCACAGGGGAGCCACGGAAACCAGCCAGGGGAGCCGCAGAGTGCCATAGAATCCTCTCGGAAAACAGTGCAATGCCAACTGGCAGTAATTACATTACATAATGTAATGGGGAGCCGCGGCCAATGGTTGCCAATGGTCAAGGGTGTCGCAGGTCCAAAAAGTTTGGGAAACACTGGGATAAGGGTAATCAGCCTATACCTCAGGTTTTGAAACTGGAATCACAAAAGGTTGCCATTCCCACTGTCTGATCTCCGAGGTCCCTGCCTCCCTTTCCTCCTGCCCCACATGGACCCAAGGTGTGATCTGAAGGCATATGATACAGAAGCCTTCCTAAGTTAAGCAGGTCTGAGTCTGGTCAGTGCCTCGGTGGGAGAATGCCTAGGAACTCCATAGATGCCATAGAGTTTATGGAGGAAAAGTGGGATATAAATGTTTAAAAAAAAATACAATTGTAACAAACTTCCAACAAGCCACAGAACAGCTAGATGCTCAAATTTACATTTGTGCTTAGGATATTGATTCAATTTTGTTCATGCTTTGACACTGCTATATTTGGCACAGGGGGAAAAAATTCAAAAGGTGTAGGATAAAAAATAAAAATCAAATACCCCTAACACAACAAATCCTGGGTCACTCTGACTTGCAAAGGGATGAGCTAGATTTTCATGCTTTGTAGAAACATAGCAGACCACGTAGCTGTATGTACCGCCAACACTGACTGGAAGTGACTCTCCAGGGTTTCAGATAGGATTTTTTCTCTGTTCTACGTAAAGATAGCAAGGATTGAATTGGTACCTTCTACATGCAAAGCAGATGCCCCTTCACTGAGCTACACGATCAAGTGGTCTCGCCCTTCTTCAAATTTTCTCATTCTACGAAACTGGTTTTCCTTACAGTCAACACAAGACGATGCCTGAATGTGTTGTACAGATACTGCACAAGTACCGTATTTTTCGCTCCATAAGACACACCGGACCATTAGACGCACGTGCATTTTGGAGCGAAAAAATATACTGAAAAAATGTCTTGCTTTAACTACTAATTTTAACGGCGCTTGGCCGCTTACCGGTTGTTGTAGCAGCACCTCTGATCTTCGTCCCGAGACTCCCAGGCGCTGGACGCGACCAGGAAGCCCTACGGAAACATCGCAGCAACTGCAATGTTTCCGGAGGGCTTGCAGTCGCGTTCAGCACCTGCGCTAAGTTCCCAGGCGCTGGACATGACTTCAAAGCCCTCCGGAATCATCCAAGTTCTTCCGATGTTTCCGGAGGGCTTCCTGGTTGCGTCCAGCGCCTGGGAGTCTTGGAACAAAGATCAGAGATGCTGCTACAACAACTGGTAAGCGGCCAAGCGCCGTTAGTAATTAAAGCAAGTCATTTTTTTACCTTTTTTTTTTACAGCATTCGGTCTATAAGACACACAGACATTTCCCCCTATTTTGTTGGGGGTGCGTCTTATGGAGTGAAAAATACGGTAGATGAACTGCAACAAGGATCTTGCTCAGGAAAAAAAATCACATTCCCCTTTATGCTAGCATTCTTTGCATGCTTTCACAAAATCTGCAATTCACATCTGGGCCGAGGAAAATATTTCCTGCTCAAAAAAGCAGATAAATAAAATAGGATGACAATTTTTAATGTGGCACACTTGTAAGCAAGTTTTTCCTTACCCACATTTGGTGGTTTCCCATAGTTTACGGGGAGTTCGGGAGGCCTGCCCCTGTGGAGTGCTGCAAAGGCCGATCCCTTCCAGGACGTGTGTCTGCAGTCTGTGTGAAGGAGAAAGAAAGCCAGTCCAAAGCTGAAGATCACCTATCCTCTGCAACCAAATCCTGCAGTTCCCCAAGACAACGCTAAACACCAAAGACTTGCTTGAGATTCTTCCCATCCATCCCTTTGCCTGCAAAGCTCTACATAAGACAGCTTCAATTATTCCAAAAGCAAGACGTGATACATAAGAGACTTACGTGAAGGAACGTCTGTTTTTTAAAAGTCTGTTTCAACATTTCACTTTGAATGGGTCTGCTTTTTCTACCTCATCTGCCCATTTCTTCGTTTATAGAAGTCACAAATATTTGCCTCAAGAGCACCCTCCTTTTAAAACTTAAATGGGTAAAGAGTTTTATCTTAATTGCTTGTTTTACAGACTGTTAGATTTCATTCCTATTGTTTCTGTCATGTCTCTTTTCTTGTAAGACACTTCGAGAAGCCGGCATGGTGGGATACAGTTTTTAAAATAAAGTAAAACTCCAGTTTCATCATGCCCCACATCTTACCTTTGGCTGCCCTCAACAACGACTGCCGTCCCACTCCCAGTAAAGTCTGCACCCCAAGGACGCTCTGTGGGATCTCCTTGTCCAACAGGGGCCCAATCCGCTCACAGATTTTGAGAAGGTAGTCTGGAGGGATATGTGCATTGGCTGCCACCTGAATTCAAAAGAGACACATAAGCACTTTTTAGATCTTAAGGGCCACCGGGCAGAAAAGTATTACTTTTCTCTACATTTTAGTACTTTTCATTCTTATGACGCAAAAACAAGAAATGTTTCCAGAATTTCCAAAGAATTAACCTCCTACTATTGTTAGAAATATTTCCATTAAAAACAACAATAGAACTAGAAAACATAACAGTAAGTGCAAAAAAGGGGAGGGCTGTGCTCAGTTCCTTTCCTGCTTATAGCAAAGCGTCTGAATGATTCTAGCAAGCAGCCTCAGTGCCAGAGAGGCTCTCTAGCACTGAGGGTGCTTGCTATAAAAGCATTCAGACGCTGTGCTATAAAGCATGCTACCGCTTATAGCATTTTGTTTAAGGAAGACCCGTGCTTGCTTGGCGCCAGCAACACCAGCATAAATAAGGTAATGGGTGCAGGGGGTCCCTCGGGGATAGCACTCCCCCCTATCCGCGGGTTCCCAGTATTCACGGGGGGGAGGAACCTATCCCCCATGGGTACCAGGGCCCTACTGTACTGTATTTTACATGACAATGTTCACTGGCTGCACCTCTTCCATTCCATAGCCCTCTGACCCACACCTTTCACAACTTCTTTTCTTTTTCTCTATACCCACATGTGTGCATATACTTCCTCACTGAGGATTTCACTTTGTGCATCTGATGAAATGGTCTGCAGCCCACGCATAGCTATGCTGCTGAAATAAACTAATTAGTCTTTAAGGTGCAACAAGACTCAGTTGTTTTCACAGGTGAAAAGCGGTATTGTTGGGATAACCAAGCAAGTTTGCAAGCTGCCTTGAGCACTTACAAAGAATGGCACCTAAAAATACTAAAAACATTTTTGCGCATACAATGGTTAAAATGGACTTTTCTTTCAAATCAGTCTGACCCAGGAACATAAAAACCTATGTTCATAAGAATGTATTTCTCTTCTCCATTCTGGCCCACAGGAACATTTAGACATGGCACAAAAAGCATGAAGAAGCTCAGAATGTGTCTCTCTCTTGCAGAAACGCTCCAAGTTTAGCCTCTCTGTATATAAGACAGGCGATACTTGGACCGTATATATCCTTTGTATATATCCTTTGGCCGAGCTTCTCCCACCCACCCAGAGCCTCCTACCTGCATTTTCTGGCCTCCGAAAACCTAAAACCCAGAAGTAACTCGTGATATCATCGCCAGTCACTTCTGGTGGTACGCAGCAGGAGAGTGGTGGTACTCTGCTGGGAAGGAATTGAGAACCCCTGTGCTAGGCTATACATACACACATACATGCAGACTTTGGGGACTTGGTGTATCACTCTACTCCAACCAAGAAACAAGACCCAAGATGGGGCTATGCAGATAAAAGACCACTTGATAGGCATTACATGTATTTAATACTTTACTGCAGGGGTGGCCAACCTTTCAACATGAATGCTCCTGGCCCTTTAATGGTTGTATAGGTGAAGGCTTTAAAGTAAGCTTTAGCAGCACCATCAGCAACTGCAGCTGCCAAGATTCTGTCTTCTACACAACTCTTAAGAACACAGAGGCCCTCGTGGTGGAAGGTTGGCCACCCCTGCTTTACTGTGTCACCATTTTCCAAAACTGCATCTCTAAACTGCAATTTTAAAGCCTCTATAGTATTTAACTTTAAAGTGTCATTTTACAATGGCATTTTAAGGGCTAAGTAGCCACTTCCAGGGGGAGTGAGCATAATGTTTTTCTGTGGGAAACAGCACTGAGTTAAGAGTTAAATACCCTCTACTTCTGCAGTGTGGTCTCAATCCACACTACTATACAGCTGCTACACATGAGTAAGACTAAGACCCAAATCACACCATCTCACAGTAAAAGAAATGTGTAGTTTGGGTCTGATTCTCACGTTCTAACTACACATTACATAGAAGTTTTGTGATGCAATCAGGGCCACAGCATAGGAGGAGGAAGTGCTCAGCCCCTTGTGGCTGAAATTGCCGCCCCGCCCCTCCAGCTGCTATTAGCTGCAGAGGGGAAAGAACATGCTCCCTAACCTGGTGGCGGTTTTTCAGACAATGGAAAAACGCAAGGCGTTTCATTCATGGAACTTCTACATAACTTCTAGTTTGGCTCTCAGTGGCTGGCAAACACTGCCACCGTTGCCCTTCCCCCATATCAGTAAATGGAGCCCATTCACACGGGGAAAAGTGCACTTCGGGAAACCATGTCAGCAAAAGCAAAACCTTCCCTCTGCCCATGACGCTCAACGGCCTGGCTCTTGCTGATACGGATCCAGCAGGCCCTCCCTGGCATGTTGACAGTTAAATTAGAACTGCACCTAAAATGTGACCCAGCTAACTTGTTTGCTTTCCAAATAAGCCAGCTTGCCATCCCAAATCTTCTAAAAAACAAGGAAGTGAAGAACTAAGCTTGCCAGGCAAAAATAGTTGGAACTATAAAACACATAAACTAAAGCCTACAGAATGACCTTGAAAAGGTCATTTTCAAGTTCCTGTGGATGCCCAAACATCACATATCTTCCCAACAACACTTTCTCCATATACTGTACTACTGGAGAAAAAACAAACACAAAAAACAGTAAGCAAAGAAAAAAAGAGCATCATATTTTGTTCTCAATTCTGAAGTCATTTTTTCCCATAATGAAAATATTTCTCTAATATCTCCTTATGCATCTCAGTATGATGCTTTCTGGGATATATGTATTCGCATTATGCCCCTGGATTAGACAAACGTTTAATATATTTGCATTTCAACATCAGTTTAAATTTGATCCAAATCTTTAAAGACAAAAAAAGGAACGAGCACAAACTCAGAAACGGGTTCGTCTTAATGGCAGCTTTCCACACAGCACTGCATAATGTCACACTAAGCTGGAATTACAGGAAATGATATTCGGTACAGAGGTGAATACAGAACAGCCTCCTTTTGAAACAGACTACTGGTCCCATCTAGCTAGTACTGCCAACACTGAGTGGCAGCAGCTCTCCAGGGTTTCAGGCAGGAAACTTTCTCTGCCCTACGTGGAGATGCTCGAACCTGGGACCTTCTGCATGCAAAATTTTGCAGCAGAACAAAGTTTCCAGGGGTTCTCAACCCCTTCCCGGCCAAGTACCACCTCCAGCGCCACTCTCCTGGCTTCATACCACAGGAAGTGACGAGCGACATCATCACCAGTTACTTCTGGGTTTTCAGAGGTCAGAAAACACAGGTAGGAAGCTCTGTGCAGGTGGGAGGGCCTTTCTCAGTGTTCCCGAGAGGCTCAGCCAAAGGCAGGAGCCTCTCGGGAGCAAAACCGTGCCACCGAAAGGGCTGCGTCGGAGCGGGGTTCCGGTGGTCCAGCAGTCCGAGTACCACCAGCAGCCAGCTGAAGTACCACTGGTGGTACTAGTACCACTGGTTGAGAACCCCTGGATTAGACAAACGTTATAAAAGCAGAACTGGTTCTTGATGAAAGGGTAGGAAAAGGAAGTGGAAGAAAAGACCCTCAATAAAAAAGGTCCTCAACTGCTGGATCCCTTACACAAAATATTCTGCCATAGTTTTTTTCCCCAAAGCTAGTTAAAAGCGCACGCGCGCACACACCCCCACAGGGGTTTTTGAATGGATCCTATCTACAAGGTCAGATTATTTGTAACCTAGTCTATGTTTAACCTCCCGGTTTCCATGTTTTAAAAACATTCAGCTATGACTCATGCCCAGACAATTAACACAACCATAAATCCTAAAGACCTGTACCTGAAGAAGAGCTCTGTGTAACCCAAAAGCCTCTTTTAGCTATTTGGATATTATTTGGTCCAAAGAGGAATTTCTTTGCTTGCTCCGCGATTTCTGTTAAAGTAGGGCAAGGGTGTGCAGTCAAGTTTGCCACCTTAACTTCAATGGAACTAGATTAACTTTGTCCCCAAGTTCTTTGCCCTGATTAGTTGGTACAACTGTTGAGGACTCTAAAGATACAGGTGGGCCCCCATATCCACTGATTCGCTATCCACGGTTTCAGTTATCCACGGATCGTGGGGACTCCCCCCCCCCAGGCTTTTACTTTTTTCCCCAGTAAGCTTTGTTTCTTCCTTAAAGAAACAAGAGAAGTTATTACAGGCAAGTAGAACGAGACTAAGTCCTAGAGAGGCTCTGCAAGGTTAACATAAACCTTGCAGAGCCTCTCTAGGACTTAGTTTCATTCTACTTGCCTGCAATGGAGGCTGCTTCTCTGTTTGTTTTAAGGAAGAAACAAAGCTTGCTGAAAGAAAAATAAGAGCGGGAGGGGGGAGCAAGCATGCCTGCCTGCAGGGGAGACAGGGGGGGGCCCCTCAGGAAACCATGGAGGGGGTGTTCGCTCTTATCCACGGTTTCAATGATCCACGGAGGGGCCTGGAACATATCCCCAGCAGATATGGGGGCCCACCTGTATGCATGAGAATCAGCAATATAAACTAATTAAGAACTTCTCTTTTCACTAAGAGTATAAAAACCCAAAGAAATACACACACACACACACACACACACACAGAGGTTAAATCCAGATGAGTGGTGGAACATCCCTCACCTTCCCCACCCTGCTCTTTTTGAATGACAAGAGAGTATAGGAACTGTAGTTCACCCAATGCATGCTTTAGGTAGCCAAGGAACTCACATTTTTCACACGGGTCAGCAAGGAGTCGAGAGTTCCCCAAATTACAGTAGCATGCACCAGGCAATCCCACCTCCCCAAAAGAATGACATTGCCAGCAAAAGAATGACATTGTCAAATAAAGAGGAGACCCCTTTGATCAGACCAGAGGGTTATCTAGCCCAAATTTCCATAACCACACTCGCAGTGCTCAACCAAACGATGTTCCTGGAAAACTCACCAGCAGCCTATGAAGGCGGTGAAGCCCAGTGGCGTTACTAAGTGGGCGCGGACTGCACCGGATGACACCACTAAGTGGCCAAAACTGTGGAAACCTTGTATTTATGAATAATATCACATTATATATCATTGGAAAGGTAATTTAATGCAGAATGTAATGTAAAACTGTTTTGAAATATATTTATTCTATCGAATTTTATGGCCAAATACCCAGAAGAAAACACAACTGCCTTAACTCAAAAGTGACCAATGAGGCTGATTGTTCCGAGAGCCAATGAGGTGTTGTTATGACACAGCATGGAACCAACAAGGTGTTACTATGAGATCTACGCCAGTGGCTATTACCACATCTTCCAGTTGGGACCTCCATGTGTTCAAACTCTACAAGTGAAAATCCTTATTTTTGTGCCAAAAGGGATGAAAAAAAGGAGAGTGGAGCTTGAATGTGTGTTAACAGTTACCTTAAATGATCTGCAAAGTTAACACACAGCCCAATCCTATCCAAATGTGCAGCACTGATGCAATCATGCCAACTGAGCGCATCACAGAGGCCTCCTCAAGGTTAAGGAATATTTGTTCCCATACCTCGGGATGCAATGGCAATGGAAAGCTGGTTAAGATTGGGCTGTAAATAGTGCAATTTACCATACTTTTCATCTCTGGTACTTTTGTTTTGTAAGACAGTCATCAGCAAGAGTCAATTCATCTGTAAGTGAAAAGCCACTTGACGCTGGCAAACAGGTGCTAATGGAAAAACATTAGGAGACCTGGGTGTATCAAGCAACTCTGTTAAAGGGACACACACACACACACACACACACACACAGAGTACTCCTTTGTTTTGTACAATCAGCAGCAGACAAAGAGGTCAAACTGTAAAGGTGACCCCTGACAATTAAGTCCAGTCGTGTCCGACTCTAGGGTGTGGTGCTCATCCCCATTTCAAAGCCGAAGAGCCAGCGTTGTCCGAAGACGCCTCCGTGGTCATGTGGCCGGCATGACTCTCCTTGCCGCAGCATGTAGCATGTGGCTGGAACACAGAGCGCTGTTTACCTTCCTGCAAGCGGTACCTATTTATCTACTCGCATTGACATGCTTTGGAACTGCTAGGTTGGCAGGAGCTGGCCAAGCAACGAGAGCTCACCCCGTCGCGGATTCGAACTGCCAACCTTTTGATCAACAGCTCATGGTACAAGCCTCTTAAAAATGAGGGTCTGGAATTATTCAGCCAACACTTTCCACAAAAGTACCACAAGTCCATACTGTGAAATAGCATCACTCTAATGTACACCACAGTACATAAGCAGCAACCCATTAATACAGTGTTTTGGAAATCACAAAATCATGGGAGGCATACTGGTCCATCTGATGAATAGGCCTGTAGGATTCGAATGCCCACCGTTTGATACTTTCAGTTGGCTCTAAATAAAGCATTGCCCTACTTTGGATTGTATTTTGGGGGTTGTTTTGACTCAATTCAGCTGGACTAAATTCAGCAGCAAAGAAGCCTGACCAATCCTACTGCTCCACTCCACTGCTTGGGACACTTCTGGCGCCCTACACCGCGCAAATCGCCTCCTTTGCCAGGAAGGGGGGCTGTAAATATTTCTTGCCATGTGAAGCTGTTTGCAGTGTCAGACGTGCTATTAAAACACTAAGGCTGCAATCCTATGTGCAGCTTACTTGGGAGAGAACTCCACTGAACTCTGTGGGGATCGCTTTTATGATTTATTTATACAGCACTATCAGCGTGATCACCATGCCAACAAAAGTTCGTATAGTCAGGGCGATGGTGTTCCCAGTAGCAATGTATGGTTGCGAGAGTTGGACCATAAGGAAGGCTGAGCGCCGAAGAATAGATGCTTTTGAACTGTGGTGCTGGAGAAGACTCCTGAGAGTCCCTTGGACTGCTAGGAGATCAAATCAGTCAATCCTAAATGAAATCAACCCTGACTGTTCCCTGGAAGGACAGATACTAAGGCTGAAACTCAAATATTTTGGCCACCTAATGCGAAGAGAGGACTCTCTGGAGAAGACTCTGATGCTGGGAAAAATTGAAGGCAAAAGGAGAAGGGGAAGGCAAAGGATGAGATGGTTAGACAGCATCACCGATGCAACGAACATGAAAGTGAGCAAACTCAGGAAGATAGTGGAGGACAGGAAGGCCTGGCGGGATATGGTTCATGGGATCACGAAGGGTCGGACACAACTTAACGACTGAACAACAACAATACCATTACGCCGTTTGATTGCACATGCACTCCAACAGCCCCAGTGGACATGTTATTTGAAGCTTGATATATAAAGTAAAGTGTCTACATTTAGAAAGCTACAGGTAAGTACAAGATTAGCTATGCACATGAAATGTATTTACCAAAACAACAACAGCTTAGCCTAAAACAGAAAGCCAGTTCTGACTGTCCCTTGCACCCTGAGGATGGGATGGAAATTGTTCTGGTAGATTAAATATTTTCACATGAGTTATCAGAATATGTCACCTACGCAGCTCGAACAGCCATATTTTATCCCTGCTAACTGCGCAAAGAGGCACCTTTTAAAGGGGTGGCTCTCTTATATTTAGCAGGGGGCGGAAAACCAAATGTCCCTATTCATCTCTGCACCGAGTCCCTCCTGCCGGTATTACCTTTGTGCTTCCTTTTAAAATGGTGTTGTCTGTTTGGGACAGGGAAGCATCTTCTCAATCCTTTTGTTATGCAAGTTGTTTTGCGAACTTGTTTTGTTGCTGAAAAGCAGTATATTCATATTTATAATACTTCCTTGTTTACCACTGGCCTCCATCCCTCTATTATCTCCCTAACATCAATACCTACAATAAGTTGTAAGCCCTTGGAGCAAGGACCTGATTTTTCACTCTATGTAATGCACCGTGTACATCAATGGTGCTATATTAACAACAACAACAACCCTACATACTGTGTTTATCCCAAGGAATTCAGGAGCTGTTTAAACTTTTGCATAAAACCTACCGGTATTTACAAATTGTCGGATAGCAGTCACACATATGCAATAGCAACTGTAAGTCCCGTCCATCGTCCCCCCAATGTATAATCACATAAATAATAATCTGTGGCATCCTAAAGATCAGGAGGATCACATGTTTTGTGATGTCACTGGTGTAACAGATTTCAGAATTAAAAGTCCTTGTAGGAAATCAATACTAAGCAATAGAGGAAAATTTCTCCCTAAGACTCCCTGATTGCTAAGAATGCCCACACTGAATTGCAGGTTTGTTGAATTATCTAAGGCCTGCCCAGAGGAAGAGAATATTATACCTTGCAGGTAAGTCCACAAACACAAACCAATGCAATGTACAAGCTCACACATCCCAAGGCAATGAGAAGTAGGTCTGCTGAGCCATCTAGAACAAACTGTTCTTCATTCCAGACAAATGATCAACTATACAACAGCCCTACACCCAAAAACATTCCCAAGAGACATTAATCCAATTATTTTCTTGAAAGTTTCAAGGCATATAAGTGACAAAAGGTAAAGGTCTCCCCTGCTCGAAAGCCAGTCGTGTCCAACTCTAGGGCGCGGTGCTCATCTCTGTTTCTAAGGCCAAAGAGCCCAGTGCTGTCCGAAGATGCTTCCGGGGTCACGTGGCTGGCATGACTTAATGGAACACTGTTACCTTCCTGCCACCAATTGATCTACCTATTTATCTACTTGCAATTTCTTGCTTCCGAACTGCTAGGTTGGCAGGAGCTGGGACAGGAGACGGGAGCTCACTCCGTCACGTGGCACTTGAGTCTCGAACTGCTGTCCTACCGATCTCCCAGTCTGCAGTTCAACATCTTAACCACTAAGCCACCGCAGCCCCCAAGGATATAAAAATTATCAACATTCACAAGTTACAATTCCAAGGATCCCTTGGGAGATGCCATTATTACAGTTATAGTGGTAGAAAACTAATATTGATTGGGTATTATAGCTGTATCTGCAGAGGAAAAAGAAGAAATCAACAACCTTTTTAAGGGGCTGTTTAAAAGTCATGACTTCTTGCCTTCTTTAAGGGAAAGGTCTCTTGGGCACCTTGTGGCAGCAGCAACACTCTGAATAAGTCACAGTAGCTCCATGACACTTAGACTAAACATTGATACATACGGTACATTCTAGAATCCATCCACTGGTTATATCAACCTCTAGTAACCATAATTATTTTTCTTCCCTTGTTGCATTCTTCTTCGCTGTCACTTGCATTTGTAATCAACCAATTTGTATTGGTTGAGTATGTTCCTTTTACACTAATGCGACAAGAAGACTTCTTGTAACAACATTTGTGATAACTACCACTAGAATTATATTAATAATAATTAACCCTTATAAAGCTTGATAGCTTTTGCTCAGCCACAATTTAAGGGGAAGGAAAGGAGATTCCTTGTTGAATGTTAGAAGAGATTGAAGCATTTTAGTATCACCAAAGCAGTCATACTAAAGACTTAAGACCATACACTCACCTGCGAGTTTCTCAGACTGCCTTTAGTGCCATTCAAAAGATCAACAAAAGTGCAGACAAGGGAGAAAATATGCTTCTTACCTATTAGAAGAAATTACAGACCTTGCCACAATTCTGAGCTTGGTTTCCACAACCAATTCTCTTTACATTGTTCTAACTGTGCTGGTTTTACTGTTTTTATTTAGCCCATGTTAGAATTTAAGAGTCATGGTAGTATAAAATGCAGCACTTGAAGACACTGGTTTAATTTGCATGTGTGAAAATATTAACTAGGCAGCAGGAACAAGCAATTATAACCAAGCAAATAAATTCTAAAATAAGATTTTCTCCTTCTACAACCAGTATCCTGAAATTGCTTGTTCCCACAACTCATAGCTCATCATTGTGTGAAACGGAGCTGACTCCCAGGTAAGTATGCACAGGATTGCAACGTCAGTGGCGCATAGGGATTATGAATATCAGCAGCACATCCTTAACTTCTCAAAAGCATAATATTTGCTACAGGATAATGAGCAAGGCATAGCGCTGGCCACAGTTCCCCCCAGGTTATCTTCCAACATCATTACAGTTAGTGGTGAAGGGAAACCACTTAACAGGCAATTCCAAAACCATTTGCAAAGGGAAGTGCAGTGTTCTTTGGTAATACCAGTACTTTTTGTCATTCACCTGCAAAATTATGTGCGTGTTCTCTCTCTCACACACACGCACGCATAACAATCCGTCCGTCTTTGAAAAATGTTACCTTCTAAAATACTCACACAGGAAGCACTTACAGCAAAGTGCAACAAAAATGCAAATGCTAATTGTTATACAAATCTAAGTGACAGGAAAAAGAAATAGGGCTTTCAGAACCGGAAGGGTTCTTAAAAAGTCAAGTCCATGGAATCAGGGCAGACAGAAATCCCAACAGTTGTTATCTGAAACAGAGGTATGCACAATAGGACTTTCTGCAATACTTCTGCTGCTCTCATCTCTCTTGTTGTTCAGTCGTTAAGTCGTGTCCGACCCTTCGTGATCCCATGAACCATATCCCGCCAGGCCTTCCTGTCCTCCACTATCTTCCTGAGTTCGCTCATTTTCATGTTCGTTGCATCGGTGATGCTGTCTAACCATCTCATCCTTTGCCTTCCCCTTCTCCTTTTGCCTTCAGTCTTTCCCAGCATCAGAGTCTTCTCCAGAGAGCCCTCTCTTCGCATTAGGTGGCCAAAATATTTGAGCTTCAGCAGCCTCAGTACCTGTCCTTCCAGGGAACAGTCAGGGTTGATTTCATTTAGGATTGACTGATTTGATCTCCTAGCAATCCAAGGTGATCTTGGAACCCAAAAAAGTAAAATCTGCAAAAGTAAAATCTCATCTCTCTGCAACAGTGCAATTCTATGTCTAAAAAGCAAGTCCCACTGAGTTCAATGGGACTTACTCTCAGGTAAGTGTGTGCAGGACTACAACCTAGTTGGAGACACGTCCCACTGAGTTCAATGGGACTTACTCTCAGGTAAGTGTGTGCAGGACTACAACCTAGTTGGAGACACGCCAACAAAAAGCTGTGAAAAGCCTCCAGGAGGAGAGATAAGAGCTCCCAGGTCAAGTGTGGGAGGCGCCAGCCAGCGGAATTGTCAGACTGTAAAAAGGATACCACCTGGAATATAGCCGTTCATGAAAAATTGGACATTTATATCTTGTAACACCCCCCCAGGGGGGTTAGGACAGCCTGTCCATGTACACCGCCTTGAATTAAAGTTGGAGGAGAAATCCAATGACCAAGATAGGCGGTATATAAATACTGCATATTCTTATTGTTTTTACTACACAAACTGCAAAAAGTGATTTACATTTGCTCAAATGCATCTCCGCAGACAACCAGCATATACTACACTGGCATAAGGTGGAATAGAAACCTTATAAACAAACATCATAGTCCATAATGATACTCTAGCATTATGACTGTATAGCATACTTTGGCACCAAAACCAAAATACCCTACATATACCCCACATCTTATGCCCAGCAAAATAAGTTTGTACCAAAGAACTAAGCACTTTGCATTCACATGCTCTATAACTAGATTCTGAAACACCCGTCCCAAATACTTTCACTAGCACAACGTGACAAAATTCAAAGATTCCCATTAAACAACCTCTTTCTCCTGCCCCACTTCCCTTTTTTGTAAACTAGGATTATTACTCACTCATTTTACAAGGAAATGTGAATATTTTCAGTCTTTAAAATCCATGAATATTTTCATTACGGGGTTCCAGCAGCACACAAGCAAAACGTAATTGCTCATTAAATAATACATGTACAGTATTTATATTCTACAATTAATGACCAAACAGTTCTGAAGTATAAAATAAAAATGACTGCCTGTATCAGCAGATTCCTAATATTACTGGATTGTAAAGATGGGTTTTTTTCTTCTTAATGCAGCAATGAAAAAAGAGCCACTCTCCTTTCTTCAGTTCTTATCTTTTAAAGCTACAACCAATCAGGAAACAACTCTCATTTGCAAGCACAGAACTCAGGCGTGGTAGATGCTGTACCATTGGTCTAGGCCGAAACCCCATGTACGTGCCCTCAAATAACCCTCCCTAGTTCCTCCACAATAGAAAAAAAAATCTTACTGAAAACAAACTACGGATCACCCCAACCCCCGCCCCACAAATGACTAGAGCAGTCTTTGCTTTCCCTTTTTCATTGTATCCTAATACGTGGAGGCTGAGAAGATGCTTCCCAGCTCTTCTCTGGGTTGAAACATGCTCCCCCCACCCTGACGTGCTGAAGTTTAAAAGCTCACCCTCACTCACCAGATCCTCAAAGCTCCTTCGGTGTTCCTTGCCCTGCCAATCCAGGCGCCTTGGGATCAACTAAAGTGGGGGGGAATAGAAGGCTGGGAATTAAAAGTGTGTGGAGAGCAGATGGAATAACTATTCTACATCCATCTCCGAAAAGGCCCCCACATACATAACATGAGGACTACACAACCTCTCCAGATGGGTTCAAGACTTACAAAACTATAAAGGACACAGCAGAAAACTGGATTACCTATTTAACAGGGCTCATACGTGAAACACAGCACAGAAAGCTGCAAGCAAGGAAGAATCCTGAAATAAGGAGCAATCTTCACAACACACAGGATGTCTGTCTAGCTAACTCAGTGATTCATCTTCAAGCCCCTTAAGCAAAACCCAGGCAAAATCCATGCCCTGAATGGGCATACACAAGTGGTTCCCAAACTGTGAGCCATGGCTCCCTAGGGAGCCGCAGAAACCACCCAGAGGAGCCATGGAATCCTCACAAAAAACTTGCCACCCTATACAATGTATAGGAGGATTGTAGCTCTCAAGGGGAACCATGGCCAGTGGCCCAGTAGGTCAAGGGAGCCGCCGGTCAAAAACGTTTGGGAACCACTGGGCCTACACTATTTCTTAACCAAGACACAGCTGAGTGAGAAGGGGGTGGGCAGGAAAGCACCATTTTTCTCAAGCACGCAAAAGCCCCAGGTAGCTGTGTTGCTTCACAATGGGGAAAAAACCCACAAAGCAACAGCAGCATAATACCTGTATTAGGAACACCTAAACATCTCAAATGAGTGAGCAAGCTTTTGAGTTCAGCAGAACACTTCTTCAGGTTGGATATTAAGCAAAAGAAAAGTAAAGGTAGGGGGGAGAGGAAGAGGCCCTTTTCTAGGGATCAACAGCTCTTTTAATCAAGTGGGAGAGGTTAATACCTCTCCAAGGAAGACTCCTGGAGAAGGGGAGGTACCTTGAGGACAGGGTGAGTTCCAAAAGATACTAGCAGTACAACCCTTAACATGTTTACTCAGATGTAAGTCTCACTGAACTCAATGGAGCTTAAGGCTGCAATTCTATACACATTTACTTGGGAGTAAATCTCATTGAACTCAATGGGACTTACTTCTGAGCAGACACACAGGACTGTGCTCTTAGTATGCTTAGCATTATACATGCATAGGCTTACCAGATCTCCAACCAGGACAGAGTGCTAGACCTTTAGGAGAAGGAATGTGGGCAGGTGTAGCTTGTTGAACCTTAGAGCACAATCCTAGGCATGTCTACTCAGAAGCAAGCCCCACTGAACACAATGCTTTGTGCTCTAAGGTTTAACAAGCTACACCTGCCCACATTCCTTCTCCTAAATAGGCTTACCAGCATCTCGGAATCAACGTTGGCTTCGGCCTAGAGTGGACCCGAGCTGCTCCCAAGGGTGCACTAAGGCTGCCCAATGGGTTTCCAGCTTCTGGAACTTCCGGTCAACGATGCGACAGAAGCCGGAACTCCGTTGGGCAGCCGTGGTGCACCCTTGGGAGCGGCTCGGGTCCGCTCTAGGCCAAAGTCAGCGTCGATTCCAGGGTGCTGGTAAGCCTACTCCTAAAGGTCTAGCACTCTGTCCCAGTTGGAGATCTGGTAAGCCTATGCAGCACCATACAGGTCTACCCAGAAGACAGCCAGTATGGTGTAGTGGTTAGAGCATTGGTCTTGACCAGGAAGAGCTAGATTCAAATCTCTGCTCAGCCATGATAAAGCGTCCTAGGTGCTCCTGGGCCACCCACTTTCTCTCAACCTAACCTATCTCACAGGGTTGCTGTGAAGATAAGTGGGTGGGGAGCAGTCACATAGACCACCCTGAGCTCCTCAGAGAAAGAGTAGTTTACAAACATTATCATCATTGTCCCACTGGGCTCAAGGGTAGGAAGGGGCTATAGCTCAGAAGAACACCTGTTCTGCATGCTGAAGGGTCCAGGTTTAATCGGGGGGGGGGGGGGGAAACCTTGCATTGCAACACTGAGCTAGCCAGACCAAGAGTCAGATTCAGGATAAAGCTGCCTCCCCCAAGCAAATGCCACCAAGCTCCCTAGCAAGTGTATCAAGGATTTTAGCCTCATCATCCTACACCTGCTTGCCCAGAAGCAAGCAAGCCCTATTGAAGCAAACTCCTTTAGGATCGCAGCCTCACATGCGGGCACCCTAAGTCCTATGCTGAGAAGCCAGCCCCACTGGCATGCCCTAGAGAGCAAGCTGTGTTTAGGATCACAGACGCAGCACATTTTAGGACTGCAGCCTTGAGTGGGGAGGGGGCCAAGAAGGCACCCAGTCCTACTACTGAGGAGATGGAAGCCTGCAATCCTAGGACACACTCCTGGGAATCCGTTCCATTGGACTTCATGAATCTGACTTCTGAGTAGACAGGCATAGCATTGCACTGGAAGTCATGTGGAGGAGTTAATCCCCTCCCCATCTTAATCCTTTAACCCCCCCCCCCCCACACACACACACACACACACACTCACACCAAACCCCACGCTGGGCATGATGATTACCTGGTGCTCTTCCAGCTCCTCCACCAGCACCTGAGGAAGGAGAAAGAGAGGAGGGGTATATGAGGAGGGGTGCTGAGGGCCCCCACCCACCCCACCCACCCCAGGGCGTGCAGGCGCTGCTCACCTGGGCGGATTTCTTGCAGGGTCCGGATTGGAGAAAGCGGGCGATCAGGTAGTAGAGCTCTGCAAGGCAAGGGAAGTGGAGAGGCAGGTTAGCAGCGCGGGGGGGCCCCAGCCAGCCCCGTCCCCGGCGGCGGCGCCCCGACCAGACTCACCGGCTTCCAGCTGGGTCGGAGCAGCCGCCGCCGCCATCCTGAGCAGCAGCAGCAGCAGGAGAAGGAGAAGGAGAAGAAGGCCTGTCAGGCAGGCAGGCAGGCGGCGGGCAGGCAGGCGGAGGGCGCCGGGCTCTGACGGCTGGCCGGCCGGGCTGAGGCGCGGCGCCTGTTACCGCCGCCCGGAGCTGCCCCGCCGGCGAGGGGCTGCTGGCAGCGCCGCCTTCACTCCTGTGGCCGCCGCTGGCTCCATGGAGCGCCGGGAGCGGGGCCCGGCGGGCGCTGAGCGAGCGGGGAAGGACGGAGACGAGGCGGCCACTCGAGGGGGGGGGAGGAGAGGAGAGGAGGAGGGGGCCTCCGGCCGCGCGGGGGCGATGGAGCGGGCGGGCGGGCGGCTGGGTGGGGGGCCGCAGAGGCAGGGAGCGGAGCGGGGCGGGCGGGCGCCTCTCGGAAGGGGCGGGGAAGGGGAGGAGGGAGCGCTGCGGCCTAGTCGGGGAAGGGCCGCCCGGGCCTGCGCCGTCCGACTTCCTCCTTCCTCGCCTGGCAGCTGCAGCGAGTCCGCTCGCTCGGCCTCCGCTCCCCCCCCCCCCCGTCACACGCTCGGTGCTTCTGGCGCTCGGGCTGAGGCCGGGGAATCGCCGAGGGAGAGAAGGAAGGCCGGGGGGTATGCGCTGGATGAAGCGTATATATTTAATAATATACACGCATACAGTCAGTCAGTGTAATGTGTGCAAGGGTAGATACATACATAGGCTTCCCATATCCAAAGGGGGACAGGGTGCCTACACCTTTAACCGTTGTAAAAAGAGGGGATTTGGGCAGGTGCAGCTCATAATAGAAGGTTGCAACAAGCTGCACCTGCCCAAATTCCCTCTTTTTACAATGGTTAAAGGTGTAGGCACCCTGTCCCCCTTTGGATATGGCAAGCCTATATATACAGAACGTCGCAAGAAAACGTACACACACTTCTTTATTATAGTGTAAAATACTAGAATTCACACGTATACTACATACGATGGTGCACAAATTGTGTACGTGTGTACAGTGTGTGTACACATTGCGTATACACAGGAGAGAGAGAGAGAGAGCACAAGCACATACGGTAAATAGGCTTTAGTATCTTAGGGAGGAAGAGGGTCATGCATTCTGTGAGGGAAAACAATTAAAAAACCTGTCCTCTGCATTATTATGCTAGGATATTTCAAGGAAAAGTAAAGGACATCTTCTTTCTAGTGACTTAGGTATTACGGGTAAAATAGCCGTAAAAAAATAGGAAAAAAATCAGCCAGAATAAAAACAAAAATCAATTCTGCTTGCGTCTTCCGTTCGCTGGGGTTCACAAAGCAGACAGATAATTTATTAAAATCCAAAGCCCAGTAGTCCACACTCCAACGTTTCGTTTCCTTCTTGCCGGAAACATCTAGATGTGTAGACACATCTACCAATCTTCTAGATTGCTTCCTTGATAAGGTTTCCGGCAAGAAGGAAACGAAACGTTGGAGTGTGGACTACTGGGCTTTGGATTTTAATAAATTATCTGTCTGTTTTGCGAACCCCAGCAAATGGAAGACGTAAGCAGAATTGATTTTTGTTTTTATTCTGGCTGATTTTTTTCCTATTACATGGCTATTTTACCCGTAATACCTAAGTCACTAGAAATAATTGCTGGCCATGAAAGCTTTCGATGGGACATCTTTTCTCTTTCCCACTCTCCAGAAACATCTCTCTCTCTCTCTCTCTCTCTGAGAGAGAGAGAGAGAGAGAGAGAGAGAGAGTTGGGGCTGGCAAGCAGTTCCAAAGCTGACCCTCTGGAGCTGCTCTCTTCAGGAGGAGGACAAAGTAGGGTGAGCAACTCTACTGGGAAGATACAGCCCCAAGGGACTGCCCTACACAGAATGTCCTCCTTGCATAGCCAGTGTCAAAACTGGCCTCTTTCAAGATGTGTGCCTTCGGGCTGGGGAGGGAGGTCTCATTTCACTTACAGAGATAACTGGGCTTCCACCTACTGTAGGACCAAATGGCTGTTCCGGGAAACAACCCTGCTAAGACACCCCTGTTATGTCCAACCAACTCCCACCCCCTGCAAATCAGGGTTTCCCCCCCACATCGTCTCTGAGGGTCCTAGTTACAGGACATCACCAGGTTGGAATCGATACAGCACCCTGTCTTGCATGCTGCAACGTCTCAGTCTTAGGGACTGGGCTTCATGGCAGGAACTGAGGCAGAAAATAGATTAGGGAAGGTGGGTCTTGGTGGTAGCAAGGACATTTGAAGAAAGTGCATCAAGGTGTGTGGGGCTTGCCCCACTCGGGCGTTCTTGGGGCACAACCAGAGCTCTGGAACAAATAGGAAGGCAGTGTCAAATTGAGCACAAGTCTTCGCATCCCGTTTGTCTCCCTCACAGTAGGCTTACCATATTCCCAGTTTTCACCGGGACAATCCCAGTTTGGGAGCCCAAATCCTGGGCTCCCAGCTGGCCTCCTCACTCAGATGGTTTCGGAGACGTTCCAGCCTCGCGCACACCAGAGCGAGGCTTGACGCTCTCAGAAAATGTCCGAGTTCACTCGGATGGTTTCTGAGTGCTTCCAGCCTCGCGCATGAGCGCGAGGCTAGGAAGATAAGATGAAGACGCGCTGCAGCGGTGCAGCAGGCAACGGGGCAGTTCTGGATGGCCGGGACGAAGAGGAGACCAAAGAAGAGGAAGTAGTAGTAAGCGGGAGCTGTGGTGAAGAAGAGCTGTAGTGGGTGCGCATATTTTGTGGAGGGCAGCCAACTCACCATTATTAAATAAATACAGTATTTTACCTTTCCCCATGCCTCTGAGCACGTGCAGAGTGCCGCCAGTATTTCGTCTGGCCCAGACGAAAACAGCGGCGGCACTCTGCACGTGCTCAGAGGCACGGGGAAAAGGTAAAATACTGTATTTATTTAATAATGGTGAGCCGGCTGGACACACACCCCTGTGATGTCACCTGCCCCACGTCCGGTGGACACGCCCACTTCTGGTGGAAGTGACATCACAGTTCCTTGTCCTGCCCCCCCGTGATGTCACATCCACCCCTGGATGAGACGTTCTCATCCGTCTCCTCTGTGGAAGTGAATCAGCAACTCTGCGGCCTGCTCAGGTAAGGGGCTGATCATCAGGACAACCTACACGAAAAGGGCTTGGCTGTCTCCTCTCTTACAGGCCTTGAAGGGAGCCTTTTTGTCTGGTGCTGTAAAATATATATTTCACCGCTCTGAAGCGTGTGCATGAACCAGGGTAGAGTGACAACTTTTCGACGCATTGAATCGGGGGTGGCCAACCTTCCACCATGAGGGCCTCTACGTTAAGAGTTGTGTAGAAGACAGAATCTTGGCAGCTGCAAGTGCTGCTGCTGCTAAAGTAGCTGTGCCTGCTGAAATGCCCTCACCCAAGGGCTCTGAGAGGGGGGTTAAGGGGGTATAATTGTGCCCAGGGTAAAAAATGTGTCAAAAAGGGGCACCAGGAGCCAAATTCACCTGAAGGGAAGGGGCCCAAAAGAAACTTTGTATCACCTGATAACATTCATCTGAGTGGCCCTGCCCTCACCTATGCCACCATGAAAGGGCCAGGAGCACTCCTGTTGAAAGGTTGGCCACCCCTGCATTGAATAATGACGGTTCCTCCAGGATCAGGCGCCACTGCTTGAGGGATTTTGCTTGGTCTGCTTGTCCTTTGTCTCTCCAGGGAATTATCAGGCTGACCTGCAGGGGCCGTGGTTACCCATCACCTGTGCCTGGTGACACCAGTGAGATGCTAGGCTCTGATTGGCCTGTTGCACTTGAGTTCGGTTACTCGAGTGGGAGGTTTTACGTTTCAAGAGAAGTAGATCCAGTAGTCTCTAGCAGATTATTTTTATCTTCTCCTGATACCAAGAGCCACGCACGTTTGCCAGATCTCCTGGGCTTGTGGCTGACACCATCTTAGACTTGGTCTTCAACAAAGGCCTCTTTGGAACCTGCCCTATTTGGGCATCAGAGCCAAAGGGAGAAACTGGCAATGTGCGTCATCCTTCTCTTGGTTTTCTCTAGTGGCCAGAAGAGCATAAGATCTCTTCTTATGCAAACCTGGAGAGGCTTTCGCTGAGTTCAGGGACAGAGGGAAGCCACCTTCCCCAGAGCCCATACACTGACTGACAGCGGCTCTCCAGAGGTTCCGGCAGGGACATCTTCCAGCCCTCCCATGAGTTGGTGCCAGGATCCTGGGGTCTCTTGCATGCAAAGCAGGTGCTCAACCCCTGAGCTACAGCCACTCCTGTCCTGTCTGGAGCTCCAGTGAGAGTCGTGCTCGGGAGACGAAACGGCAGGAGGAGGACACATCCTTGCTCTGCTTGCCTGGATTTCCAGGCAAGTGCCGGAGGAGGGGAGGGTGGCAGTTTGGCCTTCTGGTTGCATTGAGGCTCCCTTTCCATGTGCTGAGAGGTGTATGAAAGACACGTGGCTAGCTTCACCTCTGCAACGGGGTTCCCAACTAGTGATGCATTCCAGGTTTCATGCGCCTGTAACTCCCAGGAGCCAGACCTGCCCTTTGGGATCCATGCAGCTGTTTCTGCTGCGTATTCATGTTCAAAGAGCTTCCCTCTTCTCTTATCCTGCCCCATGCCCTTGTCGGGGTAGGGGGTCAGTCTAGGATCAGTCGCTTGGGGAAGCCTTGATATTTTGTAGATGGAAGTATCTCATCTCCTTGTTTCCTTCTCAGAGGAACTGCCCAAGCCTGCCGTCATTTCCCAGCTGGAAGAAGGGGAGTGTGCATATTTCCAGGATGAGCAGGAAGAAGAGAGATCTGCAGATACAGACCAGCAGTAGCTTCAGCTCAGAGGGTATTGGCTGAATGGGGACCCTGCCCCACAATAGAACCTCCTCCTCCCATTCCCCTTCTGTGATATGTTCGGCCAGGTGCCATAATTTATTTTGTCTGTTCTAACTCTTCCTTCACTCAATTTTAGTGCATGTCCCCTGGTTCTGGTGTTGTGCGAGAAGGAAAAGAACTTTCCTCTATCCACTCTGTCCATCCCGTGCATAGTTTTATACGTCTCAATCATGTCCCCCCTCAACCGCCTTTTTTCTAGACTGAAAAGCCCCAGACACTGTAGCTTTTCCTCATAAGGGAGGTGCTCCAGCCCACTAATCATTTTGGTTGCTCTCTTCTGCACCTTTTCCAATTCAGCTTTTTGAGGTGTGGTGACCAGAACTATACACAATATTCCAGATGTGGCCTTACCATCGATTACCATCAATATAATGATATTGGCCGTTTTATTCTCAATCCCTTTTTTAATGATCCCGAGCATGGAATTGGCCTTCTTCACAGCCGCCGCACACTGGGTCGACACTTTCATCAAGCTGTCCACCAGCACCCCAAGATCTCTTTCCTGATCTGTCGAGGACCGCTCAGAACCCATTAGCATACAGTATATGTGAAGTTTTGATTTCTTGCCCCAATGTGCATAACTTTACGCTTTACGCTTTATTGAAGCGCATCTGCCATTTTGCTGCCCATTCTCCCAGTTTGGAGAGATCATTCTAGAGCTCTTCTCAATCCCTGCTGGTCTTCACCACCTGGAAAAGTTTAGTGTCATCTGCAAACTTGGCCACCTTGCTGCTTATCCTCAACTCCAGGTCATTTATGAACAAGTTGAAAAGCACCAGTCCCAAGACCAATCCTTGGGGGCATACCACTTTTCAGTGAACTTGAATCACTGCTGAACACAGTGCAAATATTTAGCAGTGACATTCAAATGCTTTGGATTAGATAAATGACCCTTTATTTCCAGGCCCTTTGGGGATGGTGTGGAGGTCTTTAAAATGACCCCAAATGGGGGCTGCAGTGCCAAATTCTGAAAGGGTCATGAGAAGAGGCTTTGTTTCCTTCTGAGTTAACAAACCCTTAGCTCTTGACTGGTACCAGCATCTGGTTGGCAAAGTTCTGAACTGGGTCCCTGATATCACAGTGGACCCTCATCACCCTCCCCAGGCTTGCCAGAAATATTTCCTCCCCCCCATTGATGAATGAGGGATTTTTTTTACAGCAGTGGCAACTCTTCAGCTCACCCGTGGGGGGTAGGGGTAAGAGGAGCCACTGTGGTGATCCATCCCCACTTACCATTGGAGGCCTAGGATGGAAAAATGGAAGGCTTCTACCACTGCTGGGTCTCTCGGCAGTGGCAGCTTCCCCTCCTTCTCATGGCCAGTGGAGGCTCAGCAATGAGGCAGAGGACCCAGGGAGAGGGGGACGCTCTCATTCATAGTTAGGACTGCTGGACATGGTGGTGCCTCAAATCTGTCAGCAGACCACTGGGACCACTGGGACTTGGGGTTCAGGGGTTGGCCAGGGTGAATGGACCCTCTGGTGGCACCTCACACAGTGCCTAGCCTGGCTGCCGAACCCCAGTGCAATTCCTGCTTTTCAGTGGTGGTTCCTGCTTGACTTACATTTGCACATGGCACCGGGGTGCCTGCCAGGAGAGTTTGACCCAGACCAATCTTGTGGCATTTGAATTAGGCTGACAACAAGAGGTCCCACAGGCCTTAAGGAAGGCCACAAAGCAATCCGCCACCCCACAGCTGACTGGCTTCAGAGAAGATTTCCCTCTCTTAGGAAAATACCATGAACCTTGCTTGCACAACAACATCTGAACCTGTGAACAAAATCCACACCCTGGGTGCTTCCTAACTAGGAGTCAACAGAGTCATTCAATAGTGACACACAAGGAGTGTCCCCAACCTTAGCTGCCCTCACCAACTCCAATGAGGCCCAAATGGTTTGCTGCCACACCCTTAGCAGGGTGCAAAATAAGAGAAGCACCCATTGGGTGAGAAATCAAAGCACCAAAGAAAGGTCCTTGACAGGTTCATCTCAAGAAACCTCTCTGGTGGGAGTTTGGGGTATAAAAAGCTGGGTCGCAGACCCCCTCGGTCCCCATTCACATGGATCTTGTTTGTTCCTCTTCCGCCTCCTGCTGCTGCATCACCTCCATTGCTGCCCAGGACAGGTGTTGGGTTGCCGTCTTCTTCCTTTCCAACCTTGCTCCTGTCTTCCTGTGCTTCCTCCCCCCCCCCCCGAGTGCCACTACAACACCTGCTGCTCCAGCATCCGTAGAGCTGCCATCCTTTTCGTAAGCTGCCGCTCAAAGATCCGCTGAGCTGCTTCCCCTGGAAAACGCAATCTCAGCTCCCTTGCTTGAGACTAGCCTAGCCCCTTGGGCTTCCTCTGAAACCCTTTTCTGCAGATTTGTTTGCCCCAGTTTGAAACAGAGGATTGCTTGGTCTTGGCAACTGGTATGACTATGATGTGAACATTTATTTCCCCTCTCCTTTTGTTCACACTTTAAAAAATGCCTTTCTAAAACTGTAATTAGCAGCCCAATGAGTGTGTGCTGTATCCCGGGGGGGGGGGGGGGAGTCCGGAGGCCTCCTTGAGGTAAGGGAACTTTTGTTCTCTTTCCCCAGGGCAGCCTCTGCTGTCCGAATGGGTCTCTGCGAATGTACAGCAGCTATTTTTCTGGTGCAAGTCCAAGGAGAGTAAAGGGAAGGGAACAGGGAAGGGGGTTACGCTCTGGAACACAGTGGTACTGCCTAGATCCACCCCTCCTGCTTCCCACCCGCCTCCTCCCTGCCCAGAAATTCCTCTGTTCCTCCCTCTACCTGCCCCATTCTGCCCACTCCCGCCACTCCCTGCCCCTGGCTTACCTTTATTGCCGGCGGGAGCTAGTAGCAGCAGCTGGCCTCCGACATCGTCGCCATTTGTGGCGGTGGATCCAAAATGTGCAGGCCGCCATATGGCCATTTCCGACAGCAGAACCGTGTCCTGCTGTTGTAAAGGACAGGCTAGTCCTAGCTAGGATTGGGCTGTAAGCGGTGGATAGGCATGTATTGATTGTACTGTATTGACTTTATTTTGTACTATCAGATTATTATCATTATAAGAAGAAGAAATTATAGTAGGTGTTGTTGAAATCATGACATATTCTGTGGTTTTGAAAACCCACCGTCTGACTCAAGATGTAGACTTGATGATGAAGTTCCCTCTGAGCTTCATATCCTTCCCCCCTTCTTACTATTGCCCTTGGTTGCTATGATCAGTTCCTCGCTCGGTTTGTATCTTATTTTCATTTCTACAGCCTGCTTCAGTGAGCAGAGCTTTTCTCAGCTGATGAATCACTTGGAATAAAAAAGACCGAAGGAAAATTTAATCTTCTCAAAAGTGTTTTTGTTATCAAAGTTTCCCCACACTTCAGGCGTGTTGCATACAAACCTATTGAATAAACATCTGCAATAATCAAATATTCAATAATTCCATAACGACAGGCTGTCTAGTCTTTGACAGTGAAGTGCTGTAATTAAATGAGATGAACAAATGCATAGTATGTGAAAATGGACTAGAGCGAAATTGATAATCAAGCAGACTTGTTCTCTTCCTCTTTAAACATACATAGTGGGAAAACAGACCTTAGGAAACTTTTCTACGTTTGATCAGTAAGAATGTCCAGGCTGGTAAAGATTTCTTTACACCTGTCCAAGCCAAAAACCAGGAATTGTTCAAACATATGAGCATGAAAAAATGCAAGAGAATCTTTTCCAACTCAAAAGAGAGAGAGAGAGAGAACGTGAGGCCTGGATATCTAGAAGGGCTATAATCATGGTGGGGTGGGGTGGAAGTCAGCACTGGCTCCTCCTCCTACAGCAGGGGCAATGAGCTGGAGCATTCAGGTGCTGCCTTTGAAACCCCCCCCCCTTTTTTTCCCCAAAGGAACCTTAGCAGAGAAGAAGCATCGGTTTCAGCAGGAGGACAACTGAGAATTTGCCTAGGGGCAGACGTGTCAATCTTCCTTGCTCTCATGTGTTGGATGAGGAAGGAGGTGCAGATGGATGACTAGACAGGGAAGGGGGGCAGCTGAACAGATGAAAGCGGCAAAGTGAAACTGGATCATTCCCCCAAGAGAGATGAGAACAGTTGGCAGAAGTAGGTGAAATTTCCTTGTGAATAAATATGCACTGGCTGGGTTGCATCTGTGTGTGTGCGCGCACACACACACACACACACGCACACACAAACACAATAGATAGATATCTCACGTTTCATTGTTGATACAGGTGTCCCCCCGCTTAACGACAGGGATACGTTCTGAAATCCCTGTCATAAAGTGAAGCCATCATTAAGTGCTTTGAAGTTTAGCACTGTGCTTAAAGCCCCAGCTCTTAAACATCCAAGCTCTTATCTTGCCCATTAGCTGTTTGGCTTTAGATAGGCTTACCAGATCTCCAACTGGGACAGAGTGCTAGATCTTTAGGAGCAGGAATGTGGGCAGGTGTAGCTTGTTAGGTCCTAGAGCACAATCCTAGGCATGTCTATTCAGAAGCAAGCCCCATTGTATTCAATGGGGCTTGCTTCTGAGTAGACATGCCTAGGATTGTGCTATAAGGTTTAACAAGCTACACCTGCCCACATTCCTGCTCCTAAAGGTCTAGCACTCTATCCCGGTTGGAGATCTGGTAAACCTAGCTTTAGATAAGGGCTTTGAAGTTCAGCGCTGTGCATAAAGCCCCAGTGCTGAACTTCAAAGCCCTTATCTAAAGCCAAACAGCTGATGAGCTGGGGCTTTAAAAAGATCTTTTTAAATGCGATCTGTCATTAAGCCCCTGCTGGTATGTTTAAAACCCTGCTGGTATGTTTAAAACAAACACTGGTATGTTTAAAAC